>CM040429.1:65681911-68503466 GCA_022702705.1 Papilionanthe hookeriana x Papilionanthe teres
ATATAAGTCCTAATTAATTAAAATTGACAAAATCAAAACATTTAAATAAATATTATGACTTTCTTAAATCTAAACCAAACAATAGGATAGTCGGGAAATTACCGAAGTTCACTTCGAATCTGTGATTTCTCCTACCGTTCTTCCTTTGGATTCCCAAAACTAAATGTTCTAAACTTGATCCATTCCCTATTGAAATTCAAAACTTCGATCCCTTGAAAACTTAAACTTTGAAATTCTTGAGAGCGAGAATTATTGATTATTATCGAGAGTTTTCTTAGGTGATTCCCGTCACTTAAGATGTAATTAACTATATGGGCTTGCCCTTATAAGGAATTTTGAAGAACCCGGGTAATATAAACCCCGTTTAATGTTTTCATATTAATCGAGGGAATTTTGTCGGCTTATAAAATTGGTTCGCAGACCAAACGGATGTCACAAATCTTCTAGTTTATTTAATCGAGCCCCCACCGTCAAGCAGTGTGTCTAACCTTAGGGATAGATACACGGTTTGTGGTGCGGTGCTCGTTTATATAAACTATTTGGGATGTGAGATCGGTTTAGTCTCATATCTTAAAACCTTCAAATTTGAAATTATTTTCAAAATCAAATACTACTTTTCAAATTATTAAATTAAAAATTCGCCGACAGCTTCTGTTAGGCGACCCCCCTTTTCAAAATAAAACACACAACCTAAAAATATGCCGACAGATTTCTGGCGACTCCGCTGGGGAGAATTCCTCTCTCCATTATAATCAGATAATTCTGCTTTCAAAAATCGGTAGTGCATCCATGTCCTTAGTGGATCAAACTACCCTTCTTTCCATTAGAATACTATGTTCATTTCTATCTTGAATGAGTATAGCCAACATTCTCTCGGATTTAGGAGCCACTGTTTAGACACCCCTAAACGGAGAGGTTCCGAGATCCTTTTACCTCATTTCCGAGGTGGGGTGGACCCCAATAGGTGTTAGTTTAGGAATGATCCTTCGAGTCGAGAAGTCTTGCTTAAGACTTTCTTTTCCTTTTCAACTCTGAATCGGATTCCTTACCTTCTCTACACTTTTGAACATTCCGTTCTAAATAAACAAACCCTCTAATAAGTGATTCTTTTAACAAATGATTCTTTCTTATAAATACATGAACAAAAATGAGTTCAGACTCTTTTCGATTCCTTTCTTCTCGTCCTAAAGAAAAGAAGCATAACTTGGGATCGACAACTGAGAATCTACCTTGCGAAATGGAAACCCCGAAGCCGATTTTCTCCTTCACCAACGGATCGGAATTCGTTGTCTATAAGGATGAGCTGCCCGACAATGGGATCATCCGATTTGGACGAGGATTTGAAAACACGAACGTCGAGGTCACCGACGTCTCCCTCTTTGCACCGACGAACATGGTATCGAAGGCCGAGGAGCCACTGCTCGAGTTCGACCTTAGGTCGACCCAAGAGTTTCCTCCCTGCAAAGGGTCCGGACTAGGAGGATGCTCGCTATCCGTAGGAGGACGAGTTCTTACTACCCCCACTCGGTCTAGTTGTTTCTGCACCTACCCCGACTTCGCAAAAATCGAAGGGAAAGAAATCCGGAATTATGGTAAACACGTTACCGTGGAGGGTACGGATCTTCCTGTAAGACCTTCGTTTTCGAAATCGGGTCCGAGTTCAAAGATTCCGTCACTGACAAAGACCCAAAGAAGAAACGAAGTAGAAGGATCGCCAGAGAAGCCAGAGCTGCTGAAATCGCTTTCCTGGAGGAAATTCCAGAGCTGCCAGAATATACACCGCTACCAGAATATACACCGCTGCCTGACTACATACCACTTTTGGGAGGAAGCAGGTTCCATCCCCTCTCCGCCGCGGAGGATGAGGAGAATGTTCGCAAGATTGTCGCCACATTACCTCGGCCCGCATACTACAACGATAGCCGCAAGAAAAGAACTAGAACTACGCCGTTTGCTCGACTGCAAACTTTGGTAGAAAAGTTAGCAAGGAAGGAAAACTGCCCCGTATCGGAGATTCTATGAAGGATAGGGCGGGTGCCGGTCAAATCCCGTCTTGGGCCCCGAGTAGAACCCGCCATCATGACAGAAAAGCCAAGCAAGAGAATGAAGGCTAGCCCGCAAGTCGTAGTCTCAGGATTACAGATTAGGGAGGATACCACCTTCCAGCATTTGGCCGACAGACCATCTGGTCCTAGACCTTCTGCTGCTAGAAGGATGGTATGGCGTCCCACTACGGGGCAGTTGAGATTGAAACAGCAGCCCGAAAAAGAAAGTCTCGCCAGGAGGCTGGAATCTGAAGAAAGCGCTACTGCGATAAAGGGGACTCGTGAAAAGGGGACCCGGCAACTATCGCATGACAACCGCAAAGACACACAGAAAGCTCCGCTAGAAGATGCCATGGAAAAGTTGAGAACCGATATCCGACGGTTGGCAAAAGAAAGAGAAGAAAAGTTCGGAGATGAGATCGATTCATCGGAGTTCATGGACGACGAATATGCGGAAATCAATATGGTTGAGACACGAGCTTCATCGGCTTCACAAGGTGCTCCTGCGGCCGCAGAAGAGAGGAGCCGGAGCGATGAGAAGACGGCTTCGGGAAAAATACGACACGATCGCTCGAATGGCGAAGAGGATGGAAGAGATGGCCGTAGCTCCGGCCACTCTCCGGAGTCGAAGTACAACCACATAGAGAGACACCCCGAGAGGTCATTCACATTGTAGACGGAGGAAAGGAGATTACATCCGTCGATGGGGATGACCGATTAAAAAGGATACAACACAAAGTGTGATCCCCGAAAAGGATATCAAGAATTTAGTAGAACGATGAGGTGCGAGAAGCCTTAGCACAATCGAAGAACGGGACATCCATTCGGACGGGTAGACCTTACCGGAAGAATTCGACGTCGTCCAATACCCGAAAGGCTTCGTACCACCTCTCGTTTAAGACCTTCGACGGAGCCGGGAACCCCCGACGGCATGTTGCACACTTTCGTGCCGGTTGTTGCAATGCCGGCGGGAGCGATGCGTTACTCTTCCGACAGTTCGTCAGCAGTCTGTCAGGAATCACCTTCGACTGGTATGCAGAATTACCAAACGGTTCGGTTAAGACATTCTCAGAGCTAGAGAGCCTCTTCATCAAGTAATTTGTCGGAGCTCAGCACCACATCACTATAGGTGATTTAGTGGTAGAGAAACAAAGGCCGAATGAAACTTTGGTGGATTACATACTTCGATGGAGAAACTTAAGCATGAAGTGTGAACCACAACTGCAAGAACAACATGCAGTTGGCATCTTGCTTAAAAGCATTCACGGCCGATAGCACTTCTCCTCAAAGGATTCACTATTAAGACTTTAGAGAAGTTGTTAAGCAAGGCCGGAAGCTTGCAAGAAGAGGCGAAGCAATTAAGTTTTGCCGACAAGACGGACAAGCTGAAGCCGGTGAAGACCTTCGAAAAGAAATCCGGGATCGTTGCAGACGATTGACAAAGGCAAGCAACCGATGCGAAATACCACCGAACGGCCGCGGCAACCGCAATGAGAATTACCAGCAACCCCGGTCCGGCTATCGGTTGTCTCCGCGATATGAACAACCGCCTTGTCCGCAACGTACATTAAGGTAGCTTCTGAGCAGAGAATATCCGTTCAAAAATGAAGCAGTACCGAAGATGTTCCGTAGCCTAATGAAAACTCCAGATTTCCAGCTGCCAGAGCCTAAAAGACCCGAGGAAGTCAACAAGAACAGTGATCCCAACTTTTGCCCCTACCATCGGATGCTTGGGCACAAGATAGAAGATTGCATTACCTTTAAAAGTTGGCTCAACGACAACCTTCGGAAAGGAAATATAACAATCCCGAAGGAGTACATGAAGGAACCCCGAAAGGAGGTTCCGTCGATGTTATCTCAACCGATCCCGTCATTCCGATAGATCCCTATGCAGCCGACGATGGATGGACTACCGCTCGGACGAGGTCTTCAAAGAAGATTTTAGACAACATCCGAACCGCCTCGGTGCGAGCTTCAATTCGGAGTTCGAGACCGTTAAGCCGATGCTCATCACTTGCGATAGAAGAGCCACCTCGACGAGAGACGATCGAAGAAAAGAAGAAGATTGATGAAGAAGAGGGGACCGAGATTCCTAAGGCTAGACTAGGGGCTGCTTATCCTAGGATAGTTGTTTCCGATTCGGGGAGAAATCCTCGAACCTGTGATTTTGTATGATTATCTGCTCACTTCGGTGGGATCATATAATGATAAGGGTGATGGCGTTGGCTACGTTTTGACTGTTTCTAACGATTACGTAACTAGCGACAATCCGGACATCGACTTCGATGCCAACAACAATTCTCAAATCATACACGATCTCGACGAGCAAAATAACGAAGAAAACGCTCATCAAGGAGGCTACGAGAGTTCAACAAGCAACGAATCTATCTGTGAGTTTCGAGGAGCTCCAGTTACGATAGAGTTAGAGCCTTCAGATTTTGAAGATAATCCGGAAGAGCCTGTCATTCCGATTCGGGAGGAGACACCGAGCAAGTTCGACACTAGATTCGGAAGAAATTACGGAAGTCGACTTAAGAAGTGGAAAAGTTCTACCTCCGAGAATGGGTCCAAAAGATAAAGGAAAGCGAGTGGTTGCTCAAGAAGAACCAACCCAGGCAGAAGAAATACCCATTCGAGAAGAAGTCGAGACACATGGAAACAAAGTGGACTACAACGTGCTAGCCCATCTTAGGAAACTACCGGCCAAGCCGAGCATTTACGATGCTCTCATCTTATCGAAAGGAGATGAGAGAAGCTACGATCGAGGCCTTACTTGATCCGGAAATTTGCTAGCTCGAATGGCCGGAGATTCCTTAGATGAGGTTTGCTTGTTAAAGGAATAGCGAGGCGTTACCTTCACGGACAATGACCTACTACTTGGGACGACGGATCACGACCGACCAGTTGTACATTTCGATTCATAATTGGGAAGTTTACGCTCTCCGGAGTATTGGTGGATCCAGGAGCATCAATCAATATAATGAGTCTTCGAACACTAGCATACTTGGAAATTGATGCTCGCGAGCTCGAAGCAGACAAAATGTTATTAAGAGGATTCAACCAGAAAGGAGAAAGAGCCCTCGGGTCAATAACGTTACTGATGAAGACCGGTGACTTAGCAAAGACAACCGCGGAATTTCACATAATTGATTCAGAAACGTCGTTCAACGCTCTACTGGGCCGACCATGGATACATGAAAACAAGATGGTACCATCATCTACGCACCGGTGCATCAAATACTACGATGGAGGGGAACGAGTGCATCAAAGGCGACTTGCGACCATTCTCCGTACATGAGATTGGAATCCATGAAGATGCAGCTTATTATGCACCGCCAAAGAAAACAATATTCTCCAGAGATACCGTAACAAATGAAGCAAAGAAAGTTCAGGACGACGAAGAACCTGAAGTTCTAGTCCAACAGTCACTTACCACTCCCTTACGGGGAGATGGTGAAGGTTTCTCCACAACTCGCATCCGAGGTCGAGGCCGGGGACGAGGTCGTGGTAGAGACATTAGAACAGTTGGACGAGAGAAGCCAGCCATCAATGTTGATTGGGAAGATAGTTCGAAGAAGAAAAGAAATCAAGCAAGAAGCAGCGACAATAAGTCGAAGAAGCCGCAATTCGAAGATCTCTCGAAGATGAGAAGAACGAAGAATACAAATCAATGTATGAGAAGATTAACCACTACGTACATACTATGACCCTAACCCCGATCCATTCTAATAAGATCGAGGGTATGGTGGTCAAACAGGTACGTAGCGACGGTGCAAGGCCACTCAAATTCTACCGTCGTGCTTCTTCCTCCAAAACTGAAAATAATGTACAATTCGAAGATGTCACTTCATCAGAATTAATGGAATTACCTTTTGAGTGGTACTCTCCTCGTGTTCAAAATTTAATTCAACGTGGTTTCTTACCTCGACAATGGACAAAAGGCCAATCACAACATTTTGAAAAATTATGGAATAACTCCGGTCGTCTACCCAATTCAAAGTATGGACTCAGATTCGGCACAGTAGGGCCAGTTGATGATACTAAATTTTGCTTGGTTGTCACTTGCAAATCCAATGAAAACTGCATGGAAACTACAGACGAACTCGAAGATGTACAAATTGGAGACGCTCCACCAGAATTCGAAGAAGAAATCAAATCTACAATAGATGCGTTAACGGAAGTTAACTTAGGTACTAGCGAAGAGCCTAAGCCTACCTTTGTTAGCTCCTTACTCAACAAAGAAGACTCCGAAGAAATAATCAAATTATTAATGGAATTTAAAGACTGCTTTGCTTGGAATTATGACGAGATGCCAGGATTAGCTCCGGAGGTCGCGATCCATAAGCTAGGAGTGGATCCTACTGCATTCCGATCGAGACAAGGTCCCCGAAGAATGCGTCTAGAAATCGAACAACAAGTCATAGCCGAAGTTAAAAAGCTAATAGACGCTAAATTTGTCCATGAAGAACAATACCCGACTTGGTTAGCCAATGTGGTGCCGATCGAAAGAAGAATGGTCGGATCGGAATCCGTGTGGACTTCGGAGATTTAAACAAGGCATGTCCAAAAGATGAATTCCCTCTACCGATCCCGAATTAATGATCGACATTGCTTCAACACATGAAATATTCTCGTTCATGGATGGATCTTCGAGATACAACCGGATAAAAATGGCTCCGAGAAGATGAAAAGCTTACGGCATTCAAAACGCCGATCGGAGTATTTTGCTACACAGGTAATGCCATTCGGATCGAAGAACGCGGGAGCAACTTACCGAGAGCAATGACAAGAATTTTTGATGATCTCATCCACAATCAAGTCGAATGCTACGTGGACGATGTGGTCATCAAAAGCAAAGTAAAGGAAAACCACCTGTATGATTTGAGAATTGTTTTCGAACGATTAAGACAATTTAACCTTAAGATGAATCCCTTAAAATGCGCCTTCGGCGTCACCTCCGGAAATTCTTAGGGTTCGTTGTCCGACATCGTGGAATTGAAATCGACCCGAAAAAGATTAAAGCTATCTTAGAAATGCCGCCTCCCAAAACCTTAAAACAACTACGATCTTTTCAAGGGAAGTCGGCATATCTTCGACGCTTTATCTCGAACCCGTCGAGGTAGGTGTCGGCCTTTCTCGGCACTAGTTAAAAAGGACGCCAAATTTATTTGGGAAGAGAAATGCCGGAAGGCCTTCGAGGATATTAAACAATATTTAATGACACCTCCTGTCTTAGCGACCCCGGTCTCGGGTAGACCGGCGATACTTTACACCGCGGCTTTAGACGACTCTCTCGGAGCCTTGTTAGCCCAGGTCAATGATGAGGGTAAAGAAAATGCTCTTTACTACTTAATCCGTCGTTTACTTCCGATGGAAATAAGGTATCCCGCAATTGAAAAGCATTGTTTGGCCTTGATCTTCGCCGCTCAAAAGCTCAGGCACTACATGCTTTCTCATAAGGTTAACCTGATCTCGAAGTTTAATCCATTGCAATACTTGATGACTCGTCCAACACTTTCCGACGGACTTTCTAGATGGTCGATGATATTATTGCAATTCGATATAACTTTCGTACCTCTGCGTGCCGTAAAGGGACAAGTCTTAGCGGACTTCCTCGCAACACACCCTTTGCGGCAGAATCTCCTCTCAATGACGATTTGCCAGATGAACAAATAATGAACCTAGAAGACCTTGATGATCGACGTTGGGAATTGTATTTCGACGGAGCATCTTCAGCACACAAAGACGAAGAATCGCAAGTGATTGTGCCCGGTAAGGCAGGAATCGGGCTAATCCTTATAACGCCGGAGCGGGGGATGTTAAGATACTCCTTCCACTTGACAGAACCGTGTACAAACAATGAAGCAGAATACGAAGCCCTCATAACGGGACTGGAATTAACTATTCAAATGGGGATAACGGACATCAACATCTACGAGGATTCACGGTTAATCATTCGAGCGGATCACGGACAATACGAATTTTTAAACCAAGACTCGAACAATACTTCCGGTATGCCATACAAATTGTTGGAACAGATTCCAAATGTGACAATCTACAAAATTCCCGGAAAAGAGAATGCTTTAGCAGATGCTTTAGCCCGTCTCGCAAAAGAATTTGCACGTTTGCAAGATGAATCGGTGGAAGTGTCGATTCACGAACGTCGAGTCCTATCACGACTCGACATAGACACAATACACAAATCGAAAAAGAAAAAGAATCGGTTGCGGCGGTGACGGAAAACATAGAAGATTGGCGACGGCCATTGATGAACTACACCGCAAACAGGAAAGCTACCGGACTATAGGTCGCTAGCCCATCGGATCAAGAAAAGAACTCTGTCTTACGCATTAATAAACAACACATTGTACGGAAAGGTCTTTTGATCGAATGTGGCTAAGGTGCCTAAGCGGGTCCGAGGCCCGTGAAATTGTTAAAGAGGTGCATTCGGGACTCGTGGCGCTCACCGGTCGGGTCCGAAGATGAAAATGAAAATTAAAAGACTAGGGTACTATCGGCCCTCGATGATGACCGACTGCGTGAAAATTGCCGAGAGCCGTCACCAATGCCAAGTGCACGGGTGGTTCTACACCGACCTCCAAATGTGCTTGCACCGGACAATTGCGTCGTGGCCATTTGAATGTTGGGGCACGGATATAGTGGGTCCGATAGAACCACCATCTTCAAAAGGACATCGCTTCATTCTTGCGGCTACGGATTACTTTTCCAAGTGGCGAGAGGCGGTTCCACTTAGAGAAGTTAAAGCACACCACGTGCTACGGTTTTCAAGAACCAAGTTGTCTACCGTTTCGGAGTGCCGCGGGGATCATCTCGGATAATGGGTCGGCATTCGAAGCACACAAATCAACAATTTTGTCGGGAGACACGGAATCGGCCAGCGATACTCAACAATTTACTACCCAAGAGCAAACGGCCTCGGCGAGGCTTTTAATAAAACTCTCGTTCAAATCTTAAAGAAAACCTTGGACCATAATAAGAGAAATTGGCACGAGAAATTGTTAGAAGCCTTATGGGCCTACTGGACAACCTTCGAACTCCTACTCGAGCTACACCTTACGCTCCGGTGTACGGGTCCGAGGCGAGTGTTACCTTTAGAGGCTCGGCTTCCTTCACTCGAATTGCGATTCTGCAAATAAGATCACGACGAAGAAAACGCCAAATTACGACTAGAAGAATTAGAAAGCACGGAAGAGAAAAGACTTGCAGGCGCAACGAATTTAGAACTATACCAAGCTAAGATGGTTCAAGCCCATGACAAGCCGGTCCGCCCAAGAACCTTCAAAGTTGGTGACTTAGTTCTCGTTCTCGAGACCTATTCTTGCACACCGCAAGATAGGAGGAAAATTTGAACCCACTTGGGAAGGACCGTTTGTGGTTGAAGCGAGTATACTCGGGAGGTTCCTACCGGCTAGTGAATTGCCGGGGAGAACGACATATGCTTCCGATCAACGGACGATACTTGAAAAAGTATTACGCTACTCGATGTTTCGAAGGAATGAATTCTTCATCCCTAAGAAACACGGGCGAAGTAATTACTTATGATTGGGTCCGAACCCAAAAATAATAAAATGTGCTAAGATAAATAAAATCATGATAATATGTTTTCCTTGTTTTCTTTTCCAAATCAAAATCTATTCCCTGATCTTATCCTACTTCATTCCTGTTAAATTCGAAAATATAAAAATATATATAATAAAAAATATCTTTAATAAACATTTTCTTAATGTTCTTGTTCTTAGTACAACCCCTGATCCTTTTCCTTGTCTTTTCGCAGGGAAATGTCGAACGGGCGGTTGGTCCTGAACTTTAAGAATGGCGTAAGCCTTGCACTCGATGAAAAGAGGGTGAAAGATGGAGCGATAATCGAGATTGACTCGGATTTCGCACCGGCGAGCCTACGATACGAGGAAAGTGACTGGGTCCCGGTTAACCGAGAAGAATTACCCGGCGGACGAGTGATGAAAGTGGGTGGCCCAAGCCACCAATCCAACAACAAGAAAAGAAAAGCAAACACCGAAGAAGATAAGAAAATGAAGTCCGTAGTCGCTACGGCGGAGGGCGAGCTTGTCGGCGTTGCGCCCGCGGAGATTCAAGAAGTGCGGAGAGCTACTCTCACGGCCACGCAACGAAGAAATAAGAATCGCCGTATCCGTAAGATGTTAACAAAACTAGGCTGCGGACCGGCGCGACGAGACAATTGCTAATGCCGGCACACACATTTCGAGGACACCGGTTCACCGGGAACTCGAAGAAAGGAGGCCGGCTCCTAGGATAACGGAAAGAACCAGGGAAATCTCCGGAAGATCGAAGAAAGAAGGCTACCACGCCACCGGATAGAACCACCAATAATGCATGACCTTGTTGCGAAGCAACCTCGGGGGATGTTCCGACGAGCATCATCCACGAGGAGCCGAGGTATGCGGGGGAACGTGAAGGGATTGAACCATATATCCCACAATATGTCACAAGGCCTCGCCATCCGCAGATCATTCCGGAATACGAAGTTTGGAGAGAATGCAAAATGTTGAAAAGAAAACTTTAGAATACTTCGAGAGAATTAAAGGAAGAAGGATCAACATACTAGAGGGCCTCGAGCTACATACCGAGCGTATTCTCGGAGTATGAACAACGAGCAAATCGTGGATTGTATCCGGGATCCGAAAAGAATGGGCCGAGCGAGGCCGCCTGAGGGAAAACACATACTCGGAACCCCGGAGATGGATGCCGGGGAAAGGGAGAATCACGATACAATGCGGATGCTCGCTACAACTTTCGTTGAAGACGAAAGGGAAACCCACCGGGGATACTCCGTCATGGGCAAGTAGATCCGATGCCATTAGTCATCGGGAGAATGGTAAAAAGATTGATAACATGGAGGAGTACGCCGGCGGATTGCATACCCAATAGCCGCATTATCAACATCTACAAACGGGAGTGACTGCATACCCCCACATATAGATCACCACGACTTCGTCGGACCTTTCGCACAGTCTCTTTCTTGAACGAGTGTGACATCATGTTCGGATCCGACCTCCGGATAGCGAGCCCGGGTGAGTTCCGAGGGCCGGTAAAGATACCTTTACCGGTGGGTTCCGTCATGATGCGAAGGGCAACGGAGCGGATATCGCTAAGCATTGCATACCGGGAGTGCCGGTGGAGCGGATCTCGGTTACTTTCGGGAGAATGGACGACGGCAAGATACCTTACCATTTCCAACCAGACCCAGAGCTAGAGAACCTCCGGCCTTACGAGCTGTGAGTTACATGGGAAATATCACACCTCCAACGTACATCCAGCCGGCATCCTTGCTAGGGATGGCTTGGAAGGTGATGTTATTAACCATGTACCCCACTATTCAGACATGGATTTTTTGACAAATGTTTCTTTTGATGGACCAACAAAGATCATACATAGTCCATTTTGAGTCTACATGGATTGTATGAAATATATTCCAGATTGAGTTGCATGATGTATCTTCAACATGATTGGAATGAAAGTGACCATGTCACATTTTTTTGGCCTTCACCTCTTTTGTGCAAATTGACTGGGAAACGCCATTAAAGTTAAATGAACTTCGAACAAAGAACAGAAAAGAAAAAAAAGGATAAAAGAAAACTTTCTTTAAAAATCTAAAAATGACAAACACCAAATTCACATGAACATTAAATAAACGATAAAATAAAATTTGAACCATTAAAAGATAAACAAAATCAACACAAATCTCAAATTCCATCCTTCCAAATTTCAAATCAAATTTCAAATTCAATCTTTCCAAATTCCGAATCAAATTTCAATCTTTTCAAATCACAAATCAAATTCTCAATCAAATTCCAAATCCACTCCCGATCAAGTTTCAAATTTGATCTTCCAAATTTCAAATCAAATCTTAAATCAAATTTCAATCGAGTTCAAACTCATCATTTCAATTTTCCAAATTCAATCTTTCCAGATTCCAAATCCAGTCTCAATCAAATTCAAATTCAATTTCTTCCAGATCTCGAATCAAATGTAAATCGAATTCAAACTTTTGGGTCGAGGATTTTACATCCAAGACTGCACTGCTTTAGGATTCTTTTCCTATTGCACTGAAATACATCAAATTCAAACTTTTGGGTCGAGGATTTTACATCCAAGACTGCACTGCTTTAGGATTCTTTCCTATTGCACTGAAATACATCAAATTCAACCTTTTGGGTCGAGGATTTTACATCCAAGACTGCACTTTGCTTAGGATTCTTTCCTATTGCACTGAAGTACATCAAATTCAAACTTTTGGGTCGAAGATTTTACATCCAAGATCGCACTTCGCTTAGGATTCTTTCCTATTGCCTTTGAAACACATCAAATTCAAACCTTTTGGGTCATGGATTTTACATCCAAGACTGCATTGCTTTAGGATTATTTCCTATTGCACTGAAATACATCAAATTCAAACTTTTGGGTCGAGGATTTTACATCCAAGACTACACTGCTTTAGGATTCTTTCCTATTGCACTGAAGTACATCAAATTCAACCTTTTGGGTCGAGGATTTTACATCCAAGACTGCACTTTGCTTTAGGATTCTTTTCTATTGCACTTTGAAATACATCAAAATTCAAACTTTTGGGTCGAGGATTTTACATCCAAGTACGCATTGCTTAGGATTCTTTTCCTATTGCATCTGAAATACATCAAATTCAAACTTTTGGGTCGAGGATTTTACATCCAAGACCTGCATCGCTTTAGGATTCTTTTCCTATTGCATCTGAAATACATCAAATTCAAACTTTTGGGTCGAGGATTTTACATCAGTGCCTACTAGGATTCTTTTCTATGCATGAGTACATCGAATTAACTTTTGGGTGAGGATTCTTACATCAACTGCATGCTAGAATCTTTCTATCCTGAAGTACATCAAATTCAACCTTTTGGGTCGAGGATTTTACATCCAAGACTCGCACTTTGCTTTTAGGATTCTTTCCCTATCTGCACTTCTGAAAATACATCAAAATTAACCTTTTGGGTCGAGGGTTTTACAACCAAGATCGCACCGCTTTAGGATTCTTTCCTATTGCACTGAAATACATCAAATTCAAACCTTTTGGGTCGAGGATTTTACATCCAAGACTGCATTGCTTTAGGATTCTTTTCCTATTGCACTGAAATACATCAAAATCAAACTCTTGAGGTTAAGGATTTTACATCCAACACCGCATTACTCTGAGATCTCTTCTCATTGCAATGATTCAATCCAATCAATTCAATTTTCTTTCGGGGTTGAAGATGTTACATCTAAAACCTCAGAATTCCAATTTTCATTTCAAATCAAATCCCTCAAATTAATTTTGACAAAACTTCAATCTAAATTGAAACTCCAAACTAAAATCTAAACTCACACATCAAAACTTAAATTGAAACAAAATAAAATCTAAATCGAAATTCCCCAGGTCATGTGATTTGGAGTTCACCACCTTTTCCTTTCCCCAGCGAAAGTTCAGGAATCTCCGGTTTCAGAGATATACTTGCTACTCCCCAGCGAAAACTTCTCTATTTCATCCTAAGTTTGTCACTTGGATGTTTGTGTTGGTTTTGTTGATCGCTTCGGTCAACACCAATACGCGTGGTGTGCTCCGTCAGCTCACCACACCTATTGGGGGTCCATTTGTTGACCTCATTTTCGATGAGGTCTTCTCTTCTTCTCTTTAGTACTTAGGATCTAGCCTTAGGCTTTTCCTTTGACTGTCTTAGAGGACTAGAATTGGGACCCACCTTTTAGAAATTCAAACCACTTCTTAACTCCCTGCAAACTCCACAAACTTGATCGTAGACCCCTAATCACCTGGAGGGTTGAAATCGAATGTGGAAGTTTAAAGGATGAGTTCCTATAAGACTCTTTGGCCTTAGGATCTGCCCAGGTGGCCCGGTCCGGTGAAGGGGCTGACTTACACATACACTTACACATACACTACACTTTCACACACTTCCTAAAACCACACCCATACCTAACTCGACCTCCTGACTCATGTAGGTGATTCACATGGATGGTCCTTGACCCCTGAGCCCTTGGCTAAGAGGGTTAGGAACAACATAGTGAATGCCTCAAATGAGTCCCTTCATGGCTCATGTGGGCTTGATATGGCTTCATGGCTCAACCAAAATGATTTCTTTCCACTTAAATTCACCCAATCTTCAATTTCCCAAATTTTCGATTTTCGACCCCGGACCCTACACCCGCTTAACTACCCAAAACCCTCGAAATTACCCAAATTTCTCAAAAATTTCCAAATTACCCAAAATTCCCCAAAATCAATCCCAAACATTTCCACATCACTTAAATTGATCATCCATACCCAAAAATACCAAAAATTCCAAGAAAACCTCCCAATACCCTCCAAATACCCCTCTTGGCCTAAAAATCCAAAAATTCAGAAAATTCCAAAAAAATTCCAGAAAATCCCAAATATTCCCAATTTCATTTTGTCCAACTACACCATGGGCCAATTTTGTCAATTTACCCTACTTTTGTTAAAACCCCCAATTTGACCCATTTTAACCCTAAGTGCACCCAATGTCAAGCCAAACCTACCCAATTGACCCCAATTTTGGTCCAATTCAATTCTAAACTTCAGATCAATATCCCAAATACCAATCTAGACCAAATCCAAGCCCAATTTGATTGACATTTGGATCTAATCTCACTTTTGGCCTTAAAGCCCAATTTGGACCCATGACCCAAACCTAACCCAAACTCAACCAATTCAATTCCAATTAACCCCAAATCTTTTCTAAATCTTCCTTAACATTCCCACAAACAAAATACTAACATGATTTGCCCAAAATTTAGACCCAAACCCCACTCAAACTCAACCCAAGGTTAAAAGGCCCATTTTTGACCTAAACCCAAACCTAGCCCAAATGAGCCCAAACCCCAAAATCAAAGCCCAACCAAAGTCAAAACCTCTTTGAAACACTCCCATAAACATTTCGCAACATTAATTCTACATCAATTTCAACCCTAGCCCAACATTGGCCCAACTTGGCCCACTTGGACCTATATTAGCCCATTCACCAAAAGAGCCCAAATTCAACCCAATTCAAATCCAAATCACCCCCAATTTGCTTCAAGTCACTCATGACACATCCATGAGCTAAACCCAACAATTATTTGGTCCAACCGCTTTACAAAATTCCCATCCATAAATTCATTTTTAAACTTAAAGGCCCATTCCTTAAACCATGTTAAAAGCCCACTTCCACCAAATCCAAAACCCCAAAAATTCTTCCAAAGCCCATATGACATTTCCCCTCATCATACTTTCAATTAAAATCATCCCTAAGTCCTAAACCAATGATCAAATAATTCTAAATGAAGCTTCATCCAAATTTCCACCAAATTATCCAAAATCCTTAAAATCCTTTTTTATGAAATTGACCAAACTTTTTGCCAAGCCAAAGGTGAACCATGAAGCCATGCATGAGCCACATGTGAGCCATGAGAGCTTTGGACACTCCACCATGCCATATTGGGTAAGAAGTGGGGGGGCTTTCCTTAATCCCTAAAGCTCATTAGCCTTAATCATGTTTCACCTAAACTTAAATTTAATCCAAATATATTTGGATGGAGACTTCTCCATGCCAAACCAGCTGATCCCTTTGATCCCCCACAGCATCTAAAGCCACCTTGAAGGGTGCACCAAGCCCAAATGGGTGGATTGACCCATTTAGACTCAAAACTAGCCATGCCCCATTCTACTTTGAATCAAAGCCTTTACACATGGCAATTGCTAATTGCTTGCACCAAGCCCCAGCCCCGACCCACTCGACCTTGAGGGTGACCCATGCTCGACCGGCCGGCCACCGGGCCGCCGGAAAACTACCATGGCCGAGAGCTCGCATGTGAGCCAACTTTGAAATTCTCACTGCCGAGCCGCCCCATCCCCGGTGGCCATTGTAGTCTGTTCTTCTCTTGCCAAGAGCAGCTGATCCCAAGCCCTAACTCTCCCTGGGAGGCCCTCCACCCTCTCCTATTTAAACTCCACCCCTCTCGGCCATGAAGAGAGCTGAGCACAAACATTGCCGAAACTCTGCCAAAATTGTTCCAGACCCTTCTCCACTCCTAGAGCACTTGATCCCCAGTGAGATCCCCCAGCCATTTCTTCTCTGTGAGCTCAATTTCAGAGTTGAAATTCCCCCCAAAACTAGGACACTTCTCCACAGTGGACCAATCCTCAAATTGATTGGTTCTACACCTTCACCGGACCGAGGAAGGTGTCCACCGATAAAAGCCCCATCTCCAGGCCACCCAGTTGCTCCAGCCTCCAAGCTTTGTGATCGGGCTTGGTCGAAATCGAACCTAGACAATTCACCAGACCAGGAGACTTCATCTGGAGCTTGCTAAGATCCAATCGAAGGTGCAACAACTCTCAGATTGAAGCCACACTTCTCTGAGCAAAGGTATGAGCTAATTCTTTATACCAAGCTGCTGGAGATTCTCCATTTCAAATGCCTTAATTTTAATGCATGTTAACCATATAGATGTGTCCGTCTCTTCGAGACGAATCCATAGAGCATAAGAACATAAAAATCCATTGAGTATCGAGTGAGATCTTAGGGATTTAGTGTGGACGGCTCTCGGGTGAGGACGCTCGGGGACGATGAACGGATGCCGTCCATTCAATACACGCGCGGACGAACGGCTCAGATGGCGTCGGACCAGGAGACGGTACGAGAACCGCGGGGCCCGGGCTGCTGACTCAGGTGGCGGCGTCGAATGGGAGCGCGACGCGTGTGCCTTCGGAGCTGCCGAGGTTGACGCGGCGCCGCGTGGATAAATAGAAAATTAGGGTATTTTTCTATTTATTTAATTCCCTAAACTTCAAAAATTCATATCTCTCGTGTAGAAAAATCGGAAAAATAAAATAAAAATACCCTCTTGCTCAGTGAACAGAGGAGAATAATGTGAAAAAGAAATCATTTAATTTCATCAAGTATTTTATTTTTTATAATTTATTTACACTCTGCATTATTTTAATTCTCCATGCATGCATACAATTCACCATGGCATGAGACCATAGGGCTTTTGAAGCCTCTGAATTTGGGAACATTCCCTGAATTTTTCAAAGTCAGAGGCCATCCCTATGAAGAGTTATTGATTTTTCAAATTCATGTTGCTGTTTTGAGTATTTTAATTCCAATAAATAGCATGTTGTGAAATAAATTCTAGGAAAATTTGATGATGTTCCTTATGACCAGAGAACCCTAGGAAAAATAGGTTTTGAGTTAGTTCATTTAAAACAACCTTAATTGGCTTAAACACCCAAAATAGGTCTTTATTTAATTAGAGTTAACCATGCATCAAATTGACTTGAAATCAATTCTCCACTAACCTTTAGGATCAGAGGAATCCACCATAAAAGTTTGAGGTCAATTGGACTTGGTTAGCCCCACTAATTGGGTTGATTAAGCCACTTAGCCATTTTAAACTTTAAAAATTCATAACTTTTAAAATACCTTTTAAAAATTCACTAAATTGGTTTTGGGGCCTCTCTGATATCAGGGGAACCTAAGAAAATTAAAATTTTAATTTTCTAAAAAAGTTGATTTTTAATAATATTTTAATATTTTTAATAATTAAAAAATAATAAAAATCACAAAAATAATAAAATTCACCAAAATGTCACATTTTAAATTTTAATCACTTAGGAACAAACCCCATATTTTTCTTAGGTCTATTTTATGAGATATTAAATTTTAAAGCTCTAGGGTAATTTTAAAAATTAAAAAAATGTATTTTCTAGCATTTTCACTAAAATAATTATAATAAATCATAGAAAAATCAGAAAATTAAAAAATTTGCTTCTCTTGTTTCCTTGATATCAGAGAGATTTTTGAAAAATATAAATTCATTTTTCAACATTTATTTTATTTTTAAATTAATTAACACTCCAAAACATAAAATAATTATAATAAAGATAATATAATTCAAAAAAATCACCAAAATTGGTCCAAGTGGTTCTCTGGTCATTAGGAATGTCCCCTAATTTTCTTAAGGACAGAAACTTTCCCTTGGTCATGTTATTAAATTTTTCTTGAAAATCTCTATTTTTCACCAAAAATAATTATATAAATAAATTAAATACAAAAAAATCACATTTTCTCCTCTCATGTCTTTATTAACATATGAGTGAAGTCACATAAAAATTTCAAGTTCATTTGAGTTCAATTTAGTGAGTTATGAAATTATTAAGCTTAAAGGGTAAAATGGTAAGTAAAATTTTAACCCTTAATTAAAACTTTAGGTTTAATAAAAAATTAACAAGTAAAATATTTGATCCTAATCTGATTTGGATGATTGAAATTTAAATAATTAAAGGGTAGAAACCCATTAGCAATTTTAAAAATGATTAAACTTTAATTAAATAATTCATTAAATTTGGAAGAATAATAAAATTGGAATTATTAAAATAGGGATATTATTAGGAAGAGATTTATTCTTTAATTTAAAAAATCCCTAAATTAATTATCTCATTAATATTCAATTCTTAATTAAAATGATAACTCAAATTTAAAATATTAAAAGACTTAATTATTAAACTCTTTTAAAAATTTCAATTAAAATTAAAATTAAAATTAAATTAAAAATTAAATTAAATTAAGTAAATTAAATTAAATTAAATTAAATTAAATTAAACTTAAAGCATTTAAATTAAATTAAATCAAATTAAATTAAATTAAATAATTAAATTAAATTAAATTAGATTAAAATCAAATTAAATTAAATTAAACAAATTAAATTAAATTAAATTAAATTAAATTAAATTAAATTAAATTAAATTAAATTAAATTAAATTAAACTAAATTAAATTAAATCAAATCAAATTAAATTAAATTAAATTAAATAATTAAATTAAATTAAATTAAATTAAATCAAATTAAATTAAAATTAAATCAAATCAAATTAATTAAACATCAAATCAAATTAAATTGAATCTGATTGAATTAAATTAAATTAAAACTCAATTAAATTAAATTAAATTAAATTAAATTAAATTAAATATAACATCACCTAAGACATAAAGAATTCAAAATAAATCTAAAATAACTTGAACACCATTCCAAATTTAAACTTATTAATGGAAATTAAACTAAATCACAAACCATTTGAATACCAATTTACCCTCGAAAGTTTTAGTTATCATAACTCCTAAACAGAACATTAAATGAAATGTTACTTCACTTATAGGATATTCAAACGTCCTAGTTCGCTGAGCAAGATAACAACAAAACCTGAATCCCCGGACGATTAATTCATTTATATAATCGAATTCATTTGGACTTAAAACAATCCTAGAAAATATTGAAAAGATGTTTAAGATTATTCTTAAGCACTTCCTCAATATGATAGGACATTTATAAGAACAATTAAATTTAATTGTTCTTTGATGAAGAAAATCATCCTTAAACCAAAACACAAAGAACCTAGACGTCATAGGAGATGACTAGCTATAGGATTAGGAATTTGGTAGAAAACCATAACCTTTCCCTTAGCTTTACCTAGGAACTTGCTTAAATATTCTAATTGTGTTTTAAGTGTAGCTTGGAATGACGGGAAGACCCTCCAGGTACGCTTTTATTTTATTGCAATTTACTTTCTTGCAATTTACATTATTGCAATTTACTTTATTGTAAATGCACTTTACTTTTCTTGCATGATAAGACAACTACTGCATGAAAACCCACACATTTAGGATAGACCCTAAAACTGAAACCAAAACTAAGTTAAAAGTCATTGCAAGATAAAATTCACCGCCACAACATTTCAAAAATATAAAACAACTCAAAATTTAATCACAAACAGAACACAAAACTACAATTACAATTAAATTAAAACGTTCGTTGGATGATCGGGAATACCTCGGATGATGTAACCTACGTGTTGCTAACGGGATTTCCCACGGCCTAAATGAAAGTGTGGAACTCATTCGATTGAGTTTAGCAAATTCATCCTGGACTAAGTGAATCCGATAAAAATAATGATGCCGGAAGGATGGAACCGTGGGATTTTAACCGGTGTCATTATAATCAACTTTAAGATTTGTTTTAATCAAAACACAAAAAAACACTTGGAAAATTAAAACTTCTCTAAACCAAAACACTTTTCTCATCCCCTGACTTATAATTTCTAAAACTAAACCTCTGCAACAACAAGGAGCTCGGAGCATGGTGGGCGAGCACGGCCATCGTCGTCGACAAAACTTGAACCTACTTCAGCAAAACTTTCCTAGAATTAAATAACCAAGCCATAGGACTTCGAGGTAGTTTGCATCAGTGCAACATAAATCCTCAACCTTTTGTTAGGCATTTGCACTGCAAATTAAGCCCTGACCAGTTTTAGGATTCCGAGGTAGTCGTCCGATACGACATAAACCCTTACATCTTCAAGGCCATTTGTATGATTCTATCATATAAATATAAGTCCTAATTAATTAAAATTGAAAAAATCAAAACATTTAAATAAATATTAGGACTTTCTTAAATCTAAGCCAAACAATAGGATAGTCGGGAAATTACCGAAGTTCACTTCGAATCTGTGATTTCTCCTACCGTTCTTCCTTTGGATTCCCAAAACTAAATGTTCTAAACTTGATCCATTCCCTATTGAAATTCAAAACTTCAATCCCTTAAAAACTTAAACTTTGAAATTCTTGAGAGCAGAATTATTGATTATTATCGAGAGTTTTCTTAGGTGATTCCCGTCACTTAAGATGTAATTAACTATAGGGGCTTGCCCTTATAGGGAATTTTGAAGAACCCGTGTAATATAAACCTCGTTTAATGTTTTCATATTAAGCAGGGGAATTTTGTCGGCTTATAAAATTGGTTCGCAGACCAAACGGATGTCACAAATCTTCTAGTTTATTTAATCGAGCCCCCACCGTCAAGCAGTGTGTCTATCCTTAGGGATAGATACACGGTTTGTGGTGCGGTGCTCGTTTATATAAACTATTTGGGATGTGAGATCGGTTTAGTCTCATATCTTAAAACCTTCAAATTTGAAATTATTTTCAAAATCAAATACTACTTTTCAAATTATTAAATTAAAAATTCGCCGACAGCTTCTGTTAGACGACCCCCCTTTTCAAAATAAAACACACAACCTAAAAATATGCCGACAAGATGATGTAAGATCCAATGTGATATTGTCTCATAAAAGTTAGAAAGAATCGCATCCAATTATATGGGTGAAAATTGTAGTTCATATAATTGAATGTAATATGTTAGAAGATGTTTTAAAAAAGGGAGTAGAATTAGAGGATTTTTAGTGTGACAGGCTAAAAGCCCCTGATTTGGTTTGAAGTTTTGAATTTTTTTTGAGAAGTTAGCCCTCAGGTGGAGGGAATCGAGGGAACTCTAGAGTGAGAGCTGGTATCTTCCCTGCCTAACCATGTTCAAAATGATAAAATTTCAAATTAACTAATGTTTTTTATAGAACTAAGTAAGGGTAAAGAATACATCTGCTTCTATTTTTCACAACAAATTTAAATATTTCCACAACAATACTTTCATAATTATTACTACTTCATAAAAGAAAGAAAAAGATATTTTAGTTAATAGTGTTTTTGATACCAATTTTAGTTAATAGTGTTTTTCATACCAATTTTAGTTAATAGTGTTTTTCATACCAATTCTAGTTAATAGTGTTTTTCATACCAAATTTAGTTAACTGTGTTCTTTTTATACCGTGTTTACAGTTATTATCATTTTAATTTCTTGTTTGATTTTTATAAGAAAATTTAAGGAGAGAAATCAACTATCAAACTTTTCAAAATCAAAACAAACTCTCAAAAGCCAATTAAAAAAGTAAAAAGATAATTTTCTTACTTCTTTAAAGATTTATCACTTTCCCTGTGGGTTCGATATCTCGAGGCTTAATCAGAAAGTCCTATATTACTTGATAAACGATACGTATACTTGCGTAGTATCCCATATTATAAAATTATAATTTTCATATCTAATTCATCAGCACATATATTTATCGGTGCGGGACCAAGTTTCTGACACACATATATTTATCGGGAAAAAAGAGAACTGTAGGCCTCGGGCTGATCCTCGAAGGAGATTAAGTCCTATTATCAAAGATGTTGTTAAGAAATAAATTTTGAAGTTGTTGGATGCTGGAATTATCTACCCTATTTTAGATAGTGCATGGGTTAGTCCTACTCACTGTGTTCCTAAGAATGGAGGAGTTATTGTGACTGTTAATGAGAAGAATGTATTAATACAAACAAGACAAGTTACATGATGGAAAATATGAATTAACTATATGATATTAAACCTTGCCACAAAGAAAGGCCATTTTCTATTACCCTTTCCAGATCTGATGTTGGATAGAATGGCTGGGCATAAGTACTTTTATTTTTTGAATGGATATACAGGTTAATACCAAATACAAATTGCTCATGAGGATCAAGAGAAAATAATGTTTAACAGTACTTAAGGTACATTTGTTTTTCGAAGAATGGACTTTGGTTTATGTAAGGACCTTGCTACAATTCAGAGATTTATGATGTCAATTTTATGTGATTTAATTGAAAAAGGAATTGAAGCTTTTATGAATGACTTTTCAGTGTTTGGAATTTTATTTAAATCATGTTTAGAACATCTATCAAGAGTTCTTGAACACTACGAAGAAATTAATTTAGTCATTAACTGGGAAAAATGACAATTTATGCTAGCAGGAGGAATTGTTTTGGGATATCGTATATCAAAAATTGGTATGGAGGTAGATCCTGCAAAAATTCAACTTATCTCTATATTACCTTTCCTAACAAATGTAAGGGGAATTAGAAGTTTTTTTAGGATATGCTGGATTCTACAGGTGTTATATTAAAGATCTTCCAAAAATTCCAAGGCCTTTATGTCGTTTACTGGAAGAAGATGTGATTTTTTATTTTGATGAAGAATACCTAAAAGCTTTTGAATCATTAAAAGAAAAATTAACCACTGCACCAATTATAGTTTCACCAAACTGGGAAAATACTTTTGAATTACTGTGTGATGCCATGATTATGTTGTTGGAGCTATTTTAGGTCAGAAATATGATAAGATTATTGAAGTGATCTAATGTGCTAGTAGAAATATTAATGAAACTCAAATTAATTGTACCACAAATGAGAAAGAGTTATTAGGAATAGTATTTATCATTCATAAATTTAGATCATATTTAGTTGGAATAAAATGTGTGGTTCATACTGACCATTATGCTATTAAATATTTAATGAAAAAGAAGGATACAAAAAGGAGACTGATATGGATTCTTCTTTTGCAAGAAGTTGATTTTGAAATAGTAGATAGAAAGGGTGCTCATAATTAAATTGCTTATCTTCTATCCATGCTTGACTATGAAAAATCTCTCTGCTATGAAAATGAAATCAATGAACATTTTCCTGATGAAAACTTTTTCACTATTAATGAGTGGTGTGTTCCGTGGTATGCCCACATTGTAAACATTATTGCCATTGATATTTTACCCTATGGTTTGACATACCAACAGAGGAAGAAATTTTTATCTGAAGCTAAGACTTATTTTTAGGATGACCAATTTTTATATAAATAAGGATAGAATTTGATTATTCGAAGATGTGTGCCTTTAGAAGAACCTTATGAAATAATTAAAAATGTCATAATTCTAATTATGAGGGACAATTTGGTGTTGATAAAACTATTTCTTTAAAGATTTATCACTTCCCTGTGGGTTCGATATATCGGGGCTTAATCAGAAAGTCCTATATTACTTGATAAACGATACGTTTACTTGCGTAGTATCCCATATTATAAAATTATAATTTTCTTATCTAAATCATCAGCACATATATTTATCGGTGCGTGACCAAGTTTCTGACACACATATATTTATCAGGGATCAAAGAGAACTGTAGGCCTCGGGCTGATCCTCGAAGGAGATTAAGTCCTATTATCAAAGATGTTGCTAAGAAATAAATTTTGAAGTGGTTGAATGCTGGAATTATCTACCCTATTTCAGATAGTGCATGGGTTAGTCCTACTCACTGTGTTCCTAAGAATGGAGGAGTTATTGTGACTGTTAATGAGAAGAATGTATTAATACAAACAAGACAAGTTACAGGATGGAAAATATGCATTAATTATAGGATATTAAATCTTACCACAAGGAAAGACCATTTTCTACTAACCTTTCTAAATCTGATGTTGGATAGAATGGCTGGGCATAAGTACTTTTGTTTTTTGAATGGGTATACAGGTTAATACGAAATACAAATTGCTCATGAGGATCAAGAGAAAATAATGTTTACCGGTACTTATGGTACATTTGTTTTTTGAAGAATGGCCTTTGGTTTATGTAAGGACCTTGCTACAATTCAGATATTTATGATGTCAATTTTATGTGATGTAATTGAAAAAGGAATTGAAGTTTTTATGGATGACTTTTCAGTGTTTGGAATTTTATTTAAATCATGTTTAGTACATCTATCAAGAGTTCTTGAGCACTATGAAGAAATTAATTTATCCATTAACTGGGAAAAGGCCAATTTATGCTAGCAGGAGGAATTCTTTTGGGATATCGTATATCAAAAATTTGTATGGAGGTAGATCCTGCAAAAATTCAACTTATATCTATATTACCTTCCCTAACAAATGTAAGGGGAATTAGAAGTTTTTTAGGATATGCTGTATTCTACAGGTGTTATATTAAAGATCTTTTAAAAATTCCAAGGTCTTTATGTCGTTTACTGGAAGAAGATGTGATTTTTTATTTTGATGAAGAATACCTAAAAACTTTTGAATCATTAAAAGAAAAATTAACCACTGCACCTATTATAGTTTCACCAAACTGGGAAAATCCTTTTGAATTAATGTGTGATGCTGTAATTATGTTGTTGGAGCTATTTTAGGTCAGAAATATGATAAGATTATTGAAGTGATCTAATGTGCTAGTAGAAATATTAATGAAACTCAAATTAATTGTACCACAAATGAGAAAGAGTTATTAGGAATAGTATTTATCATTCATAAATGTAGATCATATTTAATTGGAACAAAATGTGTGGTGCATACTGACCATTATGCTATTAAATATTTAATGAAAAAGAAGGATATAAAATGGAGACTGATATGGATTATTCTTTTGCAAGAAGTTGATTTTGAAATAGTAGATAGGAAGGGTGCTCATAATTAAATTGTTGATCATCTATCCAGGCTTGACTTTGAAAAATCTCTCTGCTATGAAAATGAAATCAATGAACATTTTTCTGATGAAAATTTTTTCACTATCAATGAGTGGTGTGTTCCGTGGTATGCCCACATTGTAAACATTATTGCCAGTGATATTTTACCTTATGGTTTGACATACCAATAGAGGAAGAAATTTTTATCTGAAGCTAAGACTTATTTTTAGGATGACCAATTTTTATATAAATAAGGATAGAATTTGATTATTCGAAGATGTGTGCCTTTAGAAGAAAATTATGAAATAATTAAAAATGTCGTAACTCTAATTATGAGGGACAATTTGGTGTTGATAAAACTATTTCTTTAAAGATTTATCACTTTCCCTGTGGGTTCGATATCTTGGGACTTAATCAGAAAGTCTCATATTACTTGATAAACGATACGTTTACTTGCATAGTATCCCATATTATAAAATTATAATTTTCATATCTAAATCATCAGCACATATATTTATCGGTGCGGGACCAAGTTTCTGACACACATATATTTATCGAGGATCAAATAGAGCTGTAGGCCTCGGGCTGATCCTCGAAGGAGATTAAGTCCTATTATCAAAGATGTTGTTAAGAAATAAATTTTGAAGTTGTTGGATGCTGGAATTATCTACCCTATTTCAGATAGTGCATGGGTTAGTTCTACTCACTGTGTTCCTAAGAATGGAGGAGTTATTGTGACTGTTAATGAGAAGAATGTATTAATACAAACAAGACAAGTTACAGGATGGAAAATATGCGTTAATTATAGGATATTAAACCTTGCCATAAGGAAAGATCATTATCTAGTACCATTTCTAGATCTGATGTTGGATAGAATGGCTGGGCATAAGTACTATTGTTTTTTGAATGGATATACAGGTTAATACTAAATACAAATTGCTCATGAGGATCAAGAGAAAATAATGTTTACCAGTACTTATGGTACATTTGTTTTTTGAAGAATGGCCTTTTGTTTATGTAAGGACCTTGCTACAATTCAGAGATTTATGATGTCAATTTTATGTCCTTTATTTGAAAAAGGAATTGAAGTTTTTATGGATGACCTTTCAGTGTTTGGAATTTTATTTAAATCATGTTTAGAACATCTATCAAGAGTTCTTGAACACTACGAAGAAATTAATTTAGTCATTAACTGGGAAAAATGCCAATTTATGCTAGCAGGAGGAATTATTTTGGGATATCGTATATCAAAAATTGGTATGGAGGTAGATCTTGCAAAAATTCAACTTATCTCTATATTACCTTCCCTAACAAATGTAAGGGGAATTAGAGGTTTTTTAGGATATGCTGGATTCTACAGGTGTTATATTGAAGATCTTTCAAAAATTCCAAGGTCTTTATGTCATTCACTGGAAGAATATGTGTTTTTTATTTTGATGAAGAATACCTAAAAGCTTTTGAATCATTAAAAGAAAAATTAACCACTGCACCTATTATAGTTTCACCAAACTGGGAAAATCCTTTTGAATTAATGTCTGATGTCGTGATTATGTTGTTGGAGCTATTTTAGGTCAGAAATATGATAAGATTATTGAAGTGATCTATTGTGCTAGTAGAAATATCAATGAAACTGAAATTAATTGTACCACAAATGAGAAAGAGTTATTAGGAATAGTATTTGTCATTCATAAATTTAGATCATATTTAATTGGAACAAAATGTGTGGTGCATACTGACCATTATGCTATTAAATATTTAATGAAAAAGAAGGATACAAAAACTGATATGGATTCTTCTTTTGCATGAAGTTGATGTTGAAATAGTAGATAGGAAGGGTGCTCATAATTAAATTGCTGATCATCTATCCAGGCTTGACTATGAAAATCTCTCTGCTATGAAAATGAAATCAATGAACATTTTCCTGATGAAAATTTTTTCACTATCAATGAGTGGTGTGTTCCGTGGTATGCCCATATTGTAAACATTATTGCCTGTGATATTTTACCCTATGGTTTGACATACCAATAGAGGAAGAAATTTTTATCTGAAGCTAAGACTTATTTTTAGGATGACCAATTTTTATATAAATAAGGATAGAATTTGATTATTTGAAGATGTGTACCTTTAAAAGAAACTTATGAAATAATTAAAATGTCATAATTCTGATTATAGGGGACAATTTGGTGTTGATAAAACTGCATTTAAAATAATACAATCTGAATTTTATTGGCCTATAATTTTAAGGTTGTTAATGCTTATATTAAAAATTATGATCAATGTCAACGTGTAAGCAATACTTCTAAAAGAAATGAGATGCTCCTAAATTATACATTGAAAGTTTAAATATTTAATGTTTTTTTGGGGATTAAATTTCATGGGACCATTTATACCATCTTTCAGAAATATATAAATTTTGATAGCACTAGACTATGTATTCAAATGGATAGAAGTTGTTGCTTTACCTCGATGTGATGCTCAAAGTGTTGCAAAATTTTTAAAAAAGAATATATATTGTAGATTTGGAATACCAATAGTGATCATAACAGGTGGGGGAAGTCAATTTAGAAATGCGTTTATGGAAAATCTAGTAAAGAAATATCATATTAACCAATGCATTGTTACTGCTTATAGATGGGGAATTAGGTTGAATTCACAAATTCAGGACCACTATTAGGAGATATAATTCCCCAGCAGCAATGTCAGAAACTTGCATACTAAATGTCTTACTACTATAAAATCCACCTTTATCATTAAAAATTTCCATCCTATCCTTCCATAATATTCAACTGGAATAAAAAGTTTTAGTTATCTTACAATGAGGTTCAACTGCTTGAAGTTATACTAATAACTTTTTTGAAAATATAACAATTGAGAATAAATAAAAGTTAGTATTTTTCTACCCTCACCCAAACTTCAATTTTTTCAATGAATTTGTAGAGAGTAAAGGAAACGAACCTTTCTGTGCAGGAATCTTGAAATCTTCAATAGCTATCTCGTATTAATCAACATTTATAACTAGTAGGCATGAAGAAATTAATAGTAGTGATTTAACAATTTTTAAATATTTGCAGGGGTAATGAGAAATTGATAGTAAACATCTAAACATCCAAAAAAACACTGCAACATGAAACCAACTATAACATTACTAACAGTAAAACCAAAAGTTTAACATGTCTCGGATCAACACAACAGTACAACATGAAAAGTAAATAACACTACATCTCAACAGTACAACACATTAGGGGTACACATCTCATGAAAGTAAATATCCACTAAATCACATCAATACAACACAACAAACTAAAAACAACCAAAATAAAACAAATAAACTATCTACTAATCTCCATCACCAGGACCAGCAGTAGGGTCATCAGCAGGCTAATCAGCAAGGTAATCAGTAGGGTCAGGTCTATATGGTGTATAACTGGGGCAAGTAGGGAATATTACATCAGACTCCCCCTCATAAATCTAAACTGAGCATCATAATAAGAAATATCAAACTCCACTCTCCTTTGTAGATAATCATCATTCACATCAATCCTCGCCTCATATAATACCATCCGACTGTGGAGTCTATCTACACTAGAACTCTGAAAATCTCAACTGCACCATGATATCAGATAAGATAGGCGGCTCAGAAGTAGATTGAACATCATAACCTGTAGTAGGAATATCGTTACTTCTATGCTCAGCTCTGGCTCCTACATGAGACTCATAAGTACAAATAATATTCTTTGTGATAGGTCTCAATGGTATAACCACTTCCCCAGAACTACTGAACTAAACTCCAGACTGAACACAGAGGGCATGAATTAAAGCAGGATGTCCTAATCCTCCAGTCTTTTCACCTCTAGCAATCGTCTAAACATTCTTGTAAATAATGGATCCAATATCAATCCTTTTCATCTTCTATATGTAGTAGTTCAGAATCGCACTATCTCAAGTAACATTGCTGTGGTGATAAGATGGTAATAACCTTGCATAAATGAAATAATGCCATACCTTTAAAGTAACATTCAATGTGGAGGCGGAGAAATTTATCAACTATTTTTTACTTACTTTCCACTCTGCTCGCCCGTTAGTCAGAAAAGCAATAACTTCTCTCATATTCTGCCTTCCACTGTCAAAGTTTTTGTATTCACATACGAACGATTCCCGAGTTTGATAAAAAGCATTGATGCGTTGTGGAGTAAACTCAACCATCTTTCCTCTAACAAGCACATACTCACTCTCAGTCTAGGGTAAATTCGAATAGATTTCTCAAACAACTCCCATAACAGCATTCACAGTGAAATAACAAAATCTTTTCATATTTTGTTCTGCAATCAACTGTTCTATAGTTCCGCCAGGACTATCAAAAGCTTGATCCTGAATACACTTATTGTTGTTAAGGAGAGAGTTATAGCAAAATTGGGCTTTTACGTTGACGAACCTTTCTTCGTCAAAATCCAATTTACTCTTTCCTCTTTGAGCCATGTGAATTTCTAAAATTTGCAAAAATATTCCAATATATCCAAAATTCACAATGTATCTACTCGAAACTCTATTCTAAACAAGTAAGAGAAAATTTAATCATGGAAAACTTAATATTTCTTTAAATCTCCAATAATTCCACCATAAGCAATGTGAGAAATTTCCATGGTGAAAATCCAAAAATTTTAACTTAAAGTGAAGCTCTTACCAAGAGAAGTGCAAATCCGGTGTTGAATAGCCTTGAAATCTCCTTAAATCCAAGATCTAGCAAGCCCTAGATCATCAAAGTCATGAAAATGGAGGTAGAATATGAAGGAAATGGAAAAATTTGTAGGTCCCAGAGAAAAAATCAAGAAATCGAGGGTTTAAAGCCAATTTCTGGGTTCGGGTGCTGGCGAGGCTTGATAGGGCGCCGATAACTCTCTATTTAAATAAATTAGCCAAACTCTCTGGATTCTGGCACCGGCAGCGCCAGTCCAAAATATTTTCTGGGTCTGAAAGTTTTTTCGTAATTTCGATCATTTTGACGTCCACAATGATGTTTATCACTTCAATAGGCTTTTACATCATCCCATTAGCAATAATTAACACATTTAAATACACAAACAACACACAACAATCTTATATATTTAAAATCCAAGTTACATCAAACTCACTAAATAAGTTCATTTAAACCAATTATTCTTAGATTTTTAGTGCAGCAAGTACTCTACGATAGGCTAGTGATCCATGAAAAAAATACCTATTTTTATGCCTTAATTTTTAATAAATTTTTAAGGATAATATGCTTTAATAAAAGGTATTTTTATATTTTTGGATATAGGCGATGGAAAAATGTTCAAGAAGAAAGAAAAAGTGAAAAAGGAGTAAGAAGGAGCAAAAAGGAGCAAAAATGGAGCCAAAATGCAAAATTGTCAAAATTATTGATCTGGCGCCTACACGCCAGGTCGATACGGGCTCTGTCAAGATATTTGATGACTTTTGGATGGTTATTTTGATAGTGTTAGCGGTTATTGGACCTTCTAGAAGACTAGCAGTTGTTCCTGGTTTATAGGACATGTGATAAAATGTATTTGGATGCTTGGAAATGGTTTTAATCACAAAGAGGTGTGATCCAAAGTTAAGAGATGAGAAGAACTGGACGCAGAGTCAGGCGCCTAGGCGCCAGATTCCGGTGCCTAGGTGCCAGACACACCTTCTAGAAGATTGATTGAATGTGGACACATTTTGAAGAGGTGCCTCACGACAACCCTTGAAGCCTATAAATAGGAGGGTACTCCTTCAGAAAAAAAACGCCCACCCCTATCAAGAGTCCCATTTAGAGAGAGAAATTAGTTATTTTATTTAGAGTTTGTATTGCGAGTTTAAAGAGTTGGTGCTTTTGAAGTTTATTTTCTTTGGAGTAAGAAGAATTCAGAGGTTCAATAGGAAAAACACTCGAGATAAGTATTTGTAATTTTATTCAAAGTTTTATTATCATGTTTTGTTGTTTAAATTCAATGTGTTCAGAGTAGTTAGTTTACTTTCTCCTTTCAATTATGAAGAGATAAATAAGATAATATAAAATTCATTGGAGAATTAAAAACTATTTATATTTTAAAACATTGTGATAATATGAATACTAGATCTTCATTTACATTACAAATTGATCACTTGTATTGTTAAAATCTGTTAAAGAGTTTTAATACCTAGAAGGAGATGAATTCTTAACTAGTATATATCACATGAATCCTTAGGTAGTCGAAGGCCTTGTGCGGGTTATTCAAGGTGAAGTGCAAATAAATAAGAAGATATTATATAATGGGCGTAGAATTAATAAGTTTTTAGAGTGACAGACTAAATTCTTTTGATTTGGTTTATAGAGAAGGAAAGGGTCACTAGTATGGCTGACCATAGAAACCCTTGGACATCTAGTAGTGTGAGCCAAGATTAACCCATTCTACTAACAGTACATCCGGATCTGATCTATAGGTTAGCCAATGTTCGTTACACCTGGATTAAAGGGTAAAGTATATGATTGCTTCTATTTGGCACAATACCATAAATTTATATTCTCCATGAATATTATCATTTACTTAGAAAATCTTGGATTAATTGAAAGGAAGAAAGTTGTGTTCTTATTCCTATTTACATCAATCATTTCATTACTGCTTTATTATTGCATCTTTCATTACTGCTTTATTATTGCATCTAGTAAATTAAAAATATCAAATTAATAACTATAAAAGAAATACCTAAAAATAAAATTAAAATATTTAAAAATCCATAACTCACTCCTCGTGGGATCGATACTGGGGTCTTTGTTTCAAAGCCCTATATTACTTGATAAAATACTTATACTTGTGTAGTACCCCTACTGTGTAAAATATTTTTGATAAAACTATATTTGTATACACTAGTTGCTATTATTATCTATTACATATATTTGAAAGCATTATTTATTTTATTTGTCATCAACGAAGCGTGAGTCAAGTTTTTGGCCCCGTTGCCTGGGATTGAATTTTTAGTACGCATATATATAGCATTGGGTCAAGTTTTTGGCACCGTTGTCGGGGAAGGAGCAGAGGCAAATTTTTGGATTTTAAATATTTTTATTTTATTTTATTCATTTTCTTTTACTATTAAAAATATAATATATATATATATATATATATATATATATATAATAAAAAAAAATTTAAGTAGAGATCTTATTTCTTGTTAATTTACTTTTTATGCGTAGTGCTGGATTTAAAGGATCATTACCTTTAGATTCTGAATTAGAAAGAACTATTAAAAGAATTAAAAAAGGAAAACAAACAAAAAAAATTCAAGAGATGGCTAATTTACATAACAATTTACAAAATCCAATTGAAATTAATGAACAAAATGTTTACAAACCATTAAGTGATTATGCTAACCCTACAGTTGATGAAATTCATAGTAGTATTCAAATACCTAATGTAGATGCTAATTCTTTTGAGCTTAAACCATCTATCATTCAAATGGAGCCTTGGAACAGATTCCAACTTATGCAAAATTTATGAAGGATATATTAAGTACGAAACAAAAATTTGAAGCTTTTGAAACTGTTGCACTAAGTGAAGAATGTAGTGCAATAATTCAAAAGAAATTACCTCAGAAACTTAAAGATCCTGGAAGTTTTACTATACCTTGTGCTATTGGAGAAAAATTTTGTGGAAAAGCTTTGTGTGATTTAGGAGCACGTATTAATCTCATGCCATGTTCTATTTATCAAAGGTTGAATTTAGGAGAGATTACTCCCACCACTGTAACCCTTTAGTTAGCTGATAGATCTATCACTTACCCTAAAGGTGTTATAGAGGATGTACTTGTTAAAGTAGATAAATTTATCTTCCCTGTGGATTTCATTGTACTTGATATGGAAGAAGATAAAGAAATACTAATTACTTTAGGGAGACCTTTTCTAGCTACCGGACGAGCTATGATTGATGTGAAAAAAGGAGAATTAACTATGAGAGTTAATGATCAAGAGATTAAATTCAACGTTTTTAAATCGATGAAGTACCCTGACAAAGAAAAATGTTATCGAATGGATATTTTTGATTTTATAATTGAAAAACACTATCGAGAAAAATTTAAAATCATTCCTGAAGAAGAAATTGAATTTTTAACTGATGAAAATGAAGAACTAAAAGAAGATGAATTACTTAAAGAAACTCATTATATTAAAGATAACTATGAAACTTTAGACATAACTCAAAATGATATACTTTTACCCTCAATTATAAAAGCCCCTGAACTAGAATTAAAAATGTTAGCTTCACATTTAAAGTATGCATTTCTTGGAAATTCATTAACCTTACCTGTTATTATTTCTTCTAAGCTAAGTTTAGATCAAGAAGAAAAATTAATAGGAGTGTTAAAGAATTATAAGAAAGCTTTTGGTTGGACTATTGCTGATATAAGAGGAATAAGCCCTTCCATTTGTATGCATAGAATTTTAACGGAAGAAAATTTTAAACCTACTATCGAACAACGAAAGAAGATTAAATCCTATCATGAAAGAGGTTGTTAAAAAAGATATTTTAAAATGGCTAGATGCTGGAATTATTTATCCTATTTTGGATAGCCAATGGGTAAGTCCTATTCATTGTGTTCCAAAGAAAGGAGGAGTTACTGTTACTGTCAATGATAAAAATGAACTAATTCCTATAAGACAAGTTACTAGATGGTTAATTTGCATTGGTTATCCGAAGTTAAATGACGCCACTAGAAAGGATCATTTTCCTTTACCTTTCTTGGATCAAATGCTTGACAAATTAGTTGGAAACTCATATTTCTATTTTTTGAATGGATATTTTGGTTATCATCAATTACTTATTGCTCCGGAGGACCAAGAGAAAACAACATTTACAAGTTCTTATGGAACATTTGCCTTTAGAAGAATGCCTTTTTGTTTATGTAATGCACCTGTAACTTTTCAAAGATGTATGATGCTAATACTTTGTGATTTGATTGACAAAGGAATTAAAGTATTCATGGAAGATTTTTCAATTTTTGGAACTTCTTTTGAGTCTTGTTTGGAAAATATTTCCAATGCTCTGAAAAGATGTAAAGAAACAAATTTAGTTCTTAACTGGGAAAAATGTCAATTTATGGTCACAGAAGGCATTATACTTGGTCATAAAGTTTCACAAAAAGGGATGGAAGTCGATCAAGCAAAAGTAAAAATTATTGCTGAACTGCAACCCCGTACTATTGTTACTGATGTGAGAAGTTTTCTAGGTCATGCTGGATTTTAAAGAAGATATATAAAGGATTTTTCTAAAATTGCTAAACCCCTTTGTCATTTATTGGAAAAAGAAGCTAAATTTGAATTTAATGAAGACTGTGTTAATATTTTCAATATTTTAAAAGAAAAATTAATAACTGCACCTATAATTATTGCACCTAATTGGAATAAACCTTTTGAATTAATGTGTGATGGTGCTGTATTGGGACAAAAATATGACAAAATTTTTAAAGTTATATATTATGATAGTAAAACTCTTACTTAAACTCAAAGAAATTACACTACTACTGAGAAAGAGCTTTTAGCTATAGTGTATGCCTTTGATAAATTTAGACATTATCTTCTTGGTACCAAATGCATAGTTCAAACTAATCATTCTGCTATTAAATATTTAATAACGAAAAAAGATGCTAAACCTAGACTGATAAGATGGGTTTTACTTCTACAAGAATTAGATTTTCAAATAGTGGATAGAAAAGGAACAGACAACCAAATTACTGATCATTTATCTAGAATTAAGAATGATGTTATTACTGAAGAAAGAATAAATGAGAAATTTCCTGATGAATATTTGTATGTTATTCAAGAATATCAAACACCTTGGTATGCAGATATAGTAAACTATTTAGTTAGCAATATTTTACCTAATGGATTGGATAACAAATTTATTAAGAAATTTAAAAAATGATGCTAAATCTTATATTTGGGAAGATCCTCATTTATTTAAATTAGGAAGAGATTCTGTAATTCGTAGATGCGTACCTTATGAAGAAACTTATGCTATTATTCAAAAATGTCATGATTCTAAATTTTGAGGACACTTTGGAGTAGACAAAACTGCATTTAAAATTTTAAATTCAGGATTTTATTGGTCTACCTTATTTAAAGATGTGAGACATTATGTGAAAACATGTGATCGATGTCAAAGAATGGGAAATATATCTAAAAAAGATGAAATGCCTTTAAACTATATATTGGAAGTTGAAATTTTTGATATATGAGGTTTAGACTTTATGGGACCATTTGTACCATAATCTGGAAAGATTTATATTCTATTAGCGGTTGATTACGTTTCAAAGTGGATTGAAGCTGTAGCTTTACATAGCTGTGATTCCAAAAGTGTTTCAAAATTTTTAAAGAAGATGATTTTTTAAAAATTTGGAAAGTCTAAGGTAATTATCACAGATGGTGGAAGTAATTTTAGAAATTTGGAATCAAACATAGAATTGCAAATGCATATCACCCACAAACAAGTGGAATGGCTGAAGTATCAAATAGAGAAATTAAAAGAATTTTAGAGAAGACTGTTAATCCTAAAAGAACTTATTGGATTGATAGACTTGATTCTGCATTATGGGCTTAAAGAACAGCTTATACGACACCAATCGGAATGTCACCTTACCGGTTAGTTTATGGTAAACATTGTCACTTACCTATTAAACTTGAACATAAAGCTTATTGGGCGATAAAGGAGTTTAATTTTGATTTGAATACTGCAGGAGAAAAACGATTATTGTAATTAAATGAGATGAATGAAATAAGAAATGAATCATATGAAAATGCAAGGATTTATAAAGCGAAAATGAAAATATTACATGATAAAAAGATTTAAGGAAAAATATTTGAGCCTGGACAAGAAGTATTATTATTTAATACTCGGTTAAGACTCTTTCCTGGAAAATTAAGATCAAAATGGATATGACCATATATAATTGAAAAAGTCTACCATTATGGAGCTGTGGATGTTAAAGATCCCAAAACGGGAAAAATTTTTAAAGTTAATGGATTTAGACTGAAACCTTATTTGGGAGATTTTAAAAAAAATTATAAAGAGGCTTATGAGTTGAGTCCACCTGATTAAAAGACTTAATTAGTCCGGGCTGATGACATTAAACCAAGCACTTTGTGGGAGGCAACCCATAGTTATTCGTTGTTTTGTGTGCTTTTACATTTTTAATGTAAGGTTATGCCTGAGTCTTGTTTAATTTTATATTATTTTAAAAAATTTGAAGGCTAACATGTCTTTATTGACTTAAGCTGAAAATTATCTCGAATTATATAAAGTTTAAACATTGAATCACTCTATTTCATATCTGAGTAAAAAGGAGACCAAGTTAACCTTCATTAGGAATGCTTATAATTTGTGTTACTGAGTCTATAATGATCTTACCATTCTAAACTACCTATTTTGGAGAACAAAACTTTAAAATTTGACGTTAGGAGAAGTGGAGTCGAACTTGGTTCCGACGCCTAGGCGCCAGATTTGGCACCTAATCGCCAGAGTAAAACTATGTGTCGATGGGTTCGGCTGCTAGGCGCCATATTTGGCGCCTAAGCGCCACAGTTACTGAATTGTGTTAAAACTGAAAATCTTCAATTTTTCACACGATTTGCTCTTATAAATGCTCTATCTTCGTCCTCAATCCTTATGCAATCATTATTTCGACCCATAAACTCCATTCTTGAGAGATTAGACAGGATTTTTGAAGAAATGGAGAGGAGAAATCTTGAAGAAGAGGCTAGAGATAAGGTTTCAAAGGATCCTCAACCCTACTTTAATGGCTTCATCGCTGTAAGTTTGGAGAAAATTTCTAGTCGTCTAGATAAGTTCGAAGTAGAGTTTAAAAGCATTGGAGATCACCTCCATGAGATGTATCATCGAATTGAACTTCTGGAATGGCAGGCAAAACTTCAATTTGATCATCTAGCGGCTTATCAAGATGCTCAAGTAGAGATGTATGCGAAGAATAATTGGATTGACGAGAAAATGGCAACGGATTTTTCGAGGGCGTTACTATTCTTTCCAAGTGGGCTGAATAGTTTTCCTTGCCAAGATAATGGGAATTAGATAGTGATGTGGTGAGATTGTGATTTATCTAGTGTGTCGTTGTATCAATTTAGTGAATCGATTTTGTTTGTTTGTGTGTCTGCTTTCATGTTTAATGTGTGTTGTATTTGCTTTCAAATTTGTGTTGTTTGATTGTTGTTAGAACTTGAATCATTTTATGATACTTATCTGAATTGTGTTGAGCCTGAAATTAAAAATCATGAATGGAATTAAAAGAGTTTGATTTAAACTTGTGTTTAATTGGTGGATTTAATTTTTAATTTTTAAAATTTTTGGAAAATATTTTGGAAGATGGAAACTGAGGCCATACTCTTATATGAGTAATTAGAAGTTTAATTTATGAGTTTTGGTGGAAAATAAAATTTTGAAGAGATTTTTTGGAATGGCGAGTATGGCGTCTAGGCGCCAGAATTAGGCGCCTAGGCGCCGGTTCGGCCTGCTTACCCAAAAAACACCATTTAGACCCCCATTAACCATTTTTTGACACCTAAGCTTCATCTTCATCCTCTTTTTTACGAAAACCCACCTCATAAATCCATTTTGAGGTCAAAACATCAAGATTTTGAGCCCGAAATCAATTGATTTCTTCATTTCAAGGTCAAATCTACACTCTAATCCATTTATTTTTTAGTTTCACCATAGTTTTTCCTATTTTTGACTAAAATCTGAAATTTTGAGAAAAATTTTGATTTTTAGTGTTTCTCCATGAATTTATAAACTCATTTAAGTTTCTTAAGCTTAAAAAGAGTTTAAATCTTTGATTCCTTAATTTATTTGTGTTTTCTTTTACGTTTAGATGGCACCGAAATCTAAGCGAGGAAAGGTACGAGAAAATTTTGATAGTAGCAAGTTCGCGACTGCGGCAGCGCATTTTTGATATCACGAATTTTCGACGTCCAGAAAATTTATCTCAGAGTTCAGCTTTTACAATCCTGGTGAAATGATCGAGAAACGATCGTTGCGCACAACTGGCAATGATTCTGTTATTTCACCGTTGTTGTTGTTATTCCAGTCTGCGCAAATTTTATGCTAACTTTTTGTATGTGGAAGACTATGAAGTCTTCGTCACAGGTTTTGGAGTAGGATTTACTCCAGAAAGGATCAATGTTTTTTATGGACTGCCACCTACCATCGAGTGCCACTATTCTAGATTATCTCTATCTGAGAGAGATCTTGAGATGATTATTGCTTATTTGACTGACGGCATTGGAGCTTGGAAGATCTAGAATGATAAATGGGTAAATTTCAAATCTTTTAAGTTAAATGGTATTTCAAAGGCATGGCATTACTTTATTTATGCAAGACTTATAACTTCTAACCACCTGAGCGAAGTGACTAGAGATCGAGCTATCTTAAACTACAACATTCAGGAGAGGAAGTCGATAGCTGTCGGTAGTATTATTTATGATTCTGTGGAGTCTATTGCTAGATCCAGTACTTCTATAGGACTAGGATTCCCATCTCTGATTTATTCGTTATGTGTGAACAATGGAGTCACTGCTGATATTTCTGAGGAGAAACTGAAGTCTACCAAGCCAATTGAGCAAGAGAGTGTTAGTATCTATGATCGTCTTCATGGGAAGAGATCTACAACCCCTTCTACTTCTGTACCTACTCCAGGCAGAGCTTCCACTTCCAGACCTTCTACTTCTACTGCTGAGCCACCGTCTAGTATTTGGGAATCGACGCATGATTAATTTCTAGAGCAGCAGAAGGAGTTATTTCTAACTCACTGCAGAGTTGATACTATGGATAAGAAGATTGATCACCTATCTAATTACACCCAGAGGAAGAGTGAATATGATGCTGAGTATTCAGAGTCTTTAGTCAGATTCTTGAAGGGTAAGCATGATATTCAGTTTCCCACCTATCCTAGATTTTCACCATATGTTGAGAATGTGAAGTTTTATTTTGGTGATGACGATGACGAGGCTACAGACAGTGATTTGTGGCTGGATTTACCTCTGAGATAGGCTGAGTCTGTTGTTAGTTTAGTTTTTGTTTGCTAGTACTAATTGTTGTTTGTTGTTTACTAGTTTAGATTTGTTTGTGAGACTTCGTATGAATTGTTTGATGTTGAGACTATTTTAGATATTTAGTTGCAGATTGAAATTTGAATGAATTTGTGTTTATTTTTTGTTTTAGCCTGCTGCTTAGTATTCTAGAATAGTTAGTAATGTTATTTTATTTCTGTTAGTAAAATAGTTATTTAATTCAACTACTGCTATATAGAATTTTTGAGCCTCCTTACTTTTATATACTCCATTATTTCTTGAATATTCATAAAAAGCATGTGTAAAAGTAATTTATATTTCTTTCTAGAATTTTTTTTTACATGCTTATAAAATTCTTTTTTAAATTATATTTTTCTTTCTCTCATACTTTATTATTTTTATGATATACCAAAACTTAAGTTTGAGGGAAGAGAAAATACATGGAAATTTAAATTTTATTTGTCCTTAATAAACTAATATTTTCTAAAAAAAATCTTAACATAACATAAGAAATGAAGAATCTATTTAAGATCACTTAAATTTTTGAAATTATAAATAATTTAGTGGACTTAAGCAATATTTTAATAACTTTGATTGATTTTAATAATATAATTATTTAACTTAAAGAAGAATAAGATTAAGAAATTTTTCTATTCATAATAGAAATAATTGAATTTTAGAAGTATTAAGAAATCAAAAATTATAAGTTGACAAAGAAAGGATTGAAAATCTTTTTGAAATTCTATTCATGTTATAATAATTAAGTGAAAATGTAAAAGTTTGAAAATATAAGTTAAGGATAGTGAAGTTCAAAATCATTAACAAGTTATCCAGATACGATAATCCTCACTGTGAAAAAAAAAAGAAAAAGAGGAGAAGCTTGAGGATATGCCTAATCAAAAATTGGCTTCACTTGAATTATCTTATATGAAGAAAACTAGTTACATACTTTTACTTAATTTTCATGCATGAATCTTTATTTAAGAAAGACTTTTCATGAAAATCTTTTTCTTGTAAATAATCTATGTGATCTTAATGTAATAAACTTCTATTATTTTCGAAGTGAATGAAAAATTTTTTGAAGTCTTATGATTTGGTAGTTGAATATTCTTTAAATTCTTAAAATTAAACTTAGTGAAATTTGGTTAATGATTTTCTAAAGCCTTTATAAGATCAAAAATTACAAGGAGTCTTAAATATTTATCTTTCATTCCAAATGATATACATTTTATATAGTAAAAAGGGTTACTTGAGGACAAGTAACGTTTAAGTTTGGGGGATTTTGATCCATGAAAAAAATACCCATTTTTATGTCTTTATTTTTATCAAATTTTTAAGGATATTATCCTTTAATGAAAGGTATTTTTGTATTTTTGGATATAGTGGATGGAAAAATGTTCAAGAAGAAAAAAAAGTGAAAAAGGAGAAAAATGGAGCAAAATGGAGCAAAAATGGAGCCAAAATGCAAAATTGTCAAAATTATTGGTCTGGCGCCTAGGCGCCAGAATCCAGCGCCTAGGAGCTAGAATCCGGCGCCTAAGCGCCAGGTCGATACCGGATCTGTCAAGATTTTTAATGACTTTTAGACGGTTATTTTGACAGTGTTAGCGGTTATTGGACCTTCTAGAAGACTAGCAGTTGTTCCTGGTTTATAAGACATGTGATACAATGTATTTGGATGCTTGGAAAAAATTTTAATCACGAAGAGGTGCGATTCAAAGTGAAGAGGTGCGAAGAACTGGACGCAGAGTCAGTGGCGCCTAGGCGCCAGACACACCTTCTAGAAGATTCATTGAACGTGGTCACATTTTGAAGAGGTGGCTCAAGGCAACCCTTGAAGCCTATAAATCAGAGGGTACTCCTTCAGAGAAAAACGCCCCCTACGCCCACCCCTATCTAGAGTCCCATTTAGAGAGAGAAATTAGAGAAATATTTTAGGGCCACTTTTATTAATTAGTTATTTTATTTAGAGTTTGTATTGAGTGTTTAAAGAGTTGGTGCTTTTGAAGTTTATTTGCTTTGGAGTCAGAAGAATTCAGAGGTTTAGTAGGAGAAAGACTTGAGATAAGTATTTGTAATTTTATTCAAACTTTTATTATCATGTTTTGCTGTTTAAATTCAATGTGTTCTGAGTAGTTAGTTTACTTTCTCCTTTCAATTATTAAAAGATAAATAAGATAATATAAAATTCGTTGGAGAATTAAAAACTATTTATATTTTAAAACATTGTGATGATATTAATACCGGATCTTCATTTACTTTAGAAATTGATCACTTGTATTGTTAAAATATGTTAAATAATTGTGATACCTAGATGGAGATGAATTCTTAACTAGTAGATATCACATGAATCCTTGGGTAGGAGAAGGCCTTGTGCGGGTTATTCAAGGTGAAGTGCAAATAAATAGGAAGATATTATATAATGGGCGTAGAATTAATAAGTTTTTAGAGTCACAGACTAAATTCTTGTGATTTGGCTTATAAAGAAGGAAAGGGTCACTAGTAGGGCCGACCATAGCCACCCTTAGACATCTAGTAGTGTGAGCCTAGATTAACCCATTCTACTAACAATACATCCGGACCTGATCTATAGGCTAGTCATGTTCATTACCATTCTACTAACAATACATCCGGACCTGATCTATAGGTTTGTCATTGTTCGTTACACCTAGATCAAAGGGTAAAGAATATGAATGCTTCTATTTGGCACAATACCATAAATTTATATTCTCCACGAATATTATCATTATCTTAGAAAATCTTGGATTAATTGGAAGGAAGAAAGCTGTGTTCTTATTGTTATTTACATCAAGCATTTCATTACTGCTTTATTATTGCATCTTTCATTACTGCTTTATTATTGCATCTAGTAAATTAAAAATATCAAATTTATAACTTTAAAAGATATACCTAAATATAAAATTAAAATATTTAAAATCCATAACTCACTCCTCATGGCATCGATACTGGGGTTTTTGTTTCAAAGCCCTATATTACTTGATACGATACGTATACTTGCTTAGTACCCCTAGCGTGTAAAATATTTTCGATAAAATTTTATTTGTATACACTAGTCGCTATTATTATCTATTTCATATATTTGAAAGCATTATTTATTATATTTGTCATCAACGGAGTGTGGGGCAAGTTTTTGGCGCTGTTGTCGAGGATTGAATTTTTAGTACGCATATATATAACATTGGGTCAGCAAGCACTAATATCTAAGCACACACTAAAAGCAAACACATCCCAATCCAAGTTAAATTGGAAAGCAAGTACTACTCAAAACATAACTAAGCATAGAAAATCAAACACACAACGTAATAGTAGAATCCATCCAAATTAGTTCAGATCAGTATTAGAACTCTCCTCTCCTCTAATATCTCCAATCGAATGCCAAAGCACAAACATGTTATAAAATGGATGAATTGGAAATTTGTCAGATGATTCTTCAGCAACGACCACATTCTTCTTCATCAAATTGACAAAGCCCATTTCCATTTGACCTGTATGATCGAATTGCTCTTTCATCCTCCAATTTAGATGATCGAACAAATCAAAAATGTTGTTGATCACATTCATAATATTTCGTACCTTTTTCTCCAATCATATGATCCTCTGCAATATTATTCTTGACCTTTCAGCAAAAGTAGGGTTGAATCTGCTGAGAAGTCTTTGTTGGTTGATAACTAAGTAGATTCATATCATCCTCATCTCCAACTGTCTAGTAGTCTTATAGATTGGTTGGATCAATAGGTGTCCATGGAAAAATAAACTTTTCCCAACTTTCATATGGTACCTGTGACTGACTACATAATCCAAGTACTAATTTCATGCATGGTGGACGGGTGTCCAAGCCTATATTTTTATCCATGCACAATCAATCCAAGTACTTATTTCACAATAAGATTGCCAATGTCAACCGACCTTCCAGTTTGAGTGAAAAAGTTCAAAATGGCGCTTTCCTTGGTCACGTTTCTTATCTTCAATGTAGGAAGCAGTTTTGCTGAAATGAAGTAGTGCCATTGCTTCGATACTGGGTTCAAGAATGAAGATGGGAAACTAATGTATCCATTCTCCCTGATTTCCCATTCCTCACACTCATCCGTCAGATACCGACACATGTCTATCATATTATCTCGAGTGGCATTGAAATATGAATAGTGGCAAATATGAACATTTTCAATCATGAAGAGATAGTTGATTCGTGCAGGAGTGAATTGCACGAATCTACCACGCACGAATATGAACCCTTGATTGATCTAATGAAGATTTGCATAGAATTCTTTCACGACTGGAACAACTACGGCAGCGGTAGTGAAACAAAGGACTTCCTAACGTCTCTCCTTAATAATTTCTTCAGTTATAGTTGAAGGATTTTCCATACCTAGATTAATGAAGCCCCATTCCTTGATAATTCGACTTTTCATCATCACTTTGTTGAACAAACGCTGGTCTTCAAAATTGGTGAATTTCCTTCTATTGCAAACGCGAGATTGAGAGGTTTCAATGGCATAGGAATCCATAAGAACCGAATAGGTATTGGTGGTTTTCGTTTTTTTGAAGTTTAGAAGTCAAAAATGGAGTTTGGGAAGTTTTGAGGATGAAAATCCCGCCAAAAACCGCCAAATCTCGTATTTTGAAACTTAAAGACCATCAGGAATATTTTGTGCGCTAGATAAGGCGCCGGCGGCGCTCAAACAGATAAGTTCAGTCAGGTAAAAATGATAGGGCGCTGGCGGCACCCATTCTGGAGCAGGCGGCCCTAGTGGTCAAAAATTACACCAAACTTCATTTGATCCAAAATGTTCCAATATCTCGATTTGATTCATCATTTATCAATTTTTTAAGTATTTAGGAGTAATTAGGATTAGGAAACAACTATCTAAAAAGCACAACTACAACAAACAAGCAAACACACCACAAAGATACATATGGGTTGCCTCCTATAAAGTGCTTGGTTTAACGTCATCAGTCGGATAAACCATATAGTTAATCGAGATGACTCAGCATTAAAACCTCTTTAAAATCAGGTTGAAACCTATCAAAGTAAGGCTTTAATCGATGCTCATTAACCTTGAAAATCTTTCCAACATTAGGATCTTTAATATCAACAGCTCCAAAAGAATGAACTTTTATAACTGTAAAAGGTCCTAACCATTTAGACTTGAGCTTTCCAGGAAATAACTTCAATCTTGTGTTGTATTATAAAACTTTTTGTCCAATTTTCAAGTTCTTTTTTAATATCTTCCGATCATGCCATAGCTTTCTTTTCTCTTTATAAATCCTATCATTGTGATAAAATGCATTTCTAAGCTCTTCCAATTCATTCAATTGCATAAATCTTTTATCTCCATCATTTTTCAAATTAAAATTTAACCCTTTTATAGCCCAATATGCTTTATGCTCCATTTCAACTAGTAAATGGCAAGTCTTACCAAACACTAGTATATAAGGAGACATTTTTATAGGGGTTTTAAAAGCAGTTCTATAAGCCCATAAAGCAGTATCTAATCGAGCAGACCAATTTAATTTATGAGTATCCACAGTTTACTCCAAGATTCTTTTAATTTCACGACTAGATACTTTTGCTAAACCATTAGTCTTGGGATGATAAGCAGTAAAGATTCTATGAATAATTATATTTCTCAATTAATCTCTTAATTTTATTATTCCTTAAATGAGATCCACCATCAGTTATGATCACTCTCAGCATTCCACATCTTGTAAATATATTTTATTTAAAAATTTTTAAACACTCCGAGTATCACATCTTGGTAAAGCAACAGCTTCAATCCATTTTGGGACATAATCAACAGCGACCAATATATATTGATTTCCAAGTGAAGGAGTAAATGGTCCCATAATATCTAATCCCCATACATCAAAAATTTCAACTTCCAAATTATAATTTAGAGGCATTTCATTTCTTCTAGATATATTACCTACTCTCTGGCATTGATCACATGATTTAATATATCTATAAACATCTTTAAATAGAGTATGCCGATAAAATCCAGATTGTAAAATCTTAAAAGCAGTTTTATCAACACCAAAATGACCTCCAAATTCAGAATCATGACATTGTTGAATAATCAAATTTGTTTCTTCTTGTGGCATACATTTACTAATAATCAGATCCTTACACTATTTATATAGATAGGGCTCATCGCAAAAATAGAATTTTGTGTCATATTTAAACTTTTTGAGTTGTTTCCTTGTTAAATCAGGTGGTACAATATCACTTGCAATATAATTCACAATATCAGCATACCAAGACAAGTTTCTTTCCATAATAATATAAAGTTGCTCATCAGGGAAAATTTCTATAACTTCTTTTTCAAATTAAAATAATTTATCATCCCTTTCTATCAACTATCATAAAATAAATTCTTGCAGAAGAAGTATCCATCTAATGAGTCTAGGTTTTGCATCCTTCTTTTGCAATAAATATTTGATAGTGGAATGGTCTGTATGCACAATACTTTTAGTTCTAATAGAAAAAGGTCCAAATTTTTCAAAAGCAAATACTATATATAATAATTCTCTTTCAATTGTGGTATAATTAATTTGAGCCTCATTAAGAGTTTTCCTAGCATAGTAATGACATTGAAAACTTTATCATACCTTTGTTCCAACACTACTCCGATTGAATAATCACTAGCATCACAAATCAGTTCAAATGGTTACTCTTAGTAGGGTGAAACATTTATAAGTACAGTGATTATTTTTTCTTTTAATAATTTAAAAGCTCTTAAGAATTCATCAGTAAAATCAAACTTTCTACCATTTTCTAAAAGTTGGCAAAAAGCTTTAGTAATTTTAGAGAAATCTTGAATATATTGCCTGTAAAATCTAGCGTGTCCTAAGAAAATCCTCACCTCCCTCACAGTAGTGGGTGGCGGCAATCTTTCATTCACTCTAATTTTAGCAGGATCGACCTCCATACCATGTTCATATATTTTATGCCCAAGCACAATTCCTCCTGCAACCATAAATTAACATTTCTCCCAATTCAGAACTAGATTTGTTTTCTCACAAAGCTCCAAAACGTTTGCTAAGTTTTCAGGGAAAATTTCAAATGAAGTCCCAAATACAGAGAAATCATCCATAAAACTTCTATTATATTATCTATCATACTACTGAAGATAGAAATCATACATCTTTGAAATGTTGCAGGCGCATGAACCAACATCAATAGTCATCCCCATTTGAATACAGTAGTTCAGAATAGCACACTCCTTAGTTACTTGACTGATTTTCATAGTTAAGAAGAATTTTTCACGTATGAAATAATGTAAGTGTTTTGATGTAAGATTTAATAGTGTGGTCGAGAAACTTATTGTTATCCCTTATCTCCCAATCATCACTTTTATCCATTAGATAACTGTATATATCATTCATATTGTCCTTTGTCGAGGAAAAAATTGAGTAGTGTCAGATTGACACATTCTCAATCATGTATAAATCATTAATCTTTACAGGAGCAAATGTGAGAAACCTACCTCGCACATATACTGATCCTTAGTTGAGTCCATGAAGATTTGCACAAAACACATTCACAACCGAAACAACTACGGCGGTATTAGTATAACATAGCACTGCCCAATGTCTCTGAATAACCATTTCATCAATTCTAGTGGTACGAGAATTCTTACCTCGATTTACAAAGCCTCGCTCCTTAATCAACCTCATTTTTAGATATTTTTTGAATAAACTATTGAAATTTCTATAGTTGAAAACTTGAACTCTTGAAGTTTCCATCGAGTCGGAATCCATTTGGATAAGATTTGTGGTCTTCATCTTCATTCCTTTGGTAGTTCATGTGTCTAGGGGCTATTTTTGGGAGTTCTAATGGAAGAATTACCGCCTAGAACAACAAAAACCTGAATTTAAAGATGATAAACTGTTTTTTGAACATCAACGCGGTCCAGCACTGATAACAGCGCCGTTCGGCGCTAGTTCAAATTTTGCTAAACTTCACTTTATCTAAATTCTTTCCAAACATTGGTTCGATTTATTTCTTAAATGTTGTTAATGATAATCAAGGAAGAATAAGACTTAATTAAGTAACAAACAATCACAAATAACACATCAAACAAAGCAAACACTCAATAACTAAGAGTTGCCTCCCACAAAGTGCTTGGTTTAACATCGTCAGCCCGACATAACTTCTAGTTATTCAGGTTGATCCAACTTTAAAACCTCTTTAAAATTAGGTCAATTTCCTTCAAAATATGGTTTTACTCTTTGTCCGTTAACTTTGAATTTTCTTCTAGATTTAGGGTCTTCGATAATCACAGCTCCAAACTGATATATTTTAATGACAATGAAAGGTCCTATCCATCTAGATTTCAGTTTCTCAGGAAATAATTTCAGTCTTGTATTATATAATAAAGCTTTTTGTCCTGGTTCCAATTCTTTTTTAACAATCTTCCGATCATGCCATATTTATCTTCTCTCCTTGTATATTCTATCATTATCATATGTTTCATTTCTGATTTCTTCCAATTCATTTAATTGCAACAGTCTCTTCTCACTAGCATCTTTCAAATTAAAATTCAATTTATTTATCACCTAATATGCTTTATATTCTAATTCAACTGGCTAGTGACAAGTTTTTCTAAAGATTAATCTGTAGGGGGACATTCTTATAGGAGTTTTATAAGCAGTTTTGTATGACCATAAAGCAGTATATAGTCTATTATACCAATCTAATTTCTCAGGATAAATGACTTTCTCCAAAATTCATTTAATTTAATGAATAGATACCTCTATTAAATCATTAGTTTGAGGATGATATGCAGTAGATATTCTATGCATAATATTATATTTTTCCACCAATCTCTGAATCAGATTATTCTTAAAATGAGATCCTCCATTAGTGATGATTACTCTAGCCATTCCATATCGTGTGAAAATATTTTTCATTAAAAACCTCAAAACACTTCACACCTAGGTAAAGCTATTACGTCAATCCATTTTGATAAATAATCAGCAGCAATCAGTATATATATATTTCTAAATGAAGGTTTAAATGGTCTCATAAAACCTAATCCCCAAGCATTCAAAGTTTTAACTTCCAAAGTAAAATTAAGAGGCATTTCATTTCTTCTAGATATATTGCATATTCTCTAACATCGATCACATGTTCTGAAAAATCTATAAACATCTCTGAAAATTTGTAGTCCAATAAAATCTAGATTGTAAAATTTATGTGCAGTTTTATCAATTCTGAAATGTCCTCCAAATTCAGAATCATGACATTCTAGAATAATTCTTTCAATTTCTTCATAAGGCACACATCTCCTAATAATAATATCTTTATATTGCTTGTACAGATAACGATCATCCCAGAAATAAAATTTAGGATCATGCTTAAATTTTTTCTGTTGTTGCATTACTAAGTCGGGAGGTAAAATATTACTCAAGATGTAGTTTACAATATCAGCAAACCACGGTAAATTTTCTTCAATAATATTATATAATTGCTCATCAGGAAAAGTTTCAGTGATTTTCTTTCCAAAGTCATCCAAATTAGGTTATTCAAGTCAAGATAAATAATCAGTTATTTGATTATCCACCCCTTTCCTATTAAAGATCTCAAAATCAAATTCTTGCATGAAAAGTATCCATCGAATCAGTATTGGTTTTGCATCCTTCTTTTGCATTAAATATTTAATAGTAAAATGATCAGTATGCAGTATACATTTAGCTCTAATTAAGTAAGATCAAAATTTTTCATAGGCATAAGCGATTGCTAATAACTCTCTTTCAGTAGTGGTGTAGTTAATTTGAGCATCAGTAAGAGTCTTACTAGTGTAGTATATAACTTTAAACATTTTATCATGTCTTTTCCCTGAAACAACTCCAATAGCATAATGGCTAGCATCACAAATTAATTCAAATGGTTTTTCTCAGTTAGGTGAAACTATTATAGGGGTAGCGATTAATTTTCCTTTAATAGATTGGAAGCTTTTAAGCATTTGTCTTTAAAATAAAACTTCCTATTTTTTTTTCCAAAAGTTGGCAACGAGGCTTAATAATTTTTAAAAGGTCTTTAATATATCGCATGTAGAATCCTACGTGTCCCAAAAAGCTTCTTACCCCTCTCATAGTTGTTGGAGGTGGTAATTTTTCTATAATTTGAATCTTCGCAGGATCTACTTCCATGACCATATTCAGATATTTTATGCTTAAGCACAATTCCTCCTGCAACCATAAATTGACACTTTTCCCAGTTTAGGTATAAATTTGTTTTTTTTGCATACTTCTATAACTTTTTCTATGTTGCATAGGCATGCATCAAATAAATCTCTAAATACTGAGAAATCATCCATAAACACTTCTATTCCATCATCAATTAATTTGCTAAATATAGACGTCATATATCTTTGAAATGTTGCAGGTGCATTACATAATAAAAATGACATTCTTCTAAAAGAAAAAGTTCCATAAGGGCTAGTAAATGTACTCTTCTCTTGATCCTCAGAAGCAATAGGTATTTTGTGACAACCGATATATACATCTAAAAAGCAGTAGTACTTGTGTCAAGCAAGTCTGTCTAGCATTTGGTCTAAGAATGGTATAGGAAAGTAATCTTTTTATGTGGCTGCATTTAATTTTCTATAATCAATACATATTCGCCAACTAGTGACTTGTCTTGTCGATATAATTTCATTTTGATCATTTATGTCAACAATTACTTCTCCTTTCTTAGGAACACAATGAATTGGGCTTAACCAAATACTATCAGAAATAGGATATATAATTCCAGCATCTAACCACTTTAAAATCTCTTTTTTAACCATTTCTTTTATTATTAGGTTCAGTCTCCTTTGTGGATCAACTCTAGGTTTATGTTGTTCATTCAACAAAATTCTATGCAAATAGATCAATGGACTGATATCAGCTATGGACCAGCCTTTTTGTATCTTTTTAAGGTGTCCAATAAATTTTTATCTTGATATTCAATTAAATCCGAAGATATAATGACTGGTAAAGTAGATGATTCTCCTTAAAACATATACTTCAAATGATTAGGGAGAATCTTCAGCTCAAGTTCAGAGGAATTAATGATAGATGGAATTAAACTTTTATCTCCATTTTCCATAGTATCCAATATTTCAAATTTTTCCAGAATAAATTCTATATTTTCATTCTTCATATCATTCAAATCATATTCACTATCACTTTCATATTCATCCTCACATTCTAGATTTTCTTCAAATACCTTTTCAAAATGATCTTCTCTCAAATAATCGCATATTTCCATTCGAAAGCACTCATCATCTTTTTTAGTTGAAGGGTATTCCATAGATTTCAGAATATTAAAAGTTACCTCTTGGTCATTAACACTAATAGTTAATTCTCCTTTTTGAACATCGATCATAACACTCCCAATAGCAAGGAATGGTCTTCCTTAAAAAATTAGAATGTCTTTATCTTCCTCCATATCTAATACAATAAAGTCCACATGAAAGATTAATTTATCCATCTTTACTAATACATCTTCCACAACTCCTTTTAGGATAAGTGATAGAACTATCAGCCAGTTGAAGAGTCATAGATATAGGTGAAATTTCTTTTATTCCCAACCTTTTGAATGTTTATAAAGGCATAAGATTAATACTAGCTTCAAGATCACGTAAAGCTCTTCCAAAAAAATTCTCACCTATAGCACACGAGATAGTGAAACTACCTGTATCTTTAAGTTTTTCAGGAAGCTTCTTCTAAATAATTGTACTACACTCACCGCTAAGTGCAACAGTCTCTTGGTCTTTGAACTTTCTTTTCTTTTTAAGAATTTCCTTCATAAACTTTGCATAATCATGCATCTGCTCTAATGCTTCAACAAAGATAATATTAATCGTTAATTTCTTAAGAATTTCCAAAAACTTTGCAAATCTATTACCACTATTATGTTTCTTTAGTCTTTGAGAAAAAGGAGGAGGTTGGTTTTTCAACAGTTATCTTCATTAGTTCTAGTGGATATTCATCTAGATATATCTTATTAGAACCTTTCTCAATGTTCACTTCCTCTCTTTCAACTTTGACTTCTTTTTGAACTCCTGGTTCCAATTCCTTTCCACTCCTTAATTGAATAGCCTTAATTTGCTCCTTGTTTTGATCTTTTAGGTTTGTCTCAACATTACTAGGAAGATTCCCATAAGTTCTAATATTAAGCGCAGTAAAGATATGTCCCAATTGATTCTCAATGTTCATCATCGCAATATTTTGAGCTTGAATTTGATTACCCATATTCAGAATCTTTTCTGTAGTAGATAACTTCTTTTCCCTAAATTTTTAATAACTATTAAAACTAGGAGGATAAGAAGGTTTATAATTGGAATTTCCTTGGTTGTTCAGATTTCCAACTGGATTCATAAAATTGTTTCCCATTGTGGGTTAACAACAACATTGGTGTTATTCCAGCAGAATTTTGGGTGATTCCTCCAACTAGGATTATATTAATTTGAATCAGGATTACTGACTTTGTTATTTATGGTATTCAAGGTTTCATAAGACATTTGAGAGTCTAACATCTGTCTTGATGAATTTTCTTCTAACATTAGGGGTGTTGGAGAATAATTCATTCCATATTGATCTATTTTCTTAGAAAGTGCTGCAATTTGAGAGACTATCATAGTTATCGCATCAGAATCATGAATACTAGCTACTCTCTTAGAATTTACTCGCTCAGAGGGCCATTGAAAATTATTAGTAGTCATCTCTTCAATTAACGAATAAGCTTCATCAAAAGGTTTAGACATTAATGATCCACCAGCAGCAGCATCAATAATTGATCTCAAATATCTCACTAATCCATTATAAAATACTTTAATTATTAACCAGTTTGGTAAAGTATGATGTGGACACTTTCTCAAAAGATATTTAAATCATTCCCAAGCTTCATATCTAGATTCTCCATCAAACTGACTAAAAGATGTGATATGTTTCCTCGGCATAGCGGTTTTAGAAGGAGGGAAATATTTTGAAAGAAACTTTTATAAAAGCTCTCCTCAAGTTCAGATAACTCCAGGTGTTAATGAATTTAACCACTCCTTAGCCTTATCCCTTAATGAAAAAGGAAAAAGTCTAAGCCTAACAACATCGTTTGACACTCCATCATATTTAAAAGTAACACATAGTTCTAGAAAACTAGCGAGATGTAAGTTAGGATCTTCATTCGGTGTACCACCAAATTGATTATTTTGTATGATTTAGATAATAGCTGGTTTAAGCTTAAATAAATTACCAGCAACATCAAGGTTTTGGTTAGTTAAGTAAATTTCATCTACTGTTGGATTAGCATAACCTTTTAAAGGTCTTGGTATATTTTCGTTATGATTGTTTAAGTTGTTCGCCATTTTGTGAGAATATGCAGATTATTTTTTTCTTTTTTAACATTTTTTTAAATAGTACGCTCTAATTCAGAAGTGTAAGGCACTAAACCTATAGATCTGATACTACGCATACAAACACAATAAGCATACTATAAATAAACAAAAACACACAATTATGACTTGTAATTCAAATATAAGTTTTCAAATACTACAAAATTAAATTTTAGCAATTACCTTTTCTTACCTTTCCACCAATAGCGCCAAAAGCTTGGTTTGACTTTTTTAATTTACCAAAATTTATGAACTCAGATTTATATATATATATATGTATTGATTTAATTTGATATTGAGTCACACAATTAAATACAAGTATACGTATCGCTCATGTAATATAAGGCACTAGTGGAGTCGTGGATATCAATCCCACAGGGATGCTTTAATTTTATGGCGTAGCACTGTTGACCTCATTTTTGATGAGGTCTTCTCTTCTTCTCTTTAGTACTTAGGATCTAGCCTTAGGCTTTCCCTTTGACTGTCTTAGAGGACTAGAATTGGGACCCACCTTTTAGAAATTCAAACCACTTCTTAACTCCCTGTAAACTCTACAAACTTGACTGTAGACCCCTAATCACCTAGAGGGTTGAAATCAGATATGGAAGTTTAAAGGATGAGTTCCTATAGGACTCTTTGGCCTTAGGAGTCGCCTACAGGTGGCCCGAGTGCAGTGAAGGGGTCGACTTACACACACGCTACACTTATACACTACACCTATACACTACACTTTCACACACTCATACTTAACTTGACCTCTGCGACTCATGTGGGTGATTCACATGGATGGTCCTTAACCACTAAGCCCTTGGTAAGAGGGTTAGGAACAACATAGTGAATGCCTCAAATGGGTCCCTTCATGGCTCATATGGGCTTGACATGGCTTCATGGCTCAACCAAAATGACTTCTTTCCACTTACATCCACCCGATCTTCGATTTTCCAAATTTTCGATTTTTGACTCCGGGACCCTACACCGCTTAGCCTCACCAAAACCCAGAAATTACCCAAATTTCTCAAAATTTCCAAATTATCCAAAATTCTCCAAAATCATTCCCAAACATTTCCACATCACTTAAATTGATCATCCATACCCAAAAATACCAAAAATTCCAAGAAAACCTCCCGATACCCTCCAAATACCCAAAATACCCCTCTTGGCAAAAAATCCAAAAATTCAGAAAATTCGCAGAAAATTCCAGAAAATCCCAAATATTCCCAATTTCATTTTTTGCAACTACACCATGGGCCAATTTTGTCAATTTACCCTACTTTTGTCAAAACCCCCAATTTGACCAATTTTAACCCAAAGTGAACCCGATGTCAAGCCAAACCTACCCGATTGACCCCGATTTTGATCCAATTCAATTCGAAACTTCAATTCAATATCCCCAATACCAATCTAGACCAAATACAAGTCGAATTTGATTGACATTTGGATCCAATCTCACTTTTGGCCTTAAAGCCCAATTTGGACCCATGACCCAAACAAACCCAAACTCACCCAATTCAACTCCAATTAACCACAAATCTTTTCTAAATCATCCTTAAAATTCCCACAAACAAAACACTAACATGATTTGCCCAAAATTTAGACCCAAATCCTACTCAAATTCAACCCAAAGCTAAAAGGCCCATTTTTGACCTAAACCCAAACCTAACCCAAATGAGCCCAAACCCCAAAATCAAAGCCCAACCAAAGCCAAAACCTCTTTGAAACACTCCAATAAATATTTCTCAACATTGATTTTACATCAATTTCAACCCTAGCCCAACATTGGCCCAACTTGGCCCACTTTGACCCTTATAGGCCCACTTACCAAATAAACCCGAATTCAAACCAATTCGACTCCAAATCACACCAAATTGACTCCAAGCCCTTCATAGAACATCCACTAAACCAATTATGACATTTATTTGACAAAGTCCTTCACAAAATCTTCACCCGAATGCCCATCCTAAAATCAAAAAGCCCATTCCCCTTAAACTTTCCTAAAAGCCCACTTCACCACATTCAAAAGCCCAAATCCATCCAAAGCCCACTTGGCACTTTCCCTCATCATCCATTTAATCAAAATCACCCTAAGTTTCAAAATCATCAATTAAACCATTCCAAATCAAGCTTCATGCAAATTTTCACCAAAATATCCAAAATTCTTAAAACCCATTTTTATGAAATTGACCCGACCTTTTCCCAAGCCAAATGGAGCCATGAAGCCATGCACAAGCCATATGCGAAGCCATGGCAGCCACTTTACACATCACCATGTCATTTTTGGCAAAAGGAGGGAGTCCTTTAATGATTCCCTTAAGGGTGATTTAGCCACTTTCATGACTCCACTAAACCATGCTTAAGCTTAATTGTACTTGGATGGTGACACTTCCCCACTAATTAAGTCGACCTAAACCACTTTATCTTCAGCCCAAGCTAGCCATGGGAAGGTGCACCCAACCCATTTGCATGGGTTGACCAAAATGAGCCAAAATGACCCCTTCCCTTTCTACTTTGATTCAACCACTTTACACATGTCAAACCTCGATTGAATGCACCAAACCCCAGCCCTAACCCACTCGAACGGGATAGTGACCAATGCCTGGCCGGCCACCACTGGCCGCCGGAAAACACCATGGCCGAGAGCTCGCATGTGAGCCCGACTTGAAATTCTCACTGTCGAGTGCCCCATCCCCGGTGGCCATTGGAGCTGTTCTTCTCTTGCCAAGCAGTGGCTGATCCCAAGCCCTAACTCTCCCAGGAGGCCCTCCACCCTCTCCTATTTAAACACCACCCCTCTCGGCCATGAGAGGTGCCGAAAAAAACCTTAAGGAAACTCGCCAAAATTGTTCCAAACTCCTCCCCATACACGAGCACTTGATCCCCGGTGAGATCCCCCTGCCATTTCTTCTCTCGTGAGCTCGATTTCGAGTTGAAATTCCACCCAAAACCAGGACACTTCTCCACGGTGAGCCAATCCCCAATTGATTGGTTCTACACCTTCACCGGACCGAGGGAAGGTGTCCACCGACAAAAGCCCCATCTCCGAGGCCACCCGGTTGCTCCGGCCTCCAAGCTTTGTGATCGGGCTTGGTCGAAATCACATCCGCAGACAATTCACCGGACCGAGGAGACTTCATCTTGGAGCTTCGCGGGATCCGATCGAAGGTGCAACAACTCTCGGATTGAAGCCACACTTCTGCGAGCAAAGGTATGAACTAAATCTTCATCCCGAGCTTACGGAGATTCTCCATTTCGAATGCTTTAATTTCGATGCATGATAACCGTATAGATGTGTTCGTCTCTTCAAGACGAATCCATAGAGCATAAGAACATGAAAATCCATTGAGTATCGAGTGAGATCTTAGGGATTTAGTGTGGACGGCTCTCGGGTGAGGACGCTCAGGGACGATGAACGGATGCCGTCCATTCAATACACGCGCGGGCGGACGGCTCAGATGGCGTCGGACCAGGAGATGATACAAGAGCCGCGGGGCCCGGGCTGCTGACTCAGGTGGCGGCGTCGAATGGGAGCGAGACACGCGGCGTTTTGGAGATGCTGAGGATGAGTTGGCGCCGCATGGATAAATAGAAAATTAGGGTATTTTTTTGATTTATTTAATTCCCTAAACTTCAAAAATTCATAACTTTGTGTAGAAAAATCAGAAAAATAAAATAAAAATACGCACTTGCTCAGTGAACAGAGGAGAATAATGTGGAAAAGACATCATTTAATTTCATCAAGTATTTTATTTTTTATAATTTATTTACTCTCTGCATAATTTTAATTCTCCATGCATGTATACAATTCACCATGGCATGAGACCATAGGAGCTTTTGAAGCCTCCGAATTTGGGAACATTCGCTGAATTTTCCAAAGTCAGAGGCCATCCCTATAAAAAGTTATTGATTTTTCAAATTCATGTTGCTTGTTTTGAGTATTTTAATTCCAATAAATAGCATGTTGTGAAATAAATTCTAGGAAAATTTGATGATGTTCCTTATGACCAGAGAACCCTAGGAAAAATAGGTTTTGAGTTAGTTCATTTAAAACGACCCTAATTGGCTTAAACACCCAAAATAGTTCTCTAATTAATTAGAGTTAACCATGGAACAAATTGACTTGAAATCAACTCTCCACTGACCTTTAGAATCAGTGGAAACCATCATAAAAATTTGAAGTCAATTGGACTTGGTTAGCCCCACTAATTGGGTTGATTAAGCCACTTAGTCATTTTAAATTTTAAAAATTCATAACTTTCAAAATACTTTTCAAAAATTCACCAAATTGGTTTTGGAGCCTCTCTGATATTAGGGGAATTTAAGAAAATTAAAATTTCAATTTTCTAAAAAAATTGATTTTTAATAATATTTTAATATTTTTAATAATTAAAAAATAATAAAAATCACAAAAATAATAAAATTCACCAAAATGTCACATTTTGAATTTTAATCACTTAGGAACAAACCCCACAATTTTCTTAGGTCTATTTAGTGAAATATTAAATTTTAAAGCCCTAGGGTAATTTTAAAATTAAAAAAATGTATTTTCTAGCATTTTCACTAAAATAATTATAATAAATCATAGAAAAATCAGAAAATTACAAAATTTGATTCTCTGATTTCCTTGATATTAGAGAGATGTTTGAAAAATATAAAATTCATTTTTCAACATTTATTTTATTTTTAAATTAATTAACACTCCAAAACTTAAAATAATAATAATAAAAATAATATAATTCAAAAAATCACCAAAATTGGTCCAAGTGGTCCTCTGGTCATTAGGAATGTCCCCTAATTTTCTTAAGGACAGAAACTTTTCCTTGGTCATGTTATTAAATTTTCCTTGAAAATCTCTATTTTCTACGAAAAATAATTATATAAATAAATTAAATACAGAAAAATCACATTATCTCCTCTCATGTCTTTATTGACATATGATTGAAGTTATATAAAAATTTCAAGTTCATTTGAGTTCAATTTAGTGAGTTATGAAATTATTAAGCTTAAAGGGTAAAGTGGTAATTAAATTTTTTAACCCTTAATTAAAACTTTAGGTTTAATAAAAAATTAACAAGTAAAATATTTGATCCTAATCTGATTTGGATGATTGAAATTTAAATAATTAAAGGGTAGAAACCCATTAAGCAATTTTAAAATGATTAAACTTTAATTAAATAATGGATTAAATTTGGAAGAATAATAAAATTGGAATTATTAAAATAGGGATATTATTAGGAAGAGATTTATTCTTTAATTTAAAAATCCCTAAATTAATTATCTCATTAATATTCAATTCTTAATTAAAATGATAACTCAAATTTAAAATCTTAAAAGACTTAATCATTAAACTAAAATTAAATTATTAAACTCTTTTAAAAATTTCAATTAAAATTAAAAAATAAAATTAAATTAAAATTAAATTAAATTAAATAAATTAAATTAAATTAAATTAAATTAAATTATGATTAAAAAATTAAATTAAATTAAAGATTCAATTAAATTAAATTAAATCAAATTAAATTAAATTAAGCAAATTAAATTAAATTAAATTAAATTAAATTAAATTAAATTAAATCAAATTAAATCAAATTAAATTAAATTAAATTAAATTAAATTAAATTAAATTAAATCAAATTAAATTAAAACTAAATCAAATCAAATTAATTAATGTGACATCAAATCAAATTAAATTGAATTAAATTAAATTAAAACTCAATTAAATTAAATTAAATTAAATTAAATATAACATCACCTAAAACAGAAAGAAATTAAATATAAAGCAACTTGAACAATATTCCAAATTTAAACTCATTAATTGAAATTAAACTAAATCACAAACCATCTGAACACCAATTTACCCTCAAATGCTTTAGTCATCATAACCCCTAAATAGAACATTAAATGAAATGTTACTTCACTCATAGGATATTCAAATGTCCTAGTTCACTGAGCAAGTTAACAAAACTTGAATTCTCGGACGATTAATTCATTTGTATAATTAAATTCATTTGGACTTAAAACAATCCTAGAAAATATTGAAAAGATGTTTAAGATTTGTCTTAAGCACTTCCTCGATATGATAGGACATTTATAAGAACAATTGGATTTAATTTTTCTTTGATGAAGAAAATCGTCCTCAAACCAAAACACAAGGAACCTAGACGTCATAGGAAATGACTAGCTATAGGATTAGAAATTTGGTAGAAAACCATAACCCTTACCTTAGCTTTACCTAGGAACTTGCTTAAATATTCTAATTGTGTTTTAAGTGCAGCTTGGGATGACGGGAAGACCCTCAGGTACGCTTTTATTTTATTGCGATTTACTTTCTTGCAATTTACATTATTGCAATTTATTTAACTGCATTGCACTTACTTTTCTTGCATGATAAACAACTGTTGCATGAAAACTCACACCTTTAGGATAGCCCCTAAAACGAAACCAAAACTAAGTTAAAAGTCATTACAAGATAAAATTCACCGCCACAACATTTCAAAATATAAAACAACTCAAAACTTAATCACAAACGGAACACAAAACTACAATTACAACTAAATTAAAACGTCCTGTTGGATGATCGGGAATACCTCGGATGATGTAACCTACGTGTTGCTAACGGGATTTTCCACGGTCTAAATGAAAGTGTGGAACTCATTCGGTTGAGTTTAGCAAATTCATCACGGACTAAGTGAATCCGATAAAAATAATGATGCCGGAAGGATGGAACCGTGGGATCTTAACCGGTGTCGTTATAATCAACTTTAAGATTTGTTTTAAATAAAACATAAAAAACATTTGGAAATCAAGATTTGCTCAAAACCAAAACACTTTTCTCATCCCCTGATTTATGATTTCTAAAACTAAACCTCTGCAACAACAAGGAGCTCGGAGCATGGTGGGCAGCACGGCCATCGTCATCAGCAAAACCTGAATCTACATCAGCAAAACTTTCCTAGAATTAAAATAACCAAGCAATAGAACTTCGAGGTAGTTTGCCTAGTGCAACATAAACCCTCAATCTTTGTTAGGCATTTGCATGATTGGGTCATGTAAATTAAGCCACTAACCAGTTTAGGATTCCGAGGTAGTCGTCCGATACTACATAAACCCTCGCATCTTCGAAGTTTATTTATATGATTACGTCATATAAATATAAGCCACTAACTAATTAAAATTGGCGAATCAAAACATTTAAATAAATATTAGGATTTTCCTAAATCCAAGCCAAACAATAGGATAGTCGGGAAATTACCGAAGTTCGCTTCGAATCTGTGATTTCTCCTACTTTTCTTCCTTTGGATTCCCAAAACAAAATGTTCCAAATTTGATCCATTCCCTATTGAAAGTCCAAATTTAAATCCCTTGAAAATCTTAAACTTTGAAATTCTTGAGAGCAGAATTATTGATTATTATCGAGAGTTTTCTTAGGTGATTCCCATCACTTAAGATGTAATTAACTATAGGGGCTTGCCCTTATAGGGAATTTTAAAGAACCCGAGTAATATAAACCTGTTTAATGTTTTCATATTAAGCGAGGGAATTTTGTCGGCTTATAAAATTGGTTCGCGGACCAAACGGATGTCATGAAATCTTCTAGTTTATTTAATCGAGCCCCACCGTCGAAGCGGTGTGTCTATCCTTAGGGATAGATACACGGTTTGTGGTGCGGTGCTCGTTTATATAAACTATTTGGGATGCGAGATCGATTTGATTTCATATCTTAAAAATTTTCAAATTTAAAATTATTTTCAAAATCAAATACTACTTTCCAAAATTATTTATTTAAATTAAATTAAAAATTCGCCGACAACTTCGGTAGGCGACCCCTTTTCAAAATAAAACACACAACCTAAAAATATGCCGACTGATTTCGGCGACTCCGTGAGGAATATTCCTCTCTCCATTTTAATCGGATGATTACGCTTTCAAAAATCGGTAGTATATCCATGTCCCTTGTGGATCAAACTACCCTTCTTTCCGTTGGAATACTATGTTCATTTCTACCTTGGACAAGTATAGCCGACATTCTCGGATTTAGGAGCCACTTTGTTTAGACACCCCTAAACGGAGAGGTTCCGAGATCCTTTACCTCATTTTTGAGGTGGGGTGGACCCCGATAGGTGTTAGTTTAGGAGTAATCCTTCGAGTCGAAGTCTTGCTTAAGACTTTCTTTTCCTTTCCAACTCCGAATCTGATTCTTCACCTTCTCTACACCTTTGAACATTCCGTTCTAAATAAACAAACCCTCTAATAAGTGATTCTTTTAACAAATGATTCCTTCTTATAAATACATGAACAAGAATGAGTTCGGACTCTTTTTAATTCCTTTCTTTTTATCCTAAAGAAAAGAAGCATAACTTGGGACTGACAACCAGAATCTACCCTGCAGAAATGGAAGCCCCGAAGTCGATTTTCTCCTTCACCAACGGATTGGACTTCGCATGTCCATAAGGATGAAGTTTGCCCGACAATGGGATCATCCGATTTGGACGAGGATTTGAAAACACGAACGTCGAGGTCACCGACGTCTCCCTCTTTGCACGCGACGAACAAGGCTATCCGAAGGCGAGGAGCCCGCGCTGGAGTTCGACCTTAGGTCGACCCAAGAGTTTCCTCCTTGCGAAGGATCCCGACTAGGAGGAGTACTGCCGTCCGCGGGAGGATCTGTTCTTACTACCCCCATCTGGTCTAGTTGTTTACTGCACCTACCGCGACTTACGCCGAATCGAAGGGGAAGAAATCCGGAACTATGGTAAACATGTTACCGTGGAGGGTACGGATCTTCTGTAAGACCTTCGTTTTCGAAATCGGGTCCGGTTCGAAGATTCCGTCAGCGACGAGGACCCAAGGAAGAAACGAAGTAGAAGGATCGCCGGAGAAGCCGGAGACGTTGAGATTGCTTTCTGGAGGAAATTCAGAGCTGCAGAATATACACCGCTGCTGAATATACACCGCTACCGGAATATACACCGTTGCCGACTACATACCACTTTTGGGAGGAAGCGGGTTCCATCCCCTCTCCGCCGCGAGAGGATGAGGAGAATGTTCGCAAGATTCTTTGCCACATTACCTCGACCGCATACTACAACGATAGCCGCGAAAAGAACTAGAACTACGCCGTTTGCTCGTCTGCGAGCTTTGGTAGAAAAGTTAGCAAGGAAGGAAAACGCGCCGTATCGGAGATTCTACGAAGGATAGGGCGGGTGCCGGTCGAATCCCGTCTTGGGCCCCGAATAGAGCCCGCCATCATGACGAGAAAAGCCGAGCAAGAGAATGAAGGCTAGCCGCTCGTCGTAGTCTCGGGATTACAGATTAGGGAGGATACCACCTTCCGGCATTTGGCCGACGGACCATACGGTCCTAGACATCTGCTGCCTAGAAGGATAGTATGACATCCCACTCTTGGGCGATTGAGATTGAAACAGCGACCGAGAAAGAAAGTCTCGCCGGGAGGCTGGAATGCGAAGAAAGTGCTCTTGCGATAAAGGGGACTCGTGAAAAGGGGACCGGCGGCTATCGCACGACAACCGCAATGACACACGAAAGCCCGGCTGGAAGATGCCATGGAAAAGTTGAGAACCGATATCCGACGGTTGGCAAAAGAAGAGAAGAAAAGTTCGGAGATGTGATCGATTCATCCGAGTTCATGGACGACGAATATGCGAGAAATCAATATGGTTGAGACACGAGCTTCATCGGCTTCGCAAGGTGCTCCTGCGGCCGCAGAAGAGAGGAGCCGGAGCGGTGAGAAGACGGCTTCGGGAAAAGGACGACACGATCGCTCGAATGGCGAAAAGGATGGAAGAGATGGCCAGTAGCTGCGGCCACTCTCCGAGTCAAGTACGACCACATGAGAGACACCCCGAGAGGTCATTCACATTGTAGACGGAGGAAAGGAGATTACATCCGTCGATGGGGATGACCAGTGAAAGGATACAACACGAAGTATGATCCACGAAAAGGATATCAAGAACTTGGTAGAACGGCGAGTGCGAGAAGCCTTAGCACAATCGAAGAACGGGACATCCATTCGGACGGGTAGACCTTACCCGGAAGAGTTCGACGCCGTCCGATACCCGAAAGGCTTCGTACCACCTCCGTTCAAGACCTTCGACGGAGCCAGGAACCCCGACGGCATGTTGCACACTTTCGTGTCGGTTGTTGCAATGCGGCGGGAGCGATGCGTTACTCTTCGACGGTTCGTCGGCGATGCATCGGGAATCGCCTTCGGCGGTATGCGGAGTACCCAGATGGCTCGGTGAAGACATTCTCGGAGCTAGAGAGCCTCTTCATCGAAGCAATTTGCCGGAGCTCGGCACCACATCACTATAGGTGATTTAGTGGTAGAGAAACAAAGGCCGAATGAAACTTTGGTGGATTACATACTTCGATGGAGAAACTTAAGCATGAAGTGTGAACCACTGATTGCAAGAACAACATGCGGTCGGCATCTTGCTTAAAAGCATTCACGGCCGATAGCACTTCTCCTCGAAAGGATTCACTATTAAGACTTTTGAGAAGTTGTTAAGCAAGGCTGAAAGCTTGCAAGAAGAGGCGAAGCAATTAAGTTTCGCCGACAAGACGGACGAGCGAAGCGGTGAAGACCTTCGAAAAGAAATCCGGGATCATTGCGGCAGTTGATAAAGGCAAGCAGCCGATGCAAATACCACCAGAACGGCCGCGGCAACCACAACGGAATTACCGGCAACCCGGTCCGGCTATCGGTCATCTCCGCGGTATGAGCAACCGCCTCGTCCGCAACGTACATTAAGGGAGCTTCGAGCGGAGAATATCCGTTCGAAAATGAAGACGATGCTGAAAATGTTCCGTAGCTTAATGAAAACTCCAGATTTCCAGCTGCCAGAACCTAAAAGACCATAGGAAGTCAACAAGAAAGGCGATCCCAACTTTTGCCCCTACCACCAGATGCTTGGGCACAAGATAGAAGATTGCATTACCTTTAAAAGTTGGCTCAACGACAACCTTCGGAAAGGAAATATAACTATCCCGAAGGAGTACATGAAGGAAACCCAGAAAGGAGGTTCCGTCGATGTTATCTCAGCCGATCCCGTCATTCAGATAGATCCCTATGCAGTCGACGATGGATGGACTACCGCTCGGACAAGGTCTTCGAAGAAGATTTTAGACGACATCCAGAATCGCTTCGGTGCGAGCTTCGATTCGGAGTTCGAGACACAGTTAAGCCGGTACTTATCACTTGCGATAGAAGAACCACCTCGACGGGAGGCGATCGAAGAAAGAAGAAAATTGACGAAGAAGAGGGGACCGAGACTCTAAGGCTAGGCTAGGGGCCGCTTATCCTAGGATAGTTGTTTCGATTCGAGGAGAAATCCTCGAACCTCCGATTTTGTATGATTATACGCTCACTTCGTGGGATCATATAATGATAAGGGTGATGGCGTTGGCTACGTTTTGGTTGTTTCTAACGATTACGTAACTAGCGACAATCCGGACATCGACTTCGATACTGACAACAATTCTCGAATCATACATGATCTCGACGAGCAAAATAACGAAGAAGATATCCATCGAGGAGGCTACGAGAGTTCAACGAGCAACGGATCTATGCGTGAGTTTCGAGGAGCTCTAGTCACGATAGAGTTAGAACCTTCGGATTACGAAGATAATCCGAAAGAACTCGTCATTCCGATTCGGGGAGGAGACACGGCGAATTCGACACTAGATTCGGAGGAAATTACGAAGTCGACTTGAGAAGTGGAAAAGTTCTACCTCCGAGAATGGGTCGAAAAGACAAAGGAAAGCGGTGGTTGTTCGAAGAACCAACCCGGCAGAAGAAATACACATTTGAGAAGAAGCGAGATGCATGAGAACAAAGTGGACTACAACGTGCTAGCCCATCTTAGGAAACTACCGAGCGAAGCGAGCATTTACGATGCTCTCATCTTATCGAAAGGAGATGAGAGAAGCTCGATCGAGGCCTTACTTGATCCGAAATTTGCTTAGCTCGAATGGCCGGAGATTCCTTAGATGAGGTTTGCTCGTTAAAGGAACGACGAGGCGTTACCTTCACGGACGATGACCTCTTACTTGGGACGATGAGATCACGACCGACCAGTTGTACATTTCGAGTTACTAATTGGGAAGTTTATGCTCTCCGAGTATTGGTGGATCCGGGAGCATCAATCGATATAATGAGTCTTCGAACACTAGCATACTTGGAAATTGATGCTCGCGAGCTCGAAGCGAGACGAAATGTTATTAAGAGGATTCGACCGGAAAGGAGAAAGAGCCCTCGGGTCAAAAACACTACTCGATGAAGACCGGTGACTTAGCAAAGACAACCGCGAAATTTCACATAATTGATTCGAAGACATCGTTCGACGCTCTGCTTGGGCCGGCCAGTGGATACATAAAAACGAGGATGGTACCATCATCTCTACACCGGTGCATCAAATACTTACGATGGAGGGGAACGAGTGCATCAAAGGCGACTTACGACCATTCTCCGTACATGAAATTGGAATCCATGAAGATGCGGCTTATTATGCACCGCCAAAGAAAACAATCTTCTCCGAGAGATACCGTAACAAATGAAGCAAAGAAAGTTCGGGATGATGAAGAACACGAAGTTCTAATCCAACGATCACTCACCACTCCCTTACGGCGAGATGGTGAAGGTTTCTCCACGACTCGCATCCGAGGTCGAGGCGGGGACGAGGCCGTGGTAGAGATGTTAGGACGAGTTGGACGGAGGAAACCGGCCATCAATGTTTATTGGGAAGATAGTTACGAAGAAGAAAAAGAAGTCGAGCAAGAAGCGGCGACAATAAGTCGGAAGAAGCCGCAATTCGAAGATCTCTCTCGAAGATGAGAAGAACGAAGAATACAAATCGATGTACAAGAAGATTAACCACTACGTACATACTATGACCTCAACCCCGATCCGATTCCTACTAAGATCGAGGGTATGGTAGTCGAAGAGGTACGTAACGACGGTGCGAGACCGATCGAATTCTACCGTGGTGCTTCTTCCTCCAAAGCGAAAATCATGTACAATTCGAAGATGTCACTTCATCGAATTAATGGAATTACCTTTTGAGTGGTACTCTCCACTGTGTTCGAAATTTAATTCGACGTGGTTTCTTACCTCGACAATGGACAAAAGGTCGATCACAACGTTTTGAAAAATTATGGAATAATTCCGGTCGTCGCCCGATTCAAAGTATGGACTCGGATTCGGCACGGTAGGATCGGTTGACGATGCTGAATTTTGCTTAGTTGTCACTTGCGAATCTAATGAAAGCGCATGGAAACTACGGACGAACTCGAAGATTTACTAAGTGGAGATGCTCACGGAATTCGAAAGAAGAGATCAAATCTACGATAGATGAGTTGACGGAAGTTAACTTAGGTACTAGCGAAGAGCCTAGACCTACCTTTGTTAGCTCCTTACTCAACAAAGAAGACTCCGAAGAAATAATCGAATTATTAATGGAATTTAAAGGCTGCTTTGCTTGGAATTATGACGAGATGCCGGGATTAGCTCCGGAGGTCGCAGTCCATAAGCTAGGAGTGGATCCTACTTCTATCCCAGTCAGATAAGGTCCCAGAAGAATGCGTCTAGAAATCGAACAACAAGTCATAGCCGAAGTTAAAAAGTTAATAGACGCTAAATTTGTCCGTGAAGAAAAACACCCGACTTGGTTGCTGATGTGGTGCCGATCGAAAGAAGAATGGTCGGATCGGAATTTGTGTGGACTTCGAGAGATTTAAACGAGGCATGTCCAAAGGATGAATTCCTCTGCCGATCCCAGAACTAATGATCGACATTGCTTCGACACATGAAATATTCTCATTCATGGATGGATCTTCGGGATACAACCGGATAAAAATGGCTCCGAGAAGATGAAAAGCTTACAGCATTTAGAACGCCGATCGGATTATTTTGCTACACAGTAATGCCATTCGGACTGAAGAACGCAGGAGCGACCTACCAAAGAGCAATGACAAGAATTTTTGATGATCTCATCCACGATCGAGTCGAATGCTTATGTAGACGATGTGGTCATCGAAAGCAAAGTAAAGGAAAACCACTCGTATGATTTGAGAATTGTTTTCGAACGATTAAGACAATTTAACCTTAAGATGAATCCCTTAAAATGCGCCTTCGGCGTCACCTCCGGGAAATTCTTAGGATTCGTTGTTCGACATCGTGGAATTGAAATCGACTCGGAGAAGATTAAAAGTTATCTTAGAAATGCCGCCTCCCGAAAACCTTAAAATAACTACGATCTTTTCGAGGAAGGCGGCATATCTTCGACGCTTTGTCTCGAACCTGTCGAGTAGGTGTCGGCCTTTCTCGGCACTAGATAAAAAGGACGCCAAATTTATTTGGGAAGAGAAATGCCGAGAAGGCCTTCGAGGACATTAAACAATATTTAATGACACCTCCTGTCTTAGCGACCCCGGTCTCGGGTAGGCCGGCGATACTTTACACCGCGGCTCTGAGACGACTCTCTCGGAGCCTGATTGGCCGAGTCGATGATGAGGGTAAAGAAAATGCTCTTTACTTACTTAAGCGCGTCGTTTACTTCCGACGGAAGTAAGGTATCCCGCAATTGAAAAGCATTGTTTGGCCCTAATCTTCGCCGCTCGAAAGCTCGGGCACTACATGCTTTCTCATAAGGTCGACTCGATCTCGAAGTTTAATCCATTCTGCAATACTTGATGACTCGTCCAACACTTTCCAGCGGACTTGCCGGATGGTCGATGATATTATTGCAATTCGATATAACTTTCGTGCCTCTGCGTGCCGTAAAGGGACAAGTCTTAGCGGACTTCCTCGCGGCGCACCCTTTGCGGCGGAATCTCCTCTCGATGACGATTTGCCGGATGAACGAATAATGAACCTAGAAGACCTTGATGATCGACGTTGGGAAATATATTTCGACGGAGCATCTTCGGCACACGAGACGAAGAATCGCAAGTGATAGTGCCCGATAAGGCGGGAATCGGGCTAATCTTTATAACACCGGAGCGGGGGATGTTAAGATACTCCTACCACTTGACGAAGCCGTGTACGAACAATGAAGCGGAATACGAAGCCCTCATAACGGGGTCGGAATTAGCTATTCGAATGGGGATAACGAGACATCGACATCTACGGGGATTCGCGGTTAATCATTCAACGGATCGTCGGACGATACGGAATTTTAATGCCGAGACTCGAAACAATACTTCCGGTATGCCATGCAGTTGTTGGAACGGATTCCAAATGTAACGATCTACAAAATTCCCGAGAAGAAAATGCTTTATCCGATGCTTTAGCCCGTCTTGCAAAAGAATTTGCACTGTTTACAAGATGAATCGGTAGAGGTGTCGGTTCATGGACGTCGAGTCTCATCACGGCTCGACATAGACACAATACACAAATCGGAAAAGAAAAAGAATCGAGTTGCGGCGGTGACGGAAAACACGGAAGATTGGCGACGGCCATTGATAGATTACTACGAAGCGGGAAAGCTACCGGACGATAGGTCGCTAGCCCATCGGATCGAGAAAGAACTGCGTCTTACGCGTTAATAAATAACACATTGTACGGAAGGTCTTTTGATCGAATGTGGCTAAGGTGCCTAAGCGGGTCCGAGGCTCGTGAAATTGTTAAAGAGATACATTCGGGACTACGTGGCGCTCACCGGTCGGGTCGAAGATGAAAATGAAAATTAAAAGACTAGGGTACTACTGGCCCTCGATGATGACCGACTGCATGAAAATCGCCGAAGGCGTCATCGATGCCGAGTGCGCGGAGTGGTTCTACACCAACCTCCAAATGTGCTTGCATCCGACAATCGCGTCGTGGCCGTTTGAATGTTGGGGCACGGATATAGTGGGTCGATAGAACCACCATCTTCGAAAGGACATCGCTTCATTCTTGCGGCTACGGATTACTTTTCCGAGTGGGCGAGAGGTAGTTCCACTTAGAGAAGTGAAAGCACACCACGTGCTACGGTTTTCAAGAACCGAGTTGTCTACCGTTTCGGAGTGCCGCGCGAGATCATCTCGAAGAATGGGTCGGCATTGAGAAGCACGCAAATTAACAATTTTGTCGGGAGACACGGAATCGGCGGCGATACTCGACAATTTACTACCCGAGAGCAAACGGCCTCGGCGAGGCTTTTAATAAAACTCTCGTTCGAATCTTAAAGAAAACCTTGGACGATAATAAGAGAAATTGGCACGAGAAATTGTTAGAAGCCTTATGGGCCTACGGGACAACCTTCGAACTCCTACTCGAAGCTACACCTTACGCTGCGGTGTATGGGTCCGAGCGAGTGTTACCTTTAGAGGTTCGGCTTCCTTCGACTCGAAGTTGCGGTTGCAAAGCAAGATCACGACGAAGAGAACGCCAAATTACGACTCGAAGAATTAGAAAGCTTGGAAGGAAAAGACTTGCGGCGCAACGAATTTAGAACTATACCGAGCTAAGATGGTTCGAGCCCATGACAAGCGGTCCGCCAAGAACCTTCGAAGTTGGTGACTTAGTTCTCGTTCTCGAGAGACTATTCTTGCACACCGCAAGATAGGAGGAAAGTTTGAACCCACTTGGGAAGGACCGTTTGTGGTTGAAGCGAGTATACTCGGGAGGTTCTACCGGCTAGTGAATTGCCGGGAGAACGACATATGCTTACGATCAACGGACGATACTTGAAAAAGTATTACTGCTACTGATGTTTCGAAGGAATGAATTCTTCATCCCTAAGAAACACGGGTGAAGTAATTACTTATGATTGGGTCGAACCCAAAAAATAATAAAATGTGCTAAACTAAATAAAATCATGATAATAAAGTTTTCCTTGTTTTCTTTTCCAAATCAAAATCTCTTTCCGGATCTTATCCCGCTTCATTCCTGTTAAATTTTAAAAAACAAGAAGTGATAAAAAAAAACTGTCTTTAATAAACATTTTCTTAATGTTCTTGTTCTTAGTACGGCCACTGATCCTTTTCCTTGTCTTTTCGCGGGGAAATGTCGAACGGGCGGTTGGTCCGAACTTTAAGAATGGCGTAAGCCTTGCACTCGATGAAAATAGGGTGAAAAATGGAGCGATAATCGAGATTGACTCGGATTTCGCACCGGCGAGCCTACGAGTACGAGGAAAGTGGTCGGGTCCCGGTTAACGAGAAGAACTGCCGGGCGGAGCGAGTGATGAAAGTGGGTGGCCCAAGCCACCGATCCAGCGACAAGAAAAGAAAGGCGAACAACGAAGAAGATAAGAAAATGAAGTACGTAGTGGCTACGGCGGAGGGCGAGCTTGTCGGCGCCGCGCCCGCGAGATTCAAGAAGTTCGAAGAGCTACTCTCACAGCAATGCAACGAAGAAATAAGAATCGTCGTATCCTTAAGATGTTAACAAAACTAGCTGCGGACTAGCCCGATGAGACAGTTGCTAATGCCAGTACGTACACTTCAAGGACACTGGTTCACCAGGAACCTGAAGAAAGGAGGCCGGCTCCTAGGATAACGGAAAGAACCGGGGAAATCTTCGGAAGATCGGAAGAAAGAAGGCTACCACTCCACCGGATAGAACCACCGATAATGCATGACCTTGTTGCGAAGCGACCCGGGGGATGTCCGACGAGCATCATCCACGAGGAGCGAGGTATGCAGGAGAACGTGAAGGGATTGAACCATATATCCCACAATATGTCACGAGGCCTCGCCATACGCGGATCATTCCGGAATACGAGCTGGAGAGAATGCGAAATGTTGAAAAGAAAACCTTTGAATACTTCGAGAGAATTGAAGGAAGAAGAATCGACATACTTAGAGGGCCTCGAGCTACATACCGACGTATTCTCGGAATATGAACAACGAGCAAATCGTGGATTGTATCCGGGATTTGAAAAGAATGGGCCGAGCGGGCCGCTGAGGAGAATACCTACTCGGAACCCGGAGAAGGATGCCGGGGAAGGGAAGAATCACAGATACTGATGCGGATCTTTGCTACGACTTTCTGTGAAGACGGGAAGGGAAACCCACGGGAATACTCCGTCATGGGCGAGTAGATCCGATGCCATTAGTCATCGAGAGAATGGTAAAGAGATTGATAACATGGAGGGTGCGCGACGGATTGCATACCCGATAGCTGCATTATCAACATCTACAAACGGGGTGATTGCATACCCCCGCATATAGATCACCACGACTTCGTCGGACCACTACGCACGAGTCTCTTTCCGAACGAGTGTAACATCATGTTCGGATCGACCTCCGGATAGCGAGGCCCGGGTGAGTTCCGAGGGCCGGTAAAGATACCTCTACCGGTAGGTTCCGTCATGATGCGAAGGGCAACGGAGCGAGATATCGCTAAGCATTGCATACCGGGAGTGCCGGTGAAGCGGATCTCGGTTACTTTCGGGAGAATGGACGACGACGAAGACACCTTATCATTTCCGGCCGGATCCGAGCTAGAGAACCTCCGGCCTTACGAGCTATGAGTTACATGGGAGATATCACACCTCCGACGTACATCCAGTCGGCATCCTTGCCGAGGATGGCTTGGAAGGTGATGTTATTAACCATGTACCCCATTATTCGGACATGGATTTTTGACGGATGCTTCTCTTGATGGATCGACAAAGATCATACATAGTCCGTTTTGAGTATACATGGATTGTATGAAATGTATTCCGGATCGAGTTGTATGATGTATCTTCGATATGATTGGAATGAAAGTGACCATGTCACATTTTTGGACTTCACCTCTTTTGTGCGAATTGATTGGGAAACGCCATTAAAGTTAAATGAACTTCGAACAAAGAACGAGAAAAGAAATAAAAAAAAGAATAAAAGAAAACTTTCTTTAAAAATCTAAAAATGACGAACACCGAATTCACGTGAACATTAAATGAACGATAAAATAAAATTTGAATCATTAAAAGATAAACGAAATCAACATGAATGTTAAATCGAATCACAAATCAATTTCTCGATCAAATTCCAAATCCACTCCGATCAAGTTTCAAATTTGATCTTCCAAATTTCAAATCGAATCTTAAATCAAATTTCGATCGAGTTCGAACTCATCCTTCCAAATCTCGAATTCAATCTTTCCGGATTTCAAGTCTCGATCAAATTCAAATTCGATTTCTTCTAGATCTCGAATCGAATATCAATCAAATTCAAAATTCAAACTTTTGGGTCGAGGATTTTACATCCAAGCACCTTGCTTTAGGATTCTTTTCTGTTACCTTGAAGTACATCAAATTCAACCTTTTGGGTCGAGGATTTTACATCCAAGATTGCCTTCGCTATAGGATTCTTTTCCTATTGCCATTGAAATACATCAAATTCGACCTTTTGGGTCGAGTATTTTACATCGAGACTTGCTTGCTTTAGGATTCTTTTCCTATTACTCCAAAATACATCAAATTCAAACTTTTTGGGTCGAGGATTTTACATCCAAGTACCTTTGCTTAGGATTCTTTTCTGTTGCCTTTGAAGTACATCAATTCAAACTTTTGGGTCGAGGATTTTACATCCAAGACTACCTTGCTTTAGGATTCTTTCCTATTGCCTTTGAAATACATCAAATTCGAACTTTTGGGTCGAGGATTTTACATCCAAGATTGCCTTTGCTTAGGATTCTTTCCTATTGCCTTTGAAATACATCAAATTCGAACTTTTGGGTCGAGGATTTTACATCCAAGTACTGCCTTGCTTTAGGATTCTTTCCTGTTGCCTTTGAAATACATCAAATTCGACCTTTTGGGTCGAGGATTTTACATCCAAGGCCCATTGCTTTAGGATTCTTTTCTGTTGCCTGAAATACATCAAATTCGAACTTTTTGGGTCGAGGATTTTACATCCAAGCTTGCCTTTGCTTTAGGATTCTTTCCTATTGCCTTGAAGTACATCAAATTCGAACTTTTGGGTTGAGGATTTTACATCCAAGATCATGCCTTTAGGATTCTTTCCTGTTAGCCTTTGAAATACATCAAATTCAAACTTTTGGGTCGAGGATTTTACATCCAAGATCTGCCTTTGCTTAGGATTCTTTTCCTATTGCCTTGAAATACATTAAATTCGACCTTTTGGGTCGAGGATTTTACATCGAAGACTGCCTTGCTTTAGGATTCTTTTCTATTGCCTCGAAATACATCGAATTCAAACTTTTTGGTCGAGGATTTTACATCAGACTGCATCTTTTAGGATTCTTTTCTGTTGCACTGAAGTACATCAAATTAAAACTTTTGGGTCGAGGATTTTACATCCAAGTACCTTTACTTTAGGATTCTTTTCTATTGCCTTGAAATGCATCAAATTCAAACCTTTTGGGTCGAGGATTTTATATCCGAAGCTTGCATTGCTAGGATTCTTTCCTACTAGCAATGAAATACATCAAAATCAAACTCTTGAGGTTAAGGATTTTACATCCGATACCGCATTGCTGCGAGATCTCTCCTCGCTGCAGTGATTTAATCCGATCGATTCGATTTTCTTTCGAGGTTGAAGATGTTACATCTACAACCTCGAATTCCAATTTTCATTTCAAATCGAATCCTTCGGATTAATTTTGACAAACTTGATCTAAATTGAAACTCCGAACTAAAATCTAAACTCACACATCAAAACTTAAATTGAAACAAAATAAAATCTAAATCGAAATTCCCCAGGTCATGTGATTTGGGATTCACCTCCTTTTCCTTTCCCAGGCGAGAGTTCGGGAATCTCCGGTTTCGGAGATATACTTGCTACTCCCCGGCGAAAACTCCTCTATTTCATCCTAAGTTTGTCACTTGGATGTTTGTGTTGGTTTTGTTGATCGTTTCGGTCGACACCGATACGCGCGGTGTGCTCCGTCGGCTCACCACACCTATTGGGGGTCCATTTGTTGACCTCATTTTTGATGAGGTCTTCTCTTCTTCTCTTTAGTACTTAAGATCTAGCCTTAGGCTTTTCCTTTGACTTGTCTTAGAGGACTAGAATTGGGACCCACCTTTTAGAAATTCAAACCACTTCTTAACTCCTGCAAACTCTACAAACTTGACTATAGACCCCTAATCACCTAGAGGGTTGAAATCGGATATGGAAGTTTAAAGGATGAGTTCTATAGGACTCTTTGGCCTTAGGGCCGCTCACAGGTGGCCTGATGCAGTGAAGGGGCTGACTTACACACACACTACACTTATACACTACACCTATACACTACACTTTCACACACCCATACTTAACTCGACCTCACGACTCATGTGGGTGATTCACATGGATGGTCCTTAACCACTAAGCCCTTGGTAAGAGGGTTAGGAACAACATAGTGAATGCCTCGAATGGGTCCCTTCATGGCTCATATGGGCTTGACATGGCTTCATGGCTCAACCAAAATGACTTCTTTCCACTTACATCCACCAATCTTCGATTTTCCAAATTTTCAATTTTTGACCCCAGTGACCCTACACGCTTAGCTTACTGCAAAACACGAAATTACCCAAATTTCTCAAAAATTTCCAAATTATCCAAAATTCTCCAAAATCATTCCCAAACATTTCCACATCACTTAAATTGATCATCCATACCCAAAAATACCAAAAATTCTAAGAAAACCTCCCGATACCCTCCAAATACCCAAAATACCCCTCTTGGCAAAAAATCCAAAAATTCAGAAAATTCCCAGAAAATTCCAGAAAATTCCAAATATTCCCAATTTCATTTTGTCCAACTACACCATGGGACAATTTTGTCAATTTACCCTACTTTTGTCAAAACCCCAATTTGACCCATTTTAACCCAAAGTGAACCCGATGTCGAAACCAAACCTACCCGATTGACCCCAATTTTGGTCCAATTCAATTCTAAACTTCAATACAATATCCCCAATACCAATCTAGACCAAATCCAAGTCCAATTTGATTGACATTTGGATCCAATCTCACTTTTGGCCTTAAAGCCCGATTTGGACCCATGACCCAAACCTAACCCAAACTCACTCAATTCGACTCCAATTAACCCCAAATCTTTTATAAATCTTCCTTAACATTCCCACAAACAAAACACTAACATGATTTGCCCAAAATTTAGACCCAAATCCCACTCAAATTCAACCCAAAGCTAAAAGGCCCATTTATGACCTAAACCCAAACCTAACCCAAATGAGCCCAAACCCCAAAATCAAAGCCCAACCAAAGCCAAAACCTCTTTGAAACACTCCCATAAACATTTCTCAACATTTATTTTACATCAATTTCAACCCTAGCCCAACATGGGCCCAACTTGGCCCACTTTCACCCATATAGGCCCACTTACCAAATAAACCCAAATTCAAACCAATTCAACTCCAAATCACACCAAATTGACTCCAAGCCCTTCATAGAACATCCACTAAACCAATTATGACATTTATTTGACAAATTCCTTCACAAAATCTTCACCCAAATGCCCATCCTAAAATCAAAAAGCCCATTCCCCTTAAACTTTCCTAAAAGCCCACTTCACCGCATTCAAAAGCCCAAATCCATCCAAAGCCCACATGGCACTTTCCCTCATCATCCATTTAATCAAAATCACCCCTAAGTTTCAAAATCATCAATTAAACCATTCCAAATCAAGCTTCATGCAAATTTTCACCAAAATATCCAAAATTCTTAAAACCGTTTTTATGAAATTGACTCGACCTTTTCCCAAGCCAAATGGAGCCATGAAGCCATGCACAAGCCATATGCGAAGCCATGGCAGCCACTTTACACATCACCATGTCATTTTTGGCAAAAGGAGGGAGTCCTTTAATGATTCCCTTAAGGGTGATTTAGCCACTTTCATGACTCCACTAAACCATGCTTAAGCTTAATTGTACTTGGATGGTGACCCTTCCCACTAATTAAGCTGACCTAAACCACTTTATCTTCGGCCCAAGCTAGCCATGGGAAGGTGCACCCAACCCATTTGCATGGGTTAACCAAAATGAGCCAAAATGACCCCTTCCCTTTCTACTTTGATTCAACCACTTTACACATGTCGAACCTCGATTGAATGCACCAAACCCAGCCACGACCCACATGTACGGGATGGTGACCAATGCACGGCCGGCCGACCACCGGGCCGCCTAAAAACACCATGGCCGAGAGCTCGCATGTGAGCCCGACTTGAAATTCTCACCTGCTGAGGCTGCCCCATCCCCGAGTGGCCATTGGAGCTGTTCTTCTCTTGCCAGAGCGGCTGATCCCGAGCCCTAACTCTCCACGGGAGGCCCTCCACCCCCTCTGATTTAAACACCACCCCTCTCGGCCATGAGAGGTGCTTGAAAAAAAATCTTAAGGAAACTCGCAGAAATTGTTCCAAACTCCTCCCCATACACGAGCACTTGATCCCAGGTGAGATCCCCCTGCCATTTCTTCTCTGTGAGCTCGATTTCGGAGTTGAAATTCCACCCAAAACCAGGACACTTCTCCACGGTGAGCCAATCCCCAAATTGATTGGTTCTACACCTTCACCGGACGAGGGAAGGTGTCCACGCAGCAAAAGCCCCATCTCCGGGCCACCTAGTTGCTCCGGCCTCCGAGCTTTGTGATTGGGCTTGGTCGAAATCACATCTGAGACAATTCACCAGACCAGGAGACTTCATCTAGAGCTTGCTGGGATCTAATCGAAGGTGCAACAACTCTCAGATTGAAGCCACACTTCTCTGAGCAAAGGTATGAACTAATTCTTCATCCCGAGCTTCTGGAGATTCTCCATTTCGAATGCTTTAATTTCAATGCTTGATAACCGTATAGATGTGTTCGTCTCTTCAGAGACGAATCCATAGAAGCATAAGAACATGAAAATCCATTGAGTATCGAGTGAGATCTTAGGGATTTAGTGTGGACGGCTCTCGGGTGAGGACGCTCAGGGACGATGAACGGATGCCGTCCATTCAATACACGCGCGGGCGGACGGCTCAGATGGCGTCGGACCAGGAGATGATACAAGAGCCGCGGGGCCCGGGCTGCTGACTCAGGTGGCGGCGTCGAATGGGAGCGAGACACGCGGCGTTTTGGAGATGCTGAGGATGAGTTGGCGCCGCATGGATAAATAGAAAATTAGGGTATTTTTTTGATTTATTTAATTCCACTAAACTTGAAAATTCATAACTTTGTGTAGAAAAATCGAGAAAAATAAAATAAAAATACGCACTTGCTCAGTGAACAGAGGAGAATAATGTGGAAAAGAAATCATTTAATTTCATCAAGTATTTTATTTTTTATAATTTATTTACTCTCTGCATAATTTTAATTCTCCATGCATGTATACAATTCACCATGGCATGAGACCATAGGGCTTTTGAAGCCTCCGAATTTGGGAACATTCCCTGAATTTTCCAAAGTCGGAGGCCATCCTATAAAAAGTTATTGATTTTTCAAATTCATGTTGCTTGTTTTGAGTATTTTAATTCCAATAAATAGCATGTTGTGAAATAAATTCTAGGAAAATTTGATGATGTTCCTTATGACCAGGAGAACCACTAGGAAAAATTGGTTTTGAGTTAGTTCATTTAAAACAACCCTAATTGGCTTAAACACCCAAAATAGGTCTCTAATTAATTAGAGTTAACCATGCATCAAATTGACTTAAAATCAACTCTCCACTGACCTTTAGGATCAGAGGAAACCATCATAAAAATTTGAAGTCAATTGGACTTGGTTAGCCCCACTAATTGGGTTGATTAAGTCACTTAGTCATTTTAAACTTTAAAAATTCATAACTTTTAAAATACTTTTCAAAAATTCGCCAAATTGGTTTTGGAGCCTCTCTGATATTAGGGCAATTTAAGAAAATTAAAATTTCAATTTTCTAAAAAATTGATTTTTAATAATATTTTAATATTTTTAATAATTAAAAAATAATAAAAATCACAAAAATAATAAAATTCACCAAAAAGTCACATTTTGAATTTTAATCACTTAGGAACAAACCCCACATTTTTCTTAGGTCTATTTAGTGAAATATTAAATTTTAAAGCCCTAGGGTAATTTTAAAATTAAAAAAATGTATTTTCTAGCATTTTCACTAAAATAATTATAATAAATCATAGAAAAATCAAAAAATTGTAAAATTTGATTCTCTGATTTTCTTGATATCAGAGAGATTTTTGAAAAATATAAAATTCATTTTTCAACATTTATTTTATTTTTAAATTAATTAACACTCCAAAACTTAAAATAATAATAATAAAAATAATATAATTCAAAAAATCACGAAAATTGGTCCAAGTGGTCCTCTAGTCATTAGGAATGTCCCCTAATTTTCTTAAGGACAGAAACTTTCCCTTGGTCATGTAATTAAATTTTCCTTGAAAATTTCTATTTTCTACCAAAAATAATTATATAAATAAATTAAATACAGAAAAATCACATTTTCTCCTCTCATGTCTTTATTGACATATGAGTGAAGTTACATAAAAATTTCAAGTTCATTTTAGTTCAATTTAGTGAGTTATGAAATTATTAAGCTTAAAGGGTAAAGTGGTAATTAAATTTTTTAACCCTTAATTAAAACTTTAGGTTTAATAAAAAATTAACAAGTAAAATATTTGATCCTAATCTGATTTGGATGATTGAAATTTAAATAATTAAAGGATAGAAACCCATTAAGCAATTTTAAAATGATTAATCTTTAATTAAATAATGGATTAAATTTGGAAGAATAATAAAATTGGAATTATTAAAATAGGGATATTATTAGGAAGAGATTTATTCTTTAATTTAAAAATCCCTAAATTAATTATCTCATTAATATTCAATTCTTAATTAAAATGATAACTCAAATTTAAAATATTAAAAGACTTAATCATTAAACTAAAATTAAATTATTAAACTCTTTTAAAAATTTCAATTAAAATTAAAAAATAAAATTAAATTAAAATTAAATTAAATTAAATAAATTAAATTAAATTAAATTAAATTAAATTAAATTAAATTAAGATTAAAAAATTAAATTAAATTAAAGATTAAATTAAATTAAATTAAATCAAATTAAATTAAATTAAACAAATTAAATTAAATTAAATTAAATTAAATTAAATTAAATTAAATCAAATTAAATCAAATCAAATTAAATTAAATTAAATTAAATTAAATTAAATTAAATCAAATTAAATTAAAACTAAATCAAATCAAATTAATTAATGTGACATCAAATCAAATTAAATTGAATTAAATTGAATTAAATTAAATTAAAACTCAATTAAATTAAATTAAATTAAATTAAATATAACATCACCTAAAACAGAAAGAAATTAAATATAAAGCAACTTGAACACTATTCCAAATTTAAACTCATTAGTTGAAATTAAACTAAATCACAAACCATCTGAACACCAATTTACCCTTAAATGCTTTGGTCATCATAACCCCTAAATAGAACATTAAATGAAATGTTACTTCACTCATAGGATATTCGAATGTCCTAGTTCACCTTGAGCAAGTTAACAAAACTTGAATTCCCGGACGATTAATTCATTTGTATAATTAAATTCATTTGGACTTAAAACAATCCTAGAAAATATTGAAAAGATGTTTAAGATTTGTCTTAAGCACTTCCTCGATATGATAGGACATTTATAAGAACAATTGGATTTAATTGTTCTTTGATGAAGAAAATCGTCCTCAAACCAAAACACAAGGAACTCTAGACGTCATAGGAAATGACTAAGCTATAGGATTAGGAATTTGGTAGAAAACCATTACCCTTACCTTAGCTTTACTAGGAACTTGCTTAAATATTCTAATTGTGTTTTAAGTGCGGCTTGGGATGACGGGAAGACCCTCAGGTACGCTTTTATTTTATTGCGATTTACTTTCTTGCAATTTACATTATTGCAATTTATTTAACCGCATTGCACTTACTTTTCTTGCATGATAAACAAGTCATTGCATGAAAACTCACACCTTTAGGATAGCCTCCAAAACTGAAACCAAAACTAAGTTAAAAGTCATTGCAAGATAAAATTCACCGCCACAACATTTCAAAATATAAAACAACTCGAAATTTAATCACAAACGTAACACAAAACTACAATTACAACTAAATTAAAACGTCCTGTTGGATGATCGGGAATACCTCGGATGATGTAACCTACGTGTTGCTAACGGAATTTCCCGCGGTCTAAATGAAAGTGTGGAACTCATTCAGTTGAGTTTAGCAAATTCATCTGGACTAAGTGAATCCGATAAAAATAATGATGCCGGAAGGATGGAACCGTGGGATCTTAACCGGTGTCGTTATATTCAACTTTAAGATTTGTTTTAAATAAAACATAAAAAACATTTGGAAATCAAGATTTGCTCAAAACCAAAACACTTTTCTCATCCTCTGATTTATGATTTCTAAAACTAAACCTCTGCAACAACAAGGAGCTCGGAGCATGGTGGGCAGCACGGCCATCGTCATCGCGAAACTCGAATCTACATCGGCAAAACTTTCCTAGAATTAAAATAACCAAGCCATAGGACTTCGAGGTAGTTTGCTTAGTGCGACATAAACCCTCGATCTTTGTTAGGCATTTGCATGATTGGGTCATGTAAATTAAGCCCTAACCAGTTTTAGGATTCCGAGGTAGTCGTCCGATACGACATAAACCCTCACATCTTCGAGGCTATTTATATGATTCTATCATATAAATATATGCCCTAACTAATTAAAATTGGCAAGATCAAAACATTTAAATAAATATTAGGATTTTCCTAAATCCAAGCCAAACAATAGGATAGTCGGGAAATTACCGAAGTTCGCTTCGAATCCGTGATTTCTCCTACTTTTCTTCCTTTGGATTCCCAAAACAAAATGTTCCGAATTTGATCCATTCCCTATTGAAATTCCAAATTTCAATCCTTGAAAATCTTAAACTTTGAAATTCTTGAGAGCGAGAATTATTGATTATTATCGAGAGTTTTCTTAGGTGATTCCCATCACTTAAGATGTAATTAAGCTATAGGGGCTTGCCCTTATAGGAATTTTAAAGAACCCGAGTAATATAAACCCTGTTTAATGTTTTCATATTAAGCGAGGGAATTTTGTCGGCTTATAAAATTGGTTCGCGAGACCAAACGGATGTCGCAAATCTTCTAGTTTATTTAATCGAGCCCCACCGTCGAGCGAGTGTGTACATCCTTAGGGATAGATACACGGTTTGTGGTGCGGTGCTCGTTTATATAAACTATTTGGGATGTGAGATCAGTTTGATTTCATATCTTAAAAATTTTCAAATTTAAAATTATTTTCAAAATCAAATACTACTTTCCAAAATTATTTATTTAAATTTAATTAAAAATTCGCCGACAACTTCTGTTAGGCGACCCCCTTTTCAAAATAAAACACACAACCTAAAAATATGCCGACAAGCACAGAAATCACTTATCCAATCACAGCACAATTGCAAGTAAGTTCAACTCTTAAAATAAAGACAAACAGTTGTAATTACTATTTCTACCAAATTACGTTCGAAACTATAGTAACTTAAACTAACACTAGACTAAATTTATAACAAAGTTCAGTTGTATGAAAGTGTCTTCCTCCTCTCCAATCATAATGTGATGATTATTGTGACATAGATCATTGATGCAAATATATTGTGTCAAATAGGAGCATTTCTATTCTTTACCCATTTTTCAACGTATAAAGAACAATGACTAATCCAAGGTTTAGTCCCCAAATCCGGGGTTAGACTGGAAGGATACTGGCTTTCACTCTAGAGCTCCCTCTTCCCTTCGCTTGAAGGCTAACTCTCGCTTTAGTTTCCAAATATTAGGACCAAACTGAGGATTTCAGCCTGTCACTCTGAAATCTACATTTTTACGCTCATCAAAGTATATTTCCCTATTTAATTGCACTCAATCCCAATGAACTACATCTCTCATTCATGGACATTGAATGTGACCTTCACTTTTTTTTGTGGAACTAATAATCTTTTTAGAACTTCTGTTTCCCAACAAGTTTTATTAATTCAATTGGCCAGATCAAAATGTAAATGAAGTTCGAAGTGAAAAGGTCATCACAAATTCTTTATAATAAATTAGAACATCATTTCCATATCACAACATCAACACATTACATGAAAAGGAAAAAGACAAAGAAATGTACTCAATAATCACTAGGAAAAGGTGACAAAACATGGATTATATATATATAAATAATGCCATACAAAAAGAGTAAAGAAAAGACAACTTATCTCAAACTCTTCCCCAAGTGAATCTCATTGAATTCCTTTGACTCCTCTTCTTTCTTCACAACAACACACAAGTTTCTCTTTAGATAAGTAAGGAAGAAGAAATTCCTAACTTTCCCTCTCCACTTACACTCCTTAGAAGTGAAAACACAAAACATAGATTTCCTAAACTAAATGAAAAGACACTCTCTCTAAACTATCTCTACACTCTAAACTCTTCTCTCCTCTCCTCTCTAAACTTGGCTCCAAAGGAGTTTAAACCTGGCGAAAACTGATTTCCCAAAAGTTTCCTCAAGCAACCATCCAAAATCCGGCCAAATACATTGAATTTAGTTTGAAATCGAGATAGTGCACGGTCATCGCATTAATCCACCAATCCGATATCAACTCTCTGTAAAATAGCGTGGTCTGACACTGGTGACAGCGTCGTTCAGTGCTAGTACAATAAAATGCACTTTTATCCCTAAAAAGCTCCAAATTTGCTCCTTTTCGTTTCCTTTTGTTCCAAAGGCCTAAACTCATTGTACTTGCATGAAACAATGAAAAATACCTTTTTTTAAGTGCAATATCATCAAAAATAGGTATGAAAAAGAATAGTAAAAAGTTATCAAATTTTCAGTGGATCAGTCTCGGACCCCTACACAAGTGTGTTAGGCGTAGACTGCGTCGGTGTTCTAACTGTTATCATGTAGGCCTACAAAGCTTCCAGCAACTTCTCGTGTCATCCCCTTTTGTTGTCATCGAGCATCTTCTTTATGATTTACACTATTTTCTTGTTGAAGGCTTCTGACAATCCATTTTCTCTGGGGTAATATATCGTAGAGTGCCTCCAGTCTATCTCGTATTGCCAGAAAAAATTGTTGATTTTGCACGGAACACTGAAGCAGTAGACGATCTGATTCTTGAAGATTTGTAGAATCTGTTATGCTGTGTCTTCCCATAGTGGAACTGCCTCTACCCACTTGTAGAATTAATCCGTAGCGGCGAGTATAAACCTGTGTCCTTTTAAAGATAGTGGTTCTATCGGACCCACTATACTATACCCCAACACTTGAACAGACAAAAGGCCATCGTGGGGTCTAGAACATTCAGTGTTGGTGCAAGACCACTCCATGCACTTGGCATTGATGACATTTCTTTATTATGTCCATGCACTTTGTCATTATTGCTGGCCAGTAGTATCCGAGTCATTTGATTTTCCTTTTCATCTTTGGCCCTAACTGGTGAGCTCCACACAATCCAGCATGTACTTCTTTGACAAATTTATGTGCTTCCGCTCTGCTGAGACATCTCAGCCACATCTGTCGAAGGATCTCCTTAATAAACACTATCAATCAAGGCATATGAGAGTGTTCTCTTCTAAATTTTATATGCTGCTAATTTTTCTTCTTTCAGTCTTCTTGTTTACGGATATTTTATTATTATTTGACGCCAATCTTTTGTATCATCTGACACGATAGATGCCACATCTTTTTTTCCAATCTTGTGCAAACTGTCGAGGTTTATCTGTGATATAATCTGACATCCTTGCACTGTAATATCTATAGAATCTTTGGGTGTACAAACCAATTTTTTAGCAACAATAGCCAGAGCATCTGAATGGCCTTTGTCATCTAGAGGGATCTTATAGAATATCACACTTGGAATTTGCTCTAGCAACTTCATCGTGTACTGGTGGTTTTCTTCTAATATTGGTTTCAGAAACTTATATTGTACAACCACTTGCTCGATGACGAGTTGTAAGTCGCCATATATGAGAATGTCTGTACTTTTCATTAATATTTCCAATTCTAAATATGTGATTAGAGCTTCATATTCTTCTTCATTATTGGTACACAGTTTTGTCAAGTGGTTTAAATATCTTAGAAAGGCATAATCTGGTGTCACGAAGATCAAACCGATTCCTGCCGTGCCTGGTATCACTGTTTTATGCTTTTTTAACTCTCCTAGCTGATGACGCCCCATCAAAATACATTTCCTAATGTGTAGCACTAGGTTGTTCCACCTGTAATATCTATTCGTTAGGTAATTTATCGTTAAGCGGGGTCCTAGTTGGTAGTGGGTGCGCTGCAAAAAAGTCTACAATAATTTGCCCTTTGATAATGTGAAGGGGCACAAAAGTTATGTTGAATTGCAACAAAATCATTGACCACCTTGTTGACCTCATTTTTGATGAGGTCTTCTCTTCTCTCTTTAGTACTTAGGATCTAGCCTTAGGCTTTTCCTTTGACTATCTTAGAGGATTAGAATTGGGACCCACCACCTAGAAATTCAAACCACTTCTTAACTCCTCGCAAACTCCACAAACTTGACTGTAGACCCCTAATCACCTAGAGAGTTGAAATCAAATGCGGAAGTTTAAGGGATGAGTTCCTGTAGGACTCTTTGGCCTTAGGACTGCCCTGGGTGGCCTGGTCTGGTGAGGGCTGACTTACACACACACTACAATTATACACTACACTTTCACACACTTCCTAAAACCACACCCATACCCAACTTGACCTCCTGACTCATGTAGGTGATTCACATAGATGGTCCTTAACCCCTAAGCCCTTGGCTAAGAGGGTTAGGAACAACATAGTGAATGCCTCAAATGAGTCCCTTCATGGCTCATATGGGCTTGATATGGCTTCATGGCTCAACCAAAATGATTTTATTCCACTTACATTTACCCAATCTTCAATTTTCCAAATTTTCAATTTTCCAAATTTTCAATTTTTGACCCCCGGGACCCTACACCCGCCTAACCTACCCAAAGCCCTTGAAACCACCCAAAATTTACAAAATCACCTAAATTACCCAAAATTCCACAAAACCAATCCCAAACATTCACACATCACTCAAATTGACCATCCATAGCCAAAAATACAAAAAATTCCAAAAATACCTCCCAATACCCTCCAAATACCCAAAATACCCCTCTTGACCCAAAAATCCAAAAATTCAAAAAATTCCCAAAAAATTCCAAAAAATCCCAAATATTCCCAATTTCATTTTGTTCAACTACACCATGGGTCAATTTTGTCAATTTACCCCACTTTTGCCAAAACCCCAATTTGACCCATTTTAACTCAAAGTGAACCCAATGTCAAACCAAACCTACCCAATTGACCCAAATCTGGTCCAATTCAATTCTAAACTTCAATTCAACATTCCCAACACCAATATAGACCAGATTTAAGTCCAATTTGATTGACATTTGAACCCAATTTCATTTTGGACCTTAAAGCCCAATTTGGACCCAGACCCAAACCTAATCCTAAGTAGCCCAATTCAACTCCAATTAAGCCCAAACCTTTTCTAAACCTTCCTTAGCATCCCCATAAACAAAACACTAACATGATTTACCCAAAATTTAGACCCAAACCCCACTCAAATTCAACCCAAAGCTAAAAGGCCCAATTTTGACCTAAACCGAAACTTAACCCAAATAAACCCAAACCCCAAAATCAAAACCCAACCAAAGACAAAACTTCTTTTAAACACTCCCATAAACATTTCCCAACATTTATTTTACATCAATTTCAACCCTAGCCCAACATTGGCCCAAGTTAGCCCAATTTGACCTATATTGGCCCATTCACCAAAGAAGCCCAAATTCAACCCAATTCGAACCCAAATCACTCCCAACTTGCTTCAAATCACTCATGAAACATCCATGAGCTAAACCCAACATTTGTTTGGCCCAATCCTTCACAAAATTTCCATCCACCAATTTGTTTTCAAACCTAAAGGCCCACTTTCCTAAACCATTCTAAAAGCCGCATTTCCACCAAATATAAAAGCCCAAAATTGGCCCTAAAGCCCACATGGCAATTTCTTTTCATCATACCTTTAATTGATATCACCCCTAAGTTTCAAAATCATCATTAAACCATTCCAAATCAAGCTTCATCCAAATTTCCACCAAAAATGCCAAGATTCCTAAAATCTACTTCCATGAAATTGATTAAGCTTTGCCCGAAGCGAAATGGAGCTATGAAGCCATGCACAAGCCATATGCAAGCCATGGTAGCCACTTTACACATCACCATGTCATTTTTGGCAAAGGGAGGGAGTCCTTTAATGATTCCCTTAAGGGAGATTAAGCCTTTTCATGACTCTTCTAAACCTTGATTAAACATAAATGTACTTAGATGGTGACTTCTCCCCACTAAGCTAGGCTGACTTACACGATTCCCTTAGCCTAAAAATCGGACCTTGGAGGGTGAACCAAACCTAAATCCATGACTTGGACCCATTTGGACCCAAAATTAGCTCCTCCCTCATTCCATCTAAATCGAGCCCTTTACACATGGCCGATGCCGATTGACTACACTAAGCCCAAGCCACGACCTCCACGACCTTGAGGGTGACTCGACCCTGGCCGGCCGGCCACCACGGCCGCCAGAAACCACCAAGCCGAGTGCTCACATGTGAGCCCAAACTTGGAATTCTCACCTGCTGAGCTACCCCATCCCCAGTGGCCATTGTAGCTGTTCTTCTCTTGCCAAGAGCAGCTGATCCCAAGCCCTAACTCTCCCTGGGAGGCCCTCCATCCACTCCTATTTAAACACCACCCCCTCTCGGCCAGGAGAGGTGCTCAACCAGATCTTACTGAAACCCTGCCAAAATTGTTCCAGAACACTCTTCATACTTAGAGCAGTTGATCCCCAGTGACAATTTGCCCTAATCCCCAACAACGAGCCCGATTTCTCGGCCGAAATTCCACCCGAAACCGGGACACTTCTCCACGGTGGATCAATCCTCAAATTGATTAGTCCTACACCTTCACCGGACCAAGGGAAGGAGTCCACCAGCAAAAGCCCCCTCTCCAGGCCACCCATCTGTTCCAGACTCCAAGCTTTGTGATCGGGCTTGGTCGAAACCATACCTATGCGATTCACCAGACCAGGAGACTTCATCTGGAGCTTGATGGGATCCAATCGAAGGTGACACAACCATTAGATTGAAGCCACACTTCTCTGAGCAAAGGTATGAGCTAATTCTTCATCCCGAGCTTCTGGAGACTCTCCATTTCAAATGATTTAATTTCAATGCATGATCACCATATAGATGTATTCGTCTCTTCAAGACGAATCCATAGAAACATAAGAACACGAAAATCCGTTGAGAAATGAGTGAGTTCTTAGGGTTTTAGTGTGGACGGCTCTCGGGTGAGGATGCTTGGGGATGATGAACGGATGCCGTTCATTCCATACACGCGCGGACGGATGGCCAGGATCGCGCCGGATGAGGAGATGGAAAGATACAACGGGCCCCCGGAGCGCTGAGTTGGATGGCGGAGTCGAATGGCAGCGCGACACGCGGCGTTTCGGAGCTGCCGAGAATGGCGTGGCGCCACGTGGATAAGTAGGAAATTAGAGTATTTTTTTTATTTATTTAATTCCCTAAACTTCAAAAATGCATTAGTTTGTGTAGGAAAATCAGAAAAATAAAATAAAAATACTCTCTTACTCAGTGAACAGAGGAGAATAATGTGGAAAAGAAATTATTTAATTTCATCAAGTATTTTATTTTTAATAATTTATTTACTCTCTGCATTGTTTTAATTCTCCATGCATATAGGAAATTCACCATGGCATGAGACCATAGGGCTTTTGAAGCCTCTGAACTTGGGAATATTCCCTAAATTTTCCAAGGTCAGAGGACATCCCTATGAGAAGTTATTGATTTTTCAAATTCATGTTGCTGTTTTAAGTATTTTAAATCCAATAATTAGCATGTTGTGAAATAAATTCTAGGAAAATTTGGTGATGTTTCTTATGACCAGAGGACCTTAGGAAAAATAGGTTTTGAATTAATTCACTTGGAATAACCCTAATTGGCCAAAACACCCAAAATAGGTCCTTAATTAATTAGAGCTAATCATGCATCAAATTGATTTGAAATCAATTCTCCACTGACCTTTAGGATCAGAGGAACCCACCATAAAAATTTGAAGTCAATTGGACTTGGTTAGCCTCTACTAAATGGGTTGATTAAGCCACTTAGCCAATTTAAACTTTAAAAATTCATAACTTTCAAAATACTCTTCAAAAATTCACCAAATTGGTTTTGGAGCCTCTCTGATATCAGGGGAATTTAAAAAAAATTAAAATTTCAATTTTCTAAAAAAGTTCATTTTTATATTATTTTAATATTTTAATAATTAAAAAAATAATAAAAATCACAAAAATAATAAAATTCACTAAAATGTCACATTTTGAATTCTAATCACTTAGGAACAAACCCTATATTTTTCATAGGTCTATTTGATGAGATATTAAATTTTAAAGCCCTAAGGTAATTTTAAAATTAAAAAACGTATTTTTTTAGCATTTCCACTAAAATAATTCTAATAAATCAAAGAAAAATCAGAAAATTATAAAAAATAATTCTCTGATTTCCTTGATATCAGAGGGATTTTTGAAAAATATAAAATTTATTTTTCAACCTTTATTTTTTTTTAAATTAATTAATACTCCAAAATTTAAAATAATTATAATAAAAATAATATAATTCAAAAAATCACCAAAATTGGTCCAAGTGGTCCTCTGGTCATTAGGAATGTCTCATAATTTTCTTAAGGATAGAAACTTTCCCTTGGTCATATTATTAAATTTTCCTTGGAAATCCCTATTTTCCACCAAAGATAATTACATAAATAAATTAAATACAGAAAAATCACATTTTCTCCTCTCATGTCCTTATTGACATATGAGTGAAGTCACATAAAAATTTCAAGTTCATTTAAGCTCAATTTAGTGAGTTATAGAATTATTAAGCTTGAAGGGCAAAATAGTAATTAAAATTTTAACCTTTAATTAAAACTTTAGGCTTAATAAAATTAAAGAATAAAATATCTGATCCTAATATGATTTGGATGATTGAAATTTAAATAATTAAAGAGTAGAAGCCCATTAAAAAATTTGAAAATAATTAAAATAAACCTTAATTAAATAATTGATTAAATTTGGAAGAATAATAAAATTGGAATTATTAAAATAGGGATATTATTAGGAAGAGATTTGTTCTTTGATTTAAGAATCCCTAAATTAATCATCTCCATAATATTTAATTCCTAATTAAAATGATAATCCAAGTTTAAGATTTAAAATGCTAAAAGACTTAATCATTAAATTAAATTAAAGTTAAATTATTTAAATTAAACCCTTTTAAAATTTCAATTAAATTAAAATTAAAATTAAAATTAAATTAAAAATTAAACTAAATTAAATAAATAAAATAAAATTAAAACATATTAAATTAAATCAAATTAAACTAAATTAATTAAATAAAATTAAATTAAAACATATTAAATTAAATTAAATTAAAATTAAATTAAATTAAATTAAATTAAATTAAATTAAATTAAATCAAATCAAATTAAATTAAATCAAATTAAATTAAATTAAATTAATTCACATCAAATCAAACTAAATTGAATTAAATTAAATTAGATGATAGAATCAAGTTAAAATTTAAATCAAATTAAATTAAATTAAAATTAAAACTAAACCAAATTAAATAAAATTAAAGTTAAATTAAATTTAATTAAAAAATAACATCACCTAAGACATAAAGAAATTCAAAAATAAAGCAACTTGAACACTATTCCAAATTTAAACCCGATAACTGAAATTAAATTAACTCACAAACCATTTTAACACCAATTTACCCTCGAAGGCTTTGGTTACCATAACTCCTAAACAGAATGTTAAATGAAATGTTACTTCACTTATAAGATATTCAAATGTCCTAGTTCACCGAGTAAGATAACAACAAAACGTAACTAAACCTCGGACGATTACTTCACCTGATTGATTAAATTCATTTGGACTTAAAACAATCCTAGCAATATTGAAAAGATGTTTAAGATTCTTCTTAAGCACTTCCTCAATATGATAGGATATTTATAAGAACAATTGAAATTAATTGTTCTTTGATGAAGAAAATCGTCCTCAAATCGAAAACACAAGAACCTAGACGTCATAGGAGATGACTAGCTATAGGGTTAGGAACTTGGTAGAAAACCATAACCCTTCCCTTAGTTTTACCTAGGAACTTGTTCTAAATACTTAAATATTCTAAATTGTGTTCGAGTGCAGCTTGGGATGACGGGAAGACCATCCAGGTACGCTTTTATTTTAATTGCAATTTACTTTATTGCAATTTATTTAATCGCATCGCACTTACTTTTCTTGCATGATAAACAACTGTTGTATGAAAACTCACACCTTTAGGGTAGCCCCTAAAACTGAAACCAAAACTAAATTAAAAGTCATTACAAGATAAAATTCACCGCCACAACATTTTAAAATATAAAACAACTCAAAATTTAATCACAAACAAAACACAAAACTGCAATTACAACTAAATCAAAACATCTTGTTGGATGATCGGGAATACCTCGGATGATGTAACCTACATGTTGCCAACGGGATTTCCCACGGTCTAAATGAAAGTGTGGAACTCATTTAGTTGAGTTTAGCAAATTCATCTCGACTAAGTGAATCCGATAAAAATAACGATGCCGGAAGGATGAAACCGTGGGATCTTAACCGGTGTTGTTATAATCAACTTTAAGATTTGTTTTAAATAAAATATAAAAAACACATGGAAATTAAGATTTTCTCTAAACCAAAATACATTTCTCATCTCCTGATTTATGACTTCTATAGTTAAACCTCTGCGACAACAAGGAGCTCGGAACATGGTGGGCAGCACAGCCATCGTCGTCAGCAAAACTTGAATCTACATCAGCAAAACCATTCTTAGAATTAAATAACCAATCCATAGGATTTCGAGGTAGTTTGCCTAGTGCAACATAAATCCTCAACTCTTCTTTAGGCATTTGCATGATCATGTCATGTAAATTAAGCCCTAACCGGTCTTAGGACTCCGAGGCAGTCGTTTAATACGACATAAACCCTCACATCTTCAAGGCTATTTGTATGATTTTATCATACAAATATAAGTCCAAATTAATTAAAATTGGCAAGATTGAAATACTAAATAATCATTAGGACTTTCCTAAATCCAAGCCAAACAATAGGATAGTTGGGAAATTACCGAAGTTCTCTTCGAATCTGATATTTCTCCTACCTTTGTTCCTTTGAATCCCTAAAACAAAATGTTCCAAACTTGATCCATTCCCTATTGAAATTCCAAAATTCAATCCTTTGAAAACTTAAACTTTGAAATTCTTGAGAGCGAAATTACCGATTATTATCGAGAGTTTTCTTAAGTGATTCCCGTCATTTAAGATGTAATTAACTATAGGGGCTTGCCCTTATAGAGAATTTTAAGAACCCGGAGTAATATAAACCCTGCTTAATTCATTTATATTAAGCAGGGGAACTTGTCAGCTTATAAAATTGGTTCGCAGACCAAACGGATGTCACAAATCTTTAGTTTATTTAATCGAGCTCTATCACCAAACAGTGTGTCTATTCTTTGAGATAGATACACAGTTTGTGATGCGGTGCTCGCTTATATAAACTATTCGGGATGTGAGATCAGATTGATTTCATATCTTAAAATTTTCAAATTTAAAATTATTTTCAAAATCAAATACTACTTTCTAAATTATATATATTTAAATTAAATTTAAAATTTAAATTTCGCTGATAATTTCTGTAGGCGACCTCCTTTTCAAAAATACAACACTCAACCTAAAAATATGCCGACACACCTTGCTAAAAATTCAGAAAGTGTTGGTCGGGTCATCAAATATTACAATGGATTAACTTTTGAAATCAGGTTGACCTTATGAGACAACATGTAGTGTCTATGCTTCTGAGCGGTGAAAACTGGAGCTAGACTGTGTTTCTCAATTGGAGGATACTTTACTATCAATAGTATTAGATGTTGACTTAAGTAGTAGAATGCATTCTCTTTACCCTCATCATTGACATAGGCAAGTAAGACTCCAAGGGGTTTGTCTAAGGTTGCAGTTTAAAGTATCAATGGTCTACTCGGGATAGGGGTTACTAAAATAGAAGGTGTCATCAAGTATCACTTAATATCTTCGAAAGCTCATTGACACGACTCTCCCCATACAAATGCGACACCCTTTCAAAGTAAATTCGAATTTGCTAGGTACCTACCTGACAGATTAGATATGAAGCATCTTAGGCATGTCAATTAACCTTAAAAAGATAATAGTTGTTTCAAGGCTTTGGAAGAAGGCATTACTAAGATAGCTTTAATATTTTCTGGGTCGATTTCAATTCCCTGATGACAGACAATGAATCATAGAAAATATTCAAAAGTAACGCCAAAGGCTCACTTTAAGGGATTCATCTTGAGATTGTATTACAGTAATCGTTCAAATACAGTCCTCAAATCATATAAGTGGTCTTCTTTCACTTTACTCTTAATAATCGAATCATCCACATAGCATTCCACTTGATTGTGAATAAGGTCATCAAAGATCTTCGTCATTTCTCATTGATAAGCAGCTCCATCGTTCTTTAATCTAAATGGTATCACGGTGTAGCAATAGATTCTGATCGAAGTTCTGAATGTTGTGAGCATCACATCTTCTGGTGCCATCTTTATTTGATTTTAACCTTACGATCCATCCATGAAGGAGAAAATTTGATGTGATGATGCAAGGTCCACCATTAATTATGGTATTGGTAACGAGAGTTCATCCTTTGGACATGCTTTGTTCAAATCCCTGAAGTCGACACACACTCACATCTTTCCATTTTTCTTCTTAATGGGTATAACGTTGGCCAACAATGTCAGATATTATTCTTCTCGGACAAAGTTAGCATCTATTAATTTCTTTATTTCTGCTGTAACTTGATGTTCTATTTCGAGGCGCATTCTTCTAGGAGCTTACTTCACTGGTGTTGTATTTTGATCCACTCCGAGTCAGTGAACTGCAATCTCTGGAGATAATCTTGGCATTTCGTCATAAATCCAAGTGAAACAATCCTTGAATTCTGACAATAACTTGATCAGGTATGCAGGCACTTCTTCACTGAGTAACGAATTTATAAAAGTCAGCCAGGGTTGATCCTCAGTCCCGAGGTTTATTTCTTTTAACTCATCAACTGTTGACTTTATTTCTTCTTCAAATTCTGGCAGAGTATCATCTATTGGTTGATCTTTGATTTCATCTTGAATGACAAAGAAATCTTCTAAAGACTGACTAGTAACAACCATACAAAATTCTGAGTCATCGACGGGTCCAATCGTACCAAACCTAAGACCTTCTTTTGAATTGAGTCTTCTTTATTTTGTATTTAATAACTTTCAAACGATTGTAACTTATCTTTTGATATTTGCTTCGACACATATCCAAGTTGAATTAATTTTTGTACACTTGGTGAAAAGTAACAAAAATTTAATTCCATTAATTTATTAGAATCATTTTCATTAAGAATTACACAAGGTTCAGAAGTAGAAGGAGAAGCTCAATAAAACTTGTTTGGTTTAAAACCATCATTATGAACTTCCTTGACCTCCATACTCTCGATCTTTTAAGGTTGGTTCAGAGTTAGGGTCATGGCTTGAACATAATGGTTAATCCAATCATACATTAATTCATATCCATTATTTTTTGTGTCATCTATAGAGATTTTGAACTGAGATTTATACTAACTTATCATCATTGTTTCTTGGTTGAATTCATCCTCTTTGTAGCTTCCTTCTACGTCGATACTGATCACGGGCTTCTCCCGTTTAACAATATGGTCAATTCTCCCTTACCGACATCCCCGACCTCGACCTTGGAAGCGTGGGATAAAACAACCTCAACCAACTCATTGCGAAGGAGCAGCGGGAGATTGTTGAAGCGGAGGTGTATGGTCCTGTCTTGGTGATTTTTCTTAATCTTTATCTTTGCTTGTCACAACTTCTTATAAAAAAATTGTCTCGAGGGAGAATAGAAGGCGGCGTCTTTGTGGATGCCTACTTCATGTATTGAGAAAGTTTGTAAGTCTCCCTTGATGTAATGTTCTTGTCCATCTTTGTAGTACTTGTTTCATTGGTGAAGCGACGACAGGACCATATTGTACTTGTGAACGACCGATCAAGCAGGGTGTTGAACAAAGTATCCACGTCGATGACATGGAATTTTGTGGTTGTTACTAAATTTCCAACTTTTATTTATGGTGTTATAGACCTGAGGGCCCATTCTCCTTTCTGGTTGAATCCTCTTAACATCATCTTATTTGTGAAGAGTTCTCTCACATCGATATCCAAGTAATCTAACGTCCATAGACTCATACGTTAATCCACGCTCTAGGATCTACTAACACTATGAAAAGTATGAATATTCTGATGATTTCAGAAATGTAGAGCGGACGATTGTGATTCGTTGTACCAAGTAGCAAATCTTCATTAGTGAAGGTTACGCCTGACTGTTCTTTCAAAGTACAAACTCCATTCAAGGATGTGCTAGCCAACTGTGCTAAGCAAATGTCTGGGTCATGTAATGCCTTGATCAGGTTTTCTCTCATCTCCTTTGACAGGAAGAGAGCATTGTAGATGCTTAGTTTGGCTGGCAACTTCCTAAGATGAGCTAGTACATTGTAATCCACTTTGTTTGAACTTTTAATCTCGCTTTAAATTTGTACTTCTTTTGTTGCTGGAGGTATTTCTTCTTTAGTAATTATCTATTTTCCTTTATCTACTGGAGCTGTCCTTGGCGGTAGTACCTTTCCACTTCTTAAATGTACTTCTATTATTTCTTCCTCCCCTGGACACAGAGGTTGTCCTGACGTTGTAGTTGATTCTTTGGGTATCATTTTAGTATCCGAAAGATCTAGGTTAATGGCAAGTGGAGTTTCACTACACTCGAGGATTTCCTTTTCGCTTTCCGTAGTGTCATAACTGGTGTTGTCGATATCTCTTTCATTTCTGTCAATGTTTTCATCAGGAACTAACATGATTTGAGGATCATTTTGGGAATCAAAATTGGGGTTAGATAGGTTGTGATTACCCAGAGGTTGCCCTGACGTTGTAGTTGATTCTTTCGGTATCATTTTAGTATCCGAAAGATCTAGGTTAATGGCAAGTGGAGTTTCACTACACTCGAGGATTGGCTTTTCCCTTTCCGTAGTCTCATAACTGGTATTGTCGATATCTCGTTCATTTCCGTCAATGTTTTCATCGGGAACTAACATGATTTGAGGATCATTTTGGGAATCAAAATCGGGGTTAGATAGGTTGTGATTAGTTACATCATCACTAGAGACAGTAAAAACGTAGCCAAAATTGTTTCTATTATCATTATGAGACCCTGGAGGGGCATAAAGATAATGTACAAAGTCAGGGGTTCGACAGGTTTCACCCTTGAATTTAAGACAACCAATCTATTGGAGGCAGCCCCTATCCTATGTTTCACGCTATCGCCTTTAATTTTACTTGAGAACTCCTTCTTCTTTCTTACCTGCTACAGTAGCCTCCTTGGTGAAGTCCTCATCTTGGACTGGGCTGGTGGCAGACTCCGGGCAGCAGCTTTCTTCGAAGTGGGCTGGATCTAATCCAGGACACTCTTGAGCTCGTTCCAAATCATACTTCATCCACCCTTGCCGACATATGGGTCTATCGGAGTGATTGGCTTGGCCAAAATCACATTTATATAATCTCTTTCAGGTTCTTTCAAATATTCTTTCGGTATTATTATATTCCCTTCTTTGTAATTTCTTTCATGCTAATCCTTAAAATTGAAGCATCTTTTTATCATGTGTCCAAGCAACCTATGGTAGGGAATAAAGTTGGGTTTATCCTTCTTGTTCGTCTCTTCTGGCTTCTTCAGCTCAGGCAATATGAACTCGGGCTTCTTCATCAAGTTCTTATACATCTTTACTATAGCAACATCTTTAATGAAGTAGTTCCTGCGTAGCCGTTTTAACATTCTCGGAGACTGTCATCCATCTATCCCATATGACCTCTGCTGCTAACCAGACTGACTGCTCTACTGTGCATGTGGCTGACAATACTTTTGAGACTGATTGTACTGCGGAGGCTGAATGTGCTGAGGGGACTGACCATGTTGCTGCGGTGACTGCTCAGCCTAACTCCTCATTGGATGTTTCCTTTTATCGACTGTTGCCACTACACCAGATCTCTTTTCGTATGCTTTTATCGGTCTCGTCTTCTCTGCTTTCTCTGTAGGATCCATATGTTTGACTTCTTCTTGTAAGCTGTTGTCCTTGCTGAGTAGCTTTACGGAGGATTTGATGGTGAGACTCTTAAGCATGAAAGCCACCAGATCGTGAATACTCTTGAGTAGTATCTCGATCACGTGTTGTTCCTGTAGCTGAGGCTCACACTTCATGCTTAAGTATCTCCATCTCAAGATGAATTCAAAAAAAGTCTTGTCGGTCTTCTGCCGCTCCACTATGAGATCTCCTATTGTAACATGATGTTGCTCACCAGTGAATCTCTTCACGAACATGATTTCCAACACTGTGAATTTCTTTACTGATCCTTTGGGAATTTCAACATATCAATCGAATGCTATCCCTGATAAGCTACTGGCAAACTACCGAAACAACAATGATTCATTCCCTACTATGTTGCAACAACTGGCTCTAAAATGTGTTATATGCTGATGAGGATTTCCTATCTCGTCAAACATCTTGACAGTCGGGGGCACGAAGCCCTTGGTGTATGGTACGACATCAAATTCTTCCAGGTGGGTCTACCCTTTGAAACTGATGCTCTGTCTTTGGACTGAGCCAAGGCCTTCCCAACTTGCTGTACGATAATTTCCTTGATATCCTTTTTTTGTAGGCTCAGAGTTGGACTTTCTTTGGTGGTTCATCTTCATTAGCAGAAGCGACTACTCTTCTTTCATCTGCAATGTGTATAATCTTGGGTTGGTTATCCTCTGGAGATGCTGCGGGTCGTGACTGTGACTTTCCGTGGAGTGTAGCTAAGGCGATCAGGGCGGCGGTCATCTCCTCCATTCTCTTTTCTAGATGAATAATTTGTTTATATCCTCTTAGCATGACCCTCTAAAGTTCATCTTTGATGTTCTCCTCACTAGGAGCTTTGCACGCAGATGTCGTGGATCTGGTTTCAACCATATTTATTTCCATGAATTTTTCTTCCATGTAATCTAACATGAAGTAATCCTCATCATCTAACAGAATGTGCTTTATCATTGATTGTTTTATTTTTTGTTAATTTCAAATATGTAGGCTTTTATTGACTGTCACCTTTCTTTGTGACTAACTCAGAAGCAACAGCGGTAGTGGCAATGGGAACATCGGACTCATGATCCATCTTGTGATCTACATACCTCTAGTCAATTTGGGGCAAATTGGGTTAGCTTGAGTCTAGGTTGGGCTAGAATGGGGTTTAGGCCCAATTGACTGTTTAAAAAGGTCTACGGGGATGTGCTGAGGAGTTCCCAACATAAATTGGTTGGTAATTTTGGGATTGGGACACTGAATTTGATGGAATTTGGACACATGCTCAATTTAGCTCAAAATTAGGGGTTTTGGTTTAAATTGGGCTTAGGTGAGACTTGGGCTCAAATTGGAGGAAATTGAATGTTACATTTGGCTTAGGTAAGTTTCATGAGAAGTTTAGAAATTAAATTGAGGGGAAATATATTGACATTAGGTTTAATTTGGGTGAAATGGGTCACTTTGTCAAAATTGGGGAGTTTGGAATTCAAGTGAAATTTAGTTCAAAAGTGGTTCAAATTTGGTTTTTATTTGGTTTGGATTGAGGTTAGGGATGTTGAATTAAAGTTTGGAATTGAAATTGGGCAAGATTGAGGTCAATTGGGTGGTCATTGGGTTTAATTTGGGCATTTTTTGGTTAAATGAGTCAAATTTTGGGCTTTCGGTGAAATTGGGTCTTGTGGTAGTTGAGAAAAATTAAATTAGGAATATTTAGGAGGTGATCGACCTAGAAAATACCCATTTTTATGCCTTATTTGTGATTCAATTATTAAGGATATTATGCTTTAATTAAAGGTATTTTCATGTTTTTGGATGTAGATGAATTAAAAAGAGTCCTAGTATTGACCTCATTTTTTATGAGGTCTTCTCTTCCTTCTTTAGTGCTTAGGATATAGCCTTAGGCTTTTCCTTTGACCATCTTAGAGGACTAGAAGTGGAACCCACCCTTTAGAAGTCCAAACACCTCTTGACTCCCTACAAACCCCACAAGCTTGATTGCAGACCCCTAATCACCTAGATGGTTGAAATCAAATGTGAAGGTTTAAAGGATGAGTTCCCTATAGGACTCTCTGGCCTTAGGACCACCCTGGGTGGCTTGGTCTGGTGAGGGTTGACTTACACACTCACTACACACACACTCTACACTCTCACACAAACAATCCAAATCCTAAAACCACACCCATACCCAACTTGACTCCTTGACTCATGTAGGTAATTCATATGGATGGACCTTAACCCCTAAGCCCCTCGCTAAGAGGTTAGGAACAACATAGTGAATGCCTCAAATGAGTCCTCTCATGGCTCATATAGGCTTAATATGGCTTCATGGCTCAATCAAAGTGCTTCCATTTCACTCATATTTGATCAATCTTCTTTTTTTCAAAATTTCAATTTTTGACCCCGGGGCCCCGGCCCCACCAAACCTACCAAATGCCCTTGAAACTACCCAAAATTTGCAAAATCACCTAAATTACCAAAAATTCCCAAAAACCATTCCTAAACATTTCACTCCACTTAAATTTATCATCCATAGCCAAAAATACCAAAAATTCCAAAAATACCCCAAATACCCTCCAAATACCCAAAATGCCCCTCTTAGCCAAAAAATCAAAAAATTTAGAAAATTCCCAAAAAATTCCAGAAAAATCCCAAATATTCCCAATTTCATTTTGTCCAACTACATGATGGGCCAATTTTGTCAATTTACCCCACTTTTACCAAAAACCCCAAATTTAGCTCATTCTTAACCCAAGTGAACCCAATGTCAAATCAAATCTTCCCAATTGTCCCCAATTTTGGTCCAATTCAATTCTAAACTTCAATTTAACATCCACAATATCAATCTAGACCAAATCCAAGTCCAATTTGATTAACATTTGAATCCAATCTTACTTTTGACATTAAGGCCCAATTTAGACCCATGACCCAAACTTAGCCCAAACCAAACCAATTCAACTCCAATTGACCCCAAACCTTTTCTAAACCTTCCCTAACATCCCCAAAAATAAAACACTAACATAATTTTCCCAAAATTTGGACCCAAATCCCACTCAAATTCAACCCAAAAACAAAAAAAAAGCCCAATTTTGACCTAAACCCAAACCTAACCCAAATATGCCCAAGTCCCAAAACCAAAACCCAACCAAAGTTGAAACCTCTTTGAAACACTCCCATAAAAATTTCCCAACATTAATTTTACATCAATTTCAATCTTTGCCCAACATTGGCCCAAATTAGCCCAATTTGACCTACATTGGCCCATTTACCAAATCAACCCAAATTCAACCCAAATTCGACCCAATTCAAATCCAAACCACCTCAAATTCATTTCAAATCACTCATGACACATCCCTAAACCAAACCCAACAATTATTTGGCCCAAACTTCTACAAAATTCCCATCCATGTATTCATTCTTAAACCTAAAGGCTCATCCCCTTAAGCCTTCCTAAAAGCCCATCCAAAATGATTTCAAAAACCCCAAAATTCATCTCAAAGCCCACATGACAATCCTCTATCATCATCCATTTGATAAAACCATCTCCTAAGTTCTAAATCCATGATAAAATAATTCCAAATCAAGCCATATGCCAAATCCCATCAAATCACCCCTAAATTACCAAAATTACTAAAACCCTTTTTCATGTAAATGACCAAGCTTTGTCCTAAGCCACATGGAGCCATGAGCAAGCCATTCACAAGACATATGAAGCCATGGAAGGTTTAACATGTGACCAAGCCATTAATGGCAAAAGGAGGGCCCCCTTTCCTAATCCTTCATTAAGCCTTTTTAACCATAACCATGTCACACACTAAACCATGCTTAGCCACCTCACCATGGATGGAGACTTCACCACCCCTTTCAAGCTGATCTAAATGATTCCCTCAGCTCAAAATCAGGTCTTGGGGAGGTGCACCAAGCCTATTTCCATGGATTGACCAAACCAAGCCCAAAATACACTCTTGCCCATTCCATTTCAATTCAGCCCCTTTACACATGTCAAACTCCAATTGACTGCACCATTGCCAACCCCTGACCCCACTGGTCAAGATGGTGACCAGTGCCTGGCCGGCCAGCCACTAGGCCACTGAAAAACACCATGGCCGAAAGCTCCATGTGAGCCAAAAAATTCAATTCTCCCTTGCTGACTTGTCTCAACCCAAATGAACAACATAATTATTCTTCTCCTCACTAGAGCAGCTGATCCCAACCTTCAAACCCCCCTGAGCAGCCCTCCAGCCATGCCTATTTAAACACCACCTCCTCTCGGCCATGAGAGGTGCTGAACCAAACCTTACTGAAACCCTGCCAAAATCATCCCAGACTACTCTCTACACATAGAGAACTTGATCCCCACCGAAATCCCCCCGCCATTTCCTCTCGTGAGCTCAATTTCGCAGTCGAAATTCAAGCCCAAAACCAGGACACTTCACCACAGTGAGCCAATCTCCAAATTGATTGGTCCTACACCTTCACTAGACCAAGAGGAGAAGTTTCCCAAGCAAAAGCCCCCTCACCGAGTCAGCCATTGCTTCCGACCTCCAAGCTTTGTGATCGGGCTTGGTTGAAATCACACCTAGACAATTCACTGAGCCAAGGGACTTCATCTAGAGCTTGCTTGGACCCAATCGAACGTGACACAACCCTCAGATTGAAGCTTCACTTCTCTGAGCAAAGGTATGGACTCACTCTTCTTCCCGAGCTTACAGAGATTCTCCATCTAGTTTGAGTTAATTTCAATGCATGTTTACCGTATGGATGTGTTCGTCTCTTCAAGACGAATCCATAGAGCATAAGAACACATAAATCGTTGAGAATCGAGTGAGAAATTAGGGTTAGAGGGTCTATGGTCACGGGTTCACACCAGTCGTAGACGATGACTGGGAACCGTTGGATTGTGCGTGTATCGGATGGACGACTCGGATCGCGTCGGACCAGAAGATGTTACGTGAAAAGCGGGTCCCGGGACGACTGAGTCAGATGGTGGTGCCGAATCAGGAGACAACGCGTGGAGCTTCGGAGACGCCGAGGTTGAGTCAGCGCCGCGTGGATAAGTAGGAAAATAGGCTATTTTTTATTTATTTAATTACTAGAACTTCAAAAATTCATAACTTTGTGTAGAAAAATCTTAAAAATAAAATAAAAATACCCTCTTGCTCAGTGAACAGAGGAGAATAATGTGGAAAAGAAATCAAGTAATTTCATTAGGTATTTTATTTTTAATGATTTATTTACTCTCTGCATTGTTTTAATTCTCCATTTTCATAGGCAATTCATCATGGCATGAGACCATAGGGCTTTTGAAGCCTCTGAACTTGGGAACATATCCTAAATTTTCTAAGGTCAGACGCCATCCCTATGAGAAGTTATTCATTTTTCAAATTCATGTTACTCTTTTGAGTATATTAATTCCAATAATTAGCATGTTGAGAAATAAATTCTAGGAAAATTTGGTGATGTTTCTTGTGACCAGAGGGACCTAGGAAAAAAAGTTTTGAGTTAATTCACTTTGAACAACCCTAATTGGCCTAAATACCAAAATTTGAACTTTAATTAATTAGGGTTAACCATTCATCAAATTAACTTAAAAACAATTCTCCACTGTCCTTTAGGGATAAGAGAACACCACATAAAAATTTGAAACCAATTGGACTTGATTAACCCTACCAAATGGGTTGATTAAGCCTCTTAAGCAAAAATGGGTAAAATTAAACTTTAAAAATTCATAACTCACAAAATACTTTTCAAAAATTCACAAAAATGGTTTTGGAGCTTCTTTGATATCAGAGGAACTTAGGAAAATTAAAATTGTAATTTTCAAAAAAATTTGATTTTATTATTATTTTAATATTTTTAATAATTAAAAAATAATAAAAATCATAAAAATATTAAAAATCACCAAAATGTCACATTTTGAATTCTAATCATTTAGGAACAAGCCAAATATTTTTCTTAAGTCCCTAGGGTAAGATATTGAATTTTAAAGGCTTAATGTAATTTTTTAATATTAAAAAATGTATTTTCCAACCTTTTCACTAAAATAATTCTAATAAATCAAATAAAAATCAAAAAAATATAAAATTTTTTTCTCTAAACTCCTTGAGGTCAGAGAGATTTAAAAAAAATATAAAATCCATTTTTCAACTTTAATTTTATTTTAAAATTAATTAATGCTTCAAAACTTAAAATAATTATAATAAATAAAATTACCAAAATTGGATCAAATGGTCCTCTATTCATTAGAAACTTCCCATAATTTTCTTAAGGACAGAAACATTTCCTTGGTCATGTTATTTAATTTTCCTTGAAAATCTTTATTTTCCATTAAAAATAATTACATAAATAAATTAAATACAGAAAAATCACATTTTCTCCTCTAATGTCTTAATTGACATGTAAGTGAGGTCACATAAAAATTTCAAGTTCATTTGAACTTAATTTAGTGAGTTATAGAATTATTAAGCTTGAAGGGCAAAATGGTAATTAAAATTTTCAACCTTTAATTAAAATTTTAGGATTAATCAAAAAGGGGAGGGTAAAATATTTGATTTAAACTGATTTTGGATAATTGAAACTTAAATGGTTAAGGGTAGAAACCCACCAATCATTTTAAGAATAATTAAAGTAAACCTTAATTAATTAATTAATTAAATTTGGAAGATTAATGGAAAATTACAATTATTAAAGTAGGGATATTATTTAAGAAGATATTTATTCTTTAATTTAAAAATCCCTAAATAAATCACTTCAATAATACTTAAAAGAAAAATTAAAATTAAATTGAATTGAATTAAATTAAATTAGAAAGAAATTAAATTGAATTAAATTGAAATTAAATTGAAATTAAATTAAATTAAATTAAATTAAATTAAATTAAATCAAAAATTAAATAAAATTGAATTAGATTAAATTAAAATCATTTAATGACAAACCTAATGAAATCAATAAGAATTAAACCTAAAATAACTTGAACACTATTCCAAACTTAAACTAACTTTTTATAATTAAGTCAAAATTGAAATTAAAATCATTAAGTTTAAATCATCAAAATATTTAATAATTTGATTTGCCCTTTTTAAGCTCTTATTATTATAACTCTTAAATGAGGTATCATGTGAAGTGTTATCTCACTTATAGGATATTCAAATGTCCTAGTTCACTGAGCAAAAGAACAAAACTTAAACTCTCGGATGATTAATTCACTTGTATAATTAAATTCTCTCGGACTTAAAACAATCCTAGAGGTATTGAAAAGATGTTTAAGACTCGTCTTAAGCACTTCCTCAATATGATAGGATATTTATAAGAACAATTGAACTTAATTATTCTTTGATGAAGAAAATCGTCCTTAAACAAAAATACAAGAACTTAGACGTCATAGGAGATGACTAGCTATAGGATTAAGACTTTTATAGACAACCAATACCTTTCCTTTAGCTTTACCTAGGTACTTGTTGAAATATTTAAATACCTTAACATGTGTTTTAAGTGCAGCTTGGGATGACGGGAAGACCCTCCAGGTACGCTTTTATTTTATTGCAATTTACTTTATTGCAAATGCACTTTACTTTTCTTGCATGATAAACAACTGTTGCATGAAAACCAAAACCTTTAGGATAGTCCCCGAACCGAAACCAAAACTAAATTAAAAGTCATTACAAGATAAAAATCACCACCACAACATTTCAAAATATAAAACAACTCAAAATTTAATCACAAACAGAACACAAAACTACAATTGCAACTAAATTAAAACGTCTTGTTGAATGATCGGGAATACCTCGGATGATGTAACCCACGTGTTGCTAACGGGATTTCCCACGGTCTAAATGAAGGTGTGGAACTCATTCAGTTGAGTTTAGCAAATTCTTCTGGACTAAGTGAATTCGATGAAAATAACGGTGCCGGGATGACGGAACCGTGGGATCTTAATCGCTTCTGTTTAAAAACTTTAAGATTTGTTTTAATTAAAATATTAAAAACACTCGGATTTTAAGATTTTCTCTAAACCAAAACACTTCACTCATCTCCTGATTTATGACTTCTAAAACTAAACCTCTGCAACAACAAGGAGATCAGAGCATGGTGGGCAGCACGGTCATCGTCAACAGCAAAACTCAGATCTACATCAACTAAACTTTCCTAGAATTTAAACAACCAAGCCGTAAGACTTCGAGGTGGTTTGCCAAGTGCAACATAAATCCTCAACTCTTTGTTAGGCATTCGAATGATCATGTCGTGTAAATTAAGCCTTAACTAGTCTTAGGACTCCGAGGTAGTCGTTCGGTACGACATAGACCCTCACATTTTCTAGGCTGATTGTATGATTATGTCATACGAATATAAGTCCTAATTAATTAAAATTGGCAAAATTGAAATATCAAATAATATTAGGATTTTCTTAAAGTCGAGCCAAACAATAGGATAGTTTGGAAAGTTGCCAAGATTCTTCTTGGATCCTATGCTTCTCCTACTTCTCTTTCTTTGGATCCTCAAAAATAAATCGTTCCAAATTTTGAGTCATTCCCTTTTGAATTTCCAAAATCCAATCCTTTGAAAACCACAAACTTTAAAATTCTTGAGAGAAAAATCACTGATCATTATCGAGAGTTTTCTTAAATGATTCCCATCATTTAAGATGTAATTAATTATTGGGGCTTGGCCTTATAGGGAACTTTAAGAACCCAAGTAATATAAACCCTGCTTAATTGTTGACCTCATTTTTGATGAGGTCTTCTCTTCTTCTTTTTAGTACTTAGGATCTAGCCTTAGGCTTTTCCTTTGACTATCTTAGAGGACTAGAATTGGGATCCACCATCTAGAATTTCAAACCACTTCTTAACTCCCCGCAAACTCCACAAACTCGATCGTAGACCCCTAATCACCTGTGAGGGTTGAAATCAAATGTGGAAGTTTAGAGGATGAGTTCCTATAGGACTCTTTAGCCTTAGGACTGCCCTGGGTGGCCTGGTCTGGTGAAGGGGCTGACTTACACACATACTACACTCATACACTACACTTTCACACACCTCCTAAAACCACACCCATACCTAACTTGACCTCCTGACTCATGTAGGTGATTCACATGGATGGTCCTTAACTCTAAGCCCTTGGCTAAGAGGGTTAGGAACAACAATGTGGATGCCTCAAATGAGTCCCTTCATGGCTCATGTGGGCTTTATCTGGCTTCATGACTCAACCAAAATGATTTCATTCCACTCAAATTTACCCAATCTTCAATTTTCCAAATTTTCAATTTTTGACCCCCCGGGACCCTACACCCGCCTAACTTATCCAAAACCCTGGAAATCCTCCAAAAAATCATCTAAATTACCCAAAATTCCTCAAAATCAATCCCAAGCATTCCCACATCACTCAAATTGATCATCCATACCCAAAAATACCAAAAATTCCAAAAATACCTCCCAATACCCTCCAAATACCCAAAATACACCTCTTGACCCAAAAATCTAAAAATTCAGAAAATTCCCAGAAAATTCCAGAAAATCCCAAATATTCCCAATTTCATTTTGTTCAACTACACTATGGGCCAAGTTTGTCAATTTACCCTACGTTGGTCAAAACCCCCAATTTGACCCATTTTAACCCTAAGTGAACCCAATGTCAAACCAAACCTATCCAATTGACCAAAATTCTGGTCCAATTCAATTCTAAACTTCAATTCAACATTCCCAACACCAATCTAGACCAAATCCAAGTCCAATTTGATTGACATTTGGATCCAATTTCACTTTTGGCCTTAAAGCCCAATTTGGACCCATGACCCAAACCTAACCCAAACTCACCCAATTCAACTCCAATTAACCCCAAATCTTTTCTAAATCTTCATTAGCATCCCCACAAGCAAAACACTAACATGATTTGCCCAAAATTTGGACCCAAACCCCACTCAAATTCAACCCAAAGCTAAAAGGCCCAATTTTGACCTAAACCCAAACCTAACCCAAATGAGCCCAAACCCCAAAATCAAAGCCCAACCAAAGTCAAAACTTCTTTGAAACACTCCCATAAACATTTCTCAACATTAATTTTACATCAATTTCAACCCTAGCCCAACATTGGCCTAACTTGGCCCACTTGGACCTATATTGGCCCATTCACCAAAAGAACCCAAATTCAACCCAATTCAAACCCAAATAACCCCCAATTTGCTTCAAGTCACTCATGACACATCCATGAGCTAAACCCAACAATTATTTAGCCCAAGCCTTTACCAAAATTTCATCCCAAAATCCATTTTAAAATTCAAAAGCCCACTTTCCTAAACCATCTTAAAAGCCCATCTAAAACCATTTCAAAAAGCCCAAAATCTACCCTAAAGCCCACATGACATCTCCACTTGCCATCCACTTAATAAAAGCCATTCCCTAAGTCCTAAATTCATCATCAAATCATTCCAAATCAATTTTCATACAAATTTCCATTAAATTACCAAAAATTCCTAAAATCCATTTTCATGAAATTGACCAAACTTTTTGCCAAGCCAAAGGTGAGCCATGAAGCCATGCATGAGCCACATGTGAGCCATGAGAGCCTTGGACACTCCACCATGCAATATTAGGTAAGAAGAGGGAGGGCTTCCCTTAATCTCTAAAGCTCATTAGCCTTAATCATGTTTCACCTAAACTTAAATTTAATCCAAATATATTTGGATGGAGACTTCTCCATGCCAAACCAAGCTGATCCCTTTGATTCCCCACAAAGATCCAAAGCCACCTCGAGGGTGCACCAAGCCCAAATGGGTGGGTTGACCCATTTAGACTCAAAACTAGCCATGCCCCATTCCACTTTGGATCAAAGCCTTTACACATGGCATTTGCCAATTGCTTGCACCAAGTCCCAGCCCTGACCCAACTGAACAAGATGGTGACCAATGCCTGGCCGGCCAGCCACCAGGTCACCGGAAAACACCATGGCCGAGAGCTCACATGTGAGCCAACATTGGGATTCTCCCTTGCTGAGCCGCCCCATCCCAGCTGGCCATTGTAGCTGTTCTTCCCATGCCCAGAGCAGCTGATCCCAAGCCCTAACTCTCCCTGGGAGGCCCTCCACCCTCTCCTATTTAAACACCACCCCTCTCGGCCAAGAAAGGTGCTCGAAACAAACCTTAAGGAAACTCGCCAAAATTGTTCCGGACTACTCCCCATACATAGAGCATTTGATCCCCACCGAAATCCCCCGCCATTTCCTCTCGTGAGCTTAATTTCGAGTTGAAATCCAAGCCCAAAACCGGGACATTTCTCCACGGTGAGCCAATCCCCAAATCGATTGGTCCTACACCTTCACCGGACTAAGAGAAGGTGTCCACCGAGCAAAAGCCCCATCTCCAGAGCCACCCAGTTGCTCCGACCTCCAAGCTTTGTGATCGGCCGTGGTCGAAATCTTACCTAGTGCAATTCACTGCACCGGAGACTTCATCCGGAGCTTGCTCGGGATCCAATCGAAGGTGAAACAACCCTCGGATCGAAGCCACACTTCTCTGAGCAAAGGTATGTCCTCACTCTTCTTCCCGAGCTTCTGAACATTCTCCATTTTTATTGAGTAAATTTCATCCCACATAAACCGTATGGATGTGTTCGTCTTCTCAAGATGAATCCATAGAGCATAAGAACACGAAAATCCATCGAGTATCGAGTGAGATATTAGGGATTTAGTGTGGACGGCTCTTGGGTGAGGACGCTCGGGGACGATGAACGGATGCCGTCCATTCAATACACGCGTGGACGGACAGCTCAGATGGCATCGGACCAGGAGACGGTACGAAAACTGCGGGGCCCGGGCTGCTGACTCAAACGGCGGCGTCGAATGGGAGCACGACACGTGTGCGTTCAGAGATGCCGAGGATGACGCGGCGCCGCGTGGATAAATAGAAAATTAGGGGTATTTTCTATTTATTTAATTCCCTAAACTTCAAAAATTCATAACTTTGTGTAGGAAAATCATAAAAATAAAATACAAATACCCTCTTTCTCAGTGAACAGAGGAGAATAACGTGGAAAAGAAATTATTTAATTTCATCAAGTATTTTATTTTTAATAATTTATTTACTCTCTGCATATTTTTAATTCTCCATGCATGTATACAATTCACCATGGCATGAGACCATGGGGCTTTTGAAGCCTCCGAATTTGGGGACATTCCCCGAATTTTCCAAAGTCGAGGCCATCCCTATGAAAAGTTATTGATTTTTCAAATTCATGTTACTATTTTGAGTATTTTAATTCCAATAAATAGCATTTTGTGAAATAAATCCTAGGAAAATTTTGTGATGTTCCTTATGACCAGAGGACCCAAGGAAAAATAGGTTTTGAGTTAGTTCATTTAAAATAACCCTAATTGGCTTAAACACCCAAAATAGATCCCTAATTAATTAGAGCTAACCATACATCAAATTGACTTGAAATCAATTTTCTACTGACCTTTAGGATCAGAGGAACCCACCATAAAAATTTGAGGTCAATTGGACTTGGTTAGCCCTACTAAATGGGTTGATTAAGCCACTTAGTCATTTTAAACTTTAAAAATTCATAACTTTCAAAATATCTTTCAAAAATTCACTAAATTGGTTTTGGAGCCTCTCTAATATTAGGGAAATTTAAGAAAATTAAAATTTCAATTTTCTAAAAAAGTTGATTTTTTAATATTATTTTAATATTTTAATAATTAAAAAATAGTAAAAATCACAAAAATAATAAAATTCACCAAAATGTCACATTTTAAATTTTAATCACTTAAGAACAAACCCCATATTTTTCTTAGGTCTATTTAGTGAGATATTAAATTTTAAAGCTCTAGGGTAATTTTAAAATTAAAAAAATGTATTTTTAGCATTTTCACTAAAATAATTATAATAAATCATAGAAAAATCAGAAAATTGCAAAATTTGATTCTCTGATTTCCTTGATATCAGAGAGATTTTTGAAAAATATAAAATTCATTTTTCAACATTTATTTTATTTTTAAATTAATTAACACTCCAAAACTTAAAATAATTATAATAAAAATAATATAATTCAAAAAATCACCAAAATTGATCCAAGTGGTCCTCTGGTCATTAGGAATGTCCCTTATTTTTATTAAGGACCGAAACTTTCCCTTGGTCATGTTATTAAATTTTCCTTGGAAATCTCTATTTTCTACCAAAAATAATTATATAAATAAATTAAATACGAGAAAAATCACATTTTCTCCTCTCATGTCTTTATTGACATATGAGTGAAGTCGCATAAAAATTTCAAGTTCATTTGAGTTCAATTTAGTGAGTTATGAAATTATTAAGCTTAAAGGGTAAAGTGGTAATTAAAATTTTTAATCCTTAATTAAAACTTTAGGTTTAATAAGAAATTAACAAGTAAAATATTTGATCCTAATCTGATTTGGATGATTGAAATTTAAATAATTAAAGGGTAGAAACCCATTAAGCAATTTAAAATGATTAAACCTTAATTAAATAATTGATTAAATTTGGAAGAATAATAAAATTGGAATTATTAAAATAGGGATATTATTAGGAAGAGATTTATTCTTTAATTTAAAATTCCCTAAATGAATCATCTCATTAATATTCAATTCTTAATTAAAATGATAACTCAAATTCAAAACATTAAAATACTTAATCATTAAACTAGAATTAAATTATTAAACTCTTTTAAAATTTTAATTAAAATTAAAAAAAAAAATTAAATTAAAAATTAAATTAAATTAAGTAAATTGAATTGAATTAACTTAAATTAAATTAAATTAAATAAACAAATTAAATTAAATTAAATGAATTAAATTAAATTAAATTAATTAAATAAAACCAAATTAAATTAAGTTAAACCAAATTTAAAATTAAATTAAATTAAATGAATTAAAATTAAATTAAATTAAATTAAATTAAATTAAATTAAATTAAATTAAATTAAATCAAATTAAATTAAAATTAAATCAAATCAAATTAATTTAATGTAACATCAAATCAAACTAAATTGAATTAAATTAAATTAAATTAAATTAAAACTCAATTAAATTAAATTTAATTAAATTAAGTTGAATTAAATATAACATCACCAAAGACATAAAGAATTCAAAATAAATCTAAAATAACTTGAACACTATTCCAAATTTAAACCCATTAATGGAAATTAAACTAAATCACAAACCATTTGAACACCAATTTACCCTCAAAAGCTTTAGTTATCATAACTCCTAAACAGAATATTAAATGAAATGTTACTTCACCTATAGGATATTCAAATGTCCTAGTTAACTGAGCAAGATAACAAAACTTGAGATTCTTGGACGATTAATTCATTTGTATAATTAAATTCATTTGGACTTAAAACAATTCTAGCAATATTGAAAAGATGTTTAAGATTCTTCTTAAACACTTTCTAAATATGATAGGATGTTTATAAGAACAATTGAATTTAATTGTTCTTTGATGAAGAAAATCTTCTTCAAACAAAAACACAAGGAATCTAGACGTCATAGGAAATGACTAGCTATAGGATTAGGAATTTGGTAGAAAACCATAACCCTTACCTTAGCTTTACCTAGGGACTTGCTTAAATATTCTAATTGTGTTTTGAGTGCAGCTTGGGATGACGGGAAGACCCTCCAGGTACGCTTTTATTTTATTGCAATTTATCTTATTGCAATTTATTTAATCGCATCGCACTTACTTTTCTTGCATGATAAACAACTGTTGCATGAAAACTCACACCTTTAGGATAGTCCCTAAAACTGAAACCAAAACTATGTTAAAAGTCATTGCAAGATAAAATTCACCGCCACAACATTTCAAAATATAAAACAACTCAAAATTTAATCACAAACGGAACACAAAACTACAATTACAACTAAATTAAAACGTCCCGTTGGATGATCGGGAATACCTCGGATGATGCAACCTACGTGTTGCTAACGGGATTTCCTACGGTCTAAATGAAAGTGTGGAACTCATTCAGTTGAGTTTAGCAAATTCATCTGGACTAAGTGAATCCGATAAAAATAATGATGTCGGAAGGATGGAACCGTGAGATCTTAACCGGTGTCGTTATAATCAACTTTAAGATTTGTTTTAATTAAAACATAAAAAAAACTTGGAAATTAAGATTTTCTCTAATCCAAAACACTTTTCTCATCCCCTGATTTATGACTTCTAAAACTGAACCTCTGCAACAACAAGGAGCTCGGAGCATGGTGGGCGAGCACGGCCATCGTCATCGCGCAAAACCCGAGTCTACTTCGACAAAACTTTCCTAGAATTAAATAACAAAGCCATAGGACTTCGAGGTAATTTGCCTAGTGCAACATAAACCCTAAACTCTTCGTTAGGCATTTGCATTGCAAATTAAGCCCTAACTGGTCTTAGGACTCCGAGGTAGTCGTCCGATACGATATAAACCCTCACATCTTGGGGGCTATTTGTATGATCATGTCATACGAATATAAGCCCTAATTAATTAAAATTGGCAAGATCAAAACATTAAATAAATATTAGGACTTTCCTAAACTCAAGCCAAACAATAGGATAGTCGGGAAATTACCGAAGTTCACTTCGAATCCGTAATTTCTCCTACCTTTCTTCCTTTGAATTCTCAAAACAAAATGTTCCAAACTTGATCCATTCCCTATTGAAATTCCAAAATTCAATCCCTTGAGAACTTAAACTTTGAAATTCTTGAGAGAAGAATTATTGATTATTATCGAGAGTTTTCTTAGGTGATTCCCGTCACTTAAGATGTAATTAACTATAGGGGCTTGCCCTTATAGGGAATTTTAAAGAACACGGGTAATATAAACCCTGTTTAATGCTTTCATATTAAGCAGGGGAATTTGTCGGATTATAAAATTGGTTCGCAGACCAAATGGATGTCACAAATCTTTTAGTTTGTTTAACCGAGCCCCACCATCGAGCGATGTGTCTATCCTTAGGGATAGATACACGGCTTAGTTGTGCGGTGCTCGTTTATATAAACTATTTGGGCACGTGAGATCGGTTTAATCTCATGTCTTAAAATCTTCAAATTTAAAATTATTTTCAAAATCAAATACTACTTTTCAAATTATTTATTTAAATTAAATTAAAAATTCGCCGACAATTTCTGTCAGGCGGCCCCCTTTTTAAAATAAAACACACGACCTAAAAATATGCCGACATTAATTCATTTATATTAAGCAGGGGAATTTGTAGGCCTTTAAAATTGGTTTGCAGACCAAACGGATGTCACAAATCTCCTAGTTTATTTAACCGAGCCCCATCATCAAGCAGTGTGTCTATTCTTCGGGATAGATACACAGTTGTGATGCGGTGCTCGTTTATATAAACTATTTGGGATGTGAGATCGGTTTGATTTCATTTCTTAAAATTATTTTCAAAATCAAATACTACTTTCTAAACCATATATACATATTTAAATTAAATTTAAAATCTAAAATTCGCCGACAATTTTTGTTAGGCGACCCCTTTTCAAAATAAAACACATAACCTTAAAATATGTCGACAACTTCTGGCGACTCCGCTGGGGAAAAGTTCCTCTCTCCATTTTGATCAGATGGTTTTGCTTTCATAAATCGGTAGTGAGTCCATGCCCCTAGTGGACCAAACTACCATTCTTCAGTTGGAATACCCCGTTCATTTCTGTCTCGAACGAGTATAACCAACTCCTCTCGGATTTAGGAACCACTGTTTAGACACCCCTAAACGGAGAGGTTCCGAGATCCTTTTACCTCTTTTCTGAGGTGGGGTGGACCCCCAATAGGTGTTAGTTTAGGAGCGGTCCTTCGAGTCGAGAAGTCTTGCATAAGACTTTCTCTTCATTTCCAATTCTGTATCGGATTCCTTACCTTCTCTATACCTTTGAACATTCCGTTCTTAATAAACAAACCCTCTAATAAATGACTCTTTTAACAAATAACTCCTTTTTATAAATACATGAACAAAAATGTCTTCGGACTCTTTTTCGATTCTCTTCTTTTCGTCCTGATGAAAAGAAGCATAACTTGGGACTAACAGTCAGAATCTACCATGCAGAAAATGTCTGCCCCAAAGCTGATTTTCTCCTTTACCAACGGACTGGACTTCGCTGTTTACAAGGATGAGCTGTCCGACAATGGGATCATCCATTTTGGGCAAGGATTCGAGAACACAAATGTCAAGATCACTGACGTTACCCTTTTCACATTTACAGACAAAGTGCCTGAAACTGAAAGACCTTTGATCGAGTTCAATCTTAAGTCAACTCAAGAGTTCCCTCCCCTGCAAAGGGTTCCAGTTGAGAAGAATACTACTGTCCATAGGAGGAATTTTATCTCTACCCCCACTGGTCTAGTCGTCTCTGCACCTACCCCGGCTTCCGCCAAGCTAAAGGGGAAGGAAGCTCAAATTTGTAACAAGCATGTTACCATGGAGGGTACAGATTTCTGTGCAAGACCTTCTGTTTTTGAAATTGGGTCCAGCTCAAGGGTTCCACCCCTAACAAGGACTCAGAGAAGAAACAGAGGTAGGAAGATTGCTAGGAAGGCCAGAGCTGCTGAAGTCGCTTTCTTGGAAGAAATCCCTGAGTACACACCACTACCTGAGTACATACCATTGCCTGAGTATACGCCGCTTTTGGAAGGAAGTAGATTCCATCCCCTCTCCACCGCAGCTGACGAGGAAAATGTCCGCAAGATTGCTTCTGCATTACCTCGACCCGCGTACTATAGCGACAGCCGAAGGAAAAGGGCTAGGACTACACCATTTGCCCGACTACAGACTGTGATAGAGAAGTTAGCGAAGAAAGAGAAATGTCATGTATCGTAAATTTTAAGAAGAATAGGGCGGGTGCCGCCCAAGTCCCGTCTTGGGCCGCGAGTAGAACCCGTTATCGCCACGTAAAAGTCGAATAAGAAGATGAAAGCTAGTCCACTCGTTGTTGTTTCGTGTTTACGGATCGTGAGGATACCACCTTCCAAAGATTCGACCGACAGACCATCCGGTCCTAGGCCTTCTGCTAGAAGGATGGTATGGCGTCCTACTACTAGCTAATTAAGACTGAAACAATGACCTGAAAAGGAAAGTCTCGTCAGGAGACACGAGTCCGAAGAGAGCGCCACCGCAATGAAGGGGACTTCCAAGAAGGAAATCCAACAGCCATCGCATGATAACTGCGGAACCGTACGAAAAAGACCAATGGAGGATGCTATGGAAAAGCTAAGAACCGACATTCAACAATTAGCAAGAGAAAGAGAAGAAAAGTTTGGAGATTAAGTCGACTCGTCGGAATTCATGGATGACGAATATGTGGAGATCAACATGGTTGAGACACGAGCATCGTCAGCTTCGCAAGGTTCCCCGGCAGCTGTGGAGAGAGATGAACCGGAAGCACTAAGAGCACAAATTCGAGATAAAGATGATACAATCTCTCAAATGGCAAAAGGATGGAAGAGATGGCTGCAGCCCTAGCCACTCTTCAGAGTCGGGCTCAACCCCCAAGAGAAACGCCTCCAGAAGTTATTCATATTACAGACGGAGGAAAAGAGATTACATCCGTTAACGGAGATGATCAGCCGAAGAAAGATTCTACCCAGAATATAATTCCAGAGAAGGACATCAAGAACTTCGTAGGTGCGAGAAGCCTTAGCACACTCTAAGAGCGGAGCATCTATTCAGACGGGTAGGCCTTACCCTGAAAAATTTGATGCAGTAGAATACCCAAAAGGCTTCGTACCACCTCTGTTCAAGACTTTTGATGGTACCGGAAATCCTCGAGAACATGTTGCACATTTTCGTGCTTGTTGTTGCAACGCCGGTGGAAGTGACGCCTTACTCTTCGGACAATTTGTCAGCAGCCTGTCAGGGATCGCCTTTGATTGGTATGCAGAGTTACCGAACGGTTCGGTAAAGACATTTTCAGAATTAAAAAACTTCTTCGTGAAACTGTTTGCCGGATCTCAGCACCATATCACCATCGGTGACTTAGTGGTGGAGAAACAGAAACCGAACGAGACATTAGTGGACTACATACTTCGATGGAGAAATCTAAGCATGAAGTGTGAGCCACAGCTACAAGAACAACATGCAGTCGGTATCTTGCTTAAAAGCATTCACGACCCGATAGCACTTCTCCTTAAGGGATTTACAATTAAGACTTTTGAGAAGTTGTTAAGCAAGGCTGGAAGCTTGCAAGAGGAAGCGAAGCAACTAAGTTTCGTCGAGAAGATAGACAAACAGAAGCCGATGAAGACATTTGAAAAGAAATCCGGGATCATCATGGCAGTCGATAAGGGCAAACAACCAATGCAAATACAACAGAGAGCAACGGCAATTTCAGCTATCAACAACCCAAACAGAACTACCAACAACCTCAACCCGGTTATTAGCCAACTCAACAATACGAGCAACCGCCTCGCCCACAACGCACATTAAAGGAGCTTATAAATAGAGAATATCCATTAAGAATGAGGCAGTGCCAAAGATGTTCCGCAGCTTGATGAAGACTTTGGATTTTCGACTGCGTAACCCAAGAAGCCAGAATAAGTTAATAAGAAGGACCATCCCAACTACTGCCCTTACCACCAAATGCTTGGACATAAGATAGCGGATTGCATCACCTTCAAGAGTTGGCTTGACAACAATCTCCGAAAGGGGAACATAACGATCCCGAAGGAATACATGAAAGAACCCCAAAAAGGAGGTTCTGTCAATGTTATTTCAACGGATCCCATTGTTCCGATAGACCATTACACAACTGATGATGGATGTAGTACCACTTGGACGAAGTCATCGAAGAAAATTTTGGATCGCATCCAAATCGCTTCGGCACGTTCTTCAACTCAGAGTTTGAAACAGGTCAAGCCGGCACTATCACTTGCAATATAAGAACCGCCCCAAGAAGAAAAGACTATAGAAAAGAAAGAGATTGTAGAAGAAGAAAGGACCGAGGCTCCCAAGGCTAGGCTAGGGGCTGCTTATCCTAGGATGGTTGTTTCCGATTCAGGGGAAAAATTCGTCGAACCTCTGACTCTGTATGATTATTTGCTCGCTCCGGCGGGATCTTATAATGATAAGAGTTATGGCGTTGGCTACGTTTTGACTGTTTCTAACGATTACGTAACTAACGACTACCAATCTAATCTAGATCTCGATTTCGAAACCAATAACAATTTTCAAATCATACACAACCTCAACAATCACGATAACAAACAAGACATTCACCAAGAAGGCTACGAAAGTTCAACAAGCAATGAGTTTATTTGTGAATTTCAAGGAACTCCAATAACAATAGAGTTAGAGCTTTCAGATTCCGAAGTAACTCCAGAAGAACCTGTCATGCTGATTCAAAAGGAGACACCTGTAAACTCAGTACTAGATTCAGAAGAAATCACAGAAGTTAACTTAAGGAGCGGAAGGGTTCTACCTCCAAGAATGGGTCCAAAAGACAAAGGGAAGCAGGTGGTTGTTCAGGAAGAATCAACCCTAGTAGCAGAATTGCCCATTCGAGAAGAAACTGAGACACATGATAACAAAGTGGACTATAATGTGCTAGCCCATCTTAGGAAACTACCAGCCAATCTGAGAATCTACGAAGCTCCATCTTATCAAAAGAGATGAGGGAAGCTCTGGTCAAAGCCTTACTTGATCCAGAGATTTGTTTAGCTCAGATGGCCGGAGATTCCTTAGACGAGGTTTGCTCGTTAAAGGAACATCAAGGTTTTACCTTCACGGATAAGTGATCTACTACTTGGGACAATCGATCACAACCGACCATTGTACATTTCAGTTACAATCGGAAAATTTACGCTCTCCAGGGTATTGGTAGATCCAGGAGCATCGATCAACATAATGAATCTTCGGACGCTAGCATACCTGGAAATTGATGCTCGCGAGCTTGAAGCAGATAAGATGTTACTAAGAGGATTCAACCAGAAAGGAGAAAGAGCCCTTGGATCAATAACACTGTTGATGAAGACCTGTGAATTAGCAAAGACAACCCCAAAATTCCACATAATTGACTCTGAGACATCGTTCAACGCTCTACTGGGCGGGCCGTGGATACATGAAAACTGAATGTTACCGTCGTCTCTGCATCAGTGCATAAAATACTACGAAGGAGGAGAACAGTGCATTAAAGGTGATTTGCAACCTTTCTCCGTACATGAGATTGGAATCCATGAAGATGCAGCTTATTACGCACCTCCGAAGAGAACAATCTTCTCCAGAAACACCGTGCTAAATGAAGCAAAAGAAGTTCGAGACGATGAAGAACCTGAAGTTTTAGTCCAACAGTCACTCACCGCTCCCTTACGGCGAGATGGTGAAGGTTTCTCCAGGACTCGCATCCGAGGTCGAGGCCGGGGACGAGGTCAAGGAAGAGACACTGGGAAAGTTGGACAGAAAAAGCCGATGATCAACATTGATTGGTAGAATAGCTCTGAGGAAGAAGAGGAAATCAAAAAAGAAGCAGCTACGATAAACTGGAAGAAACCACAATTAAAGATTACTCTCGAAGATGAAAAGAACGAAGAATACAAATACGAGAAGATTAATCACTATGTACACACTATGACCCTGACCCCGATCCAGTCTAATAAAATCGAGGGTATGGTGGTCAAAGAAGTACATAGCAGCGGTGCAAAGCCAATCAAATTTTACCGTGACACTTCTTCTTCCAATACTAAAAGCGATGTACAATTTGAAGATGCCACTTCTTCTGAATTAATGGAATTACCTTTTGAGTGGTACTCTCTCTATGTTCAAAATTTAATTCAGCGTGGTGTCTTACCTCGACAATGGACAAAAGTTCGATTACAACACTTCAAAAAATTATGGAATAATGTCGGTCGGCCTCCCAATTCAAAACATGGTCTCGGATTCGGCACTGTAGGTTCAGTTGACGATACAGAATTTTGCTTAGTTGTCACTTGTGAATCTAATTAAGACTGCTTGGAAACTACAGAATATCTTGAAGATCTACAAATTGGAGATGCTCCACCGGAATTTGAAGAAGAAATCAAATCTACGATTGATGAGTTAATGGAAGTTAACTTAGGTACTAGCGAAAAGCCTAGACTAACCTTTGTCAGCTCCTTACTCAATAAAGAAGATTCTGAGGAAGTGATCAAGCTATTAATGGAATTCAAGGACTGTTTTGCTTGGAGATATGACGAAATGCTAGGATTAGCTCCAAAAGTCGCAGTTCACAGGCTAGGAGTGGATCCTACTTCAGTTCTGGTCAAACAAGCTTCCAGAAGAATGCATCTAGAAATTGAACAACAAGTAATAGCCGAAGTTAAGAAGCTAATTGACGCTAAATTTGTCCGTGAAGAACAATACCCTACTTGGCTAGCCAATGTGGTACCAACAAGAAGAAGAATGGTCGATCGGAACCGCGTGGATTTCAGAGACTTGAACAAAGGATGTCCAAAGGATGAATTTCCATTGCCAATCCCAGAATTGATGATCGACATTTCTTCAACACATGAAATATTTTCATTCATGGTTGGATCTTCAGGGTACAACCAGATAAATATGGCACCAGAAGATGAAAAGCTCACAGCATTCAGAACACCAATCGGAGTGTATTGCTACACAGTAATGCCATTCGGACTTAAGAACGTAGGAGCAACATACCAAAGAGCAATGATAAAGATTTTTGATGAGCTCATTCACAACCAAGTTGAGTGCTATGTGGGTGATTTTGTCATCAAAAGCAAACTGAAGGAAGATCACCTGTATGATTTGAGACCGATTGGACTTGATTAACCCAACCAAATGGGTTGATTAAGCCTCTTAAGCAAAAATGGGTAAAATTAAACTTTAAAAATTCATAACTCACAAAATACTTTTCAGAAATTCACAAAAATGGTTTTGGAGCTTCTTTGATATCAGAGGAACTTAGGAAAATTAAAATTGTAATTTTCAAAAAATGTTGACTTTATTATTATTTTAATATTTTTAATAATTAAAAAATAATAAAAATCATAAAAATACTAAAAATCACCAAAATGTCACATTTTGAATTCTAATCATTTAGGAACAAACCAAATATTTTTCTTAAGTCCCTAGGGTAAGATATTGAATTTTAAAGGCTTAATGTAATTTTTTAATATTAAAAAATATATTTTCCAACCTTTTCACTAAAATAATTCTAATAAATCAAAGAAAAATAAAAAAAATATAAAATCTTTTTCTCTGAACTCCTTGAGGTCAGAGAGATTTAAAAAAAATATAAAATCCATTTTTCAACTTTAATTTTATTTTAAAATTAATTAATGCTTCAAAACTCAAAATAATTCTAATAAATAAAATATAATTCAAAAAATTACCAAAATTGGATCAAACGGTCCTCTACTCATTAGAAACTTCCCATAATTTTCTTAAGGACAGAAACATTTCCTTGGTCATGTTATTTAATTTTCCTTGAAAATCCCTATTTTCCATTAAAAATAATTACATAAATAAATTAAATACAGAAAAATCACATTTTCTCCTCTAATGTCTTAATTGACATGTAAGTGAGGTCACATAAAATTTTCAAGTTCATTTGAGCTTAATTTAGTGAGTTATAGAATTATTAAGCTTGAAGGGCAAAATGGTAATTAAAATTCTCAATCTTTAATTAAAATTTTAGGATTAATCAAAAAGGGGAGGGTAAAATATTTGATTTAAACTGATTTTGGATGATTGAAACTTAAATGGTTAAGGGTAGAAACCCAACAATCATTTTAAGAATAATTAAAGAAAACCTTAATTAATTAATTAATTAAATTTGGAAGATTAATGGAAAATTACAATTATTAAAGTAGGGATATTATTTAAGAAGATATTTATTCTTTAATTTAAAAATCCCTAAATAAATCACTTCAATAATACTTAAAAAGAAAAATTAAAAGAATAATCTAAATTAAAATTAAATTGAATTGAATTAAATTAAATTAGAAAGAAATTAAATTGAATTAAATTGAAATTAAATTGAAATTAAATTAAATTAAATTAAATTAAATTAAATTAAATCAAAAATTAAATCAAATTGAATTAAATTAAATTAAAATCATTTAATAACAAACCTAATGAAATCAATAAGAATTAAACCTAAAATAACTTGAACACTATTCCAAACTTAAACTAATTTTTTATAATTAAGTCAAAATTGAAATTAAAATCATTAAGTTTAAATCATCACAATATGTAATAATTTGATTTGCTCTTTTTAAGCTCTTATTATTATAACTCTTAAATGAGGTATCATGTGAAGTGTTATCTCACTTATAGGATATTCTAATGTCCTAGTTCACTGAGCAAAAGAACAAAACTTAAACTCTCGGATGATTAATTCACTTGTATAATTAAATTCTCTTGGACTTAAAATAATCCTAGAGGTATTGAAAAGATGTTTAAGACTCGTCTTAAGCACTTCCTCAATATGATAGGATATTTATAAGAACAATTGAACTTAATTATTCTTTGATGAAGAAAATCGTCCTTAAACCAAAATACAAGAACCTAGACGTCATAGGAGATGACTAGCTATAGGATTAAGACTTTTATAGACAACCAAAACCTTTCCTTTAGTTTTACCTAGGTACTTGTTGGAATATTTAAATGCCTTAACATGTGTTTTAAGTGCAGCTTGGGATGACGGGAAGACCCTCCAGGTACGCTTTTATTTTATTGCAATTTACTTTATCTGCAAATGCACTTTACTTTTCTTGCATGATAAACAACTCGTTGCATGAAAACCAAAACATTTAGGATAGTCCCTAAACTGAAACCAAAACTAAATTAAAAGTCATTACAAGATAAAAATCACCACCACAACATTTCAAAATATAAAACAACTCAAAATTTAATCACAAACAGAACACAAAACTACAATTGCAACTAAATTAAAACGTCTTGTTGAATGATCGGGAATACCTCGGATGATATAACCCACGTGTTGCTAACGGGATTTTGCACGGTCTAAATGAATGTGTGGAACTCATTCAGTTGAGTTTAGCAAATTCTTCTGGACTAAGTGAATTCGATGAAAATAACGGTGCCGGGATGACGGAACTGTGGGATCTTAATCGCTTCCGTTTAAAAACTTTAAGATTTGTTTTAATTAAAATATTAAAAACACTCGGATTTTAAGATTTTCTCTAAACCAAAACACTTCTCTCATCTCCTGATTTATGACTTCTAAAACTAAACCTCTGCAACAACAAGGAGCTCAGAGCATGGTGGGCAGCACGGTCATCGTCAACAGCAAAACTCAGATCTACATCAACTAAACTTTCCTAGAATTTAAACAACCAAGCCATAAGACTTCGAGGTGGTTTGCCAAGTGCAACATAAATCCTCAACTCTTCGTTAGGCATTCGCATGATCATGTCGTGTAAATTAAGCCCTAACTGGTCTTAAGACTCCGAGGTAGTCGTTCGGTACGACATAAACCCTCACATTTTCTAGGCTGATTTTATGATTATGTCATACGAATATAAGTCCTAATTAATTAAAATTGGCAAAATTGAAATATCAAATAATATTAGGATTTTCTTAAAATCGATCCAAACAATAGGATAGTTTGGAAAGTTGCCAAGATTCTTCTTGGATCCTCTGCTTCTCCTACTTCTCTTCCTTTGGATCTTCTAAAATAAATCGTTCCAAATTTTGAGTCATTCCCTTTTGAATTTCCAAAATCCAATCCTTTGAAAACCACAAACTTTAAAATTCTTGAGAGAAAAATCACTGATCATTATCGAGAGTTTTCTTAAATGATTCCCATCATTTAAGATGTAATTAACTATTGGGGCTTGCCCTTATAGGGAACTTTAAGAACCCAGGTAATATAAACCCTGCTTAATTCATTTATTTTAAGCAGGGGAATTTATCGGCTTTTAAAATTGGTTCGCAGACCAAACAGATGTCACAAATCTCCTAGTTTATTTAACCGAGCCCCATTATCAAGCAGTGTGTCTATTCTTCGGGATAGATACACGGTTGTGATGCGGTGCTCATTTATATAAACTATTTGGGATGTGAGATCAGTTTGATTTCATTTCTTAAAATTATTTTCAAAATCAAATACTACTTTCTAAACCATATATACATATTTAAATTAAATTTAAAATCTAAAATTTGCCGATAATTTCTGTTAGGCGACCCCTTTTCAAAATAAAACACATAACCTAAAAATATGTCGACAACTTCTGGCGACTACGCTGGGGAAAAGTTCCTCTCTCCATTTTGATCAGGTGGTTTTTCTTTCATAAATCGGTAGTGAGTCCATGCCCCTAGTGGACCAAACTACCATTCTTCCGTTGGAATACACCGTTCATTTCTGTCTCGAACGAGTATAACCAACTCCTCTCGAATTTAGGAACCACTGTTTAGACACCCCTAAACGGAGAGGTTCCGAGATCCTTTTACCTCTTTTCTGAGGTGGGGTGGACCCCCCATAGGTGTTAGTTTAGGAGCGGTCCTTCGAGTCGAGAAGTCTTGCATAAGACTTTCTCTTCATTTCCAATTCTGAATCGGATTCCTTACCTTCTCTATACCTTTGAACATTCCGTTCCTAATAAACAAACCCTCTAATAAATGACTCTTTTAACAAATAACTCCTTTTTATAAATACATGAACAAAAATGTGTTCGGACTCTTTTTCGATTCTCTTCTTTTCGTCCTGATGAAAAGAAGCATAACTTGGGACTAACAGTCAGAATCTACCATGCGTAAAATGTCCGCCCCAAAGCTGATTTTCTCCTTTACCAAAGGACTGGACTTCGTTGTTTACAAGGATGAGCTGTCCGACAATGGGATCATCCATTTTGGGCAAGGATTCGAGAACACAAATGTCAAGATCACTGACGTTACCCTTTCACATTTACAGACAAAGTGCCTGAAACTGAAAGACCGTTGATCGAGTTCAACCTTAAGTCAACTCAAGAGTTCCCTCCCCTGCAAAGGGTTCCAGTTGAGAAGAATACTACTGTCCATAGGAGGACTTTTATCTCTACCCCCACTGGTCTAGTCGTCTCTGCACCTACCCCGGCTTCCGCCAAACTAAAGGGGAAGGAAGCTCAAATTTGTAACGAGCATGTTACCATGGAGGGTACAGCATTTCCGTGCAAGACCTTCGCTTTTGAAATCGGGTCCAGCTCAAGGGTTCCACCCCTAACAAGGACTCGAGAAGAAACAGACGTAGGAACACTGCCGGAAGGCCGTAGCTGCCGAAGTCGCTTTCTGGAAGAAATCCGCGAGTACACACCACTACTCGAGTACATACCATCGCCCGAGTATACGCCGCTTTGGAAGGAAGTAGATTCCATCCCCTCTCCACCGCAGCTCGAGGAGGAAAATGTCCACAAGATTGCTTCGCATTACCTCGACCCGCGTACTATAGCGACAGCCGAAGGAAAAGGGCTAGGACTACACCATTTGCCCGACTACAGACTGTGATAGAGAAGTTAGCATAGAAAGAGAAATGTCATGTATAAATAATTTTAAGAAGAATAGGGCGGGTGCCAGCCTAGTCCAGTCTTGGGCCGCGAGTAGAACCCGTTATCGCCACAGAAAAGTCGAATAAGAAGATGAAAGCTAGTCCACTTCGTTGTTGTTTCGGTGTTTACGCATCGTGGAGGATAGCACCTTCCAAGCATTCGACCGACGGATCATCCGGTCCTAGGCCTTCTGCTGCTAGAAGGATGGTATGGCGTCCTACTACTGGCTAATTAAGACCGAAACAACGACCTGAAAAGGAAAGTCTCGTCAGGAGACACGAGTCCGAAGAGAGCGCCACCGCAATGAAGGGGACTTCCAAGAAGGAAATCCAAGAGCCATCGCATGATAACTGCGGAACCGTATGAAAAAGACCACTGGAGGACGCTATGGAAAAGCTAAGAATCGACATTTAACAATTAGCAAGAGAAAGAGAAGAGAAGTTTGGAGATTAAGTCGACTCGTCGGAATTCATGGATGACGAATATGTGGAGATCAACATGGTTGAGACACGAGCATCATTAGCTTCGCAAGGTGCCCCGGCAGCTGTGGAGAGAGATGAACCGGAAGCATTAAGAGCACAAATTCGAGAAAAAGATGATACAATCTCTCAAATGGCAAAAAGGATGGAAGAGATGGCCGCAACCCTAACCACTCTTCGCAGTCGGCTCAACCCCAAGAGAAACGCCTCCGAGGTTATTCATATTACGTGACGGAGGAAAAGAGATTACATCCGTTAACCGAGATGATCGGCCGAAGAAAGATTCTACCCGTAATATGATTCCGCAGAAGGACATCAAGAACTTCGTAGAACAAGCAGTGTGAGAAGCCTTAGCACACTCTAAGAGCGGAGCATCTATTCGGACGGGTAGGCCTTACCCCGAAGAATTTGATGCGATACAATACCCAAAAGGCTTCGTACCACCTCTGTTCAAGACTTTTGATGGTACCGGAAATCCTCGAGAACATGTTGCACATTTTCGTGCTTGTTGTTGCAACGCCGGTGGAAGTGACGCCTTACTCTGCGGACATTTTGTCAGCAGCCTGTCAGGGATCGCCTTTGATTGGTATGCAGAGTTACCGAACGGTTCGGTAAAGACATTTTCAGAATTAGAAAACTTCTTCGTGAAACTGTTTGCCGGAGCTCTGCACCATATCACCATCAATGACTTAGTGGTGGAGAAACAGAAACCGAACGAGACATTAGTGGACTACATACTTCGATGGAGAAATCTAAGCATGAAGTGTGAGCCACAGCTACAAGAACAACATGCAGTCGGTATCTTGCTTAAAAGCATTCACGACCCGATAAGCACTTCTCCTTAAGGGATTTACAATTAAGACTTTTGAGAAGTTGTTAAGCAAGGCTGGAAGCTTGCAAGAGGAAGCGAAACAACTAAGTTTCGTTGACAAGATAGACAAACAGAAGCCGATGAAGACATTTGAAAAGAAATCCGGGATCATCGTGGCAGTCGATAAGGGCAAACAGCCAATGCAAATACAGCCAGAGCAGCCGCAGCCCAGCTATCAACAACCCAAACAAAACTCCAACAACCTCAACCCGGTTATCAGCCAACTCAACAATACGAGCAACCGCCTCGCCCACAACGCACATTAAAGGAGCTTATAAATAGAGAATATCCATTAAGAATGAGGCAGTGCCAAAGATGTTCCGCTGCTTGATGAAGACTTTGGATTTTCGACTGCCAGAACCTAAGAAGCCAGAATAAGTTAATAAGAAGGACCATCCCAACTACTGCCCTTACCACCAGATGCTTGGACATAAGATATAGGATTGCATCACCTTCAAGAGTTGGCTTGACAACAATCTCCGAAAGGGGAACATAACGATCCCGAAGGAATACATGAAAGAACCCCAAAAAGGTGGTTCTGTCAATGTTATTTCAACGGATCCCATTGTTCTGATTGACCCTTACACAACTGATGATAGATGTAGTACCACTTGGACGAAGTCATCGAAGAAAATTTTGGATCGCATCTAAATCGCTTCGGCACGTTCTTCAACTCAGAGTTTGAAACAGGTCAAGCAGGCACTATTGCTTGCAATTGAAGAACCGCCCCAGGAAGAAAAGACTATAGAAAAGAAAGAGATTGTAGAAGAAGAAAGGACCGAGGCTCCCAAGGCTAGGCTAGGGGCTGCTTATCCTAGGATGGTTGTTTCCGATTCAGGGGAAAAATTCCTCGAACCTCTGACTCTGTATGATTATTTGCTCGCTCTGGCGGGATCTTATAATGATAAGAGTTATGGTGTTGGCTACGTTTTGACAGTTTCTAACGATTACGTAACTTACGACAACCAATCTAATCTGGATCTCGATTTCGATACCAATAACAATTTTCAAATCATACACAACCTCAACAATCACGATAACAAAGAAGACATTCACTAAGAAGGCTACGAAAGTTCAACAAGCAATGAGTTTATTTGTGAATTTCAAGGAACGCCAATCACAATAGAGTTAGAGCTTTCAGATTCCGAAGTAACTCCAGAAGAACCTGTCATGCTGATTCAAAAGGAGACACCTGTAAACTCAGTACTAGATTCAGAAGAAATCACAGAATTCATCTTAAGGAGCGGAAGGGTTCTACCTCCAAGAATGGGTCCAAAAGACAAAGGGAAGCAGGTGGTTGTTCAGGAAGAATCAACCCCAGCAGAAGAATCGCCCATTCGAGAAGAAACTGAGACACATGATAACAAAGTGGACTATAATGTGCTAGCCCATCTTAGGAAACTACCAGCCAAACTGAGCATCTACGAAGCTCCATCTTATCAAAAGAGATGAGGGAAGCTCTGGTCAAAGCCTTAGTTGATCCAGAGATTTGTTTAGCTCAGATGGCCGGAGATTCCTTAGACGAGGTTTGCTCGTTAAAGGAACAGCGAGGTGTTACCTTCACGGACAGTGATCTACTACTTGGGACAGCTGATCACAACCGACCATTGTACATTTCAGTTACAATCGGAAAATTTACGCTCTCCAGGGTATTGGTAGATCCAGGAGCATCGATCAACATAATGAATCTTCGGACGCTAGCATACCTGGAAATTGATGCTCGCGAGCTTGAAGCAGATAAGATGTTACTAAGAGGATTCAACCAGAAAAGAGAAAGAGGCTTGGATCAATAACACTGTTGATGAAGACCGGTGACTTAGCAAAGACAACCAAAAAATTCCACATAATTGACTCTGAGACATCGTTCAACGCTCTACTGGGCAGGCCGTGGATACATGAAAACCGAATTTGCCATCGTCTCTGCATCAGTGCATAAAATACTACGAAGGAGGAGAACAGTGCATTAAAGGTGATTTGCAACCTTTCTCCGTACATGAGATTAGAATCCATGAAGATGCAGCTTATTACGCACCTCTGAAGAGAACAATCTTCTCCAGAAACACCGTGCTAAATGAAGCAAAAGAAGTTTGAGACGATGAAGAACCTGAAGTTTTAGTCCAACAGTCACTCACCGCTCCCTTACGGCGAGATGGTGAAGGTTTCTCCAGGACTCGCATCCGAGGTCGAGGCCGGGACGAGGTCGAGGAAGAGACACTGGGACAGTTGGACAGAAAAAGCCGATGATCAACGTTGATTGGTAGAATAGCTCTGAGGAAGAAGAGGAAATCAAGAAAGAAGCATCTACGATAAACTGGAAGAAACCACAATTAAAGATTTCTCTCGAAGATGAAAAGAACGAAGAATATAAATCGATGTACGAGAAGATTAATCACTATGTACACACTATGACCCTGACCCCGATCCAGTCTAATAAAATCGAGGGTATGGTGGTCAAAGAAGTACATAGCAGCGGTGCAAAGCCAATCAAATTTTACCGTGGCACTTCTTCTTCCAATACTAAAAGCGATGTACAATTTGAAGATGCAACTTCTTCCGAATTAATGGAATTACTTTTTGAGTGGTACTCTCCCTATGTTCAAAATTTAATTCAGCGTGGTGTCTTACCTCGACAATGGACAAAAGGTCGATCACAACACTTCAAAAAATTATGGAATAATGTCGGTCGGCCTCCCAATTCAAAACATGGTCTCGGATTCGGCACTGTAGGTTCAGTTGACGATACGAAATTTTGCTTAGTTGTCACTTGTGAATCTAATGAAGACTGCTTGGAAACTACAGAAGATCTTGAAGATCTAGAAATTGGAGATGCTTCACCGGAATTCGAAGAAGAAATCAAATCTACGATTGATGAGTTAATGGAAGTTAACTTAGGTACTAGCGAAAAGCCTAGACTAACATTTGTCAGCTCCTTACTCAATAAAGAAGATTCCGAGGAAGTGATCAAGCTATTAATGGAATTCAAGGACTGTTTTGCTTGGAGATACGACGAAATGCTAGGATTAGCTCCAAAAGTCACAGTTCACAGGCTAGGAGTGGATCCTACTTCAGTTCCGGTCAAACAAGCTTCCAGAAGAATGCATCTAGAAACTGAACAACAAGTAATAGTCGAAGTTAAGAAGCTAATTGACGCTAAATTTGTCCGTGAAGAACAATACCCTACTTGGCTAGCCAATGTGGTACCGATCAGAAGAAGAATGGTCGATCGAATCCGCATGGATTTCGCAGACTCGAACAAAGCATGTCCGAAGGATGAATTTCCATTGCCAATCCCAGAACTGATGATCGACATTTCTTCAACACATGAAATATTTTCATTCATGGATGGATCTTCAGGATACAACCAGATAAATATGGCACCAGAAGACGAAAAGCTCACAACATTCAGAACACCAATCGGAGTGTATTGCTACACATAGAATGCCATTCGGACTTAAGAATGTAGGAGCAACATACCAAAGAGAAATGATAAAGATTTTTGATGAGCTCATTCACAACCAAGTTGAGTGCTATGTAGGTGATGTGGTCATCAAAAGCAAACTGAAGGAAGATCACCTGTATGATTTGAGAATTATCTTTGAGCGACTAAGGCAATACAACCTTAAGATGAATCTCTTAAAATGCGCCTTCGGCCTCACCTCCGGGAAATTCTTAGGATTCGTTGTCCGACATCGCGGGATCGAAATTGATCCGGAAAATATTAAAGCTATCTTAGAAATGCCGCCTCCCAAAACCTTAAAACACCTACGATTCTTTCAAGGGAAGCTGGCATATCTTCGACGCTTTATTTCGAACTTGTCAGGTAGGTGTCAGCCCTTCTCGGCATTAGTTAAGAAGGACGCCAAATTCATTTGGGAAGAGAAATGGCAACGGGCCTTCGAGGACATTAAACAATACTTAATGACACCTCCTCGTCTTAGCAGCCCTGGCCTTAGGTAGACCGTTGATACTTTATACCACGGCTCTGGACGACTCCTCGGAGCCCCGCTAGCCTGTGTCAATGATGAGGGAAATGGAAATGCTCTCTACTACTTAAGCCGTCATTTGATTCCGATGGAAGTAAAGTATCCTCCAATTGAGAAGCATTGTTTGGCCCTGATCTTCGCCGCTCAAAAGCTCAGGCATTACATGCTCTCTCATAAGGTCAACCTCATCTCGAAAGTTAATCCGTTGCAATATTTGATGACCCGTCCAACACTTTCTGGCAGACTTGCCGTGTGGTCGATGATACTATTGCAATTCGACATAACTTTCGTTCCTCTCCGTCGCCGTGAAGGGACAAGTGCTAGCCGACTTCCTTGCAAGACACCCCTTTACGGCAGATTCGCCTCTCGACGACGATTTGCCTGACGAACAGATAATGAGCCTAGAAGACACCGATGATCGACGTTGGGAACTATACTTCGACGGAGCATCATCAGCACAGAAAGACAAAGGATTGCAAACGATAGTGCCCGGTAAAGCAGGAATCAGACTAATCTTTATAACACCGGAGCGAGGGATGTTAAGATACTCCTACCACTTAACAGAGCCGTGCACAAACAACGAGGCAGAATACGAAGCCCTCATAACAGGACTAGAACTGACCATTCAAATGGGAATAACGGACATCAACATCTACGGAGATTCTCAGTTGATCATTCAATAGGTCGCAGAAGAATACAGAATTTTAAAACCAAGACTCGAACAATACTTTCAGTATGCCATGAAACTGTTGGAACAAATTTCAAATGTAACAATCTACAAGATCCCCAGAAGAGAAAATGCTCTCGCAGATGCGCTAGCTCGCCTTGCAAAAGAATTTGCCTGCTTACAAGATGAGTCAGTTGAAGTGTCAGTTCAAGGATGATAGGTCCTATCACAGCTCGACATGGATATGATACAGAAATCAGAAAAAACAGAGGAATCAGTTGCAGCAGAGACGGAAAACATAGAAGATTGGCGTCAACCGCTAATAGACTACCTGCAAACAGGGAAATTATCAGACGATAAGTCATTAGCACATCAAATCAAGAAAAGAACCTTGTCTTACGCATTAATAAACAATACATTATACAGAAGGTCTTTTGATCAGATGTGGTTAAGATGCCTGAGCGGGTCCGAGGCTCGTGAAATTGTCAAAGAGGTGCGTTCAGGACTTTGTGGCGCTCATCAGTCAGGTCAGAAAATGAAAATTAAAATTAAAAGAATAGGGTATTACTGGTCCTAGATGATGACCGACTGCATGAAAGTCACCAAAAGTTGTCACCAGTGCCAAGTGCACGAAGTGGTTCTACACTAACCTCTAAATGTGCTACACCCGACAATTGCGTCATGGCCATTTGAGTGTTGGGGCACATATATAGTTGGTCCGATAGAACCACCTTCTTCAAGAGGACATCGCTTCAACCTTGCAGCTACAGAATCCTTTTCTAAATGGGCAGAAGCAGTTCCACTCAGAGAAGTAAAGGCACACCACGTGCTACAATTTTTCAAGAATCAAGTTGTATATCGTTTCGGAGTACCACACAGAATCATTTCAGATAATGGGTCCGCATTCATAAGTACAAAAATCAACAATTTTGTCAGAAGACATGGAATTGATTGGTTATATTCAACGATCTACTACCCAAGAGCAAACGGCTTGGCCGAGTCTTTTAATTAAACTCTCGTTCAGATTTTAAAGAAAACTTTGGACGACAACAAGAGAAATTGGCACGAGAAGTTGTTAGAAGCCTTATAGGCCTACGGGATAACTTTCGGGACTCTACTCAGTCTACACCTTATACTTTGGTGTACGGGTCCGACGCAATTTTACCTTTAGAGGTTCAGCTTCCATCACTCAGGATTGCAGTTGCAAATAAAATTACTACAGAAGAAAATGCCAGATTATGACTGGAAGAGCTGGAAAACTTGGAAGGAAAAGGACTTGCAGCACAACAAAATTTGGAACTGTACCAAGCTAAGATGATCCAGGTCCATGATAAACTGGTCCGCCCAAGAACTTTCTAAGTTGGTGACTTAGTTCGTGTTCTCAGAAGACCTATTCTTGCACATCACAAGATAGGAGGAAAATTTGAGCCGACTTGGGAAGGACCGTTTGTGGTCGAGGCAGTCTACTCAGGAGGCTCCTACCAGCTTGTGAATTGCCAAGGAGAATGATAAATGCTTTCAATCAATGGACGATATTTGAAGAAATATTATGCAACCTGATGTTTCGAAGGGTGTCCTCTAAAATAGAGTCTTATCCCTAGAAACACAGGTGAAGCAATCACTTTGTGAGAGGGTCCGAACTTAAAAACATAAAAATGGACAAAAAATATATGTGCTAAAAATAAAATATGTGAAAATCATAATAATAATGTTTTATCCTTCCTTTCAAATCAAATTTTTTTCCTGATCTTTCTTTATCTTTTCATGCTATCCTTTAAAATTAAAATTGGAATAAGTGAATAAGAATCTTCAGTGATAAATACTTTCTTAATGTTCTTGTTCTTAGTACAGCCCCTGATCCTTTCCTTATCTTCTTTGCAGGGAAATGTCGAACGGGCGGTTGGTTCTAAACTTTAAAAATGGCGTGAGTCTCGCACTCGTTGAAAAGAGGGTGAAGGATGGAGCAGTGATAGAAATTGATTCTGACTTCACATCAACCAGCCTACAGTATGAAGAAAATGATTAGGTCCCTGTGGACTAAGAAGAACTTCATAGCCAGACAGTGATGAAGATGGGTGGCCCAAGCCACCAATCCAGCAACAAGAAAAGAAAGACAAGTGCTGAGGAAAGCAAGAAAATAAAGTCAGTAGTTGCCACGGCAGAGGGCAGGCTCGTCAGCGCCGCACAAGCAGAAATTCAAGAAGTGAGGAGAGCTACACTCACTGCTACTCAAAGAAGGAATAAAAATCGCCGTATCCTCAAGATGTTGACTAAACTAGCAGCAGATCAACACGAGGAAACAGTCACCTTCGCCAACACACACATCTCAAAGATGTCGGTTCATCGGGAACCTGAAAAGAGAGAACAAGTTCCAAAAACAACAGAAAGGATAAACGAAACTCTAAGAAGACCAGAGGCAGAGAGATTACCACGACGCCAGACAGTGCCATCAGTGGTAAGAAACCTTGTTGCTAGAGCTACCCCAGAGGATGTCTCGATAGCGACAATCCCTGAGGAGCCAAGGTATGCATGAGAATGTGACGGGATTGAGCCATACATCTCGCAGTACATTACTAGGCCTCGTCACTTGAAGATCATCCCAGAATATGAACTAGAAAGAATGCAAAATGTTGAAAAGAAGACTTTCAAATACTTTGAAAGGATTAGAGGCAAAAGAATCAACATTTTGGAAGGCCTCGAGTTACACACAGGTGTATTCTCAGAGTACGAGCAACAACAGATTGTGGATTGCATTCTAGAACTTCAGAAGATGGGTCGAGCAGGCCGTCTGAGAGAAAATACTTATTCGGAACCCCGGAAATGGATGCCATGGAAATGAAGAGTCACAATACAATGCGGATGTTGCTATAACTTCGCAGAGGACAAAAAAGGAAATCCACCAGGGATACTCCGTCACGGTGAGGTGGATCCGATGTCAAGGATAATTAAAAGAATGGTGAAAAGAATGATAACATGGAGGGTACTGCCAGCAGACTGCATACCCAACAGTTGCATCATCAACATTTATCAGAAGGGTGACTGCATACCTCCACACATAGACCACCACGACTTTGTCAAACCTTTCTGCACAGTTTCGTTCGTCAACCAATGCAATATCATGTTCGGATCTGACCTCCGAATAGCAGGCCCGGGTAAGTTCTGAGGGCCGGTGGAGATACCACTGCCGGTAGGTTCCGTCATGATATTACAAGGAAATGGAGCAGACGTCACAAAACATTGTATACCGGGAGTACCAGTGGAGCAGATCTCCATCACATTTAGAAGGATGGACAACAGAAAGGCACCATACCACTTCCAGCCAGATCCAGAATTGGAGAGTCTCCGGCCCTACGAGTTGTGAGTTACACGGGAATTAGCACACCTCCAAAGCACATCCATGTGGCATTCCTGCCAAGGATGGCTTGGAAGGTGATGTTATTGACCGTGTATCTCATTATTCAGACATGGATTTAACATATACTTTTTGGATGGATCAACAAGAATCATACATAGTCCATTCTGAGTCATGGATTGTATGAGAAATATTTCAGATCGAGTTGTATGATTTATCTTCAACAAGATTGGAATGAAAGTGACCATGTCACATTTTGCCTTCACCTCTTTTTGTGCAAATTGACTGGGAAATGCCATTAAAGTTAAATGAACTTCGAACAAAGAACAGAAAAGAAAAGGAGAATAAATAAGAAACTCTCTTTCATAAAAAAATCTAAACATTAAAAAGAACTTCAAATCCACATGAACTCCTACAAACATTCTCTGCACTTTACAATATGTTTTCACGATCTCTACATTCATAAATCTCAGCAATATGTCCAGTCTCTGCATTCATAAAACTCTGTATTCCCAAATATCAAGAAAATCTTTCACAACCACTGCATAAACTGAACCTCAGCATTCGGGATAGGCTTCCTCCATACTCCCATCTCAGCAATCGGGATAGGCTTCCGCCGTACTCACATCTCAGCAATCTCAGCAATCGGGATAGGCTTTCTTAATTATTCAAACATTTTATAATGGAATAATTAGATCACTTAGATCTTTTATTGATGCTGCTGCTGGTGGTTCTTTAATGGCTAAGACATTTGAAGAAGCCTTCACCTTAATTGAAGAAATAGCTAATAATAATTTTCAATGGCCTTCTGAAAGGGTTAATCCTAAAAGAATTGTCAGTATTCATGATAATGACTCCTTTTCTATTTTAGCTTCACAAGTGGCTGCAATATCTAAGAAATTAGATAATTTTGCTATTAATAAATTGCATGCAAGTAATGATATTTCTGCAAATTCTAATGATACTCAAACAATGGAAACATTGCAAGCTATTGCTAGTAAAACTAATAACCCTTATTCTAATTATAATAATCCTGATTCGAAAAATCAACCTAATTTTAATTGGAGTAATGGACATCAAGTTAATCCAAATTGGAAAAATTAAGGAAATTTAAACTATAGACCAACTTATCCTGTTGATTATAACAATCGAAAGAAAAAGTTGTCTGTAGAAGAATTGATCTTGCAACTAAGCAATCAGCTACAAAGTCAAAGCACTGCTATTCGTAATATTGAGAATGAGATGGGTCAGATTGCTAATTTACTTAATTATAGACCTTAAGGAACTCTACCTAGCAATGTCAAAATTAATCTTAAAGTATCTGGAAAAGAACATGAACAAGCAAAAGTTGTACAACTCGGAAGTGGAAAGGAATTAATAGAGAAAATACAAAATGAGATTGAAAAAGAAAAAGAAGTTGAAGAGATTGAAAAACCTAAAGATACCCTTTCTCCAAGAAAAGATCAGACTGTTGTACCTATTGAAGTGATAGTTGAAAGACCACCACCACCTTCCCTCAAAGACTTAAACAGCAGAAGCTTGACCATTAATTTTCTAAGTTCTTTGAAATTTTTAAGAAACTTACCATCAACATTCCTTTTGCTGAAGCTTTGGAGCAAATGCCAAGCAATGCAAAATTTATGAAGGATATTTTAAGCAAGAAGAGAAAATTTGAAGCTTATGAAACTGTTGCATTAAGTGAAGAATGTAGTACAATAATTCAGAAGAAATTACGTCAGAAGCTTAAAGATCCTGGAAGTTTCACTATACCATGTTCTATTGGAGAAAAATTCTGTGGAAAAGCCTTATGTGATTTAGGAGCTAGTATTAATCTCATGCCATTTTCAATCTTTCGAAGGTAAGATTTAGGAGAGATTTCTCCTACTACTGTAACTCTTCAGTTAGCTGATTGATTGATCACTTATCGTAAAGGAGTTATAGAGGATGTTCTTGTTAAGGTAGATAAATTTATCTTCCCTGTGGATTTCATTGTTCTAGATATGGAAGAAGATAAAGAAATACCTATCATTTTAGGGAGACCTTTTCTAGCTACTGGTCGAGCTATGATTGATGTGCAGAAAGGAGAATTAACAATGAGAGTTAATGATCAACATATAACATTCAATGTTCTGAAATCAATGAGGTATCCTGAAAAAGAAAAATGCTATTGAATGGATATTTTTGATTATATGATTGAAAAGCATTACAAAGAAAAATGTAAGGTCATTTATGATGATAAAGATAAAGAATCTATGTTATATAATGAGTCAATAAATGAAGAAAATTTATCTGAAGAAGCTCATTTTATTTATGAAAATTGGGATGTTTTAGACACAACTAAAATGATATACTCTTACCCTCAATTGAAAAAGCCCCTGAACTGGAATTAAAAATGTTACCTGCACATTTGAAGTATGCATTTCTTGGAGATTCATTAACTTTACCTGTAATTATATCTTCAAAATTAAGAAAAGATCAAGAAGAAAAATTAATAGGAGTTTTGAAGAATTATAAGAATGCTTTTGGTTGGAATATTGCAGATATAAAAGGAATAAGCCCTTCAATCTGTATGCATAGGATTTTAATGGAAGAAAATTGTAAACCAACTATTGAACCACAAAGAAGATTAAATCCAATTATGAAAGAGGTTGTTAAGAAAGAGATTTTGAAATGGTTAGATGCTGGAATTATTTATCCTATTTCGGATAGCCAATGTGTTAGTCCTATTCATTGTGTTCCGAAGAAAGGAGGAGTAACTGTCATTGTTAATGAAAAGAATGAATTAATCCCAACAAGACAAGTTAATGGATGTCAAATTAGCATTGACTATTGAAAATTAAACAACGCCATTAGAAAGGATCATTTTCCTTTACCTTTCTTAGATCAAATGCTGGATAAACTAGCTGAACACTCATATTTCTATTTTCTGGATGGATATTCTGGTTATCATCAATTACCCGTTGCTCCTGAGGATCAAGAAAAGACAACATTTACAAGTCCTTATGAAACATTTGACTTTAAAAGAATACCTTTTGGTTTATGCAATGAAACTGCAACTTTTCAAAGATCTATGATGTCAATGTTTTGTGATTTGATTGATAAAGGAATTGAAGTATTTATGGACGATTTTACAGTTTTTGGAACTTCATTTGAATCTTGCTTGACAAATATAACGAAAGTTTTAAAGAGATGTGAAGAAACAAATTTAGTCCTAAACTTGGAAAATTGTTAATTTATGGTCACAGAAGGCATTGTACTTGGACATAAAGTTTCACAAATAGGGATGGAAGTTGATCAAGAAAAAGTGGAAATTATTGCTGAACTGCAACCACCTACTACTGTTACTGATGTAAGAAGTTTTCTAGGTCATGCTGGATTTTATAGGAGATATATAAAGGTTTTTTATAAAATTGCTAAACCTCTTTAACATTTATTAGAAAAAGAAGCTAGATTTAAATTTAATGAAGATTGTCTGAATGCGTTCAATATTTTAAAAGAAAAATTAATCATTGTACCTGTTATTGTTGCACCTGATTGGAATAAACCTTTTGAATTAATGTGTGATGCAAGTGATTATTCAATCGGAGCTATATTAGGACAAAAGTATGAGAAGAATTTCAAAGTTATATATTATACTAGCAAAACTCTTAATGAAACTTAAGTAAATTACACTACTTCTGAAAAAGAGCTTTTAGCAATAGTATATGCCTTTGATAAATTTAGACCATATCTTCTTGGAACAAAATGTATCATGCATACTGATCGTTCTGCTATTAAGTATTTAATATCTAAAAAGGATACTAAACCTAGATTAATCAGATGGATTTTACTTTTGCAAGAATTTGATTTTGAAATTGTGAATAGAAGAGGGACTGACAACCAAATTACTGATCAATTATCAAGAATCAAAAATAATAATGAGAAGATTTATGAATAAAATATAAATGAAAAATTCTCGGATGAGCAATTATATGTCATTCAAGGATTACAAATGCCTTGGTATGCAAATATAGTTAACTACTTGCTTAGCAATATTTTACCGTATGGGATGAATAGTAAATACATTAAGAAATTCAAGAATGATTGTAAATCATATATTTGGGAAGATCCTCATTTATTTAAATTAGGAAGAGATTCTGTGATTCGAAGATGTGTACCTTATGAAGAAACTTTTGCAATTATTCAAAAATGTCATGATTCTGAATTTGGAGGACACTTTGGAGCTGATAAAACTGCATTTAAAATTTTAAATTCTGGATTTTATTGGCCTACTTTATTTAAAGATGTTAGACATTATGTGAAAACTTGTGATCGATGTCAAAGAATGGGAAATATCCAGAAAAGATGAAATGCCTCAAAACATTATATTAGAAATCGAAATTTTCGATGTATGTGGTTTAGACTTTATGGGACCTTTCGTACCATCGTCTAGAAAGATTTATATTTTATTAGTAGTTGATTATGTGTCAAAGTGGATCGAAGATGTAGCTTTACCTAACTGTGATTCCAAAAGTGTTTCGAAAGTTTTGAAGATAATGATTTTTACAAGATTTGGAATGCCTAGGATAATTATCACAGATGGGGGAAGTCATTTCAGAAATATAAGAATTCAATCATTATTGGAGAAATTCATAATTAAGCATTGAATTGCAACTGCTTATCATCCTCAAACAAGTGGAATGGCTGAAGTGTCAAACGGAGAAATTAAAAGAATTTAAGAAAAGTCTATTAATCCTAAAAGAACTGACTGGGTTGATAGACTTGATTCTGCATTATGGGCTTATAGAACAAAATATAAGATACCTATCGGAATGTCACCTTATCGATTAATTTATGGTAAACATTGTTACTTACCTGTTGAACTGGATCAGAAAGCTTATTAAGCGATAAAAGAGTTCAATTATAATTTGAATATAGCAAAAGAAAAACGATCATTACAACTGAATGAAATGGAAGAGATAAGAAATGAGTCTTATGAAAATGCAAGAATTTATAAGGAAAGAATGAAGAAATTGCATGACAAAATGATTTCAAGGAAAATATTCAAGCAGGACAAGAAGTATTATTATTCAATGCTCGTTTATAACTTTTCCCTGGAAAATTAAAATCTAAATGGATGGGACAATTTATAATTGAGAAATTATACCCTTATAGAGCTGTGGATATTAAAGATCCCAATACTGGAAAAGTATTTAAAGTTAATGGATTATGACTGAAGCCTTATATGGGAGAAATGAAGTTAAATTATAAAGAGGCTTATGAGCTGAGTCTACCCGATTAATTCAATTAATTAGGTCAGGCTGACTAAGTTAAACCAAGCGCTTTGTGGGAGGTAACCCATAGTTATTAGTTTGAGTTTAATTATTGCTGAAAGGTTATGCCTTGGTCTTGACTAAATTTGTATATAACTTCTAGAAATAGTAGGATAACGAGTCTGTAATGGCTTAAGCTAAACATTTTCTTGAAGTATATAGAAATTGTTGTTGAACCACTTTATGTCAAATGTGAGTAAGAAGGAGATCAAGTTAACCTTCGTTTGTGATTTTTTGTGATTTGAATTTTTCAAAATTGTGTTTGTGCATTGATCATACCCATTTGTTAGAACTATTTTTACGACCGAAAATTTATAAAATTTTACGATAGGTGAATCGAAGTCGATCGAGGTTCTGACGCCTAAGCGCCAGAATAACTAGTGTATCGATGTTCTGGCGCCTAAGCGTGAGATTCCGGCGCCTAAGCGCCGCTATTACAGATCGTGGAAAAACCGAAATTCTTCAGTTTTTCACACGAAATCTCTTTATATATAACCTATTTTTCATCCCTAATCCCGTAGAAACACTAATTTCGACTAGAGCAATTCATTTTAGAGGAGTTAAGAAGGATTTGGAGGCAATGGATAGAGGAAATCATGTAAATGAGGTAAGAGATAAATCTCCTAAAGATCCTTAGCCTTATTTTAATGGTTTTATTGTTGTTAGTCTGGAGAAAAAGATTGAAGTGGAACTTCAAAGTATTGGAAATCGTCTCCATTAGATGCACCACAAATACGAACACTTGGAATGGCAAACCAAACTTTAATATGATCATATGACTGCTTATCATGACGCTCAAGTAGAAATGTACGCGAAGAACAAGTGATTTTATGAAAAGACGGCTTTGGAATTTCTGAGGGCATTGGTATTCTATCCCTTCGGTCCTAGCAAACTTCATTGTGAAGGATACGGTAATTGAAGATCTGTGTTAAATAGATTCTATATGTGTTTTAGGTGTGATCGAGTCTTGTGTTAGTGTGTTGAATATCTCATTTGTGTATTTGCTTAAATTGTTCAATGTGTGTTGTTGGATTTGAATGTTTGCTTTGAATATGTTATTGTTTGTGTTATTTATAGAACGATGAACCTTGATACAAGTCTTGTACTGAAAGTTATTGAATTTGGAATGGATATTAGGATTTAGAATTGAATAATTTGGATACATTTATGTGGATCTATACCATCATTTTAAATTGATTGTGAAATTATTTGGAGGTTATAAAATGGATTAATACTCTCATAAGAGTAATTAGGAGTCAAATTTGATAAGATTTGTTGGAAAATATTTAATTTAAATTGAATTTTTGGAAAGGCGAGTCTGACTCCTAGGCGCCAGAATTCGGCACATAGGCGCTGTTTCAGCCTGAACCCGAAAACTCATCTTCTTAAACCCCCCACGCCATTTTTGATGCCTAAGCTTCCTTCTCTACTATTTTTCACGAAAATACCACCTAGAGATCCCATTCAGAGCCGGATTTTCAAGTTTTTGGGCTTGAAATCACCCGATTTCTTCATTTCGAGGTCAGATCTACATTTTAAACTTAATTTTTTTTATTTTCACCATAGATTTTGCTCTCATTTTGAAAAACTGAAATTTTGAGAAAAAATTTGATATTTTATGGTTAAATTTATGAATTTTTAAGCTTTTTCAAGTTTGAAAAGCTTAAATTAGTTTATTTTCCTAGATCCGTTGAATTTATTTCACGTTTTTCTTTCACGTTTAGATGGCACCCAAATATAAGCGAGGAAAGGAACGAGAAAATTTTGATATTAGCAAGTTCGTCACTTCTGTTGTACACTTCCGATACAATGATTATGCTATGACCCGAAAGTTTATCTCAGAGCAAAATTTTTATAATCCTGGAGGAAGAGGAAACAATCGTTGCACTCAACTTGCAACGATTCTGCTATTTCACTGCTATTGCCATTATCCCGGTGGTTAGACAATTTTATGCTAATTTCGTGGATGCGGAAGAATACGAGATTTTTGTTCGAGGAGTTGGAGTAGGATTCACTCCTGAATGCATCAATATTTTCTATGGCCTGCCGCCAAACATAGAGTGTTATTACTCAGGTTTATCTCCATCTGAGAAAGATTTGGATATGATCATTACCTACCTGACTAATAGTACTGGTGCCTAGAAGATTTGGAATGGAAAAAGGGTAAATTTTTCATCTTCTATGCTTAATGGTGTTTCCAAGGCATGGCACTACTTTATTTCTGCTCGTCTCCTTCCATCCAATCATCTGAGCAAAGTTATCAAAGATAGAGTTATTCTAAACTACTGCATTTAAGAGAGGAAGTCTACTGATGTAGGAAGCATTATTTATGATTCTGTAGAGGCTACTTCTCATTCTAGCACATCTATTAGACTTGGTTTTCCATCTCTGATCTATTCTCTATGTCAAAATAATGGAGTAGTTGCTGAGCTTTTTGAGGAAAAGCTCAAGTCGATGAAGCCTATAGGGAGAGAAAGCGTCAGCATTTATGATCGGCTGTGAGGTAAGAGTTCTACAGCACCTACTCATTCATTACCTACTTCAGGTGGAGCTTCTACTTCTAGATCATCTACTTCTGCTGAGCCATCATCTACTTTTTGGAAAACCATGCATGATCAGTTCATAGAGCAACAACATGAGTTATTCTTAACTCACTGCAGAGTAGATACGGTAGACAAGAAGATGGATCATCTTTCTGAGTATACACAGAAAAAGAGTGATTATGATGTTGAGTATTCAGAGTCTTTAGTAAGATTCCTGAAGGGTGAGCATGATATTCAGTTCCCTACTTGTCCCAGATTTTCACCCTATGTTGATCCTAAGGATATGGAGTTCTCCTTTGGTGATGATGATGATGAAGCTACAGATAGTGATTAGTAGCTTGACTTATCTCAAGAGATTGTTGCTTTTTTTAGAGTATTTTCTTATTTTTTGTGCTATTTATTGTGTGGTTATTTGTGAACTTTTTATGTTAAAACTGTTTTTAGATTATCTGATGTGTGTTTAAAACTAAGATGTGAATAAATTTCTATAAAAGTTTATTTCTGTTTCAACCTACTGTTTAATGTTCATGAATACTTAGTAAATTTGCATGTTCTAAAATAAAAAAAAAAATTTTAGAAGTTAACTCCTGCTCTGCAAAACTTTTCTATATATGCTTAATCATTTCTATTATATTCATATTGGAGCATGTGTAGAAGTAGAAGTTAGTTTTTCCTTACTACCTCATTATTGTACTTAGATTAATTCCTCTTTATTTCTATCTCTCATGCTTTAGAAAAATTCATGATTCATATTTATACTAAAGCTGAAGTTTGGGGGAAGGAAAAATATTTATCAAATTTAAATATTATTTGTCCTTAAAGAAATAATATTTTCTTAAAAAATATATTAACATAACATAAGGAATGAAAAATCTATTTAAGATTACCTAAATTTTTTATTTTATGAAAAATATAGTAAACATAACTAAAATTTCAAAAATTCTGGTTGATTTTAAGAATAGAATTATTTAGCTTAAAGAATAACAAGATAAAATTTTTTATATTTATAGTAAAGAGAATTGTATTTTTGAAATACTAAGGAATCAAGATTATTGCTTGGAAAGGAAAAGATTGAAATAAATTTTGAAAAATAATTAATTGTTATTGTCGTATTTATTAAGTAAGAATATATAAGTTTTTAAAAATAAGTTAAGGATACTGAAGTTCAAAATCATTAATAGGCTATCCAAAAATAGTAATCCTCACTTAAAAAAAAAGAAATAAAAAAGGGTAAGGAGAAGCTTGAGGAAATGCCTAATCAAAAATTGGCTTCACTTGAATTGTCTTATAATAAGAAAACTGATTACATTTTTAACTTAATTTCTATGTACATATATTTTTACTAGAAATATATTTTATTCTTTTTGAAAATTACTTAATTTCATGAAAATCTTTTTCTTGTAAATATTCTATGTGACCTTGATATGATAAACTACAATTAAATGAAAAATTAGAAATCTTATGATTTGGTAGTTAAATGTTCTTTAATTCTTAAAATTAAACTTAATTACTAAAATTTGGTTAATGATTTACTAAAGCATTTATAAAACCAAAAATTTAAAGGAATCTTAAATATTTTTAAGTTCATTCTAAATGTTATCTATTTTATGTAATTAAAAGGGTTACTTGAGGACAAGTAACGTTTAAGTTTGGGGAAATTTGATCTACCTAGAAAATACTCATTTTTATGCCTTATTTATGATTCAATTTTTAAGGATATTATGCTTTAATGAAAGGTATTTTCATGTTTTTGGATGTAGATGATTTAAAAAGAGTCTAAGAAATAAAAAGAAGGAAAAAAGAGCAAAAAGGAGAAAAAATGGAGCTTATGGAGCAAAATTTAGGAATTATTGGCGTGGCGCAATTTCGATACAAACGCTGTCAAGTTTTATTTGATGACTTTGGATAGTTATTTTGACAGTGTTAAGTGGTTATTGGAGCTTCTAGAAGACTGGAAGTTACTCCTAATATATAGGACAAGTGATACAATGTATTTGGACATAAGAAAATGGTTTGGATCGTGAAGAGGTGCGACCAAAAGTGAAGAGGTATGAAAGACCTGGTCACGGAGTCCGGCACCTAGGCGCCAGATCTCGGCGCCTAGGCACGACTGTTACCTTCTAGAAGATACATTGAATTTGATTGAATTTGGAAGAGGCGCCTTAAGCAACCCCTGGTCAAATTCAAAGATCTATAAATATAAGCCCATTCTACAGAGAAAATCGCACCAAACCCCCCCCCCCCGCTTAGTACACATACCCATTTAGCATCTTCTCTCTCATCTCTAGTTTTATTTAGTTTCTTCCATACTTAGGGTGCCACTTTATTTTGTATCTAGTAAGTTTATTTTGAGTACTTGTTGTGTGTTATCGCTGCTGGAGTCGTTCATCATTGCTTTGGAGTCAGTAGAAGTCAGCGGATCTCTTGAAGGAACACTTCAGATAAGTAATTGTACATTGGTTCAAAGTTTTATAAATATGTTTTGTTGTGTTATTTCAATGTGTTTTGAGTAGTTATTTATTTTTCTCCTTTCAACTATGAAAAGATTATAAATTAAATAAATTTTGTTGGAGAATTAAATATAAAATATTTTAAAACATTGTGATGATATTAATACCTGATCTTAGTTTACTTTTTAGATTGGCCATTTAATTTGTTAAAACCTGTTGAAGAATTTTGAGACCTATCAGGAGATAAATTCGTAACTAGTAGATATCACATGAATCCTTAGGTAATCGCAGGCTATACGCGGATTGTTTAATGTGAAGTGCAAATAAATAGAAAGATATTATTTATTGGGCGTAGAATTAATTAGTTTTTAGAGTGACAGACAAAATTCTAATAATTTGGTTTATAGAAAGGTAACGAGTCACTGGTAGGGCCGACCAAAGCCACCCTTGGAGATCTAGTAGTGTGAGCCTTGATTAACCAATTCTACTAATAAAATATCCTGAGCCTAACTATAGATTAGTCAATGTTCTTTGCACCTGGACCAAAAGGTAAAGAATATGAATGCTTCTATTTGGCACAATACCATAATCTTAATTCCCTATAAAAATTAATTAATCTATAATTCTTGGATTAGTTGAAAAAGAAGAAAGTCAGTTTTATAATTGCATTGAATTTTAATTACTACTTACTTTACTTTCCTGCTTATTGCTTACTGTCTTTTAGTAAAAATTATTAGTTAATTAAATTTGAATGTATATATATTAAAACAAAAAGAAGTATATATAAATTGCTTTCAAAAATTTCAAAACATTATTTATATTTTTTACTTTTTATTTCCCTATCCCTGTAGGATCAATAACCAGGACTCAACTAGAGCCTTGTATTACTTGAACGATACGTATACTTGCGTTTAAAATTATGAATTTTACAATGATAAAATCTAAATATAAAATAATAAAAATTAACCTCGCACATCAAGTTTTTGAAGACATTTGCTGGAAATTAAGTATTCTAAAAAGTGGTATCAAATTCTTATATTTTAAAGCATATTTAAAGTCACATCTCATCAAGAGGTTTTGGAAATTTTTTTGGAATTTATGGAATTTTAGGATTTTTGGGCTAAAAGGGATATTTTTGTAGTTTTGCAAATTTTGGGGTTATTTTGGAAATTTTTTTAAATTTTAGTCAAATTGGTCAACTTGAGTGGTGGGGAATACTTTGAAATAATTTTTGTAGAAAAATACGTAATTTGAGTAATTTTTTGGTAAAATTGAGGTTTAAGTGTATTTTGGGCAGATTTAGTGGCACGGTGGGTCAAAAATTGAAATTTTTGAAAAATTGATGTTGATTAAAGGTGAGTAATATGATTTTGTTTAGATTGAGCCATGGGCCAAGGGTAACCCTCATTTGGTCCTCTATGTGTTGGTACTAACCAAACCTTTTACTTGGGGCTAAGAGCTTAGGGAAACCACCCACATGAGTTTCCAAAGAGTTGGGGGATCAAAGTGGGATGTGCTTTGTTTAAGGTTGTGAGTGTAAAGTGTGTGTATTGTGTAAGCTCCAGACCTCCTAGGGTAAATCCTAAAGTCTGACCACCTATATATGACTTCCTCTGGGCTTCCTTATGATTGATTGGTCTCTTCCTCCCAGAAGCTGGAGGTTAGGCCTTAAGCATATGAAAACTACCAGTGAAGCAAAGAAGATTTGAATTTCTATGGGGGAGGGTTCCAAGACTTGTCTTCCAACAAAGTCATCAGGGGAGTCCTATGGCTAGACCCCTAGGCTATTCTAAAGAGATACTAGACCTCGACCAAAAGTGAGGTCAACAAGACATTGGAGTGATTATTTTTTATTATATTATCAATTGTGCCAGAGCTGTAACTAGTGTAGGTATGGGATTTCTTTCCCTGATCCATTCAATTTATGAGAAGTCAGGTGTAATGTTTGAAACTTAGGAAGAGGTTCTGTAGCCACTTAGAACTATTACTAGATTAAATGTGAACACTTACACTGTACATTTAGAATTTGGATGGAAAGAAGGATCTGTTAGAGCTCCCAGTGCATCTGCTACTGCTGCTTCTACTTCTTGTGCTTCTACTTCACAAGCATCATAATCTAGATGTCAGCTTTCTAGTTCGTAGACTAGATTATTATAGAGGATTTTATAGAATGTTAGTCTAACCAGAGAACAAATTAAGGATATTGATGGGAATGTGGAAAACATTGAGAGATGTATTCATAAACATGAAGAGTTTGAAGAGACTTGTCAGGAAGAAATGGACAGACTGATTAGAGATCACAGTGCTGAGATGCCTCCTCATCCATATTTTATCCCATATGTGCCTTTCGGAGATTGGAATGAAGAAGATGATGATGATGGAGATTATGAGTAGGATTTTTATATGATGAGTCTGTGAAGTTTGTATTTGTGTTTTGTGATGTATGGACTTTTGTTATTTGTTGTATTATGTCGTGAACACTAATATGTGAGGACTGTAGTTGGACTATTTCTGTTGTGCACATTCAGATATATGTGTGTTGGATGTATGTTTGTCATAGTTATGATATTTGTGATGTAATGTTGTGATGTGTTGGAGGTGGTAAATGTTTTAATTTACTTATAGTGTATTGTGTTTTCAGTAGTGTGTAATTTAATTCCAAAATTTCTTATGAAAATTTAGAACACTATTAGAAATCACTATTTATATTGCATGTTTAAAATTTTTAAAATTTGCTAACATATATTTTCTAGTATTGTTGTGATTTTTGTTATGTTAAGTTTGTGTGTATTTGCATTGAGAACCTCCTCTACTTTAAAAGTCTTTTGAAATTTCTATTTTATGAAAAACTGAAAAACTGATTTTGATTTCTGTTTAGTCCTGTTTTTTAAACCGTTATACTTGCATATTTAGTCTTTGAAGATTCTTGTAAGCATGTTATTTCAGTTTTTAATTCTTACCCATATATCATTTCTTATGCTTAAATGTTTTATCCTAATTAAAATTTTAATGTTTGGGGGAAATTTAAAAACAATTTTCAAAAACAAAACTTTTATTTATTCTCAAGAATACTATAATTAAATTTGTTTTTTGATTGAAAATAATTAAGTATATGAAGTTATATTAGGGAAGAATATAGAAATGAGTAAGACAACTTAGTTAAAATCTATATTAATGATGAAAAATTTAAAGTTAAAATTTTCATAGTAAAGAAATGTTAAATATAGTGAAACTATGTTTAGTAAGAAATGTTGTATGTTTGGAAAAATAGAAGCTTTGACTTTTATATTTAAAACATAAATTTCTTTTATTGAAAAATAATTTTCAACACTATTATAATAATTTTTAAGTGAAGGATATATATCAAAACTTTGATTAAAAGGAAGGGTGGAATTTAAAATCATTTAAGGCCTATCAAGATATAGTAATCATTGCATGAAAAAAGAAGATAAAAAATATAGTATGTAAGATGAAAAAGGAAGGAAGGAGAGGCTTGAGGATTTAAGAGCCGAATTAAAATTTAGTTCCACACTTAATTTTTTAAAATACAAGTTTTTAGAAAACCTAAAGCTTAAGAATATAATGTAGTAAGTAAAGTTACTTTCTAATAAAAATTTTTAATTGAGGAAAATTAGATTTTAAGATCCTATATTTTAAAAAATCTACATGTATTTCTGAGTTAGATAGGAACTCATATTTCTCATGATCCTTTACTTAAAAACTTTCTAGACGTTAAGTTGGTCTCTTTTACTAAAATTTTTTCTAAGTTGGAATATTTCATTTCTAGAAATAAATTTTGAAACCATACTAAAGAAGCTCATTTACATAATTTGATTATTTAATTTTTATATTATTATAGTGTCACTTGAGGACAAGTAACATTTTAAATTTGGGGGATTTTGATACACCTATAATTTATAGTGTTTTTATGGATATTTTTATAACTTTTTTTGATGATATTACACTTTTAAGGGAAGGTATTTTTATGTTTTTCTTGCAGGTATAATTAAAATGAGTGATTGTGATGAAAGGAGCAAAAAAGAATCAAATTTGGAGCACAAATGAAAAGCGTGCAAAATTAGCCTCTAGCGACTAAGTGCCAATGGCTGCCGCATAGCTGCGGCAGTTAACCTATGCAATTTGAATTAATTTTGGTGAAAATTTCAAGGTGTTTTTGAAGTACGCTTTGGTTTAAACTTCCTTAACTTCTCATTAGCACCAAAATTCATTTAAAATTTGAATGGATGGATGCATCTCTTGGTAGATTCATTGAATCTTGACATGAATTGAAGAGGCACTAAGGCACCCTTTAGAAAATTATTAAAAGAAGTCTTGAAGATGAGAAGAAAGAGAAGGGTTTTGAAAGGATGTTTTGGTGGGGGAAGTTGGAGAAAAGCTTGAAGTGGTTGAAGGGAGATAGGAAGAAAGAGAGTCATCTTCTTGCCATATATTCTTTAGTTTTCCATTTTACTTTATCATAGTTTGTGTTAGAATATAGGAGAGTGAATCTATAAAGTTGGGCGCCACCGCCTAAAAAGTTTGTAAGGGAAAGCAAAGTTTCAAAGAAACTTCAAGAATCTTGTGGAGAGAATTTTCAGATAAGATTTTATCTTTGTTTTTATATTTGGTTTTAATGTAAGAATTGTGTTTTCACTATGATTTATACTTTCAAATCAAATTGTGTTTGTGTTTTCTTCAGGAGCTCTGAGTAGATTTCTTTATCTTTTTCCTTTTAAATGATGATGTAATTAAATTATGGATGAATGTTGTGTGAATTATAGATGTTTAATGTTGGAAGAAATTGTGATGATTCAACTACCCTGCACTTCATTTACCTCTTGATTTGGCCAATTGAGATGTTAAAATTTGTTATGAGAACATGTAAAAACCTATGCGGTATTGTCTCAATCAACAATTGGAGAGAATCACATGAAATTATATAGGTGAGAATTATTGTCCGTATAGTTGAGTGCAAATAAACAGGGAGATATGCTTTTGATTGGGTGTAGGGTTAGAGGACTTTAGAGTGACAGGCTAAAGCCCCAAATTTGGTTTGATGTTCTAGATTTTGTTATGAGATGTTAGCCCTCATGTGAAGGGAGAAGAGGGAACTCAGGAGTGAGTGCTAGTATCTTCCCTACCTAACCCATCTTCAAGTTTTCAAAACATCAGATTAATATATGCTCTTTATAGAACCAAGAAAGGGTAAAGAATAAAACTGCTCCTATTTGGCACAACACATTTAGATACTTCCACAACGAAATTCCATAATTATTACTAATTCATGAATAGGAAAAAAACTTTTTATTCTCTATGCTTTCATAACATTTAATAGTCTTGATAATTTTAGTTGCTTACTTTACTTTTTCTTAAAAATTATCAAAAATAATATAAAATTTCTATTTATAAAACAAAACTTACAAAATCATTCTGAAAACTAAAAAGTTTTTTTTCTGCTTTCTTTAAATTTTTAGAACATTTTTCTGTGGGTTCGATATCTTGGGTCTTAATAAGAAAGTCTTATATTACTTGATAGTCCCGTAATATAAATAATTAAAGTTGATCTCTTATTTTATTCAGAATCAAGTTTTTGTCACTGTTATAAAAAAAGTGATATTATTGTTGAAAAGAAAGATAAAGTGTAATTTTATATATAAAACATAAGCATAAATCTTTGGGGATCAGCTCGCTAAGGTAGTGCCAGTAAAGAAGAAAAATGACCAAATCGGAGTCTTGGTAGATTTCAAAGACTTAAACAGATGAATTACCATTACTAATCCCAGATTTGATGGCCGACATTGCATCTACACATGTAATATTTTCCTTTATGGATGGATCATCAAGATACAATCAAATCAAATTGCCTCTAGAAGATGAACCAAATAAATCTTTCGGAACACCCATTGGGATATACTGTTACAGAGTCATGTCATTTAGGTTAAAAAATGTTGGTGCTACTTATCAAAGAGCTATGACACAATTTTTTTACAAACTCATTCACAATCAAGTAGAATGTTATGTGGATAAGTTGGTTGTCAATAGTAAACAAAAAGATGATCATATATACGATTTAAGAATCGTCTTCGAACAATTACAACAATTTAATCTTAAGATGACCCCTTAAATTTCACATTTATTGTAACCTCAGAGAAGTTTTTAAGATTTTTTATTCGCGATTGTGGGATTAAAATTAATCCCCTTAAAATTGAAGCCATTCAAAATATTCCTCCTCTAAAAAATTTAACTCTATTACAAACTTTCCAAGGAAATTTAACATATATACGGTGCTTTTTTTCCAACCTATCAGGTATGTGTCAATGTCTCACTGCCTTAACCAGAAAAGATACCAAACTGTGTCGGATGAAAAGTACCAACAGCCTTTGAAAATTTCAAATAATATTTGACAATGCTTTTTGTTCTAGCAACCCCTGTATTAGGAAGAACTCTAATCTTCTACACTACAACATTAGATAATTCCCTCGGAGCATTACTAGCTAAAGTTAATGATGAGGGTAAAGTATATTGATTATACTACTTAAGCCATTATTTGGTTCGAACTGAAATAAAATATCCTACAACTGAGAAACATTGTTTAGCCAGGATCTTTGCAGTTCAGAAGCTAACACATTATATGTTATCACATAAGGTAACTCTTATCTCAAGAGTTAACTTGTTGCAATATCTAATGACTCGACCAATACTTTTTGGAAGATAGTAAGATGATCAATAATACTGCTTCAGTTCGACATAACATTTGTATCACTATGTGCTGTTGGAGGAAGAATTTTGGTAGATATTTTAGCACCACATCCAATGCTGAATGGGTCTCCACTAAATGATAGTTTGACTGATGAGCAAGTATTAGAAATGAAAAATTCTAACTTACAACAATGGGAATTATATTTTAATTTAGCCTCATCTACTCAAAGAGACATGGACAAACAGACAATTGTACCTAACAAAGTAGTAGTAAGATTAATTTTCATACTCTAGACAAAGCGATGATGTTGTTTTCCAATCATTTGATCGAGCCATGCACAAAAATGAAGTTGAATATCAAGCACATTTAACCAGCTTGGAATCGGTAATATATGGAAATTAAAAATTTCGACATCTACAGATATTCTCAATTAATTATTAATCAAATCGCAGGCAAATACAAGATTTTAGAACCTCGACTTGAACAATATTTTTGTTACACTTTGAAATTGCTTCAACAAATTACAAATGTAACATTCTTGTTAGTTCTGAGATGAGATAATTCCCTAGTAGATGCCTTGGTAAAGCACGCAAAAGAATTTTCTTGCCTAGAAGAAGATGACATTCTAATTTTTGTATAGGGACGACATGTTCTCTCTTAAATTGATATTGACATTCTCCGTAAGATTGGTGGAAACATGATAATGATAGTAATCAACAAAGAAGAGAATGATGGCGACAACCAATTATTCAATATTTACAAACTAGTAGGTTACCAAAAAATAGTTCTATCGCAACTCAAATTAAATAAAAAGCATTGCTTGATGCTATGATAAATGATGTTCTTTATTGATGATCTTTTGATCAAATGTGGCTATGATGTTTAAAATAATCTGAGGCTTAAGAGATTGTTAAAGAATTTTATTGAGGTCTGTGTGGTGCATACCAATTAGGACCTAAAATGAAAATGAAGCTAAAAAAAGATCAGATATTACTGGCCAGCAATGATGATTCACTGCCTTGAAACTGCAAAAAAATGCCATCAATGTTAGGTAAATGGTGTAGTACTAAATCAAACGCCAAATGTATTACATCCAACAATTGCATGTTGGTTATTTAAATGTTAGGGTACATATGTAGTGGGTCATATAGAAACTCCATCATCTAAAGGCCATCGATTCATTTTATCGGCTAAATATTACTTCTCTAAATGGGTGGAAAAGGTACCCCTTAGAGAATTCAAGGTGGAACAAGTCTTCCACTCACAAATTGTCTACAGATTTGGAGTTCCTCGAAGAGTCATATCAAATGACAGACTGTCCTTCAAAAGTATAAAAAGGAAAAATTTTATGTAAAGACACGGAATAGACTGGAGATATTTAACGATCTATTATCCTAAAACTAATGGTTTGGCTAAAGCTTCTAATAAAACATTGGTACAAATTTTAAAAAAGACATTAATTAACTGTCCATGATAGCGGCATGAGCGAATGATCGAAGCATTATTGGTTTATAAAACTACATACCTCACACCAGGACAGTCAACACGGATTTTTGTGTTATATGGTTTTGAGGCTGTGCTACCACTTGAAGTGCAAATTCTCTTTCTTAGAGTTGCAATCTCAAAAAAGATAACTGAAGAATAAAATGGAAAATAACTACTTGAAGAACTTGAAAATTTAGAAGCCAAGCATCTACAAGCCCAAAAATATCTTGAATTATACCAAGAAGAAATGATATGAGTCCACGAAAAATTAGTTCACCCTAGGACAATTCAAATCGGTGAATTAGTCTTAGTTCTCCAGAGACCAATCCTTGCTCACCTAAAAATAGGTGGAAAATTTGAACTAATGTGGGAGGGCCCGTATTTTGTTGAAAAGACATACTTGAGAGGATCCTACTAATTGGTAGATTGTCAAGGAGAAAGAATCTTACCCCCAACCAATGAGCAATTCTTGAAAAAATATTATGTGACATGAAGAATGATAACTCGTTTGTAAACTTGGAAAAAAATAATGAAAATAAAAAAGGAATTTCTTCTCAATCAATGCTCTTTTTAGGACTTTTCTTTTTGTTCATATAACTTTTATTTATGAACATCATTTCTTCATAATAAATTTAATGAATTTCATTTTAATAAATTAAATTTAACTTTGTTTGATATGTTTCCATTGAATTGTTTTTTGCAGGATAATGTCTAACAATAGACTTTTGTTCACTTTTTGAAGTGGTGTATGTTTGGCATTTGACCGCCGATGCATTAAGAAAGACTCAAGAATCCATTTTGATTTTGATCTACATAGGTCGAGTTATTGTACAATGGTTCACTTCTGACTATTGTCAACAAAGAAGAAGCATAAGGGAAATTGCCTGATTGGAATTCAGGACATGAAAACTTGACATTACTAAAGAAAGGTCAAAAATGACACTTGAAAATTGAAATCAGTGGTAGTTGCTGCAGCCTATGGGATTGTAGAAGCATTAGTTGTTGGGGTCAATAAGTGAAAATCGGTATTGATTTGATCTCAGATAAGAAACTGAAGTGAATGACTTAAGCAACTTGAAGAAAAGGAAAGACAAGGTACTAAACCTAAAAAAGAAGATACCTTTGGATTTGAATTCCCAATTCCCAAATATATACCTGGTTTTAGGAGTTTAAAATTTTGGATCCACAAGAAGAAGAAATAATAGAAAGAAAAAATTTTTTATTTCTTATAGTCTTATCGCTCCTCTATCCAATACTTTAGAAAAGGATATAAGTCTTAAAACATTCCTTTTCAAGACTGAAATACCAAAATTTGATATCTCTGAATGGTATTATAAGACCTCCTTTAATGGAGTAGGCACCAACCTTTCTTTTAACTATTAAATGTAAGCCTTTCCAGACACGGAATCAAGGTTTTCTTATAGTATTATCACTCCTCTATCCAATACTTTAGAAAAAGATATAAGTCTTAAAAAATTCATTTCCAAGACTGACATACTGAAATTTGATATCTCTGAAAGGTAGTATAAGACCTCCTTTAATGGAGTATGGCACCAACCAATCTATTAATTATTAAATGTAAGCCTTTCCTGACACGGAATCATGGCTTTCTTATAGTCTTATCACTCCTCTATCCAATATATTAGGGTGGGATATAACCCTCACAACATTCCTTCCCAGGACTGACTTACAAACATTTGATATCTTTCAGAAATGGTATTAAGTAAAATTTAAATGAAAAATACCTGATGTGGTATAACCTTATCCTTTCTCAAAATTACTGACATCTGATAATTTGTAGGTTATCTAAATCATTTCGGTCAGCGCCAATATGTGTGACATACTTATTCAGTATCCCACACATAATGGGGCCAATTTGTTGACCTCACTTTTATGAGACCCCAAATTAATACCCATAGATATGACATGTCTTAAGTCATTTTCATCAGACATATCTTTATAGACCTAATGATCAATATGATCATTAAATTCGTCCTAGGAGGAGGTCAACCAATATTGACCCCTTTAAACTCATTTAGGGTTCCCTCAAACCCTAAAAATTCAATTGAGTAACCACAACCTTTTTTGAATCAAACCATGATGACATCCAAAATGACCAGATCAGCAATGACAAACCCTAATTTGGTCAACCCTTGACCCAAAAGTCATTACATGAGCCATTTGATCAATCCTAAGATGAAATTGGTTAGACTTGGTCAAAATGGTCAATTGCAAGCCCAATGAACATAATATGGGTCATTTGGTCAAACCTAAGACCAAAATTGGTCAAACATGGTCAAAATTATCAATTTTGAAACCAATGGCCATCACATGGACCATTTGGTCAACCATAAAGAACAAATTGGTCAACTTTGTCAAAATGGTCAATTTTAAACTCAATGGCCATCACATGGACTTTTGGTGAACCTTAAGACCAAATTGGTTAAACTTGGTAAAAATGGTTAATTTCGAACCCAATGGCCATCACATGGACTATTTCGTCAACCGTAAGCCCAAATTTGTCATACCTAGTCAAAATGGCCAATTTTAGATCTAAAAGACCACCACATGGACCATTTGGTCAACTGATCATGGCTCTCTTAAATGAGTATTTATAAGTTTTTTTAGTTTAGTTGCAAAGTATACAGACTAATAAGAAAAGAAGGGAATCTATACACAAGTAAAAGTATCGCTCAAGAAATACAAGGCTCAAGTGGAGTCCTGTCCTGGTTATCAATCCCACATGGAGGAAGCAAATCTTTAGAGCGTAGCATAGAAATACAATACTTAAATTATAATGCACATAATGTAAATACTAAAGTTGCTAATGTTTAAAGATAATAAAGATTTTAAGATCACAAAAGTAACTTCTAAACTTTAGATTAAACTTAACTACCACTACAATATGTTTTGAATGGAAATGTTCAAATTTAGAGAAAGTGTCATCCCCCTTACAATGATGTTATTTTGAGAGAATAATAAGGATTAGTGAAAATCTTGTATTGTGCCAAATTGGAGCATACCTATTTTTTACCCCCTTCCAAGTGTTATAAAGAACATTAGCTAATCCTAAGCTTAGTCCTTAAATCTATTATTAGGTTGGGAGGATATTGACACTCACTATAGAGCTCCTACTTCCCTTCACCTGAAGGCTAACTCTCACATTAGTTTTCAAACACTAGGACCAAATTGGTGATTTTAGTCTCTCACCCTAAAATATGCAATTTTACACCCAATAAACCATATTTTCCTATTTATTTACACCCAACCACCATGAACTGTATCACTCATTCATGGACATTGAATGTAATCTTCACTTTTATTGTAGAATGCATGGTGCTTCCGGATCGTATATTTCACAACATATTTTAATAATTCATTAGGCCAGATCAAAAAATAAATAAGTACAAAGTAAAAAATCATCACAATTTCTTAACATTCATATGGCACATCCAATCTAAATCATCACTTCACCATTTATCATTGTAAGAGAAAGGTGAAGGAATCTACTCAGAATTCATGAGGAAGATACAAAAAATAATAATTTTATATATACGAGCAAAGGCATACAAAACAATAAGAATTAAATACAACTTATATCAATTTCTTTTTTAAGCAAATCCTTCAAGTTTATTTAAATCTCTTTCCCTCTTCACAACGATAGATAATTCTCTCTTAGAACAGTAAGGAGGAAGTAATCTCTCGCTTTCCATCTCCTCCTACAACTCTATAGAGAAGAATCCCTCTAAAAACAATCCTTTTTACACCAAACCTTAAATTCTAAACTCTCTACTTTTCTTTTTACTCACAAAGCACTCACCCACTAATCTCCTAAACTCACACTACTTTCTCTGTCACCAAAGTCTCTTTGAGATAGCCTAGAGATGAATTCGCCAAGAGATGCCTCAAGAATCCCTCCATAAGTTGTCCATATACATTGAATCTAGCCCCCACCGACATTGAGCTCCGTCGATGCCATTTCTTGGTGTCGTCGGTGCCCATCGCGCTTTAATTTAAGGTGCCCTCTGGAATTGGGCGCCAAAGGTGCCCATTCAGGCTCCATCGACGCCAGAATATAGGTTTTTGGTATTTGCCTTTTTCACTCTAATTTTGTTTTATTTTGCTTTTTTTTACTCTAAATTCCTAAAATCATCGTACCTGTAAAAAAATATAGAGAATACAATTCTTTAATGTGCAATATAAAAAAAAGTACAAATATATATGAAAAATCTTACATATTTTTTGTGCATCATCAACCCAAATGCCAAATTCATCAAACATGACCTCTTGATCAATTAAAGACACCAAAATATTCAAACAAGACCTTCCTAAAAACTGAAGCAACTTTTTATGGTGTGTCCGAGCATCTTGTGGTAGGGGAAGAAGTTAGGCTGATCCTTCTTGTCCACTTCTTCTGGCTTCTTCAGCTCAGGCAATTTGAACTTGGGCTTCTTCATTAAATTCCTGAACATCTTTACTTTGGTGTCGTCTTTGAAGGAGTAGTTTCTGTGTAGCCACATTGACATTTTTGGACCCTGTCGTCCATCCGTCCTATATGACCTCTGCTGCTGACGAGACTGACTACTTTACTGTACACGAGGCTAACTATATTGCTGAGGCTGACTGTACTGAGGCGACGACTCTGCTACTGCTCAGGCTAAATCCTCATTATCTGCTTTCCTTTGTGGACCGTTGCCACTAAGCCAGACCTTTTCTTGTATTCTTTAGCCGATTTTGTTTTCTTTGTCTTTTGTGCAGGCCCCATGTGCTTGACTTCTTCTTGTAGGCTGTTGGCTTTACTGAGTAGCTTCTCAAAGAACTTTATGGTGAGACCCTTAAGCATGAAGGCTATCAGACTATGGATACTCTTGAGCAGTATCTTCATCGCGTGTTGTTCTTGTAGCTGAGGTTCACATTTCGAGCTTAAGTTTCTCCACCTCAGAATGTAGTCAACCAAAGTCTCATCGGGCTTCTACTGCTCGACCACAAGATCTCTTATGGTAATATGATGTCGGGCACCGGCTAATCTCTTGACGAATATGCTCTCCATTTCTGCAAAAGTCTTTATTGATCCATTGGGAAGCTCTGCATACCAATCAAAAGCTATTCCTAACAGGCTGCTGACAAACTGATGGAACAACAGAGCTTCACTTTCTCCTGTGTTACAACTACTAGCTCTAAAATGTGCTGGCGAGGATTTCCTGTCCTATCGAACGTCTTGAAAGTCAGGGGCACGAAGCCCATAAGGTAAGGAATGACATCAAACTCCTCTGAGAAGGTTCTACCCTTTAAAACTGATGCACCTCCTTTAGGCTGAACCAAGGCCTCCCGAACCTACTGTTCGACCATCTATTTAATGTCCTTTTTTGGCTGGTTTGGTGTTGGATCTCTTCTTGGCTGCTCATCTTCATTGGCTGCTCATCTTCATTGGCTGAAGTGTTTCTCTTTTTTAGCGGCGATGTGTATAATCTCAGGCTGGTTATCCTCTAGAGATGTTGTTGGTCGTGGTTGTGATTTCCCATAGAGGGTAACCATGGTGTTCATGGCAGCAGTCATCTCTGCCATTGTCTTCTCTAGATGGCTAATTTGTTCATCTCTTGTCAGGATGGTCCCCCGCAGCTCATCTGCGGTGTTCTCCTCACTAGGAGCATCTTTCACAGATGATGTGGACCGAGTTTCGACCATATTAATTTTCATGAATTCTTCATCCATGTAATCTAACAAGAAGTAGTCTTCATCATCAATATCCAACCCTCGTTGTTTGGCTAACTAAGAAATTTCTGACTAGAGCTTTCGAACTCTAGCATCTACTATTTTCTTCTTAGTCAGCTTTAAATCTGATGGTTTTCCTGCACTATCAGTTTTTTCTGCAACTGATTCAGAAGCAATGGCGACAGTGGCAATGGGAACCTCGGGCTCAAGATCCATTTTGTGGTCATAAACCTTTCAGAATGTATTGGTACAACACCTCTCAGTAACCACACTTTCCTCTTAAGTTTTGATGCCTTGAGACTAGGTGTCTCGGCGAGGACATCGAGGTGACGAGGGGAAGCGTGCACCCTAATGTATAGACCATGCACAGAGGAGAAAAATCCACTTTTATTCTTTTACATTTGGGGTTCGCTATGATCATCAGCAGCTGGTACTCTTGGGCCCAGCTGGGACTTGACTGACTTACTTATAGCAGTATCATCTGTATCAGATGTATCAACACGTTTTCCTAAATGGTGTTTGACAGAAACTCAGACAAGCCTTTCCATTTCCAAAAATTTTATCCTTAATTTTGGGGAATATTGCACATACCATCCTCTTAAGAAGTTTGGCGATAGAACAATCCTCTCATTCAGACAAACTTTGAAAAAGGGTGTGAGCTCGGGTGATAGGTGTGGGCCTCTCCTTCACTTAATCAGGACTGTGTGGTGCTAGAAGTGTAGCGACAATCCTATGAATGCTCTCATCTCTAGTAGTGTCAGCTAACAGGTGGAACTTGCTACCTTGAAGAAGATGAGAGGTGTCCGGTAAACTGAGTTCCTCCAGTTGAGGAATCTCATCAATTACTAGCAGACTTGCAACTTATGCTATGACGGCCTTGCGAATTCTGCAGTTGTGGTTGCCTCTTTGAGTTTTGGTTGGTAGGGGAGGACTAGAACTTGATCTAATCTCAAAGAACGATGGCGGGGCAAGAAAGTATCATCAAAATCATCTCCATGCAGAATTTCTTTCTCTTTGGTAGATGGGAAAGTAGGTGCAGTGACGGCGAAGCCGGGGGCAAAAGAGGTAACAACTCTCCTTGGCACGGAGACGACTGACCTGACCAGAGCAGTGGTTATCTTCACCTTCTTAACATAATGAAAATTTTCATGGGAGTTCGGATCAAACTCAACAGATGGTTATTGAATTTCAGAAGTGGAAACTTTCAAGACCACGAATGAGGCTTTCCCGAGTACGACTTCAATCTCATTGAAGCTAGCCCAAAACCCGATCATCGGTGCTGCAAGAACAACCTCGAGGGAGGAGGGCAAGTTGAAGGAGAAAGTTAGCGTAGGGGTTAACATCTTTAACTGTCAATAGAAGCATTCCAAAGGTTGGTGAGGGCCAAAAACCTTGCCATCGTAGTGTAAACACTACTAAAAAGGTTGTTCTGTGGACTGAGGAAAATTTCAATTCATTTTGATATTTTATTATCTTTTTATTTAATCTTTTTATGTTTTCATATGGGTGAAGTGTGTCAACGGAAGAATGGTAATCTGGCTCATGAGGGACATGAGCACATTACCGATATATGAATATAGTACTTTATGATCTTAATGAAGAGAGAAACTTCTCCCTAGTGGAGTCGCCAGAAAACTGTCGGTCATTAAATTTGTGTGAAGTTGATATTTTTAAAAAGGGTTTTGATAATATAGTTTTATAAAATAAATTTTTTTTTTAATTTAATATATATATATATGTATATATTTAATATATATATATATATATATAGATTTTTGAAAATAAATTTTTAATTCTAAAGAATACGAAATCAAACTGATCTCATATAAATGATACCTTAAATAGTCAAGCATTTCACCGCGACACATGGATTTATCCCATAGAATAAGTATGTGGCTTGAGGTGAAGCTTGATCAAATAAACTAAAGAATTTATGACATCCGTTTGATCTGTGAATCATTTTTTACCGACATTCTCCCCTACCTATAATGAAGGAATTAGATAGGGTTTATATTAATCTGGGGTCTTTAAGTTTCCTACAATGGCAAGCCCTTATAGTTAATTACATCTTAGTTAACCGAAGTTACCTAAGAAAGCTCTTGATATATATCAGAAAACATTTATATTCATGACATCTAGGGAAGGTTTTAAAAGAAAATGTAATAGTCAGAAGTTTAATAGGTGAATGGCTCAAATCTTGCAACATTTCCTTTTTATCAAAATCCAAAGGAGAGAAGGGTAGGGGAAGAACATAGATTCAAGAAAAATCTTGATGTCTTCCAAAACTATCCTATAGTTTGGCTTTGATTTTGGAAAATAATTTATATGAATTTCAATTATTTATAGGAATTACAATTACATAATATCCGATTATGCAAATAACCTAGAAGATGGGGGGATTTATGTCGTATTGGACAACAACCATGGAATCCTAAAGGAATTAGGGCTTATTTTGCACAGCAGGGTTGTGCAATGGCCTAAAGAAAAGGTGAGGATTTATGTTGCACTAGGCAAGCTACCTCAAAGTCTTATGGTTTGTTGTTTTAATTTCTACAGAATAGTTTTACTGATGTAGATGAGTTTTGTTGTTGAAGATAGCCGTGCTACCCACTATGCTTTCTCCAAGCTCCATTCCGTAGCAGTTTTAGTTTAAAGAAGTGTTAATAGAAGAGAAAAGAGAAGTGTTAAGTTTTAGAAATATTTAAAATGAGGTGTCTTAATATTTTATTAGGGGGACTATAAGGTTAATTATAACAACATCGGTTAAGATCTCATGGCTCCATCATCCTGACACCGCTATTTTCATCTGATTCACTTAGTCCAAATGAATTTACTAAACTCCACTTAATGAGTTCCATACTTTCATTTAGACCATGGGAAAACCCTGTTAGCAACACTTGGGTCACCTCCTCCAAGGAATTAATGATCATCCAACGAGATGTTTTAATTTAGTTGCAATTGTAGTTTTTTTTTGTTTTGTTTGTGATTAAATTTTGAGTTGCATTTTATTCTGAATATTGTGGTAGTGGATTTTAACTTGTTGTAATTTTTTTAATTTTAATTTTGATCTCAATTTTATGGCTATCCTAAATGTTTTAGTTTTCATGCAGGGTGAGATTGTTGTTTAGCATGCAACTTTGCAAGAAAAGAAAAGTGTGTTGTGAACATATGAAGGTGTACCTGGCGAATCTTCTCATTCCTCCACCTAAAACTTTAACAACTTTTGCAATAAACATTATATTTTCAGGGAAGTAAAACCCTATGGATATGCTCGTCACAGGCCTAACAAACTCTATGTCGTAATCCAGTGAACTCTTATTCATTTGTTAGATTTCTTCATTTAATAAATATAATAAGTACAATGGTCCTACAAGGTGTCCAGAAGCCTTGTGAAAAGTCCAAAAGAAATCTGGATATTTCACAATACTTTTTATCTTCCTTGAGGTCCTTTTGGACTTATTATAGTTATTAGACTTATTATACTTTTGATTTATCCCTTTCATACCCTTATTCTCAATAAACCAATGTTTTAATCATTTCTAAGAGTAAGGTAATTCATCATTTATCATTTAGTTTAAAAATTATGTGGGTGAAGGCCCTGAAAGGACAAATTAAGGTTATTAGGGTACTTAGTTAAATTTTGATTCGGGGCTTGTAATGTCTCAAAAATACTCTAGTTTTGATTATATCCACATTTCTAAACCTCTTTTAGTTAAATTTGATCAAGCCTAGCTCACTATTAAGCCCCTTAGGATTTTAGGTGAGTATAATTTATGGCTTTAAGGAAAATTGAACTTTAAGTGGTGAGAACTTCCGTAAAAAGATCACAGTATTACTTTGAACACCAAGTAAAGGGGTCGGGTTGGTGGTTTATTAATTTCCAAAATCATGCCCCTAACCTTAAGATTCTAGTAATTTTATTCTTCTTCCAATAATTAAGGAAATTTAGATGTTTAATTTTGATGTGACAAAATCATAGTGAGTTTCTATCGTTTATCCCTTAATGTTTCAACCATTCAGATGAACTTATTAAAATTAAAATTTTACCCATTTTTTCTTCTTGAATGTTAGCCTAAAAATTAATTAAAGCTAAGTATCCAAAATTACTTTTTTGTTCTTAAAGTCCTATCACCTCGTAATTCATCAAATTTAATTTAAAAAACTTTGGAATTTTTATCTTACCTTACTAATGGGTTGATTAAAACATCAGTGGAGAAAATGTGATTTTTCAAAATTTAATTTAATTTATATATTTATTTTCATGCAAAAAATAGTTTTCAATGAAAAATCAATAACTTGAACAAGACAAATCCTAATAGCTTAAAATTTTTATTAGAGATAGCCCTAGATCAGAGAACCACTTGGACCAAATTGCATGATTTATTGAATTTTAGTTTAATTATTATATTTATTTCAAATTATGGAGTTTTAATTAATTATAAAATATTTAAAAATTTAAAAATTCAATTTTATATTTTTCAAAAAACTCTCAGAGGTCAGGGAACCTAGATAAATAAATTTCACATTTTTTTTATTTTTCTTTTCATTATTAAAATTATTTTAGTGGAAAGATCAAGAAAATCCATTTTTAGCCTCTTAAAAATTGATTTAAGCCTTTAAAAATTAAAATTAAAATTTTGAATATGAGGAAAAATTATGGGGATGGTTCTTAAGTGTTTAGGAGACCAAATGTGATAATTTGGTGATTTTTAATAGTTTTGTGATTATTATTATTATTTAATTATTTAAATATTAAAATATGAATAAAAATGGAAATTTTACAAAAATATTAATTTTATTTTTAAAAGAACCCACCTTTTGATCACACAGAACTCCAAAAACCATTCTTATAAAATTTTGAAATATATTTTAACTTTTAAAATTCATTTAAGTACCAAAAAGGTCGTTGGACTTAAAAAAAATTATTTAACCTATTAGATTAACTCCAAATGACTTCAAAAAGTTTACGAAAGTTCCTCTGTCCCTGAATCATAGTGGAGAGTAATTTTTGTGTTATTTTGATTTTTATCTTGTCCTAATTAATTAAAAGTTTGTTTTAGGTGAATTGGACAATTAGGCTTACTTTTATCATTTTAAATCATGAAAATTTTTTTCTAGGGCTCCCTAACTATAAAGAACCTACCATAACTTTTTGGTATTTTTCTAAGAAATATCCTAATTATCACATTTAATTTATCAAATAATAGACATAAACTTGAAAAATATGATTCTCAGTCTAGCGATCTTCTCCGACTTTGGAAAAATCAAGAAAGATCCCTCATGACAGAGAGAATAACACACCAAAATTTCAAGCTATGGTGAAACTCCCACATTCATGGAGAATTAAAAGATTAAAAATAGTATTTAAATTATTAAAAAAATATGCTTTTCAAATATTTTAAATAATTGTTCACATTGTTCTCCTCTGTTCACTGAGCAAGAATGTATTTTTCTTTTATTTTTATGATTTTTCTAGGCCAAGATATGGATTTTAAAGTTTAGGTGATTTAAATAAATCAGAATAATCAGATTTTCCTACTTAAGTGACTCACTACCACCTTAACCTACGACGGATCAAATTCCTGATGCGATTTGCACCCATTCAACGCCGCCAGCTGATTGGGATGTAACGCAGCCCACAGTCCCGTTTCATCTCCCCATCCAGTGCGATTAGAGCCATCCAACGAAAACACACGATCCAACAGCTGCCCGTCTTCGTCCCCAGCTCCCATGACCGTCCACACTAAAACCCTAATTTCTCGACCTAGACTTAACCAAATCACTTTGGGTTTGATCTTAGAGACTCTTCTAAGCATGTAGAACATATCAATACGGCTAAGCATAATTTAAATTAACCCTAATCACATGGAGAATTCGGAGAAGCTCAGGAAGAAGAAGGGGTCAATACCCTGGCTCTGAGAAGTGAAGCTTCGATCAAAGATGCTCTACACCTTCGTTGGAGTTATAGGAGCTCAGGGATAAAGCCTCTTGACCAAGTGAATTACCTAGGTATGAAAGTGACCAGACCCGATTTCGAGCCTTGATGACGTATGGTGTAGAGGCTCTCTGTGATGGGGCTTTGATGGGGGATCCTTTTTTTTCACTGCTGGGAAGGTGTGGGCACAATTAAATGTAAATTGGTGCACTGTAGAGCTATGGAGAAAGGTGTCCTAGTTTCCGAACAAATTTTAGTGATGAAATTGCTCTCAGACAGTGGGGATCAGTGGCTGAAGACAGTGGAATCAATCTTAGGACCTATCAAGGAGGCTCTAGAAGCAATTTGGTGGAGTTTCCTTAAGAAAAATTTCAGCACCTGGAGTTGTCCATTGAGCTAAGCTCAGGGGCTTGCAATGGGTGAATTAAACTGCCTAGGTGGAGGGCAGATGAGCCCCAATTGCAACTTAGAGCTGAGCTGGCCATAGGGTGGAGTTTGAGTTCAATTTAAGACGGGGTGGCTCTCGATTTCAGTGTTTTTCGGCCACTAGCATGGCTGGCAGGGCCAGGGCTAGTGGCCAAAGGGTTCAGGTGAGCCAGGGGAGGATTAATGATGCTTTACCCTCAATGGCAAGTGATGATAGTGAAGATATTTTGATTAAGGTAAAATGTGAGGTGAAATCCTCTAATTTAAGGGACCTTGGTCCATGGCTCCATTAGAGTGGGCTAGATGGGTCTAGGGTGGTTCTTAGGGGTCACTTGGTGGCTTTGGAGGAGTTGGTTTGGTCACATTTGGTTCAATTTGATTAAGTTAGGTCATGGGTTCAATTTTGGGTCACATGGGTCAAAGTTGGACTAGGTTGGGCTTCGGCTTGGGTTAGACCCTAGTGATTGAGCAAAATTGTGTGTATGTTTGTCATGAAGTATTTAGAAAAGGTTTGGAGTGGTTTTGGATTAGTTTGGTAGATCAGTTTGGCTTGGTTTGAGATTTTGGTCAATTTGGGCAAGTTGGGATAACTTGGGTTTAGATTGGGATAGAGTAGTATTTAGGCCCAATTTAAGGTTCCAAATGGTGTAGGGGGTGTCATAAAGAGTTTCCAACATCATTTGGGTGGAAATTTTAGGAATACAATAATCAATTTGGAAGATTTTAGGCATATGGCATGTTTGGGTCCAAAATTGGGCAACCTTGGTTCAAGTGGATTTGGGTGAGACTTGGGCTCAAATTTGGGTCAATTGATGATCCAATTCAATTAAGGGGAGTGTTATGAAGGGTTTAGAATTGAAATGGGGGAGAAATTGATTTGTATTAGGTCAATTTCAATTTGGGGGATTTGGGTCACTTAGGCAAAATTGAGGATTTTTTGTTTTTAAGTGAAATTGAACTCAAATGTGAATCAATTTGAGCTTTTATTTGGTTTATATTGGTATTTTATATGTTTAATTAAAGTTTTGACTTGAAATTGGGCAAGATTTGGGTCAATTGGGTAGACATTGGGTTTAATTTGGGCACTTTTGGGTTAAATGGGTCAAAGTGGGGATTTTTGTCAAATTTTTGGAATTTTGGGCTAAGAGGGGCATTTCAGTCATTTTGAGGATATATTTGGAAAATTTGGCAATTTTGGATAATTTTGGCTACTTTGAGTGGTAGAGAGTATTTTAGAAAAATTTTTGGAGAATTATGGGTAATTTGGATAATTTTGGAAATTTTGGGGGATTTTAGGGTTTTGGGGGCATTTTGGGTATTTTGGGGCAAAGGGGTTGGAAAATTGGGATTGGTTGAAAGTGAGTAATATAGAATTGTTTAGGTGGAGCCATGGACCAAGGGTCACCCTCATTTGGTTCTTTATGTGTTGATACTAGCCAAACCCTAGCCTGAGGCTAAAAGCTTGGGAAAACCACTTACATGATTTTCCAAAGTGTTAAGGGATTAAAAGGTGATGTGCTTTGTTTTGGGCTGTGAGTGTGTAGTGTGGGTGTGGTGTAAGCTCCATACCTCCCAGGGTAGATCCTATGGCCTGACCACCTATAGGATACTTCCCTTGGGCTTCCTTATGCATGGTCTCTTCCTCCCAAAACTGGACGTTAGGCCTTAAGCATATGAAAACTCCCAGTGAAGTATGAAAAGTTTGAATTTCTATGAGGAGGGGTGCCATGACTAGTCTTCTAAGAAAGTCACCAGGATATTCCTTTGGCTAGACCCTAACAAAAAGTGAGGTCAAAAATTAGGTTAAAGCCAAATAAAACTTTAATTATGTCTAGTCCTTATTATATCTATTTAATCATCTTAAATCTTACTCACATTAGGTTTAAGACAAAAAAAACTTTAATTAGATCTAGCACTAATAAGACCTATTTATTCTAGTTAAACCTTACTTACATGAGGTTTAATTAACCCTAAATCAAAATTAGGTTAACCATAATTAGACCTAATTATTCTAATTAAACCTTAATTACATTAGGCTTAATTAATCTGAAATCATAATTAGGTCTAACCCGGACATGCCTAAAATATATACGGTTTTTGCTATATGATTTTACACATTTTTGGTGATATTACACTTTACAAAGAAAGATATTTTGTATGTTTTTTGGTTTTAGGTACAAGAAATGGTGATTAGAGCAAAAAGAAGCAAAAATGGTGCAATTTGGAACAAAACGTGCAAGAAAATAAATTTTGGCTTGACACCTTTCGATAAGTGTTTCTATATTTAATCTCCTTTACACTTTTTGAATATTTTTGAATGAGATTACACTTTAAAGAAAGGTTATTTTTATACTTATTTTGTAGGGCTATCTGTTAGGAATGCAACGCAACTGAAATAGGGAGAATCGAAGCTGAAACGGAGCCAAACATAGCAAAATGGTGGAGCTACGCAGAATGGGCGCTGGGGGCGCCCAAACTGACGCCGGCGGTGCCAGAAACCCGAGAGCACGAAAATAGGGCACCGGTAGCGCCCTATTCAGCGCCGGCAGCTCTTCGGACGATTGGGATGGGCGGTTTTTTGCCATATACATCGAATCTGGACACTTTTTGGAGGGTTTCTTCATGCACCTCTTAGGAAATTCATCCCTTCACTATTTTAAATTGAATTTGAAGCCAAAAAAAGAGAGGAGAAGATATGAAAAATGTAGAGAATGTTGAGAAATCTTAGAATAGGAGTAGAAATGTAGATTTCTACCTTTTTAGAGAGATTGGGGAGGAGATTTTGAGAGAATTTGTAGGGAAATGTTCTAGCATTGCATGGATCTATGGGAGACTTTGTGGGAGAGATTTTCATCTTTCTTTCATGAGGAAAAAACTAAGTATTGTGTTCTTCATTATCTTATGATTTTGTAAACACTTATTCTATGGATTTGCTTTGAAATGAAGCTTTTTGTTGTGTTTTATTCGTGCTTTGTGATGTATTTCTCTTACTCTTTCTTCTTGTTTGGAACAATAAGTAGGAATCATGTTTAGGATATTGAGATGCTTGCTAAAAGATGTTTTAATTTTAAATTTGATGGTTTTAACTTTCACTTCATTTACATTACAAAAAGGCCCGTTGAATTATTAAAATTTGTTGTAATTGCATTGTCCCAAAAGGGCGCTGTAATTCTCAACAAAGTGGAACCACATTAAATATTTGTGAATGAATTGCGTAGTTCATGGGGATTTAGTGCAAATAAATAGGGAAATATGGTTTCATGGGCATCGAATTAGAGGTTACAGGGTGACAGATTGAGATCCCCAATTTGGTCCTAAGATTGGTAACCAAAGTCGAAGGTTAGCCTTTAGGTGAAGGGTGAGTGGGAGCTCCGTAGTGACAACCGACATCCTCCCAACCTAGCCTTAGATTTAGTGACTGAACTTAGGGTATGTAAATGTTCTTTATAGAACTCTGAAGAGGGTAAAGAATAGGATTTCTCCTATTTGGCACATATAATATTTAATGCATCTCATTCATATACATTATCCAATTCATTACATGAGAATAGTAGTTTTTATTATCTCAAAATTCACCAAACTAATTTCTCCAAAAAGGGTTATCTTTAGAATAAATATTTGTACTTAGGAGTAACATTCTTCTGTTCTTATTCCTCCTTCGGGATCTTAAGAAGGACACAAACTTTGAGCTAGACCCAATCTCGAATACAGGGCGTAGGTGCAGTGATGACCAGACCAACGGGGGTAGTAACAACACTCCTGGGGGCAGCCTTATTAGCTTTGACAGCTAATCTCTTACGGGCAACAGTGTCTCCTTCAGTTGGGACCCTCTTTAGGGGAGGAAACTCTTGAGCTGACTTCTGGTTGAACTCAACTATGGCTTCCACAGATTCCAGTACCTTGTACTTCAGTAAAGCAACAGTAACATCTCTGAACTTAATGTCCGTTTGATCGAACCCTTATCCAAAACTGATGACTGTGTTGTCGGGCAGTTCCTTCCTGTTGATTGATAAGTCCATCCCAGTGGTAAAGGAAAATATCAACTTCGGTGCAGACATCTTCTGCAGAGAAGATTTGGAGTGTCAGAGTTATCTTACTTACCTTCTCATCTCAACGATCTTTAGGAAGAAACAAAGAATATTTAAGGCAAAGTCCGAACAACTTTTTATTAATTTCATTCTGATTTATTTTGTTTTTGCTTTGTGAAACTTTTCAGATTATGTTAAGTCTTATTTCATTTGTAGTTAGTAGAGGAATTCATGAAATAGATAAAGATTTAGTTAAGAGTAGAATCAATCATAATAACAAAGAGAAAGCTACCGAACCCTTATCCCGGATTTAGGAAAGGTAAACCTCGTAGGAATCTCAACTCTATAGATCGATCTTAAACCGCACCTATTGGGGGGCTCACCTCGCTTCGGGAGGTGAAAGAGAGGATTCTGGAACCTCTCTACTTAAAAATGTTTAAGTAGTGGCTCTAGAATAAAAAAGAGTTGACTATACTTGTTCACGACAGAAATGAACAATGTATGCCAACGAAAGAATAGTAGTTTGGTCCACTATAGGCATGAACTTACTACTGATTTATGAAGGCAAAACTATCTAATCCAAAGGAAGGGAAGAATTAATCCCCACCGGAGTTGCCAGAAAATTGTCATCCTCATTTTTTTTGTTTAGTTTAATTTAAGTATATATAGTTTTAAATAGTTTGGAAAATATCATTTGATTTTGAAAATGGGAGAACGAACCAATCCCATATCTTTAGTAGTTTAAATAATTGAACACCGCATCATAAGCTATGGATTTATCCTGAGGAATAGATACATTGATTAATAATGGGGCTCGATTAAATAAACCAGTAAATTTATGACATTCGTTTGATCTACGAACCAATTTTATTTGCCGATAAATTCCTCTATTTAATACAAAAGAATAAAATAGGGTTTATTGTCGGCATATTTTTAGGTTATGTGTTTTATTTTGAAAAGGGGTCGCCTAACAGAAGTTGTCGGCGAATTTTTAATTTAGTTTAAATAAATAATTTTAAAAGTAGTATTTGATTTTGAAAATAATTTTAAATTTGAAGATTTTAAGATATGAAATCAAACCGATCTCACATCCCAAATAGTTTATATAAACGAGCACCGCACCACAAACCGTGTATCCATCCCTAAGGATAGACACACTGCTTGATGGTGGGGCTCGATTAAATAAACTAGAAGATTTGTGACATCCGTTTGGTCTGCGGACCAATTTTATAAGCCGACTAATTCCCCTGCTTAATATGCAAGCATTAAACAGGGTTTATATTACCTGGGTTCTTTAAAATTCCCTATAAGGGCAAGCCCCTATAGTTAATTACATCTTAAGTGACGGGAATCACCTAAGAAAACTCTCGATAATAATCAATAATTCTGCTCTTAAAAATTTCAAAGTTTAAGTTTTCAAAGGATTGGATTTTGGAATTTCAATAGGGAATGGATCAAATTTGGAACATTTTGTTTTGGGAATTCAAAGGAAGAAAAGTAGGAGAAATTACGGATTCGAAGGGAACTTCGGTAATTTCCCGACTATCCTATTGTTTGGCTTGAATTTAGGAAAATCCTAATGTCTATTTAATGTTTTGATTTTTTCAATTTTAATTAATTAGGGCTTATATTTATATGATAGAATCATACAAATAGCCTCGAAGATGTGAGGGTTTATGTCGTATCAGACGACTACCTCGGAATCCTAAGACCGGTTAGGGCTTAATTTGCAATGCAAATTCCTAACGAAGAAATGAGGATTTATGTTGCACTAGGCAAACTACCTCGAAGTCCTATGGCTTTGTTGTTTAATTCTAAGACAGTTTTGCTGATGTAGATTCAAGTTTTGCTGACGACGATGGCCATGCTGCCCACTATGCTCCAAGCTCCTTGTTGTTGCAGAGGTTTAGTTTTAGAAGTCATAAATCAAGAGATGAGAAAAGTGTTTTGGTTTAGAGAAAATCTTAATTTTCAAGTGTTTTTTTGTGTTTTAATTAAAACAAATCTTAAAGTTGATTATAACGACACCGGTTAAGATCCCACGGTTCCATCCTTCCGGCATCATTATTTTTATCGGATTCACTTAGTCCAGATAAATTTGCTAAACTCAACTGAATGAGTTCCACACTTTCATTTAGACCGTGGAAATCCCGTTAGCAACACGTAGGTTACATCATCCGAGGTATTCCCGATCATCCAATAGGACGTTTTAATTTAGTTGTAATTGTAGTTTTGTGTTCTATTTGTGATTAAATTTTGAGTTGTTTTATATTTTGAAATGTTGTGGCGGTGAATTTTATCTTGCAATAACTTTTAACTTAGTTTTGGTTTCAGTTTTAGGGACTATCCTAAAGGTGTGGGTTTTCATGCAACAATTGTTTATCATGCAAGAAAAGTAAGTGTAATGCGGTTAAATAAATTGCAATAATGTAAATTGCAAGAAAGTAAATTGCAATAAAATAAAAGCGTACTCGGAGGGTCTTCCCGTCATCCCAAGCTGCACTTAAAACACAATTAGAATATTTAAGCAAGTTCCTAGGTAAAGCTAAGGTAAGGGTTATGGTTCTCTACCAAGTTCCTAATCCTATAGCTAGTCATTTCCTATGACGTCTATGTTCCTTGTGTTTTTGTTTGAAGATGATTTTCTTCATCAAAGAACAATTAAGTTCAATTGTTCTTATGAACATCCTATCATATCGAGGAAGTGCTTAAGGAAAATCTTAAACATCTTTTCAATATTTCTAGGATTGTTTTAAGTCCAAATGAATTCAATTACACAAATGAATTAATCGTCCGAGGTTTAGTTAAGTTTTGTTATTATCTTACTCAGTGAACTGGGATGTCTGAATGTCCTATAAGTGAAGTAACATTTCATTTAACATTCTGTTTAGGAGTTATGACAACTAAAACTTTCGAGGGTAAATTGGTGTTCAAATGGTCTGTGATTTAATTTAATTTCAATTAATGGGTTTAAGTTTGGAATAGTGTTCAAGTTATTTTAGATTTATTTTGAATTCTTTATGTCTTTGGTGATGCTATATTTAATTCAATTTAATTTAATTTAATTTAATTTAATTTAATTTTAATTTAATTTAATTCAATTTAATTCAATTTAGTTTGATTTGATGTTAAATTAATTTAATTCATTTGATTTAATTTTAATTTAATTTGATTTAATTTAATTTAATTTAATTTAATTTAATTTAATTTAATTTAATTTAATTTAATTTTATTTAATTTTATTTAATTTGTTTTAACTTAATTTAATTTAAATTTGATTTTATTTATTTAATTTAATTTAATTTTATTTTTTATTTAATTTAATTTTTTAATTTAATTTAATTTAATTTGTTAATTTAATTTAATTTAATTTTTTTATTTAATTTAATTTAATTTGTTTATTTAATTTAATTTAATTTAATCTTTAATTTAATTCAACTTTTAATTTTAATTTAATTTAATTTAATTTAATTTAATTTAATTTAATTTAATTTGATTTAATTTAATTTAATTTAATTTAATTTACTTAATTTAATTTAGTTTTTAATTTAATTTTATTTTTAACTTTAATTGGAATTTTAAAAGAGTTTAATAATTTAACTTTAGTTTAATGATTAAGTCTTTTAATATTTTAAATTTCAGTTATCACTTTAATTAAGAATTGAATATTAATGAGATGATTAATTTAGGGATTTTTAAATTAAAAAATAAATCTCTTCCCAACAATATCCCTATTTTAATAATTCCAATTTTATTATTCTTCCCAAATTTAATCAATTATTTAATTAAGGTTTAATTATTTTGAGTTGTTTAATGGGTTTCTACCCTTTAATTATTTAAATTTCAATCATCCAAATCAGATTAAGATCAAATATTTTACTTGTTAATTTTTTATTAAACCTAAAGTTTTAATTAAGGATTAAAGTTTTAATTACCACCTTACCCTTTAAGCTTAATAATTTCATAACTCACTAAATTGAGCTTAAATGAACTTGAAATTTTTATGTGACTTCACTCATATGTCAATAAAGACATGAGAGGAGAAAATGCGATTTTTCTGTATTTAATTTATTTATATAATTATTTTTGGTAGAAAATAGAAATTTCCAAGGAAAATTTAGTAACATGACCAAGGGAAAGTTTCTGTCCTTCAGAAAATTTGGGGACATTCCTAATGACCAGAGGACCACTTGGACCAATTTTGGTGATTTTTTGAATTATATTATTTTTTTTATAATTATTTTAAGTTTTGGAGTTTTAATTAATTTAAAAATAAAATTAATGTTGAAAAATGAATTTTATATTTTTTAAAAACCTCTCTAATATCAAGGAAATCAGAGAATCAATTTTTGTAATTTTTTGATTTTTCTATGATTTATTATAATTATTCTAGTTAAAATGCTAGAAAATACATTTTTTTAATTTTAAAATTACCCTAGAGCTTTAAAATTCAATATCTCATTAAATAGACCTAAGAAAAATATGGGGTTTGTTCCTAAGTTATTAAAATTCAAAATGTGACATTTTGGTCAATTTTATTATTTTTGTGATTTTTATTATTTTTTAATTATTAAAAATATTAAAATAATATTAAAAATCAACTTTTTTAGAAAATTGAAATTTTAATTTTCTTAAATTCCCTAATATCAGAGAGGCTCCAAAACTAATTTGGTGAATTTTTGAAAGATATTTTGAAAGTTATGAATTTTTAAAGTTCAAATTGACTAAATGGCTTAATCAACCCATTTATTAGGGCTAACCAAGTCTAATTGACCTCAAATTTTAATGGTGGGTTCCTCTGATCCTAAAGGTCAATGGAGAATTAATTTCAAGTCAATTTGATGTATGGTTAGCTCTAATTAATTAGGGATCCATTTTGGGTGTTTAAGCCAATTAGGGTTATTTTAAATGAACTAACTCAAAACCTGTTTTTCCTAGGGTCCTCTGGTCTTAAGGAACATCACCAAATTTTCCTAGAATTTATTTCACAACATGCTAATTATTGTAATTAAAATAATTAAAACAGTAACATGAATTTGAAAAATCAATAACTTCTCATAGGGATGGCCTCTGACTTTGGAAAATTCAGGGAATGTTCCCAAATTCAGAGGCTTCAAAAGCCCTATGGTCTCATGCCATGGTGAATCGTATACATGCATGGAGAATTAAAAATGTGCAGAGAGTAAATAAATTATTAAAAATAAAATACTTGATGAAATTAAATGATTTCCTTTCCACATTATTCTCCTCTGTTCACTTGAGCAAGAGGGTATTTTTATTTTATTTTTATGATTTTCCTACACAAAGTTATGAATTTTCCAAGTTTAGGGAATTAAATAAATAGAAAAATACCCTAATTTTCTATTTATCCACGCGGCGCCGCGTCAACCTCTGCAGCTCCGAAACGCCGCGTGTCGCGCCCCCATTCGACGCCGCCATCTGACTCAGCGCTCCGGGTCCCGCGGTTCACGTAACATCTCCTGGTCCGACGCCATCCGAGCCGTCCGTCCGTGCGTGTATTAAATGGACGGCATCCGTTCATCGTCCCCGAGCGTCCTCACCTGAGAGCCGTCCACAATAAATCCCTAATATCTCACTCGATACTCGATGGATTTTCGTGTTCTTATGCTCTATGGATTCGTCTTGAGAAGACGAACACATCCATACAGTTTATGTGGGATGAAATTTACTCAATAAAAATGGAGAATATTCAGAAGCTTGGGAAGAAGAGTGAGGCCATACCTTTGCTCAGAGAAGTGTGGCTTCGATCTGAGGGTTGTTTCACCTTCGATTGGATCCCAGCAAGCTTCGGATGAAGTCTCCTGGTCCAGTGAATTGCCTAGGTAGGATTTTGACCACAACCGATCACAAAGCTTGGAGGCTGGAGCAACTGGGTGGCCTGGAGATGAGGCTTTTGCTGGTGGACACCTTCTCTTGGTCTGGTGAAGGTGTAGAACCAATCAATTTGGGGATTGGCTCACTGTGGAGAAGTGTCCTGGTTTTGGTCTTGGATTTCAACTCTAAAATAGAGCTCACAGAGAGGAAATGGCAGGGGGATTTCAGTTGGGATCAAATTCTCTATGTATGGGGAGTAGTCTGGAACAATTTTGGCAGAGTTTCCTTAAGGTTTGTTTCAGCACCTCTCATGGCCGAGAGGGGTGGTGTTTAAATAGGAGAGGGTGGAGGGCCTCCCGTGGGAGAGTTAGGGCTTGGGATCTGTCGCTTAGGTCAAGGGCGAACGGCCATGGTGGCCATTGGGCATGGGGCAGCTCAAGCAAGGTAGAATCCCAAAGTTGGCTCACATGCGAGCTCTCGGCCATGGTGTTTTCCGGCGACCTGGTGGCTGGCCGGCCAGGCATAGGTCACCATCTTGTTTTGGTGGGTCAGGGGGCTGGGGTTTGGTGCATTCAATTGAGGTTTGACATGTGTAAAGTGGTTGAATCAAAGTAGAAAGGGGAAGGGGCCATTTTAGCTTATTTTGGTCAACCCATGCAAATGGGTTGGGTGCACCTCCCCAAGACCCGGTTTTGGGCCGAGGAGGTCGGGTAGGTCGATCTCCCATGTGTGGTGGAGTCTCCATCAAGGATTAGGTGGCAAAGCATGGTTTAGAGTGTGACATGCTTAAGGTAAAAAAAGGCTTAAGAAGGATTAGGAAAGGGGGTCCTCCTTTTTCCATTAATGGCTTGATCACATGTCAAACTCTCCATGGCTTCATGTGGCTTGTCCATGGCTTGCATGGCTTGTCTTTGGCTTGGGCAAAGCTTGGTCAATTTTATGAAAATGGATTTTAGGAATTTTTGGTAATTTGATGGAAATTTGTATGAAACTTGATTTGGAATGATTTGATGATGAATTTAGGACTTAGGTATTGAGTTTAATTGAAAGTATGATGAGGGGAAATGTCATATGGGCTTTGAGACCATTTTTTGGCCTTTGGATGTGGTGAAAGATGGGCTTTTAAAATGGTTTAAGGAATGGGCCTTTAAGTTTAAAAATGAATTTATGGATGGGAATTTTGTAAAGAGGTTGGGCCAAATAATTGTTGGGTTTAGCTCATGGATGTGTCATGAGTGACTTGAAGCAAATTGGGGGTGATTTAGGTTTGAATTGGGTTGAATTTGGGCTCTTTTGGTGAATGGGCCAATATATGTCCAAGTGGGCCAAGTTGGGCCAATGTTGGGCTAGGGTTGAAATTGATTTAAAATTAATGTTGAGAAATGTTTATGGGAGTGTTTCAAAGAGGTTTTGACTTTGGTTGGGCTTTGATTTTGGGGTTTGGGCTCATTTGGGTTAGGTTTGGGTTTAGGTCAAAATTGGGTCTTTTAGCTTTGGGTTGAATTTGAGTGGGGTTTGGGTCCAAATTTTGGGCAAATCATGTTAGTATTTTGCTTGTGGGGAGGCTAAGGAAGATTTAGAAAAGATTTGAGGTTAATTGGAGTTGAATTGGGTGAGTTTGGGTTAGGTCTGGGTCATGGGTCCAAGTTGGGCTTTAAGGCCAAAAGTGAAATTGGATCCAAATGTCAATCAAATTGGACTTGGATTTGGTCTAGATTTGTGTTGGGAATGTTGAATGGAAGTTTATAATTGAGTTGGACCATAATTTGGGTCAATTGGGTAGGTTTGGTTTGACATTGGGTTCACTTAGGGTTAAAATGGGTCAAATTGGGGGTTTTGACAAACGTAGGGTAAATTGAAAAAATTGGCCCATGGTGTAGTTGAACAAAATGAAATTGGGAATATTTGGGATTTTCTGGAATTTTCTGGGAATTTTCTGAATTTTTGGATTTTTTGGGTCAAGAGGGGTATTTTGGGTATTTGGAGGGCATTGGGAGGTATTTTTGGAATTTTTGGTATTTTTGGGTATGGATGATCAATTTTAGTGATGTGGAAATGTTTGGGATTGATTTTGGGGAATTTTGGGTGATTTGGAAATTTTGAAAAATTTGGGTAATTTCGAGGCTTTGGGTAGGTTAGGCGGGTGTGGGGTCCCGGGGGTCAAAAATTGAAAATTTGGAAAATTGAAAATTTGGAAAATTGAAAATTTGGAAAATTGAAAATTTGGAAAATTGAAAATTGGGTAAATTTGAGTGGAATGAAATCATTTTGGTTGAGCGATGAAGCCACATCAAGCCCACATGAGCCATGAAGGGACTCATTTGAGGCATTCACTATGTTGTTCCTAACCCTCTTAGCCAAGGGCTTAGGGGTTAAGGACCATCCATGTGAATCACCTACATGAGTCAGGAGGTCAAGTTAGGTATGGGTGTGGTTTTAGGAGGTGTGTGAAAGTGTAGTGTATGAGTGTAGTGTGTGTGTAAGTCGGCCCCTTCACTGCACCGAGCCACCTGTGGCGGTCCTAAGGCCAAAGAGTCCTATAGGAACTCATCCTTTAAACTTCCACATTTGATTTCAACCCTCTAGGTGATTAGGGGTCTACAGTCAAGTTTGTGGAGTTTGCAGGGAGTTAAGAAGTGGTTTGAAATTCTAGATGGCGGATCCCAATTCTAGTCCTCTAAGATAGTCAAAGGAAAAGCCTAAGGCTAGATCCTAAGTACTAAAAAGAAGAAGAGAAGACCTCGTCAAAAATGAGGTCAACATTTATATTAAGCTAGGTCCTAAAATTCCATATTAGGGCAAGCCCCTATAGTTAATTACATCCTAAGTGATGGAAATCAATTGAGAAAACTCTCGATAAGGATCAGTGGTTCTGCTTTCAAGGATTGCAAGGTTTAAGTTTTCAAAGTTGGACGTTGGAAAATAAAAGGGAATGCATCAAATTATGAACAATTATTGTAAGAATCCAAGGCAACAATTAAGAGATGAGAGAAGTGTAAGGGTTTAGAGGTTGAGTTTCAAATTCAACATCTTAAGTTTTATTAGGGGAAATATTAAAGTTGATTAAGCTGAAGTGGTTAAGATCCCACGGTTCCATCATCCCAATACCACTATTTTCATCAGATTCACTTGGTCCAAATGAATTTGCTAAATTCAACTGAATTAGTTCTACACTTTCATTTAGACAGTGGGAAATCTTGTTAGCAATACGTGGGTTACATCATCCAAGGGATTCCCGATCAACCAATGAGACGATTTAATTTTGTTGTAATTATAGTTTTATTTTTTTTGTTGTGATTAAATTTTGAGTTGATTTATATTTTGAATGTTGTGGCGGTGAATTTTATCTTGTTTTGATTTTAATTTAATTTTGGTTTCTGTTTTGCGGCTATCCTAAGTGTTTTAGTTTTCATGTTGGGTGACATTGTTATTTTAACATGCAAGTTTGCAAAAAAGGAAAGTATAGTACAGCGCAGGTAAGTAAATTGCAATAAAATAAAATAAAAATGAACCTGGCGGGTCTTCTCATCATTTCCAACTGCAATTAAAATGCATGTTAGAGCATTTAAATATTTAAAAGAGAACACCTAGGTAAAGCTAAGGGAAGGTTCTGGTTGTGTACCAAAATCCCAATCTTATTTCTAGTCAATTTTTAAAGTGTGTTTAAGAATGATTTTCTTCATCAAAGAAAAATGAAGTTCAATTGTTCTTCTAAAGCATCCCATTAGGTTGAGAAAATGCTTAAGACGAGTCATGAATATCTTTTCAAATGCTTCTGGGATTGTTTTGAGTCCAAATGAATTTCATTATATTGATGAATTGATCATCTGGGGGTTTTGATTCTTGCTCAATGAACTTTGATGTTTGAATATCCTATGAGTAAGGTGATATTTCATTTGACATTTTATTTAAGAGTTATAAAGGTGAAAACCTTTTGGGGCAAATTAGTGCATTAAATAACTTAATCGTTCTTAATTGAAGTTGAATTAGTGATTTAAGATGATTCAATTTAGTTATAAAATTTTTATTGGTTTTCAAATATTTTAGATTATTTAGGTTGAAAAGTTGTTTTAAATTATTTAATTCAATTAAGTTTCGATGATTTAAGTTCATTTTAACTTAATTATAATATTTTAGATTAATTTTAATTGGTTTAACTTAATATTTTAATTATAATTGTTTCAAATTAATCTTAATATTTCAAATTTGTTTTAACTTTAGTTTTAAATGATTTCAAATTAGTTTTAAGGTTTGTAAAATTTGTTTTAATGTGATTTTAAATTATTTCAAATTAAGCTTTATTTTGATTATAAGATGTCAACGTTGTTCCCTTTTTAATTATTAGTTTCAATTATCATTTTTATGTTTTCATTAATAGGAGTTAAGTGATATTTGATCAAATCATTGGTTATGGATTCATTTCAAAGAATTAGAATCTTCCTATGTCAAATCCCTTAACCTTAATAATTCATGCCTTAATTAACTTCCAAAGTTTAAATGATTTAATTAATTAAGATTTCTTTTTTAATGTTTAAGGTGATTAATGAGTTTCTACCACTTAGCTGCCTAAGCTTCAATCATCCAAAAGGAAGATTAAGATCAAATATTTACCCTTCCCTTTGGTTAAGACTAAATATTAATTAAGGCTTAAGTTCCTTAATTACCTTTATGCCCTCTTGAGTTTGTTCATTCTATAACTAACTAAATTAAGCTCAAATGAATTTTATATTTTTATGTCACCCCACTCATACGTCAATTAAAACATTAGAGGAGAAAATGTGATTTTTATAATTTTATCTTAATTTATATAATTAGTTTTGTGAAAAATAGGGATTTTTAAAGAAAATTCAACAACATGACCAAGATGAAACTTCTGTCCTTAAGGAAATTATGGGAGGTTCCTACTGACTAGAGGACCACTTGAACCAATTTTGGTGATTTTTTTTAATTTTATTTTATTTATTATAATTATTTTAAATTTTGGAGTATTAATTAATTATAAAATGAAATTGAAGTGGAAAATTAAGTTTTATATTTTTCATAAATTTCTCTAAGGTTAGAGAACTTAGAGAAACATATTTTATATTTTTATTTATTTTTCTTTAAATTTTTATAATTATTATAGTGAAAGAGTTGAAAATCTATTTATTAATATTAAAAATTACCCTAAGCCTTTAAAATTTAATATCATTACTTAGAGACTTAGGAAAAATATTTGGTTGGTTCCCAAGTGATTAGGAGACCAAATATCACATTTTTGTAAATTTTAATATTTTTTATGATTTTTACAATTTTTTAATTATTAAAAAATTTAAAAATGGGTTAAAAATGAAAATTTTAGAAAAATTTCAATTTTAATTTTATTGAACTCCTCTGACCTCAGAGAGCCCTTAAAATTGGTTTAGTGAATTTTTTAGTTATATTATGAGTCTTATGAATTTTTTAATTTCAAATGTTGTCATGTGACTTAGATAATTCATTTAGTGAGTAAAATCAGTTCCAATTGACTTGAAATTTTTATGTGAGATTTTTATTATCCTAAAGAACACTGGAGAATTCATTTCATGTCATTTTGTTTTCTGGTTGTTCCAAATTGATTTAATTTCAGTTTTGAATATTTAGCGAAATTAGGGTTATTCCTAATGAGCTAAATCAAATTAAAATTTTCCTAGGTTCCTCTTGTCTAGAGATACTTTCCCTAATTCTTCTGGAATTTTATAATCAACAAACTAATTTTTGGGTTTAATTTATTAAAACAAGCACCTAAACTTGGAAAATATGGATCTCTGCCTAAAAGTCTCCTCTGACCTTGGAAAATTCAGGGAATGTTCCTAAAGACAGAGGGAACAAAAACCCATAGTCCCAAGCCTTGGTGAATTATACATGTTAATTGAGAATTAAAATACTCAAGGTACTAAATAAATAATTAAAAATCAAATACCTAAAAAAATATTTTGATTTTAATTCCACATTATTCTCCTATGTTCACCGAGAAAGATGGTTTTTTTAGTTTATTTTTAAGATTTTTCTATGCAAAGATATGCATTTTTAATGTTTTAGGGATTTAAATAAATAAAAAATTCCTAATTTCATACTTAAGTGACTCAGCACTGACTGTATCTTGCGGCGAATCGAAAGCACACGTGGAACAGTTTTATTCGGCGCAGCCATCTGAGTCAGCGTGTGCTTTATGTACATAGCTCTCGTGTAACTCGATCACCGTTGTCCATTCATTACACGCGCCATCCGATGGTTGTTGGTCATCGTCTTCGTCTGGTTCAACCGAAGAGTTGTCCACGCTAAAACCCTAAGATCTCACTCGATACTCGACCAAATCAAGCGTGGTTGGTCTCTATCGATGCGTCTAGCCTAAAAGAACACATCTATACAGCTAACAAGAATTAAAATTGAGTAGAATGAAATGGAGAATTACTGGAAGCTTAAGAAGAAGAAAGGTTTAATACCTTTGCTATGAGAGGTGAGGCCTCAATCAGAGATGCTCGACACGTTTGTTGGAGTTGTAGAAGCCTACGGATTGAGCTCCTGGTAGTGGTGAATTACCTAGACCCAAGTTCATACAAGTCTGATTTAGAGCTCTGGCCCATAGAATAGATGGGTGGCCTGGTGAGGGGACTTTCAATGAGGAACCTCTTCACTTAGTGTGGGGATGGTGTGGGTGCAGTTAATTTGATTTTGGTGGAGTTTCTAGGGATGTCCTATTTTTGGCCTGAATTTCAACTTAGAAATTGAGCTTTGCTAGTGGCAGTCAAGGCAGAAGAACTATGTGGATCTTCTTCTCTTGGCTGGGAATATGTCTGGGAGCAATTTGGGAGGGTTTTGTGAGAAAAAGTTCAACACCTGAAACTTGGCTGTGAGGGAGGCATTTTATAGCCATGGTTGGAGAGGGGAGCTCAGGGCCAAGCAATGAGTGCCCTAGGCCGCTTAAGGTGAGGGCTGAGCAGGTCAATGGATGGTTAGGGGATTTCTCACTGTCATGGCTGAATTCTGAGTTTTAATCCCATGGGGGGCACTCGGGCATGCCTATTCTGGTGGCTGGGGCGGCTGGCAAGGACTAGCAGGCGGCTGGCATGTTGAGGAGTGGAGGAGGAATTCAGTGGCATTAATTTTGGGCAAGGAGGTTGCTTAAGGGGAGTTTAGGGATGTGACTTTGCCTTAGCCAAGTGGCTTGACCCAAAGTGGTGGACCATTGGTCTATGGATCATGGGGCTTGGGTTGGGTCAGGTCAAACGAAACCTAGGGAGCCTAGGGTTGGCTGCCATGGAGTTGGTTTGGTCAAATTCAACTAGGTTTGGTTTAATTTGGATCATGTGTTCACATGCGTTGGTTTGGATTTAGGATGGGCTAACTTGAGCTTGGGTTTGGTTGGGATCAAATTGATTGATCAAAATATTTTAAATGATTGTTACAAAGCTTATGGAAGAGGTTGGAGTGAATTGGGATTGATTTAGGAAGTGAATTTGATGGATTTCGGTGATTTGGTTAATTTGGGTAACCATGAGTTAAGTTGGATTTAGATTTGGTTAGGACTTGGTTAGAGCTCAATTAATGGTTCAAATAGATGTCGTTGATTGTCATGAAAGGTATTGGATAGAATTTGGGTGGAGATTTTAGGGTTAGAGGATTCAATTTGGGGAATTTAGGCCATGAGACAATTTTAGGGCAAATTTTAGGGATTTTGGTTCAAAGAGATTTTGAATGGAATTTCAATCTATGTTTTGACCAAATAATTATTGTGTTTGGTATAAAAATGTGTTATGAAGGTTTTAGAATAATTTTTCGGAGCATTTGAGTTGAATTGGATTGAATTTACGCACTCTCGGGTTCATGGGTAATTTAGGGCGAAAATTGGGCATTTTGGTTTGAATAGGACTTTGGTGAGGTTTTAGTTTAAATTGGGGGAAAATTGATATTGAATTTTGTTTGTGGTGGTGTTAGGAAGAGTTTACAATTTGATTTGGAAAAAATTGAGTGGCTTTGGGTTTTTTTAGGGTGAATTGGGTCATAAGGCCAAATTTGGGGGTTTTGGATTAAAGTTGAAATTGAATTCAAATGTGGACCAATTTGGGCTTTGATATGATTTATATTTGTATTGAGGATGTTTAATTGAAGTTTAGATTTGAAATTGGGCAAAATTGGGGTCAATTGGGTCAATATTGGGTTTAATTTGGGTACTTTTGGGCTAAATGGGCCAAATTGGGGCTTTTGATTAAATTGGGCTAAATTGAAACAATAGGGGCATGTGATAGTTGAAGAAAATGAAATTAGGAATATTTGAGAGATTTTTCGAATTTTTTGGGAATTTTTGGAATTTTTGAAATTTTAGGCTAAGAGGGGTATTTTGGTCATTTTGGGGTTTTAGTGGAATTTTTTTTGAATTTGGTAAATTTGGGATTAATTGGTCAATTTTGGATGTGGGGAACAATTTGGAAAGGTGTTTGGAGAAATTTGGGTAATTTGGGGAATTTTGGGTGATTTGGTGGAATAAGGATTTAGGAGCATGTGCCATGGACTTAGCCAAGTCCAACCACTTCGGGACCAAGTCTAGCCATATGGTAACCACTTTATGACCCTTCACATATTGACTCTAGCCATCTTAATAAGAGATTAGTGGCTTTGGTTCAATCATGTGAGTTTCATAAAGGTTAGAAAGAGAAGGTTTTGAGGTTTGGGTTAAATGGCCTAGGGGTGTGTGTGTGTGCAAGAGAAGCTCAAGTCACTCAAGGTTACCCCAAACATTCTTATGGGAACTCACTATTGGTTGCCCATATGGTGGTTTTAACCTTCCAAGGTGATTTAGAGTTTTGTAACCATCCAAGAGGGGTTCCAAGAGGAGTTAGGAAGTGGCTGAAGATTTTCTAAATGTGGGTCCCAACTCTAGTCCTCTAGGATAGTCTAGTAGAAGTTCTATGGATATCCTAAGAACTAAGAGGAAGATCAGACCTCACCAAAAATGAGGTCAACACATACACACAGACTTCGTGTTCAACCTACATTGACCCTAACACAATTCAAACATTTAGATTAATTAAAATTGAACCTAAATCAAATTAAATCTTTAATTTTGTACAAATTGAATCTATAACAACCGAAATATTAGTTTTAACTCAAACAGAACTTAATTCAAAATCAAGTTAACTTAAACTTTAGGTTCAATTTAAATTGGACTTAAAACAGTTTAAACTTTAGGCAACTTAAACTTAAAATTGAATCTCAACTACTTTAGGTCACCATAGATTGAACCTATATTTTAAATTCTACACACATTAAATCAAATATCATCAAACATAAGGTTCTACCAACATTGAACCTAAATCATCTTATACATTAGGTTCTTCCTAAATTGAGCCTAAGTTATTTTATACTTTTGATTCTACTTCAGTTGAATCTAAAAAGATTAAACCTTGGATTCTGCTTAAATTAAATTCAATAATATATACCCTTTTCGATTCTACCGAAATCTTAGATTCAATCTAGAATGAACCTAAAATTATAAATAAATTGAATCTAAGTGATATAGAACTTTAACTTCTACCTGAATCATCTTCTGTTTTTTTGGTTTTACTTAAATACTTAAGGTTCTACTAACATTGAACCCAAATAATCCTATATATTAAGTTTTACCTAAATCGAGTTTAAGTCACTTTATACTTTAGATTCTATCTAAATTGAATCAAAGTAATATCAAACTTAAGGTTCTATTTAAATTGAGTCTAAAACCATCTTACACTAGGTTCTACATAAATTGAACCTAAACTTAACGATCTTTGTTAAATCATATAAATGACAATAAAATTTAATCAGCTAATAAATTGTAAACAACCTAAAATCATTCAATCTTTATAATTTGACAAAAAATTTAAAACGTAAATGAAACCTTAATCGACAGAGTTTAACGAACTCAACTTGAAACACAATTTTATTTCATCTACAAAGATTTCTTCGATGATGCAATCTGTGATTATTGACAAGAGTCTTCCGGTCCTGGTTTAAACATCTTTCGAACTAAGTAGATCATTGCATCTGACTCGCTGGGATGACAAAGCCATAGACATCTTTACCGATTTTTCTAAATATTAAAATTTAACTAACTAAATTAACAATTTAAGAAATAAAGTCAAATTTATTTCTTTTATATGAATAAATTAAAATTTGACACGGCTTTTCTTGCAAGTTGAAGATAAGTTCAATTTTAGATTTACTTTGCATGTTATAAGGATGTGCTAACTCTGTTTTACAGGTGACTTTCTGATGATGTGACAATAAAATTCAAAACAAAACCAAAATGACAACGAAACAAAACAAGATAAAAACAATAAAATAAAACAATAATGACATCAAAACAAAATAAAATCATAACTTTTGGGTAGTTTGTGACACTTAGAAACATATTACCCTTATGATCAAACATTGATGTTTCTTTCCTTGATCTTAACACTAAAAATTTTTTAGAGAATGAATGTTAACATTAATCAAGAGTTTTCTTAGGTAATTTTAACTGTCTATGATGTAATTAACTATAGAAATTTGCTTTTGTAGGAGAATACAAAACTCAGGATAGGTATAACACCAAACATATCTAGTTAATAAATTCTCCATGTGGTCACCCTTATACGAAAATCTCCAGAATTAGACATTCTAGAATCTTCTCTGTAATGTTCACCAAAACCCTGAAATTTCTTATTTTTATTGTTTTCTATTTTCATCAGCCCTTTTCTTTCTTCTGCAAGCTTCTCAATATCAAAGAATCTTTTACATGATCCAAAAGAAAGTTTAGTTAGATATTAGGGAAATATGATAGATAAATAGAGTGGTGACTCCTTAATAATGAAAACAAAAGACATCAGACATTCACAGCAACGGAGAATTGACGGCGCAGGCAGTGATGATTCTCCTGGATGCCATCAATAAGCTTATGGTTTCTATTACCCTGAGCAGTGGACCTTTAGAGAGAGACTATTATATCAGGCATAAAGGAAGAATTGGCAGTCCTCTACGAAGATATGGTGGCACTAAGTGCTTAAGTGATGGCCCTCTAGAATTAAGTTATGGAAGTTTTACTTTCCGGCTTGTTTTGTCACTTTCAAGTAGAAGAGATAGAATTGAGAAATATAATTTTTATGGGTGAAGGGAGTGCCTTGTATGCAATTATGAGGCGTCGAGGTTTAGTACTAGTTTTGGTGGCCAATGTTGCAGTTGTTAAATATTTTTCTTCACAAATTAAATGTAAAGTTTTTCTTAATTTAAAATGTATTCCTTGTAAAATATTCTTGATTTTCTTGCCAAAAAGATGTGCATCTTCAAAATCTAATGTATAGATTCAAGGCATTTCAAATTTCTTGTGTACCCCATATATAAGGTTAAGCTGGGAGTTAGTTAACACTTTCATTTTTCACTTCTTCTTTTTTTCAGTTTCTTCTAGATCTTCATGGATTCCAAATATTATACAAAATATATTGTTCTATTAGGGAGACCGAACAATCTACTCTAACAGCTTTCGATGTGGTGTTGTTAGATGACACTTGTATGCTTGACAAAAGTGTCATGCTCGAATAGGTACAATTGGATGTTTGTATGACTAACTATATGGGAGATGAATTGATTTTCTATTTGGACTAGTTCTGATGCAAAGTCCGGAAGCCACTTTGCAGAGAGATCTGATCGAATTTGAACTGGAATGGAGTTATCCTCACCAAAATTAAGACTAACTCCATTGTGCTAGTTATGACTTATGTGGTGTGCCCATGTCAAATGGAGATTACATAGTAATGGAACTAGTATTCCCATGTGTTCTCTTTCAAGGTTGAGTCTAAAGGTTATGTTGTCTTTATGTTGATCAGAAAATTTCATTTGATCAACTTAGAGAAAAAAATAAAAGTTTTGATGTTTTAGTTCTTATGGGGTTCTTTGGAAGATTGGGGCATCACCACCAGGCTAATTGGTTGCCCATAAAAGAGGGAAGGGGCTTCTATCCGAGCTCAAGGTGCTTTAGTCAGCAACCATTTGAAGAACTTTTTAGCAAACAAATTCAACAAACCCATAATGGTCAATCGCGTGCTAAATTTGTACAAGGATGTTCCAATGACCTCTGAGCTATGGGTTGCTTTCTATGAGGCAAAAGAGAAAATAAAATTAGATACGGCTGCATGATTTTCCAAGGAGAAGTCAAAAAAGAGAAAGACGATAGGAACTTCACCTCAAAAAGAAAAAAATCAAGGAGATAGAAGAGGGCAACCTGATCCGAGCACGGTCTAAGCATCAAATTTAATTCACTCTATTTCTAAAATTTCAGTTGTTATTTAGAACAAAGATACTGAAGAGTTGACACTAATTAAACAAAAACCTACCTTAACGAATTTAGAAGCCTCAAGAGACCATCTATGGGAGGAACCAATGCCTTTGTATGAGAGACAAGGGAGTCCTCAGATTGCCCATCCATATAAGAGGCATCCCAACCATCAACCTCAAGTCATATTCTTTTATCTAAGAGAGATGAAGCCAGTCAGTCTTCTTCAATAGCACCTTCCAACATAGTTGAGATGGAGAGTACATAAGAGAGTTTAGAAGAGAAGTCAGAGCTGGTCAAAGAAGCAGCGCATCATCAAATCGGGTAAAGACATATCTTTTGATTCGGACTCCATTCTTCCCTCACCATCAAAGCATGAAAAAGGATTTAAAGACCATTGGATTCCTTTGCAAAATAAATAACCGAAGGAATTTTTTAACTCAAACTTCATCTTCATGCTGATAAATGTTGAAGGGGATTAGTTTCCTCTGACCCTGGAGTCATTTAAGTATGTCATGATCATTACAGATGCCTTTTGGTTAGAAGGTCTAGAAAAGCATTTGGACAACCACCATCCTATAAAATTATACCACTCATTCAACTACTTAGAACTGCTAAGATACCATGTAATGCACCATCTGACTTCACTCAATCTAATTTTCAAAGATAGATTATTGAACTCATTTTTGGTGAGGTCTTTTCTTTCCTCTTTGTGCTTAGGTTCTAGCCATAGGACTTCTCCTTGACAATCCTAGAAGACTAGAGATGGAACCCAACATTTAGAAATTCAAACCAAATCTTAACTCTCTTTGGAATACTACATGGATGGTCATCAATATCCAAACCACTTGGAAGGTTAGGACCAATGTGTAGGATGACAAGGATGAATTCCTATAGGATGATCAAGCCCTAGGATAGCCCTGGGTGGCCTGGTCTTGGTAGGGTCTAGCTTGCACACACTACACTCCTACACACATCCTAAACCCTAAACCATCCTTACCTAATCTTGACGCCTGGTTCATTAGAGCACTCGTATGGATGGATCCAAACCCCTAGCCCTTGGCTAAGAAGGTTAGGAACAACATATTAGATGTTTAAAATGAGCACTTTCTTGGTTCATGGCTCGATCTAGACTATTTCACGCCACCCAACCATAACCAAATTCCTTTTTTTCAAAATTTCTAGTTTTGACATTGGGTCCTTAAACTTACCCAAAATTACCTAAATTGCCCCTAAAACCACAAAATTTCCCAAAAATTACCCAAAACAACCAAAATGTCTAAAAATCATTTCAAAACAATTCTCATCTCTTAAATCCAGCAAAATACCCAAATACACTCCAAATAACATCCAAATACCCTAAATACCCCTTTTGGCCCAAAATTACAAAAGTTCTAAAAATTCCCAAAAAATTCCAGAAAATCTTAAATATTCCAAATTTCATTTTGTTCAACTACAACATAACCCAATTTTTTCATATTAACCCACTTTCAACCCAAAATCCCAACTTGGTTCATTTAGCCCAAATGGACCCAATATCAAACTAAATCAACCCAATTGACCCCAATGCTGATCAAATACAATTTTAAACTTCAATTCAACAACACAAATACCAATCTAAACTAAATCAAAGTCCAAATTGACCCACATTTGAGTTCAATTCCACTTGAAGTCCAAATCGCCAATTTTGCTTAAATGATCAAAAAACCCCCAAATTGACTTAATGTCAACCAGTCTTCCCCAAACATTTCAATCATAAACCCTCCATGACACTCCAATAAAACCCATACAACATTAAATTGTCCCAATTTAAGCCCAAGCTTAGCCTAAATCCACTTGAAATCCAAGAATACTCCATTTTAACCCAAATTGAACACATGCCCAAAATCTACCCAATTGATTGGCCTAACCCTAAAATCTCATCCCAATTGATGTTGGGAACTCTTAACCACATTCCCCTTGAGCATTTGAAACATTCAATTGAGTATAAACCCCACCTTATCCCAACTTAGACCCAAGTTGATCCAACTCACCCAAAATTAACCAAAATCTCAAAATCCACCAAATTAACCCATCAATTGAACTCAAAACCATTTCAAGTCTTCATAAAATTTCTTCATTGCAATCAAGTGCAAAATGTTGCTCAAGAAATTTTGACTTAAAAGAAACTTAAACCCAAGTTATCCCAACCTTAACCCAAATGAACCAAATTCAATCCATGACCAAACCTAACCAAATTAAACCAAATGTGACTAAACCAACATTTCCACAGCCACCAAGTGAACCCTAGGAACCACCCTAGATCCACCTAACCCAAGCTAGGTGAGCCATGGACCAAGGTTCCCCCATTTTAGGGGATTTCCTCCCTTAACTGGCTAAATCTCCTTTTGCCTTACCCCAAAACCTCCCCACAACTGATTAATCACAATTAAACCTTCCCCTGACTCAACTGACCTGAGGCCCAGCTCCCTTATCCTTGCCGGCCAGCCTAGACTCCGGAGGGAGCCAAAACCAAGAGCTACCTCCAAGCTAAACTCACCCAAACTCCACCTATTGGCCACCTCAGCCAAAATTGTCACTAGAGCCCTTCTTACCTCAACCTAAGCAGCTGAATCCACCCGATAATTGGCCCTCAGCTCAGCCATATGGCCTTAGCCATATAAGCACCCTCTTTCGGCCATGAATAAGGTGCTGAAATTTTTTCTCCAAGAAACTCCTCCAAATTGCTCCCAAGCCTTCCCACAACACAGAAAAGCTTAGCCCCACTGCCTTTCTGCCCTTATCCCCATTGATTGAGCTCAATTCAGAGCTCAATTTTTGGCCAGAAAATAGGACACCCACTGAAGCTCAACTAAAACCAAATTAACTCTTCCTAGACCTTCACGAGAGGTAGAGAAGGAGTTCCCTAGTAAAAGCCCCCTCACCAGGCAGTTCATTTGCTCTATCGGCTAGAACACCAAATCAGGTATGGTCACATTCATATCCAAACAATTTACCATCACTCGAGGCTTCATACCTAGCTTCCTTAGACCACCAAGAAGGTGTGAAGCATCTTTGATCGAAGCCTCACTTCTCAAAGCCAAGGTATTGAACCTTTCTTCCTCCCGAGCTTCCAGCGATTCTCCATTTTATTTGGCTTAATTTTGATGACAAACACAGAGGACCAAATCTCATGTGATTTGGTTGAGAGATGAGGGAGATCTTAGGGTTTTTGTGTGGAAGGCTCTCGGGTTGAACCAGACGAAGACGATGAACGAATGTCCTTGGAACACGTGTGTAACGGATGGACGGCCAAGATCATTTCGGATGAAGAGATTAGACAGAACAACAGAGACGCGTGGCTCTCACTCAGAAGGCGGCGCCTAACCAGGAGAGGCTGCGTATGCTTTCGACCCGCCGTAGGTATAGGAGGCCCCGACGTGGTTAAGTAAGAAAATCTAGATTTTCTGAATTTTTTAAATACCAGAAACTTCAAAAATTCATAATTTTGCAAAGAAAAATCATAAAAAAAGATTTAAAAATACCCTCTTGCTCAGTGAGCAGAAGAGAATGATGTGAAAGAAAAATCAAAATTATTTGCTTAATATTTATTTTTAAATTAATTAAATACAGTAAACCTTAAATCAATTCTCCACTCACACACACAATTCACCATGACTTGGGACTATGGGGTTTTTGTTCTCTCTGTTATTAGGAACATTCCTGAGTTTTTCAGAGTCAGAGAAGGTCCCCATATCTATTTTTCAAGTTTTTATGTCTATTTTGGTATTTTAATTCCAATAATTAGCATAATGCTTGGAAAATTCCAGGAAAATTAGGGTAGGTTCCCTATGACCAGAGAAACTTATGATAATTATTGCATGAGCTAAAACATTAATAATAACCATGATTGCTCACATGACCTCAAGCCAATTTTGAATTAATCATAACAAATTCAAAATGGAAATAAATCAAAATCAATCCTCCACTATTCCATAGGATAATAGGAACCCCCATAAAAAGTTTTGAAGTTAATTGGAAATGGTTTAACCCATTAAATGAATTTTCTAAATAACATAGCCTTTTTTGAAATTAAAAAATTCATAAAACCCAAAATACAATTCAAAAATTCGCCAAATTCATTTTGAGGGCTCTCTAACATTAGAGGAGTCTAAGAAAATTAAAATTGGCATTTTCTAAAAACTTTCATTTTTAACCTAATATTGAATATTTTAATAATTAAAAAAAATTATAAAAAAGATAAAAAAATGTAAAAATTCACCAAAATTTCATATTTGGTCTCCTAATCACTTGGAAACCAACCAAATATTTTTCCTAACTGTCTAAGTGAAGATATTAAATTTTGAAGTCTTAAGAAAATTTTTTAATATTAAAAAATGGATTTTCCAACCATTTCACTCAGATAATTCTAAAAATTCAAAGAAAAATTAGAAAAATATAAAATTTCTTTCTCCGAGTTCCTTGGGATTAGAGAGATTTATGGAAATTATAAAACTTAATTTTCCACCTCAATTTTATTTTATAATTAATTAATACTACAAAATTTAAAATAATTATAGTAAATAAAATAAAATTCCAAAAATCCCAAAAATTGATCCAAATGGTCCTCTGGCTAGTAGGAACTTCCAATAATTTTTCTAAGAACATAAACTTCTTCTTGGTTATGTTGTGGAATTTTCATTAAAAATCCCTATTTTCCACTAAAATAATTATATATATTAAATTAAAAATAGAAAAATCACATTTTCTCCTCTAATGTCTTAATTGACATGTGAGTAAGGCGACATAAAAATTTCAAATTCATTTGAGCTTAATTTAATAAATTATTAGTTGAATGAGCTTAAGAGGGCATAAAGGTAATTAAGGAACTTTAACCTTAATTAAAATTTAGGCTAAGATCAAAGGGAAGGGTAAACCTATGATCTTAATTTTCCTCTTGGATGATTGAAACATAAAAAGTTAAGGCGTAGAAACTCATTAATCACCTTAAATATTAAAGAAGCAACTTTAATTAATTAAATCACTTAAACTTTAGAAGATTAATTAAGGCATGAAATAATAAGATTAGTGAATGTGATATAAGCAAACTCTAATTCTTCAAATTGAATCCCTAATTAATGAATTGATTAAATATCATTAAGTTCTTATTAATTAAGCTATAAAATTGATAATTGAAACTAATAAAGAAAAATGGAGAAAATCTTGAAAATTTATAATAAAACTAAAACTTAAAACATTTAAAACCAATTTAATGTTAGAAAATCAAATTAAAACAAACATAAGATATCAAAACTAATTTGAAACTGTTTAAAACTTAAATTAGAACAAATTTGAAACATTAAGGTTAATTCAGAATAGTTCATAATTAAAATATCATAAGTAACTTAAGACAGTTTAAAATGTTAAAAATTAATCTAAAATGTTAAGACCATTTAAAATATTAAAACTTTGTCAAATTAAACAACTTGAATATTTTTCCAAGATAAAATAATTTGAAACATTTGAAAAAGATCAACCAAAACTTTATAACAAAATTAAATCACTTTAAACCATTAACTCAAATTTTAAATTAAGATGGGTTAAATTCTTTAATGAACTAATTTGCCCCTAAAGGCTTTTCATTATTATAATTCTTAAATGAAGTATCAAATGAAATGCCACCATACCCATAGGATAATCAAACATCCAAATTTACTGAGTAAGATTCAAAACTTAACTTAGCCTAGGTGATTGATTCATCACCACAATGAAACTAACTGAACTCGAAATAGTCCCTAAAATGTTTAGGAAGATGTTCAGAATTCAGTCCCAAGCACTTCCCTAACTTGATGGGCTGTTTTAGAAGAATAGTGCGACTTCATTGTTCTTTGATGAAGAAAATCATCCTTAACCAAACCAAGATCCTAGCATAGACGTCATAGGATTTGGTAGTCGACTAGGACTTCAACCTAGATATCATAGGACTTGGTAGATAACCAGAGTCTTCTCGTAGCTTTACCTAGGTATTTGCTGCATATATATAAATGTCATAACATGTATTTTAAGTGCAGATGAAAACGAAGGGAATGCCCACCAGGTACGCATTTAAGTTTATTGTAATTTACATTCGTGATTTATTAAATGTTTTAATTTTCTGCATTTATAAATTCATGAAAATGATCGAACCCAACATGCTTAAATGACTCAAAATTTAATCACCAACAAAACAAAACAGTAATTATAACTAAAATTAAAACGTCTCGTTGGATGATCCAGGAATCCCTCAGATGATATAAGCCACATGTTGCTAACGAGATTTCCCACAGTCTAAATGAAAGTGTTGAACTCATTCAGTTTAGTTTAGCAAATTCATTTGGAGTAAGTGAATCAGATGAAAATAGTGGTGCTGGGATGATAGAACCAAGTGATCTTAATCGGTTATGCTTAATCAACTTTAAGATTTGTTTTAATTAAAACCCTAAGCCATCTCAATTTTCAACCTCTCAAAACCAAAACACTTCTCTAACCTCCTAATTGTCACTTCTAAAACTAAACATTCTACAACAACAAGGATCTTGGACATAGTGGACAGCACGGCCATCTTCAACAGCAAAACAAGTCTTCATCAGCTTAACCCTTCCTTAGAATTAAATAACCAAGCCATAGAATTTCGAGGTAGTTTCCTTAGTGCAACATAAAACCTCAACCTGTCTTTAGGCATTTGCATAATCATATTATGCAAATTAAGCCCTAACTCGTCTCAGGACTCTAAGGTAGCCATTTGGTACGACATAAACCCTCACATTTTCTAATATATTTTGTATGATTGTATCATACAAGTATAAGTCCTAATTAATTAAAATTTTCAGGATTGAAACATTAAATAAACTCTCAAATTGAAGCCAAACAATAGGATAGTCGGGAAGTCACCGAAGTTCACTTCGGGTCTGTGACATGCCCTACTTCTCTTCCTTTGGATTCCTAAAATAGTTATTCCAAATTTGATCTCATCCCTTTTGAAAATTCCAAAATCCAATCTTTTGAAACCTTAAACTTTGAAATTCTTAAAAGCAGAACCACTAACCATTATCAAGAGTATTATTGTGAGTCTTCGATCATCTAAGATGTAATTAACTATAGGGGCTTGCCCTTATACGGAACTTTAAGAACCCAGGTAATATAAACCCTGCATAATTCCTTTATATTAAGTAGGGGAATTTGTCGGCTTATAAAATTAGTTCACAGACCAAATGAATGTTACAAATCTATTAATTTATTTAATCGAGCCACATTATCAAACAGTGTGTCTATTCCTCGGGATAGATACACGGTTTGTGATGTGGTGCTCGTTTATATAAACTTCTCTGAGGTGTGAGATCAATTTGACTTCATATCTTAAATTTTTCAAACTTAAAACCATTTTTAAAAATCAAAATACTACTTTCCAAATTATATATATATATAAATTTAAATTAAACACTTAACTTAAAATACACCGACAACTTTCTGGCGACTCCGCAGGGGAATAGTTCCTCTCTCCTTTTTGATCAGATGGTTTTGCTTTCATAAATCAGTAGAGAGTCCATATCCCTAGTGGATCAAAACTACCATTCTTTTTGTTGACATACCATGTTCATTTCTACCTTGAACGAGTACCATCAACACTTCTTGAATTTTCGAGCCACTGTTTAGACATACCTAAACAGAGAGGATCCAGAATCATTTTACTTCTCCGAGGTGGGGTGGATCCCCAATAGGTGTTAGCTTAGGAGCGGTTTGTTGAGATTAGAGTCTTGAGAGGTCTTGTCTCCCTTTTCGATTCTAGATTAGGTCCTTTACCTTTCTTTACTCTTCCTCCTTTAATTATTTTGCTACTAATGAAACCTTTTAAACTACAAACAAACAAACCTTCTAGACTACAAAAAATGAAAAAAATGAATTTTGAAAAACTTTATAAAAAAAAAATAAGAAAATGGATAAGAATGTGTTCAGACTCTGTTTTTGGAATAATTCTTTTACGTCCTAAGAGGTTTATGGAGGAGGGAAGCATAGTATGGAACTGACGTACAGAATCTACCCTGCAGAAGATGACTGCTCCGAAGCTGATTTTCTCCTTCACCAACGGATTGAACTTGCCAGTCAGCAATGATGAATTGCCTGACGATGAGGTCAATCATTTCAGACAAGGATTCAATAATACGGACATCAAGGACGTTACCCACTTTGCACTAATGGCTAAAGTACCAGAAACTGTGGAGCCTGTGATTGAATTCAACCTGAAGTCAACACAAGAGTTTCCTCCCCTACAGAGGGTCCCAGTTGAGGAACACACCGCTGTTCATAAGAGACTAGCTACCACTCCTGGGACTGTCATCTTTACCCCCACTGGTCTGATCATCACTGCAGCTACCCCGATTCCCGCCAAGCTGACGGGGAAGGAAGTCCGAGTTAGTGATGAGCCTGTTACCGTGGAGGGTTCGGCTTTCACTGCAACACAGTTTGTTTTTGAGATAGGGTCCAGTTTGAGATTTCTACCCTTGACCAGGATACAAAGGAGGAACACAAACAAGAAGATTGCTAAGATCAGAAAGACCAGAGCTGCTGAAGCTGCCCTTCTTGAAGAAATTCCTGAGGAAGAGGAGGAGCTGCCAGAGATCTCACCGCTGCTAGAGGGGAGTAGGTTCCACCCTCTCTCTGCTACCTCTGATGAAGAAGATGCCTGAAAGATTGCCGCTGCATTACCCCGACCTGCATACTACGATGATTGTAAGAGGAGGAAGATGAAGACTACGCCGCTTGCCCAGCTGCGAGCATTGGTTGAGAAGTTAGTGATTAAACAGGGATGCCCCGTATTAGAAAATATGAGAAGGATGAGGCGAGTACCAGTTAGATCCCACCTCGGACCATAGGTAACCCCGATCACTGCTCTAGAGAGACCAAGGAAGAAGATACGAACTACTTAAAGGAGGTCACCTATCATTGTATTAGGTCATCATATTAGAGAACACACCACCTACCGACGTGCAACCGACAGACCATCCCGTCCTAGGCTATCAACTTTAAGAAGGATGGTGTGGCAACCTAATATCAATGAAAACATACTGACAGAATGCTCTGAGAAGAGAAGTCTTGCTAGAGAGCCCAAACCTAAAGAGAGTGTTGCGGCCTTGAAGATAACTACAGAAGATGAAAATCGACAGTAGTCATCCGATAACCGTTAGACTGTCTGGAAGACACTGCTCGAAGCCGCTATAGGGAAGTTGAGAACTGACATCCAACAATTGGTGAAAGAAAGAAAAGAAGAATTAAGGAATGAAGATGATCTGTCAGAATTCATGGATGAAGAATTTTCCGAAATCAACATGGTCGAAACCCAAGCATCGTCAGCTTTGCTAGGAGCTCCAGCAGTTGCAAAGGAAGATGACCCAGAGGTGCTGAGGTTACGTCTTCAGGAGAAGGACGATACAATTTATCGAATGGAGAAGAAGATGGAGGTGATGGCAGATGCCCTAGCCACGCTTCAAAGTCAACCTCAAACCCAAAAGGAAATGCCCCTAGAAGTCATTCACATTACAAACGGAGGAAAGGAAGTTACATCAGTCAACTGAGATGAGCAACCAAAGAAAGATTTTGCGTAAATTATGTACCTGAAAAGGACATTAAGAACATGGTGGAACAGCAGATGCAAGAAGCCCTAGCCCACTCCAAGAGAGGAGCATCTATTCAGACGGTTAGACCTTATCCTAAAGAATTTGATGCAGTTTAATACCCAAAGGGCTTCGTACCACCTCTGTTTAAGACTTTTGACGGTATGAGGAAACCCCCTACAACATGTTCCACATTTTCGTGCTAGTTACTACAACACCGGTGGGAGTGATTCTTTGCTATTTCGCCAGTTTGTCAGCAGCTTGTCAGGGATCGCCTTTGATTGGTATGCAGAATTGCCAAATGGTTCGGTCTAGACTTTCTCATAATTGGAAAATCTTTTCTTTAAATGGTTTACTGGGGCTCAGCACCACATCACTATCGCTGATTTAGTGGTGGAGCAACAAAAGCCGAAAAAAACCTTGTTTGACTACATCCTTCGATGGAGAAATCTAAGCATGAAGTGTGAGCGACAACTTCAAGAATAACATGCAGTCGGTATCTTTCTTAAGTGCATCCACCGCCCGATAGCACTTCTCCTCAGAGGATTCACAATTAAGACTTTCAAGTAGTTACTTAGCAAGGATGTAAGCTTGCAAGAGGAGGTAAAACAACTGAATTTCGTCAACAAAGCTGATAAGTTGATGCCAGTGAAGGCATTTGAGAAGAAGTCTGAAATTTTCACGGCAGTGGATAAGGGTAAACAACAGTACAGATACAGCCAAAAAGGCTGCAGCCAAGTTATCAACCACCGCAACAGAATTATCAACAACCTCAGCAGAATTATCAACAGCCTTGACCGAGTTATCAGTCACCGCAACATCATGATCAATCACCACCTCGCCCAACACGTGGCCTGAAGGAGCTTTTAAATAAGGAATACCCTTTCGAGACTGAAGCAGTGGCTAAAATGTTCCGCAGTTTAAGTAAGATGCCCGATTTTTAGCTACCAGAGCCCAGGAGGCCAGAGGAGGTCGACAAGAAAGATCATCTTAATTACTACCCTTACCATAGGATGCTCAGGCACTAAATAGAAGACTGCTTCACCTTCAAGAGCTGGCTCGAGTATAACCTCAATCGAGGGAACATAACGATCCCGAAAGAGTACATGAAGGAGCCCCAAAAAGGAGGTTCCATCAATGTCATTTTAGCCGATCCTATTATTCTGATAGACTCGTACACGACCGACTTTGGATGGAGTACTGTTTGGACGAAGTCTTCAAAGAAAATATTTGATCACTTCCAAACCGCTTCGGTGCGTGCTTTAATTCAGAGTTCAAAACTCACTAGGCCGGCACTATCAATTGCAATTGAAGAACCACCCCAGAAGGAGGAAGAGATCGCAGAAGAAAAGAAGACCGAGGCTCCGAAGAGTAGAGTAGGGGCTGCTTTTTCTAGGATGGTTGTTTCTGATTCGGGGGAGAAATTCCTCGGACTTCTAACTCTGTACGATTATTTACTCGCCCCGGCGGGATCTTATAATGATAAGAGTTATAGTGTCGACTACTTTTTGACTCTTTCTAACGATATGTAACTAACGACAACCAACCTAACTCGGATCTCGATTTCGATACGAATAATGATTCTCAAATCATACAAAATCTCGACAAAACCAATGAAGGAGAGGATGTCCACAAGAGTGGCTATGAAAGCCTAGGAAGTGACAAGTTCATTTGTGAATTCTAAGGAGCTCCGATTGCGATAGAATTGGAGTTAAAAGATTCTGAAGCAGCTACAGAAGAGCCAGTCCTTCCGATTTAAGAAGAGAGACTGACAGATCCAACACAAGATTCAGATGAGATAACATAAGTGAATTTGAGGAGTGGAAAAGTCCTACCCCCGAGAATGGGACCAAAAGAAAATGGAAAGCAGGTGATTGTTCAGGAAGAACCAACCCCGACGGAAAAATTGCCCATTCGGGAAGAGGCTGAAGTGTCTATTAATAAAGTGGATTATAACGTGCAAGCCCATCTTCGGAAGCTACCAGCCAAACTAAGCATTTATGACGCTCTGATCTTATCAAAGGAGATGAGGGAAACTTTGATCAAGGCCTTACTTGATCTAGAAATTTTCTTAGCTCAAATAGCCAGTAATTCCTTAGATGAGGTTTTATCGTCAAAAGAACAGTACGGTGTTACTTTCACGGACAATGACCTACTGCTCGAGAAAGCTGATCACAACCGACCTGACTTGAGGTCTGCCCCGCGCGTTTTTATATACTTAAAAATATAAGAATTCAACACCACTACAAGAAGATCTAAATCCTCAGCAATAGTGCCAAAAACTAGACTTGGAGCTTAATTTTAATTTTAGTAACAATTATATATTATAATCTTTAATCATAGAGTTACATTTAAACGCAAGTGTATGTATCACTCAAGTAATACAGGGCTCTAGTGGAGCCTTGGATATAGATCACACAGAGAATATTTTAGAGGCTATAGACTAGGATTATAGAAATCAATTCAGAATTACAACTAAATCGAAATTGCTTATATGTCACTAATACGCAATTGACAATAATATGAAATTTAAATTGAACTAGATTTACAAACAATTAATTAATACTACTAAAGTTAAGTTCAAATGTATAAGCAAGAATCTTTCTCCTTTGTTAAGATATTTAAGTGAATAGATAATTAGAATTATTTCTAAAATTGTGTTGTGCCAAATAGGAGCATACCTATTCTTTACCCTTTGGTCTAGGCATAAAGAACATTGACTAATCCTATGCTTGGTTATTGAATCTGCAGCTAGGTTAGGAGGATACCAGCTCTCACATAGGAGCTCCCACATTCCCCTCGCTTGAGGGCTAACAATCTACACTTCAGCACCCAAACGATAGGGCCGAATTGAGGATTTTAACCCGTCACTCTAAAATCTTCAATTCTACGCCCGATTAATATTATTTCCCTATTTATTTGCACCCTGCTTCCAAGGATTTTGATCTTCCTGAATCTCGGATGTAATCTTTACTATAGTTGTTAAACTCAACAAATTTTAACTTTTCAATTTGCTGGATTGAATGTAAACTAAGATCTAAGTTAAAGATTATCACAACTTATTTAAATATTTTATGACACATTAACTCTATTTATCATATCACAAAAATATCAAAACAAGGAGAAAGATAGAGCAACTACTCAGAATTCATGGAGAGGATGCAGTAAAACTTGAATTTCATATATAAAAGTAAATTACGACAAACTAAAGTAAATAAACACAACTTATCTTAAATTCCTCCCGAAGCAAACTCCTTGAAGTTCCCATGAATCTCTTCCTTATTTACAGTACACAGAATTCTCTTTAGAAATGCCAATGTAGAAGAGATCTCTCACCTCCATTTCACTCTTACCATCCTTCGAGGAATTCCTCACAATCCCTATTTGAACTCACTATATAGCACTCACTAATAACAATGGACACTAGTGGATTTTCTATAGGACAGTAAGTAACTATTAGAAATCTCTAATAGTACTTTTTACAGACTCTTAGTGACTTTTAGAAGACTCCAAAAGGACAATTTTTTGGCCTAAAATGGTTCTTTTTAAAGTTGTTGAAGATTCTCGAAGGTTTTCCAGGCAACCCTTCGAAAGTCGTCCAGATTCGACATATATTGTAAAAGAACCTCCGATCCCGCCGTTGGCGGCCTCGTGTTGCGCCATCAGCGGCCTTCTAGAAACTTAGCATCAAATGGACCTCACCATTGGCGGCCTTGACATCCACCGTCGGTGGCCTTTCTTGCAATTAATTCTGAACTCTCAGGAAAATCACGCCGTCGGTGCCATCGACCTCGCCTTCGGCGCCCTAGGTCAAATTTGCATATTTTAGCCCTTTTTGCTCCAAATTCACTCCTTTTTGCATATTTTCACTCCTTTTTCTTTAAATCTTTATACCTGCAAAAAAACACCAAAAATACCCTTCTTTAAAGTGTAATATCATCAAAATTTGTTTAAAATAGACATGAAAATCTTAACCTTTTTTCCTTGGGTCAAAATCCCCAAAACATTAACCATAACTAGTCCTAAAGTAATCTTTAGTACTACATAAAAATTATGATTCATTGTGGTAAAGTTTTAATTCAAAAAAACTATAAATTTGATTTAAATAAATATTATAGCAAAAATTTTTAGAAAAATGTTCAAGTAATTAGATTAATTCTGCTGGTATAAGGCTATCTAGTCATCAAGTCTAAGAGTTCTAGTTTTCAATTCATTTCAAGATGAATATAATTTGCAATATCAATTCACTTAGAATATTCAGAAGATAGGAACTTCATGAGAATTCTATTAAGTAAGGAAGCTAATCATAAATATAATTTCAGAAATGCTTTTAGTTTTCCCTTTAGGTTAATCGAAGCGAAGCCATTTTTCGATAAGGCATTTCCTCAAGCTTCACCTCACTTACATTTTTTTTCTTTTGGATTGTTTTTGAATCTTTTTCTTTTTCTTTATTTTTCTCTTTTTTAAGTGAGGATTACTATATCTAGATAGTCAGTTAATAATTTTGAACTTCACTTTTCTTTTCCTAAATTTGAAACCTTTAAACATTTTTTACCTTATGCTTTATAGTTTTTACATCATTGAATTCCATTCTTTTCTTTCTCAACAAAATTCCTAAGATTTTTAATATTTCAAAATGTAGTATTTCTTACTTTAAATAGTTAACTATAGTCTTATTCTTTTATACCAAATATCTTAACTTACAAAATTAATTTTCATTACTAAAAATATTTCCTTGAATTTTTTATAATATTTAGATAAAATCTAAACATATTTATCTGAATTAAATTTTATCACAAAAATCATATTATAATTTTTGAAAATATGTTATTTGAGAACATATAATAGTTACGAATTTCTTCCCTCCCCCAAACATAAAGTTTTTTTTTAATAGAAATAATACAGGGTAGAAAGAAAAATTCTACATATAAAATTCATACCTTTGCACTTTAGGCATTTTTATCTTTTTGAAATTTGTAGGTTCTTCTCAAAATTTCTAACTTCAACTGAATTGTAATATTTAAAAACCTTTCTACACGCATAACAGTTTAGAGAAATTGCTGGGGTAATGAAAATTTAAAACAAGTATTTAAATTAAACAACAACAATAATCTAACTACACTACACATGACATATGCATTTCACAATACATAACAAACATTTTACTATTTTAAACTAAAAAGTTCATGGTTTCAATTACCATCACAAATATCACAAATATCCAGAAATGAAAATGCAAACTGTCATACCGAACACATATCTTAGAAACAGGCATAGTCCACAAAATACAATAAAAATCAAAGTACAACAACAAAACTAAAACAAATAAATACATCACATCACATCACTATCACAAAGATCAATCCAAATCCCATACAACATTCTCATCACCCTGGTCAGCAGAAGGATTGGGCCGATACTGAGTATACCAAGGGCATTTTGGAATGATGACATCAGGCTCTCCTTTATAGTATCTAGCCTGAGCATCATAATTTGCAATCTCAATTAGAGTGCCTCTGAGGACACTCACTATCATGGTCATGTCTTCTCTCTAACCCTTCAATCCTGTGTTCAATTCTCTATAATTTTCATCCAACTGCTCAAAAAGTTTCCTCTAAAGGGTCATGGCATTCATCAGATCATATAAGGTAGGGGGACTAGAGGCAGGAGGGTCATAGCTAGTAGAAGGAATGTCTCTACTAGTAGAAGGTGCCTCACTCCTACTTCTTGTTCTTCATTCCTCACATGATTCATAAGTCTTTATATTTGATTTACTAATGGGTTTCATCGGATACACCCATTCCTCATCATCTCTCGCTTCAACTCCAGATAATTGACTAAGTGCATAAATAAGGCCAGGATGCCCTAAATATCCACTTGTCTCACTCCTTGTAGTGGCCATAATATTCTTGTAGATTATTCTCCCCACACTCATGTTATTCTGAGTACAGAAATTCAGAACAGCTCTATCTCTCGAGACTTCACTATGATGGTAGGTGGGTAGGAGAGTCGAACAAATGAAATAATGCCATGCCTTAGTAGTGGCATTCATCATGGACAATGGAAAGTTAATCCGTTCATGATTTTTTATTTTCCAAACTCCTTTCCAATCAGTGAGAAAGTCAATAACATCGTTCAATGGACCTTCCATTATTCTAAATGTTTCATACTCGCTAGAAAAATAATCGTGAGGTCATAAAAAATATAAATGCGGTTAGCATTAAAGTTGACAGAGAATCCTCTTACTTGGACTGGTTCATCCTCGAGTTGAGTAAGATTGGAGTAGAACTCCTTCACAACTTCGATAGCAGTTTTGTTTGTTGTGTAGCAAAAGTTATCACATCCTCTCTCCTTGATAACTCTTTCCACCTCTCCTCCAGGATTTTTGAAAAATTGATCTTGGATGCATTTATTACTTTGAAAGAGTGAAGTACATCTCTCTTGTGCTTTTGTATTTATGAATCTAGACTCGTCATGTTCGAGTCTTTTCTTTTATCTTGGAGCCATTGTTTGATCTATCAAAATCACAAAAATTCAAACTAATCTCCAAAATAATAATACAATTGCTTTTAAATGGGGTTTAAAGCAATCTAATCAGTTTTATGAATTTCTTCCAAGTCTTTTCTCCACATATTCAAATTTCCCAAAATTTCTTAATGTGGAAGAAATTAATGTTGAAAATAAAAAATTTTTACATAGGAGTGAAGCTCTTACCAAGGGAAGATGAAATAAGGTGTTAAATTTTGTTGAAATTACTCCAAATCTGAGATCTATCAAGCCCTAGGTCAACTTTTCGGGTAAAACGGGGAAGAAGACGATGAATAGTAGAATTTGACAAATCAAAATCACGATAAATAAGTAATTTTTGCGATCTCGCCGTCGGCGGCATGGAGCGCACCGTCGGCGGGATCTATTGAATAAAATTCAATTTTTCTTGAGAAAATCACGCTGTCGGCAACCTCGAGCTCGTCATCGGTGGATTCTCAAAAAATGATCATTTTTCAAATTTTTGTGATTTCGATCAATTTTAAGCCTAGTTGTCATCCGTTCGATCATTATAATCATATATTTTAAGTGATTAAGCGATGTATTAACACAAATTAACATACACACAACAATACTTCACATTTAAAAATTGAATCCAAGTGTTTACAACACACAATATGCAACACTCATAAATAGGTGTTTTCTCAACCTAAATCCATTTAATTAGCATCGCAATCCAAACCACAACACTCAAAATGCTGAGAACAAACATTTTAATCATTATCTCATCCATACTGAGATTAAAAAGTAAACTACGAAAGCAATCACAATAAAAAAATTCAAATCAAACACAACATAATGAAAGCAAATCAATTCTACTACTCTTCTGAATCTGTACAGGTTTCTCCTTTGATATCACCCATTGCTTGAACATGGACAAACAGGCTGTAAAAAAGTTTGAACAAGAACTCTTCAATTGAATCTTCATTAGTCCAACCCATCTTCTTCATGAAGCATATCAAACTAGCTTCAAATTGCCCAGTATGATCAAAATGTTCCTTCATTCTCCAATCGATATGATCAAAGAAATCAGACATATTGTTAACCGTACTCATAAAATTTTGTACATGCTTCTCTAGATTCTTGATTTGGTGTAAGATCATCGGTGTCTTGTCTGCTACAAGAGGTTGAATAGAAACAAATACTAAGATGCTTGATCCATGATCACACCCGTGTCATTCCCCTCGTCATTGGCTGGGAACATACAAGTTGGGTCTAAAGATTTCTAGGGTAGCAGAATTTTCTCCCAAATCTCGTACAAAACTTGAAACAAACTGCATATTGAAAATATTATGGAAGGGTCTCCAAGCCCTAGGGATGATCCTTGAACTATCAATGCAAACATAAACTTCATAATTATTGATCCAATATCAATGGGTCATCTCATTTGAATGCATTAGTTTAAAATTGCACTTTCTTTCATGACTTTACCTGGGCCATCTCATTTGACTACAGTAGTTAAAAGTACATTAAAATTGCACTTTCTTTCGTGACTTTGCCTAGGCCATCTCATTTGAATGCAGTAGTATAAAATTGCACTTTCTTTAGTGACTTTGCCGATTTTCATCGTCGGCAATAACATTGCAGATATTAAAAAGTGCTAATTCTTTGAAACGAGATTCATCAATTCAACCCATGTTCTTTATCAAGCATATCAGACTCGCTTCAAATTGCCAAGTATGATCAAAAGGTTTCTTCATTCTCCAATCGATATGATCAAAGAAATCAGATTTATTGTTAACGTAGTCATTAAATTTTGTACCTTCTTCTCCAGATTCTTAATTTGGTGTAAGATCATCGATGTCTTTTCTGCTACTAGAGGTTGAATAGAAATTGAATTCTGAGATGCTTGATCCATGATCACGCCCGTGTCATTCTCCTCATCATTGGCTGGGAACATACGAGTTGGGTCTAAAGGTTTCTAGGGTAGCAGAATTTTCTCCCAAATCTCATACAAAACTTGAAACAAACTGCATATTGAAAATATTGTGGAAGGATGTCTAAGCCCTCGGGATGATCTTTGAATGATCAGGCCAAACACAAACTTTACAATTAATTATCCAATATCAATGGGCCATCTCATTTGGATGCAATAGTTTAAAATTGCACTTTCTTTCGTGACTTTGCCTGACCATCCCATTTGAATGCAGTAGTTTAAAATTGCACTATTTTGTGGCTTTGACAATTTTCATCGTCGGCAATAACATTACAGATATGAAAAAGAGCTAATTCTTTGAAACGTGATTTAAAAGTGCTGCAAAAAAATTAACGTACACATTTTCTCTAACTTCCCGTCGTCAAATTCGTCCATCAAATACTGGTATATTTCATTCATAATGTCTCTTGTCTGCACGAAATTTGAATAGTGGCAGACAAGAACATTCTCAAGCATATATAACTCATTAATTCTTCCAGAATTGAATGTTATCCACCTACCTCGCACATAGACACTTCCTCGGTTGATTCCCTGTAAATTGGAGTAGAATTCCTTAACCACTGGAACGACTACTGCGACAGTAGTTTAGCTAAACACTTCCCATCTTTTCCTCACAATATTTGTTTAATTGGTGATGAAGAATTGCATAATCCTCTGTTGACGAATCCTCTTTCCTTAATAAGCATTTTCTTAGACATCACTTTGTTGAAAAGTCGTTTCGCCTCGGCACTAACGAACTTTCTCCGGTTGAAAACTTGAAATCTGGGGTAATCTACTGAGTTAGAGGTCATTAGAGAGGAATTGAAAGGGATTTCCATTCATTTTTTGGAGTTGGAGTGTTTAGGAACCATTCATGGGAGTTTATAAGGGTTGAATTCGCTAAATACCGCCAAAATTTGCCATTTCAAACACGAAAAACTGCTCACTAGCCGATCCCGCTGTCGGCGGCCTCGAAGGCACCGTCGGTGAGCCTTATGCAGTTAATTCTTGGTCTCTCAGGAAAAACCCACCGTTGGCAGCATCGAGCGTGCCATCGGAGCCCTAGGAAAAATTTGCATATTATGTCGTGGCCTTTCACGTTCCAAATTTTCTCTATGGATCCAAATTGTTGATAATCAAAGGTCAAATACAAGTAGTATAATTTAATATTATAAAAAAACATCAATAAATTCAAACAAACATACAACAAATAAAGATAACTTTGGGTTGCGTCCCATAAAGTGCTTGGTTTAACGTCGTCAGCTCGACCTATTAAGTTGTTATTCAGGTTGACTCAGCATTAAAACCTCTTTATAATTTGGTCTTTTACCCTCAAAATATGGTTTTAATCTATGTCCATTCACTTTAAATCTATTCCCAGTCTTCTGATCTTCAATTTCAACAGCTCCATCAGTGTAAACCTGAGTTAGTGTAAAGGGTCCTAACCAACAAGACTTCAATGTCCCAGGAAATAATTTCAACCTTGTATTGTAAAGCAAAACTACTTGCACTGGTTCAAAGTTCTTCTAGTTAATCTTCTAATCATGCATTAACTTCAGTTTTTCCTTAAAAATTCTATTGTTATCGTAAGATTCATTTCTTTATTTTTCTAATTCATTCAATTGCAATAATCTCTTCTCACCAGCATTTTTCAAATTATAGTTGAATTCTTTAATCGCCCAGTATGCTTTATGCTCCAATTCTACTGATAAGCAACATGTTTTTCCATATATAAGCCTGTAAGGAGTCATACCAATTCGAGTTTTATAAGCAGTCTTGTATGCCCATAATGCAGTATCCAGTCTTGCAGACCAATCTACTCTACTAGGATTTACAGTCTTTTCTAAAATTTATTTGGTATCACGATTAGAAACTTCAACAAACCATTGGTTTGAGGATGATAGGCAGTAGAGAATCTATGAACAATATTAAATTTTTTTGCCAATCTCTGAATGTATTTATTCCTAAAATAGGATCCTCCGTCAGAGATAATCACTCTCGATATTTCGTATCTTGTGAAAATGTTTTTCATTAAGAATCTTGAAATACTTTTAGCGTCACAATGGGGTAAAGCTTGTGCTTCAATCCACTTTTATACATAATCAACTGCAATTAAAATATATAAGTTCCCAAATGAAGGAATAAATGGTCCCACGAAATCTAATCCCCAAATATAAAAAATTTCCACTTCTAACATAAAATTCATTGGCATTTCATTTCTTCTAGATATATTACCTACTCGTTGGCATCTATCACAAACTTTGATATATCTGTAAACATCTCTGAAAAGAGTAGGCAAATAAAATCCAGTTTGTAAAATTTTATGCGTAGTTTTGTCAATGCCAAAATTTTCTCCAAATTCAGAATCGTGGCATTTTTGAATAATTTGTTTAGTTTCTTCATAAGGCACACATCTCCTAATAATAAGATCATTAAATTGTTTATATAATTATGGTTCATCCCAAAAATATGCTTTTGCATCATGAATGAATTTTTTATGTTGCTGCAGAGTTAGCATAGGTGGCAAAATATCGCTTGTTATATAGTTAACAATATCAGCATACCAAGGTATTTTCCACTCATTTATATTATAAAGTCTTTCATCGGAGAAATTTTCTGTAATTTCATTGTCAGTATTAGATGATTCATGATATTCCAGTCTTAACAAATGATCAGCAATTTGATTGTCAGTTCCTTTTCTATCAATCACCACAAAATTGAATTATTGCATTAAAAGTACCCATCTAATAAATCTAGGTTTAGTATCCTTCTTTTGCATCAGATATATAATAGCAGTGTGATCAGTATGCACAATAAATTTAGTTTCAATTAAATATGATCTAAATTTATCAAAAGCATGCACAATAGCTAGTAACTCTTTTTCAGTAACTGTGTAGTTAACTTAAACATCGTTAAGAGTTCTACTAGCATAGTGTATAACTTTAAAAATTTTATCATATCTTTGACCAAGAACAGCTCCAATAGCATAATCACTAGCAGCACACATTAATTTGAATGGTTTCTCCCAATCAGGTGAAACTATTACAGGTGATGTGATTAGTTTTTCCTTTAATAATTCAATGAAATTGAAGTAGTCTTTAGTAAATTCAAATTTCTTGTCTTTTTCTAAAAGTTGGCATAGAGGTTTAGTAATTTTTGAAAACTCTTTAATATAGCACCTATAGAGACCAGCATGTCCAAGAAAACTTCTTACCACACTTACTGTAGTAGGAGGTGGTAATTTAGCTATTACTTTGATTTTTGCAGGGCTACTTCCATGCCATTTTCTGAAATTTTATGCCCTAATATAATTCCTCCTACAACCAAAAGTTTACATTTCTCCCAATTTAGAACTAAGTTAGTTCTTTTGCATAGCTCTAAAACTTTTTCAAGATGATTTAAGCATGCGTCAAATGATGTTCCAAACACAAAGAAATCATTCTTAAATACTTCTATTCCATTATCTATTAACTTACTAAAGATAGACATCACACATCTCTGGAATGTCGCAGGTGCATTACATAATCCAAAAGTCATTCTTCGAAAATAAAAAGTTTCATAAGGACTAGTAAAAGTTAATTTCTCTTGATCCTCAGGAGCAATAGGTATTTGATGGTAACCGGTATATCCAACCAGGAAGCAATAGTACTTGTGTCCAGCAAGTCTATCCAACATTTGGTCAAGAAAAGGAAGAGAAAAGTGATTTTTTCTAGTGGCGGCATTTAATTTTCGATAATCAATACAAATACGCCAACCATAAACTTGTCTGATAGGTATTAATTCATTATTTTCATTTGCTTCGACAGTCACTCCTCCTTTCTTAGGAACACAATGAATTGGACTTACCCAAGTACTATCCGAAATAGGATATATAATTCCAACATCTAACCATTTTAAAATCTCTTTTTTAACTACATCTTTCATTATAGGGTTTAGTCTCCTTTGAGGGTCAATTTGTAGTTTATATTCTTCATTTAATAAAATTCTATGCATACAAATCAAAGGACTGATTCCTTTAATATCACCTAAGTCCAACCAAAAGCTTTTTTGTATTTTTTTAAAGTGTCCATTAATTTTTGTTCTTTAATTTCATTTAAGTCTGAGGATACAATTACTGGTAATGTTGAAAACTCTCCTAAAAGTATATACTTCAAATGATTTGGAAGATTCTTTAATTCAATTTCAAGGGGTTTTACAACAGATGAAATTAATGTTTCATTTTCTGGTGCTGTTGAATTGAGCGTTTCAAATTTCTCCTGAATATAATCAACTTTTTCACTTTTATTTTCAACATAATTATCTTTTTCTAAATCTTCTTTTTCTTCATAATTATCCATGAAATATTCTCTTTTCAGATAATCACATATATCCATTCTGAAACATTCATCATCTTTTTCTATTGAAGGATATTTCATTGACTTTGAGATGTTAAAGGTTACTTCTTGATCATTTACTTTCATTTTCAATTCTCATTTTTGAACATCTATCATTGCTCTTCTTGTAGCTAGGAATGCTCTTCCTAAAATGATTGGAATTTTTTGATCTTCTTCCATATCTAAAATGATAAAGTCCACAGGAAAGATAAATTTATCAACCTTGACCATAACATCTTCCCCAACTCCCTTAGGATATGTAATAGATCGATCAACTAACTGTAGAGTTACAGAAATTGGTGCAATATGTACAATTCCTAACCTTTTAAAAGTTAATATAGACATCAAATTTATGCTAGCTCCCAAATCACATAATGCTCGCCCATAAAATTTTTCACCAATAACACACGGGATAGTGAAACTACAAAGATCTTTATGTTTTTCAAGAAGCTTTCTTTGAATTATTGCACTACACTCTTCACTGAGTGTAACAGTCTCATGATCTAGTAACTTCCTTTTTTAGTTGAGTATATCCTTCATAAATTTAACATAATCAGGCATTTGTTCGAAAGCTTCAACAAAAGGAATATTTATTGACAATTTTTTCAAAATGTTTAAGAATTTAGCAAATCTTTTTCCTTTATCTTGTTGCTATAGTCTTTGAGGAAATGGTGGTGGTGATTTTTCAACAGTAATTTTCATAGGTTTCAAAGGAAAATCAAGATATAAACTTTCGTTTTCTCCTTCAATTTTTTCTTTTTCCTTTGCAACTACAGTTTCTTTTTGAACTCTAGTTTCCAACCCTTTTCCACTTATCAATTGAATAGCCTTAATTTGTTCTTTTCCTTGATCTTTAGGATTTACTTCAACATTGCTAGGTGAAGTTCCAACAGGTCTATTGCTTAGTGCAGTAGCAATTTGCCCCAATTGGTTTTCTATGTTTTTAATAGCAGCTTCTTGATTTTGTAACTGATTACCCATATTCCAAACTAATTCTTCCATAGATAACTTCTTTTCCTTAAATTGTGAATTATGATAAAAACCCGATGGATTAGAAGGTTTATAATTAGAATTACCCTGGTTGTTTATATTTCCTAATGGGTTTATAGGATCGTTCCCCCACTGAGGATTAACAGGATTTGCATTACCTTGGTTATTCCAATTAAAGTTTGGATGATTTTTTCCAACCTGGATTATAATAGTTTGAATAATGGTTATTTTGTCTATTATTTATTACATTTATATTTTCATATGAAGATTGAGCATCTACAATTTTTCCTAATGAATTTTCTTCTAACACTGGAGGTGTTTGAGAACGATTCATTTCGTATTAATCTATTTTCTTTGAAAGAGCAGTAATTTGAGAAACTATCATAATTAAAGCATCATAATCATGAATACTGACTACTCTCTTAGGATTCACCCTTTTAGCAGGCCATTGAAAATTATTGGTAGACATTTCTTCTATTAAAGCATAGGCTTCTTCAAAAGGTTTAGACATTTGAGATCCACCAGCAGCAGCGTCAATTATAGATCTAAGAGATCCTACTAAGCCATTATAAAATGTTTGATTAATTAACCTATCTGGTAAAACATGATGTGGACATTTCCTAAGAAGTACTTTAAATCTTTCCCAAGATTCATATATCGATTCTCCCTCATATTGACTAAAAGATGTGATATTATTTCTAAGCTTAGCAGTCTTAGATGGTGGAAAATATTTTGATAAGAATTTTTGTGAAAGTTCTGCCCAAGTTCTAATAGATCTAGGTGCTAACTAATTTAACCAAGCCTTAGCCTTGTCCTTTAGCGAAAAAGGAAAAAGTCTAAGTCTGACAGCATCATCAGATACTCTGTCGTACATAAAAGTAGCACAATGTTCTAAGAAACTTGCAAGATGTAAATTAGGATCTTCATTTAATGTTCCACCAAATTGATTGTTTTTCACCATTTGGATAATTTCAGGTTTAAGCACAAATGAATTAGTGGCTACATCAGGATTTTTGATATTTAAGTGAATTTCATCTAATGTAGGGTTAGCGTAATTTCTTAGCAGTCTAGAATGATGTTCTTTTTCTATTCTTTGGTTGTTTACGTTATTTTTCATTGGTTCAAAATTTATAGGTTTTTTTCTTAGTTTTCTAATTCTCCTAACAGTGCATTCTAATTTTGAATCATAGGGTATAAGATTTTCAGAACCAAATATACGCATACAATTGAAATCAGTACACAACAAAACAGTTAACTAAATAAGTTGCAATTTTATAAAAAGTTTTCTAACAGTCCTAAATTGTTCGTTACTATAATTATATTTCCCAGCAACATTGCCAGTTTGACTTAAGGTCCTCCTCGCGCGTTTGTATATTCTTAAAAAATATAAGAATTCAATACCACTTCTAGAAGATCTAAATCCTCAGCAATAGTGCCAAAAACTTTACTTGGAGCGTAATTTTAATTTTATTAACAATTATATATTATAATCATTAATCGTAGAGTTACCTTTAAATGCAAGTGTACGTATCTCTCAAAAAATACAGAGCTCTAGTGGAGTCCTGGATATCGATCCCACAGAGAATATTTTAGAGGCTATAGACTAGAATTATAGAAATCAATTCAGAATTATAACTAAATCGAAGTTGTCTATCTGTCAATAATACGCAATCGACAATAATATCAAATTTAAATTTAACTAGATCTCTTAACAATTAACTAATACTACTAAAGTTAAGTTCAAATATATAAGCAAGAATCTTTCTCCTTCATTAAGATATTTAAGTGAAAAGATAATTACAATTTTTTTTAAAATTATGTTGTGCCAATTAGGAGCATACCTATTCTTTACCCTTCGGTCCAGGCATAAAGAACATTGACTAATCCTATGCTTGGTTACTTAATCTGTGGCTAGGCTGGGAGGATACCGGCTCTCACTTCGGAGCTCCCACGTTCCTCTTGCATGAGGGCTAACAATCTACACTTCAGCACCCAAATGATAGGACTGAATTGAGGATTTTAGCTTGTCACTCTAAAATCTCCAATTCAATGCACAATTAATATTATTTCCCTATTTATTTTCACCCTGCTTCCAAGAATTTTAATCTCCCTTAATCTCAGATGTAATCTTTAGTATAGTTGTTAAACTCAACAGATTTTAACTTTTCATTCGGCCGGATTGAAAGTAAATAAAGATCTAAGTTAAAAATTATCACAACTTATTTAAATCCTTTATGGCACATTAATTCTATTTATCCTATCACAAAAATATCAAAACAAGGAGAAAGATAAAACAACTAATCAGACTTCATGGAGAGGATGCAATAAAACTTGGATTTCATATATAAAAGTAAAGTACTACAAACTAAAGTAAATAAACACAACTTACCTTAAATTCCTCCCCAAGAAAACTCCTTGAAGTTCCTTTGAATCCCTTCCTTCTTTACAATACAAAAAATTCTCCTTCGAAATGGCCATGCAGAAGAGATCTCTCACTTCCCTTCCACTCTTACTATCTTTCGAAGAATTCCTCACAATCTCTATTTGAACTCACTATTTAACACTCACTAAAAACAATGGACACTAGTGGACTCTCTATAGGACACTGAGTAACTATTAGAAATCTCTAATAGTACTTTTTACAAATTCTTAATGACTTTTAGAGGACTCTAAAAGAACAATTCTTCAGCCTAAAATGGTTCTTTTTAAAGTTGTTGAAGAGTCTCGAAGGTTTTCCAGGTATCCCTTCGAAAATCGTCCAGATTCGACGTCTATTGTGAAAGAACTGCCGATCTTGTCGTCGTGGCCTCGAACTGTGCCGTCGGCGGCCTTCTAAAAACTTAGCTTTTAATAGACCTCGCCGTTGGTAGCCTTGACCTCCGCCATCGACTACCTTCCTTGTAATTAATTCTGAATTCTCAGGAAAATCACGCTGTTGACGCCATTGACCTCGCCGTCGGCACCCTACGTCAAATTTGCATATTTTAGCCCTTTTTGCTCCAAATTCGCTCCTTTTAGCATATTTTCACTCATTTGTCCTTAAATCTTTATACCTGCAAAAACACATCAAAAGTCCCCTTATTTAAACTGCAATATCATCAAAATGAGGATAAAATAAGCATGAAAATATTAACCTTTTTTCCTTGAGTCACGACCCTTGTACATTTCAGTCACTATCGGAAAGTTCATGCTCTCTAGGGTGTTAGTTGATCCAGGAGCATCAATTAATATAATGAATCTTCGGACGTTAGTATACTTGAAAATTGATGCTCGTGAGCTCCAAGTAGACAGAATGTTACTAAAAGGATTCAATCAGAAAGGAGAAAAAGCTCTTGGATCAATAACACTATCAATGAGGATCGGTGATTTGGTAAGGACAACCACAAAATTCCATATATGTGATTTTGAGACGTCATTCTACACTCTACTAAGTCAACCTTGGATTCATAAGAATCGGATGGTACAGTCATCTCTACAACAGTGCATAAAATATTATGAAGGAGGAGAAGAACAATGCATCAAAGGTGACTTGCAACTGTTCTCCATACACAAAATTGGAATCCACAAAGATGTTGCTTACTACGCACCTTCAATGAAAACTATCTTCTCCAGAAATGCCACACCAAATGAAGCAAAAGAAACTCAAAACAATGAAGAACCTCAAATTCTAGTTCAACAGTTACTCACCACTCCTTTACGGCAAGATGGTGATGGTTTCTCCAGAACTCGCACTCGAGGTCGAGGCCGGGGACGAGGTCAACGAAGAAATGGTGGAACAGTTGAACAGAAGAATCCAATAATTAATGTTGATTGGGAGAGCAGCTCTGAAGAAGAAGAAATCAAGAAGGAATCTGTAAAGATAAATCAAAAGAAACCCAAGTTTAAGTTCTCTATCGAAGACGAAAAGAACGAAGAATACAAATCAATGTACGAGAAGATAAACCACTATGTACATACTATGACCCTAACCCTGGTCTATCATAGTAAGGTTGAGGGTATTGTGGTCAAGAAAGTACATGGTGGCGGTGCTAAGCCAATCAAGTTCTACCATGGCGCTTCTTCTTCCAAAACTCAAAAGTGATGTAAAATTTGAAGATGTTGCTTCATCTAAATTAATGGGATTGGCTTTTGTGTGGTATTCTCGTTGTGTTCAAAATTTAATTCAACGTGGTTTCTTACCTAAGAAGTGGTCAAAAGATCAATCTCAACGCTTTGAAAAATTATGGAATAATGCTAGTCGGCGTCCCTATTCAAAGCATGGTCTCAGATTCGGCACGGTAGGGCTAGCTGATGATATAGGATTCTGTTTGATTGTCATTTGTGAGCAAAGACTGCCTGAAAGCTTCACGTGACCTCGAGGACTTGCCAATCGGAGATGCTTCACCAGAATTTGAAGAAGAAATTAAATCTACAGTAGACGAGTTAATGGAAGTTAATTTAGGTGCTAGCGAGGAGCCTAGACCGATCTTTGTTAGCTCCTTACTCAATAAAGAAGACTCCAAAAATATGATCAAGCTACTAATGGAATTCAAGGACTATTTTTCTTGGGGTTATGATGAAATGCCGAGTTTAGCTCCAGAAGTTGTAGTTCACAAGCTAGGAGTGGATCACAGTGTCGTTCCAGTCAGATAAGCTCCGAGAAGAATGCATCTAGAGATTGAATAACAAGTAATAGCTGAAGTTAAGAAGCTAATCGATACTAATTTTTTCTTTGAAGAACAATACCCAACTTGGCTAGCCAATGTGGTACTAGTCAGAAAGAAGAACGGTAAGATAAGAATCTCCGTGGATTTCAGAGATTTGAACAAAGCATGCCCAAAGGACGAATTCCCGCTACCAATTTCAGAGTTAATGATCCACATTGCTTTGACACACGAAGTCTTTCCTTTCATGGATGTGTGGTCTGGATACAATTAGATAAAGATAGCACCGAAAGATGAGAAGCTCACAGCCTTCAGAGAGCCAATCAGAGTATACTGCTATACAGTATTGCCTTTCGGATTGAAGAACACAGGAGCAACTTACAAGAGAGCAATGACGAGGATTTTTTTATGATCTCATTCACAATCAAGTCAAGTGTTACGTGGATGATATCGTCCTCCAAAGAAAATTGAAAGAAGATCACCTGTATAATTTGAGATTTATTTTTGAGTGATTAAGAAAATTTAACGTTAAGATGAATCCCCTTAAATGCACCATCGGCGTCACCTCTGGGAAATTCTTAGGATTTATTGTCCAACATCGCGGAATTGAAATCGATCTGGAGAAGATTAAAGCTATCTTAGAAATGTCGCCTCCGAAAACTCTAAAACAACTACGATCCTTTCAAGAGAAGTTGGCATATCTTCGACGCTTTATTTCTAATTTGTCAGGAAGGTGTCAGCCTTTTTCTGCTTTGGTTAAGAAGGATGCCAAGTTTACTTGGGACTCTAAATGTCAACATGCCTTCGATGACATCAAATAACATTTAATGAAACCTCCTGTATTAGAAGCCTCAGTCTCGGGTCGACCGTTGATACTTTATACCGTGGCTTTACACGACTCCCTCGGAGCCCTGCTAGCCCAGGTTACTAAGAAGGGTAAGGAAAATTCTCTCTACTACTTAAGTCGTCATTTAATTCCGACAGAGGAAAAGTATCCTTCTATTAAGAAACATTGTTTGGCCCTGATCTTCGCCGCTTAAAAGCTCAGGCATTAAATGCTTTCTCATAAGGTCAACCTTATTTCAAAGTTTAATCCATTACAATATTTGATGACCCGCCAGACACTTTCCGGCAGACTTGCCAGATGGTCGATGATATTATTGCAATTTGATAATACTTTCGTTCCTCTTCATATCGTAAAGGAACAAGTCCTAGCAGACTTCCTCGCAGTACACCCTTTGCAGGCAGAATCGTCTCTCAATGATGATTTGAGATGAACAGATAATGAGCTTAGAAGACCCCGATCATCAACGTTGGGAATTCTACTTTGACGGTGCGTCATTAGCACAAAAGGATAAAGAATTGCAAACAATAGTGCCCGGTAAGGCAGGAATCCGACTAATATTTATAACACCGCAGCAAGGCATGTTAAGATACTCCTACCATTTAACAGAACCGTGTACGAATAATGAAGCTGAGTATGAAGCCCTTATAGCCGGACTGGTGTTAGCCATTCAAATGGGTACAACCGACATCAACATACGGTGATTCGTAATTGATCATACAACAAGTCACAGGGCAATAAAAAATTCTGAAACCAAGACTCGAACAGTACTTCCAGTATGCAATGAAATTGTTAAAGTAGATTTCGAATGTGATGATATACAAGATTCCAAGATGAGAAATTGCTATTGCAGACGGGTTAGCCTGCCTTGCAAAAGAGCTTGCCTGCTTACAAGATGAATCTGTTGAAATGTCAGTTCAAGGGTGACAGGTCTTATCACAGCTTGACAATGATACAATACACAAATCAGAAAGAGAAGAAGAAACAGTTGTAGCAGTAATAGAAACTACAGATGATTGGTGGCAGCCAATAATAGACTATTTACAAATAGGAAACCTACCGGACGATAATTCAGTAGCCCATCAGATCAAGAATAGAACTCTGTCATACGCATTAATAAATAATACCTTATACAAAAGGTCTTTCAATCAGATGTAGCTAAGGTGCCTGAGCGGGGCCGAGGCTCGTGAAATTGTTAAAGAGGTGCACTCAAGACTTTGTGGCACTCATCACTCGTGTCCGAAGATGAAAATGAAAATTAAAAGACTAGGGTACTACTGGCCCTCCATGATGACTGACTGCATGAAAGTTGCCAAGATCTGTCACCAGTGCCAAGTGCATGAAGGGTTCTACACCAACCTCCAAATGTGCTACATCCAGCAATCGCGTCGTGGCCATTTGAGTGTTGGTGCACATATAATGTGTGTCCGATAGAAATGCCTTATTCGAGAGGACTTCGTTTCATCCTTGCAGTGACAAATTACTTTTCCGAGTGGGCAGAAGCAATACCACTCAGAGAAGTGAAAGCACATCATGTGTTACAATTCTTCAAGAATCAAGTCAACTACCATTTTGGGGTACTGCGGAGAATCATCTCATATAACGGGTTCGCGCTCAAAAGCACGAAGATCAACAATTTTGTCAGAAGGCACAGGATCAACTTGCGCTATTGAACGATCTACTACCCAAGAGCAAATGGCTTGGCTAAGGCATTTAATAAAACTCTCATCTAAATCCTAAAGAAGACTTTGGACAACAATAAGAGAAATTGGCACGAGAAGTCATTAAAAGCCTTATGGGCCTACGTTTTAGAACTCCTGCTCAGTCTACACCTTACGCTCTAGTGTATGGGTCTAAGGCCATCTTTCCCTTGGAGGTTCAGATTCCATCTCTCAGAATTGAAGTCGCAAACAAGATTACTACAGAAGAGAATGCCAAACTACGTTTAGAATAACTAGAAAGCTTGGAAGGAATATGACTTTCATCGCAACAAAATTTGGAATTGTATCAAGCCAAGATGATCCAAACCCACGATAAACTGGTCCACCCATGGACGTTTAAAGTCGCTGACTTGGTTCTAATTCTCAAGAGACCTATTCTCGCACACTACAAGATAGGAGGTAAATTTGAACCAACATGGGAGGGGTCGTTCGTGGTCGACACAGTCTACTCAAGAGGTTCCTACCAACTTGTGAATTGTTGTGAAGAACGATCTATGCTTGCAATCAATGGACGTTATTTAATGAAGTATTACACAACCTGATGTTCCGAAGGATGAACTTCGAAAATGAAGTCTTATTCCTAGAACCATTGGCAAAGTAATCACTTGTGACTGGGTCCGAACCCAAAATTGATAAGAAAAATGATGAACAAAAGAATATATGTATTAAAAGAAAATATGTGAAAGAAATCATCTTAATAATAAAATTTGAACTTCCTTTCGAATCAAGACTCATTCCTGATTTCCCTTATCTTTTTCCGTTTTATTAAAACTTAAAAGAAATAAATAAACAAAAATTTTCATTAATGAACAAATTTTCTTATTGTTCTCATTCTTGATACAGCCCCTGATCCCTTCCTTATTTTCGCAAGAAGATGTCGAACATGCGGTTGATTTTGAACTTCAAGAATGACATGAGTCTAGCACTCGATGAAGAAAAGATGAAGGATGGGGCTGTGATTGAAATCAATTCTGATTTCACACTAGTCGGGTTACAGTACGAGAAGGCCGATTGGACACCAGTTGACCTGGATGAGTTCCGCAAGCAGACAGTGGTAAAATTGGTTGGCCCAAGTCAGCAAGCTACCGATAAGAAAATAAAAATGAATGTCGCTCATGTAACTGGAGCGGACAAGAACGTCAAGTCCATGGTTACTACAGCAGAGGGCAGGCTTGTCAGCTCCGTGCCCACAGAGTTTCGGGAAGTAAGGAGAGCTACTCTCACTCCAACCTAGCGAAGAAACAAGAACCGCTGCATTCACAATATTCTGAGCAAGCTAGCGGCAGACCAGCATAAAGAAATAAATTCTACCGTCAGTGCAAGTACGTCAAAGAAGTCGGTTTGGCAAAAACCAAAAAATAAGAGAACAACTCCTAGGACAGCAGAGAAAGTGGAGGAAACTTCAAAGAGATCAGAAATAGAGTCTATGCCACGGTTTAAGGCAGACATACCAGCTCTGAGGAATATTGTTGCGAAAGCAACCCCGGAGGATGTCTTGGTAGAGACTATCCATGAGGAGATCAAACAAATAGGAGAACGTGCTGGGGTTGAGCCATACATCCCATAGTACGTTACTAGACCTCGATGATTTCAGATAATTTCAGAGTACGAGCTGGAGAAGCTTCAGAAAGTTGAGAAGAAGACATCAGAGTATTTTGAAAGAATTTGAGGCAAGAAGATCAATATCCTGGAGCCTTGAGCTACATACGGATGTGTTTTCAAATTACGAGCAGCAGCAGATTGTGGATTACGTCTTCGAAGATCAGAAAGTGGGCCGAGCGGGTCACTTAAGAGGAAAGAACTACTCAGAACCCCGTAAATGGATGAAAGGAAATGGAAGAGTTACAATTCAATGCAGATGTTGCTATAACTTTGCCAAAGATAGGAAGGGAAATCCACCAGGGATACTCTATGGTAGCAATGTTGATCCTATGCCAAGAGTCATTAAGAGGATGGTCAAAAGGATGGTGACATGGCGAGTACTACCTGCAGATTGCATACCCAACAGCTGTATCATCAACATATATGAGGAAGGTGACTGCATACTTCCAAATATAGATCATCATGATTTCGTAAGACCCTTCTGCAGTTTCCTTCATCAATCAGTGCAACATCATGTTTGGATCAGACCTCTAGATAGTAGGTCCCGAAGAATTCAGAGGACTAGTGGAGATACCTCTACCGGCAGGTTCTGTTTTGGTGCTAAAAGGAAACGAAGCAGACGTAGCAAAACACTGCATTCCAGGGGTACCTTTTCAACAAGTTTCTGTCACATTCAGAAGGATGGATGACAACAAGATGCCTTTCCATTTTCAACCAAATCCAGAGCTAGAGAGCCTCCAGCCTTACGAGCTGTGAGCTACACGGAAAATAGCACACCTCTAATGCACATCCGAACGACATTTCCTACCAAGGATAGCTTGGAAGGTGATGTTATTGCCTATGTGTCGCACTATCCAGACATGGATTTTGACAGATGTTTTTGGAGAAACTGACAAGGATTCTGCGCAGTCTGTTTGGGATCTATATGAATTGTATGAGATGCTTAAATTTTCAAGGAAAATATCATCATAAGATAAGTTTTGGATCAAGCTGCATGATGTGTTTTCAGCAATTTGAATTGAAACGACCATGTCATATTTTGCCTTCATTTCTTGCGTCAAAATTGAATGGGAACACCATTAAGTTGAATGAACCTCAAATAAAGAATGATTTGAAAATAAATAAATAAGATAAAACAAAATGAACAAAAACAACAAGAAATAGAAAAAAAGTGAAAGAAAAGAAAATGAATGAGAACTCTTTTAAGAATCTGAATGTCAAAAGAAATTACAAATTAACACAAACTCTAATTAAACAAAAATAAAATCGAATCACTAAAACAAACGAAACGAATCTAAACCACGAGTTGAATTCTGATCTGCTTCCATTGTTTCGAATCTTTGAATTCTTCTTCAAATTGAAATCCGTTTGAAACTCTTTCGAAGTTCAAATCCTCTCCTCGACTTATCGCTAGGTTGAGTCTTTTTAGCTTGGTACACTTATCAGTTCCTTTCAACTCTTTTCTTCATGTGCTATATGATAGGCTTGTTTATTGACACGGAACCACGATTTTTTTTATTCGATTTGGTTCTGATGGCATGGAGCTGAGACCCTCCTCACACGAATCTCCTTTTCAAGAAACCCTTCGAACGGGATTTGAAACACCCTCATACCCACTTTCGAGTTGATTCTTTACCATGAAAAAATCAAACTTCAATTTCAAACATCTAAATATTTCAGTCATTCTAAATCCTTTCGAATCTCTGTGATTTCTTCCCTCTTTTGAGAAGGTCGCTGAGTCCACTGACACGAAATCACAAATTTTATTTGATTTGGTTCTGATGGCATGTTGACCTCATTTTTTTTATGATAGATCAACTTCTAACCCAAAAATAATCAACTTTGGTCAAAATAGTCAATCCTTGCCCAATGACCAATCCCACTAACCCAATAAGTCAACCCCTGACTTAAAAAGCCAACTTTGGTCAAACTGATTAATTATTGACCCAATGACCAATTATTAACCCAATGACTAATTATTGACACAATAGGCCAATTTTAATCCAGAAAACAACTTTAGACAAATTGATCAATTTTTGACTCAAAAATCAACCATTGATAAATCAAGATACTAAAATAATCAAATACGATTTATTTGTTTAATTCAAGGCATCACATAATCAATAAATACAACTTCAATCAACCTTGACCTAAACAGGTTAAATTTAGTCAAAATACCCAATTAAATCATTTTTAGTTAATTAATTAATAAATACAATAAAATATTTAATATTTTAATTAATCTCTAAATTAATTAAAATAAAAAATTTAAAGACATGACAAAATTAAAAATACATTAAATGATTAATCAAATCATTTTAATTAATAAAATGAATATTTTAATTAATTCTTAAAATATAAAGAAATGACAAACTTTTAATTTAAAAAAAATAATTAATAAGCTAATTTCTAATAAATTTTAATTAATGACATAATTAATTAAAATTAAATCAAAAAAACATAAAATGACATTCCTAAAAATTATTTTTATTAATTTAAGTATTAATATTATAATTCCATACATTCTAATTAATTTTTTTAAGGAATGGAATTATACAAAAAAAATCCTAAATGAAATTTAAATTTATGACATCACATATGATGTCATAAGCATTGATTTTTTGAACTTAAAATTAAGAAGATCATTAGTGGGTAACTTAATACCCATTAAGACCATTATGACATGATCAACACATTACCTAATCCATAACTCATCACCTTTAACCTCGATTAAGAATTATCATGGTGGTTAGGTTAAGGGTTAAGCTTATGAGTCAATCCCTCCATACATTAGGTATGACATGGCTCCATAGGTGGCAAGCACCTATCCCTTAATCCAATAGAAAGAAAACAAAACATAAGGTTAAATCTAACCAAGGTTAAGAAGCCATCATGAACCAAAAGAATAAATAATGAAAAGAAGAGGGTACGTGTCACATTCCCTTCAACACCCTTATTTGCATGAAATGAAGTGGTCTGCCACATTAGGGATGATTTTGGTCATCATCTTAAACACCGAATGAAAATAAAGTTAGCTTGAATCAAACCGTAACCATGCCAAATTAAATTTTAAGAACTTATGCATGAAATGAGTGACCTTCCCTATGTGTCATGCCATGGTAAATGAAAAGCATATGTGTCTTCATCCCTTTATTTCATTTGAATTATCTAAAGGAGGTTAATCTAGCTGATCATAGGCATCCATATCCACCTCATAGGTGAGCCAATGGAAGCAAGATAAAATCAAGGTTCAATCCTTACCATGGTTAACTTCAATGATGAAAATTCAAATTCATCATTACCATGGCTGAAATCTATCCTCGAAGCATTAATGCGGAGGATGGCAACTTCCCTAGACGAACCCACTTCAGCCTAAGCCCATCTAATTCCCTCCCATGGCTATAAATAGAGCCTAACATAAGCCTAAAAAAAAAAGAGAAGAAGGAGACAATAGTGGTCTATGCTCTACCCAATTGCCCTAACTTAAAACAACAAAGTTGTTCCTTAGGACATTAGGAATGAATCCTAATTAAGATCCAGCCTCTAGCTAGCCCCAAAATCCATTGAAACCAGCTTAAATAGGCTAACCCGAGAGCGTAAAACTAGGTGAGGAAGAGGAAATTCCAAAACCCCATACAATGCTCAAATCCAAAAACCATCAACACTAATACTGCTCCCTAGGACCTAAATAATTGAACCCTACTAAAATCAGGCCCTCAAACCCACTATAAACCCTCAATTTGGTTAACCCGAGAGCACCAAAATAAACTAAAATCAGGACAAAATGAGCTTCTAAAACCAAACACCACAAAACTCAAAATCAACCTTCCTAAATCCATTTAGAAGTCAGAAAAATAAGAGCCCCACTGAAATTGAGTCTACCCATAATCTCCAAACTTCTATTCACCATTTCACACCAGGCTGAGCTATCCTTTGATTGAACTCATATCAGAACTCGATTTGACTATAAATTGAAGTTAGATAAAGCTTACTGAGGTCTAGACGAAGCTTCCAGGCTGATCAAACTGAACTCAAATCGATTGAGACTAAGGTATGGATTTCTCATGTTAATGGCAATTCAGTTTTGGCACTTTGAGAAATAAATTGCTTCAAAACCCCTACATATCTATATGGATATGATCGTCTGCTTGAGATGAAGGTTTAGAGACAAATCTCACTCGATTCCATCAAGAATCGAGCAAGATATTATCCCTAGACCATGAACGATCTGCAGGTTGAGACGGGAGGAAGAAGATGACGCACAGCCGTCTGATCTTCTGTTTAAAAGTCGGACGGCTGAGATTATTTCCTACCCGATCCTTTGTTTGTATCCCCACAGAGGATCAGTCACGTTTCAACTGATCCGAGGACACGCATCCTCTTTACAGATTTAAAATTAATCTGGATTTAAATAAATCCAGATTAACCTTAAAATCTTCAAAATTACATATCTCTGCAAATAAAAATCACAAAAATAAAAAGAAAATATCCCTGTGCTCACGATAGTAAGCACTACAATGTGGAATAAAAAATTTTAATTTTTGATTTATATTTAATTTTTAATTAATTAAATAATCCCTGGAGTATTTTAATTATTAAAAATTACAAATATGTAAGAAAATTATGAAACTTTGAAAGATTAATTTCTATGTTTTTAGAAACAATACATGATTTTTCAGAGATAAGGAAATTATTTAGGATAAATTTTCCTAATTTCCATGAGATTTAGCAATTATTTTGATAATAATTCTAAAAATCAGAAATTAAGAAAATAAACAAAGTTTAAATTTAAGACTAGTTATAAATTCAAGGGAATGATGCTAAACCCTAAATAATAAATTATAATCACTTGAAAATTTAAAATGACATTTTAAATCATTAAGGGTAAATAAATATAAAACTTATATTTAATTGACCCTAAAAATCTTTTAAATCTTAATGAGATCTAATCACCTTAGACTTAGTTAAAAATTTAAATCTTAGTCATATAGGTTTTAAGAAAAAGCAAATATTAACTAAGTCTAAAACATTATTAAGCTTAACTAATTATTATTAAGCCTTTAATACATTGGGTTTAATAATCATTAATTAGGTTTAAAGTATTCTAAAACTTAGTTAATCTACTTAAACCTTACTTAAATTAGGTTTAATTTAAACCCTAATTAGGTTTAACTCCAATTAAACCTAATTAATCCTTAAACCTTACTTAAATTAGGTTTAAGTAACATTTAAACCCTAATTAGGTTTAACCATTAGTAAACCTAATTAATCCTTAAACCTTACTTAAATTAGGTTTAAGTAACATTTAAACCCTAATTAGGTTTAACCCCTATTAAACCTAAATAATCCTTAAACTTTACTTAAATTAGGTTTAAGTAAAATTTAAACCCTAATTAGGTTTAACCATTCTTAAACATAAATAATCCTTAAACCTTACTTAAATTAGGTTTAAGTAACATTTAAACCCTAATTAGGTTTACCCCCTATTAAACCTAATTAATCCTTAAACCTTACTTGAATTAGGTTTAAGTTATATTTAAACCCTAACTAGGTTTAACCCCTATTAAACCAAATTAATCCTTACTTAAATTAGGTATAAGTAACAATTAAACCATAATTAGGTTTAACCCTTATTAAACTTAAATAATCCTTAAACCATAATTAAGTCTAACTTAACTAGACTTAATTAACCCCTAAGCCTTACATTTGGCTTAAGTAACCTTTAAACCCTAATTACGTCTAATCTAATTAGACTTAATTAATCCTTAAGCTCTACTTACATTAGGCTTAAGTAACCTTTAAACGCTAATTAAGGTTAATCTACTTAGACTTAATTAATCTTTAAGCTCTACTTACATTAGGTTTAAGTAACCTTCAAAACCTAATTAAGTCTAATCTAATTAAACTTAATTAACCCTTAAGTTTTATTAGAAAACTTTAAATCCTAGTCAAACTTATCTTTAACCTAAACCTTAGGTTCAACCCATATTGAACCTAACATAACCAAAATCTAACTTGAGTTCAACCTAATTTGAAACTAAGTTAACATAAACCTGAGGTTCAACTCAAATTGAACCAACTTAATTTGAATTCAATCTAACTTGAACCCAAGTTAACCCAACCCAAATTAAATAATAAGTTTAAATCAAACAACCTTTAATCTCAATTTAAATTAAACTTACCTAAACATCAAGTTCGACTTAAATTGAACTTACTTTGATATAAATATTAAAATTTTATATAAATCAAGTTTGACTTAATATTAAGTTAAACTAAAAAAAGTAAGTTCAACATAAATCAAATCTAAATTAATAAATTTGACTAAATCAAATTTAAGATTCAAATGAAAATTAATGTAAAATTTAAATAAATATAATGTTAAATTTCCTCTGCATATCATAAAATGTACTAATTCTGTTTTGCCGGATAACTTAAATGACGACATTAATTTCCTTAGATTTCCTTTTCATGTTAAAGGATGCGCTACCTTTGTTTTGCAGGACGACATGAAACAAGAAAACAAAACTAAAACATTTAGGTTAGTCATAAAACCTAAAATTTTCAACAAAACAAGACAAAACAACGACATTGAAAAAAAAAACTAAAACTATTAGGATAGCCACAAAACCTAAAACTTTCAACGAAACAAAACAAAATAATGAAATGAAATGAGAACATAAAATCCAAAATCGTTAAGATAAGTCATTAAAATGATAAAAAAACGACATGACTACATAATATTTAGGATTGATATTGGGTACATCTTTCCTTAAAAATAAAAAAATAATAATAAATAAAATTTTAAGAAAACAAGTGATCAACAGTAATCAGAAGTTTTCTTAGACAATTAAAAAATTGTTTAGGATATAATTAACTATAGAGCTTGCTTCTATGAGAAATTTAAAAGAACCCATGATAGAAATCCCTGGTTATTTAAATTTCATAATTTTTCCTTATATAGAAATCCTAGGATATGGTATTCTAGAAGTTTCTCTTATAAGGATCTTCATAAAAATCCTTTACTATTATTTTCTATTAGTCCTAAATTTCTAAATTTCTTCCATAGGAATAAGATTGGCATAATATTAAACATATTTTGGTGACTCCTTGACATAAAACTTAATTTTTGACGGCGACGATCCAATTCGTCGCCACCAAAAGACTAGCGACTCCGCTGGGGATTATTTTTCTTCTCATCTTTTGTTATCACTTGTTTTCATTTGACATTTTTTTATTAGTAAGAACTACCTCTTTTAAACTCTTAAAACAAATTCCTAGTTTATAAATAAGTCAATAATATTCATTTTTCTTGAAATTCCAGAAAAATTGCAATGGATTCTTCTGATTCAATCTTTTCTTATTATCAATACTTCAATACACCAATGGGGGAAGATCTTTCCTTCTATCAGAATGATTATGGATTATTTGATGAAACATAATTTACACTAGATAATCCATATCAAACTAATGTAAAATCTTTTGAAGAATTTAATTTAGAATCTTATGATGACTTTTTTAAATTTTACAGAAGACCTACCTTAATACACACCCGAAGAACCATATACCCTAGAAAAAATGAAAAGACGAATTGATAGAAAAGGAAAACAAATCTGCGAAGAAGATGATTTTCCACCACCATATATATACAAAATTGGGTCTTGTTCCAAAATACTCACAAAATTCTTTCGTTTAAAAGAAAGAAAAGATGGAGTGCAAATGATAACTTTGAAACACCTGAATTTCAACAAAATGTGTTTGGAAACCCTTCCGTTTAAGAAGAAAATTGGTATATTACAATTCCTGTTGAATACACCGATAATTTCTCTCAACCTAAGTGTTCTCCTTCAATTAATGCCATATATTCAGTGTTTAAAAGATTAGCACGACAAGATAAATGTTCAATTTTTTGATTATTGGACAAAATGGGAAGTGCAATCTCTAAAACAATGAAAAGGAGAATTTTAGCAATAGAAAACTCTATTTGTGAAGAAATTGATTATCAAAGTCCAATAGATAACCAATATACTCGAGTGCGAATAAAATTCTGATTGGGGTCAAGAATAAGAGATGTTACAATTAAAAAAGACAAAGCTACTTATGACGAATTAATGCTCGAGGTGGAAAATACATCCGCTAAAATGATAGACTTAGTCCATATGCTACAAAATGCAGATTATTCATAAGATGATACATTACCTAGAAGACCTCGTCCCATCTTAAGAAATAATGTATGGAAACAAAAATCATCTGAAAGAAATTCAGATGCTACAAGCACTCCTGCAGATAGTTCACAAGAAGGAACTTATAAAGAACATTCTGCAAAATCGTTTGAAGAAAGATTTAAAAAATTAAAAAATGATATTAAACAGTTCTCGGTGCAAGGAAAGAAAGATACTTCTGGTAGTTCAAATGAAAATATTGCTAATGTTAATATGGTAGAAACACGATCTACATAGTTAGCACGAGAATCAATTAAAGAGGAGGCAACAAATGATTTACAAGTGATCATACGACAATGAGACAAACAAATTAGTTGTCTTGAGCAAAAAATGGAAGAGTTGATGGCAACTTTACAAAATCCACCAATAAATCCTTCTCCGGCCATTGAAATAATCATACCAGAGGCTATCCATATTCAAGAAGAAAACGAAGAACCAATAGATGTTGAAGAAATCACTCAAAAGAAAAAAGACTCCCCTCATAGTAGTATCCCAGAGAAAGTTATTACACAACTTGTAGAACAAAAGATAAAAGAAGCAATGGCTCGGGTAAAGCCTGGAGCTTTAATCCCAAAGGATAGACCATATCAAGAAGAATTTGACTCTGTCCAGTACCCTAAAGGTTTTGTCCCTCCTGTCTTTAAGATGATTGATGGAACGGGTAATCCCCGACAGCATTTAGCACATTTCAGAGCAAGCTGCTGTAATGCTGGGGGAAATGATGCCCTGTTGTTTCGACAATTTGTTAACAGTCTCACAGGGGTAGACTTCGTTTCGTATGCGAAACTGCCTAATGGATCTGTTAAAACTTTTATAGAGCTTGAAAGTCTCTTTATTCAATGCTTTCTTTGGAGCACAACATCATACAACAGTTGGTGACTTGGTTGTAGAAAAACGAAAAATAGGGGAAAGTTTAATGGATTATATTTTACGCTGGAGAAATCTCAAGATGAAATGTGAACCTCAACTTAAAGAACAACATGTTGTTGAAATCCTACTTAAGATTATTCATGGTCCTATAGCATTCATGCTAAAAGGATTTACAATAAAGACATTTGAAAAATTAATAAGTAAAGTTGCCAATCCTCAAGAAGAAGCAAAGCAAATGAGCATAACAGAAAAGACCAAAAAGACAAAAACTGTCAAAACATTTGAAAAAAAACCTGGAAAATAATGTAGAGAAAGGTCAAAAAGTTATGCAAGTTTAACCCGAACAAAAGAAACAACAACGACAAAACCAATCATCATCACAATCCTCCCTTCTCAACTCCAACAACCAATTCCAGTACTAGTAGATAAGAAAACGATGGCTGAAAGAATGAATAAAGAATATCCATTTAAAACTGAGGTCGTCAGCAAAATATTTTGTAGCCTGCTTAAAGTACCAAAATTTAAGCTACCTGAACCTAAAAGGCCAGCGGAAATTGACAGGAAGGACAATCCCAAATATTGTCCTTATCACAGCATGCTTGGACATGAAATTGAAGAATGCTTTGTCTTCAAAGATTGGTTAGAGCGCAACTTTAAAGAAGGAAATATAGTAATTCCGAAAGAATATTTGAAAGAACCTGACAATGGTTCGGTTAATATGATTTCAGTAGAAAAATTTAATTCCAAAAGTAAGAAGAACAAAGACAGCATTGTTCGAGGTAAATCTTCAGAGGAGATCCTTACTAAATATCAGATTACAAAGCCTCCTAAGAATGAAAAGAAAAAAAAATTGGAATGGATTAGAGGCCTTCCATATTTATGGACTATAGTTCCTTTTGTACCCTATCGTTCTTATGTTTTCTTATCTTCTACTAGAATAGTTATATCGGATGAAGGATGAAAAATCCTTGAACCATAACTTTGTATGACTTCCTTTTTGCTCCTACGATGAATAATAATAATTCCAGTTCGACTTACATTCTGTCTATTTTGGGTGATGCTTCTGAAAATGATCATTCAAATTCTAATCTTGTAGACAATAATCAAATCGTATATGATCCTGATAAATCTAATGACAACAAAAATGGCAAAAACATTGATGAAAAATCTGACAATGATAAAGATTAAAATGACTACAAGGAACTCTAATTTCCATAGAGTTGGAGTCTTCCGAATCTGAGATAAGAGAATCTAATACCCAACTTAAAGAAATAGTTGAAATTAATTTGAGAAGTGGAAAAGTTTTACCTTCTAGAATGGCTCCACAAGAAAAAGAAAGACAAATAATTATATTAGAAAAGATCATTCCTCCAATACATCCTCAACTCCCTGAAAGAGATAAGGATGATCTTCATAAAAAGTGGACTATAACATACTAGCTCATTTAAGGAAATTAACGGCAAAATCGAGAATCTATGACGCTCTTATGCTTTCCAAAGAAATGAGAGTGATTGATAAAAGCCCTTTTAGATCCATACATTTGCTTAGCTCAACTTGCTAGTAATGAAATTTGTCCATTGGAAGAATCAATAAAAATTACATTCTCTGATAATGACTTGTTGCTCGAGACAACTGAACATAATCGTCCATTATATATCACAGTAAGCATAAATGATACGATAGTTTCAAGAGTTCTTATTTACCTAGGTGGCTCAATTAATATTATGAATTTAAGAACTCTTGCGTATCTGGATATTGATGCTTCCCAAATATCAAGAGATACGATGATGTTAAGAGAATTTAATCAACAAGGAGAACGAGCTCTTGGATCAATAACATTACTCCTAAAGATAGCTGACTTAACGAAGACGGTAAAATTTCATGTCATCGATTCTGATACATATTTTAATGCCCTACTTAACAGACCATGGCTTCAAGAGCATAAAATGGTCCCTTCTTCGTTGCATCAATTAATAAAATATCTACGAAAAGGACAAGAATGTCTTATTTTAGGAGATTTACAACTGTTTTCAATCCATGAAATCGGTATACATGAAGATGCAGCATATTATACTCCTATAAATTAAACAATATTCTCCAGAGAGAAAATGATGGATATGAAAGAAAAAGACAAAAAAAAGAAAATAAATGAAAAAGAACATTTTTCTTCAAAGATAAAAGGAACTAATTCCCATCAGACTTATACTCGAGGCCAAGGCTGAGGACGAGGACGAGGTAAAGAAGATCCAATTGTTACAATGAAGAAACCAATGAAATTCAAAATTCACCTGGATTCTGAAGAAGAAACGACACCAATTGTTTCAAAGGAACCTCAATTCAAAATTATTCTTGAAGAAGAAGACAAAGAAAAACAATTTGAATCTATGAATGATAAAATCAATCATTACATACATTCTATGACTCTAACTCTAATCTCTACTGCTAAGATTAAGAATTTAGTAGTCAAAGAAGTATATAGTAATTGAAAAAATCCAATTAAGTTTAGACTACTTCTTCTAATACTGAAACTTATGTAAAAATAGAAAATGAAAATCTTTAAGAATCAATGAAAATTCCTTTTGAGCTGTATTCTCCTTGGGCACAAAAAATTATTCAAAATAGTTTAATGCTCAAACAATGGTCTCTAAAGCAACTACATTTTATTGAACAAATGTGGAATAAAAACAAACAAAAACCCAATTCCAAAGAAGGTATTGGATTTGGTACTCTAGAACCACTAGATGATATGGAATTTTTCCTAGTCATCACCAAAGGAGTTAATTCTTAATTGACATCAGATCTTCCAATCGAAGATGCTCCCCCAGAATTGGAAGAAGAAATCAAATCAACAATTGATGAATTAAAAGAAATAAATTTAGGAACTAATGAAAATCCGAAATCAAACTTCATTAGTTGATTCCTTAATAATGAGGAAACAAAAGACATAATTCAATTGTTAACAGAATACAAAGACTGCTTTGCTTGGACTTACGATGAGATGCCTTGTTTATCTTTAGAAGTCGCAGTCCATAAACTTGGGATAAATCAGATTGCAATCCCTGTTAAACAGGCTCCAAGAAGAATGCTCGTTGAAATAGAGCAACAAGTCATTACGGAAGTTAAAAAGTTAATAGAAGCTAACTTCATACGAGAAGAAAATTATCCAACATGGTTAGCCAATATAGTGCTAGTTAAAAAGAAAAATGGACAAATAAGAGTCTGTATAGACCTCAGGGATCTGAATAAAGGATGTCCAAAAGATGAATTCCTTTTACCAATTCCTAAATTAATGGTTGATATAGCATCAAAACATGCAATATTTTCCTTCATGGATGGATCATCAGGATCTAATGAAATCAAAATGTTTTCGGAAGATGAAACAAATACAGCCTTCCGGACACCCATAAGGATATATTATTATAAGTTTATGCCATTTGGATTAAAAAATGTCGGTGCAACCTATCAAAGAGCTATGACATGAATTTTTAATGAATTAATACACAATCAAGTCGAATGTTATGTGGATGACCTAGTTGTCAACAGTAAGCAAAAAGATGATCATATATACGATTTGAGAATTGTCTTTGAACGACTACGACAATAAAATCTTAAAATGAATCCTTTGAAGTGCGCTTTCGGTGTCACTTCAGGAAAATTTTTAGGATTTGTAGTTCGACATCGTGGGATATAAATTGTTCCTCTCAAAATCGAAGCTGTCCGAAATTTCCCTCCGCCCAAAAATCTAACTCAATTGAGATCATTTCAAGGAAAGTTAGCATATATAAGACATTTTATTCCCAGTCTCTCAGGTAGGTGTCAGCCTCTTACTTCTCTAACCGGAAAAGATACCAAATTTGTGTAGGATGAAAAATGCCAACACGCCATTGAAAACATCAAACAATACTTGACAACTCCTCCTGTTTTAGCAGCCCCTGTAGTAGGAAGACCTCTAATCCTTTACACTGCAGTGTTAGACAGTTCCCTAGTAGCATTATTGGCACAACTGAATGACGAGGGGAAAGAAAATGCATTATACTATTTAAGCCGTTTTCTGATTCCAACAGAAATAAAATACCCAGCAATTGAGAAACATTGTTTAGCCTTTATTTTTGTAGTTCAATAACTGAGATATTTTTGCTTTCTCATAAAGTACCTCTTATTTCAAGAGTTAATCCACTTCAATATTTAATTACACGGTCGACAATTTCTGGAAGATTAGGGAGATGATCGATGATTCTACTTCAATTCGACATAACATTTGTACCATTACATGTGTTAAGGAACAAATCCTGGCAGATTTCCTAGCAGTACACCCAATTCCAACTGGATCACCTCTTAATGATGATTTACCTGATGAACAAATATTGAAGATAAAAGATTCCAATGTTCAATGACGGGAACATTACTTTGACGGAGCATCATCTGCACAGGAAGATAAAGATAAACAGGCAATTATACCTGGCAAAGTCGGAGTAGGAATAATTTTCATCACTCCATACAAAGCAATGATGTCTTTTTCCTATCATCTGACTGAACCATGTACAAATAACGAAGCCGAGTATGAAGCACTCATAACCCGTTTAGAATTGACAATACTAATGGAAATTAAAAACATTAGTATCTATGGAGATTCCCAGTTGATTATCAATCAAATTGCTGGCAAATATAAGACTTTAAAACCTCAACTTGAACAATGTTCTCGTTACACTCTGAAGTTACTTCAGTAAATTCCTAATGTGACATTTTTCTTAGTCCCAAGACCAGATAATTCTTTAGTAGATGCTCTTGCAAAACTTGCAAAAGAATTTGCTTGTCCAGAAGAAGAATACATACCGATTTCTATAAAAGGACGACAAGTTCTTTCTCAATTTAACATGGACAATTTATATAAGATTGTTGAAAACATAATAATGACACTAAATGAAAAAATGGATGATTGGCGAGAAACGATTATTCAATATTTACAAATTAGAAGATTACCTGAAAATATTTCTATTGCCACTCAAATTAAACAAAGAGCATTATTGTATGCTCTAATAAATAATGTCCTTTATAAACGATCTTTTGACCAAATGTGGTTAAGGTGTTTAAACCAAGTTGAAGCTCAAGAGATTTTTAAAGAGGCCCATTCAGGTTTATGTGACGCACATCAATCTGGACCTAAAATGAAAATGAAAATAAAAAGTATTAGTTATTATTGGCCGACAATGATGACTGATTGTCTTGATATTGCAAAGAAATGTCATCAATGTCCGATACATGGAGTAGTTTTACACCAACCTCCAAATGTATTACACCCAACTATTGCATCTTAGCCATTTGAATGTTGGGGTACCGACATAGTGGGCCCTATAGATCCTTCGTCATCTAAGGGTCATCGATTTATTTTAGTAGCCACTGACTATTTCTCTAAATGGGCAGAAGCAGTGCTGCTTAGAGAAGTCAAGGCAGAACATGTTCTTTTTATCTTTAAGATGCATATTGTTTATAGATTTGGAGTCCCTCGGAGGGTCATATCAGACAATGGATTAGCCTTTAAAAATATAAAAATGAACAACTTTATCCAAAAACATGGAATAGACTGGAGGTATTCCACAATTTATTATCCTAATGCCAATGGATTAGCTGAACCTTTCAATAAAACATTGGTTCAAATTTTTAAAAAGACATTAGTCAATAGCCCAAGACAGTGGCATGAAAGATTAATAGAAGCTTTATGGGCTTATAGAACCACATATCGAACACCAACACGGTCAACACTGTTTGCTTTGGTATATGGTTCTGAAGCTATTTTACCACTCGATGTCCAAATCCTTTCTATCAGAGTTGCATTAACAGATAAGATAACTAAAGAAGAAAATGTCAGATTATGACTTGAAGAACTCGAGAGTTTAGAAGGCAAACGTCTACAAGCTCAACAAAATCTTGAACTATATCAAGCGAAAATAATACGGGCTCCTGATAAATTAGTTCAGCCCAGAACTTTTCGAGTCGGTGAATTAGTATTAGTTCTTTGAAGACCTATACTAGCTCATCAAAAGATAGGTGGAAAATTTGAACTAATATGGGAGGGCCCATATGTAATTGAAAAAACAAACTCGGGAGGATCTTACCAGTTGGTGGATTGTCACGGAGATTGAATTTTACCCCCAATTAATGGGCGCTTTTTAAAGAAATACTATGCGTCGTAACTTGTTAATAAACTTGGAAAAAAATTATATATATATATATATATATATATATATATATATAATAAAATAAAATAATTTTCACTTTTATTCTCCATACGAATCTAAACATGTTTCTCTCTTGCTTACTTATAAGCATGATTTATCTCTGAAAATGAAATTTAGTCTAACATATCACCCTCTTATTTACAGAAAAAATAATTGTCTGAAGACAGACTTCTTTTCTCATTCCAAAATAATATGACTTTTGCTTTGGACCGCCGACACATGGACGAGGGGACGATAATTCATTTCAATTTTGATCTGTTACAAGTTGAATCAATATATCACGGATCATTACTCTATCTAGTGAACAATAATGAAATCAACATGTGAACGCCCTTGATAGAATTCAAACTCCGGCAGCTCGAAGAGTATGACTTCACAATAAGTGACAGCTCAGATGAACAAGAATTTATGACTACTTCAGTACAAGGAGCAACTACATCTGGTATGAAAAATATAACCACAGGACTCACCCGATCACAGAGATGGAATCTTAACAAGCAATTGAAATGTCAAAATTAATTACAAAAAAGATAAAATATGGAAGATATTAGTCAATTAAAATCTCAGACTATTAATACTCCATTTGTGGAAATACATTCTGCATCGGAAATGACAAATTTAAACCTTGCAAAGGGAAAACAAGATGAAAAAGTAGCTATCACTTTGCCATCAATCACATCTGCTCAAAATCTAAAGGTGTCTGATAAAAAAGTTGACAGAAAAGATCATTCAAGGGAAGAAGCATGACGGATTCGCGCTATTGAATGGAGGACCTTTGAACAGTACAAGAAGATGAACAAAGGAACAATAAATATTCTGGATGGTCTCAAATTATTCACTAGAATATTTGATGAGGATGAGCAAGCCGCTATTATTGATCATATAACAGAAGCCTAAAATCAGGGTAGTGCTGGACATCTTCGAAGAAAAACTTATTCCGAGCCCAATAAATGGATACGTAGCAAAGGCAGACAAACCATTGAATACAGGTGTTGTTATAATTATGCAAAGACAAGGAGGGGAATATTCCCAAAATTTTGCAATATGAACAGGCTGATCCATTACCCACCTTAATAATTCAGATCATCAGACGTCTTGTCACTTGGGGAATCATACACGCAGACTGTATTCCTGATAGCTGCATTATCAACATGTATTATAAAGGAGATTGTATCCCTCCCCATATTGACAGTCACGATTTCGAGAGACCATTCTGTACCATATCCTTAATGAATTGTTGTTCCATCATATGTGGAAGAGAATTACAAACTTTGGGACCCGGAGAATTCGAAGGGACATGTCGTATCCTTTTAACTCGAGGATCAGTTCTCCTATTCCAAGGAAATGGTGTGGATTTTGTGAGACACTGTATACCCAGTGTTAATAGGACACGCATTTCGATCACTCTCTGGTGGATGAAGCCAGATAAAAGACCTATTGGATATCAAGTTATCCCATAACTTGAAGGGCTGAAGCCTTTAGAACTACCATGACCCTATGAATGTACAAACACCTGAGACATGTTTGACAAATAATGTTTTGGAGTGTAGAACGTTTATGGATGGTCTGATAGCATCCAAGACTATGCTATGATGAATGCGAAGATATAGAAGCTTTGAAATGTGATACATCAGTATTTTGTAGCATCTGTGCTATATAATATGTAAATATATGTACTGTTAACTTTTGTTTGCAATGAAATGTAATAGTGACCTTTTTGTACATTAAGTATGAAAATAAAATTAAATATTGGAAAAAAATTCCCTATTGTCTGTGATGTGTCGACAAGTCCTAAAAATGCTAAAATAATTTTTAATGGCAAAATGAATGACTTGTGATAATTAGGATGAGAATTATTACTTCACCTATATAGGTCAAATCTCCAGCAGTTGTCTTAGTAAGTCTGCCACTCTCTCTTTCAATTATTGGATGTAAGTCCTTTTCTTGATACTGAAATTATGGCATTCTTCTAACTTGACATCGACATTTGACATTTCACGAAATGGAATTTGATATCCATTCTCTCTTTCAATTATTGGAAGAAAGTCTTTTTCTTGATACGGAAATTATGACATTCCTTTAACTTGACATCGACATTTGACATTTCGAGAAATGGAATATGATATCCATTCTCTCTTTCAGTTATTGGATGTAAGTCCTTTTCCTGATACGGAAATTATGGCATTCCACTAACTTGAAATCGACATTTGACATTTCGAGAAATGGAAGATGATATCCATTCTCTCTTTCAGTTATTGGATGTAAGTCCTTTTTTTGATACGAAAATTATGGCATTCCTCTAACTTGACATCGACATTTGATATCTCGAGAAATGGAATATGATATCCATTCTCTCTTTCCAGTTATTGGATGCAAGTCCTTTTTCTGATACAGAAATTATGGCATTCCTCTAACTAAATATTGACATTGACATTTAAAGAAATGGAATATCATACCCATTCTCTCTTTCCAGAAATTGGATGTAAGTTCTTTTCGTGATACAAAAATTATGGCATTCCTCTAACATGATATCGACATTTGACATTTTAAATAAGTATATGACATCCATTCTCTATTTCACATTCGACATTCGATATTCTAAGAAATTGAACATAATTTCTAATTTCACTTCCTAAAATATTTTTCTAATATAAAGATCATAATCAACATATTGACATTTGACATAAGACACTGAAAATTATGACATTAAGACCATTTCGGTCAACACCAACATATGCGGCATACTTATACAGATTTGGGGTCCTTTTGTTGACCTCATTTTTTTTAATGATAGATCAACTTTTAACCCAAAAATAATCAACTTTGGTCAAAATAGTCAATCCTGACCCAATGACCAATCCCTCTGACACAATAGGTCGACCTTTAACTTAAAAAGTCAACTTTGGTCAAACTGATTAATTATTGACCCAATGACCAATTATTAACCCAATGACTAATTTTTGACACAATAGGCGAATTTTGATCCATAAAACAACTTTGGACAAATTGATCAATTTTTGACTCAAGAATCAACCATTGATCGATCAAGATACTAAAAAAATCAAATAGGATTTATTTTATTAATTCAAGGCATCACATAATCAATAAATACAACTTCAATCAACCTTGACCTAAACAAGTTAGATTTAGTCAAAATACCCAATTAAATCATTTTTAGTTAATTAATTGATTAATAAAATAAAATATATAACATTTTAATTAATCTCTAAATTAATTATAATAAAAAATTTAAAGACATGACAAAATTAAAAAGACATTAAATGATTAATCAAATCATTTTAATTAATAAAATGAATATTTCAATTAATTCTTAAAATATAAAGGAATGGCAAACTTTTAATTAAAAAAAATAATTAATTAAAAAGATAATTTCCAAAAAATTTTAATTAATGACATAATTAATTGAAATTAAATAAAAAAGACAAAAAATGACATTCCAAAAATTTATTTTAATTAATTTAAGGATTAATATTATAATTCCATACATTCTAATTAATTTTTTTTTAGGAATGGGATTATACAAAAAAAATCATAAATTAAATTAAAATTTATGACATTACATATGATGTCATAAGCATTGATTTTTTAAACTTAAAATTAAGAAGATTGTTAATGGGTAACTTAATACCCATTAAGACCATTATGACATGATTAACACATTACCTCATCTATAACTCATCACCTTTAACCTAGATTATGAATTATCATGGTGGTTTGGTTAAGGGTTAACCTTATGTGTCAATCCCTCCATAAATTAGGTATGACATGGCTCCATAGGTGGCAGGCACCTCTCCCTTAATTCAATAGAAAGAAAACAAAACATAAGGTTAAATCTAACCAAGGTTAAGAAGCCATCATGAACCAAAAGCACAAATAATGAAAAGAAGAGGGTATGTGTCACATTCCCTTTAACACACCTATTTGCATGAAATGAAGTGGCCGGCCGCTTTAGGGATAATTTTTGTCATCATCTTAAACACCTAATGAAAAAAGAAGTTAGCTTGAATCAAACCTTGACCATGGTAAAATTAAATGGTAAGAAGTTTATGCATGAAATGAGTCACCTTCCTTATGTGTCATGCCATGGTAAATGAAAGCATACGTGTCTTCATCCCTTTATTTCATTTGAATTATCTAAAGGAGGTTAACATAGCTAATCATAGCCAGCCATATCCATTTCATAGGTGAGCCAAGGAAAGCAAGACAAAATCAAGGTTCAATCCTTACCATGGTTAGCTTCAATGATGAAAATTCAAATTCATCATCACCATGGCTGAAATCTATCCTCGAAGCATTAATGGGGAGGATGGCAACTTCCCTAGATGAACCCACTTCAGCCTAAGCCCATCCAATTCCCTCCCATGGCTATAGACAGAGCCTAACATAAGCCTAAAAAAACGAGAGAAGAAGGAGACAATAGTGGTCTAAGCTCTACCCAATTCCCCTAACTTCAAACAGCAAAGTTGTTCCTTAGGACCTTAGGAATGAATCCCAATTAAGATCCAACCTCTAGCTATCCCCAAAACCCCATGAAACCAGCTTAAATAGGCTAACCCGAGAGCTTAAAACTAGGTCAGGAAGAGGAAATTCCAAAACCCCATACACTGCTCAAATCCAAAAACCTTCAACATTAAAACTGCTCCTTAGGACCTAAGAAATTGAACCACACTAAAATCAGGCCCTCAAACCCACTATAAACCCTCAATTTGGTTAACCCGAGAGCACCAAAATAAGCTAAAACCAGGAAAAAATGAGCTTCTGAAACCAAATACCACAAGTTCAAAATCAACCTTCCTAAGTCCATTTAATGGTTAGAAGAATAAGAGCCCCACCGAAATTGAGTCTTCCCATAATCTCTAACCTTCTATTCACCATTTCGCACCAGGTTGGGCTATCCTTTGATCGAACTCATATCAGAACTCGATTTGACTCCAAATTGAAGTTAGATCAAGCTTACTGAGGTCCAGATGAAGCTTCCAGGCTGATCAAACCGAACTCAAATCGACTGAGACTAAGATATGGATTTCTCATTTTAATGGCAATTCGGGTTTGGCACTTTGTGAAATAAATTGTTTCAAAACCCCTACATATCTATATGTATATGATCGTCTACTCGAGACAAAGTTGTTGAGACAAATCTCACTCAATTCCATCACTAATCGAGCGAGATATTATCCCTAGAACATTGACGATCTATGGGTTGAGACGGGAAGAAGAAGATGATTCACAGCCGTCTCATCTTCTGTTTAAAAGACGGACGGCTGAGATTATTTCCTTCCCAATCCTGTGTTTGGATCCCCACAGCGGATCAGCCGCGTTTCGACTGATCCGAGGACATGCGTCGTCTTTACAGATTTTAAAATTAATATGGATTTAAATAAATCCATATTAACCTTAAAATCTTCAAAATTACATATCTCTGCAAAGAAAAATCACAAAAATAACAAGAAAATATCCCTGTACTCAAGATAGTAAGCACTACAATGTGGAATTAAAAAAATTTACTTTTTTCTTTATATTAAATTTTTAATTAATTAAATAATCCCTGAAGTATTTTTATTATTAAAAATTATATATAAGTCAGAAAATTATGAAACTTTGAAGGATTAATTTCTATGTTTTTAGAAACAATACATGATTTTTCAAAAGACAGAGAAATTATTTAGGATAACTTTTCCAAATTTCCATGAGATTTAGCAATTATTTTTTATAATAATTCTAAAAATAAGAAATTAAGAAAATAAACAAAGTTTAAATTTAAGACTAATTATAAATTCAAGGGAATGATGCTAAACCCTAAATAATAAATTATAATCACTTGAAAATTTTAAATGTCATTTTAAATCATTAAGGGTAAATAAATATAAAACTTATATTTAATTGACCCTAAAAATCTTTTAAATCTTAATGAGATCTAATACCTTAGACTTAGTTAAAAATTGAAATCCTAGTCATATAGGTTTTAAGAGAAAGCAAATATTAACTAAGTTTAAAACATTATTAAGCTTAACTAAAGATTATTAAGCCTTTAAGACATTAGGTTTAATAAACATTAATTAGGTTTAAAGTATCCTGAAACTTAGTTATTCTACTTAAACCTTACTTAAATTTGGTTTAATTTAAACCCTAATTAGTTTTAACCCATATTAAACCTAATTAGTCCTTAAACCTTACTTAAATTAGGTTTGAGTAACATTTAAACCCTAATTAGGTTTAACCCTTATTAAACCTATTTAATCCTTAAACCTTACTTAAATTAGGTTTAAGTAACATTTAAACCCTAATTAGTTTTAACCCCTATTAAACCTAAATAATCCTTAAACTTTACTTAAATTAGGTTTAAGTAATATTTAAACCTTAATTAGGTTTAACCCTTATTAAACTTAAATAATCCTTAAACCTTACTTAAATTAGGTTTAAGTAACATTTAAACCCTAATTAGGTTTAACCCCTATTAAACCTAATTAATCCTTAAAACTTACTTAAATTTAAGTAATATTTAAACCCTAATTAGGTTTTACCCCTATTAAACCTAATTAATGCTTCCTTAAATTAGGTTTAAGTAACATTTAAATCCTAATTAGGTTTAACCCTTATTAAACTTAAATAATCCTTAAACCATAATTAAGTTTAAGCTAGCTAGACATAATTAATCCTTAAGCACTACTTACATTAAGGCTTAACTAACCTATAAACCCTAATTAAGGTTAATCGAATTAGAATTAATTAATCTTTAAGCTCTACTTACATTAGGTTTAATTAACCTTCAAACCCTAATTAAATCTAATCTAATGAAACTTAATTAACCCTTAAGTTTTGTTAGACAACTTTAAACCCTAGTAAAACTTATCTTTAACCTAAACCTTAGGTTAAACCCATATTGAACCTAACTTAACCAATATCTAACTTGAGTTCAACCTAATTTGATCCTAAGTTAACATAAATCTTAGATTCAACTCAAATTGAACCTAACTTAATTTGAATTCAATCTAACTTGAACCCAATTTAACCCAACCCAAATCAAATAATAAGTCAAAATCAAACCAACTTTAATCTCAATTTAAATTAAACGTACCTTAACATTAAGTTCGACTTAAATTGAACTTATTTTGATATAAATACTAAAATTTGATATAAATCAAGTTTGACTTAATATTAAGTTAAACTCATAAAATTAAGTTCAACTTAAGTCAAATCTAAATTAATAAATTTGACTAAATCAAATTTAAGATTCAAATGATATTGACTTTAAAATTTAAATAAATATAATGTTAAATTTCCTCTGCATATCATAAAATGTAGTAACTCTATTTTGCAGGATAACTTAAACGACGACATTAATTTCGTTTAGATTTCCTTTGCATGTTATAGGATGTGCTAACTTTGTTTTGTAGGACAACATGAAACCAGAAAACAAAACTAAAACTTTTCGGTTAGTCACAAAACCTAAAACTTTCAGCAAAACAAGACAAAACAACGACATTGAAAACAAAACTGAAACTATTAGAATAGCCACAAAACCTAAAACTTTCAGCGAAACAAAAAAAAATATGAAATGAAATGATAACATAAAATCTGAAATCGTTAGGATAAGTCATTAAAATGACAAAAAAGTGACATGACTACATAATATTTAGGATTGATAGTGGGTACATCTTTCCTTAAAATAAAAAAATAATAATATATAAAATTTTAAAAAAACATGTGATCAACATTAATTAGAAGTTTTCTTAGAAAATTAAATTTGTTTAGGATATAATTAACTATAGAAGCTTGCTGCTATGGGAAATTTAAAAGAACCCATGATAGAAATCCCTGGTTATTAAAATTTCATAATTTTTCCTTTTATAGAAATCCTAGGATATGGTATTCTAGAATTTTCTCTTATAAGAATCATCATAAACATCTTTTTCTATTATTTTCTATTAGTCCTAAATTTCTAAATTTCTTCCATAGGAATAAGATTAGCATAATAATAAACATATTTTGGCGACTCCATGACATAAAACTTAATTTTTGACGGCGATGATCCGATTCGTCGCCACCAAAAGTCTGGCGACTCCGCTAAGGATTATTTTACTTCTCATCTTTTGTTATCAGATGTTTTCATTTGATATTTTTTTATGAGTAAAAACTACCTCTTTTAAACTCTTAAAACAAATTCCCAGTTCATAAATAAGACAATAATATTCATTTTTTTTAAAATTTCAGAAAAATTGGAATGGATTCTCCTGATTCAATCTTTTCTTATTATCAAGACTTCAATGCACCAATGGAGGGAGATCTTTCCTTCTATCAGAATGATTATGGATTATTTGATGAAACAGAATTTACACTAGATAATCCATATCAAACTGATGTAAAATCTTTTGAAGAATTTAATTTAGAATCTTTTGAAGACTTTTTAAATTTTACGGAAGACCTAGCTGAATACACACCCGAAGAACCTTATACCCTTGAAAAAATGAAAAGACAAATTGATATAAAGGAAAAAAAAAATCTGTGAAGAAAAGATTTTCCACCACCATCTGTATACGAAGTTGGGTCCTGTTCCAAAAATATTCACAAAATTCCTTCGTTTAAAAGAAAGAAAAGATGGAGTGAAAATGATAACTTTGAAACACCCGAATTTCAACAAAATATGTTTGGAAACCCTTCCTTTTTAGAATAAAATCGATATATTATAATTCCTTTTGAATACACCGATAATTTCTCTCAACCTGAGAGTTCTCCTTCAATTAATGCCATATATTCAGTGTTTAAAAGATTAGTACGAAAAGATAAATGTTCATTTTCTTGATTATTGGACAAAATGGGATGTGCAGTCTCTAAAACAATGAAAAGGAGAATTTTAGCGATATAGAACTCTATTTGTGAAGATATTGGTTATCAAAGTCCAATAGATGACCAATATACTGAAGTGCCAGTAAAATTCCGATTAGGGCCAAAAGTAAGAGATGTTACAATTACAAAAGATAAAGCTAAATATAATGAATTAATGCTCGAAGTGGAAAATACATCTGTTAAAATAACAGACTTAGTCCATATGCTACAAAATGCAGATTATTCATACGATGATACATTAACTAGAAGACCTCGTCCCATATTAAGAAATAATATATGGAAACGAAAATCATCTGAAAGAAATTCAGATGCTACAAGAAATCTTGCAGATAGTTCACAAGAACAAACTTATAAAGAACATTCTGCAAAATCGTTCGAAGAAAGATTTAAAAATTAAAAAATGATATTAAACAATTCTCGGTGCAAGGAAAGAAAGATACTTCTGATAGTTCAAATGAAAATGTTGCTAGTGTTAATATGGTAGAAACATGGTGTACATCCTTAGCACGGGAATCAATTGAAGAGGAGGCAACAAATGAATTACGATCAATCATACAGCAACGAGATAAACAAATTAGTCGTCTTGAGAAAAAAATGGAAGAGTAGATGGCAACTTTGCAAAATCCACAAACAAATCCTTCTCCAGCCATTGAAATAATCAGACCAGAGGCTATCTGTATTCTTGAAGACAAGGGAGAACCAATAGATGTCGAAGAAAGCATTCAAAAGAAAAAGGACTCCCCTCATAGTAGAATCCTAGAGAAAGATATTACACAACTTGTAGAACAAAAGATAAAAGAAACTATGGCTCAGGTAAAGGCTGGAGCTTTATTCCCAAACGGTAGACCATATCCAGAAGAATTTGATTATGTCCAGTACCCTAAAGGTTTTGCCCCTCCTATCTTTAAGATGTTTGATTGAACGGGTAATCCCCGACAGCATTTAGCACATTTCAGAGCAAGCTGCTGTAATGCTGGGGGAAATGATGCCCTGTTGTTTCGACAATTTGTTAACAGTCTTACAGGGGTAGCCTTTGATTGGTATGGCGAACTGCTTAATGGATCTGTTAAAAATTTTATAGAGCTTGAAATTCTGTTTATTCAATGCTTTGCTGGAGCACAACATCATACTACAGTTGATGACTTAGTAGTAGAAAAACAAAAAATAGGGGAAAGTTTAGTGGATTATATTTTACGCTGGAGAAATATCAGCATGAAATGTGAACCACAACTTCAAGAACAACATGATGTTGAAATCTTACTTAATAATATTCATGGTCCTATAGAATTCATGCTAAAAGGATTTACAATAAAGACATTTGAAAAATTACTCAGTAAAGCTGCCAATCTTCAAGAAGAAGCAAAGCAAAAGAGCGTAACATAAAAGACTGAAAAGATAAAAACTGTCAAAACATTTAAAAAAAAGCCTGGATATATTGTAGAAAAAGGTAAACAAGTGATGCAAGTTCAACCTAAACAAAAGAAATAACAACGACAAAACCAATCATCGTCAAAATCCACCTCTTCTCAACTCCAACAACCAATTCCAGTACTAGCAGATAAGAAAATGATGGCTGAAAGAATGAATAAAGATTATCCATTTAAAATTGAGGTCGTCAGCAAAATATTTCGTAGCTTGCTTAAAGTACCAAAAATTTAAGCTACCTGAACCTAAAAGGCCAGCGGAAATCGACATGAAGGACAATCCTAATTATTGTCCATATCACAGAATGCTCGGACATAAAATTGAAGAATGTTTTGTCTTCAAAGTTTGGTTAGAGCGCAACTTTCAAGAAGGAAATATAGTAATTCCGAAAGAATATTTGAAAGAACCTGACAAAGGTTCAGTCAATATGATTTCAGTAGAAAAATTTAATTCCATAAGTAGGAAGAACAAAGACAGCATTGTTCGAGGTAATTCTTCAGAGGAGATCATTACTAAATATCAAATTACAAAGGCTCCTAAGAAAGAAAAGAAAAAGAAAAATAAAAAACTGAAAAGGATTAGAGGTCTTCCATATGTAGGGACTATAGTTCCTTTTGTATCCTATCATTATTATGTTTCCTTATCTTCTACTAGAATAGTTATATGAGATGAAGGAAGAAAAATCCTTGAACGGATAACTTTGTATGACTTCCTTTTTGCTCCTACTATGAATAATAATAATTATAGTTCTGCTTACATTCTGTCTATTTTGGTTGATGCTTATGAAAATGATCATTCAAATTCTAATCTTGTAGACGATGATCAAATCATATATGATCCTGATAAATCTAGTGACAACCAAAATGATAAAAACATTGATGAAAAATCTGACAATGATAAAGATGAAATTGACATTGCTACATTACAATTACAAGGAACTCCAATTTCCATAGATTTGGAGTCTTCCAATTCTGAGATAATAGAATCTAATAGCCAACTTGAAAAAATAGTTGAAATTAATTTGAGAAGTGGAAAAGTTTTACCTCCTAGAATGGCTCCACAAGAAAAAGAAAGACAACTAATTATATCAGAAAAGATCATTTCTCCAATACATCCTCAACTCCCTGAAAGAGATAAGGATGATATTCATAAGAAAGTGGTCTATAACATACTAGCTCATTTAAGGAAATTACCGGCAAAATTGAGCATCTATGATGCTCTTATGCTTTCCAAAGAAATGAGAGAGTCATTGATAAAAGCTTTTTTAGATCCAGACATTTGCTTAGCTCAACATGCTAGTAATGAAATTTGTTCATTGGAAGAACCAATAAAAATTACTTTCTCTGAAAATGACTTGTTGCTCGGGACAACTGAACATAATCGTCCATTATATATTACAGTAAATATAAATGATACGATACTTTCAAGAGTTCTTATTGACCCAGGTGCTTCAATTAATATTATGAATTTAAGAACTATTGTGTATCTGGATATTGATGCTTCCCAATTATCAAGAGATACAACGATGTTACGAGGATTTAATCAACAAGGAGAATGAGCTCTTAGATCAATAACATTACTCCTAAAGATAGCTGACTTAACGACGATGACAAAATTTCATATCATTGATTATGATACCTCTTTTAATGCCCTACTTGGCAGACCATGGCTTCATGAGCATAAAATGGTCCCTTCTTCTTTGCATCAATGCATAAAATTGCTATGAAAAGGACAAGAATGTCATATTGTAGGAGATTTACAACCGTTTTCAATCCAAGAAATCGGTATACATGAAGATGCAGCATATTATACTCCTATAAAGAAAACAATATTCTCCAGAGAGACAATGGTGGATATGAAAGAAAAAGACAAAGAAAAGAAAATAAATGAAGAAGAATATTTTTCTTCAAAGACAAAAGGAACTAATTCCCGTCAGACTTATACTCAAGGCAAAGGCCGAGGACGAGGACGAGGGAAAGAAGATCTAATTGTTACAATGAAGAAACCATTGAAATTCAAAATTCACCATGACTCTGTAGAAGAAACGACACCAATAGTTTCAAAGAAACCTCAATTCAAAATACTTCTAAAAGAAGACAAAGAAAAACAATTTGAATCTATGTATGATAAAGTCAATCATTACATACATTCTATGACTCTAACTCCAATCTCTACTGCTAAGATTCATAATTTAGTAGTCAAATAAGTATATAGTAATGATAAAAGGCCAATTAAGTTTAGACTTGGCTCTACTTCTAATATTGAAACTGATATAAAAATAGAAGATGAAAATTTTCAAGAATCAATGAAAATTCTTTTTTAGCTGTATTCTCCTCAAAAATTTATTCAAAATAGTTTCATGCTCAGACAATGGTCTCTAAAGCAGCCACAATTTATTAAACAAATGTAGAATAATAAAAAACAATAACCCAATTCCAAAGAAGATATTGGATTTTGTACTCTAGAACCACTAGATGATACAGAATTTTGCCTAGTCATCACCAAAGGACTTAATTCTGAATTGACTTCTGATCTTCCAATCAAAGATGCTCCCCAAGAATTGGAAGAAGAAATAAAATCAAAAATTGATGAATCAAAAGAAATAAATTTTGCAACTAATGAAAATCTGAAATCAGCCTTCATTAGTTCATTCCTTAATAATGAGGAAACAAAAGACATAATTCAATTGTTAACAGAATACAAAGACCGCTTTACTTGGACTTACGATGAGATGCCTGGTTTATCTCCAAAAGTCACAGTCCATAAACTTGGGATAAATCAGATTGCAATCCCTGTTAAATAAGCTCCAAGATTAATGCGCATTGAAATTGAGCAACAAGTCATTACGAAAGTTAAAAAGTTAATAGAAGCTAACTTCATATAAGAAGAAAATTATCCAACATGATTAGCCAATGTAGTGGCAGTTAAAAAGAAAAATGGACAAATAAGAGTTTGTATAGACTTCTGGGATCTGAATAAATCATGTCCAAAAGATGAATTCCCTTTACCAATTCCAGGATTAATGGTTGATATAGCATCAGAACATGCAATATTTTCCTTCATGGATGGATCATCAGGATATAATCAAATCAAAATGTTTTCGGAAGATGAAGTAAATATAGCCTTCCGGACACCCATAGGAATAAATTGTTATAATGTTATGCCATTTGGATTAAAAAATGCTGGTGCAACCTATCAAAGAGCCATGACACAAATTTTTAATGAATTAATACACAATCAAGTCAAATTTTATGTGGACGACCTAGTTGTCAACAGTAAGCAAAAAGATGATCATATATACGATTTGAGAATTATCTTTGAACGACTACGACAATACAATCTTAAAATGAATCCTTTGAAGTGCGCTTTCAGTGTCACTTCAGGATAATTTTTAGGATTTGTAGTTTGACATTGTGGGATAGAAATTGATCCTCTCAAAATCGAGGCTATCCTAAATATGCCTCCGCCCAAAAATCTAACTCAATTGAGATCATTTCAAGGAAAGTTAGCATATATAAGACATATTAATTCCAATCTCTCAGGTAGGTGTCAGCCTCTTACTGTCCTAACCAGAAAAGACACCAAATTTGTGTGGGATGAAAAATGCCACCATGCCTTTGAAAACTTCAAACAATACTTGACAACTCCTCCTGTTGTAGCAGCCCCTGTAGTAGGAAGACCTCTAATCCTTTACACCGCAGCGTTAGACAGTTCCCTAGGAGCATTATTCGCACAAGTGAATGATGAGGGAAAAGAAAATGCATTATACTATTTATGTCATTGTCTAATTCCAATAGAAATAAAATACCCCACCAATTGAGAAATATTGTTTAGCCTTGATTTTTGCAGTTCAAAAACTAAGACATTATATGATTTCTCATAAAGTAACTCTTATTTCAAGAGTTAACCCACTTCAATATTTAATGACATGGTTGACACTTTCTAGAAGATTAGCGAGATGGCCGATGATTCTACTTCAATTCGACATAACATTTGTACCATTACAAGCTGTCCAGGGACAAATCCCAGCAGATTTCTTAGCAGCACACCGAATTCCAACTGGATCACCTCTTAATGATGATTTAACTGATGAACAAATATTGGAGATTAAAGATTCCAATGTACAACGATGGAAACTTTGCTTTGACGGAGCATCATCTGCACGGAAAGATAAAGACAAACAGACAATTATACCAGGCAAAGCTAGAGTAGGATTGATTTTCATCACTCCAGACAAAGCAATGATGCCTTTTTCCTATCATCTGACTGAACCATGTACAAATAATGAAACCGAGTATGAAGCACTCATAACCGGTTTAGAATTGACAATACTAATGGAAATTAAAAACATTAGTATCTATGGAGATTCCCAGTTGATTATCAATCAGATTGCTGGCAATTATAAGACTTTAAAACTTCGACTTGAACAATATTCTCGTTACACTCTGAAGTTACTTCAGTAAATTCCTAATGTGACATTTTTCTTAGTCCCAAGATGAGATAATTCTTTAGCAGATGCTCTTGGAAAACTTACAAAAGAATTTGCTTGTCCAGAAGAAGACAACATATCGATTTCTATAAAAGGACGACAAGTTCTTTCTCAAAATGACATGGAAAATTTATATAAGATTGGTGAAAACATTATAATGACAATAAATGAAGAAAAGGATGATTGGCGACAACCGATTATTCAATATTTACAAACTGGAAGATTACCTAAAAATATTTCTATTGCCACTCAAATTAAAGAAAGAGCATTATCGTATGCTCTAATAAATAATGTCCTTTATAAATGATCTTTTAACCAAGTGTGGTTAAGGTGCTTAAACTAAGTTGAAGCTCAAGAGATTAAAGAGGTCCATTCAGGTTTATGTGGCGCACATCAATCTGGACCAAAAATGTAAATGAAAATAAAAAGAATGGGTTATTATTGGCCAACAATGATGATTGATTGTCTTGATATTGCAAAGAAATGTCATCAATGTCAGATACATGGAGTAGTTTTACACCAGCCTCCAAATGTCTTACACCCAACTATTGCATCTTGGCCATTTGAATGTTGGGGTAGCGACATAGTGGGCCCTATAGATCCTCCGTCATCTAAGGGTCATCGAGTTATTTTAGCAACCATTGACTATTTCTCTAAATGGGCAGAAGCCGTGCCGCTTAGAGAAGTCAAGGCAGAACAGGTTCTTTATTTCTTTAAGACGCATATTGTTTATAGATATGGAATCCCTCGGAGGGTTATATCAGAAAATGGATTGGCCTTTCAAAATACAAAAATGAATAACTTTATCCAAAAATATGGAATAGACTGGACGTATTCCACAATTTATTATCCTAAAGCCAATGGATTAGCTGAAGGTTTCAACGAAACATTGGTTCAATTTTTGAAAAAGACATTATTCAATAGCCTAAGATAGTGGCATGAACGATTAATAGAAGCTTTATGGGCTTATAGAACCACATATCGAATACCAACACGGTCAACACCGTTTGCTTTGGTATATGGTTCTAAAGCTATTTTACCACTCGAAGTCCAAATCCCTTCTCTCAGAGTTGCGTTAACATATAAAATAACTAAAGAAGAAAATGTCAGCTTACAACACGAAGAACTCGAGAGTTTAGAAGGCAAACGTCTACAAGCTCAACAAAATCTGGAACTGTATCAAGTGAAAATAATACGGGCTCCTGATAAATTAGTTCGTACCAGAACTTTTCGAGTTGGTGAATTAGTTTTAGTTCTTCAAAGACCTATACTAGCTCATCAAAATGTAGGTGGCAAATTTGAACCAGTATGGGAGGGCCCATATGTAATTGAAAAGACATATTTAGGAGGATCTTACCAGTTGGTGGATTGTCACGGAGATAGAATTTTGCCCCTAATTAATGGGCGCTTAATAGAGAAATACTATGCGTCATAACTTGTTTATAAATTGCGAAAAACATTAAAAGAATATATATATATAATAATAAAATAAAATAATTTTCACTTTTATTGTCCATACGAATCTAAACATGTTTCTCTGTTGCTTACTTATAAGCGTGATTTATCTCTAAAAATGAAATTTAGTCTGACATATCACCCTCTTATTTACAGAAAAAAAAGTCTGAAAACATACTATTTTTCTCATTCCAAAATAATATGACTTTGCTTTGGATCTCTGACACACGGACGAGGGGACTAGAATTCATTTCAATTTTGATAGGTTACAAGTTGAATCTATATATCCGGATCATTAATCTATCTAGTGAACCATAATGAAATCAGCATGCAAATGCCCTTGATAGAATTCAAACTCTAGCAGCCCGAAGAGTATGACTTCACAATAAGTGACAGCTTGGATGAACAAGAATTTATGACTACTTCAGTACTAGGAGCATCTACATCTGGTATGAAAAATATAACCACAGGACTCACCCGATCACAGAGACAGAATCGTAATAAGCGATTGAAACGTCAAAAACAATTACATAAAAGACAAAATATGGAAGATAATAGTCAGTTAAAATCTCAGACTATTAATACTCCATTTGAGGAAATACATTCTGCGTTGGAAATGACAAATTTAAACCTTACAAAGGGAAAACAAGATGAAAAAGTAGCTATCACTTTGCCTTCAATCACATCTGCTCAAAATCTGAAGGTGTCTGATAAAAAGTTGACAGAAAAAATCATTCAAGGGAAGAAGCATGATGGATTCACGCTATTGAATGGAGGACCTTTGAACAGTACAAGAATATGAACTAAAGAACAATAAATATTATTGATGGTCTCAATTTATTCACTAGAATATTTGATGAGGATGAGCAAGCTGCTATTATCGATCATATAACAGAAGCCTGAAATCAGGGTAGGGTTGGAAATCTTTGAAGAAAAACTAATTTCGAGCTCAATAAATGGATTCGTGGCAAAGGCAGACAGACCATTCAATACGGGTGTTGTTATAATTATGCAAAAGACAAGGAGGGGAATATTCCCGGAATTTTGTGATATGAACAGGTTGATCCATTACCCACCTAAAAATTCAGATCACCAGACGTCTTGTCACTTAGGGAATCATACCCGTAAACTGTATTCCTGATAATTGCATTATCAACATGTATGATGAAGGAGAATGTATCCCTCCCCATATTGACAGTCACGATTTGGACAGACCATTCTGTACCGTATCCTTAATGAATCGTTGTTCCATCATATTTGGAAGAGTGTTGACCTCAATTTTGATGAGGTCTTCTCTTCTTCTTTTTAGTACTTAGGATCTAGCCTTAGGCTTTTCCTTTGACTATCTTAGAGGACTAGAGTTGGGACCCACCACTTAGAAATTCAAACCACTTCTTAACTCCTGCATGAGCTCTACGAAGCTTGACTATAGACCCCTAATCACCTAGAGGGTTGAAATCGAATGTGGAAGTTTAACGGATGAGTTCATATAGGACTCTTTGGCCTTAGGGCCCGTACTAGGTGGCACTGATGCAGTGAAGGGCTGACTTACACACACACTACACCTATACACTACACTTTCACACACCTATACCCAACTTGACCTCTGACTCATGTAGGTGATTCACATGGATGGTCCTTAACCCTAAGCCCTTGGCTAAGAGGGTTAGGAACAACATAGTGGATGCCTCGAATGAGTCCCTTCATGGCTCATGTGGGCTTGGTATGGCTTCATGGCTCAACCAAAATGATTTCATTCCATTTATATTCACCCGATCTTCATTTTTCCAAATTTTCGATTTTTGACCCCAGGACCACTACACACTTTAACTACGAATACGCTTGAAACTACCCAAAATTTCCTAAATCACCTAAATCACCCAAAATTCCCCAAAATCAATCCCAAACATTTTCACATTACTCAAATTGATAATCCATACCCAAAAATACCAAAAATTCCAAAAATACCTCCCAATACCCTCCAAATACCCAAAATACCCCTCTTGACCCAAAAATCCAAAAATTCAGAAAATTCCCAGAAAATTCCAAAAAATCCCAAATATTCCCAATTTCATTTTGTTCAACTACATCATGGGCCAATTTTGTCAATTTACCCCACTTTTGTCAAAACCCCAATTTGACCCATTTTAACCACTAAGTAAACCCGATGTCAAACCAAACTTACCCAATTGACCCAAATTCTGGTCCAATTCAATTCTAAACTTCAATTCAACATTCACAACACCAATCTAGACCAAATCCAAGTCCAATTTGATTGACATTTGGATCCAATTTCACTTTCTGCCTTAAAGCCCAATTTGGACCCATGACCCGAGCCTAACCCAGAACTCACCCAATTCAACTCCAATTAACCCCAAATCATTTCTAAACCTTCCTTAACATCCCTACAAACAAAACACTAACATGATTTGCCCAACATTTAGACCCAAACCCCACTCAAATTCAACCCGAAGCTAAAAAGCCCAATTTTGACCTAAACCCGAGCCTAACCCAGAATGAGCCCAAATCCCAAAATCAAAGCCCAACCAAAGTCAAAACCTCTTTGAAACACCCCCATAAACATTTCCCAACATTTATTTTACACCAATTTCAACCCTAGCCCAACATTGGCCCAACTTAGCCCAATTTGACCTATATTGGCCCATTCACCAAAAGAGCCCAAATTGACACGATTCAAACCCAAATCACTCCCAATTTTGCTCCAAGTCACTCATGACACATCTATGAGCTAAACCCAACAATTATTTGGCCCAAGCCTTTGCCAAAATTCCATCCTAAAATCCATTTTAAAATCCAAAAGCCCACTTCCCTAAACCATTTTAAAAGCCCATTTCCACCAAATACAAAAGCCCAAAATTGGCCCTAAAGCCCACATGACATTTCCATTTGCCATCCATTTAATCAAAGCCATTCCCTAAGTTATAATCCCATCATCAAATAATTCCAAATCAAGCCTCATTCCAAATCACCCCTAAATACCAAAATTTTTCTTAAATCCATTTCCATGAAATTGACTTGACTTTTCCCAAGCGAAGGTGAGCCATGAAGCCATGCATGAGCCACATGGAAGCCATGAGAGCCTCTTTACATGTCACCATGCCATTTTGGGCAAAAGGAGGAGACCCTTTCCTTAATTCCTAAAGGTGATTAACCACTCCCATAATTCCACTAAACCTTGCTTAAGCTTAATTGTACTTGGATGGTGACCATTCCCCACTGATTAAGCTGACCTAAATCACTTTCTATTCGGCCTAAACCGAGGCCTTGGGTGGTGAACCTAGCCCAAAATCATGGGTTGACTCATTTGAACCCAAAATGGCCTTCCCCCATTCCATTTCAATCCGAAGCTCTTTACACATGGCATTTGCCAATTACTACACTAAACCCCGACCACGACTCACACGAATAAGATGGTGACCAATGCACAGCCGGCCGGCCACCGGGTCGCCGGAAAACACCATGGCCGAGAGCTCGCATGTGAGCCTAAACTTGAAATTCTCACTGTTGAGCTGCCCCATCCCTAGTGGCCATTGTCTTGTTCTTCCCATGCCGGAAGCGGTGATCCCAAGCCCTAACTCTCCACGGGAGGCCCTCCACCCTCTCCTATTTAAACACCACCCCCTCGCGGCCATGAGAAGAGAGTTGCACAAACCTTGCCGAAACTACGCAAAATTGTTCCAAACCCTTCTCCACCCTTAGAGCGAGTTGATCCCAGGTGTCGATTTGCCACTAATCCCCGTGACAAAATCCGATTTCTCGGCGAAATTCCACCCAAAACCGGGACACTTCTCCACGGTGGATCAATCCTCGAATTGATTGGTCCTACACCTTCACCGGACCAGAGAAGGTGTCCGCAGGCAAAAGCCCCATCTCCGGGCCACCCGGTTGCTCCGGTCTCCGAAGCTTTGTGATCGAGGCGTGGTCGAAATCCTACCTAGGCGATTCACCGGACCGGGAGACTTCATGCGGAGCTTCGCGGGATCCAATCGAAGGTGACACAACCCTCGTATTGAAGCCACACTTCTCTAAGCGAAGGAATGAGCTAATTCTTCATCCCGAGCTTACGGAGATTCTCCATTTCAAATGCTTTAATTTCGATGCATGATCACTAGTATAGATGTATTCGTCTCTTCGAAGATGAATACATAGAGCATAAGAACATGAAAATCCATTGAGTATCGAGTGAGATATTAGGGATTTAGTGTGGACGGCTCTCGGGTGAGGACGCTTGGGGACGATGAAAGGATGTCGTCCATTTAATACACGCGTGGACGGACGACTCAGATCGGGTCGGATCGGCAGATGATACGCGAAAGGCGGGACCCGGGCTGCTGACTCAAGTAGTGGCGTCGAATGGGAGTGCGCCACGCGGCACTTCGGAGATGCTAAGGTTGACGCGGCGCCGACTCGGATAAATAGAAAATTAGGGATTTTACGATTTATTTAATTCCCTAAACTTCAAAAATTCATAACTTTGTGTAGGAAAATCGAGACAAATAAAATAAAAATACCCTCTTGCTCGGTGAACATAGGAGAATAATGTGGAAAAGAAATCATTTAATTTCATCAAGTATTTTATTTTTAATGATTTATTTCCCTTCTGCATTCTTTTAATTCTCCATGAATATGGGAAATTCACCATGGCATGAGACCATAGGGCTTTTGAAGCCTCTGAATTTGGGAACATTCCCTGAATTTTCCAAAGTCAGAGGCCATCCCTATGAAGAGTTATTGATTTTTCAACTCTATGTTACTGTTTTGAGTATTTTAATTCCAATAATTAGCATGTTGTGAAATAAATTCTAGGAAAATTTTGTGATGTCTCTTATGACCAGAGGACCCTAGGAAAAATTGGTTTTGAATTAGTTCATTTAAAATAACCCTAATTAGCTTAAACACCCAAAATAGGTCCCTAATTAATTAGAGTTAACCATACATCAAATTGACTTGAAATCAAATCTCCACTGACCTTTAGGATCAGAGGAACTCACCATAAAAATTTGATGTCAATTGGACTTGGTTAGCCCTACTAAATGGGTTGATTAAGCCATTTAGCCATTTTAAACTTTAAAAATTCATAACTTTCAAAATACCTTTCAAAAATTCACCAAATTGGTTTTGGAGCCTCTCTGATATCAGGGGAATCTAAGAAAATTAAAATTTAAATTTTCTAAAAAATTTAATTTTTTGCATTATTTTAATATTTTAATAATTAAAAAATAATAAAAATCACAAAAATAATAAAATTCACCAAAATGTCATATTTTGAATTTTAATCACTTAGGAACAAACCCCATATTTTTCTTAGGTCTATTTAGTGAGATATTAAATTTTAAAGCCTAGGGCAATTTTAAAATTAAAAAATGTGTATTTTCTAGCATTTTCACTAAAATAATTATAATAAATAAAAGAAAAATCAGAAAATTACAAAAATTGATTCTCTGATTTCCTTGATATCAGAGAGATATTTGAAAAAGATAAAATTCATTTTTCAACCCTTATTTTATTTTTAAATTAATTAATAATCCAAAACTTAAAATAATTATAATAAAAATAATATAATTCAAAAAATCACCAAAATTGGTCCAAGTGGTCCTCTGGTCATTAGGAATGTCCCATAATTTTCTTAAGGATAGAAACTTTCTCTTGGTCATGTTATGAAATTTTCCTTTGAAATCTCTATTTTCTACCAAAAATAATTACATAAATAAATTAAATACAGAAAAATCACATTTTCTCCTCTCATGTCTTTATTGACATATGAGTGAAGTCACATAAAAATTTCAAGTTCATTTAAGCTCAATTTAGTGAGTTATGAAATTATTAAGCTTGAAGGGGCAAAATGGTAATTAAAATTTTAACGCTTAATTAAAACTTTAGGCTTAATAAAATTAAAGAGTAAAATATTTGATCTTAATCTGATTTAGATGACTGAAATTCAAGTAATTAAAGGGTAGAAACCCACTAAACAATTTGAAAATAATTGAAATAAACCTTAATTAAATAATTGATTAAATTTGGAAGAATGATAAAATTGGAATTATTAAAATAGGGATATTATTAGGAAGAGATTTATTCTTTAATCTAAAGATCCCTAAATTAATCATCTCAATAATATTTAATTCCTAATTAAAATGATAATTCAAATTTAAGTTTTAAAATGTTAAAGGACTTAATCATTAAATTAAATTAAAAAGTTAAATTATTAAACTCTTTTTAAATTTTCAATTAAATTAAAATTAAAAATAAAATTAAATTAAAGATTAAATTAAATTAAATCAAACAAATTAAGTAAATTAAATTAAATTAAATAAATTAATTAAATTAAATTAAATTAAATAAATAAATTAAATTAAATTAAATTAAATAAATTAATTAAATTAAAATAAATAAATTAAGTTAAATTAAATTAAACAATTAAATTAAATTAAATTAAATTAAACTAAATTAAATTAAATTAAAAAAATATTAAATTAAATTAAATCAAATTAAAACATATTAAATTAAATTAAATTAAATTAAATTAATTTAAACAAATTGAATTAAATTGAATTAAATTAAATTAAAATTAAATTAAAATTAATTAAATAAAATTAAATTAAGAAACATATTAAATTAAATTAAATTAAATCAAATTAAATCAAATTGAACTAAATTAAATTAAACAAAACTAAATTAAATTAAATTAAAGTTAAATTAAATTGAATTAAATAACATCACCTAAGACATAAAGAAATTAAATATAAAGCAACTTGAACACTATTCCAAATTTAAACCCTTTAACTGAAATTAAATTAAATCACAAACCATTGGAACATCAATTTGTGCTCGAAAGCTTTTGTTGTCATAACTCCTAAATAGAACATTAAATGAAATGTTACTTCACTTATAGGATCTTCAAATGTCCTAGTTCACTGAGCAAGATAACAAAAAAAAAAAAAACTTGAATTCTCGGACGATTAATTCATTTGTATGATTAAATTCATTTGGATTTAAAACAATTCTAGCAATATTGAAAAGATGTTTAAGATTCTTCTTAAGCACTTTCTCAATATGATAGGATGTTTATAAGAAAAACTAAATTTAATTGTTCTTTGATGAAGAAAATCATCCTCAAACCAAAGCACTGAGGACACAGACGTCATAGGAAATGACTAGCTATAGGATTAGGAACTTGGTAGAAAACCATAACCCTTCCCTTAGCTTTACCTAGGAACTTGCTTAAATATTCTAATTGTGTTTTAAGTGCGGCTTGGGATGACGGGAAGACCCTCCGGGTACGCTTTTATTTTATTGCGATTTACCTTATTGCAATTTATTTAATCGCATCGCACTTACTTTTCTTGCATGATAAACAAGCTGTTGCATGAAAACCCACACCTTTAGGATAGTCCCTAAAACTGAAACCAAAATTAAACTAAAAGTCATTGCAAGATAAAATTCACCGCCACAACATTTCGAAATATAAAACAACTCGAAATTTAATCACAAACAGAACACAAAACTACAATTACAACTAAATTAAAACGTCTGTTGGATGATCGGGAATACCTCGGATGATGTAACCTACGTGTTGCTAACGGGATTTCCCACGGTCTAAATGAAAGTGTGGAACTCATTTAGTTGAGTTTAGCAAATTCATCTGGACTAAGTAAATCCGATAAAAATAACGATGCCGGAAGGATGGAATCGTGGGATCTTAACCGGTGTTGTTATAATCAACTTTAAGATTTGTTTTAATTAAAACAAAAAAAACACTTGGATTTTAAGACTTCTCTAAACCAAAACACTTCTCTCATCTCCTGATTTATGACTTCTAAAACTAAACCTCTGCAACAAAAAGGAGCTCGGAGCATGGTGGGCAGCACGGCCATCGTCATCAGCAAAACTTGAATATACATCGGCAAAGCTGTCTTAGAATTAAACAACGAAGCCATAGGATTTCGAGGTAGTTTGCACTAGTGCGACATAAATCCTCGACCTCTTCGTTAGGCATTTGCATTGCAAATTAAGCCCTAACGGGACTTAGGATTACGAGGTAGTCGTCAGATACGACAATAAACCCTCGCATCTTCGAGGCTACTTGTATGATTCTATCATATAAGTATAAGTCCTAATTAATTAAAATTGGCAAGATCAAAACATTAAATAAATATTAGGATTTTCCTAAATTCAAGCCAAAAAATAGGATAGTCGGGAAATTATCGAAGTTCGTTTCGAATCTGTGATTTCTCCTACCTTTTCTTCCTTTAAATTCCCAAAATAAAATGTTCCAAATTTGATCTACTCCCTATTGAAATTCCAAAATTCATTCCTTTGAAAACTTAAACTTTGAAGTTCTTGAGAGCAGAATTACTAATTATTATCGAGAGTTTTCTTAGGTGATTCCCGTCACTTAAGATGTAATTAACTATAGGGGCTTGCCCTTATAGGGAATTTTAAAGAACCCAGGTAATATAAACCCTGTTTAATGTTTTCATATTAGGCAGGGGAATTTGTCGGCTTTATAAAATTGGTTCGCGGACCAAACGGATGTCACGAAATCTTCTAGTTTATTTAATCGAGCCCCACCATCGAGCGATGTATCTATCCTTAGGATAGATATACGGTTTGTGGTACGGTGCTCGTTTATATAAACTATTTGGGATGTGAGATCGGTTTTATTTCATATCTTAAAATTTTCAAATTTAAAATTATTTTCAAAATCAAACACTACTTTCTAAATTATATATATATATATATTTAAATCAAATTTAAAATCTAAAATTCACCGACAATTTCTGTAGGCGACCCCCTTTTCAAAATAAAACACATAACCTAAAAATATGCGAAACGACTTACGGCGACTCATGTGAGGACTATCCCTCTCTCCATGATAATCGGATAATTCTGCTTTCAAAAATCGGTAGCGCGTCCATGTCCTTAATGGATCAAACTACCCTTCTTTCGTTGGAATACTATGTTCATTTCTACCTTGAACGAGCATAGCCAACATTTTCTCGGATTTAGGAGCCACTGTTTATACACCCCTAAACAGAGAGGTTCCGAGATCCTTTTACCTCATTTACGAGGTGGGGTGGACCCCAATAGGTGTTAGTTTAGGAGTAATCCTTCGAGTCGAGAAATCTTGCACGAGACTTTCTTTTCCTTTCCAACTCTGAATCAGATTCCTTACCTTCTCTACACCTTTGAACATTCAGCTCTAAATAAACAAACCCTCTAACAAATGAATCTTTTAACAAATAACTCCTTCTTATAAATACATGAACAAGAATGTGTTCGGACTCTTTTCGATTCCTTTCTTTTCGTCCGATGAGAAGAAGCATAACTTGGGACCGACAATCGGAATCTACCTGCGAAATGGTAGCTCCAAAGCTGATTTTCTCCTTCACCAATGGACTCGACTTCGCTGTTTACAAGGATGAGCTGCCCGACAATGGGATCATCCGGTTTGGACAAGGATTCGAGAACACAAATGTCAAGATCACCGACATTTCCATTTTCGCATTGACAAACAAAGTATCTGAAGCTGAAAAGCTGTTGATCGAGTTCAACCTTAGGTCAACTCAAGAGTTTCCGCCCCTGTAAAAGATTCCAACTGAGAGGAGCACTTGCTTGTCCACGGGAGGATCGTTCTTGCTACCCCCACCGGTCTAGTCGTCTCTGCACCTACCCCGGCCACGCAGATTAAAGAGGAAGGAAATCCGAACTACGGTGAACCTGCTGCTTGTGGAGGGTACGGACTTTCTGTGAGACCCTACTGTTTTTGAAATCGGGTCCGGCTCAAGAATTCCATCACTAACACGGACCCCGAAGAAGGAACGAAGTAGGAAAATTTCCGGGAAGGCCGAGCTGCCGAAGTTGCTTTCTGGAGGAAATCCCGAAATCCACGAGTACACACCACTACTTGAATACATACCATTGCCTGAGGACACACCTTTTTTGGAAGGAAGTAGATTCCATCCCCTTTCGCCGTGGTGATGAGGAAAATGTCCGTAGGATTGTTTCTACATTACCTCGACCGGCATACATTGACGACGGCGAAAGAAAAGGGCTAGGATCACGCCATTTGCCCGCCTACAGACTGTGATCGAGAAGCTAGCAAAGAAAGAGAAATGCCCGTATCGGAGATTCTATGAAGGATAGGGCGGGTGCCAGTCAAATCCCGTCTTGGGCCACGAGTAGAACCTACCATCGTTACAGAAAAGCCAAATAAAAGGATGAAGGCTAGTCGCTTTATCGTTGTTTCGGAATTGCGGATTAGGGAGGATACCACCTTCCGGCATTTGGTCGACGGACCATACGGTCTAGACCTTCTGCTGCTAGAAGGAAGGTATGGCGTCCCACTGCTTGGACAACTAAGATTGAAACAACGGCACGAGAAGGAAAGTCTCGTCAGGAGACTTGAATCTGAAGAAAGCGCCACTGCAGTAAAGGGGACTCGTGAGAAGGGAACCCGACAGCTATCACACAACAACTGCGAGGATGCACAGAAAAGATCGCTAGAGGACGCTATGGAAAAGTTGAGGACTGATATTTGACGACTAGAAAAAGAAAGAGAAGAGAAATTCAGAGACGAGATTGATTCATCGGAATTCATGAATGATGAGTATGCAGAAATCAACATGGTTGAAACACGAGCTTCGTTAGCTTCACAAGCTGCTCCTGCAGCCGCGAGAAGAGAGGAGCCGGAAGTGATGAGAAGACGGCTTCAAGAGAAAGATGATACGATAGCCCAAATGGCAAAGAGGATGGAAGAGATGGCTGTAGCCCTAGCCACTCTCCAGAGTCAAGTGCAACCCCAAAGAGAGACGCCCCCAGAGGTCATTCACATTATAGACGGAGGAAAGGAGATTACATCCATCAACGGGGATGATCAGCTAACGAAAGATACAACACAAAGTATGATTCCGAGAAAAAGATATCAAGAGCTTGGTGGAACAGCGAGTGCGAGAAGCCTTAGCACAATCGAAGAGCGGGACATCCATTCGGACGGGTAGACCTTACCCAAAAGAATTCGACAGCGTCCGATACCCAAAAGGCTTCGTACCACCTGCGTTCAAAACCTTCGATGGAGCCGGTAACCCCCGACAGCATGTTTCACACTTTCGTGCCAGTTGTTGCAATGCCGGCGGGAGCTATGCATTACTCTTCCGACAGTTCGTCAGCAGCCTGTCAGGAATCGCCTTCGATTGGTATGCAGAATTACCGAAAGGTTTAGTGAAGACGTTCTCAGAGCTAGAAAACCTCTTCATCAAGCGATTCGCCGGAGCTCAGCACCACATCACTATAGGTGATTTAGTGGTAGAGAAGCAGAAGCCGAACAAAACTTTGGTGGATTACATACTTCGATGGAGGAATCTAAGTATGACGTGTGAACCACAATTACAAGAACAGCATGCAGTCGGCATCTTACTTAAAAGCATTCACGGCTCGATAGCACTTCTCCTCAAAGGATTCACTATTAAGACTTTCGAGAAGTTGTTAAGCAAGGCATTGCAAGAAGAGGCGAAGCAATTAAGTTTCACCGACAAGACAGACAAGCAAAAGCCTGTGAAGACTTTTGAAAAGAAATCCGGGATCGTTGCAGCAGTCGACAAAGGCAAGCAACCAATACAAATATCGTCAGAACGGCCGCAGCAACCCCAACAGAATTGCCGGCAACCCAGAGCCCGGCTATCAGTCATCTCCACAATATGAACAACTACCTCGTCCGCAACGTACATTAAGGAAGTTTCTGAGCAGGGAATATCCATTCAAAAATGAGGCAGTTCCACTCAGAGAAGTTAAAGCACACCACGTGCTACAGTTTTTCAAGAACCAAGTTGTCTACCGTTTCGGAGTGCCGCGCGGGATTATCTCAGATAATGAGTCAGCATTCAGAAGCACACAAATCAACAATTTTGTCAGGAGACACAGAATCGGCCGGCGATATTCAACAATTTACTACCCAAGAGCAAACGGCCTTGTCGAGGCTTTTAATAAAACTCTCGTTCAAATCTTAAAGAAAACCTTGGACGATAATAAGAGAAATTGGCACGAGAAGTTGTTAGAAGCCTTATGGGCCTACGGACAACCTTCGAACTCCTACTCGAAGCTACACCTTACGCTCCGGTGTATGGGTCCGAGGCGAGTGTTACCTTTAGAGGTTCGGCTTACTTCACTCGAATTGCAGTTGCAAACAAAATCACGACGGAAGAGAATGCCAAATTACGACTAGAAGAATTAGAAAGCCTGGAAGGGAAAAGACTTGCGGCGCAACGGAATTTAGAATTATACCGAGGCTAAGATGATTCGAGCCCATGACAACCGAGTCCGCCGAGAACCTTGAAAGTTGGTGACTTAGTTCTCGTTCTCGAGAGACCTATTCTTGCACACCGCAAGATAGGAGGAAAATTTGAACCTACTTGGGAAGGGCCGTTCGTGGTTGAAGCGAGTATACTCGGGAGGTTCCTACCGGCTAGTGAATTGCCAGGGAGAACGACATATGCTTCCGATCAATGGACGATACTTGAAAAAGTATTACGCTACCTGATGTTTCGAAGGAATGAATTCTTCATCCCTAGAAGCACGGGCGAAGTAAATATTTATGATTGGGTCCAAACCCAAAAATAATAAAAAATGTGCTAAAATAAATAAAATCATGATAATAAAGTTTTCCTTGTTTTCTCTTCAATATCAAGATCTTTTTCCTGATCTTTACCCACTTCATTCCTGTTAAATTTAAAAATACAAAAAGTAATAAAAAAAATTGTCTTTAATAAACATTTTCTTAATGTTCTTGTTCTTAGTACGACCTACGATCCTTTTCCTTGTCTTTTCGCGAGGAAATGTCGAACGGGCGGTTGGTCCTGAACTTTAGAAATGGCGTAAGCCTTGCACTCGATGAAAAGAGGGTGAAAGATGGAGCGATAATCGACATTGACTCGGACTTCGCACCGGCGGAGCCTACGGTACGAGGAAAGTGGCCGGGTCCCGATTGACCGAGAAGAACTGCCCGGACGGACGGTGATGAAAGTGGGTGGCCCGAGCCACCGATCCGGCGAAGAAAAGAAAGGCAAACACTGAAGAAGATAAGAAAATTAAGTCTGTAGTCACTACAGCAGAGGGCAGGCTTGTCAGTGCCGCGCCCACAGAGATTAAAGAAGAAATAAGAATCGCCGTATCCGTAAGATGTTAACCAAACTAGCAGCGGACCAGCGCGACGAGACAGTTGCTACTGCCAGCACATACACTTCAAGTACACGGGTTCACCGGGAACTCGAAGAAAGGAGGCCGGCTCCTAGGATAACGAAAGGACCGGGGAAATCTCACGAAGATCAAAAGAAGAAGGCTACCACGCTACCGGATAGAACCACCGGTAATGCATGACCTTGTTGCGGAAGCAACCCGGGGGATGTCCGACGGACATCATCCCCGAGGAGCCGAGGTATGCGGGAGAACGTGAAGGGATTGAGCCGTATATCCCACAATACGTCACCGGGCCTCGCCATTTGCGGATTATTCCGGAGTACGAGCTGGAAAGAATGCGAGAATGTTGAAAAGAAAACCTTTGAATACTTCGAGAGAATCGAGAGGCGAAGGATCGATATACTTAGAGGGCCTCGAGCTACATACGGACGTATTCTCGGAATATGAACAACAACAAATCGTGGATTGCATCCGGGATTTGAAAAGAATGGGCCGAGCGGGCCGCCTAAGAGAAAACACCTACTCGGAACCCCGGAGATGGATGCCGGGGAAAGGAAGAATTACTGATACCATGCGGATGCTTGTTACAACTTTGCGGATGACGGGAAGGAAACCCTCGGGAATACTCCATCATGGCCGAGTGGATCCAATGCCATTAGTCATCAAGAGAATGGTAAAGATATTGATAACATGGAGGGTATTGCCGACGGATTGCATACCCAATAGCTGCATTATTAACATCTACAAGCAGGGTGACTGCATACCCCCCGCACATAGATCACCACCACTTTGTCAGACCTTTCTGCATAGTCTCTTTCCTGAACGAGTGTAACATCTTGTTCGGATCTGACCTCCGGATAGCAGGCCCATGTCAGTTCCGAGGGCCAGTGAAGATACCTTTACTGGTAGGTTCCATCATGATACTGAAGGACAACGGAGCAGATATCGCTAAGCATTGCATACTAGGAGTACCAGTGAAGCGGATCTCAGTTACTTTTAAGAGGATGGATGACAGGAAGATACCTTACCATTTCCAGCCAGACCCGGAGCTAGAGAGCCTCCGGCCTTATGAGCTGTGAGTTACATGGAAAATATCACACCTCCAATGTACATCCATACGACATCCTTGCCAAGGATGGCTTGAAAGGTGATGTTATTGACCATGTACCCCACTATTCAGACATGGATTTTTTGACAGATGCTTCTTTGGATAGATCGACAAAGATCATACATAGTCCGTTTTGAGTCTACGTGGATTGTATGAGATATATTCTAGATCGAGTTGTATGATGTATCTTCGACATGATTGGAATGAAAGTGACCATGTCACATTTTTGGCCTTCACCTCTTTTGTGCAAATTGACTGGGAAACGCCATTAAAGTTAAATGAACTTCGAACAAAGAACAGAAAAGAAATAAAAAAAGAATAAAAGAAAACTTTCCTTAAAAATCTAAAAATGATGAGCACCAAATTCACATGAACATTAAATAAACGATAAAATAAACTTGAATCGTTAAAGGACAAACAAAATGAGCACAAATTTCAATCAAATTCAAATCCAAATTTTTCCAAATTTCAAATCAAATTTCAATCAAATTCCAAATCCAATCTCGATCAAATTTCAAATTTGATCTTCCAAATTTCAAATCAAATCTAAATCAAAATTCAAATTCAATCTTCCCAGATCTCAAATCAAATCTCAATCAAAAATTCAAATTCAATCTCCCAAATCTGAAATCCAATCCGTTCTATTCTCTCCCTTGTCTGGGATGGAAGCGGTTGATTCCATTGACACGGATCGAATCTGATGGCGAGGGATTATATCCAATCTAAACCAGCAACTTCTGATCAACTCTTTTGAATGGGATATGTAACACCTGCATATTCCCTCCTAATCTATTTCCTCCCATGAAAGTCTTTTACAACTTTCATGAAATTCTCGAAGAACCAAAATTCCACACTTTTTCAAATCAACACTACAAATCTTTGCAAAGTCACTGACTATTAAAATTCAAACTTTTGGGGTTGAGGATTTTACATACGAGACTGCATTGCTTTAGGATTCTTTCCCTATAGCAATGAAATACATCAAAATCAAATTTTTGTGGTTGAGGATTTTATATCAGAGATCGCATTGCTTTAGGATTCTTTCCCTATCGCAATGAAATAAATCAAAATCAAATTCTTGGGGTTGAGGATTTTACATCCGAGATCGCATTGCTTTAGGTTCTTTCCCTATCGCAATGAAATACATCAAAATCAAACTTCTGGGGTTGAGGATTTTACATCCGAGACTGCATTGCTTTAGGTTCTTTCCCTATCGCAATGAAATACATCAAAAACAAACTTTTGGGGTTGAGGATTTTACATCCGAGACTGCATTGCTTTATGTTCTTTCCCTATCGCAATGAAATACATCAAAATCAAACTTTTGGGGTTGAGGATTTTACATCCGAGACTGCATTGTTTTAGGTTCTTTCCCTATCGCAATGAAATACATCAAAATCAAATTCTTTGGGTTGAGGATTTTACATCCGAGACTGCATTGCTTTAGGTTCTTTCCCTATCGCAGTGAAATACATCAAAATCAAACTTTTGGGGTTGAGGATTTTACATCCGAGACTGCGTTGCTTTAGGTTCTTTCCCTATCGCAATGAAATACATCAAAATTAAATTTCTGGGATTGAGGATTTTACATCCGAGACTGCATTGCTTTAGGTTCTTCCCCTATCGCAATGAAATACATCAAAATCAAACTCTTGGGGTTGAGGATTTTACATCTGAGACTGCATTGCTTTAGGTTCTTTCCCTATCGCAATGAAATACATCAAAATCAAACTTTTGGGGTTGAGGATTTTACATTCGAGACTGCATTGTTTTAGGTTCTTTCCCTATCGTAATGAAATACATCATAATCAAATTCTTGGGGTTGAGGATTTTACATCCGAGATCGCATTGCTTTAGGTTCTTTCCTATCACAATGAAATACATCAAAATCAAACTTTTGGGGTTGAGGATTTTACATCCGAGACTGCATTGCTTTAGGTTCTTTCCCTATCGCAATGAAATACATCAAAATCAAATTCTTGGAGTTGAGGATTTTACATCCGACACTGCATTGCTTTAGGATTCTTTCCCTATCGCAATGAAATACATCAAATTCAAACTTTTGGGTCGAGGATTTTACATCCGAGACTGCATTGCTTTAGGATCCTTTCCCTACAGCAATGAAATACATCAAATTCGAACTTCTGGGGTTGAGGATTTTACATCCGAGGCTGCATTACTTTAGGATTCTCTCCCTATTGCAATGAAATACATCAAATTTAAATTTCTTGGGGTTGAGAATTTTACATCCAAGACTGCATTGCTTTAGGTTCTCTCCCTATTACAATGAAATACACCAAATCAAACTCTTGAGGTTAAGGATTTCACATCCAATACCGCATTGCTATGAGATTTCTCCTCATTGTAATGATTCAATCCAATCAATTCAATTTTCTTTTGAGGTTGAAGATGTTACATCTAAAACCACAAAATTCCAATTCTCATTTCAAATCAAAATCCCTTCAAATTAATCTTAACAAAACTTCAATCTAAATTGAAACTCTAAACTGAAATCTAAGCTCACACATCAAAACTTAAATTGAAACAAAATAAAATCTAAATTGAAATTTCCCCAGAACATGTGATTTGGGATTCACCTCCTTTTCCTTTCCCAGGCGAGAGTTCGGGAATCTCCGGGTCTCGGAGATGTACTTGACACTCCCCAGCAGAAATTCTTCTACTTCGTCCTAAGTTTGTCACTTGGACTTTTGTGTTGATTTTGTTGATCTTTTCGGTCAATGCCAATACGCGCGGTGTGCTCTGTCAGCTCACCACACCTATTGGGGGTCCATTTGTTGACCTCAATTTTGATGAGGTCTTCTCTTCTTCTTTTTAGTTCTTAAGATCTAGCCTTAGGCTTTTCCTTTGACTATCTTAGAGGACTAGAGTTGGGACCCACCACTTAGAAATTCAAACCACTTCTTAACTCCCTTCAAACTCTACAAGCTTGACTATAGACCCCTAATCACCTAGAGGGTTGAAATCAAATGTGGAAGTTTAAAGGATGAGTTCCTATAGGACTCTTTGGCCTTAGGACCGCCTACAGGTGGCACTGTGCAGTGAAGGGCTGACTTACACACACACTACACCTATACACTACACTTTCACACACCTATACCCAACTTGACCTCCTGACTCATGTAGGTGATTCACATGGATGGTCCTTAACCCCTAAGCCCTTGGCTAAGAGGGTTAGAAACAACATAGTGGATGCCTCAAATGAGTCCCTTCATGGCTCATGTGGGCTTGGTATGGCTTCATGGCTCAACCAAAATGATTTCATTCCATTTATATTCACCCAATCTTCTTTTTTCCAAATTTTCAATTTTTGACCCCCGGGACCCTACACCGCATAACCTGCCAAATGCCCTCGAAACTACCCAAAATTTCCAAAATCACCTAAATCACCCAAAATTCCCCAAAATCAATCCCAAACATTTCCACATTACTCAAATTGATCATCCATACCCAAAAATACCAAAAATTCCAAAAATACCTCCCAATACCCTCCAAATACCCAAAATACCCCTCTTGACCCAAAAATCCAAAAATTCAGAAAATTCATAGAAAATTCCAGAAAATTTCAAATATTCCCAATTTCATTTTGTTCAACTACATCATGTGCCAATTTTGTCAATTTACCCCACTTTTGTCAAAACCCCCAATTTGACCCATTTTAACCCTAAGTGAACCCGATGTCGAACCAAAGTTACCCGATTGACCCAAATTCTGGTCCGATTCGATTCTAAACTTCAATTCAACATTCACAACACCAATCTAGACCAAATCCAAGTCCAATTTGATTGACATTTGGATCCAATTTCACTTTTGGCCTTAAAGCCCAATTTGGACCCATGACCCGAGACCTAACCCAAACTCACCTCAATTCAACTCCAATTAACCCCAAATCTTTTCTAAACCTTCCTTAACATCCCTACAAACAAAACACTAACATGATTTGCCCAACATTTAGACCCAAACCCCACTCAAATTAAACCCAAAGCTAAAAAGCCCAATTTTGACCTAAACCCAAACCTAACCCAAATGAGCCCAAATCCCAAAATCAAAGCCCAACCAAAGTCAAAACTGAAACACCCCCATAAACATTTCCCAACATTTATTTTACACCAATTTCAACCCTAGCCCAACATTGGCCCAACTTAGCCCAATTTGACCTATATTGGCCCATTCACCAAAAGAGGCCAAATTCAACCCAATTCAAACCCAAATCACTCCCAATTTTGCTCCAAGTCACTCATGACACATCTATGAGCTAAATCCAACAATTATTTGGCCCAAGCCTTTGCCAAAATTCCATCCTAAAATCCATTTTAAAATCCAAAAGCCCACTTCCCTAAATCATTTTAAAAGCCCATTTCCACCAAATACAAAAGCCCAAAATTGGCCCTAAAGCCCACATGACATTTCCATTTGCCATCCATTTAATCAAAGCCATTCCCTAACTTATAATCCCATCATCAAATAATTCCAAATCAAGCCTCATGCCAAATCACCCCTAAATACCAAAATTTTTCTTAAATCCATTTCCATGAAATTGACTTGACTTTTCCCAAGCCAAATGTGAGCCATGAAGCCATGCATGAGCCACATGGAAGCCATGAGAGCCTCTTTACATGTCACCATGCCATTTTGGGCAAAAGGAGGAGACCCTTTCCTTAATTCCTAAAGGTGATTAACCACTCCCATGATTCCACTAAACCTTGCTTAAGCTTAATTGTACTTGGATGGTGACCATTCCCCACTAATTAAGCTGACCTAAATCACTTTCTATTCAGCCTAAACCAGGCCTTGGGTGGTGAACCTAGCCCAAAATCATGGGTTGACTCATTTGAACCCAAAATGGCCTTCCCCCCATTCCATTTCAATCCAAGCTCTTTACACATGGCATTTGCCAATTGCCTACACTAAACCCCAGCCCTGACCCACCTGAACAAGATGGTGACCAATGCCTGGCCGGCCAGCCACCAGGTCGCAGGAAAACACCATGGCCGAGAGCTCACATGTGAGCCTAAACTTGAAATTCTCACCTGCTGAGCTGCCCCATCCCTAGTGGTCATTGTGGTTGTTCTTCCCATGCCCAGAGCAGCTGATCCCAAGCCCTAAATCTCCCTGGGAGGCCCTCCACCCTCTCCTATTTAAACACCACCCCCTCACGGCCATGAGAAGAGAGTTGCACAAACCTTGCCGAAACTCTGCCAAAATTGTTCCAAACCCTTCTCCACCCTTAGAGTAGTTGATCCCAGAGTGTCAATTTGCCCTAATCCCCACTGACAAAATCCAATTTCTCAACTGAAATTCCACCCAAAACCAGGACACTTCTCCACAGTGGATCAATCCTCAAATTGATTGGTCCTACACCTTCACCAGACCAAGAGAAGGTGTCCATTCTTTATTACACATTTGACATTTTAAATAAGAATATGACATCCATTCTTTATTTCACATTTGACATTTGATATTTCGAGAAATTGAACATAATTTCTAATTTCTCTTTCTAAAATAATTTTCTAATATAAAAATCATAATCAACATATTGACATTTAACATAAGACACTGACAATTATGACATTAAGACCATTTCGGTCAACGCCAATATATGCCGCATACTTATACAGTATTCCACACATATTGGGGGCCCTTTTGTTGACCTCATTTTTTTTATGATAGATCAACTTTTAACCCTAAAATAATCAACATTGGTCAAAATAGTTAATCCTGACCCAATGACCAATCCCACTGACACAATAGGTCAACCCTTGACTTAAAAATTCAACTTTAGTCAAACTGATTAATTATTGACATAGTGACCAATTATTAACCCAATGACTAATTATTGACACAATAGGCCAATTTTGATCCAGAAAACAACATTGGACAAATTGATTAATTTTTTACTCAAAAATCAACCTTTGATCAATCAAGATACTAAAACAATTAAATATTATTTATTTGATTAATTCAAGGCATCACATAAACAATAAATACAACTTCAATCAACCTTAACCTAAAAAGGCTAGATTTAGTCAAAATACCCAATTAAATCATTTTTACTTAATTAATTGATTAATAAAATAAAAAATTTAATATTTCAATTAATCTCTAAATTAATTAAAATAAAAAATTTAAAGACATGACAAAATTAAACAGACATTAAATGATTAATCAAATCATTTTAATTAATAAAATGAATATTTTATCTAATTCTTAAAATATAAAGAAATGACAAACTTTTAATTAAAAAAAATTAATTATTAAGATAATTTCCAATAAATTTTAATTAATGACATAATTAATTAAAATTAAATCAAAAAGACAAAAAATGGCATTCCTAAAAATTATTTTAGTTAATTTAAAGATTAATATTATAATTCCATACATTCTAATTAATTTTTTTTTTAGGAATGGGATTATACAAAAAAAATCCTAAATTAAATTTAATTTTATGACATCAAATATGATGTCATAAGCATTGATTTTTTAAACTTACAATTAAGAAGATCATTACTGGGTAACTTAATAACAATTAAGACCATTATGGCATGATTAACACATTTCCTAATCCATAACTCATCACCTTTAACCTAGATATCATGGTGGCTAGGTTAAGGGTTAAGCTTATGTGTCAATCCCTCCATACATTAGGTATGACATGGCTCCATAGGTGACAAGCACCTCTCCCTTAATCCAATAGAAAGAAAAAAAAACATAAGGTTAAATCTAACCAAGGTTAAGAAGCCATCATGAACCAAAAGCATAAATAATGAAAAGAAGAGGGTATGTGTCACATTCCCTTCAACACACCTATTTGCATGAAATGAAGTGGCCGGCCACTTTAAGGATGATTTTGGTCATCATCATTAACACCTAATGAAAAAAGAAGTTAGCTTGAATCAATCCTTAACCATGGCAAAATTAAATGGTAAGAAGTTTATGCATGAAATGAGTCACCTTCCTTATGTGTCATGCCATGGTAAATGAAAAGCATATGTGTTTTCATCCCTTTATTTCAGTTGAATTATCTAAAGGAGGTTAATCTAGCTAATCATAGCCAGCCATATCCATTTCATAGGTGAGCCAAGGAAAGCTAGACAAAAGCAAGGTTCAATCCTTACCATGCTTAGCTTCAATGACGAAAATTCAAATTCATCATCACCATGGCTGAAATCTATCCTCAAAGCATTAATGGGGAGGATGGTAACTTCCCTAGACGAACCACTTCATCCTAAGCCCATCCAATTCCCTCCCATGGCTATAGATAGAGCCTAACATAAGCCTTAAAAAAAGAGAGAAGAAGGAGACAATAGTGGTCTAAGCTCTACCCAATTCTCCTAACTTAAAACAAAAAAGTTGTTCCTTAGGACCTTAGGAATGAATCCCAATTAAGATCCAGCCTCTAGCTAGCCCTAAAACACCTTGAAACCAGCTTAAATAGGCTAACCCGAGAGCGCAAAACTAGGTGAGGAAGAGGAAATTCCAAAACCCCATACAATGCTCAAATCCAAAAACCTTCAACACTAATACTGCTCTCTAGGACCTAAAAAATTGAACCCTACTAAAATCAGGCCCTCAAACCCACTATAAACCCTCAATTTGGTTAACCCGAGAGCACCAAAATAAGCTAAAACCAGGACAAAATGAGCTTCTGAAACCAAACACCACAAAACTGAAAATGAACCTTCCTAAATCCATTTAGAGGTCAGAAGAATAAGAGCCCCACTGAAATTGAGTCTTCCCATAATCTCCAACATTCTATTCACCATTTCACACCAGGTCGAGCTATCCTTTGATCGAACTCATATCAGAACTCGATTTGACTCCAAATTGAAGTTAGATCAAGATTACTGAGGTCCAGACGAAGCATCCAGGCTGATCAAACCAAACTCAAATCGACTGAGACTAAGATATGGATTTCTCATTTTAATGACAATTTGGGTTTGGCACTTTGTGAAATAAATTGTTTCAAAACCCCTACATATCTGTATGGATATGATCATCTGCTCGAGATGAAGGTGTAGAGACAAATCTCACTCGATTCCATTAAGAATCGAGCGAGATAAAATCCCTAGACCACGGACAATCTGCGGGTTGAGACGGGAGGAAGAAGATGACGCACAGCTATCTGATCTTCTGTTTAAAAGACAGACGTCTGAGATTATTTCCTACCCGATCCTGTGTTTGGATCCCCACAGCTGATCAGCCGCGTTTCGACTGATCCGAAGACACGTGTCCTCTTTACTGATTTTATAATTAATCTGGATTTAAATAAATCCAGATTAACCTTAAAATCTTCAAAATTACATATCTCTGCAAATAAAAATCACAAAAAAATTGAAAATATCTCTGTGATCAGGATAATAAGCACTACAATGTGGAATTAAAAAAAATTAATTTTGGATTTATATTTTATTTTTAATTAATTAAATAATCCTTGTAGTATTTTAATTATTAAAAATTATATATAAGTTAGAAAATTATGAAACTTTGAAGGACTAATTTCTATGTTTTTAGGAACAAGACATGATTTTTCTAGAGATAGAGAAATTATTTAGGATAACTTGTCCTAATTTCCATGAGATTTAGCAATTATTTTTTATAATAATTCTAAAAATCAGAAATTAAGAAAATAAACAAAGTTTAAATTGAAGACTAGTTACAAATTCAAGGGAATGATGCTAAACCCTCAATAATAAATATAGTCACTTGAAAATTTAAAATGGCATTTTAAATCATTAAGGGTAAATAAATATAAAACTTATATTCAATTGACCCTAAAAACCTTTTAAATCTTAATGAGATCTAATCACCTTAGACTTAGTTAAAAATTTAAATCCTAGTCATATAGGTTTTAAGAAAAAGCAAATATCAACTAAGTCTAAAACATTATTAAGCTTAACTAATTATTATTAAGCCTTTATGACATTAGGTTTAATAAACATTAATTAGATTTAAAGTATCCGAAAACATAGTTAATCTACTTAAACCTTACTTAAATTAGGTTTCATTTAAACCCTAATTAGGTTTAACCCCTATTAAACCTAATTAATCCTTAAACCTTACTTAAATTAGGTTTAAGTAACATTTAAACCCTAATTAGGTTTAACCCTTATTAAACCTAATTAATCCTTAAACCATACTTAAATTAGGTTTAAGTAACATATAAGCCCTAATTAGGCTTAACCCCTATTAAACCTAAATAATCCTTAAACTTTACTTAAATTAGGTTTAAATAATATTTAAACCCTAATTAAGTTTAACCCTTATTAAACTTAAATAATCCTTAAACCTTACTTAAATTTAGTTTAAGTAACATTTAAACCCTAATTAGGTTTAACCCCTATTAAACCTAATTAATCCTTAAACCTTACTTAAATTAGGTTTAAATAATATTTAAACCCTAATTAGGTTTAACCTCTATTAAACCTAATTAATCCTTACTTAAATTAGGTTTAAGTAACATTTAAACCCTAATTAGGTTTAACCCTTATTAAACTTAAATAATCCTTAAACCATCATTAAGTCAAACCTAACAAGACTTAATTAACCCCTAAGCCTTACATTTTCCTTATGTAATCTTTAAACCCTATTTAAGTCTAATCTAATTAGACTTAATTAGGTTTTAAAGGTTACTTACTTTAGGCTTCAGTAACCTTTAAACCCTAATTAAGGTTAATTTAATTAGACTTAATTAATCTTTAAGCTCTACATACATTAGGTTTAAGTAACCTTCAAACCTTAATTAAATCTAATCTAATTAAACTTAATTAACCCTTAAGTTTGATTAGACAACTTTAAACCCTAGTTAAACTTATCTTTAACCTAAACCTTAGGTTCAACCCATATTGAACCTAACTTAACCAAAATCTAACTTGAGTTCAACCTAATTTGAACCTAAGTTAATATAAACCTTAGATTCAACTCAAATTAAACCTAACTTAATTTGAATTCAATCTAACTTGAACCCAAGTTAACCCAACCCAAATCAAATAATAATTTTAAATCAAACCAACTTTAATCTCAATATAAATTAAACTTACCTAAGCATTAAGTTTGAATTAAATTGAACTTATTTTAATATAAATACTAAAATTTTATATAAATCAAGTTTGACTTAATATTAAGTTAAACTCATAAAATTAAGTTCAAGTTAAATCAAATTTGAATTAATGAATTTGACTAAATCAAATTTAAGATTCAAATGACAATGAATGTAAAATTTAAATAAATTTAATGTCAAATTTCCTGTGCATATCATAAAATGTACTAACTCTGTTTTGCAGGATAACTTAAATGACGACATTAATTTAGTTTAGATTTCCTTTGCATGTTATAGGATGTGCTAACTTTGTTTTGCAGGATGACATAAAACTAGAAAACAAAACTAAAACTTTCAACAAAACAAGACAAAACAATGACATTAAAAACAAAACTGAAACTATTAGGATAGCCACTAAACCTAAAACTTTCAACGAAACAAAACAAAAATATGAAATGAAATGATAACATAAAATCCAAAATCGTTAGGATAAGTCATTAAAATGACAAAAAATGACATGACTACATAATATTTAGGATTGATAGTGGGTACATCTTTCCTTAAAAAAAATTAATAAATAAAATTTTAAGAAAACAAGTGATCAACATTAATCAGAAGTTTTCTTAGATAATTAAAAAATTATTTAGGATGTAATAAGCTATAGAAGCTTGCTTCTATGGGAAATTTAAAAGAACCCATGATAGAAATCCCTGGTAATTAAAATTTCATAATTTTTCCTTATATAGAAATCCTAGGATATGGTATTCTAGAATTTTGTCTTATAAGGATCATCATAAACATCCTTTTTTACTTTTTTCTATTAGTCCTAAATTTCTAAAATTCTTCCATAGGAATAAGATTAGGATTATATTAAACATAGTTTGGCGACTCCTTGGCATAAAACTTTATTTTTGACGGCGACGATCCGATTCATCGCCACCATGGCATGGATTCACATCCTTTGCCAAAAAATCTATCTTTGATCAAATCTTTCGGAATGTGAAACACCTTCATATCCCTTTCAATCCTCGAGTTTAGAGCCTAATTTCCAGTTCTCTTTAATCTTTGAGGCTGGAGCCTAATTTCCAGTTCTCTTTCAAATCTTTGAGGCTGGAGCTTAATTTCCAGTTCTCTCAATCTCGAGGCTGGAGCCTAATTTCTAGTTCTCTTTCAATATCGAGACTGGAGCCTAATTTCCAGTTCTATTTCAATAATTGAGGCTGGAGCCTAATTTCCAGTTCTCTTTCAATCTCGAGTCTGGAGCCTAATTTCCAGTTCTGTTTCAATAATTAAGGCTGGAGCCTAATTTCCAGTTCTCTTTCAATCTTCGAGGCTAGAGACTAATTTCCAGTTCTCATTCAAATCTTCAAAGCTGGAGCTTAACTTTCAGTTCTCCTTCAATCCTGAGGCAGGAGCCTAATTTCCAGTTCCCTTTCAATCTCGAGTTTGGAGCATAATTTCCAATTCTCTTTCAATCTTCGAGGCTGGAGCCAAATTTCCAGTTCACTTTCAAATCTTCGAGGCTGGAGCTTAATTTCTAGTTCTCTTTCAATCTTCGAGGCTAGAGCCTAATTTCCAGTTCTTTTTCAAGCTTCGAGGCTGGAGCCTAATTTTCAGTTCTCTTTCAAATCTCGAGGTTGGAGCCTAATTTCCAGTTCTCTCTCAATCTTTGAGGATGGAGCCTAATTTCAAGTTCTTTTTCAAATCTTCGGGCTGGAGCCTAATCTCCAGCTCTCTTTCAAATCTTTGAGGCTGCAGCCTAATTTCCGGTTCTCTTTCAATCTTCGAGGCTGGAGCCTAATTTCAAGTTCTCTTTCAATCTTCGAGGCTTGAGCTTAATTCCAGTTCTCTTTCAAATGTTCGAGGCTGGAGCCTAATTTCCAGTTCACTTTCAATCTTCAAGGCTGGAGCCTAATTTCCAATTCTCTTTCAAATTTTAAGGCTGGAGCCTAATTTCCAGTTCTCTTTCAAATCTTCGATGATGGAGCTTAATTTCTAGTTCTCTTTCAATATTGAGGATGGAGCCTAAGGCTGAAGCCTAATTTTCAGTTCTCTTTCAATCTTTAAGGCTGGAGCCCAATTTTCAGTTCTCTTTCAAATCTTCGAGGCTGGAGTTTAATTTCCAGTTCTCTTTCAATCTCAAGGCTGGAGCATAATTTCCAGTTCTCTTTCAAATCTTCGAGGTTGGAGCTTATTTTTCAGTACTCTTCCAATCTTCGAGGCTGGAGCCTATTTTCCATTTCTCTTTCAAATCTTCAAAGATGGAGCCTAATTTTCAGTTCTCTTTCAAACTTCAAGGCTGGAGCCTAATTTCTAGTTTTCATTCAAACCTTCGAGGCTGGAGCCTAACTTTTATTTCTTTTTCAAATCTTCGAGGTTGGAGCCTAATTTCTAGTTCTCTTGCAATCTTCGAGGCTGGAGCCTAATTTCCAGTTCTCTTTCAAATCTTGAGGCTGGAGCATAAATTCTAGTTCTCTTTCAATCTTCGAGGCTGGAGCCTAATTTCCAGTTCTCTTTCAAATCTTTGAGGCTGGAGCCTAATATCCAGTTCTCTTTTAAATCTTCGAGTCTGGAGCCTAATTTCCAGTTGTCTTTCAATCTTCGAGGCTGGAGCCTAAATTCGAGTTCTTTTTAAAATCTTCGAGGCTGGAGCCTAATTACCAGTTCTTTTTCAATCTTAAGGCTGGAGCCTAATTTCCAGATCTCTTTCAAATTTCAAGGCTGGAGCCTAATTTCCTGTTCTTTTTCAAATCTTCACGGTTGGAGGCTAATTTCCAGTTCTCATTTCAAACTTCGAGGCTGGAGCCTAATTTTGAGTTCTCTTTCAATTCTCGAGGCAGGAACCTAATTTCCAGCTCTCTTTTTCGAGGCTGGAGCCTAATATCCAGTTATCATTTCAAATTTCGAGGCTAGAGCCTAAATTCCTATTCTAAATTCCAACTCTTTTTCAAATTCTGAGGCTGGAGCCTCATTTTCAGCCCTTAATAGAGATCCCTAGATTGGATCCTAGGTTCCAATTCTTATTCCAAATCTAATTTCTTGAAAATCATACAATTTGTAATTTACCTTCTCTTTTTCCCAGCAAGAGTTCTGGAATCTTCTATCTTAATGATTTACCTGATACTCCCCAGCAAAAATTTTCTATGCTATTTTCTAAGTGTGTCACTTAGACGTCTGTGTTGGTTTTGTTGATCTCCTTGGTCAACGCCAATACGCGCAGTCTTCCTGGTTGGCACACCACACCTATTAGGGGTCCTTTTGTTGACTTCATTTTTAGTGAGGTATTTTATTTTCTTTAGTTCTTAGGATCTAGTCATAGAACTTCTCTTTGACTATCCTAGAAGACTAGAGATGGAACCTACCATTTAGAAATTCAAACCAAATCTTAACTCTCTTTAGAATCCAACATGGATGGTCTTCAACCTCCAAACCACTTGGAAGGTTAGGACCAATGTGCAGAAAGAACAAAATGAATTCATATAGGATGATCAAGCCTTAGGACAACACTGGGTGGCCTGGTCTTGGTGGGGTCTAGCTTGCACACACTACACTCCTACACACATCCTAAACCCTAAACCATCCTTACCTAATCTTGACTCCTGGTTCATTAGAGCACTCATATGGATGGATCCAAACCCCTAGCCCCTTGGCTAAGAGGGTTAGGAACAACATATTAGATGTTCAAAATGAGTACTTTTTTGGTCCATTTCTTAAACTAGACTATTTCACTCCACCCAACCATAACCAAATTCCTTTTTCCCAAAATTTCTCGTTTTGACATTGGGTTCTTAAAACTACCAAAAATTACCTAAATTTCCCCTACACCTACAAAATTTCCCAAAAATTACCCAAAACTCCCAAAATTCCTAAAATTCATTTCAAAATAATTCCCACCTTTTAAATACACAAAAATACCCCAATACACTCCAAATAACCTCCAAATACCCTAAATACCCCTTTTGGCCCAAAATCCAAAAATTCCCAAAAAATTTCAAAAAATACTAAATATTATCATTTTCATTTTGTTCAACTACACTATAACCTAATTTTACCAAATTAACCCACTTTCAACACAAAATCCGAACTTGGTTCATTTAGCCCAAATTGACCTAATGTCAAGCCAAATCAACCCAATGGACCCCAATGCTGATCAAATTCAATTTTAAACTTCAATTCAACATCCCCAATACCAATCTAAACCAAATACAAGTCCAAATTGACCCACATTTGAGTTAAATTCCACTTGAAGTCCAAAATCCCCAATTTTGCTTAAATTACAAAAAAAACCCTAAATTGAGTTAATGTCAACAAATCTTCCCCAAAAATTTCAATCATAAAACCTCCATGAAACACTTATAAAACCCATAAAAAATTTAATTTTCCCATTTTAAGCCCAAGCTTAGCCTAAATCCACTTGAAATCCAAGAATACTCCATTTTAACCCAAATTGAACACATGCCCGAAATCTACCCAATTGATTGGCCTAACCCTAAAATCTCCTCCCAATTGATGTTGGGAACTCTTTAACACATTCCCATAGACTATTTGAAACATTCAATTGAGTCTAAACCCCACCTTAGCCCAACTTAGACCCAAGTTGACCTAACTCACCAAAAATTAACGAAAATCTCAAAATCCACCAAAAGTGACCAATCAATTGAACTCAAAACCATTACAAGTTTTCATGAAAATTCTTCATTGCAATCATGTGCACATTTTTGCTCAAGACATTTGGAGTGAAATCAAACTCAAACCCAAGTTAGTCCAACCATAACCCAAATGAACAAAATTGAACCCATGACCAAACATAACCAAATTAAATCAAATGTGACTAAACTAACCTTTCCAAAGCCACCAAGTGATCCCTAGGAACCAACCTAGATCCACCTAACCCAAGCAAGGTGAGCCATGGACAACGGGTCCCCCATTTTAGGGGATTTCTTCCCTTAAGTGGCTAAATCTCCTTATGTCGTACCCCAAAACCTCCCCACAATTGATTAATCACAATTAAACCTTCCCCTGAATCACCTGACCTGAGGCCCAGCTCCTTTGTCCTTGCCAGCCGGCCTACTCACCGGAGGAAACCAAAATCGAGAGCCACCTCCAAGCTAAACTCACCCAAACTCCACCTATTGGCCACCTCAACCAAAATTGTCACTGGAGCCCTTCTTCCCTCCACCTAAGAGCTGGATCCACCCAGCAATTGGCCCCCAGCTCAGCAATATGGCCCTGGCCATATAAACACCCCCTTTCAGCCTAGAATAAGGTGCTGAAAATTTTCTCCAAGAAACTCCTCCAAATTGCTCCCAAGCCTTCCCACAACACAGAGAAGCTCTGTCCCACTGCCTTTGTGCCCTAATCCTCATTGATTGAGCTTAATTTCAGAGCTCAATTTCAGGCCAGAAAATAGGACACCCACTGAAACTCAACCAAAACCAAATTAACTCTTCCCACACCTTCATCAGAGGTAGAGAAGGAGTTCCCCAGTGAAAGCCCCCTCAACAGGCCGTCCATTTGCTCTATCAGCCAGAACACCGAATCAGGTCTGGTCACTTTCATATCCAGACAATTCAACATCATTTGAGGCTTCATCCCTAGCTTCCTTAGACAACTAAGAAGGTGTGAAGCATCTCTGATCGATGCCTCACTTCTTAGAGCCAAGGTATTGAACATTTCTTCCTCCCAAACTTCCAGCGATTCTTAATTTTATTTGGCTTAATTTCGATGCATGTTAGCCATATGGATTTGTAGCCCTTATCTAAACGAACACATAGGACAAAACCTCGTGTGATTTGGTTGAGAGATGAGGGAGATCTTAGGGTTTTTGTGTGGACGGCTCTCAGGTTGAACTAGATGGAGAAGATGAATGGATGTCTTTGGATCGCGCGTGTAACGGATGAACGGTCAGGATCACGCCAATTGAAGAGATGAGATAACCACGGAGATGCGTGGCACTGACTCAGAAGGTGGCGCCCAACCAGGAGAGGCCGCGTGTGCTTTCGACCCGCCGTAGGTTGAGGTGGCACCGACGTGGTTAAGTAAGAAAATCTAGATTTTCTAAATTGTTTAAATACCAAAAACTTTAAAAATTCATAATTTTGCTTAGAAAAATCATAAAAATAATTTAAAAATACCCACTTGCTCAGTGAACAGAGGAGATTGAAGTGGAAGAAATATAAAAAATATTTGCTTAATATTTATTTTTAAATTAATTTAATACAATAAACCTTAAATCAATTCTCCACTCACACACACAATTCACCCTGACTTTGGACTATGGGGCATGAATTATTAAGATTAGGTAATGTGATATAAGCAGACTCTAATTCTTCAAATTGAATCCCTAATCAATGATTTGTCAAATATCATAAATTTCATATTAATTAAGCTATAAAATTGATAATTGAAACTAATAAAGAAAAAGAGAGATAACCTTGAAAATTTATAATCAAACTAAAACATAAAAAATTTAAAACCAATTTGAAGTAAGAAAATTAAACTAAAACAAACTTAAGATATCAAAACTAATCTGAAATTGTTTAAAACATAAATTAAAACAAATTTGAAACATTAAGGTTAATTCAGAACAGTTCATAATTAAAATATCATAAGTAACTTAAAAGAGTTTAAAATGTTAAAAATTAATCTAAAATGTTAAGACCATTTAAAATATTAAAACTTAGTCTAATTAAACAACTTGAATATTTTTTCAACTTAAAATAATTTGAAACATTTAAAAAAGATCAACCAAAACATTATAACTAAATTAAATCACTTTAAACCATTAACTCAAATTTTAAATTAAGAAGGGTTAAATTCTTTAATGAACTAATTTTCCCCTAAAGGCTTTTCATTATTATATCTCTTAAATGAAGCATCAAATGAAATGACACCTTACTCATAGGATAATCAAACATCCAAATTCACTGAGTAAGAGTCAAAACTTAACTAAGCCTGGGTGATTGATTCATCACCACAATGAAACTAACTGAACTTGAAATAGTCCCTAAAATGTTTAGGAAGATGTTCACAATTCAGTTCTGAGCACTTCCCTAACATGATGGGATGTTTTAAAAGAACAGTGCGACTTCATTGTTCTTTGATGAAGAAAATCATCCTTAACTAAACCAAGATTCTAGCATAGACGTCATAGGATTTGGTAGTCGACATGTCTTCAACCTAGACATCATAGGACTTGGTAGATAACCGGAGCCTTCTCGTAGCATTACCTTGGTATTTGCTGCAAATATATAAATGTCATAACATGTATTTTAAGTGCAGATGAAAATGACGGGATTGCCCACCAGATACACATTTAAGTTTATTGCAATTTACATTCTGGTATTTATTAAATGACTTACTTTCCCGCATTTATAAATTCATGAAAATGTTCGAACCCAGCATGCTTAAATAACTCAATATTTAATCACCAACAAAACAAAACAGCAATTATAACTAAAATTCAAACGTCTCGATGGATGATCGGGAATCCCTCGGATGATGTAACCCACGTGTTGCTAACGAGATTTCCCACGGTCTAAATGAAAGTGTGGAACTCATTAAGTTAAGTTTAGCAAATTCATTTGGACTAAGTGAATCTGGTGAAAATGTTGGTGTCGGGTTGATGGAACCGTGGGATCTTAATCGGTTCTGCTTAATCAACTTTAAGATTTGTTTTAATTAAAACACTAAGTCATCTCAATTTTCAACCTCTCTAAAACAACACAATTCTCTCACCCCCTAATTTTCACTTCTAAAACTAAACCTTCTGCAACAACAAGGAGCTTGGAGCAAGCATAGTGGGCAGCACGACCATCTTCAACAGCAAAACAAGTCTTCATCAGCTTAACCCTTCCTTAGAATTAAATAACCAAGCCATAGGATTTCGAGGTAGTTTGCCTAGTGCAACATAAATCCTCAACTTGTCTTTAGGCATTTGCATAATCATATTATGTAAATTAAGCCCTAACTCGTCTTAGGTCTCCGAGGTAGCCATTTGGTACAACATAAACCCTCACATTTTCTAGGTTATTTGTATGACTATCATACAAGTATAAGTACTAATTAATTAAAATTGGCAAGATTTAAACATTAAATAAACTTTTAAATTGAAGCCAAACAATAGGATAGTTGGGAAGTCACCGAAGTTTACTTCGAGTCCGTGACATCCTCTACTTCTCTTCCTTTGGATTCCTAAAATAGTTGTTCCAAATTTAATCTTATCCCTTTTGAAATTTCCAAAATCCAATCCTTTGAAACCTTAAAATTTGAAATTCTTGAAAGCAGAACCACTGATCTTTATCGAGAGTATTCTTAGGAGACTTCGGTCATCTAAAATGTAATTAACTATAGGGGCTTGCCCTTATATGGAACTTTAAGAATCCAGGTAATATAAACCCTGCTTAATTCCTTTATATTATGTAGGGGAATTTGTCTGCTTATAAAATTGGTTCGCAGACCAAACGGACGTCACAAATCTATTAGTTTATTTGATCGAGCCCCATTGTCAAGCAGTGTGTCTATTCCTTGGGATAGATACACGGTTTGTGATGTGGTGCTCGTTTACATAAACTTCTCTGAGGTGTTAGATTAGTTAGACTTCATATTTTAAAATTTTCAAACTTAAAATCATTTTTAAAAATCAAAATACTACTTTCCAAAAAATATATATATAAATTTAAATTAAACACTTAACCTAAAATACTCCGACATAGAGCAATGAAGACCAAATCTAAGGAAAGGGAATTTAAGGAGCAGGTGAAAGTGATGACTTTTCAGGTAGCTAAGGTTGAGGCTAGTCTAGAGGCTATAGAAGTGGAATGTAAAATATCTTCTAAGTGGAGATCTATTATTCAAGAGGAAAATGCAAAATTATTAGACTAGATGGCCACTTTGACTGTTGAAGAATTCCTTAACACCTTGGTGGACTACTCGGAAAATGATTGAAATATTGCAGTCGACCGGTTCGTACAATTGAGGATGGTTGACCTCAAGTACTCTGACATTAAAGAATTTAGAAAGCTTTATGATGCTCCTTCAGCATAAGAACACCAGGATGAGTCAGAGGGTGATAACATGGCTAAAGATAGATTTTCTAACACTCGACTCTATGACCCTTTGACCTGGGCTCTTTTTTATTTTTATTTTGTACATGTTATCAAAATGATTTACATAGCAAGGTTTTTTTATGTAAATTAACAATCAAATTAATGAAATATAACCATTTGTCAGCTTTTACCTCCATGTTTTGCTTAGTGAGTTGTGATTTTGTTCTTCATACATTAATTAGGTTGTAATCTGCTCTTTTGGTTTAAGTGTTGATTTTCATTGCTTGAGAATTTAGGGTTGTCCCACTCATTTAGCTCCTTGACCTTTCAGATGGCCTTCAATTTCAAGTACTTGAGGATTAGGTTTCTGAGGAGGCTAAGCTCTGCCCTCATGTACTACGAGGATTGGTTTGTCATCTGTCTCGCTATCCTGTTTTGTAGTTCCTAAATTTGTTATTTCCTGAATTAAGAAATAGAATCCATTTTAGAAGATTTCCCCAAGTGGGTTCCTTCTGTGACACACTGATCTATAAAAAAAATACCTATTTCTTTATGTCTTAATTGTTATCAATTTCAAAGGATATTATGCTTTAAGGAAAGGTACTTTTTTGTGTTTTTGGATGTAAGTGATGTAAAAAGCTTCAAAAAGGAAAAAGAAGCAAAAAGGAGCAAAAATGGAGCAAAATACAAAAATTATAAAAAAATATGGCCTGACGCCTAGGCGTCAGAAGTTGGTGCCTAGGCGTCAGAAGTTGGCGCCTAAGCGCCAGACTCGATACAGAAACTGTTAAGTTTTTGAAAATGTTTGAACGGTTATTTTGACGGAGTGAGCAGTTATTGGACATTATAGAAGACTGGCAGTTGTTCCTTGACATTATTGGACATTGCATTTGAACGCTCCAAAACGGTTTTAATCGTGAAGAAGTGCAAGCCAAAGTGAAGAGGTGTGAAGAACTTGACGCGGTGTCCGGCGCCTAGGAGCCAGATTCCTATGCCTAGGCGCCAGACAGACTTTCTAGAAGATTCATTAAATGTGGACATGTTTTTAAGAGGTGCCTCAAGGCAACCCATGAAGCCTATAAATAGGAGTCCATTTCTTCAGGAAAACGTGCCCCCCATTGTAACCCCTTTCTCTTATCCACTTTAGGATCTCTCATCCTTAGAGAGAGAAATAGAGAGAGAAATTTAGGGCCACTTTTGTTTAGTTTAGTGAGTTTATTTTCATGTTATTGCATCTGGAGTTCATTATATCGTGGATTCAGTAGGAATCAGAGGATCTGTAGAAGGAATATTTGAGATAAGTATTTTACATTTGATTCAAAGTTTATTTATTTTGTTTTGCTGTTTATATTCAATGTGTTCAGAGTAGTTAGTTTACTTTCTTCCTTCAATTTTGAAGAGATAAATAAGATAATAAAAGATTCGATGGAGAATTGAAATTCAAAATATTTTCAAAACATTGTGATGACATTAATACCTGATCTTACTTTACTTTTTAAATTAGCCATTTAAATTGTTAAAACCTATTGAAAAGTTTTGAGACCTAGAAGGAGAAAAACTCTTAACTTGTAAGTGTCACATGAATCCTTGGGTAGTCGAAGGCCATGTACGGGCTATTCAAGGAGAAGTGCAAATAAATAGGAAGATAAGATTTAAAGTACATAGAATTTATAAGTTTTTAGAGTGACAGACTAAATTCTTATAATTTGATTTATAGATTAGGAAAGAGTCACTAGTAGGGACGACCATAGCCACCCTTAGACATCTAGTAGTGTGAGTCTAGATTAACCCATTCTACTATCAATACATCCAGACTTGATCTGTAAATTAGTCAATGTTCTTTGCGCCTGGATCAAAGGGTAAAGAATAGGAATGCTTCTATTTGGCACAATACCATAAATCAAATTCTCCAACGAATATTAAATTATCTAAAAAATCTTAGATTAATTGAAGGGAAGAAAGTTGTTTATTTTATATAGTTTTCATAAAATCATTGTCTTATTATTGTTTTCTTTATTTGCATCTAGTAAATTAATAGTAATTTATAGTTAGACTAAAATACAAAAAGATTTTTAAAGTATAATATTTAGAAATTTATTACTATAATTCTTCCCCGTGGGATCGTTACGGGGGTCTTTGTTTCAAAGCTCTATATTACTTAAAACTATACGTATACTTGCGTAGTACCCAAAAAATATATAAAATATTTTCTTTTTAAAATTATATTTTGCTATATAAACATATATTTAAAAAGTTTTATTTTGTACACATCTATATAGCAAGTTATTCCAGGTCAAGTGTTTCGTGCTTTCGCCAGAAATTAAATTTTCTAGCAGTGGTAACAAATTCTTGTATTTGGAAGTACAAAACTTGGGTCAAGTTTTTGGTGCCTTTGCCGGGGAAGAAATAGAATAGTTGTAAATTTTTTTAAAAAAATTTATATTTCCAAAAAAAATAATAATAATAATTTTATTCCTTGTTTTATGTGAAAATTTGGTTCTGAAGGATTAATACATTTAGATTCTGAATTAGAAAGAACAATTAGAAAAATTAAAAAGAGAAAACAAATTCAAAAATCTCAAGAAATGGCTACTTTACAAAATCCAATTGAACTTAATGATCAAAATGTTTATAAAACATTAAGGGATTATGCTAATGTTGACCTCAATTTTGATGAGGTCTTCCCTTCTTCTTTTTAGTGCTTAGGATCTAGCCTTAGGCTTTTTCTTTTGACTATCTTAGAGGACTAGAATTGGGACCCGCCATTTAGAAATTCAAACCACTTCTAAACTCCCTGCAAACTCCACAAACTTGACTATAAACCCCTAATCACCTAGAGGGTTGAAATCAAATGTGGAAGTTTAAAGGATGAGTTCCTATAGGACTCTTTGGCCTTAGGGCCGCCTACTGGTGGCCTGGTCTGGTGAAGGGGCTGACTTACACTACACTTACACACTACATTTCCACACACTTCCTAAAACCACACCCATACCCAACTTAACCTCCCGACTCATGTAGGTGATTCACATGGATGGTCCTTAACCCCTAAGCCCTTGGCTAAGAGGGTTAGGAACAACATAGTGAATGCCTCAAATGAGTCCTTTCATGGCTCATATGGGCTTGAAATGGTTTCATGGCTCAACCAAAATGATTTCTTTCCACCTAGGTTCACCCAATCTTCAATTTCCCAAATTTTCAATTTTTGACCCCGAGACCCTACACCTACTAAACCTACCCAAAACTCTTGAAATTACCCAAATTTTTGCAAAATTTCCAAATTACCCAAAATTTTCCAAAATCAATCCCAAACATCTCCACATCACTCAAATTGATCCTCCATACCCAAAAATACCAAAGATTCCAAAAATACCCCCCAATACCCTCCAAATACCCAAGATACCCTTCTTGGCCTAAAAATCCAAAAATTCAGAAAATTCCCAGAAAATTCCAGAAAATCCTAAATATTCCCAATTTCATTTTGTCCAACTACACCATGGGCCAATTTTGTCAATTTACCCTACTTTTGTCAAAACCCCCAAATTGACCCATTTTAACCCAAAGTGAACCCAATGTTAAACCAAACCTATCCAATTGACCCAAATTCTGGTCCAATTCAATTCTAAACTTCAATTCAACAGTCCAAATACCAATTTAAACCAAATCCAAGTCCAATTTGATTGACATTTGGATCCAATCTCACTTTTGGCCTTAAAGCCCAATTTGGACCCATGACCCAAACTTAACCCAAACTCACCCAATTCAACTCCAATTAACCTCAAATCTTTTCTAAATCTTCCTTAACATTCCCACAAACAAAACCCTAACATGATTTGCCCAAAATTTGAACCCAAGTCCCACTCAAACTCAACCCAAGGTCAAAAGGCCCATTTTTGACCTAAACCCAAACCTAACCCAAATTCAACCCAATTCAAATCCAAATCACCCCCAATTTGTTTCAAATCACTCATGACACATCCATGAGCTAAACCCAACAATTATTTGGCCCAACCTCTTTACAAAATTCCCATCCATAAATTCATTTTTAAACTTAAGGGCCCATCCCTTAAACCCTCCTAAAAGCCCATTTCCTCCAAAATTCAAAAGCCCAAATCATCCTAAAGCCCACATGACACTTCCCCTCATCATCCATTTGATCAAAATCACCCCTAAGTTGCAAAATCATCAATTAAACCATTCCAAATCAAGACACATGTTAAATTACCCCCTAAATGCCAAATATTTCTAAAACCCTTTTTCATGAAATAAGCCAACCTTTTCCCAAGCCAAATGGAGCCATGAACAAGCCATTCTCAAGCCACATGAAGCCATGAGGGCTTTGACTTGTCATTAGTCCATTTATGGCAAGAAGAGGGGGATCTTTCTTAAGCCTCCCTTAAGCCTTTTTACCTTAAGCATGTCACACTCTAAACCATGATTTGCCACCTAATCCTTGATGGAGACTCCACCACACATGGGAGGTTGACCCACCCGACCTCCTCGGCCCAAAACCAGGTCTTGGGGAGGTGCACCCAACCCATTTGCATGGGTTGACCAAAATAAGCTAAAATGGCCCCTTCCCTTTCTACTTTGATTCAACCACTTTACACATGGCATTTGCCAATTGCCTACACTAAACCCCAGCCACGACCCACCGACCAAGATGGTGACCATTGCACTGGCCGGCCGGCCACTGAGCCGCAGGGAAAACACCATGGCCGAGAGCTCACATGTGAGCCAACATTGAAATTCTCACTTGCCGAGCCGCCCCATCCCCAGTGGCTACCATGGCCGATCTTCTCCTCACCGAAGCAGGCTGATCCCAAGCCCTAACTCCCCAGGAGGCCCCCCAGCCAACTATATTTAAACTCCACCCCTCTCGGCCATGAAAGAAGAGAAGCGCAAACCTTGCCAAAACTCTGCCAAAATTGTTCCAAACCCTTCTCCACCCTTAGAGCACTTGATCCCCAGTGAAATCCCCCTGCCATTTCTCCTCTGTAAGCTCAATTTCAGAGTTGAAATTCCACCCAAAACCAGGACACTCCTCCACGGTGAGCCAATCCCCAAATTGATTGGCTCTACACCTTCACCGGACCAAGGGAAGGTGTCCACCATCAAAAGCCCCATCTCCGGAGCCACCCGAGTTGCTCCAGACCTCCAAGCTTTGTGATCGGGCTTGGTCGAAATCATATCCGGACAATTCACCGGACCGGGAGACTTCATCCGGAGCTTGCCGGGACCCAATCGAAGGTGCAACAACTCTCGGATTGTAGCCACACTTCTCCGAGCCAAGGTATGAGCTAATTCTTCATCCCGAGCTTCGGAGATTCTCCATTTCAAATGCCTTAGTTTCAATGCATGTTAACCGTATAGATGTGTTCGTCTCTTCAAGACGAATCCATAGAGTATAAGAACGTAAAAATCCATTGAGAATCGAGTGAGATCTTAGGGATTTAGTGTGGACGGCTCTCGGGTGAGAACGCTTGGGGACGATGAACGGATGCCGTCCATTCAATACACGCGCGGACGGACGGCTCAGATGGCGTCGGACCAGGAGACGGTACGAGAACCGCGGGGCCCGGGCTGCTGACTCAAGTGGCGGCGTCGAATGGGAGCGCGCCGCGTGGCCTTTCGGAGCTGCCGAGGATGCGTTGGCGCTGACTCGGATAAGTAGAAAATTAGGGATTTTCTGATTTATTTAATTCCCTAAACTTCAAAAATTCATATCTCCGTGTAGAAAAATCAGAAAAATAAAATAAAAATACCCTCTTGCTCAGTGAAGAGAGGAGAATAATGTGGAAAAGAAATCACTTAATTTCATCAAATATTTTATTTTTTATAATTTATTTGCTCTCTGCATTGTTTTAATTCTCCATGCATGCATACAATTCACTATGGCATGAGACCATAGGGCTTTTAAGCCTCCGAATTTGGGAACATTCCCTGAATTTTCCAAAGTCAGAGGCCATCCCTATGAAGAGTTCTTGATTTTTCAAGTTCTGGTCACTGTTTTGAGTATTTTAATTCCAGTAAATAGCATGTTGTGAAATAAATTCTAGGAAAATTTGGTGATGTTCCTTATGACCAGAGAACCACTAGGAAAAATAGGTTTTGACTTAGTTCATTTAAAACAACCCTAATTGGCTTAAACACCTAAAATAGGTCTTTAATTAATTAGAATTAACCAGACATCAAATTGACTTGAAATCAATTCTCTACTGACCTTTAGGATCAGAGGAACCCACCATAAAAATTTGAGGTCAATTGGACTTGGTTAGCCCCACTAATTGGGTTGATTAAGTCACTTAGCCATTTTAAGCTTTAAAAATTCATAACTTTTAAAATACCTTTCAAAAATTCACCAAATTGGTTTTGGAGCCTCTCTGATATCAGGGGAACCTAAAAAAATTAAAATTTCAATTTTCTAAAAAAGTTAATTTTTAATAATATTTTAATATTTTTAATAATTAAAAAATAATAAAAATCACAAAAATAATAAAATTCACCAAAATGTCACATTTTGAATTTTAATCACTTAGGAACAAATCCCCCATTTTTCCTAGGTCTATTTAGTGAGATATTGAATTTTAAAGCCCTAGGGTAATTTTAAAATTAAAAAAAATGTATTTTCTAGCATTTTCACTAAAATAATTATAATAAATCATAGAAAAATCAGAAAATTGCAAAATTTGATTCTCTGGTTTTCTTGATATCAGAGAGATTTTTGAAAAATATAAAATTCATTTTTTAACATTTATTTTATTTTTAAATTAATTAACACTCCAAAACTCAAAATAATTATAATAAAAATAATATAATTCAAAAAATCACCAAAATTGGTCCAAGTGCTTCTCTGGTCATTAGAAATGTCCCCTAATTTTCTTAAAGACAGAAACTTTTCTTTGGTCATGTTATCAAATTTTCCTTGAAAATCTCTATTTTCCACCAAAAATAATTATATAAATAAATTAAATACAGAAAAATCACATTTTCTCCTCTCATGTCTTTATTGACATATAAGTGAAGTCACATAAAAATTTCAAGTTCATTTAAGTTCAATTTAGTGAGTTATGAAATTATTAAGCTTAAGGGGTAAAATGGTAATTAAACTTTCAACTCTTAATTAAAACTTTAGGTTTAATAAAAAATCAACAAGTAAAACATTTGATCCTAATCTGATTTGGATGATTGAAATTTAAATAATTAAAGGGTAGAAACTCATTAAACAAATTTTAAAATAATTAAACTTTAATTAAATAATAGATTAAATTTGGAAGAATAATAAAATTGGAATTATTAAAATAAGGGATATTTAGTAGGAAGAGATTTATTCTTTAATTTAAAAAATCCCTAAACTAATTATATCATTAACATTTAACTCTTAATTAAAATGATAACTCAAATTTAAAATATTAAAAGACTTAATTAAATCATTAAACTCTTTTAAAATCTCAATTAAAATTATAAATTAAATTAAATTAAAATTAAATTAAATAATTAAATTAAATTAAATTAAACAATTAAATTAAATTAAATTAAATTAAATTAAATTAAATTAAATAATTAAATTAAATTAAATTAAACAATTAAATTAAATTAAATTAAATTAAATAATTAATTTAAATTAAATCGAAATCAAATTAATTAAACATCAAATCAAATTAAATTAAATTAAGTTAAATTAAAACTCAATTAAATTAAATTGAATTAAATATAACGTCACCTAAGACATAAAAGAAATTAAATATAAAGCAACTTTTTAACTTAAATCAAATCATTTAAATACTAATTTACCCTTGAAAGCTTTGATTATTATAACTCCTAAATGAAACATTAGATGAAGTGCTACTTCACTCATAAGATATTCAAATGTCTTAATTCATTGGGCGAGTTAACAAAACTTGAAAACCTCGGACGATTGATTCATTTATATGATTAAATTCATTTGGACTTAAAATAATCCTAAAAATATTGAAAAGATGTTTAAGATTCTTCTTAAGCACTTCCTCAATATGATAGGATATTTATAAGAACAATTGGATTTAATTGTTCTTTGATGAAGAAAATCGTCCTCGAAACAAAAACACAAAGAACACTAGACGTCATATGAGATGACTAGATCATAGGATTAGGAATTTGGTAGAAAACCATAACCTTTCCCTTAGCTTTACCTAGGAACTTGCTTAAATATTCTAATTGTGTTTTAAGTGTAGCTTGGGATGACGGGAAGACCCTCCGGGTACGCTTTTATTTTATTGCAATTTACTTTCTTGCAATTTACTTCCTACGATTTACTTTATTGCGGATGCACTTTACTTTTCTTGCATGATAAAACAAGCTGTTGCATGAAAACCCACACCTTTAGGATAGTCCCTAAAACTGAAACCAAAACTAAGTTAAAAGTCATTGCAAGATAAAATTCACCGCCACAACATTTCAAAATATAAAACAACTCGAAATTTAATCACAAACAGAACACAAAACTACAATTGCAACTAAATTAAAACGTCCTGTTGGATGATCGGGAATACCTCGGATGATGTAACCTACGTGTTGCTAACGGGATTTCCCACGGTCTAAATGAAAGTGTGGAACTCATTCGGTTGAGTTTAGCAAATTCATACGGACTAAGTGAATCCGATAAAAATAATGATGCCGGAAGGATGGAACCGTGGGATCTTAACCGGTGTCGTTATAATCAACTTTAAGATTTGTTTTAATCAAAATACAAAACACTTGGAAATTAAGACTTCTCTAAACCAAAACACTTTTCTCATCTCCTGATTTATAATTTCTAAAACTAAACCTCTGCAACAACAAGGAGCTTGGAGCATGGTGGGCAGCACGACCATCGTCATCAACAAAACTTGAACCTACTTCAGCAAAACCTTCTTAGAATTAAACAACAAAGCCATAGGACTTCGAGGTAGCTTGCCTAGTGCAACATAAATCCTCAACCTCTTCGTTAGGCATTTGCATTACAAATTAAGCCCTAACCGGTCTTAGGATTCCGAGGTAGTCGTCCGATACGACAATAAACCCTCACATCTTCTAAAGTTATTTGTTTGATTTTATCATACAAATATAAGCCCTAATTAATTAAAATTGGCAAGATTGAAATACTAAATAAACATTAGGACTTTCCTAAATTCAAGCCAAACAATAGGATAGTCGGGAAATTACCGAAGTTCACTTCGAATCAATGATTTCTCCTACCTTTCTTCCTTCGGATTCACAAAACAAAAAATGTTCTAAATTTGATCCATTCCCTATTGGAATTCCAAAATTCAATCTTTGAAAACCTTAAACTTTGAAATTCTTGAGAGCGAATTATTGGTTATTATCGAGAGTTTTCTTAGGTGATTCCCGTCACTTAAGATGTAATTAACTATAGGGGCTTGCCCTTATAGGGAATTTTAAAGAACCCGAGTAATATAAACCCTGTTTAATACTTTCATATTAAGCGGGGAATTTGTCGGCTTATAAAATTGGTTCGCGGACCAAACGGATGTCACAAAACTTCTAGTTTATTTGATCGAGCCCCACCCTCGAGCGAGTGTGTCTATCCTTAGGGATAGATACACGGTTTGTGGTGCGGTGCTCATTTATATAAACTATTTGGGATGTGAGATCGGTTTAATCTCATATCTTAAAACTTTCAAATTTAAAATTATTTTCAAAGTCAAATACTTATTTTCTAAATTATATATATATTTAAATCAAATTTAAAATTAAATTCGCCGACAGCTAACCCTACAGTAGATGAACTTCATAGTAGTATTCAAATAACCACTGTAGATGCTAATTCTTTTGAACTTAAACTGTCCATTATTCAAATGGTGCAAAACAAACAATTTGGTGGAACACCAAATGTGGATCCAAATTTACACCTTGTTAGTTTTTTAGAACTTTGTGCTACCTTTAAATATAACATTGTTTCTGATGATGCTATTAGACTTAGACACTTTCCTTTTTTCTTTAAGAGATAAAGCAAAGATGTGGTTAAACTCATTAGCGATCGGTTCTATTAAAACATGGAATCGAAATGGCACAAAAATTCCTTGCTAAATATTTTCCTCCTTCTAAAACTGCTAAATTAAGAAATGATATTACTTTGTTTAGTCAATTTGACGGGGAGACAATATATGAAACTTGGGAAAGATTTAAAGAATTATTAAGAAAATGTCCTCATCATACTTTACCTGATTGGTTAATTATTCAAACATTTTATAATGGATTAATTGGATCTTTAAAATCAATTATTGATGCTGCTGCTAGAGGTTCTTTAATGTCTAAATCATTTGAAGAAGCTTACACTTTAATTGAAGAAATGGCTAATAACAATATTCAATGGCCTTCCGAAAAGATTAATCCTAAAAAGATGGCAAGTATTCACGATAATGAAGCCTTTTCTATCTTAGCTTCACAAGTAGCAGCAATGTCTAAGAAATAAGATAATTTTGCAATTAATATTTCACATAATAACTCTAATAATATTGAAGATTCTCAAACTATTGAAACTTTACAAGCTATTGCAAGTAAAAATAATCCTTATTCAAATTATTATAATCATGGGTGGAAAAATCATCCTAATTTTAACTGGAATAATTCACAACAACAATGAGGTAATAATCAATCTCATCCCACTGGAAATTGGAATAATCAAGTTAATCCAAATTATAAACCTCCTGGATTTAATAATCAACAGAAAAAGTTATCAATAGAAGAATTAATTTTACAAATGAATAATCAATTACAAAATCAAAATACTGCTATTCGTGATATTGAAAATCAAATGCGGCAAATTGCTACTTTAATTATTAACAGACCTGTAGGAACACTTCCTAGTAATGTTGAAATTAATCCAAAGGAAATTGGAAAAGAACATGAACAAGTTAAAGCTGTGCAACTTAGAAGTGGAAAGGAATTAAAAGGAAGAATGCAGAATGAAATTGAAAAAGAGATTGAGGTTGAAGAGATTGAAAAACCTAAAGAAACTCTCTCTCCTAGTCGAGATCGATCGTTATACCTCGTTAATGTGGAAGTTGAAAAACCACCACCACCTTTTCCTCAAAGACTTAAATAGTAGAAATTAGATCATCAATTTTCTAAGTTCTTTGAAATCTTTAAGAAACTTACTATTAACATACCTTTTGTTGAAGCTTTGGAACAAATGCCAACTTACGCAAAATATATGAAGGATATTTTAAGCAATAAACAAAAATTTGAAGCTTTTGAAACTGTTGCATTAAGTGAAGAATGCAGTGCAATAATTCAAAAGAAATTACCTGAAAAGCTTAAGGATCCTGGAAGTTTCATTATACCCTGTGTTATTAGAGAAAAATTTTGTGGAAAAGCTTTATGTGATTTAGGAGCAAGTATTAATCTCATGCCATTTTCTATCTTTCGAAGATTGGATTTAGGAGATATTACTCCCACCACTGTAACCCTTCGGTTAGCTGATAGATCTATCACTTATCCTAAAGCAGTTATAGAGGATGTCCTTGTTATAGTGGATAAATTTATCTTCCCTGTAGATTTTATCGTACTTGATATGAAAGAAGATAAAGAGATACCTATTATTTTAGGGAAACCTTTTCTAGCTACCGGACGAGCTATGATTGATGTGCAAAAGGGAGAACTATCCATGAGAGTTAATGATCAAGAAATTAAATTCAATGTTCTTAAATCAATGAAGTACCCTGATAAAGAGAAATGTTATCGAATGGATATAATTGATTATTTAATTAAAAAAACATTATCAAGAAAATGTAAAGTCATTTCTGAAGAAAAATTTGAATTTTTAACTGATGAAAATGAAGTAGTAGAAGAATAACAGACTCATTTTATTAAAGATAATTAGGAAACTTTAGACATAACTAAAACTGATATACTTTTACCATCAATTAAAAAAGCCCCTGAACTAGAATTAAGAATGTTACCTTCACATTTAAAATATATGTTTCTTGGAAATTCGTTAACTATACCTGTTATTATTTATTCTGAACTGAGTAGAGATCAAGAAGAAAAACTACTAGGTGTGTTAAAGAATTATAAGAAAGCTTTTGGTTGGACTATTGCTGATATAAGAGGAATAAGCCCTTCCATTTGCATGCATAGAATCTTAATGGAAGAAAATTTTAAACCTACTATAGAATCGCAAATAAGATTAAATCCTATCATGAAACAGGTTGTTAAAAAAGAAATTATTAAGTGGTTAGATGATTATATTATTTATTCTATTTCAGATAGTCAATAGGTAAGTCCTCTAAATTGTGTTCCGAAGAAAGGAGGTGTAACTGTCATTGTTAATGATAAAAATGAACTAATTCCTACAAGACTGTCGGCATATTTTCGGGTTGTGTGTTTTATTTTGAAAAGGGGTCGCCTAACAGAAGTTGTCGGCGAATTTTTTATTTAATTTAAATAAATAATTTGAAAAGTAGTATTTGATTTTTGAAAACAATTTTAAATTTGAAAGTCTTAAGATATGAAATCAAACCGATCTCACATCCCAAATAGTTTATATGAACGAGCACCACATCACAAGCTGTGTATCTATCCCTAAGGATAGACACACTGCTTAATGGTGGGGCTCGATTAAATAAACTAGAAGATTTGTGACATCCGTTTGGTCTGCGAACCAATTTTATAAGCCGACAAATTCCCCTGCTTAATATGAAAGCATTAAACAGGCTTTATATTACTCCGGGTTCTTTAAAATTCCCTATAAGGGAAAGCCCCTATAGTTAATTACATCTTAAGTGACAGGAATCACCTAAGAAAACTCTCGATAATAATCAATAATTCGCTCTCAAGAATTTCAAAGTTTAAGTTTTCAAAGGATTGAATTTTGGAATTTCAATAGGGAATGGATCAAGTTTGGAACATTTTGTTTTGAGAATTCAAAGGAAGAAAGGTAGGAGAAATTACGGATTCGAAGCGAACTTCGGTAATTTCCCGACTATCCTATTGTTTAGCTTAGATTTAGGAAAGTCCTAATGTCTATTTAATGTTTTGATTTTGTCAATTTTAATTAATTAGGGCTTATATTTATATGATAGAATCATACAAATAGCCTCGAAGATGTGAGGGTTTATGTCGTATCGGACGACTACCTCGGAATCCTAAGTCCGGTTAGGGCTTAATTTGCAATGCAAATGCCTAACAAAAGGTTGAGGATTTATGTTGCACTAGGCAAACTACCTCGAAATCCTATGGCTTTGTTGTTTAATTCTAAGAAGGTTTTGCTGATGTAGATTCAAGTTTTGCTGACGATGATGGCCGTGCTGCCCACTATGCTCCAAGCTCCTTATTGTTGCAGAGGTTTAGTTTTAGAAGTCATAAATCAGGAGATGAGAGAAGTGTTTTGGTTTAGAGAAAATCTTAATTTCCAAGTGTTTTTTGTGTTTTAATTAAAACAAATCTTAAAGTTGATTATAACGACACCGGTTAAGATCCCACGGTTCCATCCTTCCAGCATCATTATTTTTATCGGATTCACTTAGTCTAGATGAATTTGTTAAACTCAACTAAATGAGTTCCACACTTTCATTTAGACCGTGGGAAATCCCGTTAGCAACACGTAGGTTACATCATCCGAGGTATTCTCGATCATCCAACAGGACGTTTTAATTTAGTTGTAATTGTAGTTTGCGTTCTGTTTGTGATTAAATTTTGAGTTGTTTTATATTCTGAAATGTTGTGGCGGTGAATTTTATCTTGCAATGACTTTTATTTTAATTTTGGTTTCAGTTTTAGGGACTATCCTAAAGGTGTGGGTTTTCATGCAACAGTTGTTTATCATGCAAGGAAAGTAAGTGCAATGCGGTTAAATAAATTGCAATAATGTAAATTGCAAGAAAGTAAATTGCAATAAAATAAAAGTGTAACTGGAGGGTCTTCCCGTCATCCCAAGCTGCACTTAAAACACAATTAGGATATTTAAGCAAGTTCCTAGGTAAAGCTAAGGGAAGGGTTATGGTTTTCTACCAAGTTCCTAATCCTATAGCTAGTCATTTCCTATGACGTCTAGGTTCCTTATGTTTTGGTTTGAGGACGATTTTCTTCATCAAAGAACAATTAAGTTCAATTGTTCTTATGAACATCCTATCATATCGAGGAAGTGCTTAAGGCAAATCTTAAACATCTTTTCAATATTTCTAGGATTGTTTTAAGTCCAAATGAATTCAATTATACAAATGAATTAACCGTCCGAGGTTTAGTTAAGTTTTGTTGTTATCTTACTCAGTGAACGAGGATATTTTAATGTTTCGTTTAGGAGTTATGATAATTAAAGTTTTCGAGGGCAAATTGGTGTTCCAATAATTTGTGATTTAGTTTAACTTCAATTAATGGGTTTAAATTTGGAATAGTGTTCAAGTTGCTTTATATTTAATTTCTTTCGGTTTTAGATGATGTTATTTAATTCAATTTAATTTTAACTTTAATTTAATTTAATTTAATTTTAATTTTAATTTAATTTAATTTAATTCAATTTAGTTTGGTTTGATATTAAATTAATTTAATTTAATTTGATTTAAGTTCCTTTAATTTAATTTAATTTGATTTAATTTTAATTTGATTTAATTTAATTTAATTTAATTTAATTTAATTTAATATGTTTTAATTTAATTTAATTTAATTTAATTTGTTTTAATTTAGTCTGATTTAATTTAATTTAATTTATTTATTTAATTTAATTTAATTTAATTTAATTTAATTTGTTTATTTAATTTAATTTAATTTAATTTAATTTTAATTTTAATATTAATTTAATTTAATTTAATTTAATTTAATTTATTTTAATTTGTTTGATTTAATTTAATTTAACTTTGATTTAATTTAATTTAATTTAATTTGTAATTTAATTTAATTTAATTTGATTTAATTTAATTTAATTCAATTTGATTTATTTAATTTAATTTAATTTTTAATTTAATTTTTTTTTTAACTTTAATTGAAATTTTAAAAGAGTTTAATAATTTAACTTTAGTTTAATGATTAAGTCTTTTAATATTTTAAATTTGAGTTATCATTTTAATTAAGAATTAAATATTAATTAGATGATTAATTTAGGGATTTTTAAATTAAAGAATAAATCTCTTCCTAATAATATCCCAATTTTAATAATTCCAATTTTATTATTCTTCCCAAATTTAATTAATTATTTAATTAAGGTTTAATTATTTTAATGGGTTTCTACCCTTTAATTATTTAAATTTCAATCATCCAAATCAGATTAAGATCAAATATTTTACTTGTTAATTTTATTAAACCTAAAGTTTTAATTAAGGGTTAAAATTTTAATTACCACTTTGCCCTTTAAGCTTAATAATTTCATAACTCACTAAATTGAGCTTAAATGAACTTGAAATTTTATGTAACTTCACTCATATGTCAATAAAGACATGAGAGGAGAAAATGTGATTTTTCTGTATTTAATTTATTTATATAATTATTTTTGGTAGAAAATAGAGATTTCCAAGGAAAATTTAATAACATGACCAAGGGAAAGTTTCTGTCCTTAAGAAAATTAGGGGATATTCCTAATGACCGAGAGGACCACTTGGACCAATTTTAGTGTTTTTTTGAAATATATTATTTTTATTATAATTATTTTAAGTTTTGGAGTGTTAATTAATTTAAAAAATAAAATAAAGGTTGAAAAATGAATTTTATATTTTTCAAAAATCTCTCTGATATCAAGGAAATCAGAGAATCAATTTTTGCAATTTTCTAGTTTTTCTTTGATTTATTATAATTATTTTAGTGAAAATGCTAGAAAATACATTTTTTTAATTTTAAAATTACCCTAGGGCTTTAAAATTTAATATCTCATCAAATAGACGTAAGAAAAATATGGGGTTTGTTCCTAAGTGATTAAAATTCAAAATGTGACATTTTGGTGAATTTTAATATTTTTATGATTTTTATTATTTTTTAATTATTAAAAATATTAAAATAATATTAAAAATCAACTTTTTTAGAAAATTGAAATGTTAATTTTCTTAAATTCCCCTAATATCAGAGAGGCTCCAAAACCAATTTGGTGAATTTTTGAAAGGTATTTTGGAAGTTATGAATTTTTAAAGTTCAAATTGACTAAATGACTTAATCAACCCATTTAGTTGGGCTAACCAAGTCCAATTGACTTCAAATTTTTATGGTGGGTTCCTGTGATCCTAAAGGTCAGTGGAGAATTGATTTCAAGTAAATCTTATGTATGGTTAACTCTAATTAGTTAGAGACCTATTTTGGGTGTTTAAGCCAATTAGGGTTATTTTAAATGAACTAACTCAAAACCTATTTTCCATAGGGTCCTCTGGTCATTAGGGACATCACCAAATTTTCCTAGAATTTGTTTCACAACATGATAATTATTGGAATTAAAATACTCAATACAGTAACATGAATTTGAAAAATCAATAACTTCTCATAGGGATGGCCTCTGACTTTGGAAAATTCAGGGAATGTTCCCAAATTTAGAGGCTTCAAAAGCCCTATGGTCTCATGCCATGGTGAATTTCTTATATGCATGGGGAATTAAAACAATGTAGAAGAGAAATAAATTATTAAAAAAAAAATACTTGATGAAATTAAATAATTTCTTTTCCACATTATTCTCCTCATGTTCACTGAGCAAGAGGGTATTTTTATTTTATTTTTCGATTTTTCTACACAAAGTTATGGATTTTTGAAGTTTAGGGAATTAAATAAATAGAAAAATACCCTAATTTTCTATTTATCCACGCGGCGCCGCGTCAACCTCGGTAGCTCCGAAACGCCGCGTGTCGCGCCCCCATTCGACGCCGCCATCTGACTCAGCGCTCCGGGTCCCGCGGTTCGCGTACCATCTCCCGGTCCGACGCCATCCGAGCCGTCCGTCCGCACGTGTATTAAATGGACGGCATCCGTTCATCGTCCCCGAGCGTCCTCGCCCGAGAGCCGTCCACACTAAATCCCTAATATCTCACTCGATACTCGATGGATTTTCGTGTTCTTATGCTCTATGGATTCATCTTGAGAAGACGAACACATCCATACGGTTTATGTGAGATGAAATTTACTCAATAAAAATGAAGAATGTTCAGAAGCTCGGGAAGAAGAGTGAGGCCATACCTTTGCTAATAGAAGTGTGGCTTCGATCTGAGGGTTGTTTCACCTTCGATTGGATCCCAGCAAGCTCTAGATGAAGTCTCTCGGTCCAGTGAATTGCACTAGGTAGGATTTTGACCACGGTCGATCACAAAGCTTGGAGGCCGGAGCAGCTGGGTGGCTCGGAGATGGGGCTTTTGTTGGTGGACACCTTCTCTTGGTCCGGTGAAGGTGTAGGACCAATCAATTTGGGGATTGGCTCACCTGTGGAGAAGTGTCCTGGTTTTGGGCTTGGATTTCAACTCCGAAATTGAGCTCGCGGAGAGGAAATGGCGGGGGATTTCGGTGGGGATCAAATGCTCTATGTATAGGGAGTAGTCCGGAACAATTTTGGCGGAGTTTCCTTAAGGTTTGTTTCAGGCACCTCCTATGGCCGAGAGGGGTAGTGTTTAAATAGGAGAGGGTGGAGGGCCTCCCGGGGAGAGTTAGGGCTTGAGATCGGTCTGCTCTTGGCAAGAGAAGAACAGCTACAATGGCCAGCTGGGGATGGGGCAGCTCAACGAGGAGAATTCCAAAGTTGGCTCACCTGCGAGCTCTCGGCCATGGTGTTTTCCGGCGACACAGTGGCTGGCCGGCCGGGCATGGGTCACCCTCGAGGTCGGGTGGGTCGGGGCTGGGACTTGGTGCAAGCAATTGGCAATTGCCATGTGTAAAGGCTTAGATCCAAAGTAGAATGGGGCATGGCTAGTTTTGAGTCTAAATGGGTCAATCCACCCATTTGGGCTTGGTGCACCCCTCAAGGTGGCTTTGGATGCTGTGGGGGATCAAAGGGATCAGTTGGTTTGGCATGGAGAAGTCTCCATCCAAATATATTTGGATTAAATTTAAGTTTAGGTGAAACATGATTAAGGCTAATGAGCTTTAGGGATTAAGGAAAGCCCTCCCTCTTCTTACCCAATATGGCATGGTGGAGTGTCCAAGGCTCTCATGGCTCACATGTGGCTCAAGCATGGCTTCATGGCTCACCTTTGGCTTGGAAAAAGTTTGGTCAATTTCAAAAAAATGGATTTTAAGGATTTTGGATAATTTGGTGGAAATTTGGATGAAGCTTCATTTATAATTATTTGATCATTGTTTTAGGACTTAGGGATGATTTTAATTGAAAGTATGATGAGGGGAAATGTCATATGGGCCATGGGACCAATTTTGGGCCTTTAGATGTGGTGAAAGATGAGCTTTTAAAATGGTTTAAGGAATGGGCCTTTAAGTTTAAAAATGAGTTTATGGATGGGAATTTTGTAAAAAGGTTGGGCCAAATAATTGTTGGGTTTAGCTCATGGATGTGTCATGTGTGACTTGAAGCAAATTGGGGGTGATTTGGGTTTGAATTGGGTTGAATTTGGGCTCTTTTGGTGAATGGGCCAATATAGGTCAAAGTGGGCCAAGTTGGGCCAATGTTGGGCTAGGGTTGAAATTGATGTAAAATTAATGTTTAGAAATGTTTATGGGAGTGTTTAAAAGAGGTTTTGACTTTGGTTGGGCTTTGATTTTGGGGTTTGGGCTCATTTGGGTTAGGTTTGGGTTTAGGTCAAAATTGGGCCTTTTAGCTTTGGGTTGAATTTGAGTGGGGTTTGGGTCTAAATTTTGGGCAAATCATGTTAGTGTTTTGCTTGTGGGGATGCTAAGGAAGATTTAGAAAAGATTTGGGGTTAATTGGAGTTGAATTGGGTGAGTTTGGGTTAGGTTTGGGTCATGGGTCCAAATTGGGCTTTAAGGCCAAAAGTGAAATTGGATCCAAATGTCAATTAAATTGGACTTGGATTTGGTCTAGATTGGTGTTGTGAATGTTAAATTGAAGTTTAGAATTGAATTGGTCCAGAATTTGGGTCAATTGAGTAGGTTTGGTTTGACATTGGGTTCACTTAGGGTTAAAATGGGTCAAATTGGGGGTTTTGACAAAAGTAGGGTAAATTGACAAAATTGGCCCATGGTGTAGCTGAACAAAATGAAATTGAGAATATTTGGGATTTTCTGGAATTTTCTGGGAATTTTCTGAATTTTTGGATTTTTTGGGTCAAGAGGGGTATTTTGGGTATTTGGAGGGTATTGGGAGGTATTTTTGAAAATTTTGGTATTTTTGGGTATGGATGGTCAATTTGAGTGATGTGGAAATGTTTGGGATTGATTTTGGGGAATTTTGGGCAATTTAGGTGATTTTGGAAATTTTGGGTAGTTCCAAGGGTTTTGGGTAGGTTAGGCGGGTGTAGGGTCCCGGGGGTCAAAAATTGAAAATTTGGAAAATTGAAGATTGGGTAAATATAAGTGAAATAAAATCATTTTGGTTGAGCCATGAAGCCATACCAAGCCCACATGAGCCATGAAGGGACTCATTTGAGGCATTCACTATGTTGTTCCTAACCCTCTTAGCCAAGGGCTTAGGGGTTAAGGACCATCCATGTGAATCACCTACATGAGTCAGGAGGTCAAGTTAGGTATGGGTGTGGTTTTAGGAGGTGTGTGAAAGTGTAGTGTATGAGTGTAGTGTATGTGTAAGTCGGACCCTTCACCGGACCAGAGCCACCTGAGGCGGTCCTAAGGCCAAAGAGTCCTATAGGAACTCATCCTTTAAACTTCCACATTTGATTTCAACCATCTAGGTGATTAGGGGTCTACGATCAAGTTTGTGGAGTTTGCGGGGAGTTAAGAAGTGGTTTGAAATTCTAGATGGTGGATCCCAATTCTAGTCCTCTAAGATAGTCGAAGGAAAAGCCTAAGGCTAGATCCTAAGTACTAAAAAGAAGAAGAGAAGACCTCATCAAAAATGAGGTCAACAAATGGACCCCCAATAGGTGTGGTGAGCTGACGAAGCGATCAACAAAACCAACACAAACGTCCAAGTGACAAACTTAGGACGTAGTAGAAGAGTTTCTGCTGGGGAGTGTCAAGTATATCTCTGAAACTGGAGATTCCTGAACTCTCGCTGGGGAAAGGAAAAGGAGGTGAATTCCAAATCACATGATCTGTGGGAATTTAAATTTAGATTTCATTTTGTTTCAATTTAAGTTCGGATGTGTAATTGTTAGATTTTGATTTTTAATTTAGATTGAAGTTTGATTTAAAATTAATTTTGAGAAAATTTGGATTTGAGACGAGAATTGAAACCTAGGTTCCAATCTCGGGATTGGAAAGAAAACTGGAATTTAGGTACCAGCCTCGGAGTGAGAATCGGGGTTTAAGTGTCGATTGAAAGGGATGAGAATCAGAATTTAGGTACTGATCTCGAAAGGGATGAGAATTGAAATTTAGGTATCAATCTCGAAAGAGAGTCGAAATTTAGGTATCGACCTCGAAGTGAGAACTGGAATTTAGGTACCAGTCTCGGAAATTTTGAATTGAAATTTAGGTATCAATTCGGATGAGAATCGAAATTTAGGTACCGATCTCGGAATGAGAACTGGAATTTAGGTACCAGTCTCGGAAATTTTGAATTGAAATTTAGGTATCAATTCGGATGAGAATCGAAATTTAGGTATCGATCTCGGAATGAGAACTGGAATTTAGGTACCAGTCTCGGAAATTTTGAATTTAAATTTAGGTATCAATTCGGATGAGAATCGAAATTTAGGTATCGATCTCGGAATGAGAACTGGAATTTAGGAACCAGTCATGGAAATTTTGAATTGAAGTTTAGGTATCAATTCGGATGAGAATCGAAATTTAGGTATCGATCTCGGAATGAGAACTGGAATTTAGGTACCAGTCTCGGAAATTTTGAATTGAAATTCAGGTATCAATTCAGATAAGAATCGAAATTTAGGTATCGATCTCGGAATGAGAACTAGAATTTATGTACCAGCCTCGGAAATTTTTGATTTGAAATTTAGGTATCAATTCGGAAGAGAATCGAAATTTAGGTATCGATCTCGGAATGAGAACTGGAATTTAGGTACCAGCCTCGGAAATTTTGAATTGAAATTTAGGTATCAATTCGGATGAGAATCAAAATTTAGGTATCGATCTCGGAATGAGAACTCGGAATTTAGGTACCGATCTCGGAAATTTTGAATTGAAATTTAGGTATCAATTCGGATGAGAATCGAAATTTAGGTATCGATCTCGGAATGAGAACTGAAATTTAAGTACCAGTCTCGGAAATTTTGAATTGAAATTTAGGTATCAATTCGGATGAGAATCAAAATTTAGGTATCGATCTCGGAATGAGAACTGGAATTTAGGTACCAGTCTCGAAAATTTTGAATTGAAATTTAGGTATCAATTCGGATGAGAATCGAAATTTAGGTATCGATCTCGGAATGAGAACTGGAATTTAGGTACCAATCTCGGAAATTTTGAATTGAAATTTAGGTATCAATTCGGATGAGAATCGAAATTTAGGTATCGATCTCGGAATGAGAACTGGAATTTAGGTACCAGTTTCGGAAATTTTGAATTGAAATTTAGGTATCAATTCGGATGAGAATCGAAATTTAGGTATCGATCTCGGAATGAGAATTGGAATTTAGGTACCAGCCTCGGAAATTTTTGAATTGAAATTTATTGTGGAGATTTGGATTTAGTGGGAGATCGAAATGAGATATGAAAGTGTTTCATATCCCATGAGAATCAATAAAAGTCTGATTACTTGGCGAAGGGTACAAACCCATGCCATCCGGATCAAATTGAAAGTTCTTCGTGATTCTGAAATAATCCCGAGAGAGGGTTTCAAGGGAGGTCTAGAATAGATCTTGATTTGAAGAAGGATTGGAGGGTTTGAGAAGATGGGTTTAAACTGGAATTCAATTTGAGCTTTAAATTTGTTTTGTTTGTCCTTTAACTATCCCATTTTTTGTTGTTTATTTGGTGTTCATGTGGATTTGGTGTTCGACATTTTTGTAAATTTTTTTTTTTTAAGGAAAGTTTTCTTTTATTCTCTTTTTTTTATTTCTTCTCTGTTCTTTGTTTGAAGTTCATTTAACTTTAATGGCGTTTCCCGATCAATTTGCACAAAAGAGGTGAAGGCCAAAAAAATGTGACATGGTCACTTTCATTCCAATCATGTTGAAGATACATCATATAACTTGATGCGGAATATATTTCATACAATCCATGTAAACTCAAAACGGACTATGTATGATCTTCGTCGATCCATCCAAAGAAGCATCTGTCAAAAATCCATGTCTGAATAGTGGGGTACATGGTCAATAACATCACCTTCCAAGCCATCCTTGGCAAGGATGCCGTATAGATGTACATTGGAGGTGTGATATTTTCCATGTAACTCGCGGCTCGTAAGGCCGGAGGCTCTCTAGCTCCGGGTCCGGTCGGAAGTGGTAAGGTGTCTTCTCGTCATCCATCCTTCGAAAGTAACGAGAGATCCGCTTCACTGGTACTCCGGTATGCAATGCTTAGCGATATCCGCTTCTGTTGCCCTTCGGTATCATGACGGAACCTACCGGTAATGGTATCTTCACCGGCCCTCGGAACTCACTCGGGCCTCGCTATCCGGAGGTCGGATCCAAACATGATGTTACACTCGTTCGGGAAAGAGAGCGTGCGAGAAGGTCCGACAAAGTCGTGGTGATCTATGTGTGGGGGTATGCGATCACCCTGCTTGTAGATGTTAATAATGCGGCTATTGGGTATGCAATCTGCCGGCGGTACCCTCCATGTTATCAATCTCTTTACCATTCTCTTGATGACTAGTGGCATCGGATCCACTTGGCCATGACGGAGTATTCCCGGAGGGTTTCCCTTCTGTCTTCCGCAAAGTTGTAACGACATCCACATTGTATTGTGATTCTTCCTTTCCCTGGCATCCATCTTTGGGGTTCTGAGTAGGTATTTTCCCTTAGGCGGCCCGCTCGGCCCATTCTTTTCAAATCCCGGATACAATCCACAATTTGCTGTTGTTCATACTCTGAGAATACGTCTGTATGTAGCTCGAGGCCCTCTAGTATATTGATCCTTCTGCCTCTGATTCTCTCGAAGTATTCAAATGTTTTCTTTTCGACATTCTGCATTCTCTCCAGCTCGTATTCCAGAATAATCTGCAGATGGCGAGGCCTGGTGACATATTGTGGGATATATGGTTAGATCCCTTCACGTTCTCCTGCATACCTCGGCTCCTCGGGGTTCATGTCCGTCGGGACATCCCCCGGGGTTGCTTCTGCAACAAGGTCATGCACTACTGGTCGTTCTATCTGGTAGAGTGGTAGTCTTCTTTCTTCTGATCTTTGTGAGATTTCCTTGGTCTTTTCTGTTATCCTAGGAGCTGGCCTCCTTTCTTCAGGTTCCTGGTGAACCGGTATCCTTGAAGTGTACGTACTGGCAGTAGCAACTGTCTTGTCACGCTGGTCCGCAGCTAGTTTTGTTAACATCTTACGGATACGGCGATTCTTATTTCTTCGTTGCGTTGCTGTGAGAGTAGCTCTTCGAACTTCTTGAAACTCTGTGGGCGCGGCACTGACAAGCCTGCCCTCTGCTGTAGCGACTACAGACTTCATTTTCTTATCTTCTTCAGTGTTTGCCTTTCTTTTCTTGCTGCTAGATTGGTGGCTTGGGCCACCCACTTTCATCACTGTCTGCCCTGGCAGTTCTTCTCGGTCAACTGGGACCCAATCACTTTCCTCGTACTGTAGGCCTGCTGGTGCGAAATCCAAGTCAATCTCGATTATCGCTCCATCTTCCATCCTCTTTTCATCGAGTGCAAGGCTTACGCCATTTCTAAAGTTCAGGACCAACCACCCGTTCGACATTTCCCTGCGAAAAGACAAGGAAAAGGATCAGGGGCTGTACTAAGAACAAGAACATTAAGAAAATGTTTATTAAAGACATTTTTTTTATTACTTCTTGTATTTTTAAATTTAACAGGGATGAAGTGGGAAAAGATCAGGAAAAAGATCTTGATTTGGAAAAGAAAACAAGGAAAACTTTATTATCATGATTTTATTTATCTTAGCACATTTTATTATTTTTGGGTTCGGACCCAATCATAAGTAATTACTTCACCCGTATTTCTTAGGGATGAAGAATTCATTCCTTCGAAACATCGAGTAGCGTAATACTTTTTCAAGTATCGTCCGTTGATCGGAAGCATATGTCGTTCTCCCACGACAATTCACTAGCTCGGTAGGAACCTCCCGAGTATACTGCTTCGACCACAAACGACCCTTCCCAAGTGGGTTCAAATTTTCCTCCTATCTTGCGGTGTGCGAGAATAGGTCTCTTGAGAACGAGAACTAAGTCACCAACTTTGAATGTTCTCGGGCGGACCCGATTTGTCATGGGCTTGAACCATCTTAGCTTGGTATAGTTCTAAATTCTCGTTGCACCGCAAGTCTTTTCCCTTCCGGGCTTTCTAATTCTTCTAGTAGTAATTTGGCATTCTCTTCTCGTCGTGATCTTGTGCTCGCAACTGCAATTCGAGTGAAGGAAGCCGAACCTCTAAAGGTAACACTTGCCTCGGACCCATACACCGGAGCGTAAGGTGTAGCTTCGAGTAGGAGTTCGAAGGTTGTCCGAGTAGGCCCATAAGGCTTCTAACAACATCTCGTTCCAATTTCTCTTATTATCATCCAAAGTTTTCTTTAAGATTTGAACGAGAGTTTTATTAAAAGCCTCAGCGAGGCCGTTTTCTCTTGGGTAGTAAATTGTTGAGTATCGCCGATCGATTCCGTGTCTCCCGATAAAATTGTTAATTTGCGTGCTTCGAATGCCGACCCATTATCCGAGATAATCTCGCGCGGCACTCCGAAACGGTAGACAACTTGGTTCTTGAAAAGCCGTAGCACGTGGTGTGCTTTCACTTCTCTAAGTGGAGCGCCTCTGCCCACTTGGAAAAGTAATCTGTAGCCGCAAGAATGAAGCGATGTCCTTTTGAAGATGGTGGTTCTATAGGACCCACTATATCTGTGCCCCAACATTCAAATGGCCACGACGCAATTGTCGGATGTAGCACATTTGGAGATTGGTGTAGAACCACTCCGTGCACTTGGCATTGGTGACAGCTCTTGGCGATTTTCATGCAGTCGGTCATCATCGAGGGCCGATAGTACCCTAGTCTTTTAACTTTCATTTTCATCTTCGGACCCGACCGGTGAGCGCCACGGAGTCCTGAATGCACCTCTTTAACGATTTCACGGGCCTCGGACCCGCTTAGACACCTTAGCCACATTTGATCGAAAAGACCTTCGTATAACTTGTTGTTTATTAATGCGTAAGACGAGTTCTTTTCTTGATCCGATGGGCCAACGACCTATCGTCTGGTAGTTTTCCTGTTTGCAGGTAATCTATTAATGGCTGTCGCCAATCTTCTGTGTTTTTTGTCACTGTTACAACTGATTTTTCTTCTTTTCCTGATATGTGTATCGTGTCTATATCGAACTGTGATAGGACCTGACGTCCGTGAACTGACACTTCTACTGACTCATCTTGCAAACAGGCAAATTCTTTTGTGAGGCGAGCTAACGCATCTGCTAAGGCATTTTCTTTTCTGGGAATTTTGTAGATTGTCACATTCAGAATTTGTTCCAACAACTGTATGACATACTGGAAATATTACTCGAGTCTTGGCTTTAAAATTCTGTACTGTCCGGCGATCTGTTGAATGATCAATTAAGAATCCCCGTAGATGTTGATGTCTGTTATCCCCATTTGAATAGTTAATTCCAGTCCCGTTATGAGGGCTTCATATTCTGCTTCATTGTTTGTACACGGTTTTGTCGAGTGGTAGGAGTATCTTAACATCCCCGCTCCGGTGTTATAAAGATTAGTCCGATTCCCGCCTTACGGGGCACTATCACTTGCGATTCATCGTCTTTGTGTGCTTGAAGATGCTCCGTCGAAATATAATTCCCAACGTCGATCATCAGGGTCTTCTAAGCTCATTATTTGTTCATCTGGCAAATCGTCATTGAGAGGAGATTCTGCCGGCAAAGGGTGTGCTGCGAGGAAGTCTGCTAAGACTTGTCCCTTTACGGCACGAAGAGACATGAAAGTTATATCGAATTGCTATGATATCATTGACCATCTGGCAAGTCTGCCGGAAAGTGTTGGACGAGTCATCAAGTATTGCAATGGATTAAATTTCGCGATCAGGTTGACCTTATGAGAAAGCATGTAGTGCCTGAGCTTTTGAGCGGCGAAGATCGGGGCCAAACAATGCTTTTCAATTGCGGGATACCTTATTTCCGTCGGAAGTAAACGACGGCTTAAGTAGTAAAGAGAATTTTCTTTACCCTCATCATTGACACAGGCTAACGGGGTTCGAGAGAGTCGTCTAAAGCCGCGGTGTAAAGTATCGGCGGTCGCTCGAGACCGGGGTCGCTAAGACAGGAGGTGTCATTAAATATTGTTTAATGTCCTCGAAGGCCTTCTGGCATTTCTCTTCCCAAAAAAATTTGGCGTCCTTTTTAACTAGTGCCAAGAAAGGCTGACACCTACCTGACAAGTTTGAAATAAAGCGTCGAAGATATGCCAGCTTCCCTTGAAAGGATTGTAGTTGTTTTAAGGTTTTTGGAGGCGGCATTTCTAAGATAGCTTTAATCTTTTCCGGGTCGATTTCAATCCCACGATGTCGGACAACGAATCCTAAGAATTTCCCGGAGGTGACGCCAAAGGCGCATTTTAAGGGATTCATCTTAAGGTTAAATTGCCTTAATCGTTTGAAAATAATTCTCAAATCATACGAGTGGTTTTCCTTTACTTTGCTTTTGATGACCACATCGTCCACGTAGCATTCGACTTGATTACGGATGAGATCATCAAAAATTCTTGTCATCGCTCTTCGGTATGTTGCTCCTGCATTCTTCGATCCAAATGGCATCATCGTGTAGCAATATACTCCGATCGGCGTTCCGAATGTCGTAAGCTTTTCATCTTCCGGAGCCATTTTTATCTGGTTGTATCCTCGAAGATCCATCCATGAATGAAAATATTTCATGTGTTGAAGCAATGTCGATCATTAGTTACGGGATCCGTAGAGGGAATTCATCCTTTGGACATGCCTTGTTTAAATCTCCGAAGTCCACACAAATTCCGATCCGACCATTCTTCTTCTCGATCGGCACCACATTGGCTAGCCAAGTCAGGTATTGTTCTTCACGGACAAATTTGGAGTCTATTAGCTTTTTAACTTCGGCTATGACTTGTTATTTGATTTCTAGACGCATTCTTCTGGGACCTTGTCTGACTGGGACAGAAGTAGGATCCTCTCCTAGCTTATGGACTGCGACCTGCGGAGCTAATCCTGGCATCTCATCGTAGTTCCAAGCAAAACAGTCTTTAAATTCCATTAATAACTTGATTATTTCTTCGGAGTCTTCTTTATTGAGTAAGGAGCTAACAAAGGTAGGTCTAGGCTCTTCGCTAGTACCTAAGTTAACTTCCGTTAGCTCATCTATTGTAGATTTAATCTCTTCTTCGAATTCGGTGGAGCGTCTCCAATTTGTAAATCTTCGAGTTCGTCTGTAGTTTCCATGCAGTTTTCATTAGATTCACAAGTGACAACCAAGCAAAATTCGGTATCGTCAACTGATCCTACTGTGCCAAATCCGAGTCCATGCTTTGAATTGGGTGGATGACCGAAGTTATTCCATAATTTTTCAAAATGTTGTGATTGACCTTTTGTCCATTGTCGAGGTAAGAAACCACGTTGAATTAAACTTTGAACACAGGGAGAGTACCACTCAAAAGGTAATTCCATTAATTCTGATGAAGTGACATCTTCAAATTGTACATTATTTTCAGTTTTTGAGGAAGAAGCACCACGGTAGAATTTTATTGGCTTTGCACCGCCGCTACGTACCTCTTTGACCACCATACCCTCAATCTTATTAGAATGGATCGGGGTTAGGGTCATAGTATGTACGTAGTGGTTAATCCTCTCGTACATTGATTTGTATTCTTCGTTCTTCTCATCTTCGAGAGAGATCTTGAATTGCGGCTTCTTCCGACTTATTGTCGCTGCTTCTTGTTTGATCTCTTTTTCTTCTTCGAAACTGTCTTCCCAATCAACATTGATGGCTGGTTTCCTCTGTCCAAGCTGTCCTAACGTCTCTACCACGACCTCGTCCCCGGCCTCGACCTCGGATGCGAGTTGTGGAGAAACCTTCACCATCTCGCCGGAAGGGAGTGGTGAGTGAGCTGTTGGACTAGAACTTCGAGTTCTTCGTTGTCCCGAACTTTCTTTGCTCCATTTGTTATAGTATCTCTGGAGAAGATTGTTTTCTTCGGTGGTGCATAATAAGCTGCGTCTTCATTGATTCCAATTTCATGTACGGAGAATGGTTGTAAGTCACCTTTGATGCACTGTTCCCCTCCATCGTAGTATTTGATGCATCGATGTAGAGATGATGGTACCATCCTATTTTCATGTATCCATGGTCGGCCTAAGTAGAGCGTTGAACGACGTTTCGCATCAATTATGTGAAATTTTGCGGTTGTCATTGCTAAGTCACCGGTCTTCATTAGTAGCGTTATTGACCCGAGGGCTCTTTCTCCTTTTACGGTTGAATCCTCTTAATAGCATTTTGTACGCCGAGCTCGCGAGCATCAATTTCCAAATATGCTAGTGTTCGAAGACTCATTATATTGATTGATGCTCCTGGATCCACCAATACTCCGGAGAGCGTAAACTTCCCAATTGTAACCGAAATGTACAACGGTCGGTTGTGATCCGCCGTCCCAAGTAGTAGGTCATTGTCCGTGAAGGTAACACCTCGCCTGTTCCTTTAACGAGCAAACCTCATCTAAGGAATCTCCGGCCATTTGAGCTAAGCAAATTCTCGGATCAAGTAAGGCCTTGATCAGAGCTTCTCTCATCTCCTTTGATAAGATGAGAGCGTCGTAGATGCTTAGTTTGGCCGGTAGTTTCCTAAGATGGGCTAGTACGTTGTAGTCCACTTTATTTCCATGTGTCTCGGCTTCTTCTCGAATGGGTATTTCTTCTGCCGGGGTTGGTTCTTCTTGAACAACCACCTGCTTTCCTTTGTCCTTTGGACCCATTCTCGGAGGTAAAATTTTTCCACTTCTTAAGTTGACTTCGTAATTTCTTCGAATCTAGTGTTGAGCTTGCCGGTGTTTCTTCTCGAATCGGAATGACAGGCTCTTCCGGATTAGCTTCAGAGTCTGAAGGCTCTAACTCTATTGTGACTGGAGCTCCTCGAAACTCGCAGATAGATTCGTTGCTTGTTGAACTCTCGTAGCCTCCTTGATGGTTGTCTTTCTTTGTCATTTTGATCGTCGAGATTGTGTATGATTTGAGAATTGTCGTTGGTATCGAAATCGATGTCCGGATTGTCGCTAGTTACGTAATCGTTAGAAACAGTCAAAACGTAGCCAACGCCATCACCCTTATCATTATATGATCCCACCGAAGTGAGCAGATAATCATACAGAGTCAGAGGTTCGAGGGATTTCTCCCCCGAATCAGAAACAACTATCCTAGGATAAGCAGCCCCTAGTCTAGCCTTAGGAGCCTCGGTCCTCTCTTCTTCATCGATTTTCTTCTCCTCTTCAATCGTCTCCTATTGAGGTGGTTCTTCTATCGCAAGTGATAGTGCCGACTTGGCAGGTTTCGAACTCTGAATTGAAGCTCGTACCGAAGTGGTTTGGATGTTGTCTAAAATCTTTTTCGAAGACCTTGTCCAAGCGGTAGTCCATCCATCGTCAGTCGTATAGGGATCTATCGGAATGATGGGATCAGTTGAGACAACATTGACGGAACCTCCTTTCTGGGGTTCCTTCATGTACTCCTTCGGGATTGTTATATTCCCTTTCCGAAGGTTGTCATTGAGCCAACTTTTGAAGGTAATGCAATCTTCTATCTTGTGTCCAAGCATCCGGTGATAAGGGCAAAAGTTGGGATCACTTTTCTTGTTGACTTCCTCTCGGTCTCTTAGGCTCGACAAGCTGGAAATCCGGAGTTTTCATCGGACTACGGAACATTTTCGGCACTCGCTTCATTCTTGAATGGATATTCCCTGCTCAGAAGCTCCCTTAATGTACGTTGCGGACGAGGCGGTTGTTCATACTGTGGAGATGACTGATAGCTGGGTCGGGGTTGTTGATAATTCTATTGAGGTTGCTGTGGCCATTCGGACGATATTTGTATTGGTTGCTTGCCTTTGTCGACTGCTGCAACGATCCCGGATTTCTTTTCAAAAGTCTTCACAGGCTTTTGCTTGTCTGTCTTGTCGGTGAAACTTAATTGCTTCGCCTCCTCTTGCAAGCTCTCGGCCTTGCTTAACAACTTATTGAAAGTCTTAATAGTGAATCCTTTAAGGAGAAGTGCTATCGGGCCGTGAATGCTTTTAAGTAAGATGTCGACTGCATGTTGTTCTTGTAGTTGTGGTTCACACTTCATGCTTAAGTTCCTCCATTGAAGTATGTAATCCACCAAAGTTTCGTTCGGCTTCTGCTTCTCTACCACTAAATCACCTATAGTGATGTGGTGCTGAGCTCCGGTGAATCGCTTGATGAAGAGGTTTTCTAGTTCTGAGAACGTCTTCACTGAACCATTTGGTAATTCTGCATACCAATCAAAGGCGATCCCTGACAGGCTGCTGACGAACTGTCGGAAGAGTAATGCATCGCTCCCGCCGGCATTGCAACAACTGGCACGAAAGTGTGCAACATGCTGTCGGGGGTTCCCGGTTCCATCAAAGGTCTTGAACAGAGGTGGTACGAAGCCTTTTGGGTATTGGACAGCGTCGAATTCTTCCGGGTAAGGTCTACCCGTCCGAATGGATGTCCAGCTCTTTGATTGTGCTAAGGCTTCTCGCACTCTGCTGTTCCACCAAGCTCTTGATATCTTTTTCCGGAATCATACTTTGTGTTGTATCCTTCATTAGTCGATCATCCCCGTTGACGGATGTAATCTCCTTTCCTCCGTCTGCAATGTGAATGACCTCTGGGGGTGTCTCTCTTTGGGGTTGTACTTGACTCTGGAGAGTGGCTAGGGCTATAGCCATCTCTTCCATGCTTTTCACCATTTGGGCGATCGTATCGTCTTTCTCTTGAAGATGTCTTCTCATCACTTCCGGCTCCTCTCTTTCTGCGGCTGCAGGAGCACCTTGTGAAGCTGACGAAGCTCGTGTTTCGACCATGTTGATTTTTGCATACTCATCGTCCATGAATTCCGATGAATCAATCTCGTCTCCGAATTTCTCTTCTCTTTCTTTTGCTAGTCGTCGAATATCAGTCCTCAACTTTTCCATAGCATCCTCTAGCGGTCTTTTCTGTGCATCTTCACAGTTGTCGTGTGATAGCTGCCGGGTTCCCTTCTCGCGAGTCCCCTTTACTGCAGTAGCACTTTCTTCAGATTCAAGTCTCCTGACGAGACTTTCCTTCTCAGGCTGTTGTTTCAATCTCAGTTGTCCAGTAGTGGGACGCCATACCATCCTTCTAGCAGCAGAAGGTCTAGGACCAGATGGTGCCGTCGACCAAATGCCTGGAAGGTGGTATCCTCCCTAATCTGTAATCTCGAAACGACGACGGGCGGACTAGCCTTCATCCTTTTATTTGGCTTTTCTGTAACGATGGCAGGTTCTACTCGTGGCCCAAGACGGGATTTGACTGGCACCCGCCCTATCCTTCTTAGAATCTCTGATACGGGGCATTTCTCTTTCTTTGTTAGCTTCTCGATCACAGTCTGTAGTCGGGCAAATGGCGTGATCCTAGCCCTTTTCTTTCTGTTGTTGTTGTAGTACGCTAGTCGAGGTAATGTAGAAATAATCCTGCGGACATTTTCCTCGTCTGCTGCGGCGGAAAGGGGATGGAATCTGCTTCCTTCCAAAAAGGGTGTATCTTCAAGCAATGGTATGTATTCAGGTAGTGGTGTGTACTCAGGGATTTCTGGGATTTCCTCCAGGAAAGCAACTTCAGCAGCTCTGGCCTTCCTGGCAATCTTCCTACTTCTATTCCTTCTTTGGGTCCGTGTTAGTGATGGAATTCTTGAGGTCGGACCCGATTTCAAACACTGAAGGTCTCACGGGAAAGTCCGTACCCTCCACGGTAACGGGTTCACCATAGTTACGGATTTCCTTCCCCTTTAATTTGGCGAAGCCGGGGTAGGTGCGAAACAACTAGACCGATGGGGGTACCAAGAACGGTCCTCCCTGCGGACAGCGGTACTCCTCTCGATCGGGATCTTTTGCGAGGCGGAAACTCTTGGGTTGACCTGAGTTGAACTCGATCAACGGCTTCTCAGCTTCAGATACTTTGTTTGTCAGTGCGAAAAGGGAAACGTCGGTGATCTTGACATTTGTGTTCTCGAATCCTTGTCCAAACCGGATGATTCCATTGTCGGGCAGCTCATCCTTATAAACAGCGAAGTCCAGTCCATTGGTGAAGGAGAAAATCAGCTTCGGGGCTTCCATTTCTGCAGGGTAAATTCTGATTGTCAGTCCCCAGTTATGCTTCTTCTCATCAGGATGAAAAGAAAGGAATTGAAAAGAGTCCGAACTCATTCTTGTTCATGTATTTATAAGAAGGAATTATGTGTTAAAAGAATCATTCATTAGAGGGTTTGTTTACTTAGAACAGAATGTTTAAAGGTGTAGAGAAGGTAATGAATCTGATTCAGAGTTGGAAAGGAAAAGAAAGTCTTATGCAAGACTTCTCGACTCGAAGGATCACTCCTAAACTAACACCTATTGGGGGTCCACCCCACCTCAGAAATGAGGTAAAAGGATCTCGGAACCTCTCTGTTTAAGGGTGTTTAAATAGTGGCTCCTAAATCCGAGAGAATGTTGGCTACACTTGTTCAAGGTAGAAATGAACATAACATCCCAACGGAAAGAAGGGTAGTTTGATCCACTAAGGACATGGATACACTACCGATTTTTGAAAGCAGAATTGTCTGATTAAAATGGAGAGAGGAATTTTCCCCAGCGGAGTCGCCAGAAGTATGTCGGCATATTTTCAGGTTGTGTGTTTTATTTTGAAAAGGGGTCGCCTAACAGAAGTTGTCGGCGAATTTTTTATTTAATTTAAATAAATAATTTGAAAAGTAGTATTTGATTTTTGAAAATAATTTTAAATTTGAAGGTCTTAAGATATGAAATCAAACCGATCTCACATCCCAAATAGTTTATATAAACGAGCACCACATCGCAGTCGTGTATCTATCCCTAAGGATAGACACACCGCTTAATGGTGGGGCTTGATTAAATAAACTAGAAGATTTGTGACATCCGTTTGGTACGCGAACCAATTTTATAAGCCGACAAATTCCCCAGCTTAATATGAAAGCATTAAACGGGGTTTATATTACACAGGTTCTTTAAAATTCCCTATAAGGGCAAGCCCCTATAGTTAATTACATCTTAAGTAACGGGAATCACCTAAGAAAACTCTCGATAATAATCAATAATTACGCTCTCAAGAATTTCAAAGTTTAAGTTTTCAAAGGATTGAATTTTGGAATTTCAATAGGGAATGGATGAAGTTTGGAACATTTTGTTTTGAGAATTCAAAGGAAGAAAGGTAGTAGAAATTACAGATTCGAAGCGAACTTCTGTAATTTCCCGACTATCCTATTGTTTTGCTTGGATTTAGGAAAGTCCTAATGTCTATTTAATGTTTTGATTTTGTCAATTTTAATTAATTAGGGCTTATATTTATATGATAGAATCATACAAATAGCCTCAAAGATGTGAGGGTTTATGTCGTATCGGACGACTACCTCGGAATCCTAAGTCCGGTTAGGGCTTAATTTGCAATGCAAATGCCTAACAAAAGGTTGAGGATTTATGTTGCACTAGGCATACTACCTCGAAATCCTATGGCTTTGTTGTTCAATTCTAAGACGGTTTTGCTGATGTAGATTCAAGTTTTGCTGACGACGATGGTCGTGCTGCCCACTATGCTCCAAGCTCCTTGTTGTTTCAGAGGTTTAGTTTTAGAAGTCACAAATCAGAAGATGAGAGAAGTGTTTTGGTTTAGAGAAAATCTTAATTTCCAAGTGTTTTTTGTGTTTTAATTAAAACAAATCTTAAAGTTGATTATAACGACACCGGTTAAGATCCCACGGTTCCATCCTTCCGGCATCATTATTTTTATCGGATTCACTTAGTCCAGATTAATTTGTTAAACTCAACTAAATGAGTTCCACACTTTCATTTAGACGCGTGGAAATCCCGTTAGCAACACGTAGGTTACATCATCCGAGGTATTCCCGGTCATCCAACAGGACGTTTTAATTTAGTTGTAATTGTAGTTTTGCGTTCTGTTTGTGATTAAATTTTGAGTTGTTTTAAATTTTGAAATGTTGTGGCGGTGAATTTTATCTTGCAATGACTTTTATTTTAATTTTGGTTTCAGTTTTAGGGACTATCTTAAAGGTGTGGGTTTTCATGCAATAGTTGTTTATCACGCAAGGAAAGTAAGTGCAATGCGGTTAAATAAATTGCAATAATGTAAATTGCAAGAAAGTAAATTGCAATAAAATAAAAGTGTACCTGGAGGGTCTTCCCGTCTTCCCGAGCTGCACTTAAAACACAATTAGGATATTTAAGCAAGTTCCTAGGTAAAGCTAAGGGAAGGGTTATGTTTTCTACCAAGTTCCTAATCCTATGGCTAGTCATTTCCTCCGACGTCTAGGTTCCTTGTGTTTTGGTTTGAGGACGATTTTCTTCATCGAAGAATAATTAAGTTCGATTGTTCTTATGAACATCCTATCATATCGAGGAAGTGCTTAAGGCAAATCTTAAACATCTTTTCAATATTTCTAGGATTGTTTTAAGTCCAAATGAATTCAATTATACAAATGAATTAATCGTCCGAGGTTTAGTTAAGTTTTGTTGTTATCTTACTCAGTGAACGAGGATATTTGAATGTCCTATAAGTGAAGTAACATTTCATTTAATGTTCCGTTTAGGAGTTATGATAATTAAAGTTTTCGAGGGCAAATTGGTGTTCCAATAATTTGTGATTTAGTTTAACTTCAATTAATGGGTTTAAATTTGGAATAGTGTTCAAGTTGCTTTATATTTAATTTCTTCTCGTTTTAGATGATGTTATTTAATTCAATTTAATTTTAACTTTAATTTAATTTAATTTAATTTTAATTTTAATTTAATTTAATTTAATTCAATTTAGTTTGGTTTGATATTAAATTAATTTAATTTGATTTGATTTAATTTCCTTTAATTTAATTTAATTTGATTTAATTTTAGTTTAATCGATTTAATTTAATTTAATTTAATTTAATTTAATATGTTTTAATTTAATTTAATTTAATTTAATTTGTTTTAATTTAGTCCGATTTAATTTAATTTAATTAATTTATTTATTTTAATTTAATTTAATTTAATTTAATTTGTTTATTTAATTTAATTTAATTTAATCTTTAATTTAATTTTACTTTTAATTTAATTTATATTAATTTGTTTGATTTAGTTTAATTTAACTTTGATTTAATTTAATTTAATTTAATTTGTAATTTAATTTAATTTAATTAATCTTTAATTTAATTTAATTTGATTTAATTTAATTTAATTCAATTTAATTTATTTAATTTAATTTAATTTTTAATTTAATTTTATTTTTAACTTTAATTGAAATTTTAAAAGAGTTTAATAATTTAACTTTACTTTAATGATTAAGTCTTTTAATATTTTAAATTTGAGTTATCATTTTAATTAAGAATTAAATATTAATGAGATGATTAATTTAGGGATTTTTAAATTAAAGAATAAATCTCTTCCTAATAATATCCCTATTTTAATAATTCCAATTTTATTATTCTTCCCAAATTTAATCAATTATTTAATTAAGGTTTAATTATTTTAATGGGTTTCTACCCTTTAATTATTTAAATTTCAATCATCCAAATCAGATTAAGATCAAATATTTTACTTGTTAATTTTATTAAACCTAAAGTTTTAATTAAGGGTTAAAATTTTAATTACCACTTTGCCCTTTAAGCTTAATAATTTCATAACTCACTAAATTGAGCTTAAATGAACTTGAAATTTTTATGTGACTTCACTCATATGTCAATAAAGACATGAGAGGAGAAAATGTGATTTTTCTGTATTTAATTTATTTATATAATTATTTTTGGTAGAAAATAGAGATTTCCAAGGAAAATTTAATAACATGACCAAGGGAAAGTTTCTGTCCTTAAAAAAATTAGGGGACATTCCTAATGACCAGAGGACCACTTGGACCAATTTTGGTGATTTTTTGAATTATAATATTTTTATTATAATTATTTTAAGTTTTGGAGAGTTAATTAATTTAAAAAATAAAATAAAGGTTGAAAAATGAATTTTATATTTTTCAAAAATCTCTCTGATATCAAGGAAATCAGAGAATCAATTTTTGCAATTTTCGGATTTTTCTTTGATTTATTATAATTATTTTAGTGAAAATGCTAGAAAATACATTTTTTTAATTTTAAAATTACCCTAGGGCTTTAAAATTTAATATCTCATCAAATAGACCTAAGAAAAATATGGGGTTTGTTCCTAAGTGATTAAAATTCAAAATGTGACATTTTGGTGAATTTTATTATTTTTATGATTTTTATTATTTTTTAATTATTAAAAATATTAAAATAATATTAAAAATCAACTTTTTTAGAAAATTGAAATGTTAATTTTCTTAAATTCCCCTAATATCAGAGAGGCTCCAAAACCAATTTGGTGAATTTTTGAAAGGTATTTTGGAAGTTAAGAATTTTTAAAGTTCAAATTGACTAAATGGCTTAATCAACCCATTTAGTAGGCTAACCAAGTCCAATTGACTTCAAATTTTTATGGTGGGTTCCTCTGATCCTAAAGGTCAGTGGAGAATTGATTTCAAGTCAATTTGATGTATGGTTAACTCTAATTAATTAGAGACCTATTTTGGGTGTTTAAGCCAATTAGGGTTATTTTAAATGAATTAACTCAAAACCTATTTTCCCTAGGGTCCTCTGGTCATTAGGGACATCACCAAATTTTCCTAGAATTTGTTTCACAACATGCTAATTATTGGAATTAAAATACTCAAAACAGTAACATGAATTTGAAAAATCAATAACTTCTCATAGGGATGGCCTCTGACTTTGGAAAATTCAGAGAATGTTCCCAAATTCAAAGGCTTAAAAAGCCCTATGGTCTCATGCCATGGTGAATTTCTTATATGCATGGGGAATTAAAACAATGCATAAGGGAAATAAATCATTAAAAATAAAATACTTGATGAAATTAAATAATTTCTTTTCCACATTATTCTCCTCTGTTCACTCTGAGCAAGAGGGTATTTTTATTTTATTTTTCTGATTTTTCTACACAAAGTTATGGATTTTTGAAGTTTAGGGAATTAAATAAATAGAAAAATACCCTAATTTTCTATTTATCCACGCGGCGCCGCGTCAACCTCGGCAGCTCCGAAACGCCGCGTGTCGAGCCCCCATTCGACGCCGCCATCTGACTCAGAGCTCCGGGTCCCGCGGTTCACGTACCATCTCCTGGTCCGACGCCATTGTCGGCATATTTTTAGGTTGTGTGATATTTTGAAAAGGGGGCGCCTAACAGAATTTGTCGGCGAGTTTAAATTTTAAATTTGATTTAAATATATATATAATTTAGAAAGTAGTGTTTGACTTTGAAAATAATTTTAAATTTGAAAGTTTTAAGATATGAGATTAAACCGATCTCACATCCCAAATAGTTTATATAAACGAGCACCGCACCACAAACCGTGTATCTATCCCTAAGGATAGACACACTGCTCGAGGGTGGGGCTCGATTAAGTAAACTAGAAGTTTTGTGACATCCGTTTGGTCCGCGAACCAATTTTATAAGCCGACAAATTCCACCGCTTAATATAAAATTATTAAATAGGGTTTATATTACCAGGTTCTTTAAAATTCCCTATAAGGGCAAGCCCCTATAGTTAATTACATCTTAAGTGACGGGAATCACCTAAGAAAACTCTCGATTAATAACCAATAATTCCGCTCTCAAGAATTTCAAAGTTTAAGGTTTTCAAAGATTGAATTTTGGAATTTCAATAGGGAATGGATCAAATTTGGAACATTTTGTTTTGTGAATCCAAAGGAAGAAAGGTAGGAGAAATCACCGATTCGAAGTGAACTTCGGTAATTTCCCGACTATCCTATTGTTTGGCTTGAATTTAGGAAAGTCCTAATGTTTATTTAGTATTTCAATCTTGCCAATTTTAATTAATTAGGGCTTATATTTGTATGATAAAATCAAACAAATAATGCTAGAAGATGTGAGGGTTTATTGTCGTATCGGAGGACTACCTTGGAATCCTAAGATCGGTTAGGGCTTAATTTGCAATGCAAATGCCTAACGAAGAGGTTGAGGATTTATGTTGCACTAGGCAAGCTACCTCGAAGTCCTATGACTTTGTTGTTTAATTCTAAGAAGGTTTTGCTGAAGTAGGTTCAAGTTTTGCCGACGACGATGGCCGTGTCGCCCACCATGCTCCAAGCTCCTTGTTGTTGCAGAGGTTTAGTTTTAGAAATCATAAATCAGGGATGAGAAAAGTGTTTTGGTTTAGAGAAGATCTTAATTTCCGAGTGTTTTGTATTTTGATTAAAACAAATCTTAAAGTTGATTATAACGACACCGGTTAAGATCCCACTGCTCCATCCTTCCGGCATCATTATTTTTATCGGATTCACTTAGTCCGGATGAATTTGCTAAACTCAACCGAATGAGTTCCACACTTTCATTTAGACCGTGGGAAATCCCGTTAGCAACACGTAGGTTACATCATCCGAGGTATTCCCGATCATCCAACAGGACGTTTTAATTTAGTTGTAATTGTAGTTTTGTGTTCTGTTTGTGATTAAATTTTGAGTTGTTTTATATTTTGAAATGTTGTGGCGGTGAATTTTATCTTGCAATGACTTTTAACTTAGTTTTGGTTTCAGCTTTAGGGACTATCCTAAAGGTGTGGGTTTTCATGCAACGAGTTGTTTTATCATGCAAGAAAAGTAAAGTGCATCCGCAATAAAGTAAATTATGGGAAGTAAATTGCAAGAAAGTAAATTGCAATAAAATAAAAGCGTACCCGGAGGGTCTTCCCGTCATCCCAAGCTACACTTAAAACACAATTAGAATATTTAAGCAAGTTCCTAGGTAAAGCTAAGGGAAAGGTTATGGTTTTCTACCAAATTCCTAATCCTATAGCTAGTCATCTCCTATGACGTCTCAGGTTCTTTGTGTTTTTGTTTGAGGACGATTTTCTTCATCAAAGAACAATTGAATCCAATTGTTCTTATAAATATCCTATCATATTGAGGAAGTGCTTAAGAAGAATCTTAAACATCTTTTCAATATTTTTAGGATTGTTTTAAGTCCAAATGAATTTAATTATATAAATGAATCAATCGTCCGAGGTTTTCAAGTTTTGTTAACTTGGTCAGTGAATTAAGACATTTGAATATCTTATGAGTGAAGTAGCACTTCATTTAATGTTTCATTTAGGAGTTATAATAATCAAAGCTTTCAAGGGTTAAAGGGTATTCAAATGATTTGATTTAAGTTAAAGGGTTTAAATTTGGAATAGTGTTCAAGTTGCTTTATATTTAATTTCTTTCTTGTTTTAGGTGATGTTATATTTAATTCAATTTAATTTAATTGAGTTTTAATTTAACTTAATTTAATTTAATTTGATTTGATGTTTAATTAATTTGATTTGATTTAATTTAATTTAATTATTTTATTTAATTTAATTTAATTTAATTTAATTTAATTGTTTAATTTAATGTAATTTAATTATTTAATTTAATTTAATTATTTAATTTAATTTAATTATTTAATTTATTTTAATTTATTTTAATTTAATTTAATTTAATTGTTTAATTTAATTTTATTTTATTTAATTTAATTTTAATTTAATTTAATTTATAATTTTAATTGAGATTTTAAAAGAGTTTAATGATTTAATTAAGTCTTTTAATATTTTAAATTTGAGTTATCATTTTAATTAAGAGTTAAGTGTTAATGATATAATTAGTTTAGGGATTTTTTAAATTAAAGAATAAATCTCTTCCTAATAAATATCCCTTATTTTAATAATTCCAATTTTATTATTCTTCCAAATTTAATCTATTATTTAATTAAAGTTTAATCATTTTAAAAATTGTTTAATGAGTTTCTACAATTTAATTATTTAAATTTCAATCATCCAAATCAGGTTAAGATCAAATATTTTACTTGTTAATTTTATTAAACCTAAAGTTTTAATTAAGGGTTAAAATTTTAATTACCATTTTGCCCTCCAAACTTAATAATTTTATAACTCACTAAATTGGGCTTAAATGAACTTGAAATTTTTATGTGACTTCACTCATATATCAATAAAGACATGAGAGGAGAAAATGTGATTTTTCTGTATTTAATTTATTTATATAATTATTTTTGGTGGAAAATAGAGATTTCCAAGGAAAATTTAATAACATGACCAAGGGAAAGTTTCTGTCCTTAAGAAAATTAGGAGACATTCCTAATGACCAGAGAAGTACTTGGACCAATTTTGGTGATTTTTTGAATTATATTATTTTTATTATAATTATTTTGAGTTTTGGAGTGTTAATTAATTTAAAAATAAAATAAATGTTGAAAAATGGGTTTTATATTTTCAAAAATCTCTCTGATATCAAGGAAACCAGAGAAGCAAATTTTGCAATTTTCTGATTTTTCTATGATTTATTATAATTATTTTAGTGAAAATGCTAGAAAATACTTTTTTTTTAATTTTAAAATTACCCTAGTGGCTTTAAAATTCAATATCTCACTAAATAGACCTAAGAAAAATGTGGGATTTGTTCCTAAGTGATTAAAATTCAAAATGTGACATTTTGGTGAATTTTATTATTTTTGTGATTTTTATTATTTTTTAATTATTAAAAATATTAAAATATTATTAAAAATCAACTTTTTTAGAAAATTGAAATTTTAATTTTCTTAGGTTCCCCTGATACCAGAGAGGCTCCAAAACCAATTTGGTGAATTTTTGAAAAGTATTTTAAAAGTTATGAATTTTTAAAGTTTAAAATGGCTAAGTGACTTAATCAACCCAATTAGTGGGGCTAACCAAGTCCAATTGACCTCAAATTTTTATGGTGGATTCCTCTGATGCTAAAGGTCAGTGGAGAATTGATTTCAAGTCAATTTGATGCTTGGTTAACTCTAATTAATTAAAGACCTATTTTGGGTGTTTAAGCCAATTAGGGTTGTTTTGAATGAACTAAGCCAAAATCTATTTTTCCTAGGGTTCTCTGGTCATAAGGAACATCACCAAATTTTCCTAGAATTTATTTCACAACATGCTATTTACTGGAATTAAAATACTCAAAATAATGACCTGAACTTGAAAAATCAAGAACTCTTCATAGGGATGGCCTCTGACTTTGGAAAATTCAGGGAATGTTCCCAAATTCAGAGGCTTCAAAAGCCCCATGGTCTCATGCCATGGTGAATTGTATGCATGCATGGAGAATTAAAACAATGCAGAGAGTAAATAAATTATAAAAAATAAAATATTTGATGAAATTAAGTGATTTCTTTTCCACATTATTCTCCTCTCTTCATCGAGCAAGAGGGTATTTTTATTTTATTTTTCTGATTTTTCTACACAGAGATATGAATTTTTGAAGTTTAGGGAATTAAATAAATCGGAAAATCCCTAATTTTCTACTTATCCGAGTCGCCGCCAACGCATCCTCGGCGGCTCCGAAAGGCCACGCGGCGCGCTCCCATTCGACGCCACCACTCGAGTCGGCAGCCCGGGCCCCGCGGTTCTCGTACCGTCTCCTCGGTCCGACGCCATCTGAGCCGTCCGTCCGCGCGTGTATCGAATGGACGGCATCCGTTCATCGTCCCCAAGTGTTCTCACCCGAGAGCCGTCCACACTAAATCCCTAAGATCTCACTCGATTCTCAATGGATTTTTACGTTCTTATACTCTATGGATTCGTCTCGAAGAGACGAACACATCTATACGGTTAACATGCATTGAAACTAAAGCATTTGAAATGGAGAATCTCCAGAAGCTCGGGATGAAGAGTTAGCTCATACCTTGGCTCAGAGAAGTGTGGCTTCAATCTGATAGCTTTTGCACCATCGATTGGGTCCCAACAGGCTCCAGATGAAGTCTCCTGGTCTAGTGAATTGTCTGGATATGATTTCGACCAAGCCCGATCACAAAGCTTGGAGGCTGGAGCAACTGGGTGGCCTGGAGATGGGGCTTTTGATGGAGGACACCTTCCCTTGGTCCGGTGAAGGTGTAGAGCCAATCAATTTGGGAATTGGCTCACTCGTGGAGAAGTGTCCTGGTTTTGGTGGAATTTCAACTCCGAAATCGAGCTTACAGAGGAGAAATGGCGAGTGGAATTTCACCTGGGGATCAAGTGCTCTAAGGGTGGAGGAGGGTCTGGAACAATTTTGGCAGAGTTTTGGCAAGGTTTATGCTTCTCTCCCTTCATGGCCGAGAGGGGTGGAGTTTAAATAGAGCTGGGCTGGGGGCCTCCCAGGGGGAGTTAGGGCTTGGGATCAGCTGCTCTGGTGAGGAGAAGAACAGCCATGGTGACCATCGGGCATGGGGCGGCTCAGCAAGTGAGAATTTCAATGTTGGCTCACATGTGAGCTCTCGGCCATGGTGTTTTCCGGCGGCCCGGTGGCCGGCCGGCCGTACAATGGTCACCATCTTGGTCAGGTGGGTCGTGGTCGGGGTTTAGTGTAGGCAATTGGCAAATGCCATGTGTAAAGTGGTTGAATCAAAGTAGAATGGGGCATGGCTAGTTTTGAGTCTAAATGGGTCAATCCACCCATTTGGGCTTGGTGCACCCTTCAAGGTGGCTTTGGATGCCGTGGGGGATCAAAGGGATCGACTTGGTTTGGCATGGAGAAGTCTCCATCCAAATATATTTGGATTAAATTTAAGTTTAGGTGAAACATGATTAAGGCTAATGAGCTTTATGGATTAAGGAAAGCCCCCCTCTTCTTACCCAATATGGCATGGTGGAGTGTCCAAAGCTCTCATGGCTCACATGTGGCTCATGCATGGCTTCATGGCTCACCTTTGGCTTGGCAAAAAGTTTGGTCAATTTCATAAAAAAAGATTTTAAGGATTTTGGATAATTTGGTGGAAATTTGGATGAAGCTTCATTTAGAAATATTTGATCATTGGTTTAGGACTTAGGGATGATTTTAATTGAAAGTATGATGAGGAGAAATGTCATATGGGCTTTGGAAGAATTTTTGGGGTTTTGGATTTGGTGGAAGTGGGCTTTTAAAATGGTTTAAGGAATGGGTCCTTAAGTTTAAAAATGAATTTATGGATGGGAATTTTGTAAAGAGGTTGGGCCAAATAATTGTTGGGTTTAGCTCATGGATGTGTCATGAGTGATTTGAAATAAATTGGGGGTGATTTGGATTTGAATTGGGTTGAATTTGGGTTAGGTTTGGGCTTAGGTCAAAAATGGGCCTTTTAACCTTGGGTTGAGTTTGAGTGGGGTTTGGGTTCAAATTTTGGGCAAATCATGTTAGGGTTTTGTTTGTGGGAATGTTAGGGAAGATTTAGAAAAGATTTGAAGTTAATTGGAGTTGAATTGGGTGAGTTTGGGTTAAGTTTGGGTCATGGGTCCAAATTGGGCTTTAAGGCCAAAAGTGAGATTGGATCCAAATGTCAATCAAATTGGACTTGGATTTGGTCTAGATTGGTATTGGGAATGTTGAATTGAAGTTTAAAATTGAATTGGACCAGAATTTGGGTCAATTGGATAGGTTTGGTTTGACATTGAGTTCACTTTGGGTTAAAATGGGTGAAATTGGGGGTTTTGACAAACGTAAGATAAATTGAAAAAATTGGCCCATGGTGTAGTTGGACAAAATGAAATTGGGAATATTTGGGATTTTCTAGAATTTTCTGGGAATTTTCTGAATTTTTGGATTTTTTAAGCCAAGAAGGGTATTTTGGGTATTTGGAGGGTATTGGGAGGTATTTTTGGAATCTTTGGTATTTTTGGGTATGGATGATCAATTTGAGTGATGTGGAGATGTTTGGGATTGATTTTGGAAAATTTTGGGTAATTTGGAAATTTTGCAAAAATTTGAGTAATTTCAAGGGTTTTGGGTAGGTTTAGTAGGTGTAGGGTCTCAGGGGTCAAAAATTGAAAATTTGGGAAATTGAAGATTGGGTGAATTTAAGTGGGAAGAAATCATTTTGGTTGAGCCATGAAGCCATTTCAAGCCCATATGAGCCATGAAAGGACTCATTTGAGGCATTCACTATGTTGTTCCTAACCCTCTTACCAAGGGCTTAGGGGTTAAGGACCATCCATGTGAATCACCTACATGAGTCGGGAGGTTAAGTTGGGTATGGGTGTGGTTTTAGGAAGTGTGTGGAAATGTAGTGTGTAAGTGTAGTGTAAGTCAGCCCCTTCACTGCACCGGGCCACCCGGGGCGGTCTTAAGGCCAAAGAATCCTATAGGAACTCATCCTTTAAACTTCCACATTCGATTTCAACCCTCTAGGTGATTAGGGGTCTATAGTCAAGTTTGTGGAGTTTGCAGGGAGTTTAGAAGTGGTTTAAATTTCTAAAAGGTGGGTCCCAATTCTAGTCCTCTAAGATTGTCAAAGAAAAAGCCTAAGGCTAGATCCTAAGCACTAAAAAGAAGAAGGGAAGACCTCATCAAAAATGAGGTCAACAGCCATCTGAGCCGTCCGTCCGCTCGTGTATTAAATGGACGACATCCGTTCATCGTCCCCGAGCGTCCTCACCCGAGAGCCATCCACACTAAATCCCTAATATCTCACTCGATACTCAATGAATTTTCGTTTTCTTATGCTCTATGGATTCGTCTTGAGAAGACGAACACATCCATACAGTTTATGTGGGATGAAATATACTCAATAAAAATGGAGAATGTTCAGAAGCTCGGGAAGAAGAGTGAGGCCATACCTTCGCTCAGAGAAGTGTAGCTTCGATCTAAGGGTTGTTTCACCTTCGATTGGATCCCAGCAAGCTCCAGATGAAGTCTCCTGGTCTGGTGAATTGCCTAGGTAGGATTTCGACCACATCCGATCACAAAGCTTGGAGGCCGGAGCAACCGGGTGGCTCCGGAGATGGGGCTTTTGGCTGGTGGACACCTTCTCTTGGTCCGGTGAAGGTGTAGGACCAATCAATTTGGGGATTGGCTCACCGTGGAGAAGTGTCCTAGTTTTGGGCTTGGATTTCAACTCCGAAATCGAGCTCGCAGAGAGGAAATGGCGGGGGATTTCAGTGGGGATCAAATGCTCTATGTATGGGGAGTAGTCTGGAAAAATTTTGGCAGAGTTTCCTTAAGGTTTGTTTCAGCACCTCCTATGGCCGAGAGGGGTGGTGTTTAAATAGGAGAGGGTGGAGGGCCTCCCAAGGAGAGTTAGGGCTTGGGTTCAGCTGCTCTTGGCAAGAGAAGAACAGCTACAATGGCCACTAGGGATGGGGCAGCTCGACAAGGGAGAATTCCAAAGTTGGCTCACATGTGAGCTCTCGGCCATGGTGTTTTCCGGCGACACGGTGGCCGGCCGGCCGAGCATGGGTCACCCTCAAGGTCAGGTGGGTCAGGGCTGGGACTTGGTGCAAGCAATTGGCAATTGCCATGTGTAAAGGCTTTGATCCAAAGTAGAATGGGGCATGGCTAGTTTTGAGTCTAAATGGGTCAATCCACCCATTTGGGCTTGGTGCACCCCTCAAGGTGGCTTTGGATGCTGTGGGGGATCAAAGGAATCAGCTGGTTTGGCATGGAGAAGTCTCCATCCAAATATATTTGGATTAAATTTAAGTTTAGGTGAAACATGATTAAGGCTAATGAGCTTTAGGGATTAAGGAAAGCCCTCCCTCTTCTTACCCAATATGGCATGGTGGAGTGTCCAAGGCTCTCATGGCTCACATGTGGCTCATGCATGGCTTCATGGCTCACCTTTGGCTTGGAAAAAGTTTGGTCAATTTCATAAAAATGGATTTTAAGGATTTTGGATAATTTGGTGGAAATTTGGATGAAGCTTCATTTATAATTATTTGATCATTGGTTTAGGACTTAGGGATGATTTTAATTGAAAGTATGATGAGGGGAAATGTCATATGGGCCATGGGACCAATTTTGGGCCTTTGGATGTGGTGAAAGATGGGCTTTTAAAATGGTTTAAGGAATGGGCCTTTAAGTTTAAAAATGATTTTATGGATGGGAATTTTGTAAAGAGGTTGGGCCAAATAATTGTTGGGTTTAGCTCATGGATGTGTCATGAGTGAATTGAAGCAAATTGGGGGTGATTTGGGTTTGAATTGGGTTGAATTTGGGCTCTTTTGGTGAATGGGCCAATATAGGTCAAAGTGGGCCAAGTTGGGCCAATGTTGGGCTAGGGTTGAAATTGATGTAAAATTAATGTTGAGAAATGTTTATAGGAGTGTTTCAAAGAGGTTTTGACTTTGGTTGGGCTTTGATTTTGGGGTTTGGGCTCATTTGGGTTAGGTTTGGGTTTAGGTCGAAATTGGGCCTTTTAGCTTTGGATTGAATTTGAGTGGGGTTTGGGTCTAAATTTTGGGCAAATCATGTTAGTGTTTTGCTTGTGGGGATGCTAAGGAAGATTTAGAAAAGATTTGGGGTTAATTGGAGTTGAATTGGGTGAGTTTGGGTTAGGTTTGGGTCATGGGTCCAAATTGGGCTTTAAGGCCAAAAGTGAAATTGGATCCAAATGTCAATTAAATTGGACTTGGATTTGGTCTAGATTGGTGTTGGGAATGTTGAATTGAAGTTTATAATTGAATTGGACTAGAATTTGGGTCAATTGGGTAGGTTTGGTTTGACATTGGGTTCACTTAGGGTTAAAATGGGTCAAATTGGGGGTTTTGACAAAAGTAGGGTAAATTGATAAATTGGCCCATGGTGTAGGTGAACAAAATAAAATTGGGAATATTTGGGATTTTCTGGAATTTTCTGGGAATTTTCTGAATTTTTGGATTTTTTGGGTCAAGAGGGGTATTTTGGGTATTTGGAGGGTATTGGGAGGTATTTTTGAAATTTTTGGTATTTTTGGGTATGGATGGTCAATTTGAGTGATGTGGAAATGTTTGGGATTGATTTTGGGGAATTTTGGGCAATTTAGGTGATTTTGGAAATTTTGGGTAGTTCCAAGGGTTTTGGGTAGGTTAGGCGGGTGTAGGGTCCCGGGGGTCAAAAATTGAAAATTTGGAAAATTGAAAATTTGGAAAATTGAAGATTGGGTAAATATAAGTGGAATAAAATCATTTTGGTTGAGCCATGAAGCCATACCAAGCCCACATGAGCCATGAAGGGACTCATTTGAGGTATTCACTATGTTGTTCCTAACCCTCTTAGCCAAGGGCTTAGGGTTTAAGGACCATCCATGTGAATCACCTACATGAGTCGGGAGGTCAAGTTAGGTATGGGTGTGGTTTTAGGAGGTGTGTGAAAGTGTAGTGTATGAGTGTAGTGTGTGTGTAAGTCGACCCTTCACTGCACCGTGCCACCCGTAGGCGGTCCTAAGGCCAAAGAGTCCTATAGGAACTCATCCTTTAAACTTCCACATTTGATTTTAACCCTCTAGGTGATTAGGGGTCTACGATCAAGTTTGTGGAGTTTGCGGGGAGTTAAGAAGTGGTTTGAAATTCTAGATGGTGGATCCCAATTCTAGTCCTCTAAGATAGTCAAAGGAAAAGCCTAAGGCTAGATCCTAAGTACTAAAAAGAAGAAGAGAAGACCTCATCAAAAATGAGGTCAACAAAGACAAGTTACTGGATGGCGAGTTTGTATTGACTATAGGTAATTAAATAAAGCCACTAGAAAGGATTATTTTCCTTTACCTTTCTTGTATCAAATGCTCGATAAATTAGTTGGACACCCATATTTCTGTTTTCTGGATGGATATTCTGGTTATCATCAATTACTTATTGCTCCTGAGGACCAAGAAAAAACAACATTTACAAGTCCTTAAAGAACATTTGCTTTTAGAAGAATGCCTTTTGGTTTATGTAATGCACCTGCAACTTTTCAAAGATGTATGATGTCAATATTTAGTGATTTGATTGACAAAGGAATTGAAATATTAATGGATGATTTTTCACTTTTTAGAAATTCTTTTGAATCTTGTTTGGAAAACATAGCCAAAGTTCTGAAAAAAATGTGAAGAAATAAATTTAGTTCTTAACTGGGAAAAATGTCAATTCATGGTCACGGAAGGCATTGTACTTGGTCACAAAGTGTCACAAAAAGGGATGAAAGTAGATCAAGCAAAAGTGAAAATTATTGCTGAATTGCAACCACCTACTACTGTTACTGATGTGAGAAGTATTCTAGGTCATGCTGGATTTTATAGAACATAAATAAAGGATTTTTCTAAAATTGCTAAACCTCTTTGTCATTTATTGGAAAAAGATGCGAAATTTGAATTTAATAAAGAATGTATTAATGCTTTTAATATTCTAAAAGAAAAATTAATAACTGCACCTATCATTGTTGCATCTTATTGGAATAAGTCTTTTGAATTACTGTGTGATGCAAGTGATTTTGCAATTGGAGCTGTATTAGGACAAAAATAGGAGAAAATTTTCAAAGTTGTATATTATGCTAGTAAAACTCTCACTGAAACACAAAGAAATTACACTACCACTGAGAAAGAGCTTCTAGCTATAGTATATGCCTTTGATAAATTTAGACCTTATCTTCTTGGTACTAAATGAATAGTTCATACTGATCATTCTGCTATTAAATATCTATTATCTAAGAAGGATTCTAAACCTAGACTTATAAGATGTGTTTTACTTATACAATAATTTGATTTTCAAATAGTAGATAAAAAGGAACTGAAAACCAAATTGTTGATCATTTGTTTAAATTAAAAATGATATTATTTCGGAAAAAAATATAATTGAGAAATTCCCTGATGAATCTTTATATGTTATTCAAGGATGCAAAACACCTTGGTATGCTGATATTGTTAATTATTTAGTTAGCAATATTTTGCCTTATGACTTGGATAACAAATTTATTAAGAAATTTAAATATGATGCTAAATCTTATATTTGGGAAGAACCTCATTTATTTAAAATTGGTAAAGATTCTATGATTCGAAGATGTGTACCTTATGAGGAAACTTTTGCTATTATTCAAAAATATCATGATTCTGATTTTGGAGGACACTTTGGCATAGATAAAACTGCATTTAAATTTTTAAATTCTGGATTTTATTGGCCTACCTTATTTAAAGATGTTAGACATTATGTGAAAACATGTGATCGATGTCAAAGGATGGGAAATATATCTAGGAAGGATGAAATGCCTTTGAACTATATATTAGAAGTTGAAATTTTTGATATATAGGGTTTAGACTTTATGGGACCATTTGTTCCATCATCTGGAAAAATTTATATTTTATTAGCAGTTGATTATGTTTCAAAGTGGATTGAAGCTGTTGCTTTACCAATCTGTGACTCCAAAAGTGTTTCTAAATTTTTAAAGAAAATGATATTTTCAAGATTTGGAATGCCTAAGATAATTATCACTGATGGTGGAAGTCATTTCAGGAATATAAGAATTCAATAATTACTACTAAAATTTTGAATCAAACATAGAATTGCAACTGCTTATCACCCACAAACAAGTGGAATGGCTGAAGTATCAAACATAGAAATTAAAAGAATTTTAGAGAAGACTATTAATCCTAAAAGAACTGATTGGGTTGAAAGACTTGATTCTGCATTATGAGCTTATAGAACAGCTTATAAGACACCAATCAGAATGTCACTTTACCAGCTAATTTATGTTAAAAATTGTCACTTACCTGTAAAACTTGAACATAAAGCTTATTGGGCGATAAAGAAGTTTAATTTTAATTTGAATAAAGAAGGAGAAGAATGATTATTGCAATTAAATGAGATGGAAGAAATAAGAAACGAATCATATGAAAATCCGAGGATTTATAAAGAGAACATGAAGATGTTGCATGATAAGAAAATTTCAGGAAAAATTTTTGAACCTGGACAAGAAGTATTATTGTTTAACTCTCGTTTAAAAATTTCTCCTGGAAAATTAAGATCTAAATGGATTGGACCCTATATAGTTGAGAAAGTATACCATTATGTAGTTGTGGATATTAAAGATCCTAAAACAGGAAAAATTTTTAAAGTAAATGGAGTAAGATTGAAGCCTTATTTGGGAGATATTAAAAAGATTTATAAAGAGGCTTATAAATTGAGTCAACCTGATTAAAGATTTACTTAAGTCGGGCTGACGACATTAAACCAAGCGCTTTGTGGGAGGCAACCCATAATTATCTTTTGTTATGAGTATTTTTGTGTTTTAATGTAAGGTTATGCCTCGATCTTGATTAATTTTATATTACTTTAGACAAATTTGATGCTCATAAGTTTTTGTTAACTTAGGCTGAAAATTATTTTGAAGTATGTAAGATTTATAAATTGGATCACTCTATTCTGAATATGAGTAAACAAAAGATCAAGTTAACCTTCATTATGATTGTTTACAATGTTAGTTATGTAGTCTAAATTACTCTTACCAGTATAATTTACTTATCTTGGAGAACGAAATTTTGAAATTTGAAGATTAGGCAAAACGGAGTTGAACATAGTTCTGGCGCCTAGGCACCAGAATTCGGCGCCTAAGCGCCAGAATCAAACTATGTATCAATAGGTATGGCGCCTAGGCGCCACATTCGGCACCTGAGCACCACGGTTACTACGCCGTGCAAAAACAAAAAAATTTCAGTTTTTCACACGATTTTCACCTTTAAATTAACCTATCTTCTTCCCTAACCATCAAGCAATCAAAATTACGTCCCTTGCACTTCATTCTTGAGAGATTTGAGAAATATTTGAAGAATATGGAAGGAAGAAATCATGGAGAAGAAGCTAGGGACAAGGTCTCAAAGGATCCTCAACCCTACTTCAATGGTTTCATCGCTGTAAGTTTAGAGAAAATTTCTAGTCAATTGGATAAGTTTGAAGCAGAGTTTAAAAGCATTGAAGATCGCCTTCATGAGATGTTTCATCAAGTTGAACATCTAGAATGGAAAATGAAACTTCAATTTGATCATTTTGCGGCTTATCAATATGCTCAAGTTGAAATGTATTTGAAGAACAAGTGATTGACGAAAAGACAGCTACAGATTTCCCGTGAGTGTTAGTGTTCTTTCCAAGTGGAATACACAATTTCCCTTGTGAAGATTAGAATATTCTGGTAATGAGATAATTATTATGTGGTTTGCTGAGTCATTGAATCGATTTAGGGAATCGATTGTGTTTGTTTGTGTATTTGCTTTCATGTTCAATATGTGTTATTTTTGCTTAGAAATTGTTGTGTTTGACTGTGTATTAGGAAATTGAATCAAGTGTAATACTTATCTAGAATGTATTGAGTCAATATTGAAGATTATAAATGGAATTTAGTGAGTTTGATTTAAACCTTATGTTTGATTGGTGGATTAAATATTTAATTTTTATAAATTTTTGAAAAATATTGTGGAAGTTAGAAACTGAAGCCCTACTCTGATATTAGTAATTGGAAGTTGAATTTATGAATTTTGGTGGAAAATTAAATTAAAAAATATTTTTTTGTGAAAGGCGAGTCTGGCGCCTAGGCTCCAGAATTCGGCGCCTAAGCACCAGTTCGGCCTATACCCCGAAAATTTACTTAAATAACCCCCAAAAGCCATTTTTGACGCCTAAGCTTCATCTTCTTCCCCATTTTCACGAAAATACACCTTTTAGATCCATTTTGAGGTCAAAACATCAAGGATTTGAGCGCGAAAACACTTGATTTCTTCGTCTCAAGGTCAGATCTACACTTTAAACCATTTATTTTCGAGTTTCACCATAGATTTCCTAAGGTTTTGCTAAGAACCAAAATTTTGAAAAAAATTTTGATTTTTAGAGATTTCTTTGGATTTTTAAACTTATATTAAGTTTTATAAACTTAAAAAGAGTTTAAATCTTTGATTCCTAAATTTGTTATTGTTTTCTTTCACGTTTAGATGGCTACAATATCTAAACGCGGGAAGGCGCGAGATAACTTTAATAGCAGCAAATTTTCTACTGCGGCTGCGTATTTTCGCTTCCATGAATTTGCGACGTCCAGGAAGTTCATTTCAGAACGAAGTTTCTATCATCCGGGAGATATGATTGAAAACACTATTGTTGCACACAATTGGCAACGATTCTGTTATTTCACTGCTGTTGCTGTTATCCCTATTGTTCAAGAGTTTTATGCAAATTTTCTGGATGCCGAAGATTATGAAGTCTTTGTCAGAGGTATCAGAGTAGGATTTAGTCCTGAAAGAATCAATATATTTTATGGCCTGCCACCAACTATTGAATGTCATTATTCTGGATTATCACCATCTGAGGGAGATTTTAATATGATCATTGCTTATTTGACTGACGGTACTAGATCATGGAAGATCAGGAACGAAAAAAGGGTAAACTTCAAATCCTCCAAATTAAAGGGTATTTCTAAAGAATGGCACTATTTTATTTCTGCAAGATTGTTACCTTCCAACCACCTGAGCGAAGTGACTAGAGATCGAGCTATCTTAAACTATTGTATTCAGGAGAGCAAACCGATAGATGTCGGCAGTATTATTTATGAATCTGTGGATTCTACTGTGAGATCCAGCACTTCTGTTGGATTGGGATTCCCATCTCTGATTTATTCATTATGTGTTAGTAATGGAGTCACTACTGATATTTCTGAGGTGAAGTTAAAGTCTACCAAGCCAATTGGGTAGGAGAGTGTTAGTATCTATGATCGTCTTCGAGGTAAGAGATCGACCGCTCCTTCTACTTCTGCACATATTCCAACTAGACCTTCTACTTCTCGACCCTCTACTTCTGCTGAGCCACCATCGAGTTTCTGGGAATCAATGCATGATCAGTTTTTAGAGCAGCAGCAGGAGTTATTTCAGACTCGCAGCAGGATTGATACTATTCATAGGAAACTTGATCATTTATCTGAATATACCCAGAGGAAGAGTAGTTATGATGCTGAGTATGATAAAACCCTAGTAAGATTTCTGAAGGGTGAACATGATGTTAGTTTCCCTACTTTTCCTAGTTTCACTCCATTTGTTGATCCTAAGGACGTAAAATTTTCCTTTGGTGACGATGATGATGATGAGGCTACAGCTCGTGACTAGTAGTTATAGATCTTTATGATGAGCTACTCTGTTAGTTTGTTTTATTTGGATTGTTTGTTTAGTTTTGTGTTTAATTTATGTTGATTTGTTTAAATATCTGTGTGGATTGATTAGTGTTAAGATTCTGTTGTTAAAATATTCTTAGTATATTGTGTTGAGACTGAAGTTAGAGTTAATTTATGATATGTTTGTTTTAGTCTACTATTTAGTAATTAGTAATTTTGCTTTACTTTAATTTTGTTTCGAATTTAGTATAATAAAAAAAAATAGCCTGCTTACTTTTTATACATGCTTCAATTTTATCTTAATTATTCATAAAAGCATGATAGAAGTTAATTTTTCTTTTTAAGATTGTTTTTACATACTTATAAAAATTCTCATGATTTTCATTTTCTCATACTTTCAAATTATCATAGTATACCAAAACTTAAGTTTGGCGGAAGGGAAAATACATTCAAATTTAAATTTTATTTGTCTTTAAAGAGCTAATATTTTCATAAAAATAAAAACTTTTTAACATAACATAAGGAATGAAGAATTTATTTGAGATCGCTTTTATTTTTGAAATTATAAACAATTTAGTGAAATTAACCAAAATTTTAATAACTTTGATTGATTTTAAGAATAGAATTATTTAACTTAAAGAAGAATAAGATTAAGAAATTTTTCTATTCATGATAGAAATAATAGAATTTTAGAAATATTAAGTAATAAAAAATTATCTCTTGAAAAAGAAAAGAGTGGAAATCTTTTTGAATTCTTATTCACGATATAATAATTAAGTGGAAATGTATAAGTTTTGAAAATATAAGTTAAGGATAGTGAAGTTAAAAACCTTTAACAGGTTATCCAGATATAGTAATCCTCTCTATATATATTCAAAAAAAAAAAAAAGAAGAGAGGAGAAGCTTGAGGAAAAGCCTAATCAAAAATTGGCTTCACTTGAATTATCTTATAAGAAAAAAAAAAACTAATTACATATTTTACATAATTTTTATACATGAATATTTATTTAGGAAAGATTCTTCAAGCAGATCTTTTTTCTTGTAAATAATCTATGAGAGCTTAATATAATAGACTTCTATTATTTTCAAAATGGATGAAAAGTTTGAAATCTTATAATTTGGTAGTTAGATATTCTTTAAATTCTTAAAATTAAACCTAGTTAGTGAAATGGGGTTAATAATTTACTAAAAACTTTATAAAATAAAAAATTATAAGGAATCTTAAATATTTATCTTTTATTTAAAAGGTTATACATTTTATATAGTAGAAAGAGCTACTTGAGGACAAGTAACATTTAAGTTTGGGGGATTTTGATCTATAAAAAAAATACGTATTTCTTTGTCTTAATTCTTATCAATTTCAAAGGATATTATGCTTTAATGAAAGGTATTTTTTGTGTTTTTGAATATAGGTGATATAAAAAGGTTCAAAAAGGAAAAAGAAGCAAAAAGGAGCAAAAAGGAGCAAAAATGGAGCAAAATACAAAAAGTATAAAAAAATATGGCCTGACGCCTAGGCGCCAGAAGTTGGCGCCTAAGCGCCTGACTCGATACAGAAACTGTCAAGTTTTTAACAACGTTTGAACGGTTATTTTGACAGAGTGAGCGGTTATTGGACATTCTAGAAGACTGGCAGTTGTTCCTTGATAATAAGACATGTGATACATTGCATTTGGACGCTCCAAAACGGTTTTAATCGCGAAGAGGTGCGAGCCAAAGTGAAGAGGTGCGAAGAACTGGAAGCGGTGTCCGGCGCCTAGGCGCCAGATTCTGGTGCCTAGGTGCCAGACAGACCTTCTAGAAGATTCATTGAATGTGGACATGTTTTGAAGAGGTGCCTCAAGGCAACCCTTGAAGCTTATAAATAGGAGTCCATTTCTTCAGGAAAACGTGCCCCCCATTGTAACCCCTTTCTCTTATCCACTTTAGGATCTCTCATCCTTTGAGAGAGAAATAGAGAGAGAAATTTAGGGCCACTTTTGTTTAGTTTAGTGAGTTTATTTTCAAGTTGTTGCATCTGGAGTTCATTATACTGTGGAGTCAGTATGAATCAAAAGATTTTGTAGAAGGAATATTTGAGATAAGTATTTTACATTTGATTCAAAGTTTATTTATTTTGTTTTGTTGTTTATATTCAATGTGTTCTGAGTCATTAGTTTACTTTCTTCCTTCAATTATGAAGAGATAAATAAGATAATAAAAGATTCGATGGAGAATTGAAATTCAAAATATTTTCAAAACATTGTGATGACAATAATACCTGATCTTACTTTACTTTTTAAATTTTCCATTTAAATTGTTAAAACCTTTTGAAGAGTTTTGAGACTTAGAAGGAGAAGAACTCTTAACTTGTAAGTGTCACATGAATCCTTGGGTAGTCGAAGGCCATGTGCGGGCTATTTAAGGTGAAGTGCAAATAAATAGGAAGATAATATTTAAAGGGCGTAGAATTGATAAGTTTTTAGAGTGACAGACTAAATTCTTATAATTTGATTTATAGATTAGGAATGGGTCACTAGTAGGGCCGACCATAGCCACCCTTAGACATCTACTAGTGTGAGTCTAGATTAACTCTTTCTACTAACAATACATCCGGACTTGATCTGTAAATTAGTCAATGTTCTTTGCGCCTGGATCAAAGGGTAAAGAATAGGAATGCTTCTATTTGGCACAATACCATAAATCAAATTCTCGAACGAATATTAAATTATCTTAAAAATCTTAGATTAATTGAAGGGAAGAAAGTTGTTTATTTTATATAGTTTTCATAAAATCATTGTCTTATTATTGTTTTCTTTATTTGCATCTAGTAAATTAATAGTAATTTATAGTTAGATTAAAATACAAAAAGATTTTTAAAATATAATATTTAGAAATTTATTAATATAATTCTTCCCCGTGGGATCGATATTGGGGTCTTTGTTTCAAAGCCCTATATTACTTGAAACTATATGTATACTTGCGTAGTACCCAAAAAGTATACAAAATATTTTTTTTTAAATTATATTTTGCTATATAAACATATATTTAAAAATTTTTATTTGGTACAAATCTATATAGCAAGTTATTCCAGGTCAAGTGTTTCGTGCCTTCGCCAAAAATTAAATTTTCTAGCTGTGGTAACAAATTCTTGTATTTGGAAGTACAAAAGTCGGGTCACACACTCCACTTCTTATTGAAGGCATGACCCCATGCTCAGCGTATCATTTAGGATGTTGAATCCCAAAATGTCTTTTAGGTCATGCTCAAGGGATAAGTGTTGGATGGATGAGAGGAATGAAAATGAAAGGAAGTAGAGAAAGTATAGTGCATAATAGCTTAAGTTCTCTTAGAATAGATTTAGTTGTGTTTGTCGTAGAAATGTTCCCCATCTATAGGTTATAATGTGAACCACTTAAATTACATGTTCGTCCCAAATTAAATAGAAACATTACAAATGATTAATGAAGCACTACACTCTTGCGTCGTTGTAATTAGTCTGCGGTCATTTGACCTTAATAACCATTTTTAGAGATATTTTGTATTTATAACTGCTATTGGCATTGTTTGATTCTCATAACAGTACAACTTGGGGGCCTGGTCGTCATTCGGTTCGGTGAAAATTTTGTAGTCGGGCAAATGATCCTCGATTTTCTTTCCTGAGGGAACCCTTCATGGAGATCTCCTTATCCGTATGAAAGTTTTATTCCATCAAGCATGGGTTGTGTTACCATAATATGATGGGTCACTTGCTTTCGGGTACGAGGTCTTCATAGTTGTTTAAGAGTAGTTTTGTGTTGTGAAGGTCAAACATTTATGTGCATGCCCCAGGATCTATTGTGGGAGTCAACTTCATATCGTCGTTCATTGGTTCTAGTGTACAACTTTTCTTTGTTTGAATGCACTTCCCTTCAGTAGGCGATGGTTTGACTGAATGAAATGATGCATGATGGTTCTATTTCAAGGGTGATGATGAGATCTTTAGGTATCTTCTTTGTACGATCCATTAAATATCCTCCGGATTTGTGTAGTCGGACTTTTTATGTGCACTTGCATAAAAAAATTTTCACTTTTTATTGATAAGATAATCATGAAAATAACAATAAAATCTCCTAAAAGTCTGTTCAAATTCACAAGTCCAATATACATGCCAGTGTTCTATCTGTTATGTTTCAAAGAAGGAAGTAAGGTTAATTGCATTTTTAATATAAAATCAAATTCATCTCGAAAAATTTCTTTGACTCTCAAAAAAATTATGAAAATGTTCATTCAAATATTCAAATTGAAAACTATTAAATCACACACAATCTCAATTGGGTCACCTTGTATATAGGCCCAGTGTCGTAAGTTTTACATTCAAACAGTCTGATCCTCCTTCGAGGTGATTGGATCTGATCTTCCACCTAACAAGGAAAAAAGCGGATAATACTAATTCATTTTGAATGCATAAGTGACTAAATCTAAACTAGATTATAAAATAAGCATGATGATCAACTCTGCGATGACTGTCGTGTTGAATGTGAATCTCAACCAATGGGTTCTACTTATAAAAATCAATTTTAAATTAGAAAATCTATTAAAATTCTCAAATGAAATCTATCATTTAGAAGAAAAAAAAATGTCATCCACTCTTTGGAACTGTTTATCGAGGTGGACAAATTTGAGATTAACCTAAGCATACATAGAGCTAATAGCATGTCAAGTATATTGTTAGATTGAAACTGAAAAAAACTCTACGTCAGTAAGGATGTTGCTTAACTCCTTTATCTTTGTGGTTTTGTCTCCAATGGACAACTCGAAGAAGTGGTCGTGACCACAGCTTTCTAATTGTGTGGTTTGCTACTGAATAATACAAGTATATTAAGGTCATGGTTGCAGCACCATTGTTATTTAATGATATTTTTGCTGCTTTGAGTTATGAATAATAAGATATATTTATTAACATATGAAGCCCTCTGTTAGATAATGTGGACTTAAATTAGTCTTCTTAGAAAATTATCTACCTTACATCTATAAGATTCCCTTGGACGAAATAATTCATAGCTGCAAACAATGATCTCTCTGTCACGTTGGGTCAACTACCTCCTCTCATCAAATAGACTAGTGTCCACAACAACCCTAGAAGATGGAATCTTAGATCTAGTTTAGGTGTATCATCATTTCTCCCATCATTCACTCTTAGATCTCTTTGATAATTTCATGATTTTATAATTTTATATCTTAAATATGTTGTTACTATAAACTGAGCAATTAGATTTTTAATGACTATCTATAATTAAAAGTTTTCCCCCAATATCAGGAGAGGTAATTAAGTGTAGGGATTTGAGCTAATGGGAAACCTCAAATCCTATATCATAAACTCCTCACAAAATGAAGGTGGCACTGTTTGATGGTATCCTATCTACAATCTCATGTCTTCTAAAAAAATTGACCCGAAACCTCTTAGTTACCTCTCTCATCTTTTTTTTGGAGAGTGGTGCATTTCGATTTTTAGGAGCATGCATATAATGCATTCAATTTTTCACTAAAATTATCCTTTACTTTTGTTTATCAACAAAGTTCTAAATCTATGAATTTTATTTATTTATTCTCTTAAAAAAAATATAGATAATGTTAAAATCTGATATCCTGATTGTAATAGTTATTAGTTTTTTTACGTCAAATGTTTTCCTTGCACTAATATTATCATCTGTATAACATTATTTTTAAAATTATTTATTATTTATTTGTGCAAACTATTGATTTTTCCCACTTCTATATATAAATAAAATTATAATAACATTAGCGTTTACGAAATTCGCACGGCAACATGTTTATATTTCCTAACAAAGAGATATTTAAAGCAAAACATCTTATTTACGTGTTAAATGTGCCAATGTTCCACTAAAAGCCACTACCTCATTTCTATCAACAAGCTTTCCACGTGAAACAAGTTAATTATATCCTTTGCATTAATTTATGCGATTGAGCCATAGCTATATAGGCATTTACATATATAGTAACCAATCCTTAATTATTTACATATCTAACAGCTATATTTTGCCCTTTTCATTTATACCAGTCGTCATTCATATCACATAAACAGACATTCAAATTTTAAAAAGAAAAAATATATGTATGTAATGTGATATGCACATACAATAATAATTTATCGTCTCAACGTTGTAAAACAATTAAGCACATACACAGATAATTAGAAAGTAAGTGGAGATGTTATCGTAACTTTTCACGTGGAAAACTTGAAAAAGAAAAAAAATCCATGAGGTCTAATCCAAGCAAAATCATCCGCTATAAAATTATAAGTATAAAGATAGACTCTTATGATGTTATCTTGTAATTGAGAAATAATTGCAATGTTACACCAAGTACAATATTTATTCGTACACAATATATAGAAAGATTTACTGTATCAGAATACAACCCTCAAGAGAGTTGCAAGTGGGAGTTATAATTTGATCTTTAAAACTCTGTGTTCGAGGTAAGACGTTGAGCAGTGCTAGGAATACTTGTTACCTAACAGATTATTTTGTTACTCCATAAAATATTTCATAACTCAATAATGTACATTATTACTCAATAGAGCAACGACAGCAAGTAGAGGGTACTCGATGGTGATGGACGACAGCCAACAGGCTTAGATCAATAGTGTTTGGCGCCTATGGAGGACAGGAATTATCGCCAGGGCTTCAGTCCAGAATATCACTAAAACTAGGATATTCGGTCCCCCCCCCTGCCTAATGAATAGTTGAAATATATTTATATGCTTCTCCTATATTTATATGCTCCAGTAGATAGGAATTTTGATCATTCGGCGAATAACGCCCATAACCACTCGATCGAACGATCTACGTTGATTCTCATTAATCTTAGTGGTATTTTAATAATTTGGGGGTTTTAATAACATCAGAATTAAAGGAATTTGAGCTCATTGGATTTCTCTTATCTAACAATTTTATTATATATATGTTAAATTTGTAGTTAATACGACCCTCCAACTAACTACCCTAAGCATCCAAATGTGATTCAATGTCTAGATTCAGGTTGATTGGAATAATATCTTTGAGTATAAATAATTTATTTAAATAACCTTCAAAAAATTTTAAACAATTGATTTAACTAAGTGAAAGTCATACCTATAGCCTTTACTTAATATTTGTGGGCTCATTGTGTAACAATTTAAGAATCAAGTTTTCATGTCCTCAAATGCTTGCAAAATTCCACCTGAAATATAGCTATCGAATTTGCACCTCTTTTGCAAAATAGATGGAAGATGAAATGCAGGACCTCAATATGTATTTTACATCCTTAGAGGTCTTGACGACTCGTTATTGAGCTTAAATGAAATATGTAGCAATGTCAATATTTCATGTAAAAGATAAATGTGAAATTAAAAGGAACTTGCACCAGATATACAGAGGATTTAGCCACTCACTAACGAGCATGAATAGAACATATGACAAACACTTTAACTCATTTGTAAATAAGAATGAGGCATTTTATTAGTTACACAAGAGGACAAAAGGTGAAACTAAAGCATTACTGTCGAATCCCAAATTGTTCTTTGGGATATGCCCAAGGGAAAGAGCATTGGACGGAAGAGAGGAATGGAGAAAAATGAAAGTAGAGAAAGTAGAGAAAGTAGAGTGCACAAAGCTCAAGTTTGCTTGGAATACATTATGTAGTCTTTATTGAAGAAATGACCCCTCTATTTGTAGGATATTGAAGAAGCCTCCAAAATTACATGTTTGTCCCTAATTATATAGAAACATTATAAATGATTAATGAAACACTTTGTCATCACATATTTGTAACTGAATATTGAATCTTTTGTCCTTAGTAACTAATTTGGTAGCATTTTGCATTTGTAACTACCATTGATAATGATTGGTACTCGTGCTTATACAACTTGTTCGCTTTATCATCGCTTAATCAAGTGAAAATTCTTTGGTCGGTTGAAAGTTCTAGATCGATTTTTCTTAGGGAACACTTTATGGAGACCACCTTATTCTCGGGAAAGGCTTATTCCATTAGGAATTGGATGTGTTACCGTAATCTGATGTGTAACTTTCATTTTGGTAACAATCTTCAAAGAAGGTTAGTTATAATGGTGGCTTTTGATATTTTCTGCAAACGACCTAGAATCAGTTGGAGTCAATTTCATATGGTGATTCTCTTTTTTAGGATTACGGGGCTCTTAACTTGGATGTACATTCCTTTGGTCAGCCATGATCATACCTTATGAAATGGTGTTTGACAGTTTGTCTCTCAATCATGATTATAAGATCATTTGGTAAATTCTTTATATGATCCATTGAATTTCCTTAAGATTCATGTTGTCAAATTTTTAATGTACATATTTAGTGCCCTGATACGCATATTTCTTTGAATGTGATAGCGATGCGCCTAAAAATGTACTATTTTTTCTGCTATACTTTAAAATGATACTGCACTTTAAAGGTATGTTTTCCTATGTTTTTTGTTGTGGGTACGGAAAATTGAAGAATTTGGAGTGATTGGAGCAGAAGGAACAGAAATGGACCAAGATTGAGCATACCTGAGCAAAACGGTAAGAATTGGGGCACACCAGAGCCATGGGTGTCGAATCGGACACTTATGTACCTGTGTTGGGCGGCTAAGCGTCCAAACATGACTCTTAGGCGCCACTAGAGGGTGGTTAAGCACCTAAAATCTGTGCTTAGCTGCCGGTGATGGTTTTTGACATATCTTCTAGAATATACATCAGATTTGAACGTTTTTTTAAGCGGTGCTGAAGTGTGTTTCTTACGGAATTCATTGAAAATGATAAAATGGACTTTTTAGAATGATTTGGGGTAGTATAAGGAGTTATTATTGAAGAGACACTTGTGAAACCCTTTGGAAAATTCACTGAATATGGACACTTCAAGAAAACATTCATAGTTCACTTCTCTTTCCTTTTGATCAGTTTTATCCATAACTTTATCGATTCCAAATATTCTTCTTAAATGTTCAGTATAGTGAGGGTGACCGAGAAATCAAATCTGAAAGTATTTAATGTGAAGTTGCTTGACAAAACTTATGTATCGTTGTGAACGAATGGTTAACATCAGATGTTCGAACCATTGATTAGTTGAGGGACGATCTGATTTTCCATTGGGACCAGTTTTGAGGGGTACTCGAGCAACCACTTTGCATAGAGATCTAATTGGTTTTGAACCATTACAATGTAATCCCACTAAGATCAAGCCTAACTTCAGTGCGATAGTTATGTCATATGTGGTTTACCCGTGTCGGATTGAGATTCCATAATAATAGGACATATTCTCCCACATGTTCTCTTTCAGAGTAGATTAAAGGGGTATGTTGTTTTTGGTTCAGCCCAAAAGTTTTATTTGATTGACTTGGAGAATAAAATAAAAATATTGGAAGTTTTAATTTCTAAGGGGTTCTTGTGAAGATTGTTGAATCGTAGCCAGGTTGACTAAATGCCCATACAAAAGGATAAAGGTGCTTCTGTCCTGATTCAAGTCACTTGAGCCGGCTATCCTTTCGATGTAAGTTTCATTAATTAAATACCTTGATGTTGTGTGTCAATAAGGTGCTAAATTCAAACAAGTATGGTCTGATGACTGATCGTGGCTGTCTTAATAAAGTTTTTATAAATATTTTTAGTTCAGTCATAAAGTATAATCAGTATCATAAGAAAGCAGCCAATCTATAGGCAAGTATATATATCGCTCAAGTAATACAGGGCTCTAGTGGAGTCCTGGTTATCGTTCCCACAGGGAGGAAGCAAATCATTAAAGCGTAACATAGAATTTATGTAAAGTAATACTAAAGTTACTAAAGTTTAAGGATACTAAAGATTCTAATATCACTAAATTAAATTTTCTAAACTTTAAATTAAGGTTAACTACAGCTGCACTATGTTTTGTACTGAAAGGTTCAAATTTAGAGAAAGTATCCTCCCCCTTACAATGATATTATGGTGAGTGAATGATAAGAATACTGAAAATCTTGTATTGTGCCAAATAGGAGTATTCCTATTCATTACCCTCTTTCAAGCGTTATTAACAACATTGGCTAATCCTAGGTTTAGTCCCAAAATCTTTGGTTAGGATGGGAGGATACTTGCTCTCACTTTAGAGCTCCCACATCACTTCACCTGAAGGCTAACTCTTGCTTTAGTTTCCAAACACTAAGACCCAATTGGGGATTTTAGTTTGTCACCCTAAAATTTCCAATTTTACGCTCATTAAACCATTTTTCTCTTTTTATTTATGCGCAAGCCTCATGAACTACATCACTCATTCATGAACATTGAATGTAATCTTCACTTTTATTGTAGAATGCATAGTCCTTTTGGATCGTATGTTTCACAACATATTTTAACAATTCAATTGGCCAGATAAAAAAGTAAACAAAATACGATATGAAAAATCATCACAATTTCTTAACATTCATATGACACATCCAATCTAAATCATCACTTCACCATTTATCATTTTAAGGAGAAAGACGAAGAAATCTACTCAAAATTGATGAGGAAGATATGATAAAAGAAGGATTTTATATATAAAAGCAAAGTCATACAAACAATAAGAAGTAAACACAACTTATCTAAATTTTTTTCCACAAGCAAATCCCTTAAAATTTCTTTATATCTCTTTATCGCTTCACAACAACGCACAATTCTCTCTTAGAATAATAATTAAGAAGCAATATCTCACTTTTCCTCTCCTGCTACAACTCTTTGAGAATAATCACACACGAAACAACACTTTTACACTAAACACTAGACTCTAAACTCTCTACAATTATAAAATTCTAACTTCTCCACACTCACACACACTTTTCCTACACTCACACCCTCAACTACTCTATGATTTTTGGTGCCAAACTCATCTGAAATATCCTAGGGCAAGATATTCCTCAAGAATCCCTCCAAAAGTCATCCAAATACATTGAATCTGTCTCCAACAACATTGGGCATCGTTGCACCCTATCGTGCATAATATTATAGTGCTCTCTGAAAAATGGCATCGTCGGCTCCAGAATGCAGAACTTCTGTTTTGTCTCTTTTCGTTCAAAATTCGTTCTTTCTTACTTCATTTTGCTCCAATTACCTAAAATCATTATACTGGCAAAAAAATATAAAAAATACCTTCCTTTAGAGTGCAATATCACCAAAATAAGTATAAAATATATATGAAAAATCTAACATATTTTTATGCATCAATGACCCTTGAACAGTGGGTCGCATCTCACGAGGCAAAAAAAGAAAATGAAATTAGACAAGGTTGCCTAACATTCTAAGGTGTTGAGAAAGAGAAAAGGTCGAAAACTTTTCCTCGAAGACTGAAGGTTGAGATGATAGAATATGGTGACCCGACATGAGCCATTATCCCAGTTTCAGAATTAATTCACTTTATTTTTGAAACATCAGTTGCATTTCAAAACAAAGTTAATAGAGAGTTGATACTAAACAAACAAAAACCTTCTTTGATTAATTTAGAAGAATTAATAGACCATCTTCAGGAGGAACCGAATCATCTCTCCTTCAGATCGGAGACTGAGGAGACTTCAGATCACCTATCCATATAGGAGGCTTTCTAGCCATCAACTTTGAGTCACATTCCTCAATATGACATAGTACATCCAGTAGACCTTCACCAATGACACCTGCTGACCCAGGTAAGATGAATAGTTTAGTTGAGATTGTGAGGATGAACCAGAGCAAACCAAAAAAGCAGAGCATCATTTTGACCTCCTTTTGTTGAGTTCTAGTACTTCTTTAGAATAGCCTAGGGTCTAGCCGTAGGACTCTCCTGGTGACTATCTTAGAATACTAGCAATGGAATCCTCACCCGGTAGAAATCCAAAAACACTTATCTGCTTCACTTGGAGTTTTCAAATGCTTAACGTCTAACCTCTGAATGCTTAGGAGGAGGAGCCCAAGCATTAGGAAACTCAAAAGGAGTTCTTTATAGGGTGGTCAAACCTTAATACTGACCCTGTTTGGTCTGAAACTGACACACGCACATTTGCACATTACACTCTCGCACACTCCCTCACAACCTTAAACTAAATATACCAATTTCTCTGAGGCTTGATCCTCTACTCTTTTGGAAACTCATGTGGGTGGTTTTCCCAAGCTGTTAGCCTCAGGCTAGGCTTTGGTTAACACCAGTACATGGAGGGTACAAATAGGAAATTCCCTTGGTCCATGGGCCAAATGGGTTGTAAATCCTATCCAATCCCAATTTTACTAAAAGTCCAACCTTTGACTCCTCACCCCTAAACTCTACCAAATGACCAAATTGCCCCTACAACACTCATTTTGACCAAAATTCTCAAAATTACCTAAATTATCCAATTTCTTCCAAAATTCAATTCAAATTGTTCTCCTCCACCAAAATTGATCAAATGACCCAAAATTTACCAAATTCCCCAAAATGAGCCCCTAAAAGCCCAAAAATTACCAAAAAACCCCTCTAAGCCCAAAAATTCCAAAAACTCCCAAAACCCTCCAAATATTCCCAATTTTAATTTAAACCACTTTACTTGACCCAATTTGACAAAATTTACCAAATTTAAACAAAAGCCCCAAATTGCCCCTATAGGCCTAATTTCCCCAAATCACCCACAATGTCCACCAAATTGACTTCAATCCTCCACATTTTCAATTCTAAACTCAAATTCATAGTTCCCAATCTCATCTTAAACCAAATTCAAGCCCAATTTGACTTACATTTGAACCCAATTTAAAACTAAACCAAAAACGTCCAATTTTGATCAAATGACCTAAATTCCCAAAATTGAACCTAAATGAGCCACCCAAGTCCCCAATTTAATATCCGAAACTCTTCATAACATTCCCCTACACTAAATTGAGCCATCAATTACCCCCAATTTGAGCCCAAACCTCACCTAATTCCAACCAAATCCAAAATCCCAAAGTTTGTTCTAAATTTGTCACATGTACAAAACTCAACAAATTGAATGTACTAATCCCAAAATCTCCACCCAATTATTGTTAGAACTCTTCATGAAATCCTCGTAAACCATATTGAACCTCCAATAGACCCTTAACCCCACTCTAGCCTAATCCAAATCCAAGCTAACCCAAAACTACCAAAATTGACCAAATACCCAATTCACGCCAAATCCACCTCTTAAATCAATTCAAAATTACCTTAATCCTTTTGTAAACTTTTTATAACAATCATACACACCGTTTTGAGAAATTAATTGGACCTAACCCAAGCTCAAACCCAACGTAGCCCAACTTGAGCCCATATAGCCCAAATTGAACCCATCACCCAATGTAGCCAAATTAAATCAAATGTAACCAAGACAAGTTCACCATAGCCAGCCTTAGGACCCTAAGGACTGAGCTAGATCCACCTAGCCCACTCTAGTGGAGTCATGGACCTAGGGTCCCCTAAATTAGGAGATCCCCTTCTTTAAGTGGATAAATCTAAGGAGATTTGTAATGAACACTTAGCCACTTAAGTTCACCAACATGATGGTCTGACCTTTGGCTCCCTTGACCTCTGACTACCGCTTTGACCTAGCCAGCCGGCCTAGTCGCCAGAGGAGCCCAAACCAAAAGCCACCAAAGCTAAACTTGACCCAATTGACCCTACTAAGCTATTAAGCTCTGATTGCTCATGGGAGCTGATATGCCCTCCACCTAAGCAGTTAATTCAACCCATAGCCAAGCTCTGAGCTCAGCCCAATGGCCATGGCTATAAAAGCCATCCTTTACGGCCAAATGAGGGTGTTGAATGCCATGGATACTTTGCCAAACTGCCCTGAGAGCTTCCTTGAGTCCTCCTGAGTGCAAGCCTACCATCCTTAGTCATTGAATCGTACTGCCTAAAGGTAATTTCAAAGCTCAATTCTCAGTCGAAACCAGGGTAATCTCCATCACAACTCCACAATGCACTAAATCAAAATTAATTGAACCCACACCATCCCCACACTGAAAGAGGCAGGACCCTCATAAAATCCCTATCACAGAAAGCCCTATCTCATTGGGTTGATTTTTAGGCTAGGCTATCAGTATAGATATGTTCGTCTAGGTTAGATGAGTCCATAGAAACAAACCCAAAGCGATTTAGTTAAGTCTAGTATGAGATCTTAAGGTTTTAGTGTGAATAGTCTGTGGGAAGAACCAGTTGGGAACGAAGGAGGGAGCATCGTTAGATCATGTGTGTATTTAGTGGATGGATGGTAATACACCTTATGAGGAGATAATCCATAAAGCGCTGTCGCGTGGAAGCTGGCTCGAAAGAAGGCATCAAATGGTAGTACGATATGCGGTAGTTCAGAGTAGCCGAGGACCCAGTCAGCCCCGCGTCGGCGAGGTAGTTTTAATTCCTTCAGAAATTCTCTTCACGATCTCGCCGTAGGCGGCCTCGATCTTGCCATCGGCGAAGTAGTTATATTTGCATGAATTTCCTCATTTTTGATCCAAATTCGCTCCATTTCATGCTTTTTGCTTCCATCACTTATAAATCTTCATTCCTGCAATAAAATAAAGAAAATACCTTTCTTTAAAGTGCAATTTCATCAAAAATAGATATGAATTTCTTAATGAATTTTTCTGTGATCAAAATCCCCCAACTTAATTATTACTTGTCCTTAAGTAATTTTGATACTAAATAAAAATAATGATTTCTATAATAGAATTTTTCAATTCAGATAATATGAATTAAATTTAAATAACATTTATAATAAAGTTAAATATAAATATTTCTGAGTGATTAAATTAACTTTATAGATATAAGATTATTTAGTTATCAGGTCTAAGATTTCTAGCTTTCTATTTATTTCAGGAATGACTATATTTAAAATAGTAAATTACTTAAGATATTTAGATGATAGGAAGTTCAAGAAAATACTATTTAGTAAAGTTCCAACCAATAAATATAAGTTTAGAAATATATTAAGTTTTACTCTTTAGGTTGATTCCATTGAAGCCAATTTTTGATAAGGCATCTCCTCAAGCTTCTCCTCACTTATATTTTTCTTTTCTTTTCTTTTCTTCTTTTCTTTTCTTTTATTTTCTTTTATCTTCTTTTTCTTTTCTTTTTCAAGTGAGGATTACTGTATCTGGATAGCCTGTTAATAATTTTGAACTTCAATTTCTCTTCCTAAATTTTGAAACTTAAAATATTTCTTTGCTTATATATTTTTCATAGCTTTTACTTCATTGAGTTTATATCCTTTCTTTTTCACTTGAATACTTAAGAATTTTCAATTCTTAGAATATAGTTTCCCTTACTTTAAATAGTTTACTATATTCTTATTCCTTTTAACCAAATATGTTATTCCATTAATTAATTGAATTACTAGAAATATTTTCTTTAACTTTATATAATAATTAAATAAAGTAACTCATGTTTATTGAATTGAAAAACTACGATAGAAAATCATTTAATAATAATTTTTGAAAATAGAAATTGAGAACACTTTTAATAATTAAATTTGTATTTTTACCCTCCCCCAAACTTAAATTTTTCTATCTATACTATATAGTGAAAAAGGGAAAGTATATAAATAAAATTCATCATACCTTTGAGCTTTAGGTATTTCTTTTCTTTCAAATTTTTGCAGGCTTTTTCATTACTTACAGAACTCGTATCGTTAGTATTCTTCCATACATATATAATATTTAAAAGAAAGTGCAGGGATGGAAATTTTAAAATAAGTATCAAACATAACAATTGAAAACTTAATCTATTACTACACATACAATCAACTAATTTACTTTAAAACATATTAAAACACCCTAAACAATGTTTAATTCATAACTTATAAAAACTTTAAACTAACATCCTATATTTAAAATTTTGCAAACTAATTTAACACACATAAGAAATCTAATATCACGGCTCAAGCAAACAAACAAACATACCAAGTCCAAAGTCCATAGAGAGTACTGAAATATTTCACACAGAATAATAAAGTTTGCAAAACAATAAATCTAATCAAACTAAATAAACTGAACAAAGAATCTAATCTTCTACATCAAAATCCCAAGCTATGTCATCTCTCTGATCTCCGAGTCGAGAAGGTCGAGCAGCTGAGTACTCGTGAATATCGGGGGCACTCGTAAAAGACAACATCTAAATCACCACTCCTATATCGACGTTCAGCTTCATAGTATGCAATCTCGTACTCTGAATGTCGTTGGGGATATTTGCTATCATAATCATGTCTTCTTTCCAAGCCTCCGATCCTTTGGTCTATATGCTCAAATCTTCTTTCCATATTTTCTCTAAATAGCTCAAAACTCTTTCTACTCAGGGTTAATTCATTCATCAGATCTTGAAGGGTAGGAGTGGTGTACTGAGGGGGTTGATCATAACTAGTAGAGGGTATATCTCTACTTGAAGAAGGTACATAATCCCTTGTTCCAGATCTCCATCCTTCGTGGGATTCATATTTCTTTATATTAGCCTGAGTAAGGGGTTTCATTGGTTCAATCCATTCTTCATCATCTCTTGCCTCTGCCCCAGATAATTGGCAAAGTGCATAGATAAGACCAGGATGTCCTAGTCCTCCTCCACTTTCTATTCTAGCAGTGGCTAATATGTTTTTATAAATAACATTTCCCACATTAATACTCTTCTGGTTCTGAATACAGAAATTTAGAACTGTCTCATCTCTTGTTACCTCACTATGGTGGTAGGTAGGTAACAAAGTAGAACAAATAAAATAATGCCAGGCTTTAGATGTTGCATTTAGCATAGAAAGAGGGAAGTTTACCCGTTCCCACTGCTTTATCTTCCAGACTCCTTTCCCATCAGTGAGAAAGTCGATCACCTCTTCCAGTGGTCCTTACATAGTTCCAAAAGTTTCATACTCGCTAGTGTAGGTGTCTCGTACTTCATAATAAGCGTTTATTCTAGCAGCATTGAAATCTATAAAAAATCCTCTAACCTTAACCGGTGCATCTTCAGCCTGTGTTAAATTTATATAAAATTCCTTTACTACTTCCACCGCGGCTCTGTTGGACACGTAACAGAAGTTTTCCCATCCTCGTTCCTTTATAACTCGCTCCACTTCTCCTCCTGGATTCTTGAAAACTCGATCTTGAATGCTTTTTCTTGCTTGAATGTTTTGAAAATATCGAGTTTGTGCTCTTGCATTAATGAATCGGGTTTCGTCATAATCTATTCGTCGCTTTTGTCGTGGAGCCATTTCTCGATCTGTGAAATTTACAGAAATCTTAACTAAACTCTAAAATATTACTAAGAAGACTTCCTACAACATCTAAAATCCATTTAAATCAATTTCCATGAAATTCTTCCAAGTATTTTCTCAACATTTTGGATTTTTTCAAAATTCCCCAATGTAGAAGAAATCTTTGGTGAAAATCAAAAATTTTTGCATAGGAATGAAGCTCTTACAAAGGGAAGATGAAATCTGGTGTCAAAAAGTGTTGAAATCACTTCAAATCCGAGATCTCTCGAAGCCCTAGAGTCGGTTTTTCGAAAATTTGAGGAAAGGGATGATGAATAGTGTCGGTTGACTGGTCAAATATGGGTCTTTTCAAAATCTCACTGTCGGCGAGCTAATTAATTTCATAAGGCAAAAGTTTCAGGAAAAATCCACTATCGGCGAGCTCAGTCTCGCTGCCAGCAGGTTTTTTTTTCGCTGTTGGCGAGATAATTCTCGCCGTCGACGAGGTTCCAAAAATTTTAAATTTTTGAAATTCGTCAATCATTTTCAACCTCGATTTGCCTTTAATCAATCTTCCGATCACTTAATTTAATAATAATACGAAGATTAGATACTTATACTCACAAAAAGTCACACAACACAAACAATATAACTTTATATATGAAATCCATGAAACTTACAATTTTCAAACTAACAACTTTAACACATACTTAACCTAAATGTTCAAATCTATAATAGTCAGCATCGCAATCCACACCACAACACTCTAAATGCTGAGACATAACAATTACAAATAATCTCATCAAATCTGAGATGATCAAATCAAAGTTCGACTCATAAAAAAATCTAACTCCAAAACACACACATATATATACAAATATAACATAAATATAGAAATCTTTCCTACTCTTCAGTGTCTGTACTAACATCTTCTCTGATATTTCCGATGCGATGCAGGTGCACAAATAAATTGTAGAAAGGCCTGAAAGGGAATTCTGCAGAGGATTCTTCATTAATCCATCCTTTCTGTCTTAGTAGATGAATAAAACTGGCCTCCAGATGTCCAATATGATCAAAGTGCTCCTTCATTCTCCAATCAATATGATCAAACATATCAGAGATATTGTCTATGGAATTCATCACATTTTGCAACTCTTTTTCCAATCCTTTAATCTTCTTCAGAATGAAATTAGTTTTATCAGTAAAGGGCCTTGCTAGAGGATTGTTCTGTGGTGCTCTGTCAAAAATAATGGTAATTTCATCATTGTTATCCAAAGTGGGAAACATATCAGTAGGATCCAGCAGTTTCCATGGTAAAAGTACTTTTTCCCAAGCCTCATAAGAAACTTGGTACTGACTGCATAAAGCAAATATAGTTGATGGGTGTCTAAGTCCATGCACTGACCCATGCACAATTAATCCCAACGCAGACTTTACTATTATTGATCCAACATCGATAGGTAATCCAATTTTAATACAATAGTTTAAAATAGTGCATTCCTTTGAAACTTTATTTACTCTCATGGTAGGTAATAATTTTGATGATATAAAGAAATGCCAATGCTTCGAGACAGGGTTTAAAAGTGATGCAGAAAAACTGACATACCAGTCTTCTCGTATCTCACAATCATCTGGTTCGTCGGTCATGTATCTGTAGATCTCGTTCATATTGTATCTTAAAGGCACAAAGCTGGAATAATGACAAACAGAGGTATTCTCTATAGAAAATAATTCATTTACCCTTGAAGGAGTAAATGTTACCATCTTCCTCTGACGTACACATTTCCATTGTTGATCGCATGTAAATTAGAGTAAAACTCTTTAACTACTGGAATAACTACAGCGGATGTCGTATAACAAAATACCTCTCAATGCCGCTGTTTGATCATTTCTTCAATTTTTGTAGTAGAATTCTCTACTCCTCTGTTGACAAATCCTCTTTCTTTAATAAGTCTTTTCTTCATCAAACCTTTATTGAAGATACGCTGTGCCTCCGAACTGATGAATTTTCTTCGGTTGAAAACATCAGTTTTTGTGGTTTCTAAGAATTTGGTGGCCATTTTGGATGGAAAGGATTGGTCTCTAGTTGTTCCTAAGGAAGAAAAAAGGTGTAAAATCGGATTTGGAATAATTTCTTTCGAAAAACTGCACGAAAAATCTTTAAGAAACCAAATTTTTAACTGCCTCGCCATCGGTGGGAAGTTCCTCGCCGTTGGCGACTTAGTTATAAAACTGATTCAGGTCATGGCACACGATCTCGCTGTCAGCGGGCTCGGGCTCGCTGTCGGTGAGATTCTTAAAAATTACCCAATTTTGCTCTGGTCCGAATATTTTCTGATCTCATCATATAAGTTCAACTTTGTGATGATTCTAATAAAAAAAATTGAGTAGTAAGATTTGTTTTAATAATATAGACTCACTAATTTGCAGATAATTAAAATAAAAGACTATTATGGGTTGCCTCCCATAAAGCGCTTGGTTTAACGTCGTCAGCCCGTCCTAATTTAGTTACTGTTCAGGTTGACTAAGCATTAAAATCTCTTTAAAATTTGGTCTTCTACCTTCGAAATATGTTTTAATCTATGTCCGTTTACTTTAAATCTATGTCATGTTTTTGGATCTTCAATTTCTATAGTTCCATATGAAAATATTTGAGTTATGGTGAAAGGTCCTAACCATCGAGATTTCAATTTCCTAGGAAATAATTTCAATCTAATATTATAAAGCAAGACTTCTTGTCCTCGTTCAAAATTTATCTGATTAATCTTCGGATCATGCCATAATTTTATTCTTTCTTTATAAATCCTATCATTATTATATGATTCATTTCTTAATTCTTCCAATTCATTTAATTGCAACAATCTCTTCTCACCAGCTTCATTCATATTATAATTAAATTCTTTAATCGCCCAATATGCTTTATGTTCTAATTCAACTGGTAAGTGACAAGTTTTTCCATATATAAGCCTGTAAGGAGACATTCAAATCGGAGTTTTATAAGCAGTCCTGTATGCCCATAATGCAGTATCTAGTCTTATAGACCAGTCTAATCTATGAGGGTTTACAGATTTTTCTAATATGATAAGCAGTTGATATCTTATGCATAATATTATATTTTTCTACTAGTTTGTGAATATATTTGTTTCTAAAATGAGTTCCTCCGTCGGTGATAATCACTCTCGGCATTCCAAATCTAGTAAAAATATTTTTCATTAAAAATTTCGAAACACTTTTAGCATCACACCTAGGTAAAGCTTGTGCTTCATTCCATTTGGAAACATAATCAACAGCTACTAATATATATGAGTTTTTAAATGAAGGAATAAAAGGTCCCATGAAATCTAATCCCCAAACATCAAAAATTTCAACTTCTAATATAAAATTCAGAGGCATTTCATTTTTCCTTGATATGTTTCCTACTCTTTGGCATTTATCGCAGGATTTTATATATCTATATACATCTCTAAATAGAGTAGGTCAGTAAAATCTAGATTGTAGAATTTTATATGCAGTTTTATCTGTCCCAAAATGTCCTCCAAAATCAGAATCTTGCCATTTTTGAATAATTGGTTCAGTTTCTTCATAAGGCACACATCTTCTAACGATTAGATCCTTACATTGCTTATATAAGTATGGTTCATCCCAAAAGTATGTTTTAGTATCGTGAATGAATTTTTTCTATTGTTGCAAAGTTAACATAGGTGGTATAATGTCACTTACAATATAATTTACTATATCAGCATACCAAGGTATTTTCAACTCATTAATATTATAAAGTTGTTCAACAGGAAAACTGTCTAAAATTTCATTATCAATATTAGATAATTCATGATTTTCTAAACTTGATAAATGACCAGCAATTTAAATATCAGTTCCCTTTTTGTTAATGATCTCAAAATCAAATTCTTGCATTAATAATATCCATCTGATTAATCTTGGCTTAGAATCTTTCTTTTGCATTAAATATTTAATGGCAGAAAGATCAGTATGTACAATACATTTAGTTCCTATTAGATAATGCTGAAATTTATTAAAAGCATATACAACTGCTAATAATTCTCTTTCAGTAACTGTATAATTTATTTTGGCATCATTTAGAGTTTTACTAGCATAGTATATAACTTTGAAAATCTTATCATATCTTTGCCCAAGAGCTGCTCCTATGGCATAATCACTAGCATCACACATAAGCTCAAATGGTTTCTCCCAATTAGGTGAAACTATTATAGGTGTTTTAATTAATTTATCTTTTAATAATTCGAAAGCATTCAGGCATTCAGTTGTAAATTCAAATTTCTTGTCCTTTTCAAAAAGTTGGCATAGAGGTTTAGTAATTTTTGAAAAATCTTTAATATATCGTCTGTAGAATCCAGCATGTTCAAGAAAACTTCTTACCCCTTTCACCGTAGTTGGAGGTGGTAATTTAGCTATAACATGAATTTTTGCAGGGTCTACTTCCATGCCTTTTTCCGAAATTTTATGCCCCAATACAATGCTGCCTGTAACCATAAATTGACATTTCTCCCAATTAAGAACTAAATTAGTTTTCTCACATACTTCAAATACTTTTTCAAGGTGATTTAAGCATGTGTCGAATGTTGTTCCAAATACAGAGAAATCATCCATAAATACTTCTATTCCATTATCAATTAATTTACTAAATATAGACATCATACATCTTTGGAATGTTGCAGATGCATTACATAATCCAAAAGACATTCTTCGAAAAGCGAAAATTCCATAAGGACTAATAAATGTAGTTTTATCTTGATCCTCAGGAGCAATTTATATTTGATGATAACCAGTATATCCATCTAAGAAACAAAAATACTTAAGTCCGGCTAATTTATCTAACCTCTAGTCTAGAAATGGTAAAGGGAAGTGATCTTTTCTGGTGGCTGTGTTTAATTTTCTATAATCAATACATATTTGCCATCCAGTAACTTGTCTTATAGGGATAAGATCATTATTTTCATTATCTTTGACAGTCACCCCTCCTTTTTTAGGTACACAGTGAATTGGGCTTACCCAAGCACTGTCATAAATAGGATATATGATATCATTATCTAACCATTTTAAAATTTCTTTCTTGAGTACTTCTTTCATTATTGGATTTAATATCCTTTGTAGATCTGCTTTAGGTTTATGTTAATTATCTAAAATAGTTCTGAGCAAACAAATTGATGGACTAATTCCTTTAATATCTGCTAAAGTCCAACCAAATATTTTTTTATATTTTTTTAAAGTATCTAAAAGTTTTTGTTCATGAGATTCATTTAATTCAGATGAAATAATAAATGTTAGAGTTGAAGAATTACCTAAGTAAGCATACTTTAAATGATTAGGTAACATTTTTAACTCAAGTTCAGGAGGTTTAATAATTGATGGAACTATATTTTTTTCAGTGTTTTCTGTGTTATCCAAAAATTCAAATTTTTCTTGAATATAATCTAGTTCTTCATTTATTTCAGATTTTTCAATTAATTCAATATTTTCTTTTTCTAATTTTTCTTCATAATATTCTTTAAAATGTTCTTTTTGTAAATGATCGAGTACTTCAATTCGAAAATACTCATCATCTTTTTCTAGCGTAGGATATTTCATTGATTTAGCAATATTAAAAGTAACTTTTTGGTCATTTACTCTCATAGTTAATTCTCCTTTCTGAACATCAATCATAGATTTTCCCGTGGCTAAAAATGGTCTTCCTAAAATGATTGGAATTTATTTATCTTCTTCTATATCTAGAACAATAAAATCTATAGGGAAGATAAATTTGTCCACTTTTACCAATACATCTTCAATAACTCCGTAGGATGTGTAACAGAATGATCAGCTAACTGAAGAGTTACTGAAGTAGGTGAAATTTCTCCCAATCCTAATCTTTTAAAAATTGATAGAGGCATTAGATTGATGCTTGCTCCTAAGTCACACAAAGCTTTTCCATAGAATTTTTCTCCAATAGCGCAAGGTATAGTGAAACTACCAAGATCTTTTAATTTTTCAGGAAGTTTTTTCTGAATAATAGCACTACACTCTTCACTAAGTGGGACCATTTCATTATCGGTAAATTTTCTTTTTTTATTTAGAATATCTTTCATCAATTTTACATAGTTTGGCATCTGTTCTGAAGCTTCTATGAAAGGAATGTTTATTGTTAATTTCTTTAAAATTTCAAGGAATTTAGCAAATTATTTATCTTTTTTTTGTTGAATTAGTCGTTGAGGAAATGGTGGTGGAGGTTTTTCAACAGAAATTTTCATAGATATTGAAGGATTTTCTAAGTTTGGATCTTGTTTATTCTTTTCCTTTTCAATTTCCACTTCCTCTTTTTGACTTTCAAGTTCTTTCTGAATTTGAGGTTCTAATTCTTTTCCACTTCGTAATTGTATCACTTTAATTTGTTCATTTTCCTTGTCTTTGGGATTTATTTCTACATTACTAGGAAATGTTCCAGGTATTCTATTATTAAGTGCAGTAGCGATATGTCCAAGTTGAGTTTCAATATTTTTGATAGCTGTTCCTTGATTTTGTAATTGGTTTCCTTGTATTTGTAACTGATTTCCTTGATTTTGTAAATGTTTACCCATATTTAATATTAATTCTTCTATAGATAATTTCTTAACTTTAAATTGTGGGTTATTAAATCCAGGTGGATAATTAGATTTATAATTACGATTTCGTTGATTAGATGGATTTCCTAATGGTTGTGTTATATTATTCATCCATGGTTGATTAGTTGTGTTTTTATTCCAATTAAAATTAGGATGATTTTTCCATCCAGGATTATAATAATTTGCATAAAGATTATTGGGTCTGTTGTTAATTGCATTAATAGTTTCATATTGAGATTGAGATTCTATAAGTTATCCAGATAAATTTTCTTCTGATATATTTGGAGAGTAATTCATTCCAAAATGATCTATTTTTTTAGATACAGCAGCAATTTGTGACGCTAACATAGATATTGCATCATTGTCATGAATACTAGCTATTTTCTTCGGATTCATTTATCAGCAGGCCATTGAAAATTATTTGTTGCCATTTCTTCGATTAGTGCATAGGCGTCATCAAATGGTTTTGACATTAATGATCCTCTAGCAGCAACATCGATGATTGATCTTAAAGATCCTACTAATCCATTATAGAAAGTTTGAATAATTAACCAACTGCGGTAACGCATGATGTGGGCATTTCCTAAGAAGTTCTTTAAATCTCTCCCAAGATTCATATATTGACTCTCCATCAAACTGACTAAAAGAAGTTATATCATTTCTAAGCTTAGCAGTTTTAGATGGCGGAAAATATTTAGATAGAAATTTTTGTGATAATTCTCCCCAAGTTTTAATAGATCCAGGTGCTAATGAATTTAACCACATTTTAGCATTATCCCTTAAAGAAAAAGGAAAAAGTCTAAGTCTAATAGCATCGTTAGATACTCCTTCATATTTGAAAGTAGCACATAGTTCTAAAAAACTAGCAAGATGTAAATTAGGATCTTCGGTAGGTGAACCACTAAATTGATTATTTTGTACCATTTGGATAATTGTAGGTTTAAGTTCAAATGAATTAGCAGCTACATCAGGGTTTTGAATAGTTAAATGAATTTCATCTAATGTAGGGTTGGCATAATCTCTTAATGGTCTCTGTTGATTGATATTTTCATTTTTAAGAATATTTGCCATTTGTGTTAAATTTATAATTTCTCTTTTTTGTTTTCTAATTCTTTTAATTGTATGCTCTAATTCTGAATCGTAAGGTATTAAATTTTCGTTTCCAAATTTTTGCATACAATTTTATAAAATAAATTAGTCTGTTACTCTAGTAAATAATTTTTTCACTTCCCCGACAACGGCGCCAAAAACTTGACCCACTTTTAATATGTATGTAATTTATGTTTATAGCAACAGCACCAAAAACTTGATCCCGCTTTAAATATAGATATATGATTTAATGTATAATATGGATTCTACACAAGTATATGTATCGTATCAAGTAATACAGGGCTCTAGTGGAGTCCAGGTTATCGATCCCACACGGAAGTTTTTAACAGATTTGTTATCAGCTAAATTAAAAGGAATTACTTACTAATATAGTAAACGGAAATTAAAAGTAACTATTGCAAACTAAAGTAAACTAATGCTTGAAATAAGTTGATTTAAATAATTCAGAAAAAGTATCCTTCTCCTTATTTTTAGAAAATTAAGTGAATGATGAATTTAAATAGAATTTTTAAACTGTATTGTGACAAATAGGAGCATTCCTATTCTTTACCCTTTGGTCCAGGTGCAAAGAACACTGACTAATCCTATGTTTAATTACTGAATCTGCGGCTAGGCTGGGAGGATACTGGCTGCCACTTCGAGCTCCCACGTTCCCCTCACCTGAGGGCTAACATCTACACTTTAGCTCTCAAACAATAGGACCGAATTGAATATTTTAGTCTGTCACACTAAAATGTCCAATTCTACATCTGATAATTAATATTTCCTTATTTATTTGCACCCGCTTTCCAAGTCTTTTGACTTCCCTGAATATTGGATGTAATTTTTACTATAGTTGATAATTCAACATATTTTAACAACTCAATTGGCCAGATTGAAAGTAAATTAAGTTTTAAGTAAAAATTATCACAATTTATTTTAATATATTAGGTGCTTCTATTTAATTTCATCAATCCTCATAACTTTCAATAACAATGAGAAAGACTAAGAAAACTACTCAGAATGCATGGGAATAAAACAAAGCATGGATTTCATTTAAAGTTAACAACAATAAACAAAGATACTTATCTTAATTTCCTCCCCAAGCAGACTCCTTGAAGTTCCTTTTACTTTTCCTTCTAGTACAACAACTTCTAAATAGCACTCAAATAAACTAAAGAAACTCGCTAAACACAATCAAACTTACTAAAATAGACACATAAAAGACTCTAGAGAAACTTTTTTAAGACTCAAAAAACACACACAGACACTAGAATTCAGCCTCTATTTATAGAGGTAAGCAAAGGGCCAAGGGGTGCTTAAACACCTCTTCAAAAAGTGTCCAGGTTCAATGTATTTGTATTTTAAACTTGCTCGCCGTCGGCGAGAAACGATCTCGTCGTCAGCGGGGCTTCTAGAAGGTCTTCAAACCACGAGATCTCGCTGTCAGAGGGCTCGGGCTCGCTGTCGGCGAGGTAGTTATAATTCCTTCAGAAATTCTCTTCACGATCTCGCCGTCGGTGGCCTCAATCTCGTCGTCGGCGAAGTAGTTATATTTGCATGAATTTCCTCCTTTTTGATCCAAATTCGCTCCATTTCATGCTTTTTGCTTTCATCACTTATAAATCTTCATTCCTGCAATAAAATAAAGAAAGTATCTTCTTTAAAGTGCAATTTCATCAAAAATAGATATGAATTTCTTAATAATTTTTTTTGTGATCAATTTTTATTCCCCACTGTGGCTTATGATCAGAGGAATTTCCATAAAAAAATTGAAAATTATTGAAATTGATTTGGCCACTTAAACGAATTTTCTAAGTTAAATTCCATCTTTGGCATTAAAATAATTCTAATAATTAAAATACAACTCAAAAAATTACCAAATTTGTTTTGGGAGTTCTCTGTAATCAGAGGAACATAAGAAAAATAAAATTAGTATTAAAGTAAAATTTTCGTTTCTATGGGTATTTTAAATATTTAAATAATTAAAAATTTATAAAAATCATGAAATTAGTGAAATTGATGGAAATGTTCTAAATTGCCTTCTAATAAATTTGGAACAATTGGAACAATTTTTCTAACCCTCTAGTAATAGATATTAAAAGGTTAAAACAATTGTAAATCCTAAAAATGGATTTTCCTAATTTCTCACAAAAATAATTCTAATAATTTAAATAAAAATGAAAAAAATATGAAATTTATTTTTATAGATTCCCTGACCTCAGAGAGATTTTAGAAAATATAAAACTTAATTTTCTAAATAAATAATATTTTATTTTTCAATAATACCCCTTAAATTGAAATAACTATAACAATTAAATTAAAATTCAAAAAATCATGGTGGAAGGGGTCCACTAGTCTAAGTGAACCTCCAATAATTTTCTTTAAAAAAAATGTTGTGTTTTAAATAAGTTATAAAATTATCTTTGAAAATCTCCCTCTTGCATGAAAATAATTATAAAATTTAAATTAAAATTAGAAAAATCATATTTTTTTCCTCTGATGTATTAATTGACCCATTTAGTAGGATACCATAAAAATTCCAAAGTCATTTGCATTAAATTTGATTAATTATGAAGTATCAAGGCCTTAGGGGCAAAGTTGTAATTTTGAGGAGTTTAGCCTTAACCAATATTTAGGCTTAATCAAAGTGGGAAATAGGTACATGTTAAAATGATTGCCACATGAAGGGATAAGTGGTAGAAACCAATCTCACTCTTGTCACATTAAAGGATAAACCTATAATTTCATTAGCTAAATTAATTTAGAAGATAATCAAATTAAATGATCCTAAGATAGGGGTTTCTCTCATGGAAATATACCTAATGATTTAAAACCCCTAATTAATAATTTAATGATAATTCAATATTTTGATAAGAATCACGATAATAAGGACAACTTAACTTTCTTTTGTAAAATGTAATTATACCCACAAAAGTCTTAAGGGCTTAGTAGTAAACCAGGTTTAATTATATTTGACTAATGAAGTTTAGAAAAGAAAGTTTAACTAGTTAGAATTCTTAATGAATTAAGCTTGCCCTTAAGGGACATTACTCACTTATTTTATAAGAAAAATTTCAAATGACAATTACCCCATTTTTTGGATGACCAAAACATTAATGTTCATTGAGCATAAGGGTATGAAATAGATGGATCATTTAGTGAGTATGATAATTTCAAATGAACTCAAGAAAGTTTAAAAGGGTTGTGAAATATCTAAGTATTCTCTAGATCTTTTCACAAGTCTTCTGGACATCTTGTAGAACAACTGAGCTTATCATTGTTATTAAAGGAAAACATCTCTTAAATGAATTAAATAAGACCCACCAAGTTATTACATAGGGTTTTTGTTGACCTCATTTTTGATGAGGTCTTCTCTTTAGTACTTAGGATCTAGCCTTAGGCTTTTCCTTTGACTATCCTAGAGGACTAGAAATTGAACCCACCACTTAGAAATTCAAACCACTTCTCAACTCCCTGCAAACTCCACAAACTTGATTGTAGACCCCTAATCACCTAGAGGGTTGAAATCAAATGTGGAAGTTTAAAGGATGAGTTCTTATAGGACTCTTTGGCCTTAGGACTGCCCTGGGTGGCCTGGTCTGGTGAAGGACTGACTTACACACACACTACACCTATACACTACACTTTCACACACCTCCTAAAACCACACCTATACCCAACTTGACCTCCTGACTCATGAAGGTGATTCACATGGATGGTCCTTAACCCCTAAGCACTTGGCTAAGAGGGTTAGGAACAACATAGTGGATGCCTCAAATGAGTCCCTTCATGGCTCATGTGGGCTTGATATGGCTTCATGGCTCAAGTGGGCTTGATATGGCTTCATGGCTCAACCAAAATGATTTTATTCCACTTACATTCACCCAATCTTCAATTTTCCAAATTTTCAATTTTTGACTCACGGGCCCTGGACCCACTTAGCCTACCCAAAACCTCGAAATTACCCAAAATTTTCAAAATTCTACAAAATCACCCAAATTCCTCAAAATCAAGCTCAAACATTTCCTCACCAATCAAGTTGATCATCCATAGCCAAGAATACCAAAAATTCCAAAAATACCCCCAATACCCTCTAAATACCCATAATACCCCTCTTGACCCAAAAATCCAAAAATTCAGAAAATTCCCAGAAAATTCCTAGAAAATTCCAAAAAATCCCAAATATTCTCAATTTAATTTTGTTCAACTACACCATGGGTCAATTTTGTCAATTTACCCCACTTTTGTCAAAACCCCCAATTTGATCCATTTTAACCCTAAGTGAACCTAATGTCAAACCAAATATACCCAATTGACCCAAATTCTGGTCCAATTCAATTCTAAAGTTCAATCTAACATTCCCAACACCAATCTAGACCAAATCCAAGTCTAACTTGATTTATATTTGAACCCAATTTCATTTTGGACCTTAAAGCCCAATTTAGACCCATGACCCAAACTTAGCCCAAACTAACCCAATTCAACACCAACTAACCCCAAACCTTTTCTAAACCTTCCCTAACATCCCCACAAACAAAACACTAACATGATTTACCCAAAATTTAGACCCAAACCCCACTCAAATTCAACCCAAAGCCAAAAAGCCCAATTTTGACCTAAACCCAAACCTAACCCAAATAAACCCAAACCCCAAAATCAAAACCCAACCAAAGCCAAAACTTCTTTGAAACACTCCCATAAACATTTCCCAACATTTATTTTACATCAATTTCAATCCTAGCCCAACATTGGCCCAAGTTAGCCCAATTTGACCTATATTAGCCCATTTCCACCAAATACAAAAGCCTAAAATTGGCCCTAAAGCCCACATGGCAATTTCTTTTCATCGTACCTTTAATTGATATCACCCCTAAGTTTCAAAATCATCATTAAACCATTCCAAAACAAGCTTCATCCAAATTTTCACCAAAAATGCCAAGATTCCTAAAATCTACTTCCATGAAATTGACTAAGCTTTGCCCCAAGCCAAATGGAGCCATGAAGCCATGCACAAGCCATATGCAAGCCATGGAAGCCACTTTACACATCACCATGTCATTTTTGGCAAAGGGAGGGAGTCCTTTAATGATTCCCTTAAGGGTGATTAAGCCTTTTCATGACTCTTCTAAACCTTGATTAAACATAAATGTACTTAGATAGTGACTTCTCCCCACTAAGCTAGTCGACTTACCCGATTCCCTTAGCCCAAAAATCAGGCCTTGGAGGGTGAACCAAACCTAAATCCATGACTTGGACCCATTTGGACCCAAAATTAGCTCATCCCCCATTCCATCTAAATCAAGACCTTTACACATGGCCAATGCCAATTGACTGCACTAAGCCCCAGCCCTGACCTCCATGACCTTGAGGGTGACCTGACCCTGGCAGGCCATCCACCACAGCCGCCGGAAACCACCAGGCCGAGAGCTCACATGTGAGCCCAAACTTGGAATTCTCACTTGCTGAGCTGCCCCATCCCCAGTGGCCATTGTAGTTGTTCTTCTCTTGCCAAGAGCAGCTGATCCCAAGCCCTAACTCCCCTTGGGAGGCCCTCCACCCTCTCCTATTTAAACACCACCCCCTCTCGGCCATGGAAGGTGCTGAACCAGACCTTACTGAAACCCTACTAAAATTGCTCCAAAACACTCTCCATACTTAGAGCAGTTGATCCCCAGTGACAATTTGCCCTAATCCCCACCAACAGAGCCCAATTTCTCAGCCAAAATTCCACCCAAAACGAGGACACTTCTCCACAGTGGATCAATCCTCGAATTGATTGGTGCTACACCTTCACCAGACCAAGGGAACGAGTCCACCAGCAAAAGCTCCCTCTCCAGGCCACCCATCTGTTCCAGACTCCAAGCTTTGTGATCTGGCTTGGTCGAAATCATACCTAGGCAATTCACCAGACCAGGAGACTTCATCTGGAGCTTGCTGAGACCCAATCGAAGGTGACACAACCCTCAGATTGAATCCACACTTCTCTGAGCAAATGTGTGAGCTAACTCTTTATCCCGAGCTTCTGGAGATTCTCCATTTCAAATGCTTTAATTTCATTGCATGATCACCGTATAGATGTATTCATCTCTTCAAGATGAATCCATAGAGCACAAGAACACTAAAATCCGTTGAGAAATGAGTGAGTTCTAAGGGTTTTAGTGTGGATGGCTGTCGGGTGAGGACGCTTGGGGACGATGAACGGATGCCGTTCATTCCATACACACGCGGACGGAGGGCCAGGATCGCGCCGGATGAGGAGATGGAACGATACAGCGGGCCCCCGGAGCGCTGAGTTGGATGGCGGCGTCGAATGACAGCGCAACACGCGACGTTTCAGAGCTGCCGAAAATGGCGTGGCGCCGCGTGGATAAGTAGGAAATTAGGGTATTTTTTATTTATTTAATTCCCTAAAATTCAAAAATGCATAACATTGTGTAGAAAAATCAGAAAATAAAATAAAAATACCCTCTTGCTCAATGAACAGAGGAGAATAATGTAGAAAAGAAATCATTTAATTTCATCAAGTATTTTATTTTTAATGATTTATTTACCCTCTGCATTGTTTTAATTCTCCATGCATATAGGAAATTCACCACGGCACTAGATCATAGGGCTTTTGAAGCCTCTGAATTTGGGAACATTCCCCGAATTTTCCAAAGTCGAGGCCATCCCTATGAGAAGTTATTGATTTTTCAAATTCATGTTGCTGTTTTGAGTATTTTAAATCCAATAATTAGCATGTTGTGAAATAAATTCTAGAAAAATTTGGTGATGTTTCTTATGACCAGAGGACCCTTGGAAAAAAAGGTTTTGAATTAATTCACTTGGAATAACCCTAATTGGCCTAAACACCCAAAATAGGTCCCTAATTAATTAGAGCTAATCATACATCAAATTAGCTTGAAATCAATTCTCCACTGACGTTTAGGATCAGAGGAACCCACCATAAAAATTTGAAGTCAATTGGACTCAGTTAGCCCTACTAAATGGGTTGATTAAGCCATTTAGCCAATTTAAACTTTAAAAATTCATAACTTTCAAAATACTTTTAAAAAATTCACCAAATTGGTTTTGGAGCCTCTTTGATATCAGGGGAATTTAAGAAAATTAAAATTATAATTTTCTAAAAAAGTTGATTTTTTGCATTATTTTAATATTTTAATAATTAAAAAATTATAAAAATCACAAAAATAATAAAATTCACCAAAATGTCACATTTTGAATTTTAATCACTTAGGAACAAACTCCATATTTTTCTTAGGTCTATTTGATGAGATATTAAATTTTAAAGCCCTAAGGTAATTTTAAAATTAAAAAATGTATTTTTTAGCATTTCCACTAAAATAATTCTAATAAATCAAAGAAAAATCAGAAAATTGTAAAAATTGATTCTTTGATTTCCTTGATATCAGAGAGATTTTTGAAAAATATAAAATTTATTTTTCAACCTTTATTTTATTTTTAAATTAATTAATACTCCAAAACTCAAAATAATTATAATAAAAAGAATATAATTCAAAAAATCACCAAAATTGGCCCAAGTGGTCCTCTAGTCATCAGGAATGTCCAATAATTTTCTTAAGGACAGAAACTTTCCCTTGGTCATATTATTAAATTTTCCTTGGAAATCCCTATTTTCCACCAAAAATAATTACATAAATAAATTAAATACAGAAAAATCACATTTTCTCCTCTCATGTCTTTATTGACATATGAGTGAAGTCACATAAAAATTTCAAGTTTATTTAAGCTCAATTTAGTGAGTTATGAAATTATTAAGCTTGAAGGGCAAAATGGTAATTAAAATTTTAACCCTTAATTAAAACTTTAGGCTTAATAAAATTAAAGAGTAAAATATTTAATCTTAATCTGATTTGGATGATTAAAATTTAAATAATTAAAGAGTAGAAACCTACCAAACAATTTGAAAATAATTAAAATAAACCTTAATTAAATAATTGATTAAATTTGGAAGAATAATAAAATTGGAATTATTAAAATAGGGATATTATTAGGAAGAGATTTGTTCTTTAATTTAAGAATCCCTAAATTAATCATGTCCATAATATTTAATTCCTAATTAAAATGATAATCCAAGTTTAAGATTTAAAATGCTAAAAGACTTAATCATTAAATTAAATTAAAGTTAAATTATTTAAATTAAACCCTTTTAAAATTTCAATTAAATTAAAATTAAAAGTAAAATTATATTAAAATTTAAATTAAATTAAATTAAATAAAGTTAAATTAAAACCTATTAAATTAAATCAAATTAAACTAAATTAATTAAATATAATTAAATTAAAACATATTAAATTAAATTAAATTAAATTAAATTAAATCAAATTAAATTAAATCAAATTAAATTAAATTAAATTAAAGCATATCAAATCAAACTAAATTAAATTAAATTAAATAAAAAAATAAGATCAAGTTAAAATTAAAATTAATTTAAATTAAATAAATTAAATTAAAATTGAAACTAAACCAAATTAAATTAAATTAAAGTTAAATTAAATTGAATTAAAAAATAACATTACCTAAGACATAAAGAAATTCAAAATAAAGCAACTTGAACACTATTCCAATTTTAAACCCGTTAACTGAAATTAAATTAAATCACAAACCATTTGAACACCAATTTGCCCTCGAAAGCTTTGGTTATCATAACTCTTAAATAGAACGTTAAATGAAATGTTACTTCACCTATAGGATATTCAAATGTCCTAGTTCACTCGAGCAAGATAACAAAACTCGAATTCCCGACGATTAATTCATTTGTATGATTAAATTCATTCGGACTTAAAACAATTCTAAGCAATATTGAAAAGATGTTTAAGATTCTTCTTAAGTACTTCCTCAATATGATGGGATGTTTATAAGAACAACTAAACTTAATTGTTCTTTGATGAAGAAAATCATCCTCAAACCAAAACACAAGAACCTAGACGTCATAGGAGATGACTAGCTATAGGATTAGGAACTTGTTAGAAAACCATAACCCTTCCCTTAGCTTTACCTAGGAACTTGCTTAAAATATTCTAAATTGTGTTTAAGTGCAGCTCGGGATGACGGGAAGACCCTCCAGTACGCTTTTATTTTATTGCAATTTACTTTCGCAATTTACTTTATTGCAAATGCACTTTACTTTTCTTGCATGATAAACAACCGTTGCATGAAAACCCACACCTTTAGGATAGTCCCTAAAACTGAAACCAAAACTAAATTAAAAGTCATTGCAAGATAAAATTCACCGCCACAACATTTCAAAATATAAAATAACTCAAAATTTAATCACAAACGTAACACAAAACTCGCAATTACAACTAAATTAAAACGTCTTGTCGGATGATCGGGAATACCTCGTATGATGTAACCTACGTGTTGCTAACGGGATTTCCCACGGTCTAAATGAAAGTGTGGAACTCATTCAGTTGAGTTTTGTAAATTCATCCGGACTAAGTGAATCCGATAAAAATAACGATGCCGAAGGATGGAACCGTGGGATCTTAACCTGTGTTGTTATAATCAACTTTAAGATTTGTTTTAAATAAAATATAAAAAACATTTGGATTTTAAGATTTTCTCTAAACCGTAACACTTCTCTCATCTCCTCGATTCATGACTTCTAAAACTAAACCCCCGCAACAACAAGGAGCTCGGAGCATGGTAGGGCGGCGCGACCATCGTCATCAAGAAAACCCGAGTCTACTTCAAGAAAACTTTCGTAGAATTAAATAACTAGGCCATAGGACTTCGAGGTAGTTTGCTTAGTGCAACATAAATCCTCAACCTTTTGTTAGGCATTTGCATTGCAAATTAAGCCCTAACCGGTTTTAGGATTCCGAGGTAGTCGTCCGATACGACATAAACCCTCACGTCTTCGAGGCTATTTGTGTGATCACATCATACGAATATAAGTCCAAATTAATTAAAATTGGCAAGATTGAAACATTAAATAAACATTAGAACTTTCTTAAATCTAAGCCAAACAATAGGATAGTTGGGAAATTACCGAAGTTCGCTTCGAATCTGTGATTTCCCCTACCTTTCTTCCTTTGAATTCCCAAAACAAAATGTCCCAAACTTGATCCATTCCCTATTGAAATTCCAAAATCCAATCCTTTGAAAACCTTAAACTTTGAGATTCTTGAGAGCAAAATTATTGATTATTATCGAGAGTTTTCTTAGGTGATTCCCGTCACTTAAGATGTAATTAACTATAGGGGCTTGCCCTTATAGGAATTTTAAGAACCTGGTAATATAAACCTTGTTTAATGCTTTCATATTAAGCAGGGAATTTGTAGGCTTATAAAATTGGTTCACGTACCAAACAGATGTCACAAATCATCTAGTTTATTTAATTGAGCCTCATCACCAAACCGTGTGTCTATTCTTCGAGATAGATACACAGCTAGTGTTGCGGTGCTGGTTTATATAAACTATTCGGGATGTGAGATCAGTTTGATTTCATATCTTAAAATCTTCAAATTTAACATTATTTTCAAAATCAAATACTACTTTTCAAATTATTTAATTAAATTAAATTAAAAAATTCACCGACAATTTCTGTTAGGCGACCCCCTTTTTTTAAAATAAAACACAACCTAAAAATAATGCCGACAACTTCTGGCGACTCCGCTGGGGAGAATTCCTCTCTCCATTTTAATCAGACAACTCTGCTTTTAAAAATTGGTAGTGTATCCATGTTCCTAGTGGATCAAACTACCCTTCTTTCCATTGGAATACAATGTTCATTTCTACCTTGAACAAGTATAGCCAACATTCTCTCGGATTTAGGAGCCACTCGCTTAGACACCCCTAAACAGAGAGGTTCCGAGATCCTTTTACCTCATTTCCGAGGTGGGGTGGACCCCTAATAGGTATTAGTTTAGAGCGGTCTTGCGGGTCGAGAAATTTCTACAAGACTTTCTCTCCTCGTTCTAGTTCCTAATCAATTCCTTTTACCCTTCCTACAACTCTCCTTCTTTTAATAATTCTCCCTCCTAACGAACAAATCTTTCCGAAAGACAATCTTCCTTTAATACCACAAATACACTAAGATAAACAGAAATGTGTTCGGACTCTTTCTTTTTCGTCATAAGTTATACGATAAGAAGAAGCACGATTCGGGGACTAACACTTAGAATCTGCCCTGCAGAAATGGAAGCCCCAAAACTGATCTTCTCCTTCGTCAGTGGACTCGACCTGGCAATATTCAAGGACGAATTGCCTGACAATGGAAGTATTCGATTCGGACAAGGATTCGGGGACACCGACATCAAAATCCCCGAAGTCACTCTATTTTCACTCACAAGCAAAGTACCAGAAACTGAGAAGCCGTTGATTGAGTTCAACCTCAAGTCAACTCGCCAATTCCCTCCTCTCGCAAAAGATTCCAACCGAGAGGAGTACCGCCGTTCACGTGAAGGACCGTTGTTGCTACCCCCACCGGTCCAGCTTGTCTCGCACCTACCCCGGCTCCTCGCCAAACTAAAGGGGAAGGAAATTCGTAACTATGGTGAACCCGTTACCGTGGAGGGTACGGACCTTCTCGTGAGACCTTCCGTTTTTGAAATCGGGTCCAGCCTCTAGAATTCCATCGCCGACACGGACTCAAAGAAGGAACGAAGTAGAAGGATCACTAGAGAAGCCGTAGCCGCCGAGTTACTTTCCCGGAGGAAATCCCGGAATCGCCCGAGTATACACCGCCGCTCGAATACATACCACTTTTGGGAGGAAGTAGATTCCATCCCCTTTCCGCCGCAGAGGATGAAGAAAATGTTCGCAAGATTGCTGCCGCATTGCCTCAGCCCGTATATTACAATGATAGCCGTAAGAAAAGGGCCAAAACTACGCCATTTGCCCGACTGCAAACTTTGATAGAGAAGTTAGCAAAGAAGAAAAGGTACCCTGTATCAGAAATTTTAAGAAGGATAGGGCGGGTGCCAGTCAAATCTCGTCTTGGGCCGCGAGTAGAACCTGCTATCGCTGCAGAAGAGCCAAATAAGAGAATGAAAGCTAGTCCGCCCGTCGTTGTTTCAGGACTACAGATTAGGGAGGATACCACCATCCAACATTTCGCCGACGTACCATCCGGTCCTAGTACCTTCTGCCGCTAGAAGGATGGTATGGTGTCCCACTACTCGGACAATTAAGATTGAAACAACGAACTCGAGAAGGAAAGTCTTGTCGAGAGACTTGAATTTGAAGAAAGTGCTACCGCAAAGAAAGGGGACTCATGAGAAGGAAACCCGACAGTTATCACATGAAAACTGCAAGGATGTACAGAAAAGACCGCTAGAAGATGCTATGGAAAAGCTAAGAACTGATATTCGGCGATTAGCAAGGGAAAGAGAAGAGAAATTCGGAGATGAGATTGATTCGTCAGAGTTCATGAATGATGAATATGCTGAAATTAACATGGTTGAAACACGAGCTTCGTCAGCTTCACAAAGTGCTCCTACAGCCGCAGAAAGAGAGGAGCCGGAAGTAATGAGGAGGCAGCTTCAAGAGAACGATGATATGATGGCCCAAATGGCAAAAAGGATGGAAGAGATGGCTGTAGCCCTAGCCACTCTCCAGAGTCAAGTGCAACCCCAAAGAGAAACACCCGCAGAAGTCATTCACATTGTAGATGGAGGAAAGGAGATTACGTCCGTCAACGGGGATGATCAGTTAAAGAAGGATGCAACACAAAGCATGATTCCGAAAAGGATATCAAGAACTTGGTGGAACAAAGCAAGTGCGAGAAGCCTTGGCACAATCAAAGAGCTGGACATCCATTCGGACGGGTAGACCTTACCCTAAAGAATTCGACGCCGTCCAATATTCGAAAGGCTTTGTACCACCTCTCGTTCAAGACCTTTGATGGAACCGAAAACCCTCGGCAAGCATGTTGCACATTTTCGTGCCGCTTGTTGCAATGCCGGCGGAAGTGATGCCTTACTCTTCGTACAATTTGTCGCCAGCTCGTCGTGGATCGCCTTTCATTGGTATGCGGAATTACCAAACGGTTCGGTGAAGACATTTTCGAATTAGAGAACCTCTTCATTAAGCGATTTGCCGGAGCTCAAGCACCACATCACTATAGGTGATTTAGTGGTAGAGAAGCGTAGCCGAACGAAACTTTAGTGGATTACATACTTCGATGGAGGAATCTAAGTATGAAGTGTGAGCCACAGCTACAAGAACAGCATGCAATTGGCATTTTACTAAAGAGCATTCACGGCCCGATAGCACTTCTCCTCAAGGGATTTACTATTAAGACTTTCGAGAAGTTGTTAAGCAAGGCCGGAAGCTTGCAAGAGGAGGCGAAGCAATTAAGTTTCACCCACAAAGCAGACAAACAGAAGCCCGTGAAAACTTTTGAAAAGAAGTCCTTGATAGTTGCAGCAATCGACAAAGGCAAGAAACCGATACAAATATCGTCAGAACGGCCGCAGCAACCTCAACGTAATTACCAGCAACCCCGACCCAGCTATCAGTCATCTCAACATTACGAACAACCGCCTCGTCCGCAACGTACGTTAAGGGAGCTTCTAAGCAGGGAGTATCCGTTTAAGAATGAGGCAGTTGTTTCACAGTCTGATGAAGACTCCAGATTTTCAACTGCTAGAACCTAAGAGACGAGAAGAAGCCGACAAGAAAGGTGATCCCAAGTTTTGCCCTTACCATCGGATGCTTGGGGACAAGATAGAAGATTGTATTACCTTCAAAAGTTGGCTCAACGACAATCTTCAGAAAGGGAATATAACGATCCCAAAGGAATACATGAAGGAACCCCAGAAAGGAGGTTCCGTCAATGTTGTCTCGACTGATCTCATTGTTTCGATAGATACCTATGCAACTGATGATGGATGGGCTTCCGCTTGGACAAGGTCTTCGAAAAAGATTTTGGATCACATCCAAACCGCTTCGGTGCGAGCCTCAATTCAGAGTTCGAAACCTATTAAGTCGACACTATCACTTGAGATAGAAGAACCACCTCAACAAGAGACAATTGAAGAGAAGAAGAAAATCGACGAAGAAGAGAGGACCGAGGCTCCTAAGGCTAGACTAGGGGCTGCTTATCCTAGGATAGTTGTTTCCGATTCAGGGGAGAAATCCCTCGAACCTCTGACTCTGTATGATTATCTGCTCACTCCGGTGGGATCTTATAATGATAAGGGATATGGCGTTGGCTACGTTTTGACTGTTTCTAAAGATTACGTAACTAGCAACAATCCGTACATCGATTTCGATACAAATGATAATTCTCAAATCATACACAATCTCGACGCTCACAATGACGAAGAAGACATCCATCAAGGAGGCTACGAGAGTTCAAGAAGCAACGAATCTATTTGCGAGTTTCGAGGAGCTCCAGTCACAATAGAGTTAGAGCCTTCAGATTCTGAAACTAATCCAGAAGAACCTGTCATTCCGATTCAAGAGGAGACACTAGCAAACTCAATACTAGATTCAGAAGAAATTACAGAGGTTAACTTAAGACGTGGAAGAGTTCTACCTCCGAGAATGGGTCCAAAGGACAAAGGAAAGCAGGTGGTTGTTCAGGAAGAACCAACCCCGGCAGAAGAAATACCCATTCGAGAAGAAGCCGAGACACATGGAAATAAAGTGGACTAAAACTTGCTAGCCCATCTTAGGAAACTACCGGCCAAACTGAGCATCTACGACGCTCTCATCTTATCAAAGGAGATGAGAGAAGCTCGATCAAGGCCTTACTTCGATCCGGAAATTCGCTTAGCTCAAATGGCCGGAGATTCCTTAGATGAGGTTTGTTCGTTAAAGGAACAGCGAGGTGTCACCTTCACGGACAATGACCTACTACTTGGGACACCAGACCACAACCGAATGTTATACATTTCAGTTACAATTGGAAAGTTTACACTCTCTAGAGTAATGGTGGATCCAGGAGCATCAATCAATATAATGAATCTTCGAACGCTAGCATACTTGGAAATTGATGCTCGCGAGCTTGAAGCAGATAAAATGTTATTAAGAGGATTCAACCAGAAAGGAGAAAGAGCCCTCGGATCAATAACACTAGTAATGAAGACCGGTGACTTAGCAAAGTCAACCGCAAAATTTCACATAATTGATTCAGAAAAGTTGTTCAACGCTCTACTGGGCCGACCATGGATACATGAAAACAGGATGGTACCATCATCCCTACACCAGTGCATCAAATACTACGATGGAGGGGAACAGTGCATCAAAGGTGACTTACAACCATTCTCCGTACATGAAATTGGAATCCATGAAGATGCAGCTTATTATGCACCTCCGAAGAAAACAATTTTCTCCATAGATACCATAATGAATGAAGCAAAGGAAATTCGGGATGACGAAGAACCCGAAGTTCTAGTCCAACGCTCACTCACCACTCCCTTACGGCGAGATGGTGAAGGTTTCTCCACAACTCGCATCCGAGGTCGAGGCCAGGGACGAGGTCGTGGCAGAGACGTTAGGACAGTTGGACAGAGGAAACCAGCCATCAATGTTGATTGGGAAGACAGTTCTGAAGAAGAAAAAGAGATCAAGCAAGAAGCAGCGACAATAAGTCGGAAGAAGCCGCAATTCAGGATCCCGCTCGAAGATGAAAAGAATGAAGAATATAAATCGATGTACGAGAAGATTAACCACTATTTACATACTATGACCCTGACCCCGATTCATTCTAATAAGATCGAGGGTATGGTGGTCAAAGAGGTACGTAGCGGCGGTGCAAAGCCAATCAAATTCTACCGTGGTGCTCCTTCCTCCAAAACCGAAAATAATGTACAATTCGAAGATGTCACTTCATCGAATTAATGGAATTACCTTTTGAGTGGTACTCTCCCCGTGTTCAAAATTTAATTCGCCGTGGTTTCTCACCTCGACAATGGACAAAAAGGTCAATCACAACATTTTGAAAAATTATGGAATAACTCGGTCGTCCACCCAATTCAAAGCATGGTCTCGGATTCGGCACAGTAGGATCGACCGACGATACCGAATTTTGCTTGGTTGTCACTTACGAGTCTAATGAAAACCGCATGGAAACTACAAAAGAATTTGATGATTTACAAATTGGAGACGCTCCACCAGAATTCGAAGAAGAGATCAAATCTACAATAAATGAGTTAACGGAAGTTAACTTAGGTACTAGCGAAGAACCTAGACCTACCTTTGTTAGCTCCTTACTTAATAAAGAGGACTCCGAAGAAATAATCAAGTTATTAATGGAATTTAAAGACTGTTTTGCTTGGAACTACGATGAGATGCCAGGATTAGCTCCAGAGGTCGCAGTCCATAAGCTAGGAGTGGATCCTACTTCGTCCCGACCGGACAAGGTCCCAGAAGAATGCGTCTAGAAATCGAACAACAAGTCAAAGCTGAAGTTAAAAAGCTAATAGATGCTAAATTTGTACGTGAAGAACAATACCCTACTTGGTTAGTCAATGTGGTGCCAGTCAGAAAGAAGAATGGTCAGATCAGAATTTGTGCGGATTTCAGAGATTTAAACAAAGCATGTCCAAAGGATGAATTCCCTCTACCGATCCCATAATTAATGATCGACATTGCTTCAACACATGAAATATTCTCATTCATGGATGGATCTTCGAGATACAACCGGATAAAAATGGCTTCGTAAGATGAAAAACTTACAGACATTCGTAACGCCGATCGGAGTATATTGCTACACAAGTTGATGCCATTCGGACCGAAGAACGCAGGAGCAACATACCGTAGAGCGATGACAAGAATTTTTGATGATCTCATCCACAATCAAGTCGAATGCTACGTGGACGATGTGGTCATCAAAAGCAAAGTAAAGGACAACCACCTATATGATTCGAGAATTATTTTCGAACAATTAAGACAATTTAACCTTAAGATGAATCCCTTAAAATGCACCTTCGGCGTCACCTCCGGAAATTCTTAGGATTCGTTGTCCGACATCGTGGAATTGAAATCGACCCGAAAAGATTAAAGCTATCTTAGAATTGCCGCCTCCCAAAACCTTAAAACAACTACGATCTTTTCAAGGGAAGCCGGCATATCTTCGACGCTTTATCTCAAACTTGTCGTAGGTGTCAACCTTTCTCGCACTAGTTAAAAAGGATGCCAAATTTATTTGGGAATAGAAATGTCGAAGGCCTTCGAGGACATTAAACAATATTTAATGACACCTCTTGTCTTAGCAGCCCCGAGCCTCAGTAGACCGCCGATACTTTATACCGCGGCCCTGGACGACTCCCTCGGAGCCCCGCTAGCCTGTGTCAATGATGAGGGTAAAGAAAATGCTCTTTACTACCTAAGCCGTCGTTTACTTTCGACGGAAATAAGGTATCCCACAATTGAAAAGCATTGTTTGTCCCCGATCTTCGCCGCTCAAAAGCTCGTGCACTACATGCTTTCTCATAAGGTCAACCTAATCTCAAAATTTAATCCATTGCAATACTTGATGACTCGTCCAACGCTTTCCAGCAGACTTGCCAGATGGTCAATGATATTATTGCAATTCGATATAACTTTCGTGCCTCTTCGTGCCGTAAAGGGACAATTCTTAGCAGACTTCCTCGCAGCACACCCTTTGCAGGTAGAATCTCCTCTCAATGACAATTTTCCAGATGAACAAATAATGAGTTTAGAAGACCCCGAAGATCAACGTTGGGAATTATATTTCGACGGAGCATCTTCAGCACACAAAGACGAAGAATCGCGAGTGATAATGCCCGGTAAGGCAGGGATCGGATTAATCTTTATAACACCGAAGTGGGGGATGTTAAGATACTCCTACCACTTGACAGAGCCGTGTACAAACAACGAAGCAGAATACGAAGCCCGCATAACCGGACTTGAATTAACTATTTAAATGGGGATAACAGACATCAACATCTACGGGGATTCGCTGTTAATCATTCAACAGATCGCCGGACAGTACAGAATTTTAAAACCAAGACTCGAGCAATACTTCTGGTATGCCATACAGTTGTTGGAACAGATTCCGAATGTGACAATCTACAAAATTCCCAAGAAAGAAAATGCTTTAGCAGATGCGTTAGCTCGCCTCGCAAAAGAATTTGCTTGTTTGCAAGATGAGTCGATAGAAGTGTCGGCTCACTCGACGTCGGTCCTATCACAAGCTCGACATAGACACAATACACAAATCGAAAAAGGAGAAGAATCGCGGTACAACAGTGACTAGAAAACAAAGAAAATTGGCGATAGCCATTAATGAACTACCCGCAAACAGAAAACTACCGGACGATAGGTCGCTAGCCCATCGTATCAAGAAAAACTCGTCCTACGCATTAATGAACAATACGTTATACGAAGGTCTTTTGATCAAATGTGGCTAAGGTGCCTAAGCGGGTCCGAGGCCCGTGAAATTGTTAAAGAGGTGCATTCAGGACTCCGTAGCGCTCACCGCCGGGTCCGAAGATGAAAATGAAAATTAAAAGATTAGGGTACTACCGGCCCTCGATGATGACCGATCGCATGAAAATCGCCAAGAGCCGTCACCAATGCCAAGTGCACGGAGTGGTTCTACACCAACCTCCAAATGTGCTACATCCGACAATTGCGTCGTGGCCATTTGAATGTTGGGGCACAGATATAGTGGGTCCAATAGAACTACCATCTTCAAAAGGACATCGCTTCATTCTTGTGGCTATAGATTACTTTTCCAAGTGGGCAGAGGCAGTTCCACTCAGAGAAGTGAAAGCACACTACGTGCTAGCGCTTTTCAAGAACCAAGTTGTCTACCGTTTCGGAGTGCCGCGCAGATTATCTCCGATAATGGGTCGCATTCGAAGCATGCAAATCAACAATTTTGTCGTGAGACACAGAATCGATCGGCGGTATTCAATAATTTACTACCAAGAGCAAATGGCCTGGCTGAGGCTTTTAATAAAACTCTCGTTCAAATCTTAAAGAAAACTTTGGATGATAATAAGAGAAATTGGCACGAGAAGTTATTAGAAGCCTTATGGGCCTACCGGACAACCTTCGTAACTCCTACTCAAGCTACACCTTACACTCGGTGTATGGGTCCGAGGCAAGATAGTTACCCTTAGAGGTTCAGCCTTCCTTCACTCAGAATTGCAGTTGAAAACAAAATCACGACATAAGAGAATGTCAAATTACGACTAGAAGAATTGGAAAGCCTGGAAGGGAAAAGACTTGCAGCGCATCAGAATTTAGAACTATACCAAGCTAAGATGGTTCAAGCCAATGACATATTGGTCCACCCAAGAACCTTCAAAGTTGGTGACTTAGTTCTCGTTCTCAAAAGACCTATTCTTGCACACCGCATGATAGGAGAAAAATTTGAACCCACTTGGGAAGGGCCATTTGTGGTTGAGGTAGTCTACTCAGGAGGCTCTTACCAGCTAGTGAATTGCCGAGGAGAACGACATATGCTTCCGATCAACGGACGATACTTGAAGAAGTATTATGCTACCTGATGTTTCAAAAGAATGAATTCTTCATCCCTAGAAGCACGGGCGAAGTAGTTACTTATGACGGGTCCGAACCCAAAAATAATAAAAAATGTGCTAAAATAAATAAAATCATGATAATAAAGTTTTCTTTGTTTTCTCTTCCATATGAAAATTTCTTTCCGGATCTTATGCCACTTCATTCCTATTAAATTTAAAAATATAAAAGTAATAAATAAAAAAAATTGTCTTTAATAAACATTTTCTTAATGTTCTTGTTCTTAGTACAGCCCCTGATCCTTTTTCTTGTCTTTTCGCAGGGAAATATCGAACGGGTGGTTGGTCCTGAACTTTAGAAATGGCGTAAGCCTTGCACTCGACGAAAAGAGGGTGAAAGATGGAGCGATAATAGAGATTGACTCGGACTTCGCACCAGCGAGCCCGCAATACGAGGAAAGTGACTCGGGTCCCGCTGACCGAGAGGAACCGCCCATCGATGACAAGTGATGAAAATGGGTGGCCCAAGCCACCAATCCAAAGAAGAAGAAAAGGAAAACAAACACCGAAGAAGACAAGAAAATTAAGTCCGTAGTCGCTACAAGCAGAGGGCGAGCTTGTCGGCGCCGCGCCCACGTAAACTCAGGAAGTACGAAGAGCTACTCTCACAGCAACTCAGCGAAGAAATAAAAATCGCCGTATCCGCAAGATGTTAACTAAACTAGCAGTGGACCAGCGCAACGAGGCAGTTGCTACTGCCAGTACGTATACTTCAAGGACGCCAGTTCACCAGGTACCTGAAGGAAGGAGGCCAGCTCCCAGGATGACAGAAGAAACCAGGGAAATCTCGAGGAAATTAGAAGAAGGAAGGCTACCACGCCACCAGATAAAGCCACCAGTAATGCATAACCTTGTTGCAAGAGCGACCCCGGAGGATGTCCCAACGGACACCATCCCCGAGGAGCCGAGGTATGCAGGAGAACGTGAAGGGATTGAGCCATATATCCCACAATACGTCACCAGGCCTCTCCATTTGCAGATTATTCCAGAATATGAGCTAGAAAGAATGCAGAATGTCGAGAAGAAAACTTTTGAATACTTCGAGAGAATCGAGGCGAAGGATCAATATATTAGAAGGCCTCGAGCTACATACGGACGTGTTCTCGAATACGAACAACGACAAATCGTGGATCGCATCCGGGATTTGAAAAGAATGGGCCGAGCGGGCCGCCTAAGAGAAAACACTTACTCGGAACCCCGGAGATGGATGCCGTGGAAAGGAAGAATTACAATACAGTGTGGATGTCGCTACAACTTCGCAGAAGATAGGAAGGGAAACCCACCGGGATACTCCGTCATGGCCGGTGGATCCAATGCCATTAGTCATCAAAAGGATGGTAAAAAGAATGATCGCATGGAGGGTACCGCCAGCGGATTGCATACCCAACAGCTTGCATCATTAACATTTACAAGAAGGGTGACCGCATACCCCCGCACATAGATCACCACGACTTTGTCGACCTTTCGCACGCTTTCTTTTCGAACGAGTGTAATATCATGTTCGGATCTGACCTCCGGATAGCAGGCCCAGGTGAGTTCCGAGGGCCAGTAAAGATACCATTACCGGTAGGTTCCTTCATGATACTGAAGGGCAACAGAACAAATGTCGCTAAACATTGCATACCGGGAGTACCAATGAAGCGGATCTCAGTTACTTTCAGAAGGATGGATGACAGGAAAGCACCTTACCACTTCCAGCCATACCCGGAGCTAGAGAGCCTCCGGCCTTACGAGCTGTGAGTTACATGGAAAATATCACACCTCCAACGTACATCCATACGACATCCTTGCCAAGGATGGCTTGGAAGGTGATGTTATTGACCATGTACCTCACTATTCAGACATGGATTTCTGGCAGATACCTTCTTTGGATGGATCGACAATGATCATACATAGTCCATTTTGAGTCTACATGGATTGTATGAGATGTATTCCAGATCGAGTTGTATGATGTATCTTCAACATGATTGGAATGAAAGTAACCATGTCACATTTTTGGCCTTCACCTCTTTTGTGCAAGTTGACTAAGAAACGCCATTAAAGTTAAATGAACTTTGAACAAATAACAGAAAAGAAACAAAAAAGAATAAAAGAAAACTTTCCTTAAAAATCTAAATAAAAAATGATGAACTCCAAGTTCACGATAAAATAAAATTTGAATCGTTAAAGGACAAACAAAATAAACACAAATTTTAAATCAAATCTCAATCAAATTTTAAATTCAACCTTCCAAATTCCAAATCAAATCTCAATCAAATTTTAAATTCAACCTTCCAGATTCCAAATCAAATCTCAATCAAATTTTAAATTCAATCTTTCCAGATCTCAAATCAAATCTCAATCAAAATCAAATTCTTGGGGTTGAGGATTTTACATCCGAGACTGCATTGTTTTAGGATTTTTTCCCTATCGCAATGAAATACATAAAATTCAAGCTTTTGGGGTTGAGGATTTTACATCCGAGACTGCATTGCTTTAGGATTCTTTCCATATCGCAATGAAATACATCAAATTCAAGCTTTGGGGTCGAGGATTTTACATCCGAGACCGCATTGCTTTAGGATTCTTTCCCTATTGCAATGAAATACATCAAAATCAAATTTTTGGGGTTGAGGATTTTACATCCGAGACTGCATTGCTTTAGGATTCTTTCCCTATTAAAATGAAATACACCAAAATCAAATTCTTGAGGTTGAGGATTTTACATCCGAAACTGCATTTCTTTAGGATTCTTTCCCTATCGCAATGAAATACATCAAAATCAAATTCTTGGGGTTGAGGATTTTACATCCGATACTGCATTGCTTTAGGATTCTTTCCCTATCACAATGAAATACATCAAAATCAAATTCTTGAGGTTGAGGATTTTACATCCGAGACCGCATTGCTTTAGGATTCTTTCCCTATCGCAATGAAATACATCAAAATCAAACTTTTAGGGTCGAGGATTTTACAATCGAGACTGCATTGCTTTAGGATTCTTTCCCTATCGCAATGAAATACATCAAAATCAAATTCTTGGGGTTGAGGATTTTACATCCGAGACTGCATTGCTTTAGGATTCTTTCCCTATTGCGATGAAATACATCCAAATCAAACTTTTGGGGTTGAGGATTTTACATCTGAGACTGCATTGCTTTAAGATTCTTTCCCTATCGCAATGGAATACATCAAAATCAAACTCTTGAGTTTAAGGATTTTACATCCAATACCGCATTACTCTGAGATCTCTCCTCATTGTAGTGGTTCAATCCAATCAATTTAATTTTCTTTTGAGGTTGAAGATGTTACATCTAAAACCACAAAATTCCAATTCTCATTTCAAGTTCGAATCCCTTCAAATTAATCTTGACAAAACTTCAATTTAAATTAAAACTCAAGCTAAAATCTAAACTTACACAACAAAACTTAAATTGAAACAAAATAAAATCTAAATTGAAATTCCCCCAGGTCATGTGATTTGGGATTCACCTCCTTTTCCTTTCCCAAGCGAGAGTTCAGGAATCTCCAGTCTTGGAAATATACCTGATACTCCCCAGCGGAAATTCCTCTACTTCGTCCTAAGTTTGTCACTTGGACATCTGTGTTAGTTTTGTTGATCTTTCCGGTCAACTCCAATATGCGCGGTGTGCTTGGTTAGCACACCACACCTATTGGGGGTTCATTTGTTGACCTCATTTTTGATGAGGTCTTCTCTTCTTCTCTTTAGTACTTAGGATCTAGCCTTAGGCTTTTCCTTTGACTATCCTAGAGGACTAGAAATGGAACCCACCACTTAGAAATTCAAACCACTTCTCAACTCCCTGAAAACTCCCCAAACTTGATTGTAGACCCCTAATCACTTAGAGGGTTGAAATCAAATGTGGAAGTTTAAAGGATGAGTTCCTATAGGACTCTTTGGCCTTAGGACTGCCCCCGGGTGGCTCGGTCCAGTGAAGGGCTGACTTACACACACACTACACCTATACACTACACTTTCACACACCTCCTAACACCACACCTATATCCAACTTGACCACCTGACTCATGAAGGTGATTCACATGGGTGGTCCTTAACCCCTAAGCACTTGGCTAAGAGGGTTAGGAACAACATAGTGGATGCCTCAAATGAGTCCCTTCATGGCTCATGTGGGCTTGATATGGCTTCATGGCTCAACCAAAATGATTTTATTCCACTTACATTCACCCAATCTTCAATTTTCCAAATTTTCAATTTTTGACCCCCGGGGCCCCGGACCCGCCTAGCCTACCCAAAACCCTTGAAATTACCCAAATTTTTCAAAATTCCTCAAAATCACCCAAATTCCTCAAAATCAAGCTCAAACATTTCCTCACCAATCAAGTTGATCATCCATAGCCAAAAATACCAAAAATTCCAAAAATACCCCCAATACCCTCCAAATACCCATAATACCCCTCTTGACCCAAAAATCCAAAAATTCAGAAAATTTCCAAAAAATTCCCAGAAAATTCCAAAAAATCCCAAATATTCCCAATTTCATTTTGTTCAACTACACCATGGGTCCATTTTGTCAATTTACACCACTTTTGTCAATACCCCCAATTTGACCCATTTTAACCCTAAGTGAACCCAATGTCAAACCAAACCTACCCAATTGACCCAAATTCTGGTCCAATTCAATTCTAAACTTCAATATAACATTCGAAACACCAATCTAGACCAAATCCAAGTCCAACTTGATTGACATTTGAACCCAATTTCATTTTGGACCTTAAAGCCCAATTTGGACCCATGACCCAAACTTAGCCCAAACTAACCCAATTCAACTCCAACTAACCCCAAACCTTTTCTAAACCTTCCCTAACATCCCCACAAACAAAACACTAACATGATTTACCCAAAATTTAGACCCAAACCCCACTCAAATTCAACCCAAAGCCAAAAAGCCCAATTTTGACCTAAACCCAAACCTAACCCAAATAAACCCAAACCCCAAAATCAAAACCCAACCAAAGCCAAAAATTCTTTGAAACACTCGCATAAACATTTCTCAACATTTATTTTACATCAATTTCAACCCTAGCCCAACATTAGCCCAAGTTAGCCCAATTTGACCTATATTAGCCCATTTCCACCAAATACAAAAGCCCAAAATTAGCCCTAAAGCCCACATGGAAATTTCTTTTCATCATACCTTTAATTGATATCACCCCTAAGTTTCAAAATCATCATTAAACCATTCCAAATCAAGCTTCATCCAAATTTCCACCAAAAATGCCAAGATTCCTAAAATCTACTTCCATGAAATTGACTAAGCTTTGCCCCAAGCCAAATGGAGCCATGAAGCCATGCACAAGCCATATGCAAGCCATGGAAGCCACTTTACACATCACCATGTCATTTTTGGCAAAGGGAGGGAGTCCTTTAATGATTCCCTTAAGGGTGATTAAGCCTTTTCATGACTCTTCTAAACCTTGATTAAACATAAATGTACTTAGATAGTGACTTCTCCCCACTAAGCTAGCTGACTTACCTGATTTCCTTAGCCCAAAAATCAGGCCTTGGAGGGTGAACCAAACCTAAATCCATGACTTGGACCTAAAATTAGCTCCTCCCCCATTCCATCTAAATCAAGCCCTTTACACATGGCCAATGCCAATTGACTGCACTAAGCCCCAGCCCTGACCTCCCTGACCTTGAGGGTGACCTGACCCTGGCCGGCCGACCACCACGACCGCCGGAAACCACTGTGCCGAGAGCTCACATGTGAGCCCAAACTTGGAATTCTCACCTGCTGAGCTGCCCCATCCCCAGTGGCCATTGTAGCTGTTCTTCTCTTGCCAAGAGCAGCTGATCCCAAGCCCTAACTCCCCCTGGGTGGCCATCCACCCTCTCCTATTTAAACACCAACCCCTCTCGGCCATTAGAGGTGTTGAACCAGACCTTACTGAAACCCTGCCAAAATTGCTCCAAAACAATCTCCATACTTAGAGCAGTTGATCCTCAGTGACAATTTGCCCTACTCCCCACCAACAGAGCCCAATTTCTCAGCCAAAATTCCACCCAAAACCAGGACACTTCTCCACAGTGGATCAATCCTCTAATTGATTGGTCCTACACCTTCACCAGACCAAGGGAAGGAGTCCACCTGCAAAGCCCCCTCTCCAGGCCACCCATCTGTTCCAGACTCCAAGCTTTGTGATCGGGCTTGGTTGAAATCATACCTAGGCAATTCTCCAGACCAGGAGACTTCATCTGGAGCTTGCTGGGACCCAATCGAAGGTGACACAACCCTCAGATTGAAGCCACACTTCTCTGAGCAAAGGTGTGAGCTAACTCTTTATCCCGAGCTTCTGGATATTCTCCATTTCAAATGCTTTAATTTCAATGCATGATCACCGTATAGATGTATTCGTCTCTTCAAGACGAATCCATAGAGCACAAGAACACGAAAATCCGTTGAGAAATGAGTGAGTTCTTAGGGTTTTAGTGTGGACGGCTCTCGGGTGAGGACGCTTGGGGACGATGAACGGATGCCGTTCATTCCATACACGCGCGGACGGACAGCCAGGATCGCGCCGGATGAGGAGATGGAACGATACAGCGGGCCCCCGGAGCGCTGAGTTGGATGGCGGCGTCGAATGGCAGCGCAACACGCGGCGTTTTGGAGCTGCCGAGGATGGCGTGGCGCCGCGTGGATAAGTAGGAAATTAGGGTATTTTTTTATTTATTTAATTCTCTAAACTTCAAAAATGCATAACTTTGTGTAGAAAAATCAGAAAAATAAAATAAAAATACCCTCTTGCTCAGTGAACAGAGGAGAATGATGTGGAAAAAAAATCATTTAATTTCAACAAGTATTTTATTTTTTATGATTTATTTACCCTCAGCATTGTTTTAATTCTCCATGCATATAGGAAATTCATCATGTCATGAGACCATAGGGCTTTTGAAGCCTCTGAATTTAGGAACATTCCTCGAATTTTCCAAAGTCAGAGGCCATCCCTATGAGAAGTTATTGATTTTTCAAATTCATATTGCTGTTTTGAGTATTTTAAATCCAATAATTAGCATGTTGTGAAATAAATTCTAGAAAAATTTGGTGATGTTTCTTATGACCGGAGGACCCTAGGAAAAATAGGTTTTGAATTAATTCACTTGGAATAACCCTAATTGGCCTAAACACCCAAAATAGGTCCCTAATTAATTAGAGCTAATCATACATCAAATTGGCTTGAAATCAATTCTCCACTGACCTTTAGGATCAGAGAAACCCACCATAAAAATTTGAAGTCAATTGGACTTAGTTAGCCCTACTAAATGGGTTGATTAAGCCATTTAGCCAATTTAAACTTTAAAAATTCATAACTTTCAAAATACTTTTCAAAAATTCACCAAATTGGTTTTGGAGCCTCTCTGATATCAGGGGAATTTAAGAAAATTAAAATTGTAATTTTCTAAAAAAGTTTATTTTTTGCATTATTTTAATATTTTAATAATTAAAAAATAATAAAAATCACAAAAATAATAAAATTCACCAAAATGTCACATTTTGAATTTTAATCACTTAGGAACAAACCCCATATTTTTCTTAGGTCTATTTGATGAGATATTAAATTTTAAAGCCCTAAGGTAATTTTAAAATTAAAAAAATGTTTTTTTTAGCATTTCCACTAAAATAATTCTAATAAATCAAAGAAAAATAAGAAAATTGTAAAAATAGATTCTTTGATTTCCTTGATATCAGAGAGATTTTTGAAAAATATAAAATTTATTTTTCAACCTTTATTTTATTTTTAAATTAATTAATACTCCAAAACTCAAAATAATTATAATAAAAAGAATATAATTCAAGAAATCACCAAAATTGGCCCAAGTGGTCCTCTAGTCATCAGGAATGTCCCATAATATTCTTATGGACAGAAACTTTCACTTGGTCATATTATTAAATTTTCCTTGGAAATCCCTATTTTCCACCAAAAATAATTACATAAATAAATTAAATACATAAAAATCACATTTTCTCCTCTCATGTCTTTATTGACATATGAGTGAAGTCACATAAAAATTTCAAGTTCATTTAAGCTCAATTTAGTGAGTTATGAAATCATTAAGCTTGAAGGGCAAAATGGTAATTAAAATTTTAACCCTTAATTAAAACTTTAGGCTTAATAAAATTAAAGAGTAAAATATTTAATCTTAATCTGATTTGGATGATTGAAATTTAAATAATTAAAGAGTAGAAACCTGCCAAACAATTTGAAAATAATTAAAATAAACCTTAATTAAATAATTGATTAAATTTGGAAGAATAGTAAAATTGGAATTATTAAAATAGGGATATTATTACGAAGAGATTTGTTCTTTAATTTAACAATCCCTAAATTAATCATCTCCATAATATTTAATTCCTAATTAAAATGATAATCCAAGTTTAAGATTTAAAATGCTAAGACTTAATCATTAAATTAAATTAAAGTTAAATTATTTAAATTAAACCCTTTTAAAATTTCAATTAAATTAAAATTAAAATTAAAATTAAATTAAATTAAATAAAATTAAATTAAAACATATTAAATTAAATCAAATTAAACTAAATTAATTAAATAAAATTAAATTAAAACATATTAAATTAAATTAAATTAAATTAAATTAAATTAAATTAAATCAAATTAAATTAAATCAAATTAAATTAAATTAAATTAAAGCATATCAAATCAAACTAAATTAAATTAAATTAAATAAAAATAAATAAAATCAAGTTAAAATTAAAATTAATTTAAATTAAATAAATTAAATTCAAATTGAAACTAAACCAAATTAAATTAAATTAAAGTTAAATTAAATTGAATTAAAAAATAACATCACCTAAGACACAAAGAAATTCAAAATAAAGCAACTTGAACACTATTCCAAATTTAAACCCGTTAACTGAGATTAAATTAAATGACAAACCATTTGAACACCAATTTGCCCTCGAAAGCTTTGGTTATCATAACTCCTAAACAGAACGTTAAATGAAATGTTACTTCACCTATAGGATATTCAAATGTCCTAGTTCATCGAGCAAGATAACAAAACTTGAATTCCCGGACGATTAATTCATTTGTATGATTAAATTCATTTGGACTTAAAACAATTCTAGCAATATTGAAAAGATGTTTAAGATTCTACTTAAGCTCTTCCTCAATATGATGGGATGTTTATAAGAACAACTAAACTTAATTGTTCTTTGATGAAGAAAATCGTCCTCAAACCAAAACACAAGAACCTAGACGTCATAGGAGATGACTAGCTATAGGATTAGAAACTTGGTAGAAAACCATAACCCTTCCCTTAGCTTTACCTAGGAACTTGCTTAAAATATTCTAAATTGTGTTTAAGTGTAGCCTGAGATGACGGGAAGACCCTCCAGGTACGCTTTTATTTTATTGCAATTTACTTTCTTGCAATTTACTTTATTGCAAATGCACTTTACTTTTCTTGCATGATAAACAGCTGTTGCATGAAAACCCACACCTTTAGGATAGTCCCTAAAACTGAAACCAAAACTAAATTAAAAGTCATTGCAAGATAAAATTCACCGCCACAACATTTCAAAATATAAAACAACTCAAAATTTAATCACAAACGGAAGACAAAACCGCAATTACAACTAAATTAAAACATCTCATTGGATGCTCGGGAATACCTCGGATGATGTAACCTACGTGTTGCTAACGGGATTTCCCATGGTCTAAATGAAAGTGTGGAACTCATTCGGTTGAGTTTAGCAAATTCATCTGGACTAAGTGAATCCGATAAAAATAACGATGCCGGAAGGATGGAACCGTGGGATCTTAACCGGTGTTGTTATAATCAACTTTAAGATTTGTTTTAAATAAAATATAAAAAACATTTGGATTTTAAGATTTTCTCTAAACCAGAACACTTCTCTCATCTCCTGATTCATGACTTCTAAAACTAAACCCCTGCAACAACAAGGAGCTCGGAGCATGGTGGGCAGCGCGGCCATCGTCATCAGCAAAACCTGAGTCTATTTCAGCAAAACTTTCGTAGAATTAAATAACTAGGCCATAGGACTTCGAGGTAGTTTGCTTAGTGCAACATAAATCCTCAACCTTTTGTTAGGTATTTGCATTGCAAATTAAGCCCTAACCGATTTTAGGATTCTGAGGTAGTCGTCCGATACGACATAAACCCTCACATCTTTGAGGCTATTTGTGTGATCACATCATACGAATATAAGTCCAAATTAATTAAAATTGGCAAGATTGAAACATTAAATAAACATTAGGACTTTCTTAAATCTAAGCCAAACAATAGGATAGTTGGGAAATTACCGAAGTTCGCTTCGAATCTGTGATTTCCCCTACCTTTCTTCCTTTGAATTCCCAAAACAAAATGTCCCAAACTTGATCCATTCCCTATTGAAATTCCAAAATCCAATCCTTTGAAAACCTTAAACTTTGAGATTCTTGAGAGCAGAATTATTGATTATTATCGAGAGTTTTCTTAGGTGATTCCCGTCTCTTAAGATGTAATTAACTATAGGGGCTTGCCCTTATAGGGAATTTTAAGAACCCACGTAATATAAACCCTGTTTAATGCTTTCATATTAAGCAGGGGAATTTGTAGGCTTATAAAATTGGTTCACAGACCAAACAGATGTCACAAATCATCTAGTTTATTTAATTGAGCCCCATCACCAAACTGTGTGTCTATTCTTCGAGATAGATACACAGTTTGTGTTGCGGTGCTGGTTTATATAAACTATTCGGGATGTGAGATCAGTTTGATTTCATATCTTAAAATCTTCAAATTTAACATTATTTTCAAAATCAAATACTACTTTTCAAATTATTTAATTAAATTAAATTAAAAAATTCACCGACAATTTCTGTTAGGCGACCCCCTTTTTTTAAAATAAAACACAACCTAAAAATAATGCCGACAACTTCTGGCGACTCCGCTGGGGAGAATTCCTCTCTCCATTATAATCAGACAACTCTGCTTTCAAAAATTGGTAGTGTATCCATGTTCCTAGTGGATCAAACTACCCTTCTTTCCATTGGAATACTATGTTCATTTCTTCCTTGAACAAGTATAGCCAACATTCTCTCGGATTTAGGAGCCACTGTTTAGACACCCCTAAACAGAGAGGTTCTGAGATCCTTTTACCTCATTTCTGAGGTGGGGTGGACCCCTAATAGGTATTAGTTTAGGAGCGATCTTGCGGGTCGAGAAATTTCTACAAGACTTTCTCTTCCTTTTCTAGTTCCTAATCAATTCCTTTTACCCTTCCTACAACTCTCCTTCTTTTAATAATTCTCCCTCTTAACGAACAAATCTTTCCGAAAGACAATCTTCCTTTAATACCACAAATACACTAAGATAAACAGAAATGTGTTCGGACTCTTTCTTTTTCGTCATAAGTTATACGATAAGAAGAAGCACGATTCGAGGACTAACACTTAGAATCTGCCCTGCAGAAATGGAAGCCCAAAAACTGATCTTCTCCTTCGTCAATGGACTCGACCTGGAAATATTCAAGGACGAACTGCCTGACAATGGAATTATTCGATTCGGACAAGGATTCGGGGACACCGACATCAAAATCCCCGACGTCACTCTATTTTCACTCACAAGCAAAGCACCAGAAACTGAGAAGCCGTTGATTGAGTTCAACCTCAAGTCAACTCGCGAATTCCCTCCTCTCGCAAAAGATTCCAACCGAGAGGAGTACCGCCGTCCACGAAGGACCGTTGTTGCTACCCCCACCGGTCTAGTTGTCTCCGCACCTACCCCGGCTCCCGCCAAACTAAAGGGGAAGGAAATTCGTAACTATGGTGAACCCGTTACCGTGGAGGGTACGGACCTCCTGTGAGACCTTCTGTTTTTGAAATCGGGTCCAGCTCTAGAATTCCATCGCTGACACGGACTCAATGAAGGAACAGAAGTAGAAGGATCGCTAGAGAAGCCAGAGTTGCTGAAGTTACTTTCCTGGAGGAAATCCCAGAACTGCCCGAGTATACACCGCTGCCCGAATACATACCACTTTTGGGAGGAAGTAGATTCCATCCCCTTTCCGCCACAGAGGATGAAGAAAATGTTCGCAAGATTGTTGCCGCATTGCCTCAGCCCGTATATTACAACGATAGCCGTAAGAAAAGGGCCAGAACTACGCCATTTGCTCGACTGCAAACTTTGATAGAGAAGTTAGCAAAGAAGAAAAGGTACCCTGTATCAGAAATTTTAAGAAGGATAGGGCGGGTACCAGTCAAATCTCGTCTTGGGCCGCGAGTAGAACCTGTTATCGCTGCAGAAGAGCCAAATAAGAGAATGAAAGCTAGTCCGCCCGTCGTTGTTTCAGGACTACAGATTAGAGAGGATACCACCATCCAACATTTCGCTGACAGACCATCCGGTCCTAGACCTTCTGCTGCTAGAAGGATGGTATGGTGTCCCACTACTGGACAATTAAGATTGAAACAAGAGCCTGAGAAGGAAAGTCTCGTCAGGAGACTTGAATTTGAAGAAAGCGCTACTGCAGTAAAGGGGACTCATGAGAAGGAAACCCGACAGTTATCACATGAAAACTGCAAGGATGTACAGAAAAGACCGCTAGAAGATGCTATGGAAAAGCTAAGAACTGATATTCGGCGATTAGCAAGGGAAAGAGAAGAGAAATTCGGAGATGAGATTGATTCGTCAGAGTTCATGAATAATGAATATGCTGAAATTAACATGGTTGAAACACGAGCTTCGTCAGCTTCACAAGGTGCTCCTACAACCGCAGAAAGAGAGGAGCCGGAAGTAATGAGGAGGCAGCTTCAAGAGAATGATGATATGATCGCCCAAATGGCAAAAAGGATGGAAGAGATGGCTGTAGCCCTAGCCACTCTCCAGAGTCAAGTGCAACCCCAAAGAGAAACACCCGCAGAAGTTATTATGGCATAGTCTTCGTCATTATAAAATCTGATCAGTAAATGTCTTCCATCCAATAGTTCAAGCTTCCAAGTGCCAATGAGGGTAAGTTCTTCAAAGAATTTTCTAACTGCATCCATCTTAGGGTGAACAAAGTGAAATGTCTTAACCAATGTTAATTTAACAACATCCTTCAATATTTGCATTTCATGGGTAGTAAATTTTATTGTTGGCTTCCCCTCCTTCAAACAGACAGGTCAGATAAAAGGAGCATCTCCTTTTCCAGCTGCAGTGTCTTGGAGGACTTGAGAAAAAACTAGATGGTCAAAAATTTTATGTGGAGCTTGGCCTTTCCCCACTACTCCTGCATATGTAGCCTTAGCCCATTGGGCATTTGTTTCAACTTCTATGAGAAAGTGGGAAGATATTGTGCAGCCCACCAACATAACCTAATAAAAATGAGACCAGACCCAACAAATAGCTCAGTATAAAGTCACTAGACTTTCCACATGGCTCAGAAAATGTCAAGCACCTCCACCAAGCTTTGAAATCAATGTAACAGTAAACAAAAAATTAAAAATCCAAAGACCCAGGAAGGGACTAGAGAATAAGGAATGCCCCCATAGCACCTTCAACACACCTACCTGGGCACTCTAAGTGAACACCACCAGCAGTTCACTGCCAAATACCACTATGCGCTGCTAGGAAGGGTTCATCCTGCTCCAAACCCTAGCAGAGCCAAACCTTGAGCTGCCAATATATATATATATATATATATATATATATATATATATATATATATATATATATATATATATATATATATATATTGGGGGGAAGGAGCTACTTTAGGCTCCCTACATGTTGATTGAAAAGGGTGAAGTTACAAAATATCCCAAATGGGAAACAAACATAACTCAGTACAACTCCACACCAAAAGGAAAAAACCTAAACTAAGATGTAAAAAAGTAAACCTATCCCAAAAATGTGTGCCCAATAACCACAAAATCCAAAGAAAATAGAAAAAGAAATGACTAAGATCCCAAGGAGTAAGGGGCTACTTGTAGGAGGAGCAAAAAACCAACATCAAGCCAGATAGATATCTGCATGTAGGAGAAAAACCGAAAGCCTAACTGTCAACCAATCCGAAGTAAGGAGCCTGCAGCTCATCGGCTTCAAAAACAGCTCGATTGGGGAGGGGGTCAACAGAGACAAGCAATTTTCCGAGTTGAGTTACCATTTACGGCGAGCCGGCTAGCGAGCTCGTTACCTTCCTTGTAAATGAATTGATACCTGATATCACAATGTTGGGAGATAGCTTTAATGTTGTTCATCCAATAAACATTGTGCCAACTTGGGTGATGAATGTTCTGCATTGATTTTAATAGAAGCTCTGAATCAGTTTCCACAATAAGAGAATGCCATTGGAAGGAAAGGGCAAGTCGTAAAGCTCCGAAAACTCGCAAAGAAATCGGCTTCAAGAACATCTTGTGCCACAATAGGAGTTTGGAAATAACAAAGGCAATTTCCATGGTGATTTCTGAAGACTCCCCCACAACCAGCACCCCCATCAGAGAAAGAACCAGCAGTGTTAATTTTGATGAAAGGATAAGGTGGGGTTTTCCAGTAGACAGTCAGGATTTTAAATCTTCTGGGGAGATTAGATACAGTAGAGTGAGGTATGGTGGGGAACTTTTTCAGCTGTATTAGTTTAGTGAGGTAGGAGTGGCAGTTCCCCACAACAGTAGAGACATTGTTGGTTCTATCCTCATACTTAATACTGTTTCTATGCATCCAAATAAACCATGCAATGATCAAAGGAACATCTCCCACTTTGGTCTTTTGCCAGGACAACCAGCAGTTGTGAAACTCATGCCATTCCAGGAGTAGTGTATTGATGTTAAGGAGATTTGTGACACCCTGCCACACCTCCTGAGAGAAACTGCAGGTAAAAAATATGTGCTGCAAGGAATCATCATTGGTCCCACAGAGATAACATTTAGAAGGCCCCCTGATTTCCTTGAGCTTAAGAATATCATCAGTAGGCAGCAGCTTATGGAACAGTCTCCAGGCAAAGAAAGACATAGATGGAGTCAGGTACTTGTTCCAGATTTTTCTACCCCATCTACAATGTGGCCACTCATTGATCTTAAGATAGATATGTTTGGTCAGGCTATGCAAACCACCACTGCACCAGACAATTTTATCTTCCTTGGTTCTGTCAAAAGGGAGGGAAGAAATTTGTTGAGCAGAAACAAGCGAGACCTAACTCCCTGCAGTTTGATAGTGGACCAATGCATATTTTCCTCAGCAGACAACCACGACTAAATGATGTTTTCCAGTGTTGGGGAGTGCTTGTTTCATATGAGGTGGACACCGCTTATCATACCAGAATCGAACCTCGGCCATTGCCTGCGCTCCCAATAGTATAAAGATTCAGCTAAGTCTCTATTAAGAATCATATGTTTCCAGATCTTAGAAATTCCTGGTTTAAGTTGGGCCATAGTGGGGTGACTATCATTGCAATATTTCCCTTTCATATAAACATCCCATAAAGAGCTTTGTTGTCTAAATTGTACAGTTTGTAGAAATTAACTTTCTGCAGTTGAAGGAGACCCTTGAATCCCAGCCCCCTGTACGGCTTATTTTTGAGTTATGTGTTTTATTTTGAAAAGAGGTCGCCTACAAAAATTGTCGGTGAATTTTTAATTTAATTTAAATAAATGATTTGAAAAGTAGTATTTGATTTTGAAAATAATTTTTAAATTTGAAGATTTTAAGATATGAAATCAAACTGATCTCACATCCCGAATAGTTTACATAAACGAGCACCGCACCACAAACTGTGTATCTATCCGAAGAATAGGCACACTGCTTGATAATGGGGCTCGATTAGATAAACTAGAAAGGTTTGTGACATCCGTTTGGCCTCGCGAACCAATTTTATAAGTCGACAAGTTCCCCGCTTAATATAAATGAATTAAGTAGGGTTTATATTACTCGGGTTCTTAAAATTCCCTATAAGGGCAAGCCCCTATAGTTAATTACATCTTAAGTGACGGGAATCACCTAAGAAAACTCTCGATAATAATCAGTAGTTCTGCTCTCAAGAATTTCAAAGGTTAAGTTTTCAAAGGATTGAATTTTGGAATTTCAATAGGGAATGGATCAAAATTGGAACATTTTATTTTGGGAATCTAAAGGAAAAAAGGTAGGAGAAATCACAGATTCAAAGCGAACTCCGGTAATTTCCCGACTATTCTATTGTTTGGCTTGGATTTAGGAAAGCCCTAATGTCTATTTAGTATTTTGATCTTGCCAATTTTAATTAGTTAGGACTTATATTCGTGTGATAAAATCATACAAATAGCCTCGAAGATGTGAGGGTTTATGTCGTATCGGACGACTACCTAAGAGTCCTAAGACCGGTTAGGGCTTAATTTACATGATATGATCATGCAAATGCCTAACGAAGAGTTGAGGATTTATGTTGCACTAGGCAAACTACCTCAAAGTCCTATGGTTTGGTTATTTAATTCTAAGAAAGTTTTGCTGAAGTAGATCCGAGTTTTGCTGATGACGATGGTCGTGCTGCCCACCATGCTCCGAGCTCCTTGTTGTTGCAGAGGTTTAGTTATAGAATTCATAAATCAGGAGATGAGAAAAGTGTTTTGGTTTAGAGAAAATCTTAATTTCCAAGTGTTTTTTATATTTTATTTAAAACAAATCTTAAAGCTGATTATAACAACACCGGTTAAGATCCCACGGTTCCATCCTTCCGGCATCGTTATTTTTATCGGATTCATTTAGTCTAGATGAATTTGCTAAACTCAACTAAATGAGTTCCACACTTTCATTTAGACCGTCGGAAATCCCGTTAGCAACACGTAGGTTACATCATCCGAGGTATTCCCGATCATCCAACAAGACGTTTTAATTTAGTTGTAATTGTAGTTTTGTGTTCTGTTTGTGATTAAATTTTGAGTTGTTTTATATTTTGAAATGTTGTGGCGGTGAATTTTATCTTGCAATGACTTTTAATTTAGTTTTGGTTTTAGTTTTAGGGCTACCCTAAAGGTGTGGGTTTTCATGCAACAGTTGTTTATCATGCAAGAAAAGTAAAGTGCATTTGCGATAAAGTAAATTGCAAGAAAGTAAATTGCAATAAAATAAAAGCGTACCTGGAGGGTCTTCCCGTCATCCTAGGCTGCACTTAAACACAATTTAGAATATTTAAGCAAGTTCCTAGGTAAAGCTAAGGGAAGGGTTATGGTTTTCTACCAAATTCCTGATCCTATAGCTAGTCATTTCCTTTGACGTCTAGGTTCTTGTGTTTTGGTTTGAGGACGATTTTCTTCATCAAAGAACTATTAAGTTCAGTTGTTCTTATAAACATCCTATCATATTGAGGAAGTGCTTAAGAAGAATCTTAAACATCTTTTCAATATTGCTAGAATTGTTTTAAGTCCAAATGAATTTAATTATACAAATGAATTAATCGTCCGAGAATCCAAGTTTTGTTATCTTGCTCAGTGAACTAGGACATTTGAATATCCTATAAGTGAAGTAACACTTCATTTAACGTTCTGTTTAGGGGTTATGACAACAAAAGCTTTCAAGGGCAAATTGATGTTCAAATGGTTTGTGATTTAATTTAATTTCAGTTAACGGGTTTAAATTTGGAATAGTGTTCAAGTTGCTTTATTTTAAATTTCTTTATGTCTTAGGTGATGTTATTTTTTAATTCAATTTAATTTAACTTTAATTTAATTTAATTTGGTTTAGCTTCAATTTTAACTTAATTTATTTAATTTAAATTAATTTTAATTTTAACTTGATTTTATTTTTTTTTTATTTTAATTTAATTTAATTTAATTTAATTTAATATAATTTAATTTAATTTAATTTAATTTAATTTAATTTAATATGATTTAATTTAATTTAATTTAATTTAATTTAATTTAATATTTTTAATTTAATTTTATTTAATTTAATTTAAATTTTAATTTGATTTTATTTTTAATTTTAATCTAATATTTTATCTTTTATGTTTTAAAGATGATTTAATTGTAATTGTTAAAGTATTAATTTAATTGAAATTTTAAAAGGGTTTAATTTAAATAATTTAACTTTAATTTAATTTAATGATTAAGTCTTTTAGCATTTTAAATCTTAAATTTGGATTATCATTTTAATTAGAAATTAAATATTATTGAGATGATTAATTTAGGGATTTTTTAAATTAAAGAACAAATCTCTTCCTAATAATATCCCTATTTTAGTAATTCTAATTTTATTATTCTTCCAAATTTAATCAATTATTTAATTAAAGTTCATTTCAATTATTTTTAAATTGTTTAATAATTTTCTACCCTTATTATTCAAGTTTCAATCATCCAAATCAGATTAGGATCAAATATTTTACTCTTTAATTTTTTTAAGCCTAAAGTTTTAATTAGAGGTTAAAATTTTAATTACCATTTTGCCCCTTTAAGCTTAATAATTTCATAACTCACTAAATTGAGCTTAAATGAACTTGAAATTTTTATGTGACTTCACTCATATGTCAATAAAGACATGAGAGGAGAAAATGTGATTTTCATATATTTAATTTCTTTATGTAATTATTTTTTATGGAAAATAGGGATTTCCAAGGAAAATTTAATAGTATGACCAAGGGAAAGTTTCTGTCCTTAAAAAAATTATGGGACATTCCTAATGACCAGAGGACCACTTGGACCAATTTTGATGATTTTTTGAATTATATTATTTTTATTATAATTATTTTAAGTTTTGGAGTATTAATTAATTTAAAAATAAAATAAAGATTGAAAAATGAATTTTATATTTTTCAAAAATCTCTCTGAAATCGATTGAAAATTCTCTCTAGTTGGGTTCTTGAACTCTTCTTCATACAGGTCATTTGAAGAACATAGTTTGGAAAAGTTGTAAGGATGCTATGAAGTAGGGTAATTCTGCCCCCAGAGGATAGATAAGAAGTGGTCCAGTTTGAGAGCTGATTTTTCACTTTCCTAATAATTTCCTCAAATTGAGTCTGTTTGACTCTCCCTTTGATGAGTTGCACCCCTAAGTATTTCATTGGGAGTGTAGCTTTAGTGTAACCAGTAAAATGGAGAATCCAGTGTGAGACGATAGCAGATGAGTGTGCTTAGGGAATAATAATTCACATTTTTCTTTCATTGAACCGGAGGCCATAAACTTTCCGAAAGTGGTTAAGGCGGTGAATAACTTTCTTAACGAACAATCTTGGAGGCCCTCGAAAAGATCATGATGTCATCAGCATAAAGAAGATGGGAGATAACTACATTAGATTTGTGATGGTATCTGGTATAGTGTAGAGGAGAGACCCAATTATCCAAAAGCCTGGATAAATAATCCATCACTATGATGAATATGGAAGGGGATAGGGGATCACCTTGTTTCAGCCCCCTAGTGGCTTGAAAACCTCCCCAACACTGACCATTGATTAGAATGGAGTGATGGTTGAACTTCAGCCATCTCTTGATAAGTAAACAGAACTCCTCAGAAAAACCCCTAGTGTGAAGAACCTGGAGGATGAAATTCCAATCCAATGTGTCATAAGCTTTTTTCAAATCAAGTTTATAAATAAGATTACCTCCCCTGCAGGGACTATCAAGGTCAAGGAGCAATTCTTGAGCAAGAAGCACATTGTCAGAGATGGATCTACCTTGGACAAAAGCTGCCTGAGGTGAGCTGATGATTCTATTGAGGTGGGGCTGGAGCCTGCCAACAATGACTTTACTGATGATCTTACTTATAACAGTGGTGAGACTGATAGGTCTATAATGGTTCCAAGTTTTGGGTGCAGTGGTTTTGGGTACTAGGATAATAGTGGAAGCATGGAAATACTGAGGGAGATCCACTCCTAGGAAAAAACTCTGGATAGCTGCACTAACATCATTTTTGCACTGGTCCCAAGTTCTCTTGTAAAATTCAGAGTTATAACCATCAGGTCCAGCAGCTTTGGAGCTGTCTATGGAATTCAGTGCCACCCAGATTTCTTCCTGAGTGGGGGTATCAGTAAGCTTGAGAGAATTGGTGTACTGTTGGACATCAGCAAACAAGCTGCTTTCAATATAAGGGCTGGAAAACTGTTTGAAGGTGAGAAGATCCTGGAAGAAGTTTACAGCATTGTGTGCAATTTCAGCAGTATCCCTGAGGACCACACCCTGATCAGTCACTATAGAGATAATGGTATTGCAGTTCCTCTTAAAATTAATACAAGCATGGTAGTATTTGGTGTTTTTGTCCCCATCCTTAAATTTGATAGAAGAAGCTTTTTGGCTGAGGATAAGATCCTGCCAGTTGATGTAGGTTAGAAGTTTTTCTTGAGCAGCCAAAAAATCTTTGTATTTATTTCCATCATTCTGAGCCTCAGCTTCCAGTCTGGCAACTTCCACCTCAGTGTTAATGACTCCTTGGAAAACATTCCCAATGGAATCCCAGCTCCATTTCCTCAATGCTCTGGATAGTTTGACCTGCAGGAATTGAAGTTTGGTAAAAGGGTTATTACTGGAACAACCAGTCCAGTTTTCAGCAAAGACATTTTTAAAATTTGGATGGGAAGGCCAGAAGTTAAGGAATCTGAAATTGGAGGTGGACAGGTTGGTTGGGGGGAAGAGATGGTGAGGAGGAGGGGTTTATGATCAGAGCCAGCAAAATTAATTTGAGTAATGGTGGTGTACAGAAAGTGGTGGTTCCAGCAATCATTGGCCAAAAGAAGATCCAGTCTCTCCCAGATATTACCTCTTCTCCAGGTATATTTGTTTCCCTGAAATCCAAGGTCAAATAACCCAACTTCATGGATGCTATCATTGAAATAAGCCATAGTATGTATGTTAGGATGTCTGCCCCCTCTCTTTTCATCAGCAGTGGCAATGCAGTTAAAATCCCCCCCACAATCCAGCTGAGGAGCTCCATTTTACTTATGGTAGTAACCACATTCCACAGCTCCCTCCTGTCAGCTTTAGTACAACCAGCATAAACAAAAGAAGCAGCAAATTTGGTACCATTCAAAGTGAAATGGAAATGGGCAATTTGTGGGTGATCAATCTGGATATTCCAGTGCAATTCTTTTCTACAGATCAACCAAATTTTGTTAGATGAGTTGGCAAAAATGGTACAACCAGGAAATTTGTTAAGAATCTTATTCTGATTTTTATAAACCATGGGCTCCAAAATGATAATACACCAAAGCCAGTGTTTCTTATAGATATGTTTTAACCTTTTGAGAGATAAGGGGTGGGCCACCCCTCTAATGTTCCAACAAAGACAATTGATCATCTGGGGGTCTTGAGATGGGAGAGGAATGAGTTGACAGGGTTCTGGATAGGTTTTGTTGTTTCTGGAATTTCTAGAATTTGAGTTGCCAGTTTCTGCATCTCAGTGGAGATTTTCTTCTTTTTCCTGGTCTTTTGGATTTGCCAATTTGCTTCAATTTTCTTTTGTTCCAGGGACATCAGAAACCTGCTGTGCAAATTCCTCAGCAGATTCCAATTGTTCCACAAGTTCCAACTGTTCCACTGTTCCACTGTTCCCATTTGTGTCTCTTCTGCAGTCAAAGAGGCCTGTTCACTGAGTTTGTCCTGAATAAGTGGTTCTTCCCTTAGGGGGTTATCTGGAGCAGGAATTTCCACTGTTCTCCTTTTTTCCACCCTCTTTGAGGGAGGTTTTAATCTGAAACATTTTTCTTTTTGATGTCCAAACATCCTGCAGTGAGTGCAGAAAATTGGTTTGTTTTCTAAAATAACTTCTTGCCAAAAGCCCTCTCCTTCATCAGAGATGGTAATCCAAATTTTATCTAGCTCTGGGAGTGAAACATCCCTCTCAACTAAAACTTTAGCAACAGCTGGGTTTCCCAATTCATAAGTTGGTGGATCCACCCTTAGTGGTGTTCCCAAAGCCCTACTTATCTGAAATAAAGCATGTGTGTGGTACAGCTGAATGGGGAGATTAGGGTAAGTAAACCATAAAGGTTTAAGTTGGGGCTCTTTAGCTGGATCAAACCCTGGGTACCACTTTATCAACTTCATTTTTGAGTTAGCAATGGTCATAACTTCCATGACTAATACCTTAGCATAATCTTCTTCTCTAGTTAAACCTTATGAGCAAAATGCCTTCCATCCAACACACCTAGCTTCCACTTGCCCAAGAAATGAAAATTCTCAAAATGCCTTTTGACCAATTCCATTTTGGGATGTCCAAATTGGAATTGGCCCACAATAGAAAACTTAATAGCATCTGTCATAGAACTCATCTCCTGGGAGGTGAATAAGACAGCAGGTCTACCCTCCTTTGAACCCAAAGGTCTAACAAAGGGGCATTCAAATTTGCTCGTTCGTCGCATCATGCAGGAATTGGGGGAATGTCAGGTGCTCCATAGTATTAAGAAGGGTGCCTTTGCTGACAGCAGAAGCATAGGTAGAGGGGGTAGTGAAAGCACTGGAGCTAGCCATTCTCCTCAACTGTCTGAATCTCTACAGAGGATCCAAAGAGCAGACAGAAGAAGAACAATGGACTAACAGCCAGGAAACAAGAGAAGGAAGCCAGAGAACAGCAGCACCACAACACACTTCAATGTAATAGTAGATAATTCAAATTGAAAGGAGCCCGGGAAAGGGTAGAGCAGAAAACAAAAATTCAGAACACCAAATCACCTCAGCCAAACAAACTCAAACCAGCCACCAACCAGGAGAGCAACTTACCGTGGCGTAAAAGGGAGGGTGGCGCCGCCAGAGGGGTCATCCCCGACCCCAAACCCTAGCGAGAGCAAAACTAGCCACCATTTATATATATATATATATATATATATATATATATATATATATATTCCAAAAAGGAGCAAATAAAAGCTCCCTATATGCTTAATATAAGGGGAGGAGTACAAAATTAGGCTTGGTAGACCTCCAACTAACAAGCAACCCTAAAGAGGTCACTCCCATAGAAGCTAAACTACCAGGGAGGCAAACAAAAAGGTACAAGAGAGTGTGTGTGTGTGTGTGTGTATACCAGGAGGCAAAAAACCAAAAAGCTTTCCATATAGCAGCAGCAAGCAACTTTAGCAAAAATCTACTATGATGTGGCGGGTAGCTAGGAGGTCTCCATCCATCAATTGCTTTAGCTGAGAAGGGTGAGAAGTAGAAAGGATCACTCTAGAAGAAAGGGCACCAGTTCTAGCTAGCCATTCAGCAGATTTGTTTCCTTCTCTGAATATGAAATGGAAATTGGCCTGAAGTTGAGTATTAAGGGAAATGAATCTTTTGGATCCATTAAGAATGATGCCAAGAGGTGAAAATGCCATAATCAATCATGTTAATCATCTCTTGAGAGTCCCCCTCAATAATTAGGTTCTTCCACTAGAAAATCAGAGCCAATCTCAGAGCCCAGTAGACACTAATAATTCAGATTCCAGTGCATCAAGTGCAACCAGAGGGGCATGGAAGAATAAAAGGCAGGCTCCCTGATGATTTCTAAAAAGGCCTCCTACACCAGCAGCACCCCTAAAGTAGCTTCCATCAGTATTTACTTTTACAGAAATGTTGTTGGGAAGAAGCTAGGAAAGTTTAATAATTTTGGGGGGTTGGGTGGTCTGGTAGGTAAAGGTTAAGCAGATATTAGGTAATTTTTTGAGGCTAATGAGTTTGTGAAGGTAAGAGAGGTAGTTTCTGGCAAGAGATTTGTCATCAATTAACAGGCCCTCCAGTATAGCCTTGTTCCTGACCATCCATATAAAACAAGCAGTAATAAGTGGGAAAGCTCCAACTCCCAGATGATGCCATTCAGTCCAATATGTGAGAAGATGATTCCATTGTAAGTGGAGAGTATTGAGCTTTAGATGTGGAATCAGATACTTCCAGACTTCTTGGGAGTAGCTACAGGCAAAGAAAAGGTGAGAAATTGATTCTTCCTCCATATGACACAAGCTGCAGTAAGAAGGGCCTCTAAGTCTCTTTAACTTAAGGATGTCATCAGTAGGGAGGAACGGTTTGAAAAGTCTCCAGCTGAACAGATTCATAGAGGGAGAAAGTTACTTGTTCCAAATAAGATCACCCAAGGGGACAGCATCCCAATGGTAAAGCTGAGTATACATATCCTTGGAAAAGCTTTGGTTCTGAAGGGCTTTCCACACAGAAGAATCAGGTTTGGATCTATTGAAATGTACAGAAGCAATTTTCTAGACAGAGGGGGCTTCCAGAATGTTGTGAAGAATAGGCAAGGACCAGGTATCCCCATTCCAGCAATCAGCAACTTGGAGATTTAGATTGATATTTGTGGTACAAGGTTGCAACCAATCTTTAGGGCACCAATAATCTAACCAAAAGTTGAGAGAAAGTTTACCAAGATTCCAAATGTACTGTTGTTCGGCCAGATTTCTTGTCTTAAGCTAGGCTCTCCATAATTTAGAGTCCCCAATTTGAGAATAGACCTGAGAGGGGTGGATATATTTGCAATATTTACCTAGCATAAATTGAGCCCAAAGGGAGTCTTGATTTCTAAGCTTGATCCACAGCTTACATAGGTTCACTTGGATAATGTAGTGGATCCCTCTGAAATCCAGTCCACCAACCCAAGTGGGTTTGGCCAGTTTTTGCCAAGAAGCCCAATGTATTTGATTTCTATTTCCAGCCCAAAGAAAATTGTTGAAGGCCCTTTCAAATTGAACCTGAGTACTCTTCTTCATGATGGTCATTTGCATCACAAAGGATGGAAGGGTAGTAAGAATGCTTCTAAGCAAGGTCAGCCTACCTCTAGATGACAAGTAGATGTGAGTCCAATTGGATAGGTAGGTGCTAATTTTGTGCTGGATCTCATCAAAATGGTTCTGCTTGATTCTACCAATATTTAGCTGCACCCCCAAGTGTTTCATAGGTAAATGAGTACTGGAAAAACCTGTGTAGGAGAGAATCCAGTGTTTCACTTCTTGTGAGATCTTTTGGGGAAAAAGGATCTGGGACTTGGTGGAGTTGAATCTTAATCCAGATTGCTGTTGGAATAACTGAATACATTGAAAAATCTGTTTAAAAGCAATCTTGGAGGCATTGGAGTGGATCATCACATCATCAACATTGATAATGTGGGAAATGAGAATGTTGGATCGGTGGTGGTATCTTGTGTACTTGTGAGAGTTCTGCAGATTGTTCAGCATGTGGGAGAGATAGTTAATTGCCAAGATGAAGAGAGTAGGGGAGAGGGGGTCCCCTTGTTTAAGTTCCCTGGAAGCAGTGAAAGGTCCCCAGCTAGATCCATTGATGAGAATGGAATGGGAGTTGCTCCTTAGCCATCTTTGTATCAAAGAGTAGAAACTATTAGTAAATCCCCAGGCAGAAAGGACTTCACTGATGAAATCCCAACTAATGGTGTCATAAGCTTTCCTTATGTCCAGTTTATAAATCAGGTTTCCCCCTCTACACTTCTTGTTAAATTCAAGGAGCATCTCTTGTGCTAACAAAACATTATCTGAGATGGTCCTGCCCTGCACAAATGTAGATTGGTTCATACAAATGATTTTACTTAGGTGAGGTTGGAGTCTTGCCACAATAATCTTGCTAATGATCTTACTTATTATAGATGTGAGGCTGATAGGTCTGAAATGATCCCAGTTGGTTTGCATAGTGTTTTTAGGAATGAGTACAATGATAGATGAGCTGAAATAGTGAGGGGGATCCTTGCCCAAGAAAAAGCAATTGTTGGCAGTAGTAATATCAAGGTTAATAATTGGCCAAGCCTTCTTGTAAAAGTTAGCTGTGAAACCATCTGGTCCAGCTGATTTGGAGCTATCAATAGAGCTAAGAGCATGCCAGATATCCTTTTCATTGGGGTTTGGTTAAGAGACAGTGAGCTGGTGTATTGATAATTTTCCTGAAACCAAGAGGGATTAATGTGATCCCTATCCCTGGAAGGATTGGAAAGAAGCTTGTGAAAGTAGTTTGCAGCACTTCTGCCAATCTCCTAGTTGTTTCTGAGCCAAATGCCATTCTCAGTCTTAATGCTATGAATGGTGTTACAATTTCTTCTATATTTGATGTAGGCATGGAAGAACCTGGTGTTTTTGTCCCCCTCTGCTAAATTTGGAGAGAAGCCTTTTGTCTTAGGAACTGGTCCTGAATATCCATAGAGTTAGAAAGTTTGGTTTGGGCAGCTAACAGATGGTGATCATTGGCTTCCCCTAATTGAACCATATTCTCCAAAGGTAAGACATCTTTTTCGGCTTCAGCAACAGCAGGGAAAACTTTACCAAATTCTTTCCAGTACCACTTTTTAAGCTCTTTACTGATTTTCAGGTGAAGTAGGCCCAATTTAATCCAGGGGTCAACATGTGTGACACCATTCCAAATGGACTGGATGAAAGAAATAAATTGAGGGTGGGAGGACCTGAAGTTTTGATATCTGAAGGAGGGGATAGAGGTGGGGGTGCAGTAATGGTTAAAAGGAGGGGTCAGTGGTCAGAACAGACAAGTGGGAGATGTGTGACAGCAGTGAGTAAAAATTGGGATTGCCAGAGTTCATTGACCAAAAATCTGTTCAGTCTTTCCCATGTTTGACTCCTTCTCCAGGTGAAAGGGGGCTCCTAAAGCCCAGGTCAAACAGTCTAGCATTCTGGATATTCTCACTGAATTGGTTCATTTTTCCTAGGATCGGAGACTTGCCTCCCTTTTTTTCAGCTGCATTAACAATATAATTAAAATCACCTCCCACCAACTAAGGGAGGTTCATGGACAGGCTGATATGGTGTAGCTGTTCCCAAAGGATCAGTCTGTTATTCTTCCTGCACCCAGCATAAATGAAAGTGGAAAAAACACTATTGCCAGCAAATTGTAAGGAAAGGTGGACAGATTAAGGATGATCAATAAGGATGGACCAGCCCAGTTCTCTTCTACACAGAATCCATATGTTGTTGTTAATGTTGGCATGGTAAGAGTGATCCATGAAAAAGAAGTATATATTTTTAGTGTTCATTTCATGCTCACTTTATGCATATTTTTAAAGATATTACACTATAAAGAAAGTAATTTTGCATACTTTTGTTTTCAAGTATAAAAATATGATTTTAGAGAAAATGAAGTAAAAACTATGCAATTTTAAGCCAAAATGAGCAAGAAAGAAACTTCTGTCTTAGCACATATCAATATGTCTTTCTATGCTTACTATCTTTCATCTTTCTCACATGTTTTTGGATGAAATTATACTTTTTAGAAATGTTGTTTTTATGTCTATCTTTTAGGTAAAGATGTTAGGAACGCAACTGAAATGGGGCGAAATGGAGTTGAAACGGAGCCAAACGGAGCAAAATGGTGGAGCTGCACACAGGGTGGCGCCAAGGCACCAAACCCGGCGCCTAGGCACCAGTGACGATGAGAAAACGGCGCGTAGGAGCCAGAATCATGGCCTAGGCACCAGAATCATCCAGAAACGGTTATGTGATGGATTTTTGACTATTTTGGGAGTTATTTTCACGGTGTTAAGTAGTTTCTAGGCCTTCTAGAAGCCTGGAAGTTATTCCTAATATATAGGACATGTGATACAATGTATCTGGACACACTGGAACAATTTTAATCGCGAAGAGGTGCGACCCAAAGAGAATGGGTGCGAAGACTTGGTCAACGGTGTCCAGCGCCTAGGCGCCAGATTCCGGCGCCTAGGCACCCGAGACACCATCAAGAAGATTCATTGAATTTGGACATATTTTTAAGAGGTGCTCAACGCAACCCTCGGAGCCTATAAATAAGAGTCCACTCCTTCAGAGCAAATCGCACCCTATAGTCTCTCTCTTTCCCCTTAGTCATTTTAGTCATTTAGAGTTATGAAGATGTAGATTTTTACATCTTATGGAGAGATTGGTGAGGGATTTTGAGATATTTATGTAAGGGATTTACGAGCGTCGCATGGATCGGTGGGAAACTCTGGTGAAGAGATCTTCTTCTTTCCTTCAGAGGGAAAAAGCTAAGTATTGTGTTCATCATTCCCTTGTAATTGTTTTAAACACTTTCTAGTGGATTTTATTTGTTTTAAACCAAGTTTTCTGTCATGTTTCGTAAGTGATTTCCTTTACTCTTTCTTTTAATATGAAGTAATGGCATGCGTAGGAAAATCGTTTTTATGATAGAATTATCTATTAGATGCTTCCAGGTGACAGATAGTTGCATAAATATAATATAATACTAATGAAATAAGTTTCTTGTTGACACTTAATTTATTATATAGTTCTATCAATTATTTTACTTCTTATGTCATTATTTTCATTTATTTTTATTTTGTAATGAAATAGATGCATGTTTAGGAATTAAGATTTGCTTAGATATTCTCTTATTAAATTATGGTGATGATATTCATACCAGATTTTCATTTACTTTATAAATTAATCACTTGTATTGTTAAAATCTGTTGAAGAATTGTTAGACCTTGAAGGAGATGAATTCTTAACTAGTAGATATCACATGAATCCTTGGGTAGTCGAAGGCTTTGTGCCGGTTATTCAAGGTGAAGTGCAAAAAAATAGGGAGATATTGTTTATTAGGCACAGAATTGATTAGTTTTTAGTGACAGACTAAATTCTAATAATTTGGTTTATAGAAAGGAAACGGGTCACTGGTAGGGCCGACCATAGCCACCCTTGGATATCTAGTAGTGTGAGCCTAGATTAACCCATTCTACTAATAAAACATCCTGAACCGATCTATAGATTAGCCATTACTCTTTATGCCTGGACCAAAGGTTAAAGAATAGGAATGCTTCTATTTGGCACTACTACATTAGTTCTAAGCATATTTTCTTACACATTATCTATATAATTGCAAGAGAAAGGTAATTTTTAATATCTCGAATTTCTCCAAACCATTTTATTCATAAGTTACCTTTTTATTTAAGAACTTTATTTAGGATTAGTTATTAGAAAACCTTTTTAATCAACATTCCAAATTTAGGCCTTATAGAAATATACTGGAATTAGCCTAAAGGATTACTTACCTCACTTCTCTGTGGGATCGATACTGGGGTTATAAAAGAAAACCTTATATTACTTGAAACGATAATTATACTTGCGTAGTACCCCTAGTGTGTAAAATATTTTCTAAAATTTTACAACATTTTGATTTTATACACTAGCCGCTATTGATAAATTGGGTCAAGTTTTTTGCCATCTTTTGGAAAAAAAAATTACTGCGTTATTGCAGGTCTGGTCAAGTTTTTGGCACCGTTGTCGGGGAAGCTTCGGTAAGAACTTTAGGAGAATTTTAGTTGAAATAATTAGGTTTAAACTTGGGAAATTGTAGTGTTGTAAAAACTGTTTGTGTGAAAAATAAGGTGTTCGTGAAAATGTTTTGTTGTGTTGAATATATTTTATCTATTATTTGTTTAATTGTTAATCTACTCGTTTGTTGTGCTCGTATGCGAAACAAAGGATCTAAAGGACTTGTGCCTTATGATCTCAAGTTAGAAAAATGGAAAAAATTTAAAAAATAGAAGGGACTCGATAAACTAGAAATGGAGATGGAAAACTTTCAAGATAATAACTTGGAAAATCATCATACTTCATTGAGCGATTATGAAAATCCTACGACAGATGAAATTCACTCAAGTATACAAAACCCTGTCGTAGAAGCTGACTCGTTTGAAATAAATCCTGAGATTATCCAACTTGTGCAGAACAACCAGTTTGGGGGAACTCCTTTGGAGGATCCCTATTTACACTTATCTAGTTTTCTAGAACTTTGTGCTACATTTTGTTATAACAGTATGTCAAACGATGCTGTTAGGCTAAGGCTTTTTCCTTTCTCACTAAGAGATAAGGCTAAAATGTGGTTATACTCATTAGCACCTGGTTCTATTAAAAATTGGGAAGAGTTAACTCAGAAATTCCTAGCTAAGTATTTTCCACCTTCAAGGACTACAAAACTTAGAAACGATATTATCTCATTTTATCAATATGAAGGAGAAACAATATACGAAGCCTGGGAAAGATTTAAGGAACTGCTAAGAAAGTGTCCACACCATGCTCTGCCTAATTGGTTAATCATTGAAACTTTTTATAATGGGTTAGTAGGATCTCTTAAGTTTATAATTGACGCTGCCGCTGGTGGATCGTTAATGTCAAAATCATTTGATGAAGCGTATGCGTTAATTGAAAAAATGGCTACAAATGAATTTGAATGGCCCTCTGCAAGGGTAAATCCTAAAAAGGTAGCCAGTGTTAATGACATAGATGCAATTACAATTCTTGCATCTCAGCTTGCTGAAATATCCAGGAAGTTGGACCAATTTGGAATGAACCAGCCTCAATTTACTCCAGTAAGTGAGGAAAGTTCATTAGGGAATATGATTGATTCTAACTTATCATATGAAACTTTAAATACCATAAACAACCCATATTCTAACTTTTACAACCCGTGTTGGGAGAATCATCCTAAATTTAACTAGAATCATACTACTGATGGTGGAAACCAAAAATGAGAAAATAATCATGCAAATCCTAATGGAAGTTGGAATAATCATGGGAACACAAACTATATACCTTCATATCCACCGGACTCTAACAATGATCAACAATTTGAGGATAAGAAGATGTCTATGGAAGAAGTGGTATTGAAAGTGGGAAACCAGTTGCAAAGTCAAAATGTTGCGATTATAAACATAGAGAATCAATTGGGACAAATTGTTAATTCACAAAGCAATAGACCCCAAGGAACACTTCCTAGCAACATTGAGATCAACCCTAAAGAGAACACTAATGAACAAGTAGAAGCTGTCCATTTAAAAAGTGGAAGAGAGATAGAGGAAGTGGTTAAAAAAGAAAAAGAAGTTGTGAGAGACACAAAGGAAACTAAAAGACCTGAGAAACATGTTTCTAAGGATTTGGAAAATTTAATTTCTCCAACTAAAATCAGTTTGGAAAGACCACCACCTCCATTTCCTCAAAGACTTAGACAGCGTGAGTTGGATAAGAAATTTTCAAAGTTCATGAAAGTACTTAAGAAGTTAACGATAAATATTCATTTCACTGAAGCTTTGGAACAAATGCCAAGTTATGCAAATTTTATGAAGGAGATATTAAACAATAAAAGGAAATTTGGGGATTATGAGACGGTTGCACTAAGTGAGGAGTGCAGCGCTATACTTCAAAAAATTTTCCTCGGAAACTTAACGATCCTTGTAGCTTTACAATTCCTTATGCAATTGGAAAAAGATTATGTGGAAAAGCTTTATGTGATTTAGGAGTGAGCATTAATGTGATGCCTCCATCTATATTTAGAAGGTTAGGTTCAGTCGATATTTCTCCCACTACTGTAACCCTTATGTTAGCTGATCGATCTATCATTTATCCAAAAGGAGTTATAGAAGACGCGCTTGTTAAAGTGGATAAGTTTATCTTTCCTGTGGACTTTATTGTATTAGATATGGAGGAAGATAAAGAAATTCCAATTATTTTAGGGAGACCTTTCCTTGTTACTGGACAAGCTATGATAGATGTGCAAAAAGGAAAGTTGACTATGAATATTAATGACCAGGAAGTAACTTTTGATGTATTAAAGACTATGAAACATCCAGTTGAGAAAATTGATGATTGTTTTTGGATTGATGAAATTGATTATCTAAATAAAAACCATTTCCAAGAAAGTTTTGAGAGTAAGATAACGGATGAGGTCGAATGGATTTTCATGATGATTCAAAAATGTTATTTAAAGAAGACTCGTATGTATGTTCAAGAGAGGTGTGAAATGATGGACGTCATCAAAAATAGTAAATTTTTAATTCCATCCGTTGAAAAATCTCATGAACTTAAGATGGATGTACCCCATACAATTTTAAAGCCTTCCTATTTAGTGGAATTCATCTACACAACCAGTCTTTATATCTTTGGATTCGACTCGATCACAAGAAAAATTTGAATTGAATGATGAACATGATAAAGTTATTGAACTAGAACTTGGAAGAGAATTTGAGGATAAACTTCAAAATAACTTTGAGTTGAGAAAAGAGGATAAGTATATTGGAAGACCATTGGAAGAAATTCATTAAGAATTAGAAAAACCTATTTCCTCAACTATGATAGATCCTCCATCATTTAATAATTATAAAGGGAAAGAATTGGAAGATAATTTAAAACAGAAGAGTAACATAGAAGATATTGATCCAGAATCTGAATTATCTAAAGAGAATCCGATCCAAATTTTGGCAGACCTTGAAGTATCTTATAAAGATCCATTTCTTATAAATTTCAAGGATGATATTAATATGCAAATTAATAAAACCAATAGAAGAATATTGGATCTAGAAAGAAATATGAGGAACAATGATATAAATCAAACTAAAAATGAAGTGCTACACGAAAAATTAAAATTTGAAGATTTTATAGGAATCCCTAGATCTAGAAATGATTGGGCGGTTGACCGAGGATTACTTAATTGGAATTTTAATCCAGGTGGAATCATATGTCGGGCCCGCGACATTAAAACCAAGCGCTTCATGGGAGGCAACCCATAGTTATCAGTGCGCTTTGATTTAGTGTGCTTGCGAGTCATGATTTTTTATGTTATGTTTTGTGTTTGCTTTAGTACAGATTAGATTTACCTTCTCCTGCAATAATTCTATCCTGATTATGCATGTGTTTAAATTTGATAGTATGTTGTAGTAGTTAGTAGATTTAACTTTTATTTTTCTTCCTCCTACATTTTATGGAATTAATTGCAAAATTCATTAAAAAATTCAAGTTTGGGGGGGAATGAAAAACATTTTTCAAAAACTTAAATTTTATTTGTCCTCAAAACTGCTATAAATAAATTTGATTTTGATTGAAAATAATTATGTGTATGAAGTTATATTAGGGAAATAAAATTTTGAATAAAGAAATAAGTAAGAGAATTTAGTTAAAATTTATAGTAGTGATGAAAAATTTAAAGTTAATGTTTCTTAGTGAAGAAATGATAAATATTAGTGTAACCATCTTTAGTAAGAAAAGTTGTATTTTTAGAAAAATAGAAGGATTAGACTTTTGTTTTCAATATTTAAATTTTTTTATTGAAAAATAATTCTCAAAACTCGTTATTATATTTCTAAGTAAAAAATATATATCTACCTTATACTTTAGGAAAGGAAGGGTGGAATTCAAAATTATAAAGGCCTATCCAGATATAGTAATCCTTGCCTAAAAAAAAAGAGGAAGAAAAAAAAAAGAAAAAGAAAAAGAAAAGAAAAGAAAAGAAGAGTATATTATGTGAAAAAGAAAGGAGAAGCTTGAGGATTAAAAGGCCTAATAAAAAATTGGTTCCACACCTGAGCTTTTTAAAGTATAAGATTTGAGAAAATCTTAAGCTTTAAAATATAATATAGTTAATATAATTATATTTAATAAAGATTTTTAAGTAAAGAAAATAAAATGCTTAACCCCTATTTTTTGAAAAATTTACAAGCATTTCTGAATTAGATAGCAACACATATTTTCATACTTTTTCATCTAAGAGATTTCTAAAGTTTAAGTTCGTCTCATTTACTAAAATTTTTTCTAAATTGTACTACTATATTTCTAAAACAAAATTTTAGAAAATCTTAAAGAAACTCATACACATGATTTGCTTATTTGGTTTTTAATGATTATAGTGTTACTTGAGGACAAGTAAAGTTTAAGTTTGGGGGATTTTGATCCATGAAAAAGAAGTACCTATTTTTTGTGTTCATTTCATGCTCACTTTATGCATATTTATAAAGATATTACACTATAAAGAAAGTAATTTTGCATATTTTTGTTTTCAAGTATAAAAATATGATTTTAGAGAAAATGAAACAAAAACTATGCAATTTTGAGCCAAAATGAGCAAGAAAGAAACTTCTGACTTAGCACATATCAATATGTCTTTCTATGCTTACTATCTTTCATATTTCTCACATGTTTTTGGATGAAATTATACTTTTGAGAAAGGTTGTTTTTATGTCTATCTTGTAGGTAAAGATGTTAGGAACGCAACACAACTGAAATGGGGTGAAACGGAGTTGAAACGGAGCCAAACGGAGCAAAATGGTGGAGCTGCGCACAGGGTGGCGCCTAGGCGCCAATCCCGGCGCCTAGGCGCCAGTGACGACGAGAAAACGGCGCGTAGGCCCCAAAATCAAGGCCTAGGCGCCAGAATCATCCAAAAACAGTTATGTGACGTATTTTTGACGACTTTCAGAAATATTTTGATGGTGTTGAGTAGTTTCTAGGCCTTCTAGAAGCCTGTAAGTTATTCCTAATATATAGGACATGTGATACAATGTATCAGGACACATTGAAATGGTTTTAATCGCGAAGAGGTGCGACCCGAAGAGAAGGGGTGCGAAGACTTGATCAACGGAGTCCGGCGCCTAGGCGCCAGAGACACATTCTAGAAGATTCATTGAATTTGGACACATTTTGAAGAGGTGCCTTAAGGCAACCCTTGGAGCCTATAAATAAGAGTCCACTCCTTCAGTGAAAATCACACCCTATAGTCCCTCTCTTTCCCCTTAGTAATTTTAGTCATTTAGAGTTATGAAGATGTAGATTTTTACAACTTATGGAGAGATTGGTGAGGGATTTTGAGATATTTATGTAAGGGATGTACGAGCGTCTCATGGATCTATGGGAAACATTGGTGGAGAGATCTTCTTCTTTCCTTCAGAGGGAAAAAGCTAATTATTGTGTTCTTCATTCTCTTGTAATTGTTGTAAACACTTTATAGTGGATTTTCTTTATTTTAAACTAAGTTTTCTGTCATATTTCATAAGTGATTTCCTTTACTCTTTCTTTTAATATGAAGTAGTGGCATGCGTAGGAAAATCATTTTTATGATTGAAATATCTATTAGATTCTTCTAGATGACAGATAGTTGTATAAATATAATAGAATACTAATGAAATAAGTTCCTTGTTGACACTTAATTTATTATATAGTTCTATCAATTCTTTTACTTCTTATGCCATTATTTTCATTTACTTTTATTTTCTAATGAAATAGATGCATGTTTAGGAATTAAGATTTGCTTAGATATTCTCTTATTAAATTATGGTGATGATATTCATACCAGATTTTCATTTACTTTACAAATTGATCACTTGTATTGTTAAAATCTGTTGAAGAATTCTGAGACCTAGAAGGAGATGAATTCTTAACTAGGAGATATCACATGAATCCTTGGATAGTCGAAGGCCTTGTGCGGGTTATTCAAGGTGAAGTTCAAATAAATAAGGAGATATTGTTTATTGGGCGTAGAATTGATTATTTTTTAGAGTGACAGACTAAATTCTAATAATTTGGTTTATAGAAAGGGAACGGGTCACTGGTAGGGCCGACCATAGCCACCCTTGGACATCTAGTAGTGTGAGCCTAGATTAACCCATTCTACTAATAAAACATCCTGAACCGATCTATAGATTAGTCAATGTTCTTTATGCCTGGACCAAAGGGTAAATAATAGGAATACTTCTATTTGGCACTACTACATTAGTTCTAAGCATATCTTTCTTACACATTATCTATATAATTGCAAGAGAAATGTAATTTTTAATATCTCGAATTTCTCCAAACCAATTTATCCATAAGTTATCTTTTTATTTAAGAACTTTATTTAGGATTAGTTATTAGAAAACCTTTTTAATCAACATTCTAAATTTAGGCCTTATAGAAATAGACTAGAATTAGCCTAAAGGATTGCTTACCTCACTTCTCTGTGGGATCGATACTGGGGTTATAAAAGAAAACCCTATATTACTTGAAACGATACGTATACTTGCGTAGTACCCCTAGTGTGTAAAATATTTTCTAAAATTTTACAACATTTTGATTTTATACAAGCCGCTATTTATAAATTGGGTCAAGTTTTTTGCCATCTTTCGGAAGCAAAAATTACTGCGTTATTGCGGGTCGGGTCAAGTTTTTGGCGTCGTTGTCGGGGAAGCTTCCGTAAGAACTTTAGGAAAACTTTAGTTGAAATAATTAGGTTTAAACTTGGAAAATTATAGTGTCGTAAAAACTGTTTGTGTGAAAAATAAGGTGTTCATGAAAATGTTTTGTTGTGTTGAATATATTTTATCTATTATTTGTTTAATTGTTAATGAACTGTTTGTTGTGCTCTGTATGCGAAACAAAGGATCTAAAGGACTTGTGTCTTATGATTCCGAGTTAGAAAAATGGAAAAAATTTAAAAAACAGAAGGGACTCAAAAAACTAGAAATGGAAATGGAAAACTTTCAAGATAATAACTTAGAAAATCATCATACTTCATTGAGGGATTATGAAAATCCTATGACAGATGAAATTCACTCAAGTATACAAAACCCTGTCGTAGAAGCTCACACTTTTGAAATAAATCCTGAGATTATCCAACTTGTGCAGAACAACCAGTTTGGGGGAACTCCTTTGGAGGATCCCTATCTACACTTATCTAGTTTTCTAGAACTTTGTGCTACATTTCGTTATAACAGTATGTCAAATGATGCTGTTAGGCTAAGTCTTTTTCCTTTCTCACTAAGAGATAAGGCTAAAATGTGGTTATACTCATTAGCACCTGGTTCTATTAAAAATTGGGAAGAGTTAACTCAGAAATTCCTAGCTAAGTATTTTCAACCTTCAAGGTCTACTAAACTTAGAAACGATATTATCTCATTTTTTCAATATGAAGGAGAAACAATATACGAAGCCTGGGAAAGATTTAAGGAACTCCTAAGAAAGTGTCCACACCATGCTCTGCCTAATTGTTTAATCATTGAAACATTTTACAATGGGTTAGTAGGATCTCTTAAGTTTATAATTGACGCTGCCGCTGGTGGATCGTTATGTCAAAATCATTTGATGAAGCGTATGTGTTAATTGAAAAAATGGCTACAAATGAATTTGAATGGCCCTCAGCAAGGGTAAATCCTAAAAAGGTAGCTAGTGTTCATGATATAGACGCGATTGCAATTCTTGCATCTCAGGTTGCTGAAATATCGAGGAAGTTGGACCAATTTGGAATGAACTAGCCTCAATTTACTCCAGTAAGTGAGGAAAGTTCATTAGGGAATATGATTGATTCTAACTTATCATATGAAACTTTAAATACCATAAACAACCCATATTCTAACTTTTACAACCCGTGTTGGGAGAATCATCCTAAATTTTACTGGAATCATACTACTGATGGTGGAAACCAAAAATGGGAAAATAATCATGCAAATCCTAATGGAAGTTGGAATAATCAGGGGAACACAAACTATATACCTTCATATCCACCGGACTCTAATAATGATCAACGATTTGAGGATAAGAAGATGTCAATGGAAGAAGTGGTATTGAAAGTGGGAAACCAGTTGCAAAGTCAAAATGTTGTGATTATAAACATAGAGAATCAATTGGGAAAAATTGTTAATTCACAAAGCAATAGACCCCAAGGAAAACTTCCTAACAACATTGCGATCAACCCTAAAGAGAACACTAATGAACAAGTAGAAGCTATCCAATTAAAAAGTGGAAGAGAGATAGAGGAAGTGGTTAAAAAAGAAAAAGAAGTTGTGAGAGACACAAAGGAAACTAAAAGACCTGAGAAACATGTTTCTAAAGATTTGGAAAAATTAATTTCTCCAACTAAAATCAGTTTGGAAAGACCACCACCTCCATTTCCTCAAAGACTTAGACAGCGTGAGTTGGATAAGAAATTTTCAAAGTTCATGAAAGTACTTAAGAAGTTAACGATAAATATCCCTTTCACTGAAGCTTTGAAACAGATGCCAAGTTATGCAAATTTTATGAAGGAGATATTAAACAATAAAAGAAAATTTGGGGATTATGAGACAGTTGCACTAAATGAGAAGTGCAGCGCTATACTTCAAAAAAATTTTCCTCAGAAACTTAAAGATCCTTGTAGCTTTACAATTCCGTGTGCAATTGGAAAAAGATTATGTGGAAAAGCTTTATGTGATTTAGGAGTGAGCATTAATGTGATGCCTCTATCTATATTTAGAAGGTTAGGTTCAGTCGATATTTCTCCCACTACTGTAACCCTTATGTTAGCTGATCGATCTATCATTTATCCAAAAGGAGTTATAGAAGACGTGCTTGTTAAAGTGGATAAGTTTATCTTTCCCGTGGACTTTATTGTATTAGATATGGAGGAAGATAAAGAAATTCCAATTATTTTAGGGAGACCTTTCCTTGTTACTGGATAAGCTATGATAGATGTGCAAAAAGGAAAGTTGACTATGAATATTAATGACCAGAAGTAACTTTTGATGTATTAAAGACTATGAAACATCCAAGCTCGAGAAAATTGATGATTGTTTTTGGATTGATGAAATTGATTATCTAAATAAAAACCATTTCCAAGAAAGTTTTGAGAGTAAGATAACAGATGAGGTCGGAATGGATTTTCATGATGATTCAAAAATGTTATTTAAAGAAGACTGTATGTATGTTCAAGAGAGGTGTGAAATGATGGATGTCATCAAAAATAGTAAACTTTTAATTCCATCTGTTGAAAAATCTCATGAACTTAAGATGGATGCACCCCATACAATTTTAAAGCCTTCCTATTTAGGGAATTCATCTTCACAACCAGTCTTTATATTTTTGGATTCTACTCAATCACAAGAAAAACCTGAATTGAATGATGAACATGATAAAGTTATTGAACTAGGACTTGGAAGAGAATTTGAGGATAAATTTCAAAATAACTTTGAGTTGAGAAAAGAGGATAAGGATATTGGAAGACCATTGGAAGAAATTCCTAAAGAATTAGAAAAACCTATTTCTTCAACTATGATAGATCCTCCATCATTTAATAATTATAAAGGGAAAGAATTGGAAGATAATTTAAAACAGAAGAGTAACATAGAAGATATTGATCCAGAATCTGAATTATCTAAAGAGAATCCGATCCAAATTTTGGCAGACCTTGAAGTATCTTATAAAGATCCATTTCTTATAAATTTCAAGGATGATATTAATATGCAAATTCATAAAACCAATAGAAGAATATTGGATCTAGAAAGAAATATGAGGAACAATGATATAAATCAAACTAAAAATGAAGTGCTAAATTAAAAATTAAAATTTGAAGATTTTATAGGAATCCCTGGATCTGGAAATGATTGGGCGGTTGACCGAGGATTACTTAATTGGAATTTTAATCCAGGTGGAATCATATGTCGGGCCCGCGACGTTAATACCAAGCGCTTCATGGGAGGAAACCCATAGTTATCAATGTGCTTTGATTTAGTGTGCTTGCGAGTCATGATTTTTTATGTTTATGTTTTGTGTTTGCTTTATTGCGGACTAGATTTGTGAGGTTATGCCTTGGTCTTGACTAAATTTGTATATGACTTCTGGGAGTAGCAGGCTGACGAGTCTGTTATAACTCAGTTCTCAACTGGAGCTGAGCATTACCTTAAAGCATGTAGAGTTTAGACTTGGACCACTCCATGTCAACTCTGTTACTTCCTTTAACTGACTTTGTTTTCACTGAGTAAGGTCGCGAACTTATTTAGTAAACAAAATATAGATGAAATGCACTAGTTTTATTAATACACCCACGTTATTAGTATAGTTTCTTCCGTTAGAAATTTAAAGTAAGGAGGAAAAATTTGAGTAGAAAAGGAGATCAAATTAACCTCAATTGATATTTGTGTATGAATCTGCGAGTCTAGATATTTTAGTTTGTGTATTTGTATTTGTGTTAATGTTACAACAATTTAGGGATTTGAAGAACACTTAAATATATTTTCCCATGCCAATGTTTGTCATGCTTATTTAACATTGCTTTAATTATTCTAGCATGTTATTTTAAATTTACTTTCTGTTGCAAATTATTTTGTCCTGATGAATACATGTAGATGTTATTGATAAACAATCGTGGTAGATAGAATTTCTGAACTATTTTTCTTCCTGCTTATTTTTTCTGTGTTGAATGCTATACATATTCAAATTCAAGTTTGGGGGTAGGAAGAAAAATATATTTTAAAGTTGGTATACTTTCTTTTTAGTTTAATATTATTGTACGCATGTTTTAGGCTAGATTTACCTTCTCCTGCAATAATTCTATCCTGATTATGCATGTGTTTAAATTTGATAGGATGTTGTAGTAGTTAGGAGATTTAACTTTTATTTTTCTTCCTCCTACATTTTATGGAATTAATTGCAAAATATTTCAAAAAATTCAAGTTTGGGGGGGAATGAAAAACAATTTTCAAAAACTTAAATTTTATTTGTCCTCAAAACTGCTATAAATAAATTAGATTTTGATTGAAAATAATTATGTGTATGAAGTTATATTAGGGAAATAAAATTTTGAATATAGAAATAAGTAAGATAATTTAGTTAAAATTTATAGTAGTGATGAAAAATTTAAAGTTAATTTTTCTAAGTGAAGAAATGATAAATATTGTGTAACCATCTTTAGTAAGAAAAGTTGTATTTTTAGAAAAATAGAAGGACTAGACTTTTGTTTTCAATATTTAAATTTCTTTTATTGAAAAATAATTCTCAAAACTGTTATTATATTTCTAACTAAAAGATATATATCTATCATATGCTTTAGGAAAGGAATGGTGGAATTCAAAATTATTAAAGGCCTATCCAGATATAGTAATCCTTGCCTTAAAAAAAAAAGAGGAAGAAAAAAAAAGAAAAAGAAAGAGAAAAAGAAAAGAAAAGAAAAGAAAAGAAGAGTATATTATGTGAAAAAGGAAGGAGAAGCTTTAGGATTAAAAGGCCTAATCAAAAATTGTTTCCACACCTGAGCTTTTTAAAGTATAAGATTTGAGAAAATCTTATGCTTTAAAATATAATATAGTTAATATAATTATTTTTAAAAAAGATTTTTAAGTAAAGAAAATAAAATGCCTAACCCCTATATTTTAAAAAATTTACAAGCATTTCTGAATTAGATAGCAACACATATTTTCATACTCTTTCATCTAAGAGATTTCTAATCTTTAAATTGGTCTCATTTACTAAAATTTTTTCTAAATTGGACTACTATATTTCTAGAACAAAATTTTAGAAAATCCTAAAGAAACTCATACACATGATTTGCTTATTTGGTTTTTAATGATTATAGTGTTACTTGAGGACAAGTAACGTTTAAGTTTGGGGGATTTTGATCCATGAAAAAGAAGTACCTATTTTTTGTGTTCATTTTATGCTCACTTTATGCATATTTTTAAAGATATTACAATATAAAGAAAGTAATTTTGCATATTTTTGTTTTCAAGTATAAAAATATGATTTTAGAGAAAATGAAGCAAAAACTATGCAATTTTGAGCCAAAATAAGCAAGAAAGAAACTTCTGATATAGCACATATCAATATGTCTTTCTATGATTACTATCTTTCATATTTCTCACATATTTTTGGATGAAATTATACTTTTGAGAAATGTTGTTTTTGTCTATCTTGTAGGTAAAGATGTTAGGAACGCAACGCAACTGAAATGGGGCGAAACAGAGTTGAAACGGAGCCAAACGGAGCCAAACGGAGCAAAATGATGGAGCTGCACACAGGGTGGCGCCTAAGCGCCAGTGACGACGAGAAAACGGTGCCTAGGAGCTAGAATCAAGGCCTAGGCGCCAGAATCATCCAAAAACGGTTATGTGACGGATTTTTGACGACTTTGGGAGTTATTTTGACGGTGTTAAGTAGTTTCTAGGCCTTCTAGAAGCATGGAAGTTATTCCTAATATATAGGACATGTGATACAATGTATCTGGACACATTGGAACGGTTTTAATCGTGAAGAGGTGTGACCCAAAGTGAAGGCGTGTGATCAACGGAGTCCGACACCTAGGCGTCAGATTCCTGCGTTTATGCACCACAGACACCTTCTAGAAGATTCATTGAATTTGGACACATTTTGAAGAGGTTCCTCAAGGCAACCCTTGGAGCCTATAAATAGGAGTCCACTTCTTCAGAGAAAATCGCACCCTATAGTCTCTCTCTTTCCCCTTAGTCATTTTAGTCATTTAGAGTTATGAAGATGTAGATTTTTACATCTTATGGAGAGATTGGTGAGGAATTTTGAGATATTTATGTAAGGGATGTACGAGCGTCACATGGATCAGTGGGAAACTTTGGTGGAGAGATCTTCTTCTTTCCTTCAGAGGGAAAAAGCTAAGTATTGTGTTCTTCATTCTCTTGTAATTGTTGTAAACACTTTTTAGTGGATTTTCTTTGTTTTAAACCAAGTTTTCTATCATGTTTCGTAAGTGATTTCCTTTACTCTTTCTTTTAATATGAAATAGTGACATGCGTAGGAAAATCATTTTTATGATAGAATTATATATTAGATGCTTCTAGGTGACATATAGTTGCATAAATATAATAGAATACTAATGAAATAAGTTCCTTGTTGACACTTAATTTATTATGTAGTTCTATCAATTCTTTTACTTCTTATGCCATTATTTTTATTTACTTTTATTTTGTAATGAAATAGATGCATGTTTAGGAATTAAGATTTGCTTAGATATTCTCTTATTAAATTATGGTGATGATATTCATACCAGTCTTCATTTACTTTACAAATTGATCACTTGTTTTGTTAAAACCTGTTGAAGAATTTTGAGACCTAGAAGGAGATGAATTCTTAACTAGTAGATATCACATGAATCCTTGGGTAGTCGAAGTCCTTGTGCCGGTTATTCAAGGTGAAGTGCAAATAAATAGGGAGATATTGTTTATTGGGCGCAGAATTGATTAGTTTTTAGAGTGATAGACTAAATTCTAATAATTTGGTTTATAGAAAGGGAACGGGTCAGTGGTAGGGCCGACCATAGCCACCCTTGGACATCTAGTAGTGTGAGCTTAGATTAACCCATTCTACTAATAAAACATCCTGAACCAATCTATAGATTAGCCAATGTTCTTTATGCCTGGACCAAAGGGCAAAGAATAAGAATGCTTCTATTTGACACTACTACATTAATTCTAAGCATATCTTTCTTACACATTATCTATATAATTGCAAGAGAAAGCTAATTTTTAATATCTCAAATTTTTCCAAACCAATTTATCCATAATTTATCTTTTTATTTAAGAACTTTATTTAGGATTAGTTATTAGAAAACCTTTTTAATCAACATTCCAAATTTAGGCCTTATAGAAATAGATTGGAATTAGCCTAAAGGATTGCTTACCTCACTTCTCTGTGGGATCGATACTCGGGTTATAAAAGAAAACCCTATATTACTTGAAACGATATATATACTTGCGTAGTACCCCTAGTGTGTAAAATATTTTCTAAAATTTTACAACATTTTGATTTTATACACTAGCCGCTATTTATAAATTGGGTTAAGTTTTTTGCCATCTTTTGGAATAAAAAATTACTGCGTTATTGTGGGTCAGGTCAAAGAGTAGCCAGGAAAACTTTTGAGGATTTTAGTGGGGTTAAGTTGAACCATAGGTTCTAAAAGTGCAATACATCAAGGGGTGTGTTTTTTATTAAGGTGTTTAAGTCTTCTTAGAGACTGTGGGCAAGCCACTTCTCTAATGCTCCGACACAGTAGGTTAATCATCTGGAGTTAAAGAGGGGGAGGTGGATTTATGGGATCTGGATCTAGTTCTGCCTCTAATTAGAGGTGGGGATTCCTCTTTGCACCTGGGGGCTGAGGTAATAGTTAATTTTTGAATTTCAATCTTATTTTTCTTCTTTTTTTTGCTGGTATGAATGACCCACTCCTCTTTCATGGAATCAAGAGCAGCTCCCAGGCTAACAGAAGATGGTGGGAGAAAATTCTGAGGGGGGAGGGGGGAAGACTAAGTATGGGTAATGAATTGAGTGGAATGAGGTGAAATAGGGGGGTGTATGGGGGAGGGACTGAGGGGGATAGAGTTCCCCTCAGAACTGGGAGAAAAAAAAGGTGGTTTATCAGCTGGGAAATGGTTCTGCCTGGGACCATTTTCCAAAATTCTGGAAGAAGTATCCACATGAGCAACAGTCTAAGCAGGTGGAATAGTTTCCAAAAGTCTTGAAGAACTATCCACATGAGCAACAGTCAATGCAGGTGGAATCGTGGATGCAGCAGGGACTGAATCAACTCTGGTCTGAGCTGAAGATCTTTTAGAAGGTGGATGAAGTTTATAGAATCTATCAGAAGTGTGTCCAAGCATCTTGCAGTGTGAACAATAATAAGGCTTTTGTTGCATAATTACCTCCTGCCACTACCCATCAGCTTCAGAGCCCACCCAGATCCTATTCACCTCAGGGAGGGAAATGTTTCTCTCTAATTGGATCATGGCAAATTCTGTTTGGCTTTGTGGAATGTAGCAGCATCCAGCTTGAGTGGAGTACCAATTGCCCTCCCAATTTGGAAAAGGGTTGTTTGATTAAAGAACCTGTATGGCAGATTGGGAAGTTTGAACCAAATGGGGACAATAAGGGGATCCTTGCTAGGATCAAAACTAGGGGTCCATTTGATGATTTTCATCTCCATGCCAGCAAATGTTACCAGCTGTTTAGCAAAATTCCTTGCATAGTCTTCAGATGAAGATAAATTAATGAGTAGATGCCTGCCATCAATTAATCCAAGCCTCCAGTTGCCAATAAGGTTAAGAGATTCAAAGTAATTCCTTACTAGTTCCATCTTGGGGTGTCCCAAAGTAAATTTCCCAATTAGAGTTAATCTAACATCCTCATTTAACATTTCAAGTTCTTGTTCAGAGAAAAAGTCTGCAGGACAGCCCTCCTTTTCTCCAATGGGTTTGATGAAAGTGCAGTTGCCCTTGCCTGCTGCAGCATCATGCATTCTTTGGGGAAACACTAACTTAGCTGGGTCTTTAATAGAGGGGCCCATTCCAACCACCCCAGCATAGGTGGCTTTGGCCCACTCAATGTTAGTGTTAAGCTCAACTGGACAAGCCATAAAAGCAGGAACCTACAGTAGTGTACCAGTCACAAGAGCCCCAGCAACAAAACAGCCACCAAACATAGTTGTAGGCTAAAGCAAGATCTAACAAATCAGGGAGACACAACAAGCACCAGAGAGCCAATGAAAAGGAACTTAGCAGCAGTTCCAAACTACTGTCCCAATGTAATGGAACAGTAGAAATTTGAAATCAGTAAACCCGGGAAGGTACCCCCACCCAAGTAGAAGACCCGGGAACACTACTGCCACACAAAGGCCACCCACAATAGAAGCACCACCTACCAGACCTTCCACCAGAACCACCAGGGAGGAAGCCGCCGCCAGCATCATCTTCTAAACCCTAGCAGAGCACCAGCCGCCACCTCACCTTCATCATATATATATATATATATATATATATATACACATACATACATACATACATACATACATACATACATGGTTATATATATAGATAGATAGAAAGATATGTCAAATTAATGTTTATATGCTAGATATATAAATACAGAACAATTGTGTGGTATGTATGTATATCTTCCATTTATTAATGAGCAGGTATAAATGGTATTGGTGAACCTAACTAATTTGCCGGTTTTAGTCGACCTATCGCGCTATCAACAAAAATATCTCAACTATTAAACCAATCTTTTATGAAGAACATTCACTTAATTCTTCTAAGTTCATTTATACATATATGCTGGATTCCAATTTTCATTATTATTATTATTATTATTATTATATAGAAGCATTATTGTTTAAATTTTCTGAGTGGAAGGACGATATTCCTACCGTGAATTCCTAGTACAATACAGCATAGTGTTATGGACGGCAGAGAATTGTTCTATTAGAAATGACCAAATTAAAGTTGATCTTAATGTCCCCCTATTACATTAATCATTGATGTTGTAATAATTTATTAATCATTCTACCATCTTTCATAATCCATACGTTCCCAAACGCACAAAGAAATATTATATATATAACATCCATAAAAAGTACTATATATTTCTCCCCATCTGACTAGAAATCACTTCCTCTTAAAACAAACTGCATTGCTATTGCTGTAAGAGCGTCCTCGAGTACGCATAACCAATTATGGCCAGGTAAGATTAGCAGTTTTAATAAATATATATTTCATTTAGAGAAATTTACGTGCATACCGCTTACTTATGTATTCACATATCTAACACCCAATATTTGATATATAGTTATAACACATTTGTGTCATAAATCTATGCATGAAGAGCCATATTTCACTTTTAAAAGGGTTAAAATTGTGATATTTTGTTGTGGTGTTGAGAGTTTGAATGATATGAATGTACATATGAATGTTTAGGTGGTAGATATGTAAATATGTAAGAATTGTGTGAGATGGATATAACTGCCCTTTCCTTTATTTTATGTTGCGTTTTTTTCGTTCCATGCTAAAAAACGTATTTAGCCAGAAAAAGAGATAATCAGCCGCACACAAAAAATTCATTAGCACTCGTAAGAAATGCTTATTCAAGATAGCAGAAATTGCAAACACTAGAAGCCGTTTGTATAATATGTTACATATAATTTATTTTTCTATGAAGTAACACATTAAATTTTTATTTTGTTTGAGCTGCCAATTCATTTTAGCGCGATATAAATTACGTTTCCAAAGACGTAGTAGTAAATATATACAGTTTTTATAATAAATACCTTACCTATTTAAAAATTTGGACATTTACATAAACATCACTCAATTTTTTTTGTATTTATATATCTATCACCTAAACTAAACTACTAACATTTATACAACTTAAATCTTTCATATTACATCAAAATATCATTATTTTAACTTTTAAAAAGTGAACACAACATTTCATTCCAAAGTAAAGTTTCAAATATGTAAAAATTGAAGTTCAGGTGTCACATATTTTTATGCAATAAAATTGTGGTATGCGTGTAATTCTTCCTTAAAAAATTGACATCTTATTAGCACATAAAGAAAAAAATGTTATATATTTCAATAAATTAAGGTATTGTTTCGAATCACTTTTATTTTTTGGTATTTTTTATTTTTTTCTTTATTTTAAGAAAAATATATGTTTCAGAAAATGCATTTTTATCTTTGGTTTTAAAAAAAATAATTTGATTTTAAAAGTTTTCAAAACATGTAATTTAACTTTTGACTGTTTTTTTAAGAATAATTAATCATATTATAACATGCAAAATAAATTTTATTTGAGTAATAATATATACAAAATAAATTGACAAAATAAAAAGGAAAAAACAAAAATAAAAAAGATCCCTAACAGCGCCTTAAGTAATTACGTTTTCTTAGTTCTCCCATTTTGATACGTTAATCTTTCCAAATAAGTAAAACGTTACTCAAATCTTTAAATTCTTTTTTTTTCCTTATGTCTAGCAACTTACACGTTTTATGTTCTGGCTTATTTCCTCTGTTTATTAAGCATTAATTATAATATAATAAATATGTAGGATAATACTTATAATGCCTATCACATTATATATATATATACATACATACGTACGTACATTTAGAAAGAGAGAGAAGAGAGAGAGAGAGAGAGAGAGAGAGAGAGAGCTAACTAAATGTTCACATGCAGATGGTGGACGGAGAAGACGGTGGCGATTGTGACTGGAGCGAACCGAGGCATAGGTTTTGCTATTGTGGAGAAGCTGGCTGAGCTCGGGCTGACGGTGGTTCTGACATGCCGGAACGAAAGCAAGGGCTTAGAAGCAGTTCTCTCCTTAGCTAAGCGAGGCCTCACTGTTCAGTTCTGCAAATTAGACGTTACAGACAATGAATCAATTTCGAATTTTGCTTCCCGGCTTCATGTCAGATTTGGAGGCCTTGACATTCTTGTCAGTACTATATATATAATGCATTTAATAATTGGAAGATATACGGACGCATCACTCAATTCTTGTGCTTTACATATTTAGAAAAACAAATATAATTTTTACTAATATTCAATCTTTTATATGCTATTTAATTTTTTACAGTGTGACTTGTGCACCTTTTTATGTGATATGAAAGAGTTATACATTTATAAAAAGAAGAGTTTAGATCGTAAATATTTAAATGCATAAGAATTGGGTGGTATCTATGTAAATTGCATTCTTTCATAATAAATGAACGTTATTTAGATGAAAATTTATGTTGCAGGTGAACAATGCTGGGGTGTCTTTTAGTGAGATTGATAGCAACAATGTTGAGGAGGCAGAGATTGTAATCAGAACAAACTTCTATGGGCAGAAGAAGTTGATTCAGGAGCTTCTGCCGTTGTTCCGGCGGTCCCCGGCGGTGAAAAGCAGGGTACTTAATATTAGCTCTCAACTTGGCCTTCAAACTGTGAGTACCATTATTTCATAAATTGGGCTTAACATAAAAATAAATTTAGAGGGATTCTGTATTTACATATTTGACATATAAACAGTGATATTTATTTGAGTAATATTTTAATATCACAATTACATCATCAAATATGTATGAAAAGATGTGTTTCATTTTTCTTAAATTAACCTCAATGTTATTTTAATGTTTTGTTCAAATTTTGGGTGTTAAAATAAATAAATATTGAAGTTTAGGGCAAGATATATAAATACATAAAATGTAAGTGGTATGTATATAAATTCTCCATGCAAAAAAATCAAGTGGTTAGTGTTTAAGTTAGTGATGTCAATTCGAGTCTTAGGGCCGGGTTCGGGTCTAACACGAAAATTACTCGATCCAAATCGGGTCAATTCGAACCGAATCATAATGATAAATAGGTCAAGTTCTCTAACCCGAACTCAACTCAAAATAAATTTGAGCCAACTCAAACCTGAATTTTTGAGTCAAGTTCGAAATATGATGGTGTGTTAGGTCAATTTTTGACACTTTGGGATGCGAATTTGGGTCAATGGGTCAAGTTCTTGTCCGACTTGAAAATGACCTGACCCGAATGGCGTCAACCCGATCCCGACTCGAAAAATATTTGGGTCAAACTGAACAAAAAAAGTTTTCGAGTTGAGTAGTGTGGGCGTGTTAGATCATTTTTTTGACACCCCTAGTTCGAGTATGGAACACATTCACTAAAAATATTGAAAAAATCAAAACAGATTTAAACACAAATCTGACCTGTCTTTAACTTAAATGACTTTAATCTGACCCCATAAATCTGTTAACAACCAACAATAACCATTAAGGCCAATTTCGTCATTTCAAATTAATTGTTTGTGTTCGGGTCAAATTTTGACACCACCCAAACCCAACCAAGTTTATTAAGAGTCAAAAAAATATAACACACCACATTCAACCAAACTTAACAAAATCATATTGAGAAGCTCAATTTAAATATGAAAAATCATTCCAGTCAATTGTGGACTGAGAGATCAACCAATATCTGACCCAGTCATTAAACAGGCTATATTCAAACTCGAATTGTAACTTGCACGAATCAAAACAAACAAATACCTCTTAATATTCAGTTCGAATTAACCCATCATGTTGACTCGATTTTCAACATCATTTTATGTCGCTGAAAAAAAAGTCAAATTTGACATCCGTATTCTTTTTTAAAAAACTGTCTTCATACAAAATATAACTCATCGTATTCAAACAAATGGGCTTGGTTATAAGCGCTTAGATTTGATATGAGATTTTATAAAATATAAGACTTTTAAGTCAAATCCAACTCTTCCAGTTGAAGCAAAGAGTTTAGCTAGATTAAGAAACATGAAAGTTTGAGGACATAATTAAGCTATTTTTCTCGATATTATAAGTTCACATCCTGAAAAAAAGGATTCACGAAAACTGCTTACTGCCGAATTTATGAGTATTTTTATAAGATAACAAAACATTTCTAATTTAATCAATTTACATTGAAGAAGGTGAGTAATCCAGCACTGAAAAACATACTGAACAAAGAAATCTCCGTGGAAAAGATAGATTATATGGTGAATACATTTCTTGAAGATGTTAAGAAAGGAACCTGGAAGGAAGCTGGATGGCCTGAGATCTGGACTGATTACTCAGTCTCCAAGCTTGCAGTAAACGCCTACTCAGCATTGCTTTCCGAGCAGCAGAAAGACAAAAACCTGAGCATTAATTGCTTCTGTCCTGGATTCACAAAGACAGCAATGACCAGAGGAATGGGAACTCATACTGCAGAAGAAGCAGCTGAGGTTGCAGTGAAGATTCTCTTGCTTCCACCTGATGAACTGCCCACCGGAAAGTTCTTCAAATGGCTCGTTCCTTCGCTCTTCTCCATGTTGTAGAAGAATTATTTCTCTATGTAATAGTTCAACTGTTCTTCTGTTCTTTCACATTTATTCCCAATTGTAATAAGGGGATTTATTTCTATGAATTACACATAACTGATTATTACATTTTTGACCTTAAGCAACCTCTTGCTACTCTCATTTGTCTGATTCTGATATGAAGGCATAAATAAAGTTATCTTTGATGCATTATTATCTCATGGCACTGCATTTTCCTTCTATCTTCTGCACACCTGGTTGGGTCACATCTTTCAGATTATCTAGCCCCAATCTGAAGATGGCATAAGATGAAGTCGCCTTGGGAGCGAGTAAATATTTATCCAATTCAGTAACTATGGATGACAAAGTCAATAACAAAGTGAACCGTGGTGAGATCGTTGAGAAAACTCCTCCTGATTTAGCTCGTAGAAGGATGTCTATACGCGATCTACACTTAGACGGTGTACAAGCGGCATCTCTTACTCAGCCACCCATAACTGACTGCCGTACTTGGCTGCTCATTTATCCTGGTTTGATGGAATTGGCTGAACAGCGAGAAAGTCTTTTTGAATCCCATTGGTTCAACACAATTTCTAATTGAAAACAGGTTGAGTGCATACATAATTGTGCACTCTCGTAGACCACTTGTAGATATATATGTATGCAATCATCATAAGATATCAAATGCATAACAATGTGACGTGACAAAGCAGGAATTTGCAGTGAAATGAGTAGAGAAAAAGCGTGGTTTATCTAATACCATTCGAGTTCAAGGTTATGGATGAGAAATGTGAAGTGTTGTGCCTTAAAACACATTATGGGAGAAACTGTTTATATGAGTTGGATTATATTGCATGTGACTTGTCTATTGTGAGATAAACTTTATATAATAACAAATTAAGTTCACTTTTTTCTAACTTCCAAGCATATTATATATATATATAGAGAGAGAGAGAGAGAGAGAGAGAGAGAGTATACAATGTTGAAGGCGGGTGGAGCTCTGCTAGGGTTCGCAGGATGCTTCTGGCGGCAGCTATAGCGCCAGCAGCTGTCCTAGAGGGTGGTGACTTCTTTTGGGTGGTATGTTGTAGTGGTGGTGCTCCTTGGACAACTTTCTCTGTGTTTGGACCTTCCCGGCCATCTTGTCTTTCAAAATTTTCTGTTTCATTGGATTGGTACACTAGCTTGGTGGCTGGTGTATTGTCTTGTTCTCTGGCTGTCTCTCTGGCTTTTGGTTCTAGTGACACTGTTATTAAGTTTCTTACTGCTCCTTTAGCTGGGGGCACAAGCTTGGGTGCAAGTGCTTTGTCTTTTTCTCTTGCTGCTTATCCTGTCTTTGAACCCGAGCCTTAGCTGTTGATCCAAGAAAAAAATACTCATTTTTATGCCTTGATTTTTATCAAATTTTTAAGGATATTATGCTTTAATGAAACGTATTTTTATGTTTTTTGATATACGTGTTGGAAAAATATTCAAGAAGGAAAGAAAAAAGTGAAAAAGGAGCAAAAATAGAACCAAAATGCAAAATTGTTTTAAAAATTGGTCTGGCGCCTAGGCACCAGAATCCGGCACCTAAGTGCCAGGTCGATACGGGATATGTCAAGATTTTTGACGACTTTTGGACGGTTATTTTGAAGGTGTTAACGGTTATTGGACCTTCTAGAAGACTGCAGTTGTTCCTGGTTTATAGGACCTGTGATACAATGTATTTGGACGTTTGGAAATGGTTTTAATCATGAATATGTGTGATCCAAAGTGAAGAGGTGCAATGAACTGGACGCAGAGTCCGGCGCCTAGGCGCTAGACACACCTTCTAGAACATTTAGTGAATGTGGACACATTTTGAAGAGGTGCCTCAAGGCAACCCTTGAAGCCTATAAATAGGAGGGTACTCCTTCAGAGAAAAAGGCCCCATACGCCCACCCCTATCTAGAGTCCCATCTAGAGAGAGAATTAGAGAAATATTTTAGGGCTACTTTTATTAATTATTTATTTATTTAGAGTTTCTATTGAGAGTATTTCAAGAGTTGGTGCTTTTGAAGTTTATTTGCTTTGGAGTCAGAAGAATTCAGAGGTTCAGTAGGAGAAACACTTAAGATAAGTATTTGTAATTTTATTCAAAGTTTTATTATCATGTTTTATTGTTTAAATTCAATGTGTTCTGAGTAGTTAGTTTACATTCTCCTTTTAATTATGAAAAGATAAATAAGATAATATAAAATTAGTTGGAGAATTAAAAACTATTTATATTTTAAAACTTTGTGATGATATTAATACCGGATCTTCATTTACTTTACAAATTGGTCACTTGTATTGTTAAAATATGTTGAAGAGTTTTGATACCTAGAAGGAGATGAATTCTTAACTAGTAGATATCACATGAATCTTTGGGTAGTTGAAGGCTTTGTGCGGGTTATTCAAGGTGAAGTGCAAATAAATAGGAAGATATTATATAATGAGCGTATAATTAATAAGTTTTTAGAGTGTCAGACTAAATTCTTGTGATTTGGTTTATAGAGAAGGAAAGGGTCACTAGTAGGGCCGACCATAGCCACCCTTGAACATGTAGTAGTGTGAGCCTAGATTAACCTATTCTACTAACAATACATCAGGACCTGATCTATAGGCTAGCCAATGTTCGTTACACCTGGATCAAAGGGTAAAGAATATGAATGCTTCTATTTGGCACAATACCATAAATTTATATTCTCCATGAATATTATCATTATCATAGAAAATCTTGGATTAATTGAAAGGAAGAAAGTTGTGTTCTTATTGCTATTTACACCAATCATTTCATTACTGCTTTATTATTGCATCTTTCATTACTGTTTTATTATTGCATCTAGTAAATTAAAAATATCAAATTCATAACTATAAAAGAAATACCTAAAAATAAAATTAAAATATTTTAAAATCCATAACTCACTCCTCGTGGGATCGATACTGGGGTCTTTGTTTCAAAGCCCTATATTACTTGATACGATACGTATACTTGCGTAGTACCCCTAGTGTGTAAAATATTTTCAATAAAATTATATTTGTATAGACTAGTCGTAATTATTATCTATTACATATATTTGAAAGCATTAATTATTATATTTATCATCAACGGAGCGTGGGTCAAGTTTTTGGCGCCGTTGCCGAGGATTGAATTTTTAGTACGCATATATATAATATTGGGTCAAGTTTTGGCGCCGTTGCCGGGGATCGAACGGAGACAAATTTTTAGATTTTAAATATTTTTATTTTATTTTATTCATTTTCTATTATTGACAAAAATATAAAATACCAAATATATATATATATATATATATATATATATATATATATATATGTATATATATATATATATCTATGTAAATATATAATAAAATTTTTTTTTAAGTGGAGATTTTATTTCTTGTTAATTTACTTTTTATGTGTAGTGCTGGATCTGAAGGATTATTACCTTTAGATTAAGAATTAGAAAGAACTATTAAAAGAATTAAAAAAGGAAAACAAACTAAAAAAAATTCAAGAGATGGCTAATTTACGTAACAATTTACAAAATCCAATTGAAATTAATGAACAAAATGTTTACAAACCATTAAGGGATTATGCTAACCCTACGGTTGATGAACTTCATAGTAGTATTCAAATACCTACTGTAGATGCTAATTCTTTTGAGCTTAAACCATCTATCATTCAAATGGTTTAAAATAATCAATTTAGAGGAACACCAAATGAGGATCCAAATTTACACCTTGCTAGTTTTTTAGAACTTTGTGCTATCTTTAAATATAACAATGTTTCTGATGATGCTATTAGACTTAGACTCTTTCATTTTTCTTTAAGAGATAAAGCAAAGATGTGGTTGAACTCATTAGCAATAGGTTCTATTAAAAAATGGGCTGAAATGACACAAAAATTCCTTGCTAAATATTTCCTCCTTCTAAAACTGCTAAATTAAGAAATGATATTACTTCATTTAGTCAATTTGACAGGGAGACAATTTATGAAACTTGGGAAAGATTTAAAGAACTATTAAGAAAATTTCCTCATCATGCTCTACCTGATTGGTTAATTATTCAAACATTTTATAACAGACTAATTGGATCATTGAAATCAATTATTGATGCTTCTGTTGGAGGTTCTTTAATGTCTAAATCATTTGAAGAAGCTTATTCTTTAATTGAAGAAATTACTAATAATAATTTTCAATGGCCTTCTGAAAGGATTAATCCTAAAAGAATGTCAAGTATTCAAGATAACGAAGCCTTTTCTATCTTAGCTTCACAAGTAGCTGCAATATCTAAGAAATTAGATAATTTTTCCATCAACATATCACATAACAACTCATCTAATATTGAAGATTCTCAAACTATTGAAACTTTACAAGCTATTGCTAGTAAAAATAATCCGTATTCAAACTATTATATTCTTGGATGGAAAAATAACCCTAATTTTAACTGGAATAATCAACAACAACAATGGGGTAATAATCAATCTCATCTAACTAAAAATTGGAATAATCAAATAAATTCAAATTATAAACCACCTTGATTTAATAATCAACAAAAAAAGTTATCAATAGAAGAATAAATTTTACAAATGAGTAATCAATTACAAAATCAAAATACTGCTATTCGTAATATTGAGATTCAAATGGGACAAATCGCTAATTTAATTAATTACAGACCTCCAGGAACACTTCCTAGTAATGTTGAAATTAATCCAAAAGAAACTCGAAAAGAACATGAACATGTTAACGCTGTACAACTTTGAAGTGGAAAGGAATTACAAGAAAGAATGCAAAATGAAATTGAAAAAGAGATTGAGGTTGAAGAGATTGAAAAACCTAAAGAAACTCCTTCTCCTAATCAAGATCAAATAATATTTCTTTTAATGTGGAAGTTGAAAAACAACCACCACCTTTTCCTCAAAGATTAAAACAACAGAAGCTTGATCATCAATTTTCTAAGTTTTTTGAAATTTTTAAGAAACTTACTATAAATATACCCTTTGCTGAAGCTTTGGAACAGATGCCAACTTATGCAAAATTTATGAAGGATATATTAAGTAAGAAACGAAAATTTAAAGATTTTGAAACTGTTGTACTAAGTGAAGATTGTAGTGCAATAATTCAAAGGAAATTACCTCGAAACTTAAAGATCCTCGAAGTTTTACTATACCTTGTGCTATTGGAGAAAAATTTTCTGGAAAAGCTTTGTGTGATTTAGGAGCAAGTATTAATCTCATGCCATTTTCTATTTATCGAATGTTGAATTTAGGAGAGATTACTCCCACCATTGTAACCGTTCAATTAGCTGATAGATCTATCACTTACCCTAAAGGAGTTATAGAGGATGTACTTGTCAAAGTAGATAAATTTATCTTCCCTGTGGATTTCATTGTGCTTAATATGGATGAAGATAAAGAAATACTAATTATTTTAGGGAGACATTTTCTAGCTACCGGACGAGCTATGATTGATGTTAAAAAAGGAGAATTAACTATGAGGGTTAATGATCAAGAGATTAAATTCAATGTTCTTAAATCGATGAAGTACATTGACAAAGAAAAATGTTATCGAATGGATATTTTTGATTTTATAATTAAAAAACACTATCAAGAAAAATGTAAAATCATTCTTGAAGAAGAAATTAAATTTTTAACTCATGAAAATGAAGAACTAAAATAAGATGAATTACTTAAAGAAACTCATTATATTAAAGACAACCTGGAAACTTTAGACATAACTCAAAATGATATACTTTTGTCCTCAATTAAAAAAGCCCTCGAATCGGAATTAAAAATGTTACCTTCACATTTAAAGTATGCATTTCTTGGAAATTCATTAACTTTACCTGTTATTATTTCTTCTTAGCTAAGTTTAGATCAAGAAGAAATATTAATAGGAGTGTTAAAGAATTATATGAAAGCTTTTGGTTGGACTATTGCTGATATAAGAGGAATAAGCCCTTCCATTTATATGCATAAAATTTTAATGAAAGAAAATTTTAAACCTATCGTTGAACCGCAAAGAAGATTAAATCCTATCGTGAAAGAGGTTGTTAAAAAGCAATTTTAAAATGGTTAGATGATGGAAGTATTTATCCTATTTCGGATAGCCAATCGGTAAGTCCTATTCATCGTGTTCTGAAGAAAGGAGGAGTAACTGTCACTGTCAATGATAAAAATGAACTAATTCCTACAAGACAAGTTACTAGATGGCGAATTTGCATTGATTATCGGAAGTTAAATGACACCACTAGAAAGGATCATTTTCTTTTACCTTTCTTGGATCAAATGCTTGACAAATTAGCTGGACACTCATATTTCTGTTTTATGGATGGATATTATATTTATCATCAATTACTTTTTGCTCCTGAGGACCAAGAGAAAACAACATTTACAAATCCTTATGAAACATTTGCCTTTAGAAGAATGTCTTTTGGTTTTGTAATGCACTCGCAACTTTCCAAAGATGTATGATGTCAATATTTTGTGATTTGGTTGACAATGGAATTGAAGTATCCATGGACGATTTTTTAGTTTTTGAAACTTTTTTTGAGTCTGGTTTGGAAAATATTTCCAAAGTTCTGAAAAGATGTGAAGAAACAAATTTTGTTCTTAACTGGGAAAAATGTCACTCACGAGATGGCATTGTACTTGGTCATAAAGTTTCACAAAAAGGGATGGAAGTTGATCAAGCAAAAATTAAAATTATTGCTGAACTGCAAACCCCTACTACTGTTACTGATGTGAGAAGTTTTCTAGGTCATGCTGGATTTTATAGAAGATATATAAAAATTTTTTCTAAAATTGCTAAACCTCTTTGTCATTTATTGGAAAAAAGAAGCTAAATTTGAATTTAATGAAGACTGTGTTAATGCTTTCAATATTTTAAAAGACAAATTAATAACTGCACCTATAATTATTGCACCTAATTGGAATAAACCTTTTAAATTAATGTGCGATGCAAGTGATTTTGCAATTGGAGCCATATTGGGACAAAAATATGAGAAAATTTTCAAAGTTATATATTATGCTAGTAAAACTCTTACTGAAACTCAATGAAATTACACTACTACTGAGAAAGAGTTTTAGTTATAATATATGCCTTTGATAAATTTAGACCTTATCTTCTTGGTACCAAATGCATAGTTCATACTGATCATTCCGCTATTAAATATTTAATGACGAAAAAAGATACTAAACCTAGACTGATAAGATGAGTTTTACTTCTACAAGAATTTAATTTTCAAATAGTGGATAGAAAAGGAACGGACAACCAAATTGCTGATCATTTATCTAGAATCAAGAATGATGTTATTACTGAAGAAAATATAAATAAGAAATTTCCTGATGAACATTTGTTTGTTATTTAAGGATGCCAAACACCCTGGTATGCAAATATAGTTAACTATTTAGTTAGCAATTATTTACCTTATGGGTTGGATAACAAATTTATTAAGAAATTTAAAAATGATGCTAAATCTTATATTTGGGAAGATCCTCATTTATTTAAATTAGGAAGAGATTCTGTAATTCATAGATGCGTACCTTATGAAGAAACTTATACTATTATTCAAAAATGTTATGATTCTGAATTTGAAGGACACTTTGGAGTAGATAAAACTGCATTTAAAATTTTAAATTCAGGATTTTATTTGCCTACCTTATTTAAAGATGTGAGACATTATGCGAAAACATGTGATCGATGTCAAAGGATGAGAAATATATCCAAAAAAGATGAAATGCCTTTAAACTATATATTGGAAGTTGAAATTTTCGATATATGGGGTTTAGACTTTATGGGACCATTTGTACCATCATCTAGAAAGATTTATATTTTATTAGCGGTTGATTACATTTCAAAATGGTTTGAAGTCTGTAGCTTTACCTAGCTGTGATTCCAAAAGTGTTTTAAAATTTTTAAAGAAGATGATTTTTTCAAGATTTGGAATGTCTAAGGTAATTGTCACGGATAGTGGAAGTCATTTTAGAAATATAAGAATTCAATCATTATTGGAAAATTTTGGAATCAAACACAGAATTGCAACTCTATATCACCCACAAACAAGTGGAATGGCTGAAGTATAAAATAGAGAAATTAAAAGAATTTTAGAGAAGACTGTTAATCCTAAAAGAACTGATTGGGTTGATAGACTTGATTCTGCATTATTGGCTTATACAACAGCTTATAAGACACCAATCGGAATGTCACCTTACCGGTTAGTTTATGATAAACATTGTCACTTATCTGTTGAACTTGAACATAAAGCTTATTGGGCGATAAAGGAGTTTAATTTTGATTTGAATACTGCAGGAGAAAAATGATTATTGCAATTAAATGAGATGGATGAAATAAGAAATGAATCATATGAAAATGCAAGGATTTATAAAGAGAAAATGAAAATATTACATGATAAAAAAAATTCAGGAAAAATATTTGAGCATGGACAAGAAGTATTATTATTTTATACTCGGTTAAGATTTTTTCCTGGAAAATTAAGATAAAAATGGATAGGACCGTATATAATTGAAAAAGTATACCATTATGGAGCTGTGGATGTTAAAGATCCCAAAACGGGAAAAATTTTTAAAGTTAATGGATTACGACTGAAGCCTTATTTGGGATATTTTAAAAGGATTTATAAAGAGGCTTATGAGTTGAGTCTACGTGATTAAAAGACTTAATTAGGTCCGGCTGACGACATTAAACCAACCGCTTTGTGGGAGGCAACCCATAGTTATTCGTTGTTTTGTGTCTTTTTACATTTGTAATGTAAGGTTATGCCTCTCGTCTTGTTTAATTTTATATTATTTTAGAAAATTTGAATGCTAACCAGTCTTTATCGACTTAAGCTGAAAATTATCTCAAATTATATAAAGCTTAGACATTGGATCACTCTATTTCATATATGAGTAAAAAGGAGATCAAGTTAACCTTCATTAGGATTGCTTATAATTTGTTTTACTGAGTTTATAATGATCTTACCATTTTAAACTACCTATTTTGGAGAATGAAACTTTGAAATTCGACGTTAGAGCGAAACGGAGTCGAACATGGTTCCGGCGCCAGGCGCCGGATTTGGCGCCTACGCGCCGCAGTAAAACTATGTGTCGATGGGTCCTGCGCCTAGGCGCCAGATTTGGCGCCTAAGCGCCACAGTTACTGGATCGTGTCAAAACAGAAAATCTTCAGTTTTTCACACAATTTTCTCTTATAAATGACCCTATCTTTGTATCCAATCCTTATGCAATCATTTTTCGACCCATACACTCCATTCTTGAGAGATTAGAGAGGATTTTTAAAGAAATGGAGAGGAGAAATCTTGGAGAAGAGGCTAGAGACAAGGTTTCAAAGGATCCTCAACCCTACTTCAATGGTTTCATCACTGTAAGTTTGGAGAAAATTTCTAGTCGTCTAGATAAGTTTGAAGCAAAGTTTAAAAGCATCGGAGATCGCCTCCATGAGATGTATCATCAAATTGAACATCTGGAATGGTAGGCGAAACTTCAATTTGATCATCTAGTGGCTTATCAAGATGCTCAAGTGGAGATGTATGCGAAAAACAATTGGATCGACGACGTAACGGCTACGGATTTTCCGAGAGCGTTAGTATTCTTCCTCGCAGGCTAAGCAATCTCCCTTGTGAAGATAATGGGAATTAGATAGTGATGTGGTGAGATTGTGATTTATCTAGTGTGTTGTTGTATCGATTTAGTGAACCGATTGTGTTTGTTTGTGTGTTTGCTTTCATGTTCAATGTGTGTTGTATTTGCTTTCAAATTTGTGTTGTTTGATTGTTGTTAGAACTTGAATCATGTTATGATACTTATCCGAATTGTATTGAGCCCGAAATTGAAAATCATGAATGGAATTAGAAGAGTTTGATTTAAACTTGTGTTTAATTGATGGATTTAATTTTTAATTTTTAAAATTTTGGAAAATATTTTGGAAGATGGAAACTAAAGCCATACTCTTATATGAGTAATTAGAAGTTTAATTTATGAATTTTGGTGAAAAATAAAATTTTTAAGAGATTTTTTTTTGGAAAGGCGAGTCTGGCGCCTAGCCGCCAGAATTCGGCGCCTAGGCGCCGGTTTGGCCTCGCTTACCCGAAAAACACAATTTAAACCCCCATTAGCCATTTTTGACGCCTAAGCTTCATCTTCTTCCTTTTTTCACGAAAACCCACCTCCTAAATCCATTTTGAGGTCAAAACATCAAGTTTTTGAGCCCGAAATCACTTGATTTCTTCATCTCAAGGTCAGATCTACACTCTAATCCATTTATTTTTTATTTTCACCATAGTTTTTCCTAATTTTGACTAAAAACTGAAATTTTGAGAAAAATTTTGATTTTTAGTTTCTCCATGAATTTATAAACTCATTTTAAGTTTCTTAAGATTAAAAAGAGTTTAAATCTTTAATTCCTTAATTTATTTGTGTTTTCTTTCACGTTTAGATGACACCAAAATCTAAGCGAGGAAAGCCACGAGAAAATTTTGACAGTAGTAAGTTTGCGATCATGGCAACAGCATTTTCGATATCACGAATTTGCGATGTCCAAAAAATTTAACTTAGAGCGAAGCTTTTACAATCCCGGTGAAATGATCGAGAACATGATCGTTGCGCACAACTGGCAATGATTCTGTTATTTCACCGCTGTTGCTGTTATTCCAGTCGTGCGTGAATTTTATGCTAACTTTTTTGGATGCGGAAGACTACGAAGTTTTCGTCAGAGATGTTGGAGTAGGATTTACTCCAGAAAGGATCAATGTTTTTATGGACTACCACCTACCATCGAGTGCCACTATTCTGGATTATCTCCATATGAGGGAGATCTCGAGATGATTATTGCTTATTCGATCGACGACACCGGAGCTTGGAAGATCCGGAACGATAAACGAGTAAATTTCAAATCTTCTAAGTTAAATGGTATTTCAAAGGCATGACATTACTTTATTTCTGCAAGACTTATACCTTCCAACCACCTGAGTGAAGTGACTAGAGATCGAGCTATCTTAAACTACTGCATTCAGGAGAGGAAGCCGATAGATGTCGGCAGTATTATTTATGATTCCGTGGAGTCTACTACTAGATCCAGTACTTCTATAGGACTAGGATTCCCATCTCTGATTTATTCTTTATGTGTGAACAATGGAGTCGCTGCTGATATTTCTGAGGAGAAGTCGAAGTCTACCAAGCCGATTGGGCGAGGAGAGTATTAGTATCTATGATCGTCTTTGTGGGAAGAGATCTACGCCCCTTCTACTTCGCACCTACTCCAGTGCAGAGCTTCCACTTCCGTACCTTCTACTTCTACCGCCGAGCCACCATCTAGTTTTTAGGAATCAATGCATGATCAATTTCTAGAGCGACAGAATGAGTTATTTCTAACTCACCGCAGTAGCTGACACTATGGATAAGAAGATTGATCACCTATCCGATTACACCTAGCGGAAGAGTGAATATGATGTCGAGTATTCGTAGTCGTTAGTCGATTCTTGAAGGGTGAGCATGATATTCGGCTTTTGACTCCGTCCTAGATTTTCATCATATGTTGATCCTAAGGATGTGGAGTTTTCTTTTGGTGATGATGATGACGAGGCTACGATACGATGATTAGTGGCCCGATTTTCCTCCGAGATGTGCCGAGTCCGTTGTTAGTTTAGTTTTTGTTTGCTAGTATCGATTGTTGTTTGTTGTTTACTAGTTTAGATTCGTTTATGAGACTTTGTATGAATTATTTGATGTTGAGACTATTTTAGATATTTAGTTGCAGACTGAAATTTGAATGAATTTGTGTTTATTTTTGGTTTCAGCCTATTGCTTAGTATTTTAGAGTAGTTAGTAATGTTATTTTATTTCTGTTAGTAATGAAGTTATTTAATTCAATTACTACCATATAAAATTTTTGAGCCTGCTAACTTTTATATGCTCCATTATTTCTGTAATATTCATAGAAAGCACGTGTAAAAGTAAATTATATTTCTTTCTAGAATTTTTTTTACATGCTTATAAAATTCCTTTTTAAATTATACTTTTCTTTCTCTTATACATTATTATTTTCATGATATACCAAAACTTAAGTTTGGGGGAAGAGAAAATACATGCAAATTTAAATTTTATATGTCCTTAATAAACTAATATTTTCTAAAAAAAAATCTTAACATAACATAAGGAATGAAGAATCTATTTAAGATCAGTTAAATTTTTGAAATTATAAATAATTTAGTGGACTTAACCAAAATTTTAATAACTTTGATTGATTTTAAGAATAGAATTATTTAACTTAAAGAAGAATAAGATTAAGAAATTTTTCAATTCATAACAGACATAATTGAATTTTAGAAGTATTAAGAAATAAAAAATTATAACTTGAAAAAGAAAATATTGAAAATCTTTTTGAAATTCTATTCATGTTATAATAATTAAGTGAAAATGTAAAAGTTTGAAAATATAAGTTAAGGATAAGTGAAGTTCAAAATCATTAACAGGCTATCCAGATACAGTAATCCTGACTGTGAAAAAAAAAAAGAGAATAAGAGGAGAAGCTTGAGGATATGCCTAATCAAAAATAGGCTTCACTTAAATTATCTTATATGAAGAAAACTAGTTACATACTTTTACTTAATTTTCATGCATGAATCTTTATTTAAGAAAGACTTTTCATGAAAATCTTTTTCTTGTAAATAATCTATGTGATCTTAATATAATAAACTTCTATTATTTTCGAAATGAATGAAAAATTTTTGAAGTCTTATGATTTGGTAGTTGAATATTCTTTAAATTCTTAAAATTAAACTTAGTTAGTGAAATTTAGTTAATGATTTACTAAAGCCTTTATAAGATTAAAAATTACAAGGAGTCTTAAATATTTATCTTTCATTCCAAATGTTATACATTTTATATAGTAAAAAGGGTTACTTGAGGACAAATAACATTTATGTTTGGGGGATTTTGATCCATGAAAAAAATACCCATTTTTATGCCTTGATTTTTATCAAATTTTTAAGGATATTATGCTTTAATGAAAGGTATTTTTGTGTTTTTGGATATAGGTGATGGGAAAATGTTCAAGAAGAAAAAAAAGTGAAAAAGGAGCAAAAAGGAGAAAAAATGGAGCCAAAATGCAAAATTTTCGAAATTATTGGTCTGACGCCTAGGCGCCAGAATCCAGCCCCTAAGCGCCAGGTCGATACGGGATCTGTCAAGATTTTTGACGACTTTTGGACGGTTATTTTGATGGTGTTAGAGATTTTTGGACCTTCTAGAAGACTGGTAGTTTTTCCTGGTTTAGAGGACATGTGATACAAGGTATTTGAAAGCTTGGAAAATGTTTTAATCGTGAAGAGGTGCGATCCAAAGTGAAGAGCTGCGAAGAATCGGACGCAGAGTCCGGCGCCTAGGCGCCGGACACACCTTCTAGATGATTCATCGAATGTGGACACATTTTGAAGAGGTGCCTCAAGGTAACCCTTGAAGCCTATAAATAGGAGGGTACTCCTTCAAAGGAAAAGGCCCCATACGCCCACCCCTATTTAGAGTCCCTCTTCAGCTGACATGGCTAATCCCATTGACTTGAATACCAGTATAGATTAAGCCAAGGCTACCTATGCTGGGGTGGTTGGGAAGGGCCCCTCTCTTAATGACCCTGCCTAGCTGGCTTTCCCCCAGAGTTTGCATGATGCTGCTGCTGGCAAGAGCTTGGGTAAGAACTTTAGGAGAATTTTAGTTGAAATAATTAGGTTTAAACTTGGGAAATTGTAGTGTTGTAAAAACTGTTTGTGTGAAAAATAAGGTGTTCGTGAAAATGTTTTGTTGTGTTGAATATATTTTATCTATTATTTGTTTAATTGTTAATCTACTGTTTGTTGTGCTCTGTATGCGAAACAAAGGATCTAAAGGACTTGTGCCTTATGATCTCAAGTTAGAAAAATGGAAAAAATTTAAAAAATAGAAGGGACTCGATAAACTAGAAATGGAGATGGAAAACTTTCAAGATAATAACTTGGAAAATCATCATACTTCATCGAGCGATTATGAAAATCCTACGACGGATGAAATTCACTCAAGTATACAAAACCCCGTCGTAGAAGCTGACTCATTTGAAATAAATCCTGAGATTATCCAACTTGTGCAGAACAACCAGTTTGGGGTAACTCCTTCGGAGGATCCCTATTTACACTTATCTAGTTTTCTAGAACTTTGTGCTACATTTTGTTATAACAGCATGTCAAACGATGCTGTTAGGCTAAGGCTTTTTCCTTTCTCACTAAGAGATAAGGCTAAAATGTGGTTATACTCATTAACACTCTGGTTCTATTAAAAATCGGGAAGAGTTAACTCGTAAATTCCTAGCTAAGTATTTTCCACCTTCAAGGACTACAAAACTTAGAAACGATATTATCTCATTTTATCAATACGAAGGAGAAACAATATACGAAGCCTGGGAAAGATTTAAGGAACTGCTAAGAAAGTGTCCACACCATGCTCTGCCTAATTGGTTAATCATTGAAACTTTTTATAATGGGTTAGTAGGATCTCTTAAGTTTATAATTGACGCTGCCGCTGGTGGATCATTAATGTCAAAATCATTTGATGAAGCGTATGCTTTAATTGAAAAAATGGCTACAAATGAATTTGAATGGCCCTCTGCAAGGGTAAATCCTAAAAAGGTAGCCAGTGTTAATGACATAGATGCAATTACAATTCTTGCATCTCGACTTATTTCGAAATATCCAGGAAGTTGGACCAATTTGGAATGAACCGACCTCAATTTACTCCAGTAAGTGAGGAAAGTTCATTAGGGAATATGATTGATTCTAACTTATCATATGAAACTTTAAATACCATAAACAACCCATATTCTAACTTTTACAACCCGTGTTGGGAGAATCATCCTAAATTTAACTGGAATCATACTACTGATGGTGGAAACCAAAAATGAGAAAATAATCATGCAAATCCTAATGGAAGTTGGAATAATCATGGGAACACAAACTATATACCTTCATATCCACCAGACTCTAACAATGATCAACAATTTGAGGATAAGAAGATGTCTATGGAAGAAGTGGTATTGAAAGTGGGAAACCAGTTGCAAAGTCAAAATGTTGCGATTATAAACATAGAGAATCAATTGGGACAAATTGTTAATTCACAAAGCAATGAGACCCCAAGGAACACTTCCTAGCAACATTGCGATCAACCCTAAAGAGAACACTAATGAACAAGTAGAAGCCGTCCATTTAAAAAGTGGAAGAGAGATAGAGGAAGTGGTTAAAAAGAAAAAGAAGTTGTGAGAGACACAAAGGAAACTAAAAGACCCGAGAAACATGTTTCTAAGGATTTGGAAAATTTAATTTCTCCAACTAAAATCAGTTTGGAAAGACCACCACCTCCATTTCCTCAAAGACTTAGACGGCGTGAGTTGGATAAGAAATTTTCAAAGTTCATGAAAGTACTTAAGAAGTTAACGATAAATATTCATTTCACTGAAGCTTTGGAACAAATGCCAAGTTATGCAAATTTTATGAAGGAGATATTAAACAATAAAAGGAAATTTGGGGATTATGAGACAGTTGCACTAAATGAGGAGTGCAGCGCTATACTTCAAAAAAATTTTCCTCGGAAACTTAACGATCCTTGTAGCTTTACAATTCCTTGTGCAATTGGAAAAAGATTATGTGGAAAAGCTTTATGTGATTTAGGAGTGAGCATTAATGTGATGCCTCCATCAATATTTAGAAGGTTAGGTTCAGTCGATATTTCTCCCACTACTGTAACCCTTATGTTAGCTGATCGATCTATCATTTATCCAAAAGGAGTTATAGAAGACGCGCTTGTTAAAGTGGATAAGTTTATCTTTCCTGTGGACTTTATTGTATTAGATATGGAGGAAGATAAAGAAATTCCAATTATTTTAGGGAGACCTTTCCTTATTCTTTGGACAAGCTATGATAGATGTGCAAAAAGGAAAGTTGACTATGAATATTAATGACCAGGAAGTAACTTTTGATGTATTAAAGAGTATGAAACATCCAGTTGAGAAAATTGATGATTGTTTTTGGATTGATGAAATTGATTATCTAAATAAAAACCATTTCCAAGAAAGTTTTGAGAGTAAGATAACAGATGAGGTCAGAATGGATTTTCATGATGATTCAAAAATGTTATTTAAAGAAGACTGTATGTATGTTCAAGAGAGGTGTGAAATGATGGACGTCATCAAAAATAGTAAATTTTTAATTCCATTTGTTGAAAAATCTCATGAACTTAAGATGGATGTACCCCATACAATTTTAAAGCCTTCCTATTTAGGGAATTCATCTACACAACCAGTCTTTATATCTTTGGATTCGACTCGATCACAAGAAAAATTTGAATTGAATGATGAACATGATAAAGTTATTGAACTAGAACTTGGAAGAGAATTTGAGGATAAACTTCAAAATAACTTTGAGTTGAGAAAAGAGGATAAGTATATTGGAAGACCATTGGAAGAAATTCATTAAGAATTAGAAAAACCTATTTCCTCAACTATGATAGATCCTCCATCATTTAATAATTATAAAGGGAAAGAATTGGAAGATAATTTAAAACGGAAGAGTAACATAGAAGATATTGATCCAGAATCTGAATTATCTAAAGAGAATCCGATCCAAATTTTGGCAGACCTTGAAGTATCTTATAAAGATCCATTTCTTATAAATTTCAAGGATGATATTAATATGCAAATTAATAAAACCAATAGAAGAATATTGGATCTAGAAAGAAATATGAGGAACAATGATATAAATCAAACTAAAAATGAAGTGCTAAACGAAAAATTAAAATTTGAAGATTTTATAGGAATCCCTGGATCTAGAAATGATTGGGCGGTTGACCGAGGATTACTTAATTGGAATTTTAATCCAGGTGGAATCATATGTCGGGCCCGCGACATTAAAACCAAGCGCTTCATGGGAGGCAACGCATAGTTATCAGTGCGCTTTGATTTAGTGTGCTTGCGAGTCATGATTTTTTATGTTATGTTTTGTGTTTGCTTTAGTACAGATTAGATTTACCTTCTCCTCGCAATAATTCTATCCCGATTATGCATGTGTTTAAATTTGATAGTATGTTGTAGTAGTTAGTAGATTTAACTTTTATTTTTCTTCCTCCTACATTTTATGGAATTAATTGCAAAATTCATTAAAAAATTCAAGTTTGGGGGGAATGAAAAACATTTTTCAAAAACTTAAATTTTATTTGTCCTCGAAACTGCTATAAATAAATTTGATTTTGATTGAAAATAATTATGTGTATGAAGTTATATTAGGGAAATAAAATTTTGAATAAAGAAATAAGTAAGAGAATTTAGTTAAAATTTATAGTAGTGATGAAAAATTTAAAGTTAATGTTTCTTAGTGAAGAAATGATAAATATTGTGTAACCATCTTTAGTAAGAAAAGTTGTATTTTTAGAAAAATAGAAGGATTAGACTTTTGTTTTCAATATTTAAATTTTTTTATTGAAAAATAATTCTCAAAACTGTTATTATATTTCTAAGTAAAAGATATATATCTACCTTATACTTTAGGAAAGGAAGGGTGGAATTCAAAATTATAAAGGCCTATCCAGATATAGTAATCCTTGCCTAAAAAAAAGAGGAAGAAAAAAAAAGAAAAAGAAAAAGAAAAGAAAAGAAAAGAAGAGTATATTATGTGAAAAAGAAAGGAGAGGCTTGAGGATTAAAAGGCCTAATAAAAAATTGGTTCCACACCTGAGCTTTTTAAAGTATAAGATTTGAGAAAATCTTAAGCTTTAAAATATAATATAGTTAATATAATTATATTTAATAAAGATTTTTAAGTAAAGAAAATAAAATGCTTAACCCCTATTTTTTGAAAAATTTACAAGCATTTCTGAATTAGATAGCAACACATATTTTCATACTTTTTCATCTAAGAGATTTCTAAAGTTTAAGTTCGTCTCATTTACTAAAATTTTTTCTAAATTGTACTACTATATTTCTAGAATAAAATTTTAGAAAATCTTAAAGAAACTCATGCACATGATTTGCTTATTTGGTTTTTAATTATTATAGTGTTACTTGAGGACAAGTAAAGTTTAAGTTTGGGGGATTTTGATCCATGAAAAAGAAGTACCTATTTTTTGTGTTCATTTCATGCTCACTTTATGCATATTTATAAAGATATTACACTATAAAGAAAGTAATTTTGCATAATTTTGTTTTAAAGTATAAAAATATGATTTTAGAGAAATTGAAGCAAAAACTATGCAATTTTGAGCCAAAATGAGCAAGAAAGAAACTTTTGACTTAGCACATATCAATATGTCTTTCTATGCTTACTATCTTTCATATTTCTCACATGTTTTTGGATGAAATTATACTTTTGAGAAAGGTTGTTTTTATGTCTATCTTGTAGGTAAATATGTTAGGAACGCAACACAACAGAAATGGGGTGAAACGGAGTTGAAACGGAGCCAAACGGAGCAAAATGGTGGAGCTGCGCATAGGGTGGCGCCTAGGCGCCAATCCCGGCGCCTAGGCGCCAGTGACGACGAGAAAACGGCGCGTAGGCCCCAGAATCAAGGCCTAGGCGCCAGAATCATCCAGAAACAGTTATGTGACGTATTTTTGACGACTTTCAGAGTTATTTTGATGGTGTTAAGTAGTTTCTAGGCCTTCTAGAAGCCTGTAAGTTATTCCTAATATATAGGACATGTGATACAATGTATCAGGACACATTGGAACGGTTTTAATCGTGAAGAGGTGCGACCCGAAGAGAAGGGGTGCGAAGACTTGGTCAACGGAGTCCGGCGCCTAGGCGCCAGAGACACATTCTAGAAGATTCATTGAATTTGGACACATTTTGAAGAGGTGCCTTAAGGCAACCCTTGGAGCCTATAACTTTGAAGTGGAAAGGAATTACAAGAAAGAATGCAAAATGAAATTGAAAAAGAGATTGAGGTTGAAGAGATTGAAAAACCTAAAGAAACTCCTTCTCCTAATCAAGATCAAATAATATTTCTTTTAATGTGGAAGTTGAAAAACCACCACCACCTTTTCCTCAAAGATTAAAACAACAGAAGCTTGATCATCAATTTTCTAAGTTTTTTGAAATTTTTAAGAAACTTACTATAAATATACCCTTTGCTGAAGCTTTGGAAAAGATGCCAACTTATGCAAAATTTATGAAGGATATATTAAGTAAGAAACGAAAATTTAAAGATTTTGAAACTGTTGTACTAAGTGAAGATTGTAGTGCAATAATTCAAAGGAAATTACCTCAGAAACTTAAAGATCCTCGAAGTTTTACTATACCTTGTGCTATTGGAGAAAAATTTTCTGGAAAAGCTTTGTGTGATTTAGGAGCAAGTATTAATCTCATGCCATTTTCTATTTATCGAATGTTGAATTTAAGAGAGATTACTCCCACCATTGTAATCGTTCAATTAGCTGATAGATCTATCAGTTACCCTAAAGGAGTTATAGAGGATGTACTTGTCAAAGTAGATAAATTTATCTTCCCTGTGGATTTCATTGTGCTTAATATGGATGAAGATAAAGAAATACTAATTATTTTAGGGAGACCTTTTCTAGCTACCGGACGAGCTATGATTGATGTTAAAAAAGGAGAATTAACTATGAGGGTTAATGATCAAGAGATTAAATTCAATGTTCTTAAATCGATGAAGTACACTGACAAAGAAAAATGTTATCGAATGGATATTTTTGATTTTATAATTAAAAAACACTATCGAGAAAAATGTAAAATCATTCTTGAAGAAGAAATTAAATTTTTAACTCATGAAAATGAAGAACTAAAATAAGATGAATTACTTAAAGAAACTCATTATATTAAAGACAACTGGGAAACTTTAGACATAACTCAAAATGATATACTTTTGTCCTCAATTAAAAAAGCCCCTGAACTGGAATTAAAAATGTTACCTTCACATTTAAAGTATGCATTTCTTGGAAATTCATTAACTTTACCTGTTATTATTTCTTCTTAGCTAAGTTTAGATCAAGAAGAAATATTAATAGGAGTGTTAAGGAATTATATGAAAGCTTTTAGTTGGACTATTGCTGATATAAGAGGAATAAGCCCTTCCATTTATATGCATAAAATTTTAATGGAAGAAAATTTTAAACCTACTGTTGAACCGCAAAGAAGATTAAATCCTATCGTGAAAGAGGTTGTTAAAAAAGCAATTTTAAAATGGTTAGATGATGGAAGTATTTATCCTATTTCGGATAGCCAATGGGTAAGTCCTATTCATTGTGTTCTGAAGAAAGGAGGAGTAACTGTCACTGTCAATGATAAAAATGAACTAATTTCTACAAGACAAGTTACTAGATGGCGAATTTGCATTGATTATCGGAAGTTAAATGACACCACTAGAAAGGATCATTTTCTTTTACCTTTCTTGGATCAAATGCTTGACAAATTAGCTGGACACTCATATTTCTGTTTTATGGATGGATATTCTATTTATCATCAATTACTTTTTGCTCCTGAGGACCAAGAGAAAACAACATTTACAAATCCTTATGAAACATTTTCCTTTAGAAGAATGTCTTTTGGTTTTTGTAATGCACCTGCAACTTTCCAAAGATGTATGATGTCAATATTTTGTGATTTGGTTGACAATGGAATTGAAGTATCCATGGACGATTTTTTAGTTTTTGAAACTTTTTTTGAGTCTGGTTTGGAAAATATTTCCAAAGTTCTGAAAAGATGTGAAGAAACAAATTTAGTTCTTAACTGGGAAAAATGTCAGTCACAGATGGCATTGTACTTGGTCATAAAGTTTCACAAAAGGGGATGGAAGTTGATCAAGCAAAAATTAAAATTATTGCTGAACTGCAAACCCCTACTACTGTTACTGATGTGAGAAGTTTTCTAGGTCATGCTGGATTTTATAGAAGATATATAAAAAATTTTTCTAAAATTGCTAAACCTCTTTGTCATTTATTGGAAAAAAGAAGCTAAATTTGAATTTAATGAAGACTGTGTTAATGCTTTCAATATTTTAAAAGACAAATTAATAACTGCACCTATAATTATTGCACCTAATTGGAATAAACCTTTTAAATTAATCTGCGATGCAAGTGATTTTGCAATTGAAGCCATATTGGGACAAAAATATGAGAAAATTTTCAAAGTTATATATTATGCTAGTAAAACTCTTACTGAAACTCAATGAAATTACACTACTACTGAGAAAGAGTTTTAGTTATAATATATGCCTTTGATAAATTTAGACCTTATCTTCTTGGTACCAAATGCATAGTTCATACTGATCATTCCGCTATTAAATATTTAATGACGAAAAAAGATACTAAACCTAGACTGATAAGATGAGTTTTACTTCTACAAGAATTTAATTTTCAAATAGTGGATAGAAAAGGAACGAACAACCAAATTGCTGATCATTTATCTAGAATCAAGAATGATGTTATTACTGAAGAAAATATAAATAAGAAATTTCCTGATGAACATTTGTTTGTTATTTAAGGATGCCAAACACCTTGGTATGCAAATATAGTTAACTATTTAGTTAGCAATAATTTACCTTATGGGTTGGATAACAAATTTTTTAAGAAATTTAAAAATGATGCTAAATCTTATATTTGGGAAGATCCTCATTTATTTAAATTAGGAAGAGATTCTATAATTCATAGATGCGTACCTTATGAAGAAACTTATACTATTATTCAAAAATGTTATGATTCTGAATTTGAAGGACACTTTGGAGTAGATAAAACTGCATTTAAAATTTTAAATTCAGGATTTTATTTGCCTACCTTATTTAAAGATGTGAGACATTATGCGAAAACATGTGATCGATGTCAAAGGATGAGAAATATATCCAAAAAAGATGAAATGCCTTTAAACTATATATTGGAAGTTGAAATTTTCGATATATGGGGTTTAGACTTTATGGGACCATTTGTACCATCATCTAGAAAGATTTATATTTTATTAGCGGTTGATTACATTTCAAAATGGATTGAAGCTGTAGCTTTACCTAGCTGTGATTCCAAAAGTGTTTTAAAATTTTTAAAGAAGATGATTTTTTCAAGATTTGGAATGTCTAAGGTAATTGTCACAGATAGTGGAAGTCATTTTAGAAATATAAGAATTCAATCATTATTGGAAAATTTTGGAATCAAACACAGAATTGCAACTCTATATCACCCACAAACAAGTGGAATGGCTGAAGTATAAAATAGAGAAATTAAAAGAATTTTAGAGAAGACTGTTAATCCTAAAAGAACTGATTGGGTTGATAGATTTGATTCTGCATTATGGGCTTATACAACAGCTTATAAGACACCAATCGGAATGTCACCTTACCGGTTAGTTTTTGATAAACATTGTCACTTATCTGTTGAACTTGAACATAAAGCTTATTGGGCGATAAAGGAGTTTAATTTTGATTTGAATATCTTGCGGAGAAAAATGATTATTGCAATTAAATGAGATTGATGAAATAAGAAATGAATCATATGAAAATGCAAGGATTTATAAAGAGAAAATGAAAATATTACATGATAAAAAAATTCGGGAAAAATATTTGAGCACGGACAAGAAGTATTATTATTTTATACTCGGTTAAGATTTTTTCCTGGAAAATTAAGATAAAAATGGATAGGACCGTATATAATTGAAAAAGTATACCATTATGGAGCTGTGGATGTTAAAGATCCCAAAACGGGAAAAATTTTTAAAGTTAATGGATTACGACTGAAGCCTTATTTGGGATATTTTAAAAAGATTTATAAAGAGGCTTATGAGTTGAGTCTACGTGATTAAAAGACTTAATTAGGTCCGGCTGACGACATTAAACCAACCGCTTTGTGGGAGGCAACCCATAGTTATTCGTTGTTTTGTGTGTTTTTACATTTGTAATGTAAGGTTATGCCTCTGTCTTGTTTAATTTTATATTATTTTAGAAAATTTGAATGCTAACCAGTCTTTATTGACTTAAGCTGAAAATTATCTCAAATTATATAAAGCTTAGACATTGGATCACTCTATTTCATATATGAGTAAAAAGGAGATCAAGTTAACCTTCATTAGGATTGCTTATAATTTGTTTTACTGAGTTTATAATGATCTTACCATTTTAAACTACCTATTTTGGAGAATGAAACTTTGAAATTTGACGTTAGGCGAAACGGAGTCGAACATGGTTCCGGCGCCTAGGCGCCAGATTTGGCGCCTACGCGCCAGAGTAAAACTATGTGTCGATGGGTCCTGCGCCTAGGCGCCAGATTTGGCGCCTAAGCGCCACAGTTACTGGATCGTGTCAAAACAGAAAATCTTCAGTTTTTCACACAATTTTCTCTTATAAATGACCCTATCTTTGTATCCAATCCTTATGCAATCATTTTTTCGACCCATACACTCCATTCTTGAGAGATTAGAGAGGATTTTTGAAGAAATGGAGAGGAGAAATCTTGGAGAAGAGGCTAGAGACAAGGTTTCAAAGGATCCTCAACCCTACTTCAATGGTTTCATCACTGTAAGTTTGGAGAAAATTTCTAGTCGTCTAGATATGTTTGAAGCAAAGTTTAAAAGCATTGGAGATCGCCTCCATGAGATGTATCATCAAATTGAACATCTGGAATGGTAGGCGAAACTTCAATTTGATCATCTAGTGGCTTATCAAGATGCTCAAGTGGAGATGTATGCGAAAAACAATTGGATCGACGACAGAACGGCTACGGATTTTCCGAGAGCGTTAGTATTCTTCCTCAGTAGGCTAAGCAATCTCCCTTGTGAAGATAATGGGAATTAGATAGTGATGTGGTGAGATTGTGATTTATCTAGTGTGTTGTTGTATCGATTTAGTGAACCGATTGTGCTTGTTTGTGTGTTTGCTTTCATGTTCAATGTGTGTTGTATTTGCTTTCAAATTTGTGTTGTTTGATTGTTGTTAGAACTTGAATCATGTTATGATACTTATCTGAATTGTATTGAGCCCGAAATTGAAAATCATGAATGGAATTAGAAGAGTTTGATTTAAACTTGTGTTTAATTGATGGATTTAATTTTTAATTTTTAAAATTTTGGAAAATATTTTGGAAGATGGAAACTAAAGCCATACTCTTATATGAGTAATTAGAAGTTTAATTTATGAATTTTGGTGAAAAATAAAATTTTTAAGAGATTTTTTTTTGGAAAGGCGAGTCTGGCGCCTAGCCGCCAGAATTCGGCGCCTAGGCGCCGGTTTGGCCTGCTTACCCGAAAAACACAATTTAAACCCCCATTAGCCATTTTTGACGCCTAAGCTTCATCTTCTTCCTCTTTTTCACGAAAACCCACCTCCTAAATCCATTTTGAGGTCAAAACATCAAGATTTTGAGCCCGAAATCACTTGATTTCTTCATCTCAAGGTCAGATCTACACTCTAATCCATTTATTTTTTATTTTCACCATAGTTTTTCCTAATTTTGACTAAAAACTGAAATTTTGAGAAAAATTTTGATTTTTTGTTTCTCCATGAATTTATAAACTCATTTTAAGTTTCTTAAGATTAAAAAGAGTTTAAATCTTTAATTCCTTAATTTATTTGTGTTTTCTTTCACGTTTAGATGACACCAAAATCTAAGCGAGGAAAGCCACGAGAAAATTTTGACAGTAGTAAGTTTGCGACTGCGGCAGCGCATTTTCGATATCACGAATTTGCGATGTCCAGAAAATTTAACTTAGAGCGAAGCTTTTACAATCCCGGTGAAATGATCGAGAACATGATCGTTGCGCACAACTGGCAATGATTCTGTTATTTCACCGCTGTTGCTGTTATTCCAGTCGTGCGTGAATTTTATGCTAACTTTTTGGATGCGGAAGACTACGAAGTTTTCGTCAGAGATGTTGGAGTAGGATTTACTCCAGAAAGGATCAATGTTTTTATGGACTACCACCTACCATCGAGTGCCACTATTCTGGATTATCTCCATATGAGGGAGATCTTGAGATGATTATTGCTTATTTGACTGACGACACTGGAGCTTGGAAGATCCGGAACGATAAACAGGTAAATTTCAAATCTTCTAAGTTAAATGGTATTTCAAAGGCATGACATTACTTTATTTCTGCAAGACTTATACCTTCCAACCACCTGAGTGAAGTGACTAGAGATCGAGCTATCTTAAACTACTGCATTCAGGAGAGGAAGCCGATAGATGTCGGCAGTATTATTTATGATTCCGTGGAGTCTACTACTAGATCCAGTACTTCTATAGGACTAGGATTCCCATCTCTAATTTATTCTTTATGTGTGAACAATGGAGTCAGTGCTGATATTTCTGAGGAGAAGCTGAAGTCTACCAAGCTGATTGGGCAGGAGAGTATTAGTATCTATGATCATCTTTGTGGGAAGAGATCTACAGCCCCTTCTACTTCTGCACCTACTCCAGGTAGAGCCTCCACTTCCAGACCTTCTACTTCTACTGCTGAGCCACCATCTAGTTTTTAGTAATCAATGCATGATCAATTTCTAGAGCAGCAGAATGAGTTATTTCTAACTCACTGCAGAGTTGACACTATGGATAAGAAGATTGATCACCTATCTGATTACACCCAGCGGAAGAGTGAATATGATGCTGAGTATTCAGAGTCGTTAGTCAGATTCTTGAAGGGTGAGCATGATATTCAGTTTTTGACCTGTCCTAGATTTTCATCATATGTTGATCCTAAGGATGTGGAGTTTTCTTTTGGTGATGATGATGACGAGGCTACAGACAGTGATTAGTGGCCTGATTTTCCTCTGAGATGTGCTGAGTCTGTTGTTAGTTTAGTTTTTGTTTGCTAGTACTGATTGTTGTTTGCTGTTTACTAGTTTAGATTTGTTTATGAGACTTTGTATGAATTATTTGATGTTGAGACTATTTTAGATATTTAGTTGCGGCATCGAAATTTGAATGAATTTGTGTTTATTTTTGGTTTCGACCTTATTGCTTAGTATTTTAGAGTAGTTAGTAATGTTATTTTATTTCGTTAGTAATGAAGTTATTTAATTCAATTCATCGCCATATAAAATTTTTGAGCCTGCTAACTTTTATATGCTCCATTATTTCTGTAATATTCATAGAAAGCACGTGTAAAAGTAAATTATATTTCTTTCTAGAATTTTTTTTACATGCTTATAAAATTCCTTTTTAAATTATACTTTTCTTTCTCTTATACATTATTATTTTCATGATATACCAAAACTTAAGTTTGGGGGAAGAGAAAATACATGCAAATTTAAATTTTATATGTCCTTAATAAACTAATATTTTCTAAAAAAAAATCTTAACATAACATAAGGAATGAAGAATCTATTTAAGATCAGTTAAATTTTTGAAATTATAAATAATTTAGTGGACTTAACCAAAATTTTAATAACTTTGATTGATTTTAAGAATAGAATTATTTAACTTAAAGAAGAATAAGATTAAGAAATTTTTCAATTCATAACAGACATAATTGAATTTTAGAAGTATTAAGAAATAAAAAATTATAACTTGAAAAAGAAAATATTGAAAATCTTTTTGAAATTCTATTCATGTTATAATAATTAAGTGAAAATGTAAAAGTTTGAAAATATAAGTTAAGGATAGTGAAGTTCAAAATCATTAACAGGCTATCCAGATACAGTAATCCTGACTGTGAAAAAAAAAAAGAGAATAAGAGGAGAAACTTGAGGATATGCCTAATCAAAAATAGGCTTCACTTAAATTATCTTATATGAAGAAAACTAGTTACATACTTTTACTTAATTTTCATGCATGAATCTTTATTTAAGAAAGACTTTTCATGAAAATCTTTTTCTTGTAAATAATCTATGTGATCTTAATATAATAAACTTCTATTATTTTCGAAATGAATGAAAAATTTTTGAAGTCTTATGATTTGGTAGTTGAATATTCTTTAAATTCTTAAAATTAAACTTAGTTAGTGAAATTTAGTTAATGATTTACTAAAGCCTTTATAAGATTAAAAATTACAAGGAGTCTTAAATATTTATCTTTCATTCCAAATGTTATACATTTTATATAGTAAAAAGGGTTACTTGAGGACAAATAACATTTATGTTTGGGGGATTTTGATCCATGAAAAAAATACCCATTTTTATGCCTTGATTTTTATCAAATTTTTAAGGATATTATGCTTTAATGAAAGGTATTTTTGTGTTTTTGGATATAGGTGATGGGAAAATGTTCAAGAAGAAAAAAAAGTGAAAAAGGAGCAAAAAGGAGAAAAAATGGACCCAAAATGCAAAATTTTCGAAATTATTGGTCTGACGCCTAGGCGCCAGAATCCAGCCTCTAAGCGCCGTGTCGATACGGGATCTGTCAAGATTTTTGACGACTTTTGGACGGTTATTTTGATGGTGTTAGAGATTTTTGGACCTTCTAGAAGACTGGTAGTTTTTCCTGGTTTAGAGGACATGTGATACAAGGTATTTGAAAGCTTGGAAAAGGTTTTAATCGTGAAGAGGTGCGATCCAAAGTGAAGAGCTGCGAAGAACTGGACGCAGAGTCCGGCGCCTAGGCGCCAGACACACCTTCTAGATGATTCATTGAATGTGGACACATTTTGAAGAGGTGCCTCAAGGTAACCCTTGAAGCCTATAAATAGGAGGGTACTCCTTCAGAGGAAAAGGCCCCATACGCCCACCCCTATTTAGAGTCCCTCTTCAGCTGACATGGCTAATCCCATTGACTTGAATACCAGTATAGATTAGGCCAAGGCTACCTATGCTGGGGTGGTTGGGAAGGGCCCCTCTCTTAATGACCCTGCCTAGCTGGCTTTCCCCGCAGTTTGCATGATGCTGCTGCTGGCAAGAGCACATGCCCATTTATTAAACCCATTGGGGAGAAAGATAGCTGTCCAACTGTTTTTTTCTCTGAGCTAGATCTTGAAGCTTTAAATGCAGAGATAAAACTAACATTGATAGGAAAATTTGTATTGGGAAACCCCAAAATGGAATTGGTCAGAAGCTTCTTTGAATCCCTTAACTTTATTGGCAACTGGAAAATTGGTCTCCTGGATGGTAGACACTTGCTTATTAACCTCACCACTGAAGAAGACCCTTGCAGACTTTCTGCAAAGAAGCTGGTCACCATTGCTGTAATGGAGATGAATCTTATCAAGTTGACACCTAAGTTTGACCCAGATAAGGACCCTCCAATTGTTCCAATCTAGTTCAAGTTTCTAAGCTCCCCTACAAATTCTTCATTCAAACTGCTCTGTTGCAAATTGGGAGAGGTCTTGATACACCATTAAAGCTAGATGTTGCTACCTTTAATAAGGCCAAACCAGAAGCTGCCAGAATTCAAATTGAAAGAGACATCTTCCTTCCAGAAATTAAGAGAATCTGGACTAGCTCAGTCTCAGATGGGTTGTGGTAAGAGTGATTATGCAATAGAATCCATACTATTGATCTCATTGTAAGATGTTTGGGCATACCACTGTAAGATGCTATAAGCTTCATCCCCCACCTAAAAGATCTCCTCCTCAGGTTAGAGAAGATCCCGATGTTGTGATTCCTGTTGCACCAAGAGAGGAGAGACTGAAATTTCCTCCTGTTGGTTCCTTGGCAGCAACACAAGTGGCTACTTCATCTAGGAAGTCTGTGACTGATAATAGGCAAAATTCCATTTCTTCATAAGGCTCTTACAACGAGTGGAGAGTACTCACCCAATTGTTGAGGTTAGGTTAGACCCCCAAGGGGCCTTTCCCAGCCGCTCACCCCCCCCCTAAAATTTCCTCCCCAAACTCAGATAAGAATCCAATTCAGAACCTAACAACTTTTGAACCTATCCCCCCCAATTGCAGCCTCTTGATAACACTCATCCCACCTTCAGACAGTTTGGGTGCTGTGCTAGATTCCATGGAGGAGGAGTGGGTGATACACAGCTAAAAAGAAGAAGAAAAACAAGACAGAACTTCAAAACTTATCAGAAACCTCAGCCACTAAGAGTAGAGAGGTTCCCCTCCTTTCACAAGAGGTAGAACCAGATCCAGATCCCAAACATCCCCTTCGCCACCCCTAATCCCACATGATAAACCTCCTTTGTTGGAATATTAGAGGTGTGGCTCACCCACATTCTCTGAAAAGACTTATACACCTCAATAAAAAACATACCCTTTGGTGCATAGCCATTTTGGAACCTCTGGTCCATAAGAACGCGGCCAAAATTCTTAGTAAATTCCTTGGTTACTCTCACTATGCTAATTCCAACAATAAAATTTGGGTCCTATGCAGAAAAGAGGTTGGTTGGTCAATCCTAATTGATCATCAATAATTAGTCCACCTCTCCTTATACTTTGCTAGCCACAGTGCTTTTGCTACTTTCATCTATATAGGCTGGAGGAAAGCTGATAGAATTCTTCTCTAGGAGCAGCTCTAGCAGATCAGCCATTCCATGGATTCACCTTGGATTGTGGGGGTAGATTTTAACTGCATTGCCAACCCATCTGAAAAAAAGGGAGGGAGAACTCCCATTCTTAGCACCATGATTAAATTTTGTGACAACATTCACCTTGCAGTTCTTTTTGACCTGGGATTTAGAAGCCCTCCTTTCACCGAGAAAAGAAGCAAATTTTGGGAGAGATTGGATAGGTTTTTGGTCAATGAGCATTAGCATTCCCATTTTTTACACACTGTTGTCACACACCTCTCCCTGGCTTATTCTGACCATAGAGCTCTACTGTTGACCATTTCTGCTCCTCCATCCAGAATTTCCAGACCCCCTTTTAGATACCAAAATTTGTTGTCTACCTACCCTACCTTTTTACCACTTATCAATTCACTGTGGCTCAGAGTGGCTCATGATGATCTCTGGACCAAATCAGGCTTGCTTTATCTAAAAATTAGAAAATAACTCTGAAGATGGGGCTGGAAGGAATTTGGATATGTTGTTACAGCTGCGGCTGAGGCTGAGAAGGATGTGCAACTGCTGGAAACTCTTGTTCAGTCAGGGGGGGCCACTGATCAACATCTTTTAGCAGCCCAAGCTAAATCGCTTAATTCTATAGAGACACAAGATCTATTCCTTAAGAAGAAGGCTTCACTGCACATCTTTACTGAAGGAGATATACTAGATTTTTTCATGCTCACATCAAGTACAGAAGGAAATGTAATACAATTCACAGCATGCAAGCATAGAATGGCTTCTGGTTAAATAATAATCAGGAAATTGGTAGGAGTGCTACTAGTTATTTTCAAAATCTAGTAATACAACCACCAATGGAAAGAGACCCTATCAACCCCTCCTTTTTCCAGGATCATTATGAGTACACCAACAATTTGTCCCTTAACAACCCTCCCACTGATAAGGAAATCTAGCAGGCCCTTAATTCTATTGACAACTCTAAATCTGCAGGACCTGACGGTTTTACAAAATATTTTTATAAGAAGGCTTGGCCTGTCATTAATCAGGAGGTTATTGTTGCCATCACTAGTTTATTTAATGGAAGGGACATCCCTCATTACTTCAGCTCTTCTAATATTGTCTTGATTCACAAAAACAATGAGCAAACAAGATGGGATCATTTTAGACCTATAAGTCTCACTTCTGTTATAAGCAAAATCATAAGTAAAATTATAGTTGCTAGACTCCGACCTCATATGAGTAAACTGATCAGCATGAACCAAACTGCATTTTTCAAAGGCATGTCAATTTCAGAAAATATTCTGCTGGCACAAGAGCTGTTGTTAGACTTGAACAAGCACTGTAGAGGGGGTAACCTGATTTATAAGCTGGATATCAGGAAAACTTGTGATACTATCAATTGGGATTTCATCCTTGAGGTACTGTCTGCTAGGGGATTCAAAAGAGATTTCTGCAACCTAATCGATAGATGGCTCAACAATAACACCCACTCCATTCTGATAAATGGTTCCAGCTAGGGTCCCTTTTCTGCATCCAGAGGGCTAAAGCAAGGGGACCCTCTTTCCCCCACTCTCTTCATTTTAGCAATAGACTACTTATCTCATATGCTGAATAACCAGCTCAACTCCCATAGTTCTATCAGGTATCATCACAAATCTAATAATCTAATTTCCCATATTATTTATGCAGATGACATTATGATTTTCTCCAATGCCACTAAGAATGCTATGAAACATATCCATAAGCGCATTCATTTGTTCCAAAAGCATTCTGGATTATATCTCAACACTGCTAAGTGCCAACGCCTCTTTCCCAGTAAGATATCCCAGGAGGAGAAACACTGGATTCTCACCTACACTGGCTTTTCTAGTTCTCAGTTGCCTTTGAAATATCTTGGGGTGTAGTTAACCACTGGTAGAACCAAGCAAAGCCACTTTGATGAGATCCTGAATAAAATCAGTACTTACCTCTCCAACTGGACTCACATTTACCTGTCTTCTAGTGGTAGACTTACTTTGCTAAGAAGTATCCTCACCACTCTCCCCTCCCATGTGATGCAAATGACCACAATGAAGAAAAACACCCAAGTGCAGTTTGAAAGGGTCATTAACCACTTCCTTTGGTCAGGACAAAGAAATCAAATCCATTGGGCCTCCTGGCAAAAAGTGGCTAAACCTGTGTGGGCAGGAGGCTTGGGGTTTAAAGGGCTCAATCAGATTATTCAGGTGAATCTTTGTAAATTATGGATTAAATTCAGGACCCATGACTCTCGATGGGCCAAGTTTCTTTCTGGAAAATACTGCAAATACTCTCACCCTTCCCTACTGTCCAAACAATTGGGCGACTCTAAACTTTGGGGAGCAATGCTTAAGAATAAGCAGCTGGCTAAACATTTATACCTTTGGAACCTTAGCAAAGGGGAGCTTAATTTCTGGTTAGATCACTGGTGCCCCAATGATTGGCTGCGACCCTGTACTACTAATATCAACCTGCACCTTTAGGTGGTTGGCTACTGGACTGGGGACAGTTGGCCTTTACCCTTTCTTCATACCATCCTGCAGGCTCCTTCTGTCAGGAAAGTTACTTCTGTGCAGTTTGATAGGGCCAAACCTGATTCCCTTGTTTGAAAATCTCTCAAGTATCAAAGCCTTTCCAAGGATATTTACACTCATCTTTTCCATTGAGAGTCTGTTCCCTGGGGAGATCTCATCTGGAACATGTATCTTTACCCCTCAATGATCATTTTCTGCTGAAGAATCTTCAATAGGTTCCTCCCCACTGATGATATCCTTAAGCTGAAAGGACTAAGATGCCCCTCATGATGCAGATTATGTCACAAGGAGGTAGAATCTATCTCTCACGTATTTTTTGCTTGTAGTTTCTCCCAACAAGTTTGGATCAACCTGATAAAAAATCTCAGTCTAAACACTCTACACCTACAATGCGATAACTTGTTCACCTGTTGGTCTAGGTAGCATAATCTGGGTGCTGGATCTCTACCTTTGCTCACTGCTTGGTTTATTTGGATGGAAAGGAACAAGGCCACTTTTGAGGGCCTTATAACTAGTGATAAGCAGGTGGCTAGGAATTGCCTTTCCTACCTTAATAAGCTTATCAGATTAAATCAATTCCCCAACATCTGCTCCATTACCACTATCTAGAACCTACATCCCCCTAAAATCATTAAGGTTTTCTGGAACCCCCAAGAATTAAATCCATAAAAGTCAATACTAATGGCATTTACAGTGGGGGGGAAGCTAGGATGGGGGACCTATTCAGTAACCATAGGGGTGAATGCCTGCTATTCTTCCATGCTCCTCTCATTACTGTTGATGCCTTGGAATCAGAGTTAATTGTAGTATACTGAGCAATTAAACTGGCCCTGAATTTTTATTGGACCCAATTGGTAGTGAAAGGTGATTCTCAGGTGATGTTCCAAATGCTCAACTCTGACAGCCCCATATCACGACACCATTCTCAGTGGGTTCATAAGATTCAACACCTTAGACCTCAACTTGATGTCAGTTTCCATTTCATTTTCAGAGAAGGGAACAATTCAGCTGATTGGCTTGCCAGAACTGGTGCCCACTGCTCTATTGTGGCTCTCTCTACTTCTCCCCTCCCCTACTAAAGATTTTGTTGGATGGTGACCTTCTAGCTGTCCCCACCTCAGAATTGAGACAAGCTAATACTGTTTTGATGTTCATAGTTTTCTTGTTTTTTCCTTTGTTTTCGGAGTTGATATACTTGTGTATATATATATATATATATATATATATATATATAATCTCTGTTATCTTATGATTTTCCTTTTCTTTTTGGGTGGAGTTGTAATGTAAGAGAACCCATAGGACTCAATGTATTTCCTTTTGTTTTAGATGGGATTCTACTTCCCCCTCCATTTATACTCCAAATTTTGTCTAACATGTAGGGAGCCATGAGTTGCTCCTTTCCATATATATATATATATATATATATATATATATATATATATATATATATATATATATATATATATATATATATATATATATATATATATATATATATATACGAGTAAAATTCAGCAAGTAACATCTCTTATAGTTGAGACAAAGTGATCGTGAATAGGAAAGAAAATAATAAAATGACAGCCGTTAGATTCATTTTTGAAAAAGCTTTTTGTGTCGTACTTGACCGTGTTGAGCCTGTGGGATGTTTTTAATAAAAGCATTTGTAGTCGTATGATCACAAATCTTTAGGAGCCCAAGACCCCTTGCCCAGAATTTTAGATAGGCTCATGATTTTATTTTAGAATTATTTTTAAGCATATAATAACACAAGGAAAATTAAAATTATTCATCTTAATATTCATCATGAAATTAAGAACAGTTGATTTTCATGATAATTCAAAATAATTTGAACATATGTTAGGCAAGCAAACAAATAACTAAACAAATAGTTAAAATAGTGATATAATTAATTAATTAATCTACTTACATAAGCGTACTTAAATAAAATGATCATAAAACTGTTAGGTATGGCTCATATAGTAGTAGTTGGAGTTTTCTTGGAATGAAGAGATGTGTCTCTTCATTAAAGGGTTTGGGGGAGCGAGGGTGTGTTTGTAATTTGTCTTTGGGTCTTATCTATAAATAGATGTGTAACCCTATTGATATGTAACTTGGACATCTCTGAAATAGTGAAACTGCCAATCTGCTCCCGAGGATGTAGGCATCTTTACCGAACCTCATTAAATCTCTATGTTTTCTTTTTGATTTGTGTTGATTCTTATTTTTCTCCGTCCCAAAACTTCACAACAATTGGTATCAGAGCGAGTTTCTAGAGCGGAGGTGATTGATGTAGGGACGAAGAAGATTTTTGAGATTTGGTTCGAAGTATGAACAGAGGCTATTCGTGGTATTTGCGAATTAAGGAAGAAGTTTCGCGACACAGAGGGCTTGCGTGCAGGCGATCCACTGCAGGAGGTCGCAGGAGCAAGAATCGCAGTTGGTTCGGTTCAAGCAGTTACTATTCACATGTGTACTTCTCGAAGTGGAGAGGAATTCCAAGTAATCACAGAAGGGGAGTTCGGTCCCACGCAGGGGAGCCATGCAGAGGGGAGTTCGACACAGGCCACGCTAGGCAGGTGGCTGAAGAATCGCAGAATAATCGCGGAAGGGCGTTTCTGGATCCCAACAGTTCAGTGCAGATTGCTCCAGAAGGACCGCAAATCAAGCATGAAGGAGAAGATCTAGCTTCAGGATTTCGATGCGCGACCCAGGCCTATTGGTGTTGAGTGTGTTCGCGGTCAGGAAAAGAGCTCGGCTGCGGCAGTTGGCGAAACGCGGACGGTTCTACGGTAGTTCGCAGGATTTCGATTTTGGATCGTGGCCAAAGGGAGCAAGTAATATTTTATTTCTTCCGCGGAGGGAAGGCTGTTCAGAGAATTAATTAGATGGATGAGTCACTAAGATTAATTGCTTCTGAAGTTATTATATGTATTTTAATCCCTATCGGCCGTTGGAGTGCAGAGGAAGAATTAGCTGCAGCTATTGGGAAGAGTTTTTTTAATCATGTATGGCAGAGGGAGAATCAACTAGAAGGCCTTAAGTACGTGGATTAGGAGGCTTGCGGGAAGGGAACCCTGAGGATTTGGTTCCAGGGTAGCATATTTAGCAGTTCGAGGAGGTCCAGACAGGATCAGGTTTGGCTAGCGCAGTTCGCGGGCTGAACGGAGTGAGGTGGAGTTATGTTCACAGCCACCGGAGAGGCAAAAAGGAGTCCTTAAGGGGCAATCGTTTCAAGATTTGCGTAATTATTTATGATAGGTGAGCAGGAATTCATGAAAGATAACAGTTGGGTGCGACGGTTGACGCTAGAGGTTACTCTCGAGCAGTTGGTTTAGCGAATAGAGTGGTCCAGACAAGGTCGCGGGTTCAGCGATCCATGGCCAGGCGATTTATGAGGCTAATTTGGTAAGAAGGATCCACGGTCGGAGCAGGTTTGGCGGATTGCCAGATAGCTAGAGCGGCCAGAGGAGACCCAAAAGTTTCTGCGGGGGCCAGGTGGAAGGATCTGCGAACTGTTGGTTCGCTTGGAGGACTTGCAGGCAGTGCTGAGGTGCAAGCGACAGGAAGGATTTCGCGGTTTGAGTAGAGCATGTCAGGTTCAGGACCAGAGATTCCTACTATTACCGCCAGGTCGCGCGGCAGTCTTGCCGATGGGTGGCTGGCGTGATAGCTTGCGTGGCGGGCTCGCAACAGAATTTTGTAAAGGTAAACAATTCTGTAGCGGGAAGGAGTTTCGCGAGGTGGAATTCGCAACTTTCTCACAGAAGGAGTTGTGACGGGCATAGTTGCCGTCGATTTCTTGAAGGGTTTTACGGAGATATTCTGCGAACAAATGCGAAGCTTTACAAAGTGACTTACGAAATGGAGTTGGGGGTGTGATGCGATGCGACTTCATATATGCTTTAAATTACAAGAATCTGATACCACTTTTTAGAATATTTAATTCCTGGCAAATGGATTCAAAAACTTGGTGCGTAAGGTTTACTTTTATTAATTTATATTTAGATTTTATAATTATTATTGTAAAAGTCACAATTTTAAACGCAAGTATATGTATCGTTCAAGTAATACGGAGCTCACAGTGGAGTCCTGGTTATCGATCCCACATGGATAGTAAATTTATAAAAAGTAAGAAATATAAGTAACATATTAGAATTTTCAAATTAAATGAAACTTTTATATACCTTTTTATTTTATCTATATATTTTCAAATTTAATTTACTAATAATTTTTACTATAAGAAAATAAGCAGAAAGTGATACACCTAAAATATATAGTATTTTTATGCACATTTTTATATCTATTTTTAATGATATTGCACTTTAATGGAAGGTATTTTGTGTTTTTCTTACAGGTTGATGAAAATAGATGGTCATGATGAAAGAAGCATGATTGGATCAAATTTGAAGCAAAAAAAAGATGAAAAATGAAAATTTGAGCACTGGCGGCTAAGCGCCGCTGGGCCGGTGTTTAACGGCGCTTAGCCGCCACAGTTAAAAATCAAATTCTAAAGGAATTTGGCGCCAATTTCAAAGGGCATGGGATGCAACTCTTGGTGGTAACTTCCATAACTTCCTTTGGGCGGCAAGTTTGAATGAAGGGGTGCATTCTTTGGTATTTACATTGAATCTGGACACATTTGAAGAGACACCAAGACACCTTTTGGTTTACTATTTAAAAAGAGTCTTTGGAAAGATTAAAGATCTCTTCCTTTACCTTTTGAAGGGCTCTTCCACTTGCATTTTGAAGAAAGTTTTTATAGTATTTTACTTTTATTTTGCGAGAGTTTTTATTAAGAGTAGAGTAGAGAGTAGAAAGGAGGAAAAAGTCAGAGTGAAGTCTTCCTCTTCCCACTTCTTTCCTTTCTTTCAGTTTAGTTTCTATTGAAGTATGAAGTTTATTCTGAGTCATCGTAGTTGGGAGATCCGCTCTGAGGAGTAGTTTAGTGAGGAGTTAGAGTTTCAGAGGAACTTCCTGAGTCTTGTGGAGAGAATTTTCAGATAAGTGTTTACTTTTGTTCTTACATTTAGTTTTTTAATTAATACTTGTTTTTGTTTGTTGTTTTTCTTATGGTTTTTAATTTCAAATCAATGTGTTTTTATATTTTCTCAATGCATTCTGAGTAGTTTACTTTATCTTTTTCTTTCTTAAATGGAGAAGTAATTAATTTATGGAAAATTGTTATGGAAAGTATAAGTACTTAAAGTTGGAAGAAGTTGTGAAGATTGATTCTGAAAACTTTGTTTACTTCTTAATTTGGCCTGTAAAGTTGTATTATTTCTTGAGATTATGTAAGATCCAATGCGGTATTGTCTCATAAAAGTTAGTAAGAATCACATGCAATTATATGGGTGAGAATTGTAGTCCATATAATTGAATGTAATATTAGAAGATAATTTTATGGAAGGGGATATAATTAGAGGATTTTAGAGTGACAGGCTAAAACCCCCTAATTTGGTTTGATGTTTTGTGTTTTGTTATGAGAAGTTAACCCCTAATTGGTGGGAATCGAGGGAACACTAGAGTGAGAGACTGGTATCTTCCCTGCCTAACCATGTTCAAAATGATAAAAATTTCAAATTAACCTATGTTCTTTATAGAACCAAGTAAGGGTAAAGAACACATTTGCTTCTATCTGTCACAACAAATTTAAATACTTCCACAACAATACTTTAATAATTATTACTAATTCATAAAAGGAAAGAAAAAAATATTCTAGTTAATAGTGTTTTACATACAGTGTTATTAGTTATTATAATTTTAATTTCTTGCTTAACATTTTATTAAGGAAATTTCAAAAGATAAATCAACTTTCAAAACTTTTTAAAATCAAGACATACTTTCAAAAGCCATAAAAAAAGTAAAAAGATAATTTTCTGATTCCTTTAAAGATTTTCATATTTTCCCTATGGGTTCGATATCTTGGGGCTTAATCAGAAAGACCTATATTACTTGATAAACGATACATATACTTGCGTAGTATCCCACATCTAAATTATTACTAAGCAGTAGTTAAAATTCAATGCAAGTATAAAAACAACTTTCTCCTTTTCAACTAATCCAAGATTTATAGAATAATTATCTTTTGTAGGAAATTTAGATTAGGTTATTATGCTAAATGGAAACATTCCTATTTTTTACCCTTTGGTCCAGGTGCAAAGAACATTGACTAATCTATAGATCGGCTCAGGATGTTTTATTAGTAGAATGGGTTAATCTAGGCTCACACTACTAGATGTCTAAGGGTGGCTATGGTCGGCACTACCAGTGACCCGTTACCTTTCTATAAACCAAATTATTAGAATTTAGTCTGTCACTCTAAAAATTAATTAATTTTACGCCCAATAAAGATTATCTTCCTATTTATTTGTACTTCACCTTAAATAATCTGCGTATAGCCTGTGATTACCTAAGGATTCATGTGATATCTACAAGTTAAGAATTTATCTCTGGACAGGTCTCAAAATTCTTCAACAGGTTTTAACAATTTAAATGACCAATTTAAAAAGTAAACTAAGATCAGGTATTAATATCATCACAATGTTTTAAAGCATCTTAAATTTTATTCTCCTACAAAATTTAATTAATTTATAATCTTTTCATAGTTGATAGGAGAAAAATAACTAACTACTCAAAACACATTGAAATAACACAATAAAACATATTTATAAAACTTTGAACCAAAGTACAAATACTTATCTGAAGTGTTCCTTCAAGTGATCCGCTGACTTCTACTGACTCCAAAGTAGTAATGAAAGACTCCAACAACAACAACACACAAAAACACTCAAAATAAACTCACTAGATACAAAATAAAGTGGCACCCTAAGTATGGAAGAGACTAAATAAAACTAAAGAGGGAGAGAAAATGCTAAAATGGGTATGTGTACTAAGGGGGGGGGGGGGTTTGGTGCCATTTTTTCTGTAGAATGGGCTCCTATTTATAGAGCTCTAAATTTGACCAGGGTTTGCTTAAGGCACCTCTTCAAAATTTGTTCAAATTCAATGTATCTTCTAGAAGGTAACTGTCGCGCCTAGGCGCCGGACTCCGTGACCAGATCTTTCACACATCTTCACTTTGGATCGCACCTCTTCGTGATCCAGACCGTTTCCTTTGGTCCAAATACATTGTATCACATGTCTTATATATTATGAGTAACTTCCAGTCTTCTAGAAGCTCCAATAACCGCTTAGCACCGTCAAAATAACTGCCCAATGTCATCAAAAAATCTTGACAGTGTCTGTATCAAACTGGCGCTTAGGCGCCAAATTCTGGCGCCTAAGCGCCAGGCCAATAATTCCAAAATTTTGTTCCATAAGCTCCATTTTTGCTTATTTTTGCTCCTTTTTCCTTATTTTTCTTTCTGGGACTCTGTTTAATCATCTACATCCAAAAATATGAAAATACCATTCATTAAAGCATAATATCCTTAAGAATTGAATTATAATTAAGGCATAAAAAAAGGTATTTTTTGGGTAGATCAAATTCCCCCAAACTTAAATGTTACTTGTTCTCAAGTAACCTTTTTAATTACATAAAATAGATAACATTTGGAATGAAGTTAAAATATTTAAGATTCCTTGTAATTTTTGGCTTTATAAATGCTTTAGCAAATCATTAACCAAATTTCACTAATTAAGTTTAATTTTAAGAATTAAAGAATATTTAACTACAAAATCATAAGACTTCCAATTTTTCATTTATTTCAAGAATAATTGGAGTTTATCATATTAAGGTCACATAGAATATTTACAAGAAAAAGATTTTCATGAAATATTTTTCTAGTAAAAATATATATACATAGAAATTAAGTTAAAAATGTTTTTCTTACTATAAGATAATTCAAGTGAAGCTAATTTTTGATTAGACATTTCCTCAAGCTTCTCCTCACTTTCTTTTTCTCTTTTCTTTTTTTTTTTCTTTTTTTTGGATTGTTTTTCAATCCCCCCCCCTTTTTTTAAGTGAGGATTGCTATTTTTGGATAGCCTGTTAACAATTTTGAACTTCACAATCCTTAACTTATTTTCAAAAACTTATACATTCTTACTTAATAGATTGACATTAATAATTTATTATTTTTCAAAACTTATTTCAATCTTTTCTTTTTCAAGGAATAATCTTGATTCCTTAGTATTTCAAAAATACAATTCTCTTTACTATAAATAGAAAATTTTTGATCTTATTATTCTTTAAGCTAAATAATTCTATTCTTAAAATCAATCCAAATTTTTGAAATTTTAGTTAAGTTTACTAAATTATTTATAAATTCAAAAATTTAGGTGATCATAAATAGATTTTTCATTCCTTATGTTATGTTAATATATTTTTAAAGAAAATATTAGTTCTTTAAGGACAAATAATATTTAAATTTGATAAATGAAAACCCTTCCCCCAAATTTCAGCTTTACTATAAATATGAATCATGAAATTTTCTAAAGCATGAGAGAAAGAAATAATCAGGAATTAATCTAAGTACAATAATGATGTAGTAAGGAAAAACTAACTTCTACTTCTACACATGCTTCAATATGAATATAACAGAAATGATTAAGCATATATATAAAAGTTTTGCAGAGCAGGAGTTAATTTCTAAAAAAAATAAATTTTTTTTAAAATTTTTGAACATGCAAATTTACTAACTATTCATGAACACTAAACAGTAAGCTGAAATAGAAATAAACTTTTATAAAAATTCATTCACATTTCGGTCTTAAACACACATCAGATAGTCTAAAAACACTTTTAACATAAAAAATTTACATAAATACTACCAAATAACATCGTACTAAACAACACAAGAAACAATAAAACACACTAAAATAGAATCAACTATCTCCAGAGGTAATTCAAGCTACTAATCACTGTCTGTAGCTTCATCATCGTCATCACCAAAAGAAAACTCCATATCTTTTGGATCAACATATGGTGAAAATCTTGGATAAGTAGGGAACTGAATATCGTGCTCACCATTCAGAAATATCACTAAAGACTCAGAATACTCAGTATTGTAATCACTCTTCCTTTGTGTATACTCAGAAAGATGATTGATCTTCTTATCTATTGTATCTACTCTACAATGAGTTAAGAATAACTCATGTTGGTGCTCTATAAACTGATCATGCATGGTTTCCAAAAAACTAGATGGCGGCTCAACATAAGTAGATGGTCTAGAAGTAGAAGCTCTACCTGAAGTAGGTAATGAACCAGAGGTGCAGTAGAACTCTTACCTCGAAGTCGATCATAGATACTGACGCTTTCTCTTCCTATAGGCTTTGTCGACTTGAGCTTTTCCTGAGAAAGCTCAGCAACTACTCCAGCAGTTTGACATAGATGGAAAACCAAGTCTAATAGAAGTGCTAGAACGAACAGTAGCCTCTACAGAATCATAAATAATGCTCCCTACATCAATAGACTTCTTCTCTTGAATGCAGTAGTTAAGAATAACTCTATCATTGGTAACTTTGCTCAGATGATTGGATGGAAGGAGACGAACAGAAATAAAGTAGTGTCATGCCTTTGAAACACCATTAAGCATAGAAGATGAAAAATTTACCCTTTTTCCATTCCAAATCTTCCAGGCTCCAGTAATATTAGTCAAGTAGGCAATGATCATATTGAAATCTCCCTCAGATGGAGATAACCCTGAGTAATAACACTCTATGTTTGGCGGTAGGCCATATAAAATATTGATGCATTCAGGAGTGAATCCTACTCCAACTCCTAGAACGAAAATCTCATATTCTTCAGAATCCACAAAAATTAGCATAAAACTCTCTAACACTCGGGATAACGACAACAACAGTGAAATAGTAGAATCGTTGCCAGCTGAGCGCAACAATAGTCTCCTCAATTCTTCCTCCAGGATTATAAAAACTTTGCTCCAAGATAAATTTCTGAGTCGTAGCAAAATCATTGTATCAAAAGTGTGCAGTAGTAGTGAAGAACTTGCTACGATCAAAATTTTCTTGTTCCTTTCCTCGCTTAGATTTGGGTGCCATCTAAACGTGAATGAAAAACGCGAAATAAATTGAACGGATCTAGGAAAATAAACTAATTTAAGCTTTTCAAACTTGAAGAGCTTAAAAAAATTCATGGATTTAACCTTAAAAATCAAAATTTTTCTTAAAACCTTTGTTTTTCTCAATGAGAGCCAAATCCATGGTGAAAATAAAAACTAATGAGTTTAGAATGTAGATTTGACCTTGAGATGAAGAAATCAGGTGATTTCAAGTTCAAAAACATAAAAATTCAGCTTTAAATGGGATCTCTAGGTGGTATTTTCACGAAAAACAGTGGAGAAGGAAGCTTAGGCATCGAAAATGGTGTGGGGGGGTTTAAGAAGATGCGTTTTCGGGTCAGGCCGAACCGGCGCCTAGGTGCCGAATTCTGGTGCCTAGGCGCCAGACTTGCCTTTCTAAAAATTTGATTTAAATTAAATATTTTCCACCAAATATTATCAAATTCGACTCCTAATTGCTCTTATAAGAGTATTAATCCATTTTATATCTTCCAAATATTTTCACAATCAATCTAAAGTGATAGTATAGATCCACAAAAATGTATCCAAATTCTTCAATTCTAATCCCTAACTTCCATTCTAAATTCAATAACTTTAAGTACAAGACTGTATTAAGGTTCATCGTTTTATAAATAACACAAACAACAACATATTCAAAGCAAACATTCAAATCTAACAACACACTTTGAACAATTAAGCAAACACATAAATTAGATATTCAACACACTAACACAAGACTCGATCACACCTAAAATACATATAGGATCTATTTAACACCGATCTTCAATTACCATCTCTTTCGCAATGAAGTTCGCTAGGACCGAATGGATAGAACACCAACGCCCTTGGAAATTCCAAAGCCATCTTTTCATCGATCCACTTGTTCTTCGCGTACATTTCTACTTGAGCGTCATGATAGGCAGCCATATGATCAAATTGAAGTTTGGTTTGTCATTCCAAGTGTTTGTATTGGTGGTACATCACATGGAGACGATTACCAATACTTTAAAGTTCCAGTTCAATCTTATCCAATCGACAAAACATTTTCTCCATACTAACAGCAATAAAACCATTAAAATAAGGCCAAGGATCTTTAGGAGACTTGTCTCTTACCTCATTTCCATGATTTCCTCTATCCATTGCCTCCAAATCCTTTTTAACTCCTCCAAAATGGATTGCTCTGGTCGAAATTAGTGTTTCTATGTGATTGGGGACGAAGAATAAGCTATATATAAAGAGATTTTGTGTGAAAAACTGAAGAATTTCGGTTTTTCCACAGTCTGTAACTGTGGCGCTCAGGTGCCGGAATCTGGCGCCTAGGTGCCGGATCATCGATACGCATGCCATTCTGGCATTTAAGTGCCAAATTTTTGCTCCTAGGCGTTGGAACCTCGATCGACTCCGATTCGCCTATCGTCAAATTTTGCAAGTTTCGGTCTTAAAAATATGTTTAATAAAAGGGTATGATTAATACACAAACATAATTACAAAATAATTCAAATCACAAACAATCACAAACGAAGGTTAACTTGATCTCCTTTTTACTCACATTTGACGTGGAGTGGTCCAAGTCTAAATTCTATATACTTCAAGAAAATGTTTAGCTTAAGCCAATACAGACTTGTTAGCCTTCTATTTCCAGAAGTTATATACTAATTTAGTCAAAATCAAGGCATAACCTTACAAAAATAATTAAACTCACACTAATAAATATGGGTTACCTCCCACAAAGCGCTTGGATTAACGTCGTCAGCCTGACCTAATTAATTGAATTAATCGGGTAGACTTAGCTTATAAGCCTCTTTGTAATTTAATTTCATTTCTCCCATATAAGGCTTCAGTCTTAATCTAACTTTAAATTATTTTCCAGTTTTGGGTTCTTTAATATCCACAACTCCATAAGGGTATACTCTCACAATTATAAATGGTCCCATCCATTTAGATTTTATTTTCCAGGGATAAGTTTTAAACGAGCTTTAAATAATAATACTTCTTGTTCAGGCTCGAATATTTTCCTCGAAATCATTTTGTCATGCATTTTCTTCATTCTTTCCTTATAAATTCTTGCATTTTCATAAGACTCATTTCTTATCTCTGACATTTCATTCAGTTGTAATAATCATTTTTCTCTTGCAGTATTCAAATTATAATTAAACTCCTTTATTGCCCAATAAGCTTTATGTTCAAGTTCAACAAGTAAGTGACAATCTTTACCATAAATTAAGCGATAAGGTGACATTCCGATAGGTGTCTTATAAGCTGTTCTATAAGCCCATAATGCAGAATCAAGTCAATCAACCCAGTCAGTTCTTTTAGGATTAGCAGTCTTTTTTAATATTCTTTTAATTTCTCTGTTTGACACTTCAGCCATTCCACTTGTTTGAGGATGATAAGAAGTTGCAATTCTATATTTAATTCCAAATTTTTCCAGTAATGATTGAATTCTTATATTTCTGAAATGACTTCGCCCATTTATGATAATTATCCTGGACATTCCAAATCTTATAAAAATCATTTTCTTTAAAAAATTCGAAACACTTTTGGAATCACAGTTAGGTAAAGCTACAACTTCGATCCACTTTGAAACATAATCAACTGCTAATAAAATATAAATTTTTACATATGATGGTACGAAAGGTCCTATAAAGTCTAAACCCCATACATCAAAATTTTTTATTTCTAATATAAAGTTTAGAGGCATTTCACCTTTTCTAGATATTTTTCCCATTCTTTGACATCGATCACAAGTTTTCATATAATATCCAACATCTTTAAATAAAGTAGGTCAATAAAAGCCATAATTTAAAATTTTAAATGCAGTTTTATCAACTCCAAAGTTTCCTCCAAATTTAGAATCATGACATTTTTAAATAATTGTAAAAGTTTCTTCGTAAGATACACATCTTCGAATCACATAATCTCTTCCTATTTCAAATAAATGAGGATCTTCCCAAATATATGATTTATAATCATTCTTAAATTTATTAATATATTTACTATTCATCCCATATGGTAAAATATTGCTAACCAAGTAGTTAACTATATCTGCATACCAAGGCATTTGTAATCCTTGAATGACATATAATTGTTCAATCGAGAATTTCTCATTTATATTTTCTTCATAAATCTTCTCATTATTATTTTTTATTCTTGATAAATAATCAGCAATTTGGTTATCAGTTCTTTTTCTGTTCATAATTTCAAAATCAAATTCTTGTATGAGTAAAACTCATCTGATCAATCTAGGTTTGGCATCCTTTTTAGATATTAAATACTTAATAGCAGAATTATCAGTATGCATGATACATTTTGTTCCAAGAAGATATGGTCTAAATTTATCAAAGACGTATATTATTACTAAAAGCTCTTTTTCAATAGTAGTGTAATTTATTTGAGTTTCAGTAAGTGTTTTGCTAGCATAATATATAAATTTGAAAATTTTCTCATATTTTTATCCTAATACTGCTTCAATTGCATAATCACTTGCATCACACATTAATTTAAAAGGTTTATTCCAATCAGGTACAACAATATATATATTTTTTTATGTGCCGACAAAGGAAACATAAATTATAGACCTTCTTATCCTCTAGGTTTTAATAGTAACCCACAATTTAAGAAAAACAAGTTGTCTACTGAAGAATTAATTTTAAATATGGGTAATCAATTACAAACTTAGGGTGTTGCGATTAAGAACATTGAAAATCAATTAGGACATATTTTCACTGCGCTTAATAATAAATCTTTAAGAACTCTTCCTAGTAATGTTGAGATCAATCCAAAAGATCAAAACAAAGAACAAATTAAGGCTATTCAATTAAGGAGTGGAAAAGAATTAGAAACGAGAGTGCAAAAAGAAGTTGAAACTGAGAAACAGAAGGTGGAAATTGAAAAAGGGATAAATAGAATATATCTAGACTTAGAATATCCACTTGAACCAATGAAAATTACTATAAAAAAACAACCACCTCCATTTCCTCAAAGACTGAAAAAACAAAATAGGGATAATAGATATACAAAATTTTTAGAAATCTTTAAGAAATTAACAGTAAATATTCCCTTTGTTGAAGCATTAGAACAAATGTCTGATTATGCAAAGTTTATGAAAGATATTCTTAAAAGGAAAGGAATGTTCACGAGACTATTGCACTTAGCCGAGAGTGTAGTGTAATTATTTAGAGAAAGGTTCTCGAAAAACCTAAAGACCCTTGTAGTTTTAACAAATTTGATTGATCTGTGAGATTGGATACTGCATTATGAGCCTATAGAAGTGCTTTTAAAGACCCTTATCGGAATGTCTCCTTATAGTCTAGTATTCGGAAAGACTTGCCACTTTCTTGTAGAATTGGAGCATAAAGCATATTGGGCGATAAAAGAGTTGAATTTTAACTTAAAGAATGCCAGTGAGAAGAGGATTTTGCAATTTAATGAATTAGAAGAAATTAGAAATGAATCTTATGATAAAGACAGAATTTAGAAGGAGAAATTGAAATTATGGCATGATCAGAATATATTAAGAAAGAAATTTGAACTTGTACAAAAAGTTTTGTTATATAATATAATAGTGAAATTATTTCCTGAAAAACTAAAGTCAAGGTGGAAAGGACCTCTTACTGTTATAAAAGTTTCTTTTGTTTGAACTGTTGATATTGAGAATCCTAAAACTTGAAAGATAATTAAAGTTAATGAGCATAGATTAAAACAATATTTTGGAGGGTATTCACCAGATTTTAAAGAGGTTATAATGTTAAGTCATTCTGAATAATTGAATGTTTGTCGGGTTGACAACTTTAAACCAAGCACTTTGTGGGAGGCAACCCATATTTATCTTTATTACACTTGCTTGCATGTTTTTAGTAGTTGTGCTTGTAGTTAGTAATATTTGAGTCATACTCATTCATAAATATCATAAAAGATTGGATATTATTGGATTGTATCGAAGAATTAGAATATTTCGGACTAAAACAAAGTTTGGTGCATTTCTGAACACTGGCGCCGCCTGCATCAGAATGGGCACCGCCGGTGCCCTATTCCAGAGAAATACACTTTATTTCAGAATTTGGGAGTTGCGAGTGCCCTATCTAGCGCCGCCAGCGTCAAATTTGTGGTGACGGTTCCTAGAGTTTCAAAATATGATTTTTGGCGGTTTTAGGCGGGATTTTGTCCTAGTATCTTCCTAAAATATATTTTTAACCCCATAAACTCCAGAAAAATTAAAGTATTTGTTTCAAATTCACATCTAATGAATTCCAACTCCGTAGAAACCCTGAGATTTAGAGTATTCAACTGACGAAAATTCATCAGTTATGAGGTGCAGCGATTATTCAACAAAGTGATGATGAAGAGGAGGATAACCAAAGAAATAGGCTTTCTGAATCGAGGTATGGATGTTCCAAGTACTCGAGTATAAGAGACTATTATGTAGAGGCGTTGGGAAGTAATATCTTACACTACTGAATCGAGCTATGGATTCGTCTATGTGCGAGGCAGGTTTGTACCATTAACTTCTTCGAATATTAATGATTTGTTTATGATTGAGAACGTGCCTATCTGCCATTATATGAATTTTAATGCGACGAAGGACAATATGAATAAAATTTATCAATATTTGTTGTATGAAAGTAAAGATTGGGAGATAAGAGACAACAAATTCGTATGTTTTTCTACTGCATTTTTAAATCTGGTGTCGAAGCAATGACATTAATTTATTCCTGCAAACTTACTTCGTACTATGAAGATTAGTAAAGTGACAAAAGAAAGTGCTATTTTGAATTATTGTATTCAAACTGGAAGGTCGATCGATATTGGTTCTATAATTATGAAATCTTTATTGAGATTGACTGTTCATGGTTCTATATATGGGATTGGACATCCTTCCGTCATATTTCTTATTTACAGCCAGTCACAGGTTCCTTATGATAATTAGGAAAAAGTGCTTCTTTCTTGGAGGCATATAGACCTAAATAATTTTTACGACTGTCAGGCAATAGGAGATGAAAATGATATGAGCCTCATTGCAGATCAACCATCTCAGAGTTCATGACCTATTCAACCTTACTTTCTAATCCACTTGAAAAATACCTTTTTTATGCCTCATTTATGATTCAATTCTTAAGGATATTTTGCTTTAATGAAAGGTATTTTTATGTTTTTAGATGTAGGTGATAAAAAAAGAGTTCAAGAAAGAAAAAGGAGTAAAAAGGAGCAAGAATGGAGCTTAAAGAGCAAAGATATAAAAATTATAAGTCTGGCGCATAGGCGCCAGAATACGGCGCCTAGGCGCCAGAATACGGCGCCTAAGTTCTAGCTCGATACAGACGCAGTCAAAATTTTTGAAGACTTTAGGCAGTTATTTTGATGGTGTTAAGCGGTTATTAGACCTTCTAGAAGACTGGAAGTTAGTCCTAATACATAGAACATGTGATACAATGCATCTGGACACAAGAAAAGGGTTTTAATCGTGAAGAGGTGCGATTCAAAGTGAAGAGGTGTGAAGACCTGGTCACGGACTCCGGCGCCTAGGCGCCAGATTCCAGTGCCTAGGCGCGACAGTTACCTTCTAGAAGATGCATTGTATTTGGATGAATTTTGAAGAGATGCTAGTGCAAGTTTATATATTATGCAAGAATTTATGAAGTCAGATTTATATATTTTTATAATGATTTAGTAAAGTCACAAATTCAACGCAAGTATACGTATCATATCAAGTAATACAGGGCTCTAATGGAGTCTTGGTTATCGATCCCACAGGGAGGTGAATGTTCTTTAAATCAGATAATATAACACTAAATTCCATACCAATTGTAATAATTACTCAAGTGTACTAAAACTAGTTAATACAAAGTACGATAATAAAAAAGCTACTAAAATTACTTCTACTTACTGAACTAATTTAACTAACACACACTAGCTTATGTGATTTATAAGATACTTCTATATGAAAAGTGTCTTCCTTCCTGCATAAAGATTATGATGTGTGGATGATGAAGAATGTTAATCTTTTATAATGTGCCAAATAGGAGCATTTTTGCTTCTTTACCCTTACAAGAGTACCCCCTCTTCCAAGAAAGTAAAGAACATTTTTGTATCTTAAGTTTAGTCACTAAATCTAAGGCTAGGTTGGGAGGATACCGAATCTCACTACGGAGCTCTCACTCACCCTTCACCCGAAGGCTAACCATAGGCTTTAGTTACCAATCTTAAGACCAAATTAGGGATCGCATTCTGTCACCTAAAAACCTCCAACTTGAAGTCCATCAAAACTCATTTCCCTATTTGTTTGCACTTAATCCCCATGAACTACGCAATTCATTCATGGACATTAAATGGGTTCTTCATTCTTGTTGTAGAACATTCAATTCTTTTGGAATTAATATTCCTCAACATGTTTTAACAATTCAATTGGCCGGATTGAAAAGTAAATTAAGTTCCAAATGAAAGAAACATCACAACTTCTATACACTTAAAGGGCATATCAATTCCACATCACCACATCATCACTACTTTATGCAAGAAGAAAGGCAAGGGAAAGTACTCACAAATCATGGAGAAGATATAAGAACACATGGATTTTATATAAGAAAGAAGTGTCATTCAAACCACAATAGTAAATACAACTTATATCTTTCTCTTTCCCAAGCAAATTCCTTCAAAGTTCCCTTGATTCCTCTTCCTATTCCTTGCAACACTTGATTATCTCCTTGGAACAAAGATGTAGAAGCAATCTCTCACCTTACTCCCTCTTCTCCCCTCCTTAGAGAAGAATCTCTCTTAAAATCACAAACCCTAAATCTCTTTCACACTTTCCTTATACTCTCTACTGCAATCCTCTTCCTCCTTTTCATTTTGAACACTTAATTTTATGTTAGGAATGAATTCCCCAAAGGTTTCTACAAGCACCTCTTCAAAAATACGCCAAAACTCTTTAATCTGAAATGAACCGACATAGGGAGCCAGTGGCACCCTATAGTGTCGCCGGCGGCTCCCTATTGTGTCAATAATTCTGGAGGTTCGGGAATAGGGCGCCGACGGCGCCCATTCTAGCGCCAGTGGCTGTTTTCCTCCAAGTTGCTCCATTTTGATCCAAATTCGTTCCTTTTTGCATCTTTTCGCTCCAATCACCTATATCCATCATACCTGCAACAAATCATGAAAAATACCTTCCTTTAAAGTGCAATATCACCAAAAATAGGTAAAAACATATAGCTAAAAGAGTATATATTTTTGGTGCATCAAAATCCCCCAAAGTTAAACTATTACTTGTCCTCAAGTAATCATTTTATTACATAAAATATAACTTTAGGCAATGTAATTTTCAATTGTAAGAGACTAAAATTTTTCATCCAAAAGAATATAGTAGTTAGATTTTCAGAAAAAGTTTAGCAACTTAGGTCAACATTACAGGTATAAAAATATTCAGTAATCAAGTCTAAGAGTTCTAATCTTCTATTTATTTTAAGATGAACCATAATTTATTATATTAAGAGTGCTTTAAAAGACTATGTGAAAAAGGAGTTCATGCAAACTTCATTAGAGTGTAGGCTAGTACTTTAAACATAAATTCAGAAATGAAATCAAGCTCTCTCTTTCAGATGATTCAAGTGAAGCCAATTTTTGATTAGGCATCTCCTCAAGCTTCTTCTCATAAACATTTTTTTCTTTTCTTTTTGGGGAATGTTTTTTAATCCTTCTTTTCTTTTCTCTTTTTCTCTTCTCTTCTTTTTTTTCTGAGGATTACTATATCTGGATAGCCTTTAATAATTTTGAACTTCACTCTCCTCTTTCTAAAGTTCAAAGTTAAGTCACCTCCTTACTTTATAGTTAAGTACAAGCTTTAATATTCATCACAAAGTCACAATCTCAATACTTTAAATCCTCTAACATTTAAAAAATACAGATTTCTTTACTTTAAATAGTTGACTATAATCAAATTATTTCATACCAAATATCTTACTTCTATAAAATTAACCTTTATCACTAAAAATTTTCATCTTATCCTTCGTTAATATTCAATTCAAATGATAATTTTTAGTTATCTTATAATGAGGTTCAACTGCCAAAAGTTATGCTAATAATTTTTGAAAATATAATAATTGAGAACAAAAAAAGTTTAGCATTTCTCTACCCTCCCGCAAACTTAAAGTTTTTACTAAATTTGAAATAGTTGAGAGTAAAAGAAAACTAACCTTTCTGTGCTGGGATCTTTGAAATCTTCAACATCTATCTGGTATTAATCAAAATTCACAACTAGCAGGCATGAAACAATTAGTAGCAGTGATATAACAATTTTAGATATTTGAATGGGTAAAGAGAAATTAACATTAAAGATCTAAACATACAACAAAACACTATAACATGAAACAAACTATCACACTACTAACAGTACAACCAAAAATTTTAATATCATGGTACAACACAATAGTACAACCTAAAAAGTAAATAACACTTCACCAGTACAACACAGGGCTACATATCACGTGAAAAATAGATATCCACTACATCACATCAGTACAACAAAACAAACTAAAAACAACACAAAAGTACAACATAGAAATATAAAACTACCACACATCATCTCCAGCATCGTCAGCAGGGTCAGAAGGTCCAAGCCTGTACGGAGTATAACTAGGACAAGAAGGAAAGCTCACATCGGACTCCCCCCTCATAAATCTGGCATGAGCATCATAATAAGCAATATCGAACTCAACTCTTCTTTGCAAATAGTTTTCATTAACATCACTCCTGGCCTCGAATACATCCATCCTACTATGCATCCTATCAAAACTATCACTTTGCAATCTCAATTGCTTCATGACATCAGATAGTGTCGGGGGCTCAGAAGTAGATGAAACTTCATGGCTTGTGGTAGGAATATCTGTACTCCTAGTCTCCTCTCTTGCACCCATATGAGCCTCATAAGTACGAATAATGGTCTTCATAATCGGCCTCAAAGGTATCGCCACTTCCTCAAAACTACTATACTCCACTCCAGACTGAACACAAAGGGCATGAATTAGGGCATGATGTCCTAATCCACTAGTGGTTTCTCCCTTGGCAATAAAGTGAATGCTCTCGAAAATAATAGCTCTAATATTGATTTTCTTCATATTCTGGATGCAATAATTCAAAATAGCTCGATCCCTAGTAACTTCGCTTTGATGATAAGAAGGTAACAGCCTCGCAGAAATGAAATAATGCCATGTTTTAGAAGCAACATTTAAAGTAGAAGCAGGGAAGTTAATCATCTGTCTCTGATTCATCTTCCACTCCCCTCTTCCATCGGTCAGATACGATTACACTCATCAAATTCCCCTCAGTAGTATCAAAATTCTCAAATTCATAAACAAAAGTTTCTTGAATTTGATAAAATGCGTTGATACATGATGGGGTGAATTCAACCAGTTTCCCTCGGACTAGCACATATTCCGTCTCATACCAGAGCATGTTAGCATAAAATTCTCGGACTATTCCCAAAACAACATTAGCAGAAAAGTAACAGAAACGCTTCCAATTCCGCTCAGAAATTAAGCTGTTCCACGGATCCACCGGGATTCTCAAACGCTCGATCTTGAATACACTTCTTATTTTGCGACCGAGAGTTGAAGTGAGCCGAGCCTTAATATTAACAAATCTTTCATCGTCCCAATCAAATTTTCGCTTCCCTTACTCATTCTAGGAGCCATGTGAATTTCTAAAAATTGCAAAAATTTACCAATAAATTCAAGATCCACAATGTACTAACTCCAAGCATTAATCTAAACAAGTAAGAACAAATTCCACCATAGGAAACCTCACTTTTTCTAAAAAATCTCTCAAAAATGTCATCCAAATAATGTGAGAGTTTCACATGGTGAAAATCCAAAAATTTTAACTTAAAGTAAAGTTCTTAGTAAGAGAAGTGCAGATCCGGACTCAGAAATCCTTGAAATCCTCTCTATTCCATGATTTAACAAGCCCTAAAGCTTCAAAATCGTGAACATGGAGGTGGGAGACGAAAGAAATGAAGGAAAAATGGGTCCCAGGCAATTTTTACGAATTTTTAAGGGACCTGGGCTATTTTCGGTATTTGGGTGCCAGCGACACTCTATTCAAATTAATAGCCAGGCTCTTTGTATTTGGGCGCCGACGGCGCCAGTTCAAAATTCTATTGGGTTCAAAAATTTTTGTCGCAAATTCAATCATTTCAACCTCCGCAATCCTATTTAACACATCAGCAAACATCCTTTTCATCTTACAAGCATTAAACAACATCACTTTACACAAACAACACATCACATCACTTTCATATATAAAATCCACGACACAACAATTACACACATATGTTCATAAAATAAAAGCAACACTCCTTAGATTCGTAGTGTTGCAAGTACACTACGATAAGCAAACACTAAGTCCTAAGTACACACAAGAAATCAAAGCATAGTCCAAGCATAACCTACTAAATTAAAGCAAAGCAAATAACATAATAATCAAAGCAAACACTTAAACATAACAAAATAGCATACAGATTCCACTAATTACTCCTTATCGGTCTTAGAAGTCTCATCCTTTCTAATGTCTCCCATTAATTGACGATGAACGAACAGATTGTAGAATGGACGATATGGGAATTCATCAGATGAATCTTCAGCCACCACAGCATTCTTCTTAAACAGATTAATCAAACCCAACTCAATCCGACCAGTATGATCAAGTTGTTATTTCATCTTCCAATCAATGTGTTCAAATAAATCAGAAATATTGTTAATAGCATTCAAAACATTCTGTACCTCATTTTCCAACTTCTTTATCTTCTTTAATATCACCCTCGAACTTTCAGAATAGTAAGGCTGAATAGGTTGTGAACTCTCAGTGGGCTGATCAGTAAGTAAATCCATATCTCCTTCATCTAATAATGTTCTATAGTCATAAAGATCATTTGGATCAATAGGTCTCCAGGGTAGAAGAAACTTTTTCCCAATTTTCTTATTGTACCTCTGACTGACTACATAACAGAAATATGGTGGACGGGTGTCCAAGCCCATATTTAGATCCATGCACAATCAATCCCAATACAGATTTAGTAATGATTGGTCCAATATCCACTGGCCTTCCAGTTTGTATAGAGAAATTCAGAATAATATTTTCTTTCGTTACCTTACTTATCTTCATAGTAGGAATTAATTTTGCCGAAATAAAGTAATGCCACTGCTTTGATACCAGATTCAATGATGAAGAAGAGAAACTGATATATCCATTATCCCTTAATTCCCATTCTTCATTCTCATCCGTCAAATAATGATAGATTTCATTCATATCATTGCTCGTCACATTGAAATTTGCATAATGACAAATAGGTACATTCTCAATCATGAAGAGATCATTAATCCTCATAGGAGTGAATGGTACTTACCTACCTCGCACAAAAACACATCCTTGGTTGATCCCATGCAGATTTATATAAAATTCTTTCACGATTGGAACAACCACTGCAGCAGTAGTGTAGCATAACACTTCCCAATGCCTTTGCTTCACTATCTCTTCAACTCTTGTAGTCGGACTCTCCAAACCTCGATTTGCAAAGCCTCTTTCCTTGATAATCCTTCTTTTCATCATCACTTTATGGAATAGATGCTGCGCCTCGAAAATAACGAACTTTTGTCGGTTGTAAATGCGTGATCTATCATTATGAAATGATTCATTTCTGTTTTCTTCCAACTCATTTAATTGCATAAATCGTTTTTCTCCCGCATTTTTCAAATTAAAATTCAACTCCTTAATCGCCCAATATGTTTTATGCTCCAATTCATTCAGCAAATGACAAGTTTTGCCAAATACTAATCTATAAGGAGACATTCCAATAGGGGTCTTAAAAGTAGTCCTATAAGCCCATAATGCGGTATCTAATCTAGCAGACCAATCTAATTTATGAATATCCACTGTTTTCTCCAAAATTCTTTTAATTTCCCGATTCGAACCACTAGTTTGGGGATGATAAGAAGTAGAGATCCTATGAATATTGCTATAATTTTCAATTAATCTCTTAATTTGATTGTTTCTAAAATGAGATCTACCATCAGTTATAATCACTCTCGACATTCCATATCTTGTAAATATATTTGTCTTTAAAAATTTAGAAACACTCCGAGCATCACATCTTGGTAAAGCAACAACTTCATTCCATTTTAAAACATAATCAACAACGACCAATATATATAAATTTTCAAATGAAGGTGTAAATGGTCCCATAAAATCTAATCATGTCGACATATTTTTAGGTTGAGTGTTGTATTTTGAAAAGGGGGTCGCCTACAGAAGTTGTCGGTGAATTTTAGATTTTAAATTTAATTTAAATATATATATAATTTAGAAAGTGGCATTTGATTTTGAAAATGATTTTAAGTTTAAAAAATTTTAAGATTTGAAATCAAACCGATCTCACATCCCAAATAGTTTATATAAATGAGCACCGCACCACAAACCGTGTATCCATCCCAAAGAATAGACACACTGCTTGATGATGGGGCTCGATAAAATAAACTAGAAGATTTGTGACATCCGTTTGGTCTACAAACTAATGTTTTAAGCCGAGAAGTTCCCCTGCTTAATATAAAGGAATTAAGCAGGGTTTATATTACCTGGGTTCTTAAAGTTCCTTATAAGGGCAAGCCCCATAGTTAGTTACATCTTAAATGATGGGAATCATTTAAGAAAACTCTCGATAATGATCAGTGATTTTGCTCTCAAGAATTTCAAAATTTAAGGTTTCAAACAAATTGGATTTTTGAAATTCAAAAGGGAATGGATCAAATTTGGAAGAGTTTATTTTAGGAGTCCAAAGGAAGAGAAGTAGGAGAAGCTGAGGATCCAAGAAGAATCTTGGCAACTTCCCAAACTATCAAATTGTTTGGCTTTAATTTGAGAATTTATTTAATGTTGCAATCCTGTCAATTTTAATTAATTAGGACTTATATTTGTACGACATGATCATACAAAGAGCCTCGAAGATGTGAGGGTTTATGTCGTACCAAATGACTATCTCGGAGTCCTAAGACCGATTAGGGCTAAATTTGCATAATATGGTTATGCAAATGCCTAACGAAAAGTTGAGGATTTATGTTGCACTAGGCAAACTACCTCGAAATCCTATGGCTTGTTTATTTAATTCTAAGAATGGTTTTCTTTGAAGTAGACCCGAGTTTTGCTGAAGAAGATGGTCGTGCTGCCCACCGTGCTCCAAGCTCCTTGTCGTTGTCATAGAGGTTTAGTTTTAGAAAATGATAATCAAGAGATAAGAGAAGTGTTTTGGTTTAGAGAAATCTTAAAGTCCAAATGTCTTTAATGTTTTAATTAAAAAAAATTTTAAAATTGGTTAAACAGATCCGATTAAGATCCCACGGTTCCGTCATCCCGGCACCGTTTTTTTCATCAGATTCACTTAGTCCAGATGAATTTGCTAAACTCAACTGAATGAGTTCCACACTTTCATTTAGACCGTGGGAAATATCGTTAGCAACATGTGGGTTACGTCATCCGAGGTATTCCCGATCATCCAACGAGTTGTTTTAATTTAATTGCAATTGTAGTTGTTCTGTTTGTGATTAAATTTTGAGTTGTTTTTTCATTTGAATGTTGTGGCGGTGAATTTTATCTTATTGTGATTTTTAATTTAGTTTTTTATTTCAGTTTTGTGGCTATCCTAAAAGTTTCAGTTTTCATGCAACAATCTTGTTTAAATGCAAGAAGAGTAAAGTGTAGCTCATATAAATAAATTGCAATAAAGTAAATTGCAATAAAATAAAAGCGTACCTGGAGAGTCTTCTCGTCATTCCAAGATGCACTTAAAAAAACATGTTAAGGCATTTAAATATTTGTAACAAGTACCTAGGTAAAGCTAAGGGAAGGTTCTGGTTATCTACCAAACTCTTAATCTTATTACTAGTCATTTCCTATGACGTCTAGGTGCTTGTATTTTGTTAAGGATGATTTTCTTCATCAAGGAACAATTAAGTTCAATTATTCTTCTTAAAACACCTCATTGTATTGAGGAAGTTCTTAGAACGGGTTCTAAACATCTTTTCAATATTCTGAGATTATTTCGAGTCTAAATGAACTTTTATTGTTGAGATGAATCAATCATCCAGAAATTTAGTTATGTTTCATTTCTTGCTCACTGAACTAGGACATTTGATTATCCTATGAGTAAAGTGACATTTCACTTAATACTCCATTTAAGACTTATAATAATAAAAGTCTTTAGGGGCAAATCAATTTATTAAGAATTTCAACGATTTAAAATTAGAATTAATGTTTTAAGGTGATTTAATTTAGGTTTAAAATTTTAGTAAATTTAAGTTTGGAATAGTGTTCAAGTTGTTTTATTCTTAAGTGTTTTAAACTATTTGAATTGAAAGAGGAGTTTAAATTATTTAATTTAGACTTTAATGATTTAATTTTAATTTAATTATAATATTCTAGATTTACTTTTAATTGGTTTGCTTTTTTAGTTAAAAATCTTTCTTTTTGAAGTTGATTTTGATGTTTCAAGTTTATTTTAAATTTGCTTTCAAGTGATTTTTGAAATTAATTTTTTTTTATTTCAATTCAATTTTCAAGTTATTTAATGTTTTAAGTTTTAATTTAATTATGGGTTACCTTTTCTTTATTATTAATTTATTAATTTCAATTATCATCTTAAGTTTAATTAAGAATTAAATATAATTAAAGTGATTCATTTGTGGATTTTAAATGAAAGAATTGATATCTTCTTAGGTCATATCCTTAACCTTAATAATCCAAATTTTTAATTTATTCTTCCAAAATTTTAAATTATTTAATTAATTAAAGTTCACTTCAAATATTTTCAAGATAATTAGTGGGTCTCTACCCCTTAATTCCCTAGGTTTCAATCATCTATGAGAAAAGTTAAGATCAGATATTTTACCCTTCCTTTGATTAAACCTAAATATTAATTAGGGTTAAAATCTTTTAATTACCTTTATGCCACTTTAGGCTTTATTTATTTCATAACTCATTAAATTAAGCTCAAATAAACTTAAAATTTTTATTTCACTTCACTCATATGTCAGTTAAGACATTAGAGGGGAAAAAGTGACTTGTCTGAATTTAATTTATATATTTATTTTTATGAAAAATATGGGTTTTCAATGAAAATTTAATAACATGACCAAGGTAAAGTTTCTATCCTTAGAAAAATTATGGGATGTTCCTACTGACCAGAGGACCACTTAGACCAATTTTGGTGATTTTTTGAATTATATTAAATTTATTATAATTATTTTTATTTTTGGAGTGTTAATTAATTATAAAATAAAAGTAAAGTTGAAAAATGAATTTTATATTTTTCTTAAGTCCCTCTGACTACAAGGAGTTTAGAGAAACAAATTTTATATTTTTATAATTTTTCTTTGATTTACTAGAATTAATTTAGTGAAAATGTTGAAAAATCCATTTTTTTAATATTAAAAATTATCTTAAGCATTTAAAATTCAATTCTTAACCAAGAGACTTGGGAAAAATATTTGCTTTATTTCTAAGTGATTAGGAGTCAAGATATGACATTTTTGTGATTTTTATTATTTTTGTGATTTTTATTATTTTTTAATTATTTAAAATATTAAAATAAGGTAGAAAATGAAGATTTTTGAAAAATTCCAATTTTAATTTTCTTAGACTCCTCTGATATCAGAGAGGTCCCAAAACCAATTTGATGAATTTTTAAGATGTATTTTTGGAGTTATGAATTTTTTAAATTTAATTTTGATCATGTGACTTAATTAATCCATTTAGTGGGGTTAAACATTTCCATTTGATTCCAAATTTTTATGTGTGGTCCCCCTGATCCTAAAGATTAGTAGATAATTGTTTTCAAGTTCTTTTAATGTGTGGTTAACCCTAATTAATTAAAGTTCAGTTTTGACTAATTAGGCTAACTAGGATTATTCTTAATGAATTAACTCAAAACATAATTACCCTAGGGTCCCCTTGTCTTAAGAAATTTCCCCAAATTTTTCTAGAATTTTCTAAGCAACATGTGAATTAATGGAATTAAAATACCAAAAACAGTGACCTAAACTTGAAAAATACATAACTTGTCATAGAGATAGCCTCTAATCTTGAAAAATTTAGGGAATGTTCCCACGATTAGAGGCTTCAAAAGCCCCATGGTCTCATGCCCTGGTGAATTGTCTATGTAAGTGGAGAATTAAAATACAAAAATGAATAAATAATTAATTAAAAGTAAAATACTCATCAAATTAACTCAATTCTTTTTCCACATTATTTTCCTCTGTTCACTGAGCAAGAGGGTATTTTTATTTTATTTTTGTGATTTTTTTACACAAAGATATGGATTTTCTAAGTTTCAGGCATTTAATTAAATCATAAATTCCACATTTTCCTACTTATCCGGCTCAGCACCACGACAACCTTAGCGTCTCCGAAGCTCCACACGGCGCGTCCCCATTCGCCGCCGCCATCCAACTCAGCTCCACGCAGCCCGCGGTTCACGTACTGTTCCCTGGTCCGACGCAATCTGAGTCTTCCAGTCGATAAATGCTAGATCCAATGGTGGCTGGTCGTTGTCTCCGACTGGTTTGCACCCGTGACATTCCACACTCAAACCCAAATATCTCACTCATTTCTCAATGGATTTTGGTGTTTTTATACTCTATGGATTCGTCTTGAAGAGACGAACACATCCATATGGTTTACATGCTATGAAATTAACTCAAATGAAATGGAGAATCACTGGAAGCTCGGGTTAAAAAGAAGTCTCTATACCTTGGTTCATGAGGTGAGCCCTCAACTGAATGTGCTCGGCACGTTCGTTGGAGTTGGAAGAGCCTAGAGATGAAGCCTCTGGCCCTGGTGAAAGGTCTAAGTATGAAAGTGACCAGGCCCGATTTCAAACTTTGGAGTCTAGAGCAATTGGGTGGCCTGGAGAGGGGGCTTTCACTGGGGGACTCCTTCTCTTGGTCCTGTGCAGGTGTGGGTGAGTTTAATTTGATTTTGGGGGAGGTTTGACGGATGTCGTGTTACGGCTCGAGAATTGAGCTCCAAAATTGAGCTCGATCGATGGGATTTAGGGCGAGGAGAACAATGGGGATGGATTTCTCTTGGCTAGGGGAAGCTCTGCGAGGAGTTTGGAGGGATTCTATGAAGGTTGATTTCAGCTGACCTTTTGGCGAGAGAGGGTGGCTGGTTTAAATAGCCATGGATCGGGCTTCCGGGGGCATTTGATGGCTGGAATCAGCTGCCTAGGGGAGGAGATGAAGAGCTGTGGTGGCCAATTAGAGTGGGGCAACTTAGCAGGTGAAAATTTGAAATTTGGCTCATTCCAAGCTCCTCAGCCATGGTGTTTTCCGGCGGCCTGGTGGCTGGCCGGCCAGAGTCAGGTTACCATCCTGATCAGGAGGGTCAGGGCTTGAGACTTGTGAGCTCAATTGAATATTGCCTTGTGTAAAGGGGCTGAATTGAAATGGAATGGGGGGAGGCTCATTTTGGATTCAATTTGGTCAACCCATGCTTTTGGGCTAGGTGCACCCCCCAAGACCTGACTTTGGGCTAAAAAGAATTACTTGGATAAGTCTTCCATGTGTGGTGAAGCCCCCATCCAAGGTGAGGTGGCTAATTTTGGTTAAAGTGTAACATGAATAGGGTTAAAAAGTTTAGTGAAGGTTTAAGAAAGTAATCCACTCTTTTGCCATTAATGGGTTGGTGAGGTGGAAAGGGCTCCATGGCCTTATTTGGCTTGGGGCCAAGCTTAGTCAATTTCATGGAAATGTGTTTTAAGGATTTTAGATATTTAGGGGTAATTTGGCACATGGCTTAGTTTAGAAAAGTTTAATGATGAATTTAAAACTTAGGGAGTGATTTAAATCAAAGGGATGATGAGGTAAAAGTGCCATGTAGGCTTTGGATTGACTTTGGGCCTTTTGAAATCATTTTGGATGGGCTTTTAAAATGGTTCAAGGAAGTGGGCTTTATGTATCAAAATGGACTTTTTGATGAAAAATTTTTTGAAGGACCATGCCAAGTAAATTTTGGGTTTAGTTTAGCGATGTGTCATGAGTGATTTGAAACAAATTTGAGGTGATTTGGAGTTGAATTGGGTTTGATTTGGGACTTTTTTGGTAAAGGGGCCAAAGTGGGTCAAATTGGGCTATCTTGGGCTAAGGTTGGGTTAATGTTAGATTTGATGCAAAATTAATGTGGAGAAATGTTTATGGGAGTGTTACAAAGAGTTTTCAACTTTGGTTCGGTATTGATTTAGGGGGTTGGGCCTATTTGGGTTAGGTTTGGGTTTAGGCCAATTTAGGGGATTTTGGTTTTGGGTTAGGTTTGGGTTCAAATTTGGGACAAATCTTGTTAGTGTTTTGTTTGTGGGGATATTAGGAAGGTTTAGGAAAAGATTTGGGGTTTATTGGAGTTGAGTTGGGTTAGTTTGGGCTAAGTTTAGGTCATGGGCCAAAATTGGGCTTTAGGCTTCAAATTCAAATTGGATCCAGATGTTAATCAAATTGGGCTTGGATTTGGTCTAAATTGATATTGGGAATATTGAATTGAAGTTTAGAATTGTATTGGATCAATATTGAGTTCAATTGGGTTGATTTGGTTTGACATTGGGCTTACTTTGGTTAAAAATGGGTCAAATTGGGGGTTTTGGTAAAAGTGGGTTAAATTGACAAAATTGGCCTATGGTGTAGTTGAACAAAATTAAATTGGGAATATTTTGGATTTTTAGAAATTTTTTGGGAATTTTTGGAATTTATGAAATTTATGGATTTTTTGGTTAAAAAGGGCATTTTGGGTATTTAGAGGTTATTGGGGGGTATTTTTGGAAATTTTTGTATATTTGGCTAAGGATGATCAATTTGAATGGTGGGAAATGTTTAGGATTGGTTTTGAGAAATTTTGGGTAATTTAGGTAATTTTGCAAATTTTGGGCATCTTCAAGGGCATTTGGTAGGTTTTGTGGGTGTAGGCCCCGGGGGTCAAAAATTGAAATTTAAAAAAAAAATAAAGATTAATCAAGTTTAAGTAGAATGGAATCGCTTTGGTTGAGCCATGAAGCCATATCAAGCCCATATGATCCATGAGAGGACTCATTTGAGGCATTCACTTTGTTGTTCCTAACCCTCTTAGCCAAGGGCCTAGGGGTTAAGGTCCATCCATATGAATTACCTACATGAGTCAGGAAGTCAAGCTAGGTATGAATGGTTTTAGGATTTAGAATGTGTGTGAAAGTGTAATATGTGCAGGTCAACCCTCACCAGACCGGCCACCCAGGGTAGTCCTAAGGCCAAGGAGTCCTATAGGGAACTCATCCTTTAAACCTCCACATTTGATCTTCACCCTCCAAATGACTTAGGGGTTTACAATCAAACTTATGGGGTTTGCAGGGAGTTAAAAGGTGTTTGAATTTCTAAGTGGTGGGTTCCATTTCTAGTCCTCTAAGATAGTCAAAGGGAAAGTCTAAGGCTAGATCCTAAGTACTAAGGAGAGAGAAGAGAAAAGACCTCATCAAAAATGAGGTCAACAAATGGACCCCCAATAGGTGTGGTGTGCTAACCAAGCACACCGCGTGTATTGGCATTGGCCGAAGAGATCAACAAAACCAACACAAACCTTTAAGTGACACACTCAGAACAGGGTAGAAACAAATTTCCGATGGGGAGTATCGAGTATATCTCCAAGACTGGAGATCCCTGAACTCTTGTTGGGGAAAAAGAAAGGAGGTGAATTCCAGATCATAAGATCTGGGGAAATTTGATTTAGATTTCATTTCATTTTCTATTCCGAATTTTTTTTTAATGTGCGAGTTTAGATTTCGATTTGTTCTGAGTTTCAATTTTAGTTGAGGTTTAATTTAAAATCAATTCAAGGAAATCTGGATTTGAAATGGGAATTGGAACCTAGGTTCCAACCTCGGGATTGTGAAGAGAACTGAAATTTAGGTACCAGCCTCAGAGTGAGAATCAGAGTTTAAGTATCGATTGAAAAGGATGAGAATCAAAATTTAGGTACTGATCTCAAAATAAGATCTGAAATTTGGTACCAGCCTCGGAAGGAGCGAGTTGAAATTTGGTATCAATCTTGGGAAGAGAGTCGGAATTTGGTACCTACCTCGAAAAGAGAGAAGTAGAATCTCGTACCAGACTCGAAGGTTTAAAGAGAACATGGAATCTGGTTCCAGTCTCGAAGGTTTAAAGAGAACTTGGAATCTGGTTCTAGTCTCGAAGGTTTAAAGAGAACTGGAATCTGGTTCCAGTCTGGAAGGTTTAAATAGTACTGGAATCTGGTTCCAGTCTTGAGGGTTTAAAGAGAACTAGAATTTTGTTCCAGTCTCTAGGGTTTAAAGAGAACTGGAATCTGTTCCAGTCTCGAAGGTTTAAAGAGAACTAGAATCTGGTTCCAGTCCTGAAGCTTTAAAGAGAACTAGAATCTGGTTCCAATCTCGAAGTTCCAGTCTCGAAGGTTTAAAGAGAACTGGAATCTAGTTCCAGTCTCGAGAGTTTAAAGAGAACTGGAATGCGGTTCCGATCTCTAAGGTTTAAAGAGAACTGGAATCTGGTTCCAGTCTCGAGGGTTTAAAGAAAACTGGAATCTGGTTCCAGTCTCGAAGGTTTAAAGAGAACTGGAATCTGGTTCTATTTTCGAAGGTTTAAAGGGTTGAAATTTCTTTGTGTGGCGATTTGAGTTTAGCTGATGATTCAAAATGAGACGTGAAAGTGTTTCACATCCCACGAGGATCGATCAAAGTCGATTATTTGGTGAAGGATATGAATCCATGCCATCAGAACCAAATCGAAAATTTTTTGTGGTTATGTGTCAGTAGATTCAGTCGACCTTCTCAAAAGAGTGAAGGAAATATGGAGAGTCAAAAAGAGATTTGAGAATAGCCGAAGGCTGGAGATTTCAGATTCAGGAATTTGTCTTAGTCGATTGTTGTAATTCGATTTTTAGCTTGATTTTCAATTTACGGTTCACATTTATTTAGAGTTCGTGTTTATTTGTAGTTTGTTTTGACTTTCAGATTTTTTATTTTTTTTTAAAAGAGAGTTATCATTTATTTTTATTTTTCCTTTGTTCTTCGTTCGAAGTTCTTTTAATTTAATGGCGTTTCTCAGTCAATTTGCACAAAAAGAGGTGAAGGCAAAACATGACATTGTCACTTTCATTCCAATCTTGTTGAAAGTACATCATACAACTTGATCCAAAACATGATGATATTTTCTTTGAGAATTCAATATCTCATACAATCCATATAAAGCAAAAACGGATTGTGTAAGACTCTTGCAAGATGTTTCTAAAAGCATCTACGAAAATCCATGTATGAATAGTGAGATACATGGACAATAACATCACCTTCCAAGCCACCCTTGGCAGGAATGACGTACGGATGTGCATTGGAGGTGTCTTATCTCCCATGTAACTCGCGGCTCGTAAGGCTGGAGGCTCTCTCAACTCGGATCCGGTCGAAAGTGAAAAGGAATCTTTATGTCATCCATTCTCCTGAAAGTAACAGAGATCCGCTCAACAGGCACTCCCAGAATGCAAAGCTTTGCGATGTCCGCTCCATTCCCTTTTAACACCATGACGGAACCTACCGGTAGTGGTATCTCCACCAGCCTTCAGAATTCACCGGGGCCTTCTATCTGGAGGTCAGATCTGAACATGATATTGCACTGGTTGACAAAAGACACTGTGTAGAAAGGTCTAACAAAATCATGATGGTCTATGTGTGGAGGTATGTAGTTGCCCTCCTTGTAGATGTTAATGATGCAGTTGTTGGGCACACAGTCTGTGGGAAATACCTTCAATGTCACCATCCTCTTTACCATTCTTTTAATAATATTCAGCATCGGATCCCCCTCACTGTGACAGAGTATCCCTGGTGGATTTCCTTTTCTGTCTACTGTGAAGTTGTAGCAACACCCGCATTGGATCGTAACTCTTCCTTTTCTTGATATCCATCTTCGGGGTTCTGAATAAGTTTTTTCCCTCAGACGACCAGCTCGACCCATTTTCTGAAGTTCAACGATGCTGTCTACAATTTTTTGTTGCTCGTAGTCCGAAAACACATCTATATGCAGCTCAAGGCCTTCCAAGATGTTAATCCTCTTGCCACGGATTCTTTCAAAGTATTCATAAGTTTTCTTTTCAACATTCTGCATCTTTTCCGGCTCATATTCTGGAATTATCTGCAACTGGCGAGGTCTAGTAACGTACTGTGGGTTGTATGGTTCAACCCTAGCACGTTCTCCTGCATGTCTCGGCTCCTCAGAGATAATCTCTGTCGGGACATCCTCCGGGGTTGCTTTCGCAACAAGACTCTTTAAAACTGGTGCATTTGTCTGGCGTCGTGGCACAGATTCTGTTTCTGATCTCCTTGGGATTTCTTTTATCTTTTCTGTTATTCTTGGAGTTGGTCTCCTCTTTTCTGGTTCCTAATGAACGGGCTTCTTAGAAGTGCTTGCACTAACGGTAGCAGCTGTCTCTTCACGTTGATCCGCCGCTAGCTGGGTTAGCATCATGCAGATGCGTCGGTTCTTGTTTCTTGGCTGGGTCGGAGTGAGAGTAGCTCTCCTTACCTCTTGAATTTCTATGGGCATTGCGCTGATGAGCATGCCTTCTGCTGTAGCATCCACGGACTTAACTTTCTTATCCTCTCCCGTTGCATGAGCAGTATTTACATTTCTCTTCTTGCTGGTACATGGTTGACTTGAGCCACCCAATTTCATCACTGTATGGCTGTGGAGCTCCTCCCGATCAATCAGAGTCCAATCATTTTCTTCGTACTGTAGCCCGGTTGGTGTGAAGTCAGAGTCGATCTCAATCATGGCTTCATCCTTCATCCTTTTTTTTATCGAGTGCTAGACTCACGCCATTCTTAAAGTTCAGAACCAACCTCCTGTTCGACATTTCCCTGTGAAAAATAAGGATCAAGGGTTGTACTAAGAACAAGAACAATAGAAAAATTTATTAATGGAAAATTTTATTTGTTTCTTTCAAATTTCAAAAAGAGTAGGAAAAGATGAAGAAATATCAAGAGTGAGACTCGATTTGAAAGGAAGGATAAAAACTTTATTATCATGATTTCACATGTTTTATTTTAACACTTTTTTTAACGATTTTCTTCATAATTCACTTTTTTTTATTTTTGGGTTTGGACCCACTCATAAGTAATTACTGTGCCTGTGCTTCTAGGAATGAGGATTCACCCTTCGAAACATCAGGTTGCGTAATAATTCTTTAGATATCGTCCATTAATTAGAAGCATAGGTCGTTTTCCACGACAATTTATCAGTTGATATGTACCTCCATAGTAGACTGTCTCGACCACGAATGGCCCTTCCCAAGTCGGTTCAAATTTACCACCTATCTTGGATGTGCAGGAATATGTCTTCTGAGAACCAAAACCAAGTCACTGACTTTGAATGTCCTTGGACGGACTAATTTATCATGGGCCTGGATCATCTTGGCTTGATACAGTTCCAAATTTTGCTGTGCTGAAAGTCTTTTCCCTTCCAAGCTTTCAAACTCTTCTAATCGTAGTTTGAGATTTTCTTCTATAGTGATCTTGTTAGCAACTGCAATTATGAGAGACGGAAGCTGAACCTCTAAGGGTAGAACGGCCTCGGATCCGTACACTAAGGCATAAGGCGTAGACTGGGTGGGAGTTCTGAAAGTCGGCATGTAGGCCCATAAGGCTTCTAACAACTTCTCGTGCCAATTTCTCTTATTGTCGTCCAAAGTTTTCTTTAGGATTTGGATGAGAGTTTTATTAAAAGCCTCGGCCAAGCCGTTCGCTCTTGGGTAGTAGATTGTTGAATAGCGCCAGTCGATCCCGTGTCTTCTAAAAAAATTATTGATCTTCGTGCTTCTGAATGCGGACCCGTTATCTGAGATAATTCTGCGCTGTACCCCAAAATGGTAGACGACTTGATTCTTAAAGAGCTGTCGCACTGATGTGCTTTCACTTCTCTGAGCGGTACTACTTCTGCACACTTGGAAAAGTAATCTGTAGCTGCAAGAACGAAGCGATTTCCTCTTGAAGAAGGCGGTTCTATCGGACCCACAATATCCGTGTCCCAACACTTAAATGGCTACGACGCGATTGTCGGATGTAGCACATTTGGAGGTTAATATAGAACCACTCCATGTACTTGGCACTGGTGACAACTTTTGGCAATCTTCATGCAATCTGTCATCATTGAGGGCCAGTAGTACCCTAGCCTCTTAATCATCATTTTCATTTTCGGACCCGACTGATGAGCACCACAAAGTCCTGAGTGTACTTCTTTAACAATTTCACGAGCCTCAGACTCTCTCAGGCACCTTAGCCACATCTGATCAAAAGACCTTCTGTATAATGTATTGTTTAATAATGCGTAAGACAGAGTTTTTTTCTTGATTTGATGAGCTAATGACTTATCATCGCAGTAGGTTTCCTGTTTTGCGAGTAATCCATTAATGGTTGCCGTCGATCTTCTATAACTTCATTACTTGCTACTAGCTGATTCTTTTTCTTTTCCTTCGATTTGTGTACTTGTATCCATGTCGAGCCGTGATAGGACTCGTCGTCCTTGAACTAACATTTCAACTGACTCATCCTGTAGGCAGGCAAATTCTTTTGCAAGGCGGGCTAACACATCTGCGAGAGCATTTTCTCTTCTGGGAATCTTGTAGATCATTACATTTGGAATTAGCTCCAACAACTTCATGGCATATTGGAAGTACTGCTCAAGCCTTAGTTTTAAAATCCTGTACTGTCCGGCGACCTATTGAATGATCAACTGGGAATCTCCATAGATATTGATGTCTATTATCCCCATCTGAATGGTTAATTCCAGTCCAGTTATAAGGGCTTCGTATTCTGCTTCGTTGTTTGTACACGGTTCTGTTAGATGGTAGGAATACCTTAACATCCCCCGCTCCGGTGTTATAATGATTAGTCTGATTCCTGCCTTACCAGGCACTATCATTTGCGATTCTTTATCTTTCTGTGTTGAGGATGCTCCGTCGAAGTACAATTCCCAACGTTGATCATTGGGTTCTTCTAGGCTCATTATCTGCTCGTCTGGCAAGTCATCGTTGAGAGGCGATTCTGCCGGTAAAGGTTTTTCTGCGAGAAAGTCTGCTAGGACTTGTCCCTTTATAGCACGAAGAGGAACGAAAGTTATATCGAATTGCAATAGTATCATTTACCACCTAGCAAGTCTTCCAGAAAGCTTCGGTCGGGTCATCAAATATTGCAATGGATTGAACTTCGAAATAAGGTTAACTTTATGAGAAAGCATGTAATGCCTGAGCTTTTGAGCGGGGAAGATCACGGCCAAACAATACTTCTCAATCAAAGGATTCTTTACTTCCATCAAAATTAGACGATGACTTAAGTAGTAGAGAGCATTTCATTTCCCTCGTCATTGACCTGGGCTAGCAGAGCTCCGAGAGAGTCCTCTAGAGCTTCGGTATAAAGTATCAACGGTCTACCTGAGAGTGAGGCTGCTAAAACAGGAGGTGTCATTAAATATTGTTTGATGTCATCGAAGGCATGTTAACATTTGGAGTCCCAAGTAAACTTGGCGTCCTTCTTAACCAAAGCAGAAAAAGGCTGACACCATCCTGACAAATTCGAGATAAAGCGTCGAAGATACGCCAACTTCCCTTGAAAGGATCGTAGTTGTTTCAAGGTTTTGTGAGGCGGCATTTCTAAGATAGCTTTAATCTTCTCCGGATCGATTTCAATTCCACGATGTCGAACAACAAATTCTAAGAATTTACCAGAGGTGATGCCGAAGGCGCATTTTAAGGTATTCATCTTAAGGTTATATTGTCTTAACCGCTCGAAAACAATTCTCAAATCATACAAATGATCTTCTTTTAGTTTGTTTTTGATGACTACATCATCCACATAGCACTCGACTTGGTTGTGAGTGAGATCATCAACAATCCTTGTCATTGCTCTTTGATAAGTTGCACCTGCGTTCTTTAATCCAAAACGACATCACTGTGTAGCAGTATAACCCGATCGGTGTTCTGAAGGCTGTAAGCTTTTCATCTTCTGGTGTCATCTTTATCTGGTTGTATCCTGATGATCCATCCATGAATGAGAAGACTTCATGTTTTGAAGCAATGTCAATCATCAATTCTGGAACGGGTAGCGGGAATTCGTCTTTTGGACATGCTTTGTTCAAATCTCTGAAATCTACGCAGATTCTGATCTGACCATTCTTCTTTTTGACTGGTACCACATTGGCTAACCAAGTTGGATATTGTTCCTCACAGACAAATTTAGCATCTACTAGCTTCTTAACTTCAGCTATAACTTGTTGTTCAATCTTCAGACGCATTCTTCTCGGAGCTTGTCTAACTGGAACGGCAGTGGGATGTACTCCTAACTTGTGAACTGTGACCTCTGGAGCTAATTCTGGCATTTAATCATAACTCCAAGTAAAACAGTTCTTGAATTCTATTAATAACTTGATTATCTCGTTGGAGTCTTCTTTATTGAGTAAGGAGCTAACAAAGGTCGGCCTAGGCTCTTCTCCAGTACCTAAGTTAAGTTCTGTTAACTCGTCTATTGTAGATTTAATTTCTTCTTCGAATTCTGGTGGAGCATTTCCATTTGGTAGATCCTCGAGATCATCTGAAGCTTTCAGGCAACTTTCATCATGCTCATGAGTGACAACTAAGAAAAATCCCGAATCATCAACAGATCCTACTATGCCGAATCCGAGACCATGTTTTGAATTGGGAGGCCAACTGGCATTGTTCCATAATTTTTTGAAGTGTTGTGATCGACCTTTTGTTCATTGTTTAGGTAAGACACCACGTAGAATTAAATTTTGAACACAGGGAGAGTACCACTCAAAAGGCAATTCCATTAATTCAGATGAAGTAACATCTTCAAATTGTACATCTTTTTGCAGTATTGGAAGAAGAAGCACCACGGTAGAATTTGATCGGTTTAGTACCACCACGTACTTCCTTGACCACCATACCCTCGATCTTATTAGAATGGATCGGGGTTAGGGTCATAGTATGTACATAATGGTTAATCTTCTCGTACATTGATTTGTATTCTTCATTCCTTTCATCTTCGAGAGAGATCTTGAACTGAGGTTTCTTTTGATTTACTGTTGCTGCTTCTTTCTTGATATCTTCTTCTTCGGAACAGTTCTCCCAATCAACGTCGATGACCAGTTTTTTCTGTCCAACTGTTCCAACATCTCTTCCTCGACCTCGGGTGCGAGTTCTGGAGAAACCTTCACTATCTCGTCGTAAGGGAGTGGTGAGTAACGGTTGGACTAGAATTTCAGGCTCTTCATCGTCCTGCACTTCTTTTGCTTCATTTGGTATGGTGTTTTTGGAGAATATTGTTTTCTTCAAAGGCGTGTAATTGGCTGCATCTTCATGAGTTCGAATCTCGTGTATAGAGAATGGCTGCAAGTCACCTTTGATACTTTGTACTCCTCCTTTGTAATACTTTATGCACTGGTGCAGAGACAACGGTGCCATTCAGTTCTCATGGATCCACGGCCTACCCAGTAGAGCGTTCAATAATGTTTCAGAATCAAATATGTGGAATTTTGCGTTTGTCTTTGCCAAATCACCGGTTTTCATTAACAGTGTTATTGATCCGAGTGCTCTTTCTCCTTTCTGATTGAACCCTCTTAACAACATCTTGTCTACTTCAAGTTTGAGAGCATCAATTTCCAAATATGCTAAGGCTCATTAAGTTGATTGATGCTCCCGAATCAACTAAAACCCTGGAGAGCGTAAACTTTTCGATAGTGACTGAAATGTGCAACTGTCGATTGTGATCAGCCGTTCCGAGTAGTAGATCATTGTCTGTGAAGGTAACACCTCACTGTTCTTTTAACGAGCAAACCTCATCTAAGGAATTACTGGCCATTTGAGCTAAACAAATTTTTGGATCAAGTAAAGCCTTGATCAGAGTTTCCCTCATCTCCTTTGACAGGATCAGAGCGTCGTAGATGCTCAATTTGGCTGGTAGCTTCCTAAGATGGGCTAGCACGTTATAATCCACTTTATTACTAATTTCTTCAATTTTTTCCTGAATGGGTAGTTCCTCTGCTGGGGTTGGCTCTTCCTGAGCAACAACCTGCTTTCCTTTATCTTTTGGACCTATTCTCGGGGGTAGAACTTTTCCGCTTCTTAAATTAACTTCTGTTATTTCTTCTGCATCTGGTACTGAATCTGCCGGTGTATCCTCTTGAATTGAAATGACTTGCCTTTTTGCAATTGCTACGGAATCTGATGACTCTAATTCTATCGTAATCGGAGCTCCTCGAAATTCACAAATAGACTCATCGCTTGTTGAGCTTTCGTAGCCATCCTTGTGAATGTCTTCTCCTTCGTTGTGGTCATCGAGGTTTAGTATGATTTGAGAATCGTTATTTATATCGAAATCGATATCCGGATTAGGTTGGTTTTCGTTAGTTATGTAATCGTTAGAAACAGTCAAAACGTAGCAAACACCAAAACTCTTATCATTATAAGATCCTGCCGGGGCGAACAAATAATCATACAGAGTCAAAGGTTCGAGGGATTTCTCCCCTGAATCAGAAACAACTATCCTAGGAAAAGCAGCCCCTAGTCTACTCTTTGGAGCCTCGGTCCTCTTCTCTCCCACAATCTTCTCTTCCTTATGGGGTGGTTCTTCAATTGCAAACGATAGCACTGGATCGGTAGGTTTCAAACTTTGAGTTGAAGCGTGCATCGAAGCGTTCTGGATATGATCCAAGATTTTCTTTGAAAACTTTGTCCAGACGGTACTCCATCGATCATGGGTCATGTAAAGGTCTATCGGAACAATAGGATCCGTTGAAACAACATTGACGGAACCTCCCTCTTGTGGTTCCTTCAAGTATTCCTTCGGGATCGTTATGTTCCCTTTTTGGAGATTGTTGTCAAGCCAAATCTTAAAAGTGATGCAATCCTCTATCTTATGCCCAAGCATCTGGTTGTAAGGGCAATAGTTTGGATGATCTCTCTTCTTTACTTCTTCCGGCCTCTTGGGCTCTTGTAGCTGAAAATTGGGTGTCTTCATTAAACTGCGGAACATCTTCGCTACTTCTTCAGTTTTGAATGGATATTCCTTATTCAAAAAATCTTTCAGAGTACGTTGTGGACGAGGCGGTTTTTCATAATGCTGAGGTGACAGATAGCTCTGTCGAGGCTATTGATAACCCTGCTGAGGTTGTTGGTGAGTACGTTGCGGTGGTTGATAGCTAAGTTTGTCAGCTGCTCTGTTTGTCATCTGCTCTGTGTTGCTTGCCCTTATCTATCGCCGCGACGATTCCGGACTTCTTTTCGAATGCTTTCACCGGTTTCGTTTATCGGTCTTATCCACAAAACTTAGCTGCTTTGCTTCCTCTTGTAAGCTCCCGGCCTTGCTAAGCAGCTTCTCGAAAGTCTTGATTGTAAATCCTTCAAGGAGAAGTGCTATCGGGCCGTGGATACTTTTCAGCAAAATACCGATCACATGTTGTTCCTGAAGTTATGGTTCACACTTCATGCTTAAATTTCTCCATTGAAGTATGTAATCCACCAAAGTTTTGTTCGGTTTCTGTTGCTCCACCACTAAATCACCGATAGTGATGTGGTGCCGAGCTCCGGCAAACCGCGTAACGAAGAGGTTTTCTAACTCTAAAAAGGTCTTAACTGAGCCATTTGGCAATTCTGCATACCAATCAAAGGCAATCCCTGATAAGCTGCTGACGAACTGCTGAAAGAGTAAAACATCGCTCCCACCGGCATTGCAACAACTAGCACGAAAATGTGCGACATGCTGCCGGGGGTTTCCTTTGCCATCAAAAGTCTTGAACAGAGGTGGTACAAAGCCTACTGGGTATTGGACGACATTAAATTCTTCAGGCTAAGGTCTACCCGTTTGAATAGATGCTCCACTCTTAGATTGTGCTAAGGCTTCTCGCACCTGCTGTTCTACCATATTTTTTATGTCTTTTTTGGGAATCATGCTCTGTGCAGAATCCTTCTTTGGTTGCTCGTCTCCGTTGACAGATGTAATCTCTTTCTCTCCATCTACAGCATGGATGATTTCTGGGGGTGTTTCTTTCTGAGGTTGCACCTGACTTTGGAGAGTGGCTAAGGCGACCGCCATCTCTTCCATCTTCCTTGCCATTTGAGGAATTGTATTATCCTTCTCTTGAAGTTGTGCTCTCATCACTTCCGGTTCATCTCTTTTCGTTGCTACCGGAGCACCTTGCGAAGCTGATGATGCTCATGTCTCAACCATATTGATATCGGTATACTCCTCATCCATGAACTCTGATGAATCAACTTCATTTTCCAACTTTTCTCCTCTTTCTTTTGCCAACTGGCGGATATCTGTCCTTAACTTTCCTATGGCATCCTCTAGTGGCCTCTTCCACACGGTCTCGCGGTTGTCGTGTGACGACTGTTGAATGTCTTTCCCAGGAGTTTCTTTCATTGCAGTGGCACTTCCATCAGATTCAAGCCTCCGAACGAGACATTTCTTCCCAGAATGCTCCGATGGTTTTAGTTCACCAATAATAGGTTGCCACACCATCCTTCTCACAGTATGTGGCCCAGAACCAGATGGTCGGTCGGATGTGCGTAGATAGGTGGTGTCCTTCCTAATATGGTGTCCCGATACGACAACAGGTGAACTAGCTCTCATTTTCTTCCTTATTTTCTCTATGGCAGTGACAGGCTCTACTCGCGGTCTGAGGCGGGATCTAGCTGGCACTCGTCCCATTCTTCTTAGGATTTCTGACAGGGGGCATCTCTCTTTCTTTGCTAACTTTTCTACTACAGCTTGCAGTTGAGTTAGTGGCATAGCCCTAGCTCTTTTTCTTTTGCTGTCCCTATAATATGCAGTTCGGGGTAACGCAGCAGTGATCCTCCGGGCATCTTCTTCATCATCTGCAGCAGAGAGAGGGTGGAACCTACTTCCTCCTAACAGTGGTGAATATTCAGAGAGCTCTTCTCTTTCCTCAGGAATTTCCTCTAGAAAAGCAACTTCAACAGCTTTGGCTTTCTCGATCCTAGCGATTTTTTTGCCTCTGTTTCTTCTCTGAGTCTGAGTCAGGGGTGTAAACTTTTAACTGGACCCGATTTCAAAAATAGATGGTAATGCAGTAAAATCTGTACCCTCCACAGTGGCAGGTTCAATATAAACTTGGACTCCCTTCCCTTTCAGTTGGGCGGGAATTGAGGCAGGGGTAGAGACGACAAGACCAGTGGGGGTAGAGATTATAGTCCTCCTACGAACAGTGGTAACTTTTTTAGCTAGAACCCTTCGCAGGGGAGGAAATTCTTGAGTCGATTTCAGGTTGAACTCAAGCACGGGTTTCTCAGTTTCTGGCGCTTTGTCCATTAGTGTAAAAAGAGTGACGTCAGCGAACTTGATTTCTGCATTGTTAAATCCTTCACCAAAATGGATGATTGCATTGTCGGGCAGCTCATCCTTGTAAATGGAGAAGTCTATTCCATTGGTGAAGGAGAAGATTAACTTTGGGGCAGGCATTTTCTGCATGGTAGATTCTGAGTATTAGTCCCGAATTATGCTTCCTTTTGTCACAAAATTTAGGGTGAAAAAGAAAGAGTCCGAACACATTTTCGTTTATCTTAATGCATTTGCGATATAAAAGAGTTTATTTATTAAAGGGTTGTTTATTAGAAGATTTTTTTGTTAGGAACGAAATGTTTAAAGAACGGAGGCTTATAGAAAAAGGAAGGGACCCGGTTCGGAATTGAAAAGGGAGAGAAATTCTCGTAAGGCTTCTCAATCCGAAGGGCCACTCCTAAGCTAACACCTATTGGGGGTCCACCCCACCTGTTAAGAGGTAAAAGGATTTCAAAACCTCTCTGCTTAGGGGTGTCTAAATAGTGGCTCCAAAATCCAAGAGAGTTGACTATACCCGTTCAAGACAGAAATGAACGTGGAATTTCAATAGGAAGAATTATAGTTTGATCCATTAGGGACATGGATTCACTATCGATTTATGAAAGCAAAACCATCTGATCAGGATGGAGAGCCGTATATATATCAAGACTATCTAGGACAGAAATATTCTTGTACTCATGAAGTCTTTGGTTTTTGGGAACCAACGTATTTCTTTTCAACATTAACAGATGCCAATTGCATTTTAGTAGGCCTACAGCAACATACTATCACCTTCACGCACGAAGTAGTTCATATAGACAACAATACTATAACTCATCCCCAGCAGAGTCGCTAGAAGTTGTCGGCATATTTTTAGGTTGAGTGTTGTATTTTGAAAAGGGGGTTGCCTACAAAAGTTGTCGGCGAATTTTAGATTTTAAATTTAATTTAAATATATATATAATTTAGAAAGTGGCATTTGATTTTGAAAATGATTTTAAGTTTAAAAATTTTAAGATATGAAATCAAACTGATCTCAAATCCCAAATAGTTTATATAAATGAGCACCGCATCACAAGCTAGTGTATTCATCCCAAAGAATAGACACCTTGCTTGATGATGGGGCTCGATTAAATAAACTAGAAGATTTGTGACATCCGTTTGGTCTGCGAACCAATTTTATAAGCCAAAAAGTTCCACTGCTTAATATAAAGGAATTAAGAAGGGTTTATATTACCTGGGTTCCTAAAGTTCTCTATAAGGGAAAGCCCTTATAGCTAATTACATCTTAAATGACGGGAATCATTTAAGAAAACTCTCGATAATGATCAGTGGTTTTGCTCTCAAGAATTTCAAAGTTTAAGGTTTCAAACAAATTGGATTTTGGAAATTCAAAAGGGAATGGATCAAATTTGGAACAGTTTAATTTAGGAGTCCAAAGGTAGAGAAGTAGGAGAAGCTGAGGATCCAAGAAGACTCTTGGCAACTTCCCAAACTATCCTATTATTTGGCTTTAATTTGAGAATTTATTTAATGTTGCAATCCTGTCAATTTTAATTGATTAGGATATATTTGTATGACATGATTATATAAATAGCCTCAAAGATGAGAGGGTTTATGTCGTACCAAACGACAACCTCGGAGTCCTATGACCGGTTAGGGCTAAATTTGCATAATATGGTTATGCAAATGCCTAACGAAAAGTTGAAGATTTATGTTGCACTAGGAAAACTACCTCAAAATCCTATGGCTTGGTTATTTAATTCAATAAATGGTTTTCTTTGAAGTAGACCCGAGTTTTACTGAAGAAGATGGTCGTGCTGCCCACCGTGCTCCAAGCTCCTTGTCGTTGTTGCAGAGGTTTAGTTTTAGAAAATGATAATCAAGAGATGAGAGAAGTGTTTTGGTTAGAGAAATCTTAAAGTACAAATGTCTTTAATGTTTTAATTAAAATAACTTTTAAAATTTGTTAAACAGAGCCGATTAAGATCCCACGGTTCCGTCATCCCGGCACCATTTTTTTCATCGGATTCACTTAGTCCAGATGAATTTGCTAAACTCAACTGAATGAGTTCCACACTTTCATTTAGACCGTGGGAAATCCCATTAGCAACACGTGGGTTACATCATCCGAGGTATTCCCGATCATCCAACGAGACGTTTTAATTTAATTGCAATTGTAGTTTTGTTATTCTGTTTGTGATTAAATTTTGAGTTATTTTATCTTTTGAATTTTGTGGCGGTGAATTTTATCTTGTTATGATTTTTAATTTAGTTTTGGGTTTCAGTTTTGAGGCTATCCTAAAAGTTTCAGTTTTCATGGAACAATCTTGTTTAACATGCAAGAAGAGTAAAGTGTAGCTCATATAAAAAAATTGCAATAAAGTAAATTGCAATAAAATAAAAGTTTACCTGGAGAGTCTTCTCTTCATTCCAAGCTACATTTAAAACACATGTTAAGGAATTTAAATATTTGTAACAAGTACCTAGGTAAATCTAAGGAAAGCTTCTAGTTATCTACCAAACTCCTAATCCTATTGCTAGTCATTTCCTATGACGTCTAGGTTCTTGTATTTTGTTAAGAATGATTTTCTTCATCAAAGAACAATTAAGTTCAATTATTCTTCTTAAAACACCTCATTTTATTGAGGAAGTGCTTAGAACGGGTTCTAAACATCTTTTCAATATTTCTGAGATTATGTCGAGTCTAAATGAACTTTTATTGTAGAGATGAATCAATCATCCAAAAATTTAGTTAAGTTTTATTTCTTGCTCGGTGAACTAGGACATTTGATTATACTACGAGTAAAGTGACATTTCACTTAATACTCCATTTAAGAGTTATAATAATAAATGTTTTTTGGCGCAAATCAATTTATTAAGAATTTCAACGATTTAAAATTAGAATTAATGTTTTAAGGTGATTTAATTTAGTTATAAAATTTTAATAAATTTAAGTTTGGAATAGTGTTCAAGTTGTTTTATTCTTAAGTGTTTTAAACTATTTGAATTGAAAGAGGAGTTTAAATTATTTAATTTAGACTTTAATGATTTAATTTTAATTTAATTGTAATATTCTAGATTAACTTTTAATTGGTTTGATTTTTTGAATAAGAATTTTTTTTTATTTGAAATTGATTTTGATGTTTCAAGTTTGTTTTAAATTTGCTTCTAAGTGATTTTTGAAATTAATTTTTTTTTTCAATTTAATTCTCAAGTATTTAATGTTTTAAGTTTTAATTTAATTAAGGGTTACCTTTTCTTTATTATTAATTTATTAATTTCAATTATCATCTTAAGTTTAATTAAAGTGATTCATTTGAGGAATTTAAATAAAAGAGTTGATATCTTCTTAGGTCATATCCCTAACCTTAATAATCCAAATTTTTAATCTATTCTTCCAAAATTTTAAATTATTTAATTAATTAAAGTTCACTTCAAATTTTTTCAAGATAATTAGTGGGTTTCTACCGCTTATTTCCCTAGGTTTTAATCATCTATGAGAAAAGTTAAGATTAGATATTTTACCCTCTCTTTGATTAGACCAAAATATTAATTAGGGTTAAAATCCTTTAATTACCTTTATGCCCCTTTTGGCTTTATTTATTTCACAACTCATCAAATTAAGCTCAAATGAACTTAAAATTTTTATGTCACTTCACTCATATGTCAATTAATACATTAGAGAAGAAAATGTGATTTTTCTGAATTTAATTTATATATTTATTTTTATGAAAAATATGGGTTTTCAATGAAAATTCAACAACATGACCAAGGTAATGTTTCTGTCATTTGGAAAATTATGGGATGTTCCTACTGACCAGAGGACCACTTGGACCAATTTTGGTGATTTTTTTGAATTACATTTTATTTATTATAATTATTTTGAGTTTTAGAGTGTTAATTAATTATAAAATAAAATTAAAGTTGAAAAATGAATTTTATATTTTTCTTAAGTCCCTCTGACTTCAAGGAGTTCAGAGAAACAAATTTTATATTTTTATGATGTTTCTTTGATTTACTTAAATTAATTTAGTAAAAAGGTTGAAAAATCCATTTTTTTAATATTAAAAATTGTCTTAAGCATTTAAAATTCAATATCTTAACCAAGAGACTTTGGAAAGATATTTAGTTTGTTCTTAAGTGATTAGGAGTCAAGATATGACATTTTTGTGATTTTTATTATTTTTGAGATTTTTATTATTTTTTAATTATTTAAATTATTAAAATAAGGTAGAAAATGAAGATTTTGAAAAATTCTAATTTTAATTTTCTTAGACTCCTCTGATATCAGAGAGGTCTCAAAACCAATTTGGTGAATTTTTAAGATGTATTTTTGGAGTTATGAATTTTTAAAGTTTAATTTTGATCGTGTGACTTAATTAATCCATTTAGTGGGGTTAAACATTTCCAATTGATTCTAAATATTTATGTGAGGTCCCCCTGATCCTAAAGATCGGTGGAGAATTCTTTTCAAGTTCTTTTGATGTGTTGTTAACCCTAATTAATTAAAGTTCAATTTTGAGTAATTAGGCCAATTAGGGTTATTCTTAAAAAATTAACTCAAAACATAATTACCCTAGGGTCCTCTGGTCCTAAGAAACTTCCCCAAATTTTCCTAGAATTTTCTAAGTAATATGCTAATTAATAGAATTAAAATACCAAAAACATTGACATAAATTTGAAAAATACATAACTTTTCATAGAGATAGACTCTGACCTTGAAAAATTCAGGGAATGTTCCCAAGATCAGAGACTTCAAAAGGCCTATGGTCTCATACCATGGTGAATTGTCTATGCAAGTGGATAATTAAAATACTAAAATGAGTAAATAATTCATTAAAAATAAAATACTCATCAAATTAACTCAATTCTTTTTCAACATTATTCTCCTCTATTCACTGAGCAAGAGTGTATTTTATTTTATTTTTATGATTTTTCTACATAAAGATATGGATTTTCTAAGTTTCAGGCATTTAATTAAATCATAAATTCCACATTTTCTTATTTATTCGACTCAGATCCACGACAACCTTAGCGTCTCCGAAGCTCCACGCGACATGCACCCTATAGAAGCCGCCATCCGACTCAGCGCCACGTGGCCCGCGGTTCACGTACCTTTCCCTGGTCTGACGCAATATGAGCCGTCCACTCGATACAGGCTCGATCCAACGGTGGCTGGTCGTCGTCTCCGACTGGTGTGCACCCGTGTCTGTCCACACACAAACCCTAATATCTCCCTCGTTTCTTAATGGATTTTCGTGTTCTTATACTCTAGGGATTCGTCTTGAAGAGATGAACACATACATATGGTTTACATGCTATGAATTTAACTGAAACAAAATGGAGAATCGCTGGAAGATTGAGTTAAAGAGAAGTCTCCATACCTTGGTTCAGGAGGTGAGGCCTCAACTGAATGTACTCGGCACGTTCGTTGGAGCTGGAAGAGCCTAGGGATGAAGCCTCTGACCCTGGTGAAAGGTCTAAGTATGAAAGTGATCAGGCCCGATTTTAGACTTTGGAGGCTAGAGCAATTGGGTGGCCTGGAGAGGGCGCTTTCACTGGGGAACTCCTTCTCTTGGTCTTGTGTAGGTGTGGGTGAGTTTAATTTGATTTTGGTGGAGGTTTGAGAGATGTCCTGTTCTGGCCTGAGAATTGAGCTCCAAATTTGAGCTCAATCAATGGGATTTAGGGCAGGAGAACACTGGCGGTGGATTGCTCTTGGCTACGGGAAGCTCTGCGAGGAGTTTGGAGGGATTTTATGAAGGTTGATTTCAGCTAACCTTTTGGCCGAGAGGGGGTGGCTGGTTTAAATAGCCATGGCCAGGTCTTCCCTGGGGCAATTGATGGCTAGGATCAACTGCCTAGGGGAGGAGGTGAAGAGTTGTGGTGGCTAATTGGGGTGGGGCAGCTCAGCAGGTGAGAATTTGAAAATTTGCTCATTCCAAGCTACTCGGCCATGGCATTTTTTTGAAGCCTGGTGGCTGGCTGGCCAGAGTTAGGTCACCATCCTGATCAGGAGGGTCAGGGCTTGAGAATTGTGAGCTCAATTGGCTATTGCCATGTGTAAAGATGATAAATTGAAATGGAATGGGGGGAGGCTCATTTTGGATTCAATTTGGTCAACCCATGCTTTTCGGCTAGGTGCACCCCCCAGGACCTGACTTTGGGCTGAAAAGAATTACTTGGATCAGCCTCCTATGTGTGGTGAAGCCCCCATCCAAGGTGAGGTGGCTAATTTTGGTTGAAGTGTAACATGAATAGGGTTAAAAAGTTTAGTGAAGGTTTAAGAAAGTAATCCCCTCTTTTTCCATTAATGGGTTGGTGAGGTGGAAAGGGTTCCTCAAGGCTTGCATATGGCTTATGCATGGCTCCATGGCTCCATTTGGCTTGGGGCTAAGCTTAGTCAATTTCATGGAAATGGGTTTTAAGGATTTTAGATATTTAGGGGTAATTTGGCACATGGCTTAGTTTAGAAAAGTTTAATGATGAATTTAAAACTTAGGGAGTGATTTAAATTAAAGGGATGATGAGGTGAAAGTGTCATGTAGGCTTTGGATTGACTATGGGCCTTTTGAAATCATTTTGGATGGGCTTTTAAAATGGTTTAAGGAAGTGGGCTTTATGTTTCAAAATGGACTTTTTGATGAAAAATTTTGTGAAGGACCATGCCAAATAAATGTTTGGTTTAGTTTAGGGATGTGTCATGAGTGATTTGAAAAACATTTGAGGTGATTTGGAGTTGAATTGGGTTTGATTTGGGACTTTTTTGGTAAAGGGGCCAAAGTGGGTCAAATTTGGCTAACTTGGGATAAGGTTGGGCTAATGTTAGATTTAATGTAAAATTAATGTTAAGAAATGTTTATGGTAGTTTGACAAAGAGTTTTCAACTTTGGTTGGGTTTTTATTTAGGGGCTTGGGCCTATTTGGGTTAGGTTTGGGTTTAGGGCAATTTTGGGGATTTTGGTTTTGGGTTAGGTTTGGGTGGAGTTTGGGTTCAAATTTGGGACAAATCTTGTTATTGTTTTGTTTGTGGGGATATTAGGAAGGTTTAAGAAAAGATTTGGGGTTAATTGGAGTTGAGTTGGGTTAGTTTGGGCTAAGTTTAGGTCATGGGCCAAAATTGGGCTTTAAGCTTCAAATTGAGATTGGATTCAAATGTTAATCAAATTGGGCTTGGAATTGGTCTAAATTGATATTAGGGATATTTAATTGAAGTTTAGAATTGGATTGGATCAACATTGAGGTCAATTGGGTTGATTTGGTTTGACATTGGGCTTACTTTGGTTAAAAATGGGCCAAATTGGGGGTTTTGGTAAAAGTGGGTTAAATTAACAAAATTAGCCTATGGTGTAGTTGAGTAAAATTAAATTGGGAATAATTAAGGTTTTCTGAAATTTTCTGGGAATTTTTGGAATTTATGGATTTTCTGGTTAAAAAGGGCATTTTGGGTATTTAGAGGGTATTGGGGGGTATTTTTGGAAATTTTTATATATTTGGCTAAGGATGATCAATTTGAATTATGGGAAATGTTTAGGATTGGTTTTTAGGAATTTGGGATAATTTAGGTAATTTTGCAAAATTTTGGGGATCTCCAAGGGCATTTGGTAGGTTTGGTGGGTTTAGGGCCCCGGGGGTCAAAAATTGAAATTAAAAAAAAATAAAGATTTGTCAAGTTTGAGTAGAATGGAATCACTTTGGTTGATCCATGAAGCCATATGAAGCCCATAAGATCCATGAGAGGACTGATTTGAGGCATTCACTATGTTGTTCCTAACCCTCTTAGCCAAGGGCCTAGGGGTTAAGGTCCATCTATATGAATTACCTACATGAGTCAGGAAGTCAAGCTAGGTATGAATGGTTTTAGGATTTGGAATGTGTGTGAAAGTGTAATATATGTAGGTCAACCCTCACCAGACCGGCCACCCAGGGTAGTCCTAAGGCCAAAGAGTCCTATAGGGAATTCATCCTTTAAACCTCCACATTTGATCTTAACCCTCCAAGTGACTTAGGGGTTTACAATCAAACTTATGGGGTTTGCAGGGAGTTAAGAGGTGTTTGAGTTTCTAAATGCTGGGTTCCATTTCTAGTCCTCTAAGATAGTCAAAGGGAAAGCCTAAGGCTAGATCCTAAGTACTAAGGAGAGAGAAGAGAAAAGACCTCATTAAAAATGAGGTCAACAAATCCACATACATCAAAGATTTCAACTTTCAAATTATAATACAGAGGCAATTCATTTCTCCTAGAAATATTACCTTCTCTTTAACATCGATCACAAAATTTAATATATTTATAAACAACACGAAAAAGATTTGGCCAATAAAATTCTGATTGTAAAATCTTATCAGTCATTTTATCAACACCAAAATGACCTCCAAATTCAGAATCATGACATCTCTGAATGATTGGATTAATTTCTTCATGTGGCACACATCTTCTAATAATCAGATCCTTACACTGTTTATATAAATAGGGCTCATCCCAAAAATAAAATTTACATCATATTTAAACTTTTTTGTTGTTGCCTTGTTAAATTCGATGGTATAATATCACTCACAATATAATTCACAATATCAGCATACCAAGGAAAATTCTTTTCCATAAGAATATACAATTATTCATCAGGAAAAGTTTCTGTAACTTCATTTTAAAATTCAAATAATTTATCATGTTCTATTCTTGACAAATGATCAGCAATTTGATTATCAAATCCTTTCCTATCAACTACCTCAAGATAAAATTCTTGCAAAAGGAGTATCAATCTAATAAATCTAGGTTTAGCTTCCTTCTTTTGCATTAAATACTTGATAGTTGAATGATCAGTATGCACTATACTTTTAGTCCCAATTAAATCTAAACTTATCAAAAGCAAACACTATAACTAATAACTCTCTTTCAGTAGTGGTATAATTAATTTGAGCATCATTAAGAGTTTTACTAGCATAGTAAATGACTTTGAAAGTTTTATCATACCTTTGCCCCAACACAACTCCAATAGCATAATCACTAGCATCACACATCAATTCAAAGGGTTTCTCCCAATCGAGTGAAACAATTATAGGAGCAGTGAATAATTTCTCTTTAAGTAATTTAAAAGCACACAAACATTCATCATTAAAATCAAACTTCCTATCATTTTCTAGAAGTTGGCACAAAGGTTTAGTAATTTTAGAAAATTCTTTTATATAACGTCTGTAAAATCCAACATGTCTTAAGTAACTCTGCGCCTTTCTCATAGTAGTGGGTGGTGGTAATATCTCAATCACTCAAAATTCAGAAGGATCGACCTCCATACCAAATTCAAAAATTTTATGCCCAAGAACTATTCCTCTTGCAACCATAAATTGACATTTTTCCCAGTTCAGAACTATATTTGTTTCCTCACAGAGTTTCAAAACTTTTGCCAGGTTTTCCAAACAAATATCAAATGAAGTTCCAAACACAGAAAAATCAACCATGAAAAATTCTATTCCATTATCTATCATACTACTAAAGATAAACATCATACATCTTTGAAAAGTTGCAGGTGCATTACACAATCCAAAAAGCATTCTTTGAAAAGAAAATGTTCCATAGGGGCTAGTAAATGTTGTCTTTTCTTGATCCTCAAGAGCAATAGGTATTTGATGATAACCAGTATATCCATCCAAAATGCAATAGTACTTGGTCCAGCAAGTCTATCCAACATTTGATCGAGAAAAGGAAGAGGAAAGTGATCTTTTCGGGTGGTAGCATTTAGTTTTCTATAATCAATACAAATTCGCCATCCATTAACTTGTCTAGTATGCAAATTTAATTTCTTTCATCCACTTCTACAGTCACTCCGCCTTTCTTCGGTACACAATGAATTGGACTTACCCAAGCACTATCCGAAATAGGATAAATAATTCCAGCATCAAGTCATTTTAAAATTTCCTTCTTAACTACTTCTTTCATTATAGGATTTAATCTCCTTTTTGGATCAGTTTTAGGTTTATGTTCTTCATTTAATAAAATTCTATGCATACAGATCGAAGGGCTGATTCCTTTGATATCTGTCAAAGTCCATCCAAAAGCCTTTTTGTATCTTTTTAATATTTCCAATAATTTTTATTCTTGGTATTCAGTTAACTCCGAGGACACAAAAAATGGTATCAGAGCCTTATCCGGAACGTACACATTCTTTTCAAACATCTCTTTAAAATAATCATTTCTCAAATATTCGCAGACTTCTATCCGAAAACATTCATCATCTTTTGCAACTGAGGGATACTTCATAGATTTCAAAATATTAAAGGTCACCTCTTGATCATTAACTCTCATAGTTAATTCTCTATTTTGACATCAATTATAGCTCTTCCAGTAGCTACGAATGGTCTTCCAAAAAAAATTGGAATATCTTTATCTTCCTCCACAGCAAGCATAATAAAATCCATAGAAAAGATCAATTTATCCACTTTTACTAACACATCTTATACCACTCCCTTAGGATAAGTAATAGAACGATCATCTAATTGAAGAGTTACAGATGTAGGAGAAATTTCTCCAATTCCCAATCTTTTGAAAGTTGATAAAGGCATAAGGTTAATACTAGCTCCCAGATCACATAAAGCTCTTCCAAAAAACTTTTCACCTATAGCACACAAGATAGTGAAACTACCAGGATCTTTAAGTTTTTCAGTAAGCTTTTTCTGAATTATTGCACTACACTCTCCGCTAAGTGCTACAGTCTCATGATCCGTGAACTTTCTCTTCTTTTTAAGAATATCCTTCATAAATTTTGTATAATCAGGCATCTGTTCTAATGCTTCAACAAAAGGTATATTTATTGTGAACTTCTTAAGGATTTCAAAAAATTTTCTAAATCTGTTATCCCTATTTTTCTGCTTCAAACTTTGAGGAAATAGAGGAGGTGGTTTCTCAACAGTAATCTTCATTGGTTCAAGAGGATATTCCATGTCTGAATAAATCTTATTTGAATCTTTTTCAATATTCACCTTCTCCTTTTCTTCTTCAACTTCTTTTTGCATTGTAGTTTCTTCTTTTCTACTCCTTAATTGAATAGCCTTAACTTGTTCCTTGTTCTAATCTTTTGGATTGATCTCCACATTACTAAGAAGCGTTCTAGAAGGTCTATTATTAAGCGCAGTGAAAATATGTCCCAATTGATTTTCAATATTTTTTATCGCAACACCTTGAATTTGTAATTGATTACCTATATTCAAAATCATTTCTTCTGTAGATAACTTCTTATCCTTAAACTGTGGGTTATTATTGAATCCAGGAGGATAAGATGGTTTAAAGTTAGTATTTTCTTTGTTGTTTTAATTTCCAACTGGATTCATAGAATTGTGCGCCCATTGTGGGTTCACATTAGCATTATTATTATTCCAATTGAAATTTGGGTGATTCTTCCAACCATAGTTATAATAATTCTAATAAGGGTTATTAGGTCTATTAATCGCGTTCAAAGTCTCATAAGGTGTTTAAGATTCAATTATCTGCCCAAATGAATTTTCCTCTAACACTAGGGTTGGTTGAGAATAATTCATTCCATATTGATCTATTTTCTTAGAAAGTGCTGCTATTTGAGAAACTATCATAGTCATCATATCAGAATCATGAACACTAGCTACTCTCTTAGGATTTACCCGTTAGAGGGTCATTGAAAATTATTAGTAGCCATCTCTTCAATAAACGAATATGCTTCATCGAAATGTTTTGACATTAACGATCCACCAGCAGCAGTATCAACAATTGATCTCAATGATCCCACTAATCTGTTATAAAAAGTTTGAATTATTAACCAATCTGGCAAAACATGGTGTGGACACTTCCTAAGAAGATCTTTAAACCTCTCTCATGCTTCATATATTGACTCTCCCTCAAACTGACCAAAAGATGTGATATCATTTTTTAATTTCACAGTTTTTGATGGAGGGAAATATTTTGATAGAAACTTTTGAGAAAGTTCTCCCCAAGTTCGAATAGATCCAGATGCTAATGAGTTTAACCACACCTTAGCTTTATTCCTTAAGGAAAAAGTTTAAGTCTCACAGCATCACTCGACACTCCATCATATTTAAAAGTAGCACACAGTTCTAAAAAACTAGCGAGATGTAAATTTGGGTGTTCATTAGGTGTTCCTCCGAATTGAGTATTTTGTACCATTTGGATAATAGCAGGTTAAAGTTCAATAGAATTAGCAGCAACATCAGGTTTTTTAATAGTTATATGAAATTCATCTACTGTTGGGTTAGCATAATCTCTTAAAGGTATTAGCAAATTTGCAACATTAATATTTTGATTCTCTTGATTATTCGGCATTTCGCAGTAATTTTCAATTTTTTAGTTGTGTTTTAATTTTTCTAATAGTACACTCTAACTCTGAATCATAAGGTATCAAACCTACAGATCCAATACTATGCATATAAAATCACACCCAAAAGTAAATAAGCACACAAATATGCTACAAAGTAAAGGTTTTCAGATACTACAAAATCTATAAAAAGTACCGTTTATCTACCTCCCCGGCAACAGCGCCAAAAACTTGGTGCAACTTTATATATTATGCAAGAATTTATGAAGTCAGATTTATATATTTTTATAATGATTTAGTAAAGTCTCAAATTCAATGCAAGTATACATATCATATCAAGTAATACAGGGCTCAAATGGAGTCCTGGTTATCGATCCTACAGGGAGGTGAACAGTCTTTAAATCAGATAATATAGCACTAAATTCCAATACCAATTGTAATAATTTCTCAAGTGTACTACAACTGGTCAATGCAAAGTACGGTAATAATAAAGCTACTACAATTACTTCTACTTACTGAACTAATTTAACTAACACACACTAGCTTATGTGATTTATTAGCTACTTCTATATGAAAAGTGTCTTCCTTCCTGCATAAAGATTATGATGTGTGAATGATGAAGAATGTTAATCTTTTGTATTGTGCCAAATAGGAGCATTTTTGCTTCTTTACCCTTAAAAGAGTACACCCTCTTCCAAGCAAGTAAAGAACATTGCCATATCTTAAGTTTAGTCACTAAATCTAAGGCTAGGCTGGGAGAATACCGACTCTCACTACGGAGCTCCAACTCACCCTTCACCCGAAGGCTAACCATAGGCATTAGTTACCAATCTTAAGACCAAATTGGGGATCTCATTCTGTCACCATGAAACCTCCAACTTGAAGTCCATCAAAACTCATTTCCCTATTTATTTGCACTTAATCCCCATGAGCTACGCAATTCATTCATGGACATTAAATGGGTTCTTCATTCTTGTTGTAGAACATTCAATTCTTTTGTAATTAATATTCCTCAACATGTTTTAACAATTCATTTGGCCAGATTGAAAAGTAAATTAAGTTTCAAATGAAAGAAACATCACAACTTCTATACACTTAAAGGGCACATCAATTCCACATCACCACATCATCACTACTTTATGCAAGAAGAAAGGCAAGATAAACTACTCACAAATCATGGAGAAGATATAAGAACACATGGATTTTATATAAGAAAGAAGAGTCATACAAACCACAACAGTAAATAAAACTTATCTCTTTCTCTTACCCAAGCAAATTCCTTCAAAGTTCCCTTGATTCCTCTTCCTATTCCTTGCAAAACATGATTATCTCCTTGGAACAAAGATGATCTCTCACCTTACTCCCTCTTCTCCCCTCCTTAGAGAAGAATCTCTCTTAAAATCACAAACCCTAACTCTCTCTCACACTTTCCTTACACTCTCTACAGCAATCCTCTTCCTCCTTTTCGTCTTGAACACTTAATTTTATGTTAGGAACTAATTCCCCCAAGAGTTTCTTCAAGCACCTCTTCAAAAATCCACCAAAACTCTTTAATTTAAAATGAACCGACATAGGGTGCCGGCGGTGCCCTATCGTGTCAATAATTGTGGAGGTTTGGGAATAGGCCGGCGGCGGCTCCCATTTTAGCGCCGGCGGCGCCCATTCTAGCGCTGGCGGCACCAGTGGCTGTTTTCCTCCAAGTTGCTCCATTTTGCTCCAAATTCGTTCATTTTTGCATCTTTTTGCTCCAATCACATATATTCATCATACCTACAATAAATCATGAAAAATACCTTCCTTTAAAGTGCAATATCACCAAAAATAGGTAAAAACATATAGCTAAAAGAGTATATATTTTTGGTGCATCAGATGCCTTAAGCAACGCTTGGTCAAATTTGAAGTTCTATAAATAGGAGTCAAATCTACAGAGAAAAGTGTACCCTAGCCACCCTAAAGTCATTCTAGTATCATATAGCCTTCACGCATTCTTTAGTCTACCATTTAGAATTCTTACAATTTTAGGGAGCCACTTTCTTTTGCATTTAGTGAGTTTATTTTTAGTGTTAAGTGTGAGTTTTCAAGTATTATTGTTGTTGAAATCTTGTACCTTGCATTGGAGTCAGAAGGAGTCAGCGGATCACTTGAAGGAATATTCCAGATAAGTATTTGTAACTTGTTTCAATGTTTTATAAATATGTTTTGTTGTGTGAATTCAATGTGTTCCGAGTAGTTAGTTTTCTTTCTCCTTTCAACTATGAAAAGATAATAAGATAATTGAATTTTGTTGGAGAACTTAACTTAAATTATTTATAAAAACTATGATGATATTAATACCTGATCTTAATTTACTTTTTATACTGACCATTTAAATAGTTAAAACCTATTGAAGAATTTTGAGACCTATCCAGAGATGATTTCTTAACTAGTAGATATCACATGAATCCTTGGGTAGTTGATGGCTTTTTGCGGGTTATTCTAGGTGAAGTGCAAGTAAATAGGAAGATATTATTTATTGGGTGTAGAATTAATTAGTTTTTAGAGTAACAGACTAAATTCTAATAATTTGATCCATAGAAAGGGAACGGGTCACAGTTAGGGCCGACCATAGCCACCCTTGGACATCTAGTAGTGTAAGCCTAGATTAACCCATTCTACTAATAAAACATCCTAAACCAATCTATAGATTAGTCAATGTTCTTTACACCTGGACGAAAGGGTAAAAAATATAAATGCTTCTATTTAGCACAATACCTTAATCTAAGTTGTCCACAAATGATAATTATTCTGAAAAATCTTGGATTAGTTGAAAAAGTAGAATGTTGTTTTATTTATACTTGCATTAATTTTTATTTAATTACTGATTTCTTTCATTTAGTGAAAAATTTAATTTAAAATCTGAATTTTGAAAAGAAATAAAAATAATAATTACTTTTAATTTGAAAAATCTAAAATATTTCTTAATTTTCTCAAAATCTTTCCTGTGGGATCGATAACCAGGACTCTGATAAAGCTCTGTATTACTTGAAATGATATGTATACTTGCATTTGAAATTGTGACTTTTACAACAATTATTATAAATATTTAAAATCTTACTTAAGTATATATAAAAGTCGGTATCAAGTTTTTGGCACCGTTGTCAGGGAAGAAAGAGAAAGATAAGGAAAAAAGTTAAAAAGACAATTTTAGATTTCTCAAATTAAAATAATTTATAAACTTTTATTTATTTAATTAAAAATATAAAATCATTTACAAAAAAAATTACCAAAAAGATTTTGATTTATTTTTATGCGTAGTTCTGGATCTGAAGGATTATTACCTGTTGATTCTGAATTAAAAAGAACAGTTAAAAGAATTAGAAAAGGAAAAAAAAATCAAAAATATCAGGAAATGGCTATCTTACATAACAATAATCAAAATCCAATAGAAATCAATGAACAAAATTTTTATAAACCATTAAGGGATTATGCAAACCCTACAGCTGATGAACTTCATACTAGTATTCAAATGTCAGCTGTAGATGCTAATTCCTTTGAGCTTAAACCTTATATTATTCAAATGGTTCAAAATAATCAATTTTGAGGAACACAAAATAAGGATCCAAATTTACACCTTGCTAGTTTTTAGAACTTTGTGCTACCTTTAAATATAATAATGTTTCTGATGATGCTATTAGGCTTAAACTCTTTCTTTTTTCCTTAAAAGATAAAACAAAGATGTGACTTAATTCATTAGCAACTTGTTCTATTAAAACTTGGAAAGATATGGCACAAAAATTCCTTGCTAAATATTTTCCTCCTTCTAAAACTGCTAAATTAAGAAATGATATTACTTCATTTATGCAATTTGATGGAGAAACAATTAATGAAGCATAGGAAAGATTTAAAGAACTATTAAGAAAATGTCCTCATCATGCTTTACCAGATTGGTTAATTATTCAAAAATTTTACAATGGACTTATTGGATCACTTAAATCTATTGTTGATGCTGCTGCTGGTGGTTCTTTAATGGCTAGAACATTTGAAGAAGCTTATACTTTAATTGAGAAATAGCTAATAATAATTTTCAATGGCCTTTTGAAGGGGTTAATCCTAAAAGACTGGCAAGTATTCAAGATAATGAAGCATTTTCTATTTTAGCTTTACAAGTGGCTGCGATATCTAAGAAATTAGATAATTTTGCTGTTAATATATCGCATGTAAGTAATGATAATTCTGCAAATACTGATGATTCTCAAACAATAGAAACTTTGTAAGCTATTGCTAGTAAAAATAATAACCCTTATTCTAATTATTATAATCCAGGTTGGAAAAATCATCCTAATTTTAATTGGAATAATGGACATCAACAATGGAGTAATAATCAAGTTAATCCAACCGGAAATTGGAACAATCAAGGAAATTCAGACTTTGGACCAACTTACCCTCCTAGTTTTAACAATCAGCAGAAAAAGTTATCTATAGAAAAATTAATCTTGGAACTAGGTAATCAGCTACAAAGTCAAAACACTGCTATTCAAAATATTGAGAATCAGATGGGTCAAATTGCTAATTTTATTAATTATAGACCTCAATTAACACTGCCTAGCAATGTCGATATTAAGCCGAATGAAACTAGAAAAGACCATGAACAAGGAAAACATGTACAACTTAGAAGTGGAAAGGAATTAAAAGAGAAAATTCAGAATGAAATTGAAAAAGAGAGAGAGGTAGAAGAGATTGAAGAACCTAAAGAAACTCTTTCTCCAAGTAAAGATCAGACTGTAATTCCTATTGAAGTGGAAGTTGAAAGACTACCACCACCTTTTCCTCAATGACTAAAACAGCAGAAGTTTGACCATCATTTTTTTATGTTCTTTGAGATTTTTAAGAAACTTACCATTAACATTCCTTTAGCTGAAGCATTGGAACAAATGCCATGCTATGCAAAATTTATGAAGGATATTTTAAGTAAGAAAAGGAAATTTGAAGCTTATGAAACTGTTGCATTAAGTGAAGAATGTAGTGTAATAATTCAAAAGAAACTACCTCAGAAACTTAAAGATCCTGGATGTTTCATTATACCTTGTGCTATTGGAGAAATATTTTTTGTGGAAAAGCCTTATGTGGTTTAGGAGCAAGTATTAATCTCATGCCATTTTCTATCTTTCGAAGGTTAGATTTAGGAGAGATTTCTCCCACCACTGTAACCCTTCAGTTAGCTGATAGATCTATCACTTATCCTAAAGGAGTTATAGAGAATGTTTGTTAAGGTAGATAAATTTATCTTTCCTGTGGATTTCATGGTATTGGATTTGGAAGAAGATAAAGAAATACCTATTATTTTAGGGAGAACTTTTCTAGCTACCGGACATGCTATGATTGACGTGCAAAAAGGAGAATTAATGACGAGAGTTAATGATCAAGAAATAACATTTAATGATCTGAAATCAATGAGGTATCCTGATAAAGAAAAATGTTATCGGATGTATATTGTTTATTATATAATTGAAAAACATTATCAAGAAAAATGTAAGGTCATTTCTGAAGGAAAAGATGATGAATCTGTGTTATATAATGAGTTATTAACTGAAAAAATTGAAGAAGTAAATGAAGAAAATTTATCTCAAGAAACTCATTATATTAATGAGAATTGAGAAATTTTAGACACAACAAAAAATGATATACTTTTACCCTCAGTTGAAAAAGCCCTTGAACTTGAATTAAAAATACTACATGCAAATTTAAAGTATGCATTTCTTGGAAATTCATTAACTTGACCTGTGATTATATCTTCAGAACTAAGCAAAGATTAAGAAGAAAAATTAATAGGAGTTCTAAAAAATTATAAGAAAGCTTTTGGTTGGACTATTGCAGATATAAAAGGAATAAGCCCTTCAATTTGTATGCATAGGATTCTAATGGAAGAAAATTGTAAACCCGCTATTGAACCTCAAAGATGATTGAACCCAATTATGAAAGAGGTTGTTAAAAAAGAGATTTTGAAATGGTTAGATGTGTTGACCTCATTTTTGATGAGGTCTTCTCTTCTTCTTTTTAGTACTTAGGATCTAGCCTTAGGCTTTTCCTTTGACTATCCTAGAGGATTAGAATTGGGACCCACCACTTAGAAATTCAAACCACTTCTTAACTCCCTGCAAAATCCACAAACTTGATTGTAGACCCCTAATCACCTAGAGGGTTGAAATCAAATGTGGAAGTTTAAAGGATGAGTTCCTATTGGACTCTTTGGCCTTAGGACTGCCCTGGGTGGCATGGACTGGTGAAGGGCTGACTTACACACACACTACACTTATACACTACACTTTCACACACCTCCTAAAACCACACCCATACCCAACTTGACCTCCTGACTCATGGAGGTGATTCACATGGATGGTCCTTAACCCCTAAGCCCTTGGCTAAGAGGGTTAGAAACAACATAGTGAATGCCTCAAATGAGTCCCTTCAAGGCTCATCTAGGCTTGATATGGCTTCATGGATCAACCCAAAATGATTTCATTCCACTTACATTTACCCAATCTTCAATTTTCTAAATTTTCAATTTTTGACCCCCGGGACCCTACACCCGCCTAACCTACCCAAAACACTTGAAATTACCCAAAATTTTCAAAAAAAATCTCCAAATCACCCAAAATTACCCAAAATAATTCCTAAACATTTCCCTCCACTCAAATTGATCATTCATAGCCAAAAATACCAAAAATTCCAAAAATAACCCCAATACTCTCCAAATACCCAAAATGCCCCTCTTGACCCAAAAATCCAAAAATTCAAAAAATTCCCAAAAAATTCCAGAAAATCCCAAATATTACCAATTTCATTTTGTTCAACTACCCCATGGGCCAAGTTTGTCAATTGACCCCACTTTTGTCAAAATCTCCAATTTGACCCATTTTAACCCAAAATGAACCCAATGTCAAACCAAACCTACCCAATTGACCTAAATTCTGGTCCAATTCAATTCTAAACTTCAATTCAACATCCCCAACACCAATCTAGACCAAATCCAAGCCCAATTTGATTGGCATTTGAATCCAATTTCACTTTTGACCTTAAAGCCCAATTTGGACCCATGACCCAAACTTAGCCCAAACCAAACCAATTCAACTCCAATTAACCCCAAATCTTTTCTAAACCTTCCCTAACATCCCCACAAACAAAACACTAACATAATTTGCCCAAAATTTGGATGCAAATCCCACTCAAATTCAACCCAAAGCCAAAACTCTTTACATGGGCCTACACCTAAACCTAACCCAAATAGGCCCAAACCCCAAAATCCAAACCCAACCAAAGTTGAAACCTCTTTGAAACAGCCCTACAAACATTTCTCAACATTGATTTTACACCAATCTCAACATTAGCCCAACATTATACCAAGTTAACCCAATTTGGCCTACTATTGGCCACTTTACCAAAAAAGCCCAAATTCAACCCAATTCAAACCCAAACCACCTCAAATTTATTTCAAACCACTCATGACACATGCCTAAAGCAATTGCAACATTTATTTGATATGGTCCTTCACAAAACTTTCATCCTAAAAGCCCATTTTAAAATCCAAAAGCCCACTTCCATGAAGCCTTTAAAAGCCCACTTCCACCAAATCCAAAAGCCCAAAAATTCATCCAAAGTCCATATGACACTCTTCTTCATCATGCATTCAATTAAAATCATCCCTAGGTCCTAATCCAATGACCAAATAATTCTAAATAAAGCTTAATCCAACTTTCCACCAAAATATCCAAAATCCTTAAAATCTATTTTTATGAAGTTGACTAAACTTTTCCCAAGCCAAATGGAGCCATGAACAAGCCAATCTCAAGCCACATGAAGCCATGAGGGCTTTGACTTGTCATTAGTCCATTTATGGCAAGAAGAGGGGTTCTTTCTTAAACCTCCCTTAAACCTTTTTACCTTAAGCATGTCACACACTATACCATGCTTAGCCACCTCACCATGGATGGGAACTTCACTACCCCGATTCGGTCGACCCAAATGATTCTCCCTCGGCCCGAGGTCAAGCCTTGGATGGTGAACCTAGCTTAAATGCATGAGTTGAACCAAACCAAGCCAAAATGAGCCTTCTCTCATTCCAATTAAATCAAACTCCTTTACACATGTCCATGGCCGATTGATTGCACTAAACCCCGACCACGACCCACACGAACAAGATGGTGACCGAGTGCACAGCCGGCCGGCCACCGAGGCCGCCGGAAAACACCATGGCCGAGACCTTGGGAGGAGCCGAAAAATTCAATTCTCCCTCGTCGACTTGTCTCGACCCAAATGGACGAGCATAGCTCTTCTTCTCCTCACCGAAGCGGTGATCCCGAGCCTTAAACCCCACAGGAGGCCCTCCACCCTCTCTGATCCAAACCTCACCTCCTCTCGGCCATGAGAGGTGCTGAACCAGACCTTGCGAAACCACCGCCAAAATTGCTCCGGACCACTCTCCACACTTAGAGCGGTTGATCCCAGGTGACAATTTGCCCTAATCCCCACCAACGAGCCCGATTTCTTAGCCAAAATTCCACCCAAAACCGGGACATCTCCCAATTTTCCACCAAATTCAAATTAAACTCTCCCACACCTGCACAAGGTCGAGAGAAGGAGTTCCCCAGTGAAAGCCCCCTCTCCAGGCCACCCATCTGTTCTAGACTCCAAGCTTTGTAATCGGCTGTGGTCGAAATCATACCTGGACAATTCACCAGCTCAAGGGACTTCATCTAGAGCTTGCTTGGACCCAATTGAAGGTGACACAACCCTCAGATTGAAGCTTCACTTCTCTGAGCAAAGATATGGACTCACTCTTCTTCCCGAGCTTACAGAGATTCTCTATTTAATTTGAGTCAATTTCAATACATGTTTACCGTATGGATGTGTTCGTCTCCTCAAGATGAATCCATAGAGCATAAGAACACAAAAATTCATTGAGAATCGAGTGAGAAATTAGGGTTAGAAGGTTGACGGTGACGGGTGTACACCAGTCGTAGACAATGACTGGAAACCATCACATCGAGCGTGTATAGAGTGGACGGTCTGGTTCGAGCCGGACAGCGCGATGGTGCATGAACCCGGGCCCCTGGAGCGCTGAGTGGGATGGCGGCGCCGAATCAGAAGACGACGCGTGGCCTTTCGGAGCTGCCGAGGATGGCGTGGCGCCGCGTGGATAAGTAGGAAATTAGGGTATTTTTGATTTTTTTTAATTTCCTAAACTTCAAAAATTCATTCCTTGGCAGTTCACTTTGCCGAGGAAGGACCGTTTGTGGTTGAGGCAGTCTACTCAGGAGGCTCTTACCAGCTAGTGAATTGCCAAGGAGAACGACATATGCTTCCGATCAACGGACGATACTTGAAGAAGTATTACGCTGCACGATGTTTGAAAGGAATGAATTTTTCATCCCTAGAAGCACGGGTGAAGTAATTACTTATGACTTGGGTCCGAACCCAAAAATAATAAAAAATGTGTTAAAATAAATAAAATCATGATAATAAAGTTTTCCTTGTTCTCTCTTCTAAACAAAATCTTTTTCCCGATCTTTTCCCACTTCATTCCTGTTGAATTTAAAAATACAAAAGAAATAATTAAAAAAAAGAAAAAGAAAACTCTGTCTCCAATAAACATTTGCTTAATGTTCTTGTTCTTAGTACAGCCCCTGATCCTTTTCCTTGTCTTTTCGCTGGGAAATGTCGAACGGGCGGTTGGTCCTGAACTTTAGAAATGGCGTAAGCCTTGCACTCGATGAAAAGAGGGTGATAGATGGAGCGATAATAGAGATTGACTCAAACTTCACACCAGCAGGCCTACAGTACGAGGAAAGTGACTGGGTCCCAGTTGACCGAGAGGAACTGCCCAGTCAGATAGTAATGAAAGTGGGTGGCCCAAGCCACTAACCCGGCAGCAAGAAAAGGAAAACAAACACTGAGGAAGACAAGAGAATCATGTCTGTAGTCACTACGAGCGAGAGGGCGAGGCTTGTCGGCTGCGCCCACAAAAGTCGGGAAGTACAAAGAGCTACTCTCACAGCAACTCAACGAAGAAATAAAAATTGCCATATCCGCAAGATGTTAACTAAACTAGCAGCGGACCAGCGCGACGAGGCAATTTCTACTACCAGTGCATATACTTCAAGGATACCGGTTCGCCAGGAACCTGAAGAAAGGAGCCAGCTCCAAAGATAACAGAAGAAACCAGAGAAATCTCAAGAAGATCAGAAGATGGAAGGCTACCACACCACCAGATAAAGCCACCAGTAATGCATAACCTTGTTGCAAAAGCAACCCCGGAGGATGTCCCGACGGAGACCATCCTCGAGGAGCCGAGGTATGCAGGAGAACGCAAAAGGATTGAGCCATATATCCCACAGTACGTCACCAGGCCTCGCCATTTGCGGATTATTCCGGAATACGAGCTAGAAAGAATGCGAGAATGTCGAGAAGCAAACTTTTGAATACTTCGAGAGAATTAGAGGCAGGAGGATCAATATACTAGAAGGCCTCGAGCTACATACAAATGTGTTCTCAAAATAAGAACAACAACAAATCATGGACTGCATCCGAGATTTGAAAATAAAGGGTTGAGCAGGCCGCCTAAGAGAAAACACCTACTCGGAACCCCGGAGATGGATGCCAGGGAAAGGGAGAATTACAATACAATGTGGATGTTGTTACAACTTCGCAGAAGACAGGAAGGGAAACCCACTGGAATACTCCGTCATGGCAAGGTAGATCCAATGCCATTGGTCATCAAAAGGATGGTAAAGAGAATGATAACATGGAGGGTACTGCCAGCAGATTGCATACCCAATAGTTGCATCATTAACATTTACAAGCAGGGTGACTGCATACCCCGCACATCGATCACCACGACTTTGTCAGACCTTTACGCACAGTTTCTTTTCTAAATGAGTGTAATATCATGTTCGGATATGACCTCCGGATAGCGAGCCCGAGTGAGTTCCCGGGGCCGGTAAAGATACCATTACCGGTAGGTTCCGTCATGATACTAAAGGGCAACGGAAGCGGATGTGGCTAAACATTGCATACCAGGAGTACCAATGAAGCGGATCTCAGTTACTTTCAGAAGGATGGATGACAAGAAAGCACCTTACCACTTCCAGCCAGACCCAAAGCTAGAGAGCCTCCGGCCTTACGAGCTGTGAGTTACATGGAAAATATCACACCTCCAACGTACATCCATACGACATCCTTGCCAGGGATGGCTTGGAAGGTGATGTTATTGACCATGTACCTTACTATTCAGACATGGATTTCAGACAGATGCCTTTTTGGATGGATTGACAAAGATCATACATAGTCAGTTTTGAGTCTACATGGATTGTATGAGATGTATTCCAGATCGAGTTGTATGATGTATCTTCGACATGATTGGAATGAAAGTGACCATGTCACATTTTGGCCTTCACCTCTTTTGTGCAAATTAACTGGGAAACGCCATTAAAGTTAAATAAACTTCGAACAAAGAACAAAAAAGAAACAAAAAGAATAAAAGAAAACTTTTCTTAAAAATCTAAAAAAAAAATGATGAACGCCAAATCCACATGAACATTAAATGAACGATAAAGCAAATTTGAATTGTTAAAGGACAAACAAAATGAACACAAATTTTAAATCAAATTTCAAATTCAACTTTCTAGATCTCAAATCAAATCTCAATTAAATTCAAACTCAATCTTCCAAATCTGAAATTCAATCCGTTCTACTCTCTCCCTTGTCTGGGATGAAAGCGGTCAATTCCATTGACACGGAGCCACGAGGTTTTCGATTCGGATCTGATGGCGAGGAATTGTATCCAATCCAAACCAGCAACTTTCAATCAACTCTTTTGAGTGGGATATGTAGCATCTACATATTCCCTCCTAATCTGTTTCTTTCCACAAAAATCTTTTACAACTTTCACGAAATTCTCGAAACACCAAAATTCCACACTTTTCAAATCAACACTACAAATCTTTGTAAAATCAATTACCATTCAAAATCAAATTCTTGGGGTTGAGGATTTTACATCCGATACTGCATTGCTTTAGGTTCTTTCCCTACTCAAATTCTTGGGGTTGAGGATTTTACATCCGAGACTGCATTGCTTTAGGTTCTTTCCCTATCTCAATGAAATACATCAAAATCAGACTTTTGGGGTTGAGGATTTTACATCCGAGACTGCATTGCTTTAGGTTCTTTCCCTATCCCAATGAAATACATCAAATTCAAATTCTTGGGGTTGAGGATTTTACATCTGAGATTGCATTGCTTTAGATTTTTTTCCTATCGCAATGAAATACATAAAACTCAAATTCTTGGGGTTGAGGATTTTACATCCGAGACTACATTGCTTTAGGTTCTTTCCTTATCGCAATGAAATACATCAAAATCAAATTCTTGGGGTTGAGGATTTTACATCCGATACTGCATTGCTTTAGGTTCTTTCCCTAGCGCAATGAAATACATCAAAATAAAATTAAACTTTTGAGGTTAAGGATTTTACATCTGAGACTGCATTGCTTTAGGTTCTTTCCCTATCGCAATGAAATACATCAAAATCAAATTCTTGGGGTTGAGGATTTTACATCTGATACTGTATTGCTTTAGGTTCTCTCCCTATTGCAATGAAGCACATCAAATCAAACTTTTGAGGTTAAGGATTTTACATCCGAGACTGCATTGCTTTAGGTTCTTTCCCTATCGCAATGAAATACATCAAAATCAAACTTTTAGGGTTGAGGATTTTACATCCGAGACTGCATTGCTTTAGGTTCTTTCCCTATCGTAATGAAATACATCAAAAATAAAATTCTTGGGGTTGAGGATTTTACATCCGAGATTGCATTGCTTTAGGTTCTTTCCCTATCGCAATGAAATACATCAAAATCAAATTCTTGGGGTTGAGGATTTTTCATCCGAGACTGCATTGCTTTAGGTTCTTTCCCTATCGCAATGAAATACATCAAAATCAAATTCTTGGGGTTGAGGATTTTACATCCGAGACTGCATTGCTTTAGGTTCTTTCCCTACTGCAATGAAATACATCAAAATCAAACTCTTGAGGTTAAGAATTTTACATCTAATACCGCATTGCTCTGAGATCTTTCCTCATTGAAATGGTTCAATCCATTCAATTCAATTTTCTTTTGACGTTGAAGATGTTACATCTAAAACCACAAAATTCCAATTTTCATTTCAAGTTCAAATCCCTTCAAATTAATCTTAACAAAACTTCAATCTAAATTGAAACTCAAACTAAAATCTGAACTTACACATCAAAACTTAAACTGAAACAAAATGAAATCTAAATCAAAATTCCCCCAGATCATGTGATTTGGGATTCACCTCCTTTCCCTTTCCCCAGCGAGAGTTCAGGAATCTCCAGTCTCAGGGATATACTTGACACTCCCCAGCGGAAAATTCTTTAATTTCTTCCTAAGTTTATCACTTGGACATCTGTGTTGGTTTTGTTGATCTTTTCGGTCAACGCTAATACGCGTGGTGTGCTTGGTTAGCACACCACACCTATTGGGGGTCCATTTGTTGACCTCATTTTTGATGAGGTCTTCTCTTCTTCTTTTTAGTACTTAGGATCTAGCCTTAGGCTTTTCCTTTGACTATCCTAGAGGATTAGAATTGGGACCCACCACTTAGAAATTCAAACCACTTCTTAACTCCTGTAAAATCCACAAACTTGATTGTAGACCCCTAATCGCCAGAGGGTTGAAATCGAATGTGAAAGTTTAAAGGATGAGTTCCTATAGGACTCTTTGGCCTTAGGGACCTGCCCAGGTGGCATGGACTGGTGAAGGGCTGACTTACACACACACTACACTTATACACTACACTTTCACACACCTCCTAAAACCACACCCATACCCAACTTGACCTCCTGACTCATGGAGTTAATTCACATGGATGGTCCTTAACCCCTAAGCCCTTGGCTAAGAGGGTTAGAAACAACATAGTGAATGCCTCAAATGAGTCCCTTCATGGCTCATCTAGGCTTGATATGGCTTCATGGATCAACCCAAAATGATTTCATTCCACTTACATTTACCCGATCTTCAATTTTCTAAATTTTTAATTTTTGACCCAGGACCCTACACACTTTAACCTACCCAAAACACTTGAAATTACCCAAAATTTTCAAAAAAAATCTCCAAATCACCCAAAATTCCCCAAAATCATTCCTAAACATTTCCCTCCACTCAAATTGATCATTCATAGCCAAAAATACCAAAAATTCCAAAAATACCCTCATACCCTCCAAATACCCAAAATGCCCCTCTTGACCAAAAAATCCAAAAATTCAAAAAATTTCCAAAAAATTCCAGAAAATCCCAAATATTCCCAATTTCATTTTGTTTAACTACACTATGGGCCAATTTTGTCAATTGGCCCAACTTTTGTTAAATTCCCCAATTTGACCCATTTTAACCCAAAATGAACCCAATGTCAAACCAAACCTACCCAATTGACCCAAATTCTGGTCCAATTCAATTCTAAACTTTAATTCAACATCTCCAACAACAATCTAGACCAAATCCAAGCCCAATTTGATTGGCATTTGAATCCAATTTCACTTTTGACCTTAAAGCCCAATTTGGACCCATGACCCAAACTTAGCCCAAACCAAACCAATTCAACTCCAATTAACCCCAAATCTTTTCTAAACCTTCCCTAACATCCCCACAAAAAAAATACTAACATAATTTGCCAAAATTTTGGACCCAAACCCCACTCAAATTCAACCCAAAGCCAAAACTCTTTACATGGGCCTACACCTAAACCTAACCCAAATAGGGCCAAACCCCAAAATCCAAACCCAACCAAAGTTGAATCCTCTTTGAAACAGCCCTACAAAGATTTCTCAACATTAATTTTACACCAATCTTAACATTAGCCCAACATTAGCCCAAGTTAACCCAATTTGGCCAACTATTGGCCACTTTACCAAAAAGCCCAAGTTCGACCAATTCGAACCCAAACCACCTCGAATTTGTTTCAAACCACTCATGACACATGCCTAAACCAATTGCAACATTTATTTGATATGTTCCTTCACAAAACTTTCATCCCAAAAGCCTATTTTAAAATCCAAAAGCCCACTTCCATGAAGCCTTTAAAAGCCCATATCCACCAAATCCAAAAGCCCAAAAATTCATCCAAAGTCCATATGACACTCTTCTTCATAATGCATTCAATTAAAATCATCTCTAGGTCCTGATCCAATGATCAAATAATTCTAAATAAAGCTTCATCCAACTTTCCACCAAAATATCCAAAATCCTTAAAATCCATTTTTATGAAGTTGACTAAACTTTTCCCAAGCCGAATGGAGCCATGAACAAAGCCATTCTCAAGCCACATGAAGCCATGAGGGCTTTGACTTATCATTAGTCCATTTATGGCAAGAAGAGGGGTTCTTTATTAAACCTCCCTTAAACCTTTTTACCTTAAGCATGTCACACACTATACCATGCTTAGCCACCTCACCATGGATGGGGACTTCACTACCCCAATTCGAGTGACCCAAATGATTCTCCCCCAGCCCAAGGTCAAGCCTTGGATGGTGAACCTAGCCCAAATGCATGAGTTGAACCAAACCAAGCCAAAATGAGCCTTCTCCCATTCCTTTTAAATCAAACTTTTTTAGACATGTCCATGGCCAATTGACTGCATTAAACCCCAGCCCTGACCCACCTGAACAAGATGATGACTAGTGCCTGGCCGGCCAGCCACCAGGCCGCCGGAAAACACCATGGCCGAGACCTTGGGAGGAGCCGAAAAATTCGATTCTCCCTTGTCGACTTGTCTCGACCCGAATGGACGAGCATAGCTCTTCTTCTCCTCACCGGAGCGGTCGATCCCGAGCCTTAAACCCCCTAGGAGGCCCTCCACCCTCTCTGATTTAAACCTCACCTCCTCTCGGCCATGAGAGGTGCTGAACCGGACCTTACCGAAACCACCGCCAAAATTGCTCCGGACCACTCTCCACACTTAGAGCGAGTTGATCCCAGGTGACAATTTACCCTAATCCCCACCAACAGAGCCCGATTTCTTAGCCAAAATTCCACCCAAAACCAGGACATCTCCCAATTCTCCGACAAATTCAAATTAAACTCACCCACACCTGCACAAGGTCGGGAGAAGGAGTTCCCAGGTGAAAGCCCCTCTCCGGAGCCACCCATCCGTTCCAGACTCCAAGATTTGTAATCGGCTGTGGTCGAAATCATACCTGGACAATTCACCAACCCAAGGGACTTGATCTGGAGCTTACTTGGACCTAATCAAAGGTGACACAACCCTCAGACTGAAGCATCACTTCTCTGAGCAAATGTATGGACTCACTCTTCTTCCCGAGCTTACAGAGATTCTTTATTTAATTTGAGTCAATTTCAATACATGTTTACCGTATGGATGTGTTCGTCTCCTCAAGACGAATCCATAGAGCATAAGAACACAAAAATCTGTTGAGAATCGAGAGAGAAATTAGGGTTAGAAGGTTGATGGTCACGGGTGCACACCAGTCGTAGACGATGACTGGGAGCCGTCAGATCGAGCATGTATGGAGCGGACGGTCTGGATCGAGCCGGACAGCGCGATGGTGCATGAACCGCAGGCCCCTGGAGCGCTGAGTCGGATGGCGGCACCGAATCAGAAGACGAAGCGTGGCCTTTCGGAGCTACCGAGGATGGCGTGGCGCCGCGTGGATAAGTACGAAATTAGGGTATTTTTGATTTTTTTTAATTCCCTAAACTTCAAAAATGCAAAACTTTGTGTAGGAAAATCAGAAAAATAAAATAAAAATACTCACTTGCTCAGTAAACAGAGGAGAATAATGTGGAAAAGAAATCATGTAATTTCATCAAGTATTTTATTTTTAATTATTTATTTACTCTCTGCACTATTTCAATTCTCCATGCATGTATACAATTCACCATGGCATGAGACCATAGGAGCTTCCGAAGCCTCTAAATTTGGGAACATTCCCTGAATTTTCCAAAGTCGAGAGCCACCCCTATGAAGAGTTATTGATTTTTCAATTCTAGGTCACTATTCTGAGTATTTTAATTCCAATAATTAGTATGTTGTGAAATAAATTCTAGGAGAATTTGGTGATATTTCTTATGACCAGAGGACCCTAGGGAAAATGGTTTTTGAGTTAACTCACTTGTAATAACCCTAATTGGCTTAAACACCCAAAATGAAGCTTTAATTAATTAGAGCTAATCATACATCAAATTGACTTAAAATCAATTCTCCACTGACCTTTAGGATCAGAGGAACCCACCATAAAATTTTGAAGTCAATTGGACTTGGTTAGCCCTATGAAATGGGTTGATTAAGCCATTTAGCCAAAATTAAACTTCAAAAATTCATAACTTTCTAAATACTTTTAAAAAATTCACCAAATTGGTTTTGGAGCCTTTCTGATATCAGGGGAATTTAAGAAAATTAAAATTGTAATTTTCTAAAAAAGTTGATTTTTTGCATTATTTTAATATTTTTAATAATTAAAAAATAATAAAAATCACAAAAATAATAAAATTCACCAAAATGTCACATTTTGAATTTTAATCATTTAGGAACAAGCCCCATATTTTTCTTAAGTCTCTGTGATGAGATATTAAATTTTAAAGCCCTAAGGTAATTTTAAAATTAAAAAAATGTATTTTCTAGCATTTCCACTAAAATAATTCTAATAAATCAAAAAAAATAAAAAAATTTAAAAATTGGTTCTCTGGTTTCCTTGATATCAGAGAGATTTTTGAAAAATATAAAATTCATTTTTCAACCTTTATTTTATTTTTAAATTAATTAATACTCCAAAACTCAAAATAATTATAATAAAAATAATATAATTCAAAAAATCATCAAAATTGGTTCAAGTGGTCCTCTGGTCATTAGGAATGTCCCATAATTTTCTTGAGGACAGAAAATTTCCCTTGGTCATATCATTAAATTTACCTTGAAAATCCCTATTTTCCAATAAAAATAATTACATAAATAAATTAAATACAGAAAAATCACATTTTCTCCTCTAATGTCTTGATTGGCATGTGAGTGAAGTCACATAAAAATTTCAAATTCATTTGAGCTCAATTTAGTGAGTTATGAAATTAGTAAGTTTAAAGGGCAAAATGGTAATTAAAATTTTAACCTATAATTAAAAATCTTTAGGTTTAATTAAAAGGGTGGGTAAAATATTTGATACTAAGTTGATTTTTGGATGTTTGAAACTTAGGTAATTAAAGGTTAGTAACCTAACAAATAATTTAAAAGTAATTAAAATAAACCTTAATTAAATAATTGTTTAAACTTGGAAGAATAATAAAAAAAATTGGAATTATTAAAATAGGGATATTATTAGGAAGAGATTTATTCTTTAATCTAAGAATCCCTAAATTAATCACCTCAATAATATTTAATTCCTAATTAAAATGCTAATTCAAATTCAAAATTTAAAATGCTAAAAGACTTAATCATTAAATTTAATTAAAATTAAAACAATTAAATTAAATCCTTTTAAAATTTCAATTAAATTAATAATTTAACAATTAAAATTAAATCATCCTTAAAGCATAAAAAATAAAATATTAAATTAAAATTAAAAAATAAAATTAAATTAAAATTTAAATTAAATTAAAATAAAAAATAAAACCAAATTAAAATAAAAATTAAATTAAATTAAATTAAATTAAATTAAATTAAATTAAAATTTAAATTAAATTAAATTAAATCACATTAAATTAAATTAAATTAAAACATATTAAATTAAATTAAATTAAATTAAAAAATAAAATCAAGTTAAAATAAAATTAAAATTAAATTAAATAAATTAAATTAAAATTAAAACTAAACCAAATTAAATTAAATTAAAATTAAATTAAATTAAATTGAATTAAATATAACATCACCAAAGACAAAGAATTCAAAATAAATCTAAAACAACTTGAACACTATTCCAAAGTTAAACCCATTAATTGAAATTAAATTAAATCACAAATCACTTGAACATCAATTTGCCCTCAAAGGTCTTATTTTCATAACTCATAAACAAGGGGTTAAGTGAAGTGTTACTTCACTCATAGGATATTCAAATGTCTTAGTTCACTGAGCAAGATAATAAAACTTGAACTCCTTGATGATTGATTCATTGTATAATTAAATTCTCTTGGACTTAAAATAATCCTAGAGGTATTGAAAAGATGTTTAAGACTCGTCTTTAGCACTTCCTCAGTATGATAGGATATTTATAAGAACAATTGGACTTAATTGTTCTTTGATGAAGAAAATCATCCTCAAACCAAAACACAAGAACCTAGATGTCATAGGAGATGACTAGCTATAGGATTAGGAACTTGGTAGAAAACCATAACCCTTCCCTTAGCTTTTCCTAGGAACTTGATTTAAATGCTTAAATATTCTAAATTGTGTTTAAGTGCAGCTTGGGATGACGGGAAGACCCTCCAGGTACGCTTTTATTTTATTGCAACTTACCTTCTTGCAATTTACCTTATTGCAAATGCACTTATTTTTCTTGCATGATAAACAACTGTTGCATGAAAAGCCACACCTTTAGGATAGTCCCTAAAATTGAAACCAAACTAAACTAAAAGTCATTGCAAGATAAAATTCACCGCCACAACATTTCAAAATATAAAACAACTCAAAATTTAATCACAAACAGAACACAAAACTACAATTACAACTAAATTAAAACGTCTTGTTGGATGATCGGGAATACCTCGGATGATGTAACCTACGTGTTGCTAACGGGATTTCCCACGGTCTAAATGAAAGTGTGGAACTCATTTAGTTGAGTTTAGCAAATTCATCCGGACTAAGTGAATCCGATAAAAATAACGATGCGGAAGGATGGAACCAGTGAGATCTTAACAGGTGTTATTATAATCAACTTTAAGATTTGTTCTAATTAAAACATAAAAACACTTGGAAACTAAGACTTTCTCTAAACCTGAACACTTCTCTCATCTCTCGATTTATGACTTCTAAAACTAAACCTCTGCAACAACAAGGAGCTCGGAGCATGGTGGGCGAGCACGGCCATCGTCATCGACAAAACTCGAGTCTACTTCGACCAAACTTTCTTAGAATTAAATAACCAAGCCATAAGATTTCGAGGTAGTTTGCCTAGTGCAACATAAATCCTCAATCTTTTTGTTAGGCATTTGCATTGCAAATTAAGCCCTAACCAGTCTTAGGATTTCGAGGTAGTCATCCGATACGACATAAACCCTCACATCTTCGAGGCTATTTGTGTGATCACATCATACGAATATAAGTCCTAATTAATTAAAACTGGCAGGATCAAAACATTAAATAAACATTAGGGTCTTCTTAAATTCAAGCCAAACAATAGGGTAGTAGGGAAATTACCGAAGTTCGCTTCAAATCTGTGATTTCTCCTACCTCTCTTCCTTTGAATTCCTAAAATAGAATGTTCCAAATTTGATCCATTCCCTATTGAAATTCCAAAATTCAATCCCTTGAAAACTTAAACTTTGAAATTCTTGAGAGCAGAACTACTGATTATTATCGAGAGTTTTCTTAGGTGATTCCCGTCACTTAAGATGTAATTAACTATAGGGGTTTGCCCTTATAGGGAATTTTAAGAACCCAGGTAATATAAACCCTGCTTAATTTCTTTGTATTAAGTAGGGGAACTTTTCAGCTTATAAAATTGGTTCGCAGACCAAACAGATGTCACAAATCTTCTAGTTTATTTAATCGAGCCCCATCACCAAACAGTGTGTCTATTCTTCGGGATAGATACACGGTTTGCGGTGCGGTGCTCGTTTATATAAACTATTCAGGATGTGAGATCAGTTTGATTTCATATCTTAAAATATTCAAATTTAAAAATTATTTTCAAAACCAAATACTACTTTTTCAAATTATTTATTTAAATAAAATTAAAAATTCACCGAAAATTTCTGTAGGCGACCCCTCTTTTCAAAAATACAACACACAAACCTGAAAATATGCGGACAAGATGCTGCAATTATTTATCCTATTTCGGATAGTCAATGGCTAAGTCCTTTTCATTGTGTTCTGAAGAAAGGAGGAGTAATTGTCATTGTCAATGATAAAACTGAATTAATCCCTACAAGACAAGTTACTAGATGGCGAATTTACATCGATTATCAAAAATTAAACAACGCCACTAGAAAGGATTATTTTCCTTTACCTTTCTTGGATCAGATACTGGATAAATTAGTTGGACACCAATATTTTTATTTTCTGGATGGATATTCTGGTTATCATCAATTACCCGTTGCTCCTGAGGACCAAGAGAAAACAACATTTACAAGTCCTTATGGAAAATTTGCCTTTAGAAGAATGCCTTTCAGTTTATGTAATGCACCTGCAACTTTTCAAAGATGTATGATGTCAATATTCTGTGATTTAATTGATAAAGGAATTGAAGTATTTATGGATGATTTTTTAGTATTTGGAACTTCATTTGAGTCTTGCTTGGAATATATAATGATAGTTTTGAAAAGATGTGAAACAAATTTGGTTCTAAAATGGGAAAAATGTCAATTTATGATCACAGAAGGAATTGTACTTGGACATAATATTTCACAAATAGGTATGGAAGTTGATCAAGCAAAAGTGAAAACTATTGATGAACTTCAACCACCTACCACCGTTACTGATGTGAGAAGTTTTCTGGGTCATGCTGGATTTTATAGGATATATATAAAAGATTTTATTAAAATTGCTAAACCTCTTTGTCATTTATGAGAAAAAGAAGCTAAATAAATTTAATGAAGATTGTCTGAATGCGTTCAATATTCTAAAAGAAAAATTAATCACTGCACCTGTTATTGTTGCACCTGATTGGAGTAAACCTTTTGAATTAATGTGTGATGCAAGTGATTATGCAATTGGAGCTGTATTGAGAGAAAAATATGAGAAAATTTTCAAAGTTATATATTACGCTAGTAAAAATCTTACTGATCAAAGAAATTACACTACTACTAACGAAGAGCTTCTAGTAATAGCATATGCCCTTGATAAATTTAGACTGTATCTTCTTGGAACAAAATGTATCGTACATACTGATCATTCTATGATTAAGTATTTAATGTCTAAAAGGGATGCTAAACCTAGATTGATCAGATGGGTTTTACTTTTACAAGAATTTGATTTTCAAATTGTGGACATAAAATGAGCTGACAACCAAATTACTGATCATTTATTAAGAATTAAAATAATAGTTAGAAGATTTATGAAGAAAATATAAATGAGAAATTCCTTGATAAACAGTTATATGTTATTCAAAGATTATAAATGCCTTAGTATGCTAATTTAGTTAACTATTTGGTTAGCAATATTTTACCATATGGGTCGAATAACAAATATGTTAAGAAATTCATGAATGATTGTAAATCATATATTTGGGAAGATCCTCATTTATTTAAAATAGGAAGAGATTCTGTGATTCGAAGATGTGTATCTTATAAAGAAACTTTTGCAATAATTCAAAAATGTCACTATTCTGAATTTGGAGGATACTTTGGAGTAGACAAAACTGCGTTTAAAATTTTAAATTCTGGATTCTATTGGCCTACATTATTCAAAGATGTTGGACATTATGTGAAAACTTATGATCGATGTTAAAGAATTGTACATATATCCAGAAAAGATGAAATGCCTCTAAACTTTATATTAGAAATTGAAATTTTTGATGTATGGGGTTTAGACTTTATGGGACCTTTTGTACCATCATCTGGAAAGATTTATATTTTATTAGCAGATGATTATGTTTCAAAGTGGATCGAAGCTGTAGCTTTACCTAACTGTGATTCCAAAAGTGTTTCGTAATTTTTGAAGAAAATGATTTTTACAAGATTTGGAATGTCATGGGTAATTATCACAGATGGGAGAAGTCATTTCAGAAATATAAGTATTCAATCATTATTGGAAAAATTCAGAATTAAACATAGAATTGCAACTGCTTATCACCCGCAAACAAGTGGAATGACTGAAATATCAAATAGAGAAATTAAAAGAATATTAGAGAAGACAGTTAATCCTAAAAGAACTGACTGGGATGACAGACTTGATTGTGCATTATGGGCTTATAGAACAGCTTATAAGACACCTATCGGAACGTCACCTTATCAGTTCATTTATGATAAACAATGTCATCTACCTGTTGAACTGGAACATAAAGCTTACTGGGCGATAAAGGAGTTCAATTACGGTTTGAATGCTGCAGGAGAGAAACGATTATTACAACTGAATGAAATGGAAGAAATAAGAAATGAGCTCTATGAAAATGCAAAGATTTATAAGGGAAGAATGAAGAAACTGTAAGACAAAAAGATTTCAAGGAAAATATTTGAGCCTGGACAAGAAGTATTACTATTTAATGCTCGTTTAAAACTTTTTCCTAGAAAATTAAGATCTAAATGAATGGGACCATTTATAATTGAGAAAGTATACCGTTATGGAGCTGTGGATATTAAAGATCCCAAAACTAGAAAAATAGTTAAAGTTAATGGATTAAGACTGAAGCCTTACATAGAAGAAACGAAACCAAATTACAAAGAGGCTTACGAACTGAGTCTACACGATTAATTCAACTGATTAGGTCCAGTTGACGACGTTAAACTAAGCACTTTGTGGGAGGAAACCCATTTTTTATCATTGTGATTGTTTATGATTTGAGTTTATCTTTATCGATGTTTGTGTGTTGATCACACCCTTTTATTAGACATATTTTTAAGACCGAAACTTTGTAAAATTTGACGATAGGTGAAACGAAGTCAAACGTGGTTCCGACGCCTAAGCGCCAAAGTCAGTGCCTAAGCGCCAGAACTACTTATGTGTATCGATAATCTGGTGCTTAGGCGCCAGATTTTGGCTCCTAAGCATCATAGTTACAGATCATGCAAAAATCAAAATTCTTCAGTTTTTCACACAAAATCTCCCTATAAATTGCCCTACCTTCATCCCCAATCACATATAAACTTTAATTTCGACCAGAGCAATCCATTTTGGAGGAGTTAAAAGGAGTTTGGAAGTAATGGAATGAAGAAATCATGGAGATGAGGTAAGAGACAAATCCCGCAAAGATCCTCAACCTTATTTTAATTATTTTATTGCAGTTCGTATGGAGAGGTTATTTTGCTGTTTGGAAAAGATTGAAGCGGAACTTCAAAGCATTGGGAATCATTTGCACGACATTTATCATCAAATTGAGCATGTGGAATGTCAATCAAAACTTCAATTTGATCATATGGCGGCCTATCATCACGCTCAAGTAGTAATGTATGAGAAGAACAAGTGGATTGATGAAAAGACAGCTTTGGAATTTCCAAGGGCGTTGGTTTTCTATCCATTTGGTCCTAGCGAACTTCATTGTGAAAGAGATGGAAATTGAAATTCGGTGTTAAATTGATCTTTGGTATGTTCTAGGTGTGATTGATGATCCATGAAAAAGAAGTACCTATTTTTAGTGTTCATTTCATGCCCACATAATGCATATTTTTAATGATATTACACTATAAAGGAAGTAATTTTGCATATTTTTATTTTCAAGTATAAAAATACGATTTTAAAAAAAATGAAGTAAAAACTATGCAATTTTAAGCCAAAATGAGGATGAAAGAAACATCTGACTTAGCACATATCAATGTCTTTCTATGCTTACTATCTTTCATATTTATAACATGTTTTTGGATGAAATTATAATTTTGAGAAAGGTTGTTTTTATGCCTATCTTGTAGGTGAAGATGTTAGGAATGCAACGCAACCGAAATGGGGCGAAACAGAGTTGAAACGAAGCCAAACGGAGCAAAACCGTAGAGCTGCGCACAGGGTGGCGCCTACACAGGGTGGCGCCTAGGCACCAAAACCCAGTGCCTAGGCGCCAGAATCATCCAGAAACGGTTATTGGACGGGATTTTGACGACTTTGGGAGTTATTTTGATGGTGTTAAGTACTTTCTAGACCTTCTAGAAGCTCGGAAGTTATTTCTAATATATAGGACATGTGATACAATGAATCTAGTTACATTGGAGTGGTTTAAATTGCGAATAGGTACGAGTCAAAGCAAAGAGGTGCGAAGAACTGGACATGGTGTCCGGCGCCTAAGTACCAAATTCTGGCGCCTATGCGCCAGACAGACCTTCTAGAACATTCATTGAATTTGGACATGTTTTGAAGAGGTGCCTCAAGGCAACCCTTGAAGCCTATAGATAGGAGGCCACTCCTTCAGAGAAAATCGTACCCTATAGTCTCTCTCTTTCCCCTTAGTCATTTTAGTCATTTTAGAGTCGTGAAGATGTAGATTTCTATATCTTATGGAGAGATTGGTGAGGGATTTTGAGATATTTATGTAAGGGATGTACGAGCGTCGCATGGATCGGTGGGAAACTTTGGTGGAGAGATCTTCTTCTTTCTTTCAGAGGGAAAAAGCTAAGTATTGTGTTTTTCATTCTCTTGTAATTGTTGTAAACACTTTCTAGTGGATTTTCTTTGTTTTAAACCAAGTCTTATGTCGTGAATTATCCATGTTTCGTAAGTGATTTCCTTTACTCTTTCTTTTAATATGAAGTAGTGGCATGTGTAAGAAAATCGTTTTTATGATAAAATTATCTATTAGATGCTTCTAGGAGACAAATAGTTGCATAAATATAATAGAATAATAATGAAATAAGTTCCTTGTTGGCACTTAAATTATTACATAATTCTATCAACCCTTTTACTTCTTATGTCATCATTTTTATTTACTTTTATTTTGTAATGAAATAGATGCATGTTTAGGAATTAAGATTTGCTTAGATATTCTATTATTAAATTATGGTGATGATATCCAAACCAGATCTTCATTTACTTTACAAATTGATCACTTGTATTGTTAAAACCTGTTGAAGAATTCTGAGACCAAGAAGGAGATGAATTCTTAACTAGTAGATATCACATGAATCCTTGGGTAGTCGAAGGCCTTGTGCGGGTTATTCAAGGTGAAGCACAAATAAAAAGGGAGATAGTGTTTATTGGGAGCAGAATTGATTCGGTTTTAGAGTGACAGACTAAATTCTAATAATTTGATCTATAGAAAGGGAACGGGTCACTGGTAGGGCCGACCATAGCCCCCCTTGGGCATCTAGTAGTGTAAGCCTAGATTAACCCATTCTACTAATAAACATCCTGAACCGATCTATAGATTAGCCAATGTTCTTTATGCCTGGACCAAATGGTAAAGAATAGCAATGCTTCTATTTGGCACTACTACATTAATTCTAAGCATATCTTTCTTACACATTATCTATGTAATTGGAAGAGAAAGGTAATTTTTAATATCTCGAATTTCTCCAAACCAATTTATCCATAAGTTATCTTTTTATTTAAGAATTTAATTTAGGATTAGTTATTAGAAAACTCATTTTAATCGACATTCTAAATTTAGGCCTTATAAAATAGACTGGAATTAGCCTAAAGGATTTCTTACCTCGCTTCCCTGTGGGATCGATACTGGGGTTATAAAAGAAGACCCTATATTACTTGAAACGATACGTATACTTGCGTACTACCCCTAGTATGTAAAATATTTTCTAAAATTTTACAACATTTTGATTTTATACACTAGCCGCTATTTATAAATTGGGTCAAGTTTTTGGCCATCTTTTGAAAGCAAAAATTACTGCGTTATTACGGGTCGGGTCAAGTTTTTGTCGCCGTTGCCGGGGAAGCTTCGGTAAGAACTTTAGGAGAATTTTAGTTGAAAAAAATTAGGTTTAGACTTGGAAATTGTAATGTCGTAAAAATTGTTTGTGTGAAAAATAAGGTGTTCGTGAAAATGTTTTGTTGTGTTGATTATATTTTATCTATTATTTGCTTAATTGTTAATGTGATGTTTGTTATGCTCTGTATGCGAAACAAAGGATCTAGAGGACTTGTGCCTTATGATCCTGAGTTAGAAAAATGGAAAAATTTAAAAAAACAGAAGGGACTCGAAAAACTAGAAATGGTAATGGAAAACTTTCAAGATAATAACCTAGAAAATCATCATACTTCATTGAGGGATTATGAAATTCCTACGACAGATGAAATTCACTCAAGTATACAAAACCCTGTCGTAGAAGTTGACTTGTTTGAAATAAATCTAGAGTGTATCCAACTTGTACAGAACAATCAGTTTGGGGGAACTCCTTTGGAGGATCCCTATTTACATTTATCTAGTTTTTTAGAACTTTATGCTACATTTCGTTATAATGGAATGTCAGACGATCTTTGTTAGGCTAAGGCTTTTTCCTTTCTCACTAAGGGATAAGGCTAAAATATGGTTATACTCATTAGCACCTGGCTCTATTAAAAATTGGGAGGAGTTAACTAAGAAATTCCTAAGTATTTTCCACCTTCAAGGACTATTAAACTTAGAAATGACATTATCTCATTTTGTCAATATGGAGGGGAATCAATATACGAAGCTTGGGAAAGATTTAAGGAACTCCTAAGAAAGTGTCCACACCATGCTCTACCTAATTGGTTAATCATTGAAACTTTTTTCAATGGGTTAGTAGGATCCCTTAAGTTTATATTTGGCGCTGCCGCTGGTGGATCGTTAATGTCAAAATCATTTGATGAAGCGTATTCATTAATTGAAGAAATGGCTACAAATGAATTTGAATGGACCTCTGCAAGGGTAAATCCTAAAAAGGTAGCCAGTGTTCATGATATAGATGCGATTGTAATTCTTGCATCTCAGGTTGCTGAAATATCAAGGAAGTTGGACCAAATTGGAATGAACCAGCCTCAATTTACTCCAGTAAGTGAGGAAAGTTCATTAGGGAATATGATTGATTCTAACTTATCATATGAGACTTTAAATACAACAAACAACCCATATTCTAACTTTTACAACCCAGGTTGGGAGAATCATCCTAAATTTAACTGGAATCATACTACTAATGGTGGAAACAAAAAATGGGAAAATGATCATGCAAATCCTAATGGAAGTTGGAATAATCAGGGGAACACAAACTATAGACCTTCATATCCACCGGACTCTAACAATGATCAACAATTTGAGGATAAGAAGATGTATATGGAAGAAGTGGTATTGCAAATGGGAAACCACTTGCAAAGTTAAAATGCTGCGATTAAAAGTTTAGAGAATCAAATGGAACAAATTGCTAATTCACTTAGCACTAGAGACGAAGGAACACTTCCTAGCAACATTGAAATCAACCCTAAAGAGAACACTAATGAACAAGTAGAAGCTGTCCAATTAAAAAGTGGAAGAGAGATAGAGGATGTGGTTAGAAAAGAAAAAGATGTTGTGAGAGAAATAAAGGAAACTAAAAGACCTGAAGAACATTTTTCTAAGGATCAAGAAAAATTAATATCTCCAACTAAAATCAATTTAGAAAGACCACCACCTCCATTTCCTCAAAGACTTAAATAGTATGAATTGGATAAAAAATTTTCAAAGTTCATGAAAGTACTTAAGAAGTTAACGATAAATATTCCTTTCACTGAAGCTTTGGAACAGATGCCAAGTTATGCAAAGTTTATGAAGGAGATATTAAACAATAAAAGGAAATTTGGGAATTATGAGACAGTTGCACTAAATGAGGAGTGCAGCGCTATACTTCAGAAAAATTTTCCTCAGAAACTTAATGATCCTTGTAGCTTTACAATTCCTTATGCAATTGGAAAAAGATTATGTGGAAAAGCTTTATGTGATTTAGGAGTGAGCATTAATGTGATTCCTCTATCTATATTTAGAAGGATAGGTTTAGTCGATATTTCTCCCACTACTGTAACCCTTATGTTAGCTGATCGATCTATCATTTATCCAAAAGGAGTTATAGAAGACGTGCTTGTTAAAGTGGATAAGTTTATCTTTCCTGTGGACTTTATTGTATTAGATATGGAGGAAGATAAAGAAATTCCAATTATTTTAGGGAGAGCTTTCCTTGTTACTGGACAAGCTATGATAGATGTGCAAAAAGGAAAGTTGACTATTAATATTAATGACCAGGAAGTAACTTTTGATATATTAAAGACTATGAAACATCCAGCTAAGAAAATTGATGATTATTTTTGGATGGATGAAATTGATTATCTAAATAAATACCATTTCCAAAAAAGTTTTGAGAGTAAGATATTAGATGAGGTCAGAATGGATTTTCATAATGATTGAAAAATGTTATTTAAAGAAGACTGTATGTATGTTCAAGAGAGGTGTGAAATGATGGACGTCACCGAAAATAGTACACTTTTAATTACATCTGTTCAAAAATCTCATGAAGTTAAGATGGATGTACCCCATACAATTTTAAAGCCTGCATATTTAGGGAATTCATCTACACAACCAGTCTTTATATCTTTGGATTCGACTCAATCTCAAGAAAAACCTGAATTGAATGATGAACATGATAAAGTTATTGAAATAGGACTTGGAAGAGAATTTGAGGATATATTTCAATAGAACTTTGAGTTGAGAAAAGAGGATAAGGATATTGGAAGACCATTGGAAGAAATTCCTAAGAAATTAGAAAAACCTATTTCCTCAACTATGATAGATCATCCATCATTTAATAATTATAAAGGGGAAGAATTGGAAGATAACTTGAAAAAAAAGAGTGACATAGAAGAATTTGATCCTGAATCTAAATTACCTAAAGAGAATCTGATTCAAAATTTGGGAGATATTGAAGTATCTTATAAAGATCCATTTCTTATAAATTTCAAGGATGATAATAATATGCAAAGTCATCAAATAAATAGAAGAATATTAAATCTAGAAAGAAATATGAGGAACAATTATATAAATCAAACTAAATATGAAGAGCTAAATGAAAAATTAAAATTTGAGGATTTTATAGAAATCCCTAGATCTGGAAATGATTGGGCGATTGATCAAGGATTATTAAAATGGAATTTTGATCCAGGAGGAAACATTTGTCGGGCCCGCGACGTTAAAACCAAGCGCTATATAGGAGGCAACCCATAGTTATCAGTATACTTTGATTTAGTGTGCTTGAGAGTCATGATTGTTTATGTTTATGTTTTGAGTTTTCTTTAGTGCGGATTAGATTTGTGAAGTTATGTTTTGTTCTTGACTAAATTGTATATGACTTCCGGTGGTAGTAGGCTGACGAGTCTGTTATAACTCAGTTCTCAACTGGAGCTGAGCATTGCCTTAAAGCATGTAGAGTTTAGACTTGGACCACTCCATGTCAACTCTGTTACTTCCTTTAACTGACTTTGTTTTCATTGAGTAAGGTCGCGAACTTATTTAGTAAACAAAATATAGATGAACTGCACTACTTTTATTAATACACCCAAGTTATTAGTGTAGTTTCTTCCGTTAGAAATTGAAAGTAAGGAGGGAAAATGTGAGTAGAAAAGGAGATCAAATTAACCTCAATTGATATTTGTGTATGAATCTGCGAGTCTAGATATTTTAGTTTGTGTGTTTCTATTTATGTTTGTATTACAACAATTTAGAGATTTGAATAACACTTAAATATATTTTCCCATGCTGATGTTTGTCATGTTTATTTAACCTTTCTTTAATTTAATTTTATTCTAGCATGTTAGTTTAGATTTACTCTTTGTTGCAAATTATTTTGTCCTGATGAATACATGTAGATGTTATTTATTGACAATTGTGGTAGATAAAATTTCTGAACTATTTTTTTCTTGCTTATATTTTCTGTGCTGAATGCTATACATATTCAAATTCAAGTTTGGGGGTAGGAAGAAAAATATATTTTAAAATTAATATACTTCCCTTTTAGTTTAATATTAGTGTACACAAGTTTTAGGCTAGATTTACTTTCTTCTGCAATCATTCTATCCTGATTATGCATGTATATAAATTTGATAGGATGTTGTAGTAGTTAATCGATTTATCTTTTATTTTTCTTCCTCCTACATTTTATGGAATTAATTGCAATATATTTTAGAAAATTCAAGTTTGGGGGGGAATGAAAAATAATTTTCAAAAACTTAAATTTTATTTGTCCTCAAAACTGCTATAAATAAATTTGATTTTCATTGAAAAATAATTATGTGTATGAAGTTATATTGGGGAAATAAAATTTTGAATATAGAAATAAGTAAGAGAATTTAGTTAAAATTAATAGTAGTGATGAAAAAATTAAAGTTAAATTTTTCTTAGTGAAGAAATGATAAATATTGTGTAACCATCTTTAGTAAGAAAAGTTGTATTTTTAGAAAAGTAGAAGGATTAGACTTTTGTTTTCAATATTTAAATTTCTTTTATTGAAAAATAATTCTAAAAACTATTATTATATTTCTAAGTAAAAGATATATATCTACCTTATGCTTTAGGAAAGGAAGGGTGAAATTTAAAATCATTAAAGGCCTATCCAAATATAGTAATCCTTGTCTAAAAAAAAAGAAAAAAAAAGAAAGAAATAAAGAAAAGGAAAAGAAAAAGAAAAAGAAAAAGAAAACAAAAAAAGAGTATATTATGTGAAAAAGGAAGGAGAAGCTTGAGGATTAAAAGGCGTAATCAAAAATTGGTTCCACACCTGAGCTTTTTAAAGTATAAGATTTGAGAAAATCTTAAGCATAAAAATATAATATAGTTAGTATAATTATTTTTAATAAAAGTTTTTAAGTAAAGAAAATAAAATGCCTAACCCCTGTATTTTGAAAAATTTACAAGTATTTCTGAATTAGATAGAAAAACATATTTTCATACTTTTTCATCTAAGAGATTTGTAAACTTCAAATTGGTCTCATTTACTAAAATTTTTTCTAAATTAGACAACTACATTTCTAGAAAAAAATTTTAGAAACTCCTAAAGAAACTAATACACATGATTTGCTTATGTGGTTTTACATGATTATAGTGTTACTTGAGGACAAGTAACGTTTAAGTTTGGTGGATTTTCATCCATGAAAAAGAAGTACCTATTTTTAGTGTTCATTTCATGCCCACTTTATACACATTTTTAATGATATTAAACTATAAAGGAAGTAATTTTGCATATTTTTATTTTTAAGTATAAAAATATGATTTTAAAAAAAATCAAGCAAAAACTATTCAATTTTAAGCCAAAATGAGCATGAAAGAAACTTCTGACTTAGCACATATCAATATGTCTTTCTATGCTTATTATCTTTCATATTTCTCACATGTATTTGGATGAAATACAACTTTTGAGAAAGGTTATTTTTATGTCTATCTTGTCGGTGAAGATGTTAGGAACGCAACGCAACTGAAATGGGGTGAAACAGAGTTGAAACGAAGCAAAACGGAGCAAAACAGTAGAGCTGCGCACAGGGTGGCGCCTAGGCGCCAAAACCCAGCGCCTAGGCACCAGAATCATCCAGAAATGGTTATTGGACGGGATTTTGATGACTTTGGGAGTTATTTTGAAGGGTTTAAGTAGTTTCTAGACCTTCTAGAAGCTTGGAAGTTATTCCTAATATATAGGACATGTGATACAATGAATCTAGACACATTGGAGCGGTTTAAATCTCGAAGAGGTGCGAGCCAAAGCGAAGAGGTGCGAAGAACTGGACACGGTGTCCGGCGCCTAGGCGCCAGACAGACCTTCTAGAAGATTCATTGAATTTGGACAAGTTTTGAAGAGGTGCCTCAAGGCAACCCTTGAAGCCTATAAATAGGAGGCCACTCCTTCAGAGAAAATCGCACTCTATAGTCTATCTCTTTCCCCTTAGTCATTTTAGTCATTTTAGAGTCATGAAGATGTAGATTTCTATATCTTATGGAGAGATTGGTGAGGGATTTTGAGATATTTATGTAAGGGATGTACGAGCGTCGCATGGATCGGTGAGAAACTTTGGTGGAGAGATCTTCTTCTTTCTTTCAGAAGGAAAAAACTAAGTATTGTGTCCTTCATTCTCTTGTAATTGTTGTAAACACTTTCTTGTAGATTTTTTTTTTTAAACCAAGTTTTCTGTCTTGAATTATCCATGTTTCGTAAGTGATTTCCTTTACTCTTTCTTTTAATATGAAGTAGTGGCATGTGTAAGAAAATCATTTTTATGATAAAATTATCTATTAGATGCTTCTAGGTGACAGATAGTTGCATAAATATAATAGAATAATAATTAAATAAGTTCCTTGTTGGCACTTAAATTATTACATAATTCTATCAACCCTTTTACTTCTTATGTCATTATTTTTATTTACTTTTATTTTGTAATGAAATAGATGCATGTTTAGGAATTAAGATTTGCTTAGATATTCTATAATTAAATTATGGTGATGATATCCATACCAGATCTTCATTTACTTTACAAATTGATCACTTGTATTGTTAAAACCTGTTGAAGAATTCTGAGACCAAGAAGGAGATGAATTCTTAACTAGTAGATATCACATGAATCCATGGGTAGTCGAAGGCCTTGTGCGGGTTATTCAAGGTGAAGTGCAAATAAATGGGGAGATATTGTTTATTGGACGTTGAATTGATTAGTTTTTAGAGTTATAGACAAAATTCTAATAATTTGATCTATAGAAAGGGAACGGGTCACTGGTAGGGCCGACCATAGCCACCCTTGGACATCTAGTAGTGTGAGCCTAGATTAACCCATTCTACTAATAAACATCCTGAACCGATCTACAGATTAGCCAATATTCTTTATGCCTTGACCAAAGGGTAAAGAATAGTAATGCTTCTATTTGGCACTACTACATTAATTCTAAGCATATCTTTCTTACACATTATCTATGTAATTGCAAGAGAAAGGTAATTTTTAATATCTCGAATTTCTCCAAACCAATTTATCCATAAGTTATCTTTTTATTTAAGAATTTAATTTAGGATTAGTTATTAGAAAACTCATTTTAATCGACATTCTAAATTTAGGCCTTATAGAAATAGACTGGAATTAGCTTAAAGGATTTCTTACCTCGCTTCTCTGTGGGATTGATTCTGGGGTTATAAAAGAAAACCTTATATTACTTGAAACGATACGTATACTTGCATAGTACCCCTAGTGTGTAAAATATTTTCTAAAATTTTACAACATTTTGATTTTATACACTAGCCGCTATTTATAAATTGGGTCAAGTTTTTGGTCATGTTTTGAAAGCAAAAATTACTGTGTTATTGCGGGTCGGGTCAATTGAGTCTAGTTCTAGTGTGTTGAATATCGAGTTTTTGTGTTTGCTTAATTGTTCAATGTGTGTTGTTGGATTGAAAATTTGCTTTAAATTTATGTTATTTGTGTTGTTTATAGAATGATGAACCTTGTTATAGTCTTATTCTTGAATTTATTAAGTTTGGAATGAAAATTGTGAATTAGAATTGAAGAATTTGGTTATATTTTGAGTTTGGAATGTGGATCTTTGTTATCATTTTAATTGTTTTTTAGAAATATTTGGAGGATATAAATTGGATTAATACTCTCATAAGAGTAATTAGGAGTTGAAATTGATAAGTTTTGGTGGAAAATATAATATCTAAATCAAATTTTTAAAAAGGCGAGTCTGGCGCCAGAATTCGACGCCTAGGAGCCAGAATTCGACGCCTAGGCGCCAGTTCGGCCTGAATCGAAACATCATCTTCTTAAACCACCCCCATGCCTTTTTGACGCATAAGCTTCCTTTTCCTCATGTTTTCACGATAATTGACCTTAAAGATCCCATTTGAAGCCTGATTTTCAACTTTTAAGCTTGAAATCACTGGATTTCTTCATCCCAAAGTCAGATCTACATTCTAAACCATTTATTTTTTATTTTCACCATGGATTTTGCTCTCTTTGAAGATAACCAAAATTTTGGAGAAAAAATTGATTTTTAGAGTTAAATCTGTGGATTTTTAAGCTCTTTAAACTTTGAACAGTTTAAATTAGTTCATTTCCTTTGATCCTTTAAATTTATTTTACGTTTTATTTTACGTTTAGATGGCACATAAATCTAAGCGAGGAAAGGAACGAGAAAATTTTGATCGTAGCAAGTTTGTCACTGTTGCTGAACATTTTCGGTACAACGATTTTGCTATGACCAGATAGTTTATCTCGGAACAAAGTTTTTACAATCCTGGAGGAAGGATTGAGGATAAGATCGTTCCACTCAACTGGCAACGATTTTGTTAATTCACTATTGTTGTTGTTATCCCTGTCGTCAGGGAATTTTATGCAAATTTTGTGGATGCTAAAGAGTACGAGATCTTTGTAAAAGGAGTTGGAGTAGGATTCACTCTGGAGCGTATCAATATTTTCTACAGCCTGCCGCCAAACATCGAGTGCTATTACTCCAGATTATTTCCATCCAAGGGAGAATTAGAGATGATTATTGCTTACCTGACTGATGGTACTGGAGATTGGAAGATCCGGAACAAAAAAAGGGTAAATTTTTCATCTTCTAAGCTTAATGGTGTTTCAAAGGCAGGGCATTACTTTATTTATGCTCGCCTCCTTCCATCCAATCATTTGAGTAAGGTTACCAAGGACAGAGCTATCCTCAATTTCTGCATACAAGAGAGGAAGTTGATTGATGTAGAGAGTATCATTTATGAATCTGTAGAAGCCACTGCTCATTCTAGCATTTCTATTGGACTTGGATTTCTATCTTTGATATATTATCTGTGTGAAAGTGTTGGAGTTTTTGCGGAGCTTTCTGAGGAAAAGCTCAAGTCTACAAAGCCTATAGGAAGAGAAAGTGTCAGTATATATGATTGACTGCGAGGTAAGAGTTCTACTGCACCTCCTCGTTCATTACCAACTTCTGGTAGAGCTTCTACTTCTAGACCTTCTACTTCTGCTGTTGAGCCACCATCTAGTTTCTGGGAATCCATGCATCATAAGTTTATGGAGCAGCAGAATGACTTATTTCTAACTCAATGTAGAGTATATACGATAGATAAGAAGATCGACCATCTTTTTGAGCACACCCATCAGAAGAGTGATTATGATGCTGAGTATTCTAAGTCCCTAGTTAAATTCCTGAAGGTTGATCATGTGTTCAGTTCCCTACCTGTCCTAGATTTTCACCGTATGTTGATCCGAAGGACGTTGAATTTTCTTTTGGTGACTATGATGACGAGGCTACAGACAGTGATTAGTAGCTTGATTGACCTCTTGAGATGTGTTGATTCTTTTTTTATTTTATTTCTCATTTTTTAGTACTAATTAGCCTAATTTTATTGTTTATTGTTAGTGTTAATTTGTTTGATTAGCTTTGTGTGAACTTTTTGATGTTGAGACTGTTTTAGATCATCTGATGTGTTAGGTATTTAAGATTGAAATATGGATGAATTTTTATTTTGCATGATAAATGTTTATTTCTGTTTAGCCCACTGATTAGTATTCTTAAATAGTTAGTAATATTGCATGTTTAAATAATAAATAATAATATAAAAAAAATTGTAGAAATTAACTCCTGCTCTGCAAACTTTTCTATATATGCTTAATTATTTTTATTACATAAATATTAAAGCATGTGTAGAAGTAGAAAATAGTTTTTCATTACTACATCATTATTGTACTATCGACATATTTTTTAGGTTGAGTGTTGTATTTTGAAAAGGGGTCGCCTACAGAAATTGGCGATGAATTTTAAATTTTAAATATAATTTTAAATATATACACATAATTTAGAAAGTAGCATTTGATTTTGAAAATAATTTTAAGTTTGAAAATTTTAAGATATGAAATCAAACTGATCTCACATCCCGAATAGTTTATATAAACGAGCACCACACCATAAACCATGTATCTATCCCGAAGAATAGACAGACTGCTTGATGATGGGGATCGATTAAATAAACTAGAAGATTTGTGACATCCGTTTGGTCTGTGAGCCAATTTTATAAGCCGACAAATTCTCCTGCTTAATATAAATGAATTAAGCAGACTTTATATTACCTGGGTTCTTAAAGTTCCCTATAAGGGCAAGCCCCTATAATTAATTACATCTTAATTGTCCAAAGATACTTAAGAAAACTCTCGATAATGATCAGTGGTTTTGCTCTCAAGAATTTCAAAGTTTAAGATTTTCAAGCAATTGAATTTTAGAAATTTCAATTGGGAATGGATCAAATTTAGAACAGTTATTTTAGGAATCCAATGGAAGAAAAGTAGGAGAAGATGAGGATCTAAGAAGAATCTTGGCAACTTCCCAAACTATCTTATTGTTTGGTTTCAATTTGAGAGTTTATTTCATATTGCAATCCTGCAAATTTTAATTAATTAGGACTTATATTTGCATGATATAATAACACAAATAGCCTCAAAGATGTGAGGGTTTATGTCATACCAAATGACTACCTCAGAATCCTAAGACAGGATTGGACTTAATTTGAATAAAATGATTATGCAAGTGCCTAACAAAAAAGTTGAGGATTTATGTTGCACTAGGAAAACTACCTCGAAATCCTATGGCTTGGTTATTTAAAACTAGGAAAGGTTTTGCTGATGTAGATTCCAGTTTTGCTGACGACGATGGCCTTGCTGCCCACTATGCTCCAAGCTCCTTATCGTTGCAGAGGTTTAGTTTTAGAAAGTGAAAATCAGGAGATGAGAGAAGTGTTTTGGCTTAGAAAAGTTTTAAGGCCCAAATGTCTTTAGTGTTTTATTAGGGGAATCATAAAGTTGATTATAACAACACCGGTTAAGATCCCATGGTTCCATCATTCCGGCACCGTTATTTTTATCGGATTCACTTAGTCCTGATGAATTTGCTAAACTCAACTGAATGAGTTCCACACTTTCATTTAGACCGTGGGAAATCCCGTTAGCGACACCTAGGTTACATCATCCGAGGGATTCCCGATCATCCGACAAGACGTTTTAATTTAGTTATTGTTGTAGTTTTGTTGTTCTATTTGTGATTAAATTTTGAGTTGTTTTATATTTTTTGAATGTTGTGGCGGTGGATTTTATCTTTTTGTGATTTTTAATTTAGTTTTGTGTTTCAGTTTTGTGGTTATCCTAAAGGTTTCAGTTTTCATGCAACAATCATGTTTATCATGCAAGAAAAGTAAAGCACAGTGCAGGTAAATAAGTTGCAATAAAGTAAATTGCAATAAAGTAAATTGCAATAAAGTAAATTGCAATAAAGTAAAAGCGTACCTGGATGGTCTTCTCATCATTCCAAGCTGCACTTAAAACACATGTTAGAACATTTAAATATTTGCAACAAGTACCTAGGTAAAGCTAAGGACAAGGTTTTAATTGTCTACGAAGATCATAATCCTACTGCTAGTCAGTTCCTATGACGTCTAGGTTCTTTGTATTTTGTGGATGATTTTCTTCACCAAAGAATAATTAAGTTCAATAATTCTTCTTAAAACACCTCATTGTATTGAGGAAGTGCTTAGAACGAGTTCTAAACAACTTTTCAATACTTCTGAGATTATTTAGAGTATAAATGAACTTTTATTGTAAAGATGAATCAAACATCCAGAAATTTTTAGTTAAGTTTTAACTCTTGCTCAGTGAACTTAGAACATTTGATTATCCCATGAATGAAGTGACACCTCGCTTGATGCTCCATTTAAGAGTTATAATGATAAAAGTCTTTAGGGGCAAATCAATTTATTAAGAATTTCAACGATTTAAAATTAGAATTAATGTTTTAAGGTGATTTAATTTAGTTATAAAATTTTAATAAATTTAAGTTTGGAATAGTGTTCAAGTTGTTTTATTCTTAAGTGTTTTAAACTATTTGAATTGAAAGAGGAATTTAAATTATTTAATTTAGACTTTAATGATTTAATTTTAATTTAATTGCAATATTTTAGATTAACTTTAAATTGGTTTGATTTTTTTATTAAGAATTTTTTTAAAAAATTGATTTTGATGCTTCAAGGTTGTTTTAAATTTGCTTTCAAGTGATTTTTGAAATTAATTTTTTTTATTGTTTTAAATTTATTTCAATTTAATTATCAAGTTATTTAATATTTTAAGTTTTAATTTAATTATGGGTTACCTTTTCTTTATTATTAATTTATTAATTTCAATTATCATCTTATGTTTAATTAAGAATTAAATATAATTAAAGTGATTCATTTGAGGATTTTAGTTTAAGTGATTATAGTCTCTCTAAATTATATCCCCATTTTAATAATCCAAATTTTTTAATTATTCTTCTAAAATTCAAATTATTTAATTAATTAATGTTTCATTTTTTTTGGTTTATTAAAAGTGATCAATGAGTTCCTACCCTTTTATTTTCCAAAATTTCAATCATCTAAGAAAGAATTAAGATCAAATATCCCCCCCCTTTTTATTAAACCTAAAGTTTTAATTAAGGGTTAAAATTCTTAATTGTTAATATGCCCTTTTAAGCTTAATTATTTCATAAGTTATCAAATTGAGCTCAAATGAGCTTGAAATCTTTTATGCTACTTCACTCACATGTCAATTAAGACATTAGAGGAGAAAATGTAATTTTCCTTTTTTTAATTTAACTTATATATTTATTTGAATAGAAAATAGAGATTTTCAATGGAAACTCAACAACATGACCAAGGTAAGGTTTCTATCGTTAAGAAAATTATGGGATGTTCCGAATGACCAGAGGACCACTTGGACCAATTTTAGTGATTTTTTGAATTATATGTTATTTATTATAATTATTTTAACTTTTGGAGTATTAATCAATTATAAAATGAAATGAAAGTTGAAAAATGAATTTTATATTTTTCATAAATCTCTCTAACCTCAAGGAGTTCAGAGAAACAAATTTTATAATTTTCTGAATTTTCTTTGATTTATTAGAATTAATTTAGTGACAATGTTGAAAAATATATTTTTAATATTAAAAATTGTCTTAAGGTTTTAAAATTCAATATCTTTACTTTGAGGCTTAGGAAAAATATTTAGTTTGTTCTTATGTGATTAGGATGTGAAATATGACATTTTTATGATTTTTAATATTTTTGTGATTTTTATTATTTTTTTAATTATTAAAATATTAAAGTAAGGTGGAAAATAAAGATTTTTACAAAATTCCAATTTTAATTTTTTTTTACTCCTCTGATATCATAGAGCCCACAAAACTAATTTGGTGAATTTTTGAAAGGTTTTTTTAGAGTTATGAATTTTTAAAGTTTAATTTTACTCATGTGACCTAATTAATCCATTTAGTGAGGTTAAACATTTCCAATTGATTCCAAATTTTGATGTGAGGTCCCACTAATCCTAAAGATCAGTAGAGAATTATTTTCAAGTTCTTTTGATGTGTGGTTAACCCTAATTAATTAAAGTTCAGTTTTGAGTAATTAGGCCAATTAGGGTTATTCTTAATGAATTAACTCAAAACATAATTATCCTAGGGTCCTCCGGTCCTAAGAAACTTCCCCAAATTTTCCTAGAATTTTCTAAGCAATATGCTAATTAATGGAATTAAATTACCAAAAACAGTGACATAAACTTGAAAAATACATAACTTACCATAGGGATAGCCTCGACCTTGAAAAATTCGGGGAATGTTCCCAAGATCAGAGGCTTCAAAAGCCCTATGGTCTCATGCCATGGTGAATTGTCTATGCAAATGGAGAATTAAAATACTGAAATGAGTAAATAATTAATTAAAAATAAAATACTCATCAAATTAAATCAATTCTTTTTCCACATTATTCTTCTTTGTTCACTGAGCAAGAGAGTATTTTTATTTTATTTTTGTGATTTTTCTACACAATGATATGGATTTTCTAAGTTTCAGGCATTTAATTAAATCATAAATTCCATATTTACCTACTTATCTGACTCAGTGCCACGACAACCTTAGCGTATTCAAAGCTCCACACGGCTCACTCCCATTCGCTGCCACCATCCGACTCAGCGCTACGCGGCCAGCGTTTCACTTACCATTACCTGGTCTGACGCAATCTGAGCCGTCCAGTCGATACACAGTCGATACACGCTCGATCCAACGGCGGCTGATCGTTGTCTCCGACTGGTGTGCACCCGTGACCGTCCACACTCAAACCCTAATATCTCCCTCGTTTCTCAATGGATTTTCGTGTTCTCATACTCTATGGATTCGTCTGGATTCGTCTTGAAGAGACGAACACATCCATATGGTTTACATGCTATGAAATTAACTCAAACAAAATGGAGAATCGCTGGAAGCTCGGGTTAAAGAGAAGTCTCCATACCTTGGTTCAGGAGGTGAGGCCTCGACTGAATGTTCTCGGCACGTTCGTTGGAGCTGGAAGAGCCTAGGGATGAAGCCTCTGGCCCTGGTGAAAGATCTAAGAATGAAAGTGACCAGGCCCGATTTCAGACTTTGGAGGCTAGAGCAATTGGGTAGCCTGGAGAGGGGGCTTTCACTGGGGAACTCCTTCTCTTGGTCTTGTACAGGTGTGGGCGAGTTTAATTTGATTTTGGTGGAGCTTTGAGAGATGTCCTGTTTTGGCTCGAGAATCGAGCTCGAAAATTAAGCTCGATCAATGGGATTTAGGGCGAGGAGAACGAGTGGGGATGGATTGCTCTCGGCTAGGGGAAGCTCGCGAGGAGTTTGGAGGGATTCTATGAAGGTTGATTTCAGCCAACCTTTTGGTCGAGAGGGGTGGTCGGTTTCAATAGCCATGGTCAGGGCTTCCCAGGGGCAATTGATGGCTGGGATCAGTTGCTTAGGGGAGGAGATGAATAGCCGTGGTGGCCAATTGGAGTGGGGCAGCTCAGGAGGTGAGAATTTAAAATTTGGCTCATTCTAAGCTCTTCGGCCATGGCGTTTTCCGGCGGCCTGGTGGCTGGCCGGCCAAAGTCAGGTCACCATCTGACTCAGGGGAGTCAGGGCTGGGGTTTGCTGCAGTCAATTGCCTTTGGACATGTGTAAAGGATTGGATTTATGTGGCATGGGGAGAGGGTGATTTTGGGTCCAAATGGGTCAACCTATGGATTTGGGTTAGGCTCACCCCCCATGACCTGATTTGGGCTGAAGGGGATCAGTTGGGTCAGCCTCACATGTGTGGTGAAGTCCCCATCAAGGATTATTTGGATTAAATTTAGGTTAAGGGGAATCATGTAATGGGTTAATGACTTTTAGGGAGTGCTTAAAGGATCTCCTCCTTTTGCCATTTAGGGAGTGATGACAAGTCTATGGCTCCTCCTGGCTTACATATGGCTCGGGCATGGCTCCATGGCTTGGCTCATTTACATGAAAGTGGGTTAGTTGGAGTTTTGAAAAGTTTGGATTCTTTTGATGGGATTTGTCACGATGCTACAAATGGGTTGATTTCATGATTATTTAAGACTTTGGTCAAATAGTATTATCAAAGGAATGATGAAGAAAAGGTTTCATGTGGGCTTGGGAATGGATTTTTGGGCTTTTAGATTTGGTGAAAATGGGCTTTTAGAATGGTTTAAGAGAGTGGGCCTTTAGGTTTGAAAACAAATTGGTGGATGGAAATTTTGTGAAAGATTGGGCCAAAGAAATGTTGGGTTTAGTTTAGGGATGTGTCATGAGTGATTTAAAACAAATTTGAGGTGATTTGGAGTTGAATTGGCTTTGATTTGAGACTTTTTTGGTAAAGGGGCTAAAGTGGGTCAAATTGGGCTAACTTGAGCTAAGGTTGGGCTAATGTTAGTTTTAATGTAAAATTAATGTTGAGAAATGTTTATGGGAGTGTTACAAAGAGTTTTCAACTTTGGTTGGGCTTTGATTTTGGGATTTGGGCCCACTTGGGTTCATGGCGAGTTTACGCCAAAATTAGGGATTTTTGGTTTGGGTTAGGTTTGGGTGGAGTTTAGGTTCAAATTTGGGGCAAATGAAGTTAGTGTTATGTTTTTGGGGATGCTAGTGATGTTTTAGAAAAGGTTTGGGGCTAGTTAGGGTTGAGTTGGGAAGTTTGGGTTAAGTTTAGGTTTTGGGCCAAAATTGGTTTTTAAGCTTCAAATTGAAATTGGATCCAAATGTCAATCAAATTGGACTTGGATTTGGTCTAGAATGATATTGAAGATATTAAATGGAAGTTTAAGACTGAATTGGATCAAAATTAGGATCAATTGGGTTGATTTGGTTTGATATTGGGACCATTTGGGTTAAAAATGGGTCAAATTGGGGGTTTTGGAAAAAGTTGGCTAAATTGACAAAATTGGCTTATGGTGTAGTTAAACAAAATGAAATTAGGAATATTTGAGATTTTCTTGAATTTTTTGGGAATTTTCTGAATTTTTGGATTTTTTTGGTTAAAAAGGGCATTTTGGGTATTTGGAGGGTATTGGGGGGTATTTTTAGAAATTTTGGTATATTTGGCTAAGGATGATAAATTTGAATAGTGGGAAATTTTAAGGATTGGTTTTGAGAAATTTTGGGTAATTTAGGTGATTTTGGCAAATTTTGGGTAGTTTCAAGGGCATTTGGTTGATTTGGTGGGTGTAGGGTCCCGGAGGTCAAAAATTGAAATTTTGGAAAAAATAAAGATTGATCAAGTTTGAGTTGAATAAAATCACTTTGGTTGAGCCATGAAGCCATATCAAGCCCATAAGAGCCATGAGAGGACTCATTTGAGGCATTCACTATGTTGTTCCTAACCCTCTTAGCCAAGAGCCTAGGGGTTATGGTCCATCCATTTGAATTACCTACATGAGTCAGGAAGTCAAGCTAGGTATGAATGATTTTAGGATTTGGAATGTGTGTGAAAGTTTAATGTATGCAGGTTAACCCTCACCAGACCAGGCCACCCAGGGTAGTCCTAAGGCCAAAGAGTCCTATAGGGAACTCATCCTTTAAACCTCCACATTTGATCTTAACACTCCAAGTGACTTAGGGGTTTACAATCAAACTTGTGGGGTTTGCAGGTAGTTAAGAGGTGTTTGAATTTCTACGTGGTGGGTTCCATTTCTAGTCCTCTAAGATAGTCAATGGGAAAGCCTAAGGCTATATCCTAAGTACTAAGGAGAGAGAAGAGAAAATACCTCATCAAAAAAGAGGTCAACAAATGGACCCCCAATAGGTGTGGTGTGCTAACCAAGCAGACCACGCGTATTGGCATTGAATGAAGAGATCAACAAAACCAACACAAACATCTAAGTGACACACTTAGAACAGAGTAGAAACAAATTTTCGTTGGGGAGTGTCGAGTATATCTCCAAGACCGGAGATCCCTGAACTCTCGCTGGGGAAAAGAAAATGAGGTGAATTCCAGATCATAAGATCTGGGGAAATTTGATTTAGATTTCATTTCATTTTCTATTATGAGTTTTTTAATGTGTGAGTTTAGATTTAGATTTGTTCTGAGTTTCAATTTCGGTTGAGGTTTAATTTAAAATCAATTTAAGGAAATCTGGATTTGAAATGAGAATTGGAACCTAGGTTTCAACCTCGGGATTGCGAAGAGAACTGGAATTTAGTTACTAGCCTCGGAGTGAGAATCAGAGTTTAAGTATTGATTGAAAAGGATGAGAATCAGAATTTAGGTACTGATCTCGAAATAAGATCTGGAATTTGGTACCAGCCTCGGAAGGAGAGAGTTGAAATTTGGTATCAATCTCAGGAAGAGAGTTAGAATTTGGTACCAACATCAAAAGTAGAGAACTGGATTTTGGTACCAGTCTCGAAGGTTTAAAGAGTTGAAACCCGAAAGAGAGTCGGAATTTGGTACCAACCTCGAAAGGAGAGAACTGGAATTTAGCACCAGTCTCGAAGGATTAAAGAGAACTGGAATCCGGTTCCGATCTTGAAGGTTTAAAGAGAATAGGAATCTGGTTCCAGTCTCGAAGGTTTAAAGAGAACAAGAATCTGGTTCCAGTCTCGAATGTTTAAAGAGAACAGGAATTTGTTTCAGTCTCGAAGGTTTAAAGAGAATTGGAATTTGGTTCCAGTCTCGAAGGTTTCAAGAGAACTAGAATCTGGTTCCAGTATCGAAGGTTTAAAGAGAACTGGAATCTGGTTCCAGTCTCGAAACTTTAAAGAGAACTGGAATTTGGTTCCAGTCTCGAAAGTTTAAAGAGAACTGGAATTCGCTTCCAGTCTCGAAGGTTTAAAGAGAACTGGAATCTGGTTCCAGTCTTGAAGGTTTAAAGAGAACTGGAATCTGGTTCCAGTCTCGAAGGTTTAAAGAGAATTGGAATCTGGTTCCAGTCTCAAAGGTTTAAAGAGTTGAAATTTGGTATCAACGTTGGGAAGAGAGTTGGAATTTGGTACCAACCTCGAAAGGAGAGAATTGGAATCTGGTTCCAATCTCGAAGGTTTAAAGGGTTGAACTTTGTTGTGGAGATTTGAGTTTAGCGGAAGATTTGGAATGAGACGTCAAAGTGTTTCATGTTCCACGAGGATCGATCAAAGTCTGATTATTTGGCGAAGGATATGAATCCATGCCATTTGAACCAAATCGAAAATTTTCGTGGTTCTGTGTCAGTAGATTCAGTCGACCTTCTCAAAAGAGGGAAAGAAATATGGAGAGTCAAAAAGAGATTTGAGAATAGCCGAAGGCTAGGGATTTCAGATTCAGGAATTTGTCTTAGTCGCTTGTTGTGACTTGATTTTAGCTTGATTTTCAATTTAGGGTTCACATTTATTTGGGGTTCGTTTTGACATTCAGATTTTTTTAAAGAGTTCTCATTTATTCTTATTTTCCCTTTGTTCTTGTTAACCTCACTTTTGGTTGAGGTCTAGTCTCTCTTTAGAATAGCCTAGGGTCTAGCCATAGGACTCTCCTGGTGACTTTCTTAGAGGACTAGTCATGGAACCCTTTCCATAGAAATTCAAAACTCTTCTTGCTCCACTAGGGGGTTTTCATATGCTTAAGGCCTAACCTCCACCTTTTGGTAGGAAAGAAGGCAAGCATAAGGAATCCTAGGGGAAGTCTCCTATAGGTGGTCAGACCTTAGGATTTTCCCTGAGGGAGGGCTGGAGATCACCACTTATACACTTCACATTCACAACATCACACTGCACATCCTAATTTTTACCCTGAACTCTTTGGAAACTCATGTTGATAGCCCAGCCCTAAGTCTATGACTAAGTGGTGTGGACCAACACATAGAGGACCAAATGAGGGTAACCCTCGATCTATAACTCAATTTAAACCACTACATCCTACTCACCTTGAAGCCACCTTCAAATTTACAAAATTTCAATTTTTGGCCCCTTTGCCCCTAAATAACCCTGAACTACCCAAAATACCCAAAATTTCCAAAATTACCCACATTCACCAAAATCCCCCAAAAATCATTCCAAGATATTCCTTACCACTCAAATTGACCATTCATGACCAAAAATTCAAAAATTTCCAAAAAATACCCCCCAATACTCTCAAAATACCCAAAATACCCTTTTTGCCTAAAAATCCCCAATTTTATTTTGTTCAACTACAATATGGGCCAATTTTGGCCAAATTAATACACTTCCAATCCAAAATCCCAACTTGGCCCATTTAACCTAAAGGTGCCTAAACCAAACCCAATCTTGACCCAATTGACCCCAATTTTCATCAAATTCAATTCTAAACCAAAATTCAACATCCCCAATATCAACTAATACCAAATTCAAGTCCAATGAGACCCACATTTGAATCTAATTCTACTTGAAATCAAAATCCCCAATTTTGCCTAAATAACCCAAAACTCCTAAAGTGACCCAATGTCAATCAATTCCTCCCAATTTTCAATTCCAAACTCTTTATAACACCTCCTTAAACTGAATTGGATCATCAATTTCCCATAATTTGAGCTCAGGTTCTACCCAAATCCATTTTGGACTAAAGAAACCCCAATTTTGACCCAAGCTGAACACTTGTTTTAGATCCACCAAATTGACCCTCTAAACCTTGTCAAAACCATTTTATGTCTTCATGAAAATTCTTCTAGACAACCATCTACATTTTTGTTGAAAACCTCTGAACCCCATTCCCACTCAAACTCAAGATAACTTGACCTGAACCCAACATGGTCCAAAATAATCAAAAAATCCAATCTATGCCAAAATTGAACCTCCAAATAGGCTCAAAATCATTTTATTTCTTCATGAAAAATCTTCATTACATTTATATGAACAATATTGGTCAAGGCACCTAGACCCCATTCTCACTCAAATCCAAGTTATGTTAGCCCAAACCCAAATGAACCTAATTGAACTAATAATTCAAATAAACCTAAATTAAACGAAAATTAATCAAATTAGTCTCATGGCAGCCCTAAAATCAATATATATATATATATATATATATATATATATATATATATATATATATATATATATATATATATATATAATAATAATAATAATAATAATAATAATAATAAATATAATAAATAAATGAAATAAAAAAAAATATCCCTCCTCCATATCTCTCCTCCATGCCTCTCTCCTCACCTCTCCCTCACCCTACCCGCCACCTCACCCTACCCACCTCACCTCCTCCTTACCCTCACCACACCTCCACCTCATCTCTCCATTACTCCCCCTTGACTCCCTAGCCGTGAGCCTCATCCTAAATCCCTCTCATAATCTCACTTACACTCCCTTACACAAACACTTACACATTTCCTCATTCTCCCCCCCAAACTCCTTCTAGCCGTGAGCCTCTCTTCTCCTTCTCCTCCTTCTAAGCTAGCCACAATCACTCACTTCCTCTTTTAGCCAAGGTTTCCAACAAGTGCTTCTCCAAGGCAAGGTAACATCTTCCCCTCTCTCTACTTTTACTTTTAATTCAAAATTTCTTAAAGGGAAAAGTTCATCATCATGTTTATATTTAGATTGAAGATTTAAGACACACATACATGTATTTTCTTTAAAAATTCTTCTTCCTCTACATAGGTTTAAAATAAAAATTATGTGTTAATTATTACAAATCTTCGCACCATGTATGCTTTCCCATGTTTAGCCTTAGGGATTTATTTTCTTTTTCATGCAAGCTATCTACATGTATATCTTCATGTGTAGGTTATCTTCATGCTATTTAAATTTTTATTCATGCAGAGGCTTAGGAATTCTTTTATTTATGCAAAGTTATATAGCTAGTTTTAAATATTTACAAATCTACCCCCTAACTGTACTAACTTGAAAAATAAGATTTAAAATCTAAAAAAACAAAAAAATTAACATAAAGGAAAGAAAAAATAAAAGAAAGAAAAATAAACATAAAGAGAAAAGAAAATAAAAATAGGAATAAAATAAAATGAAAGGGAATGAAATAACATATAAATAGAATAACTACATAAATTATACATAAGTAAATTAGTAATATAAATGTAAATATAATATATGTACTAAATAATATATAAATTAATGTTAAATATATTGTAAATAAATTATAATACACTAAATAAATAATGTTTAAAATAATGTAAATAAATTATATATAAATAAGTGACATTATAAAAATAATCTATACTAAATTTAAATAAATACTACTAAAGCATAAATAACTAAATAAAGGATAATACTATATATATGTAAATTAATAATAACAATATGTAAGTAATAAAAATAATATGATAAGAATAAAATAAATAATTATAAACCTAAAAGATAATGAAAATAAGAGAAAATGATAATATTAATAAAATAATAATTGTATATATAAAAAAATAAGTAAATGCCATTCTTTTTAAAAATAATATAAATAAATAATAATTCTAATAGTTTTAAATAAAGGATAATAATTTAAAAATAAATGAAAGGATAATGCAAGAGAGAGAATGTTTAAAAAGGTTTATAAATAGATAAATAAATAATAAAATAGGTAAATAAAAACATCATTCTTTTTAAAATAATCTAAATGTAAATATACTTGTAAATAATAATTTTAAGAAATAATAACTTAATATAAATGATAAAAACCTTAAATAAAGAAAAGAATAATTTAAGAGAGAGAAAATAAAGTCTTATAAATAAATAAATAATAATAAAAATGATAATAAAAAATAATGTGAATTAATAATATAAATTAATAATGATAAATCAATAATATTTAAGTGATAAAAATGTACATATAATTAATTAAAATAAAATAACTTATAAGGGATAATAAAAATAAATAATATATATATATATATATATATATATATATATTTTTAAGGGAAACGAGCTACAAGGCTCCCTACATGTAGAATTAAAGGAGTGAAGTTACAAAATATCCCCTATGGGAACAAACATGACTCAATACAATTTCACACCAAAAGGGAAAAGTAACTAACCTAAATGTAAAAAAGACCTATCCCAAAAAAAATGTGCCCAATAAACACATAACCCAATGACACTCCCCAAGGAGTAATGGGCTGATAGTAGGAGATTACCAACATCCAGCCAACTAGAGAACTGCAGCCAGGAGAAAAAACAGAAGGCCAAAAACCAACCATGCTCGAATTATTTCCTCCCAGTCCTAATTTGGGGAAGGCTCAGTTTGTCTCCAGCAATGAGCAAGTTTAACTCATAATTTGGGGTAGTGGATACCCTCACCTGCTGAGAGGAAGCACCCTTACTTGCCAGCCAGTGGGCAACTTTGTTTCCTTCCCTAAAAATTGCAGAGAAGGTAATCTGAGGGGATGAGAACTGTTGAATCTGGTGGATCCAGTAATTGTGCCTCCAAGAGGAACCACACTCCAGATGTAAGTTATGAACAAGAGTAGTGGAATCAACTTCAATCCAGAGGTTAGACCAGTGAACAGAATGTGCTAGCTGCAGGGCATAAAGGACTGCAATGTACTCAGCTTCCATTGCATCCATAGCTAGTACAGGAGCATAGAAATAAAGAAGACAGTGACCATAGTGATTTCTGAAAATGCCCCCAACACTAGCTTTCCCATTTAAGAAACTGCCATCAGTGTTAATTTTAATAGTTGGTCTAATGGGGGGAAGCCAATTAACCAATAGGACCTTGGGGGCAGGAGTAGAGGAAGTTTGTAAATCAATGTTTAACAGGTTGGTGAAGCCTTTGTGATAGATGATTTTGTGTAGATAGGCTTTGCAGTTTTTGGCCACTTTGGTAGAAGAGGCAGCAATACCATTAAATTTGGCATTGTTCCCGGCCATCCACAGAAACCAGATGACAATGAGATGGATAGTTTGAATATGCTTGCTATTCCCTCTAACTAGAGATCATTGAATTCTTCCAGGTGACAATTCTTAATGCACTCGCTATCGGATAACTGATGCCAAACTGAACTGGAGAAAGAGCAGTTGAAATACAAATGGGGGATGGATTCCTCCTGAGAATTGCATAAGACACACTTGGAAGGGCCTCTAAGCCCTTTGAGCTTCAGAATGTCATCTGTGGGAATTAATCTGTGGAGAGTTCTCCAACAAAGGAAGGCCATAGATGGGGACAGAAATTTATTCCAAACAGCTAGATGCCAAGGCACAGGAGTCCACTGGTATAGGGTGTTATAGAAGACTTTAGAGATGCTTTGATGTTGATAATTGGGCCTGCAGATAGAGTCGGAGCGCTTCTAGTAATTTTGATGGTAGAGATCGGAGAAGTCGAATAGTCTTGGAGAATGGCTTAGAGGTGGGGAAGAGACCGGGTTATGCCCCTCCCAGAAGTCAGAAACTTTAGAAGAATGATCAAGATGTGGGCTTCTAGCAACCAGCCATTCTTTGGGGCACCAATTATCAAGCCAGAAGTTGATTTCTCCCCTTCCCAAATTCCAGATATATAAGTCCTCAGCTGTCTTTCTAACATTAAGAAGTTTGACCCAGGTTCTAGAATCCCCCAATTTTCTTTCCACCTGGGAGGGGTGAGAAGATCTGCAGTATTTCCCCATCATGAACTTAGCCCATAAAGAGGTTTGGGCCCTGAAATGTACCCAGAGTTTGCAGAAGTTGACTTGTTGGATGTGTGGGAGACCTTTCAGTCCCAGGCCACCTGCAGCAGTTGGTTTAGCAACAGTTTGCCAAGAGGTCCAGTGCGGTTGCTTATTCCGGCCAGACCAGAGAAACCTGTTAAAAGCCCTCTCCATCTGTAGTTGGGTACTTTTCTTCATAGTGACCATTTGGAGTAGGTATGAAGGGAAAGTGGTCAGGATACTCTTGAGAAGGGTGATCCTACCACCATTAGATAAAAAGGAGATGGTCCAGCTGCTAAGTTGTGAGTTAATCTTGGCAATGATATCATCAAATTGTATTTGTTTGGTTCTGCCCATGGTGAGGAAAGCTCCTGTGTATTTCGGAGGAGGAGAAACACATTTGAAGCCGGTGTAGTTCAAGATCCAAGTGCTTGACTGGGCTAGTTGTCAAGTTTGAGAAAATCAGTCGACACTTATCGATATTGAACACCATACCTGATTGTTGTTGAAAGGAATCCAAACATGTTTTAACCTTCTTAACAGCTGCTTTGTGAGCACTGGAAAACAACATGATATCATCAGCATAAATCAGGTGGGTAATGGAGAAGTTGGATCTGTGATGGAACCTTGCATAAGGTTTGTTCAGCAACTCATGATCAACCATCTTGGAGAAATAGTCCACTGCAAGGATGAAGATAGTGGGAGATAAGGGGTCACCTTGCTGTAGACCTCTAGTGGCTTTGAACTTGCCTCTAGCAGAACCATTAATTAAGATGGAATGTTCATTGGAGTGGAGCCACCTTGAAATAAAGTTACAGAATTGGTGATTAAATCCTCTAGCAATCAATACATCAATGATAAAATCCCAATTTATAGTATCATATGCTTTTTGTATGTCAAGTTTATAAATCAGAGTTGCCTCCCTATGGACTTTATTTAAATCCAAAAGGAGTTCTTGTGCCAACGAGAACATTATCGATAATTAATCCGCCTTCGACAAAGGCGGATTGATTCAGCCGATAATGTTATCCAAATGAGGTTGGAGTCTTCCCACCATGACTTTCGTCGATTACTTTACTAATCACGAAGTGAGGCTAATGGGTCTAAAGTGTTCCCATCTTTGCAAGGTAGAGCTTTTGGAATCAGTACCATGCTAGAAGCATAGAAATAGCTAGGCAGGGATTGTCCTTGGAAGAAACTTTGGACAGGAGCAACAACATCCTCCCCCACCAGATTCCACTCCTTCTTGTAGAAGTCAGCAGTGTAACCATCTGGGCCTGCAGTTTTAGATGGGTCAATTGAATTTAAAGCCATCCAGATCTCCTGAGCTGAGGGTATGGATGTGAGTTGTAGATTACTGGTGTATTGGTACTTCTCATGGAACATAGAATAATCAATGGGTTTCCTGCACAAGGGGTTGTGATTGAGGAGCTTTTCAAAGTATGAGACAAGCATCTAGCCCAATCTCATTATCATCAATTAGCATTCTCCCATCCGAGGACAAAATGGAGTGAATGGTGTTGCATTTTCTTCTATATTTGATACGAGCCCGATAAAATCGAGTATTTCCGTCCCCATGAAGGAAATGGTTAAATGCGACTTTTTGTTTCGTATACCGATCCAACTTCTCGCAGCTAGTAAGTAAATTCGGCTAGTGCGAGTAGAACATATCTTCGAGTTCAAGTCCAGCTTCAACAAGCAGCCTTCCACTTTAGACAAGTTCCTCTCGCCTTCATTAACAAGACGAAGAAAATCCCCAATGGAAGTCCAAGCTCCATTTTCTAAGGGCTTTACTTAAATTGTTCTCGCAAAGTATACTTAGCTTAGTTAATGGATCAGTCGGTCCTCACAAATCCAGATGATCCTTTACCACATTATGAAAACCCTCATAAGTGGACCAAACATTTAAATATCTCGAAGGGAGGGGGAGTATTGGAGCAGCTAGGAGAGGTTATGGAGATGAGGAGGGGCCTCGTGATCGGATCCGGAGAAGTTTAGATGAGTAACATAAGTTTGAAGCCAACTTGTAAGCCAATCATTATTCACCGGGACCCCGTCAAGTCTCTCCCGCATTTTACCCCTCTTCCAAGTGAACCGAGATCCTCTAAAGCTAATGTCAAAGAGGTTGGCAGAGCAGTGATATTATCATTGAACATAGTCATATCGAGAAGCTTGGGAGGTCCGCCTCCTTTCTTCTCACAGGTAGACCCAATGTCGTTGAAATCACCTCCAACTAACCAAGGTGAATGTAATCGTAAACCGATCTCATGAAGCCGGTCCCATAACAATTTTTTGTCGCCTCTATTGCAGCCACCATAGACAAAGGTTGCAGTGCCATGTCTCCCATTAATCCGAAAAGAAGAGTGAATAAATTGTCCGTTGTCAATGAGAACAGTCCATGAAACCTCTTTTCTCGCGAAAACCCAAATTTTGTTGTTGCAATTAAGCATAATGAGAGAATCCATGTAATTTGCTGATAATCTTCCGTGGACACTTGTGAACTAGTGGTTCCAAAATAGAAATGCACCAAAATTTATATTTTTTGTTAAGATACAAAAGCCTTTTAAAAGTTAGGGGATTAAGCAATACCCCTAATGTTCCAAATTAGGAAACTAATCATAGATTAGGTAAAGGGATGAGGGAAGACCGAGATCTAGATCTAGATCTACCCCCGGTTAAAGAATTGCCGACCGGCTTCCCCACGTAAAGAGGAGTACCCGCCTTCCGAACTTCGTAAAGAGCCTTTTTTCTCGTTTCTTGGAGATCTATGCGAGCCATTTGCCTTCCAAATCGATTGCATCCGATTAACTTCAACTCGAGTGGGGACCCGTGGGTCGGTTAGTCGCTCGATTGATAGAGTGGGTGTGATCATTCCGACTTCCAATTCCTCCTTTCTACACCGGCCAGTGGGACCAGCAGTAGTAGGGAAGCCGATTCATAAACCGGTAGGGGGAGGGGTTGTTCAAGGAGGGCATTACCAAGCACCAAAGTGATAGGAGAAGCAAGGTGAATTGGAGCTTGTGGAGGGGAAATACCAGCTGGTCCCCGAGAAGTCGGAAGAAATTCAAGCAGATCCGGAAGCCCCGCATCCCGATTAGCAACAAGCAGCTTCATGTGAGGAAATTTCAATCGTAGTTTTACCGGTGTTACGAACTTTTCGCTAGGAGGGTGGAGTCTAAAACATTTCTCATTGGTATGTCCAAACATTTTACAATGAGAGCAGAAGTAAGGATTTTGTTGCATAATGACTTCTTGCCATTGTCCCTCACTGGCAGAACCAATCCAGATCTTGTGGACCATAGGCAAGGTAATGTCCCTCTCAACTTGAATTCTAGCTGCTTCAGGTTTAGCCTTATTTAGAGTTTCAAGCATCAAGTCTTAGGGGTGTGCCAAGAGATCTACCAATTTGGAATAGTGCTGTTTGGTTGAAGTACCTATAGGGAAGATTTGGTAATTTGAACCAAATAGGAACAATGGGTGGGTCTTTGCTGGGATCAAAGTTGGGGGTCCACTTGATGATTTTCATTTCCACCCCAGCTATGTTAACAACTTGTTTAGCAAACAGGAGTGCATAATCCTCTTTATTAGTGAAGTTAATTAGCAAATGTCTCCCATCTAAAAGTCCAATTTTCCAATTGCCATTGAAGTTAAGGGATGCAAAAAAAATTTCTGACACTTTCCATTTTTGGGTGTCCTAGCATGAATTTGCCAATCAGAGAAAGTTTCACCTCCTCATCCAAAGCTGACAGTTCTTCATCAGTGAAAATAACAGCAAGGCAACCTTCTTTAACTTCAAGTGGGTGAATGAAAGGGCAGGATATCTTCCCTACAGCAGCCTCATGAAGGTTTTGGGGGAAAATGAGTTTAGAGGGGTCACGAGTCGAAGGGGCATTGCCAACCACTCCGAAGCATAAGTGGCTTTAGCCCAACTTAAGTTGGTTTCCAAATCAATTGGACAAGCCATGGGGAAGCCCGATCGGGAAACCCCCACCGGCGAGGAGGCGGGAGAAGAAACCAAGTGGGACAAACCGGAAAAGTGAAACGGAAAAGACCACAAAGAACAAAGAGAACCTTACGAGTAAGAACAAGCAGGATGTGGAGCTCGGCAAGCAAGCAATGGAACGAGTAAAATTTTGAAAAGGAAGAGCCCGGAAGACTCAAACAGACGGAAAAGTGACCAAATCACAAAACCAAACTTCACAAAAGGCCAAAGTGGGAGGAACCAAGACCGAGAACCCACCGGAGAACTCACTCGAGACTTAGCCGCGTACAGGTCATGGTCGAAACCCTAGCAGAGCAAAATCCTTACCGATCGCCATATTAATACATATATATATATATATATATATATATATATATATATTTGGGGGAAGGAGCTACTCTTGGCTCCCTACATGTTGATTTAAAAGTATGAAGTTACAAAAGAGATCCCACGAGGAAGAATTAACCCACTACAACTCCACACCAAAATAAGAAACGAGACTAAGTAAGTGAAAATACACTAGAAAGTAATCGGCCACTCCCAAAATCAGCCCGAAGAAAAACCCAAAAAGAAAATAACCAAATAAAAGAATAGTAAATGCACCTACGATAACTATAAACGACTTATAGCAGAGTCTTGGGAGAGTAACAATACTGGGACATTACTCCAAAATTCCGAAATGAGGAGCTTGGAAAGAGTCGACTCGGATGAGATGATGAAGTTGGGGAGGTAGAGTAGAAGAGACCATTATCTCTTGGGAAGATAAGGCTTTTTCAACGAATCCAGTTAGCGGTGTCCGTTACCTTCTCCGAAAATAAAATTAAATTGAACGATGAGTCGGGGCAAGCAAAGATCTGATTTTGTAAAACCAAGTGGAATGGTGCCAAGGAGGGAGAAGGTCATTCTGAAAGTACTGAAATAAGGTAGAAGAGTCTCCCTCCACAATGATAGATGACCACTGAAAGAGTGTAGGAATGTGAAGAGCCCAAAAATAAGCGACCAATTCAGCTTCCAATAGATCGAGTCACAGTAGTAGGAGCCCTGGAAGAAGAGTAAACCTTTCCCGACATGGTCTCCGAAAATGCCTCCAATGCCAGCAAACCGATTAGTGAAGGCACTATCGGTATCGACTTTAATAAAAGGAGGGCTAGGAGCTTTCCAAAAGATCTTAATGACTTTGTGAAGCATAGGTCTATTGGCGGACAAGGATGGTCAGTAGGATGTTTGGAAAATTTTTAACGTAAATCAATTTTCGGATAAAAGTGAGGCAATGGGTAACTACCCTATCGACTTTATGAAGCACCCCATCATACTTAACCACATTTCGTGCATCCAAATGAACCAAGCCACAATACAAGGGATCTCCCAAGCTTTAGCTTTCCTCCAGAATTCCAGAAGCAAGAAAATCTTGCCAATCTAACGTAGCCGGTTAATATTCAATTTGCTAATCGGACTCGACCAAACCTCCTGGGAGAAGGGGCATTTAAAAAAGAGATGATTCGTAGTTTCAATATATATATATATATATATATATATATATATATATATATATATATATATATATATATATATATATATATTGAATATACTTTAAATAATATAAATGAATGATGAATTAAAATTAAAAAATTAAATATTAATTAATTAAATAAATTAAATTAAATAATAATTAAATTAAATAAATTACATTAAATAATAATTAATTAAGTAAACCAAAAACAATTAAATAAATAATAGTTTAAATTAAATTAATAAATTAAAAAAATTAAATAAATCAAAATTATATTAAATTAAATGATAATGTAAATAAATAAATAATTTAAAATTAAATTAAATTAATAAAATAAATTAAATTAAGTTAAATAAATTAATGAAAGTTAAATTAATAATTGTAAATACTAATAAATTAAATTAAATTAAATAAATCAAATCATATTAAATTAAATTAAATTAAACTATAATATAAATAAAAATTAAATTAAATAAACAAATTAAATAAATTAAATTGATAATGTAAATAAATAATAAATTAAATTAAACTAAATAAATTAAATTAAATTAAATAAATTAAATTAAATAATAATGTAAATAAATAGTAATTTAAATTAAATTAAATGAAATAAAACAAATTAAATTAAATTTTATTAAATTAAATAATAATACTTTACATTAAATTAAATAAATAAATAAAATTAAAATAATAATAATTGTAAATAATAATAATAAATTAAATTAAATTAAATTAAATTAAATAACAAAATTAAATAAATAAAAACTAAAATAATAATTTAAATAAACAAATATTAAGTTAAAGTAAAATAAAATAAATAAATAAAAATCAACTAATTAAATACAACAAATAAATAACAACCAATTAGTTAAATAAAATAAATAAATAAATGATAATAAAGTAAATAAATTACAATGAATTAAATAAGATAATAAATTAAATAAATAATAAAGATAATAATAATTTCAATTACAAATAAAAGATAATAATTTTAAACAACACATAATAAAAATAACAATCACATAAATAACAAATAACGATAATAACCTAAAATGATAACACATAACAAAATAAACAATGATAAAATAATAAATAAATACAACAATAAAATAACATATAATAATAACATAACACATAAATAAATAATAATAATAACACAAGACAAAAACAAAACAAAACAATAACATACATAATAACACAACAATCACAATATACAACAACAGTCCCAACCACAATACAATACTAACATGATAACAATCAAATCTAGGATAGGCCCCCTGAGGCATGACCTATTTTCCCCTTTATAAAGACTCCTAGGAAATCACAACATGGTGTAGAAAACATAATAAGAATACCCTTATGCTTAGTGAATGCATGGAGTAACCCAATTTTTACCTGATGTCCACACAAACTTCCCAATCCACATTCCAAACTCAAATCAAAACCAAAAATCAAACCAAAATCAAACAAAACCCAAACCAAAACATAAACCAAAACCAAACCTAGTTCAAACCTAAACCAAATACAAACCAAACCAAATTCAAATCCTCCAATCCCCAAACTAAAATCAAACTCAATTAAAAACCACAAACTCTTCATAGCACTCCCTTAAGTCCAAATTAAACTACCAATTGCCACCAATCCAAATCTAAACCACACCTAAACCCATCTGCCCCAACCTACCCCAAACAACTGTGTTCATTAAGCATAAGGGTATAGGTAGGGTGAATTTTTAAGCAACATAATAAGTCTAAATGAGCCTGAGACTTTTCATCAGGATTTGAGAGGGAAGCATGGACCTGCATCCTTCTTTGACTGTTTGGATACCTCTGAGGTCTATTAAACTTAATATGTCTGCTTATCAAAACCATCCTCAATTAAATTAACAAAGTTCATTGAAACACAACATAAAAATTCGCATACACATCATAGGACTTGGTAGACAACCAGGATCTAAACATAGACATCATAAGATTGAGTAGCTACTCCTTGTTAGTTCTAATTGTTCTTGTTTTCTGGCATGCTTTAATTTCTGCAAAATTATAAACACATATATGCAATGCAATGCTAATGTTTCAGCTGGGAATAGAAGACCCTACCAGGTACATTTATATTTTGATGCAATTTATTTACTTGCACTGTGTTTTACTTTTCTTGCATGATAAATAAGATTGTTGCATGAAAATTGAAACCTTTAGGATAGCCACAAAACTGAAACCCAAAACTAAATTAAAAGTCATACAAGATAAAATTCACTGCCACAATATTCAAAATATAAAACAACTTAAAATTTAATCACAAATAGAACAACAAAAATTACAATTTTAACTAAATTAAAACATCTCGTTGGATAATCGGGAATACCTCGGATGATATAACCCACGTGTTGCTAATGGGATTTCCCACGATCTAAATGAAAGTGTGGAACTCATTCAGTTGAGTTTAGCAAATTCATCTGGACTGAGTGAATCCGATAAAACTAACAATGCCAGAAGGATGGAACCGTGGGATCTTAACCAGTGTTGTTATAATCAACTTTAAGATTTGTTTTAATTAAAACATTAAAAAATACTTGGATTTTAATATTTCTCCAAACCAAAACACTTGGATTTAAAATGGCTAAATGGCTTAATTAACCTATTTAGTAGGGCTAACCAAGTCCAATTGACTTCAAATTTTTATGATGGATTCCTGTGATCCTAAAGGTCAGTGAAGAATTGATTTCAAGTCAATTTGATGTATGATTAGCTCTAATTAATTAGGGACCTATTTTGGGTGTTTAAGCCAATTAGGGTTATTCCAAGTGGATTAATTCAAAACCTATTTTTCCTAGAGTCCTCTGGTCATAAGAAACATTCTCAAATTTTTCTAGAATTTATTTCATAACATGCTAATTATTGGAATTAAAATACTCAAAACAGCAACATGAATTTGAAAAATCAATAACTTCTCATAGGGATGACCTCTGACTTTGGAAAATTCAGGGAATGTTCCCAAATTCAGAGGCTTCAAAAGCCCTATGGTCTCATGCCATGGTGAATTTCCTATATGCATGGAGAATTAAAACAATGCAGAGAGTAAATAAATTATTAAAAATAAAATAATTGATGAAATTAAATGATTTCTTTTCCACATTATTCTCCTCTGTTCACTGAGTAAGAGGGTATTTTTATTTTATTTTTCTGATTTTTCTACACCAAGTTATGCATTTTTGAAGTTTAGGGAATTAAATAAATAATAAAATCCCTATTTTTCTATTTATCCGAATCAGCGCCGCGTCAACCTTAGCATCTCCGAAGCGCCGCGTGGCGCTTTCTGATTTGATGCCGCCATCTGACTCAGCGCTCCAGGGGCCCGCTGTATCTTTCCGTCTCCTCATCCTGCGTGATCCTGGCCGTCCGTCCGCGCGTGTATTAAATGAACGGCATCCGTTCATCGTCCCCAAGCCTCCTGACCCGAGAACCGACCACACTAAATCCTTAATATCTCACTCAATACTTAACGGATTTTCGTGTTCTTGTGTTTCTATGGATTCGTCTTGAAGAGACGAATACATCTATACGGTGATCATGCATTGAAATTAAGGCATTTGAAATGGAGAATCTCCGTAAGCTCGGGATAAAGAGTTAGCTCATACCTTTGCTCGGAGAAGTGTGGCTTCAATCCGAGGATTGTGTCACCTTCGATTGGGTCCAAGCAAGCTCCGGATGAAGTCCCTCGGCTCGGTGAATTGTCTAGGTATGATTTCGACCAAGACCGATCACAAAGCTTGGAGTCCGGAACGGATGGGTGGCCCGGAGAGGGGCTTTTGCTGGTGGACTTCTTCCCTTGGTCTGGTGAAGGTGTAGGATCAATCAATTTGGGGATTGATCCACTGTGGAGAAGTGTCCTGGTTTTGGGTGGATTTTTGGCTGAGAAATTGAGCTCTGTTGGTTGGGATAAGGGCAAATTGTCACTAGGGATCAACTGCTCTAAGTAGGAGAGTGGTCTGGAGCAATTTTGGTAGGGTTTCAGTAAGATCTGGTTCAGCACCTCCTCCTGGCCGAGAGAGGTGGGGTTTAAATAGGAGAGGCTGGAGGGCATCCCAGCGGAAGTTAGGGCTTGGGATCAGCTGCTAGGTCAAGGGAAGAACGACCATCGTGGCCATTGGGCATGGGGTAACTCGAAGCAAGGTGGAATTCCAAAGTTCGGCTCCTCCCAAGGTCTCGTCCATGGCGTTTTCCGACGACCCGTGCGGTGGCCGGCGAGCATGGGTCACCTTCAGGTCCAGGTGGGTCGTGGCTGGAGGTTTGTGCGATCAATCGGCCATGGACATGTGTAAAGGGTTTGGATTAAAATGGTATGGGGAGAGGCTCATTTTGGGTCCAAATGGGTCAACCCACCATTTTGGGTTTGGTGCACCCTTCCAAGTTCTGGTTTTGGGCTGGGAGGATCATGTGAGTCAACCTACCAAAGGTAGTGAAGTCCACATCAAGGATTAGGTGGCAAAGTATGGTTTAGAGTGTATCATGTTTAAGGTAAAAAGGGCTTAAAAAAGGTTTAAGAAAGAGATCCCCTCTCTTGCCATTAATGGTTTGGTGAGGTGGAAAGTGGATTCCATGGCTCTCATGGCTCCTATGGGGCTCATGTATGGCTTCATGGCTTGTCTTTGGCTTGGGAAAAGCTTGGTCAATTTCATGAAAATGGATTTTAGAAATTTTGGTAATTTAGGGGTGATTTGATGGGATTTGGCATATGGCTTGATTTGGATTTATTTTATCATGGGTTTAGAACTTAGGAGATGGTTTCATCCAATGGATGATGATATAGGGTTGTCATGTGGGCTTTGGGCCTTTGAAATTTAGTGAAGGTGGGCTTTTAAAGTGATTTAGGGAAGTGGGTTTTTTTTTTTATTTTAGGATGAGAATTTTGCAAAGGATTGGATCCAATAAGTGTTGAATTTAGTTTAGGAATGTTTCATGAATGATTTGGAATAAATTTGAAGTGTTTGGGCTAGGTTTGGGTTGGATTTGGACCTCTTTGGTGAATTGGCTAATGTGAGTCAAATTGGGCTAACTTGGGCCAATGTTGGGCTAGGGTTGAAATTGATGTAAAATAAATGCTGGTAAATGTTTATGGGAGTGTTTCAAAGAGGTTTTGGCTTTGGTTGGGTTTTGATTTTGGGGTTTGGGCTTATTTGGGTTAGGTTTGGGTTTAGGTCAAAATTGGGCCTTTTAGCTTTGGGTTGAATTTGAGTGGGGTTTGGGTCTAAATTTTGGGCAAATCATGTTAGTGTTTTGTTTGTGGGGATGTTAGGAAGAGTTTAGAAAAGATTTGGGGTTATTTGGAGTTAAATTGGTTTGGTTTGGGTTAGGTTTGGGTCATGGGTCCAAATTGGGCTTTAAGGCCAAAAGTGAAATTGGATTCAAATGTCAATCAAATTGGACTTGGATCTAGTTCAGATTGGTGTTGGGAATGATAAATTGAAGTTTAGAATTGAATTGGACCAGAATTTGGGTCAATTGGGTAGGTTTGGCTTGACATTGGGTTCACTTTGGGTTAAAATGGGTCAAATTGGGGGTTATGACAAAAGTGGGGTAAATTGATAAAATTGACCCATGGTGTAGTTGAACAAAATGAAATTAGGAATATTTGGGATTTTCTGGAATTTTCTGGGAATCTTCTGAATTTTTTGGATTTTTGGGTCAAGAGGGGTATTTTGGGTATTTGGAGGGTATTGAGAGGTATTTTTGGATTTTTTGGTATTTTTGGCTATGGATGATCAACTTGATTGGTGAGGAAATGTTCAAGGTTAATTTTGGGGAATTTTGAATGATTTGGAAATTTTGAAAAGTTTGGGTGATTTCAAGGGCTTTGGGTAGGCTAGGCGGGTGTAGTGTCCCGGGAGTCAAAAATTGAAAATTTGGAAAATTGAAGATTAGGTGACTGTAAGTGGAATGAAATTATTTTGGTTGAGCCATGAAGCCATATCAAGCCCACATGAGCCATGAAGGGACTCATTTGAGGCATTCACTATGTTGTTCCTAACCCTCTGCGCAAGGGCTTAGGGGTTAAGGACCATCCATGTGAATCACCTTTATGAGTCAGGAGGTCAAGTTAGGTATGGGTGTGTTTTTAGGAGGTGTGTGAAAGTGTAGTGTATAGGTGTTGTGTGTGTGTAAGTCAGCCCTTCACCAGACCAGGCCACCCAGGGCAGTCCTAAGGCCAAAGAGTCCTATAGGAACTCATCCTTTAATCTTCCACATTTAGTTTCAACCCTCTAGGTGATTAGGGGTCTACAGTCAAGTTTGTGGAGTTTGCAGGGAGTTAAGAAGTGGTTTGAATTTCTAAGTGGTGGGTCCCAATTCTACTCCTCTAGGATAGTCAAAGGAAAAGCCTAAGGCTAGATCCTAAGTACTAAAAGAAGAAGAGAAGACCTCATCAAAAATGAGGTCAACAAATGGACCCCCAATAGGTGTGGTGAGCTGATGGAGCACACCGCGCGTATTGGTGTTGACCGAAGCGACCAACACAAACGTCCAAGTGACAAACTTAGGACAAAGTAGAAGAGTTTCCGCTGGGGAGTGTCAAGTATATCTCTGAGACTAGAGATTCCTGAACTCTCGCTGGGGAAAGGAAAAGGAGGTGAATCCCAAATCACATGATCTGGGGGAATTTCAATTTAGATTTTATTTTGTTTCAATTTAAGTTTTGATGTGTGAGCTTAGATTTCAATTTGGAGTTTCAATTTAGATTGAAGTTTTGTTAAGATTAATTTGAAGGGATTTGAACTTGAAATAAAAATTGGAATTTTGTGGTTTTAGATGTAACATCTTCAACCTCAAAAGAAAATTGAATTGATTGGATTGAATCATTACAATGAGGAGAGATCTCAGAGCAATGCAGTATTGGATGTAAAATCCTTAACCTCAAGAGTTTGATTTTGATGTATTTCATTGCGATAGGGAAAGAATCCTAAAGCGATGCGAGTCTCGGATGTAAAATCCTCAACCCCAAGAATTTGATTTTGATGTATTTCATTGCAATAGGGATATAATCCTAAAGCAATGCAATCTCGGATGTAAAATCCTCAACCCCAAAAATTTGATTTTGATGTATTTCATTGCGATAGGGAAAGAATCCTAAAGCAATGCAGTTTCGGATGTAAAATCCTCAACCCCACAAATTTGATTTTTGATGTATTTCATTGCGATAGGGAAAGAATCCTAAAGCAATGCGATCTCGGATGTAAAATCCTCAACCCCAAAAATTTGATTTTGATGTATTTCATTGCGATAGGGAAAGAATCCTAAAGCAATGCGAGTCTCGGATGTAAAATCCTCAACCCCAAAAGTTTGATTTTGATGTATTTCATTGCGATAGGGAAAGAATCCTAAAGCAATGCAGTCTCGGATGTAAAATCCTCAACCCCAAAAGTTTGATTTTGAAGGGTAATTGATTTTGCAAAGATTTGCAGTGTGGGATTTTGGTGTTTCGAGAATTTCACGAAAATTGTAAGAGATTTTTTGTGGTAAGAAACAGATTAGGAAGGAATATGTAGATGTTACGTATCCCATTCAAAAGAGTTAGTTGAAAGTTGCTGGTTTGGATTGGATATAATTCCTTGCCACCAGATTCGAATCGAAAACCTCATGGTTCCGCGTCAATGAAATCAACCGCTTCCATCCCAGACAAGGGAGAGAGTAGAATAGATTGGATTTCCGATTTGGAAGGTTGAGTTTGAATTCGATTGAGATTTGATTTGAGATCTGGAAGATTGAATTTGAAATTTGATTGAGATTTGATTTGAAATCTCGAAGATTGAATTTGAAATTTGATTGAGATTTGATTTGAAATCTGGAAGATTGAATTTGAAATTTGATTGACATTTGATTTGAAATTTATGTTCATTTTGTTTGTCTTTTAACAATTCAAATTTATTTTATCGTTCATTTAATGTTCATGTGAATTTGGTGTTCATCATTTTTAGATTTTTAAGGAAAGTTTTCTTTTATTCTTTTCTCTTTTTTTTTATTTTATTTTCTGTTCTTTGTTCGAAGTTCATTTAACTTTAATGGCGTTTCTCAGTCAACTTGCACAAAAGAGGTGAAGGCCAAAAATGTGACATAGTTACTTTCATTCCAATCATGCTGAAGATACATCATACAATTCGATCTGGAATACATCTCATACAATCCATGTAGACTCAAAACGGACTATGTATGATCTTTGTCGATCCATCCAAAAAAGGTATCTGTCAGAAATCCATGTCTGAATAGTGAGGTATAATGTCAATAACATCACCTTCCAAGCCACCCTTGGCAAGGATGTCGTATGGATGTACGTTGGAGGTGTGATATTTTCCATGTAACTCACAGCTCGTAAGGTCGGAGGCTCTCTAGCTCCGGGTCTGGCTGGAAGTGGTAAGGTGCTTTCCTGTCATCCATTCTTCTGAAAGTAACTGAGATCTGCTTCATTGGTATTCCCGGTATGCAATGTTTAGCGACATTTGCTCCGTTGCCCTTCAGTATCATGACGGAACCTACCGGTAATGGTATCTTTACTGGCCCTCGGAACTCATTTGGGCCTGCTATCCGGAGGTCGGATCCGAACATGATATTACATTCATTCGAAAAGAAACGCATGCGAAGAGGTCTGACAAAGTCGCGGTGATCTATGTGTGGGGGTATGCAAACACCCTTCTTGTAAATGTTAATGATGCAACTGTTGGGTATGCAATCTGCTGGCAGTACCCTCCATGCTATCATTCTCTTTACCATCCTTTTGATGACTAATGGCATTGGATCCACTCGGCCATGACGAGTATCCCGGTGGGTTTCTCTTCGTGTCTTCTGCAAAGTTGTAGCAGCATCCACATTGTATTGTAATTCTCCCTTTCCCTGGCATCCATCTCCGGGGTTCCGAGTAAGTATTTTCTCTTAGGCGGCCCGCTCGGCCCATTCTTTTCAAATCCTGGATGCGATCCACGATTTATTGTTGTTCGTATTCCGAGAACACGTCCGTATGTAGCTCGAGGCCTTCAAGTATATTGATCCTCCCCGCCTCGATTCTCTCGAAGTATTCAAAAGTTTTCTTCTCGACATTCTGCATTCTTTCTAGCTCGTATTCTGGAATAATCTGCAAATGGCGAGGCCTGGTGACGTACTGTGGGATATATGGCTCAATCCCTTCACGTTCTCCTGCATACCTCGGCTCCTCGGGGATGGTGTCCGTCGGGACATCCTCCGGGGTTGCTTCTGCAAGGTTATGCATTACTGGTGGCTTTATCTGGTGGCGTGGTAGCCTTCCTTCTTCTGATCTTCTTGAGATTTTCCTGGTCTCTTCTGTTATCCTAGGAGCTGGCCTCCTTCCTTCAGGTACCTGGTGAACTGGCGTCCTTGAAGTATATGTATTGGCAGTAGCAACTGTCTCGTCGAGTTGGTCCGCTGCTAGTTTAGTTAACATCTTGCGGATACGGCGATTTTTATTTCTTCACTGAGTTGCTGTGAGAGTAGCTCTTCGTACTTCCTGAATTTCTGTGGGCGCGGCGCTGTTAAGCCTGCCCTCTGCTGTAGCGACTACAGACTTGATTCTCTTGTCTTCTTCAGTGTTTGTTTTTCTTTTCTTGCTGCTGGAGTGGTGGCTTGGGCCACCAACTTTCATTACTCGTCTGATCGGGCGTTCCTCTCGATCAACTCGGGATCCGGTCACTTTCCTCATATTGCGGGCTCGTCGGTGCGAAGTCTGAGTCAATCTCTATTATCGCTCCATCTTTCATCCTCTTTTCGTTGAGTGCAAGGCTTACGCCATTTCTAAAGTTCAGGACCAACCGCCCGTTCGATATTTCCCTGCGAAAAGACAAGGAAAAGGATCGAGTGCGTACTAAGAACAAGAACATTAAGAAAATGTTTATTAAAGACGAGTTTTTTATTACTTTTTGTATTTTTAAATTTAACAGGAATGAAGTGGGATAAGATCAGGAAGAGATTTTGATATGGAAGAGAAAACAAGGAAAACTTTATTATCATGATTTTATCTATTTTAGCACATTTTTTATATTATCTTTGGGTTCGGACCTAGTCACAAGTAACTACTTCGCCCGTGCTTCTAGGGATGAAGAATTCATTCCTTCGAAACATCAGGTAGCGTAATACTTCTTCAAGTATCGTCTGTTGATCGGAAGCATATGTCGTTCTCCTTGGCAATTCACTAGCTGGTAGGAGCCTCTTGAGTATACTGCTTCAACCACAAACGGCCCATCCTAAGTGGGTTCAAATTTTCCTCCTATCTTGCGGTGTGCAAGGATAGGTCTCTTGAGAAGAAGAACTAAGTCACCAACTTTGAAGGTTCTTGGGCGGACCAGTTTGTCATGGGCTTGAACCATCTTAGCTTGGTATAGTTCTAAATTCTCGTCGCGCTGCAAGTCTTTTCCCTTCCGGGCTTTCCAATTCTTCTAGTCGTAATTTGGCATTCTCTTCGTCGTGATTTTGTTTGCAACTCGCAATTCCGAGTGAAGGAAGTCTGGACCTCTAAGGGTAACACTCGCCTCGGACCTATACACCGGAGCGTAAGGTGTAGTTTGAGTAGGAGTTCTGAAGGTTGTCCGGTAGGCCCATAAGGCTTCTAATAACTTCTCGTGCCAATTTCTCTTATTATCGTCCAAAGTTTTCTTTAAAATTTGAACGAGAGTTTTATTAAAAGCCTCAGCCAGGCCGTTTGCTCTTGGATAGTAAATTGTTGAATACCGCCAGTCGATTCCATGTCTCCTGACAAAATTATTGATTTGCGTGCTTCTGAATGCTGAAACATTATATGAGATGATCCTGCGCGGCACTCCGAAACGGTAGACAACTTAGTTCTTAAAAAACTGTAGCACATGGTGTGCTTTCACTTCTCTGAGTGGAACTGCCTCTGCCCACTTGGAAAAGTAATCTGTAGCCTCAAGAATGAAGCGATGTCCCTTTGAAGATGGTGGTTCTATTGGACCCACTATATCCGTGCCTCGACATTCAAATGGCCACGACGCAATTGTCGGATGTAGCACATTTGGAGGTTGGTGTAGAACCACTCCGTGCACTTGGCATTGGTGACGGCTCTTGGCGATTTTCATGCGATCGATCATCATCGAGGGCCGGTAGTACCCTAGTCTTTTAATTTTCATTTTCATCTTCGGACCCGATCGGTGAGCGCCACGAGTCCCGATCGCACCTCTTTAACAATTTCATCGGCCTCGGACCCGCTTAGGCACCTTAGCCACATTTGATCAAAAGACCTTCCGTATAACGTGTTGTTTATTAATGCATAAGACGAGTTCTTTTCTTGATCCGATGGGCTAGTGACCTATCGTCACGGTAGTTTTCCTGTTTGCAAGTAGTCTATTAATGGCTGTCGCCGATCTTCCGTGTTTTCCAGTCACCGTTGCAACCGATTCTTCTTCTTTTTCTGATTTGTGTATTGTGTCTATGTCGAGCTGTGATAGGACCTGACGTTCGTGAACTGACACTTCCACTGATTCATCTTGCAAGCAGGCAAATTCTTTTGCAGGGCGAGATAATGCATCTGCTAAAGCATTTCCTCTCCTGGGAATTTTGTAGATTGTCACATTCAAAATCTGTTCCAACAGCTGTATGGCATACTGGAAGTATTGCTCGAGTCTTGGTTTTAAAATTCTGTACTGTCCGGTGATCTGTTGAATGATTAACTGCGAATCCTCGTAGATGTTGATGTCTGTTATCCCCATTTGAATAATTAATTCCAGTCCTGTTATGAAGGCTTCGTATTTTGCTTCGTTGTTTGTACACGGCTCTATCAAGTGGTAGGAGTATCTTAACATCGCCCGCTCCGGTGTTATAAAGATTAATCTGATCACTGCCTTACCGGGCGCTATCACTTGCTATTCTTCGTCTTTGTATGTTGAAGATGCTCCGTCGAAATATAATTCCCAACGTCGATCATCAGGGTCTTCTAGGCTCATTATTTGTTCATCTGGCAAGTCGTCATTGAGAGGAGATTCTGCCGGCAAAGGGTGTTCTGTGAGGAAGTCTACTAGGACTTGTCCCTTTACGGCACGAAGAGGCACAAAAGTTATATCGAATTGCAATAATATCATTGACCATCTGGCGAGTCTGCTGGAAAGCGTTGGACGAGTAATCAAGTATTGCAATGGATTAAATTTCGAGATTAGGTTGACCTTATGAGAAAGCATGTAGTGCCTGAGCTTTTGAGCGGCGAAGATCAGGGCCAAACAATGCTTTTCAATTGCGGGATACCTTATTTCCGTCGGAAGTAAACGACGGCTTAGGTAGTAAAGAGCATTTTCTTTACCCTCATCATCGACTCAGGCTAACGAGGCTCGAGAGAGTTGTCTAACGCCGCGGTATAAAGTATCAACGGTCTACCTGAGACTGGGGTTGCTAAGATAGGAGGTGTCATTAAATATTTCTTAATGTCCTCGAAGGCCTTCTGGCATTTCTCTTCCCAAATAAATTTGGCGTCCATTTTAACTAGTGCATAGAAAGGCTGACACCTACCTGACAAGTTCGAGATAAAGCGTCGAAGATATGCCAACTTCCCTTGAAAAGATCGTAGTTGTTTTAAGGTTTTGGGAGGCGGCATTTCTAAGATAGCTTTAATCTTTTCGGGTCGATTTCAATTCCACGATGTCGGACAACGAATCCTAAGAATTTCTCGGAGGTGACGCCGAAGGCGCATTTTAAGGGATTCATCTTAAGGTTAAATTGTCTTAATCGTTCGAAAACAATTCTCAAATCATACAGGTGATTTTCCTTTACTTTGCTTTTGATGAACACATCGTCCACGTAGAATTCGACTTGATTGTGGATGAGATCATAAAAAATTCTTGTCATCGCTCTCTGGTATGTTGCTCCTACGTTCTTCAGTCCGAATGGCATCACTGTGTAGCAATATACTCCAATCGGCGTTCTAAATGATGTAAGTTTTTCATCTTCCGGAGCCATTTTTATCTGGTTGTATCCTGAAGATCCATCCGTGAATGAGAATATTTCATGTGTCGAAGCAATGTCGATCATTAATTCTGGGATTGGTAGAGGGAATTCATCCTTTGGACATGCTTTGTTTAAATCTCTGAAATCCACACAAATTCCGATCCGACCATTCTTCTTTCGATCGGCACCACATTGGCTAACCAAGTCGGGTATTGTTCTTCATGGACAAATTTAGCGTCTATTAGCTTTTTAACTTCGGCTATGACTTGTTGTTCGATTTCTAGACGCATTCTTCGGGACCTTGTCCGACCGGGACATAAGTAGGATCCACTCCTAGCTTATGGACTGCGACCTACGGAGCTAATCCCGGCATCTCATCGTAACTCCAAGCAAAACAGTCTTTAAATTCCCTTAATAACTTGATTATTTCTTCGGAGTCTTCTTTATTGAGTAAGGATCTAACAAAGGTAGGTCTAGGTTCTTCGCTAGTACCTAAGTTAACTTCCGTTAACTCATCTATTGTAGATTTAATCTCTTCTTCGAATTCTGGTGGAGCCTCTCCAATTTGTAAATCTTCAAATTCTTTTGTAGTTTCCATGCAGTTTTCATTATACTCGCAAGTGACAACCAAGCAAAATTCAGCATCGTCAACTGATCCTACTGTGCCGAATCCGAGACCATGTTTTGAATTGGGTGGACGACCGCAGTTATTCCATAATTTTTCAAAATGTTGTGATTGACCTTTTGTCCATTGTCGAGGTAAGAAACCACGCCGAATTAAATTTTGAACACAGGGAGAGTACCACTCAAAAGGTAATTCCATTAATTCGATGAAGTGACATCTTCAAATTGTACATTATTTTCGGTTTTGGAGGAAGGAGCACCACGGTAGAATTTGATGGGCTTTGCACCGCCGCTATGTACCTCTTTGACCACCATACCCTCGATCTTATTAGAATGAATCGGGGTCAGGGTCATAGTATATACATAGTGGTTAATCTTCTCGTACATCGATTTATATTCTTCATTCTTTTCATCTTCAAGCGGGATTCTGAATTGCGGCTTCTTCTGACTTATTGTCGTTGCTTCTTGTTTGATCTCTTTTTCTTCTTCAGAACTATCTTCCCAATCAACATTGATGGCTGGTTTCCTCTGTCCAACTGTCCTAACGTCTCTACCATGACCTCGTCCTCGGTCTCGACCTCGGATGCGAGTTGTGGAGAAACCTTCACCATCTCTCCGTAAGGGAGTGGTGAGTGACTGTTGGACTAGAACTTCAGGTTCTTCGTCATCCCAGAGTTCCTTCGCTTCATTCGTTATGGTATCTCTGGAGAAAATTATTTTCTTCGGAGGTGCATAATAAGCTGCATCTTCATGGATTCCAATTTCATGTACGGAGAATGGTTGTAAGTCACCCTTGATACGCTGTTCCCCTCCATCGTAGTATTTGATGCACTGATGTAGAGATGATGGTACCATCCGGTTTTCATGTATCCATGGTCGGCCCAATAGAGAGTTGAACGACGTCTCTGAATCAATTATGTGAAATTTCGCGGTTGTCTTTGCTAATTCACCGGTTTTCATTAGCAGTGTTATTGATCCGAGGGCTCTTTCTCCTTTCTGGTTGAATCCTCTTAATAACATTTTGTCTGCTTCAAGCTCGCGAGCATCAATTTCCATGTATGCTAGCGTTCGAAGATTCATTATATTGATTGATGCTCCTGGATCCACCAATACTCTGGAGAGTGTAAACTTTGCAATTGTAACTGAAATGTACAACGGTCGGTTGCGGTCTGCTGTCCCAAGTAGTAGGTCATTGTCCGTGAAGGTGACACCTCGCTGTTCCTTTAACGAACAAACCTCATCTAAGGAATCTCCGGCCATTTGAGCTAAGCAAATTTTCGGATCAAGTAAGGCCTTGATCAGAGCTTCTCTCATCTCCTTTGATAAGATGAGAGCGTCGTAGATGCTCAGTTTGGCCGGTAGTTTCCTAAGATGGGCTAGCACGTTGTAGTCCACTTTATTTCTGTGTGTCTCGGCTTCTTCTCGAATGGGTATTTCTTCTGCCGGTGTTGGTTCTTCCTGAACAACCACCTGCTTTCCTTTGTCCTTTGGACCCATTCTCGGAGGTAGAACTCTTCCACTTCTTAAGTTGACTTCTGTGATTTCTTCTGAATCTAATATCGAGTTTGCTAGTGTCTCCTCTTGAATCGGAATGACAGGTTCTTCTGGATTAGCTTCGGAGTCTGAAGGCTCTAACTCTATTGTGACTGGAGCTCCTCGAAACTCGCAAATAGATTCATTGCTTGTTGAACTCTCGTAGTCTTCTTGATGGATGTCTTCTTCGTCATTGTGATCGTCGAGATTGTGTATGATTTGAGAATTGTCATTTGTATCGAAATCGATGTACGGATTGTCGCTAGTTACGTAATAGTTAGAAACAGTCAAAACATAGCCAACGCCATATCCCTTATCATTATAAGATCCCACCGGAGTGAGCAAATAATCATACAGAGTCAGAGGTTCGAGAGATTTCTCCCCCGAATCGGAAACAACTATCCTAGGATAAGCAGCCCCTAGTCTAGCCTTAAGAGCCTCGGTCTTCTCTTCTTCATCGATTTTCTTCTTCTCTTCAATTGTCTCTTGTTGAGGTGGTTCTTCTATCGCAAGTGATAGTGTCGACTTAACAGGTTTCGAACTCTGAATTAAGGCTCGCACCGAAGCGGTTTGGATGTGATCCAAAATCTTTTTCGAAGACTTTGTCCAAGCGGTAGCCCATCCATCATCGATCGCATAGGGGTCTATCGGCACAATGAGATCCGTCGAGATAACATTGACGGAACCTCCTTTCTGGGGTTCCTTCATGTACTCCTTCGGGATCGTTATATTCCCTTTCCGAAGATTGTCGTTGAGCCAACTTTTAAAGGTAATACAATCCTCTATCTTATGCCCAAGCATCCGGTGGTAAGGGAAAAAGTTAGGATCACCTTTCTTGTCGACTTCTTCTGGTCTTTTAGGTTCTGGTAGTTGGAAATCTGGAGTCTTCATCAAACTGCAGAACATTTTCGGCATTGCCTCATTCTTAAACGGATACTCCCAGCTCAGAAGCTCCCTTAAAATACATTGCGGATGAGGCGGTTGTTCATACTGTTGAGATGACTGATAGCTGGGTCGGGGTTGTTGGTAATTAAGTTGAGGTTACTGCGGCCGTTCTGACGATATTTGTATCGGTTTCTTGCCTTTATCGACTGCTGCAACGATCCCGGACTTCTTTTCAAAAGTTTTCACGGGCTTCTATTTGTCTGTTTTATCGGTGAAACTTAATTGCTTCGCCTCCTCTTGCAAGCTTCCGGCCTTGCTTAACAACTTCTCAAAAGTCTTAATAGTAAATCCCTTGAGGAGAAGTGCTATCGGGCCATGAATGCTCTTAAGTAAAATGCCGACTGCATGCTGTTCTTGTAGTTCGTGGCTCACACTTCATACTTAGATTTCTCCATCGAAGTATGTAATCCACCAAGGTTTCGTTGGGTTTCGCTTCTCTACCACTAAATCACCTATAGTGATGTGGTGCCGAGCTCCGACAAATCGCTTGATGAAGAGGTTCTCTAGTTCCGAAAATGTCTTCACCGAACCGTTCGGTAATTCTGCATACCAATCAAAGGCGATCTCTGATAGGCTGCTGACAAATTGTCTGAAGAGTAAAGCATCACTTTCACCGGCATTGCAACAACTGGCACAAAAATGTGCAACATGCTGCCGAGGGTTTCCGGTTCCATCAAAGGTCTTGAACAGAGGTGGTACGAAGCCTTTCGGATATTGGACAGCGTCGAATTCTTCAGGGTAAGGTCTACCTGTCTGAATGGATGTCCCGCTCTTTGATTGTGCCAAGGCTTCTCGCACCTGCTGTTCCACCAAGTTCTTGATATCCTTTTCCGGAATCATGCTTTGGGTTGCATCCTTTTTTAATTGATCATCCCCGTTGATGGATGTAACCTTCTTTCCTCCGTCTGCAATGTGAATGACTTCTGGGGGTGTTTCTCTTTGGGGTTGAACCTGACTCTGGAGAGTGGCTAGGGCTACAGCCATCTCTTCCATCTTTTTTGCCATTTGGACGATTGTATCATCTTTCTCTTGAAGCTGCCTCCTCATTACTTCCGGCTCCTCTCTTTCTGCGGCTGCAGGGGCACCTTGTGAAGCTGACGAAGGTCGTGTTTCAACCATGTTAATTTTTGCATATTTATCATCCATGAACTCTGACGAGTCAACCTCATCTCTGAAATTCTCTTCTCTTTCCTTTGCTAATCGTTGAATATCAGTTCTTAGCTTTTCCATAGCATCTTCTAATGGTCTTTTCTGTACATCCTTGCAGTTGTCATGTGATAACTGTCGGGTTTCCTTCTCATGAGTCCCCTTTACTGCGGTAGCACTTTCTTCGGACTCAAGTCTCCTGACGAGACTCTCTTTCTTAGGTTGTTGTTTTAATCTTAATTGTCCCGTAGTGGGACGTCATACCATCCTTCTAGCAGCAGAAGGTCTCGGACCGGATGGTTACATCGCCCAAATGCTTAGAAGGTGGTATCCTCCACTAATTTGTAGTCCCGAAACAACGACGAGTGGACTAGCTTTCATTCTCTTATTTGGCTTTTCCGCAGCGATAGCAGGTTCTACTCGCGGCCCAAGACGGGACTTAGCTGGCACCCGCCCTATCCTTCTTAAAATTTCAAATACAGGGCATTTTTCTTTCTTCGCTAACTTTTCTATCAGGGTTTGCAGTCGAGCAAATGGCGTAATTCTAGCCCTTTTCTTACGGCTATCGTTGTAATATACGGGCTGAGGCAATGCGGCAGCAATCTTGCGAACATTTTCCTCATCTTCTGCAGCTGAGAGGGGATGGAACCTGCTTCCTCCCAAAAGTGGTATGTATTCAGGCAGCGGTGTATACTCGGGCAGTTCTGGGATTTCTTCTAGGAAAGCAACTTCAGCAGCTCTGGCTTCTCTAGCAATCCTTCTACTTCTCTTCCTTCTCTGAGTCCGTGTCAGTGACGGAATTCTTGAGCTGGACCCGATTTCAAAAATAGAAGGTCTCATAGGAAGGTCTGTACCCTCCACGGTAACAGGTTCATCGTAGTTTTGAATTTCCTTCCCCTTTAGTTTGGCGAGGTTCGGGGTAGGTGCGAGACAACTAGACCGGCGGGGTAGCAACAACGATCCTTCGCGAACAACGAGTACTCCTCCCGAGTTGGAATCTTTTGCGGAGGAGGGAATTCATGAGTCGACTTGAGGTTAAACTCGATCAACGGTTTCTCGGTTTACGGTACTTTGCTTGTGAGTGAAAAGAGAGTGACGTCGGGGATTTTGATGTCGGTGTCCCCGAATCCTTGTCCGAATCGAATAATTCCATTATCGAGCGGTTCGTCCTTGAACACGGCCGGTGTCCAGTCCGTTGACGAAGGAGAAGATCAGTTTTGGGGCTTCCATTTCTGCAGGGCAGATTCCAAGTGTTAGTCCCCGAATCGTGCTTCTTCTTGTCATAAAACTTATGACGAAAAAGAAAGAGTATGAACACATTTTTGTTTATCTTAGTGTATTTGTGGTATTAAAGGAAAATTGTCTTTTTTTGAAAAGATTTGCTCGTTAGGAAGGAAAATTATTAAAAGAAGGAGAGTTGTAGGAAGGGTAAAAGGAATTGATTAGGAACTGGAAAAGGAAGAGAAAGTCTTGTAGAAACTTCTCGACCCGCAAGACCGTTCCTAAACTAATACCTATTGGGGGGTCCACCCCACCTCAAAAATGAGGTAAAAGGATCTCGGAACCTCTCTGTTTAGGGGTGTCTAAACAGTGGCTCCTAAATCCGAGAGAATGTTGGCTATACTTGTTCAAGGTAGAAATGAACATAGTATTCCAACGGAAAGAAGGTAGTTTGATTCACTAGGAACATGGATACACTACCGATTTTTGAAAGCAGAATTGTCTGATTAAAATGGAGAGAGGAATTTTCCCCAGCGGAGTCGCCAGAAATTGTACGGCTTATTTTTGAGTTATGTGTTTTATTTTGAAAAGAGGTCGCCTACAGAAATTGTCGGCGAATTTTTAATTTAATTTAAATAAATAATTTGAAAAGTAGTATTTGATTTTGAAAATAAATTTTAAATTTTAAGATTTTAAGATATGAAATCACACTGCTTGATAATGGGGCTCGATTAGATAAACTAGAAAGGTTTGTGACATCCGTTTGGTCTGCGAACCAATTTTATAAGCCGACAAGTTCCCTCGCTTAATATAAATGAATTAAGTAGGGTTTATATTACTCGGGTTCTTAAAATTCCCTATAAGGGCAAGCCCCTATAGTTAATTACATCTTAAGTGACGGGAATCACCTAAGAAAACTCTCGATAATAATCGTAGTTCTGCTCTCAAGAATTTAAAAGTTTAAGTTTTCAAAGGATTGAATTTTGGAATTTCAATAGGGAATGGATCAAATTTGGAACATTTTATTTTGGGAATCCAAAGGAAGAATGGTAGGAGAAATCACAGATTCAAAGCGAACTCCGGTAATTTTCCGACTATCCTATTGTTTGGCTTGGATTTAGGAAAGCCCTAATGTCTATTTAGTATTTTGATCTTGCCAATTTTAATTAGTTAGGACTTATATTCGTATGATAAAATCATACAAATAGCCTCGAAGATGTGAGGGTTTATGTCGTATCGGACGACTACCTCGGAGTCCTAAGACCGGTTAGGGCTTAATTTACATGATATGATCATGCAAATGCCTAACGAAGAGTTGAGGATTTATGTTGCACTAGGAAAACTACCTCAAAGTCATATGGTTTGGTTATTTAATTCTAAGAAAGTTTTGCTGAAGTAGATCCGAGTTTTGCTGATGACGATGGTCGTGCTCGCCCACCATGCTCCGAGCTCCTTGTTGTCGCGAGAGGTTTAGTTATAGAAGTCATAAATCGGGAGATGAGAAAAGTGTTTTGGTTTAGAGAAAATCTTAATTTCCAAGTGTTTTTTATATTTTATTTAAAACAAATCTTAAAGTTGATTATAACAACACCGGTTAAGATCCCACGATTCACTTAGTCCAGATGAATTTGCTAAACTTAACTAAATGAGTTCCACACTTTCATTTAGACCGTGGGAAATCCCGTTAGCAACACGTAGGTTACATCATCCGAGGTATTCCCGATCATCCAACAAGACATTTTAATTTAGTTGTAATTGTAGTTTTGTGTTCTGTTTGTGATTAAATTTTAAGTTGTTTTATATTTTGAAATATTATGGCGGTGAATTTTATCTTGCAATCACTTTTAATTTAGTTTTGGTTTCAGTTTTTGGGGCTACCCTAAAGGTGTGGGTTTTCATGCAACAGTTGTTTATCATGCAAGAAAAGTAAAGTGCATTTGCAATAAAGTAAATTGCAAGAAAGTAAATTGCAATAAAATAAAAGCGTACCTGGAGGGTCTTCCCGTCATCCCAGGCTTCACTTAAACACAATTTAGAATATTTAAGCAAGTTCCTAGGTAAAGCTAAGGGAAGGGTTATAGTTTTCTACCAAATTCCTGATCCTATAGCTAGTCATTTCCTATGACGTCTAGGTTCTTGTGTTTTGGTTTGAGGACGATTTTCTTCATCAAAGAACAATTAAGTTCAGTTGTTCTTGTAAACATCCTATCATATTGAGGAAGTGCTTAAGAAGAATCTTAAACATCTTTTCAAAATTGCTAGAATTGTTTTAAGTCTAAATGAATTTAATTATACAAATGAATTAATCGTTCGAGAATCCAAGTTTTGTTATCTTGCTCAGTGAACTAGGACATTTGAATATCCTATAAGTGAAGTAACACTTCATTTAACGTTACATTTAGGGGTTATGACAACAAAAGCTTTCGAGGGCAAATTGATGTTCAAATAGTTTGTGATTTAATTTAATTTCAGTTAACGGGTTTAAATTTGGAATAGTGTTCAAGTTGCTTTATTTTGAATTTCTTTATATCTTAGGTGATGTTATTTTTTAATTCAATTTAATTTAACTTTAATTTAATTTAATTTGGTTTAGCTTCAATTTTAATTTAATTTATTTAATTTAAATTAATTTTAATTTTAACTTGATTTTATTTTTTTTATTTTAATTTAATTTAATTTAATTTAATTTAATATGATTTAATTTAATTTAATTTAATATTTTTAATTTTATTTTATTTAATTTAATTTAAATTTTAATTTGATTTGATTTTTAATTTTAATTTAATATTTTATCTTTTATGTTTTAAAGATGATTTAATTGTAATTGTTAAAGTATTAATTTAATTGAAATTTTAAAAGGGTTTAATTTAAATAATTAAACTTTAATTTAATTTAATGATTAAGTCTTTTAGCATTTTAAATCTTAAATTTGGATTATCATTTTAATTAGGAATTAAATATTATTGAGATGATTAATTTAGGGATTTTTAAATTAAAGAACAAATCTCTTCCTAATAATATCCCTATTTTAATAATTCCAATTTTATTATTCTTCCAAATTTAATCAATTATTTAATTAAAGTTCATTTCAATTATTTTTAAATTGTTTAATAAGTTTCTACCCTTATTATTCAAGTTTCAATCATCCAAATCAGATTAGGATCAAATATTTTACTCTTTAATTTTATTAAGCCTAAAGATTTAATTAAAAGTTAAAATTTTAAATATCATTTTGCCCCTTCAAGCTTAATAATTTCATAACTCACTAAATTGAGCTTAAATGAACTTAAAATTTTTATGTGACTTCACTCATATGTCAATAAAGACATGAGAGGAGAAAATGTGATTTTCCTGTATTTAATTTATTTATGTAATTATTTTTGATGGAAAATAGGGATTTCCAAGGAAAATTTAATAGTATGACCAAGGGAAAGTTTCTATCCTTAAGAAAATTATGGAACATTCCTAATGACCAGAGGACTACTTGGACCAATTTTGGTGATTTTTTTAATTATATTATTTTTATTATAATTATTTTAAGTTTTGGAGTATTAATTAATTTAAAAATAAAATAAAGATTGAAAAATGAATTTTATATTTTTCAAAAATCTCTCTAATATCAAGGAAATCAGAGAATCAATTTTTACAATTTATAATTTTTCTTTGATGTATTATAATTATTTTAGTGGAAATGCTATAAAATACATTTTTTTTTAATTTTAAAATTACCCTAGGGCTTTAAAATTTAATATCTCATCATAGAGGCCTAAGAAAAATATGGGATTTGTTCCTAAGTGATTAAAATTAAAAATGTGACATTTTGGTGAATTTTATTATTTTTGTGATTTTTATTTTTTAATTATTAAAATATTAAAATAATGCAAAAAATCAACTTTTTAAGAAAATTACAATTTTATTTTTTTCTTAAATTCCCCTGATATCAGAGAGGCTCCAAAACCAATTTGTTGAATTTTTGAAAAAAAGTTTGAAAGTTATGAATTTTTAAAGTTTAAAATGGCTAAATGGCTTAATTAACCTATTTAGTATGGCTAACCAAGTCCAATTGACTTCAAATTTTTATGATGGATTCCTCTGATCCTAAAGGTCAGTGAAGAATTGATTTCAAGTCAATTTGATGTATGATTAGCTCTAATTAATTAGGGACCTATTTTGGGTGTTTAAGCCAATTAGGATTATTCCAAGTGGATTAATTCAAAACCTATTTTTCCTAGAGTCCTCTCAGTCATAAGAAACATCCTCAAATTTTCCTAGAATTTATTTCACAACATGCTAATTATTGGAATTGAAATACTCAAAACAGCAACATGAATTTGAAAAATCAATAACTTCTCATAGGGATGACCTCTGACTTTGGAAAATTCAGGGAATGTTCCAAAATTCAGAGGCTTCAAAAGCCCTATGGTCTCATGCCATGGTGAATTTCCTATATGCATCGAGAATTAAAACAATGCAGAGAGTAAATAAATTATTAAAAATAAATACTTGATGAAATTAAATGATTTCTTTTCCACATTATTCTCCTCTGTTCACTGAGCAAGAGGGTATTTTTATTTTATTTTTCTGATTTTTCTACACCAAGTTATGCATTTTTGAAGTTTAGGGAATTAAATAAATAATAAAATCCCTATTTTTCTCTTTATTTGAATCGGCGCCGCGTCAACCTTAGCATCTCCGAAGCACCGCGCTTTCTGATTCGATGCCGCCATCCGACTCAGTGCTCCCGGGGCCCGCTGTATCATTCCGTCTCCTCATCCGGCGTGATCCTGGCCGTCCGTCCGCGCGTGTATTAAATGAACGGCATCCATTCATCGTCCCCAAGCCTCACAGCCCGAGAACCGTCCACACTAAATCCTTAATATCTCACTTAATACTTAACGGATTTTCGTGTTCTTATGCTCAATGGATTCGTCTTGAAGAGACGAATACATCTATACGGTGATCATGCATTGAAATTAAGGCATTTGAAATGGAGAATCTCCAGAAGCTCAGGATAAAGAGTTAGCTCATACCTTTGCTCGGAGAAGTGTGGCTTCAATCCGAGGGTTGTGTCACCTTCGACCGGGTCCAAGCAAGCTCCGGATGAAGTCCCTTGGCCTGGTGAATTGTCTAGGTATGATTTCGACCAAGCCCGATCACAAAGCTTGGAGTCTGGAATAGATGGGTGGCCTGGAGAGGGGGCTTTTGCTGGTGGACTTCTTCCCTTGGTCTGGTGAAGGTGTAGAATCAATCAATTTTGGGATTGATCCACTGTGGAAAAGTGTCCTGGTTTTGGGTGGAATTTTGGCTGAGAAATTGGGCTCTGTTGGTGGGGATTAGGGCAAATTGTCACTGGGGATCAACTGCTCTAAGTATGGAGAGTGGTCTGGAGCAATTTTGGCAGGGTTTCAGTAAGGTCTGGTTCAGCACCTCCTCATGGCCGAGAGAGGTGGGGTTTAAATAGGAGAGGCTGGAGGGCATCCCAGCGGAAGTTAGGGCTTGGGATCAGCTGCTTAGGTCAAGGGAAGAACAGCCATAGTGGCCATTGGGCATGGGGCAACTAAGCAAGGTGGAATTACAAAGTTTAGCTCCTCCCAAGGTCTCGTCCATGGTGTTTTCCGGCTACCCAGGTGGCTGGCCGGCAGGCATGGGTCACCTTCAGGTCCAGGTGGGTCAGGGCTGGAGGTTTGTGCAGTCAATTGGCCATGGACATGTGTAAAGGGATTAAAATGGTATGGGGAGAGGCTCATTTTGGGTCCAAATGGGTCAACCCACCATTTTGGGTTTGGTACACCCTTCCAAGTTCTAGTTTTGGGCTGGGAGGATCATGTGAGTCAACCTACCAAAGGTAGTGAAGTCCACATCAAGCATTAGGTAGCAAAGTATGGTTTAGAGTGTATCATGTTTAAGGTAAAAAGGGCTTAAAAAAGGTTTAAGAAAGAGATCCCCTCTCTTGCCATTAATGGTTTGGTGAGGTGGAAAGTGGATTCCATGGCTCTCATGGCTCCTATGGGGCTCATGTATGGCTTCATGGCTTGTCTTTGGCTTGGGGAAAAGCTTGGTCAATTTCATGAAAATGGATTTTAGAAATTTTGGTAATTTAGGGGTGATTTGATGGGATTTGGCATATGGCTTGATTTGAATTTATTTTATCATGGGTTTAGAACTTAGGAGATGGTTTCATCCAATGGATGATGATATAGGGTTGTCATGTGGGCTTTGGGCCTTTCAAATTTAGTGAAGGTGGGCTTTTAAAGTGATTTAGGGAAGTGGTTTTTTTTTTGATTTTAAGATGAGAATTTTGCAAAGGATTGGATCCAATAAGCATTGAATTTAGTTTAGGAATGTTTCATGAATGATTTGGAATAAATTTGAAGTGTTTGGGCTAGGTTTGGGTTGGATTTGGACCTCTTTGGTGAATGGGCCAATGTGGGTCAAATTGGGCTAACTTGGGCCAATGTTGGGCTAGGGTTGAAATTGAAGTAAAATAAATGTTGGGAAATGTTTATGGTAGTGTTTCAAATAGGTTTTGGCTTTGGTTGGGTTTTGATTTTGGGGTTTGGGCTTATTTGGGTTAGGTTTGGGTTTAGGTCAAAATTGGGCCTTTTAGCTTTGGGTTGAATTTGAGTGGGGTTTGGGTCTAAATTTTGATCAAATCATGTTAGTGTTTTGTTTGTGGGGATGTTAGGGAGAGTTTAGAAAAGATTTGGGGTTAATTGAAGTTAAATTGGTTTTGTTTGGGTTAGGTTTGGGTCATGGGTCTAAATTGGGCTTTAAGGCCAAAAGTGAAATTGGATTCAAATGTCAATCAAATAGGACTTGGATTTGGTCTAGATTGGTGTTGGGAAAGATAAATTGAAGTTCAGAATTGAATTGGACCAGAATTTGGGTCAATTGGGTAGGTTTGGCTTGACATTGGGTTCACTTTGGGTTAAAATGGGTCAAATTGGGGGTTTTGATAAAGGTGGAGTAAATTGACAAAATTGACCTATGGTGTAGTTGAACAAAATGAAATTGCGAATATTTGGGATTTTTTGGAATTTTCTGGGAATTTTCTGAATTTTTTGGATTTTTGGGTCAAGAGGGGTATTTTGGGTATTTGGAGGATATTGGGAGGTATTTTTGGAATTTTTGGTATTTTTGGCTATGGATGATCAACTTGATTGGTGAGGAAATGTTCAAGGTTAATTTTGGGGAATTTTGGGTGATTTGGAAATTTTGAAAAGTTTGGGTGATTTCAAGGGCTTTGGGTAGGCTAGGCGGGTGTAGGGTTCCGGGGGTCAAAAATTGAAGATTTGGAAAATTGAAGATTTGGAAAATTGAAGAATTGGAAAATTGAAGATTTGGAAAATTGAAGATTTGGAAAATTGAAGATTTGGAAAATTGAAGATTTGGAAAATTGAAGATTTAGAAAATTGAAGATTAGGTGACTGTAAGTGGAATGAAATTATTTTGGTTCAGCCATGAAGCCATATCAAGCCCACATGAGCCATGAAGGGACTCATTTGAGGCATTCACTATGTTGTTCCTAACCCTCTTAGCCAGGGGCTTAGGGGTTAAGGACCATCCATGTGAATCACCTTTATGAGTCAGGAGGTCAAGTTAGGTATGGGTGTGTTTTTAGGAGGTGTGTGAAAGTGTAGTATATACGTGTAGTGTGTGTGTAAGTCGGCCCTTCACTGACACCGGGCCACCTGAGGCGATCCTAAGGCCAAAGAGTCCTATAGGAACTCATCCTTTAAACTTCCACATTTGGTTTCAACCCTCTAGGTGATTAGGGGTCTACGATCAAGTTTGTGGAGTTTGCGGGGAGTTAAGAAGTGGTTTGAATTTCTAAGTGGTGGGTCCCAATTCTACTCCTCTAGGATAGTCAAAGGAAAAGCCTAAGGCTAGATCCTAAGTACTAAAAGAAGAAGAGAAGACCTCATCAAAAATGAGGTCAACAGGCACTAGTGACAACTTTTGTGAACCTTCATACAGTCGGTTATCATCGAGATCCAGTAATACCCTAGTCTTTTAATCTTCATTTTCATCTTCGGACCCGATTGATGAGCGCCACAAAGTCCTGAGGGTACTTCTTGTCAGCATATTTTTAGTTTGTGTGTTGTATTTTTAAAAGGGGTCGCCTAACAGAAATTATTGGTGAATTTTAAATTTTAAATTTAATTTATATATATATATATATATATATATATATATATATATATATATATATATTTGGAAACTAGCATTTGATTTTAAAAATTATTTTAAGTTTTAAAATTTTAAGATATGAAATCAAACTGATCTCACATCCCGAATAGTTTATATAAACGAGCACGGCACCACAAACCGTGTATCTATCCCGAAGAATAGACACACTGCTTGATGATTAGGCTCGATTAAATAAACTAAAAGATTTGTGACAGCCGTTTGGTCTGCGAACCAATTTTATAATCCGACAAGTTCCCCTGCTTAATACAAAGGAATTAAGCAGGGTTTATATTACCTGGGTTCTTAAAGTTCCCTATAAGAGCAAGCCCCTATAGTTAATTACATCTTAAATGACGGGAATCACTTAAGAAAACTCTCGATAATGATCAGTGGTTTTGATCTCCAGAATTTCAAAGTTTGATTTTTTTAAAGGATTGAATTTTTGAAATTTCAATAGGGATTAGCTCAAATTCGGAACAGTTCATTTTAAGAGTCCAAAGGAAGAAAAGTAGCAGAAGCTGAGGATCCAAGAAGAATCTTGGCAACTTCCCAAACTATCCTATTGTTTGGCCTTAATTTTGGAATTTAATTAATATTTCAATCTTGCCAATTTTAATTAATTAAGACTTATCTTTGTATGACATAATCATACAAATAGCCTCGAAGATGTGAGGTTTTATGTTGTACCGAACGGCTACCTCGGAATCCTAAGACTGGTTAGAGCTTAATTTACATAACATGATTATGCAAATGCCTAACAAAGAGTTGAGGATTTATGTTGCACTAAGAAAACTACCTCGAAATCCTATGGCTTGGTTATTTAAAACTAAGAAAAGTTTAGCTGATGTAGACACAGGTTTTGCTGATGACGATGGCCGTGTTGCCCACTATGCTCCAAGCTCCTTGTTGTTGCAGAGGTTTAGTTTTAGAAGGTGAAAATCAGGAGACGAGAGAAGTGTTTTGGTTTAGAAGAGGATTAAAATTCAAATGTCTTTAATGTTTAATTAGGGGAATCTTAAAGTTGATTATAACAACAACGGTTATAATCCCACGGTTCCATCATTCCGGCACCGTTATTTCTATCAGATTCACTTAGTCTAGATGAATTTACTAAACTCAACTGAATGAGTTCCACACTTTCATTTAGACTGTGGGAAATCCCATTAGCAACACGTAGGTTACATCATTTGAGGTATTCCCGATCATCCAACGAGATGTTTTAATTTAATTGCAATTAGAGTTTTGTGTTCTGTTTGTGATTAAATTTTGAGTTGTTTTATCTTTTGAATGTTGTGACGGTGAATTTTATCTTGTTGTGACTTTTAATTTAGTTTTGGGTTTCAGTTTTGTGACTATCCTAAAGGTTTTAGTTTCCATGCAACAATCTTGTTTAACATGCAAGAAAAGTAAAGTACAAGTTATATAAATCAATTATAATAAAGGTAAAGCGTACCTGGAGGGTCTTCTTGTCATTCCAAGCTGCACTTAAAACACATGTTAAAGAATTTAAATATTTATAACAAGTACCTAGGTAAAGCTGAGGAGAAGGTTTTGGTTGTCTACCAAAGTCCTAATCCCATTGCTAGTCATCTCCTATGACGTCTATGTTCTTATATTTTGTTTAAGGATGATTTTCTTCATCAAAGAACAATTAAGTTCAATTGTTCTTCTAAAACATCCCATCATATTGAGGAAGTGTTTAGGACGAGTACTAATCATCTTTTCAATATTTTTGGGATTATTTTGAGTCCAAATGAGTTTTATTGCACAGGTGAATTAATCATCCGAAAATTTAGTTTTGTTTCTTTCTCAGTGAATTAAGATGTTTCATTATCCTCTAAGTAAAGTGACATTTCACTTGATGCTTTACTTAAGAGTTATAATAATGAAAACCTTTAAGGGCAAATTAATTTGTTAAAGGTTTTAATGATTTAAAATTGAAATTGGTGATATAAAATGATTTAATTTAGTTAAAAAATTTTAATAAATTTAAGTTTGGAATAGTGTTCAAATTGTTTTAATTTACGTGTTTTAAACCATTTGATTTAAAAGAGGAATTTAAATTATTTAATTTAAACTTTAATGATTTAATTTTAATTTAATGATTTAATTTTAGTCTAATTGCTATATTCTCGATTAACTTTTTAATTGGTTGGATTATTATATTATATAATTATTTTTATTAAGAATTTATCTTTATGAAATTAATTTTTAATGTTTAAAATTTGTTTTAAATTTACATTCAAATGTTTTTTGAAATTAATAATAATTTTTTTTATTTGTTTTAAATTTATTTCAATTTAATTATCAAATTATTTAATGTTTTAGGTTTTAATTTAATTAAAGTTCACTTTCCTTTTAATTATTTAATTATTAATTTTAATTATCACTTTAATATTAATTAAAAAGTTAAATATTATTAGAGTGATTCATCTAGGGATTTTAGTTTAAGTTATTATAATCTCTCTGAGTTGTATCCTCATTTAAATAATCCAAATTTTAACTTATTCATCCAAACATCAAATTATTTAATTAATTATGGTTTAGTTCAAATATTTTCAAGATAATTAATGGGTTTCTACCCTTTAATTCTGTAAGTTTCAATCTTCTAATGAAAATTTTAAAATCAGATATTTTACCCTACCCTTGATTAAACCTAAGTATTAATTAGGGTTAAAATCCTTTAATTACCTTTATGCCATTTCAGGCTTATTTATTTCATAACTCACTAAATTGAGCTCAAATGAACTTGAAATTTTTATGTCACTTCACTCATATGTCAATTAAGCCATTTAGAGGAGAAAATGTGATTTTTCTGAATTTAATTTAATTTATATAATTATTTTAATGAAAAATAGGGATTTTCAATGGAAATTCAACAGCATGACCAAGCAAAGGTTTCTGTCCTTAAAAAAATTATGGGATGTTCCTAATGGCCAGAGGACCACTTGGACCAATGTTGGTGATTTTTTGAATTATATGCTATTTATTATAATTATTTTGATTTTTGGAGTATTAATTAATTATAAAATAAAATAAAGGTTGAAAATTAAATTTTATATTTTTCTTAAATCTCTCTAATCTCAAGGAGTTCAGAGAAATAAGTTTTATAATTTTCTAATTTTTTTTTGATTTATTAGAATTAATTTAGTGAAAAGGTTGGAAAATTCATTTTTTAATTCAAAAATTGTTTTAAGCATTTAAAGATCAATATCTTTACTTTGAGACTTGGGAAAAATATTTGGTTTATTCCTAAGTAATTAGGAGTCAAAATATGACAATTTAAGGATTTTCAATATTTTTATGATGTTTATTATTTTTTAATTATTTAAAATATTAAAATATGGTGAAAAATGAAGATTTTTAGAAAATTTTAATTTTAATTTTCTAAGGCTTCTCAGATATTAGAGAGGATCCAAAACCAATTTGGTGAATTTTTAAAGTGTATTTTTAGAGTTATGAGTTTTTAAAGTTTAATTTTATTCATATGACTTAATTAAAACATTTAGCGGGGTTAAATATTTCCAATTGATTTCAAATTTTTATGTGAGGTCCCTCTGATCCTAAAAATCAGTGGAGAATTGTTTTCAAGTTCTTTTGATGTGTTGTTAACCCTAATTAATTAAAATTCAGTTTTGATTAATTAGGCCAATTAGGGTTATTCTTAATGAATTAGCTGAAGATATATTTATCCTAGGGTCCTCTGTTCCTAAAAAACTTCCCCAAAATTTTCTAGAATTTTCTAAGTAATATGCTAATTAATGGAATTAAAATACAAAAACTGTGACATAAACTTGAAAAATACATAACTTGTCATAGAGATAGCCTCTGGCCTTAAAAAATTCAAGGAATATTCCCAAGATTAGAGGCTTCAAAAGCCCTATGGACTCATGCCATGGTGAATTTTCTATGCAAATGGAGAATCAAAATACTTAAATGAGTAAATAATTAAATTAAAAAAAATTCTCATCAAAATAACTTGATTTCTTTTTCAAATTATTCTTCTCTGTTCACTGAGCAAGAGGGTATTTTTAGTTTATTTTTGTGATTTTTCTATACAAAGATATGGATTTTCTAAGTTCTGGGTATTTAAATAAATAGAAAAAAATCCATATTTTTCTACTTATCCACACGGCGTCGACTCATGCTCGGAAGCTCCGAAAGCCCATGCGTCTCTCTCCCATTCGACGTCGCCATCTGACTCAGCGCTCCAGGGTTTCATGGTTCATGTACCGTTCTCTGGTCCGGCGCAATCTGGACCGTCCACTCGATACACGCTCGATCGGACGGTGTCTGGTCATCGTCTACGACTGGAGTGCACCCGTGACCGTCCACACTAAAACCCTAAGAACTATATCATTTCTCAACGGATTTTCGTGTTCTTATGCTCTATGGGTTCTTCTTAAAGAGACGAACACATCCAGACGGTTTACATGCTATGAAATTAAGCCAATCAAAATAGAGAATCACTAGAAGTTCGGGAGGAAGGAGAGGTCTATACCTTGGGTCTGAGAAGTGAAGCTTGAATTAGAGAGTTGTGTCACCTTCGATTGCACTCAAGGAGGCTCCAAATGAAGTCTCTAGCTCTAGGAAATTGCCTAGGTACAACTTCCACCAAGCCCGATTTCAAAGCTTGGCCGATAGAGAGAATGGTTGGCTTGGTGAGGGGGCTTTCACTGGGGAACTCCTTCTCTTGGTTTCAGAGATGTCCTGGTTCTAGGTTGAGAATTGAGCTCCAAAATTGAGCTCAATCAATGGGGTTTAGGGTAGGAGAACAGTGGGGATCAATTTCTCTAGGTTAGGAGAAGGTCCTGGAGCAATTTTGGTAGAGTTTTGTTTAGGTCTGGTTCATCACCTTGTTTGGCCAAGAGGGTAGTGGGTTTGAATAGACATGGCTGGAGGGCCTCCCAAGGGAGTTGAGGCTTGGGATCAGCTGCTCTGGTGAGGAGAAGAATAGTCATGGTGTCTAATTGAGTTGGGACAACTCAGTAAGGAGGAATTGAAAAAATTGGATAACATGGAGCTCTCGGCCATGGCCTTTTTCGGCGAGCCAGGCGGCTGGCAGCAGGGTTAGGTCACCATCTTGATCAGGAGGGTCAGGGGTTGGCAATGGTGCAGTCAATTAGCCATGGACATGTGTAAAGAGTTTAACTTTAAGTGGTATGAGGAGAGGGGTGATTTTGGATCCAAATGGCTAAAGTCATGCAATTGGGTTGGGTTCACCTTTCCAAGCTCTAGTTTGAGCTGAGGGAGATCTGGTGAGTCAGCTAGCTTAGTGGGGAAAAGTCACCATCTAAGCATATATAGGTTTAAGCATGGTTTAGGGGAATCATGAAAGTGCTTAATCACTTTAAGGGAATCAAGAAAGAGGCTCGTCCGCTTACCGAATATGGTATGGTCACATGAACACCACTCACATGGCTTGCATGGGGCTTAAGGATGGCTTCAAAGCTAGCCTATGGCTTGTCCATGGCTTGGTCAATTTTCATGAAAAAAGGTTATTTGGAATTTTTTGAAAACTTTGGATTTTTTTATTGGTTTTGTCATGATGCTATTTTGGTTTAATCAAAATTATGGGTTTTGGACTTAGGGGTGATTTAAATCATAGGGAATGATGAGGGAAAATTTCATCTAGGTTGTGGGGTGAAATTTGGGCTTTTAAATTTGTTGGAAGTGGGTTGTTAAAAAGGTTTAAGGAGGTTGGCTTTTAGGTTTGAAAACAAATTGGTAGATGGAAATTTTGTAAAATATTTGGTCAAACAAATGTTGGGTTTAGTTTAGGGATATGTCATGAATGATTTGGAGTAGGTTTGAAGTAATTTGGAGTTGGATTGAGCTTAATTTGGGTCTTTTTGGTAAAGGGGCCAAAGTGGATCAAATTGGGCTAACTTGGGCTAAGGTTGGGTTAAAGTTGGATTTGATGTAAAATTAATGTTGATAAATGTTTATGGGAGTGTCACAAAGAGTTTTCAACTTTGGTTGGGCTTTAATTTTGGGATTTGGGCCTTTTTGGGATAGGTTTGGGTTTAGGCCAATTTAGGGGATTTTGACTTTGGGTTAGGTTTGGGTGGAGTTTAGGTTCAAATTTGGGGTAATCTTGTAAGTGATTTGTTTGTGGGGATAATAGGAAGGTTTAGGAAAATATTTGGGGTTAACTGGAGTTGAATTGGGTTGGTTTAGGCTAGGTTTAGGTCATGGGCCAAAATTGAGCTTTAGGCATTAAATTGAAATTAGATCCAAATTTCAATCAAATTGTGCTTGGATTTTGTCTAAATTGATATTAGGGACATGGAATTGAAGTTTAGAATTGAATTGGATCAAAATTGAGGTCAATTGGGTTGATTTGGTTTAACATTGGGTCCACTTTGGGTTAAAAATGGGTCAAATTGGGGGTTTCGGTATAAGTGGGTTCAATTGAGAAAATTCGCCTATAGTGTGGTTGAACAATATGAAATTGGGAATATTTGAGAATTTTTGGAATTTTATGGGAATTTTTGGAATTTATGGATTTTTTTGTTAAAAAGGGCATTTTGGGTATTTAGAGGGTATTGGGGGGTATTTTTGGATGTTTTGGTATATTTGGCTAAGGGAGATCAACTTGAATGGTGGGAAATGTTTAGGATTGGTTTTGATGATTTTTGGGTAATTTAGATAATTTTGCAAATTTTGGGTAGTTTCAAGGACATTTGGTATGTTTAGTAGGTGTAGGGCCCCGGGGGTCAAAAATTGAAATTTTGGAAAAATAAAGATTGATCAAGTTTGAGTAGAATGGAATCACTTTGGTTGAGCCATGAAGCCATATCAAGTCCATAAGAGCCATGAGATGACTCATTTGAGACATTCACTATTTTGTTCCTAACCCTCTTAGCTAAGGGCTTAGGGGTTGAGGACCATCCATATGGATTACCTACATGACTCAGGAAGTCAAGCTAGGTATGAATGGTTTTAGAATTTGGAATGTGTGAAAGTGTAATGTGTGCAGGTCAACCCTCACCAGACCAGGCCACCCAGCGTAGTCTTATGGCCAAAGAGTCCTATAGGGAACTCATCCTTTAAACCTCCACATTTGATCTTAACCCTCTAATTGACTTAGGGGTTTATAATCAAACTTATGGGGTTTGCAGGGAGTTAAGAGGTGTTTAAATTTTTAAGTTGTGGGTTCCATTTCTAGTCCTCTAAGATAGTCAAAGGGAAAGCCTAAGGCTAGATCCTAAGTACTAAGTGAAGAGAAGAGAAAGGACCTCATCAAAAATGAGGTCAACAAATGGACCCCCAATAGGTGTGGTGTGCTAACCAAGCACACCGCGCGTATTGGCGTTGATCAAAGAGATCAACTAAACCAACACAGACGTCTAAGTTACACACTTAGAACAGAGTAGGAACAAATTTCCGCTTGGGAGTAATGAGTATATCTCCAAGACTGGAGCTCTCTGAACTCTAGCTGGGGAAAAGAAAAGGAAGTGAATTCCAGATCATAAGATCTAGGGAAATTTGTTTTAGATTTCATTTCATTTTCTATTCTGAGTTTTTTTTAATGTGTGAGTTTAGATTTCGATTTGTTCTGAGTTTCAATTTCGGTTGAGATTTAATTTAAAATCAATTCAGGGAAATCTAAATTTGAAATTAGAATTGGAACCTAGGTTCCAACCTCGAGATTGTGAAGAGAACTGGAATTTAGGTACCAGCCTCGGAGTGGGAATTGGAGTTTAAGTATCGATTGAAAAGGATGGAATAAGAATTTAGGTACTGATCTCGAAAGTTTAAAAAGAATTGGAATCGGGTTCTAGTCTCGAAGGTTTAATGAGAACTGGAATTTGGTTCCAGTCTAGAAGGTTTAAAGAGAACTGGAAACTGGTTCCAATCTCAAAGGTCTAAAGAGAATTGGAAACTGGTTCCAATCTCAAAGGTCTAAAGAGAAATAGAAACTAGTTCTAATCTCGAAGGTCTAAAGAGAATTGGAAACTGGTTCCAATCTCGAAGATCTATAGAGAATTGGAAACTGGTTCCAATCTCGAAGGTCTAAAGAGAAATGTAAACCAGTTCCAATCTCGAAGGTCTAAAGAGAAATGGAAACTAGTTCCAATCTCAAAGGTCTAAAGAGAAATAGAAACTGATTCCAATCTCAAAGGTTTAAAGAGCAATGGAAACTAGTTCCAATCTCGAAGGTCTAAAGAGAAATGGAAACTAGTTTCAATCTCAAAGGTCTAAAGAGAAATGGAAATTGGTTCCAATCTTGAAGGTCTAAAGAGAATTGGAAACTGGTTCCAATCTTGAAGGTCTAAAGAGAATTAGAAAAAGGTTCCAATCTCAAAGGTGTAAAGAGAAATGGAAACTGGTTCCAATCTCAAAGATCTAAAGGGTTGAAATTTCTTTGTGGAGATTTGAGTTTAGAGGAAGATTTGGAATGAGACATGAAAGATTTCACATCTCAGGAAAGTCAATCAAAGTCTGATTATTTGGCGAAGGATATGAATCCATGCCATCAGAACCAAATCAAAAATTTTTCGTGGTTCTGTGTCAGTAGATTCAGTCGACCTTCTCAAAAGAGGGAAGAGATCGCGGAGAATCAAAAAGAGATTTAAGAATAGCCGAAGACTGGGAATTTCAGATTCAAGAATTTGGTTTTAGTTTGTTTATTGTAATTTTATTTTAGCTTGATTTTTAATTTAGGGTTCACATTTATTTAGAGTTCGTGTTTATTTGTACTTTGTTTTGACATTCAGATTTTTTTAGAGAGTTTTTTATTTATTTTTATTTTCCCTTTGTTCTTTGCTCGAAGTTCTTTTTAATTTAATGGCGTTTCCCAGTCAATTTGCACAAAAAGAGGTGAAAGCAAAACATGACATCGTCACTTTTATTCCAATCTTGTTGAAAATACATCATACATCTTGGTCCAAAACATGATGATATTTTCTTTGAGAATTTAATATCTCATACAATCCATATAAATCAAAAACGGATTCTATAAGATTCTTCAAGTTTCTTTTAAAAGCATCTGCGAAAATCCATGTCTGAATAGTGAGATACATGGATAATAACATCACCTTCCAAGTCATCCTTGGCAGGAATGACATATGGATGTGCATTGGAGGTGTGTTATCTCCCATGTAACTCACAGCTCGTAAGGCCGGAGGCTCTCTAACTCTGAATCTGGCTGGAAGTGGTAAGGCATTTTTCTGTCATCTATCCTCTTGAAAGTAATAGAGATCCGCTCAACAGGCACTCCTGGAATGCAATGCTTTGCGATGTCCGCTCCATTCCCTTTTAACACCATGACGGAACCTACTGGTAGTGGTATCTCCACTGGCCCTCAGAACTCACCGGGGCCTGTTATCCGGAGGTCAGATCCGAACATGATATTGCATTGGTTGACAAAAGACACTGTGCAAAAAGGTCTAACAAAATCATGATGGTCTATGTGTGGAGGTATGGAGTTGCCCTCCTTGTAGATGTTAATGATGCAGCTGTTGGGTATGCAGTCTGCGGGCAATACCCTCCATGTAATCATCCTCTTTACCATTCTTTTAATAATATTCGGCATCGGATCCACCTCATTGCGATGGAGTATCCCTGATGGATTTCCTTCTTCATCTACCATGAAGTTGTAGCAACATCCGCACTAGATCTTAACTCTTCCTTTCCCTAGCATCCACCTTCGAGGTTCTGAATAGGTCTTTTCCCTCAGATGACCAGCTCAGCCCATTTTCTGGAGTTCAACAATGCAGTCTACAATTTGCTGTTGCTCGTAATCTGAGAATACATCTGTATGTAGCTAGAGGCCTTCTAAGATATTGATCCTCTTGCCTCCAATTCTCTCAAATTATTCAAAAGTCTTATTTTCAACATTCTGCATTCTTTCCAACACATATTCTGGAATTATCTGCAACTGGCGAGGTCTAGTAACATACTAGGGAATGTATGGTTCAACCCTGGCACGCACTCCTGCGTGTCTTGGCTTGTCGGGGGTAGTCTCTGTCGGGACGTCCTCCGGGGTTGCTTTCGCAAAAAGACTCTTTAAAATTGGTGCATTTATCTGGCGTCGAGGCGCTGATTCTATTTCTGCTCTTCTTAGAATTTCCTTTATCTTTTCTGCTTTCCTTGGAATTGATCTCCTTCTTTTTGGTTCCTGACGAATCAATTTCTTCGGGGTATTTGAATTGAAGGTAGCAACTGTCTCTTCATGTTGATCTGCTGCTAATTTGGTTAACATCTTGCGAATGTAGAAATTCTTGTTCCTCCGCTGAGTGGCAGTGAGAGTAGCTCTCCTTACCCCTTGGATTTCTGTGGGCATGGCGCTGACGAGCTTGCCTTCTGCTGTTGCAAACACGGACTTAACTCTCTTGTCTTCTCCCGTTGCATGAGCGGTGTTTACTTTCCTCTTCTTGCTGGTAGATGGTTGATGTGAGCCACCCAATTTCATTACTGTATGACTGTGGAATTCTTCCCGATCAATCGGGGTCCAATCATCTTCTTCGTATTGTAGCCCGACTAGTGTGAATTCAGAGTCGATCTCAATCACGGCTCCATCCCTCACCCTCTTTTCATCAAGTGCTAGACTCACGTCATTCTTAAAGTTTAGAACCAACCGCCCGTTCGACATTTCCCTGCAAAAAATAAGGAAAGGATCAGGGGCTGTACTAAGAACAAGAACAGTAGAAAATTTTATTTGTTTATTAATGAAGAGCTTTTATTCGCTTATTTTAAATTTAAATAGGAGTAGGAAAAGATGAAGAAAGATCAAGAGTGAGACTCGATTTGAAAGGAAGGATAAAGACTTTATTATCATGCTTTCACATGTTTTCTTTTAACATTTTTTTTTAAACAACTTTCTTTATCATCCACTCTTTTTATATTTTTGGGTTCGAACCCAGTCATAAGTAATTACTGTGCTCGTGCTTCTAGGAATGAGGATTCATCCTTCGAAACATCAGGTTTGCATAATACTTCTTTAGATATCTTCCATTAATTAGAAGCATAGGTCATTCTCCACGGTAATTTACAAGCTGGTAGGAACCCCCTGATTAAACTGTCTCGACTGCGAATATCCCTTCCTAAGTCGGTTTAAATTTACCACCTATCTTGCGATGTGCAGGAATAGGTCATCTGAGAACCAAAACCAAGTCACCGACTTTGAATGTCCTTGGACGGACTAATTTATCATGGGTCTGAATCATCTTGGCTTGATACAGTTCTAAATTCTGTTGTGTTGAAAGTCGTTTCCCTTCTAAGCTTTCTAATTCTTCTAGTCGTAATCTGGCATTTTCTTCTATAGTGATCTTATTTGCGACTGCAATTCTGAGAGAAGGAAGCTGAACCTCTAAAGGTAGAACGGCCTCGGACCCGTACACTAAGGCATAAGACATAGACTGGGTAGGAGTTCTGAAAGTCGTCCTGTAGGCCCATAAGGCTTGTAACAACTTCTCGTGCCAATTTCTCTTGCTGTCGTCCAAAGTATTCTTTAGGATTTGGACGAAAGTTTTATTAAAAGCCTTGGCCAAGCAGTTCGCTCTTGGGTAGTAGATTGTTGAATAACGTCAGTCGATTCCGTGTCTTCTGACAAAATTGTTGATCTTCGTACTCTTGAATGCAGACCCGTTATTTAAGATAATTCTGTGTGGTACCCCAAAAAGGTAGAATACTTGATTCTTGAAGAACTGTAGCACGTGATGTGCTTTCACTTCTCTGAGCGGTACTGCTTCTGCCCACTTAGAAAAGTAATCTGCAGCTGCAAGAATGAAGCGATGTCCTCTTGAAGAAGACAGTTCCATCGGACCCACTATATATGTGCCCCAACACTCAAACGGCCACAACACGATTGTCAGATGTAGCACATTTGGAGTTTGATGTAGAACCACTCCATGCACTTGGCACTAGTGACAACTTTTGGCAGTCTTCATGCAATCGATCATCATTGAGGGCCAGTAGTACCCTAGTCTTTTAATCTTCATTTTCATTTTCGGACCCGACTGATGAGCGCCACAAAGTCCTGAGTGCACTTCTTTAACAATTTTACGAGCCTCTGACTCGCTCAGGCACCTTAGCCACATCTGATCAAAAGACCTTCTGTATAACGTATTGTTTATTAATGCATAAGATATAGTTCTTTTCTTGATTTGATGAGCTAACGACTTATCAGTCGTTAGGTTTCCTGTTTGCAAGTAGTCTATTAATGGTTGCAGCCAATCTTCTGTAACTTCTGTTACTGCTGCAACCGATTCTTTTTCTTTTGATTTGTGTATTGTATCCTTGTTGAGCTGTGATAGAACTTGTCATTCTTGAACTGACATTTCAACTGACTCATCCTTCAAGCAAAAAAATTCCTTTGCAAGGCGGGCTAACGTATCTGCGAGAGCATTTTCTCTTCTGGGAATCTTGTAGATCGTTACATTCTGAATCTGATCTAACAATTTCATGGCATATTGGAAGTATTGTTCAATTCTTAGCTTTAGAATTCTGTATTGTCCGGCGACCTGTTGAATGATCAACTGGGAATCTCCACAGATGTTGATGTCTGTTATCCCCATCTGAATGGTTAATTCCAGTCCGGTTATAAGGGCTTTGTATTCTGCCTCGTTGTTTGTACACGGTTCTGTTAAGTGGTAGGAGTACCTTAACATCCCCCGCTCCGGTGTTATAAAGATTAGTCTGATTCCTGCCTTACCGGGCACTATCGTTTGCAATTCTTTATCTTTCTGTGCTGAAGATGCTCCGTAGAAGTACAATTCCCAACTTTGATCATCGGGGTCTTCTAGGCTCATTATCTGCTCGTCTGGCAAGTCGTCGTTGAGAGGCGATTCTGCCGGTAAAGGGTGTGTTGCGAGGAAATCTGCTAGGACTTGTCCCTTTACGGCACGAAGCGGCACGAAAGTTATATCGAATTGCAATAGTATCATCGACCACCTGGCAAGTCTGCCGGAAAGTATCGGACGGGTCATCAAATATTGCAACGGATTAAACTTCGAAATAAGGTTGACTTTATGAGAAACCATGTAATGCCTGAGCTTTTGAGCGGCGATGATCAGGGCCAAACAGTGCTTTTCAATTGGAGGATACTTTACTGCCGTCAGAATTAGACGATGGCTTAAGTAGTAGAGAGCATTTTCTTTTCCCTCGTCATTGACCTGAGCTAGCAGGGCTTCGAGAGAGTCGTCTAAAGCCGCGGTATAACGTATCAACGGTCTACCTGAGATTGGGGCTGCAAAAATAGGAGGTGCATTAAATACTGTTTAATGTCATCGAAGGCATGCTGATATTTGGAGTCCCAAGTAAACTTGGCATCTTTCTTAACCAAAGCAGAAAAAGGCTAACACCATCTTGACAAATTCGAGATAAAGCGTCGAAGATATGCCAATTTTCCTTGAAAGGATCGTAGTTATTTCACGGTTTTGGGAGGCGGCATTTCTAAGATAGCTTTAATCTTCTTCGAATCGTTTTCAATTCCACGATGTCAAACAACAAATCCTAAGAATTTTCCAGAGGTGACGTCGAAGGCGCATTTCAAGGGATTCATCTTAAGGTTATATTATCTTAATCGCTCGAAAACAATTCTTAAATCATACAAGTGATCTTCTTTTAATTTGCTTTTGATGACCACATCATCCACGTAACACTCGACTTGGTTGTGAATGAGATCATCAAAAATTCTTGTCATTGCTCTTTGATAAGTTGCTCCTGCGTTCTTTAATCCAAACGGCATCACTGTGTAGTAGTATACCCCGATCGGCGTTCTGAAGGCTGTAAGCTTTTCATCTTCCGGAGCCATCTTTATCTGGTTGTATCCTGATGATCCATTCATGAATGAGAAGACTTCATGTGTTGAAGCAATGTCGATCATCAATCCTGGAATGGGTAGCGGGAATTCATGCTTTGGACATGCTTTGTTCAAATCTCTGAAATCCACACAGATTCTGATCTGACCATTCTTCTTTCTGACTGGTACCACATTGGCTAACCAAGTTGGGTATTGTTCCTTATGGACAAATTTAGCGTCTATTAGCTTCTAAACTTCTGTTATAACTTGTTGTTCAATCTCTAGACGCATACTTCTCGGAGCTTGTCTAACTGGAATGGCAGTGGGATCCACTCCTAGTTTGTGAACTGCGACTTCTGGAGCTAATCCTGGTATTTCATCATAACTCCAAGCAAAACAGTCCTTGAATTCCATTATTAACTTGATTATTTCTTCGGAGTCTTTTTTATTAAGTAAGGAGCTAACAAAGGTCGGGCTAGGCTTTTCACTAGTACCTAAGTTAACTTTCATTAGCTCGTCTATTGTAGATTTAATTTCTTCTTTGAATTCTGGTGGAGCATTTCCAATTGGTAGATCCTCGAGATCATATGAAGCTTCTAGGCAACTTTCATCATGCTCGTGAGTGACAATTAAGCAAACTCCTGAATCATCAACAGATCCTACTGTGTCGAATCTGAGACCATGTTTTGAATTGGGAGGCAGACTAGCATTGTTCCTTAATTTTTCGAAGTGTTGTGATCGACCTTTTGTCCATTGTTTAGGTAAGACACCACGTTGAATTAAATTTTGAACACAGGGAGAGTACCACTCAAAAGGCAATTCCATTAATTCAAAAGAAGTAACATCTTCAAATTGTACATCTTTTCATTATTGGAAGAAGAAGCACCGTGGTAGACTTTGATCGGTATAGTACCACCACGTACTTCCTTGACCACCATACCCTCGATTTTATTAGAATGGATCAGGGTCAGGGTCATAGTATGTACATAATGGTTAATCTTCTCGTACATTGATTTGTATTCTTCATTCTTTTCATCTTCTAGAGAGAGATCTTGAACTAGGGTTTCTTTTGATTTACTGTTGCTGCTTCTTTCTTAATTTCTTCTTCTTCAGAATTGGTCTCCCAATCTTTGTTGATGACTGGTTTCTTCTGTCCAACTATTTTAACGTTTCTTCCTCTACCTCGTCCCCGGCCTCGACCTCGGGTGTGAGTTTTGGAGAAACCTTCAACATCTCGTCATAAGGGAGTGGTGAGTAACTGTTGGACTAGAATTTCAGGCTCTTTATCGTCTTGGACTACTTTTGCTTCATTTGGTACGGTGTTTCTGGAAAAGATTGTTTTCTTCGGAGGCACATAGTAGGCTGCTTCTTCATGAATACTAATCTCGTGTAAGGAGAATGGTTGCAAGTCACCTTTGATACACTATTCTCCTCCTTCATAATATTTTATGCACTGGTGCAGAGATGACGGTACCATCCGGTTCTCATGGATCCATGGCCGACCCAGTAGAGCGTTGAATGATGTTTCAGAATCAATTATATGGAATTTTGCGGTTGTCTTTGCCAAATCACCGGTCTTCATTAACAGTGTTATTGATTCGAGTGCTCTTTCTCCTTTCTGATTGAACCCTCTTAATAACATCTTATCTGCTTCAAGTTCGCGAGCATCAATTTCCAAATAAGCTAACGTTTGAAGGCTCATTATGTTGATTTTTGCTCCCGGATCAACTAACACCCTGGAGAGCGTAAACTTTCCGATAGTGAATGATGTACAATGGTCGGTTGTGATCAGCTGTTCCGAGTAGTAAATCATTGTCCGTGAAGGTAACACCTCGCTGTTCTTTTAACGAGCAAGCCTCATCTATGGAATTACTGGCCATTTGAGCTAAACAAATCTCTGGATCAAGTAGGGCCTTGATAAGAGTTTCTCTCATCTCCTTTGATAGGATCAGAGCGTCGTATATGCTTAGTTTGGCTGGTAGCTTCCTAAGATGGGCTAGCACATTGTAGTCTACTTTATAACCATGTTCCTCGGTTTGTTCCCGAATGGGCAATTCTTCTGCTGGGGTTGGCTCTTCCTGAGCAACCACCTACTTTCCTTTATCTTTTGGACCCATTCTTGGGGGTAGAACTTTTCTTCTTCTTAAATTGACTTCAGTTATTTCATCTGAATCTGATGTTGAATCTGCCAGTGTATCCTCTTGAATTGGAACGACTGGCTCTTCTGGCGTTGCTTTGAAATCTGATGACTCTAATTCTATTGCAATTGGAGCTCCTCGAAATACACAAATAGACTCGTTGCTTGTTGAACTTTCATAACCATCCTTGCGAACGTCTTCTCCATCGTCATGGTCATTAAGGTTTAGTATGATTTGAGAATCGTTATTTATATTGGAATCGAGATCCGGATTAGCTTGGTTTTCGTTATTTACGTAATCGTTAGAAACAGTCAAAATGTAGCCAACACCAAAACCCTTATCAATATCAGATCCCGCTGGGGTGAGCAAATAATCATACAGAGTCAGAGGTTTGAGGAATTTCTCCCCCGAATCAGAAACAACTATCCTAAGATAAGCAACCCCTAGTCTACTCTTTGGTGCCTTAGTTTTCTTTTCTTCTATAATCTTCTCCTCCTACTGGGGCAGTTCTTCAATCGCAAGTGATAGTGCCAGCTCGACAGGTTTCAAACTCTGAGTTGAAGCACGCACCGAAGCGTTTTGGATGTGATCTAAGATTTTCTTTGAAGACTTTGTCCAGACGGTACTCCATCCATCATGGGTCATGTAAGGGTCTATTAGAACAATGGGATCCATTGAAATAACATTGATGAAACCTCCCTTTTGGGGTTCCTTCATGTATTTCTTCGGGATCGTTATTTTCCCTTTCCGGAGATTATCGTCAAGTCAAATCTTGAAAGTGATGCAATCCTCTATCTTATGCCCGAGCATTCGGTGGTAAGGGCAATAGTTTGGATGATCCTTCTTATTGACTTCTTCCAACCTCTTGGGCTTTGGTAACTGAAAATCTAGTGTTTTCATTAAAATGCGAACATTTTTGCTACTGCTTCAGTTTTAAATTGATATTCCTTGTTCAGAAAATCTTTCAGGGTACGCTGTGGACGAGGCGGTTGTTCATAATGCTGAGGCGACTGATAGCTCGGTCGAGGCTGTTGGTAACCATGCTGAGGTTGTTGGTAGGTACGTTGTGGTGGTCGATAGCTAGGATGTGGCCGTTGTGGCTGTATCTGCACTGGCTACTTGCCCTTATCTACTGCAGCAACGATTTCGGACTTCTTTTCGAATATTTTTACTAGTTTCTGTTTATCGATCTTGTCCACAAAACTTAGCTGCTTTGCTTTCTCTTGTAAGCTCCCGGCCTTGCTAAGAAACTTCTCGAAAGTCTTGATTGTAAATCCTTTAAGGAGAATTGTATCGGGTCGTTGATACTTTTCAGCAAAATATCGATCGCATGCTGTTCCTGAAGTTGTGGTTCACACTTCATGCTTGAATTTCTCCATCAAAGTATGTAATCCACCAAGGTTTTGTTCGGTTTTTGTTGCTCCACCACTAAATCACCGATAGTGTTGTGGTGCCGAGCTCTAACAAACCGCTTAACGAAGAGGTTTTCTAACTCTGAAAAGGTCTTAACTGAGACATTTGGCAATTCTGCATACCGATCGAAGGCAATCCCTGACAGGCTGCTGACAAACTGTCAGAAGAGTAAAGCGGTACTCTCACCGGCATTGCAACAACTAGCACAAAAATGTGTGACATGCTGCCGGGGGTTTCCCGTTCCATCAAAAGTCATAAACAGAGGTGGTACGAAGCCTTTTGGGTATTGGACGACATCAAATTCTTTGGGGTAAGGCCTACCCGTTTGAATAGATGCTCCACTCTTAGACTGTGCTAAGGCTTCTTGCACCTGCTGTTCCACCATATTTTTAATGTCCTTTTCGGGAATCATGCTCTGTGCAGAATCCTTCTTTGGTGGCTCGTCTTCATTGACGGATGCGATCTCTTTTCCTCCATCTGCAATATGGATGATTTCTGGGGGTGTTTCTTTCTGAGGTTGAACCTGACTCTGGAGAGTGGCTAAAGCAGTAGCCATCTCTTCCATCCTCATTGCCATCTGGGAAATTATGTCAAATCTTTCCCGAAGCTGTGCTCTCATCACTTCCGGTTCATCTCTTTCCACAGCTGCCGAAGCACCCTGTGAGGCTAACAATGCTCGTGTTTCAACCATGTTGATCTCAGCATACTCCTCATCCATAAACTCTGATGAATCTACTTCATTTTCCAACTTTTCTACTCTTTCTTTCACCAACTGTCGGATATCTGTCCTTAGCTTTCCTATAGCATCCTCGAGGGATCTCTTCCAGACGGTCTCGCGGTTGTCGTGTGATGGCTGTTGAACTTCTTTTCCGGGAGTTTCTTTTATTGCAGTAGCACTTTCTTCTAATTCAGGCTCTTTGACGAGGCTTTTCTTCTCAGGTCCTTGTTTTGGTCTCGGCTCGGTAATAATAGGTCGCCACACCATCCTTCTTGCAACAGAAGGCCTAGGACTGGACGGTCTGTTGGCTATATGCTGGTAGGTGGTGTCCTCTCTAATATGATGGCCTGATACAACAACAGGTGAACTAGCTCTTATTTTCTTCCTTGGTTTCTCTACGACAGCGACAGGCTCTACTCGCGGTCCGAGGCGGGATCTCGCTGGCACTCGTTCCATTCTCTTAGGATTTCTAAGACGGGGCATCTTTCTTTCTTTGCCAATTTTTCTATGACAGCTTGTAGCCAAGCAAATGGCGTAGTCTTACCCCTTTTTCTTTTGTAGTTACTATAATATGCAGGTCAGGGTAATGTAGCAGCAATCCTTCGGACGTCTTCTTTATCCGATGCAGCAGAGAGGGGGTGAAACCTACTCCCTTCCAATAGAGGTATATACTCAAGTAGTTCTTCTCTTTGCTCAGGAATTTCTTCTAGGAAAGCAATTTCAGCAGCTTTGGCTTTCTCGATCCTGGCGATCTTTCTGCTTTTATTTCTCCTTTGAGTCCGAGTTAGGGGTGTAACTCTTGAACTGGACCCAATCTCAAAAATAGATGGTATTGTAGCAAAATCTGTACCCTCCACGGTGACGGGTTCATCACAGACTTGAATTGCCTTCCCCTTAAGTTTGGCAGAAGCCGGGGTAGGTGCAGAGATGACTAGACCGGTGGGGGTAGAGATAACAGTCCTCCTATGAATAACAGTACTTCTTTCAGCTGGAACCCTTTGCAGGGGAGGGAATTCTTGAGTCGACTTCAGGTTGAACTCAATTACAGGCTCTTCAGTTTCTGGCACTTTGTCCATTAGTGCAAAGAGAGTGACGTCAGCGAACTTGATATCTGTATTGTCGAATCCTTTTCCAAAATTAATGATTCCATTGTCAGGCAGTTCATCCTTATAGAAGGCGAAGATCATTCCATTGGTGAAGGAGAAAATTAACTTTGGTGCAGTCATTTTCTGCAGGGTAGATTCTGAGTATTAGTCCCAAATTATGCTTCCTTTTGTCACAAAACTTAGGATGAAAAAGAAAGAGTCTGAACACATTTTCATTTATCTTAGTGTATTTGTGATTTAAAAGAGTTGTTAGGAATGAAATGTTTAAAGAATGGAGTTTATAGAAAAAGGAAGGGGCCCGGTTCGGAATTGGAAAGGAAGAGAAAGCCTCGCAAAACTTCTCAACCTGAAGGACTATTCCTAAGCTAACACCTATTGGGGGTCCACCCCACCTCAGAAAGGAGGTAAAAGGATTTCAGAACCTCTCTATTTAGGGGTGTCTAAACAGTGGCTCCTAAATCCGAGAGAAGTTGACTATACTTGTTCAAGATAGAAATGAACGTGGTATGCCAACGGAAGAATGATAGTTTGGTCCACTAGGGATATGGACTTACTATTGATTTACGAAAGCAAAACCATCTGAACAGGATGGAGAGAATAACTAGTCCCCAACGGAGTCGCCAGAAGTTGTCGCCATACTTTTAGGTTGTGTGTTGTATTTTGAAAAGAGGTTTCCTAACAGAAATTTCCAATGAATTTTAAATTTTAAATTTAATCTAAATAAATATATATATAATTTGGAAAGTCTTAATTGATTTTGAAAATTATTTTAAGTATGGAAATTTTAAGATATGAAATCAAACCGATCTCACATCCCAAATAGTTTATATAAACGAGCACTGCACCACAAACCGTGTATTTATCCCGAAGAATAGACACACTGCTTGATGATGAGGATCAATTAAATAAACTAAAAGATTTGTGACATCCGTTTGGTCTGCGAACCAATTTTATAAGCCGACAAGTTCCCCTGCTTAATACAAAGGAATTAAGCAGGGTTTATATTACCTAGGTTCTTAAAGTTCCCTATAAGGGCAAACCCTTATAGTTAATTACATCTTAAATGACATGAATCACTTAAGAAAACTCTCGATAATGATTAGTGGTTTTGCTCTCAAGAATTTGAAAGTTTAATGTTTTCAAAGGATTGAATTTTTGAAATTTCAATAGGGATTAGCTCAAATTCTGAACATTTTATTTTAAGAGTTCAAAGGAAGAAAAGTAGGAGAAGCTGAGGATCAAAGAAGAATCTTGGCAACTTCCCAAACTATCCTATTGTTTGGCCACAATTTGGGAATTTACTTAATATTTCAATCTTGCCAATTTTATTTAGTTAGGACTTATATTTGTGTGACATAATCATACAAATAGCCTCGAAGATGTGAGGGTTTATGTTGTACCGAATGACTACCTCGGAATCCTAAGACTGGTTAGAGCTTAATTTACATAACATGATTATACAAATGTCGAACAAAGAGTTGAGGATTTATGTTGCACTAAGCAAACTACCTCGAAATCCTATGCCTTGGTTATTTAAAACTAAGAAAAGTTTAGCTGATGTAGACATAAGTTTTGCTGATGACGATGGCCGGGCTGCCCACTATGCTCCAAGCTCCTTGTTGTTGCAGAGGTTTAGTTTTAGAAGGTGAAAATCAGGAGATGAGAGAAGTGTTTTGGTTTAGAAGAGTTTTTAAGTTCAAATTTCTTTAATGTTTTATTAGGGGAATCTTAAAGTTGATTATAACAACACCGGTTAAGATCCCACGGTTCCATCATTCTGGGACCGTTATTTTTATCAGATTCACTTAGTCCAGATGAATTTTCTAAACTCAACTGAATGAGTTCCACACTTTCATTTAGATCGTAGGAAATCCCGTTAGCAACACGTATGTTACATCATCCGAGGTATCCCCCATCATCCAACGAGATGTTTTAATTTAATTGTAATTGTAGTTTTGTGTTCTGTTTGTGATTAAATTTTGAATTGTTTTATCTTTTGAATGTTGTGACAGTGAATTTTATCTTGTTGTGACTTTTAATTTAGTTTTGGGTTTCAGTTTTGTGACTATCCTAAAGGTTTTAGTTTTCATGCAACAATCTTGTTTAACATGCAAGAAAAGTAAAGTACAGCTTATATAAATAAATTGTAATAAAGTAAATTGCAATAAAGTAAAAGCATACCTGGAGGATCTTCTCGTCATTCCAAGCTGCTCTTAAGACACATGTTAAGGAATTTAAATATTTTTAACAAGTGCCTAGGTAATGCTGAGGGAAAGGTTTTGGTTGTCTTCCTAAATCCTAATCCTATTGCTAGTCATCTCCTATGATGTCTAGGTTCTTGTATTTTGTTTAAGGATGATTTTCTTCATCAAAGAACAATTAAGTTCAATTTTTCTTCTAAAACATCCCATCATATTGAGGAAGTGTTTAGGACGAGTCCTAAACATCTTTTCAATATTTTTGGGATTATTTTGAGTCCAAATGAGTTTTATTGCAAAGGTAAATTAATCATCCCAAAATTTAGTTTAGTTTCTTGCTCAGTGAATTAGGATGTTTGATTATCCTATAAGTAAAGTGACATTTCACTTGATGTTTTACTTAAGAGTTATAATAATGAAAACCTTTAAGGGCAAATTAATTTGTTAAAGGTTTTAATGATTTAAAATTGAAATTGGTGATTTAAAATGATTTAATTTAGTTATAAAATTTTAATTAATTTAAGTTTGGAATAGTGTTCAAATTGTTTTAATTTACGTGTTTTAAACCATTTGAATTAAAAGAGGAATTTAAATTATTTAATTTAGACTTTAATGATTTAATTTTAATTTAATGATTTAATTTTAATCTAATTGCAATATTCTGGATTAACTTTTTAATTGGTTGGATTATTATATTATATATATATTTTTTTTATTAAGAATTTATCTTTATGAAATTAATTTTTAATGTTTCAAAATTGTTTTAAATTTACTTTCAAATGATTTTTGAAATTAATAATAATTTTTTTATTTTTTTTAAATTTATTTCAATTTAATTATCAAATTATTTAATGTTTTAGGTTTTAATTTAATTAAAGTTCACTTTCCTTTTAATTATTTAATTATTAAGTTTAATTATCACTTTAAATTTAATTAAAAAGTTAAATATTATTAGAGTGATTCATTTAGAGATTTTAGTTTAAGTTATTATAATCCCTCTGAGTTATAACCTCATTTAAATAATCCAAATTTTAACTTATTCTTCCAAACTTCAAATTATTTAATTAATTAAGGTATACTTCAAATATTTTCAAGATAATTAATGGGTTTCTACCCTTTAATTTTCTAGGTTTCAATCTTCTAATGAAAATTTTAAAATCAGATATTTTACCCTCCCCTTGATTAAACCTAAATTTTAATTAGGGTTAAAATCCTTTAATTACCTTTATGCCCTTTTTAGGCTTATTTATTTCATAACTCACTAAATTGAGCTCAAATTAACTTAAAATTTTTATGTCACTTCACTCATATGTCAATTAAGCCATTTAGAGGAGAAAATGTGATTTTTCCGAATTTAATTTAATTTATATAATTATTTTAATGAAAAATAAGGATTTTCAATGGAAATTCAACAACATGACCAAGGAAAGGTTTTTTTCCTTAACAAAATTATGGAATGTTCCTAATGACTAGAGGACCACTTGGACTAATTTTGGTGATTTTTTTAATTATATTTTATTTATTATAATTATTTTAAGTTTTGGAGTGTTAATTAATAATAAAATAAAATAAATGTTGAAAATTAAATTTTATATTTTTCTTAAATCTCTATGATCTCAAGGAGTTCAGAGAAACAAAGTTTATAATTTTCTAATTTTTCTTTGATTTATTAGAATTAATTTAGTGAAAAGGTTGGAAAATTCATTTTTTAATTCAAAAATTGTTTGGAGCATTTAAAATTCAGTATCTTTATTTTGAGACTTAGAAAAAATATTTGGTTTATTCCTAAGTAATTAGGTGTCAAAATATGACAATTTAATGATTTTTAATATTTTTGTGATTTTTATTATTTTTTAATTATTTAAAATATTAAAATATGGTGAAAAATGAAGATTTTTAGAAAATTTTAATTTTAATTTTTTAAGGTTCCTCTGATATCAAAGAGGCCCCAAAACCAATTTGGTGAATTTTTAAAGTGTATTTTTGGAGTTATGAGTTTTTAAAGTTTAATTTTACTCATGTGACTTAATTAATCCATTTAGTGGGGTTAAATATTTTCAATTGATTTCAAATTTTTATGTGAGGTCCCTCTGATCCTAAAGATCAGTGGAGAATTGTTTTCAAGTTCTTTTGATGTGTGATTAGCCAAAATAATTAAAATTTAATTTTGAGTAATTAGAGCAATTAGGGTTATTCTTAACGAATTAACTTAAGATATAATTATCCTAGGGTCCTCTGGTCCTAAGAAACTTCCCCAAATTTTTCTAGAATTTTCTAAGAAATATGCTAATTAATAGAATTAAAATACCAAAAAGAGTGACATAAACATGAAAAACACATAACTTGCCATAGGAATGTTCCCAAGATTAGAGGCTTCAAAAGCCCTATGGTCTCATACCATGGTGAATTATCTATGCAAATGGAGATCAAAATATTAAAATGAGTAAATAATTAATTGAAAATAAAATACCAATCAAAATAACTTGATTTATTTTCCACATGATTCTCCTCTGTTCACTGAGCAAGAGGAAAATTTTTAGTTTACTTTTGTGATTTTTCTACACAAAGATATGGATTTTCTAAGTTCTGGGTATTTAAATAAATAGAAAAAGCCCACGTGTCACGCTCCCATTCGACGCCGCCATCTGGCTCAGTGCTCCGGGGGCCCGCGATTCACGTATTGTTCTCTGGTCTGGCGCAATCTGGACCATCCACTCGATACACGCTCAATCGGACAGCGCCTGGTCATCGTCTACGACTGGTGTGCACCCGTGACCGTCCACACTAAAACCCTAAAAACTCTCTCATTTCTCAACAGATTTTCGTGTTCTTATGCTCTATGGATTCGTCTTGAAGAGACAAACACATCCATATGGTTTACATGATATGAAATTAAGCTAAACAAAAGAGAGAATCACTGGAAGCTCAGGAGGAAGGAGAGGTCTATACCTTGGCTCTGAGAAGTAAAGCTTCAATCAGAGAGTTGTGGCACCTTTGATTGCACCCAAGGAGGCTTCAGATGAAGTCTCTGGCTCTGGGGATTTGCCTAGGTACAACTTCCACCAAGCCCGATTTCAAAGCTTGGCCGATAGAGAGAATGGCTGGCCTGGGGATGGGGCTTCCACTGGGGAACTGCTTCTCTTGGTCCTATGCAGGTGTGGGTGAGTTTAATTTGATTTTGGTGGAGGTTTCAGAGATGTCCTGGTTCTAGGCTGAGAATTGAGCTGCAAAATTGAGCTCAATCAATGGGGTTTAGGGCGGGAGAACAGTGGGGATCAATTGCTCTAGGTTAGGAGAAGGTCCTGGAGCAATTTTGGTAGAGTTTTGTTTAGGTCTGGTTCATCACCTTGTTTGGTTGAGAGGGTGGTGGGTTTAAATAGACATGGCTGGAGGGCCTCCCAGGGGGAGTTGAGGCTTGGGATCAGCTTCTCTGGTGAGGAGAAGAACAGCCATGGTGTCTAATTGAGTTGGGACAACTCAGCAAGGAGGAATTGAAAAAATTGGTTCACATTGAGCTATCGGCCATGGCGTTTTCCGGCGACCCAGGCGACTGGCCGGCAGGGTTAGCTCACCATCTTGAACAGGAGGGTCAGGGGTTGGCAAAGGTGCAGTCAATTAGTCATGGACATGTGTAAAGAGTTTAGCTTTAAGTGGTGTGGGGAGAGGGGTGATTTTGGATCCAAATGGGTCAAGTCATGCAAATGGGTTGCGTTCACATTTCAAAGCTCTGGTTTGGGCTCAGGGAGATTAGGTGAGTCGGCTAGCTTAGTGGGAAAAAGTCACCATCTAAGCATATTTAGGTTTAAGCATGGTTTAGGGGAATCATGAAAGTGCTTAATCACTTTAAGGGAATCAAGAAAGAGGCTCCTCCTCTTACCCAATATGGTATGGTCACATGAACACCACTCACATGGTTTGCATGGGTCTTAAGGATGGCTTCATGGCTAGCCTATGGCTTGTCCATGGCTTGGTCATTTTTCATGAAAAAAGGTTATTTGGAATTTTTTGAAATCTTTGGATTTTTTGATTGATTTTGTCATGATGCTATTTTGTTTTAATCAAAATGATGGGTTTTGGACTTAGGGGTGATTTAAATCATAGGGAATGATGAGGGAAAATTTCATGTGGACTTTGGGGGTGAAATTTGGGCTTTTGAATTTGTTGGAAGTGGGCTTTTAAAAAGGTTTAAGGAGGTGGGCTTTTAGGTCTGAAAACAAATTGGTATATGAAAATTTTGTAAAATACTTTGTAAAACAAATGTTGGGTTTAGTTTAGGGATGTGTCATGAATGATTTGGAGTAGGTTTGAAGTAATTTAGAGTTGGATTGAGATTAATTTGGGCTTTTTTGGTAAAGGGGCCAAAGTGGGTAAAATTGCGCTAACTTGGGCTAAGGTTGGGCTAAAGTTGAATTTGATGTAAAATTAATGTTGAGAAATGTTTATGGGAGTGTCACAAAGAGTTTTCAACTTTGGTTGGGCTTTAATTTTGGGATTTGGGCCTATTTGGGTTAGATTTGGGTTTAGGCCAATTTAGGGGATTTTGACTTTGGGTTAGGTTTGGGTAGAGTTTAGGTTCAAATTTGAGGAAAATCTTGTTAGTGTTTTGTTTTTGGAGATATTAGGAAGGTTTAGGAAAGGATTTGGGGTTAATTGGAGTTGAATTGGGTTTGTTTAGCCTAGCTTTAGGTCATGGGCCAAAATTGGGCTTTAGGCTTTAAATTGAAATTGGATCCAAATGTCAATCAAATTGGGCTTGGATTTGGTCTAAATTGATATTAGGGACATGGCATTAAAGTTTAGAATTGAATTGGATCAAAATTGAGGTCAATAGGGTTGATTTGGTTTAACATTGGGTCCACTTTGGGTTAAAAATGGGTCAAATTGGAGGTTTTGGTAAAAGTGGGTTAAATTGACAAAATTGTCCTATGGTGTAGTTGAACAAAATAAAATTGGGAATACTTGAGATTTTCTAGAATTTTATGGGAATTTGTGGAATTTATGGATTTTTTGGTTAAAAAGGGCATTTTGGGTATTTGGAGGGTATGGGGGGGTATTTTTAGACATTTTCTTATATTTGGCTAAGGATGATCAATTTGAATGGTGGGAAATGTTTAGGATTGGTTTTGAGAAATTTTGTGTAATTTATGTAATTTTGCAAATTTTGGGTAGTTTCAAGGACATTTGGTAGGTTTAGTGGGTGTAGGGCCCCGGGGGTCAAAAATTGAAATTTTGGAAAAATAAAGATTGATCAAGTTTGAGTAGAATGAAATCACTTTGGTTGAGCCATGAAGCCATATCAAGCCCAAAAGAGCCATGAGAGGACTCATTTGAGGCATTCACTATGTTATTCCTAACCCTCTTAGCCAAGGGCTTAGGGTTTGAGGACCATCCATATGGATTACCTACATCAGTCAGGAAGTCAAGCTAGGTATGAATGGTTTTAGGATTTGGAATGTGTGAAAGTGTAATGTGTGCAGGTCAACCCTTACCGGACCAGGCCACCTGGGGTAGTCCTAAGGCCAAAGAGTCCTATAGGAAACTCATCCTTTAAACCTCCACATTTGATCTTAACCCTCCAAGTGACTTAGGGGTTTATAATCAAATTATGGGGTTTGCAGGGAGTTAAGAGGTGTTTAAATTTCTAAGTGGTGGGTTCCATTTCTAGTTCACTAAGATATTCAAAGGGAAAGCCTAAGGCTAGATCCTAAGTACTAAGAGAAGAGAAGAGAAAGGACCTCATCAAAAATGAGGTCAACACTTCTTTGACAATTTCACGAGCCTCAGGCCCATTCAGGCATCTTAGCCACATCTGATCAAAAGACCTTCTGTATAACGTGTTGTTTATTAATGCATAAGAATGAGTTCTTTTCTTGATTTGATGGGCTATCGACTTATCGTCTTGTAGGTTTCCTGTTTGCAAGTAGTCTATTAGTAGCTGCCGCCAATCTTCTGTATTTTTTGTCACTACTGTAATTGTTTCTTCTACTTTTTCTGATTTGTGTATTGTATCCATGTCGAGCTGTGAGAGAACTTGTCATCCCTGAACTGACATTTCAACTGACTCATCTTGTAAGCAGGCAAATTCTTTTGCAAGGTGGGCTAACACATCTGCAAGAGTAGATCGTTACATTTGGAATCTGCTCCAAGAATTTCATGTCATACTGAAAGTACTACTCGAGTCTTGGCTTCAGAATTTTGTACTGCCCTGCGACCTGTTGAATTATCAACTGAGAATCCCCATAGATGTTGATATCTGTTATCTCCATCTGAATGGTTAATTCCAATCCGGTTATAAGGGATTTGTATTCTGCTTCGTTGTTTGTACACGGTTCTGTTAAGTGGTAGGAATACCTTAACATCCCCCGCTCCAGTGTTATAAAGATTAGTCTGATTCCTGCCTTACCGAGAACTATAATTTGTGATTCTTTATCTTTCTGTGCTGAACATACTCCGTCGGAGTACAGTTCTCAACGCTGATCATCGGGGACTTCTAGGCTCATTATCTGCTCGTCTGGCAAGTCATCGTTGAGAGGCGATTCTGCCGGTAAAGGGTGCGCTACAAGGAAGTCCACCAGGAATTGTCCCTTTACGACACGAAGAGGAACGAAAGTTATATTGAATTGCAATAGTATCATTGACCACCTAGCAATTCTGCCAGAAAGCCTCGGTCCGATCATCAAATATTGCAACGGATTAAACTTCGAAATAAGGTTGACCTCATGAGAAAGCATGTAGTTCCTGAGCTTCTGTGCGGCGAAGATCAGGGCCAAACAGTGCTTCTCAAAAGGAGGATACTTTACTTCCGTCGAAATTCGACAACGGCTTAGGTAATAGAGTGCGTTTTATTTTCCCTTATCATTGATCTGGGCTAACAGGGCTCCGAGAGAGTCGTCTAAAGCTGCAGTATAAAGTATCAACGGTCGTCCCGAGACTGGGGCTGCTAAGACAGGAGGTGTCATTAGATATTGTTTAATGTCATCGAAGGCAAGTTGATATTTGGAGTCCCAAGTAAACTTGGCATCCTTCTTAACTAAAATAGAAAATGGCTGACACCTTCCTGATAAATTCGAGATAAAGCATCGAAGATATGCTAATTTCCCTTGAAAGGACCGTAGTTGTTTCAAGGTTTTGGAAGGTGGCATTTCTAAGATAGCTTTAATCTTCTCCGGATCGATTTCAATTCCACGATGTCAGATAACAAATCCCAAGAATTTCCCAGAGGTGACGCCGAAGGTGCATTTCAGGGGATTCATCTTAAGGTTAAATTGTGTTAATTACTCGAAAACAATTCTCAAATCATACAAGTGATCTTCCTTTAATTTTCTCTTGATGACCACATCATCCACGTAACACTCGACTTGGTTGTGAATGAGATCATCAAAAATCCTCATCATTGCTCTTTGGTAGGTTGCTCCTGCATTCTTCAATCCAAATGGCATCACTATGTAGTAGTACACTCCAATTGGCGTTCTGAAGGCTGTGAGCTTTACATCTTTCGGTGCCATCTTTATCTGGTTGTATCCCGAAGATCCATCCATGAAAGAAAATATTTCATGTGTTGAAGCGATGTCGATCATCAATTCTGGAATTAGTAGCGGGAATTCATCCATTGGACATGCTTTATTCAAATCTCTGAAATCCACGCAGATTCTGATCGACCATTCTTCTTTCTGACTAGTACCACATTGGCTAACCAAGTCGGGTATTGCTCTTCACGGAAAAATTTAGTGTCTATTAGCTTCTTAACTTCAGTAATTACTTGTTGTTCAATCTCTAGACGCATTCTTCTCGGAGCTTGTCTGACTGGAATGGCAGTGGGATCTACTCCTAACTTATGAACTGCGACCTCTGGAGCTAATCCTGGCATTTCATCATAACTCCAAGCAAAACAGTCCTTGAATTCCATTAATAACTTGATTATCTCTTCGGAGTCTTCTTTATTGAGTAAGGAGCTAACAAAGGTCGTCCTAGGCTCTTCGCTAGTACCTAAGTTAACTTCCATTATCTCGTCTATTGTAGATTTAATTTCTTCTTCAAATTCTTGTGGAGCATTTCCAATTGGTAGATCCTCGAGATCATCTGAAGCTTCTAGGAAGCTTTTATCATACTCGTGTGTGACAATTAAGCAAAATCCCGAATCATCAACATACCCTACTGTGCCGAATCTGAGACCATGTTTTGAATTGGGAGGCCGACTGGCATTGTTCCATAATTTGTCGAAGTGTTGTGATCGACCTTTTGTCCATTGTTTAGGTAAGATACCATGTTGAATTAAATTTTGAACACGGGGAGAGTACCACTCAAAAGGCAATTCCATTAATTCAGATGAAGTAACATTTTCAAATTGTACATCTTTTTCAGTATTGGAAGAAGAAGCACCGCGGTAGAATTTGATTGGTTTAGTACCACCACAATGCACTTCCTTGACCATCATACCCTCGACTTTATTAGGGTGGATCGGGGTTAGGGTCATAGTATGTATATAGTGGTTAATCTTCTCGTACATTGATTTATATTCTTCATTCTTTTCATCTTCGAGAGAGATCTTGAACTGGGGTTTCTTCTGACTTATCGCCGCTGCTTCTTTCTTTATTTCTTCTTCTTCGGAACTGATCTCCCAATCAACGTCGATGAATGGTTTCTTCTGTCCAATTATTCTAACGTCTCTTCCTCGACCTCGTCCCCAGCCTCGACCTCGGGTGCAAGTTCTGGAGAAACCTTCACCATCTCGCCGTAAGGGAGTGGTGAGTAACTGTTGGACTAGAATTTCAGGCTCTTCATCATCTTGCACTTCTTTTGATTCATTTGGTATGAAATTTCTGGAGAAGATTGTTATCTTCGGAGGCGCGTAACAGGCTACATCTTCATGAATTCCAATCTCGTGTACGGAGAATGATTGCAAGTCGCCTTTGATACATTGTTCACCTCCTTCGTAATACATTATGCACTGGTGTAGAGACGATGGTACCATCCGGTTTTCATGGATCCATGGCCAACCCAGTAGAGCATTGAACGATATCACAAAATTGATTATGTGGAATTTTGCGGTTGTCTTTGCTAAGTCACGGGTTTTCATTAACAGTGTAATCGATCCGAGAGCTCTCTCTCCTTTTTGATTGAAGCCTCTCAATAACATCTTGTCTGCTTCAAGCTCACGAGCATCAATTTCCAAATATGCTAGCGTCCGAAGATTCATTATGTTGATTGATGCTCCCGGATCAACCAACACTCTGGAAAGCGTAAACTTTCCAATAGTGACTGAAATGTACAATGGTCGGTTGTGATCAGCTGTTCCTAGTAATAGATCATTGTCCGTAAAGGTAACACCTCGCTGTTCTTTTAACGAGCAAACCTCATCGAAGGAATTACCGGCCATTTGAGCTAAACAAATCTCTGGATCAAGTAGAGCCTTGATCAGAGCTTCCCTCATCTCCTTTGATAAGATTAGAGCGTCGTATATGCTTAGTTTAGCTAGTAGCTTCCTAAGATGAGCTAGCATATTATAGTCCACTTTACTACCATGTTCTTCAGTTTCTTCCTGAATGGGCAATTCCTTCACTGGGGTTGGCTCCTCTTGAGCAACCACCTGCTTTCCTTTATCCTTTGGACCCATTCTCAGAGGTAGAACTTTTTTGCTTTTTAGGTTGACTTCAGTTACTTGTTCTGAGTCTGGTGCTGGATCTGCCGATGTTTCACCTTGAATTGGAACGACTGGCTCTTCTGGAGTTGCTTCATAATCCGATAACTCTAATTCTATCGCGATTGGAGCTCCTCGAAATTCACAAATGGACTCGTTGCTTGTTGAGCTTTCGTAGCCTCCTTTGTGAACATCTTCTTTGTCGTGGTCATCGAGGTTGTGTATGATTTGAGAATCGTTATTTGTATTGGAATCGAGATCCGGATTAAGTCGGTTGTCGCTAGTTACGTAATCGTTAGAAATAGTCAGAACGTAGCCAACGCCATAACTCTTATCATTATAAGATCTCGCCGGGGTGAGCAAATAATCTTACAGAGTCAGAAGTCCGAGGGATTTCTCCCCCGAATCGAAAATAACCATCCTAGGATAAGCAGCCCCTAGTCTACCCTTCGGAGCCTCAATTTTCTTCTCTTCTACGATCTTCTCCTCCTTCTGGGGCGGTTCTTCACTCGCAAGCGATAGCACCGGCTCGGCAAGTTTCAAACTTTGAGTTGAAGCACGCACCGAAGCGGTCTGGATGTGATCCAAAATTTTCTTTGATGATTTTGTCCAGAAGGTACTCCATCCATCATCGGTCGTATACGGGTTTATCGGAACAATAGGATCCATCGAGATAACATTGACGGAACCTCCTTTTTTGGGGTTCCTTCATGTATTCCTTTGGGATTGTTATGTTCCCTTTCCGAAGATTGTCATCAAGCCAACTCTTAAAAGTGATGCAATCCTCTATCTTGCGTCCGAGAATTCGGTGGTAAGGGCAATAGTTCAGATGATCTTTCTTGTTGACTTCTTCTGGCCTCTTGGGCTCTGATAGCTGAAAATCTGGTGTCTTCATTAAACTGCGAAACATCTTTGCTACTGCTTCAGTTTTTAATGGATATTCCTTATTCAGAAAATCTTTCAGGGTACGCTATGGACGAGGTGGTTATTCATAATGCTGAGGTGACTGATAGCTCAGTCGAGGCTGTTGATAAACCTGTTGAGGTTGCTGACAGATCTGTTGCGGTTGTTAGTATGTCCGTTGTGGTGGTTGATAGCTAGGCTGTGGCCGCTCTGGCTGTATCTTCACTGGCTGCTTGCCCTTACCTACTGCCGCGATGATTCCAGATTTCTTTTCAAATTCTTTTACGGGATTCTGCTTATCGTTCTTGTCCACGAAACTTAACTGCTTTGCCTCTTCTTGCAAGCTCCTGGCCTTGCTAAGCAACTTCTCGAAAGTCTTGATTGTAAATCCTTTAAGGAGAAGTGCTATCGGGCCATGGATACTCTTTAGCAAGATGCCGACTACATCCTGTTCTTGAAGCTGTGGTTCACACTTCATATGTAATCCACTAAAGTCTCGTTCAATTTCTGGTGCTCCACCACTAGATCACCGATGGTGATGTGGTGTCGAGCCCCGGCAAACCGCTTAACGAAGAGGTTTTCCAATTCTGCAAAGGTCTTAACTGAACCATTTGGCAATTCTGCGTACCAGTAGAAGGCGATCCCTGACAAACTACTGACGAACTGATGGAATAGTAAAGCGTCACTCCCACCGGCATTACAGGAACTAGCACGAAAATGTGCGACATGCTGTCGGGGGTTTCCCGTTCCATCGAAAGTCTTAAACAGAGGTGGTACGAAGCTTTTCGAGTATTGGACTACATCGAACTCTTCGGGGTAAGGTCTACCCGTATGAATAGATGCTCCTCTCTTAGATTTTGTTAAGGCTTCTCGCACCTGCTGTTCTACCATATTTTTAATGTCCTTCTCAGGAATCATGCTCTGCGCAGAGTCCTTTGTTGATGGCTCATCTCCGTTGACGGATGTGATCTATTTTCCTCCATCTGCAATATGGATGTTCTCTGGGGGTGTTTCTTTCTGAGGTTGTACTAGACTCTAGAGAATGGCTAAAGCAGTAGCCATCTCTTCCATCCTCTTTGCCATCTGGGAAATTGTGTCATCTCTTTCCCGAAGCTGTACTCTCATTACTTCTGGTTCATCTCTTTCCGCAACTACCGGAGCACCTTGCGAAGCTGATGATGCTCGTGTCTCAACCATATTGATCTCGACATACTCCTCATCCATGAACTCTGATGAATAAACTTCATTTTCCAACTTTTCTCCTCTTTCTTTTGCCAACCGTCGCATATCCATCCTTAGCTTTCCTATAGCATCCTCGAGGGGTCTCTTCCAGACGGTCTCGCGGTTGTCGTGTGATGGCTGTTGAACTTCTTTTTCAGGAGTTTCTTTTATTGCAGTAGCACTATCTTCTGATTCAGGCTCTTTGATGAGGCTTTTCTTCTCAGGACGTTGTGTTGGTCTCCGCTCGGTAATAATAGGTAGTCATAGCATCCTTCTTGCAGCAGAAGGCTTAGGACCGGACGGTCTGTCGGCTATATTCTGGTAGGTGGTGTCTTCCTTAATATTATGGCCCGATACAACAACAGGTGAACTTGCTCTCATTTTCTTTCTTGGTTTCTCTACGACAGTGACAGGCTCTACTCGCGGTCCAAGGCGGGATCTAGCTGGCACTCGTCCCATTCTTCTTAGGATTTCTGACACGGGGCATCATTCTTTCTTTGCCAATTTTTCTATCACAGCTTGTAGCCGAGCAAATGGCGTAGTCTTAACCATTTTTCTTTTGTAGTTACTATAGTATGCAGGTCGGGGTAATGTAGCGGCAATCCTTCGGACATCTTCTTCATCCGATGCAGTAGAGAGGGGGTGAAACCTACTTCCTTCCAACAGAGGTGTATACTCAGGCAGTTCAGGGATCTCTTCCAAGAAAGCAACTTCAGCGGTCTTGGCTTTCTCAACCCTGTCTATCTTTCTGCTTCTATTTCTCCTTTGAGCCCGAGTTAGGGGTGCAACTAGAGCGGTTGAAGATCTTCTAGAAGCCTCGCCGACAGCGAGGTAGTTCGTCGCCGACGGCGAGCTAGTTCAAATGGTGCAGATACATTGAACCTGGACACTTTTTGAAGGGATGCTTACACACCTCTTGGTCCTTTGCTCACCTCTATATATAGAAGCCGAAATTAAGTCTTTAGGGTGTTATTGTGTGTGCAGTCTTTGTGTTCTAAGTCCAATCTTTTGTGTTCTAAGTGTGTTAAGTCGGATTTTGTGTCTTAGTGTGTGTCTTAGAGAGTTCTTGAGTGAGTTAGTGAGTTTTTAGTGAGTTTTGCTGTACTGGAAGGAAGACTCAAAAGAACTGCGAGGAGTCTGCTTGGGGATAAATTAAGATAAGTATTTGTATTTATTGTTTTTAACTTTAAATGAAATCCATGCTTAGCTTAGTTTCCATGCATTCTGAGTAGTTTATTTAGTCTTTCTCTCTGTTTATGAAATTAAGTGACTTAATGAAATTAAAATAAAGATACTTTTATATATTAATAAATTGTGATAATTTTTACTAAAAACTTAATTTACTTTTCAAACTGGCCATTTGATTTGTTAAAATATATTGATTATCAACTATAGTAAAAATTACATCTGATATTCGGGGAATTCAAAAGCCTTGGAAGGAGGGTGCAAATAAATAGGGAAATAATATCACTAGGCGTAGAATAGAGCATTTTAGTGTGACAGACTAAAATATTCAATTCGGTCCTATTGTTTCGAGAGCCGAAGTGTAGATGTTAGCCCTCGGGCGAGGGGAACGTGGGAGCTCTCAGTGGCGGTCGGTATCCTCCCGACTTAACCGCGAGATTCGCAATCAAACATAGGATTAGTCAATATTCTTTACACCTGGACCAAAGGGTAAAGAATAGGAATGCTCCTATTTGTCACAATACCTTAAAATTATTTATTTAAATTCATCAATCATTTAAATTTTTAAACAAGGGGAAATATACTTTTTCTGAATAGTTAAGACTTATTTAGCAATTAGTTTTATTTCCTGCACTTGCAATTCGAATTAATTTTCTACTTAGTTAATTTATTTAATTAAAATACTTAGTTTACTTTATTACGCTTAAATTCAGAATTCCAAATTTCTGTATATTATTATTATTATTATTATTATTATTTTAAAATTAGCTGTTATTTAATTTTCTCTTTCCCTGTGGGATCGATAATCCAGACTCCACTAGAGCCCTGTATTACTTGATATGATACGTATACTTGCGTAGCATCCACAACATAAACAATTACAATTCTATACATATATTATAGCGGGGTCAAGTTTTTGGCTTCGTTGCAATTAAATTAAAAATATCATAATATAAAATTGTGGGTCAAGTTTTTGGCGCCGTTGCCGGGGAAAGTAAGAAAAATGTACTAAAGTAACGGACTATTTTAAAATAATCATAATAAATAAATTAATATTTATTCTAAAATTGTATGCACAAATTTGGACACGAAAATTTAATACCTTACGATTCTGAATTAGAGCGTACAATTAAAAGAATTAGAAAACAAAAGAAACAAACTATAAATTTAACTCAAATGGCGAATATTCCTGAAATTCAAAATATGAACCAACAAAGACCATTAAGAGATTATGCCAACCCTACATCAGATGAAATTCATTTAACTATTCAAAACCCCGATGTAGTCGCTAATTCATTTGAACTTAATCCCGCAATTATCCAAATGGTACAAAACAATCAATTTAGTGGTTAACCTACTGAAGATCCTAACTTACATCTTGCTAGTTTTCTAGAACTTTGTGCTACTTTTAAATATCAAGGAGTATCTGACGATGCTATAAGACTTAGACTTTTTCCTTTTTCATGAAGGGATAAGGCTAAAATGTGGTTGAATTCGTTAGCACCTGGATCTATTAAAACTTGGGGAGAATTATCACAAAAATTTCTATCCAAATATTTTCCACCATCTAAAACTGCTAAGTTTAGAAATGATATAACTTCTTTTTGTCAGATAGATGGAGAATCAATATATGAATCTTGGGAGAGATTTAAGGAACTTCTTAGGAAATGCCCACATCATGCGCTACCAGATTGGCTAATTATTCAAACCTTTTATAATGGATTAGTGGGATCTTTAAGATCAATCAACGATGCTGCTGCTGGAGGTTCATTAATGTCTAAACCATTTGATGAAGCTTATGCACTAATCGAAGAAATGGCAACAAATAATTTTCAATGGCTTGCAGATAGAGTAAATCCGAAAAAAATAGCTAGCATTCATAAAAACGATGCAATATCTATGTTAGCTTCTCAAATTGCTGCTATATCTAAGAAATTAGATCATTTTGGAATGAACTACTCTCCTACTTTAGAAGAAAACTCATCCGGACAAATCATAGAATCTCAATCTAATTATGAAACTTTAAATGTTATTAATAATAGAACTAATAACCCTTATTCAAACTATTATAATCCCGGTCTGGAAAACTCATCCAAATTTTAATTGGAATAACACATCTAATCAACAATGGATGAATCAACCTATTCAAGCAAATCCAAACTATAAACCTAATTACCCACCTGGATTTAATAACAATAACCCACAATTCAAAGATAAGAAATTATCTATGGATAAATTAATTTTGAATATGGGTCATCAACTACAAAATCAAGGAAATCAACTACAAATTCAAGGAAATCAATTACAAATTCAAGGAACATCTATTAAAAATATTGAAACTCAACTTGGACATATTGCTACTGCACTAAATAATAGAATACCTAGAACTTTTCCTAGTAATGTGGAAATAAATCCTAAAGATCAAGGAAAAGAACAAATTAAAGCAATACAACTAAAGAGTGGAAAAGAACTAGAACCTCAAATTCAAAAAGAACTTAAAAGCCAAAATGAGGAAGTGAAAATTGAAAAGGAAACAATTCAACAAGATTCAAACTTAGAACATCCTTTAATACCTATGAAAATTTCTGTTGAAAAACCTCCACCACCATTTCCTCAACGACTAGCTCAACAAAAAAAAGATAAACAATTTGCTAAATTCCTTGAAATACTAAAGAAATTAACAATCAATATACCTTTTGTCGAAGCTTTAGATCAGATGCCAAATTATGTAAAATTTATGAAAGATATTCTAAATAAGAAAAGAAAATTCACCGATAATGAAACGAGTCGCACTTAGTGAAGAGTGTAGTGCTATTATTCAGAAAAAGCTTCCTGAAAAATTGAAAGATCCAGGTAGTTTCACTATACCCTGCGCTATAGGAGAAAAATTTTATGGAAAAGCTTTGTGTGACTTAGGAACAAGCATCAATCTAATGCCTCTATCGATTTTTAAGAGATTAAGATTAGGAAAAATTACACCTACTTCGATAACCCTTCAATTAGTTGATCGTTCGGTTACCTATCCTAAGGGAGTTATTGAAGATGTGTTAGTAAAGGTGGATAAATTTATCTTCCCAAGTAGATTTTATTGTTTTAGGTATGGAGGAAGATAAAGAAATTCCTATCATTTTAGGAAGACCATTTTTAGCTACTTGGAAAAGCTATGATTGATGTTCGAAAGGAGAATTAACTATGAGAGTAAATGACCAAAAAGTTACCTTTAATATTGCAAAATCAATGAAATATCCTGCGCTAGAAAAAGATGATGAATGTTTTCGGATGGAAATACTTGAACAATTACAACGCGAACATTTTAAGGAATATTACGAAGATAATTTAGAAAAAGAAAATACTGAATTAATTGAAGATAATAATGAAGAATTAAATTATATTCAGGAAAAATTTGAATTTTTGGATAATACTGAAAACACTGATAAGAATATAGTTCCATCAATTATTAAACCTCCTGAACTTGAGCTAAAAATATTACCCGATCATTTGAAATATGCTTATTTAGGTAATTCTTCAACTTTACCAGTTATTATTTCATCCGCATTAAACGAATCTCAAGAACAAAAACTTTTAGAAACTTTAAAAAAATATAAGAAAACTTTTGGTTGGACTTTAGCAGATATTAAAGGAATTAGTCCTTCAATCCGTATGCATAGAATTATTTTAGATGATGAACATAAACCTAAAGCGGATCCCCAAAGGAGATTAAACCCGATAATGAAAGAAGTAGTTAAGAAAGAAATTTTAAAATGGTTAGATAATGGTATTATATATCCTATTTCGACGATGCTTGGGTAAGCCCAATTCACCGTGTTCTTAAGAAGGGAGGAGTGACCGTCACCGTCAATGAAAATAACGATCTTATTCCTATAAGACAAGTTACCGGTTGGCGTATATGTATTGATTATAGGAAATTAAATATCGCCACCGGAAAGATCACTTCCCTTTACCATTTCTAGACCAAATGTTAGATAGATTAGCCGGACATAAGTATTTTTTTTCTAGATGGATACACCGGTTATCATCAAATACAAATTGCTCCTGAGGATCAAGAGAAAACTACATTTACTAGTCCTTATGGAACTTTCGCTTTTCGAAGAATGCCTTTTGGATTATGTAATGCACCAAGCAACATTCCGGAGATGTATGATGTCTATATTTAGTAAGTTAATTGACAATGGAATAGAAGTATTTATGGATGATTTCTCCGTATTGGGAACATCATTTGACACATGCTTAACTCATCTTGAAAAAGTATTAGAAGTATGTGAGAAAACAAATTTAGTTCTAAATTGGGAGAAATGTCAATTTATGGTTCTCTGGCGGCATTGTATTAGGGCATAAAATTTCGGAAAAAGGCATGGAAGTAGACCCTGCAAAAATTCAAGTTATAGCTAAACTACCACCTCCAACTATGGTAAAAGGGGTAAGAAGTTTTCTTGGATATGTTGGATTCTACAGACGCTATATAAAAGATTTTTCAAAAATTACTAAACCTCTATGCCAACTTCTCGAAAAGGACAAGAAATTTGAATTTACAATCGAATGCCTGAATGCTTTTGAACTCTTAAAAGAAAAATTAATTACAAGCACCTATAATAGTTTCACCTAACCTGGAGAAACCATTTGAGCTTATGTGTGATGCTAGTGATTATCTTCGTAGGAGCAGTTCTTGGGCAAAGATATGAAAAGATTTTTAAAGTTATATACTATGCTTAGTAAAACTCTAAATGATGCCGAAATAAATTATACGATTACTGAAAGAGAATTATTAGCGGTAGTATATGGTTTTATTAAATTTAGGCCATATCTGATTGGAACAAAATGTATCGTGCATACTGATCATTCTACTATCAAATATTTAATGCAAAAGAAAGATTCCAAACCAAGATTAATTAGACGGATGCTATTAATGCAAGAATTCGATTTTGAGATCGTTAATAAGAAAGGAACTGATAATCAAATTGCGGATCATTTATCAAGATTAGAAAATCATGAATTATACGATATTGAAAATGAAATTATAGACGGTTTCTACGATGAACAACTATATCATATCAATGAGTGGAAAATACCATGGTATGCATATATAGTAAACTATATAGTTAGTAATATTTTACCACCTATGCTAACTTTGCAACAACAGAAAAAATTCATCCATGATACGAAAACCTATTTTTGGGATGAACCATATTTATATAAGCAATGTAAGGATTTAATTATTAGAAGATATGTACCTTATGAAGAAACTGAACCAATTATTCAAAAATTTCATGATTCTGATTTTGGAGGACATTTTGGGACTGATAAAACTGCTTATAAGATTCTACAATCTAGATTTTACTGGCCTACTCTGTTTAGAGATGTATATAGATATATTAAAACTTGCGATAAATGCCAAAGAGTAGGAAATATATCTAGAAGAAACGAAATGCCTCTAAATTTTATATTAGAAGTTGAAATTTTTGATGTTTGGGGATTAGATTTTATGGGACCTTTTATTCCTTCGTTTGGAAACTCATATATATTAGTAGCTCGTTGATTATGTTTCCAAATGGATCGAGGCACAAGCTTTACCTAGGTGTGATGCTAAGAGTGTTTCAAAATTTCGATGAAAAATATTTTTACTAGATTTGGAATGCCGAGAGTGATTATCATCGACGGAGGAACTCATTTTAGAAATAAATACATTCACAAAATAGTAGAAAAATACAATATTACTCATAAGATATCCACTCGTTTATCATCCACGGACTAGCGGATTAGACTGAAGTATCCAATCGTGAGATTAAACGTATTTTAGAAAAATCTGTAAACCCAAATAGGTTAGATTGGTCTATTAGATTAGACACTGCATTATGGGCTTATAGGACTACTTATAAAACTCCGATTGGAATGACTCCTTACAGGCTTATATATGGATAAACATGCCACTTACCAGTTAAATTAGAACATAAAGCATATTGGGTGATTAAAGAATTTAATTATAATATGAAGGAAGCTGGTGAGAAAAGATTGTTGCAATTAAATGAATTGGAAGAATTAAGAAATGAATCATATGATAATGATCGAATTTATAAAGAAAAGATGAAATTATGGCATGATCGGAAGATTAATCAGAGAAATTTTGAACCAGGACAGGAAGTTTTACTATATAATACTAGATTGAAATTATTTCTTGGAAAATTGAAGTCTCGATGGTTAGGACCTTTCACCATAACTCAAATATTTTTATACGGAACTATAGCAATCGAAGATCCAAAAACTGGACATAAATTTAAAGTTAATGGACATAAATTAAAACCATATTTCGAAGGTATAAGACCTAACTATAAAGAGGTTTTAATGCTTAGTCAACCTGATTAATAATTGAAATTAGGTCGGGTCGACGACGTTAAACCAAGCGCTTTATGGGAGGCAACCCATATTAGTTATCTATTTTTATTGTATCTTAATAGTTAGTTTATATTATTGAAACTTTACTACTCAATTTTTATTAAGAATCGTCACATATTCGAACCATTATGATGAGAAAAGAAATTATTTGATTTAGAGCGAAATAGGACATTGTTTTGAAATCTCGCCGATGGCGAGGTCGATACTCGCCGACAGCGAGGTTCGCGCCTAATTTAATTCAGTTTATTTATAAGCTCGCTAACAGCGAGAAAAGAGCCCTCCGATAGCGAGAACCTGAAAGGCAGTTTTTATAACTAAGTCACCGACGGTGAGAATCCGACAGCGAGGAAGTTATAAAAATGAGTTATATATACTTAAAATGCCAAATTGGACGGTTTCAACACCAAATCCTTAGTGAAAAACCATTCTTAAACCATTCTAAGTCTGCCTTCTTCACTAGAATTCATTCCATTCACCATAATGGCCTCCAAATTCTTAGATTCTTCTAAATCTGGAGTGTTTAACCGGAGGAAATTTGTGAGTGCGGAAGCGCGGCGGATCTTCAACAAGGTTTTGGTAAAGAAAAGAGTTATCAAGGAATGGGGATTTGTCAATCGAGGATTAGAGAATTCCACTACGAAGATAGAAGAAATGATCGCGCAGCGGTACTGGGAGGTATTCTGTTACACTACGTCTGCTGTTGTTATTCCAGTTGTGAAAGAGTTCCACTCTAACTTACATGCGATCAACAATGGGAATATCTACATCCGAGGAAGATGGGTGACGTTTACTGTTGACCTCATTTTTGATGAGGTCTTCTCTTCTTCTCTTTAGTACTTAGGATCTAGCCTTAGGCTTTTCCTTTGACTATCTTAGAGGACTAGAATTGGGACCCACCTTTTAGAAATTCAAACCACTTCTTAACTCCCTGCAAACTCCACAAACTTGACTATAGACCCCCGATCACCTGAGGGTTGAAATCGAATGTGGAAGTTTAAGGATGAGTTCCTATAGGACTCTTTGGCCTTAGGACCGCCCCAGGTGGCCTGGTCCAGTGAAGGGGCCGACTTACACACACACTACACTTATACACTACACTTTCACACACCCATACCTAACTTGACCTCCCGACTCATGTAGGTGATTCACATGGATGGTCCTTAACCCCTAAGCCCTTGCGCAAGAGGGTTAGGAACAACATAGTGAATGCCTCAAATGGGTCCCTTCATGGCTCATGTGGGCTTGATATGGCTTCATGGCTCAACCAAAATGATTTCACTCCACTTACATCCACCCGATCTTCAATTTCCCAAATTTTCAATTTTTGACCCCGTACCCTACACCCGCTTAACTCTACCCAAAACCACTCGAAATTACCCAAATTTTTCAAAATTTCCTAAATCACCCAAAATTCCTCAAAATTGATCTTAAACATTTCCACATTACTCAAATTGATCATCAATAGCCAAAAATACCAAAAATTCCAAGAAAACCTCCCAATACCCTCCAAATACCCAAAATACCCCTCTTGGCCAAAAAATCCAAAAATTCAGAAAATTCCCAGAAAATTCCAGAAAATCCCAAATATTTCCAATTTCATTTTTTCCAACTACACTATGGGCCAATTTTGTCAATTTTCCCTACTTTTGTCAAAACCCCCAATTTGACCCATTTTAACCCTAAGTGAACCCAATGTCAAACCAAACCTACCCAATTGACCCAAATTCTGGTCCAATTCAGTTCTAAACTTCAATTCAACATTCCAAACACCAATATATACCAAATTCAAGTCTAATTTGATTGACATTTGGATCCAATTTCACGTTTGGCCTTAAAGCCCAATTTGGACCCATAACCCAAACCTAACCCAAATGAGCCCAAACCCCAAAATCAAAGCCCAACCAAAGTCAAAACCTCTTTGAAACACTCCCATAAATATTTCTCAACATTAATTTTACATCAATTTCAACCCTAGCCCAACATTGGCCCAACTTGGCCCACTTGGACCTATATTGGCCCATTCACCAAAAGAGCCCAAATTCAACCCAATTCAAACCCAAATCACCCCCAATTTGCTTCAAGTCACTCATGACACATCTATGAGCTAAACCCAACAATTATTTGGCCCAAGCCTTTACTAAAATTTCATCCCAAAATCCATTTTAAAATTCAAAAGCCCACTTTCCTAAACCATTTTAAAAGCCCACTTCACCACATCCAAAGGCCCAAAATCTACCCTAAAGCCCACATGACATCTCCATTTGCCATCCACTTAATTAAATCCATTACCTAAGTCCTAAATTCATCATCAAGTAATTCCAAATCAAGTTTCATACAAATTTCCATCAAATTACCAAAAATTCCTAAAATCCATTTTGATGAAATTGACCAAACTTTGTGCCAAGCCAAAGGTGAGCCATAAAGCCATGCATGAGCCACATGTGAGCCATGAGAGCTTTGGACACTCCACCATGCCATATTGGGTGAAGAGGGAGGGCTTTCCTTAATCCCTAAAGCTCATTAGCCTTAATCATGTTTCACCTAAACTTAAATTTAATCCAAATATATTTGGATGGAGACTTCTCCATGCCAAACCAGCTGATCCCTTTGATCCCCCACAGCATCCAAAGCCACCTTGAGGGGTGCACCAAGCCCAAGTGGGTGGGTTGACCCATTTAGACTCAAAATTAGCTCCTCCCCCATTCCATCTAAATCAAACCCTTTACACATGTCAAACCTCGATTGAATGCACCAAACCCCAGCCACGACCCACCCGAACAAGATGGTGACCAATGCACGGCCGGCCGACCACCGAGCCGCCGGAAAACACCATGGCCGAGAGCTCACATGTGAGCCCAACTTGGAATTCTCACCTGCTGAGCTGCCCCATCCCCAGTGGCCATTGGAGTTGTTCTTCTCTTGCCAAGAGCAGCTGATCCTAAGCCCTAACTCTCCCAGAGAGGCCCTCCACCCTCTCCTATTTAAACACCACCCCTCTCGGCCATGAGAGGTGCTGAAACAAACCTTAAGGAAACTCGCGCAAAATTGTTCCGGACTCCTCCCCATACACGAGCACTTGATCCCCACTGAGATCCCCCTGCCATTTCTTCTCTGTGAGCTCGATTTCGGACTTGAAATCTAGGCCCAAAACCGGGACACTTCTCCACGGTGAGCCAATCCCCAAATTGATTGGTTCTACACCTTCACCGGACCGAGAGGAAGGTGTCCACCGAGCAAAAGCCCCATCTCCGGGCCACCCAGGTTGCTCCGGCCTCCAAGCTTTGTGATCGGGCGTAGTCGAAATCATACCTAGACAATTCACCGAGACCGGGAGACTTCATCTGGAGCTTGCTGGGATCCAATCGAAGGTGCAACAACTCTCAGATCGAAGCCACACTTCTCTGAGCAAAGGTATGGACTCACTCTTCTTCCCGAGCTTCTGAACATTCTCCATTTCAAATGCTTTAATTTCAATGCATGATAACTGTATAGATGTGTTCGTCTCTTCAAGACGAATCCATAGAGCATAAGAACATGAAAATCCATTGAGTATCGAGTGAGATATTAGGGATTTAGTGTGGACGGCTCTTGGGTGAGAACACTTGGGGACGATGAACGGATGCCGTCCATTCAATACACGAGCGGACGGACGGCCAGGATCGCGTCGGATCAGAAGACGGAACGATACAGCGGGCCCCGGGAGCGCTGAGTCAGGTGACGACGTCGAATGGGAGCGCGCCACGCGGCGTTTCGGAGCTGCCGAGGTTGACGCGGCGCCGCGTGGATAAATAGAAAATTAGGGTATTTTTTGATTTATTTAATTCCCTAAACTTCAAAAATTCATAACTCAGTGTAGAAAAATCAGAAAAAAAAATAAAAATACCCTCTTGCTCAGTGAACAGAGGAGAATAATGTGGAAAAGAAATCATTCAATTTCATCAAGTATTTTATTTTTTATAATTTATTTACTCTCTGCATACTTTTAATTCTCCATGCATGTATACAATTCACCATGGCATGAGACCATAGGGCTTTTGAAGCCTCCGAATTTGGGAACATTCACTGAATTTTCCAAAGTCGAGGCCATCCTATGAAGAGTTATTGATTTTTCAAATTCATGTTACTTGTTACGAGTATTTTAATTCCAATAAATAGCATGTTGTGAAATAAATTCTAGGAAAATTTGATGATGTTCCTTATAACCAGAGAACTCTAGGAAAAATAGGTTTTGAGTTAGTTCATTTAAAACAACCCTAATTGGCTTAAACACCCAAAATGGATATCTAATTAATTAGAGCTAACAATACATCAAATTGACTTGAAATCAATTCTCCACTAACCTTTAGGATTAGGAGAACCTACCATAAAAATTTGAGGTCAATTGGACTTGGTTAGCCCTACTAATTGGGTTGATTAAGCCATTTAGTCATTTTAAACTTTAAAAATTCATAACTTTCAAAATATCTTTCAAAAATTCACCAAATTGGTTTTAGAGCCTCTCTGATATTAGGGGAATCTAAAAAAATTAAAATTTCAATTTTCTAAAAAAGTTGATTTTTTAATATTATTTTAATATTTTTCAATAATTAAAAAATAATAAAAATCACAAAAATAATAAAATTCACCAAAATGTCACATTTTGAATTTTAATCACTTAGGAAAAAAACCCCATATTTTTCTTAGGTCTATTTAGTGAGATATTAAATTTTAAAGCTTTAAGGTAATTTTAAAATAAAAAAATATATTTTCTAGCTTTTTCATTAAAATAATTATAATAAATCATAGAAAAATCAGAAAATTGCAAAATTTACTTCTCTGATTTCCTTGATATCAGAGAGATTTTTGAAAAATATAAAATTCATTTTTCAACATTTATTTTATTTTTAAATTAATTAACACTCCAAAACTTAAAATAATTATAATAAAAATAATATATTTCAAAAAATCACCAAAATTGGTCCAAGTGGTCCTCTGGTTATTAGGAATGTCCCCTAATTTTCTTAAGGATAGAAACTTTCCCTTGATCATGTTATTAAATTTTCCTTGAAAATCTCTATTTTCTACCAAAAATAATTATATAAATAAATTAAATACAGAAAAATCACATTTTCTCCTCTCATGTCTTTATTGACATATGAGTGAACTCATATAAAAATTTCAAGTTCATTTGAGTTCAATTTAGTGAGTTATGAAATTATTAAGCTTAAAGGGCAAAATGGTAATTAAAATTTTTAATCCTTAATTAAAACTTTAGGTTTAATAAAAAATTAACAAGTAAAATATTTGATCCTAATCTGATTTGGATGATTGAAATTTAAATAATTAAAGGGTGGAAACCCATTAAGCAATTTAAAATGATTAAACTTTAATTAAATAATTGATTAAATTTGGAAGAATAATAAAATTGGAATTATTAAAATAGGGATATTATTAGGAAGAGATTTATTCTTTAATTTAAAAAATCCCTAAATTAATCATCTCATTAATATTCAATTCTTAATTAAAATGATGACTCAAATTCAAAATAATAAAAGACTTAATCATTAAACTAAAATTAAATTATTAAACTCTTTCAAAAAATTTCAATTAAAATTAAAAATAAAATTAAATTAAAAATTAAATTAAATTAAGTAAATTAAATTAAATTAAATTAAATTAAATTAAATTAAAATTAAAAGTTGAATTAAATTAAAAATTAAATTAAAGATTAAATTAAATTAAATTAAATTAAATAAACAAATTAAATTAAATTAAATAACTTAACTTAAATTAAATTAAATTAAATAAATAAAATTAAATTAAATTAAATTAAATGAATTAAATTAAATTAAATTAAATTAATAAAATCAAATTAAATTAAATTAAATTAAATCAAATTAAATTAAATTAAATTAAATTAAATTAAAAATTAAATTAAATTAAATCAAATTAAATTAAAATTAAATCAAATCAAATTAATCTAATGTAACATCAAATCAAACTAAATTGAATTAAATTAAATTAAATTAAAATTAAAACTCAATTAAATCAAATTAAATTAAATTAAATTGAATTAAATAACATCACCTAAAACAGAAAGAAATTAAATATAAAGCAACTTGAACACTATTCCAAATTTAAACCCATTAACTTAAATCAAACCATTTGAATACTAATTTACCCTCAAAAGCTTTGGTTATTATAACTCCTAAACAGAACATTAAATGAAATGTTACTTCACTTATAGGATATTCAAATGTCCTAGTTCATCTGAGTAAGATAACAACGAAAACTTGAATCATTTGGACGATTAATTCATTTATATAATTAAATTCATTTGGACTTAAAACAATCCTAGAAATATTGAAAAGATGTTTAAGATTATTCTTAAGCACTTCCTCGATAAGATAGGACATTTATAAGAACAATTGGACTTAATTGTTCTTTGATGAAGAAAATCGTCCTCAAACCAAAACACAAAGAACCTACAGACGTCATAGGAAATGACTAGCTATAGGATTAGGAACTTGGTAGAAAACCATAACCATTACCTTAGCTTTACCTAGGAACTTGCTTAAATATTCTAATTGTGTTTTAAGTGCAGCTTGGGATGACGGGAAGACCCTCCAGGTACGCTGTTATGTTATTGCAATTTACTTTCTTGCAATTTACATTATTGCAATTTACTTAACTGCATTGCACTTACTTTTCTTGCATGATAAACAACTGTTGCATGAAAACTCACACCTTTAGGATAGCCCCTAAAACTGAAACCAAAACTAAGTTAAAAGTCATTGCAAGATAAAATTCACCGCCACAACATTTCAAAATATAAAACAACTCAAAATTTAATCACAAACAGAACACAAAACTACAATTACAACTAAATTAAAACGTCCTGTTGAATGATCGGGAAATACCTCGGATGATGTAACCTACGTGTTGCTAACGGGATTTCCACGCGGTCTAAATGAAAGTGTGGAACTCATTCGGTGAGTTTAGCAAATTCATCCGGACTAAGTGAATCCGATAAAAATAATGATGCGGAAGGATGGAACCGTGGGATCTTAACCGGTGTCGTTATAATCAACTTTAAGATTTATTTTAATTAAAATATTGAAAACACTTGGAAATTAAGATTTTCTCTAAACCAAAACACTTTTCTCATCCCACGATTTATGATTTCTAAAACTAAACCTCTGTAACAACAAGGAGCTCGGAGCATGGTGGGCGGCACGGCCATCGTCATCGACAAAACTCGAGTCTACTTCGACGAAAACTTTCCTAGAATTAAACAACAAAGCCATAGGACTTCGAGGTAGTTTGCACTAGTGCAACATAAATCCTCAACTCTTCGTTAGACATTTGCATTGCAAATTAAGCCCTAACCGGTCTTAGGATTCCGAGGTAGTCGTCGATACGACATAAACCCTCACATCTTCGAGGCTATTTGTATGATTCTATCATATAAATATAAGTCCTAATTAATTAAAATTGACAAGATCAAAACATTTAAACAAACATTAGGACTTTCCTAAATCCAAGCCAAACAATAGGATAGTCGGGAAATTACCGAAGTTCGCTTCGAATCTGTGATTTCTCTTACCTTTCTTCCTTTGGATTCCCAAAACAAAATGTTCCAAATTTGATCCATTCCTCTATTGAAATTCCAAACTTCGATCCTTTAAGAACTTAAACTTTGAAATTCTTGAGAGCGAAATTATTGATTATTATCGAGAGTTTTCTTAGGTGATTCCCGTCACTTAAGATGTAATTAACTATAGGGGCTTGCCCTTATAGGGAATTTTAAAGAACCCGGGTAATATAAACCTCGTTTAATGCTTTCATATTAAGCGAGGGAATTTGTCGGCTTATAAAATTGGTTCGCGGACCAAACGGATGTCACAAATCTTCTAGTTTATTTAATCAAGCCCCACCAGTCGAGCGGTGTGTCTATCCTTAGGGATAGATACACGGTTTGTGGTGCGGTGCTCGTTTATATAAATTATTTGGGATGTGAGACCGGTTTAATCTCATATCTTAAAACCTTCAAATTTAAAATTATTCTCAAAATCAAATACTACTTTTCAAAATTATTTATTTAAATTAAATTAAAAATTCACCGCACAATTTCTGTTAGGCGACCCCCTGTTCTACTCTAACTTACATGCGATCAACAATGGGAATATCTACGTCCGAGGAAGATGGGTGACGTTTACTCCATCAAGAGTAAATGAGTTATTCTCTATAGAAAACACACCGGTATGTCACTATTCAAATTTTGTGCCTTCTCGATATAATATGAATGAGATATTTCGATATTTGACTGATGAAATGGAAGATTGGGAAATGCGTGAAGACGGGTATGTTAGTTTCTCTGCATCACTTTAGAATCCTGTCTCGAAGCACTGACACTTTTTCATCTCATCTAAATTGTTACCTACTATGAGGGTAAACAGGGTTTCGAAGGAATGCGCTATATTGAATTATTGTATTCAAATTGGATTGCCTATTGACGTGGGATCAATAATTGTTAAGTCTGCATTGGGTTTAATTGTGCATGGGTCAGTTCACGAACTAGGACACCCATCTACTATTTTTCTTTATGCGATCGGTACTGGGTTTCTTATGAAGCTTGGGAAAAGGTTCCGTTACCTTGGAAGCGCTTGATCTTACGGATATGTTCCCTACTTTGGACAATAATGAAGACATTACATTTATCTCTCGATAGAGCTTCACGGAATCATCCTATAGCAAGGCCTATTTCGGATAAAATGGAATTACTTATGAAGAAAATTAATGGAATGGAGAAAGAACTACGGAATGTGAGAGATTTAATCGACAATATATCCGATTTATTTGATCACATTGATCGGAGGATGAAGGAACACTTCGATCATTCCGGACACTTGGAAGCTAGCTTTATTCATTTGTCGAGACGAAGGGTTGGATCATCGAAGAATCTGTTTCGGAATTTCCCTTCGAGCCTTTCTATAACTTATTTGTGCATCATCGTCATATCAGAAATATCAGAGAAGATGAAGATTCTGACATTGAAGAGTAGTAGTAAAGATTTCCATATTATGTTTGTGTTTATGTTATTTGATTTGATTTAGATTTTTATTATGTGTGAAGTGATGATTTGAATATCTCAAACTTAATTGAGATATGCGTCATAGTTTTGTATCAGCATTTAGTGTGTCGTGGTTTGGTTTGCGATGCTGATTAGTTGTGAGGATTGAAGTTTGAAGTTTGATTATAGAGTTTAAATTATGTTAGTTTGTACATCCCATGGATTTCCATATTAAAGTTAATTTGTTGTGTTCTGTGAATTTGTTTGTGTATAAGTAGCTAATCTTCATATTAAATTAATAAATGATGTGATCGGAAATATAATATAAGACAAATCAAGGACGAAAATGAGTGATGAATTTCAGAAATTTTAAATTTTTGGAATCTCGCCGACGGTGAGAAAAATCCCGCCAACGGTGAGATCGATCTCGCTGATAGCGAAGAATTTCTCGCCGACAGCAGATTTTTCCCGAGAGTTTTTGGTTCAGAAAAATATTAGCTCGCCGACGGCGAGAAAAATCTCGCTGACAGCGAGGTCGGAAAAAAACATATATTTGACCGGTCAAAAACACTATTCATCATCCCCAACCTCCAATTTTCGTAAAAACCGATCTAAGGCTTGAGAGATCTTGGATTTGAAGCAATTTCATCACTCAAAAACACCGGATTTCATCTTCTCTTGGTAAGAGCTTCACTCCTATGCAAAAATTTTTTATTTTCACCATATATTTTCACCACATTGCAAATTTTGGGAAAAATCGAAATGTGGAAGAAATATTTGGTGGAAATCCATGGAATTTGATTTAAATTGCTTATAAATGTTGTAGGAAGCCTTCTTAGTATTATTTTTTAAGTTTAGTGAAAATTTTCACGATTTTCACAGATCGATCGTATGGCTCCACGACAAAAACGTCGAGTAGAATTTGACGAAAACTGATTTATCAATGCACGAGCACAGGCTAAATATTTTGAAAATATACAAGGAAGAAAGTGCATTGCGGATCGGGTATTCAAAAATCCGGGAGGAGAAGTAGAGCGGGTTGTAAAGGAACGAGGTCGGGAAAATTTCGTTATGTTCGATATAGAGCAATTGTAGAAGTGGTGAAAGAATTTTATGCCAATTTGACTGCCGCTGAAGATACACCAGTAAAGGTATGAGGGTTTTTTGTAGATTTTAATGCTGTAAGAATTAACGCGTTCTATGAAGTTCATGACTCGCACTTTAGCGAGTATGAAACTTTTGGAACGATGGAAGGACCACTGGAGGAAGTCATTAACTTTCTCACTGATGGGACCGGAGTATGGAAAATGAAGCAGCAGTAAAGAGTGAATTTTCCTCTTTCCAAATTAAATGCAGTCTCCAAAGCCTGGCATTACTTTATTTGTTCTACTCTGTTACCCTCATATCACCATAGTGAGGTAACACGAGATAGAGCAATTCTGAATTTCTGCATTTAGAATAACAGAAGCATCAACATCGGGAGAGTTATTTATCAGAATATCCTGGCCACTCCTCGAAATGAGAGTGGAGCTGGATTGGGCCACTGGATTGATTTTTGCACTCTGCCAACTCTCTGGAGTTGAGGCTAGAGATGATGAAGAATGGGTGGAACCAATGAAACCACTTACAGCTGCTAACATTAAGAAGTATGAGTCCCATGAAGGGTGGAAGCAGGAGTAAGAAGTTATTTTACTCAATCAAGTAGAGATATACCCTCTACTAGCTATGGACCTCCTGAGCCTACCACCCCTACCTTACAAGATCTGATGAATGAATTGACTCTGCATAGGAGGAGTTTTGAGCGGTTTGGAGAGACCATGGGGAGAAGGTTTGATTATTTTGATCAAAGGATTGATAATCTGGAGAGGAGACATGATTATGATAGTGAATACCTCCGCGACATTCGGAACACGAGATTGCATATTATGAAGCTGAACGTCGTTATAGGAGTGGAGATTTAGATGTTGTCTTTCCAGAATGCCCTCGGTACACTCAGTATCACCCTGCTCAGTCTTCTCAGCAGCCTACAGATCAAGGAGGGGATGATATAGTTTGGGACTTTGATGCTGAAGATTAGGACTTTATGTATTTTATTTGTTTGATGTAAGTTATTTTGAGGACTGTATATGTTTGTAATATTCAGTACTTTATTTTGAGACATTGGATGTTAGTTAGATTAATTTGCTTGGATTGTTATAGTAGTTAGTTTTTGTTTTTGTGTTAGTTAATTGCATTTGTTTTTATGTTAATTAGGATGTTAGTTTTCTTTAATATGTTTTTATTTTATTTTTTATTGTATTAAGTTTTTAAAATTGTTAATCTGTTAGTTCAATTGTTTTTAATATGTTAGTAATTCATATGTGTAGTGTAGAGTTATTTTAATTGTTGTGTTTAATACTTATCTTAGATTTTATCCCTGCATTTTCTTTAAATTGTTATATATATATGGAGAATACTAACGATACAGGTTCAATGAAAAATGAAAAAGCACGCAAAAATTTCAAAGAAAAAAGAAATACCTAAACTTGAAAGGTATGATTTATTTACTTTCCTTCTTATTCATTATTTAGAATAGATATAAAATTTTAAGTTTGGGGGGGAGTAAAATACAAATTTAGTTATTAACTTGTTCTCAATTTCTATTTTCAAATTATTATAAAAATGATTTTTATAGCAAATTTTTCAATTTGATTTAATATGAATTATTTTATTTAATTATTATAAAAGGTTAAATGAAATATTTCTAGTACTTTAATTAATTAAATAGAATAAAATATTTGGTTAAAGGGAATAAGAATATAGTAAACTATTTTTAGTAAGGAAAACTATATTCTAAAATTAAAATTCTTAAGTATTCAAGTGAAAAAGAAAAGATTGAAAATCAATGAAGTAAAAATTATGAAGTATATATAAGCTAAGAAATATTCCTAAGTTTCAAATTTAGGAAGATGAAAATGAAGTTCAAAATTATTAACAGGCTCTCAGGATACAGTAATCCTCATTAAAAAAAAAAGAAAAAAAGAAAAAGAAAAAAAGAAAAATGAGGAGAAGCTTGAGGAGATGCCTTATCAAAAATTGGCTTCATTTGATTTAACCTAAAGGGAAAAACTTAGATATTTCCAAACTTATGTTTATGGATTAGAATTTTACCTAATAGTATTTTCTTGAATTTCTTATCATATGAATATCTTAAGTAGTTATTCTTTTAAATATAGTCATTCTCGAAATGAATAGTAAGCTAGAAATCTTAGACACGATGACTAAATAATTTATTTCTATAAGATTAATTAAATTACATGAATTATTTTTGTTTAACTTTATTATGATATTAATTAATCTAATTCATAGTTATTTAAATTGAAAAATCTTATTATAAAACTCATTATTTTTATGTAGTACTAAAATTACTTGAGGACAAGTAATAAGTAAGTTTGGGGGATTTTGATCGCTAAAAAATTTATTAAGAAATTCATACCTATTTTTGATGAAATTGCACTTTAAAGAAGGCTATTTTCTTTATTTTATTGCAGGAATGAAGAATTTAGTTGATAAAAGCAAAAATCATAAAAAGGAGCGAATTTGGAGCAAAATCATGCAATTTGTGCTGAGTCGCCGACGGCGAGATCGAGCCCGCCGACGGCGAGGTTACGAGAAGAAAATTCTGAAGAATTTATAACTGTCTCGCTGACAGTGAGCCGAGCCCACTGACAGCTAGCTAGAGCGGTTGAAGATCTTCTAGAAGCCTCGTCGACAGCGAGGTTGTTCGTCGCTGACAGCGAGCTAGTTCAAATGGTGCAGATACATTGAACCTGGACACTTTTTGAAGGGATGCTTACACACCTCTTGGTCCTTTGCTCACCTCTATATATAGAAGCCGAAATTAAGTCTTTAGTGTGTTACTTTTGTGTTCTAAGTGTTATTGGTGTGCAGTCTTTGTGTTCTAAGTCCAATCTTTTGTGTTCTAAGTGTGTTATTAGTGTGTGTCTTAGAGAGTTCTTGAGTGAGTTAGTGAGTTTTTAGTGAGTTTTGCTGTACTGGAAGGAAGACTCGAAGGAGGCTGCGAGGAGTACGCTTGGGGATAAATTAAGATAAGTATTTGTATTTATTATTTTTAACTTTAAATGAAATCCATGCTTAGTTTAGTTTCCATGCATTACGAGTAGTTTATTTAGTCTTTCTCCATGTTTATGAAATTAAGTGACTTGATGAAATTAAAATAAAGATACTTTTATATATTAATAAATTGTGATAATTTTTACTTAAAACTTAATTTACTTTTCAAATTGGCCATTTGATTTGTTAAAATATGTTGATTATCAACTATAGTAAAAATTACATCTGATATTCGGGGAATTCAAAAGCCTTGGAAGGAGGGTGCAAATAAATAGGGAAATAATATCCATTGGGCGTAGAATTGAGCATTTTAGTGTGACGAGACTAAAATATTCAATTCGGTCCTATTGTTTGAGAGCTGAAGTGTAGATGTTAGCCCTCGGGCGAGGGGAACGTGGGAGCTCTAAAGTGGCGGTCGGTATCCTCCCGAGCCTAGCCGCGGATTCGGTAATCAAACATAGGATTAGTCGATATTCTTTACACCTGGACCAAAGGGTAAAGAATAGGAATGCTCCTATTTGTCAAAATACCTTAACATTATCTATTTAAATTCATCAATCATTTAAATTTCTAAACAAGGGGAAAGATACTTTTTCTGAATAGTTAAGACTTATTTAGCAATTAGTTTTATTTCCTGCACTTACAATTCATATTAATTTTCTACTTAGGTAATTTATTTAATTAAAATACTTAGTTTACTTTATTACGCTTAAATTCAGAATTCCAAATTTCCGTATATTACTATTATTATTATTATTATTATTATTTTTATTATTATTTTAAAATTAGTTGTTATTTAATTTTCTCTTTCCTTGTGGGATCGATAACCAGGACTCCACTAGAGCCCTGTATTACTTGTTACGATACGTATACTTGCGTAGCATCCACAACATAAACAATTACAATTCTATACATATATTATAGCGGGGTTAAGTTTTTGGCGTCGTTGCAATTAAATTAAAAATATCATAATATAAAATTGTGGGTCATCTACCTTCCTCGTGGGATCAATAACCAGGACTCCACTAGAGCTTTGTGTTACTTGAACGATATGTATACTTTCATATATGAGTGACTGCCTAATTATTAAATTGATCTTACTGTGAAAATGAATTGAAGCTATCCTTTGAAAATTTATGTTAGAGGCAGTGCACCGATACTGAGCAGTAGAGTCATTGAACAAATAGGCCTAGGGAGTTACGGTACTTCTTTTATGCATGAAATTATGAGTCAATTTAAGAAGAATTTTCAAATTGAGAAGAGCTCTTCCACCATTTTCTAAAAAAGGCTCAATGCTTAGAGTGACACCAAGCAGAAGAAGATGAATTCTGAAGGTAGTCAACATTGAAAGCTTGGTTTTGTCAACATGCTTTCTTGGAGAAATCCTGAGAAAAGTGTGTGAGAATGAGCAAGAAAATTCTCTTGAGAGAGAACAAGTATGTAAATATTGTACTCAAAAGGGTGGTAAGTGAGAGAATGAGCTCTAAGTATGTGTTAATTGGGGAAGAACATTGGTGAGATCAATCTAAACTTCTATTACTTTGAATTTGTAATGGAACTTGTGTTTTCTTCATCTATTATGTGTATGACATCTTTCTCTCCTAAATTAGATTTTATGCAAATTAGAATCATCCTTGTTTTGTCATTTTGCACTTTGGATTTGGTTGCTAGTTTAGCCTTTTAATTTAATTTACTCCTGAACTTATCACTTAGGAAGTTAAAATGGGTTATGACCTAGTAGTATGCGACTAGGCTAGAGAAATTATCCTGTTAAGCTCACCACATTAATTGATAGAAATATTATTGTTAGGATGGTACAATTGTTAATAAAATTTACAGACACTGATGTTTTTATATGGTTATAGGGTCTAACTTTAATATGAAACATCAATTTTCTTATAACATTAGTAGGGGCTAATGATAATTTTTGTTTTTGATTGTCAAGTCTATTAGAATTACTTAAAAAAATCTAGATTGTGTAGAAGTAAGTTAGGGGAGCCTTTTTATCACTTGTTCAAACACAAAACTAGTTATAGGTTTTACTTTTTACAATAATATGGATTAGTTAAATTAATCAAAATTTGAACCATCAAGCTAAAAAACAAACCATTAGGCTAAAAGTTCTTTAAACATCAGGAGTTTGCTCATCCCACGTGAGATAGATCCACAGACTCTGTTCTATATACTTTTTGGCGACACATATAACTGCATGATTCGACGGTGCTTTGCAGTATTTCAGTTGCATCAAAAGGCAAAAACTATCTAAAAGGTACTCTAGTTTTGGGCAAGGAAAATAAGAAGGAAAGAAAACACTAGCCCTAAGGGGGAAACAACAACAAAGGAGACACTTTAGCCAAAAGAGGAGAAGTGTGGTTTCTCCCTCCCTTTTTGGGCCTATTTGTAGGCCGAAAATCAAACTTTTGGCGCCAAATGCAAAAATTTTGGAATACCATTCTTTTGAACTATTAACAGGTGCACCTATGCTCACACTCATGCAAGAGCACACAGTCGTGTGATCGATTTAGCACTCTACATCGGAGGTATTTCTGGCCCATCGCATTACGCCTACAATCTCGACCAGCTACCCTCCGACACCAATTTCGGCATGCCCCAACACACACTAGTTCATACAAAGCTTTCTATCACCTACTTTGACATCAACTGTTCTGCGGCCACACCACCACTTCACCAGCTTCAGTATAACCAGTCGCCACGCTACTCTTCATCTATCACTGCTACTTACAAAGATTGCGACGCTATAACACGCAGATGTGTGTTAATGTGCTTGTAAGCACATGCTCACATGTGCACAAGCACGACATGCATGTTTGCAGGCTCTTGCACACGTTTGAACTCTTCCACTTGCACCCATGTGCACACCAACTATCGTCGCACACCATATTGTGCCCTTTCTTGAGTTAATACTAGTTTGTATACCCCGCTGATTGCTAATTCCTAATTATAATTTTTTGTTTGTACAAACACATGCTCATACATGCAAGCATAACTGGTCATCCAGACACTTACTACTTCATTGTAGCTACCACCACGAGAGTGACATTGTCCGGCTGCCACTATAGTCTTCAGACCTTTGTTGCTTGCCTCTGCCAACTGTGACAATGACAACCTTATCAAGACATTAAAATGTACTCAGAACAATTCAAAACATCACAAAGCAGAAAATAATGACTTTCTTCAGAGTCATGAAGTTTTTATATATTGTGCATAGATAGTTATTGTACTTTCGGTAGAATTGTATGTCTTTATTTCTAATTGTGGGACAATGATGTATTTTTATAATACACACTTACATTGCATTACTTTAAGGGAGTTAGTCTCGTGTTTTTTTTCCTATATGTATTTTTCCACGTAAAAAGTTCTAGTGTCTTCTCATATTATTTATATTTTAATTTTCTGTTTGTCGGATTTTCACACGATGTTGAAATATTAAATTATCTTATTACGGTCGGAGGCAATGAATATACTCATCTCAACCAAAATAAAGAACTCAAAGCAGCTACTTTTAGATAATTTACATACTTCAACAAAATATTCAATGAACTTTAATCAAGATATTCTGCTCAAAAGTTTCAATAAAATGAAATGTTAACATTTGTTTATTTTAAAATAAGCACAAACATAATAATTAATGGATTACGCTGATTTCAAAGAAATTCAAGATTTTAAGAAGGATTATAGCCAATTTCTTTTATGTGTCACTGCTAGTATAAAATGTATCAAATTAGTTCTGAAAATGTACATGTATACAAAATTTATTTTGTACTTAAAAAAATACGATGGAGAAATAATTTTTTTTTTTCAACAACAACAACAAAAATAATAAACAACAATAAAATCTTAATCCCACTAGATGAGGTCGGCTGCCTGAATCTTTTTTCTCTATTTGTTTTATTTAGTATCAAATTTTCATTTAATTTTCATAAATTATGTTTTTTTTTCAACATCTACAAATTATATTTTTTTATATATGTATGTATATATTGCATGTATATATATATATATATATATATATATATATATGTATGTATGTATATATATATATATATATGTATGTATGTATATATATATATATATATATGTATGTATGTATATATATATATATATATATATGTATGTATGTATATATATATATATATATGTATGTATGTATATATATATATATATGTATGTATGTATATATATATATATATATGTATGTATGTATATATATATATATATATGTATGTATGTATATATATAACATATATGTATCTATGTATGTATATATATAACATATATGTATCTATGTATGTATATATATAACATATATGTATCTATATATACATACATACATATATATATATATATATATATATACATACATACATATATATATATATATATATATACATACATACATATATATATATATATATACATACATACATATATATATATATATATACATACATACATATATATATATATATATACATACATACATATATATATATATATGGCGGATGTGGTTGTCCATGCTCTGCTAGGGTTCACGATCTATAAAAAATTACATATTTCTTTATGTGTTAATTCTTATTAATTTTTAAGGATATTATGCTTTAATGAAACATATTTTTTATATTTTTGGATGTAGGTAATGTAAAAAGGTCTAAAAAGGAAAAAGGAGCAAAAAGGAGCAAAAATAGAGCAAAATACCAAAAGTATAAAAAAAATATGGCCTGACGCCTAGGCGCCAGACTCGATACGAAAACTGTCAAGTTTTTGACAACGTTTAATCAGTTATTTTGATGGAGTGAGCGGTTATTGGACATTCTAAAAGGCTGGCAGTTGTTCCTTGATAATGGGACATGTGATACATTGCATTTGGACGCTCCAAAACGGTTTTGATCGCAAAGAGGTGCGAGCCGAAAGTGAAGAGGTGTGAAGAGCGGGGCGCGGTGTCCGGCGCTGGCGCCGGACCGACCTTCTAGAAGATTCATTGAATGTGGACATGTTTTGAAGAGGTGCCTCAAGGCAACTCTTGAAGCCTATAAATAGAGGTCCAATTCTTCAGAAAACGTGCCCCTCCCATTGTACCCCTTTCTCTTATCTACTTTAAGATCTCTCATTCTTAGAGAGAGAATTAGAGAGAGAAATTTAGGGCCACTTTTGTTTAGTTTAGTGAGTTTATTTTCAAGTTATTGCATCTGGAGTTCTTTACACTGTTGAGTCAGTAGGAATCAGAAGATTTGTAGAAGAAATATTTGAGATAAGTATATTTTTACATTTGATTCAATGTTTAATTATCATGTTTTGTTATTTATTTTCAATGTGTTCTGAGTAGTTAGTTACTTTCTTACTTCAATTATGAAGAGATAGATAAGATAATATAAAGATTCGATGGGGAATTAAAATTCAAAATATTTTCAAAAACATTGTGACGACATCAATACCTGATCATACTTTACTTTTTAAATTGGCCGTTTGAATTGTTAAAACCTGTTGAAGAGTTTAAAAACCTTGTAGGAGAAGAATTCTTAACTTGTAAATGTCACATAAATCCTTGGGTAGTCGAAGGCCATGTGCGGGCTATTCATGGTGAAGTGCAAATAAATATGAAGATAATATTTAAAGGGCGTAGAATTGACAAGTTTTTAGAGTGACAGACTAAATTCTTATAATTTGATTTATAGAATAGGAAAGGGTCACTAGTAGGGCCGACCATAGCCACCCTTGGACATCTAGAAATGTGAGCCTAGATTAACCCATTACTACTAACAATACAAACGGACCTGTTCTATAAATTAGTCAATGTTCTTTGCACCTGGATCAAAGGGGAAAGAATATGAATGCTTCTATTTGGCACAATACCATAAATTAAATTCTCCAATGAATATTAAATTATCTTAAAAATCTTAGATTAATTGAAGGAAAGAAAGTTGTTTATTTTATATAGAGTTTATAAAATCATTTTCTTATTATTGTTTTCTTTAAATTGCATCTAGTAAATTAATAGTAATTTATAATCAAAATAAAAATATTTTTACTATTATATTTCTATTTCGCTTTATAGAAAATTTATTTCTATAAATCTTCTCTGTGGGATGGATATTGGGGTCTTTGTTTAAAAACCCTATATTACTTGAAACGATACGTATACTTGCGTAGTTCCCCTAGTGTGTAAAAATATTACTTATATAATATTAATTTTATACACTAGCCGCTATTTATAAATCGAGTCAAAGCTTTTTGGCTATCTTTTGAAAGCAAACATTACTGCGTTAAGCGCGGTGGTCGGGTCAAGTTTTTGGCGTCGTTGCCGGGAAAGAAATCAAAGGAAGAAAGAAATAAAATAGTTAAATTTTATTGCTTGTTTTATGCGAAGATTCGGTTTTGAAGGATTAATACCTTTAGATTCTGAATTGGATAGAACAATTAGAAAAATTAAAAAGGGAAAACAAAATCAAAAATTTCAAGAAATGGCTACTTTACAAAATCTAATTGAACTTAATGATCAAAATGTTTATAAACCTTTAAGGGATTATGCTTAACCCTACGATTGATGAACTTCATAGTTGTATTCAAATACCGATCGTAGATGCTTAATTCTTTTGAACTTAAACCGTCTATTATTCAAATGGTGCAAAACAATCAATTTGGTGGATCACCAAATGAGTATCCAAATTTACATCTTGTTAGTATATAACAATGTTTCTGATGATGCTATTAGACTTAGACTCTTTCCTTTTTATTTAAGAGATAAAGCAAAGATGTGGTTTAACTCATTAGCGACTGGTTCTATTAAAACATGGGCTAAAATTGCATAAAAATTCCTTGCTAAATATTTTCCTCCTTCTAAAACTGCTAAATTAAGAAATGATATTACTTCGTTTAGTCAATTTGACGGGAAGACAATATATGAAACTTGGGAAAGATTTAAAGAACTATTAAGAACCTGTCCTCATCATGCTTTACCTGATTGGGTGATTATTCAAACATTTTATAATGGATTAATTGGATCTTTAAAATCAATTATTGATCTTCTTCTTTGGAGGTTCTTTAATGTCTAAATCATTTGAAGAAGCTTACACTTTAATTGAAGAAATGGCTAATAACAATTTTTAATGGCCTTCCGAAAGGATTAACCCTAAAAAGATGGCTAGTATTCAAGATAATGAAGCCTTTTCTATCTTAGCTTCACAAATTGCAGCAATATCTAAGAAATTAGATAATTTTGCAATTAATATTTCGCATAATAACTCTGCTAATATTGAAGATCCTCAAACTATTGAAACTTTACAAGCTATTGCAAGTAAAAAAAATCCTTATTAAAATTGTTATAATCCTGGGTGGAAAAATCATCCTAATTTTAACTAGAACAATTCACAACAACAATAGGGTAATAATCAATCTCATCCCACTGGAAATTGGAATAATCAAGTTAATTCAAATTATAAACCTCCTCGATTTAATAATCAACAGAAAAAGTTATCAATAGAAGAATTAATTATGCAAATGAATAATCAATTACAAAATCAAAATACTGCTACTTTAATTAATAACAGACCTGTAGGAACACTTCCTATTAATGTTGAAATCAATCCAAAGGAAACTGGAAAAGAACATGAACAAGTTAAAGCTGTGCAACTTAGAAGTGGAAAGGAATTAAAAGAAAGATTGCGAGAATGAAATTGAAAAAGAGATTGAGGTTGAAGAGATTGAAAAACCTAAAGAAACTCTCCGTTCTAGTCAAGATCGATCGTTATACATGTTGATGTGGAAGTTGAAAAACCACCACCACCTTTTCCTCAAAGACTTAAACAGCGAAACTTGATCATCGATTTTCTAAGTTCTTTGAAATTTTTAAGAAACTTACTTATTAACATACCTTTTCTTGAAACTTTGGAACAAATGCCAACTTACGCAAAATTTATGAAGGATATTTTAAGCAAAAAGCGAAAATTTGAAGCTTTTGAAACTGTTGCATTAAGTGAAGAATGCAGTGCAATAATTCAAAAGAAATTACCAGAAAAGCTTAAGGATCCTGGAAGTTTCACTGTACCCTGTGCTATTGGAGAAAAAATTTGCGGAAAAGCTTTATGTGATTTAGGAGCAAGTATTAATCTCATGTCATTTTCTATCTATTGAAGATTGGATTTAGGAGATGTTACTCCCACCACTGTAAGTCTTCAGTTAGTTGATAGATCTATCACTTATCCTAAAGGAGTTATAGAGGATGTCCTTGTTAAAGTGGATAAATTTATCTTCCCTGTAGATTTCATAGTACTTTATGTGGAAGAAGATAAAGAGATACCTATTATTTTAGGAAGGCCTTTTCTAGCTACCGGACGAGCTATGATTGATGTGCAAAAAGGAGAATTAACCATGAGAGTCAATGATCAAGAAATTAAATTCAATGTTCTTAAATCGATGAAGTACCACGATAAAGAGAAATGTTATCGAATGGATATAATTGATTATTTAATTGAAAAACATTATCAAGAAAAATATAAAGTTATTTCTGAAGAAAAATTTGAATTTTTAACTAATAAAGATGAAATAGTAGAAGAAGAACAGGCTCATTTTATTAAAGATAATCGGGAAACTTTAGACATAACTCAAAATGATATACTTTTACCCTCAATTAAAAAAGCACTTGAACTGGAATTTAAAATGTTACCTTCTCATTTAAAATATGCTTTTCTTAGAAATTCGCTAACTTTACCTGTTATTATTTCTTCTGAACTGAGTAAAGATCAAGAAGAAAAATTACTAGGTGTGTTAAAGAATTATAATAAAGCTTTTGGTTGGACTATTGCTGATATAAAAGGAATAAGCCCTTCCATTTGCATGCATAGAATTTTAATGGAAGAAAAATTTAAACCTACTATTGAATCGCAAAGAAGATTAAATCATATTATGAAAGAGGTTGTTAAAAAAGAAATTATTAAGTGGTTAGATGCTGGTATTATTTATCCTATTTCGGATAGTTAATGGGTAAGTCCTATTCATTGTGTTCCGAAGAAAGGAGGAGTAACTGTCATTGTTAATGATAAAAATGAACTTATTCCTACAAGACAAGTTACTAGATGGCGAATTTGTATTGACTATAGGAAACTAAATAAAGCCACTAGAAAGGATCATTTTCCTTTACCTTTCTTGGATCAAATGCTCGATAAATTAGCTGGACACTCATATTTCTGTTTTCTGGATGGATATTCTGGTTATCATCAATTACTTATTTCTCCTGAGAACCAAAAAAAGACAACATTTACAAGTCCTTATGGAACATTTGCTTTAGAAGAATGCATTTTGGCTTATGTAATGCACCTGCAACTTTTCAAAGATGTATGATGTCAATATTTTGTGATTTGATTGACAAAGGAATTGAAATATTCATGGACGATTTTTTCAGTCTTCGGAACTTCTTTTGAATCTTGTATGGAAAACATAGCCAAAGTTCTAAAAAGATGCGAAGAAATAAATTTAGTTCTTAAGCGTGAAAAATGTCAATTCATGGTCACGAAGGCATTGTACTTGGACACAAAGTATCACGAAAGGGATGGAAGTAGATCGAGCAAAAGTGAAAATTATTCTTTGAATTGCAACCACCTACTACGATTACTGATGTGAGAAGTTTTCTAGGTCATGCTGGATTTTATAGAAGATATATAAAAGATTTTTCTAAAATTGCTAAACCTCTTTGTCATTTATTAGAAAAAGATGCACAATTTAAATTTAATGAAGAATGTATTAATGCTTTTAATATTCTAAAAGAAAAATTAATAACTGCACATATCATTGTTGCACCTGACTGGAATAAATCTTTTGAATTAATGTGTGATGCAAGTGATTTTGCAATTGGAGCTGTATTAGGACAAAAATATGAGAAAGTTTTCAAAATTGTAGGACAAAAATATGAGAAATTTTTCAAAGTTGTATATTATGCTAGTAAAACTCTCACTGAAACACAAAGAAATTACACTAGCACTGAGAAAGAGCTTCTAGCTATAGTATATGCCTTTGATAAATTTAGACCTTATCTTCTTGGTACTAAATGCATAGTTCATATCGATCATTCTCGCTATTAAATATCTAATATATAAGAAGGATTCTAAACCTAGACTTATAAGATGGGTTTTACTTCTACAAGAATTTGATTTTTCAAATAGTAGATAGAAAAGGAACTGAAAACCAAATTGCTGATCATTTGTCTAGAATTAAAAATGATAATATTTCGGAAGAAAATATAAATGAGAAATTTCCTGAAGAATCTTTACATGTTATTTAAAGATACAAAACACCGTGGTATGCTGATATTGTTAATTATTTAGTTAGCAATATTTTACCTTATTACTTGGATAACAATTTTATTAAGAAATTTAAATATGATGCTAAATCTTATATTTGGGAAGAACCGCATTTATTTAAAATTGGTAAAGATTCTATGATTCAAAGATGTGTACCTTATGAGGAAACTTTTGCTATTATTCAAAAATGTCATGATTCTGATTTTGGAGGACACTTCGACATAGATAAAACTGCATTTAAAATTTTAAATTCTGGATTTTATTGGCCTACCTTATTTAACGATGTGAGACAATATGTAAAAACATGTGATCGATGTCAAAGGATGGGAAATATATCTAGGAAAGATGAAATGTTGTTAAACTATATATTGGAAGTTGAAATTTTTTATATATGGGGATTAGACTTTATGGGACCATTTGTTCCATCATCTGGAAAAATTTATATTTTATTAGAAGTTGATTATGTTTCAAAATAGATTGAAGTTGTTGCTTTACCAAACTGTGATTCCAAAAGTGTTTCAAAGTTCTTAAAGAAAATGATATTTTCAAGATTTTGAATGCCTAAGGTAATTATCACTGATGGTGGAAGTCACTTCAAGAATATAAGAATTCAATCATTACTTCAAAAATTTGGAATCAAACCTAAAAGTGCAACTGCTTATCACCCTCAAACTAGTGGAATGGCTGAAGTATTAAACAAAGAAATTAAAAGAATTTTAGAAAAGACTGTTAATCCTAAAAGAACTGATTGGGTTGATAGACTTGATTCTGCATTATGGGCTTATAGAGCAGCTTATAAGACACCAATCGGAATGTCACCTTACCGGTTAAGTTACGGTAAACATTGTCACTTACCTGTAGAACTTGAACATAAAGCTTATTGGGCGATAAAGGAGTTTAATTTTAATTTGAATAAAGCAGGAGAAAAACGATTATTGCAATTAAATGAGATGGAAGAAATTAGAAATGAATCATATGAAAATGCGAGGATCTATAAAGAGAAAATGAAGATGTTGCATGATAAGAAAATTTTAGGAAAAATTTTTTAGCCTGGACAAAAAGTTTTACTGTTTAATTCTTATTTAAGACTTTTTCCTGGAAAATTAAGATCTAAATGGATTGGACCTTATTTTGTTGAGAAAGTATACCATTATGGAGCTGTGGATATTAAAGATCCCAAAACTGAAAAAAATTTTAAAGTAAATAAATAAGATTGAAGCCTTATTCGGGAAATATTAAGAAGATTTATAAAGAGGCTTATGAATTGAGTCAACCTGATTAAAGATTTACTTAAGTCGGGCTGACGACGTTATACCAAGCGCTTTGTGGGAGGAAACCCATAATTATCTTGTGTTTTTGTGTTTTAATGTAAGGTTATGTCTCGATCTTAATTAATTTGATATTACTTTAGAAAAATTTGATGCTTATAAGTCTTGGTTGACTTAGGTAGAAAATTATTTTGAGGTATGTAAGATTTAAAAATATGATCACTCTATTTTAAATATGAGTAAAAAGGAGACCTTCATTATGATAGTTTACAATGTGAGTTATTGAGTCTAAATTACTCTTACTAGTATAATTTACCTATCTTGGAGAACGAAATTTTAAAAATTTGACGATTAGGCGAAACGGAGTTGAACATAGTTAATCAACTATGTATCAATAGGTCCGGCGCCTAAGCGCCACGGTTTCTGGGGCGTGCAAAAACCGAAAATTTTCGGTTTTTCACACGATTTTCCCCTTTAAATCTACCCATCTTCTTCCCTAACCATCAAAAAATCAAAATTACCCTTACATTTCATTCTTGAGAGATTTGAGAAATTTTTGAAGAAATGGAAAGGAGAAATCATGGAGAAGAGGCTAGGGACAAGGTCTCAAGGGATCCTCAACCCTACTTTAATGGTTTCATCGTTGTAAGTTTAGAGAAAATTTCTAGTCGTTTAGATAAGTTTGAAGAAGATTTTAAAGGGATTGGAGATCACCATCATGAGATGTTTCATCAAGTTTAACATCTAGAATGGCAAATGAAACTTCAATTTGATCATATTGCGGCTTATCAAGATGCTCAAGTTGAAATGTATGCGAAGAACAAGTGGATTGATGAAAAGAAGACTATGGATTTTTCGAGAGCGTTAGTCTTCTTTCCAAGTGGAATACACAATTTCCCTTGTGAAGATTAGAATATTCTGGTAAAGAGATAGTTATTATGGTTTGTTGAGTCGTTGTATCAATTTAGAGAATCGATTGTGTTTGTTAGTATATTTGCTTTCATGTTCAATGTGTGTTGTATTTCCTTTGAAATTGTTATGATTGAGTGTGTATTAGGAACTTGAATCAAATGTAGTACTTATCTGGAATGTATTGAGTCAAAATTGAAGATTTTAAATGGAAATTAGTGAGTTTGATTGAAAAATCTTATGTTTGATTGGTGGATTCAAAATTTAATTTTTATAAATTTTTGAAAAATGTAGTGGAAGTTAGAAACTGAAGCCCTACTCTAATATGAGTAATTGGAACTTGAATTTATGAATTTTGGTGGAAAATTAAATTTAAAAAAAAATTTTGTGAAAGGCGAGTCTGGCGCCTAGGCGTCAGAATTCGGCGTCTAAGCGCCAGTTCGGCCTGCTACCCAAAAATTACCATTTAAACCCCTAAAAGCTATTTTTGACGCCTAAGCTTCATCTTCTTCCCCATTTTCACGAAAATACATCCTCTAGATCCATTTTGAGGTCAAAACATCAAGGATTTGAGCGCGAAACCACTCGATTTCTTCGTCTCAAGGTAAGATCTACACTTTAAACCATTTATTTTCAATTTTCACCATAGATTTCCCTAAGTTTTGCTAAGAACCAAAAATTTGAAAAAAATATTCGATTTTTAGTTATTTCTTTGGATTTTTAAACTTATTTTAAGTTTTATAAACTTAAAAAGAGTTTAAATATTTGATTCCTAAATTAGATCTTATTTTCTTTCACGTTTAGATGGCTCCAAAATCTAACCTCGGGAAAGGACGAAAAAATTTTGATAGCAGCAAATTCCCAACTGCGGCTGCTCATTTTTCGCTTCCACGAACTTGCATCATCGAGAAAGTTCATCTCAGAATGAAGTTTTTTTCATCCTGGGGAGATGATCGAAAACACTATCGTTGCGCACAATTGGCAACGATTTTGTTACTTTACTGCTATTGCTGTTATTCCGGTTGTTCGAGAATTTTATGCAAATTTTCTGGATGCTGAAGATTCTGAAGTCTTTGTTAGAGGAATCGGAGTAGGATTTACTCTAGAAAGAATCAACATATTCTATGGCCTACCACTGACTATTGAGTGCTTATTATTCCGGATTATCACCATCGAGGGAGATTTGGACATGATTATTGCTTATCGATCGACGATCTTGGATCTTGGAAGATCGGAAATGAAAGAGGGTAAACTTCAAATCCTCTGAATTAAATGGTGTATCTAAAGCATGGCACTACTTTATTTCTGCAAGATTGTTACCTTCCAACCACTTAAGTGAAGTGACTAGAGATCGAGCGATCTTAAATTACTGCATTCAGGAGAGGAAGCCTATTGATGTCGGAAGCATTATTTATGATTTTGTGGAGTCTACTGCGAGATCCAGCACTTCTGTTGGATTGGGATTTCCATGTTTGATCTATTCACTATGTGTTAGTAATGAAGTCACTATTGATATTTTTGAAGAGAAGCTGAATTCTACTACGCCAATTGGGCAGGAGAGTGTTAGTATCTATGATCGTCTTCGAGGGAAGAGATCAACCGCTCCTACTTCTGCACATACTTCAGGTAGACCTTCTACTTCTAGTCCCTCTACTTCTGCTGAGCCACCATCAGATTTCTGGGAATCAATGCATGATCGGTTTTAGAACGACGGCATGAGTTATTTCAAACTCACTGCAGGATTGATACTATTGATAGAAAACTAGATCATTTATCTGATTATACCCAGAGGAAGAGTAATTATGATACTGGGTATGATGAAGCCCTAGTCAGATTTCTGAAGGGTGAACATGATGTTAGTTTTCCTACTCTTCCTAGATTCACACCATTTGTTGATCCTAAGGACGTAGAATTTTCCTTTGGTGATGAAGATGATGATGAGGCTATAGCTAGTGATTAGTTGTTATCGATTTCTTTGATGTGTAACTCAGTTAGTTTGTTTTATTTGGATTGTTTGTTAGTTTTGTATTTGATGTATGTTGACTGTTTAGTATTAGGATTATGTTGTGTTGAGACTGAATTTAGAATTAGTTTATATGTTGTTTAGTTTAATGTTTAGTACTTAATTATTTTGCTCTGTTTTAATTTTGTTTCAAATTTAATATCATCATAAAATTAGCCTGCTTACCTTTCTATATACATGCTTCAATTTTATCTTAATTATTCATAAAAGCATATTTAGAAGTTAATTTTTCTTTTTAAGATTGTTTTTTTACATACTAAAAATACTTATGATTTTCTTTCTCTCATACTTTCAAATTATCATAGTATTCCAAAACTTATGTTTGGGGGAAGGGAAAATCCATTCAAAATTAAATTTTATTTGTCCTTAAAGAGCTAATACTTTCTTAAAAATAGAAACTTTTTAACATAACTTAAGGAATGAAGAATTTATTTGAGATCACTTTTTATTTTTGAAATTATAAACAAATTAGTGAAAATTAACCAAAATTTTACTAACTTTGATTGATTTTAAGAATAGGATTATTTAACTTAAAGAAGAATGAGAAAAAGAATTTTTCTATTCATGATAGAAATAATAGAATTTTAGAAATATTAAGTAATAAAAAATTATCACTTGAAAAAGAAAAGATTGGAATTCTTTTTGAATTTTTATTTATGTTATAATAATTAAGTGGAGATGTATAAATTTTGAAATTATAAGTTAAGGATAGTGAAGTTCAAAACCATTAAAAGGCTATCCAGATATAGTAATCCTCTCTATATAAAAAAAAAGAAGAAGAAAGAAAAAAAAAAGAAAAAAAAAGGATAGAGAGGAGAAGCTTGAGGAAATGCCTAATCAAAAATTGGCTTCACTTGAATTATCTTATAGGAAGAAAACTAATTACATACTTTACTTAATTTTTATGCATAAATATTTATTTAGAAAATATTTTTCAAGAAGATCTTTTTCTTGTAAATAATCTATGAAAACTTAATCTAATAGACTTCTATTATTTTCAAAATGAATGAAAAGTTTGAAATCTTATGATTTGGTAGTTAAATATTCTTTAAATTCTTAAAATTAAACCTAGTTAGTGAAATTAGGTTAATAATTTACTAAAGACTTTATAAAATAAAAAATTATAAGGAATCTTAAATATTTATCTTTTATTTCCAAAAGTTATATTTTATGTAGTAAAAAGAGTTACTTGAGGACAAGTAACATTTAAGTTTGGGGGATTTTGATCAATAAACAAATACCTATTTCTTTATGTCTTAATTCTTATTAATTTCTAAGGATATTATGCTTTAATGAAAGGTAGTTTTTGTATTTTTGGATGTAGGTAATGTAAAAAGGTCTAAGAAGGAAAAATGAGCAAAAAGGAGCAAAAATGGAGCAAAATACCAAAATTATAAAAAAATATGGCCTGGCACCTAGGCTCCAAAAACTGGCGCGTAGGCGCCATACTCGATACGAAAACTGTCAAGTTTTTGACAATGTTTGATCAGTTATTTTGACGGAGTGAGCAGTTATTGGACATTCTAGAAGGCTGACAGTTGTTCCTTGATAATAGGACATGTGATACATTGCATTTGGATGCTCCAAAACAGTTTTAATCACGAAGAGGGGCGAGCCAAAGTGAAGAGGGGCGAAGAACTGGACGCGGTGTCCGGCGCCTAGGCGCCAGATTTCGGCGCCTAGGCACCAGACAGACCTTCTAGAAGATTAATTGAATGTGCACATGTTTTGAAGAGGTGCCTCAAGGCAACTCTTGAAGCCTATAAATAGAGGTCCAATTCATAAGAAAACGTGCCCCTCCCATTGTTCCCTTTCTCTTATCTACTTTAAGATCTCTCATCCTTAGAGAAAGAATTAGAGAGAGAAATTTACGGCCACTTTTGTTTAGTTTTGTGAGTTTATTTTCAAGTTATTGCATCTGGAGTTCAATACATTGTGGAGTCAGTAGGAATCAGAAGATCTGTAGAAGAAATATTTGAGATAAGTATATTTTTACATTTAATTCAAAGTTTAATTATCATGTTTTGTTATTTATTTTCAATGTGTTCTGAGTAGTTAGTACTTTCTTACTTCAATTATGAAGAGATAGATAAGATAATATAAAGATTCGATGGGGAATTAAAATTCAAAATATTTTCGAAACATTGTGATGACATCGATACTCGATCTTACTTTACTTTTTAAATTGGCCGTTTGAATTGTTAAAACACGTTGAAGAGTTTAAAAACCTTGTAGGAGAAGAACTCTTAACTTGTAAATGTCACATGAATCCTTGGGTAGTCGAAGGCCATGTGCGGGTTATTCATGGTGAAGTACGAAATAAATAGGAAGATAATATTTAAAGGGCGTAGGATTGATAAGTTTTTAGAGTGACAGACTAAATTCTTATAATTTGATTTATTGACTAGGAAAGGGTCACTAGTAGGGCCGACCATAGCCACCCTTGGACATCTAGAAGTGTGAGCGTAGATTAACCCATTACTACTAACAATACATCCGGACTCGTTACGTAAATTAGTCGATGTTCTTTGCACTGGATCGAAAGGGTAAAGAATAGGAATGCTTATGTTTGGCACAATACCATAAATTAAATTCTCCAACGAATATTAAATTATCTTAAAAATCTTAGATTAATTGAAGGAAAGAAAGTTCTTTATTTTATATAGAGTTTATAAAATCATTTTCTTATTATTGTTTTCTTTAAATTGCATCTAGTAAATTAATAGTAATTTATAATCAAAATAAAAATATTTTTACTATTATATTTCTCTTTCGCTTTATAGAAAATTTATTTCTATAAATCTTCCTTGTGGGATCGATACTGGGGTCTTTGTTTAAAAACCCTATATTACTTGAAACGATACGTATACTTGCGTAGTACCCCTAGTGTGTAAAAATATTTCTTATATAATATTAATTTTATACACTAGCTGCTATTTATAAATCCAGTCAAAGCTTTTTGGCTATCTTTTGAAAGCAAACATTACTGCGTTAAGCGCGGCGGTCGGGTCAGTTCCCAGGATGATTTCCAGCGGCGACCCTTGCTCCGGCAGCTTCCCTGGTAGGAGATGTCCCCTTTGGTACTCAGTTTCCTGGTGGTGATGCTTTTTCCCTTCACTTCTGTGTGCTTGCTTCTTCCCAGGCTCTTTGTTTTTCAAATTTACTGTTCCATTGGCTGGGTGCTTGGTATGGTTTTTCTGGACTTTGGAGATCTGGTGCTTCCTTACTAATGGCTCATCTCATTGATTTGGACACCAACATCCAATGGTCTAAGGCCACCTATGCTGGTGTTGTTGGTAGCAGCACTTCTAACATCACCTCTTCAGATTCTCTTGTGTTCCCTCAATTCCTTTATGAAGCTGCAGCTGGCCGGGCTTCTTGTCCCTTTGTCCACCCCACTGGACTTAAGGATGGTGAACCGACGGTTGCTTTGCGATAATGAGCTCTCACATCTGACTGAGGAAGTTAAATTTACACTTGTAAGTAAATTTGCATTGGGTCATCCTAAGATGGAATCTGTTAGATCATAATTTCATTCATTTCAGTTTCTTGGTTCTTGGCAACTTAGATTGTTGGATGTCAGACATCTACTGATCCAATTAACCACTGAAGAGGACTATGCAAGGCTTTTTGCTAAACAATCTATCAGCATTGCTGGATCTAAAATAAAGCTTTTGAAATGGACCCCAGTTTTTGACCCCAGGAAGAAGCCTCCTGTTTTCCCAATCTGGTTTAAATTACTTAAAATTCCAATTAGATTCTTCAACCAAAATGCCATATTCAACATAGCTAAAGCATTGGCACCCCTCTTAAATTGGATGCCCCTACTAAGAATAAAGCCAGACCTGCTGCTGCAAGAGTTCAGGTTGAAAGAGGTGTCACTCTTCCCCCTATACATAGGCTCTGGATTGGATCTGACAATGAGGCTTTCTGGCAGGAAGTAGTCATGGAGAAAACACCCTACTATTGCACCCATTGTAGGATGTTTGGTCATACCAATAGCAGGTATTATAGATTGCACCCTCCCACTAGAAGGCCTTCTAAATCCTCTCTTGGGGTATCTTGCTATGAACCTCCTCAATCTGCTTTGAACCAACCATTGGCCTCCACTGTTCCACCTCCCTCTCATATTTCTCCTCCCCCACCCATTGCCCCCTTGGCCTCTGTCCCTGAATTTAACTCCCCCAGCCTCCCCCCATTTTAACCCCTCTTCCCCCTTCTCTGAACCCCAGTTTATTTGTCCCTACCCCCCTTGTTACTAAGATTGCTCCTGATCCTTCTACCCCTGTGGAGACTTTAGAAGGTGACATATCTCCATTTTTTGCCAATTTGGTGAATTCTCCTAAGGAGCTTTGTCCACTGGAACCACCTATGAAGAATGATATGGAAGAAATTTGGAGCACTCAGAAATCTAAAAAGAAAAAAAAAGGTTTTTCAGAGTTGAAGAATCTCATCGATGATCAACAACTTCTTATGGGGCCTTTTTCAGATACTTTAAGTCAGTTCCCTCTCCCCAAGACTAGGGGGAAAGGGTTGGCTCATTCAAATGATTAATTTCCTTTGTTGGAATGTGAGAGGGGTAGCTCACCCTGCCTCCCTTCACAGATTGAAGTTTTTGGTGAGAACTCATAGAATATGGTGTGTGGCTCTTTTGGAGCCTTTAGTTTCTAAACACCCTCATAAAATTTCAAAAAAATTCCCTCAATTTCACTTTCATTCCAATGTCAACAACAAGATTTGGCTATTGATAAGCAAAGAATTGATTTATAATGTTTTGATAGATGATCCCAAATTTATTGATTTACAATTCTCTATTGATGACAAGACAGGCACTACTACATTCATTTATGCCAGTTGCTCAATCAAGCAACAAAACCAGCTATGGAGGAATCTAATTGCTCAAAGGAAGGGTAAAACAAACTCAGTTTAATGATGTGGTGGATAAAATCATTTCCCAGATTAAATGTTGGACATCTTCTTTCCTTTTAAATGGTGGTAGAATTACTTTGCTTAACAGCATCCTAACTGCCTTCTCAGCTTACTTGTTGCAGATTTCAAATATGAAGAAGGCCACTCAACTTAAGATCAACAGAATTCTGAATAAGTTTTTGTGGGCTGGACAGAGAACCCAAATTCACTGGATGAGTTGGTGGCAGTTGTGCAAACCCATTTGTGGTGGTGGGTTGGGTGTTAAATCCTTTCAACAACTCGGACAAATCAATTTGTGTAAACTATGGATCAGATTCAGGGCTCAGGATTCTATATGGGCTAGATTCATGATGGTTAAAGAATGTAAAGATATTCACCCCCTCCTTGTGACTAAGAAGCTGGGTGATTCTAGATTGTGGTCCATCCTTCTCAATTATAGAAACCATACTGAAAATTTGTTCATTTGGGAGTTGGGGGAAGGGCAGATTAATTTCTAGTTGGACTGTTGGACATATAATGGGGAGAGATTGGAACCTTTTTCAGAGAACTACGACACTCAGCTAAAGGTTAATGATTGCTGGGTTGATTCCAACTGGAATGTCCAACTTCTGAATACCATGCTCACTGATCATCAAGTTGAGATGGTTTTAAAGACCAGCAAGAACAATTCTACTAAAGATAGAGTGATCACCTGGCAAAGACCTTCATAGAAACTATCTTTCTTTATCTTTAAGTCCATACATCAATTTTAGGAACAGAATTAGGGCAAAGCCATTTGGTGCAGATTCCTCTCTCCCTAAATGTCATTTTTTTGCTGGAAGATTTGGCACAACATTATTCCAACTGATGATCTACTTAAGTTAAAAGGGCTGAGAGGACCTTCTAGATGTTCCTTTTGTTGTAAGGAGGAGGAAACTGCTAACCATCTTTTTTTAAATTTTACTTGGGTACAAATTGCCTGGTCTAAATTTATTTCATACCTCACTACAGATAATGTTTATATCAGCTGGCTCAACATCAAGTCATCTTGGATGGACTGGAATAATGTTGGTCTTCACCTCATTCCCTGTTGTATGGCTTGGTTTGTTTGGATGCACAAAATTGCTGTGAGATTTGAAGGTCTTCCCCCATCAACTGCCCAGATTTCTACTAACTATTTGGCTTACCTGTAGAAAATCATCATATATCAAAATTTCCCTAATGTATGTAAGAATTGGCTTCCCCCAACTTCTCTCAGTTCTGCCATCAGCAAAGCTCCTGTTTCCTTGGTTTGCTGACCCCCCCTTTTGTTGTAAGGAGGAGGAAACTGTTGACCATCTTTTTTAAAATTTTACTTGGGTACAAATTGCCTGGTATAAATTTATTTCATACCTCACTACAGATACTGTTTATATCAGCTGGCTGAACATCAAGTCATCTTGGATGGATTGGAATAATGTTGGTCTTCACCTCATTCCCTGTTGTATGGCTTGGTTTGTTTGGATGCACAAAAATGCTGTGAGATTTGAAGGTCTTCCCCCATTAACTGCCCAGATTTCTTCTAACTATTTGGCTTACCTGCAGAAAATCATCATATATCAAAATTTCCCTAATGTATGTAAGAATTGGCTTCCCCCAACTTCTCTCAGTTCTGCCATCAGCAAAGCTCCTGTTTCCTTGGTTTGCCCACCCCCCCAACTGACTGGATTAAAATTAACACTGATGGCAGTGTAGCTAAGAAGGATGCTGGTTTTGGTGGTGTTGTCAGAAACCATTTGGGTAAATGTCTCATGTTCTTTGCTTCTCCTACCTATGTTTCTCATCCACTAGAAGCAGAAATGGTGGCCATATTCTGGGCTTTAAAGGCTGCTACTAGCTTACAACATGATAAGGTCATCATTGAAACTGATTCTACTCGGGTGGTGCAGATTTTGAAATATCAAAACCTTCCTAAGATCTGCTGGAGTGGCTGCACAAAATTAATGGGTTCTCTAATTCCATTCATATCATTTACTCTTATATTCCTAGGGAGGGCAATAGACCAGCTAACTGGTTAGCTAGACTAGGTAGGACTTCTGAATGTATTTTGGTGTCTAATTCTCCCCCTTTGGCTCTAGATTTTTTGTTACATGGTGATGCTCTTGGCATCCCTTTTGTGAGATCCATGTAAGCTATTTTTCATATTAATAGATCTACCTAGGGTATTCCCCTAGATTCTTTTGCAAATATATATATATATATATATATATATATATATATATATATATATATATGTATATATATATATATATATGTATGTATGTACTTATCACTTAAACTACAGATAAAAATGTATATTTATTTTCAAAAAATTTAATATAGTGATAATTTTTGTGTTATATAAAAAATTTGAATGATCACGATCCATAAAATTTTGTTGAATGCATTTAAAAGACCTTATAATTATTCACCAAAAATGAGAGATAGAGAGAGAGCGCAATGTTTTAATCGCATAAAAATAAAATAAAAAATTGCTTAAAAATTCTGGAAAACTATTTATTTCTTAGCCAAAATGAAACAACCAAACAACTAAAATATGGATCCCTAAGATTTGTACCCTCCATTAGTAACTGGGTACCCAATCCCATGCCTGGTCGTCGGAAAAATCACAAAAAGCAAACTACAAATAACTCCGATTCCAAGCGGCAGAATATCCAAAACCTCCTTCGTCTTTGTCTCCGGCGACGGGTAAAAACACTGCACCACGTTCTTGTCTCGCAGAGAGACCGCCACGAAAACCAGAACCGACAACACCCCATGCAAGCAATCAATGATCTTTAACTTATACTTCGCCAGATCCGGCAAGTCGGCCAGATCCGGAGGTGGATCAAAGATCCACATGCCTCCCGGCGTAGCAAGGCCGTAGATCACCCGATTGTCCGGGCACTGGAAGCTGTCTGTGAGGCAGGCGAGGAAAGCGGAGGACCCGAGTACGACGAGGAGGAGGAGAGTCATTAGGCTAGTGGCGGAGTCGCAGGAGCCATTATTGGTGAAAGATGGGATAAGGAGTTGGAAGGCGAGGAGAGTGCCGGTGGGGAGGAGGTTGGCAAGGTTGGCTGTGATGGCTAGGGTTTGGGAGAGACCGGTCATGCTCGTGCTCGTGGTGACGGCGGCGGATCGAGGACGGGGGGAGGAAGAAGGATGTGTTTTACTATTTGCAAGGATTTGTGATTCTTCCGATGGAGATTTCTCTCCGCTGATTTGGGATTTTTTTGATCTGATAGACATTGTTTGTTAGCTTGTAGGAATTGTGGAGTGGAGAGGTTTAAAAGCTTTGGATTACACGATGGCGAGTCGTGTCGGCATTCAGTAGTGTTTCTTTTTTACACGTTTCAAGTTGGATGTTGTGAAGGATCACCAAATTTTTGGCGTTGTTCTTTTGCGCAAGAAACGGGAAACTTGTAAGTTTTAACAACTTATTTTGGGGGCAATTATATATAGATCACCCGATACTTTCTATTAACAAATCAACTACCTTCTTCCTTTAATTTTTCAAATTATCATTCCAATATCAAAAGTTATGATAAAATTTCAAGCTCATATATTTTATTTTTATCAAATTCTCAATAGTTTGATTTTGGCATGTATAAATACCAAGATTTTATACTTAAGAAAAACTACCTAGGTGATTATTTATAAATACCAATATTTGGGTGGACTGAATGTATCTATCCCTTTTATTTTATCTTTTATAACTATTAAAAATAAAAACTAGAAAACCAATCTATCATTTATTTATTTTCTAGAATAAATGTGCTCTTGACTATTTTTTTTAGTTCCCAAAAAATGACATATTTGAACAAGAGAGGAATCACATTCCATTAAAGTTTGTATAATAGCCAAGCAAGATTTAAATATGATTCAAATAAGAATTTGCTTCTTTTCAATATATATATATATATATATATATATATATATATATATATATATATATAGATATAGTTGATGATGGTGGCGGCTGAGGAGAGAGAGGCTCTGCTAGGGTTTGTCCATGGCGACTGTGACCTTGGCCAGTGCTCGAAGGTGCTCTCACTGGTTCTGCTCCCAGGATTGGTTTGGGTTCTGGTTTTTGCTTGCCTGCTGAATTTTGGGCTTCCCAAGATCTAGTTTTTTCAAACTTTTGGGAGTTACTGTTCCATTGCCCAATTCTCTGGGTTTTGGTTTTGCTTTGGTGACTTTTTGGTGGCTTATGGTTTATCACTGGTTCCTCTCTGTTGGTGCTTCCTTCTTTTTTCTCCCCTTCTGGAAGTGGTGTTTTTCTGAAGCATTGCTTTGTTGGGGGGGGCTTGGTTTCTGCTAGGTTACTGTTTCTTGCTTAGTGGAGGTCTGATCATACTCTTTCTGGTGGTTTGTGGCTCTGCTGGGCTTGTTTTTGGTAGCTGTTTCTGGTGCTTTGGCAAATCCTACCAAGCCTTTCCCCATTGATATTAACAACAATGCAATGTGGGCAAAAGCCACCTATGCAGGTGCGGTGGGGAAGGGGCAAGCTACACGCAAATCCTTTCACCTCTTGGTCTTTCCTCAAACTATGCATGACACTGCTGCTGGAAAGGGAAACTGCCCATTTATTAATCAAGTGAGAAGCAAGGAGGGTATGCCTGCTGTCCTCTTCTCCAGAAATGATATGAAGCGTCTAAATGAAGCAGTTAAGTACTGTTTGATTGGAAAGCTCCAGATGGGACACCCCAAGATGGAATATGTAAGAAAATGCTTTGATGAATTAAACCTAGATGGAAGCTGGAAACTTGGTTTGTTAGATGGGAGACACCTGCTCATTAGACTCTCTAATGAGGAGGATTATGCTAAGATTTTTGGCGAGCAATCCATCTTGATAGCTGGTACCTTTATGAAAATATTGAAATGAACACATTATTTTGACCCTCTAAAGGAGCCACCAATAATTCCTATGTGGTTCAAATTCCCTAACTTACCTATTCAGCTATATGATCATAATGCACTTTATAATATCAGTCAAGCCTTGGGCACTCCATTAAAAACTGATACACATACATATGATATGGCAAGACTTGCAGCTGCTAGCGTCTTGGTGGAAAGAGATATAACACTCCCAGACTTAAAGAAAGTGTGGGTTAGAACTGATGAGGATGTACCGGAAGAGGGCTTTTGGCAAGAAATTGAAGTTGAGTTTAAACCTCACTATTGCCAACATTGCAGAATGTTTGGCCATTTGATGGAGCAATGTTACAGGCTTCACCCACCTACTAAAAAGAAGACTGCTGGTCCTAGTAAGGTGTCTGCTGTAAACCATGGAACACCTTCCACACCTCTAGGGGTTGAACAAAAAGTTATTAATATGGATCCAGTTTCTAGGGACGTTATTATTCTGGAACCCCCTGGAGCTGATGCTGGTAAGACAGATGAAAATGACAGAGCTTTAGAGGCAACACAGGATGACTAGGTGGCTATTAATGGGCTCTTCGAACCTATTGTTGTCCCCAGCCCATTGGGTAACAAAACTTTAATTCCTGGCTCAGAAGGTAGAATGGACTTATCAGGGGAGAAGATCCAGGAGGTGGCAGAGGATATGCAGACTAGATGGCAGACACAGAAGAACAGTAAAAGAAAAAAAAGCAAGACTCAACTATAAGGTTTACTAGAATCTCAAATTTTAGGAGATCCCCCTGATACCCCCTCATCTGCCCCCAGGACCAGGGGGAAAGGTAAAAACCACTCTCTATGATTAATTTTATGTGTTGGAACATTAGGGGGGCTGCTCACCCACCCTCCCTCAGTAGAATTAAACATCCTGTCAAAGTTCACAAACTATGGTGTTTTGCACTGTTGGAACCCATGGTGAATAAGAATACAAGCAAAATTGTTAAAACTTTTCCTAATTTCTGTTGCTTTATAAATCAGAATAACAAGATTTGGGTTTTTACAAGAAGAGAACTGCAATGGTCTATCTTGGTGGATCATTACAAGTTTATTCATCTGCAATTTTCAATTGGGGATCAACTGGGTTTTACAACATTCACTTATGCTAGTTGTATTCCTGCCCAACAACAACTTTTATGGAATGATTTCTGTATAACACAAAATATGAACTCTTTTTGGATAGTTGGGGGAGACTTCAACTGTCTTTCATCTGCTTCTGAGAAGAAAGGTGGTACCCCCCCTATTCTGTCTTCCATGGCTAGATTTAACCAGTTTATAGCTGATGCTGGGTTCTTTGATTTGGGGTTCACTGGTCCATCTTTCACATGGAGAAGAGGTAAAACTTGGGAGATATTAGATAGAATGATGGTGAACTCTTCTTGGCTCCAGAAGTTTCCTTATACTTTTGTCACTCATTTGTCTATGACTGGGTCTGACCATAGACCTTTACTAGTCTCCATCCAGAATTCTGATGGGAGTGTTGGAGCAATGTTCAGATTTTAGAACATGTGGACCCTTCACCCTGAGTTTCTGTCTGAATTAAAGAAGGTTTAGCTACCATTATTGGGCAGCACCCTTTGGGGTAACCTTTGGTCCTTGCATAAATTGGCAGCTAGGCATCTTAAGAGCTGGAACTGGGCAACTTTTGGTAACATCCAGGATAACATTCAGAAGGCCGAAGCAACAGTGGCTATTATGGAGGCTGGGTTTCTTAATGGGGACAATAATGAGGCTGATTTGTATTTAGCTAATGAACAACTACTTGCACAGATAAGATGTCAGGAAGAATTTTACAAACAGAGAGCTGCTACAGCCAAGTTCCTTGAGGGTGACAGGAACACTAGATACTACCATGCCTATATCAACTATAAAAGAAAATGCAGCATGATTCTATCCATTACCACTGCTGCTGGGATTAAACTTAATAATGCAGATGACATTGCCATGGATGCTGTGAATCATTTTAGCAAATTATTCAATCAGGTATCCAATTGTTCCACCCCAATTCAGCTAATGCTATTTCAGGATAAACTTCTTTATGTGCAGGAACTCAGCTTAACAGATATACCTAATGAAACTGAAGTTAAAAATGCTTTAGATTCCATTGATGGAGCTAAAGCAGCTGGACCCGATGGATTTTCATCCTCTTTCTACAAAGCTAGCTGGGCTGTCATTAGCAAGGATGTGGTTCAAGCTGTGCAAGCCTTTTTTCAAGGGATGGACCCCTCCAAATACTTCTTTGCCTCCACTATTGTATTGCTAAAAAATAAGTTAAGACATTCTTGGGGGGATTTCAGGCCCATTAGTTTAACCTCTATCATGTCTAATGTTCTGAACCAAATTATAGTTTCTAGATTGCAACCTCACTTCATCAACCTTATCAAAGCAAATCAGGCAGCCTTTGTGAAAGGGAGATCTATCTCTGACAATATTCTGCTGGCTTAAGAATTACTGTTGGACTTGGACAGGAAATGCAGAGGTAATAATGTTATTTTCAAGCTTGAGATCAAGAAAGCATATGATACAATCAATTGGGAGTTCATTCTTAGCACTTTAACTACCAGGGGTTCTTAGCCCAATTTTGTTCAGCTCATCAAAAGGTGGTTGAATAACAATGCTCACTCAGTTATGATTAATGTGAGATGTGATGGGTTCTTTAGTGCATTTAGAGGTATCAAACAAGGGGACCCTCTGTCACCTACCATCTTCATCCTAGCTTTTGACTATCTATCAAGATTATTGGATCAAGCCTTCATTAAACCACCAGAGTTAGCCTACCATCACAGATCTAACATTATCATCATTCACCTATCATATGCTGATGACATAATCATTTTCTCTAAGGCATCTAAAGTTGCTGTAAGGACTGTGCATAAGACACTTGAGCACTTCAAGGCTGTTTCTGGGCTGGAACTTAATCTACAGAAGTGTCAATTCTTCCCTAGAAAAAATGTCAGTCTCCTTTTGAAGAATGGGATCTCTGCTTATACTGGGTTTCATTCTGTTGCACTCCCTATTAACTACCTTGGTGTCCAATTGATTAAGATAGAGCTAAATAAACACAATTTCAAGATGTTATTGATAAGATCAAATCTCAGATTCTTTGTTGGTCCAATTCTTTCCTCTCTAATGGTGGAAGCTTGACCTTGCTGAAAGTATCGTAACTGCCCTCCCTTCTTATGCACTATAGATGTTTACCATGAAAAAGAGTACCAAACTACTGATTGGTAGGATGTTCAATAGATTTTTGTGGGCTGGACAACACAAACAGATTCATTGGCTCCCTTGGCAACAACTTTGCAAACCTCTCCAGGCAGGTGGCCTTGGCTTTAGGAGTTTTGACCATCTCAGCTTCATAAATCTCTGCAAGCTATGGATTAGGTTTAGAGCTCAGGATAGTCTTTGGACTCAATTTATGCATGGCAGGTATTGTAAACATGATCTCCCAACTATGGTTCAACCCAAAATGGGTGAGTCCAGGCATTGAAAAACAATGTTAAAAATCAAAGACAAGGCTGAGCAGCTTTTCATTTGGGAGCTATGTGAAGGACAGATCAATTTCTGGCTTGATAAATGGGTCTAGGGAGGGGAGAAACTCTCTACCACACACCCAAATGTTTCTTCCAAGAGCAGTGTAAACGATTTCTGGACTGAGAACCAGTGGAATTGCAGGCTCCTGAGCACTATTTTAGCACATGTTCGGCTGCAACAAGTTACTTTGACAGAGATCCAGCCAGGGCAGAAAGACAAACTGGTCACCATGAACAAACACTCCCAAAAGCTGTCTTCCTTTATTTATCATAAGTTTTTCTCTTGGAACCAGATTCAATGGGGGACTAAGATATGGGGTAAATTTTTGTCCCCATCCAGGTCCTTTTTTTTGTTGGAGAGTTAGACACCTATTTTTACCCACGGATGATATACTCATGCTTAAAGGGCTTAAAGGGCCTTCCTGCTGCCAGCTATGTCTAAATGCTGAGGAATCATTGACACATTTATTTTTCAGCTGCCCATTCCTCAAGAGGCTTGGAAGAATCTCATCAACAGGCTCAATCTTGACACTCTGAATTTGAGTTGGCTACATCTGACTCAATGCTGGGTGGATTGGGATAAGGTGGGTCTCCTGGTGATATCTTGTTTGGTGGCATGGTTTATCTAAATGTGCAGAAATAAGGCTAAGTATGGAGGGAGATCTCCCTCTGCATTACAGGTTGCTGCTCACTGTTTAGCTTATATTTAGAAACTCATCAAATTCCAATTCAGGGATATTTGCATGGTGAGACATGTGAGTACAAATTCCTGGATTAAACCTTTGGTCTTCCACTAGTCTCCCCCCAATCAATTGGGTCAAAGTAAATACTGATGGAAGCTTCCATCAGATGCATGCTGGACTTGGTGGAATTTTCAGTAATAGTCTTGGGAAGTGCTTGTTGTTTTTTCAGTCACCTGCTGATGCTTATGATGCTTTGGAGGCTGAGATGATTGCCATTTTTTGGGCTCTCAGGATAGCAAATTTGTGTAAGGGGGGCTGTCTGCAGGTGGAATCTGATTCTTGTAACTGCATCAATTTTCTCCAAAATTCTGAGCCTGTCCCTTAGTATCTTAGGAGATGGATGAATAGAATGTTTAAATTCAGAGAAAACAAGTTAGCGAAATTCTCTTATATACCTAAGGAAGGCAATGCCCCTGCACATTAGCTTACCTCACAAGGATGCTGTAGTGAAGTTATTAGAGTTGATGTTAACCCTCCTCCTCTTTCTCCTTTGATACATGGAGACTTATTGGGTCTTCCTCATGTAAGAATATAGTTGCAATTTCCAAATATTTTAATATATTACTTGCTTGTTAGGCAAGTCTTTTGAATATATATATATATATATATATATATATATATATATATATATATATATATATATATATATATATATATATCTTAGACTAGCAAGTCATTACAAAATGTAAGGAAAATGAGCCCCTATAGATTCCAAGGGGGACTCATCCAAAATGACTCCACCCAAAAGTAAAATAAAACTATAACTACCAAAAGGTATAATTATATATCAACTAATGTATATATATAAGTATACTAGATAGAAACCACTAACACTAAAAAAAGAGCACCCACTGATCAAGGTGTTTTGAGTCTGAGGTGAGGGGCAGCTAGGAGATCACCAGCCATTAAAATCTTTAACTGATGGGGGGGGGGGGAAGTTGACAGTTCCACAATAAATGAGAAGACACCTCTTCTAGCAAGCCAATTAGCAGATTTGTTTCCTTCTCTGAATATGAATTGGAACTTCACCTCCATTTGGGTACTCATGTGATTAATCTTCCTGATCCACTGTTAATGGTACCAGTTGGAAGAGCAATTGGATTGAAACATTTGTATCATTTCCAGGGAGTCTCCTTCCACAATTAAATTGTTCCATTGGAAAATCAAAGCCAGCTTAGTTGCCCAATACACAACAATTAATTTAGATTCCAAAGGATCCACAGCTATAAGAGTTGTATGGAAGAACAGCAGGCATTCCCCTTTGAAATTTCGGAACAGACCCTCCATACCAGCAGAACCCTTAAGGAAGCTCCCATCAGTATTCACTTTGATGAAATTTTGACTTGGGGGATACCAGAAAACTTGAATAATTTTGGGGGGCTTAATGTTCTGTGGTGGGGTGGAGGAACATATATTTGGGAGCTTCTTAACTTGGATAAGTTTCAGAATATGGGTTAGACAATTTCTGACCACTTCCTCAGCAGTAGGGGATAGATCTAGAAAGATGGCCTTGTTCCTAGCCATTCAGATGAACCAGGCAGTAAGCATAGGAAAGGCACCAGCTCCCAGCTTATGCCAGTTAATCCAACAAGTGCTCAGTTCATTCCACTGGAGAAGAAGGGTGTTGATGCTCAGCTGCTCTACCAAGTTGATCTAGATCTGCTGTGAGAAGGTACAAGAAAAAAAGAGATGAGGGATAGATTCTTCTTCCTTATGACAGAGACTACAGCAGGATGGGCCTCTCAATCCTTTCATTTTAAGTATATCATCTGTGGGTAGAAATTTCTTGAAGTATCTCCAGCAGAAAACTTGCATAGATGAGGAAAGGTGGCTGTGCCAAACTAGATCACCCCAGGGGACAGACTCCGAGAGATGGAATGGGGAGTAGATTGCTTTAGAGAGGTTTTGATATTTTGGAGCCTTCCAAACAATTGAGTTTGGGTTCGTTCTAGTAAAATTAATGGAAGCAATTCTTCTTGCTGAAGGAGCCTGCAGAATAGTGTAGAGTAATGGTAATGACCAGTTATCTCCAACCCAACAACCAGCCACTTTGAGATTTAGGTTGATATGAGTGGTGCAAGGTTGAAGCCAATCTTGAGGACACCAGTGGTCTAACCAAAAGTTAAGCTCACCATTTTGAAGGTTCCAAATATAAAGTTTCTCAGCTTGTTGCCTGTTTTTTATCATAGCTTTCGACAGCTTTGAATCCCCCAACTTTCAAGTTACCTGGGAGAGATGAGAGTGTTTATAATATTTACCAGCAAGAAATTTAGCCCACAGTGATTCCTGAGTTCTAAATTTAATCCAAAGTTTGCATAGATTCACTTGGATAATTTGATTAACCGTTTTGAATCCCAGCCCACCTGCCCCCACTGGTTTAGCCAATTTAGTCCAAGAAGCCCAATGTATTTTCTTCCTTTGACCAGACCAGAGAAAAAAATTAAAAATTCTTTCAAATTGTGCCTATGTACTCTTCTTCATGGTAGTCATTTGCATTACATAAGAAGGGAGGGTAGTTAGAATGCTTTTAAGAATTGTGAGCCTTCCTCCTGATGACAGGTATAAGTGGGTCCAGTTGGAGAGATAGCTAGTGATCTTGTTCAGGATTTCATCAAAATGAGTTTGCTTTGCTCTCCCAGCATTGATCTGTACTCCCAGATATTTCAGTGGCAGATGGGTAGTAGAGTAACCAGTATAGTAGAGAATCCAGTCCATTAGCTCCTGACTAAGCTGCTGTGGGAAGATAACATGACACTTAGTATTGTTGAAAGATAATCCTGAATGATCTTACTTTAGGAGGCAGTTATGCATGAGATTGACAACATTCTTAGAAGAATTGGAGAACAACATCACATCATCTGCATAGATTAAGTGAGTTATGATAATATTGGATTTATGATGGTACCTGATGATATTGTTGGAACTGGATAAACTGTTCAACATCTGTGAGAAATAATCCATAGCTAAAATAAAAAGGGTGGGGGAGAGAGGGCCCCCTTGCTTTAGACCTCTAGTGGCCACAAAATGATCCCAACTGAACCCATTGATTAGGATGGAATGAGAGTTATTGATGAGCCATCTATGTATCAAGGTACAAAAGGTATTGTTGAAACCCCTGGTAGCAAGTACCTAAAGGATGAAATCCCAACTTATTGTGTCATAGGCCTTCTTTATATCCAGTTTGTAAATGAGATTGCCTCCCCTACATCTTTTATTTAAGTCTAGCAACAATTATTGAGCCAGAAGAATATTATCTGTATTTGACCTCCCCTTGACAAAGGCTAACTAATTCAGGCAGATCAGCTTACTTAGATGGGGTTGAAGCCTGCAAGTTATAATCTTGCTGATTATTTTACTCACTGCAGAAGTTAAGCTGATAGGGCTAAAATGGTCCCAGCTAATAGGATCATTGCATTTGGGGATTAAGACAATGTTGGAGGAACTGAAATAATGGGGAAGATCATTCCCATTAAAGAAACTGGTGATAGCCTCAATAACATCATCTTTGATGACATTTCATGCCATCTTGTAAAAATCTGTAGAATATCCATCTGGCCCAGCTGTTTTGGAGTACGTCTATGGAGTTTAAAACTTGCCAGATCTCTTGATCAGTGGGGAGATGAGTGAGGGAGAGGTTACTGGTATATTGATTGTGCTCTTGAAAGAAGGAAGTATTAATATGGGGCCTTTCCAGTTGAGTTTTCTTAACAAGATTCTGAAAGTAATTGGTTGCACTTTTGCCAATTTCCCAGTTGTTATGAAGCCAGGTGCTAAGCTCATTTTTAATTCCATGGATGGTGTTCCACTTCCTCCTATAATTGATATAAGCATGAAAATATTTTTTATTTCTGTCCCCATCTGTAAACCCTTTAAGAGAAGCTTTTTGTTTAAGATAGTTGTTCTGGGTCTCTAAAGAATTAAGGAGATTGGATTGAGAAACTAATAATTAGGTTTCTGAAGCTTCCCCAGTCTGACAAAGGGACTCCAAATGAAGGACATCCCTTCCAGCCTCTGTCACAACAGTGAAAATGTTGCCAAACTCATTCCATCCACAGTTTCTGAGAGCCTTACTAACTTTCAGATGCAGCAGGCCCAATTTAATCCATGGATCAGCATGATTAATTCCCTGCCACTGGGAATTAATAAAATGAACAAAGTTGGGGTGAGATGACAAAAAATTCTAATATCTGAATGGGGGAATGGAGGGACTGGAAGGGGGAGCAGAGATGGACAGTAAGAAGGGTCTTTTATCTGAGCAGCTTAAGGAAAGATGTTTAACAAAAGTGTGAAGAGATTGAGAGTAACAATGCTTATTTACAACAAATCTATCCAATCTCTCCCAAATCTTGTTCCTTTTCCATGCGAAATGAGGCCCTTTATAACTCAGATCATAAAGACCAGATTTTTGAATTTTGTCACTGAATTTGTTCATCACATTGAGTAAACGAGATCTGCCTCCCTTCTTTTAAGCAGGGTTAGTGATACAGTTGAAATCCCATCCCACCACTCAAGTGAGAGTCATTGATTGGCTGATCATATGGATTTGGTCCCAGAGAGAGATTCTATCTTGTTTTCTACAACCAGCATAAATAAATGTTGCAAAAATGGTATGGTTCACAAAATTAAGGGAAAGGTGCACAAATTAGGGGTGATCAATGAGAGCTGACCACTTAACCTCCTTTTTACATAAGATCCAAATTTTGTTGTTGGAGTTGGTATAGTGAGACAAGCCAGGAAATATTTAAAGGATTTTGGTTGGGTTTTGATGAACCAATGGTTCCACAATGGCAATACACCTAGGACAGTGCTTCTTATTGAGATATAAAAGTCTTTTAAGAGAAGGAGTGTTAGCCACCCCCCTAATGTTCCAACAAAGAAGATTGATCATTTGGGGGGGGGAAGAGGAATGATAAGATTTAGATCTAGTTCTTCCTCTAGTGCAGGGAGGGGAAATCTCCTTGCCTTTGGAGGAAGAGGATTCAATCAGTTTTTGACTTTCAATCAAGTATTTCTTCTTTTTTTTAGCAGTTTGGATAACCCATTCCTCCTCCATAGAGTCTTGGGCAGGTTGCAACTTGTCAATAGGGGAGGGAGAGGATGATGGTGGAGAGAAAAAGGATGCTGCAAAATTGGTGATTTGGGTGGAAGTAGGAAGGCTATTAGGAGATGGAATTTTTGAGGTTTATATATATATATATATATATATATATATATATATATATATATATATATATATATATATATATATATATATCCCTTTTGGAAAGGCTTGACGGGTTTTTTCCTAACACTGCTCGGTTAGAACCCTACCTTCATACTATCGTCACTCATCTTTCCATGTCTGGGTCTGATCACAGACCCTTGCTGATCACTTTTTCCAACTACCAATCCCCCAAGGTTTCCACATTCAGGTTTTAGAACATGTGGCTCTTACACCCTGACTTCTGCAATCAGGTTTCTAGAATATGGCAAAGCTATCCCCAACTTGACCCTTGGCTCAATCTTTGGAGTCTTCAAAAGAAGCTGGGATCCCATCTTAAACTTTGGAACTGGGAATGCTTTGGTAATGTGATTAACAAAGTTCATATGGTTGAGAAGAACACTAAAATGAAAGAAGATCATTTTCTACGTGGTCTGGTTACTGAACCGGATTTAGTCACTACTAATGAAGACTTGCTCTCAGCTACCTGTTATTATGAAGCATTCTTGAAACAAAAACTAGCTGGAACAAAATTTATAGAGGGGATAGAAATTCTAAATATTTCCATGCATGTATCAATTATAGAAGGAAGTGCAACATGGTTCTATCTATTAAAAATGATAGGGGCTTCAAAGTGTATAAGGCTGAAGAGATTTCTCAAGAAGCTATAAAGTATTTTCAGAAACTATTTTCTAAGGGTTCTGATAGACAAATCCAGCTTAAATTTGATTTATTTGATGAGCAAAGGGCTCAGGTTCTTGCTTGGAACTTGGCCATGTCTCCTTCTGATGAAGAGATCAGGTGTGTTCTGGATTCTATTGGTGGAAACAAGGCTGCTAGGCTTGATGCATACACAACTGAGTTTTATAAGAAAGCTTGGCATATTATTGGAACTGATGTCTGCAGGGCAGTGCAAAGCTTTTTTAGAGGCAAGGACCCTCTCAAGTACTTTACAACTTCTACCATTACTCTAATTCCTAAAAACAACACTAGGGATACTTGGGAGGACTACAGACCCATAAGTCTAACTACTGTTATCTCTGAAATCATTAGTAAAGTTATGGTGGCTAGGCTAAAACCTCATCTACCCCTCCTCATCTGTGAGAACCAGGCTGCCTTTGTGAAGGGTAGATATATTGGTCATAATATTCTAACATCCCAAGAGCTCTTGCTTGACTTGGACAGAAAATGTAGAGGCAATAACATCATCTTCAAATTGAATTTGAAAAAAGCTTATGATATCATTGAATGTGATTTCATCCTTGAGGTTCTGAAAATTAGGGGCTTTTCCCACTCCTTAATCTCTTTTGTTGAAAGATGGTTAAATAATAATGCTCATTCTATTCTCCTTAATGGGTCTTCTCAAGGATTCTTTCATGCTTCTAGAGGTATCAAACAAGGTGATCCACTATCTTCATATATTTTTATTTTGGCTCTTAACTACCTGTCCAGGAACCTAAACCAAATAGTTCAACACCATCCCCACTTGGCATATAGTCATAAATCCAAGTTTATCAGATCCCATTTAACTTATGCTGATGATGTAATAATCTTCACTAAAGCCACAAAACCTATTGTTAATGCAGTTTACAAATGCTTACAAGAGTTTTAGAGCTTATCTGGTATGCAGCTGAACAAAAGGAAGTGTCAGATTCTTTTCAGCTCTCACAACCTCACTAACATTAAGCAATGGGTTAAAGAGTACACGGGTTTCTGTACTAGTTCCCTTCAATTTAGTTATCTGGGAGTTGAATTACTCAAAGGAAGGGTAAAACAAACTCAATTTAATGATTTGGTGGATAAAATCACTTCCCAATTTAACTGTTGGACATCTTCTTTCCTTTCAAATGGTGGTAGAATTACTTTGCTTAAAAGCATCCTAATTGCCTTCCCAGCTTACTTGTTGCAGATGTCAAATATGAAGAAGGCCACTCAACTTAAGATCAACAGAATTCTTAATAAGTTTCTGTAGGCTGGACAGAGAACCCAATTTCCTTTGGATGAGTTTGTGGAAGTTGTGCAAACCCATTTTTGCTGGTGGGTTGGGTTTTAAATCCTTTCAACAACTCAGACAAATCAATTTGTGTAAACTATGGATCAGATTCAAGGCTCAGGATTCTTTATGGGCCAAATTCATGATGGGTAAATACTGTAAAGATATTCACCCCCTCCTTATGACTAAGAAGCTGGGTGATTCCAGATTATGGTCCAGCCTTCTCAATTGTAGAAAAATGCTGAAAATTTGTTCATTTGAGAGTTGGGGGAAGAGCAGATTAATTTCTGGTTGGCCTGTTGGACATATAATGGGGAGAGATTGGAACCTTCTTCAGAAAACTACAACACTCAGCTAAAGGTTAAAGATTGATGGGTTGATTCCAACTGGAATGTCCAACTCCTGAATACCATGCTCACTGATCATCAAGTTGAGATGGTTTTAAAGACCAGCAAGAACAATTCTACTAAAGATAGACTGATCACCAGACAAAAACCTTCACAGAAACTATCTTCCTTTATATTTAAGTTCATACATCAATTTTAGTAACAGAATTGGGACAAATCCATTTGGTGCAGATTCCTCTCTCCCTCAATGTCATTTTTTTGTTGGAAGATTTGGCACAACATTATTCCAACTGATGATCTACTTATGTTAAAAGGGCTGAGAGGACCTTCTAGATGTTCCTTTTGTTTTCAAGAGGAGGAAACTTCTGACCATCTTTTCTTCAGTTGTACTTGGGTTTGTGGAAGTTGTGCAAACCTTTATTTCTCTTTCGCTTGAGTTTGTGGAAATTGTGCAAACCTTTGCTGTAGTGGAAATCTTCTGAAAGATAGCCTTGTTTTCGGCCATCCGGATAAACCGAGCGTTAACATAGGAATGGCTCTAGCTTCCGACTTGTTCCAATCAATCCAGCAAGTACTCGGGTCATTCCACCTGGAGATGAAGGGTGTTAATGCTCAACTGTTCTACCAAAAAGATCCATATATATATATATATATATATATATATATATATATATACATGATTCACTTATGATTAATACAAAAAAGCTCACTCCAATGGCCTTAACAAAATATACTATGAAGTTGATATAATAAATTGAATGCAATCACAATAGTTAGAACAATAAATCATAATAAAGACAAAATAAGATAGAGATATATAGCAAATATTCATGATATCATAGAGCATAATTTAATAAAATATTGATGTGTGCTAAAAGATACACGACAATAAAGTAATTATTTAGTGTTTTAGAATTGTACGAAAATCCAACACACAGTCAAGTAATTAAAGTGACAATAGATCCACTAGAAGTGTTTACATGGAAAACACATAAAAGAGAAAAAAAGCACAAGGATAATGTGGCACATGTCCACTATTATCCTGAGTTACAGAAGATAAAATTAAAAAGCCGATGTAGAACAATATTTATATAATAATAGTCGTAAGGGGTCATGAAGACTATAGTCTATTTCTATGGATGTAGTAATTTGCTGTGAATGTTGTAACTATGACTATTCTGTTAGCTTGTCGTAAAGGCATGTTGTTCATAAAATTTTGTTCAAATAAATAGAGAAATATACATTGATTGATGTAGAATTAGATGACTTTTTGGTGAAAGGCTAAAGCCCTTAATTTCTTTTATTGTTTTAGATTTTGATACGAGATATTAGCCTTAATGTGGAGGGAAAGGAGGGAACTCTAGAGTGAGAGCTAGTATCCTCCCTACCTAACCCGTCTTTAAAACTAATCAAACCTTAAACGAGCTAATGTTCTTTATAGCATCTCTAGTAAGGGTAAAGAATATTTTTGCTCCAATTTGGCACAATAATTTTTGCATATTTCCACAAATAACTTATTACTTATTCATGATGAGGAAAAATGTACTTTCATTTATAATTCTTTAATCTTACAAAAATCTCGTTAAAGTTAATTAATTGTTCATTTTATTTCATAATTCAAGAAAATACCACAAAAAATTATATTTTCGAGTTTTCTATTATAGCTAAATAATCTTACGATACGTATACTTACGTAGATCCCTAAAATTAAGTATAGGTATAAATCATATTACCACAAGAATAAATACTAAATAGGGATCAAGTGTTTGGCGCCACTGCCGGGGAAAAATTCATTGAATTGGATTTCAACTGAAAAGTAAAATTTAAAGGAATTTTTAGAATTAAAAAACTCTATTTTTAGAAATTCTTATTTAAACTTATTTGTTTATGTATGTTGCATTTTATTTTCGTTGTTGTGTTGTAATAGTTTATGCGTAGTTCAACTTCTAAAGGCCTAGTGCCCTACAAATCTGAATTAGAAAGAACATTTAGAAAAATTTAATAAAATAAAAATATAGAAAAAAATTCAAAAATTTCAGGAAATGACAAATCATAATAATCAAAATGCTGAAATTCATCAAGAATTTAGACCTTTAAGAGATTATGCATACCCTACAGTGGATGAACTTCATTGTAGTATTTAAAATCATACTGTAATTCCTAATTCATTTAAACTTAAATCTGCTATTATCCAAATGATATCAAATAATCAGTTTGGGGGAGCACTCACTGAAAATTTAAATTTACAACTTATTAATCTTAGAATTATGTGCTACATTTAAATATGATGGTGTTTCTAATGATGTTATTAGACTTAGGCTTTTTCAATTTTCATTTTGGGATAAGGCTAAGATATGGCTGAATTTATTAGTACCTGGATCTATTAGAACTTGGGGTGATTTAACATAGAAATTCCTTATTAAATATTTTCTACCATTAAAAATAGTGAAACTTAGAAATGATATTATGTCTTTTTGTTAGTTTTAGAGGAATCTATTTATGAAGCTTGGGAATGATTTAAAGAACTCTTAAGAAAGTTTCCACACCATTTTGTGCCAGATTTGTTAATTATTAAAACTTTTTATAATGAATTTTCTAAATCTATTAGATCTATTATCGATGTCACTGATGGTGGTTCATTGATGTCAAAACCATTTGATGAAGCTGTCGGCGAGAAAGGATCTCTTGTAATTTAAGTTTAAAAAGGAGTCGTTCAATAAAAGCTGTCGGCCGTTGGAACCGAGAGCTCGTCGCCCTCTTTGGAAGGACGTTAAATTTAATTTATGTATAGATTTAGGTTAGAATAATACGAGGTAAAACTAATCTCATATCTTTTGCAGTTTAAATGAAAGTGAACTACACCCTAAGCTATGCACTTATAACGTAAGATAAGCACATAACTTAATAATGAGGCTCAGTCAAACAAACTACAGAAGTACATGACATTCACTTAGTCTGCAAAACTTGTGTGGCTGAAAGGTTCCCTTATCTAATACAAATGAATTAGATAGGGTTTATATTTATACTGGATTTGTTTACGTTTCCTATAAGGACAAGCCTTTATAGTTAATTACATCTTAGAGGACTGAAGTCACCTAAGAAAACTCTCGATTTAGATCAGGAAATATATTTTTATGAATTAACTTCCAAAGGCTAGGATTTTCAATGAAAGTGAGGTAATCAGAATCCAATAGGTGAGTGGTTTCATGTTCTGGAACAGTTGTTGTAGGAATCCAAAAAAGGAAGAACTAGGAGAGTTCATTGATCCAAGAGTAAATCTTGGAGACTTTCCATTCTATCCTATTGTTTGGCTTCAATTTGAGACAATTTATTTTATGTTTCATCCTATCAATTTTAATTAATTAGGGCTTACATTCACTTGATATTGATCATGTGAATAACCAGAAAGCTATGAGGGTTTATGTCATATGAGATGATAACCTCAAAAATTTAAGGCGAGTTGGGGCTTATATTGCACTAAGCACAAAGGCCCAAAAGATGAGATAAGGGTTTATGCTGCACTAGGCAGGCTACCTCGAAGTCCTATGGCTTGTTGTTTATTTCTAAGGAAAGGATTGATGTTGTAGATCTATTATTTGTTCTCTCAAACATGTTCTTCAACGTCCTCGATCGTGCTTCCCACGGTGTATGCCCCGAGCTCCTTGTTGTTGTAGAATGTTTAGTTTAAGAAGTGACAATTAGGGGAATGCAAGAAGTGTCATGTTTTGGAAGGTTTAAAATTGTGGTGGCTTAGTGTTTTAATTAAAACAAATATTTAAGTTGATTATGGAGACACCGGTAAGGATCCCACAGTTCCCTCATTCCGACATCACCATTTTCATCGGATTCAGTTAGTCCAAATGAATTTGCTAAACTTAACTAAATGAGTTCCACACTTTCATTTAGATTGTGGGAAATCTTGATAGCAACATGTAGGTTACCTCCTCAGAGGGATTCTCGGTCATCCGAGATACGTTTCAATAAATTTTCACAATTTAAAATATATGGGAAAGTAAAGAGAGAAAGCTACGCTAAACAGGAGTATATGCTGTGGAAAGCAAAGCAGGCGAGCTAAACTAAACAAGTGTATATGCTCTGACAAGTAAAACAAGCAAACTGAACTAAACAGGTGTATATGCCTTGAAAAGTAAAGCAAGCAAGTTGAACTAAGCTGGTATATGTACTCTGAAAATTAAAGCAAGCAAACTGAACTAAACAGGTGTATGTGTGTGCTGAAGTGTATGCAGGAAAGGCAAAGTGTGAGACTTGTGTAATAAACCAAGAGAAAGATGGAAGAAAACCAAAAGGTCAAAGAAGAACGTCCCATAAGAAATCTAAAATACAAATATGTGGGGGAAAACTCATAGGAAAAAGAAGAGAAACTGTAAGGTAAACCTATAGCAATCCTATAGAAAACTCATAGGAAATCTGTAGAAAATCTATAGAAAACACTGCATAAAATCCGTAGGAAATTTGTTGGAAATTCGTAGAAAAAGAATGTAGGGAAACCACAAAAACGAACTACAAGCCCGGGAGGACCGTAAGCATGATGGCGCAGAGGACTCAGAGCTGTGCTATATGTATCCCAACCTTAAGTGGTAACTACCAGACCGACACCCTATGGAAGGCAGTTCTAACTCGACCTGAATAGCCAACTGTGGACCTTTGTGAATTTTCATACATTTCAATTTGGATTGCTTGCAACTGAAAACTTATGGGTGGGGAGGCTATTTTTGTTGTGGAGGTAGTTTTATATTTTTAAAAAATGTATATGTATATTTTATAAAAAATTGTGTGATCCACAGGTTGACTATCCTAATTGAACTTAGACTACTAGCAAACTAAGAGTGATAGTGGAAGAAATCCCCAAGGATATGTGAGTAGTATCGTAAATTTCATCGTCTACCCTCTCTAGGGTCTCTGAGTCAGGAGATACTCTCTGGAAATTTCTCTTATCCCTCGTCTATGCACTGTCATCATCGTCACCCCCAACCATCCTACTTACAGCCTTACTTGATGGCCCCGCATATAGCGGAAGGCTATATGTGCGCGCTTATGCGTTCTACATAAGCACGAGACTCAGGCCAAGAAATAAGAAGAAATAAATGATAGGGGGCAAGGAAGAGAATGAGGAGGAAACAACCCTACCTAAAACACGACATGACGGAGGCGGGTCGTTCCTCAAAACCGCACAAAGTAACAAAGATGAACTGGTATAATGACAAAAGCAAGCTCCATCAAAAGTGGCAGCCATGGAGCAACTAAAACATATAAATCGAGCCCCTCCAATATGGTGCAAGGGGTAGCAGTAAAGAATGTAAGGTAAGGAAGATAGATTCATATATATATAATAAGACTCAAACAAGAGGATCCACTCTCCCCCACAATTTTCATTATAGTGATGGATTATCTTTCCAGACTATTGGAAACTCAAGTCTCATTCTACCCCTATGCAAGATAACACCACAGGTCAGATTTGATCATTTCTCACCTTATGTATGCTGATGACATCATGCTTTTTTCCAGGGCCTCTAAATCAGTACGTTAAAAGGGTTATCAGTTGTCTCAACCAATTTCGAGAAGTTTCGGTCTCCAATTTAATCAAACCAAGTGTGAATTACTCTTCCCCAACCATACCCTACCTAATATCACCCAGTGGATTACTAATTTCTCTAGTTACTCCAAAGCCAACCTCCCCATGAAATACTTAGGGGTGTTCCTTACTAAAGGCAGATCCAAACAGGTCCATTTTGAAGAAATCATTGGGAAGCTAAATGCTCATCTTTCCAGCTGGACCAATTCCTTCCTTTCCTCAGGTGGCATAATCACTCTTCTGAATAGCATGATAACTTCTTTCCCTTCCTATATCCTTCAAATGACATGTATGAAGAAAAGTACCAGAATTCAAATTGAATGAATTTTTAACAGATTTCTCTGGGCTGGTCAAAGGAAGCAACTTCATTGGGCCAGCTGGCAGAAGTTAGCCATGCCAAAGGAATCTGGAGGATTGGGTTTCAAAGGTTTAAAGCATTTACAGCAAGTCAATTTCTGTAAGCTTTCGATCCATTTCAGGGAACAACAATCTCTCTGGGCTCATTTTATGAAAGGTAAATATTGCAGAGATATCCATCCTAGCTCCTCTCAACTTAAACCTGGTATATCAAGAATCTGGAAGCACATGCTCCTTAATAAAGATATTGCTGAATCTCTATACTATTGGGAACTGGGTAGAGGTGATATGATGTTTTGGCAAGACCATTGGTGTCATGGGGATGAACTGGTTCCTTTACCAAATATTGAAAAACAGCAATTCCCAGTGGCCAACTGCTGGGAGGGTATGCATTGGTCAATCCCAAAACTGCAACAACTTCTCTTGGATTTCTTTGTCAATCAGGTGTCTAACATCCCTTTTGATAGATCCCAGCCTGATAAGATCAATTGGATTCATGGCAAGAGTTATAGCCTTACCAAGCACATTTATTTTAGCATCAACTCCAGGACTCATGCTATCTGGGGAAAGAAAATCTGGCACAAATATTTTACCCCATCCATGTCTTTCTTGATTTGGAGAATCTTTCATGGTCTCATTCCAACTGATGACATCCTAAATTGAAAGGTCTAAGAGGACCTTATAAATGCTATTTATGTGGTACCCAATCTGAAACTGTGAAACACCTCTTTTTTGAGTGCTCCTTCTCCCAAGAAGTTTGGTCTGGTCTTCTCAGATTAATTAACATAAATCAGTTACTGTTAGATTGGCATGTTTTATCAGTATGTTGGCAGTCCTGGCAACAAGCTAAAGTTGGTGTTATTCCTTTTATTGTGTCTTGGTTCATTTGGATGCACAAGAATTGGGTGAAGTATGAAGATAAGATCAAAAAGGCTGCAAATGTGGTTGCTCATTGCCACTCTTTCATCTCTAAGCTAATATCCTTAAAACAGTTCCCGAACATTATTAAAAACCCCTCCACTCCTGACAGACCCAATCATGGCAAAATTATTCAAATCTACTGGAAAGCACCTAATCTCCCTTATATCAAAGTTCATACTGATGGAGCCTTCACTGAACACAATGCTGGCATTGGTGGGATCTTCTAAGACTACAAAGGGAAATGCATCCTCTTCTTTCAAGCTCCAATTACTGGTGCTGACCCACTGGAGTCTGAATTAGCTGCTGTCTATTGGGCTCTCTTCCTTGCTAAGCTCAATCTGTGGGCTAACATCATAGTGGAGGGGGACTCCACTACTGCAATACAATACTTACTGTCCGACCTTTCCCCCCCTTAGCATCATTCGATTTGGGTAAATAAAATCAGGACACTTACCTTACAGCTCTCTGCACAGTTTGCCTTCATTTTTAGGGAAGGTAACAGGCCAGCAAATTGGAATGCCAGAAGAGAGACTTCAACTCTAGAGGTGCATGTCTCATCTACCCCTCTTCCCCAGTTGCAATTCCTTCTTGCTGCAGATTCATATCCGGCACCCCATTTCAGAATAGTGGAGTACTGATCTTCCATGTGCTGCGTCTCACCAAAATTGATCTACTGCATTTTCTGGAATTTTTTCCTTGCTGATTTCTTTACTTTATTCTTTTCATTACTTTTTGTTGTATTTTGGGTTTTAGGGGATAGGCTTTACCTACACTTACTTGCTTTACTTTTCTTGTGGAGTGAAGTTGTTTTGTAATGGGAGTATTAATTCATGTATCCTCTCTTTATTGAATTAACATGTAGGGAGCCAAGTAGCTCCTTCCTCTCAATATATATATATATATATATATATATATATATATATATATATATATATATATATATATATATATATATATATATATATATATATATATTAAATGCTTGGGTTGTCTAGAGGCAGCAAAAAGAGGGGAACCATGCCCCCCAAAAAAGGCAACAAAAAGAGGGCAAACCGAGCCCTCCAAACGGGGCAAAACCGAGCAGCCATGAAGGAGCCTAAACACTCTTCCCCATGTGCAATTAACATAACCAAAGAAGTGCAACAAGTATACATATAACAATACCCGATTTTTCCAACAATTTTGAGTTCTCCTATATTTGAAGTGATATAATAATGAAACAACATGAGCACAAATAGATGTCTCACCACCAACCATTCCAATGTAAAGTCTTACCAACCAATGTATTATCTCTTTTGCATACCTTACTTCCAAGTAGTATAATTTTCCCACGTGTAATGACAATGTAATGCACGGAATAGATAAGAAGCAAGTTGAAATAGCATTTCCTCAAATGAATATTTCAGACCATACCACAACAAAGTTTACCACATAGGAAAACTTGAAGGTAAAAGCATAACTAGCAAAGGAAGACATAATGTAGAGTGCAAGTATAAAGGTAAGAGAACTTCCTAATAAGAAAGCTTTAAAGTGTACCTACACATGCTCACATGTTCCAAGTTTTGGTGGTGAAAAGTAAAGTGTAAGTAGCTTTAAGATTTTAACATGTTTAAGGTGAGGCTAGCAAGAAACTTCCCTCTCCACCTTCTCCTCCATTTTCTTTCTCACTTCTTTCTCTTTTCACACTCCCACATTTTCTTACCTTTCTTTCTTCCTTTGTTTCTATTTTTTTTACTCTCTCTCATTTTCTCACTTGAAAGCAACACAAATGATGCTCACCAATGTAGATTTTAAGTGAGGGAATCAAGGAAAACAATTAAACCAACATGTAAGGTGGCCACAATGCAAATTTTTACATAGGAGCAGCAAAGATAACATGTAACCAACCCAAGAAATGTAAAACAATGAAACTTTTAAAATAGGGGTAGCAAAGATAACATTTAAACCAACTGAAGCAGTGTCAAACAAATGCAGTTTTTAACATAGGGGATACAATGATAACATTTAAACCAACTCAAAAAGTGTCAATCAATGTAGTTTTTAACATAGGGACAGCAAATATAACATTTAAATCAACTCAAGAAGTGTCAAACAATGCAGTTTTTATGTAAAGTATAGGTGTTGCATGTATATAAAAGTGAGAGTGTAGGTGTATATGTGTATGTAAAAGTGGAGGTGTACGTGAAAAGTGAAGTTTATTTGTGAATCATGTAAATACTTCAAAATTTTTGTGGTGAATGTGAAAAATGAAGTTTGGGTGAGATGTATGTGAATACATTAACTTTTGGGTGATGTGTATGTGAAATTCTGAGGTTTGGTAAGAGAAGGCCAACCAAATAACAAAGAAATTCAAAGTAACCTTCAAGACATGCTAACCCATAAGAATCAAACATGTATAGCCTTCCAAATGAAGCATCTCAACATAAAGGCATAATGAAGAAAGTATAAAACATGTCAAACTTAAAAAAATCCGACATAACCTTCAAGGCATGTTAACCCATAAGAGTTAAACATGAGTAGCCTTCCAAGCATTGGATTTTGTGGTATACACCACCATACCTTTTATATTTTTGTAAAAGAGCATCTGCAATTTTAAACTCTTACAAGTAAGCAAGGAAAGCTTCAAGTTCTTACAAGTAAAACACCTTTTTATGCATAAAATAAGGTGGAACATGTGCAAAATCAAATCTTGGGTGTTATATATGTAAATACTTGATGAAATAAGTGAAAACAAAAGCACACATGTTCTCAATTTTTGGGTGTTATATGTGTAGCCATTTCAAGATCCGATAAGTGTAAAGAATAAACCAATCCTTACATGCTTCAAAATATAAGCTCCACGGCTAAATCACGTTTGATAACATAAATAAAGCATGCTAAACTTTCCAACCAACATATATGAAGCCTTGAAGGAACATGGGTAAAGCAAGTCGAATCTTCCAAATAAAGTGTATCAAGCATAGGAAAGACATAGTTAAAGCAAAGCCATTACATTCATGCAACCTAGCTATAACACCTTTAATAAGATCCTTACATTTCTTATATAAATATGGTTCATCCCAAAAATATGCTTTTGCATCATGAATAAATTTTTTCTGTTGCTGCAGTGTTAGCATAGGTGGCAAAATATCATTTACAATATAATTAACTATATCAGTATACCAAGGTATTTTCCACTCATTATTATTATAAAGTTGATCACCAGGGAAACTGTCTGTAATTTCATTATCGGTGTGAGATAATTCATGATATTCTAATCTCGACAAATGATCAGCAATTTGATTATAAGTTCACTTTCTATCAATTACCACAAAATCGAATTCTCGAGTCAAAAGTATCCATATGATTAATCTTAGTTTGGTATCCCTCTTTTGCATCAGATATTTAATAGCAGAGTGATCAGTTGGCACAAAGTATTTAGTCTCAATTAAATAAGATCTGAATTTGTCAAAAGCATACACAATAGCCAGTATCTCTTTTTCAGTAACTGTATAGTTAATTGGAATATCGTTAAGAGTTTTACTAGCGTAGTATATAACTTTAAAAATCTTATCATATTTTTGTCCAAGAACAACTCCTATAGCATAATCACTAGCATCGCACATTAATTCGAATGGTTTCTCCTAGTCAGGTGAAACTATTATAGGTGTTGTTATTAGTTTATCCTTTAATAACTCAAAGGCATTCAAGCAGTCTTTAGTAAATTCAAATTTCTTGTCATTTTCTAAAAGTTTGCATAAGGTTTGGTAATTTTTAAAAAAGCTTTAATATAACACCTGTAAAAGCCAGCATGTCCAAGAAAACTCCTTACCCCTCTCACTGTAGTAGAAGGTGGTAGTTTAGCTATAACTTGAATTCTTGCAGGGTCTACTTACATGCCATTTTCCAAAATTTTATGTCCTAATACAATTCCTCCTGCAACCATAAATTGACATTTCTCTAAATTTAAAACTAAATTAGTGCTTTCGCATAGCTCCAAAACTTTTTCAAGTTGATTTAAGCATGCGTTAAATGACGTTCCAAATATAGAGAAATATTCCATAAATATTTCTATTCCATCATCAATTAACTTACTAAATATAGACATCATACATCTCTAGAATGTTGCTGGTGCATTACACAATTCGAAAGGCATTCTTCGAAAAGCAAAATTTCCATAAGGACTAGTAAATGTAGTTTTCTCTTGATCCTCAAGAGCAATAGGAATTTGGTGATAACTGGTATATCCATCCAGAAAGTAGTAGTACTTGTGTCCAGCAAGCCTATCCATCATTTGGTCTAGAAAAGGAAGAGGAAAATGATCTTTTCTGTGGCAGCATTTAATTTTCTATAATCAATACAAATACGCCACCCAGTAACTTACCTGATAGGTATTAATTCATTATTCTCATTTACTTCAACAGTTACTCCTCCTTTCTTAGGAACACAATGAATTGGGCTTACCTAAGTACTGTCTGAACTAGGATATATAATTCCAGCATCTAACCATTTTAAAATCTTTTTTTTAACTACTTCCTTCATAATAGGGTTCAGTCTCCTTTGTGGATCAATTCTTGGTTTATGTTCATCGTTTAATAAAATTCTTTACTTACAAATCTAAGGGCTAATTCTCTTTATATCAACCAGAGTCCAACCAAAAGCTCTTTTGTACTTTTTTAATGTATCCATTAATTTTGGTTCTTGAATTTCATTCAAGTCCGAGGATAAAATTACTTGTAATGTTGTCAACTCTCCTAAAAATGCATATTTCAAATGATTAGGAAGAGTATTCAATTTAAGTTCAGGGGGTTTTACTATAGATTGAATTAAGATTTTGTTCTCTAGTGCTGTTGAATTGAGCGTTTCAAATTGTTCCTGAATATAATGAGCTTCTTTGTTATTAATTTCATCATAATTATCGTTTTCAATATCTTCATGTTTTTCAAAATTTTCCTTAAAATATTTTTTTCTCAAATAATCGCATGTATCCATTCTAAAACATTCATCATCTTTTTCTATTGAAGGACATTTCATTGACTTTGAGATATTAAAGGTCACTCCATGATCATTTACTCTCATAGTCAACTATCCTTTTTGAACATCTATCATGGCTCTTCTTGTAGCTTGGAATGGTCTTTCTAAAATGATTGGTATTTCCTTGTCTTCTTCCATATCTAAGATAATAAAGTCTACAAGAAAGATAAATTTATTAACTTTAACCAGAACATCTTCTACAACTCCATTAGAATGTGTAATAGATCGATCAGCTAACTGTAGAGTTACAGAAGTTGGTGCAACCTAACATTTTAAAATTTGATAAAGGCATCAGATTTATGCTAGCTCCCAAATCACATAATGCTCATCCATAAAATTTTTCACCAATAACACACGGGAAAATAAAACTACCAGGATCTGTAAGTTTTTCAAGAAGTTTTTTTATGAATTATAGTACTACACTCTTCACTGAGTGCAATAGTCTCATGATCTAGTAACTTCCTCTTTTTGTTGAGTATATCCTTCATAAATTTAACATAATCAGGCATTTGTTCCAAAGTTTCAATAAAAGGAATATCTATTGACAATTTTTTTAAAATGTCTAAGAATTTAACAAATCTTTTTCCGTTGTCTTGTTGCTTCAGTCTTTGAGGAAATGGTGGTGGTGGTCTTTCAACAGTAATTTTTATAGGTTTTAGAGGATAATCAGGATATAAATTTTCATTTTCTCCTTCAGTTTCCACTTTTTCCATTTCAACTACATTTTCTTTCTCGCCCCTTGTTTCTAACTCTTTTCCACTTCTTAATTGAATAGCCTTGATATGTTCTTTTCCTTGATCTTTAGGATTTATTTCAACATTGCTAGGTAAAGTTCAAACAGATCTATTGCTAAGTGCAGAAGCAATTTGCCCCAATTGGTTTTCTATGTTTTTAGTAGTAGCTCCTTGATTTTGTAATTGATTTCCCATATTCAAAACTACTACTTCCATAGATATCTTCTTCTCCTTGAATTGTGAATTATTATAAAAACCTAGTGGATTAGAAGGTCTATAAATGGAATTACCTAATTATTTTCATTTCCTAAGGGGTTTACAACATTGTTCCCCCATTGAGAATTAACAAGATTAGCAATACCTTGGTTATTCCAATTAAAGTTTGGATGATTCTTCCAACCTGGATTATAGTAGTTTGATTAAGGGTTTATTTTGTCTATTATTTATCAAATTTAAAGTTTCATATAAAGATTGAGCATCTACAATTTGTCCTAATGAATTTTCTTCTAACACTGGATGTGTTTTAGAATAATTCATTCCATATTGATCTATTTTCTTTGAAAGAGTAGAAATTTGAGAAACTATCATAGTTAAAGCATTTGAATCATGAATAATGGCTACTTTCCTATGATTTTCCCTTTCAGCGGGCCATTGAAAATTATTGGTAGCCATTTCTTCGAATAAAGCATAAGCTTCTTTAAATGATTTAGACCTTAGTGATCGTCCAGCAGCGGCATCAATGATAGATCTAAGAGATCCTACTAATCCATTATAAAAAGTTTGAATAATTAACCAATTTAGTAAAGCATGATGTGGACAACTCCTAAGAAGATCTTTAAATCTTTCCCAAGATTTGTATATCGTTTCTCCCTCATATTGACTGAAAGATGTGATATCATTTCTAAGCTTAGCAGTCTTAGATGGTGAAAAATATTTCGATAAGAATTTTTCTGAAACTTCACCCCAAGTTCTACTAGATCTAAGTGCTAACAAATTTAACCAAGCCTTAGCTTTGTCCCTTAGTGATAAAGGAAAAAATCTAAGTCTGACAGCATCATTTGAAACTCCATCATATATAAAAGTAGCACAAAGTTCTAAAAAACTTGCAAGATGTAAATTAGGATCTTCGTTAGAAGTTCCACCGAATTGATTATTTTGTACCATTTGGATAATTGTAGGTTTAAGCTCAAATAAATTAGCAGCTACATCAGGGTTTTGGATAGTTAAGTGATTTTCATCTAATGTAGGGTTAGTGTAATCTCTTAAAGGTCTAGATTGATGTTCATTTTCTATTCTTTGGTTGTTTATGTTGTTTTCCATTGTCTCAGAAATTTTAGGTTCTATTCTTAGTTTTCTAATTTCCTAATAGTGCATTCTAATTCCAAATCATATGGTACAAGATTTTCAGTTCCAAATTTGCGCATACAATCAAAATCAGTAAACACAAAAATAATTGACTAAATATGATAATAAGTTGCAATTATATTAAAAAGTTTTCTATTAGTCATAAATTGTTCGTTACTCTAATTATGTTATATTCCCCGGCAACGACGCCAAAAACTTGAACCATTCCACGCACTTAGCTTAATCTTAATATTGTATGAGGTGTATAAAACATTCAATAATCACTGAGTTACTCTTATCAATGCAAGTATACGTATCACTCAAGTAAGACAGAGCTCTAGTAGAGTCCTGGATATCGATCCCATAAGGAATATTTCAGAGGCTACGAACTAGGATTATAGAAACCAATTCAGAATAAAAAACTTGTTGTTCAAATTTCCTATTTGTCACTAATAAGCAATAGTAAATAAGATGTAATTTTAGTAAACTAATTCTACTAACAACTATCTACTTTTACTAATAAAGTGAGGTTCAATATATATAGCAAGCATCCTTCTCCTTGTTAAGAAAATTAAGTGAATGGTTAATTAGAATTAGTTTAAAAACTGTGTTGTGCCAAATAGGATTATACTGATTCTTTACCATTTGGTCTAGGCATAAAGAACATTGACTAATCCTATGCTTGGTTATTGAATCTGCGGCTAGGCTGGAAGGATACCAGCTCTCACTTCGGAGCTCCCACGTTCCCCTCGCCTGAGGGCTAACATCTACACTTCAGCACCCAAACGATAGGACCGAATTAAAGATTTTAGTCTGTCACTCTAAAATCTCCAATTCTACGCCTGATAAATAATTTTTACCTATTTATTTGCACCCTACTTTCAAGGACTTTCACCTCCTTGAATCTTTGATGTATTCTTCACTTTAGTTGTAAAAAACAACATATTTAACAAATTAATTGGCCAGATTGAATGTTAATTAAGATTGAAGTAAAAGATTATCACAGCTTCTTTAACATTCTCTTGGCACAACTAATCAAAATCACCATTTCAAAAAATCTCAAAATAAGGAGAAAGACAGAGAAACCACTCAGATCTCATGGAGAAGATACGACAAAATTTGGATTTCATATATAAAAGTAAAGTTATACAAACTATAATAAGTAAATTCAACTTATCTAGAATTCCTCCCTAAGCAAACTCCTTGAAGTTCCTCTGAATCTCTTCCTTTCTTTACAACACACAAAATTCTCCTTGAAGTGGCAAGGAAGAAAAAATCTCTCACTTTCCTTCCACTCTTACAATCTCTTGAAGAATTCCTCACAATTAACACTAATTAAAACTAACTCTCTAATACTCTAATGGCACCACCAACACTAATAGAAACAGTGGACACATAGTGGACACACAGTGGACACATAGTGGACACCCTTTTTTTGGCCCCAAATAGGTTTTTTTTAAGTTGTAGAAGATTTTCCAAGAGTTTCACAAGAATCCCTTCAAAAATCATCCACATTCAATGCACCTCAAGAGAAAACCGACATACTTGCCGCCGGCAGCCTCGATCTCGCCGTCGGCGGGCTTCTAAAATATTATGTATCTGTTAAGCTCGCTGTCGGTAGGGTCGAGCTTGCCGTCAGCAACCTTCTTTGTAATATATCTTTTGAACTCTCGATAAAAATTTGACGTCGGCGCCGTCGATCTCGCTGTTGGCGCTCAAGGTCAAATCTCCATATTTTGGTCCTTTTTGCTCCAAATTTGCTCCTTTTTGCAACTTTTTGCTCTAATGTCCATAAATCAACATACCTACAACAAAACATCAAAAATACCTTTATTTAAAGTGCAATATCATCAAAATTGATATAAAATAGGCATGAAAATCTCAACATATTTTCAGTTGGTCAATGCCCAACTAGTCTATCCAACATTTGCATCCATAAAGGGTAATGAAAAAATGTTTTTTTCTCGTGGCAAGGTTTAAATTTCTATAATCAATGCATATTCATCATCCTATAACTTATCTTGATGGTTTTAGTTCAATCTTTTCATTAACAGTTACAGTCACTCCTCCTCTCTTAGGATCATAGTGTATTGGACCCAAGCACTATCTAAAATAGGATAGATTATCCCAACATCTAACCACTTTAAAATTTATTTCTTGACAACTTCTTTCATAATGGGATTTAATCTCCTTTGAGGATCAGCCCAAGGTTTGCAGATTTCTTCCATCAGAATTCTTTGAATACAAATTGAACGACTGATTCCTTTAATATCATCAATTGTCCGTCCAAAGGCTTTCTTTTATTTCTTTAAATTTTTTAGCAAACACACTTCTTCTTCTGAAGTTAAGTTTGAGGAAATTATAAGCAGCAAAGTTGAGGAATCACCTAAGAAGGTATATCTTACATGTTTTGGAAGTAAATTCAATTCAAGTTCATGAGGTTTCTCAATTGATGGACAAAAAGATTTGACTTTTGATGTCATGTCCAAAACATCAAAACTTACTCGAACAAAATTTGAATCTTTTTCAATAAAATCAATATGATATTCTATTTATTTTTCTTGCTCATGCTCCAATTCTGTCATTTGAGAATTCTCTTCATAAGGTGTTTTGAAATGGTATTCTTTAATATATCTCATTACATCCATCCTGAAATAATCATCATCTTTACCTTTTACAGGGTATTTCATTGATTTTGAAATATTAAAATTAACCATTTGATCATTAAAATGCATAATTAATTGCACTTTTTGCACATTTATCATTGCTCTGTCTGTTGCTAAAAAAGGTCTCCCTAAAATGATAGGTATCTATTTATCTTCCTTCATATCTAGCACAATGAAATCAACAGGAAAGATAAATCTTTCCACTTTCACTAAAACATCTTCTACAACTCCCTTAGGATATGTTATAGAATGATATGCTAATTTTAATGTTACAGTTGTAGGAGATATTTCTTCTAATTCCAGTCTTTTAAATATACATAATGGCATAAATTAATGCTTGCACCCAAATCACATAAAGCTTTCCGAAAAAATTTATCTCCAATTGCACATGGAATTGTGAAGATTCTAGGATCTTTAAGCTTTTCAGGAAGTTTTTTCTAAATTATAGCACTACACTCTTTATTAAGTGCAATTGACTAATTATCTTCAAACTTCCTTTATCTGTTGAGAATATCCCTCATAAATTTCACATAGCTTGGCATTTATTCTAAAGCTTCAGTAAAAGGAATATTTATTGTATGCTATTTAAAGATTTCCATAAAATTTAAAAATTTTCTATCCATCCTTTTTTGACGAAGTCTTTGAGGAAATGGAGGTAGTGGAAATTTTCTAAATCAATCTTAAGTAGAGAAATAGGTCTCTCAAAACCATATGAAGAGTCCTTCTTAGGACTTTCAATTTTTTTTCTCTACTTCAATCTCTTTTTGAACTCTATCTTCCAACTCTCTTCCACTTTTAAGTTGAACATCCTTTACTTGCTCTATATTTTGGTCTTTTGGATTTACTTCTGCATTACTAGGAAGTGTTCCTTGAGTTCTATTACTTAGTGAATTTGTAATTTATCCAAACTGATTCTCAATATTTCTTATAGGAACTCCTTGAATTTGTAATTGATTTCCCTTTTGTAACACCACTTCTTTTATTATTCTAGTTCCTCAATGTGTTTACTAGGTTGCTACCCCGTTGTTGATTAGTACCACCCAAGTTATTATTCTAGTTAAAATTAGAATGGTTTTTCCAACCTGTATTATAGTAGTACAAATATGAGTTATTTGACTTATTAATTACAACATTTAAAGTCTCAATTGATGTTTGACAATTTACCATTTGGCCCAATAAAGTTTCTTCAATCACTAGAATTGGTTGAGAAAAATTCATTCCAAATTGGTTTATCTTCCTGAAATTGTAGCAACTTAATTTGCTAACATGACAAAAGCTTCAAAATAATGAATATTGTCTACCTTTTTAGGATGTAACTTTTCAGAAGGCCATTAAAAATTATTAGTAATCATTTCCTTAATTAATGCATAAGCTTCGGGAAATGGTTTAGACATCAATGAACCATCATCAGTGGCATCGATAATAGATCTAAGAGATCCAACTAATCCACTATAAAAAGTTTTAATAATTAACCATTCTTGCACAACATGTTTTGGTCACTTTCTTAGGAGTTCTTTAAATCGTTCCCAAGCTTCATAAATAAATTTCCCTTCAAACTGACAAAAAGATGTAATATCATTTCTAAGCTTCGTAGTTTTTTATGGTGGAAAATGTTTAACAAGGAATTTCTGTGTTGAATCACCACATATTTTGATAGATCCAGATGCTAAAGAATTCACCATATCTTACTCTTATCTCTAAGTGAGAGTGGAAAAATCCTAAGCTTAAGAGCATAAAAAAATACCATCATATTTAAATATAGCACACAATTCAAGAAAATTAGCAAGATGTAAATTTGGATATTCAATTGGTGCTCCCCCAAATTGATTATTAGATATCATTTGGATAATAACAAAATTAATTTCAAAAGAATTAGCAGCTACAATAAGGTTTTGACTACTACCATGAAGTTCATCCACTGTAGGGTTTGCATAATCTCTTAAAGGTCTTAATTCATGATGAATTTCAGCATTTTTATTAATTTGATTTGCCATTTCTTGAAATTTTAAAATTTTCTTTTATTTTTTAATATTTAAAATTTTATAATATTTTGCTCTAATTCAGAATCATTGGGCACAAGTCCTTCAGAACCTGAACTTCGCATAAACTATTATAACACAACAATAAAATAAAAATAAAAATAAAACAAACATAAACATACAAGGTTTAAATAAGATTTTCTAAAAATAGAAATTTATTTTTTCTAAAAATTCTTTTTAATTTTTCTTTTAATTCAAATCCAAAGAAAATTCGATTTATCCCTAGCAACAACACCAAAATATTGATCCTGATTCTTTGTACTACCAGATTAATACTAGTATATTTAAAGTTGTGGTAACTAGATTATACTTGTATTTTTTATATAAAATTGCTTTCTTTACAATAGTACTAAAATTGTGAATGTGATGTAAATAGGAATGCAACAGTGATATTTAAATTTAGGGATTCTATGCAAGTATACATATCATTTTCAAGTAATATGGAACTTTTTTATTAAGCTCAGAAATAGCGATCACACGAGGAAAATTTTTGGATATTTAAAAGAAAAAAGGTTTTTAGATCACAAACTTTTTAGAAAAAGTCACTTACTTAAACAGTTTTGGATAACATAAAACACTAAAATGCAATTCTCTTTTGTATTGTCTTAAATTGTGAAATAAAGTAAACTTACTAACTATAACGAGATTTTTTTAAGAGTAATGGAGTAAAGATGAAAATATCTTTTTCCTTATAATGAATGAGTAATAACTACAAGAGTTCTAATGTGGAAGTATTCAAAATGTGCTGTGTCAAATAAAAGCAAATTTATTCATTACCCTTAGTAGAGATGCTATAAATAACATTGACTAGTTTAAAGTTTGAATAGTTTTGGAGACGGGATAGGTAGGGAAGCTACTAGCTCTCACTATAGAGCTCCCTCCTTTCCCTCCACCTGGGGGCTAACATCTCCCATCAAAACCTAAAACAACAAACCAAATTAGGGGCTTTAATCTGTCATCATAAAGTTCTCTAATTCTACACCCATCAAAGTATATTGCCCTATTTATTTGCATAAAATTATATAAATTACTTTCTCATCCATATAATCTCATGTGATTTCTACCTATTATTGATTGAGAATACCTACTAGGATCTTAGATGTTCTTACAACATATGTTAACATCTTAATTGGCCAAATCAAGAAGTAAATGAAGTGCAATGATTAAATCAACGCAATTTTTTTCAACATGAAAGATCAATACTTCCAAACTTTCATCCAAAACATAAATAATTTTTATTTTTAGGAAAAAGATAAATAAGACTACTCAGAATCCATGGAGAAAATGCAACAAGTAGTTTTAAAAATAGAAATCATGTAGAAAACGCAGGAAGTCTCAATTAAAACTAGATGAAGTACAGGATAAAACTTATCTCATGTTCCTCTCCACCAAACTTTCGAAGTTTATTTGAATCTCTTCCTTTCTCTTCCAAGACTCCCTTGGACTAGTTGCCCAATCCAAGTGAGTTTAATCTCTCAAGAACAATGGATTTTTACTTAGGAATCCATACTCACCTTGACTTTCACTAGGAATGAGAAAAGTGTGAAGAAACCCTAAGTAAGAATCCTACAACTACTTACTTTAACTACTCTCTACAACTTCTAATGACTCTCTAATCTTCCTCTCTCTAAAATAACTATTTTGTCTCCATGAAGTTTTTTCTTTTATAATTTCTCAAAAAGTGCCATGGTGTCTCTTCAAAATATGTCCATATTCAACGAATCTACCCAAGAGATGCATCCTTTCAAGTGAAGTTTGAATGTTTTTTGGTGCCTTGATCAATTATCCATTTTTGTACAAATAGATGCTTCAAACACCTCTTCAAAATTCACCAAAAAATCCTTAAAATTACAAAGTAACAACCTGGCCCTTAAGCTCAGGGTTTTGGTGCTTAGACACAGCCTTCTCTGTCTGCTAGTGCTTAGGCACCCCAGTTCATTTTAACACATTATTCATTTGTTTTCTAAATTTGATCTTTTTAACTCCTTTTGATATATTTAGTCAATTTAAGTGTACTTGAAAGAATACCTTCCATTAAAGTGCAATATCATTAAAAAAGGTATAAAAATGTGCATAAAAATATTATATATTTTAGACATATTAAATGACACCTAAAACTGAGGGAAATAAGTCAAAATGTTCATTTGATAAGAAGAAATTAGTGTTTTCTAAAGTCGGGGAGCTTTAAGACTTTTTGACATCGAAGAACTTAATTGCGGAATGTGGACTTGTGGACCCTGCGGGTGTTATTGATAGTGTGATTGTGAGTCAGCAATGGGAAGATTTTTTTATAACACCTTTGTTGCTTTGACTCCTATTGTAAATGAGTTTTATGCCAATCATTGTGAGGCTTCTGATGGGTTGGTCATTGTAAGAGGGAAGCTGGTAAATATCTCTTCATCTCATATCAATGCATTAGTTTTATTGGGAGACACACAATATAACTTCTATTCAAATTTTATTCCTTTATATAATTTTCTAGATAAAGTTATTAAGAGGTTAACTGATGGTAAAGTAGTATGGAAAGTCAGAAATGAAAGTAAGCTCATTTTCCTTGCTTTTGAATAAAATGGAATATCTAAAACTTGACATTATTTTATTTCTGCTAAGTTACTCCCACCAACTAATCTTGGTGAGGTAACTAAGGATAGATCTTTCCTAAAATTTTGTATCCAACATTATAAATCCATTGATATAAGTTCCCTTATTCATCATTATGTTGTGAATACTACATAAGGGGAGGGGATATCTATTCTTGGATTAGGAAACCCATCTACTATCTTTTCTCTTTTCATGAACAACTTCATCAGTTGAAGCCTATCTCTAGGTAAAACATTGTAACTAAGTCAGTTTAGCCTAATTCTTTTTATTATCGACCACATCCTACTATGATGATGGCCTTTATGGAACAAAAGATAGAGAGGGTGGACGATAAAAGCTCCAATCTACAGATTAATGTGAATAGGTTAGCTGATTCTTTTACACATATGGAATGGCAAAAGAACAGCCATGTGATCAGTTTGCCGGCTTCTAGGTCATTGAGCTTGAGATGTACCAAATGAATCATTGGATTGAAGGAGACAATTCTGTTGAGTTTCCATTATAATCTCCCTACAAGCCACACAAGAACATTAGCTAACCAATGGAGGAGGGTGAATAGGAAGACGATGATGAAGAAGATGAAGTATAATAAGGAGAAGATAATGGAAACAATGAAGATGAAGAAGATAAAGAAGATGAAGGTGACGATGAAGAGGATGAGCAGTAATTTTTATTTTCTTTTATGTGGATGTATTAGATGTATGTTACTTTATTTATTGTTTGTTCTACTAATGTAATTATTTGACTAGTCTATATTTTTATTACAGAACTTGCTTTTATTTTATTGATGTAATATTCAGACTTTCTTGTGTAATATCAATTAATATCATGTCTAGTTTAGATTTACTTTCTCTTTCATATATGTTTTTTCTTCTTTATTTTTGCTAATATTGGTAATAAACACATGTGGTGGAATTTTTGAACTATTTTCTCCCCATTTACATTCATTTTTTAAATTATAGAATATGTTTAGAATTATGTTTGGGGGGGGGGGAGAGAAAAATTGTTTAAAGCATAAACTTATTTGTCCTCAGCAAACCGAGTTTGAATTACTATGTTTAGTTAATTTGAGGAATGTGGGGTAAAATTTGAAATTTTCACAATATTGATAAAGGAGAAACACTTTACTTATTTTAAACTCTATGTAAATTAGGCTAGACTAGTGTTTAATTAATTTTACATTTTAACATGTAGAAAATTGATTTTACTTTTTACTTTTAAAAAATGTTACATATTTTTTAAATTAGGTAAACTTAGTTTTATAGTTCACAAGAATCAAGCATTCTTAAAATTATATTTTCATTTAATGCTTTTTTAAATTTTTTAAAAATGTAAATGAAGAGAAATGTGGAGTGTTTAATTTGAAGAAATGTTAATGGAATTCAAAATTTTTACAAGGACTATCTAGTTATAGTATTCCTCTTAAAGATATGCTAAGTGAAACATTAATCCTAAAGTAAGAAAAAGAGTCTAAAAGAAAATATAAAATGAAGAGAAGCCTTATAAGAAATTAGTTTCACTAGATTCTTTTTAAAAATTTTTTAGCTCCAATACATTCCTCAGTTCAAAAGCTAGTTCTTATATTCTATCTATTTACCATCTATCATACCATATTTAACTTGTCTTAATCTCTTTTATGAAGTAAATAGAAATTAGATTTTATTGGTTAGATGGAATGTTCCTTACACCCTATGACTACACTAGTTTGTTAGAATTATAATATTTACATTCCTATGAATTTCTTGATGCATAATTCTTAATAATTTTTATGAAACCTGCTCCGCCAAATTAAATAATTTTTTATATAAATTATAGTTTTACTTGAGAACCCCTGGGTGCCTAGGCGTCGAACCTTTAGGCACTAAGTGTTAGTCCCAACTAATGTAAACCGAGAGGGCGACGCCTAGGAGCCTCACACTTGGTACCATGGCACCGCGATACTGGGGCCAAGGTGCCACTCACTTAGTCACCAAGGCACTCATTCCATTCTATGCAAAACAAGAGACTGTCTCTTAGGCGCCAGACCCTGGCGCATAGGCAACAACAACTGCCTGGAGTAGTTTTGGTAGTTCTGGTAGCCTGACGTGGGGAATCATGGGGAGTTGTGTAGGAGGTCATGGAGGCCTCTGATGTTGTTGTACATGAGCCTGTAGGAAGGAGATATCTATCTGGTGGATTTGATTGAGCTAGTAGGTTTACGATTAGCCAATTTAGTGAGATTAATGTGAGTTTGTAGCCTAATGTAGCATGTCCTACTACTTCTTCTTATAGGATTGAGGAGAGAGAGATCCTTCAAGAGCAAGCAGCTAGGAACTAAGGGAAGCATTTGGTGATGCATCTTCAGATCATTTTAAAAGAGAGGTTGATAATTTTATTATCTTTTATATTGTTTTTCTATTGTAAACATTAGGATGTGGAATTCTTTTGTTTCAGTGATTTGGTGTGTTGTTTCTTTCAAGCTTTATGAGTAGTACTCTTTACCTTACCTTAGGATGAATAAGTAGGATGTGTAGGAATGCTAAGTGTTGTAAACTTGATTTTAATTACTTAATGTGCTGATTAACCTTCAAATCTTCATTTACTTTTCATTTTAGCCAAGTGAAATTTGAAAATGTGTTGTGAACCAAAATGACTCGAGTGAGCTATGGTGGAATTAACTAGGTTAGCCACATTGATTTATGGGTAGATATTCTCTATACGGAGATGCGAATAATAGAGAAATATTTATCGATGAGTTCAAAATGGAATTTAAGGAATTAAATTCATTTTAATCAATCATTGTTATGTACTCAGGAGAGGGGAAAGAAAACCGTTTTTCATATTTTTCACTAGCAAAATTTACAGTAAACACTTTACATTTTCTGCAGTCCACTAAAATTATTACAAGGGAGGGTAACTTTTAAAACCTAATATTCATGAATTCAACACCTAGTTATGTAGAAAATCTATAGGATTTATACATTGCACTTGCTTTAGATACTATAGGATTAGTTTGTATGACTTTAGCCAATCTAAGTTCATGTTTAGCAATGAAACTTGTAGGCTAGAAAATTTCCTAAGTCTAATTCCCTCGTTCCCTTTGGGATCAACATTTCAGATTAAAAAATCTTATATTTTTTACACGACATGTGCACTTGTGTGAGCCCCAATAGTATTTGCACTTGGAAATAAGTATCAAGGACCACGACCTCTTCCCTTAACTTCATTTTTTCTTCATCCCTCTCCATCCCTCCAATCCAGGACTAAGAGTCTTCCATCACTTTTAGTTGATGAGCCAATGATCACAGAATTTTCTCGTTGGTTTACGCTTCATTGGTTAAAGGAGGACTGGTCAGATGGTTCACCAAGATCTCATTGCACCGTGCTGACATAAGAGTCATCTTAACCTGTCCCAGAGTTAGACTTTCATCATCGCCCTCCGTCAATAAGTCAATGATATGCACCACCTCTTCTACATAAAAAAATAAACATGAGACAAAAAGATAAAATTTCATTAATAAAAAAGATCAGATCTTCCTGTACCAAGGAGCCGATCAATCTAAGTCCATTGAAGCAACCCATTGCTCCCACAAGGTGACAATGGAGCCGTTGTGGCCCTCAGTCACTCTACCAATGGTAGAGCCACAACAGATACTTGCCCCACAGATAAAGGGGCTCCATCTGCATCCCAACTAGGAGCAACAACGAACTAGACACGGGATGCTGATAGAGGTTGAGTCGACACACATGTAGCCTAGCTGCCAAGCCTGTTTCTGTCCTCTAACCGATCTTTCTCCCTTCGATGGTCCTAAAGTGAGTCGGATGACCCCACTCCATCTGCCAGCTTAGCTGACTTTAACTTCTTTGAGGGCAGCTTCTTCTTCTGGACCTCTCCCTTTGGACTCCTCTTAGCATCAGGCAACTTCTTCCCCTTAAGGGCCTTCTTCTCTGCAAGCCTCTTGTATCCCTCTGGTTTATTCTTTACCTCAGAGAGGGACGAAGGCTCTCGTAGCCCAAAGGTCATTCTCAACATCTCTACGCTTTGGAAGTCATTCAAAGGCTTCTGTACAATTGCATTGAAAGAATTGCAGGAACCAGTCAAAAGTACAAAGATGCTAACACGAGAGCAATAAAAAAGGTTCAATCACACCTTACAAGGGTCATGGGCGGGGAATTCAGTAAGTAATTATTAAGCTAACTAAATAAATGATTCTATGTTTGATTATAATTCTCTTATTCTTATCATAGATATCATGTTAAAGAAGTAGGAGAGCCAATGGACTAAAATATATACATAAAATACTCATCTGCACAAATCTTGAGGAAATTCAAAAGCTAAAACGTATAGAGAAATGCAACTTAGGAGGGTCCACAAATAGGAAATCATGAGCTTATAGGTGGAAAGCCAATGGTTTGTAGGAAGAATACCAAATGTCCTCAGGTAGAAGTCTAAAGCACATCAGGGGAAGATCTTAGGCCAGCACTAGACAGCTAAGAGTTGATCACAGGAATACAAAAAGATCTGTCTAAACATGTGCAACTCCTTGAGCCAAGATCGAAGGTCAGTCGAGTGAGAGCATCCGACCAAATGGCACTGCCTATCTAGATGAGTGAGAGCATCGATCTGTCTCTTGTAACAATCTAACTCAAAGAAAAATTCAATATCACTAGTTATCTCACATGCACCCGTAAGATTCCTCACCCCAGACCAAAGAGATAACTATCATGTAACCATATAAAACAATCCCAAAATGATCACCTCATCGAAGAGTAAGCTACCTGTCTAATGATGGTGCATCGCCCTCTGCCTGGTAGCCTAGTTTTGCTCTATTGATATGAGTTTCATACCCAAGAAGAAACAATTGGCAATCGGGCTAGAAAAGCCAAGACAACCGAGGTGAGGCTCAACCTGAAGACCCTTTAGAGCCAACCGGCCAAACCTGATTTAAAGAAGGCAAACGAGCAGGTTTTACTGAACCAATACCAACTCTAGCAAACCGAGTCATAGGTGACCAAACTAAATTCTTGAAAATGTATGATACACTAAACATCTTGTAACTCTCTCATTAAAGCATGGACAAATGTGTAAATTTATATATTATGCTCCAACTTTTATAAATAGGGGCTTATTTTATGAGAAGAGGCTGATCAGCAATTCTGATTACTCTTCATTATTGTGCATTATTCTATTTGTCTCTCTCTATGTCATGACTCTCCATTCCTTGAGTTTGATTCACAGACAACCAGGATTAGGTACGAGTATGTATATTAAACTCCCAAATTTCTATGGTAAAAAATAACTATTTATTACAAAATTTACTTAAATTGTCATCAACGTGTTTTAAATGAAAAAAAAAATCTTTAATTGTCACAACAGCTTTGCCAATGTTCACTTTATTCACATCAGTTTTGCGGATAGTTGTTGCTGCCCAACGTGGTTGTACAATTGTTGCGGGAAAGGTATATATTATTATAAAACTTTAGGAAGTTTTACATACATAATACTCATTTCTAATGTATTTGTGTACATAATAGCAAAACTTTAATTTTTACATACGTCATCTTATCTATACAAGAAAAGTATATCTTATTTTTTAATAGCTAAAATGGTGGTATTATTGATGCAAAGAAATATTTGGGTGGTATAAAGGTAAAAAGTTAAATTTAGGTGTTAGAAATGCAAATACATATGAATTGGATGGTATGTATGTAAAAATATGGCAATGGAAGGCTGAAATCAAACTCAAGTTTCAAATTTACCTGCTTTTCTCTTAGATGTTGGTGATGACAAGAATCGTTTTTTTCACTAATATAAAATCATATCAGGCCCCAAATGAATTATTCATAACAATAACAATGGTTCTAGCTGTCAGCACAAAATCCAACAATACAGAATGCTATAAAATGACTAGTGGCACACATGCCTATGATTATTTGTGGAGAAAATTTGGAAAAAAACAGAACAAAGTTGTTGGTGTGAGCATTTATTTATATATTAATTTGGACAAAATATAATAGATGATAAGGATGGCATCATGATAATCTGATATAATTTGTATCGACATAGGCTTAAATATTAGCGATATTTACATACATATCAACCAATTTCTATGTATTTCATTATACCACCGAGATTTTACACATCATATGAAAACTACCATCCATTTAACTTTTAATAAGTGAAATACACTTTCTCATGCATATAGAAGATATAAGATGACATGTATATAAAAATTGAAGTATAGGTGTTAGATAGGCAAATACATAGAAATTGAGTGTGGTTGATCAAATACCCTCAATTGAACTGACCAAAGGCCCACAGTTCGGTTGACCGAAAGTCTGTCGTCTGGCTGACAGAAGACACTTGGACAAACCAAACAAATATCCCAGACTCAGATAATTGGAGAATTGGACGGTCAAATCAAAGATCAATTTTTTTGTCCATTTATTTATTTAATCATGTATTAATTTATGACCAAGATACTCTGCAACATTCTTACTTTAAATAGGGGTAAGTGGATAATTATACACTTCACACCCCCTAAGTCTATAAATAGAAGACCATTTTTACATCAATCTAATCTAACCATTTTTTTTATAAATCTCTCTCACTCACTCTTCTAAGTTGTATTCCTTGGGTGTGCTTAAAAAATCTTTCATTCAATATCCTAAGATGTGCGGTGTTAGCACAACTTGGAGAAGAAATCCATGTGAGAGAGACAAGAAGCATGGATTACAACAAGAATTTTATACAACAACAAATTTTGAAATTTGATGGACCACTTCTCTATTCAAATGATATAGTTGACCTGAGTGGTGCTTGGAGGAAGGCAGCAATTTTCATGAGACCAAAGTCACCAAGAGAAAGAAACTAAACCTTAAGGTCGCTAAGCGGCTTACGGAGCAAAGGGAGTCCCAGACTCTCTGTATCAGGACAGCATTGGGTCTGCACTTGTAAGAAGGTAGCAACTTTGTCACACAGAGACCCCCCACTAGTCAGAGAACGTGTTCTCTTAGCATATCTCAATCATTGAACACATAGAGAATTTTAAGGTCCCTCACACAATTCCTATAAAGGCTAGTATGAACCAATCAATAACATTGCGTCATTTGAAGTGTCGGTCTACTCACTGAAAATTACTGACGTATTGAAGTTCATCTCTTCTTTACCACACTGAGGGAATCAACCCTCTGGTGGTTCAATGGATTACCTATAGAGATAATCACATCTTTTGTTGATTTCAGAGGTTGTTTGCATCTCAATTTGCAAGTGCACAGAAGCCGCGAAAGATTACATAGATTGTGTCAGAAGCAGTGGGAACATGAAAGCATATGCTTGTACATCACTCGATTCTAGAAAGAGATACCAGAAGTACGAGACATGGATTCCAGAGTGACGCATGCTACCTTAACCCAAGGGTTAAGGGGAAAAACATTCATATATGAACAAAACTTGGTAGAGCAGCAGAACCTAGCCAAATTTTTGAGATTTACAATAAGTACATCACTGCTAAGGTGAATGACCTTAGCCACTATCACAGACAAGAAGCATTTGATCGTCATCTGTGGAAGAGGACCCAACAAAATAACAGGTGGAGATTGAGGGAGGATCAACTTCCACCCATCCGCCCCAACCACGTGGAGAGTTGGTTTCCCCTGGAGCATAAGGGGGCCTGTCGAAAACCCCAATGAGGTGAATAACAGATATACACAGACCAGCAACTGACTTAATATCATGAGCAACCTGAGAGTGAATATGGGACACCAAAGACCACAGCCATGAGGGTATCAATGGCGTAGCTTGTAGAAAACATAAAAAATAGGAATATTTTAAAAATTTACCCTCAATAAGGGTTGAATAATTTCACAAAGATCCTAAAAATTATTGTGTATATCATAATGATCACAACCACAACACAGGAATGAGACTTCTAATGGAGTTCATCAGAGCAAGGAAGCTCAAGGAGTTTGTGACACCCGGAATGGTGATAAGGAGACATGAGAAGGCTCCGATTAAAGAATCTAGGATGAACTTATAAAGGCTAATGCCATTCAAATTTTTGAATTTTTTCTGACTATCTTTGGAGGAGTCACAGCTGCCTCGAAACCACCAGTAAAATATGGCTTTGAACGAGCAACTTATGTGTGGTCATCTTTTTTCCTAATTACAAAACCCATTCACCACCCATCCTTATCAATGTCGATCTACCCCCAGAGGGAACCCCTACAATGATGGCATTGTCATCATCTACATGATAAAAAACTACCAAATTGGTAGTATCTTGTTTGATATCAGCAGTTCAATGAACTTTTTGTTCAAACCAGTATTCAGCAAGATGAACCTTTCATCCAATCTATTAGAAACACTGGCTGACCATTCCTTGAATTCTTGGGGAAATTAATTAAGCTATTGAAGTGGTATCATTACTAATCATCTAGGGATACAGTGACAAGAGATTCAAGCACATTGACAACTTTTTTGTTGTGGACTCACCACCAACGTACAACACAATCTTTGGCCACCCACTTCTGAACAACTATAATGTTGTGGTCTCCACATACCATGGAGCAGTTAAGTCTTTGTGTGGCAATGAGGTGATAACCAAGAGAAAAATTTTAGAGCTGTCTCAGAATTATTATATTCAATCATTTGATATTGTGGGGCAGGAGCTGCTTGATCTCTAACATCGAAGCGATAGAGGGTTATTGAACACAATGAGAACATCATTAATGTACTAGTATGTCTAATATTTTTTTTCATTAAATAAGGCTTTTGATGTAGGGCATAAGAATTTACTGGTTGGAAACCCCTGGAGAATCATGAGGTCTTCACCTGGTTAGTAGCAGAGATGCATGGCATACCTCTATATATCGCCTGCCATCGGTTGAATGTCATTCCAGACATTTGACCCATGAAGCAGAAGATCTGATGCACAACATTTAAACTAGAGGGGCTGATCATAAAGTAGGTACGAAATCTCACGGAAGCCGGCTACAATCAAGAGGTGCAATACCGATCTTAGGTCTTGATCTACTTTAAAAATAACCATTTTTTGTGAATAAATTATTATTATATTTTTAAGTATATTATGCTTTAATTGAAGGTATTATCATTTTTTTGGTTACAAATATATGAAGATGAGTTTATGGATGAAAAGAAGCAAAAAGGAGCAAAATTGGGGCTTAATAAAGAAAACATAAAAAATTAAGTCTGGCGCATAGGCGCCAAAACTGGCGCCTAGGCGCCAGAGATGGTTAGAGTAGTTAATTTTTGAATTTTGGTGATTCTAACGTATTCTGGAAGGCCCTAGATTATAATGCACATTTCAAATTAAGTATACAATGAATCTAGACGCATTTGAATGAAGAGATGTGTCCTTTGAAGAAAAAAGTTATCAAATGGATTGCTTGAACTGTCGCCTAGGTGCGACAGTTGTGTTCTAGAAGATTCAATGAATTTGAACGAATTTTGAAGAGATGTCTGAAGCAACCCTTGGTCATTTTTTAAGCTCTATAAATATGAATTAATTCAACAGTAGATGAGAGTCGTTTTAAAGTCATTCTCAATTAATACTTAGTTTCTTTCACTTTTAGTTTAAGTTTGTAAGTGTTTAGTGAGTATTAGTGATTCCCTGAAGTTTAAACTTCTGTAAGAGTGTGAAAGAGTCAGAAAAGTCATAGAACTTCAAAGGATTGCTTTGGTGAACATTCCAGATAAGTATTTGTAACTTAACTCTTAATCAGAATAAAATGATTGCAGAAGAAAGTAAATCTAGCCTAACACAAGCATACAATAATATTAAACTAAAAAAGAAAGTATACTAACTTTAAAATATATTTTTTTCCTACCCCCAAACTTAATTTTTATCATGTATAACATTCAATACAGAAAATAAAAATAAGAAGAAAAATAGTTCAAAAATTCTATCTACCACAAATGTCTATAAAAAACATCTACATGTATTCATCAGGACAAAATAATTTGCAATAGAAAGTAAATCTAAACTAAACATGCTAGAATAAAATTAAACTAAAGAAAGGTCTAACAAGCAAGAGAAACATCGACATAGGAATATATATTTAAGTGTTCTTCAAATCTCTAAATTGTTGTAACACAAACACACAAACTAAAATACCAAGACTCGTAGATTCAAAATGAAACATCAACTGAGGTTAATTTGATATCTTTTTTATTCATGTTGACCTCATTTTTGATGAGGTCTTCTCTTCCCTCTTTAGTGCTTAGGATCTAGCCTTAGGCTTTTCCTTTGACTATCTTAGAGGACTAGAATTGGGACCCATCCTTTAGAAATTTAAACCACTTCTTGTCTCCCTGCAAACCCCACAAGTTTGATTGTAGACCCCTAATCACCTAGAGGTTTGAGATCAAATGTGGAGGATTAAATGATGAGTTCCCTACAGGACTCTTTTGCCTTAGGACCACCCTGAGTGGCTTGGTCTGGTGAGGGTTGACTTACACACTCATCACACTCATACTCTACACTCTCACACACACAATCCAAATCCTAAAACCACACCCATACCCAACTTGACTCCTTGATTCATTTAGGTAATTCATATGGATGGACCTTAACCCCTAAGCCCCTAGCTAAGAGGGTTAGGAACAACATAGTGAATGCCTCAAATGAATCCTCTCATGGATCATATAGGCTTAACATGGCTTCATGGCTCAATAAAAGTGATTCCATTTCACTCATATTTGATCAATCTTCATTCTTCCAAAATTTCAATTTTTGACCCCGGGGACCCTACACCTATCAAACCTATCAAAAGCCCTCAAAATTGCCCAAATCCTCCAAAATTTCCAAAACACCCAAAATTCCCCAAAATTAACCTTGAACATTTCCTCACCAATCAAATTAATCATCAATAACCAAAAATACCAAAAATTCCAAAAATACCCCCCAATACCCTCCAAATACCCAAAATGCCCCTCTCAGCCAAAAAATCCAAAAATTCAGAAAATTCCTAGAAAATTTCAAAAAATCCCAAATATTCCCAATTTCATTTGTCCAACTAGACCATGGGACAATTTTGTTAATTTACCCCACTTTTACCAAAACCCCCAATTTAGCTCATCTTAACCTAAGTGAACCCAATGTCAAACCAAATCTACCCAATTGACCCCAATTTTGGTCCAATTCAATTCTAAACTTCAATTTAATATCCACAATATCAATCTAGACCAAATCCAAGTCCAATTTGATTGACATTTGAATCCAATTTCACTTTTGACCTTAAAGCCCAATTTTGACCCATGACCCAAACTTAGCCCAAACCAAACTAATTCAACTCCAATTGACCCTAAACCTTTTCTAAACCTTCCATAACATCCCCACAAACAAAATACTAACATGATTTGCCCAAAATTTGGACCTAAACCTCACTCAAATTCAACCCAAAACCAAAAAGCCCAATTTTGACCTAAACCAAACCTAACCCAAATAAGCCCAAGTCCCAAAACCAAAACCCAACCAAAGTTAAAACCTCTTTGAAACACTCCAATAAACATTTCCCAAGATTAATTTTACATCAATTTCAACTCTAGCCCAACATTGGCCCAAATTAGCCCAATTTGACCTACATTGGCCCATTTACCAAATGAACCCAAATTCAACCCAATTCAATTCCAAACTACCTCAAATTTGCTTCAAATCATTCAAGACACATGTCGGCATATTTTTAGGTTGTGTGTTTTATTTTGAAAAAGGGGGTTGCCTAACAGAAGTTGTCGGCGAATTTTTAATTTAATTTAAATAAATAATTTTGAAAAGTAGTATTTGATTTTGAAAATAATTTTAAATTTGAAGGTTTTAAGATATGAGATTAAACTGATCTCCCATCCCAAATAGTTTATATAAACGAGCACCGCACCACAAACCGTGTATCTATCCCTAAGGATAGACACATTGCTTGACGGTGGGGCTCAATTAAATAAACTAGAAGATTTGTGACATCCGTTTGGTCTGCGAACCAATTTTATAAGCTGACAAATTCCCCTGCTTAATATGAAAGCATTAAACAGGGTTTATATAACCTGGGTTCTTTCAAAATTCCCTATAAGGGCAAGCCCCTATAGTTAATTACATCTTAAGTGATGGGAATCACCTAAGAAAAACTCTCGATAATAATCAATAATTCTGCTCTCAAGAATTTCAAAATTTAAGTTTTCAAAGGATTGAATTTTGGAATTTCAATAGGGAATGGATCAAGTTTGGAACATTTTGTTTTGGGAATTCAAAGGAAGAAAAGTAGGAGAAATCACAGATTCGAAGTGAACTTCGGTGACTTCCCTACTATCCTATTGTTTGGCTTGGATTTAGGAAAAGTCCTAATGTTATTTAACATTTCAGTCTTGCCAATTTTAATTAATTAGGGCTTATATTTATATGATAGAATCATACAAACAGCCTCGAAGATGTGAGGGTTTATGTCGTATCAGACGACTACCTCGGAATCCTAAGACCGGTTAGGGCTTAATTTGCAATACAAATGCCTAACGAAGAGTTGAGGATTTATGTTGCACTAGGCAAACTACCTCGAAGTCCTATGGCTTTGTTATTTAATTCTAGGAAAGTTCTGCTGAAGTAGACTCAGGTTTTGCTGATGACGATGGCTGTGCTGCCCACCATGCTCCGAGCTCCTTGTTGTTGCAGAGGTTCAATTTTAGAAGTCATAAATCAGGGGATGAGAAAAGTGTTTTGGTTTAGAGAAAATCTTAATTTCCAAGTGTTTTCAATACTTTAATTAAAACAAATCTTAAAGTTGATTATAACGACACCGGTTAAGATCCCACGGTTCCATCCTTCCGCATCATTATTTTTATCGGATTCACTTAGTCCAAATGAATTTGCTAAACTCAACCGAATGAGTTCCACACTTTCATTTAGACAGTGGGAAATCCCGTTAAGCAACACGTAGGTTACATCATCCGAGGTATTCCCGATCATCCAACGAGACGTTTTAATTTAATTGTAATTGTAGTTTTGTGTTCTCGTTTGTGATTAAATTTTGAGTTGTTTTATATTTTGAAATGTTGTGGCGGTGAATTTTATCTTGCAATGACTTTTAACTTAGTTTTGGTTTCAGTTTTAGGGATTATCCTAAAGGTGTGGGTTTTCATGCAACAGTTGTTTATCATGCAAGAAAAGTAAGTGCGATGCGATTAATGAAATTGCAATAATGTAAATTGCAAGAAAGTAAATCGCAATAACATAACAGCGTACCTGGAGGGTCTTCCCGTCATCCCAAGCTGCACTTAAAACACAATTAGAATATTTAAGCAAGTTCCTAGGTAAAGCTAAGGGAAGGGTTATGGTTTTCTACCAAATTCCTAATCCTATAGCTAGTCATTTCCTATGACGTCTAGGTTCCTTGTGTTTTGGTTTGAAGACGATTTTCTTCATCAAAGAACAATTAAATTCAATTGTTCTTATAAACATCCTATCATATTGAGAAAGTGTTTAAGAAGAATCTTAAACATCTTTTCAATATTGCTAGAATTGTTTTAAGTCCAAATGAATTTAATTCTACAAATGAATTAATCGTCCAAGAATCTCAAGTTTTGTTATCTTGCTCAGTGAACTAGGAGATTTGAATATCCTATAGGTGAAGTAACATTTCATTTAATATTCTGTTTAGGAGTTATGATAACTAAAGCTTTTGAAGTTAAATTGGTGTTCAAATGGTTTGTGATTTAGTTTAATTTCCATTAATGGGTTTAAATTTGGAATAGTGTTCAAGTTATTTTAGATTTATTTTGAATTCTTTATGTCTTTGGGGATGTTATATTTAATTCAACTTAATTTAATTTAATTTAATTTAATTGAGTTTTAATTCTATTTAATTCAATTTAATTCAATTTAGTTTGATTTGATGTTAACTTAATTTAGTTTGATTTGATTTAATTTTAATTTGATTTGATTTAATTTAATTTGACTTAATTTAATTTAATTTAATTTAATCTTTAATTTAATTTAATTGAATTTAATTTGATTTAATTTATTTATTTAGTTTAATTTAATTTAATTTAATTTAATTTAATTTAATTTAATTTAATTTAATTCATTTAATTTAATTTAATTTGTTTATTTAATTTAATTTAATTTAATTTAATTTAATTCAACTTTTAATTTTAATTTAATTTAATTTAATTTAATCCAATTTAATTTACTTAATTTATTTTAATTTATAATTTAATTTTATTTTTTAATTTTAATTGAAATTTTTAAAAGAGTTTAATAATTTAATTTTAGTTTAATGATTAAGACTTTTAATGTTTTGAATTTGAGTTATCATTTTAATTAAGAATTAAATATTAATGAGATAATTAATTTAGGGATTTTTAAATTAAAGAATAAATCTCTTCCTAATAATATCCCTATTTTAATAATTCCAATTTTATTATTCTTCCAAATTTAATCAACTATTTAATTAAGGTTTAATCATTTTAAATTGCTTAATGGGTTTCTACCCTTTAATCATTTAAATTTCAATCATCCAAATCAGATTAAGATCAAATATTTTACTTGTTAATTAATTTTTTTATTAAACCTAAAGTTTTAATTAAGGATTAAAAAATTTAATTACCACTTTACCCTTTAAGCTTAATAATTTCATAACTCACTAAATTGAACTCAAATAAACTTAAAATTTTTATGTGACTTCACTCATATGTCAATAAAGACATGAGAGAAGAAAATGTGATTTTTCTGTATTTAATTTATTTATATAATTATTTTTGGTGAAAAATAGAGATTTCCAAGGAAAATTTAATAACATGACCAAGGGAAAGTTTCTGTCCTTAAGAAAATTAGGGGACATTCCTAATGACCAGAGGACCACTTGGACCAATTTTGGTGATTTTTTGAATTATATTATTTTTATTATAATTATTTTAAGTTTTGGAGTGTTAATTAATTTAAAAATAAAATAAATGTTGAAAAATGAATTTTATATTTTTCAAAAATCTCTCTGATATCAAGGAAATCAGATAATCAAATTTTACAATTTTCTGATTTTTCTATGATTTATTATAATTATTTTAGTGAAAATGCTAGAAAATACATTTTTTTAATTTTAAAATTACCCTAGAGCTTTAAAATTTAATATCTCACTAAATAGACCTAAGAAAAATATGGGGTTTGTTCCTAAGTGATTAAAATTCAAAATGTGACATTTTGGTGAATTTTATTATTTTTGTGTTTTTTATTATTTTTTAATTATTAAAATATTAAAATAATATTAAAAATCAACTTTTTTATAAAATTGAAATTTTAATTTTCTTAAATTCTCCTGATTTTAGAGAGGCTCCAAAACTAATTTGGTGAATTTTTAAAAAGTATTTTGAAAGTTATGAATTTTTAAAGTTTAAAATGACTAAATGGCTTAATCAACCCAATTAGTAGGGCTAACCAAGTCCAATTGACCTCAAATTTTTATAGTGGGTTCCTCTGATCCTAAAGGTCAGCGAAGAATTGATTTCAAGTTAATTTGATGTATGGTTAGCTCTAATTAATTAGAGATCCATTTTGGGTGTTTAAGCCAATTAGGGATGTTTTAAATGAACTAACTCAAAACCTATTTTTCCTAGGGTCCTCTGGTCATAAGAAACATCACCAAATTTTCCTAGAATTTATTTCACAACATGTTATTTATTGGAATTAAAATACTCAAAACGAGTAACATGAATTTGAAAAATCAATAACTTTTCATAGGGATGGCCTCGACTTTGGAAAATTCAGGGAATGTTCCCAAATTCAGAGGCTCCAAAAGCCCTATGGTCTCATGCCATGGTGAATTGTATACATGCATGGAGAATTAAAAATAGGCAGAGAGTAAATAAATTATTAAAAATAAAATACTTGATGAAATTAAATAATTTCTTTTCCACATTATTCTCCTCTGTTCACTGAGCAAGAGGGTATTTTTATTTTATTTTTCCGATTTTTCTACACAAAGTTATGAATTTTTGAAGTTTAGGGAATTAAATAAATCGAAAAATCCCTAATTTTCTATTTATCCACGCGGCGCCGCGTCATCCTCGCATCTCCGAACGCACACGCGTCGCGCTCCCATTCGATGCCGCCATCCGAGTCGGCAGCCGAGGCCCCGCGGTTCTCGTACCGTCTCCTGATCCGACGCCATCTGAGTCGTCCGTCCGCGCGTGTATTGAATGGACGGCATCCGTTCATCGTCCCCGAGCGTCCTCACCCGAGAGCCGTCCACACTAAATCCCTAAGATCTCACTCGATACTCAATGGATTTTCATGTTCTTATGCTTTATGGAATCGTCTTGAGAAGACGAACACATCTATACGGTTTATGTGGGATGAAATTTACGTAATAAAAATGGAGAATGTTCAGAAGCTCGGGAAGAAGAGTGAGGCCATACCTTTGCTCAGAGAAGTGTGGCTTCGATCTGAGAGTTGTTGTATCTTCGATTGGATCCCAGCAAAGCTCCGCATAAAGTCTCCGGTCCAGTGAATCGCTCAGGTGGGATTTCGACCACAGCCGATCACAAAGCTTGGAGGCCGGAGCAATCGGGTGGCCCGGAGATGGGGCTTTTGCTGGCGGACACCTTCCCTCGGGTCCGGTGAAGGTGTAGAACCAATCAATTTGGGGATTGGCTCACTGCGGAGAAGTGTCCCGGTTTTGGGCCTAGATTTCAACTCCGAAATCGAGCTCGCGGAGAAGAAATGGCCGGGGATCTCAGTGGGGATCAAGTGCTCTGTGTATCGGGAGGAGTCCGGAACAATTTTGGCGCAGTTTCCTTAAGGTTTGTTTCAAGCACCTCTCATGGCCGAGAGGGGTGGTGTTTAAATAGGAGAGGGTGGAGGGCCTCCCGGGAGAGTTAGGGCTTGGGATCGGCCTGCTCTCGGCAAGAGAAGAACAGCTCCAATGGCCACCGGGGATGGGGCGGCTCAGCGAGTGAGAATTCCAAGTTGGGCTCACATGTGAGCTCTCGGCCATGGTGTTTTCCGGCGGCCCGGTGGCTGGCCGGCCGTGCATGGGTCACCCTCAAGGTCGAGTGGGTCGGGGTTGAATTTGGTGAAGTCAATCGGAGTTTGTCATGTGTAAAAAGCTTGATTAAAATGGAATGGGGGAGAGTGTATTTTGAGCTCATTTTGGTCAACTCATGCAAATGGGTTTGGTTCACCCTCCCATGACTCGGTGTGGTCCGAGAGAAAGTCATTTGGTTCAGCTTCGATTGGAGTGGTGAAGTCTCCATCCATGGTGAGGTGGCTAAGCATGGTTTAGAGTGCGACATGAATATGGTTAAAAGGGCTTAATGAAGGATTAGGAAAGAATCCCCTCTTCTTGCCATTAATGGCTTGGTGAGGTGGAAAGTGGTCTCCATGGCTTCCATGTGGCTTGTACCTGGCTCAATGGCTCACATTTGGCTTGGAAAAAGTTTTATCAATTTCATGAAAATGGATTTTAAGAATTTTGGATATTTTGGTGAAAATTTGGATGAAGCTTCATTTAGAATTATTTGATCATTGTTTTATGACTTAGGGATGATTTTAATTGAATGGATGATGTAGAGAAATATCATGTGGGCTTTGGGACCAATTTTGGGCCTTTTTGAAATGGTTTTAGATGGGCTTTTAAGATGGTTTAAGGAATGGGCCTTTTGAATTTTAAAATGGATTTTGGGATGAAATTTTGTTAAGAGGTTGGGCCAAATAATTGTTGGGTTTAGCTCATGGATGTATCATGAGTGACTTGAAGCAAATTGGGAGTGATTTGGGTTTGAATTGGTTGAATTTGGGTTCTTTTGGTGAATGGGCCAATATAGGTCCAAGTGGGCCAAGTTGGGCCAATGTTGGGCTAGGGTTGAAATTGATGTAAAATTATTGTTGAGAAATGTTTATGGGAGTGTTTCAAGGAGGTTTTGACTTTGGTTGGGCTTTGATTTTGGGGTTTGGGCTCATTTGGGTTAGGTTTGGGTTTAGGTCAAAAATGGACCTTTTAGCTTTGGGTTGAATTTGAGTGGGGTTTGGGTCTAAATTGTGGGCAAATCATGTTAGTGTTTTGCTTGTGGGGATGCTAAGGAAGATTTAGAAAAGATTTGGGGTTAATTGGAGTTGAATTGGGTGAGTTTGGGTTACGTTTGGGTCATGGGTCCAAATTGGGCTTTAAGGCCAAAAGTGAAATTGGATCCAAATGTCAATCAAATTGGACTTGGATTTGGTCTAGATTGGTCTTGGGAATGTTGAATTGAAGTTTAGAATTGAATTGGACCAGAATTTGGGTCAATTGGATAGGTTTCACTTGAAATTGGGTTCACTTTGGGTTAAAATGGGTCAAATTGGGGGTTTTGACAAAAGTGGGGTAAATTGACAAAATTGGCCCATGGTGTAGTTGGACAAAATGAAATTGGGAATATTTGGGATTTTCTGCGATTTTCTGGGAATTTTCTGAATTTTTGAATTTTTTGGGTCAAGAGGGGTATTTTGGGTATTTGGAGGTATTTTTGGAATTTTTGGTATTTTTGGGTATGGATGATCAATTTGAGTGATGTGGAAATTCTTGGGATTCATTTTGAGGAATTTTGGGTAATTTGGAAATTTTGGAGGATTTCAATGGTTTTGGGTAGGCTAGGCAGGTGTAAGGTCCCGGGGTCAAAAATTGAAAATTTGGAAAATTGAAGATTGGGTGAATATAAGTGGAATGAAATCATTTTGGTTGAGCCATGAAGTCATATCAAGCCCACATGAGCCATGAAGGGACTCATTTGAGGCATTCAGCTATGTTGTTCCTAACCCTCTTACCAAGGGCTTAGGGGTTAAGGACCATCCATGCGAATCACCTACATGAGTCGGGAGGTCAAGTTAGGTATGGGTGTGGTTTTAGGAGGTGTGTGAAAGTGTAGTGTATAAATGTGGTGTGTGTGTAAGTCAGCCCCTTCACCGCACCAGAGCCACCTGTGAGCGGCCCTAAGGCCAAAGAGTCCTATAAGAACTCATCCTTTAAACTTCCACATTCGATTTCAACCCTCTAGGTGATTAGAGGTCTACAGTCAAGTTTGTGGAGTTTGCAGGGAGTTAAGAAGTGGTTTGAAATTCTAGAAGGTGGGTCCCAATTCTAGTCCTCTAAGACAGTCAAAGGAAAAGCGTAAGGCTAGATCCTAAGTACTAAAAAGAAGAAGAGAAGACCTCATCAAAAATGAGGTCAACAAATGGACCCCCAATAGGTGTGGTGAGCTAACCAAGCACACCGCGCGTATTGGCGTTGACCAAAAAGATCAACAAAACCAACACAGATGTCCAAGTGACAAACTTTAGGACAAAGTAGAAGAGTTTTCGCTGGGGAGTGTCAAGTATATCTCTTAGACTGGAGATTCCTGATCTCTCGCTGGGGAAAGGAAAAGGAGGTGAATCCCAAATCACATGGCCTGGGGGAATTAAATTTAGATTTTATTTTGTTTCTTTTTAAGTTTTGATGTGTGAGCTTAGATTTTAGTTTGAATTTCAATTTAGATTGAAGTTTTGTCAAGATTAATTTGAAGGGATTTAGACTGAAAGTGAAAATTGGAATTTTGTGGTTTTAGATGTAACATCTTCAACCCCAAAAGAAAATTGAATTGATTGGATTGAATCATTACAATGAGGGGAGATCTCAGAGCAATGCGGTATTGGATATAAAATCCTTAACCTCAAGAGTTTGATTTTGGTGTATTTCATTGCAATAGGGAAAAAATCCTAAAGTAGTGCAGTCTCGGATGTAAAATCCTTAACCCCAGGAATTTAAATTTGATGTATTTCATTGCGATAGGGAGATGATCCCAAAGCAATGCAGTCTCGGATGTAAAATCTTCAACCCCAAGAATTTGATTTTGATGTACTTCATTGCGATAGGGAAAGGATCCTAAAGCAATGCAGTCTTGGATGTAAAATCCTCGACTCAAAAGTTTGATTTGATGTATTTCATTGCGATAGGGAAAGGATCCTAAAGCAATGCAGTCTTGGATGTAAAATCCTCGACCCAAAAGTTTGAATTTTGATGTATTTCATTGCGATAGGGAAATGATTCTAAGCAATGCGACCTTGGATGTAAAATCCTCGACCCAAAAGTTTGATTTTGATGTATTTCATTGCGATAGGGAAATGATCCTAAAGCAATGCAGTCTTGGATGTGAAATCCTCGACCCAAAAGTTTGATTTTGATGTATTTCATTGCGATAGGGAAATGATCCTAAAGCAATGCAGTCTTGGATGTAAAATCCTCGACCCAAAAGTTTGATTTTGATGTACTTCATTGCGATAGGGAAAGGATCCTAAAGCAATGAAGTCTTGGAAGTAAAATCCTCGACCCAAAAGTTTGATTTTGATGTACTTCATTGTGATAGGGAAATGATCCTAAAGCAATGCAGTCTTGGATGTGAAATCCTCGACCCAAAAGTTTGATTTTGACGTATTTCATTGCGATAGGGAAATGATCCTAAAGCAATGCAGTCTTGGATGTAAAATCCTCGACCCAAAAGTTTTATTTTGACGTATTTCATTGCGATAGGGAAATGATCCTAAAGCAATGCAGTCTTGGATGTAAAATCCTCAACCCAAAAGTTTGAATTTTGATGTACTTCATTGCGATAGGGAAAGGATCCTAAAGCAATGCAGTCTTGGATGTAAAATCCTCGACCCAAAAGTTTGATTTTGATTGAGATTTGATTTGAGATCTGGAAAGATTGAATTCGAAATTTGGAAGGATGAGTTTGAACTCGATTGAAATTTGATTTAAGATTTGATTTGAAATTTGGAAGATCAAATTTCAAATTTGAAATTTGATCGAGTTTGGATTTGAAATTTGATTGAGAATTTGATTTGAGATTTGATTTAACATTTATGTTGATTTTGTTTATCTTTTAATGATTCAAATTTTATTATATCGTTTATTTAATGTTCATGTGAATTTGGTGTTCGTCATTTTTTAGATTTTTTAAGGAATGTTTTCTTTTATTCTCTTTTTTTTATTTCTTTTCTCGTTCTTTGTTCGAAGTTCATTTAACTTTAATGGCGTTTCCTGACCAATTTGCACAAAAGAGGTGAAGGCCAAAAATGTGACATGGTCACTTTCATTCCAATCATGTCGAAGATACATCATACAACTTGATCTGGAATATATTTCATACAATCCATGTAGACTCAAAATGGACTATGTATGATCTTCGTCGATCCATCAAAATAAGCATCTGTCAAAAATCCATGTCTGAATAGTGGGGTACATGGTCAATAACATCACCTTCCAAGCCATCCTTGGCAAGGATGCCGTATAGATGTACATTGGAGGTGTGATATTTTCCATGTAACTCACGACTCGTAAGGTCGGAGGCTCTCTAGCTCCGGATCCGGTCGGAAATGGTAAGGTGTCTTCCCGTCGTCCATCCTCCCGAAAGTAACCGAGATCCGCTTCACTCGGTACTCCCGGTATGCAATGCTTAGCGATATCCGCTTCGTTGCCCTTCGGCATCATGACGGAACCCTACCGGTGAAGGTATCTTCACCGGCCCTCGAACTCACCCGGGCCCGCTATCCGGAGGTCGGATCCAAACATGATGTTACACTCGTTCGGGAAAGAGACCGTGCGTAAAGGTCCGACAAAGTCGTGGTGATCTATGTGTGGGGGTATGCGGTCACCCCGCTTGTAGATGTTAATAATGCAGCTATTGGGTATGCAATCCGCCGCGCACCCTCCATGTTATCAATCTCTTTACCATTCTCTTGATGACTAATGGCATCGGATCCACTCGCCCATGACGGAGTGTCCCCGGTGGGTTTCCCTTCGTCTTCCGCAAAGTCGTAGCAAGCATCCGCATTGTATTGTGATTCTTCCCTTCCCCGGCATCCATCTCCGGGGTTCAGAGTATGTGTTTTCCCTCAGGCGGCCTGCTCGGCCCATTCTTTTCAAATCCCGGATGCAATCCACGATTTGCTATTGTTCATACTCTGAGAATACGTCTGTATGTAGCTCGAGGCCCTCTAGTATATTGATTCTTCTGCCTTTAATTCTCTCGAAGTATTCAAAGGTTTTCTTTTCAACATTCTGCATTCTCTCCGGCTCGTATTCGGAATGATCCGCGGATGGCGAGGCCCGGTGACATATTGTGGGATATACGGTTCAATCCCTTCACGTTCTCCTGCATACCTCGGCTCCTCAGGGATGATGCCTGTCGGGACATCCCCCGGGGTTGCTTCTGCAACAAGGTCATGCATCACTGTTGGTTCCATCCGATGGCGTGGTAGCCTTCTTTCTTTTGATCTTCTGGAGATTTCCCTGGTCCTTTCTGTTATCCTTGGAGCTGGCCTCCTTTCTTCAGGTTCCTGGTGAACCGGTGTCCTTGAAGTGTATGTACTGGCATTAGCAACGGTCTCGTCGCGCCGGTCCGCGGCTAGTTTTGTTAACATCTTACGGATACGGCGATTCTTATTTCTTCGTTGCGTGCTTGTGAGAGTAGCTCTCCAAACTTCTTGAATCTCCGTGGGCGCGGCGCCGACAAGCTCGCCCTCTGCCGTAGCGACTACGGACTTCATTTTCTTATCTTCTTCGAGTGTTTGCTTTTCTTTTCTTGCTGTCTGGATTGGTGGCTTGGGCCACCCACTTTCATCACTCGTCCGCCGGGCAGCTTCTTCTTGGTTAACCGGAACCCGGCCACTTTCCTCGTATCGTAGGCCTACCGGTGCGAAATCCGAGTCAATCTCGATTATCGCTCCATCTTTCACCCTCTTTTCATCGAGTGCAAGGCTTACGCCATTCTTAAAGTTCGGGACCAACCGCCCGTTCGACATTTCCTCGCGAAAAGACAAGGAAAAGGATCGTGGGCCGTACTAAGAACAAGAACATTAAGAAAATGTTTATTAAAGACATATTTTTTCTTCTTTTTTTTTAATATTTTTTAAATTTAACAGGAATGAAGTAGGATAAGATCAGGGAAGAGATTTTGATTTGGAAAAGAAAATAAGGAAAACTTTATTATCATGATTTTATTTATTTTAGCACATTTTTATTATTTTTGGGTTCGGACCCAGTCATAAGTAATTACTTCGCCCGTGTTTCTTAGGGATGAAGAATTCATTCCTTCGAAACATCAGGTAGCGTAATACTTTTTCAAGTATCGTCCGTTGATCGGAAGCATATGTCGTTCTCCCCGGCGATTCACTAGCCGGTAGGAACCTCCCGAGTATACTCGCTTCAACCACAAACGGTCCTTCCCAAGTGGGTTCAAATTTTTGTCCTATCTTGCGATGTGCAAGAATAGGTCTCTTGAGAACGAGAACTAAGTCACCAACTTTGAAGGTTCTTGGGCGGACCGGTTTGTCATGGGCTTGAACCATCTTAGCTTGGTATAGTTCTAAATTCTGTTGCGCTGCAAGCCTTTTCCCTTCCAGGCTTTCTAATTCTTCGAGTCGTAATTTGGCGTTCTCTTCTGTCGTGATCTTATTTGCAACTGCAATTCTGAGTGAAGGAAGCCGAACCTCTAAAGGTAACATCGCCTCGGACCCATACACCGGAGCGTAAGGTGTAGCTTGAGTAGGAATTCTGAAGGTTATCCGGTAGGCCCATAAGGCTTCTAACAACTTCTCGTGCCAATTTCTCTTATTATCGTCCAAGGTTTTCTTTAAGATTTGAACAAGAGTTTTATTAAAAGCTTCAGCGAGGCCGTTTGCTCTTGGGTAGTAAATTGTTGAGTATCGCCAGTCGATTCCGTGTCTCCTGACAAAATTGTTGATTTGTGTGCTTTTGAATGCTGACTCATTATCTGAGATGATCCTACGCGGCACTCCGAAACGGTAGACAACTTGGTTCTTGAAAAACTGTAGCACGTGGTGTGCTTTCACGTCCCTGAGTGGAACTGCCTCTGCCCACTTGGAAAAGTAATCTGTAGCCGCAAGAATGAAGCGATGTCCTTTTGAAGATGGTGGTTCTATTGGACCCACTATATCTGTGCCCCAACATTCAAATGGCCATGACGCAATAGTCGGATGTAGCACATTTGGAGGTTGGTGTAGAACCACTCCGTGCACTTGGCATTGGTGACGCGCTCTTGGCGATTTTCATGCGATCGGTCATCATCGAGGGCCGGTAGTACCCTAGTCTTTTAATTTTCATTTTCATCTTTGGACTAGGATCGGTGAGCGCCACGGAGTCCTGAATGCACCTCCTTAACAATTTCACGGGCCTCGGACCCGCTTAGGCACCTTAGCCACATTTGATCAAAAGACCTTCTGTACAATGTGTTGTTTATTAATGCGTAAGACATAGTTCTTTTCTTAATCTGATGGGCTAGCGACCTATCGTCTGGTAGCTTTCCTTTTTGCAAGTAGTCTATCAATGACTGTCGCCAATCTTCTGTGTTTTCACGTCATCGCTGCAACCGATTCTTTTTCTTTTTCCGATTTGTGTATTGTGTCTATGTCGAGCTCGATAGGACCCGACGTCCGTGAACCGACGCTTCTACCGATTCATCTTGCAAACAGGCAAATTCTTTTGCGAGACGGGATAAAGCATCTCGCTAAAGCATTTTCTTTTCGGGAATTTTGTAGATTGTCGGATTTGGAATCGTTCAACAAATTGTATGGCATACCGGAAGTATTGCTCGAGTCTTGGCTTTAAAATTCCGTATCGTCCGGCGATCCGTTGAAAGATTAACTGCGAATCCCCGTAGATGTTGATGTCCGTTATCCCCATTTGAATAGTTAATTCCGAGTCCCGTTATGAGGGCTTCGTATTCCGCTTCATTGTTTGTACACGGTTCCGTCAAGTGGTAGGAGTATCTTAACATCCCCCGCTCCGGTGTTATAAAGATTAGCCCGATTCCTGCCTTACCGGGCACTATCACTTGCGATTCTTCGTCTTTGTGTGCTGAAGATGCTCCGTCGAAATATAATTCCCAACGTCGATCATCAGGGTCTTCCAGATTCATTATTTGTTCATCTGGCAAATTGTCATTGAGGGGAGATTCTGCCGGCAAAGGGTGTGCTGCGAGAAAGTCTGCTAAGACTTGTCCCTTTACGGCACGCAGAGGCACGAAAGTTATATCGAATTGCAATAATATCATCGACCATCCGGCAAGTCCGCTGGAAAGTGTCGGACGAGTCATCAAGTATTGCAATGGATTAAATTTCGAGATCAGAGTTGACCTTATGAGAAAGCATGTAGTGCCTGAGCTTTTGAACGGCGAAGATCAGGGCTAAACAATGCTTTTCAATTGCGGGATACCTTATTTCCGCCGGAAGTAAACGACGGCTTAAATAGTAAAGAGCATTCTCTTTACCCTCATTATTGACCTGGGCTAACAGGGCTCCGAGAGAGTCGTCTAAAGCCGCGGTGTAAAGTATCGTCGATCTACACCGAGATCGGGCTGCTAAGACAGGAGGTGTCATTAAATGTTGTTTAATATCCTCGAAGGCCTTCTGGCATTTCTCTTCCCAAATAAATTTGGCGTCCTTTTTAACTAGTGCCGAGAAAGGCTGACACCTACTTGACAAGTTTGAGATAAAGCGTCGAAGATATGCCGACTTCCTTGAAAGGATCGTAGTTGTTTTAAGGTTTTGGGAGGCGGCATTTCTAAGATAGCTTTAATCTTTTCCGTGTCAATTTCAATTCCACGATGTCGGACAACGAATCCTAAGAATTTCCCGGAGGTGACGCCGAAGGCGCATTTTAAGGGATTCATCTTAAGGTTAAATTGTCTTAATCGTTCGAAAATAATTCTCAAATCATACAGGTGGTTGTCCTTTACTTTGCTTTTGATGACCACATCGTCCACATAGCATTCGACTTGATTGTGGATGAGATCATCAAAAATTATTGTCATTGCTGACTGGTAGGTTGCTCTCGCGTTCTTCAGTCCGAATGGCATCACCGTGTAGCAAAATACTCCGATCGGCGTTCCGAATGCTCGTAAGTTTTTCATCTTCCGGAGCCATTTTTATCCGGTTGTATCCCGAAGATCCATCCATGAATGAGAATATTTCATGTGTTGAAGCAATGTCGATCATTAGTTCCGGGATCGGTAGAGGAATTCATCCTTTGGACATGCCTTGTTTAAATCTCCGAAGTCCACACAAATTCCGATCCGACCATTCTTCTTTCGACCGGCACCACATCGAGCTAACCAAGTCGGGTATTGTTCTTCACGGACAAATCTGCGTCTATTAGCTTTTTAACTTCGGCTATGACTTGTTGTTCGATTTCTAGACGCATTCTTCCGGACCTTGTTTGATCGGACGAAGCAGGATCCACTCCTAGCTTATGGACCGCAACCTCTCGAAGCTAATCCCGGCATCTCGTCATAGTTCCAAGCAAAACGAGTCTTTAAATTCCATTAATAATTTGATTATTTCTTCGAGTCTTCTTTATCGAGTAAGGAGCTAACAAAGGTAGGTCTAGGCTCTTCGCTAGTACCTAAGTTAACTTCCGTTAACTCATCTATTGTAGATTTGATCTCTTCTTCGAACTCTGGTGGAGCATCTCCAATTTGTAAATCTTCGAGTTCGTCTGTAGTTTCCATGCAGTTTTCATTGGACTCGCAAGTGACAACCAAGCAAAATTCAATATCGTCAACTGATCCTACTGTGCCGAATCCGAGACCATGCTTTGAATTGGGTGGGCGACCGGAATTATTCCATAATTTTTCAAAATGTTGTGATTGACCTTTTGTCCATTGTCGAGGTAAGAAACCACGTTGAATTAAATTTTGAACATAGGGAGAGTACCACTCAAAAGGTAATTCCATTAATTCTGATGAAGTGACATCTTCAAATTGTACATTATTTTCGGCTTTGGAGGAAGAAGCACCACGGTAGAATTTGATTGGCTTTGTACCGTCGCTACGTACCTCTTTGACCACCATACCCTCGATCTTGCTAGATCTGGATCGGGGTTAGGGTCATAGTATGTACGTAGTGGTTAATCTTTTCGTACATTGATTTGTATTCTTCGTTCTTCTCATCTTCGAGAGAGATCTTGAATTGCGGCTTCTTCCGACTTATTGTCGCCGCTTCTTGTTCGATTTCTTTTCTTCTTCGTAACTATCTTCCCAATCAACATTGATGGCTGGTTTCCTCCGTCCAACTCGTCCTAACGTCTCTACCACGACCTCGTCCCCGGCCTCGACCTCGGATGCGAGTTGTGGAGAAACCTTCACCATCTCGCCGGAAGGGAGTGGTGAGTGACTCGTTGGACTAGAACTTCGGGTTCTTCGTTGTCCCGAACTTTCCTCGCTTCATTCGTTATGGTATCTCCTGAGAAAATTGTTTTCTTCGGAGGCGCATAATAAGCCGCATCTTCATGGATTCCGATCTCATGTACGGAGAATGGTTGTAAGTCACCTTTGATGCACTCGTTCCCCTCCATCGTAGTATTTGATGCACCGATGTAGAGATGATGGTACCATCCCGTTTTCATGTATCCATGGTCGGCCCAGTAGAGCGTTGAACGACGTTTCTGAATCAATTATGTGAAATTTTGTGGTTGTCTTTGCTAAGTCACCGGTCTTCATTAGTAGCGTTATTGATCCGAGGGCTCTTTCTCCTTTCTGGTTGAATCCTCTTAATAACATTTTGTCGGCCTCGAGCTCACGAGCATCAATTTCCAAGTATGCTAGTGTTCGAAGACTCATTATATTGATCGATGCTCCCGGATCCACCAATACTCGGAGAGTGTAAATTTTCCGATTGTAATCGAAATGTACAACGGTCGGTTGTGATCTACTCGTCCCAAGTAGTAGGTCATTGTCCGTGAAGGTAACACCTCGCTGTTCCTATAACGAGCAAACCTCATCTAAGGAATCTCCGGCCATTTGAGCTAAGCAAATTTCCGGGTCAATTAAGGCCTTGATCAGAGCTTCTCTCATCTCCTTTGATAAGATGAGAGCATCGTAAATGCTCAGTTTGGCCGGTAGTTTCCTAAGATGGGCTAGCACGTTGTAGTCCACTTTGTTTCCATGTGTCTCGTCTTCTTCTCGAATGGGTATTTCTTCTGTCGGGGTTGGTTCTTCTTGAACAACCACCTGCTTTCCTTTGTCTTTTGGACCCATTCTCGGATGTAGAACTCTTCCACTTCTTAAGTTGACTTCTGTAATTTCTTCCGAATCTAGTGTTGAGCTTGTCGGTGTCTCCTCCCGAATCGGAATGACGAGCTCTTCCAGATTAACTTCGAATCCGAAGGCTCTAACTCTATTGTGACCGGAGCTCCTCGAAACTCACAGATAGATCCGTTGCTTGTTGAACTCTCGTAGCCTCCTTGATGGATGTCTTCTTCGTTATTTTGCTCGTCGAGATCGTGTATGATTTGAGAATTGTCGTTGGTATCGAAATCGATGTCCAGATTGTCACTAGTTACGTAATCGTTAGAAACAGTCAAAACGTAGCAAACGCCATCACCCTTATCATTATATGATCCCACCGAAGTAAGCAGATAATCATACAAAATCAGAGGTTCGAGGGATTTCTCCCCCGAATCAGAAACTACTATCCTAGGATAAGCAGCCCCTAGTCTAGCCTTAGGAGTCTCGGTCCTCTCTTCTTGTCGATTTTCTTCTTCTCTTCAATCGTCTCCTGTTGAGGTGGTTCTTCTATCGCAAGTGATAGTACCGGCTTAACAGGTCTCGAACTCGAATTGAAGCTCGCACCGAGGCGGTTTGGATGCCGTCTAAAATCTTTTTGAAGACCTCTTCCAAGCGGTAGTCCATCCATCGTCGCAAGCATAGGGATCTATCGAACAATGAGATCGGTTGAGACAACATCGACGGAACCTCCTTTCGGGGTTCCTTCATGTACTCCTTCGGGATTGTTATATTCCTTTTCGAAGGTTGTCGTTGAGCCAACTTTTGAAGGTAATGCAATCTTCTATCTTGTGCCCAAGCATCCGTGGTAGGGGCAAAAGTCGGGATCACCTTTCTTGTTGACTTCCTCCGGTCTTTTAGGCTCCGGCAGCTGGAAATCCGGAGTCTTCATCGACTACGGAACATTTTTGGCACTCGCTTCATTCTTGAACGGATATTCTCTCGCTCGAAGCTCCCTTAATGTACGTTGTGGACGAGGCGGTTGTTCATACTCGTGGAGATGATCGATAGCCGGGTCGGGGTTGCCGGTAATTCGTTGTGGTTGCTGCGGCCGTTCGGTGGTATTTGCATCGGTTGCTTGCCCTTGTCGACTCGCCGCAACGATCCCAAATTTCTTTTCGAAAGTCTTCACTGAGCTTTTGCTTGTCCGTCTTGTCGGCGAAACTTAATTGCTTCGCCTCTTTTGCAAGCTTCCAGCCTTGCTTAACAACTTCTCGAAAGTCTTAATAGTGAATCCTTTGAGGAGAAGTGCTATCGGGCCGATAATGCTTTTAAGTAAGATGCCGACTGCATGTTGTTCTTGTAGTTGTGGTTCACACTTCATGCTTAAGTTCCTCCATCGAAGTATGTAATCCACCAAAGTTTCGTTCGGCCTTTGTTTCTCTACCACTAAATCACCTATAGTGATGTGGTGCTAAGCTCCGGCGAATCACTTGATGAAGAGGTTCTCTAGTTCTGAGAACGTCTTCACCGAACCATTCGGCACTCCGCATACCGGCCGAAGGCGATTCCCGATGTGCCGCCGACGAACCGTAGGAAGAGTAATGCATCGCTCCCGCCGCATTGCAACAATCGGCACGAAAGTGTGCAACATGCCGTCGGGGTTCCCGGTTCCATCGAAGGTCTTGAACGAGAGGTGGTACGAAGCCTTTGGGTACCTGGACGGCGTCGAATTCTTCCGGGTAAGGTCTACCCGTTCGAATGGATGTCCCGCTCTTCGATTGTGCTAAGGCTTCTCGCACTCGCTATTCCACCAAGCTCTTGATATCCTTTTCGGGGATCATACTTTGTGTTGTATCCTTTTTCAGCCGATCATCCCCATTGACGGATGTAATCTCCTTTCCTCCGTCTACAATGTGAATGACCTCCGGGGTGTCTCTCTTTGTGGTTGCATTTGACTCGGAGAGTGGCCGAGCTACGGCCATCTCTTCCATCCTTTTCGCCATTCGAGCGATCGTGTCGTCTTTCTCCCGAAGCCGCCTTCTCATCGTCCCGGCTCCTCTCTTCTCGCGGCCGCAGGAGCACCTTGCAAAGCCGATGAAGCTCGTGTTTCGACCATGTTGATTTCTCGCATATTCGTCGTCCATGAATTCCGATGAATCAATCTCGTCTCCGAACTTTTCTTCTCTTTCTTTTGCTAATCGTCGGATATCGGTTCTCAACTTTTCCATGGCATCTTCTAGCGGGGCTTTCTGCGTGTCCTCGCGGTTGTCATGCGATAGCTGCCGGGTCCCCTTTTTACGAGTCCCCTTTATCGAAGTAGCACTTTCTTCAAATTCAAGTCTCCTGGCGAGACTTTCTTTCTTGGGCTGTTGTTTCAATCTCAACTGCCCAGTAGTGGGACGCCATACCATCCTTCTAGCAGCAGAAGGTCTAGGACCAGATGGTCTGTCAGCCAAATGCTGGAAGGTGGTATCCTCCCTAATCTGTAATCCTGAGACGACGACAGGTGGACTAGCCTTCATTCTTTTACTTGGCTTTTCTGTCATGACGGCGGGTTCTACTCGGGGCCTAAGACGGGATTTGATTGGCACCCGCCCTATCCTTCGTAGAATCTCCGATACGGGGCACTTTTCCTTCTTCGCTAACTTTTCTACCAAAGTTTTGCAGTCGAGCAAACGGCGTAGTTCTAGTCCTTTTCTTGCGGCTATCATTGTAATATGCGGGCTGAGGTAATGCGTCAGCAATCTTGCGAACATTTTCCTCGTCCTCTGCGGCGGAGAGGGATGGAACCCGCTTCCTCCCAAAAGTGGTATGTATTCAGCAGTGTGTATTTTCAGTGCGTTCGGGATTTCCTCCAGAAAGCAATTTCAAGCAGCTTCGGCTTCTCTAGCGATCCTTCTACTTCGTTTCTTCTTTGGGTCCTTGTCGTTGATGGAATTCTTGAGCTAGACCCGATTTCGAAAACGTAAGGTCTTACAGGAAGATCCGTACCCTCCACGGTAACGGGTTCACCATAACTCCGGATTTCTTTCCCCTTTAATTCGGCGAAGTCGGGGTAGGTGCGTAAACAACTAGACCAGTGGGGGTAGTAAAAAGTCCTCCCCGTGGACAAGAAGACTCCTCTCGACGGGATCCTTTGCAGGGAGGAAACTCTCGAGTCGACCTAAGGTCGAACTCGAGCGGCGGCTTCTCGGCTCGGATACCTTGTTCGTTAGTGCAAAGAGGGAAACGTCCGTGATCTTGACATTCGTGTTTTCAAATCCTTGTCCAAATCGGATGATCCCATTGTCGGGCAGCTCATCCTTATAGCACGGCGAAGTCCAACCATCGGAGAAGGAGAAAATCAGCTTTAGGGCTTCCATTTCGCGAGGTAGATTCTGGTTGTCAGTCCCAAGTTATGCTTCTTTTCTTTAGGACGAAAAGAAAGGAATTGAAAAGAGTCCGAACTCATTCTTGTTCATGTATTTATAAGAAGGAATCATTTATTAAAAGAATCACTTATTAGAGGGTTTGTTTATTCAGAACGTAATGTTCAAAGGTGTAGAGAAGGTAAGGAATCCGAATCGGAGTTGGAAAGGAAAAGAAAGTCTTATGCAAGACTTCTCTACTCAAAGGATCACTCCTAAACTAACACCTATCGGGGTCCACCCCACCTCGTAAATGAGGTAAAGGATCTCGGAACCTCTCTCGTTTAGGGGTGTCTAAACAGTGGCTCCTAAATCCGAGAGAATGTTGGCTATACTTGTTCAAGGTAGAAATGAACATAGTATTCCAACGGAAAGAAGGGTAGTTTGACCCATTAAGGACATGGATACACTACCGATTTTTGAAAGCAGAATTATCTGATTATAATGGAGAGAGGAATTCACCCCAGCGGAGTCGCCAGAAGTTGTCGGCATATTTTTAGGTTGTGTGTTTTATTTTGAAAAGGGGGTCACCTAACAGAAGTTGTCGGCGAATTTTTAATTTAATTTAAATAAATAATTTTGAAAAGTAGTATTTGATTTTGAAAATAATTTTAAATTTGAAGGTTTTAAGATATGAGATTAAACCGATCTCACATCCCAAATAGTTTATATAAACGAGCACCGCACCACAAACCGTGTATCTATCCCTAAGGATAGACACACCGCTCGACGGTGGGGCTCGATTAAATAAACTAGAAGATTTGTGACATCCGTTTGGTCTGCGAACCAATTTTATAAGCCGACAAATTCCCCTGCTTAATATAAAAGCATTAAACAGGGTTTATATTACCTGGGTTCTTTTAAAATTCACTATAAGGGCAAGCCCCTATAGTTAATTACATCTTAAGTGATGGGAATCACCTAAGAAAAACTCTTGATAATAATCAATAATTCTGCTATCAAGAATTTCAAAATTTAAGTTTTCAAAGGATTGAATTTTGGAATTTCAATAGGGAATGGATCAAGTTTGGAACATTTTGTTTTGGGAATTCAAAGGAAGAAAAGTAGGAGAAATCACAGATTCAAAGTGAAATTCGGTGACTTCCCGACTATCCTATTGTTTGGCTTGGATTTAGGAAAAGTCCTATTGTTATTTAACATTTCAGTCTTGCCAATTTTAATTAATTAGGGCTTATATTTATATGATAGAATCATACAAACAGACTTCGAAGATGTGAGGGTTTATGTCGTATCAGATGACTACCTCGGAATCCTAAGACCGGTTAGGGCTTAATTTGCAATGCAAATGCCTAACGAAGAGTTGAGGATTTATGTTGCACTAGGCAAACGACCTCGAAGTCCTATGGCTTTGTTATTTAATTCTAGGAAAGTTTTATTAAGTAGACTCGGTTTCTGCGATGACGATGGCCGTGCCGCCCACCATGCTCCGAGCTCCTTGTTGTTGCAGAGGTTCAATTTTAGAAGTCATAAATCGGGGATGAGAAAAGTGTTTTGGTTTAGAGAAAATCTTAATTTCCAAGTGTTTTTAATACTTTAATTAAAACAAATCTTAAAGTTGATTATAACGACACCGGTTAAGATCCCACGGTTCCATCCTTCCGGCATCATTATTTTTATCGGATTCACTTAGTCCAAATGAATTTGCTAAACTCAACCGAATGAGTTCCACACTTTCATTTAGACCGTGGGAAATCCCGTTAGCAACACGTAGGTTACATCATCCGAGGTATTCCCGATCATCCAACGGACGTTTTAATTTAATTGTAATTGTAGTTTTGTGTTCTCGTTTGTGATTAAATTTTGAGTTGTTTTATATTTTGAAATGTTGTGGCGGTGAATTTTATCTTGCAATGACTTTTAACTTAGTTTTGGTTTCGGTTTTAGGACTATCCTAAAGGTGTGGGTTTTCATGCAACGAGTTGTTTATCATGCAAGAAAAGTAAGTGTGATGCGATTAATGAAATTGCAATAATGTAAATTGCAAGAAAGTAAATTGCAATAACATAACAACTGTACTCGGAGGGTCTTCCCGTCATCCCAAGCTGCACTTAAAACACAATTAGAATATTTAAGCAAGTTCCTAGGTAAAGCTAAGGGAAGGGTTATGGTTTTCTACCAAATTCCTAATCCTATAGCTAGTCATTTCCTATGACGTCTAGGTTCCTTGTGTTTTGGTTTCGAAGACGATTTTCTTCATCAAAGAACAATTAAATTCAATTGTTCTTATAAACATCCTATCATATTGAGAAAGTGTTTAAGAAGAATCTTAAACATCTTTTCAATATTGCTAGAATTGTTTTAAGTCCAAATGAATTTAATTCTACAAATGAATTAATCGTCCAAGAATCTCAAGTATTGTTATCTTGCTCAGTGAACTAGGACATTTGAATATCCTATAGGTGAAGTAACATTTCATTTAATATTCTGTTTAGGAGTTATGATAACTAAAGCTTTTGAAGGTAAATTGGTGTTCAAATGGTTTGTGATTTAGTTTAATTTCCATTAATGGGTTTAAATTTGGAATAGTTGTTCAAGTTATTTTAGATTTATTTTGAATTCTTTATGCCTTTGGGGATGTTATATTTAATTCAACTTAATTTAATTTAATTTAATTTAATTGAGTTTTAATTCTATTTAATTCTATTTAATTCAATTTAGTTTGATTTGATGTTAATTTAGTTTGATTTGATTTAATTTTAATTTGATTTGATTTAATTTAATTTGACTTAATTTAATTTAATTTAATTTAATCTTTAATTTAATTTAATTTAATTTAATTTGATTTTATTTATTTATTTAGTTTAATTTAATTTAATTTAATTTAATTTAATTTAATTTAATTTAATTTAATTCATTTAATTTAATTTAATTTGTTTATTTAATTTAATTTAATTTAATTTAATTTAATTCAACTTTTAATTTTAATTTAATTTAATTTAATTTAATCCAATTTAATTTACTTAATTTAATTTAATTTATAATTTAATTTTATTTTTTAATTTTAATTGAAATTTTTAAAAGAGTTTAATAATTTAATTTTAGTTTAATGATTAAGTCTTTTAATGTTTTGAATTTGAGTTATCATTTTAATTAAGAATTGAATATTAATGAGATAATTAATTTAGGGATTTTTAAATTAAAGAATAAATCTCTTCCTAATAATATCCCTATTTTAATAATTCCAATTTTATTATTCTTCCAAATTTAATCAACTATTTAATTAAGGTTTAATCATTTTAAATTGCTTAATGGGTTTCTACCCTTTAATCATTTAAATTTCAATCATCCAAATCAGATTAAGATCAAATATTTTACTTCTTAATTAATTTTTTTTTATTAAACCTAAAGTTTTAATTAAGGATTAAAAAATTTAATTACCACTTTACCCTTTAAGCTTAATAATTTCATAACTCACTAAATTGAACTCAAATGAACTTGAAATTTCTATGTGACTTCACTCATATGTCAATAAAGACATGAGAGAAGAAAATGTGATTTTTCTGTATTTAATTTATTTATATAATTATTTTTGGTGAAAAAAAGAGATTTCCAAGGAAAATTTAATAACATGACCAAGGGAAAGTTTCTGTCCTTAAGAAAATTAGGGGACATTCCTAATGACCAGAGAACCACTTGGACCAATTTTGTTGATTTTTTGAATTATATTATTTTTATTATAATTATTTTAAGTTTTGGAGTGTTAATTAATTTAAAAATAAAATAAATGTTGAAAAATGAATTTTATATTTTTCAAAAATCTCTCTGATATCAAGGAAATCAGAGAATCAAATTTTACAATTTTTTGATTTTTCTATGATTTATTATAATTATTTTAGTGAAAATGCTAGAAAATACATTTTTTTAATTTTAAAATTACCCTAGAGCTTTAAAATTTAATATCTCACTAAATAGACCTAAGAAAAATATGGGGTTTGTTCCTAAGTGATTAAAATTCAAAATGTGACATTTTGGTGAATTTTATTATTTTTGTGATTTTTATTATTTTTTAATTATTAAAATATTAAAATAATATTAAAAATCAACTTTTTTAGAAAATTGAAATTTTAATTTTCTTATATTTCCCTGATATCGAGAGGCTCCAAAACCAATTTGGTGAATTTTTAAAAAGTATTTTGAAAGTTATGAATTTTTAAAGTTTAAAATGACTAAATGGCTTAATCAACCCAATTAGTAGAGGCTAACCAAGTCCAATCGACCTCAAATTTTTATGGTGGGTTCCTCTGATCCTAAAGGTCAGTGGAGAATAGATTTCAAGTCAATTTGATGCATGGTTAGCTCTAATTAATTAGAGATCCATTTTGGGTGTTTAAGCCAATTAGGGTTGTTTTAAATGAACTAACTCAAAACCTATTTTTCCTAGTGTCCTCTGGTCATAAGGAACATCACCAAATTTTCCTAGAATTTATTTCACAACATGCTATTTATTGGAATTAAAATACTCAAAACAGAAACATGAATTTGAAATATCAATAACTTTTCATAGGGATGACCTCTGACTTTGGAAAATTCAGGGAATGTTCCCAAATTCAGAGGCTTCAAAAGCCCTATGGTCTCATGCCATGGTGAATTGTATACATGCATGGAGAATTAAAAATAGGCAGAGAGTAAATAAATTATTAAAATAAAATACTTGATGAAATTAAATAATTTCTTTTCCACATTATTCTCCTATGTTCACTGAGCAAGAGGGTATTTTTATTTTATTTTTCTGATTTTTCTACACAAAGTTATGAATTTTTGAAGTTTAGGGAATTAAATAAATCAGAAAAATCCCTAATTTTCTATTTATCCACGCGGCGCCGCGTCATCCTCGGCGTCTCCGAACGCACACGCGTCGCGCTCCCATTCGACGCCGCCATCTGAGTCAGCAGCCCGGGCCCCGCGATTCTCGTACCGTCTCCTGATCTGACGCCATCTGAGCCGTCCGTCCGCGCGTGTATTGAATGGACGGCATCCGTTCATCGTCCCCGAGCGTCCTCACCCGAGAGCCGTCCACACTAAATCCCTAAGATCTCACTCGATACTCAATGGATTTTCATGTTCTTATGCTCTATGGATTCGTCTTGAGAAGACGAACACATCTATACGGTTTATTTGGGATGAAATTTACGCAATAAAAATGGAGAATGTTCAGAAGCTCGGGAAGAAGAGTGAGACCATACCTTTGCTCAGAGAAGTGTGGCTTCGATCCGAGAGTTGTTGTATCTTCGATTGGATCCCGACAAGCTCCGGATGAAGTCTCCCGGTCCGGTGAATTGCCTAGGTGGGATTTCGACCACGTCCGATCACAAAGCTTGGAGGCCGGAGCAATCGGGTGGCTCGGAGATGAGGCTTTTGTCGGTGGACACCTTCCCTCGGTCCGGTGAAGGTGTAGAACCAATCAATTTGGGGATTGGCTCACTCGTGGAGAAGTGTCCCGGTTTTGGGCCTAGATTTCAACTCCGAAATCGAGCTCACAGAGAAGAAATGGCAGGGGGATCTCAGTGGGGATCTAGTGCTCGTGTATGGGGAGGAGTCCGGAACAATTTTGGCGGAGTTTCCTTAAGGTTTGTTTCAAAGCACCTCTCATGGCCGAGAGGGGTGGTGTTTAAATCAGGAGAGGGTGGAGGGCCTCCTGCGGAGAGTTAGGGCTTGGGATCAGCTGCTCTTGGCAAGAGAAGAACAGCTCCAATGGCCACTGGGGATGGGGCAGCTCAGCAGGTGAGAATTCCAAGTTGGGCTCACATGTGAGCTCTCGGCCATGGTGTTTTCCGGCGGCCTGGTGGCCGGCCGGCTAGGCATGGGTCACCCTCAAGGTCAGGTGGGTCAGGGGTTGAATTTGGTGAAGTCAATTGGAGTTTGACATGTGTAAAAAAGCTTGATTAAAATGGAATGGGGGAGAGTGTATTTTGAGCTCATTTTGGTCAACTCATGCAAATGGGTTTGGTTCACCCTCCCATGACTCGGTGTGGTCCGAGAGAAAGTCATTTGGTTCAGACTTGATTGGAGTGGTGAAGTCTCCATCCATGGTAGAGGTGGCTAAGCATGGTTTAGAGTGTGACATGAATATGGTTAAAAGGGCTTAATGAAGGATTAGGAAAGAATCCCCTCTTCTTGCCATTAATGGCTTGGTGAGGTGGAAAGTGGTCTCCATGGCTTCCATGTGGCTTGTACATGGCTCAATGGCTCACATTTGGCTTGGAAAAAGTTTGGTCAATTTCATGAAAATGGGTTTTAAGAATTTTGGATATTTTGGTGAAAATTTGGATGAAGCTTCATTTAGAATTATTTGATCATTGGTTTATGACTTAGGGATGATTTTAATTGAATGGATGATGTAGAGAAATATCATGTGGGCTTTGGGACCAATTTTGGGCCTTTTTGAAATGGTTTTAGATGGGCTTTTAAGATGGTTTAAGAAATGGGCCTTTTGAATTTTAAAATGGATTTTGGGATGAAATTTTGTAAAGAGGTTGGGCCAAATAATTTTTGGGTTTAGCTCATGGATGTATCATGAGTGACTTGAAGCAAATTGGGAGTGATTTGGGTTTGAATTGGTTGAATTTGGGTTCTTTTGGTGAATGGGCCAATATAGGTCCAAGTGGGCCAAGTTGGGCCAATGTTGGGCTAGGGTTGAAATTGATGTAAAATTATTGTTGAGAAATTTTTATGGGAGTGTTTCAAGGAGGTTTTGACTTTGGTTGGGCTTTGATTTTGGGGTTTGGGCTCATTTGGGTTAGGTTTGGGTTTAGGTCAAAAATGGGCCTTTTAGCTTTGGGTTGAATTTGAGTGGGGTTTGGGTCTAAATTTTGGGCAAATCATGTTAGTGTTTTGCTTGTGGGGATGCTAAGGAAGATTTAGAAAAGATTTGGGGTTAATTGGAGTTGAATTGGGTGAGTTTGGGTTAGGTTTGGGTCATGGGTCCAAATCGGGCTTTAAGGCCAAAAGTGAAATTGGATCCAAATGTCAATCAAATTGGACTTGGATTTGGTCTAGATTGGTGTTGGGAATGTTGAATTGAAGTTTAGAATTGAATTGGACCAAAATTTGGGTCAATTGGACAGGTTTGGCTTGACATTGGGTTCAGTTTGGGTTAAAATGGGTCAAATTGGGGGTTTTGACAAAAGTGGGGTAAATTGACAAAATTGGCCCATGGTGTAGTTGGACAAAATGAAATTGGGAATATTTGGGATTTTCTGGAATTTTCTGGGAGTTTTCTGAATTTTTGAATTTTTTGGGTCAAGAGGGGTATTTTGGGTATTTGGAGGTATTTTTGGAATTTTTGGTATTTTTGGGTATGGATGATCAATTTGAGTGATTTGAAAATGCTTGGGATTGATTTTGAGGAATTTTGGGTAATTTGGAAATTTTGGAGGATTTCAATGGTTTTGGGTAGGCTAGGCAGGTGTAAGGTCCCGGGGTCAAAAATTGAAAATTTGGAAAATTGAAGATTGGGTGAATATAAGTGGAATGAAATCATTTTGGTTGAGCCATGAAGTCATATCAAGCCCACATTAGCCATGAAGGGACTCATTTGAGGCATTCACTATGTTGTTCATAACCCTCTTAGCCATGGGCTTAGGGGTTAAGGACCATCCATGTGAATCACCTACATGAGTCAGGAGGTCAAGTTAGGTATGGGTGTGGTTTTAGGAGGTGTGTGAAAGTGTAGTGTATAAATGTGGTGTGTGTGTAAGTCAGCCCCTTCACCAGACCAGGCCACCCAGGGCAGTCCTAAGGCCAAAGAGTCCTATAGGAACTCATCCTTTAAACATCCACATTTGATTTCAACCCTCTAGGTGATTAGGGGTCTACGATCAAGTTTGTGGAGTTTGCAGGGAGTTAAGAAGTGGTTTGAAATTCTAGAAGGTGGGTCCCAATTCTAGTCCTCTAAGACAGTCAAAGGAAAAGCGTAAGGCTAGATCCTAAGTACTAAAAAGAAGAAGAGAAGGCCTCATCAAAAATGAGGTCAACAAAACATCTTTAAACTAAACTCAACATTTATTTGGCATGGCCCTTTGCAAATTTTTTTCATCTAAAAGCCCATTGCTAAACATAAAGGCCAACTCCATTAAACCTTCCTAAAAGCCCACTCCTACCAAATTCATATGCCCAAACCCATCCTAAACCCCACATTACAATCACATCTCATCCCCACTTAATTGATATCATTCCCTAAGTGCTAAAACCATCATGAAAATCAAACCAAAAATGGTATTATGCCAAATCCCATTAAATAACCCCTAATTTCCAAAAATTCCTAAAGCCCTTTCCATGAAAGTTGACCAAGCTCTTGCCAAGCCATATGTGAGCTAAAGACAAGCCATGTACAAGCCATATGAAGCCATGCGATGTTTGACATGTGACCATACCCAAAGTAGCAAAAGGAGGGCCCCCTTTCTTAAACCTTCATTAAGCTTTTTAACCCCTTCCATGTTACACACTAAACCAAGATTAGCCACATCACTTTAGATGGGGACTTCACCACCCTTTTCTAGCTTATGCAAATGATCCTCCCTCAGCCCAAATCAGCCATGGGGAGGTGAACCTAACCCAAAACCATGGCTTGGACCAAATCAAGCCAAAATGGCCTCTCCCCCATGCCATTTTAATCCAAGCTCTTTACACATGGCATTGGCCAATTGCTTGCACAAACCTCCAGCCCTGACTCACCTGAACCTGAGGGTAACCCATGCCTGCCGACCAGCCGCTTGGATCGCCGGAAAACACCATGGCCGAGACCTTGGGAGGAGCCAAATTTTGGAATCCCACCTTGCTGAGCTGTCTCACTCCAAATGGCCATAGCAGCTGTTCTTCTCCTCACCAGAGCAGCTGATCCCAACCCTTAAACCCCCTGGGAGGCCCTCCAGCCTCTCCTATTTAAACACCCCCTCCTCTCGGCCAAAAAAAAGTGCTGAACCAAAACTTACTAAAACCCTGCCAAAATCATCCCAGACCACTCTCTACACATAGAGAACATGATCCCCACTGAAATCCCCCTGCCATTTCCTCTCTGTGAGCTCAATTTCAGAGTTGAAATCCAAGCCCAAAACCAGGACACTTCACTACAGTGAGTCAATCCTCAAATTGATTGACTCTACACCTTCACCAGACCAAGAAGAGAAGTTTCCCAGCAAAAGCCCCCTCACCAGGCCAACCATTGCTTCCAGCCTCCAAGCTTTGTGATCGGCTGTGGTCACTTTTGTACCTAGGCAATTCACCAGGCCAAGGGACTTCATCTGGAACTTGCTTGGACCCAATCAAAGGTGACACAACCCTCAGATTGAAGCCACACTTCTCTGAGCTAAGGTATAAGCTAACTCTTTATCCCGAGCTTCTGGAGATTCTCCATTTCAAATGCCTTAATTTCAATGCATGATCACTGTATAGATGTATACGTCTCTTCAAGACGAATCCATAGAGCACAAGAACACAAAAATCTGTTAAGTATTGAGTGAGATATTAAGGATTTAGTGTGGACGGTTCTCAGGCTAGGAGGCTTGAGGACGATGAACGGATGCCGTCCATTTGATACACGCGTGGGTGGACGATCCAGATTGAGCCATATGAGGAGACGAAACGAGACAGCAGGCCCCTGGAGAGCTGAGTCAGATGGCGGCGCCGAATCCGAGCGCGCCGCGTGGCCTTTCGGAGCTGCCGAGGATGGCGTGGCGTCGCGTGGATAAGTAGGAAAATAGACTATTTTTCTATTTATTTAATTACCAGAACTTCAAAAATTCATAACTTTGTGTAGAAAAATCCTAAAAATAAAATAAAAATACTCTTTTGCTCAATGAACAGAGGAGAATAATGTGGAAAAGAAATCAAGTAATTTCATTAAGTATTTTATTTTTAATGATTTATTTACTCTCTGGACTATTTTAATTCTCCATGCATGTAAACAATTCACCATAGCATGAGACGATAGGGCTTTTGAAGCCTCTGAACTTGGGAACATTCCCTGAATTTTCCAAGGTCAGAGGCCATCCCTATGAGAAGTTATTAATTTTTCAAGTTCATGTTACTGTTTTGAGTATTTTAATTTCAATAATTACCATGTTGAGAAATAAATTCTAGGAAAATTTGGTGATGTTTCTTGTGACCAGAGAGACCTAGGAAAGATAAGTTTTGAGTTAATTCATTTTGAAAAACCCTAATTGGCCTAAATACCCAAAATTGAACTTTAATTAATTAGGATTAACCATCCATCAAATTAACTTAAAAACAATTCTCCACTGTCCACTAGGGATAGGAGAACACCACATAAAAAATTGAAACCAATTGGACTTGATTAACCCCACCAAATGGGTTGATTAAGCCTCTTAAGCAAAAATGGGTAAATTAAACTTTAAAAATTCATAACTCACAAAATACTTTTCAAAAATTCACAAAAATGGTTTTGGAGCTTCTCTGATATTAGAGGAACTTAGGAAAATTAAAATTGTAATTTTCTAAAAAAGTTGATTTTTATCATTATTTTAATATTTTTAATAATTAAAAAATAATAAAAATCATAAAAATATTAAAAATCACCAAAATGTCACATTTTGAATTCTAATCATTTAGGAACAAACCAAATATTTTTCTTAAGTCCCTAGGTAAGATATTAAATTTTAAAGGCTTAATGTAATTTTTTAATATTAAAAAAATATATTTTCCAACCTTTTCACTAAAATAAATCTAATAAATCAACGAAAAATGAAAAAAAATATAAAATCTATTTCTTTGAACTCCTTAAGGTCAGAGAGATTTAATAAAAATATAAAATCCATTTTTCAACTTTAATTTTATTTTAAAATTAATTAATGCTCCAAAAATCAGAATAATTCTAATAAATAAAATATAATTAAAAAAATCACCAAAATTGGTCCAAATTTCCTCTCGGTATTTAGGAATATCCCATAATTTTTTTAAGGATAGACACATTTCCTTGGTCATGTTATTGAATTTTCCTTGAAAATCCCTATTTTCCATTAAAAATAATTACATAAATAAACTAAATACAGAAAATCACATTTTCTCCTCTAATGTCTTAACTGACATGTAAGTGAGGTCACATAAAAATTTCAAGTTTATTTGAGCTTAATTTAGTGAGTTATAGGATTATTAAGCTTGAAGGGCAAAATAGTAATTAAAATTTTCAACCTTTAATTAAAATTTTAGGATTAATCAAAAAGGGGAGGGTAAAATATTTGATTTAAACTCATTTTAGATGATTGAAACTTAAATGGTTAAGGGTAGAAACCCACCAATCATTTTAAGATTAATTAAAGTAAACATTAATTAATTAATTAATTAAATTTGGAAGATTAATGGAAAATTGAAATTATTAAAGTAGGGATATTATTTAAGAAGATATTTATTCTTTAATTTAAAAGTCTCTAAATAAATCACTTCAATAATACTTATAAAGAAAATTAAATGAATAATCTAAATTAAATTAAAATTGAAATTAAATTAAAATAAAATAAAATTAAATTGAATTAAATTAAATTAAATTAAAATGAAATTAAATTGAATTAAATTAAAATTAAATTAAAATTAAATTAAATTAAATTAAATTAAATTAAATTAAATAAAAATTAAATGAAATTGAATTACATTAAATTAAAATCATTTAATAACAAACTTAAATGAAATCATTAAGAATTAAATCTAAAATGACTCGAACACTATTCCAAACTTAAACTAATTTTTTATAATTAAAGTCAAAATTGAAATTAAATCATTAAGTTTAAATCATCAAAATATTTAATAATTTGATTTGCCCTTTTTAAGCTCTTATTATTATAACTCTTAAATGAGGTATCAAGTGAAGTGTTATCTCACTTATAGGATATTCAAATGTCCTAGTTCACTGAGCAAAAGAACAAAACTTAAACTCCCGGATGATTAATTCCCTTGTATAATTAAATTCTCTTGGACTTAAAACAATCCTAGAGGTATTGAAAAGATGTTTAAGACTCGTCTTAAGCACTTCCTCAGTATGATAGGATGTTTATAAGAATAATTGAACTTAATTGTTCTTTGATGAAGAAAATCGTCCTTAAACCAAAACACAAGAACCTAGACATCATAGGAGATGACTAGCTATAGGATTAGGACTTTGGTAGACAACCAAAAATCTTTCCCTTAGCTTTACCTAGGTACTTGTTGGAATATTTAAATGCCTTAACATGTGTTTTAAGTGCATCTTGGGATGACGGGAAGACCCTCCAGGTACGCTTTTATTTTGTTGCAATTTACTTTATTGCAATTTACTTATGTGTACTGACTTTATTGCAATTTACTTACATGCACTGCACTTTACTTTCCTTGCATGATAAACAACTATTGCATGAAAACCAAAACCTTTAGGATAGTCCCTGAACTGAAACCAAAACTAAATTAAAAGTCATTACAAGATAAAAATCACCGCCACAACATTTCAAAATATAAAACAACTCAAAATTTAATCACAAACAGAACACAAAACTATAATTGCAACTAAATTAAAACATCTCGTTGAATGATCGGGAATACCTCGGATGATGTAACCCACGTGTTGCTAACGGGATTTCCCACGGTCTAAATGAAAGTGTGGAACTCATTCAGTTGAGTTTAGCAAATTCATCTGGACTAAGTGAATTCAATGAAAATAACGGTGTCGGGATGACAGAACCGTGGGATCTTAATCGGTTCTGTTTAAACAACTTTAAGATTTGTTTTAATTAAAATATTAAAAACACTTGGATTTTATGATTTTTTCTAAACCAAAACACTTCTCTCATCTCCTGATTTATGACTTCTAAAACTAAACCTCTGCAACAACAAGGAGCTCGGAGCATGGTGGGCAGCACGGCCATCGTCATTAGCAAAACTTGGATTTAAATCAACTAAACTTTCTTAGAATTAAATAACCAAGCCATAGGACTTCGAGGTGGTTTGCCTAGTGCAACATAAATCCTCATCTCTTCGTTAGGCATTTGCATGATCATGTTATGTAAACCGGTCTTAGGACTCCGAGGTAGTCGTTTGGTACGACATAAACCCTCACTTCTTCTAGGCTGATAGTATGATTATGTCATATAAATATAAGTCCTAATTAACTGAAATTGACAAGATTGAAATATCAAATAATATTAGGATCATCTTAAAACCGAGCCAAACAATAGGATAGTTTGGGAAGTTGCCAAGATTCTTCTTGGATCCTCAGCTTCTCCTACTTCTCTTCCTCTGGATCCTCAAAAATAAATTGTTTCAAATTTTGAGTCATTCCCTTTTGAATTTCCAAAATCCAATCATTTGAAAACCTCAAACTTTGAAATTCTTAAGAGCAAAACCACTGATCATTATCGAGAGTTTTCTTAAATGATTCCCATCATTTAAGATGTAATTAACTATAGGGGCTTGCCCTTATAGGGAACTTTAAGAACCCAGGTAATATAAACCCTGCTTAATTCAATTATATTAAGCAGGGGAATTTGTCGGCTTATAAAATTGGTTCGCAGACCAAACGGATGTCACAAATCTCCTAGTTTATTTAACCGGGCCCCATCATCAAGCAGTGTCTATTCCTCGGGATAGATACACGGTTTGTGATGCGGTGCTCGTTTATATAAACTATTTGGGATGTGAGATCGGTTTGATTTCATATCTTAAAATTAATTTCAAAATCAAATACTACTTTCTAAACCATATATACATATTTAAATTAAATTTAAAATCTAAAATTCGCCGACAATTTCTGTTAGGTGACCCCTTTTCAAAATAAAACACATAACCTAAAAATATGCCGACAACTTCTGGCGACTCCGCTGGGGACTAGTTCCTCTCTCCATTTTGATCAGATGGCTTTCCTTTCATAAATCGGTAGTGAGCCCGTGCCTCTAGTGGACCAAACTACCATTCTTCCATTGGAATACCCCGTTCATTTCTGTCTTGAACGAGTATAACCAACTCCTCTCGGATTTAGGAGCCACTGTTTGGACACCACTAAACAGAGAGGTTCTGAGATCCTTTTACCTCTTTTCTGAGGTGGGGTGGACCCCCAATAGGTCTTAGTTTAGGAGCGATCCTTCGAGTCGAGAAATCTTGCATAAGACTTTCTCTTCCTTTCCAATTCTGAATCGGATTCCTTACCTTCTCTACACCTTTGAACATTTTGTTCCTAATAAACAAGCCCTCTAATGAATGACTCTTTTAACAAATAACTCCTTTTTATAAATACATGAATAAAAATGTGTTCAGAATTTTTTCGATTCCTTTCTTTTCGTCTTGATGAGAATAAGTATGACTTGGGACTGACAATCAGAATCTACCTTGCAGAAAATGTCTGCCCCAAAGCTGATTTTCACCTTCACCAATGGACTAGACTTCGCTGTTTACATGGATGAGCTGCCCGACAATGGGATCATCTGTTTTGGGCAAGGATTCGAGAACACAAATGTCAAGATCACTGACGTTACCCTTTTCACACTTACAGACAAAGTGCCTGAAACTGAAAGACCTTTGATCGAGTTCAACCTCAAGTCAACTCAAGAGTTCCCCCCCCTACAAAGGGTTCCAACTGAGAGGAATACTACTGTCCATAGGAGGACTGTTATCTCTACCCCACTGGTCTAGTCGTCTTTGCACCTGCCCCGGCTTCCGCCAAATTGAAGGGGAAGGAAATTTAGATTTGTAACGAGAATGTTACCGTGGAGGGTACAGATCTCCGTGTGAGACCTTCTGTTTTCGAAATTGGGTCCAGCTCAAGGGTTCCACCCCTAACACGGACTCAGAGAAGAAACAGAGGTAGAAATATTGCCAGAAAGGCCATAGCTGCTGAAGTTGCTTTCTTGGAAGAAATCCCTGAGTAAACACCACTACCTGAGTACATACCATTGCCTGAGTATACACCGCTTTTGGAAGGAAGTAGATTCCATCCCCTCTCCGCCACGGCTGACGAGGAAAATGTCCGCAAGATTGTTTCTACATTACCTCGACCCGCATACTATAGCAACAACCGAAAGAAAAGGGCTAGGATTACACCATTTGCCCGACTACAGACTGTGATAGAGAAGTTAGCAAAGAAAGAGAGATGTCCTATATCAGAGATCTTAAGAAGAATAGGGCGGGTGCCAGCCAAGTCCAGTCTTGGGCCACGAGTAGAACCCGTTAACGCCACAGTAAAGCTGAATAAAAGATGAAGGCTAGTCCACCTGTTGTTGTTTCAGGTTTATAGATCAGGGAGGATACCACCTTCCAGCATTCAGCCGACAGACCATCCAGTCCTCGGCCTTCTGCTGCTAGAAGGATGGTATGGCGTCCTACTACTGGTTAATTAAGACCGAAACAACGACCAGAAAAGGAAAGTCTCGTCAGGAGACTCGAGTCCGAAGAAAGCGCCACTGCAATGAAGGGGACTCCCAAGAAGGAAACCCAACGGTCATCGCATGATAACTGCGAAACCACAAGAAAAAGACCATTGGAAGACGCTATGGAAAAGCTAAGAACTGACATTCAAGGATTAGCAAGAGAAAGAGATGAAAAGTTTGGAGATGAAGTTGACTCGTCGAAGTTCATGGATGACGAATATGTGGAGATCAACATGGTTGAGACACGAGCATCGTCAGCTTCGCAAGGTGCCCTGACAGATGCGGAGAGAGATGAACCGGAAGCATTAAGAGCACAAATTTGAGAAAAAGATGATACAATCTCTCAAATGGCAAAAAGGATGGAAGAGATGGCTGCAGCCTCTAGCCACTCTTCGCAGTCGAGTTCAACGCCCAAGAGAAATGCCTCCAGAAGTTATTCATATTACAGAAGGGGGAAAAGAGATTACATCCGTTAACGAAGACTATCAGCTGAAGAAAGATTCTACCAGCATATGATTCCAGAGAAGGACATCAAGAACATGGTGGAACAGCAGGTGCGAGAAGCCTTAGCACAGTCTAAGAGTGGAGCATCTATTCAGATAGGTAGACCGTACCCTGAGGAATTTGATGCATTACAATACCCAAAAGGCTTCGTACCACCTCTGTTCAAGACTTTTGATGGTACCGGAAACCCTCGACAGCATGTTGCACATTTTCGCGCTAGTTGTTGCAATGCCGGTGGAAGTGACGCCTTACTCTTCCGATAATTCGTCAGCAGCCTGTCAGGGATCGCCTTCGATTGGTATGCAGAGTTACCGAATGGTTCGGTAAAAACATTTTCAGAATTGGAAAACCTCTTCGTGAAACAGTTTGTCGGAGCTCAGCACCATATCACCATCGGTGACTTAGTCGTGGAGAAACAGAAGCCGAATAAAACTTTAGTGGACTACATACTTCGATGGAGAAATCTAAGCATGAAGTGTGAGCCACGCAGACAAGAGCAAAGATACAGTCGGTATCTTGCTTAAAAGCATTAACGGCCCGATAGCACTTCTCCTTAAGGGATTTACGATTAAGACTTTCGAGAAGTTGTTAAGCAAGGCCGGAAGTTTGCAAGAGGAAGCGAAACAACTAAGTTTCGTCAACAAAACAGACAAACAGAAGCCTGTGAAGTCATTTGAAAAGAAATCTAGGATCGTTGCGGTAGTCGATAAGGGCAAGCGACTAATGCAAATACAACTGAGTAACAAGCAACCTACTATCAACAACCTCAGCAGAACTACCAATAACCTCAACCGGGTTATCAGCCAACCCAACAATATGAGCAATCGCCTCGCCCACAGTGCACATTAAAGGAGCTTATAAATAGAGAATATCCATTCAAGAATGAGGCAGTGCCAAAGATGTTCCGCAGTTTGATGAAGACTTTGGATTTTCGACCGCCGAACTCAGAAGCCGAAGAAGTCAACAAGAAAGACCATCCCAACTACTGCCCTTACCACCGGATGCTTGGACATAAGATAGAGGATTGCATCACCTTCAAAAGTTGGCTTGACAACAATCTCCGAAAAGGGAACATAACGATCCCAAAGGAATACATGAAAAAACCCCAGAAAGGAGGTTTTTTCAATGTTATTTCAACGGATCCCATTGTTCCGATAGACCGTTACACGACCGATGATGGATGGAGTACCGCTTGGACGACATCATTGAAGAAAATTTTGGATCGCATCCAAACCGCTTTGGCGCGTGCTTCAACTCAGAGTTTGAAACCTGTCAAGCCGGCGCTATTTCTTGCAATTGAAGAACAGCCCCAGAAAGAAAAGATCATAGAAAAGAAGGAGATCTTAGAAGAAGAAAGGACTGAGGCTCCTAAGGCTAGACTAGGGGCTGCTTATTCTAGGATGGTTGTTTCCGATTCGGGGGAAAAATTCCTCTAACCTCTGACTCTGTATGATTATTTGCTCGCTCCGGCGGGATCTTATAATGATAAGAGTTATGGCGTTGGCAACGTTTTGACTGTTTCTAACGAATACGTAACTAACGACAACCAATCTAATCCGGATCCCGATTTCGATACCAATAACAATTCTCAAATCATACACAACGTCGACAATCACGATGACGAAGAAGACATTCATCAAGAAGGCTACGAAAGTTCAATAAGTAATGAATCTATTTGTGAATTCCAAGGAACTCCAATCACCATAGAGTTAGAGCTTTCAGATTTCGAAGCGATTCAAGAAGAACCTGCCATGCCAATTCAAAAGGAGACACCTGTAAACTCAGTACCAGATTCAGAAGAAATCACAGAAGTCAATTTAAGGAGCGGAAGGGTTCTACCTCCGAGAATGGGTCCAAAAGACAAAGGAAGGAAAGCAAGTGGTTGTTAAAAAAGAATCAACCCCAGCAGAAGAATTGTCCATTCGTGAAGAAACTGAGACACATGGTAACAAAGTGGACTATAACGTGCTAGCCCATCTTAGGAAACTACTGTGCCAAACTGAGCATCTACGACGCTCTCATCTTATCAAAAGAGATGAGGGAAGCCCTAATCAAGGCCTTACTTGATCCAGAGATTTGTTTAGCTCAGATGGCCGGAGATTCCTTATACGAGGTTTGCTCGTTAAAGGAATAGCGAGGTGTTACCTTCACGGACAGTGATCTACTACTTGGGAGAGCCGATCACAACCGACCATTGTACATTTCAGTTAGAATCGGAAAATTTATGCTCTCCAAAGTATTGGTGGATCCAGGAGCATCGATCAACATAATGAATCTTCGGACGCTAGCATACTTGGAAATTGATGCTCGTGAGCTTGAAGCGAACAAGATGTTACTAAGAGGATTCAACCAGAAAGGAGAGAGAGCCCTTGCATCAATAACACTGTTGATGAAGACCGGAGACTTGGCAAAGACAACCGCAAAATTCCACATAATTGACTCTGAGACATCGTTCAACGCTCTACTGGGCCGGCGTGGATCCAAGAAAATCGGATGGTACCATCGTCTCTGCATCAATGCATAAAATACTACGAAGGAGGAGAACAGTGCATTAAAGGTGATTTGCATCCTTTCTCCGTACATGATATTGAAATCCATGAAGATGCAACTTATTACGCACCTCCGAAGAAAACAATCTTCTCCAGAAACACCGTGCCAAATGAAGCAAAAGAAATTCGAGACAATGAAGAACCTGAAGTTCTAGTCTAACAGTCACCCACCACTCCCTTACGGCGAGATGGTGAATGTTTCTCCAGAACTCGCATCCGAGGTCGAGGCCGGGGATGAGGTCGTGGAAGAGACACTGGGACAGTTGGACAGAAAAAGCCGATGATCAACGTAGATTGGGAGAAGAGCTCTGAGGAAGAAGAGCGAGTCAAGAAAGAAGTAGCTACAATAAACCGGAAGAAACCACAATTCAAGATTTCTCTCGAAGATGAGAAGAACGAAGAATACAAATCGATGTACGAGAAGATTAACCACTATGTACACACTATGACCCTGACCCCGATCCAATCTAATAAGATCGAGGGTATGGTGGTCAAAGAAGTACATAGCAGCCGTGCAAAGCCAATCAAATTTTACCGTGGCACTTCTTCTTCCAATACTAAAAATGATGTACAATTTGAAGATGTCACTTCTTCCGAATTAATGGAATTACTTTTTGAGTGGTACTCTCCCTGTGTTTAAAATTTAATTCAGCCTGGTGTCTTACCTCGACAATGGACAAAAGGCCGATCACAACACTTTGAAAAATTATGGAATAATGCCGGTCGGCCTCCCAATTCAAAACATGGTCTCGGATTCGGCATGGTAGGTTCAGTTGACGATATGGAATTTTTTTTGGTTGTCACTTGCGAACCTAATGAAGATTGCTTGGAAGCTTCAGAGGACCTCGAGGAGCTACAAATTGGAGACGCTCCACCAGAGTTTGAAGAAGAAATCAAATCTACAATAGATGAGTTAATGGAAGTTAACTTAGGTACTAGTGAAAAGCCTAGACCAATCTTTGTTAGCTCCTTACTCAATAAAGAAGATTCCAAGGAAATGATCAAGCTATTAATGGAATATAAGGACTGTTTTTCTTGGAGTTATGATGAAATGCCAGGATTAGCTCCAGAAGTCGCAGTTCACAGGCTAGGAGTAGATCCTACGTCCGTCCCAATCAGACAAGCTTCCAGGAGGATGCGTTTGGAAATTGAACAACAAGTAATAGCTGAAGTTAAGAAGCTAATCGACGCTAAATTTGTCCGTGAAGAACAATACCCTACTTGGCTAGCTAATGTGGTACCAGTCAGGAAGAAGAATGGTCAGATCAGAATCTGCGTGGACTTCAGATACTTGAACAAAGCATGTCCGAAGGATGAATTTCCACTACCAATTCCAGAGTTAATGATCGACATTGCTTCAACACATGAAATATTTTCATTCATGGATGGATCATCAGGATACAAACAGATAAAGATGGCACTAGAAGATGAAAAGCTCACAGCTTTCAGAATGCCGATCGGAGTGTATTGCTACATAGTAATGCCATTCAGACTAATGAACGCAGGAGCAACATATCAAAGAGCAATGATAAAGATTTTTGATGATCCCATTCACAACCAAGTTGAGTGCTACGTGGATGATGTGGTCATCAAAAGCAAACTGAAGGAAGATTACCGGTATGATTTGAGAATTGTTTTCGAGCGACTAAGGAAATACAACCTTAAGATGAATCCCTTAAAATGTGCCTTCGGTGTCACCTCCGGAAAATTCTTAGGATTTGTTGTCCGACATTGCGGAATCGAAATTGATCCGGAAAAGATTAAAGCTATCTTAGAGATGCCGCTTCCCAAAACCTTAAAGCAGCTACGATCCTTTCAAGGGAAGCTGGCATATCTTCCACGCTTTATTTAGAACTTGTCAGGTAGGTGTCAGCCCTTCTCGGCATTAGTTAAAAAGGACGCCAAATTTGTTTGGGAAGAGAAATGCCAACGGGCCTTCGAGGACATTAAACAATACTTAATGACACCTCCTATCTTAGCAGACCCTGGCCTCGTGTAGACCTTTGATACTTTATACCACGGCTCTAGACGACTCCCTTGGAGCCCCGCTAGCCTGTGTCAATGATGAGAGAAAAGAAAATGCTCTCTACTACTTAAGCCGTCGTTTCGATTCCGATGGAAGTAAAGTATCCTCCAATTAAGAAGCATTGTTTGGCCCTGATCTTCGCCGCACAGAAACTCAGGCATTACATGCTCTCTCATAAGGTCAACCTTATCTCAAAAGTTAATCCATTGCAATATTTGATGACCCGTCCAACACTTTCCTCGCGTACTTTCCGTGTGGTCGATGATACTATTGCAATTCGACATAACTTTCGTTCCTCTCCGTGCCGTAAAGGGACAAGTGCTAGCTGACTTCCTTGTAGCACACCCTTTACCGGCAGATTCGCCTCTCGACGACGATTTGCCTAACAAATAGATAATGAGCCTAGAAGACACTGATGATCGACTTTGGGAACTATACTTCAACGGAGCGTCAATTGCAAACGATAGTTCCCGGTAAGGCAGGAATCCGACTAATCTTTATAACACCAGAGCTGGGGATGTTAAGATACTCCTACCATTTAACAGAGCCGTGCACAAACAACGAGGCACAATACGAGGCCCTCATAACAGGACTAGAACTGACCATTCAAATGAGAATAACAGATATCAACATCTACAGAGATTCTCAGTTGATCATTCAACAGGTCGCAGGACAATACAGAATCTTAAAGCCAAGACTCGAGCAATACTTTCAGTAAGCCATGAAACTGTTGGAACAAATTCTGAATGTAACAATCTACAAGATCCACAGAAGAGAAAATGCTCTCGCGGATGCGCTAGCTCGCCTTACAAAAGAATTTGCCCGCTTACAAGATGAGTCGCTGAAGTGTTAGTTCAAGGACGACGAGTCCTATCACAGCTCCACATGGATATGATACGAAATCGAAAAGCAGAGGAATCGACTGCAGCAGTTGATGAAAAACACAGAAGATCGGCGTCGACCGCTAATCGAACTACCCGCAATATGGAAATTACCAGACGATAAGTCATTAGCCCATCAAATCAAGAAAAGAACCCTGTCTTACGCATTAATAAACAATACATTATACAGAAGGTCTTTTGATCATATGTGGTTAAGATGCCTGAGCGGGTCCGAGGCCCGTAAAATTGTCAATGAAGTACATTCAGGACTTTGTGGCGCTCATCAGTCAGGTCCGAAAATGAAAATGAAAATTAAAAGACTAGGGTACTACTGGTCCTCAATGATGACCGATTGCATGAAGATTGCCAAAAGTTGTCACCAGTGCCAAGTGCACGGAGTGGTTCTACACCAACCTCCAAATGTGCTACATCTGACAATTGCGTCGTGGCCATTTGAATGTTGGGGCATAGTTATATTGGGTCCGATAGAACCACCTTCTTCAAGAGGACATCGCTTCATCCTTGCAGCTACAGACTATTTTTCTAAATGAGCGATGCTAGCTCCACTCGTAGAAGTAAAGGCACACCACGTGCTACAGTTTTTCAAAAATCAAGTCGTTTACTGTTTCGGAGTACCGCGCAGAATCATTTCGGATAATGGGTCCGCATTCAAAAGCACAAAAATCAATAATTTTGTCAGAAAACATGGGATCGATTGGCGATACTCAACAATATACTACCCAAGAGCAAACGGCTTGGCCGAGGCTTTTAATAAAATTCTCGTTCAAATTTTAAATAAAATTTTTTATGACAACAAGAGAAATTGACACGAGAAGTTGTTAGAAGCCTTATGGGCTTACAGGATGACTTTCAGGACTCCTACTCAGTCTATGCCTTATACTTTAGTGTACGGGTTCGAGGCAGTGTTACCTTTGGAAGTCCAGCTTCCATCACTCAAGACTGCAGTTGCAAATAAAATTACTACAGAAGAAAATGCCAGATTATGACTGGAAGAATTGGAAAACTTGGAAGGAAAAAGAGTTGCAGCCAACAAAATTTGGAACTGTACCAAGCTAAGATGATCTAGGCCCATGATAAACTGATCCGCCCAAGAACTTTCAAAGTTGGTGACTTAGTTCTTGTTCTCAGAAGACCTATTCTTACACATCGCAAGATAGGAGGCAAATTGGAACCGATTTGGGAAGGGCCGTTTGTAGTTGAGGCAGCCTACTCAGGAAGCTCCTACCAACTTGTGAATTGCCAAGGAGAACGACAAATGCTTCCAATCAATGGAAGATATTTGAAGAAGTATTACGCAACCTGATGTTTCGAAGGGTGGCCTCTAAAATAGAGTCTTAACCCTAGAAACATGGGTGAGGCAATCACTTTGTGACTGGGTCCGAACCTAAAAACATAAAAATGGATAAAATAAAAAATGTACTAAAAATAAAATATGTGAAAATCATAATAATAAAGTTTTATCCTTCCTTTCAAATCAAATCTTTTTCCTGATCTTTCTTTATCTTTTCCTACTTTCCTTTAAAAATTAAAATTGGAATAGGTGAATAAGAATCTTCAGTGATAAATACTTTCTTAATGTTCTTGTTCTTGGTACAGCTCCTGATCCTTTCCTTGTTTTCTTCGCAGGGAAATGTCGAACGGGCGGTTGGTCCTAAACTTTAAAAATGGCGTGAGTCTCGCACTCGATGAAAAGAGGGTGAATGATGGAGCAGTGATAGAAATTGATTTTGACTTCACACCAGCCAGCCTACAGTATGAAGAAAATGACTGGGTCCCAGTGGACCGAGCGAAGCATCATAACCAGACAGTAGTGAAGGAATAAGAATCACCGTATCCGCAAGATGTTGACTAAACTAGCAGCAGATCAACACGAGGAAACAACCACCTTCGCAAACACACACATTTCAAAGATACCGGTTCATCAGAAACCTGAAAAGAGAGAACAAACTCCAAGAACAACAAAAATGATAAGGGAAACTCTGAGAAGATCAGAGGCAGAGAGATCGCCTAGACGCTGGATAGAGATACCATATCTGAAGAACCTTGTTGCGGAAGCAACCCCGGAAGATGTCCCGACAGAGACAATCCCCGAGGAGCCAAGGTATGCAGGAGAACGTGACGGGATTGAGCCATACATCCCACAATATGTTACTAGACCTCGTCACTTGCAGATCATCCCAGAATATGAACTAGAAAGAATGCAAAATGTTGAGAAGAAGACTTTTGAATACTTTAAAAGGATTGGAGGCAGAAGAATCAACATTTTGGAAAGCCTCGAGTTACACACAGGTGTATTCTTAGAGTACGAGCAACAACCGATTGTGTATTGCATTCTAGAACTTCAGGAGATGGGTCGAGCAGGCCGTCTGAGAGAAAAGACTTATTCGGAACCCCGACAATGGATGCCAGGGAAAGGAAGAGTCATAATACAATGCGGATGTTGTTATAACTTCGCAGAGGACATAAAAGGAAATCCACCAGGTATACTCCGTCACGGTGAGGTGGATCCAATGCCGAGAATAATTAAAAGAATGGTGAAAAGAATGATAACGTGGAGGGTACTGCCAGCAGACTGCATACCCAACGGCTGCATCATCAACATTTATCGAAGGGCGACCGCATACCTCCACACATAGACCACCACGACATTGTCGGACCTTTCTGCACAGTTTCGTTTGTCAACCAATGCAATATCATGTTCGGATCTGACCTCCGGATAGCAGGCCGGGTAAGTTCCAAGGGCCGGTGGAGATACCACTTCCGGTAGGTTCCGTCATGATATTACAAGGAAATGGAGCAGACATCGCAAAACATTGTATACCGGGAGTACCAGTGGAGCGGATCTCCGTCACTTTTAGAAGGATGGATGACAGAAAGGCACCATACCACTTCCAGCCAGATCCAGAATTGGAGAGTCTCCGACCCTACGAGCTGTGAGTTACACGGAAATAAGACACCTCCAATGCACATCCATGTGGCATTCCTGCCAAGGATGGCTTGGAAGGTGATGTTATTGACCGTGTATCTCATTATTTAGACATGGATTTAACAGATATTTTTTGGATGGATCAATAAGAATCATACATAGTCTGTTTTGAGTCATGGATTGTATGAGAAATATTTCAGATCGAGTTGTATGTTGTATCTTCAATAAGATTGGAATGAAAGTGACCATGTCACATTTTGCCTTCACCTCTTTTTGTGCAAATTGACTGGAAAACGCCATTAAAGTTAAATGAACTTCGAACAAAGAACAGAAATGAAAAGGAAAATAAATAAGAAGTCTCTTCATAAAAATCCAAACATTAAGAAGAATTTGAAATCTACATGAACACCAAATAAACAATAAAACAAAATGGGATAGTTTAAGAGCAAACAAAACAAATCTAAAGCTCAAATTGAATTCCAGTTTAAGTCCATCTTTTCAAATCCTCCAATCCTTCATCAAATCAAGATCTATTCTGGACCTCCTTTGAAACCCTCTCTCGGGATGATTTCAGAATCACGAAGAATTTTCAATTTGATTCGGATGGCATGGGTTCGTACCCTTCGCCAAGTAATCAGACTTTGATTGATTCCCTTGGTATATGTAACACTTTCATACCTCATTTCAATATCAGCATTCGGGATAGGCTTCTGCTCTACTCTCATCTCAGCAATCTCAGCATTCGGGATAGGTTTCCGCCCTACTCCCATCTCAGAAAATATCAACATTCGGGATAGGCTTCCTCCCTACTCCCATCTCAACAAATCTCAGCATTCGGGATAGGCTTCCGCCCTACTCCCATCTCAGCAATTCTCAGCATTCGGGATAGGCTTCCGCCCTACTCCCATCTCAGCAAATCATAGCATTCGGGATAGGCTTCCGCCCTACTCCCATCTCAAAAAATCTCAGCATTCGGGATAGGCTTCCGCCCTACTCCCATCTCAGCAAATCTCAGCATTCGGGATAGGCATCCGCCCTACTCCCATCTCAGCAATCTCAGCATTCGGGATAGGCATCAGCCCTACTCGCATCTCAGCAATCTCAGCATTCGGGATAGGCTTCCGCCCTACTCCAGTCTCAGCAATCTCAGCATTAGGGATAGGCTTCCGCCCTACTCCCATCTTAGCAAATCTCAGCATTCGGGATAGGCTTCCGCTCTACTCCCATCTCAGCAAATCTCAGCATCGGGATAGGCTTCCGCCCTACCCCCATCTCAGCAATCTCAGCATACGGGATGGGCTTCCACCCTACTCCCTTCTCAGCAATTCTCAGCACTCGGGATAGGCACAGTCCTACTCCTTTCTCAACAATCTCAAAATTTGACCCTCTAAGCAAGAAATTGAAATTAAAGCACTCTACATTTCGGATAGGCTTTGTCCTATTCTTCCTCAGCATTTGGGTAGGCACAGTCCAAATCCTTCTCAAAGATACACAATCGGAATAGTTCAGCCCCGCTTCCTTCTCAAAGATATAAATGCATTCAGGTGGGCCTTAGCCCTACTCTTTTTTCCGCATAAAATCAAAATTGAAACTCAAATCAAAATTCAAACTCAAAGTTAAAAATTGAGACAGAAAATGAAGTGAATCTAAGATCCAATCTCTTGAAATCTTGTGATATGAAATTCACCTCCTTTTTCCCAGCTGAGAGTTCTAGAATCTTCGACTTGGAGATTTACCCGATACTCCCAGTGGAAATTTCTTACACTTCGTCCTAAGTTTGTCACTGGACATCCGTTTTGGTTCCGTTGATCTCTTCGGTCAACGCCAATACGCGCGGTGTGCTTGGTTAGCACACCACACCTATCGGGGGTCCATTTGTCGACCTCATTTTCGATGAGGTCTTCTCTTCCTCTTTAGTGCTTAGGGTCTAGCACTTCAGCTTTTCCTTCGACTATCTTAGAGGACTAGAATCGGGACCCATCCTTTAGAAATTTAAACCACTTCTTGTCTCCCTACAAACCCCACAAGCTTGATTGTAGACCCCTAATCACCTGTGAGGGTCGAGATCAAATGTGGAGGTTTAAAGGATAAGTTCCTTATAGGACTCTTTGGCCTTAGGACCACCCTGGGTGGCTTGGTCTGGTGAGGGTTGACTTACACACTCACTACACTCATACTATACACTCTCACACACACAATACAAATCCTAAAACCACACCCATACCCAACTTGACTCCTTGATTCATGTAGGTAATTCATACGGATTGACCTTAACCCCTAAGCACCTGGCTAAGAGGGTTAGGAACAACATAGTGAATGCCTCAAATGAGTCCTCTCATGGCTCATACAGGCTTAACATGGCTTCATGGCTTAATCAAAGTGATTCCATTTCACTCATATTTGATCAATCTTCATTCTTCCAAAATTTCAATTTTCGACTCCTGGGACCCTACACCTATCAAACCTACCAAAAGCCCTTAAAATCGCCCAAATCCTCCAAAATTTCCAAATCACCCGAAATTAACCTTGAACTTTTCCTCACCAATCAAATTGATCATCTATAACAAAAAATACCAAAAATTACAAAAAAACCCCCCAATACCCTCCAAATACCCAAAATGCCCCTCTTAGCCAAAAAATTCAAAAATTCAGAAAATTTCCAGAAAATTCCAGAAAATCCCAAATATTCCCAATTTCATTTTGTCCAACTACACCATGGGCCAATTTGGTTAATTTATGCCACTTTTTCCAAAACCCCCAATTTAGCCCATTCTTAACCCAAGTGAACCCAATGTCAAACCAAATCTACCCAATTGACCCCAATTTTGGTCCAATTCAATTCTAAACTTCAATTTAATATCCAAAATATTAATCTAGAGCAAATCTAAGTCCAATTTGATTGACATTTGAATCCAATTTCACTTTTGACCTTAAAGCCCAATTTGGACCCATGACCCAAACTTAGCCCAATCCAAACCAATTCAACTCCAATTGACCCTAAACCTTTTCTAAACCTTCCCTAACATCCTCAAAAACAAAACACTAACATGATTTGCCCAAAATTAGGACCCAAACCCCACTCAAATTCAACCCAAAACCAAAAAGCCCAATTTTGACCTAAACCTAAACCTAACCCAAATAAGCCCAAGTCCCAAAACGAAAACCCAACCAAAGTTAAAATCTCTTTGAAACACTCCCATAAACATTTCCCAAGATTAATTTTACATCAATTTCAACTCTATCCCAACATTGTCCCAAATTAGCCCAATTTGACCTACATTGGCCCATTTACCAAATGAACCCAAATTCAACCCAATTCAATTCCAAACTACCTCAAATTTGCTTCAAATCATTCAAGACACATCCTTAAACTAAACTCAACATTTATTTGGCATGGCCCTTTGCAAATTTTTTTCATCTAAAAGCCCATTGCTAAACATAAAGGCCCACTCCATTAAACCTTCCTAAAAGCCCACTCCTACCAAATTCATAAGCCCAAACCCATCCTAAAGCCCACATTACAATCACATCTCATCCTCACTTAATTGATATCATTCCCTAAGTGCTAAACCCGTCATGTAAATCAAACCAAAAGTGGTTTTATGTCAAATCCCATCAAATAACCCCAAAATTTCCAAAAATTCCTAAAGCCCTTTCCATGAAAGTTGGCCAAGCTCTTGCCAAGCCATATGCGAGCCAAAGACAAGCCATGTACAAGCCATATGAAGCCATGGGATGTTTGACATGTGACCATACCCAAAGTAGCAAAAGGAGGGCCCCCTTTCTTAAACCTTCATTAAGCTTTTTAACCCCTTCCATGTTACACACTAAACCAAGATTAGCCACATCACTTTAGATGGGGACTTCACCACCCCTTTATAGCTGATGCAAATGATCCTCCCTCAGCCCAAATCAGCCATGGCGAGGTGAACCTAACCCAAAACCATGGCTTGGACCAAATCAAGCCAAAATGGCCTCTCCCCCATGCCATTTTAATCCAAGCTCTTTACACATGACATTAGCCAATTGCTTGCACAAACCTCCAGCCCTGACTCACCTGAACCTGAGGGTGACCCATGCCTGCCGGCCAGCCGCCTGGATCGCCAGAAAACACCATGGCTGAGACTTTGGTAGGAGCCAAATTTTGGAATCCCACCTTGCTGAGCTGCCTCACTCCAAATGGCCATTGCAGTTGTTCTTCTCCTCACCGCAGCAGCCTGATCCCAACCCTTAAACCCCCTTGGGAGGCCCTCCAGCTTCTCCTATTTAAACACTCCCTCCTCTCGGCCAAAAAAAAGTGCTGAACCAAACCTTACTGAAACCCTGCCTAAATCATCCCAGACCACTCTCTACACATAGAGAACTTGATCCCCACTGAAATCCCCCTGCCATTTCCTCTCTGTGAGCTCAATTTCAGAGTTGAAATCCAAGCCCGAAACCAGGACACTTCACTATAGTGAGTCAATCCTGAAATTGATTGATTCTACACCTTCACCAGACCAAGAGGAGAAGTTTCCCAACAAAAGCCCCCTCACCAGTTCAGCCATTGCTTCCAGCCTCCAAGCTTTGTGATCGGCTGTGGTCACTTTTGTACCTAGGAAATTCACTAGGCCAAGGGACTTCATCTGGAGCTTGCTTGGACCCAATCAAAGGTGACACAACCCTCAGATTGAAGTCACACTTCTCTGAGCTAAGGTATGAGCTAACTTTTTATCCCGAGCTTCTGGAGATTCTCCATTTCAAATGCCTTAATTTCAATGCATGATCACTGTATAGATGTATTTCTCTCTTCAAGATGAATCCATAGAGCACAAGAACATGAAATCCGTTAAGTATTGAGTGAGATATTAAGGATTTAGTGTGGACGGTTCTCGGGCTAGGAGGCTTGGGGACGATGAACGGAAGCCGTCCATTTGATACACACGCGGGTGGACAATCCAGATTGAGCCATATGAGGAGACGGAACGATACAGCGGGCCCCTGGAGTGCTGAGTCGGATGGCGGCGCCGAATCAGAGCGCGCCGCGTGGCCTTTCGGAGCTGCCGAGGATGGCGTGGGGTCGCGTGGATAAGTAGGAAAATAGACTATTTTTCTATTTATTTAATTACCAGAACTTCAAAAATTCATAACTTTGTGTAGAAAAATCCTAAAAAATAAAATAAAAATACGCTCTTGCTCAGTGAACAGAGGAGAATAATGTGGAAAAGAAATCAAGTAATTTCATCAAGTATTTTATTTTTAATGATTTATTTACTCTCTGGACTAGTTTAATTCTCCATGCATGTAAACAATTCACCATAGCATGAGACCATAGGGCTTTTGAAGCCTCTGAACTTGGGAACATTCCCTGAATTTTCCAAGGTCAGAGGCCATCCCTATGAGAAGTTATTGATTTTTCAAGTTCATGTTACCGTTTTGAGTATTTTAATTCCAATAATTAGCATGTTGAGAAATAAATTCTAGGAAAATTTGGTGATGTTTTTTGTGACCAGAGAGACCTAGGAAAGATAAGTTTTGAGTTAATTCATTTTGAGAAACCCTAATTGGCCTAAATACCCAAAATTGAACTTTAATTAATTAGGATTAACCATCCATCAAATTAATTTAAAAAAAATTCTCCACTATCCTCTAGGGATAGGAGAACACCACATAAAAGTTTGAAACCAATTGGACTTGATTAACCCCACCAAATGGGTTGATTAAGCTTCTTAAGCAAAAATGGGTAAAATTATACTTTAAAAATTCATAACTCACAAAATACTTTTCAAAAATTCACAAAAATGGTTTTGGAGCTTCTCTGATATCAGAGGAACTTAGGAAAATTAAAATTGTAATTTTCTAAAAAAGTTGATTTTTATCATTATTTTAATATTTTTAATAATTAAAAAATAATAAAAATCATAAAAATATTAAAAATCACTAAAATGTCACATTTTGAATTCTAATCATTTAGGAACAAACCAAATATTTTTCTTAAGTCCCTAGGGTAAGATATTGAATTTTAAAGGCTTAATGTAATTTTTTAATATTAAAAATGTATTTTCCAACCTTTTCACTAAAATAATTCTAATAAATCAAAGAAAAATCAGAAAAATATAAAATTTATTTCTCTAAACTCCTTGAGGTTAGAGAGATTTAAGAAAAATATAAAATCCATTTTTCAACTTTAATTTTATTTTAAAATTAATTAATGCTCCAAAACTCAAAATAATTCTAATAAATAAAATATGATTCAAAAATCACGAAAACTGGTCCAAATGGCCCTCTTGTCATTAGGAATATGCCATAATTTTCTTAAGGACAGAAACATTTCCTTGGTCATGTTATTGAATTTTCCTTGAAAATTCTTATTTTCCATTAAAAATAATTACATAAATAAATTAAATACAGAAAAATCACATTTTCTCCTCTAATGTCTTAATTGACATATAAGTGATGTCACATAAAAATTTCAAGTTCATTTGAGCTTAATTTAGTGAGTTATAGGATTATTAAGCTTGAAGGGCAAAATAGTAATTAAAATTTTCAACCTTTAATTAAAATTTTAGGATTAATCAAAAAGGGGAGGGTAAAATATTTGATTTAAACTGATTTTGGATGATTGAAACTTAAATGGTTAAGGGTAGAAACCCACTAATCATTTTAAGAATAATTAAAGTAAATCTTAATTAATTAATTAATTAAATTTGGAAGATTAATGGAAAATTGAAATTATTAAAGTAGGGATATTATTTAAGAAGATATTTATTCTTTAATTTAAAAATCTCTAAATAAATCACTTCAATAATACTTAAAAAGAAAATTAAAAGAATAATTTAAATTAAATTAAAACTGAAATTAAATTAAAATATAATTAAATTAAATTGAATTAAATTAAATTAAATTAAAATGAAATTAAATTGAATTAAATTAAAATTAAATTGAAATTAAATTAAATTAAATTAAATTAAATTAAATTAAATCAAAATTAAATTAAATTGAATTAAATTAAATTAAAATCATTTAATAACAAACTTAAATGAAATCATTAAGAATTAAATCTAAAATGACTCGAACACTATTCCAAACTTAAACTAATTTTTTATAATTAAGTCAAAATTGAAATTAAATCATTAAGTTTAAATCATCAAAATATTTAATAATTTGATTTGCCCTTTTTAAGCTCTTATTATTATAACTCTTAAATGAGGTATCAAGTGAAGTGTTATCTCACTTATAGGATATTCAAATGTCCTAGTTCACTGAGCAAAAGAACAAAACTTAAACTCCTGGATGATTAATTCACTTGTATAATTAAATTCTCTTGGACTTAAAACAATCCTAGAGGTATTGAAAAGATGTTTAAGACTCGTCTTAAGCACTTCCTCGATATGATAGGATGTTTATAAGAACAATTGAACTTAATTGTTCTTTGATGAAGAAAATCGTCCTTAAACCAAAATACAAGAACCTAGACATCATAGGAGATGACTAGCTATAGGATTAGGACTTTGGTAGACAACCGAAAATCTTTCCCTTAGCTTTACCTAGGTACTTGTTGGAATATTTAAATGCCTTAACATGTGTTTTAAGTGCATCTTGGGATGACGGGAAGACCCTCCAGGTACGCTTTTATTTTGTTGCAATTTACTTACGTGCACTGACTTTATTGCAATTTACTTACTTGCACTGCACTTTACTTTCCTTGCATGATAAACAACTGTTGCATGAAAACCAAAACCTTTAGGATAGTCCCTGAACAAAAACCAAAACTAAATTAAAAGTCATTACAAGATAAAAATCACCGCCACAACATTTCAAAATATAAAACAACTCAAAATTTAATCACAAACAGAACACAAAACTACAATTGCAACTAAATTAAAACGTCTCGTTGAATGATCGAGAATACCTCGGATGATGTAACCCACGTGTTGCTAACGTGATTTCCCACGGTCTAAATGAAGGTGTGGAACTCATTCAGTTGAGTTTAGCAAATTCATCTGGACTAAGTGAATTCGATGAAAATAACGGTGCCGGGATGACGGAACCGTGGGATCTTAATGGGTTCTGTTTAAACAACTTTAAGATTTGTTTTAATTAAAATATTAAAAATACTCGAATTTTAAGATTTTCTCTAAACCAAAACACTTCTCTCATCTCCTGATTTATGACTTCTAAAACTAAACCTCTGCAATAACAAGGAGCTCGGAGCATGGTGGGCAGCACGACCATCATCATCAGCAAAACTCGGATCTACATCAACTAAACTTTCTTAGAATTAAATAACCAAGCCATAGGACTTCGAGGTGGTTTGCCTAGTACAACATAAATCCTCAGCTCTTCGTTAGGCATTTGCATGATCATGTTAGTAAATTAAGCCCTAACCAGTCTTAGGACTCCGAGGTAGTGGTTGTTGACCTCATTTTTGATGAGGTCTTCTCTTCTTCTTTTTAGTGCTTAGGATCTAGCCTTAGGCTTTTCCTTTGACTATCTTAGAGGACTAGAATTGGGACCCACCTTTTAGAAATTCAAACCACTTCTAAACTCCCTGCAAACTCCACAAACTTGACTGTAGACCCCTAATCACCTAGAGGGTCGAAATCAAATGTGGAAGTTTAAAGGATGAGTTCCTATAGGACTCTTTGGCCTGAGGACCGCCCCAGGCGGCCCGGTCCGGTGAAGGGGCCGACTTACACACACACTACACTTATACACTACACCTACACACTACACTTCCACACACCTCCTAAAACCACACCCATACCCAACTTGACCTCCCGACTCATGTAGGTGATTCACATGGATGGTCCTTAACCCTCAAGCCCTCGCTAAGAGGGTTAGGAACAACATAGTGAATGCCTCAAATGAGTCCCTCCATGGCTCATGTGAGCTTGATGTGACTTCATGGCTCAACCAAAATGACTTCATTCCACTCAAATTCACCCAATCTTCAATTTTCCAAATTTTCAATTTTTGACCCCCGGGACACTACACCCGCCTAACCTACCCAAAACCCTTGAAACTACCCAAAATTCTCAAAAAATTTCCAAATCACCCAAAATTCTCCAAAATCATTCCTAAACATTTCTCTCCACTCAAATTGATAATACATACCCAAAAATACCAAAAATTCCAAAAATACCTCCCAATACCCTCCAAATACCCAAAATACCCCCCTTGACCCAAAAAATCCAAAAATTCAGAAAATTCCCAGAAAATTCCAGAAAATCCCAAATATTCCCAATTTCATTTTGTCCAACGACACCATGGGCCAATTTTGTCAATTTACCATACTTTTGTCAAAACCCCCAATTTGACCCATTTTAACCCAAAGTGAACCCAATGTCAAGTCAAACCTACCCAATTGACCCAAATTCTGGTCCAATTCAATTCTAAACTTCAATTCAACATTCCCAATACCAATCTAGACCAAATCCAAGTTCAATTTGATTGACATTTGGATCCAATTTCACTTTTGGCCTTAAAGCCCAATTTGGACCCATGACCCAAACTTAACCAAAACTCACCCAATTCAACTCCAATTAACCCCAAATCTGTTCCAAATCTTCCTTAACATTCCCACAAACAAAACACTAACATGATTTGCCCAATATTTAGACCCAAACCCCACTCAACTTCAACTCAAAGCTAAAAGGCCCTATTTTGACCTAAAACCAAACCTAACCCAAATGAGCCCAAACCCCAAAATCAAAGCCCAACCAAAGTCAAAAACTCTTTGAAACACTCTCATAAACATTTCCCAACATTTATTTTACATCAATTTCAATCCTAGCCCAACATTGGCCCAACTTGGCCCACTTGGGCCTATGTTGGCCCATTCACCAAAAGAACCCAAATTCAACCCAATTCAAACCCAAATCACTCCCAATTTGCTTCAAGTCACTCATGACTCATCCATGAGCTAAAAACAACATTTGTTTGGCCCAATCCTTCACAAATTCCCCATCCATAAATTTATTTCCCAACCAAAAGCCCACTTTCTTAAACCTTCCTAAAGCCCATCTCCACCAAAATCCAAAGGGGCAAAATCAATCTAAGGCCCATATGACAAATTCTCTTCATCATGCATTCAATTAAAATCATCCCTAAGTCCTAATCCAATGATCAAATAATTCTAAATAAAGCTTCATCCAACTTTCCACCAAAATGTCCAAAATCCTTAAAATCCATTTTTATGAAGTTGACTAAACTTTTCCCAAGCCAAATGAAGCCATGAATGAGCCATTCACAAGCCATATGAAGCCATGAAAGTTTGGCATGTGACCATGCCATTAATGGTAAAAGGAGGGGCTCCTTTCCTAATCTTTCATTAAGCCTTTTTAACCTTATTCATGACACACACTAAACCATGTTTTGCCACCTCATCATGGATAGAGACCATACCATTCTCTCTTGGCTGACCCAACAGATCCTCTCAGCCCAAAATCAGGCCATGGGGAGGTGCACCCAACCCAAACCAATGGGTTGACCAAATTGAAGCCAAAATTACCCTTTCCCCATTCCATTTTAATTCAAAGCCTTTACACATGGCAATTGCCAATTGATTGCACAAACCTCCAGCCTCGACCCACCTGGACCCGAGGGTGACCCATGCTGCTCGGCCAGCCGCCCGGGTAGCCGGAAAACACCATGGCCGAGACCTTGGGAGGAGCCAAACTTTGGAATTCCACCTCGTCGAGCCGCCCCATGCCCAATGGCCACCATTGCTCGTTCTTCCCATGACCAGAGCAGCTGATCCCAACCCTTGGCCATCCCTGTGAGGCTCTCCAGCCACCTCTATTTAAATCCGACCCCCTCACGGCCATGAGAGGAGACTTGCACAAACCTTGCCGAAACTCTGCCAAAATTGTTCCAAACCCTTCTCCACCCTTAGAGCAGTTGATCCCCAGTGTCAATTTGCCCTAATCCCCCCTGACAAAATCCAATTTCTCAACTGAAATTCCACCCAAAACCGGGACACTTCTCCACAGTGAGCCAATCCCCAAATTGATTGGTTCTACACCTTCACCAGACCAAGGGAAGGTGTCCACCAGCAAAAGCCCTATCTCCAGGCCACCCAGTTGCTCCAGCCTCCAAGCTTTGTGATCGGCTGTGGTCGAAATCATACCTATACAATTCACCAAACCAGGAGACTTCATCTGGAGCTTGCTGGGATCCAATCGAAGGTGCAACAACCCTCAGATCGAAGCCACACTTCTGCGAGCAAAGGTACGAGCTAATTCTTCATCCCGAGCTTCGGAGATTCTCCATTTCAAATACTTTAATTTTAATGCATGATAACCTTATAGATGTGTTCGTCTCTTCAAGACGAATCCATAGAGCATAAGAACATGAAAATCCATTGAGTATCGAGTGAGATATTAAGGATTTAGTGTGGACGGCTCTCGGGTGAGGACACTTGGGGATGATGAACGGATGCCGTCCATCTAATACATGCGCGGACGGACGGCCAGGATCTCTTCGGATCAGAAGACGGAACGATACAGCGGGCCCCGGGAGCGCTGAGTCAGATGACGGCGTCGAATGAGAGCGCACCACGCGGCGTTTCGGAGCTGCCGAGGTTGACGCGGCGCCGCGTGGATAAATAGAAAATTAGGGATTTTTCTGATTTATTTAATTCCCTAAACTTCAAAAATTCATAACTTTGTGTAGAAAAATCAGAAAAATAAAATAAAAATACCCTCTTGCTCAGTGAACAGAGAAGAATAATGTGGAGAAGAAATCATTTAATTTCATTAAATATTTTATTTTTAATAATTTATTTACTCTCTGCATATTTTTAATTCTCCATGCATGTAAACAATTCACCATAGCATGAGACCATAGGGCTTTTGAAGCCTCTGAACTTGGGAACATTCCCCGAATTTTCCAAGGTCGGAGGCCATCCTATGAGAAGTTATTGATTTTTCAAGTTCATGTTACCGTTTTGAGTATTTTAATTCCAATAATTAGCATGTTGAGAAATAAATTCTAGGAAAATTTGGTGATGTTTTTTGTGACCAGAGAGACCTAGGAAAGATAAGTTTTGAGTTAATTCATTTTGAGAAACCCTAATTGGCCTAAATACCCAAAATTGAACTTTAATTAATTAGGATTAACCATCCATCAAATTAATTTAAAAAAAATTCTCCACTATCCTCTAGGGATAGGAGAACACCACATAAAAGTTTGAAACCAATTGGACTTGATTAACCCCACCAAATGGGTTGATTAAGCTTCTTAAGCAAAAATGGGTAAAATTATACTTTAAAAATTCATAACTCACAAAATACTTTTCAAAAATTCACAAAAATGGTTTTGGAGCTTCTCTGATATCAGAGGAACTTAGGAAAATTAAAATTGTAATTTTCTAAAAAAGTTGATTTTTATCATTATTTTAATATTTTTAATAATTAAAAAATAATAAAAATCATAAAAATATTAAAAATCACTAAAATGTCACATTTTGAATTCTAATCATTTAGGAACAAACCAAATATTTTTCTTAAGTCCCTAGGGTAAGATATTGAATTTTAAAGGCTTAATGTAATTTTTTAATATTAAAAATGTATTTTCCAACCTTTTCACTAAAATAATTCTAATAAATCAAAGAAAAATCAGAAAAATATAAAATTTATTTCTCTAAACTCCTTGAGGTTAGAGAGATTTAAGAAAAATATAAAATCCATTTTTCAACTTTAATTTTATTTTAAAATTAATTAATGCTCCAAAACTCAAAATAATTCTAATAAATAAAATATGATTCAAAAAATCACGAAAACTGGTCCAAATGGCCCTCTTGTCATTAGGAATATGCCATAATTTTCTTAAGGACAGAAACATTTCCTTGGTCATGTTATTGAATTTTCCTTGAAAATTCTTATTTTCCATTAAAAATAATTACATAAATAAATTAAATACAGAAAAATCACATTTTCTCCTCTAATGTCTTAATTGACATATAAGTGATGTCACATAAAAATTTCAAGTTCATTTGAGCTTAATTTAGTGAGTTATAGGATTATTAAGCTTGAAGGGCAAAATAGTAATTAAAATTTTCAACCTTTAATTAAAATTTTAGGATTAATCAAAAAGGGGAGGGTAAAATATTTGATTTAAACTGATTTTGGATGATTGAAACTTAAATGGTTAAGGGTAGAAACCCACTAATCATTTTAAGAATAATTAAAGTAAATCTTAATTAATTAATTAATTAAATTTGGAAGATTAATGGAAAATTGAAATTATTAAAGTAGGGATATTATTTAAGAAGATATTTATTCTTTAATTTAAAAATCTCTAAATAAATCACTTCAATAATACTTAAAAAGAAAATTAAAAGAATAATTTAAATTAAATTAAAACTGAAATTAAATTAAAATATAATTAAATTAAATTGAATTAAATTAAATTAAATTAAAATGAAATTAAATTGAATTAAATTAAAATTAAATTGAAATTAAATTAAATTAAATTAAATTAAATTAAATTAAATCAAAATTAAATTAAATTGAATTAAATTAAATTAAAATCATTTAATAACAAACTTAAATGAAATCATTAAGAATTAAATCTAAAATGACTCGAACAACTATTCCAAACTTAAACTAATTTTTTATAATTAAGTCAAAATTGAAATTAAATCATTAAGTTTAAATCATCAAAATATTTAATAATTTGATTTGCCCTTTTTAAGCTCTTATTATTATAACTCTTAAATGAGGTATCGAGTGAAGTGTTATCTCACTTATAGGATATTCAAATGTCCTAGTTCACTGAAGCAAAAGAACAAAACTTAAACTCCCGGATGATTAATTCACTTGTATAATTAAATTCTCTTGGACTTAAAACAATCCTAGAGGTATTGAAAAGATGTTTAAGACTCGTCTTAAGCACTTCCTCAGTATGATAGGATGTTTATAAGAATAATTGAACTTAATTGTTCTTTGATGAAGAAAATCGTCCTTAAACCAAAATACAAGAACCTAGACATCATAGGAGATGACTAGCTATAGGATTAGGACTTTGGTAGACAACCAAAAATCTTTCCCTTAGCTTTACCTAGGTACTTGTTGGAATATTTAAATGCCTTAACATGTGTTTTAAGTGCATCTTGGGATGACGGGAAGACCCTCCAGGTACGCTTTTATTTTGTTGCAATTTACTTACGTGCACTGACTTTATTGCAATTTACTTACTTGCACTGCACTTTACTTTCCTTGCATGATAAACAACTGTTGCATGAAAACCAAAACCTTTAGGATAGTCCACGAACAAAAACCAAAACTAAATTAAAAGTCATTACAAGATAAAAATCACCGCCACAACATTTCAAAATATAAAACAACTCAAAATTTAATCACAAACGAACACAAAACTACAATTGCAACTAAATTAAAACGTCTCGTTGAATGATCGAGAATACCTCGGATGATGTAACCCACTTGTTGCTAACGGGATTTCCCACGGTCTAAATGAAGGTGTGGAACTCATTCAGTTGAGTTTAGCAAATTCATCTGGACTAAGTGAATTCGATGAAAATAACGGTGCCGGGATGACGGAACCGTGGGATCTTAATGGGTTCTGTTTAAACAACTTTAAGATTTGTTTTAATTAAAATATTAAAAATACTCGAATTTTAAGATTTTCTCTAAACCAAAACACTTCTCTCATCTCCCGATTTATGACTTCTAAAACTAAACCTCTCGCAATAACAAGGAGCTCGGAGCATGGTGGGCGGCACGACCATCATCATCACGCAAAACTCGGATCTACATCAACTAAACTTTCTTAGAATTAAATAACCAAGCCATAGGACTTCGAGGTGGTTTGCCTAGTACAACATAAATCCTCGGCTCTTCGTTAGGCATTTGCATGATCATGTTAGTAAATTAAGCCCTAACCAGTCTTAGGACTCCGAGGTAGTCGTTGTTGACCTCATTTTTGATGAGGTCTTCTCTTCTTCTTTTTAGTGCTTAGGATCTAGCCTTAGGCTTTTCCTTTGACTATCTTAGAGGACTAGAATTGGGACCCACCTTTTAGAAATTCAAACCACTTCTAAACTCCCCGCAAACTCCACAAACTTGATCGTAGACCCCTAATCACCTAGAGGGTTGAAATCGAATGTGGAAGTTTAAAGGATGAGTTCCTATAGGACTCTTTGGCCTTAGGATCGCCTCAGGTGGCCTGGTCCAGTGAAGGGGCCGACTTACACACACACTACACTTATACACTACACCTACACACTACACTTCCACACACCTCCTAAAACCACACCCATACCCAACTTGACCTCCCGACTCATGTAGGTGATTCACATGGATGGTCCTTAACCCCTAAGCCTCGGCTAAGAGGTTAGGAACAACATAGTGAATGCCTCAAATGAGTCCCTCCATGGCTCATGTGAGCTTGATGTGACTTCATGGCTCAACCAAAATGACTTCATTCCACTCAAATTCACCCAATCTTCAATTTTCCAAATTTTCAATTTTTGACCCCCGGGACACTACACCCGCCTAACCTACCCAAAACCCTTGAAACTACCCAAAATTCTCAAAAAATTTCCAAATCACCCAAAATTCTCCAAAATCATTCCTAAACATTTCTCTCCACTCAAATTGATAATACATACCCAAAAATACCAAAAATTCCAAAAATACCTCCCAATACCCTCCAAATACCCAAAATACCCCCCTTGACCCAAAAAATCCAAAAATTCAGAAAATTCCCAGAAAATTCCAGAAAATCCCAAATATTCCCAATTTCATTTTGTCCAACGACACCATGGGCCAATTTTGTCAATTTACCATACTTTTGTCAAAACCCCCAATTTGACCCATTTTAACCCAAAGTGAACCCAATGTCAAGTCAAACCTACCCAATTGACCCAAATTCTGGTCCAATTCAATTCTAAACTTCAATTCAACATTCCCAATACCAATCTAGACCAAATCCAAGTTCAATTTGATTGACATTTGGATCCAATTTCACTTTTGGCCTTAAAGCCCAATTTGGACCCATGACCCAAACTTAACCAAAACTCACCCAATTCAACTCCAATTAACCCCAAATCTGTTCCAAATCTTCCTTAACATTCCCACAAACAAAACACTAACATGATTTGCCCAATATTTAGACCCAAACCCCACTCAACTTCAACTCAAAGCTAAAAGGCCCTATTTTGACCTAAAACCAAACCTAACCCAAATGAGCCCAAACCCCAAAATCAAAGCCCAACCAAAGTCAAAAACTCTTTGAAACACTCTCATAAACATTTCCCAACATTTATTTTACATCAATTTCAATCCTAGCCCAACATTGGCCCAACTTGGCCCACTTGGGCCTATGTTGGCCCATTCACCAAAAGAACCCAAATTCAACCCAATTCAAACCCAAATCACTCCCAATTTGCTTCAAGTCACTCATGACTCATCCATGAGCTAAAAACAACATTTGTTTGGCCCAATCCTTCACAAATTCCCCATCCATAAATTTATTTCCCAACCAAAAGCCCACTTTCTTAAACCTTCCTAAAGCCCATCTCCACCAAAATCCAAAGGGGCAAAATCAATCTAAGGCCCATATGACAAATTCTCTTCATCATGCATTCAATTAAAATCATCCCTAAGTCCTAATCCAATGATCAAATAATTCTAAATAAAGCTTCATCCAACTTTCCACCAAAATGTCCAAAATCCTTAAAATCCATTTTTATGAAGTCGACTAAACTTTTCCCAAGCCAAATGAAGCCATGAATGAGCCATTCACAAGCCATATGAAGCCATGAAAGTTTGGCATGTGACCATGCCATTAATGGTAAAAGGAGGGGCTCCTTTCCTAATCTTTCATTAAGCCTTTTTAACCTTATTCATGACACACACTAAACCATGTTTTGCCACCTCATCATGGATAGAGACCATACCATTCTCTCTTGGTCGACCCAACGGATCCTCTCAGTCCCAAAATCAGAGCCATGGGGAGGTGCACCCAACCCAAACCAATGGGTTGACCAAATTGAAGCCAAAATTACCCTTTCCCCATTCCATTTTAATTCAAAGCCTTTACACATGGCAATTGCCAATCGATCGCACAAACCTCCAGCCCCGACCCACCTGGACCCGAGGGTGACCCATGCTCGCCGGCCCGCCGCTCGGGTAGCCGGAAAACACCATGGCCGAGACCTCGGGAGGAGCCAAACTTTGGAATTCCACCTTGCTCGAGCCGCCCCATGCCCAATGGCCACCATCGTCGTTCTTCCCATGACCGTAGCAGCTCGATCCCAACCCTCGGCCATCCTCGCGAGGCTCTCCAGACCACCTCTATTTAAACCCGACCCCTCACGGCCATGAGAGGAGACTTGCACAAACCTCGCCGAAACTCGCCAAAATTGTTCCAAACCCTTCTCCACCCTTAGAGCAGTTGATCCCCAGGTGTCAATTTGCCCTAATCCCCACCGACAAAATCCAATTTCTCAACCGAAATTCCACCCAAAACCAGGACACTTCTCCACAGTGAGCCAATCCCCAAATTGATTGGTTCTACACCTTCACTGCACTGAGGGAAGGTGTCCACCGACAAAAGCCCTATCTCCGAGCCACCCAGGTTGCTCCAGCCTCCAAGCTTTGTGATCGGTACCGTGGTCGAAATCATACCTATACAATTCACCAAACCGGGAGACTTCATCCGGAGCTTCGTCGGGATCCAATCGAAGGTGCAACAACCCTCAGATCGAAGCCACACTTCTCTGAGCAAAGGTACGAGCTAATTCTTCATCCCGAGCTTCTGGAGATTCTCCATTTCAAATACTTTAATTTTAATGCATGATAACCTTATAGATGTGTTCGTCTCTTCAAGACGAATCCATAGAGCATAAGAACATGAAAATCCATTGAGTATCGAGTGAGATATTAAGGATTTAGTGTGGACGGCTCTCGGGCGAGGACACTTGGGGATGATGAACGGATGCCGTCCATCTAATACATGCGCGGACGGACGGCCGGATCTCTTCGGATCGAAGACGGAACGATACGGCGCGGCCCCGGAGCGCCGAGTCGGATGACGGCTGCCGAATGAGAGCGCACCACGCGGCGTTTCGAGTCGCCGAGGTTGACGCGGCGCCGCGTGGATAAATAGAAAATTAGGGATTTTTCGATTTATTTAATTCCCTAAACTTCGAAAATTCATAACTTTGTGTAGAAAAATCAGAAAAATAAAATAAAAATACCCTCTCGCTCGAGTGAACAGAGAAGAATAATGTGGAGAAGAAATCATTTAATTTCATTAAATATTTTATTTTTAATAATTTATTTACTCTCTGCATATTTTTAATTCTCCATGCATTTATACAATTAACCATGGCATGAGACCATAGGGCTTTTGAAGCCTCTGAATTTGGGAACATTCCCTGAAATTTTCAAAGTCAGCGGCCATCCCTATGAAAAGTTATTGATTTTTCAAATTCATGTTACTGTTTTGAGTATTTTAATTCCAATAAATAGCATGTTGTGAAATAAATTCTAGGAAAATTTGGTGATGTTCCTCACGACCGGAGGACCCTAGGAAAAATAGGTTTTGAGTTAGTTCATTTAAAACAACCCTAATTGGCTTAAACACCCAAAATGGATCTCTAATTAATTAGAGCTAACCATACATCAAATTGACTTGAAATCAATTTTCCACTGACCTTCAGGATCAGAGGAATCCACCATAAAAATTTGAGGTCAATTGGACTTGTTTAGCCCTACTAATTGGGTTGATTAAGCCACTTAGTCATTTTAAACTTTTAAAAATCATAACTTTCAAAATATCTTGCAAAAATTCACCAAATTGGTTTTGGAGCCTCTCTGATATTAGGGGAATTTAAGAAAATTAAAATTTCAATTTTCTAAAGAAGCTGATTTTTAATATTATTTTAATATTTTTAATAATTAAAAATAATAAAAATCACAAAAATAATAAAATTCACCAAAATGTCACATTTTGAATTTTAATCATTTAGGAACAAACCCCATATTTTTCTTAGGTCTATTTAGAGAGATATTAAATTTTAAAGCTCTAGGGTAATTTTAAAATTTAAAAAATGTATTTTCTAGCATTTTCACTAAAATAATTATAATAAATCATAGAAAAATTAGAAAATTGCAAAAGTTGCTTCTCTGATTTCCCTGATATCAGAGAGATTTTTGAAAAATATAAAATTCATTTTTCAACATTTATTTTATTTTTAAATTAATTAACACTCCAAAATTTAAAATAATTATAATAAAAATAATATAATTCAAAAAATCAATAAAATTGGTCCAAGTGGTCCTCTGGTCATTAGGAATGTCCCCTAATTTTCTTAAGGACAGAAACTTTCCCTTGGTCATGTTATTAAATTTTCCTTGGAAATCTCTATTTTCTACCAAAAATAATTATATAAATAAATTAAATACAGAAAAATCACATTTTCTCCTCTCATGTCTTTATTGACATATGAGTGAAGTCACATAAAAATTTCAAGTTCATTTGAGTTCAATTTAGTGAGTTATGAAATTATTAAGCTTAAAGGGTAAAGTGGTAATTAAAATTTTAACCCTTAATTAAAACTTTAGGTTTAATAAAAAAATTAACAAGTAAAATATTTGATCCTAATCTGATTTGGATGATTGAAATTTAAATAATTAAAGGATAGAAACCCATTAAATAATTTAAAATGATTAAACCTTAATTAAATAATTGATTAAATTTGGGAAGAATAATAAAATTGGAATTATTAAAATAGGGATATTATTAGGAAGAGATTTATTCTTTAATTTAAAAATCCCTAAATTAATTATCTCATTAATATTCAATTCTTAATTAAAATGATAACTCAAATTCAAAATATTAAAAGACTTAATCATTAAACTAAAATCAAATTATTAAACTTTTTTTAAAAATTTCAATTAAAATTAAAAATTAAATTAAATTAAGTAAATTAAATTGGATTAAATTAAATTAAATTAAATTAAAATTAAAAGTTGAATTAAACTAAAGATTAAATTAAATTAAATTAAATAAACAAATTAAATTAAATTAAATGAATAATTTAAATTTAATTAAATTAAATAAATTAAATTAAATTAAATTAAATTAAATTAAATTAAATTAAATTAAATTAAATCAAATTAAATTAAAATTAAATCAAATCAAATTAATTTAATTTAACATCAAATCAAACTAAATTGAATTAAATTGAATTAAATTAAATTAAAGAATAAATTAAATTAAATTAAATTAAGTTGAATTAAATATAACATCACCAAAGACATAAAGAATTCAAAATAAATCTAAAATAACTTGAACACTATTCCAAATTTAAACCCATTAATTGAATTCAAACTAAATCATAAATTTACCCTCGAAAGCTTTAGTTGTCATAACTCCTAAATGTAATATTAAATGAAATGTTACTTCACCTATAGGATATTCAAATGTCCTAGTTCACCGAGCAAGACAACAAAATTTGAATCTCTGGACGATTAATTCATTTATATAATTAAATTCATTTGGACTTAAAACAATCCTAGAAATATTGAAAAGTTGTTTAAGATTTGTCTTAAGCACTTCCTCGATATGATAGGATGTTTATAAGAACAACTAAATTTAATTATTCTTTGATGAAGAAAATCGTCCTCAAACCAAAACACAAGAACCTAGAAGTCATAGGAAATGACTAGCTATAGGATTAGGAATTTGGTAGAAAACCATAACCCTTCCATTAGCATTACCTAGGAACTTGCTTAAATATTCTAATTGTGTTTTAAGCACAGCTTGGGATGACGGGAAGACCCTCCAGGTACGCTATTATGTTATTGCAATTTACTTTCTTGCAATTTACATTATTGCAATTTCATTAATCGCATCGCACTTACTTTTCTTGCATGATAAGGAACTATTGCATGAAAACCCACACCTTTAGGATAGTCCCTAAAATTAAAACCAAAACTAAGTTAAAAGTCATTGTAAGATAAAATTCACCACCACAACATTTCAAAATATAAAACAACTCAAAATTTAATCACAAACAGAACACAAAACTACAATTACAACTAAATTAAAACGTCTCGTCGGATGATCGGGAATACCTCGGATGATGTAACCTACGTGTTGCTAACGGGATTTCCCACGGTCTAAATGAAAGTGTGGAACTCATTCAGTTGAGTTTAGCAAATTCATCTGGACTATGTGAATCCGATAAAAATAATGATGCCGGAAGGATGGAACCGTGGGGTCTTAACCGGTGTCGTTATAATCAACTTTAAGATTTGTTTTAATTAAAATATTGAAAACACTTGGAAATTGAGATTTTCTCTAAACCAAAACACTTTTCTCATCCTCTGATTTATGACTTCTAAAACTAAACCTCTGTAACAACAAGGAGCTTCGGAGCATGGTGGGTAGCACGGCCATCATCGTCAGCAAAACTCGAATCTATATCAAGCAAAACTTTCTTAGAATTAAACAACCAAGCCATAGGATTTCGAGGTAGTTTGCTTAGTGCAACATAAATCCTCAACCTTTTGTTAGGCATTTCGCATTGCAAATTAAGCCCTAACCGGTTTTAAGATTCCGAGGTAGTCGTCCGATACGACATAAACCCTCACATCTTCGAGGCTATTTCGTATGATTGTGTCATACGAATATAAGTCCTAATTAATTAAAATTGGCAAGATCAAAACATCAAATAAACATTAGGACTTTCCTAAATTCAAGCCAAACAATAGGATAGTCGTGAGATTACCGAAGTTCACTTCGAATCTGCGACTTCTCCTACTTTTCTTCCTTTGGATTCCCAAAACAAAATGTTCCAAATTTGATCCATTCCCTATCGAAATTCCAAAATTCAATCCTCGAAAACTTAAACTTTGAAATCCTTGAGAGCAGAATTATTGATTTTTATCGAGAGTTTTCTTAGGTGATTCCCATCACTTAAGATGTAATTAACTATAGGGCTTGCCCTTATAGTGGAATTTTAAAAGAACCTGTGTAATATAAACCCCGTTTAATGCTTTCATATTAAGCGGGAATTTGTCGGCTTATAAAATTGGTTCGCAGTACCAAACGGATGTCACAAATCTTCTAGTTTATTTAATCGAGCCCCACCGTCAAGCAGTGTGTCTATCCTCAGTGATGGATACACTGGTTATGGTGCGGTGCTCGTTTATATAAACTACTTCGGGATGTGAGATCGGTTTAATCTCATATCTTAAAACCTTCAAATTTAAAATTATTTTCAAAATCAAATACTAATTTTCAAAATTATTTATTTAAATTAAATTAAAAATTCGCCGACAACTTCTGTTAGGCGACCCTTTTTCAAAATAAAACACATAACCTAAAAATAAGCCGTACAACTTCTGGCGACTCCGCTGGGGAAAATTCCTCTCTCCATTATAATCGGATAATTCTGCTTTCAAAAATCGATAGTGCATCCATGTCTTTAATGGATAAAACTACCATTCTTTCCGTTGGAATACTATGTTCATTTCTACCGTGAGCAAGTATAGCCAACATTCTCTCGGATTTAGGAGCCACTATTTAGACACCCCTAAACAGAGAGGTTCTGAGATCCTTTTACCTCATTTCGAGGTGGGGCGGACCCCCAATAGGTGTTAGTTTAGGAATGATCCTTCGAGTCGAGAAGTCTTGCATAAGACTTTCTTTTCCTTTCCAATTCTGATTCGGATTCCTTACTTTCTCTACATCTTTGAACATTCCGTTCTAAATAAACGAATCCTCTAATAAATGATTCTTTTAACAAATGTTTCCTTCTTATAAATACATGAACAAGAATGAGTTCGGACTCTTTTTCAATTCCTTTTTTTTCGTCCTAAAGAAAAGAAGCATAACTTGGGACTGACAACCAGAATCTACCCTGTAGAAATGGAAGCCCCAAAGCCGATTTTCTCCTTCACCAATGGATCGGACTTCGCCGTCTATAAGGATGAGCCGCCCGACAATGGGATCATCCGATTCGGTCAAGGATTTGAAAACACGAATGTCAAGATCACCGATGTCTCCCTCTTTGCACCGACGAACAAGGTATCCGAAGCCGAGAAGCCGCCGCTCGAATTCAACCTTAGGTCGACCCAAGAGTTTCCTCCCCGCAAAGGATCCCGACCGAGAGGAGTACCGCCGTCCGCGAGAGGACCGTTCTTACTACCCCCACCGGTCTAGTTGTTTCTCGCACCTACCCCGACTTCTGCCAAATCAAAGGGGAAAGAAATCCAGAATTATGGTAAACCTGTTACCGTGGAGGGTACAGATCTTCCTGTGAGACCTTCTGTTTTCGAAATCGGGTCCAGCTCAAGGATTCCATCACTGACAAAGACCCAAAGAAGGAACAGAAGTAGGAAGATTGCCAGGAAGGCCAGAGCTGCTGAAGTTGCTTTCCTGGAGGAAATCCCGTAATCGCCGTAATATACACCGCCGCCGGAATATACACCGCCGCTCGAATACATACCACTTTTGGGAGGAAGCGAGTTCCATCCCCTCTCCGCCGCGCAGAGGACGAGGAAAATGTTCGCAAGATTGCCGCCACGTTACCTCGCCCCGCATATTACAATGATAGCCGCAAGAAAAGGACTAGAACTACGCCGTTTGCTCGATCGCAAACTTTGGTAGAAAAGTTAGCAAAGAAGGAAAACTCGCCCCGTATCGGAGATTCTACGAAGGATAGGGCGGGTGCCGGCCAAATCCCGTCTCGGGCCCCGAGTAGAACCCGCCGTCATGACGTAAATGCCAAGTAAAAGAATGAAGGCTAGTCCGCTCGTCGTCGTCTCGGGATTACAGATTAGGGAGGATACCACCTTCCAACATTTGGCCGACGGACCGTCCGGTCCTAGACCTTCGCCGCTAGAAGGATGGTATGGCATCCTACTACCTGGGCAGTCGAGATCGAAACAACGACTCGAGAAAGAAAGTCTCGCCAGGAGACTTGAATGCGAAGAAAGCGCTACCTGCGATAAAGGGGACTCGTGAAAAGGGGACCCGGCGGCTATCGCACGACAACCGCAAGGACGCACGTAAAGCCCCGCTAGAAGATGCCATAGAAAAGTTGAGAACCGATATCCGACGATCGACAAAAGAAAGAGAAGAAAAGTTCGGAGACGAGATTGATTCATCGAATTCATGGACGACGAATATGCGAAATCAACATGGTCGAAACACGAGCTTCATCGCCTTCGCAAGGTGCTCCTGCAGCCGCAGAAGAGAGGAGCCGTAACCGATGAGAAGGCGGCTTCGGAGAAAGACGAAACGATCGCTCAAATGGCGAAAAGGATGGAAGAGATGGCCGTAGCTCTTGCCACTCTCCGCAGTCAAGTGCAACCACAAAGAGAGACACCCCGCAGGTCATTCACATTGTAGACGGAGGAAAGGAGATTACATCCGTCAATGGGGATGATCAGCTGAAAAAGGATACAACACAAAGTATGATCCCTGAAAAGGATATCAAAAGCTTGGGGGAACAGCAGGTGCGAGAAGCCTTAGCACAATCAAAGAACGGGACATCCATTCGGACGGGTAGACCATACCCAGAAGAATTCGACGTTGTCCAATACCCGAAAGGCTTCGTACCACCTCTGTTCAAGACCTTCGACGGAACCGGGAACCCCCGACAGCATGTTGTACACTTTCGTGCCAGTTGTTGCAATGCCGGCGGGAGCGAAGCATTGCTCTTCCGATAGTTCGTCGCCGACTCGTCGTGGATCGCCTTCGACCGGTATGCGAATTACCAAATGGTTCGGTGAAGACGTTCTCGCAGTTAGAGAACCTCTTCATCAAGCGATTCGCCGGAGCTCGGCACCACATCACTATAGGTGATTTAGTGGTAGAGAAACAAAGGCCGAACGAAACTTTGGTGGATTACATACTTCGATGGAGGAACTTAAGCATGAAGTGTGAACCACAACCGCAAGAACAACATGCGATCGGCATCTTACTTAAAAGCATTCACGGCCCGATAGCACTTCTCCTCAAAGGATTCACTATTAAGACTTTCGAGAAGTTGTTAAGCAAGGCCGGAAGCTTGCAAGAAGAGGCGAAGCAATTAAGTTTCGTCGACAAGACGGACGAGCAAAAGCCTGTGAAGACTTTTGAAAAGAAATCCGGGATCGTTGCAGCAGTTGACAAAGGCAAGCAACCGATGCAAATACCACCAGAACGGCCGCAAGAACCACAACAGATTACCAAAGCAACCCCGACCCAGCTATCACTCATCTCCACAAGATGAACAACCGCCTCGTCCGCAACGTACATCGAGGGAGCTTCGAGCGAGGAATATCCGTTCAAGAATGAAGCAAGATGCCGAAAATGTTCCGTAGTCCGATGAAGACTCCAGATTTCCAGCTGCGCGAGCCTAAAAGACCGAGAGGAAGTCAACAAGAAAGGTGATCCCAACTTTTGCCCCTACCACCGGATGCTTGGGCACAAGATAGAAGATTGCATTACCTTCAAAACTTGGCTCAATGACAACCTTCGGAAAGGGAATATAACGATCCCGAAGGAGTACATGAAGGAACCCTAGAAAGGAGGTTCCGTCAATGTTATCTCAATCGATCCCATCATTCCGATAGATCCCTACACGACCGACGATGGATGGACTACCGCCTGGACGAGGTCTTCGAAAAAGATTTTAGACAGCATCCAAACCGCTTCGGTGCGAGCTTCAATTCAGAGTTCGAGAACTGTTAAGCCGGTACTATCACTTGCGATAGAAGAACCACCTCAATAATATACGATTGAAGAGAAGAAGAAAATCGATGAAGAAGAGAGGACCGAGACTCCTAAGGCTAGACTAGGGGCTGCTTATCCTAGGATAGTTGTTTCCGATTCGGGGGAGAAATCCCTCGAACCTCTCGATTTTGTATGATTATCTCGCTCACTTCGGTGGGATCATATAATGATAAGGGTGATGGCGTTGGCTACGTTTTGACTGTTTCTACCGATTACGTAACTAGCGACAATCCGGACATCGATTTCGATACCAACGACAATTCTCAAATCATACACGATCTCGACGATCAAAATAACGAAGAAGACATCCATCAAGGAGGCTACGAGAGTTCAACAAGTAACGAATCTATCTGCGAGTTTCGAGGAGCTCCAGTCACAATAGAGTTAGAACCTTCAGACTCTGAAGCTAATCCAGAAGAGCCTGTCATTCCGATTCAGAAGGAGACACCGACAAGCTCAACACTAGATTCAGAAGAAATTACAGAAGTCAACTTAACAAGTGGAAGAGTTCTACCTCCGAGAATGGGTCCAAAAGACAAAGGAAAGCAGGTGGTTGTTCAAGAAGAACCAACCCCAGCAGAAGAAATACCCATTCGAGAAGAAGCCGAGAAACATGGAAATAAAGTGGATTACAACGTGCTAGCCCATCTTAGGAAACTACCGGCCAAACTGAGCATCTACGACGCTCTCATCTTATCAAAGGAGATGAGAGAAGCTCTGATCAAGGCCTTACTTGATCAAGAAATTTGCTTAGCTCAAATGGCCGGAGATTCCTTAGATGAGGTTTGCTCGTTAAAGGAACAGCGAGGTGTTACCTTCACGGACAATGACCTACTACTTGGGACGACAGATCACAACCGACCGTTGTACATTTCAGTTACAATCGGGAAGTTTACGCTCTCCAGAGTGTTGGTGGATCCAGGAGCGTCAATCAATATAATGAGTCTTCGAACACTAGCATACTTGGAAATTGATGCTCGTGAGCTCGAGGCCGACAAAATGTTATTAAGAGGATTCAACCGTAAAGGAGAAAGAGCCCTCGGGTCAATAACGCTACCGATGAAGACCGGTGACTTAGCAAAGACAACCCCGAAATTTCACATAATCGATTCGAAACGTCGTTCAACGCTCTACTAGGCCGACCATGGATACATGAAAACAGGATGGTGCCATCATCTCGCATCGTTGCATCAAATATTACGATGGAGGGGAACAAGTGCATCAAAGGTGACTTGCAACCATTCTCCGTACATGAGATTGGAATCCATGAAGACGCAGACTTATTATGCACCACCAAAGAAAACAATCTTCTCCGGAGATACCGTAACAAATGAAGCAAAGAAAGTTCGGGACAACGAAGAACTCGAAGTTTTAGTCCAACAAGCCACTCACCACTCCCTTCCGGCGAGATGGTGAAGGTTTCTTCACAACTCGCATCCGAGGTCGAGGCCGGGGACGAGGCCGTGGTAGAGACGTTAGGACAGCTGGACGGAGGAAACCAGCCATCAATGTTGATTGGGAAGATAGTTCTGAAGAAGAAAAAGAAATCAAACAAGAAGCAGCGACAATAAGTCAGAAGAAGCCGTAATTCACGATCTCTCTCGAAGATGAGAAGAACGAAGAATACAAATCAATGTACGAAAAGATTAACCACTACGTACATACTATGACCCTAACCCCGATCCATTCTAACAAGATCGAGGGTATGGTGGTCAAAGAAGTACGTAACGATGGTGCAAGGCCAATCAAGTTCTACCGTGGTGCTTCTACCTCCAAAATTGAAAATAATGTACAATTTGAAGATGTCACTTCATCAGAATTAATGGAATTACCTTTTGAGTGGTACTCTCCCTGTGTTCAAAATTTAATTCAACGTGGTTTCTTACCTCGACAATGGACAAAAGGCCAATCACAACATTTTGAAAAATTATGGAATAATTCCGGTCGTCCACCCAATTCAAAGCATGGTCTCGGATTCGGCACGGTAGGGTCAGCTGACGATTCCGAATTTTGCTTGGTTGTCACTTGCGAGTCCAATGAAAACTGCATGGAAACTACAGACGAACTCGAAGATTTACAAATTGGAGACGCTCCACCAGAATTTGAAGAAGAAATCAAATCTACAATAGATGAGTTAACGGAAGTTAACTTAGGTACTAGCGAAGAGCCTAGACCTACCTTTGTTAGCTCCTTACTCAACAAAGAAGACTCCGAAGAAATAATCAAATTATTAATGGAATTTAAAGACTGTTTTGCTTGGATTTATGACGAGATGCCAGGATTAGCTCCAGAGGTTGCAGTCCATAAGCTAGGAGTGGATCCTACTTCTGTCCCAGTGAGACAAGGTCCCAGAAGAATGCTTCTAGAAATCGAACAACAAGTCATAGCCGAAGTTAAAAAGCTAATAGACGCTAAATTTGTCCGTGAAGAACAATACCCTACTTGGTTAGCCAATGTAGAGCCGATCGTAAAGAAGAATGGTCGGATCGGAATTTGTGTGGATTTCGCAGATTTAAACAAGGCATGTCCAAAAGATGAATTCCTCTACCGATCCTGAATTAATGATCGACATTGCTTCAACACATGAAATATTCTCATTCATGGATGGATCTTCGAGATACAACCGGATAAAAATGGCTCCAGAAGATGAAAAGCTTACAGACATTCGAACGCCGATCGGAGTATTTTGCTACACAGTGATGCCATTCGGACTGAAGAACACAGGAGCAACCTACCAGAGAGCAATGACAAGAATTTTTGATGACCTCATCCACAATCAAGTCGAATGCTACGTGGACGATGTGGTCATCAAAAGCAAAATAAGGAAAACCACCTGTATGATTTGAGAATTGTTTTTGAACGATTAAGACAATTTAACCTTAAGATGAATCCCTTAAAATGCGCCTTCGGTGTCACCTCCGGGAAATTCTTAGGATTCGTTGTCCGACATCGTGGAATTGAAATCGACCCAGAAAAGATTAAAGCTATCTTAGAAATGCCGCCTCCCAAAACCTTAAAACAACTACGGTCTTTTCAAGGGAAATTGGCATATCTTCGACGCTTTATCTCAAACTTGTCAGGTAGGTGTCAGCCTTTCTCAGCACTAGTTAAAAAGGACGCCAAATTTATTTGGGAAGAGAAATGCCAGAAAGCCTTCGAGGACATTAAACAATATTTAATGACACCTCCCGTCTTAGCAGCCCCTGGCCTCGAGTAGACCACGATACTTTACACCGCGGCTTTAGACGACTCTCTCGGAGCCCCGTTAGCCTGTGTCAATGATGAGGGTAAAGAAAATGCTCTTTACTACTTAAGCCGTCGTTTACTTCCGACGGAAGTAAGGTATCCCGCAATTGAAAAGCATTGTTTGGCCCCGATCTTCACCGCTCAAAAGCTCGAGGCACTACATGCTTTCTCATAAGGTCAACCTGATCTCGAAATTTAATCCATTGCAATACTTGATGACTCGTCCAACACTTTCCGGCAGACTTGTCAGATGGTCAATGATATTATTGCAATTCGATATAACTTTCGTTCCTCTTCGTGCCGTAAAGGGACAAGTCTTAGCAGACTTTCTCGCAAAGACACCCTTTGACGGCGAATCTCCTCTCAATGACGATTTGCCGTGATAAACAAATAATGAATCTAGAAGACCCCGATGATCGACGTTGGGAATTGTATTTCGACGGAGCATCTTCAAGCACACAAAGATGAAGAATCGCAAGTGATAGTGCCCGTAAGGCAGGAATCGGGCTAATCTTTATAACACCGGAGCGGGGATGTTAAGATACTCCTACCACTTGACGAACCATGTACAAACAATGAAGCAGAATATGAAGCCCTTATAACGGGATCTGGAATTAACTATTCAAATGAGGATAACGGACATCAACATCTACGGGGATTCACAGTTAATCATTCAACGGATCACCTGGACAAGATAGAATTTTAAAGCCAAGACTCGAACAATACTTCCAAGTATGCCATACAAGTTGTTGAACGCATTCCAAATGTGACAATCTACAAAATTCCCGGAAAAAAATGCTTTGAAGAGATGCTTTAGCCCGTCTCGGAAAAGAATTTGCCTGTTTGCAAGATGAATCGGTGGAAGTGTCGGTTCACGGACGTCAGGTCCTATCACAACTCGACATAGTACACAATAGACAAATCGGAAAAAGAAAAAGAATCGATTGCAGCGAGTGACGAAAAACACGGAAGATTGGCGACAGCCATTAGTAGACTACTCGCAAACAGGAAAGCTACCGGACGATAGGTCGTTGGCCCATCGGATCAAGAAAAGAACTCTGTCTTACGCATTAATAAACAACACATAGTACAGAAGGTCTTTTGATCAAATGTGGCTAAGGTGCCTAAGCGGGTCCGAAGCCCGTGAAATTATTAAGGAGGTGCATTCAGGACTTTGTGGCGCTCACCAGTCGGGTCCAAAGATGAAAATGAAAATTAAAAGACTAGGGTACTACTGGCCCTCGATGATGACCGACTGCATGAAAATCGCCAAGAATTGTCACCAATGCCAAGTGCACGGAGTGGTTCTAAACCAACCTCCAAATGTGCTACATCCGACAATCGCGTCGTAGCCATTTGAATGTTGGGGCACGGATATAGTAGGTCCGATAGAACCACCATCTTCAAAAGGACATCGCTTCATTCTTGCAGCTACAGATTACTTTCCAAGTGGGCAGAGGCAGTTCCGCTTAGAGAAGTGAAAGCACACCACGTGCTACAGTTTTTCAAGAACCAAGTTGTCTACCGTTTCGGAGTGCCACGCAGGATCATCTCGGATAATGGGTCGACATTCGAAGCACGCAAATCAATAATTTTGTCAAGAGACATGGAATCGACTGGCGATACTCAACAATTTACTACCCAAGAGCAAACGGCCTGGCTGAGGCTTTTAATAAAACTCTCGTTCAAATTTTAAAAAAAACTTTGGACGATAATAAGAGAAATTGGCACGAGAAGTTGTTAGAAGCCTTATGGGCCTACGGACAACCTTCGTAACTCCTACTCAAGCTACACCTTACGCTCCGTTGTATGGGTCCGAGGCAGATGTTACCTTTAGAGGTGCAGCTTCCTTCACTCGAATTGCAGCTTGCAAACAAGATCACGACGAAGAGAACGCCAAATTACGACTAGAAGAATTAGAAAGCCCGGAAGGAAAAGACTTGCGAGCGCAACGGAATTTAGAACTATACCAAGCTAAGATGGTCCAAGCCCATGACAAACCGAGTCCGCCCAAGAACCTTTAAAGTTGGTGACTTAGTTCTTGTTCTCAAGAGACCTATTCTCGCACATCGCAAAATAGGAGGAAAATTTGAACCCACTCGGGAAGGACCGTTTCGTGGTTGAAGCAAGTATACTCGTGAGGTTCCTACCGACTAGTGAATTGCTAGGGAGAACGACATATGCTTCCGATCAACGGACGATACTTGAAAAAGTATTACACCACCTGATGTTTCGAAGGAGTGAATTCTTCATCCCTAAGAAACACGGGTGAAGTAATTACTTATGATTGGGTCCGAACCCAAAAAAATAATAAAATGTGCTAAAATAAATAAAATCATGATGATAAAGTTTTCCTTGTTTTCTTTTCCCTGATCTTATCCTACTTCATTCCTGTTAAATTCGAAAATACAAAAAATATAATATAAAGAAAATATGTCTTTAATAAACATTTTCTTAATGTTCTTGTTCTTAGTACAGCCCCTGATCCTTTTCCTTGTCTTTTCGCAGGGAAATGTCGAACGGGCGGTTGGTCCTGAACTTTAAGAATGGCGTAAGCCTTGCACTCGATGAAAAAAGGGTGAAAGATGGAGCGATAATCGAAATTGACTCTGATTTTGCACCAGCAGGCCTACAGTACGAGGAAAGTGACTGGGTTCCAGTTGACCGAGAAGAATTGCCCGGGCAGACAATGATGAAAGTGGGTGGCCCAAGCCACCAATCCAGCAGCAAGAAAAGAAAGGCAATCACTGAAGAAGATAAGAAAATGAAGTCTGTAGTCACTACAGCAGAGAGCAGGCTTGTTAGCGCCGCGCCCACTGAGATTCAAGAAGTTCGGAGAGCTACTCTCACAGCAACGCAACGAAGAAATAAGAATCGCCGTATCTGTAAGATGTTAACAAAACTAGCTGCGGACCAGCGCGACGAGACGATTGCTAATGCCGGTACATACACTTCGAGGACACTCGGTTCACTAGGAACCCGAAGAAAGGAGGCCAACTCCTAGGATAACGAAAGGACCAGGGAAATCCCCGGAAGATCGAAGAAAGAAGGTTACCACGCCACCGGATAGAACCACCAGGTGATGCATGACCTTGTTGCAGAAGCAACCCGGGGGATGTCCCGACGGGCATCATCCCCGAGGAGCCGAGGTATGCGGGAGAACGTGAAGGGATTGAACCGTATATCCCACAATATGTCACAAGGCCTCGCCATCCGCGGATCATTCCGGAATACGAGTCGGAGAGAATGCGGAATGTTGAAAAGAAAACCTTTGAATACTTCGAAAGAATTAGAGGCAGAAGAATCAATATACTAGAGGGCCTCGAGCTACATACAGACTTATTCTCAGAGTATGAACAACAGTAAATTGTGGATTGCATCCGGGATTTGAAAAGAATGGGCCGAGCAGGCCGCCTGAGGGAAAACACATACTCAGAACCCCGGAGATGGATGCCAGGGAAGGGAAGAATCACAATACAATGCGGATGCTGTTACAACTTTGCGGAAGACAGGAAGGGAAACCCACCGGGAATACTCCGTCATGGGCAAGTGGATCCGATGCCATTAGTCATCAAGAGAATGGTAAAGAGATTGATAACATGGAGGGTACGCCGCGGATTGCATACCCAATAGCTGCATTATCAACATCTACAAACAGGGTGATCGCATACCCCCGCATATAGACCACCACGACTTTGTCGGACCTTTCGCACGGTCTCTTTCCCGAACGAGTGTAACATCATGGTCGGATTCGACTTCCATATAGTAGGCCCGGGTGAGTTCCGAGGGCCGGTGAAGATACCTTTACCGGTAGGTTCCGTCATGATACCGAAGGGCAACGGAGCGAGATATCGCAAAGCATTGCATACCAGGAGTACCAGTGAACCGGATCTCAGTTACTTTCAGAAGGATGGACGACAGGAAGACACCTTACCATTTCCAGCCAGACCCGGAGCTAGAGAGCCTCCGGCCTTACGAGCTATGAGTTGTTGACCTCATTTTTGATGAGGTCTTCTCTTCTTCTCTTTAGTACTTAGGATCTAGCCTTAGGCTTTTCCTTTGACTATCTTAGAGGACTAGAATTGGGACCCACCTTTTAGAAATTCAAACCACTTCTTAACTCCCTGCAAACTCCACAAACTTGACAGTAGACCCCTAATCACCTAGAGGGTTGAAATCAAATGTGGAAGTTTAAAGGATGAGTTCCTATAGGACTCTTTGGCCTTAGGATCGCCACAGGTGGCTTGGTGCAGTGAAGGGGCTGACTTACACACACCACACTTATACACTACACCTACACACTACACTTCCACATACCTCATAAAACCACACCCATACCTAACTTGACCTCCCGACTCATGTAGGTGATTCACATGGATGGTCCTTAACCCCTAAGCCCTCGGCAAGAGGGTTAGGAACAACATAGTGAATGCCTCAAGTGAGTCCCTTCATGGCTCATGTGGGCTTGATATGGCTTCATGGCTCAACCAAAATGACTTCTTTCCACCCAAATTCACGCAATCTTCAATTTCCCAAATTTTCAATTTTTGACCCCCGGGACCCTACACCTACTAAACCTACCCAAAACCCTTAAAATTACCCAAATTTCTCAAAAATTTCCAAATTACCCAAAATTCTCCAAAATCAATTCCAAACATTTCCACATCACTTAAACTGATCATCCATACCCAAAAATACCAAAAATTCCAAGAAAACCTCCCAATACCCTCCAAATACCCAAAATACCCCTCTTGGCCAAAAAATCCAAAAATTCAGAAAATTCCCAGAAAATTCCAGAAAATCCCAAATATTCCCAATTTCATTTTTTCCAACTACACCATAGGCAAATTTTTTCAATTTACCCTACTTTTGTCAAAACCCTCAATTTGACCCATTTTAACCCTAAGTGAACCCAATGTCAAACCAAACCTACCCAATTGACCCCAATTTTGGTCCAATTCAATTCTAAACTTCAATTCAACATTCCAAACACCAATCTAGACCAAATCCAAGCCCAATTTGTTTGAAATTTGGATCCAATCTCACTTTTGGCCTTAAAGCCCAATTTGGACCCATGACCTAAACCTAACCTAAACTCACCCAACTCAATTACAATTAACCCCAAATCTTTTCTAAATCTTCCTTAACATTCCCACAAACAAAATACTAACATGATTTGCCCAAAATTTAGACCCAAACCCCACTCAAACTCAACCCAAGGTTAAAAGGCCCATTTTTTACCTAAACCCAAACCTAACCCAAATGAGCCCAAACCCCAAAATCAAAGCCCAACCAAAGCCAAAACCTCTTTGAAACACCCCCATAAACATTTCTCAACATTGATTTTACATCAATTTCAACTCTAGCCCAACATTAGCCCAACTTGGCCCACTTGGACCTATATAGGCCCACTTACCAAATAAATCCAAATTCAAACCAATTCAACTCCAAATCACATCAAATTGATTCCAAGCCCTTCATAGAACATCCCTAAACCAATTATGACATTTATTTGACAAAGTTCTTCACAAAATTTTTACCCAAATGCCCATCCTAAAATCAAAAGCCCATTTCCCTTAAACTTTCCTAAAAGCCCACTCCCTTCAAATTCAAAAGCCCAAATTCATCCAAAGCCCACATGACACTTCCTTTCATCATCCATTTAATCAAAATTGTCCCTAAGTTCCAAAATCATCAATCAAATAATTCCAAATCAAGCCACATGCCAAATCACCCCAAAATATCTAAAATTCTTAAAACCCATTTTTATGAAATTGACCCAACCTTTTCCCAAGCCAAATGGAGCCATGGAGCCATGCACAAGCCATATGCAAGCCATGAGAGCCTCTTTACATGTCACCATGCCATTTTGGGCAAAAGGAGGAGACTCTTTCCTTAATTCCTAAAGGTGATTAACCACTCCCATGATTCCCCTTAACCATGCTTATGCACTAATTGTGCTTGGATGGTGACTTGACCCTACCGATTATGCCGAGCCAAATCACTTTTCCCTCAGCCAAAACCAGGCCTTGGGTGGTGCACCTAGCCCAAATGGGTGGGTTGACCCATTTAGGTTCAAATTTAGCCATGCCCCCATTCCATCTAAATCAAACCCTTTACACATGGCCAATGCTAATTGATTGCACTAAACCCCAGCCCTGACCTCCCTGACCAAGATGGTGACCAATACCTGGCCGGCCGGCCACCAGGCCGCCGGAAAACACCATGGTCGAGAGCTCACATGTGAGCCAACATTGAAATTCTCACTTGCTGAGCTGCCCCATGCCTAGTGGTCACCATGGCTGTTCTTCTCATGACCAGAGCAGCTGATCCCATGCCTCAACTCCCCCTGGGAGGCCCTCCACCCTCTCCTATTTAAACTCCACCCCTCTCGGCCATGAGAGGGGGGCGAAGCACAAACCTTGCCAAAATTGTTCCAGACTCCTCCCCATACACAGAGCACTTGTTTCCCAGTGAGATCCCCCTGCCATTTCTCCTCTGTGAGCTCAATTTCAGAGTTGAAATTCCACCCAAAACCAGGACACTTCTCCACAGTGAGCCAATTCCCAAATTGATTGGTTCTACACCTTCACCGGACCGAGGGAAGGTGTCCACCGATAAAAGCCCCATCTCCGAGGCCACCCGAGTTGCTCCAGACCTCCAAGCTTTGTGATCGGGCTTGGTCGAAATCACATCCGGACAATTCACCGGACCGGGAGACTTCATCCGGAGCTTGCTAGGATCCAATCGAAGGTGCAACAACTCTCGGATTGAAGCCACACTTCTCCGAGCAAAGGTATGAGCTAATTCTTCATCCCGAGCTTCGGAGATTCTCCATTTCAAATGCCTTATTTTCAATGCATGTTAACCGTATAGATGTGTTCGTCTCTTCAAGACGAATCCATAGAAGCATAAGAACATAAAAATCCATCGAGTATCGAGTGAGATCTTAGGGATTTAGTGTGCACGGCTCTCGGGTGAGGACGCTCGGGGACGATGAACGGATGTCGTCCATTCAATACACGCGCGGACGAACGGCTCGGATGGCGTCGGACCGGGGAGACGGTACGAGAACCGCGGGGCCCGGGCTGCTGACTCGGGTGGAGGCATCGAATGGGAGCGCGACGCGTGTGCGTTCGGAGCTGCCGAGGTTGACGCGGCGCCGCGTGGATAAATAGAAAATTAGGGTATTTTTTAATTTATTTAATTCCCTAAACTTCAGAAATTCATATCTCTGTGTAGAAAAATCGGAAAAATAAAATAAAAATACCCTCTCGCTCGGTGAACGAGAGGAGAATAATGTGGAAAAGAAATCATTTAATTTCATCAAGTATTTTATTTTTTATAATTTATTTACTCTCTGCATTATTTTAATTCTCCATGCATGCATACAATTCACCATGGCATGAGACCATAGGGCTTTTGAAGCCTCCGAATTTGGGAACATTCCCTGAATTTTCCAAAGTTAGAGGCCATCCCTATGAAAAGTTATTGATTTTTCAAATTCGAGTTACTGTTTTGAGTATTTTAATTCCAATAAATAGCATGTTGTGAAATAAATTCTAGGAAAATTTGGTGATGTTTCTTATGACCAGAGAACCTTAGGAAAAATAGGTTTTGACTTAGTTCATTTAAAACAACCCTAATTGGCTTAAACACCCAAAATAGGTCTCTAATTAATTAGAGCTAACCATACATCAAATTAACTTGAAATCAATTCCCCACTGACCTTTAGGATCAGAGGAACCCATCATAAAAATTTGAAGTCAATTGGACTTGGTTAGCCCCACTAATTGGGTTGATTAAGCCACTTAGTCATTTTAAACTTAAAAAATTCATAACTTTCAAAATACCTTTCAAAAATTCACCAAATTGGTTTTGGAGCCTCTCGGATATCAGGGGAACCTAAGAAAATTAAAATTTAAATTTTCTAAAAAGTTGATTTTTAATATTATTTTAATATTTTAATAATTAAAAAATAATAAAAATCACAAAAATAATAAAATTCACCAAAATGTCACATTTTGAATTTTAATCACATAGGAACAAATCCCACATTTTTCTTAGGTCTATTTAGTGAGATATTAAATTTTAAAGCTTTAAGGTAATTTTAAAATTAAAAAAAATGTATTTTCTAGAATTTTCACTAAAATAATTATAATAAATCATAGAAAAATTAGAAAATTGCAAAATTTACTTCTCTGGTTTCCTTGATATCAGAGAGATTTTTGAAAAATATAAAATTCATTTTTCAACATTTATTTTATTTTTAAATTAATTAACACTCCAAAACTTAAAATAATTATAATAAAAATAATATAATTCAAAAAATCACCAAAATTGGTCCAAGTGGTTCTCTGGTCATTAGGAATGTCCCCTAATTTTCTTAAGGACAGAAACTTTCCCTTGGTCATGTTATTAAATTTTCCTTGGAAATCTCTATTTTTCACCAAAAATAATTATATAAATAAATTAAATATATAAAAATCACATTTTCTCCTCTCATGTCTTTATTGACATATGAGTGAAGTCACATAAAAATTTCAAGTTCATTTGAGTTCAATTTAGTGAGTTATGAAATTATTAAGCTTAAAGGGTAAAATGGTAATTAAAATTTTAACCCTTAATTAAAACTTTAGGTTTAATAAAAAATTAACAAGTAAAATATTTGATCCTAATCTGATTTGGATGATTGAAATTTAAATAATTAAAGGGTAGAAACCCATTAAGCAATTTTAAAATGATTAAACTTTAATTAAATAATGGATTAAATTTGGAAGAATAATAAAATTGGAATTATTAAAATAGGGATATTATTAGGAAGAGATTTATTCCTTAATTTAAAAAAATCCCTAAATTAATTATCTCATTAATATTCAATTCTTAATTAAAATGATAACTCAAATTTAAAATATTAAAAGACTTAATTATTAAATCCTTTTAAAAATTTCAATTAAAATTAAAAATTAAATTAAATTAATTAAATTAAATTAATTAAATTAAATTAAATTAAATAAATTAAATTAAATAAATTAAATTAAATTAAATAAATTAAATTAAATTAAATTAAATTAAAATTAAATTAAATTAAATAAAATAAATTAAATTAAATTAAAGTAAATTAAATTAAATTAAATTAAATTAAAATTAAATTAAATTAAATTAAATTAAATTAAATTAAATTAAATTAAATTAAATTTAGTTAAATCAAATTAAATTAAAATCAAATCAAATCAAATTAAATTAATTTAACATCAAGTCAAACTCAATTGAATTAAATTAAATTAAAACTCAATTAAATTAAATTAAATTGAATTAAATAAAACATCACCTAAGACATAAAGAATTCAAAATAAATTTAAAATAACTTGAACACTATTCCAAATTTAAACTCATTAATTGAAATTAAACTAAATCACAAAACATTTGAATACCAATTTACCCTTGAAAGTATTAGTTATCATAACTCCTAAACAGAACATTTAATGAAATGTTACTTCACTTATAGGATATTCAAATGTCCTAGTTCACTGAGCAAGTTAACAAAACTTGAATTCTCGGACGATTAATTCATTTGTATAATTAAATTCATTTGGACTTAAAACAATCCTAGAAATATTGAAAAGATGTTTAAGATTCCTCTTAAGCACTTCCTCAATATGATAGGACATTTATAAGAACAATTGGACTTAATCGTTCTTTGATGAAGAAAATCATCCTCAAACCGAAATACGAAGACCTAGACGTCATAGGAAATGACTAGCTATAGGATTAGGAGTTTGGTAGAAAACCATAACCCTTCCCTTAGCTTTACCTAGGAACTTGCTTAAATATTCTAATTGTGTTTTAAGTGTAGCTTGGGATGACGGGAAGACCCTCCAGGTACGCTTTTATTTTATTGCAATTTACTTTCTTGCAATTTACTTTCTCGCAATTTACTTTCTTGCGAAATGTACTTTATTTTTCTTGCATGATAAAACAACGAGTTGCATGAAAACCCACACCTTTAGGATAGACCTAAAGCTGAAACCAAATTAAGTTAAAAGTCATTGCGAGATAAAATTCACCGCCACAACATTTCGAAATATAAAACAACTCAAAATTTAATCACAAACGGAACACAAAACTACAATTGCAACTAAATTAAAACGTCCTGTTGGATGATCGGGAATACCTCGGATGATGTAACCTACGTGTTGCTAACGGGATTTCCCGCGGTCTAAATGAAAGTGTGGAACTCATTCAGTTGAGTTTAGCAAATTCATCTGGACTAAGTGAATCCGATAAAAATAATGATGCGGAAGGATGGAACCGTGGGATCTTAACCGGTGTATTTATAATCAACTTTAAGATTTGTTTTAATCAAAACATAAAAAAAAACACTTGGAAAATTAAGACTTCTCTAAACCAAAACACTTTTCTCATCTCCTGATTTATGATTTCTAAAACTAAACCTCTGCGACAACAAGGAGCTCGGAGCATGGTGGGCAGCACGGCCATCGTCATCAGCAAAACTTGAACCTACTTCAGCAAAACTTACCTAGAATTAAATAACCAAGCCATAGGATTTCGAGGTAGTTTTCCTAGTGCAACATAAATCCTCAACCTTTTGTTAGGCATTTGTCTTGCAAATTAAGCCCTAACCGGACTTAGGATTCCGAGGTAGTCGTCTGATATGACATAAACCCTCACATCTTCAAGAGCTATTTGTATGATTCTATCATATAAATATAAGTCCTAATTAATTAAAATTGACAAAATCAAAACTTTTAAATAAACATTAGGATTTTCCTAAATCTAAGCCAAACAATAGGATAGTCGGGAAATTACTGAAGTTCACTTCGAATCTGTGATTTCTCCTACTTTTCTTCATTTGGATTCACAAAACAAAATGTTCTAAACTTGATCCATTCCCTATTGAAATTCAAAACTTCAATCCCTTGAAAACTTAAACTTTGAAATCCTTGAGAGCAGAATTATTGATTATTATCGAGAGTTTTCTTAGGTGATTCCCGTCACTTAAGATGTAATTAACTATAGGGGCTTTCCCTTATAGGGAATTTTGAAGAACCCGGGTAATATAAACCACGTTTAATGTTTTCATATTAAACGGGGAATTTTGTCGGCTTATAAAATTGGTTCGCGGACCAAACGGGTGTCACAAATCTTCTAGTTTATTTAATCGAGCCCCACCGTCGAGCGGTGTGTACTATCCTTAGGGATAGATACACGGTTTGTGGTGCGGTGCTCGTTTATATAAACTATTTGGGATGTGAGATCGGTTTAGTCTCATATCTTAAAACCTTCGAATTTAAAATTATTTTCAAAATCAAATACTACTTTTCAAATTATTTATTTTAATTAAATTAAAAATTCGCCGACAGATTTACGTTAGGCGACCCCTCTTCAAAATAAAACACAACCTAAAAAATATGCCGACGGATTTCGGCGACTCCATTGAGGAAAATTCCTCTCTCCATTATAATCGGATAATTCGCTTTCGAAAATCGGTAGTGCATCCATGTCCTTAGTGGATCAAACTAACCTTCTTTCAGTTGGAATACTGTGTTCATTTCTACCTTGAATAAGTATAGCCAACATTCTCTCGGATTTAGGAGCCACTTGTTTAGACACCCCTAAACAGAGAGGTTCCGAGATCCTTTACCTCATTTCGAGGTGGGGTGGACCCCGATAGGTGTCGGTTTAGGAATGATCCTTCGAGTCGAGAAGTCTTGCTTAAGACTTTCTTTTCCTTTCCAACTCTGAATCAGATTCCTTACCTTCTCTACACTTTTGAACATTCCGTTCTTAATAAACAAACCCTCTAATAAGTGATTCCTTTTAACAAATGATTCCCTCTTATAAATACATGAACAAAAACGAGTTCGGACTCTTTTCAATTCCTTTCTTTTCGTCCTAAAGAAAAGAAGCATAACTTAGGACTGACAACCAGAATCTACCTTGCAGAAATGGAAGCCCCGAAGCCGATCTTCTCGTTCACCAACGGATCGGACTTCGTTGTCTATAAGGATGAGTCGCCCGACAATGGGATCATCCGATTTGGAACGGGATTTGAAAACACGAACGTCGAGGTCACCGACGTCTCCCTCTTTGCAGCGACGAAGCAAGGTATCCGAAGGCGAGGAGCCACTGCGCGAGTTCGACCTTAGGTCGACCCAAGAGTTTCCTCCTCGAAAGGATCCCGACTAGGAGGAGTACTGCCGTCCGCGGGAGGAGCTGTTCTTACTACCCCCACTGGTCTAGTTGTTTACGCACCTACCCCGACTTCGCCAAATCGAAGGGGAAAGAAATCCGGAGATTATGGTAAACACGTTACCGTGGAGGGTACAAATCTTCCTATAAGACCTTCGTTTTCGAAATCGGGTCCGAGTTCGAAGATTCGCGTCAGCGACGAAGACCCGAAGAAGACGAAGTAGAAGGATCGCCGGAGAAGCCGTAGCTGCTGAGATTGCTTTCTGGAGGAAATTCCGGAGCTGCCGGAATATACACCGCTACCGGAATATACACCCTTGCTCGACTACATACCACTTTTGGGAGGAAGCGAGGTTCCATCCCCTCTCCGCCGCGGAGGATGAGGAGAATGTTCGCAAGATTGCTGCCACATTACCTCGGCCCGCATACTACAACGATAGCCGCAGAAAAGAACTAGAACTACGTCGTTTGCTCGACTGCGAACTTTGGTAGAAAATTTAGCAAGGAAGGAAAAGCGCCCGTATCGGAAATTCTACGAAGGATAGGGCGGGTGCTGGGTCGAATCCGTCTTGGGCCCCGAGTAGAGCCGCCGTCATGACGGAAAAGCTGAGCGAGAGAATGAAGGCTAGCCCGCCGTCGTAGTCTCGGGATTACGGATTAGGGAGGATACCATCTTCCGAGCATTTGGCCGAGCGGACCATGCGGTACTAGACCTTCGCCGCTAGAAGGATGGTGTGGCGTCCCACTACTTGGGCGATTGAGATTGAAACGACGGCCCGAAAAGAAAGTCTCGCCAGAAGGCTGGAATGCGAAGAAAGCGCTACTGCGATAAAGGGGACTCGTGAAAAAGGGACCCGGCAGCTATCGCATGACAACCGCAAAGACACACAGAAAGCTCCGCTAGAAGATGCCATGGAAAAGTTGAGAACCGACATCCGAGCGGTTGGCAAAAGAAAGAGAAGAAAAGTTCGGAGATGAGATCGATTCATCGGAGTTCATGGACGACGAATATGCGAGAAATCGATATGGTTGAGACACGAGCTTCATCGGCTTCGCAAGGTGGTCCTGCGGCCGCGAGAAGAGAGGAGCCGGGCGATGAGAAGACGGCTTCGGGAAAAGGACGACACGATCGCTCGAATGGCGAAAAGGATGGAAGAGATGGCCGTAGCTGCGGCCACTCTCCAGAGTCGAAGTACGACCACATAGAGAGACACCCCGAGAGATCATTCACATTGTAGACGGAGGAAAGGAGATTACATCCGTCGATGGGGATGATCGGCTGAAAAGGATACAACACGAAGTATGATCCACGAAAAGGATATCAAGAACTTGGTAGAACGAGCGAGTGCGAGAAGCCTTAGCACAATCGAAGAACGGGACATCCATTCGGACGGGTAGACCTTACCTAGAAGAATTCGACGCCATCCAATACCGAAAGGCTTCGTACCACCTACTGTTCAAGACATTCGATGGAGCCAGGAACCTCCGACGGCATGTTGCACACTTTCGTGCCGGTTGTTGCAATGCGGCGGGAGCGATGCATTACTCTTCCGACGGTTCGTCGGCGGTCCATCGGGAATCGCCTTCGGCGGTATGCGGAATTACCCGATGGCTCGGTGAAGACATTCTCGAGCTAGAGAGCCTCTTCATCGAGCGATTTGCGGAGCTCGGCACCACCTCACTATAGGTGATTTAGTGGTAGAGAAACAAAGGCCGAATGAAACTTTGGTGGATTACATACTTCGATGGAGAAACTTAAGCATGAAGTGTGAACCACAACTGCAAGAACAACATGCGATCGGCATCTTGCTTAAAAGCATTCACGGCCCGATAGCACTTCTCCTCGAAGGATTCACTTATTAAGACTTTTGAGAAGTTGTTAAGCAAGGCGGAAGCTTGCAAGAAGAGGCGAAGCAATTAAGTTTTGACGACAAGACGGACAAGCGAGAAGCCGGTGAAGACCTTCGAAAAGAAATCCGGGATCATTGCGGCGATTGATAAAGGCAAGCAGCCGATGCGAAATACCACCGGAACGGCCGCGACAACCACAACAGAATTACCGGCAACCCCGGTCCAGCTATCGGTCGTCTCCGCGGTATGAACGACCGTCCCATCCGCAACGTACATTGAGGGAGCTTCGAGCGAGAGAATATCCGTTCAAAAATGAAGCGATACCGAAGATGTTCCGTAGCCTAATGAAGACTCCGGATTTCCAGTGCCGGAACCTAAAAGACCGGAGGAAGTCGACAAGAAAGGTGATCCCGACTTTTACCCCTACCACCGGATGCTTGGGCACAAGATAGAAGATTGCATTACCTTTAAAAGTTGGCTCAACGACAACCTTCGGAAAGGAAATATAACAATCCCGAAGGAGTACATGAAGGAACCCCGGAAAGGAGGTTCCGTCGATGTTATCTCAACCGATCCCGTCATTCAGATAGATCCCTATGCAGCCGACGATGGATGGACTACCGCTGGACGAGGTCTTGAAGAAGATTTTAGACAACATCCGAACCGCCTCGGTGCGAGCTTCGATTCGAGTTCGAGACCTGTTAAGCCGGTACTTATCACTTGCGATAGAAGAGCCACCTCGACAGGAGACGATCGAAGAAAAGAAGAAGATTGACGAAGAAGAGGGGACCGAGACTCCTAAGGCTAGACTAGGGGCTGCTTATCCTAGGATAGTTGTTTCCGATTCGGGGTAGAAATCCCTCGAACCTCTGATTTTGTATGATTATCTGCTCACTTCGGTGGGATCATATAATGATAAGGGTGATGGCGTTGGCTACGTTTTGATCATTTCTAACGATTACGTAACTAGCGACAATCCGGACATCGACTTCGATGCCAACAACAATTCTCGAATCATACATGATCTCGACGATCACAATGACAAAGAAGACATCCATCGAAGAGGCTACGAGAGTTCAACGAGCAACGGATCTATGCGCGAGTTTCGAGGAGCTCCGGTTACGATAGAGTTAGAGCCTTCGGATTTTGAAGATAATCCGGAAGAGCTCGTCATTCCGATTCGGGAGGAGACACCGGCAAGTTCGACACTAGATTCGGAAGAAATTACGAAGTCAACTTAAGAAGTGGAAAAGTTCTACCTCCGAGAATGGGTCCGAAAAGACAAAGGAAAGCGGGTGGTTGCTCAAGAAGAACCAACCACGGCGGAAGAAATACCCGTTCGAGAAGAAGGCGAGACGCATGAGAACAAAGTGGACTACAACGTGCTAGCCCATCTTAGGAAACTACCAGCCAAGCGAGCATTTACGATGCTCTCATCTTATCAAAGGAGATGAGAGAAGCTCGATCGAGGCCTTACTTGATCCGAGAAATTTGCTTAGCTCGAATGGCGGAGATTCCTTAGATGAGGTTTGCTCGTTAAAGGAACGACGAGACGTTACCTTCACGGACAATGACCTACTACTCGGGACGACGGATCACGGCCGAGCCGTTGTACATTTCGGTTACAATTGGGAAGTTTACGCTCTCCGGAGTATTGGTGGATCCGGGAGCATCAATCAACATAATGAGTCTTCGAACACTAGCATACTTGGAAATTGATGCTCGCGAGCTCGAAGCGGACAAAATGTTATTAAGAGGATTCGACCGGAAAGGAGAAAGAGCCCTCGGGTCAATAACGCTATCGATGAGGACCGGTGACTTAGCAAAGACAACCGCGAAATTCCACATAATCGATTCGAAACATCGTTCAACGCTCTGCTTGGGCCGACCATGGATACATGAAAACGGGATGGTACCATCATCTACGCACCGGTGCATCGAATACTACGATGGAGGGAAACGGTGCATCAAAGGTGACTTGCGACCATTCTCCGTACATGAGATTGGAATCCATGAAGACGCGGCTTATTATGCACCGCCAAGAAAACAATCTTCTCCGGAGATACCGTAACAAATGAAGCAAAGAAAGTTCGGGACAACGAAGAACACTGAAGTTCTAGTCCAACGATCACTCACCACTCCCTTCGGCGAGATGGTGAAGGTTTCTCCACAACTCGCATCCGAGGTCGAGGCGGGGACGAGGTCGTGGTAGAGACGTTAGGACGATTGGACGAGAGAAACCGACCATCAATGTTGATTGGGAAGATAGTTACGAAGAAGAAAAAGAAATCGAACAAGAAGCGAGCGGCAATAAGTCGAAAGAAGCCGCAATTCAAGATCTCCCTCGAAGATGAAAAGAATGAAGAATATAAATCGATGTACGAGAAGATTAACCACTACGTACATACTATGACCCTAACCCCGATCCGATCGAGCAAGATCGAGGGTATGGTGGTCAAAGAGGTACGTAAAGACGGTGCGAGGCCGATCAAATTCTACCGTGGTGCTTCTTCCTCCAAAGCCGAAAATAATGTACAATTCGAAGATGTCACTTCATCGGAATTAATGGAATTACCTTTTGAGTGGTACTCTCACGTGTGTTCGAAATTTAATTCGGCGTGGTTTCTTACCTCGACAATGGACAAAAGGCCAATCACAACATTTTGAAAAATTATGGAATAACTCCGGTCGTCCTCCCGATTCAAAGCATGGACTCGGATTCGGCACGGTAGGGTCGGTTGACGATGCTGAATTTTGCTTGGTTGTCACTTGCAAGTCCGATGAAAATTGCATGGAAACTACGGACGAACTCGAAGATTTACAAATTGGAGACGCTCCACCGGAATTCGAAGAAGAAATCAAATCTACGATAGATGAGTTAACGGAAGTTAACTTGGGTACTAGCGAAGAGCTGAGACCTACCTTTGTTAGCTCCTTACTCAACAAAGAAGACTCCGAAGAAATGATCAAATTATTAATGGAATTTAAAGACTGTTTTGCTTGGAACTACGATGAAATGCCAGGATTGGCTCCAGAGGTTGCAATTCATAAGCTAGGAGTGGATCCTACCACGTTCCGGTCGGACGAGGTCCCGAAGAATGCGTCTAGAAATCGAACAACAAGTCATAGCCGAAGTTAAAAAGCTAATAGACGCTAAATTTGTCCGTGAAGAACAATACCGACTTGGTTAGCCAATGTGGTGCCGGTCGAAAGAAGAATGGTCGAATCGGAATTTGTGTAGACTTTAGAGATTTAAACAAGGCATGTCCAAAGGATGTATTCCCTCTACTGATCCAAGAATTAATGATCGACATTGCTTCAACACATGAAATATTCTCGTTCATGGATGGATCTTCGGGATACAACCGGATAAAAATGGCTCCGGAAGATGAAAAGCTTACGAGCATTCGAACGCCGATCGGAGTATTTTGCTACACGATAATGCCATTCGGATCGAAGAACGCGAGAGCGACCTACCAAAGAGCAATGACAAGAATTTTTGATGATCTCATCCACAATCAAGTCGAATGCTACGTGGACGATGTGGTCATCGAAAGCAAAGTAAAGGAAAACCACTCGTATGATTTGAGAATTGTTTTCGAACGATTAAGACAATTTAACCTTAAGATGAATCCCTTAAAATGCGCCTTCGGCGTCACCTCCGGGAAATTCTTAGGGTTCGTTGTCCGACATCGTGGAATTGAAATCGACCGGAAAAGATTAAAGCTATCTTAGAAATGCCGCCTCCCGAAAACCTTAAAACAACTACGATCTTTTCGAGGAAGGCGGCATATCTTCGACGCTTTATCTCGAACCTGTCGAGTAGGTGTCGGCCTTTCTCGGCACTAGTTAAAAAGGACGCCAAATTTATTTGGGAAGAGAAATGCCGGAAGGCCTTCGAGGACATTAAACAATATTTAATGACACCTCCTGTCTTAGCGGCCCCGGTCTCGGGTAGACCGCGATACTTTACACCGCGGCTCTAGACGACTCTCTCGGAGCCACTGTTGCCGAGTCGATGATGAGGGTAAAGAAAATGCTCTTTACTACTTAAGCCGTCGTTTACTTCCGACGGAAGTAAGGTATCCCGCAATTGAAAAGCATTGTTTGGCCACGATCTTCGCCGCTCGAAAGCTCGGGCACTACATGCTTTCTCATAAGGTCGACTGATCTCGAAGTTTAATCCATTGCGATACTTGATGACTCGTCCGACACTTTCCGGCGGACTTGCCGGATGGTCGATGATATTATTGCAATTCGATATAACTTTCGTGCCTCGCGTGCCGTAAAGGGACAAGTCTTAGCGGACTTCCTCGCGGCACACCCTTTGCGGCCGAATCTCCTCTCGATGACGATTTGCCGGATGAACAAATAATGAACCTAGAAGACCTCGATGATCGACGTTGGGAATTATATTTCGACGGAGCATCTTCGGCACACAAAGACAAAGAATCGCAAGTGATAGTGCCGGTAAGGCGGGAATCGGGCTAATCTTTATAACGCCGGAGCGGGGGATGTTAAGATACTCCTACCACTTGACGAACCGTGTACGAACAATGAAGCGGAATACGAAGCCCTCGTAACGGGATCGGAATTAACCATTCGAATGGGGATAACGGACATCGACATCTACGGGGATTCACGGTTAATCATTCGACGGATCGCCGGACAATACGGAATTTTTAAACCAAGACTCGAACAATACTTCCGGTATGCCGTACAATTGTTGGAACGGATTCCAAATGTGACAATCTACAAAATTCCTAGAAAAGAGAATGCTTTAGCGGATGCTTTAGCCCGTCTCGCAAAAGAATTTGCTCGTTTGCAAGATGAATCGAGTGGAAGTGTCGGTTCACGGACGTCGAGTCCTATCACGGCTCGACATAGACACAATACACAAATCGAGAAAAGAAAAGAAGTAGTTGCGGCGGTGACGGAAAACACGAGAAGATTGGCGACGACCATTGATGGACTACTGCGCAAACAGGAAAGCTACCGGACGATAGGTCGCTGGCCCATCGGATCGAAAAGAACTACGTCCTACGCATTAATAAACAACACATTATACGAGAAGGTCTTTTGATCGAATGTGGCTAAGGTGCCTAAGCGGGTCCGAGGCCGTGAAATTGTTAAAGAGGTGCATTCGGGACTCCGTGGCGCTCACCGGTCGGGTCCGAAGATGAAAATGAAAATTAAAAGACTAGGGTACTACGGCCCTCGATGATGACCGATCGCATGAAAATCGCCGAGGGCGTCACCGATGCCGAGTGCACGGAGTGGTTCTACACCGACCTCCGAATGTGCTGCACCCAGACAATTGCGTCGTGGCCATTTGAATGTTGGGGCACGGATATAGTGGGTCCGATAGAACCACCATCTTCGAAAGGACATCGCTTCATTCTTGCGGCTACGGATTACTTTTCCGAGTGGGCGGGCGGTTCCAGCTTGAGAAGTGAAAGCACACCACGTGCTTTACGGTTTTCAAGAACCGAGTTGTTTACCGTTTCGGAGTGCCGCGCGGGATCATCTCGGATAATGGGTCGACATTCGGAAGCACACAAATCAACAATTTTGTCGGGAGACACGGAATCGGCGGCGATACTCGACAATTTACTACCTGAGAGCAAACGGTCTCGGCGAGGCTTTTAATAAAACTCTCGTTCGAATCTTAAAGAAAACCTTGGACGATAATAAGAGAAATTGGCACGAGAAGTTGTTAGAAGCCTTATGGGCCTACCGGACAACCTTCGAACTCCTACTCGAAGCTACACCTTACGCTCCGGTGTATGGGTCCGAGGCGATGTTACCTTTAGAGGTTCGGCTTCCTTCACTCGAATTGCGAGTTGGAAACAAGATCACGACGGGAGAGAATGCCAAATTACGACTCGAAGAATTAGAAAACTTGGAAGGGAAAAGACTTGCGGCGCAACGGAATTTAGAACTATACCAAGCTAAGATGGTTCAAGCCGCATGACAAGGCGGGTCCGCCCGAGAACCTTGAAAGTTGGTGACTTAGTTCTCGTTCTCGAGACCTATTCTTGCACACCGCAAGATAGGAGGAAAATTTGAACCCACTTGGGAAGGACGCGTTCGTGGTTGAAGCGGTATACTCGGGAGGTTCCTACCGGCTAGTGAATTGCCGGGGAGAACGACATATGCTTCAGATCGACGGACGATACTTGAAAAAGTATTACGCTACCTGATGTTTCGAAGGAATGAATTCTTCATCCCAAAGAAACACGGGCGAAGTAATTACTTATGATTGGGTCCGAACCCAAAAAAAAAAAAAATGATAAAATGTGTTAAGATAAATAAAGTCATGATAATAAGTTTTCCTTGTTTTCCTTTCCAAATCAAAATCTCTTCCCCGATCTTATCCTACTTTATTCCTGTGAAATTTGAAAAAAATAAAAAAAAAATATAAAAAAAATATGCCTTTAAAAAACATTTTCTTAATGTTCTTGTTCTTAGTACAGCCCCTGATCCTTTTCCTTGTCTTTTCACAGGGAAATGTCGAACGGGCGGTTGGTCCTGAACTTTAAGAATGGCGTAAGCCTTGCACTCGATGAAAAGAGGGTGAAAGATGGAGCGATAATCGAGATTGACTCGGATTTCGCACCGGCGAGCCTACGATACGAGGAAAGTGAGTCGGGTCCCGATTAGCCGAGAAGAACTATCCGGGCGGACGAGTGATGAAAGTGGGTGGCCCAAGCCACCGATCCAACAACAAGAAAAGAAAAGCAAACACCGAAGAAGATAAGAAAATGAAGTCCAGTAGTTGCTACGGCGGAGGGCGAGGCTTGTCGGCCGCCGCGCCGCGAGAGATTCAGAAGTGCGGAGAGCTACTCTCGCGGCCACGCAACGAAGAAATAAGAATCGCCGTATCAAGTAAGATGTTAACAAAACTAGGCTGCGGACCGGCGCGACGAGACAATTGCTAATGCCGGCACACACATTTCGAGGACACCGGTTCACCGGGAACACGAAGAAAGGAGGCCGGCTCCTAGGATAACGGAAAGAACCGGGGAAATCTCCGGAAGATCGGAAGAAAGAAGGCTACCACGCCACCGGATAGAACCACCGATAATGCATAACCTTGTTGCGAAGCAACCCGGGGGATGTCCCGACGGGCATCATCCACGAGGAGCCGAGGTATGCGGGGGAACGTGAAGGGATTGAACCATATATCCCACGATATGTCACAAGGCCTCGCCATCTGCAGATCATTCCGGAATACGAGCTGGAGAGAATGCAGAATGTTGAAAAGAAAACTTTTGAATACTTCGAGAGAATTAAAGGAAGAAGGATTAACATACTAGAGGGCCTCGAGCTACATACCAACGTATTCTCAGAGTATGAACAACGACAAATCGTGGATTGTATCCGGGATTTGAAGAGAATGGGCCGAGCGAGGCCGCTGAGGAAAACACATACTCGGAACCCCGGAGATGGATGCCGGGGAAAGGAAGAATCACAATACTGATGCGGATCTTGCTACTGACTTTCTTGAAGACGAAGGGAAACCCACCGGGGATACTCCGTCATGGGCGAGTAGATCCGATGCCATTAGTCATCGGGAGAATGGTAAAAAGATTGATAACATGGAGAGTGCGCCAGCGGATTGCATACCCAATAGTTGCATTATCAACATCTACAAACGAGGGTAGTCGCATACCCTCGCATATAGATCACCACGACTTCGTCGGACCTTTTCGCACGGTCTCTTTCTTGAACGAGTGTGACATCATGTTCGGATCGATCTCCGGATAGCGAGCCCGGGTGAGTTCCGAGGGCCGATAAAGATACCTTTACCGGTGGGTTCCGTCATGATGCGAAGGGCAACGGAGCGGATATCGCTAAGCATTGCATACCGGGAGTACCGAGTGGAGCGGATCTCGGTTACTTTCGGGAGAATGGACGACGACAAGATACCTTACCATTTCCGACCGGACCCGGAGCTAGAGAACCTCCGGCCTTACGAGCTGTGAGTTACATGGGAAATATCACACCTCCGACGTACATCCGGCCGGCATCCTTGCCGAGGATGGCTTGGAAGGTGATGTTATTAACCATGTACCCCACTATTCAGACATGGATTTTTTGACAAATGCTTCTTTTGATGGACCAACAAAGATCATACATAGTCCGTTTTGAGTCTACACGGATTGTATGAAATATATTCCAGATCGAGTTGTATGATGTATTTTCAACATGATTGGAATGAAAGTGACCATGTCACGTTTTTGGCCTTCACCTCTTTTGTGCAAATTGATTGGGAAACGCCATTAAAGTTAAATGAACTTCGAACAAAGAACAGAAAAGAAATAAATAAAAAAAAGAGGATAAAAGAAAACTTTCTTTAAAAATCTTAAAAAATGACAAACACCAAATTCACATGAACATTAAATAAACGATAAAATAAAATTTGAATCATTAAAAGATAAACGAAATCAACACAAATCTTAAATTCCATCCTTCCAAATTTCAAATCAAATTTCAAATTCAATCTTTCCAAATTCCGAAATCAAATTTAAATCTTTTCAAATCTCGAATCAAATTCTCGACCGAATTCCGAATCCGATCTCGATCGAATTTCAAATTTGATCTTCCAAATTTCAAATCAAATCTTAAATCAAATTTCGATCGAGTTCGAACTCATCCTTCCAAATCTCAAATTCAATCTTTCTAGATCTCAAATATCGATCAAATTCAAATTCAATTTCTTCCGGATCTCGAATCAAATCTCAATCGAATTCAAACTTTTGGGTCGAGGATTTTACATCCAAGTACCTATGCTTTAGGATTCTTTCCTATTGCACTGAAATACATCAAATTCAAACTTTTGAGTCGAGGATTTTACATCCAAGTACTGCATTGCTTTAGGATTCTTTCTCTATTGCCTTGAAATACATCAAATTCGAACTTTTGGGTCGAGGATTTTACATCCGAGACTGCACTTGCTAGGATTCTTTCCTATTGCCTTGAAATACATCAAATTCAAATTTTTGGGTCGAGGATTTTACATCCAAGACTGCCTTTGCTTTAGGATTCTTTCCCTATTGCCTCTGAAATACATCGAATTCGAACTTTTGGGTCGAGGATTTTACATCCAAGTACCTTCGCTTTAGGATTCTTTCCTGTTGCCTTGAAATACATCAAATTCAAACTTTTGGGTCGAGGATTTTACATCCAAGATTGCCTTTGCTAGGATTCTTCTCCTATTGCCTTTGAAATACATCAAATTCGAACTTTTGGGTCGAGGATTTTACATCCAGACCTTTGCTTTAGGATTCTTTCTGTTACCTGAAGTACATCAAATTCAAACCTTTTGGGTCGAGGATTTTACATCCAAGACTTGCCTTGCTAGGATTCTTTCCTATTGCACTTGAAGTACATCAAATTCAAACTTTTGGGTCGAGGATTTTACATCCAAGACTGCATCGCTTTAGGATTCTCTTCTATTGCCTGAAATATATCAAATTCAAACTTTTGGGTCGAGGATTTTACATCAAGACTACATCGCTTTAGGATTCCTTCTATTGCCTGAAATACATCAAATTCGAACTTTTGGGTCGAGGATTTTACATCCAAGTACCTGTACCTTTAGGATTCTTTCTTATTGCCTTTGAAATACATCAAATTCGAACTTTTGGGTCGAGGATTTTACATCCAAGATCGCATTGCTTTAGGATTCTTTTCTGTTGCCTGAAATACATCAAATTCAACCTTTGGGTCGAGGATTTTATATCCAAGACTGCACTGCTTTAGGATTCTTTCTTATTGCACTGAAATACATCAAATTCAACCTTTTGGGTCGAGGATTTTACATCCAAGACTGCACTGCTTTAGGATTCTTTTCTATTGCCTTTGAAATACATCGAATTCGAACCTTTTGGGTCGAGGATTTTACATCCAAGAGCTGCCTTGCTTTAGGATTCTTTTCTGTTGCAGCTGAAATACATCAAAATCAAACTCTTGAGGTTAAGGATTTTACCTCCAACACCGCATTACTTCGAGATCTCTTCTCATTGCAACGATTCGATCTAATCGATTCGATTTTCTTTCGAGGTTGAAGATGTTACATCTAAAACCTCGAATTCCAATTTTCATTTCGAATCGAATCCTTCAATTAATTTTGACAAACTCCGATCTAAATTGAAACTTCAAATTGAAATCTAAACTCACACATCAAAACTTAAATTGAAACAAAATAAAATCTAAATCGAAATTCCCCAGGTCATGCGATTTGGGATCCACCTCCTTTTCCTTTCCCCGGCGAGAGTTTTGGAATCTCCGGTTTCAGAGATATACTTGCTACTCCCCAGCGGAAACTCTCCTATTTCGTCCTAAGTTTGTCACTTGGACGTCTGTGTTGGTTTTGTTGATCGTTTCGGTCAACGCCAATACGCGCGGTGTGCTCCGTCAGCTCACCACACCTATTGGGGGTCCATTTGTTGACCTCATTTTTGATGAGGTCTTCTCTTCTTCTCTTTAGTACTTAGGATCTAGCCTTAGGCTTTTCCTTTGACTATCTTAGAGGACTAGAATTGGGACCCACCTTTTAGAAATTCAAACCACTTCTTAACTCCTGCAAACTCCACAAACTTGACTGTAGACCCCTAATCACCTAGAGGGTTGAAATCGAATGTGGAAGTTTAAAGGATGAGTTCTTATAGGACTCTTTGGCCTTAGGACCGCCTACGGGTGGCTCGAGTGCAGTGAAGGGGCTGACTTACACACACCACACTTATACACTACACCTACACACTACACTTCCACATACCTCATAAAACCACACCCATACCTAACTTGACCTCCCGACTCATGTAGGTGATTCGCATGGATGGTCCTTAACCCTAAGCCCTTGGTAAGAGGGTTAGGAACAACATAGTGAATGCCTCAGTGAGTCCCTTCATAGCTCATGTGGGCTTGATATGGCTTCATGGCTCAACCAAAATGACTTCTTTCCACCCAAATTCACCCGATCTTCAATTTCCCAATTTTCGATTTTTGACCCCGGGACCCTACACTACTTAAACCTACCCAAAACCCTTAAAATTACCCAAATTTCTCAAAAATTTCCAAATTATCCAAAATTCTCCAAAATCAATCCCAAACATTTCCACATCACTTAAACTGATCATCCATACCCAAAAATACCAAACATTCCAAGAAAACCTCCCAATACCCTCCAAATACCCAAAATACCCCTCTTGGCCAAAAAATCCAAAAATTCAGAAAATTCCCAGAAAATTCCAAAAAATCCCAAATATTCCCAATTTCATTTTGTCCAACTACACCATAGGCCACTTTTGTCAATTTACCCTACTTTTGTCAAAACACCCAATTTGACCCATTTTAACCCTAAGTGAACCCAATGTCAAACCAAACCTACCCAATTGACCCCAATTTTGGTCCAATTCAATTCTAAACTTCAATTCAACATTCCCAACACCAATCTAGACCAAATCCAAGCCCAATTTGATTGACATTTGGATCCGATCTCACTTTTGGCCTTAAAGCCCGATTTGGACCCATGACCTAAACCTAACCCAGAACTCACCCGACTCAATTCCAATTAACCCCAAATCTTTTCTAAATCTTCCTTAACATTCCCACAAACAAAATACTAACATGATTTGCCCAAAATTTAGACCCAAACCCCACTCAAACTCAACCCAGAGGTTAAAAGGCCCATTTTTGACCTAAACCCAAACCTAACCCAAATGAGCCCGAATCCCAAAATCAAAGCCCAACCAAAGCCAAAACCTCTTTGAAACACCCCCATAAACATTTCTCAACATTGATTTTACATCAATTTCAACTCTAGCCCAACATTAGCCCAACTTGGCCCACTTGGACCTACATAGGCCACTTACGAAATAAATCCAAATTCAAACCAATTTAACTCCAAATCACATCAAATTGATTCCAAGCCCTTCATAGAACATCCCTAAACCAATTATGACATTTATTTGACAAAGTTCTTCACAAAATTTTTACCCAAATGCCCATCCTAAAATCAAAATCCCATTTCCCTTAAACTTTCCTAAAAGCCCACTCCTTCAAATTCAAAAGCCCAAATTCATCCAAAGCCCACATGACACTTCCTTTCATCATCCATTTAATCAAAATTGTCCCTAAGTTCCAAAATCATCAATCAAATAATTCCAAATCAAGCCACATGCCAAATCACCCCAAAATATCTAAAATTCTTAAAACCATTTTTATGAAATTGACCCGACCTTTTCCCAAGCAAATGGAGCCATGGAGCCATGCACAAGCCATATGCAAGCCATGAGAGCCTCTTTACATGTCACCATGCCATTTTGGGCAAAAGGAGGAGACTCTTTCCTTAATTCCTAAAGGTGATTAACCACTCCGCATGATTCCCCTTAACCATGCTTATGCCTAATTGTGATTGGATGGTGACTTGACCCTACTTGATTATGCTTGAGCCAAATCACTTTTCCCTCGGCCAAAACCAGGCCTTGGGTGGTGCACCTAGCCTAAATGGGTGGGTTGACCCATTTAGGTTCAAATTTAGCCATGCCCCCATTCCATCTAAATCGAACCCTTTACACATGGCCAATGCTCAATTGATTGCACTAAGCCGAGCCCCGACCTCCACGACCGAGATGGTGACCAATGCCTGGCCGGCCGGCCACCGGGCCGCCGGAAAACACCATGGCCGAGAGCTCGCATGTGAGCCGACATTGAAATTCTCACTTGCTTGAGCTGCCCCATGCCTAGTGGTCACCATGGATGTTCTTCTCATGACCGAAGCAGGCTGATCCCGTGCCTCGGCTCCCACGGGAGGCCCTCCGCCCTCTCCTATTTAAACTCCACCCCTCTCGGCCATGAGAGGAGCGAAGCACAAACCTTGCCAAAACTGCGCAAAATTGTTCCGGACTCCTCCCCATACACGAGCACTTGATTCCAGGTGAGATCCCCCTGCCATTTCTCCTCTGCGAGCTCGATTTCGGAGTTGAAATTCCACCGAAAACCGGGACACTTCTCCACGGTGAGCCAATTCCCAAATTGATTGGTTCTACACCTTCACCGGACTGAGGGAAGGTGTCCACCGATAAAAGCCCCATCTCCAGGCCACCCGGTTGCTCCGAGCCTCCAAGCTTTGTGATCGGGCTTGGTCGAAATCACATCCGGACAATTCACCGGACCGGGAGACTTCATGCGGAGCTTGCTAGGATCCGATCGAAGGTGCGACAACTCTCGGATTGAAGCCACACTTCTGCGAGCAAAGGTATGAGCTAATTCTTCATCCCGAGCTTCTAGAGATTCTCCATTTCAAATGCCTTATTTTCGATGCATGTTAACCGTATAGATGTGTTCGTCTCTTCGAGACGAATCCATAGAAGCATAAGAACATAAAAATCCATTGAGTATCGAGTGAGATCTTAGGGATTTAGTGTGGACGGCTCTCGGGTGAGGACGCTCGGGGACGATGAACGGATGCCGTCCATTCAATACACGCGCGGACGAACGGCTCGGATGGCGTCGGACCGGGAGACGGTACGAGAACCGCGGGGCCGGGCTGGCCGACTCGGGTGGCGGCGTCGAATGGGAGCGCGACGCGTGTGCGTTCGGAGCTGCCGAGGGTTGACGCGGCGCCGCGTGGATAAATAGAAAATTAGGGTATTTTTTGATTTATTTAATTCCCTAAACTTCGAAAATTCATATCTACTGTGTAGAAAAATCAGAAAAATAAAATAAAAATACCCTCTTGCTCGGTGAACGAGAGGAGAATAATGTGGAAAAGAAATCATTTAATTTCATCAAGTATTTTATTTTTTATAATTTATTTACTCTCTGCATTATTTTAATTCTCCATGCATGCATACAATTCACCATGGCATGAGACCATAGGGCTTTTGAAGCCTCCGAATTTGGGAACATTTCCTGAATTTTCCAAAGTCGAGGCCATCCCTATGAAAAGTTATTGATTTTTCAAATTCAGAGTTACTTGTTTTGAGTATTTTAATTCCAATAAATAGCATGTTGTGAAATAAATTCTAGGAAAATTTGGTGATGTTTCTTATGACTGAGAGAACCTTAGGAAAAATAGGTTTTGACTTAGTTCATTTAAAACAACCCTAATTGGCTTAAACACCCAAAATAGGTCTCTAATTAATCAGAGCTAACCATACATCAAATTGACTTGAAATCAATTCTCCACTGACCTTTAGGATCAGAGGAACCCATCATAAAAATTTGAGGTCAATTGGACTTTGTTAGCCCCACTAATTGGGTTGATTAAGCCACTTAGTCATTTTAAACTTTAAAAATTCATAACTTTCAAAATACCTTTCAAAAATTCACCAAATTGGTTTTGGAGCCTCTCTGATATCAAGGGAACCTAAGAAAATTAAAATTTTAATTTTCTAAAAAAGTTGATTTTTAATATTATTTTAATATTTTAATAATTAAAAAATAATAAAAATCACAAAAATAATAAAATTCACCAAAATGTCACATTTTGAATTTTAATCACATAGGAACAAATCCCACATTTTTCTTAGATCTATTTAGTGAGATATTAAATTTTAAAGCTTTAAGGTAATTTTAAAATTAAAAAAATGTATTTTCTAGCATTTTCACTAAAATAATTATAATAAATCATAGAAAAATTAGAAAATTGCAAAATTTGCTTCTCTGGTTTCCTTGATATCAGAGAGATTTTTGAAAAATATAAAATTCATTTTTCAACATTTATTTTATTTTCAAATTAATTAACACTCCAAAACTTAAAATAATTATAATAAAAATAATATAATTCAAAAAATCACCAAAATTGGTCCAAGTGGTTCTCTAGTCATTAGGAATGTCCCCTAATTTTCTTAAGGACATAAACTTTCCCTTGGTCATGTTATTAAATTTTCCTTGGAAATCTCTATTTTTCACCAAAAATAATTATATAAATAAATTAAATATAGAAAAATCACATTTTCTCCTCTCATGTCTTTATTGACATATGAGTGAAGTCACATAAAAATTTCAAGTTTATTTGAGTTCAATTTAGTGAGTTATGAAATTATTAAGCTTAAAGGGTAAAAGGGTAATTAAAATTTTAACCCTTAATTAAAACTTTAGGTTTAATAAAAAATTAACAAGTAAAATATTTGATCCTAATCTGATTTGGATGATTGAAATTTAAATAATTAAAGGGTAGAAACCCATTAAGCAATTTTAAAATGATTAAACTTTAATTAAATAATGGATTAAATTTGGAAGAATAATAAAATTGGAATTATTAAAATAGGGATATTATTAGGAAGAGATTTATTCTTTAATTTAAAAAAATCCCTAAATTAATTATCTCATTAATATTCAATTCTTAATTAAAATGATAACTCAAATTTAAAATATTAAAAGACTTAATTATTAAATCCTTTTAAAAATTTCAATTAAAATTAAAAAAAATTAAATTAAATAAATTAAATTAAATTAAATTAAATTAAATAAATTAAATTAAATAAATTAAATTAAATTAAATAAATTAAATTACATTAAATTAAATTAAAATTAAATTAAATTAAATTAAATTAAATTAAATTAAATTAAATTAAATAATTAAATTAAATTAAATTAAATTAAATTAAATTAAAATTAAATTAAATTAAATTAAATTAAATTAAATTAAATTAAATTAAATTAAATTAAATTTAGTTAAATCAAATTAAATTAAAATCAAATCAAATAAAATTAAATTAATTTAACATCAAGTCAAACTCAATTGAATTAAATTAAATTAAAACTCAATTAAATTAAATTAAATTGAATTAAATATAGCATCACCTAAGACATAAAGAATTCAAAATAAATTTAAAATAACATGAACACTATTCCAAATTTAAACTTATTAATTGAAATTAAACTAAATCACAAACCATTTGAATACCAATTTACCCTTGAAAGTTTTAGTTATCATAACTCCTAAACAGAACATTAAATGAAATGTTACTTCACTTATAGGATATTCAAATGGCCTAGTTCACTGAAAGCAAGTTAACAAAAACTTGAATTCTCGGACGATTAATTCATTTGTATAATTAAATTCATTTGGACTTAAAACGATCCTAGAAATATTGAAAAGATGTTTAAGATTCCTCTTAAGCACTTCCTCGATATGATAGGACATTTATAAGAACAATTGGACTTAATCGTTCTTTGATGAAGAAAATCGTCCTCAAACCAAAATACAATGACCTAGACGTCATAGGAAATGACTAGCTATAGGATTAGGAGTTTGGTAGAAAACCATAACCCTTCCCTTAGCTTTACCTAGGAACTTGCTTAAATATTCTAATTGTGTTTTAAGTGTAGCTTGGGATGACGGGAAGACCCTCAGAGTACGCTTTTATTTTATTGCAATTTACTTTCTTGTAATTTACTTTCCTGCAATTTACTTTCTTGCAAATGTACTTTATTTTTCTTGCATGATAAAACAACGAGTTGCATGAAAACCCACACCTTTAGGATAGACCCTAAAGCTGAAACCAAATTAAGTTAAAAGTCATTGCAAGATAAAATTCACCGCCACAACATTTCAAAATATAAAACAACTCAAAATTTAATCACAAACAGAACACGAAAACTTTGCAACTAAATTAAAACGTCTCGTTGGATGATCGGGAATACCTCGGATGATGTAACCTACGTGTTGCTAACGGGATTTCCCGCGGTCTAAATGATAGTATGGAACTCATTCGGTTGAGTTTAGCAAATTCATACGGACTAAGTGAATCCGATAAAAATAATGATGCCGGAAGGATGGAACCGTGGGATCTTAACCGGTGTCGTTATAATCGACTTTAAGATTTGTTTTAATCAAAACATAAAAAAAAACACTTGGAAAATTAAGACTTCTCTAAACCAAAACACTTTTCTCATCTCCCGATTTATGATTTCTAAAACTAAACCTCTGCAACAACAAGGAGCTCGGAGCATGGTGGGCGGCACGGCCATCGTCATCGTGAAAACTTGAACCTACTTCGACAAAACTTTCCTAGAATTAAATAACCGAGCCATAGGATTTCGAGGTAGTTTGCACTAGTGCGACATAAATCCTCGACCTTTTGTTAGGCATTTGTCTTGCAAATTAAGCCCTAACCGGACTTAGGATTCCGAGGTAGTCGTCCGATATGACATAAACCCTCACATCTTCAAAGCTATTTGTATGATTCTATCATATAAATATAAGTCCTAATTAATTAAAATTGACGAAATCAAAACTTTTAAATAAACATTAGGATTTTCCTAAATCTAAGCCAAACAATAGGATAGTCGGGAAATTACCGAAGTTCACTTCGAATACGTGATTTCTCCTACTTTTCTTCCTTTGGATTTACAAAACAAAATGTTCTAAACTTGATCCATTCCCTATTGAAATTCAAAACTTCGATCCCTTGAAAACTTAAACTTTGAAATCCTTGAGAGCGGAATTATTGATTATTATCGAGAGTTTTCTTAGGTGATTCCCGTCACTTAAGATGTAATTAACTATAGGGGCTTGCCCTTATAGGGAATTTTGAAGAACCTGAGTAATATAAACCCTGTTTAATGTTTTCATATTAAACGAGTGGAATTTTGTCGGCTTATAAAATTGGTTCGCGGACCGAACGGGTGTCACAAATCTTCTAGTTTATTTAATCGAGCCCCACCGTCAAGCAGTGTGTCTATCCTTAGGGATAGATACACGGTTTGTGGTGCGGTGCTCGTTTATATAAATTATTTGGGATGTAAGATCGGTTTAGTCTCATATCTTAAAACCTTCAAATTTAAAATTATTTTCAAAATCAAATACTACTTTCAAATTATTTATTTTAATTAAATTAAAAATTCGCCGACAGATTTCTGTTAGGCGACCCCTCTTCAAAATAAAACACAACCTAAAAAATATGCCGACATGAGTTACATGGAAAATATCACACCTCCAATGTACATCTATATGGCATCCTTGCCAAGGATGGCTTGGAAGGTGATGTTATTGACCATGTACCCCACTATTCAGACATGGATTTTTGACAGATGCTTCTTTTGATGGATCGACAAAGATCATACATAGTCCGTTTTGAGTCTACATGGATTGTATGAGATGTATGCCAGATCAAGTTGTATGATGTATCTTCGACATGATTGGAATGAAAGTGACCATGTCACATTTTTTTTTTGGCCTTCACCTCTTTTGTGCAAATTGGTCGGAAACGCCATTGAAGTTAAATGAACTTCGAACAAAGAACAGAAAAGAAATAAAAAAGAGAATAAAAGAAAACTTTCCTTAAAAAATCTAAAAAATGACGAACACCAAATTCACATGAACATTAAATAAACGATAAAATAAAATTTGAATCATTAAAGGACAAACAAAATCAACATAAATTTTAAATCGAATCTCAAATCAAATTCTCAATCAAATTCCAAATCCACTCTCGATCAAATTTCGAATTTGATCTTTTCGAATTTCAATTGAATTTCGATCAAATTTCGAATCAATCTCGATCAAATCTCAAATTCAATCTTTCCGGTTCTCGAATATCGATCAAATTTCAAATTCAATCAAATCTCGAATGAAATTCTCAACCAAATTCCAAATCAAGTCTCAATCAAATTCGAATTCAATTTTTTCCGGATTCAAATCAAATCTCGATTAAATTCGAACTCGACCTTCCAAATCAAATTCGATCCGTTCTACTCTCTCCCTCGTCCGGGATGGAAGCGGTCGATTCCATCGACACGGAGCCACGAGGTTTTCGATTCGGATCTAGTGGCGAGGAATTGTATCCAATCCAAACCAGCAACTTTCCATCAACTCTTTTGAATGGGATATGAAGCATCTACATAATCCTTCCTAATCTATTCCCTTCCATGAAAGTCTTTTACAACTTTCATGAAATTCTCGAAACACCAAAATTCCACACTCTTCAAATCAACACTAAAAATCTTTGCAAAATCAATCACCAATCAATATCAAATTCTTGAGGTTGAGGATTTTACATCCAATACTGCACTGCTTTAGGATTCTTTCCCTATTGCACTGAAATACATCAAAATCAAACTTCTTGAGGTTGAGGATTTTACATCCGATACTGCACTGCTTTAGGATTCTTTCCCTATTGCACTGAAATACATCAAATTCAAACCTTTGGGTCGAGGATTTTACATCCGAGACTACATTGCTTTAGGATTCTTTCCCTATTGCACTGAAATACATCAAAATCAAACTTTTTGGGTTGAGGATTTTACATCCGATACTGCACTTTGCTTTAGGATTCTTTCCCTATCGCAATGAAATACATCAATATCAAATTCTTGAGGTTGAGGATTTTACATCCGATACTGCACTGCTTTAGGATTCTTTCCCTATTGCACTGAAATACATCAATATCAAATTCTTGAGGTTGAGGATTTTACATCCGATACTGCACTGCTTTAGGATTCTTTCCCTATTGCACTGAAATACATCAAAATCAAACTTTTTGGGTTGAGGATTTTACATCCAATACTTGCATTGCTTTAGGATTCTTTCCTTATTGTCATTGAAATACATCAAAATCAAACTTTTTGGGTTGAGGATTTTACATCCAATACTTGCCTTGCTTTAGGATTCTTTCCTATTGCACCTTGAAATACGTCAATATCAAATTCTTGAGGTTGAGGATTTTACATCCGATACTACATTGCTTTAGGATTCTTTCCCTATTGCACTGAAATACATCAAAATCAAACTTTTTGGGTTGAGGATTTTACATCCAATCTTGCATTGCTTTAGGATTCTTTCCTTATCGCATTGAAATACATCAAAATCAAACTTTTGGGTTGAGGATTTTACATCCGATACTTGCATTCGCTTTAGGATTCTTTCCCTATTGCACTGAAATACATCAATATCGAATTCTTGAGGTTGAGGATTTTACATCCGATACTTGCATTCGCTTTAGGATTCTTTTCCCTATCGCAATGAAGTACATCAAATTCAAACTTTTGGGGTTGAGGATTTTACATCCGAGACTACATTGCTTTGGGATTCTTTCCCTATTGCACTGAAATACATCAAATTCAAACCTTTGGGTCAAGGATTTTACATCCGAGACTGCATTGCTTTAGGATCTTTTCCCTACCGCAATGAAGTACATCAAATTCAAACTTTTGGGGTTGAGGATTTTACATCCGAGACTGCACTGCTTTAGGATTCTTTCCCTACAGCAATGAAATACATCAAAATCAAACTCTTAGAGTTAAGGATTTTACATCCAATACCGCATTACTCTGAGATCTTTCCTCATTGTAATGATCCAATCCAATTGATTCGATCTTCTTTTGGGGTTGAAGATATTACATCTAAAACCTCGAAATTCCAATTTTCATTTCAAATCAAATCCCTTCAAATTAATTTTGACAAACTTCAATCTAAATTGAAACTCCAAATTGAAATCTAAACTCACACATCATGACTTGAACATGAAATGAAACAAAATTTGAATTGAATTCCCCCAGATCATGTGATTTGGGATTCACCTCCTTTTCCTTTCCCCAGCGAGAGTTCAAGAATCTCCAGTTTCAGAGATATACTTGACACTCCCCAACGAAAACTCTTCTACTTCGTCCTAAGTTTGTTACTTGGACATCTGTGTTGGTTTTGTTGATCGCTTCGGTCAACACCAATACGCGCGGTGTGCTCCGTCAGCTCACCACACCTATTGGGGGTCCATTTGTTGACCTCATTTTTAATGAGGTCTTCTCTTCTTCTTTTTAGTGCTTAGGATCTAGCCTTAGGCTTTTCCTTTGACTATCTTAGAGGACTAGAATTGGGACCCACCTTTTAGAAATTCAAACCACTTCTAAACTCCCTGCAAACTCCACATACTTGACTGTAGACCCCTAATCACCTAGAGGGTTGAAATCAAATGTGGAAGTTTAAAGGATGAGTTCTCTATAGGACTCTTTGGCCTTAGGGCCGCTACGAGGTGGCTCAGTGCAGTGAAGGGGCGACTTACACACACACTACACTTATACACTACACCTACACACTACACTTCCACACACCTCCTAAAACCACACCTATACCCAACTTGACCCCCTGACTCATAAAGGTGATTCACATGGATGGTCCTTAACCCCCAAGCCCTTGGCTAAGAGGGTTAGGAACAACATAGTGGATGCCTCAAATGAGTACCTCCATGGCTCATGTGAGCTTGATGTGACTTCATGGATCAACCAAAATGACTTCATTCCACTCAAATTCACCCAATATTCAATTTTCCAAATTTTCAATTTTTGACCCCCGGGACCCTACACCCGCCTAACCTACCCAAAACTCTTGAAACTACCCAAAATTCTCAAAAAATTTCCAAATCACCCAAAATTCTCCAAAATCATTCCTAAACATTTCTCTCCACTCAAATTGATCATCCATACCAAAAAATACCAAAAATTCCAAAAATACCTCCCAATACCCTCCAAATACCCAAAATACCCCCCTTGACCCAAAAAATCCAAAAATTCAGAAAATTCCCAGAAAATTCCAGAAAATCCCAAATATTCCTAATTTCATTTTGTCCAACTACACCATGGGCCAATTTTGTCAATTTACCATACTTTTGTCGAAAACCCCAATTTGACCATTTTAACCCAAAGTGAACCCGATGTCAAGCCAAACCTACCCGATTGACCGAAATTCTGGTCCAATTCAATTCTAAACTTCAATTCAACATTCCCAATACCAATCTAGACCAAATCTAAGTTCAATTTGATTGACATTTGGATCCAATTTCACTTTTGGCCTTAAAGCCCAATTTGGACCCATGACCCAAACTTAACCCAAACTCACCCAATTCAACTCCAATTAACCCCAAATCTGTTCCAAATCTTCCTTAACATTCCCACAAACAAAAAACTAACATGATTTGCCCAACATTTAGACCTAAACCCCACTCAACTTCACCTCAAAGCTAAAAGGCCCTATTTTGACCTAAAACCAAACCTAACCCAAATGAGCCCAAACCCCAAAATCAAAGCCCAACCAAAGTCAAAACCTCTTTGAAACACTCTCATAAACATTTCCCAACATTTATTTTACATCAATTTCAACCCTAGCCCAACATTGGCCCAACTTGGCCCACTTGGGCCTATGTTGGCCCATTCACCAAAAGAACTCAAATTCATCCCAATTCAAACCCAAATCACTCCCAATTTGCTTCAAGTCACTCATGACTCATCCATGAGCTAAAAACAACATTTGTTTGGCCCAATCCTTCACAAATTCCCCATCCATAAATTTATTTCCCAACCAAAAGCCCACTTTCTTAAACCTTCCTAAAGCCAATCTCCACCAAAATCCGAAGGGGCAAAATCAATCTAAGGCCCATATGACAAATTCTCTTCATCATGCATTCAATTAAAATCATCCCTAAGTCCTAATCCAATGATCAAATAATTCTAAATAAAGCTTCATCCAACTTTCCACCAAAATGTCCGAAATCCTTAAAATCCATTTTTATGAAGTTGACTAAAATTTTCCCAGAGCGAATGGAGCCATGAATGAGCCATTCACAAGCCATATGAAGCCATGAAAGTTTGGCATGTGACCATGCCATTAATGGTAAAAGGAGGGGCTCCTTTCCTAATCTTTCATTAAGCCTTTTTAACCTTATTCATGACACATACTAAACCATGTTTAGCCACCTCATCATGGATAGAGACCATACCATTCTCTCTTGGGCGACCGACTGATCCTCTCGGCCCAAAATCGAGGCCATGGGGAGGTGCACCCAACCCAGACCGATGGGTTGACCAAATTGAAGCCAAAATGACCCTTTCCCCATTCCATTTTAATTCAAAGCCTTTACACATGGCAATTGCCGATTGATGCACAAACCTCCAGCCACGACCCACTGGACTCGAGGGTGACCCATGCCTGCCGGCCGGCCGCTCGGGTCGCCGGAAAACACCATGGCCGAGACCTTGGGAGGAGCCGAACTTTGGAATTCCACCTTGCTTGGGCCGCCCCATGCCCGATGGCCACCATGGCTGTTCTTCCCATGACCGAGAGCGGTGATCCCGACCCTTGGCCATCCCGTGAGGCTCTCCGGCCACCTCTATTTAAACCCGACCCCCTTATGGCCATGAGAGGAGAGTTGCACAAGCCTTGCCGAAACTGCGCCAAAATTGTTCCAAACCCTTCTCCACCCTTAGAGCGATTGATCCCCGGTGTCGATTTGCCCTAATCCCCGCTGACAAAATCCGATTTCTCGGCTGAAATTCCACCCAAAACGAGGACACTTCTCCACGAGTGAGCCAATCCCCAAATTGTTTGGTTCTACACCTTCACTGAGACTGGGGAAGGTGTCCGCCAGCAAAAGCCCTATCTCCGAGGCCACCCGGTTGCTCCGAGCCTCCAAGCTTTGTGATCGGTCGTGGTCGAAATCATACTATACAATTCACTGGACCAGGAGACTTCATCCGGAGCTTGCGGGATCCGATCGAAGGTGCAACAACCCTCGGATTGAAGCCACACTTCTGCGAGCAAAGGTACGAGCTAATTCTTCATCCCGAGCTTCCGGAGATTCTCCATTTCAAATGCTTTAATTTCGATGCATGATAACCGTATAGATGTGTTCGTCTCTTGAAGACGAATCCATAGAGCATAAGAACATGAAAATCCATTGAGTATCGAGTGAGATATTAGGAATTTAGTGTGGACGGCTCTCGGGTGAGGACACTTGGGGACGATGAACGGATGCCGTCCATCTAATACACGCGTGGACGGACGGCCAGGATCTCTTCGGATCAGAAGACGGAACGATACAGCGGGCCCCAGAGCGGCCGAGTCGGATGGCGGCGTCGAATGGAGAGCACCACGCGGCGTTTCGGAGCCGCCGAGGTTAACGCGGCGCCGCGTGGATAAATAGAAAATTAGGGATTTTTCGATTTATTTAATTCCCTAAACTTCAAAAATTCATAACTTTGTGTAGAAAAATCGGAAAAATAAAATAAAAATACCCTCTTGCTCGGTGAACGAGAGGAGAATAATGTGGAAAAGAAATCATTTAATTTCATCAAGTATTTTATTTTTAATAATTTATTTACTCTCTGCATATTTTTAATTCTCCATGAATTTATACAATTCACCATGACATGAGACCATAGGGCTTTTGAAGCCTCTGAATTTGGGAACATTCCCTGAATTTTCCAAAGTCAGAGGCCATCCCTATGAAAAGTTATTGATTTTTAAAATTCATGTTACTGTTTTGAGTATTTTAATTCCAATAAATAGCATGTTGTGAAATAAATTCTAGGAAAATTTGGTGATGTTCCTTATGACCGAGAGGACCCTAGGAAAAATAGGTTTTGAGTTAGTTCATTTAAAACAACCTAATTGGCTTAAACACCCAAAATGAATCTCTAATTAATTAGAGCTAACCATACATCAAATTAACTTGAAATCAATTCTCCACTGACCTTCAGGATCGGAGGAATCCACCATAAAAATTTGAGGTCAATTGGACTTGTTTAGCCTCTACTAATTGGGTTGATTAAGCCAGCTTAGTCATTTTAAACTTTAAAAATTCATAACTTTCAAAATATCTTGCAAAAATTCACCAAATTGGTTTTGGAGCCTCTCTGATATTAGGGGAATTTAAGAAAATTAAAATTTCAATTTTCTAAAGAAGTTGATTTTTAATATTATTTTAATATTTTTAATAATTAAAAATAATAAAAATCACAAAAATAATAAAATTCACCAAAATGTCACATTTTGAATTTTAATCACTTAGGAATAAACCCTATATTTTTCTTAGGTCTATTTAGTGAGATATTAAATTTTAAAGCTCTAGGGTAATTTTAAAATTAAAATATGTATTTTCTAGCATTTTCACTAAAATAATTATAATAAATCATAGAAAAATCAGAAAATTGCAAAATTTGCTTCTCTGATTTCCCTGATATCAGAGAGATTTTTGAAAAATATAAAATTCATTTTTCAACATTTATTTTATTTCTAAATTAATTAACACTCCAAAACTTAAAATAATTATAATAAAAATAATATAATTCAAAAAATCACCAAAATTGGTCCAAGTGGTCCTCTAGTCATTAGGAATGTCCCCTAATTTTCTTAAGGACAGAAACTTTCCCTTGGTCATGTTATTAAATTTTCCTTGGAAATCTCTATTTTCTACCAAAAATAATTATATAATTAAATTAAATATAGAAAAATCACATTTTGTCCTCTCATGTCTTTATTGACATATGAGTGAAGTCACATAAAAATTTCAAGTTCATTTGAGTTCAATTTAGTGAGTTATGAAATTATTAAGCTTAAAGGGTAAAGTGGTAATTAAAATTTTAACCCTTAATTAAAACTTTAGGTTTAATAAAAAAATTAACAAGTAAAATATTTGATCTTAATCTGATTTGGATGATTGAAATTTAAATAATTAAAGGGTAGAAACCCATTAAACAATTTAAAATGATTAAACCTTAATTAAATAATTGATTAAATTGGGGAAGAATAATAAAATTGGAATTATTAAAATAGGGATATTATTAGGAAGAGATTTATTCTTTAATTTAAAAATCCCTAAATTAATTATCTCATTAATATTCAATTCTTAATTAAAATGATAACTCAAATTCAAAATATTAAAAGACTTAATCATTAAACTAAAATCAAATTATTAAACTTTTTTTAAAAATTTCAATTAAAATTAAAAATTAAATTAAATTAAGTAAATTAAATTAGATTAAATTAAATTAAATTAAATTAAATAAACAAATTAAATTAAATTAAATGAATAAATTAAATTAAATTAAATTAAATAAATTAAATTAAATTAAATTAAATTAAATTAAATTAAATTACATTAATTTAAATTAAATTAAATTAAATTAAATTAAATCAAATTAAATTAAAATTAAATCAAATCAAATTAATTTAATTTTACATCAAATCAAACTAAATTGAATTAAATTGAATTAAATTAAATTAAAGATTAAATTAAATTAAATTAAATTAAGTTGAATTAAATATAACATCACCAAAGACATAAAGAATTCAAAATAAATCTAAAATAACTCGAACACTATTCCAAATTTAAACCCATTAATTGAATTCAAACTAAATCATAAATTTACCCTCGAAAGCTTTAGTTGTCATAACTCCTAAACAGTAATATTAAATGAAATGTTACTTCCCCTATAGGATATTCAAATGTCCTAGTTCATCGAGCAAGACAACAAAATTTGAATCCCTGGACGATTAATTCATTTATATAATTAAATTCATTTGGACTTAAAACAATCCTAGAAATATTGAAAAGATGTTTAAGATTTGTCTTAAGCACTTCCTCGATATGATAGGATGTTTATAAGAACAACTAAATTTAATTATTCTTTGATGAAGAAAATCGTCCTCAAACCAAAACACAAGAACCTAGACGTCAAAGGAAATGACTAGCTATAGGATTAGGAATTTGGTAGAAAACCATAACCCTTCCATTAGCTTTACCTAGGAACTTGCTTAAATATTCTAATTGTGTTTTAAGCGCAGCTTGGGATGACGGGAAGACCCTCCAGTACGCTTGTTATTTTATTGCAATTTACTTTCTTGCAATTTACATTATTGCAATTTCATTAATCGCATCGCACTTACTTTTCTTGCATGATAAACAACTGTTGCATGAAAACCCACACCTTTAGGATAGTCCCTAAAACTAAAACCAAAACTAAGTTAAAAGTCATTGCAAGCTAAAATTCACTTCCACAACATTTCAAAATATAAAACAACTCAAAATTTAATCACAAACAGAACACAAAACTACAATTACAACTAAATTAAAACGTCCTGTTGGATGATCGGGAATACCTCGGATGATGTAACCTACGTGTTGCTAACGGGATTTCCCATGGTCTAAATGAAAGTGTGGAACTCATTCGGTTGAGTTTAGCAAATTCATCCGGACTAAGTGAATCCGATAAAAATAATGATGCCGGAAGGATGGAACCGTGGGATCTTAACCGGTGTCGTTATAATCAACTTTAAGATTTGTTTTAATTAAAATATTGAAAACACTTGGAAATTAAGATTTTCTCTAAACCAAAACACTTTTCTCATCCTCTCGATTTATGACTTCTAAAACTAAACCTCTGCAACAACAAGGAGCTTGGAGCATGGTGGGTAGGACGTCATCATCGTCAGCGAAAACTTGAATCTACATCAGCAAAACTTTCTTAGAATTAAACAACCAAGCCATAGGATTTCGAGGTAGTTTGCCTAGTGCAACATAAATCCTCAACCTTTTGTTAGGCATTTGCATTGCAAATTAAGCCCTAACCGGTTTTAGGATTCCGAGGTAGTCGTCCGATACGACATAAACCCTCACATCTTCGAGGCTATTTGTATGATTGTGTCATACGAATATAAGTCCTAATTAATTAAAATTGGCAAGATCAAAACATCAAATAAACATTAGGACTTTCCTAAATTCAAGCCAAACAATAGGATAGTCGGGAGATTACCGAAGTTCACTTTGAATCTGTGACTTCTCCTACTTTTCTTCCTTTGGATTCCCAAAACAAAATGTTCCAAATTTGATCCATTCCCTATTGAAATTCCAAAATTCAATCCCTTGAAAACTTAAACTTTGAAATCCTTGAGAGCAGAATTATTGATTTTTATCGAGAGTTTTCTTAGGTGATTCCCATCACTTAAGATGTAATTAACTATAGGGGCTTGCCCTTATAGGGAATTTTAAAAGAACCTAGTGTAATATAAACCCCGTTTAATGCTTTCATATTAAGCGGGGAATTTGTCGGCTTATAAAATTGGTTCACGGACCAAACGGATGTCACAAATCTTCTAGTTTATTTAATCGAGCCCCACCGTCAAGCAGTGTGTCTATCCTTAGGGATAGATACACGGTTTGTGGTGCGGTGCTCGTTTATATAAACTATTTGGGATGCGAGATCGGTTTAATCTCATATCTTAAAACCTTCAAATTTAAAATTATTTTCAAAATCAAATACTACTTTTCAAAATTATTTATTTAAATTAAATTAAAAATTCACCGACAACTTCTGTTAGGCGACCCCCTTTTCAAAATAAAAGACATAACCTAAAAATAAGCCGTACAGTCGTTTGGTACGACATAAACCCTCACATCTTCTAGGCTGATTGTATGATTATGTCATACGAATATAAGTCCTAATTAACTGAAATTGGCAAAATTGAAATATCAAATAATATTAGTATCTTCTTAAAACTGAGCCAAACAATAGGATAGTTTTGGAAGTTGCCAAGATTCTTCTTGGATCCTCAGCTTCTCCTACTTCTCTTCCTTTGGATCCTCAAAAATAAATTGTTCCAAATTTTTAGTCATTCCCTTTTGAATTTCCAAAATCCAATCCTTTGCAAACCTCTAACTTTGAAATTCTTGAGAGCAAAACCACTGATCATTATCGAGAGTTTACTTAAATGATTCCCGTCATTTAAGATGTAATTAACTGTAGGGGCTTGCCCTTATAGGGAACTTTAAGAACCCAGGTAATATAAACCCTGCTTAATTCATTTATATTAAGCAGGGGAATTTGTCAGCTTATAAAATTGGTTCGCAGACCAAACAGATGTCACAAATCTCTGAGTTTATTTAACTGGGCTCCATCATCAAGTAGTGTCTATTTTCAGGATAGATACACTGTTTGTGATGCGGTGCTCGTTTATATAAACTATTTGGGATGTGAGATCGGTTTGATTTCATATCTTAAAATTATTTTCAAAATCAAATACTACTTTCTAAACCATATATACATATTTAAATTAAATTTAAAATCTAAAATTCGCCTACAATTTCTGTTAGGCTACCCCTTTTCAAAATAAAACACATAACCTAAAAATATGCTGGCAATTCACATTTTCCCTCCTTACTTTCAATTTCTAACGGAAGAAACTACACTGATATTGATAATCTGGTAAATAAAAGTAGTGTAGTTCATCCAAATGTGTTCATTAAGCAATTTCATGACCTTACTGAGTGAAAAAAAAGTTAGATAAAGGAAGTAATAGAGTTGACATGGAGTGGTCTAAGTCCAAACTCTACATGCTTCAAGTTAATGCTCAACTCCGGTTGAGAACTAAGTTATAACAGACTCGTCAGCCTGCTACAAACAGAAATCATATAAAAATTTAGTTAAGACCAAGGCATAACCTCACAACATTAATCTAATCCGTACTAAAGCAAACACAAAACAACACATAAACATACTAGAAAAGATAACCGTGGGTTGCCTCCAATGAAGCGATATGTTTAATGTTGTTAGCCCGACAAATGTTTCCTCCTGGATCAAAATTCCATTTTTATAATCCTTGATCAATCGCCTATTCTTTTTCAGATCCAGGAATTCCTAAAAAATTCACAAATTTTAATTTTTGTTTCAGCTTTTCCTTTTTAGAATGATTTATATCATTGTTCCTCAAGTTTTTTTCTAGATCCAATATCCTTCTATTGATTTTCTAAAATTACACTTTAATATCATCCTTGAAATTTATAAGAAATGGATCTCTATAAGATAGTTCAAGATCTCCCAAATTTTAGATTGGATTCTTGTTAGATAATTATAATTCTGGATCAAATTCCTCTAGATTGCTTTTTTGATTCAAATAATCTTCTAATTCTTTATCCTCAATTCTCAATTCAAAGCACTTTTGAAATATATCCTCGAATTCTCTTCTAAGTATTAGTTTGAAATCTTTCTCTTGTTCATTATTCATATCCTTAATGTTCATCTCAGAGTCACTAAGTAACATCTCTGAGGGGTAACTGTTAATTGCATTAATAATTTGCCCCAATTAATTTTCTATATTATTTATTGCGACCTCTTGACTTTCCAATTGACTCACCATTTGATTAACAACCTTTTCTAAAAATAATTTTTTCTCCTAATCTAGTGGGTTTGAGTTAAATCTATAAGAAAAAGAAAGTTCATCATTTAAGTGGTCTCGATTCTTCCAAAATTGGTATTCTCTTCCAAAATTAGTATTCCAGTTAAAATTTGAAGAATTTTTCCAACCTGGGTTGTAATAATCAAAATAAGGATAGTGCATCTCATGGTCAGTTTCCATCCTTTTATAATCAAAATATGAATATTCATTATATTGTTGATCCACCATTTCTAGATTAAATTCATGGAGTATTTTCTGATTCAACATCCTCCAAAAAGTTCTCTCTCAATCCGACGCATACAAATCTAAAGATTTAACTAAAGGATAGATATCAAAAATAATTTTGGTATTTTTAATTTTAAAATAAACACACAATAATTAAACACACGATATAATAATAATAATAATAATAATAATAATAATAATAATAATATAAATTCCAAAACTAAGTCTTATAGGTCTAACTAAAATTTTATTAAAAGTTCATACCATTGCTTCCCCGACAACGATGCCAAAAACTTAACCCGACTCGCAATAACGCAGAAATTTTTGCTTCCAAAGATGGCAAAAAACTTGACCCAATTTATAAATAGCGACTTGTGTATAAAATTAAAATGTTGTAAAATTTTAGAAATTATTTTACACACTAGGGGTACTATGCATGTAAACGTATCATTTCAAGTAATATAGGGTTTTCTGTTAATACCCCAGTATAAATCTCACAAAGAAGCGAGGTAAGCAATCCTTTGGGCTAATTCCAGTCTATTTCTATAATGCCTAAATTTGGAATGTTCATTAAAATGAGTTTTCTAATAAAAAATCCTAAATAAAGTTCTTAAATAAAAAGATAACTTATCTAGATAAATTGGTTTGGAGAATTTTGAGATATTAAAAACTACCTTTCTCTTGCAATCACATAGATAATGTGTAGGAAAGAAATGCTTAAAATTTTATGTAGTAGTGCCAAATAGAAGCATTACATTTATTTACCTTCGCTCGATAGTATAAAGAACATTAGCTAATTTATAGATCGGTTCAGGATGTATTATTAGTAGAATGGGTTAATCTAGGCTCACACGTCTAGATGTCCAAGGGTGGCTATGGTCGACCCTACTAGTGACCCATTCCATTTCTATATAACAAATTATTAGAATTTAGTCTCACTATAAAAACTAATCAATTTTGCGCCCAATAAATAATATCTCCTTATTTATTTGCACTTCACTATGAATAACCCGCTCAAGGCCTTCGATTACCCAAAGATCCATGTGATATCTACTAGTTAAGAACTCATCTTTGGTTAGGTCTCAGAATTCTTCAACAGATTTTAACAATACAAGTGATCATTTTGTAAAGTAAATGAAGATTTGGTATGAATATCATCACCATAATTTAATAAGAAAATATCTAAGCAAATCCTAATTCCTAAACATGCATCTATTTCTTTACAAAACAAAAGTAAATGAAAATAATGGCATAAGAAGTAAACGAATTGATAGAATTATAAAATAAAGATAATTTTATCATAAAAATAATTTTCCTACACATTCCACTACTTCATATTAAAAGAAAGAGAAAAGAAAATCACTTATAAAGCATGGATAATTCACGATAGAAAACTCGGTTTAAAACAAAGAAACTCCACTAGAATTTTTTTACAACAATTACAAGAGAATGAAGAACACAATACTTTGTTTTTTCCCTCTGAAGGAAAGAAGAAAATCTCTCCACCAAATTCTCCCACTGATCCATGCACCGCTCGTACATCCCTTACATAAATATCTCAAAATCCCTCACCAATCTCTCCATAAGATGTAGAAATCTACATCTTCATGACTCTAAAATGACTTTAAAATGATTAAGGGGGAAGAGAGAGAGAGAGAGAGAGAGAGAGAGAGAGAGAGAGAGAGAAAGAGAGAGTTAGAGACCCCCTTGTTGTAGAATTGGTCCCTATTTGTAGAGGTTTGAAAAGGACTAAGGGTTACTTCAGACACCTCTTCAAAATTCGGTCCAGATTCAATGAATCTTCTAGAAATAAATTCTGGCACATAGGTGCCAAGTTCTAGAGCCTAGGCTCCAGATCATTTATTTGAAGGGTCACACCCCTTCACTTAGGAGACACACCTCTTCATTTAAAAACCGCTCCAATGTGTAGATTCATTGTATTACTTGCTGACATGTAGGATGTCATGTAGAGGCTTCTAGAATGCTTTGGAACCACCCAAAACTATTCAATAACCGTCCATAACCATCCATAACTGCCCCTTGATGGGTTCTGGTGCCTAGGCCATGATTCTAGTGCATATGCACCATTTTCTCTTCGTCACTAGCGCTAGGCGCCACCCTGTGTGCAGCTCCACTGTTTTGCTTTGTTTGGCTCCGTTTCGCCCCATTTCAGTTGCGTTGCATTGCTAACATCTTCACCTACAAGATAGACATAAAAAAACCTTTCTTAAAATTATAATTTCATTCAAAAACATATGGGAAATATAAAATTTATTAAGCATAGAAAGACATATCGATATGTGCCAAGTCAGAATTTTCTTCATTGCTCCTTTTGGCTCAAAGTTGCATAGTTTTTGATTCATTTTCTCTAAAATTTTATTTTTATACTTGAAGAAAAAAATATGCAAAATTCCTTCCTTTGAAGTGTAATATCTTTAAAAATGTGCATAAAGTTAGCATGAAATACACACTCAAAATAAGTATTTTTAAAGTGGATCACTTTACCTCATTGTAATGCTAAAGGTGTTTCAAAATTTTTGATCAAAAAGCTTTTTACTAGATTTGGAATACCAAGAATTATTATTGCTGATGAGGGAAGTCACTTTAAGAATTTTAAGATTAAAAAATTACTTAGCAAATATAGAATTAAGAATAAAATTGTTACAACTTATCACCCTCAAACAAGTGGAATGGCGGAAGTCTCACATCGAGAAATAAAAAGAATTTTAGAGAAAACTGTAAATACTAAAAGAACTGATTGGGTTATCAGATTTGATATGTGTTATGGGCATATAGGTCTGCTTATAAAACTCTTATAGAAATGTCATCATATAGGCTCATATTTAGAAAACCCTGTGATCTACTAGTTGAATTAGAACATAAGTCTTATTGGGCGATAAATAAATTTAATTATAACTTAAAGGATGCTGGAGAAAGGAGATTGTTACAATTAAATGAGATTGATGAAATAAAAAATGAGTCTTACGAGAATGCTATAATTTTTTAAAAAAAGGATGAAGAACTTACATGATAAGAAGATTATAAAAAAAATTTTGAGCCTGAACAAGAAGTTTTAGTATATAATACCCGAGTGAAATTATTTTCTGGAAAACTAAAGTCCTAAAAGATGGGGCCTTTTATTGTGGAAAAAATATATCCTTACGGAGCTATTGCTAAAAAAGATTCAATTACTGATAATTTATATAAAGTAAATGAGCGAATAATGAAACCTTATATTGGAGAAAACATGCCTAATTATAAAAATCCAATAGAACTGAGTTAGTCCATATAAAACTTATGGATAATTCGGGCTGACAATGTTAAACCAAGCGTTTTGTGGGAGGCAACCCATATTTCTGTTGATTTGATTTGATTTAAGTTTTTTGTTATAAGGATGTGATCATCCTTTTGTTTTATAACAATTATTTAACACCTTATGAAGATATAAATATAAATGGGACCTTTAAAATTTTGAAGTGAGGCAAAACAATTTTTTTTTTTGATAATGGCGCTTATGTGCATAACACTTGCGATACTAGTGCCTAAGCGCCACATTAGTGGACGTGCGCAATAATGTCAAATTGGAGTTTTAACCATTTTATTCCTTATCAAATGGCCTATCCTCATCTCCAATTAGTATCTCCTTCATTAATTCAACAGAAAAGCCAAAATTTAGTGAGATATAAAGATTTGTTAGATTCCATGAAGAATAGAAACAATAGTTTGGAGAGAAATGATAAGTTTGTGTACAAGGATTCACAAACTTATTTTAATGGATATTTCGCTGTGAGTTTGGAGAGGATGACCAACAGATTTGAGATGATTGAAAAGGAGTTGCTACTTATTAAAAATAGGATGCATGAGATGTTCCATCAATACGAGCATATGGAATGGAATATGAAGCATCGATCTGATCATATGGCTACTTTTGAAGATTATCAGGTAACAATGTATGCCAAGAACAATGGCATTGATGAGAAAACGACCATAGAATTTCCTCGTGTTCCTTTCTTTCACTCCTTCATTTGTAGCAATATACCATGTGATGGGGAGAATGAAGGTTCTAATCACAACTAGTGAATTCTTTAAATGACGAAGGGTATTATCTAATTGTGTTATTGTATGTGTTGTCTATTTGAAGTTTGATCTATATGACGATTGTGTACTTGTTAAATCTGGTTAGTATGTAAATCTTATTTCATTATGAGTGTTCGTATTTTCTGTGACTGTTGAACCCAATATTGAATATATGGAATTGAATTGAAGTGATTTGTGTAAACCTTATGTTAGAATGTTGAAATTTGATCAAGATTCAAAATTTGTTTTCATTGATAGAATTGGAGGAATTGAATGAGTTTGATATGAAATTTTGGGCCTAAAGGAGTTAGACTTACGTAGGATAATTTAATAAAGAAAATTTAGAAGATTTGAAATTTTTAGAAAGTTTGGCGCCTAGGTGTCAAACCTGGTGCCTAGGCGCCGGTTCACTTGAACCGTCCGAACTCAGGTTTTAAACCACTCGAAGCCATTTTTAATGCCTAAGCTCATTCTTCTTCCTCTCTTTCATGAAAACCAGTCGTAAGGTTCCTTCTGGAGATGGATTTGTGAATATTCATGCCATGAAAACACCGGATCTCATCATCTTAAGGTTAGATCTATACTTTAGCTTTCATATTTTGCAAATCTACCATGGATTTTTCAAACTTTCAAAGAGTTCTGAAATTTTCATGAATTTCTTATTTCTTAGTAAAAAATCCGTGGATTTAAGATGCATTTAGCTTGAAAATGCTTGGAAGAGTTCTATATTCTTAATTTTAAAATTTAATTAAAAATTTTAGTCATTTTTAGGATGGCTCCTAAATCTAAGAGAGGACAGGAGAGAGAAGATTTTGATAAATCAAGATTTGTTAGTATTAACGAACAAATGCCTTACAATGACTTTGCCTCCACGAGAAAATTTATTACTGAGAGAAGAATTTATCATCCTGGTGGAGCGATTGAGAATGTTATTGAAGCACGTAATTGGGAAAAGTTTTTTAGTTTACTGTTGTTGCTATTATACCTGTTGTTCGGGAATTCTATAAGAATGTTACTGCGGCAGTTGATAATGAAGTATTTGTTTGAGGTAAGGAGGTTAAGTTCACTCCAGAGAATATTAACATGCTATATGATCTGCCTCCTCTTATTAACTGCTGTTTTTTTTTCAAAATATACTCCATCTGAGGCTGAACTTGATAGTATTATCCATTATATGACTGATGAATCTGGAGCTTGGAAGGTCAGAAATGCTAAGAAGGTAAATTTTTCTTCTTCTTCACTTAATGCTACTTCTAAAGCTTGGCACTATTTCATTTTTGCTCGTCTCCTTCTATCGAACCATTTAAGTTAAGTTACAATTGTATTCGAAGAATGAAGGTGATTGAGGTTGAGTTAATATTTTGTGATGCTATTAGTTCTTCTACAAGAGCTAGTAGTATTTCTTGGCTAGGCTTTCCATCTCTTATTTTCTCTTTATGAAAACAATCTGGTGTGAAATACGATCATTCTGAAGAGCAGTTGAAGCCTATGAAACCTATTGGATAGGCTAATGCAGACGTTTATGGACGACCTAGAGGTAGAGTACCTAGTGCACCTTCTACTTCAATACCTTCTACTTCAAGGCCATCTACATCCACTACTACTGAGCCTCCACCTGGATTCTGGATATTTTGAGTGAAAGATATCTGGAGCATCAAAGTGAACTATTTCTTTTGCATTGTAGACATGGATGATATGGATAAAAAATTTGATCATATGCAAAATTATGTTCAGATGAAAGAGATCATGATGCAGATTATGATGAAGCATAGGTAAAGTTTCTTAAGGAAGATCAGACGATAAATTTCCCTACATGGCCGAGATTTTCACCATATTCAGACCCAAAAGCAATGTATGCGGATATCCAATTTAATGATGATGATGATGAGGAGACTGACACTGATGATTAGACTTCTTACTATGATGTAGTATTTATCTTTATGTTGTTATTTTTATTTGCTGTATCTTTTTATTTTCTATGTTAGACTCTGATGACTGTATAGAGTTGTTTGATGACATATGTTATTTATCACTGTGACTGTTTGCTCTTGTGTTGATTTAGTATTGTCTCAGTGTTAGACAAAAGTGTTAGCTTTAAATGCGATTCAGATTATTACTTTTTTGTATGACTTTCTATACCTGCAATTATTCTCGTGCTCTAAAATACCTTTAATGTTTTTCCTTCTTTATGCTTAATAGAAGCATTATATTATAAAATATTTTAAAAACGAAATTTGGGGCGAGAATAAAAACCAAGATTTTCAAAAATTTAAATTTTATTTGTTCTCAAATGTGCTAAAAATAAATTTGATTTAAAAAAAAATTATGTGAATGGAGTTATATTAGGAAAGTAAAATTTTGAATATAGAAATGAGTAAGTAAAATTTTGTTCAAATTTTTTAGTAATCATAAAAATTTTAAAGTTAAAAATTTCTTAGTAAAGAAATGATAAAAATGTTGTGATTATCTTTAGTACAAAAAGTTTTATTTTTGAAAAAAAATAGAATGATTAGGCTTTTATTTTAAATACTTAATTTTCTTTTATCGACAATAATTTTCAAAACTTTTATTATATTTCTAAGTTAAAAATATATATTTATCTTATGCCTTAAAAAAAGGGATGGGTTGAATTCAAAATCAATAAAGGCCTATCTAGATATAGTAATCCTTGCCTTATATGTTTTAAAAAAAAGAGAAGGAAAAAAAAGAAAAGAAAAGTGAAAAATAAGAATGTGAAAAAGGAAGGAGAATCTTGCGGATTTAAGGGCCTAATCAAAAGTTCGTTTCACACCTGATCTTTCTAAAACTATAACACTTGAGAAAATCTTGAAGCTTATAAATATAATATAGTTAGAAATATTATTTTTAGTAAGGATTTTTAAGTAAAGAAAATAAAATGTCTAAACCCTAAATTTTGAAAAATCTACAACTATTTTTGAATAAGATAAGATCTCATATTTCTCATTCACCTTTACTTAAGAAATTTCTAAACTTTAAATTAGTCTCAATTACTATAATTTTTTTTTCTAAATTAGACTACTACATTTCTGGAAAAAATTTTTGAAAACTTCTAAAGAAACTAATTAACATAATTTGTTTGTTTTTAAAGATTAGTGTCACTTAAAGACAAATAACATTTAAGTTTGGGGGAATTGATGTACTTTAAAATTAAGCATTTGTGGATAAATTATTCTTATATTTTTAAGGATATTATGCTTTAATGAAAGGTATTTCATGTTTTTGGTTGCAGGTATAAGAAGATAAGTTTAAGGATGAAAAGAAGTAAAAAGGAGCAAAATTAGGGCTTAGTGAAGAAAAACTAACAAATTATAATGAAGAAAAAATAACAAATTATGTCTAGCGCCTAGGCTCGATAACTGGTGCCTAGGCTCCGGAGATGGTTAGAGTAGTTAATTTTGAATTTTGGCGGTTCCAAACTATTCTAGAAGGCACCATATGATAATGAGCATTTCAAATTAATTATACAATGAATTTAGACACATTTAAATGAAGAGATGTGTCCATTGAAACAAAAAGCGCTCAAATGGATTTTTTGAACTGGACATAGGTGCCAAAACTGGCGCTAGGTGTGACAGTTATGTTCTAGATTATTTAAACAATTTGGACAAATTTTGAAGAGATATCTGAAGTAACCCTTGGTCATTTTTGTGGCTCTATAAATAGGAATTAATTCTACAGTAGATGAGAGTCGCTTTAGAGTTATTCTCAATTAATACTTAGTTTCTTTAACTTTAAGTTCAAGTTTGTAAGTGTTTAGTGTGTGCTAGTGATTCCCTAAAGTTTAATGTTCTGTAAGAGTGTGAAAAAGTCACAAAAGTCAGAGAACTTCAAAGGATTGCTTTGGTGAACATTCCAGATAAGTATTTGTAACTTAACTCTTAAGTTGTGTGCTTTAATTTTAATGGTTATGAATAAGTTTTATTGAGTTGCCTTCTGAGTAGTCTCCTCTCTTTCTCATTACAAATATATTGTAATTAAGTCAAGAGATTTTTTATTTTTATTTCAGAACTTTTTCTTTTTCTTACCTAAAATTGAGATGATATTTTACCTAAAATTCTTTTATTTTACAACTTGGCCAATGTGTAGAAACCTTATAGACCTGACCATGGGCTAAGAATTCTTAACTTGTAAGTATCACATTTTGCTTTGCAAGATCAGAGGTTATCATCTGAATAGGAGTGCAAATAGATAGGGAGATAAGATTTGATTGGTGTAGAACTGAATGTTTTTAGAGTGATAGGTTGAATTCTATAAATTTGGTTTAAAGTGAGGCAAATGGGTCACTGGTAAGTCCTACAGAAAGGACACAATGGGTAATCATGAAGTGAGGGCCTATAATCTACTCATCACTGTTGACCTCATTTTTGATGAGGTCTTCTCTTCTTCTCTTTAGTACTTAAGATCTAGCCTTAGGCTTTTCCTTTGACTATCTTAGAGGATTAAAATTGGAACCCACCACCTAGAAATTCAAACCACTTCTTAACTCCCTGCAAACTCCACAAACTTGACTCTAGACCCCTAATCACCTAGAGGGTTGAAATCAAATGTGGAAGTTTAAAGGATGAGTTCCTATAGGACTTTTTGGCCTTAGGACCGCTACTGAGTGGCTCAGTGCAGTGAAGCGCCGACCTACACACACACTACACTTATACACTACACTTTCACACACCTCCTAAAAACACACCCATACCTAACTTGACCTCCTGAATCATGAAGGTGATTCACATGGATGGTCCTTAACCCCTAAGCCCTTGGCTAAGAGGGTTAGGAACAACATAGTGGATGCCTCAAATGAGTCTCTTCATGGCTCATGTGGGCTTGATATGGCTTCATGGCTCAACCAAAATGATTTCATTCCACTTACAATTACTCAATCTTCAATTTTGCAAATTTTCAATTTTTGACCCCCGGGACTCTACACCCGCCTAGCCTACCCAAAACCCTTGAAATTACCTAAATCCTCCAAAATTTCCAAATCACCCAAAATTCCTAAAGACCAATTCCAAACATTCCCACATTACTCAAGTTGATCATTCATAGTCAAAAATGCCAAAAATTCCAAAAACACCTCCCAATACCCTCCAAATACCCAAAATAACCCTCTTGACCAAAAAATACAAAAAATTCAGAAAATTCCCAGAAAATTATAGAAAGTCCCAAATATTCCCAATTTCATTTTGTTCAACTAGACCATGGGCAAATTTTGTCAATTTACCCCACTTTTGTCAAAACCCCCAATTTGACCCATTTTAACCCAAAATGAACCCAATTTCAAACCAAACCTATCCAATTGACCCAAATTCTGGTCCAATTCAATTCTAAACTTCAATTTAACATTCCCAACACCAATCTAGACCAGATCCAAGTCTAATTTGATTGACATTTGAATCCAATTTCACTTTTGGCATTAAAGCCCCTTTTTAGCCTAATTTGGACCCATGACCCAAACCTAGCCCAAACTAACCCAATTCAACTCCAATTAACCCCAAAACTTTTCTAAACCTTGCTTAACATCCCCACAAACAAAACACTAACATGATTTACCCAAAATTTAGACCCAAACTCCACCCAAATTCAACCCAAAGCTAAAAGGCCCAATTTGGACCCATGACCCAAACCTAACCCAAATAAGCCCAAACCCCAAAATCAAAACCCAACCAAATCCAAAACCTCTTTGAAACACTCCCATGAATTTTTCCCAACATTTATCTTACATCAATTTCGACCCTAGCTCAACATTGGCCCAAGTTAGCCCAATTTGACCTACATTGGCCCATTTACCAAAGAGGTCCAAATCCAACCCAGTTCAAGCCCAAACCACTTCAAATTTATTCCAAATCATTCATGAAACCTTCATAAATTAAATTCAACACTTATTGGATCCAATCCTTTACAAAATTATCATCCTAAAATTTGTTTTGAAATCTAAAAGCCCACTCTCTAAACCATCTTGAAAGCCCATCGAAAGTGAAATCCAAAAGCCCAAAGCCCACATGACAATTTCATCTCATCATTCCTTAAATTGGGATCAATTCCTAAGTCCCAAATCAATCATCAAATCAACCTAAATCAAGCACCATCTAAATTTTTCACAAAATATGTCAAAATCTCCAAATTCCTTTTTCATATAAATGGATCCACTTTTCCTATGTCAAGGATGAGCCAAATGAAGCCACATGCAAGCGATGGACAAGCCACATGAAGCCATGGATGGTTTGACATGTGACCAAGCCATTAATGGCAAAAGGAGGGCCCCCTTTCTTAATCCTTCATTAAGCCTTTTTAACCATAAGCATGTCACACACTAAACCATGCTTAGCCACCTCACCATGGATGGAGACTTCACCACTCCATGGCAGCTGACCCAAGTGACTCTTTTCAGCCCAAAACCAGGCCTTGGGTGGTGCACCTAGCCTAAAAGGATGGGTTGACCCAAATCAAGCAAAAGTTGCCTCCCCCCATACCATTTTAATCCAAGCACTTTACACATGTCTAAGCCCAATTGACTTCACCATTGCCAAGCCCTGACCTCCCTGGTCAAGATGGTGACCCTTGCATGCCGGCCAGCCACCTGGGCCGCCGGAAAACACCACACCCGAGAGCATCATGTGAGCCCAAGTTGGAATTCTCACCTGCTGAGTTGCCCCATGCCCAATGGCCACCATGGCTGTTCTTCTCCTCACTAGAGCAGCTGATCCCAAGCCCTAACTCCCCCTGGGAGAGCATCCAGCCGACCTCTATTTAAACCCCACCTCTCTCGGCCATGGAAGAGGTGCTTAAACCAACCTTAAGGAAACTTCGCCAAAATCATTCCGGACCACTCTCTACACATAGAGCACTTGATTCCCACTGGATTCCAGCCCAATTCCCTCCAGTCGAGCTCGATTTTGAGTTCGAACTTCAAGCACAAAACCAGGACACTTCTTCGTAGTGGACCAATCCCCAAATTGATTGATCCTACACCTTCACCGGACCGAGGAAGAAGTCCACCAGCAAAAGCCCCCTCTCCGAGCCACCCATCCGTTCCGGACTCCAAGCTTTGTAATCGACTCGTGGTCGAAATCCTACCTAGACAATTCACTGAGCCGAAGACTTCATCCGGAGCTTGCTTGGACGCAATCGAAGGTGACACAACCCTCAGATCGAAGCCACACTTCTCTGAGCAAAGGTATGGTCTCACTCTTCTTCCCGAGCTTCTGAACTTTCTCCATTTTTATTGAGTCAATTTCATGCCACACAAACCGTATGGATGTGTTTGTCTTCTCGAGAAGAATCCATAGAGCATAAGAACGTTCAATTTGGTCAAGTATCGAGTAAGATCTTAGGCCTAGAAGATGGACGGTTCTCAGGCTATGAGGCTTGGGGACGATGAACGGATTCCGTTCATTCAATACACGAGCGGACGGACGGCTCAGATGGCGTCGGACCAGGAGATGATACGTGAACCGTGGGCCGCGTGGCGCTGAGTCGGAAGGTGGAGTCAAATGGGAGCACGTCGCGTGGCCGTTTGGAGATGCCGAGGATGACAGGGCGCCGCGTGGATAAGTAGGAAATTAGTTGATTTTCCTATTTATTTAACTACCAGAACTTGAAAAATGGATAACTTTGTGTAGGAAAATCAAAAAAATAAAATAAAAATACCCTCTTGCTCAGTGAACAGAGGAGAATAATGTGGAAAAGAAATCACTTAATTTCATCTAGTATTTTATTTTTAATGATTTAATTACTCTCTGCACATTTTCAATTCTCCATGCATGTATACAATTCACCATGGCATGAGGCCATAGGGCTTTTGAAGCCCCTGAGTTTGGGAACATTCCATGAATTTTCCAAAGTCAGATGCCACCCCTATGGAGAGTTATTGATTTTTCAATTCTAGGTCACTACTCTGAATATTTTAATTCCAATAATTAGCCTGTTGTGAAATAAATTCTAGGAAAATTTGAGGATGTTTCTTATGACCAGAGGACTCTAGGAAAAATAGGTTTTGAATTAATCCACTTGAAATAACCCTAATTGGATTAAACACCCAAAATAGCTCCTTAATTAATTAGAGCTAATCATACATCAAATTGACTTGAAATCAACTCTCCACTGACCTTTAGGATCAGGGGAACCCACCATAAAAATTTGAAGTCAATTGGACTTGGTTAGCCCTACCAAATGGGTTGATTAAACCATTTAGCCATTTTAAACTTTAAAAATTCATAACTTTTAAAATCCTTTTCAAAAATCCACCAAATTGGTTTTGGAGCCTCTCTGATATCAGCGAAATTTAAGAAAAATAAAATTGCAATTTTTCAAAAAAGTTGATTTTTTTATATTATTTTAATATTTTTAATAATTAAAAAATAATAAAAATCACAAAAATAATAAAATTCACCAAAATGTCACATTTTGAATTTTAATCACTTAGGAACAAACCCCATATTTTTCTTAAGTCTCTATAATTAGATATTAAATTTTAAAGCCCTAAGGTAATTTTAAAATTAAAAAAATATATTTTTTTTAGCACTTCCACTAAAATAATTCTAATAAATCAAAGAAAAATCAGAAAATTGTAAAAATTGATTCTTTGATTTCCTTGATATCAGAAAGATTTTTGAAAAATATAAAACTCATTTTTCATCCTTTATTTTATTTTTAAATTAATTAATACTCCAAAACTCAAAATAATTATAATAAAAAGAATATAATTCAAAAAATCACCAAAATTGGTCCAAGTGGTCCTCTGGTCATTAGGAATGTCCCATAATTTTCTTAAGGACAGAAAATTTCCCTTGGACATATAATTAAATTTTCCTTGGAAATCCCTATTTTCCACCAAAAATAATTACATAAATAAATAAAATACAGAAAAATCACATTTTCTCCTCTCATGCCTTTATTGACATATGAGTGAAGTCACATAAAAATTTCAAGTTCATTTAAGCTCAATTTAGTGAGTTGTGAAATTATTAAGCTTGAAGGGCAAAATGGTAATTAAAATTTTAACCTTTAATTAAAACTTTAGGCTTAACAAAATTAAAGAGTAAAGTATTTGATCCTAATCTGATTTGGATGATTGAAATTTGAATAATAAGGGTAGAAACCTATTGAACAATTTAAAAATAATTAAAATAAACCTTAATTAAATAATACATTAAATTTGGAAGAATAATAAAATTGGAATTATTAAAATAGGGATATTATTAGGAAGAGATTTGTTCTTTAATTTAAGAATCCCTAAATTAATCATCTCAATAATATTTAATTCCTAATTAAAATGATAATCCAAATTTAAGATTTAAAATGCTAAAAGACTTAATCATTAAATTAAATTAAAGTTAAATTATTTAAATTAAATCCTTTTAAAATTTCAATTAGATTAATACTTTAATAATTAAAATTAAATCATCGTTAAAACATAAAAAAAATAAAATATTAAATTAAAATTAAAAATAAAATTAAATTAAAATTTAAATTAAATTAAATCAAATTAAATAAAATTAAATTAAATTAAAATTTAAATTAACTTAAATTAAATTAAATTAAATTAAATCATATTAAATTAAATTAAATTAAATTAAATCAAATTAAATTAAAATAAAAAATAAAATCGAGTTAAAATTAAAATTAGATTGAATTAAATAAATTAAATTAAAATTAAAACTAAACCAAATTAAATTAAATTAAAGTTAAATTAAATTGAATTAAAAATAACATCACCTAAGACAAAGAAATTCAAAAATAAAACAACTTGAACACTATTCCAAACTTAAACCCATTAACTGAAATTAAATCATAAACCATTTGAACATCAATTTGCCCTCGAAAGCTTTTGTTGTCATAACTCCTAAACAGAACGTTAAGTGAAGTGTTACTTCCCTCATAAGATATTCAAATGTCCTAGTTCACTGAGTAAGATAACAACAAAACTTGAATTCCCGGACGATTAATTCATTTGTATGATTAAATTCTCTTGGACTTAAAAATAATCCTAGAAATATTGAAAAGATGTTTAAGACTCGTCTTAAGCACTTCCTCAATACGATAGGATGTTTATAAGAACAAATGAACTTAATTGTTCCTTGATGAAGAAAATCGTCCTCAAACCAAAACACAAGAACCTATACGTCATAGGAGATGACTAGCTATAGGTGTAGGACCTTGGTAGAAAACCATAATCTTTACCTTAGCTTTACCTAGGTACTTGTTGGAATACTTAAATGCTCTCATATGTGTTTTAAGTGCAGCTTGGGATGACGGGAAGACCCTCCAGGTACGCTTTTATTTTATTGCAACTTACTTTATTGTAATTTACTTTATTGCAAATGCACTTTACCTTTCTTGCATGATAAACAACTGTTGCATGAAAACCAAAACCTCTAGGGTAGTCCCTAAAACTGAAACCAAAACTAAATTAAAAGTCATTACAAGATAAAATTCACCGCCACAATATTTCAAAATATAAAACAACTCAAAATTTAATCACAAAACGAACAACAGAAACTACAACTACAACTAAATTAAAATTTCTTGTTGGATGATCGGGAATACCTCGGATGATGTAACCTACGTGTTGCTAACGGGATTTCCCACGGTCTAAATGAAAGTGTGGAACTCATTCAGTTGAGTTTAGCAAATTCATCTGGACTAAGTGAATCCGATAAAAATAATGATGTCGGAAGGATGGAACCGTGGGATCTTAACCAATGTTGTTATAATGAACTTTAACATTTGTTTTAATTAAAATATTAAAAAACACTTGGATTTTAATATTTTCTCTAAACCAAAACACTTCTCTCATCCTTTGATTTATGACTTCTAAAACTAAACCTCTGCAACAACAAGAAGCTTGGAACACGGTGGGCAGCACGGCCATCTTCGTCAGAAAAACAACTCTACATCAGCTAAACATTCCTAGAATTAACAACCAAAGCCATAGGATTCCGAAGTAGTTTGCTAGTGCAACATAAATCCTCAACTTTTCGTTAGGCATTTGCATAATCATGTTATGTAAATTAAGCCCTAACCGGTCTTAGGATTCCGAGGTAGTCGTTCGGTACGACATAAACCATCACATCTTTGAGGCTATTTGTATGATTATGTCATACTAATATAAGTACTAATTAATTAAAATTAGCAGGATGGAAACATTAAGTAAATTTCCAAATTGAAGCTAAACAATAGGATAGTCGGGAAGTTGCCAAGATTCCTCTTGGATCCTCAGCTTCTCCTACTTCTCTTCCTTTGGACTCCTTAAATAAACTGTTCCAAATTTGATCCATTCCCTATTGAAATTTCCAAAATTCATTCCTTTAAAAACCTTAAACATTGAAATTCTTGAGAGCAAAACCACTAATCATTATCGAGAGTTTTCTTAAATGATTCCCGTCATTTAAGATGTAATTAACTATAGGGGCTTGCCCTTATAGGGAACTTTAAGAACACGGATAATATAAACCCCGCTTAATTTCTTCGTATTAAGCTGGGAATTTGTCGGCTTATAAAATTGGTTCGCAGACCAAACGGATGTCACAAATCTTTTAGTTTATTTAATCGAGCCCTATCGTTAAGCAGTGTGTCTATTTTTCGGGGTAGATACACGGTTTGTGATGCGGTGCTCATTTATATAAACTATTTGGGATGTGAGATCAGTTTGATTTCATATCTTAAATTTTTCAAATTTAAAATTATTTTCAAAATCAAATACTACTTTCTAAATTATATATATATTTAAATTAAATTTAAAATTTAAATTTCGCCGACAATTTCTGTAGGCGACCTCCTTTTCAAAAATACAACACTCAACCGAAAAATATGCCGACAATTTCTGGCGACTCCGCTGTGGAAAATTCCTCTCTCCATTTTTAATCAGATAGTTCTGCTTTCAAAAATCGGTAGTGTATCCATGTCCCTAGTGGATCAAACTACCCTTCTTTCCGTTGCAATACTATGTTCATTTCTACCTTGAACAAGTATAGCCAACATTCTCTCGTATTTAGGAACCACTCGTTTAGACACCCCTAAACGAGAGGTTCTCGAGATCCTTTTACCTCATTTCGAGGTGGGGTGGACCCCCAATAGGTATTAGTTTAGGAGCGGACTTGCGGGTCGAGAAGTTTCTACAAGACTTTCTCTTCCTTTTCCAGTTCCTAATCAATTCCTTTTACCCTTCCTACAACTCTCCTTCTTTTAATAATTCTCCTCCCTAATGAACAAATCTTTTCGAAAAAATAATTTTCTTTTAATATCACAAATACACTAAGGTAAACAGAAAAGTGTTCAGACTCTTTCTTTTGCGTCATAAGTTGTACGATAAGAAGAAGCACGATTCGGAGACTAACACTTGGGATCTGCCCTGCAGAAATGGAAGCCCCAAAACTGATCTTCCCCTTCGTCAACGGACTTGACCTGGCCGTGTTCAAAGATGAACTGCCTGATAATGGAATTATTCGATTCGGACAAGGATTTGGGGACACCGACATCAAAATCCCCGACGTCACTCTCTATTCACTCACAAGCAAAGTGCCAGAAACTGAGAAGCCGTTGATTGAGTTTAACCTCAAGTCAACTCATGAATTCCCTCCTCTCGCAAAAGATTCCAACCGAGAGGAGTACTCGTTGTTGCTACCCCCACCGGTCTAGTTGTCTCCGTACCTACCCCGGCTACGCCAAACTAAAGGGGAAGGAAATACGGAACTATGATGAACCTATTACCGTGGAGGGTACGGATCTTCTCGTGAAACCTCTCGTTTTTGAAATCAAGTCCGGCTCGAGAATTCCATCACCGACACGGACTCGGAGGAGGAACGAAGTAGAAAGATTGCTAGAGAAGCCGTAGCCGCTCGAAGTTGCTTTCCGGAGGAAATCCCGAACTACCCTAGTATACACCGCTGCCTGAATACATACCACTTTTGGGAGGAAGTAGGTTCCATCCCCTTTCCACCGCAGAGGATGAGGAAAATATCCGCAAGATTACTTCCGCATTGCCTCAGCCAGCATATTACAACAACGGCCGTAAGAAAAGGGCTAGAATTACGCCATTTGCTCGACTGCAAACCCTGATAGAAAAGTTAGCAAGGAAAGAAAAATGTCCTGTGTCAGAAATTTTAAGAAGGATGGGGCAGGTGCCAGCCAAGTCTAGTCTTGGGCCGTGAGTAGAACCTGTTATCGCTGCGGAAAAGCCAAATAAGAGAATGAAAGCTAGTCCACCTGTCGTTGTTTCAAGACTACAAATTAGGGAAGATACCACCTTCCGAACATTTGGGTCGACAAACCATCCGGTCCTAGACCTTCTGCTGCTAGAAGGATGGTATGGCGTCCCACTACCGGACAATTAAGATTAAAACAACAGCATGAGAAGGAAAGTCTCGTCAGGAGACTTGAGTCCAAAGAAAGTGCTACCGTAGTGAAGGGGACTCATGAGAAGGAAACCCGACAGTTATCACATAACAACTGCAAGGATGTACAAAAAAGACCACTAGAAGATGCTATGGAAAAGCTAAGAATTGATATTCGGCAATTAGCAAGAGAAAGAGAAGAGAAATTCGGAGATTAAGTTGACTCGTCAGAGTTCATGGATGATGAATATGCAGAAATTAACATGGTTGAAACACGAGCTTCGTCAGCTTCACAAGGTGCCCTCTGCGCACCGCAAAGAGACGAGCCGGAAGTAATGAGGAGGCAGCTTCAAGAGGAAGATGATATGATCGCCTAAATGGCAAAAAGGATGGAGGAGATGGTTTTAGCCCTAGCCACTCTCCAGAGTCAGGTTCAACCCCAAAGAGAAACACCCCCAGACGTTATTCACATTGTAGTCGGAGGAAAGGAGATTACGTCCGTCAACGAGGATGATCAATTAAAGAAGGATGCAACACAAAGCATGATTCCGGAAAAGGATATCAAGAGCATGGTGGAACAGCAGGTGCGAGAAGCCTTGGCACAATCAAAGAGCGGGACATCCATTCGGACGGGTAGACCTTACCCCGAAGAATTCGACAGTCGTCCAATATCCGAAAGGCTTTGTACCACCTCTCGTTCAAGACCTTTGATGGAACAGGAAACCCTCGACGACATGTTGCACATTTTCGTGCCGGTTGTTGCAATGCCGGCGAAGTGATGCTTTACTCTTCCGACAATTTGTCGCGACCTCTATCGTGGATCGCCTTTGATTGGTATGCGGAATTACCAAACGGTTCGGTGAAGACATTTTCGAATTAGAGAACCTCTTCATCGAGAGATTTGCGGAGCTCGGCACCACATCACTATAGGTGATTTAGTGGTAGAGAAGCGAAGCCGAACGAAACTTTGGTAGACTACATAATTCGATGGAGGAATCTAAGTATGAAGTGTGAGCCACGATTACTAAGAACGAGCATGCGATCGGCATTTTACTTAAGAGCATTCATGGCCCGATAGCACTTCTCCTCAAGGGATTTACTATTAAGACTTTCGAGAAGTTGTTAAGCAAGGCCGGAAGCTTGCAAGAGGAGGCGAAGCAATTAAGTTTCATCGACAAAACGGACAAACGAAGCCGTGAAAACTTTTGAAAAGAAGTCCGGGATCGTTGCAGCGAGTCGATAAAGGCAAGCGACCAATACAAATACCGTCGGAATGGCCGCAAGCAACCTCGATAGAATTACCGACGAACCCCGGCCCAGCTATCGCTCATCTCGACGAGTATGAACAACCGCCTCTTCCACAACGTACGTTGAGGGAGCTTCTGAGCAAGGAGTATCCGTTCAAGAATGAGGCAGTGCTGAAAATGTTTCGCAGTCTGATGAAGACTCCAGATTTCCAACTGCCAGAACCTAAGAGACCAGAAGAAGTCGACAAGAAAGGTGATCCCAACTTTTGCCCTTACCACCGGATGCTTGGACATAAGATAGAAGATTGTATTACCTTCAAAAGTTAGCTCAACGACAATCTTCAGAAAGGGAATATAACGATCCCGAAGGAGTACATGAAGGAACCCCAGAAAGGAGGTTCCGTCAATGTTATCTTGACGGATCTCATTGTGCCGATAGATCCCTATGCGACTGATGATGAATGGACTACCGCTTGGATAAACTCTTCGAAGAAGATTTTAGATCACATCCAAACCGCTTCGGTGCGGGCCTCAATTCAGAGTTCGAAACCTGTCAAGTCGGCACTATCACTTGTGATAGAAGAACCACCTCAACAGGAAACGATTGAAGAGAAAAAGAAAATTGACGAAGAAGAGAAGACCGAGGCTCTTAAGGCTAGACTAGGGGCTGCTTATCCTAGGATAGTTGTTTCCGATTCGGGGAGAAATTCCTCGAACATCCGACTCGTATGATTATCCGCTCACTCCGGTGGGATCTTATAATGATAAGGGTTATGGCGTTGGCTACGTTTGATCGTTTCAAACGATTACGTAACTAGCGACAATCAACCTAATCCGGACATCGATTCCGATACAAATCACAATTCTCAAATCATACACAATCTCGACGATCACAATGACAAAGAAGACATCCACCAAGGAGGCTACGAGAGTTCAACAAGCAACGAATCTATTTGCGAGTTTCGAGGAGCTCCAATCACAATAGAGTTAGAGCCTTCAGACTCCGAAGCTAATCCAGAAGAACCTGTCATTCCGATTCAGAAGGAGACATCAGCAAACTCAATACTAGATTCAGAAGAAATCATAGAAGTCAACTTAAGAAGTGGAAGAGTTATACCTCCGAGAATGGGTCCAAAGGACAAAAGAAAGCAGGTGGTTGTTCAGGAAGAATCAACACCGACAGAAGAAATACCCATTCGGGAAGAAGCCGAGACACATGAAAACAAAGTGGACTACAACGTGCTAGCCCATCTCAGGAAACTACCGACCAAGCTGAGCATCTACGACGCTCTCATCTTATCAAAGGAGATGAGAGAAGCTCTGATCAAGGCCTTACTTGATCCAAAAATTTGCTTAGCTTAAATGGTCGGAGATTCCTTAGATGAGGTTTGCTCGTTAAAGGAACAGCGAGGTGTTACCTTCACGGACAATGACCTACTACTTGGGACAGCAGACCACAACCGACCGTTGTACATTTCAGTTACAATTGGAAAGTTTACACTCTCCAGAGTATTGGTAGATCCAGGACAATCAATAAATATAATGAATCTTCGAACGCTAGCATACTTGGAAATTGATGCTCGCGAGCTCGAAGCAGACAAAATGTTATTAAGAGGATTCAACCAGAAAGGAGAAAGAGCCCTCCGATCAATAACACTGCTAATGAAGACCGGTGAGTTGGCAAAGAAAACCGCGAAATTTCACATAATTGATTCGAAACGTCATTCAACGCTCTCATCGGGCCGACCATGGATACATGAAAATAGGATGGTACCATCATCTCTACATCAGTGCATCAAATACTACGATGGAGGGTAACAGTGCATCAAAGTTGACTTACAACCTTTCTCCGTACATGAAATTGGAATCCATGAAGATGCAGCTTATTATACACCTCTGAAGAAAACAATCTTCTCCAGGGATACCATAACGAATGAAGCAAAGGAAGTTCGGGACGACAAAGAACCTGAAGTTCTAGTCCAACAGTCACTCACCACTCCCTTACGACGAGATGATGAAGATTTCTCCACAACTCGCATCCGAGGTCGAGGCCGAGGATGAGGTCGTCACAGAGACGTTAGGACAGTTGGACAGAGAAAACTAGCCATCAATGTTGATTGGGAATACAGTTCTGAAGAAGAAAAAGAGATCAAGCAAGAAGTAGCGATAATAAGTTGGAAGAAGCCGCAATTCAGGATCTCTCTCGAAGATGAAAAGAACGAGGAATATAAATCGATGCACGAGAAGATTAACCACTATGTACATAATATGACCCTGACCCGATCCATTCTAATAAGATCGAGGGTATGGTGGTCAAAGAGGTACATAGCGACCGTGCAAAGCCCATTAAATTCTACCGTGGTGCTCCTATCCCGAAACTGAAAATAATGTATAATTTGAAGATGTCACTTTATCAGAATTAATGGAATTACCTTTTGAGTGGTACTCTCCCTGTGTTCAAAATTTAATTCAGCGTGGTTTCTTACCTCGATAATGGACAAAAGGTCAATCACAACATTTTGAAAAATTATGGAATAACTCCGGTCGTCCACCCAATTCAGAACATGGTCTCGGATTTGGCATAGTAGGATCAGTTGACGATACTGAATTTTGCTTGGTTGTCACTTGCGAGTCTAATGAAAACTGCATGGAAACTACAGAAGAATTTGAAGATTTACAAATTGGAGACGCTCCACCAGAATTCGAAGAAGAGATTAAATCTGCAATAGATTAGTTAACGGAAGTTAACTTAGGTACTAGCGAAAAGCCTAGACCTACCTTTGTTAGCTCCTTACTCAATAAAGAAGACTCCGAAGAAATAATCAAGTTATTAATGGAATTTAAAGAGCGCTTTGCTTGGAACTACGATGAGATGCCGGGATTAGCTCCAGAGGTCGCAATCCATAAGCTAGGAGTGGATCCTACTACGTTCCGGTCGGACAAGGTCCTAGAAGAATGCTTCTAGAAATTGAACAACAAGTCATAGTCGAAGTTAAAAAGCTAATAGACGCTAAATTTGTCTCGTGAAGAACAATACCCAACTTGGCTAGCCAATGTGGTACCGGTTAGGAAGAAGAATGGTCGGATCGGAATTTGTGTGGATTTCGGAGATTTAAACAAGGCATGTCCAAAAGATGAATTCCCTACTGATCCCAGAATTAATGATCGACATTGCTTCAACACATGACATATTCTCATTCATGGATGGATCTTCAGGATACAACCAGATAAAAATGGCTCCAGAAGATGAAAAACTTACAGCATTCATAACGCCGATCGGAGTATATTGCTACACAGTGATGCCGTTCAGACTGAAGAACGCAGGAGCAACCTACCAGAGAGCAATGACAAGAATTTTTGATGACCTCATCCACAATCAAGTCGAATGCTATGTGGATGATGTGGTCATCAAAAGCAAAGAAAAGGAAAACCACCTGTATGATTTGAGAATTATTTTCAAACGATTAAGACAATTTAACCTTAAGATGAACCCCTTAAAATGCGCCTTCGGCGTCACCTCCGGGAAATTCTTAGGATTCGTTGTCGGACATCGTGGAATTAAAATCGACCCGGAAAAGATTAAAGCTATCTTAGAAATGCCTCCTCCCAAAACCTTAAAACAACTACGATCTTTTCAAGGGAAGTTGGCATATCTTCGACGCTTTATCTCAAACTTGTTAGGTAGGTATCAGCCTTTCTCTGCACTAGTTAAAAAGGATGCCAGATTTATTTGGGAAGAGAAATGCCAGAGGGCCTTCGAGGAAATTAAGCAATATTTAATGACACATCCTGTCTTAGCAGCCCCAGTCTCAGGTAGACCGCTGATACTTTATACCACGGCTTTAGATGACTCTCTCGGAGCCCTGTTAGCCCAGGTCAATGATGAGGGTAAAGAAAATGCTCTTTACTACCTAAGTCGTCGTTTACTTCCGACGGAAATAAGGTATCCCGCAATTGAAAAGCATTGTTTGGCCCTAATCTTCGCCGCTCAAAAGCTCAGGCACTACATGCTTTCTCATAAGGTCAACCTAATCTCGAAATTTAATCCATTGCAGTACTTGATGACTCATCCAACGCTTTCCGGCAGACTTGCCAGATGGTCAATGATATTATTGCAATTCGATATAACTTTCGTGCCTCTTCGTGCCGTAAAGGGACAAGTCCTAGCAGACTTCCTCGTAGCACACCCTCTGCCGGCAGAATCTCCTCTTAACGACGACTTGTCAGACGAACAAATAATGAGCTTAGAAGACCCTGATGATCGACGTTGGGAATTATATTTCGATGGAGCATCTTCAGCACACAAAGATGAAGAATCACAAGTGATAGTGCCCGGTAAGGCGGGGATCGATTAATCTTTATAACACGGAGCGGAGGATGTTAAGATACTCCTACCACTCGACGAGCGCGTGTACAAACAACGAAGCGGAATACGAAGCTCTCGTAACAGGACTGGAATTAACTATTCAAATGGGGATAACAAACGTCAACATCTACGGGGATTTACAGTTAATCATTCAACAGATCAACGGACAGTACATAATTTTAAAGCCAAGACTCGAGCAATACTTCCAGTATGCCATACAGTTGTTGGAACAGATTCCGAATGTGACAATCTACAAAATTCCCATAAAAGAAAACGCTTTAGTAGATGCGTTAGCCCGCCTCGCTAAAGAATTTGTCTGCTTGCAAGATGAATCAGTGGAAGTGTCAGTTCACGGAGGTCAGGTCCTATCACAGCTCGACATAGACACAATACACAAATCAGAAAAAGAAGAAGAATCAATTGCAACAGCGATATAAAACACAAAATATTGGCGACAACCATTAATAGACTACCTGCAAACAGGAAAACTACCAGACGATAGGTCGTTGGCCCATCAGATCAATAAAAGAACTCTGTCCTACGCATTAATAAATAACACGTTATACAGAAGGTCTTTCGATCAAATGTGGCTAAGGTGCCTAAGGCGGTCCGAGGCCCGTGAAATTGTTAAAGAGGTGCATTCAGGACTCTGTGGCGCTCACCAATCGGGTCCGAAGATGAAAATGAAAATTAAAAGACTAGGGTATTACTGGCCCTCGATGATGACCGACTACATGCAAATCGCCAAGAGCTGTCACCAATGCCAAGTGCACGGAGTGGTTCTACACCAACCTCCAAATGTGCTACATCCGACAATTGCGTCGTGGCCATTTGAATGTTGGGGCACGGATATAGTGGGTCCAATAGAACCACCATCTTCAAAAGGACATCGCTTCATTCTTGCGGCTACGGATTACTTTTCCAAGTGGGTAGAGGCGGTTCCACTTAGAGAAGTGACAAGCACACCACGTGCTACGCTTTTCAAGAACCAAGTTGTCTAGCGTTTCGGAGTGCCGCGCAGATCATCTCGGATAATGGGTCAGCATTCGAAGCACACAAATCAACAATTTTGTCAGGAGACACGAATCGATCGGCGATATTCAACAATTTACTACCCAAGAGCAAACGGCCCTGGCCGAGGCTTTTAATAAAACTCTCGTTCAAATCTTAAAGAAAACCTTGGACGATAATAAGAGAAATTGGCACGAGAAGTTATTAGAAGCCTTATGGGCCTACCGGACAACCTTCGAACTCCTACTCAAGCTACACCTTACGCTCCGGTGTATGGGTCCGAGGCAGATGTTACCTTTTAGAGGTCCAGCTTCCTTCACTCAGGATTGTAGTTGCAAACAAAATCACGACGGAAGAGAATGCCAAATTACGACTAGAAGAATTGGAAAGCCTGGAAGGGAAAAGACTTGCAGCGCAGCAGAATTTAGAACTATACCAAGCTAAGATGGTTCAAGCCTATGACAGATTGGTCCGCCCAAGAACCTTTAAAGTTGGTGACTTAGTTCTTGTTCTCAAAAGACTTATTCTTGCACACCGCAAGATAGGAGGAAAATTTGAACCCACTTGGGAAGGGCCGTTTGTGGTTGAGGCAGTCTACTCAGGAGGCTCCTACCAGCTAGTGAATTGCCAAGGAGAACGACATATGCTTCCGATCAATGGATGATACTTGAAAAAGTATTACGCTCCCTGATGTTTCGAAAGAATGAATTTTTCATCCCTAGAAGCACGGGTGAAGTAATTACTTATGACTGGGTCCGAACCCAAAAATAATAAAAAATGTGCTAAAATAAATAAAGTCATGATAATATGTCTTCCTTGTTTTCTCTTCCAAATCAAAATCTTTTTTTCGATATTTTCCCACTTCATTCCTGTTAAATTTAAAAATACAAAAAGTAATAAAAAAAACTGTATTTAATAAACATTTTCTTAATGTTCTTGTTCTTAGTACAGCCCCTGATCCTTTTCCTTGTCTTTTCGCAGGGAGATGTCGAACGAGCGGTTGGTCCTGAACTTTACAAATGGCGTAAGCCTTGCACTCGACGAAAAGAGGGTGAAAGATGGAGTGATAATAGAGATTGACTCAGACTTCGCACCAGCAGGCCTGCAATACGAGGAAGATGACTGGGTCCCAATTGACCAAGAGGAACCGCCCGGTCGAGCAAGTAATGAAAGTGGGTTGCCCAAGCCACCAATCCGAAGAAGAAGAAAAGGAAAACAAACACTGAAGAAGACAAGAGAATCAAGTCTGTAGTCGCTACAGCAGAAGGCAGGCTTGTCAGCACCGCGCCCACAGAAATTCAGGAAGTACGAAGAGCTACTCTCACAACAACTCAGCGAAGAAATAAAAATTGCCGTATCCGCAAGATGTTAACTAAACTAGCAGCGGACCAGCGATACGAGGCAGTTGCTACTGCCAGTGCATATACTTCAAGGATACCGGTTCGCTAGTGACCTGAAGAAAGGAGGTCAGCTCCGAGGATAACAGAAGAGACCAGGGAAATCTCAAGAAGAACAGAAGAAGGAAGGCTACCATGCCACCAGATAAAGCCACCAGTAATGCATAACCTTGTTGCAGAAGCAACCCCGGAGGATGTCCCGACGGACACCATCCCCGAGGAGCCGAGGTATGCAGGAGAACGTGAAGGGATTGAGCCATATATCCCACAATACGTCACCAGGCCTCGCCATTTGCAGATTATTCCAGAATACGAGCTAGAAAGAATGCAAAATGTCTAGAAGAAAACTTTTGAATACTTTGAGAGAATCAGAGGCAGGAGGATCAATATACTAAAAGGCCTCGAGCTACATACAGACGTGTTCTCAGAATACGAACAACAACAAATCGTGGACTGCATCCGGGATTTGAAAAGAATGGGCCGAGCGGGCCGCCTAATAGAAAACACTTACTCGGAACCCCGGAGATGGATGCTCGGGAAAGGGAGAATTACAATACAATGTGGATGCTCGCTACAACTTCGCGAAGACGGAAGGGAAACCCACCGGGATACTCCGTCATGGCCAGTGGATCCAATGCCATTAGTCATCAAAAGGATGGTAAAAAGAATGATAGCATGGAGGGTACCGCCGCGGATTGCATACCCAACAGTTGCATCATTAACATTTACAAGAAAGGTGATCGCATACCCCCGCACATAGATCACCATGACTTTGTCGACCTTTCGCACGGTTTCTTTTCCGAACGAATGTAATATCATGTTCGGATCCGACCTCCGGATAGCGAGGCCCAGTGTGAGTTTCGAGGGCCGAGAAAGATACCATTACCGATAGGTTCCGTCATGATACCGAAGGGGAACGGAGCGGATGTCGCTAAACATTGCATACGGGAGTACCAATGAAGCGGATCTCGGTTACTTTCGAAGGATGGATGACGTGAAAGCACCTTACAACTTCCAGCCGGACCCGTAGCTAGAGAGCCTCCGGCCTTACGAGTTGTGAGTTACATGGAAAATATCACACCTCCAACGTACATCCATACGGCATCCTTGCCAAGGATGGCTTGGAAGGTGATGTTATCGACCATGTACCTCACTATTCGTACATGGATTTTTGACGGATACCTTTTTGAATGGATCGACAAAGATCATACATAGTCCGTTTTGAGTCTATATGGATTGTATGAGATGTATTCCGGATCGAGTTGTATGATGTATCTTCAACATGATTGGAATGAAAGTGACCATGTCACATTTTTGGCCTTCACCTCTTTTGTGCAAGTTGACTGAGAAACGCCATTAAAGTTAAATGAACTTCGAACAAAGAATAGAAAAAAAACAAAAAAGAATAAAAGAAAACTTTCCTTAAAAATCTAAATAAAAAAATGATGAACTCCAAATTCGCACGAACATTAAATGAACGATAAAATAAATTTGAATCGTTAAAAGACAAACAAAATGAACATAAATTTCAAATCTAATCTCAATCAAAAATTCAAATTCAACTTTCCAAATTTCAAATCAAATCTCAATCAAAAATTCAAATTCAACTTTCCAGATTCCAAATCAAATCTCAATCAAATTTAAACTCAACCTTCCAAATCTGAAATCCAATCCGTTCTACTCTCTCCTTTGTCTGGGATGGAAGCGGTCGATTCCATTGACATGGAGCCACGAGGTTTTCGATTCGAATCTAGTGGCGAGGAATTATATCCAACCCAAACCAGCAACTCTCAATCAACTCTTTTGAATGGGATATGTAGCATCTACATATTCCCTCCTAATTTGTTTCTTTCCACAAAAGTCTTTTACAACTTTCATGAAATTCTCGAAACACCAAAATTCCACACTATTCAAATCAACACTGCAAATCTTTGCAATGTCAATTACCATTAAAAAATCAAATTCTTGGGGTTGAGGATTTTACATCCGAGACTGCATTGCTTTAGGATTCATTCCCTATCGCAATGAAATACATCAAAAAATCAAATTCTTAGGGTTGAGGATTTTACATCCGAGACTGCATTGCTTTAGGATTCTTTCCCTATCGCAATGAAATACATCAAAAATCAAATTCTTGCGTTGAGGATTTTACATCCGAGACTGCATTGCTTTAGGATTCTTTCCCTATCACAATGAAATACATCAAAAATCAAATACTTGGGGTTGAGGATTTTACATCCGAGACTGCATTGCTTTAGGATTCTTTCCCTATCGCAATGAAATACATCAAAATCAAATTTTTGGGGTTGAGGATTTTACATCCGAGACTGCATTGCTTTAGGATTATTTCCCTTTCGCAATGAAATACATCAAAAATCAAATTCTTGGGGTTGAGGATTTTACATCTGAGACTGCATTGCTTTAGGATTCTTTCCCTATCGCAATGAAATACATAAAAATCAAATTCTTGGGGTCGAGGATTTTACATCCGAGACTACATTGCTTTAGGATTCTTTCCCTATCGCAATGAAATACATCAAAATCAAATTTTTGGGGTTGAGGATTTTACATCCGAGATCGCATTGCTTTAGGATTCTCTCCCTATCGCAATGAAATACATCAAAAATCAAAATCTTGGGGTCGAGGATTTTACATTCGAGACCGCATTGCTTTAGGATTCTTTCCCTATCGCAATGAAATACATCAAAATCAAATTCTTGGGGTTGAGGATTTTACATCCGGGACTGCATTGCTTTAGGATTCTTTACCTATCGCAATGAAATACATCAAAAATCAAATTCTTGGGTTAGAGGATTTTACATCCGAGACTGCATTGCTTTAGGATTCTTTCCCTATCGCAATGAAATACATCAAAATCAAATTCTTGGGGTTGAGGATTTTACATCCGAGATCTGCAGGTTCTTTAGGATTCTTTCCCTATCACAATGAAATACATCAAAATCAAATTCTTCGGGTCGAGGATTTTACATCCGAGACCGCATTGCTTTAGGATTCTTTCCCTCTCGCAATGAAATACATTAAAATCAAATTCTTGGGATCGAGGATTTTACATCCGAGACCGCATCGCTTTAGGATTCTTTCCCTATTGCAATGAAATACATCAAAATCAAACTCTCGATGTTAAGGATTTTACATCCAATACCACATTGCTCGAAATCTCTCCTCATTGTAATGATTCAATCTAATCAATTCAATTTTCTTTTCGAGGTCGAAGATGTTACATCTAAAACCACAAAATTCCAATTTTCATTTCAAGTTCAAATCCCTTCAAATTAATTTTAACAAAAGTTCAATCTAAATTAAAACTCAAGCTAAAATCTGAACTTACACATCAAAACTTAAACTGAAACAAAATAAAATCTAAATTGAAATTCCCCCAGATCATGTGATTTGGGATTCACCTCCTTTTCCTTTCCCCACCGAGAGTTCGAGAATCTCCAGGTCTTAGAGATATACTTGACACTCCCCAGCGGAAACTCTTCTACTTTGTCCTAAGTTTGTCACTTGGACTTTTGTGTTGGTTTTGTTGATCGCTTCGGTCAACACCAATACACGCGGTGTGCTCCGTCAGCTCACCACCCATATTGGGGGTCCATTTGTTGACCTCATTTTTTATGAGGTCTTCTCTTCTTCTGTTTAGTACTTAGGATCTAGCCTTAGGCTTTTCCTTTGACTATCTTAGAGGATTAGAATTGGGACCCACAACCTAGAAATTCAAACCACTTCTTAACTCCCTACAAGCTCCACAAACTTGACTGTAGACCCCTAATCACCTAGAGGGTTGAAATCAAATGTGGAAGTTTAAAGGATGAGTTCCTATAGGACTCTTTGGCCTTAAGACCGCACCGGTGGCCCAGTCCGGCGAAGGGCTGTCCTACACACACACTACACTTATACACTACACTTTCACACACCTCCTAAAAACACACCCATACCTAACTTGACCTCCTGAATCATGAAGGTGATTCACATGGATGGTCCTTAACCCCTAAGCCCTTGCGTAAGAGGTTAGGAACAACATAGTGGATGCCTCAAATGAGTCTCTTCATGGCTCATGTGGGCTTGATATGGCTTCATGGCTCAACCAAAATGATTTCATTCCACTTACAATTACTCAATCTTCAATTTTGCAAATTTTCAATTTTTGACCCCCGGGACCCTACACCCGCCAAGCCTACCCAAAACCCTTGAAATTACCCAAATCCTCCAAAATTTCCAAATCACCCAAAATTCCTCAAGACCAATCCCAAACATTCCCACATTACTCAAGTTGATCATTCATAGTCAAAAATATGAAAAATTCCAAAAACACCTCCCAATACCCTTCAAATACCCAAAATACCCCTCTTGACCCAAACATAAAAAAAATTCAGAAAATTCCCAGAAAATTCTAGAAAGTCCCAAATATTCCCAATTTCATTTTGTTCAACTAGACCATAGGCCAATTTTGTCAATTTACCCCACTTTTGTCAAAACCCCCAATTTGACTCATTTTAACCCAAAGTGAACCCAATGTCAAACCAAACCTATCCAATTGACCCAAATTCTGGTCCAATTCAATTCTAAACTTCAATTTAACATTCCCAACACCAATCTAGACCCGATCCAAGTCTAATTTGATTGACATTTGAATCCAATTTCACTTTTGGCATTAAAGCCCCTTTTTAGCCTAATTTGGACCCATGACCCAAACCTCGCCCAAACTAACCCAATTCAACTCCAATTAACCCCAAACCTTTTCTAAACCTTCCTTAACATCCCCACAAACAAAACACTAACATGATTTACCCAAAATTTAGACCCAAACTCTACTCAAATTCAACCCAAAGCTAAAAGGCCCAATTTGGACCCATGACCCAAACCTAACCCAAATAAGCCCAAACCCCAAAATCAAAACCCAACCAAATCCAAAACCTCTTTGAAACACTCCCATGAAAATTTCCCAACATTTATCTTACATCAATTTCAACCCTAGCCCAACATTGGCCCAAGTTAGCCCAATTTGACCTACATTGGCCCATTTTCCAAAGAGGTCCAAATCCAACCCAGTTCAAGCCCAAACCACTTCAAATTTATTCCAAATCATTCATGAAACCTTCTTAAATTAAATTCAACACTTATTGGATCCAATCCTTTACAAAATTATCATCCTAAAATTTATTTTGAAATCTAAAAGCCCACTCTCTAAACCATCTTGAAAGCCCATCGAAAGTGAAATCCAAAAGCCCAAAGCCCACATGACAATTCCTTCTCATCATTCCTTAAATTGGGATCAATTCCTAAGTCCCAAATCAATCATCAAATCAACCTAAATCAAGCACCATCTAAATTTTTCACTAAATTGCCAAAATCTCCAAATTCCTTTTTCATATAAATGGATCCACTTTTCCTAGGTCAAGGATGAGCCAAATGAAGCCACATGAAGCCATGGAAGGTTTGACATGTGACCAAGCCATTAATTGAAAAAGGAGGGCCCCCATTCCTAATCCTTCATTAAGCCTTTTTATCCATAAGCATGTCACACACTAAACCATGCTTAACCACCTCACCATGGATGGAGACTTCACCACTCCATGGCAGCTGACCCAAGTGACTCTTTTCAGCCTCAAAACCGGGCCTAGGGTGGTGCACCTAGCCCAAAAAGATGGGTTGACCCAAATCAAGCCAAAGTGGCCTCTCCCCCATTCCATTTTAATCCAAGCACTTTACACATGTCCAAGCCCAATGGACTTCACCATTGCCAAGCCCCGACTCGGTCAAGATGGTGACCCTCGCTCTGCAGCCGCCCACCCAGGCCGCCGTAAAACACCACACCCGAGAGCATCAAGCTTGGAATTCTCACCTACTGAGTTGCCCCATGCCAAATGGCCACCATGGTTGTTCTTCTCCTCACTAGAGCAGCTGATCCCAAGCCCTAACTCCCCCTGGGAGAGCCTCCAGCCAGCTCTATTTAAACCCCACCTCTCTCGGCCATGGAAGAGGTGCTAAACCAACCTTAAGGAAACTCTGCCAAAATCATTCCAGACCACTCTCTACACATAGAGCACTTAATTCCCACTGGATTCCAGCCCCAATTCCCTCCAGCTAAGCTCAATTTTGAGTTCAAACTTCAGCACAAAAACCAAGACACTTCTTCGTAGTGGACCAATTCCCAAATTGATTGATCCTACACCTTCAATAGACCAAGGGAAGAAGTCCACCAGCAAAAGCCCCCTCTCCAGGCCACCCATCTGTTCCAGACTCCAAGCTTTGTAATCGACTGTGGTCGAAATCCTACCTAGACAATTCACCAGGCCAGGAGACTTCATCTGGAGCTTGCTTGGACGCAATCGAAGGTGACACAACCCTCAGATCGAAGCCACACTTCTCTGAGCAAAGGTATGGTCTCACTCTTCTTCTCGTGCTTCTGAACCTTCTCCATTTTTATTGAGTCAATTTCATGCCACACAAACCGTATGGATGTGTTTGTCTTCTCGAGATGAATCCATAGAGCATAAGAACGTTCAATTTGGTTAAGTATTGAGTGAGATCTTAGGCCTAAAAGATGGACGGTTCTCGGGCTAGGAGGCTTGGGGACGATGAACGGATGTCGTTCATTCAATACACGCGCGGACAGACGGCTCAGATGGCGCCAGACCAGGAGATGATACGTGAACCGCGGGCCGCGTGGTGCTGAGTAGGAAGGCGGCGTCGATTGGGAGCGCGCCGCGTGGCCGTTCGGAGATGCCGAGGATGACAGGGCGCCGCGTGGATAAGTAGGAAATTAGGTTATTTTCCTATTTATTTAACTACCAGAACTTGAAAAATGCATAACTTTTTGTAGGAAAATCAGAAAAATAAAATAAAAATACCCTCTTGCTCGGTTGACAGAGGAGAATAATTTGGAAAAGAAATCACTTAATTTCATCAAGTATTTTTTTTAATGATTTAATTACTCTCTGAACATTTTCAATTCTCCATGCATGTATACAATTCACCATGGCATGAGACCATAGGGCTTTTGAAGCCTCTGAATTTGGGAACATTCCGTGAATTTTCCAAAGTCAGAGGCCACCCCTATGAAGAGTTATTGATTTTTCAATTCTAGGTCACTACTCTGAATATTTTAATTCCAATAATTAGCCTGTTGTTAAATAAATTCTAGGAAAATTTGAGGATGTTTCTTATGACCAGAGGACTCTAGGAAAAATAGGTTTTGAATTAATCCACTGAAATAACCCTAATCGGCTTAAACACCCAAAATAGCTCCTTAATTAATTAGAGCTAATCATACATCAAATTGACTTGAAATCAATTCTCCATCGACCTTTAGGATCGGAGGAACCCACCATAAAAATTTGAAGTCCATTGGACTTGGTTAGCCCTACCAAATGGGTTGATTAAACCATTTAGCCATTTTAAACTTTAAAAATTCATAACTTTTAAAATACTTTTCAAAAATTCACCAAATTGGTTTTGGAGCCTCTCTGACATCAGAGAAATTTAAGAAAAATAAATTTTTCAAAAAAGTTGATTTTTTTACATTATTTTAATATCTTTAATAATTAAAAAATAATAAAAATCACAAAAATAATAAAATTCAACAAAATGTCACATTTTGAATTTTAATCACTTAGGAACAAACCCCATATTTTTCTTAAGTCTCTATAATGAGATATTAAATTTTAAAGCCCTAAGGTAATTTTAAAATTAAAAAAATGTATTTTTTTAGCATTTGCACTAAAATAATTCTAATAAATCAAAGAAAAATTAGAAAATTGTAAAAATTGATTCTCCGATTTCCTTGATATCGGAGAGATTTTTGAAAAATATAAAATTCATTTTTCAACCTTTATTTTATTTTTAAATTAATTAATACTCCAAAACTCAAAATAATTATAATAAAAAGAATATAATTCAAAAAATCACCAAAATTGGTCCAAGTGGTCCTCTGGTCATTAGGAATGTCCCATAATTTTCTTAAGGACAGAAAATTTCCCCTTGGTCATATTATTAAATTTTCCTTGGAAATCCCTATTTTCCACCAAAAATAATTACATAAATAAATAAAATACAGAAAAATCATATTTTCTCCTCTCATGCCTTTATTGACATATGAGTGAAGTCACATAAAAATTTTAAGTTCATTTAAGCTCAATTTAGTGAGTTATGAAATTATTAAGCTTAAGGGCAAAATGGTAATTAAAATTTTAACCTTTAATTAAAATTTTAGGCTTAATAAAATTAAAGAGTAAAGTATTTGATCCTAATCTGATTTGGATGATTGAAATTTGAATAATAAGGGTAGAAACCTATTGAACAATTTAAAAATAATTAAAATAAACCTTAATTAAATAATTGATTAAATTTGGAAGAATAATAAAATTGGAATTATTAAAATAGGGATATTATTAGGAAGAGATTTGTTCTTTAATTTAAGAATCCCTAAATTAATCATCTCAATAATATTTAATTCCTAATTAAAATGATAATCCAAATTTAAGATTTAAAATGCTAAAAGACTTAATCATTAAATTAAATTAAAGTTAAATTATTTAAATTAAATCCTTTTAAAATTTCAATTAAATTAATACTTTAATAATAAAATTAAATCATCTTTAAAACATAAACAAAATAAAATATTAAATTAAAATTAAAATTAAAATTAAATTAAAATTTAATTTAAATTAAATTAAATTAAATTAAATTAAATTAAATTAAAATTTAAATTAAATTATATTAAATTAAATTAAATCATATTAAATTAAATTAAATTAAATCAAATTAAATTAAAATAAAAGATAAGATCAAGTTAAAATTAAAATTAGATTGAATTAAATAAATTAAATTAAAATTAAAACTAAACTAAATTAAATTAAATTAAAGTTAAATTAAATTGAATTAAAAATAACATCACCTAAGACATAAAGAAATTCAAAGATAAAACAACTTGAACACTATTCCAAACTTAAACCCATTAACTGAGATTAAATCATAAACCATTTGAACATCAATTTGCCCTCGAAAGCTTTTGTTGTCATAACTCCTAAATAGAACTTTAAGTGAAGGGTTACTTCCCTCATAAGATATTCAAATGTCCTAGTTCACTGAGTAAGATAACAACAAAACTTGAATTCCCGGACGATTAATTCATTTGTATGATTAAATTCTCTTGGACTTAAAAAATAATTCTAGAAATATTGAAAAGATGTTTAAGACTCGTCTTAAGCACTTCCTCAATACGATAGGATGTTTATAAGAACAACTGAACTTAATTGTTCTTTGATGAAGAAAATCGTCGTCAAACCAAAACACAAGAACATATACGTTTTAGGAGATGACTAGCTATAGGAGTAGGACCTTGGTAGAAAACCATAATCTTTACCTTAGCTTTACCTAGGTACTTGTTGGAATACTTAAATGCTCTGATATGTGTTTTAAGTGCGGCTTGGGATGACGGGAAGACCCTCTGGGTACGCTTTTATTTTATTGCAACTTACTTTATTGTAATTTACTTTATTGCAAATGCACTTTACCTTTCTTGCATGATAAACAACTGTTGCATGAAAACCAAAACCTCTAGGGTAGTCCCTAAAACTGAAACCAAAACTAAATTAAAAGTCATTACAAGATAAAATTCACCGCCACAACATTTCAAAATATAAAACAACTCAAAATTTAATCACAAAACGGAACAACAAAACTACAACTACAACTAAATTCAAACGTCTTGTTGGATGATCGGGAATACCTCGGATGATGTAACCTACGTGTTGCTAACGGGATTTCCCACGGTCTAAATGAAAGTGTGGAACTCATTCAGTTGAGTTTAGCAAATTCATCTGGTCTAAGTGAATCCGATAAAAATAACGATGTCGGAAGGATGGAACCGTGGGATCTTAACTGGTGTTGTTATAATCAACTTTAAGATTTGTTTTAATTAAAATATTAAAAAACACTTGGATTTTAAGATTTTCTCTAAACCAAAACTCTTCTCTCATCCTTTGATTTATGACTTCTAAAACTAAACCTCTGCAACAACAAGGAGCTTGGAGCACGGTGGGCAGCACGCCCATCTTCGTCAGCAAAACAACTCAACATCAGCTAAACATTCCTAGAATTATCAACCAAAGCCATAGGATTTCGAGGTAGTTTGCTAGTGCAACATAAATCCTCAACTTTTTGTTAGGCATTTGCGTAATCATGTTATGTAAATTAAGCCCTAACCTGTCTTAGGATTCCGAGGTAGTCATTCGGTACGACATAAACCATCACATCTTCGAGGCTATTTGTATGATTATGTCATACTAATATAAGTCCTAATTAATTAAAATTGGCAGGATGGAAACATTAAGTAAATTTCCAAATTGATGCCAAACAATAGGAAAGTCGGGAAGTTGCCAAGATTCCTCATGGATCCTCAGCTTCTCCTACTTCTCTTCCTTTGGACTCCTAAAATAAACTGTTTCAAATTTGATCCATTCCCTATTGAAATTTCCAAAATTCAATCCTTTGAAAACCTTAAACTTTGAAATTCTTGAGAGAAAAATCACTAATCATTATCGAGAGTTTTCTTAAATGATTCCCGTCATTTAAGATGTAATTAACTATAGGGGCTTGCCCTTATAGGGAACTTTAAGAACCCAGATAATATAAACCCTGCTTAATTTTTTTGTATTAAGCGAGGAACTTGTCGGCTTATAAAATTGGTTCGCTGGACCAAACAGATGTCACAAATCTTTTAGTTTATTTAATCGAGCCCTATCATTAAGCAGTGTGTCTATTCTTCGGGGTAGATACACGGTTTGTGATGCGGTGCTCATTTATATAAACTATTTGGGATGTGAGATCGGTTTGATTTCATATCTTAAATTTTTCAAATTTAAAATTATTTTCAAAATCAAATACTACTTTCTAAATTGTATATATATTTAAATTAAATTTAAAATTTAAATTTCGCCGACAATTTATGTAGGCGACCTCCTTTTCAAAAATACAACACTCAACATAAAAATATGCCGACAAGCACTACTAATAACACATCCTGCACCAACCTTTAGACTAGGTAATGTTCAGTATGCTGGACTAAAGGATAAATATTTATGCACCTATTTGTCACAATACAATATTTTTAAGTTCTATAAAATTTGAATTCCTCTACTTATTAGAACATATTTATAAGGAGAAATTATCTTTAAATTAAGAATTTCATTCATTTTCTTAAATATTGCCTTGAATAATTTAAAAAATCTAGTAGGTTCGTTTTTACACTTGTTTAGTTTTAAAGTAAAATTAAAAATTAGCATTTACTTTTTATTTTTGGTATAATTAAAAATTATTTAAATTCACACTTATTTCCCTGTGGGACCGATATTTGGGGTTTTAAAAAGAAAATCTTATATTACTTGAAATGATTCATATACTTACGTAGTACCCCTAGTGTGTTTATTATTATATAAAAATTATTTAAATCTTGCACACTAGCCGCTTATTTTAGGGTCAAGTTTACCTATCTTTTATAAGTCTAATTATCTGTGTAATTGCAAGTCAGGTCAGGTCTCCAATGTAGTCATGGTATAAAAGGTCAATGACAAGTGAAGAATGCGTGTATACATCATGTTGACCTCACTTTTGGTTGAGGTCTAGTTTCTCTATAGATTGCCTAGGGTCTAACCATAGGACTTCCTAGTGACTTTTCTTAGAAGACTAGCAATGGAACCTTCCCCATAGAAATTCAATCTTTTTTTACTTCACTTGAACTTTCATATGTTATGGCCTAACCTCCAGCTTTTGGGTGCAAGAGACCAATCATAAGGAAGTCTAAGTGAAATCCCTATAAGTGTCTAAGCATTAGGATTAGCCCACGAAGAGCCTGTGTCACACATTGACATTCACATTTATACATTAATTTATACACTCACATCCTAAATCAAATACATTTCATTTCAATCTTCGGACCCTTTTTAAACTCATGTGAGTGATCCCACTAGCCTTAAGCCTATGGCCAAAAGAGCTGAAATCACCACATAGAGAACTAAAGGAGGCTTTCCTTAGCTCGTAGCCCATCCAGAATGATTCCATTCTTCATGGTCTGACAACACCTCACTTTTCCTAAAATTTCAATTTATACCTGAAATTACCAAATTGCCCCTGAAAATGGGGCCAAAACCCAAAATCCCACAGTTACCCGGGGTTCCCAAAAATTGTTCCAGAGTGTTCCTCTCGTCAAAATGAGAATTTTTACTGTAAACATGCCATACTTTTGATCTACCAACGGACCCCTTGTGGCTTAAATAGTCTCTACTTAAACGACATTCCGAGCCCCATAAAACCCCCCCAGTGATCAGAAATGCTCCCGGATACTGTCATTCAATTCCAAATTTCATTGTACACTGCCCCGTGCTGTTAATTTGTTATTTTGTACATTTTCCCAAAATTTCCTCGAAATTACCAAAATGCCCCGCTGAAGGCAAAATTTCCCAATTTTCCAAAAATTTCTGAAAATTCCAAAATATTCACAGAATCTTCCAACACCCCACAATTTCATGAAATTGAAAATCTTTTTTTATTTTGATTGATGACAAGTCAAAATTTTAAGTCGAATAAGATTTGACGTTTTGGGCAATTTAGACGACGAAGTTGTCTGAATGACCTCGGATTTTGAAACAGACCACATCATCGCGTCTGGAAAATTAAAAATAGTAGGAATTGATAAAAGTTTGCTATAGTTTTGACGTACGACAAAATCAGCTCGAAATCGACAAGATTTTAATTAAAAAATTACAAAATTGCCACCTAAACTTAACCTAAACCCTAGCCGACGCCTAACTCACGCACGCCTCCTACTCTATTTTGCGATTTCCTCCTCTGCCCGAGCCCTAGGTCATGCCTCTCCTCGTTCATGCGTGATTTCTTGGAGGCCGAATCTCCTCCTTGCGCCAAAGATGGAGTGGCCTTCTCCTCTCCTTGCAAAAGCTGCCATAGGGGAATCTCCTGGCTTCAATCCTATCCATGGCAGCACTCCATCACTTCCTACATGCTTTGTCACTTTACCCCTGGATTTCTATCATCTCTATCTTCTCCAAAGATAGGTGGGCAGCATCTTCTTCCTACCATTGGGTATTAGCCCTGGGTAAGTTTCAGGCTTTTTCCTTCTCCCTTGGCTTTAAAATAGCCCTTTTTCTTCCTATTTTAAGGTTGGCCTTTGATTGTTAGATCCAACATTAAGGTGAAAATCTCATTCTCCTTTATGCTTAGGCTAGGTCTCCTTCCTTATGCTTGTGATGTTTGGTTCAATCCTTGAAGAAATGCACCTCTTTCTTGCCTTATATGTTGCCTAATTGCTTGGGGAGAGTTTCATGATTATTAAGATTTAATGCAATTAGTTATTTAGCGATTCCGGCATTGCCGGAATCACTTTTTTTTCCTCTTATGGCTTGCCCGAAATTCACAGAGAGGATGGGAGGGTTGTCCTTATGCTATTTGGTTCACGACTTGGGTGGTTTTGTCCGTTACTTATCATCAAGGCTTGGAAAATTGTTGCTCTCACATTCTCCTTGCCTATGTTGGTATGCTCTAGCCTTTGACCCATCAAGTTTACATCCTTAAAGGCTCATTTTCTCATCCCCTTTTGGTTTAGAGAATTACATGCTTACAAGCTAAAGATTTAGCAAATTTCACTTACATTTAAAATGTTTTCCTTTACATGTAAAAGCTTAGAATTTTTTTTTTTCATATTTGAAACTTCTCTTTACTTGCTACGACTTAGCAATTTACACATACATTTGGATATTTCTCTTTACTTGCTAAATTCTTAGCAATTTTCATATACATGGAGTTTTTTTCTTTATATGCAAAGATTTATAGGTTTTTGACATGTATTGGAGTTTTTGTGAGGTTTTTGAGTAGCCTTCACATGGTAAGTACTCTTTAAAACTTATGGTGGAATTTTTCAGGAAAGGACATGCTATATACTTCTTTACATCAAATCTTGAAATAGTAGCCTTACATATCATGCTTTAGTGGATTTATGCGTCTTTATGTTCAAAGAGATGTGTTTGAAAAATGAACATACTTTTGTTACGTTTGCTTTGCTCCTTTTAAGAATTTTTCTTATTTCTTGATGAAGAAATGTGGCTAGTCATTCATGCTTCTCCTTCTCATTTCTCTACTTTCATCACATGCTCCCTTGCTAATTATTTCATGAAAAAAGGCACCAAGTACATGTGGCCTCTATTGTGAGCTTTGAAATGATGATTTTGAAGAGGTAAGCTTCATGTGGCATGTTCTATCTTATTTGCTTATGTCTCTTTATGATTCAATAAGAAGCATTTGGAAGAGCATATATGCTTAGTCTCTTTTGTTGGCTTACTTTGGAGGATGGTTTCATGAATTTTTTTTCCTCCTTCTCTCATTATTGTTGCATCTCTCAATAAAAAAAAGAAACAAAAAAAATAAAAAGAAAAAAAAAGAGAGAAAGGAGGGAAAGAACATACTTACTTGTTGAAAGGCTTGGGCTCATCATATAGGCTTTGTAGTATGGGGTTCCTCTCTTGTTCATGTTACTTATGGGCTAAAATATGTGGACCTCTCTTTTTCAAAAATCAAAAGCATGTGAATTTTTGTTTTACTTTATGAAACATGGTAAAGTTTAGCCTCTTGTTTTTTTGTTCAAAATAAAGAGTAGTGTCCTTGCTTTACTTATGTTTTCCTAAATTAAGCACATTTCATTTGGAAAGTCTAGCATGTTTTGTATGCCTTATCAAGCATGTTTTAAACCTTGGGGCTTTACATTTTGGAACCATGAAAACACTTGTTTATTTCATGCAATTCTCGGATTTCAAGATGACATCACATTTGACACCTTAAATATGAAGGTATATGTGCTCCTATTGGCTTATTTCTCTAGCCTTTTGCATACACAACATCTAGGCCTTGTTTTCTCATACACGTTTCACCTTACCACATAAATAAAATGATATTTTGGTTAGCAAGAATGTGTAAATTTCATAGACACACTACTTGTTTCCATAGGGTGCCTTTATGGTTGAAATTCTTGCAAACTACATGTGACTTTAAAGTCACTTGCCTTATTGCACCTTATGTAAACTTGTTGCCCCTCTATTTACACTTGTCACATGAAATTGTGAGTATTCAATGGTGCCTTGCACTCATGAACAGAATTTGTGAAACACTTGGTGAAAATTTTGCCATTTTCAGATTCAAAATAGGTTTCTTTTGAAACACTCATGAATGAGCCCGTACATGCTTGTTTTACATCCATTTCATCAAGTATTCATACAAATGACACTTGGGTTTTAAAATTACACAAATTACACCTTATTCCATGAATCTAGAGTGCTTTGTATTGGTTGGAACACACATGAAACAAATGGGTGAAAATGTGCAATTTCCAGATTTGGGCACACTCACACATAAAACACCCAAATTTGAAGTCATGACCACTTGTTTTTCATCAATTTAAACATGTATTCACATACCTAACATTAAGCCCACAATTTCACACAAGATCACATCCCTAAATTTTTCTACACACTTACACATTCACAAAATCCACAAATTCCTTACATGAAAAACTCCATATTTACATCCACTTTCCTAAATTTCACAAAATCCATAAATTCTCTACATGAAAGACTTCACATTTACAAACGCCTTCTTAAATTTCACAAAATCCACATATTCCATACATGAAAACTTTATATTCCTTACATGAGAAACTTCATATACACATTTACATTCCTAAATTCTACCAAATCTACACATCATTTACATGAAAAATTTAAATTCACACTCACTTCACCCTAAATCTCACAAAATCCATACATTCCATACATGAAAACTTCACACACATTCACTACACCAAATTTCACAAACTCAACACATTACTTACATGAATATTTCCATATACACATTCACCTTCCCAAAATTTAATATACCTACATGTCACACACACAAAATTTCCTCCCACATGCATTCACTTCACCAAGTTTTAGCACTCCTACATGTCACATACATGACCCGTACACTTAATACTTTCACTCCACATCATCCCTACATGCCACCTACACAAAATTTAACACTCATACACTACTTTGGGAGTTATTCACATCATCCCTACACTTGCAAAAACAAAAATCTGGCCCACCCTTTATTCCGGAATTGATTTGCATTAAACCTACACTTGCTAAATCAAAATCCGCACTTATACATTACTGTAGAGGTGTCTCACATCATCCCCATGCATTATCAAAGCAAAAAATCTACACTTATATTTTATTTTTGGTATTGGTTTTGGGCATGTGCTTGCTGTCCCCACATGAAAAACTGCATTGGTAGCTATTTTGTAAGTGTATTTAAGACTTTTCTTTGCTGCCCATATGTTTAATTTGCATGGTTGAATACCAAATGAATTGCTTTTGACTAAGAAAAGATAAAAAGGAGAAGTGGCATTGCTTAACACCTCAAAAGAAAGAGTTTCAATATGTTTAGCATGTCTGGTTGCATTAAATTGCATAGGTTGGTAAGAAGTTCCTCTTCTTTACACTCTTCTAACATGCTTTATGTGCATGGTTGCCTCAAATTGCACATGCTGGTGAGAAGTCCTTTCTTCTTTACATTCCTTTACTTGCTTAAAATGTTTGGAATGTTGCCATATATATATGTTGGACATTACGATAATCAAATGCTTGGAAATGATGGAAATTTTGGATGTTGTTATATATACATGCTTATGTACTTCTTGGATTGTAAATTGCAGGTGTGATAAATAGATTTTTCCGCCACTACCAGATTTTTCTCTCATCGGATTTAATCTTTTCGTTCCTTTTTGGGCATGTTGCCTCCTTACTTTCTTAGCTTTTGGTTTTGATTTCACAAATCTCCACCTTTTTTCTTTGTGGTTGTCCCCCGCATCATGGTGGAGGGATTTCTTTTCACATCTTACATTTTTCTACATTACCACACTCACTACATCCTACACCACCTTACTTCTGATGTCGTTTCGTTAGAACATTATATGTGTGAAATAATTTTAAGTTCTTTTTCTTTGACTTTGGTTTTTTAGCCACTTGTGGGCTCGACTTTGTCTCCCTTTTCAGCTACCCCTTCCACCATGCTGGGGAGGGGTTTATTTACTTCACATATTTGGATGTCACTCCGCTGCACAAGGTTTAGGAGAGGATTAGCTGTTTTGACATGTATTCTAATTTTTTCTACGATTTCGAGAGATAACTCACCTCCTTTCCGATATTGCGTTAGGTGGATTGTCTTCTCCTCTTTCTTTTTCCTTGACCCCTTGTCCTTTGTTTTTCACCTTGTTTCTTGGCTCAATTCACGTGCTTATGTAGGACACATAAGCATGCATGTATAGCTTTCCGCTATATGTGGGGTTATCAAATAAGGTTGTAAGTGTAGTGGGGAAAATGATAGAATTGCAATAGAGAACCGACCCGAGAGAATCACAGAATAGTATCTCCTGACTCAGAGACCCTAGTGAGGGTAGAGAAAGGAAATTGCCGATACTATTCTCCCATCATTGGAGTTTCTACCACCGGCGGTTTAATGATGTTAGCAATCTTAATTCGATTAGGGTAGTTAACCTGTGGATCGAATTACTTTACAAAAAATATACACATACATATTTTCAAAAAAAAATATACAAAATTACCTCCACCACAAAACAACATACTTACCTACAACTTTTTACCTGCATGCGAATCCAAATTGGAATGCATGAAAATTTACAAAGGTCCATGGTTGGCTACTCGTGTCGGGTTATGGCTGCCTTCTGCAGAAAGTCAGTACCTAAGGTGGGACATACAGCACAGCTTTGAGTCCTCTACGCCATCGTGCTTACGATCATCTTGAAATTGTAGTCCTTTATTTTCTGTGATTTTTCCTACGTTGTTTTCTACGGATTTCCTAGGGATTTTCATTATGGATTTGTTTTCGTGGATCTCCTATGAGACGTTACCTCTTGCGAACTTTTGGTTTACTTTTGATTAATTTTTGTCTACTGCCTGTGTTTTACACTTAGTTTTTCTTACACACACTGTGGCACATACACAAACCAATATTCTAGGATTTCGTGCTATACTTTTAGTACGTGTGCTTGGTTTTCTTATTTTTCTTTTTACTACACATATACTTATTTGTTTTAGTTTTCCTACCTTACATTACTGCACAAATACTTGCCTGTTTCAGTTTACCCGCTTTACTTTTCACTACATATACCTGCTTGGAGCAGTTTCCTACTTTACTTTTCAGTACTTTACATTACTGCAAATATAATTGCTTGGGATGAAATAAATCACTTCACAACATTTCAAAATATAAGAAAACTCAAAATTTAATCACAAACAAAATAAAACTGCAACTTCAACTAAATTAAATCACCCATTTGGATGAACAAGAGTTCCTTGGACGACACAACTTACGTGTTGCTGATAAGGTCTCCCACGTTCTGAATGAAAGTATGAAATCCATTAAGTTGGATTTAGTAAATCCATCTAGACTAAGGGAATCCGATGAAATAATGTAACCGGAATGAGGGAGTCCTGGGGTCCTAACCGGTAGCGTTATAATAAACTATAACATTTATTTAAATAAAACACTAAGCCACCTCAGATTTCAACATTATAAAACACGCTACTTCTCTCACCCCCCTGCATTTGTCACCTCTAAAACTAAAACTTCAGCAGCAACAACAAGGAGCTTGAGGCAACACTGAGGGCAGCATGATCGAGGATGTTCAAGGACATATTCGAGAGAGTAAACAATGATTCTACAGCAACAACCTTCTTTCCATAGTAATAACATCAAGCCATAGGACTTCGAGGTATTTGCCCAGTGCAATATAAACCCTCATCTCACCTTTTAGGCCTTTGCACCTCGTGCACTAAAAGCCCTAACTCGTCTAGGTTTACGAGGTTGTCATTCCGATATGACATAAATCCTCACATATTTCAAGCTATTCACATGATCGACATCAAGTGAATGTAAGTTCCACTTCATTAAAATTAGCAGCATGAAACATAAATTAAATATTTCCCTAAATTACGCCAAATAATAGGATAGCTTGGAAAGTTACCGAGAATCTTCTCAGATTCGCGCCTTCTCCTAATCCTTCCTCCTTTGGATTCTACAACAACTCTTTCTCAAAACTTGACACCACTCACCTATTGGATTCTGACAATCACATTTCGTTGAAGAGAACCTTAGCCTTTTGAAGTCATAAGAATATATTTCTTGATTTGTATCAAAAGTTTTCTTCGGTGATCCCAATTATCTAAGATGTAATTAACTATAGGGGCTTGCCCTTATAGGAAACTTTTCTGAACCTAGCTTAATATAAGCCTTATTTAAATCTTCGTATTAAATAGGGGAACTTGCCAACAAATAAAATGGTTTCACAGACCAAACGGATGTCATTTACTTATTTAGTTTATTTGATTGAGCCTCATCCTCAAATTTTGTGTTTATCCTTCAAGATAGATACAAGGTTTAAGGTATAGTGCTCTTTCATTTGAACTTCAGAAAATATGAGATCAGTTTGACTTCATATTTTTCTAAACTATATTTATAATTAAATTAAAACTATCCTTATGAAGCGGGCGATGGGATTTTGATTCTGGCGGCCGAGAGCTTTTAGAGGGCAACCCTAACCAAAACTCACATTTAAACTTTTTACACACAGACAGCTTCTGGCGACTCCGCTGGGAAGAGTTTCTCTATCCATACAAATCAAGAAACTTATTCTTACACATCGGTAATGTGTCTATGTCCCCCATAGAACAGATTACCATTCTTCTGTTGTTATGCTTCACTCATTTCTTTCTTGGGTAAGTACACTCTCCTTGACTTTAAGACCTCTTGTTTAAGCCACCTTTAAACAAAAAGGTCCTAGTGACTTTAGAATTTTTCTTTGATCTTTTGTGGGGTTCGACCCTTAATAAGTGTGATGGGTGGACAAGTTTGAGCAGGATGACCTACGTCGAGAAGAGGGCCCCAGATTGGGTCTCATATCTCACCAATCCTTGTCACCCTACAGATCCAATCTTTGCTATTTTGCAAAGTTGAACTTCAAATTCTTCAATCTAATCCTGAAAGTCTTCTAAAATTTTCACCTCTTTAAATCAACAACAAAATTGAAAACACAAAACCAAAATGCCTACAGCACAACAAAACAAAGAAAAGCAACAAAACAAAATAAAACACACTTACCCAGTTCACAGATTGACATTCGTTAATTTGTAATTTTTGTATTACAAATTTAAGGATTTGGGTCCTTTTGCTAATACTTGGAGTTTCCTTTCTGATCGACAGTGACAATGTCGATCCTGACGCTTACGTTTTCCTGCAACTTGCCCACCTCTCATGGGGCTCATCTCGTTGCTCCGACAATTCAATTTGGTGCCGGCTTTGACCAGTTCGAGGTCATTCTAGGAAAAGCTCCATTTATCACAGTGAAAGTCTCGACTCCTAAATCTCAGCAGCCATCTACCGAGTTCGACTTGAACTCTTATTTCGACTTTCCCACTGTCAAGAGGGAAAAAGTTGTTCATAGTCCTGTCAATCAGTTGTATCTGTGCCCCGGAGGACCGTTGCTCCTACTCCCGCTGGATTCATAGTGACCGCTCCTAGCTTCCCATCTGCAAAGGGGAAGGAAATCATGTACGAAGATAATGAGGAAGACCAAGTTGTCCCGTTAGTTTTCGAGGTTGGTTCCTGCTCCAAGACTCAGAAGAGGAATCGCCGACACAGAAGTTCAAGGGCCACCAGGGCCAAGGACGCCAGTTTGCTGATTATGGATGAGATTTCTCACCAGGGGGAACTCGATGTACCTGAAGCTGCTCTCCTCCAAGGAAGTAGGTTTCACCCACTAGATCACACTACTAGAAATGAAAACCTCCACCAAATTGCTGCTACATTACCACCACTTACCCATAAACGGGGTGAACTGAGAGAGGAGTCCTCAGTTATCACTCAAGTCTGTGTCATGGTTCACAGACTCGCGGAAAGAAAGGGATGTTCCGTTTCTGAACTATTCAAGAGAACAGGATGTACAGTGTCCCCCAAGTTGAGAAAGGAAATTTTGAGAAAGGATAAGTCCGAGATACCGTCAGCCCATGTCCTAGTGAGATTCCATCTGGGAGAACACATTACCACTACCGCCAATACAGATACAGCTATTACAGCTTCAGTGCCTACCAGACGCAGGGTGGTCAAGTCTCGGCTGGGTCCGAGAGTACCACTTGACACAAGTAAACGGAAACACCCGTCAGATGAGAATGGAATAGGATTGCGATCCTCCACACCTGGTTCGCACCATAGGGAGCACACCTCCCCTTGTTGTCCCGATATCCCTACCAAGGTACCCTGCCTCAAGACATTAGGTTCAAAAAGAAAGGTGTGGATACCAAAGGTTGCTACGACAGTGCAGTCAGAAAATTCTGCTAACCACAATACAGAACATGAGTCGTACATTCCCATTGGTGTCACTCCAGTTGCTTCAAATTCAATAACAGAAAGAGGATCAATAGAGGACAAAATTCAAAAGCTTCGTAAACAGATTTCAGGGTTAGCTAAGGGGGCAAGGATTGGAGGTCGATGATGAGGATCTCCATCTATCAGATTACATGGAAGAAGAAGAGTTCATGGAAATTAACATGGTGGAAACTAGGGCCACCTCAGCTGCGCGTGAAACTTCTGCTACCGAAGGTATCACCATGGAGGAATACCAGAGAGCCATCCAGACCGAGGATGAAAGAATACTTCAACTAGTGAAACAAATGGAAGAGGTGACTATTGCCATGAGAGCAATGACGATGATACACAGACAGACCCAATCACGACCCACAAAATCTCCGAAAATCAGTCAACCATAAATTGTACACATTACAGAGGAAAGAAGAGAAGTTGCCTCTGCTAGCGGAGAACAGCCAAATAACGACCCAACACTAGTTCCCCTAGAGAAAGATGTTGATCGAATGATTGAGTAGAAGGTTCAGAAATTCTTAGCTCAATCCAAAGGTGGTTCTTAATTTCTAAGGGTAGACGTTACCCGGAAGAGTTCGATGTCGTGCCTTACCCTACGGGCTTCGTACCACCGACCTTCAAAACATTTGATGACACTGAAAACCCTCGCCAACACATCATTCACTTCAGGGCTAGTTGTTGCAACACAGAAGGAAGTGAGGCACTACTTTTCAAACAGTTCGTCGACAGTCTATCAGGGATAGCCTTCAATTAGTACGCAGAACTTCCCAACAGATCACTGAAGATGTTTGCAGAAATGGAGAGCTTGTTCGTCAAAAGGTTCACCGACGCGCAACACCACTCACTATTGGAGATCTCATGGTAGAGCGGCAGAAGCCCCACGAGTCCTTGGTAGACTACATTCTCAGATGGAGAAACCTGAGCATGAAATGTGAACTTCAACTGCAGAAACAGCATGCGAACAAGATACTCCTCAAAAGCAACCACGGTCAGGTGGCCTTCAAGCTCAAAGGTTTGACCATTAAATCCTTTGAGAAGCTACTTAGTAAGGCGAGCAGTCTTCAGAAGGAACTCAAGCACATGGAACCTACAGAGAAAATACAAAAGTCAAGACTGGTGAGTACTTTTGAGAAAAAGTCAAGCACAGTAGCGACAGTAAAAGAAGGTAGGCAGCCAATGAGGATTCAGATAGAACTATCTTCTCAGTGCAGTCAGCCATACAGTCAGCTGTCTCCTCAGTATAACCAGTAGTACATCCAGCATCTTCCACAATACATCCAACCTCAGCAGTACGGTCAGTCCAATCCACAGTAGTCTTCCTAGTAGGGACAACCAAGAGCTTATACACACCGAACGATAACAGAATGACTGGACAGAAATTACTCCTTTAAAGATGACGCCGAGGCGAAGATGTTTATGAGCTTAATGAAGAAGCTAGAGTTCAAATTGCCAATGCCCAAGAAGCAGAAGAATTCGGTAAGAGAAACGACCGAACTACTGTATGTATCACAGACTACTAGGGCACACAATAGACAGATGTTTTGTCTTCAATGATTGGCTTGAGAAGAACTATAAAGAGGAGAATATCACGATCCCAAAAGAATATTTAAAAGAACATGCGAGAGGTTCTATAAATATGATTTCAACGAACCACTCTTTCAGTTAGATCCCTACAATGGAAAAGGAGGATGGAGTACGACCTGGGACGACCTCAAAAGAGCTTTGGATCAGATTCGATCAGATCCAGAGCAAGTTTCCATTCAGAGTTTTCCACTAGAACAACCAAAGACAAAGACTGAGACAGGGGAGTCTTCACGATGACCGAAACCAAAGAAGAAGGATATCGTGCAAGGAACAAAGGACGATAGCGTGAAGGGTAGGTCTGAAGCTACCCCAGTTAGATTTGTTGTTTCAAATTTGGGGGTCAAATCCCTCGAACCCCTGACACTGTACCATTATGTATGCACCCTTTTGGGCTCTTTTGAATTTAATGGTTTCGATTCCAGTTATATTTTGGTTGTTTCTATTAATGATGTAACTAACCACAACCAATCTATCTTTGATTTCGGTTCCCAAATTGATCCTCAAGTCACATTAACTTCTGATGAGAACTCCAAAAAAGAAGAAAACATCGACAGTACCAGCTATGAACCTTCAGAGGATGAGGAAACAATCCTCGAATGCAAAGGAACTTTGGCCAGCCTGGATTGTTCAAATACAAAGTTAATACAAGAAGAACTGATTACAACACCAGAAGAGCCCCTGGGTCCAGTAGAGAAGGAAATTACAGAGGTGAACCTCAGAAGTGGTAAAGTACTACCTCCAAGAACATCACCAGCAGATAAAGGAAGACAAGTTATTACCAAGACCAACCACCTCTAGCAGTGGAAGAGATACATGTTCGAGAAGAAAACATAAACCAAAATCAAGTGGATTACAATGTACTAGCACATTTTAGGAAGTTGCCGGCAAAGTTAAGCATCTACGACACTCTGATCCTGCCCAAGGAGATGAGAGAAAATTTGGTTAGAGCTTTGGTCGACCCAAAAATATGGTTAGCTCACTTGGCCAGCTCATCCTCAGATGGAGTTTGTACTTTGGCAGAACAGCCCGGTGTAACCTTCACCGACGATGACTTACTACTTATTACAACCGATCACAACCGACAGCTCCACATTTCCGTAAACATCAGCAAGTACGTGCTCTCCAGAGTTCTAGTTGATCCAGGTGCTTCTCTCAATATAATGAGTTTATGGACATTAGCATACTTGGACATTGACACTCGAGCACTTTCTACGTACAAGATTATGTTAAGAGGCTTCAATCAGAAAGGAGAAAGATCCTTGGGATCGATTACGCTACAGATGAATTTTGGAGATCAAATATCAACCGCAAAATTTCAAATCATCGACGTGGAAACTTCGTTCAACACTCTACTTTGTCGACCATGGCTTGATGAGTATAATATGGTTCCATCATCTCCACATCAATGCATCAAATACTACAAAAATGGAAAATAAAATTGGATCAAAGGGGATCTACAACCATTCTCGATACATGAAGTAGGCATACACGAGGATGCCGCCTACCATGCTCTGCCAAAGAGGACAGTCTTCTCCAGAGACATTGTGACAAACAAAATCACAGACCTAAAAAAACCCGCAAGAGCAAAACCATGTTGCTCCGCATCAACAATCTCCCACCACCCCTTTACCGTGGGGCAGTGGAGGTTTCTTTTATCTCACGAATCCGAGGTCGAGGCCTGGGACGTGGATGAGGAAGAACATACCAGCTTGTTGGATGAATGAAAACAACAATCGACATCCACGCAGAAGGAAGCACAGAAGATGTAAAAGAAATGATGATAATCAACCAGAAGAAACCTCAGTTTGAGATAACTTTGGAAGGTACATCAACAAGAAATGAATATGAGTCAATGTATGATTAAATCAACCATTATGTTCAAGCCATGACCATGACTCCGATCAATTCTCAAAATGTCGAGGGTCTAGAGGTCAAGGAAGTTCATAATGGCGGGATCAAACCCATCAAGTTCTACAGAGCTTCTTCTTATACCTCTACACCTGTTTTAAACCTGGAGGAATAGGATAATGAATTATTGGAATTACCTTTTGGTTACTTTTCACCTTGTGTATAAAATTTAATTCAACAATGATGCATACCAAAACAAATGCCGAAAGATAAGCTACAACTTTTTGAAAAATTATGGAATACAAAAGGACAGAAACTCAATTCAAAAGAGGGCCTTGGATTTGGAGCAGTAGAACCAGTCGATGATTCAGGATTTGGCATTGTTGTCACTAGCCAGTCAAACGAAAGTTGCTTCGACATACAAGAAGATTATGAAGATTCTATAGTCGACGATGCTCCGCCAAAGTTTGAAGAAGAAATTAAGACAATAACGGATGAACATAAAGAAATCAATATCGGGACTGAGGAGCAGCCCTGACCAACTTTCATAAGTTCTCTACTCAACAAAGAAGAGGTTACAAACTTGGTCGAATTATTAATGGAATACAATGATTGCTTCGCTTGGAGTTACGAAAAAATGTCAGGACTATCCCAATAGGTCGTAGTACACCGCCTAGGGGTGGATAAAAATACGACACCAGTAAAGAAATTAAGAGATGTTAATTTCATCCAGGAAGAGCAGTATCCGACATGGTTAGCCAATGTCGTACAAGTTAAGAAGAAAAAAGGACAAATTCGGGTATGCGAAAACTTCAGAGATTTAAACAAAATATGTCCAAAAGATGAATTCCCATTACCGATACCAGAATTAATGGTAGACATTGCGTCTTCACTTGAAATCTTCTCTTTTATGGATGGATCGTTGGGATACAATCAAATCAAGATGGCTCTAGAAGATGCAACACTTATAGCTTTCAGAGCCCCGATTGGAATTTACTGCTACATGATGCGTCAGATTTATATTGCAAGAATTTATAAACTCAAATTTATATATTTATATTGATTTTGTTAAGTTCAAGCATTCAACGCAAGTATACATATCGTATCAAGTAATACAGGGATCTAATGGAGTCCTGGTTATCGATCCCACAGGGAAGGTTAGAATATAAGAAAGTGTTCACAATATAGGTAACGTAGCACTAAAATCTGATATTTATTTCGTAATTAAAGTTTACTACTTACTACTACTATGCAGGAAATAGTAACGATTAACTACACTACAATTACTTCTATCAACTTTAGAAACAAAATTAATTAGCAGACACACTAAACTAAGTATTTGAAAGGTTTTCGGTATATTAGAAAAGTATCTTTCCTCTTGCAATGAGAATATGATGTGTGGATAGATATGGAACAAATATTTAAATTATTGTGCCAAATAGGACCATAGATGATTCTTTACCCTTAAAAGAGTACCCCCTCTTCTAAGTAAGAAAAGAACATAGCCATATCCTAAGTTTAGTCACTAAATCTAAGACTAGGCAGGGAGGATATCGGCTCTGACTTCGGAGCTCCCACTCACCCTTCACCCGAAGGCTAACCTTTGATATTAGTTACTAATCTTAGAACCAATTTGGATTTTTCAACCAGTCACCTTGAAATCTCCACATTGAAGTCCATCAAAACATATTTCCCTATTCATTTGCACTCAATTCCCATGAACTATGCAATTCATCTATAGAAATTGAATGGATCTTTCATTCTTGTTGAAGGAAATTAAATCTTTTCAAACTTAATGTTCAACAACATTTTTTAACATTTAAATAGGCCAAATCGAAAGTAAATTAAGTTCGAAATGAAAAACTGTCACAATTTCATCATTACATTAAAAGCACATCAAATCCACATCAATCCATCATCACATCTCTATGCAAGAAGAAAGATAAGGGAGACTACTCAGAATTCATGGAGACGAAACAATAAAACATGGATTTTTTATATAAAAGAAAAGTCATACAAACCACAAAGTAAAATACAACTTATCTCTTTCTCTTCCCCAATATAATTCCCTTGAAGTTCATTTGAATCCTCTTCTCTATTCTGTACAACACTTGATTCTATCTTTAGAATGGAAAAGAAGAAGCAATCTCTCACTTTACCCCTTCTCCTTCACTCCTTAGAGAAGAATTCCTCTCAAATCCTCACTCTACACACTCTTCTCATAAACCATAACACTTAAAACTCACTAAAACTACACACAAGACACTAGACTCCACACCATTTTCATCCAACAATAGTTACTTATAAGATAGGGACGAAATCCCATGAGTTTCCATAAGAATCCCTTTAAAAGTCGTCAAAACTCTTCAAATTTGAATACCACTGACTTCGGGCATCGGCAGCACCAGATAGGGCGCTAGAGGTGCCAAATAGGGCACTGGCGGCGCTCTATCATGCCATTTAAATACTGAAGTGTCTGGATTTGGGCAATAGCGGTGGCCATTTTGGCGCCAGCGGTGCCAGAACACCTTTTCCACCATTTTGCTCCTTTTTGCTCCTTTTTGCTCTTGATCTGTTCCTTTTTGTTTCTTTTCACTCCAATCACCTAAAATCATTATACCTGTAACAATTCATAAAAAATACCTTTCTTTAAAGTACAATATCACCAAAAATGGGTAAAATTATATAGCAAAAAAGTTTATATTTTTGGTGCATCAGAATCCCTCAAACTTTAACTATTACTTGTCCTCAAGTAATCCTTTTACTACATAAAATATAACTCTAGGCAATGTACTTTTCAACTGTAAGACGCTAAAATTTTTCATTCAAAAGATTATATTGGTTAGATTTTCTGAAAGAAATTTAGCAACTCAGGTTAACACTATATGTGTATGAATATTCATTAATCAAGTCTAAGAGTTCTAGTCTTCTATTTATTTAAAGATGAACCATAATTTGTCATATTAAGAGTGCCTTTCATACAAAATACAGTTTTCTTTACTTCAAATAGTTGACTATAATCAAATCCTTTCATACAAAATATCTTACTTCTATAAAATAAACCTTTATCGCTAAAAATTTTCATCCTATCCTTCCATAATATTCAATTGAAATAAAAAAAAAGTTTTAGTTACTTGTAGTGAGGTTCAACTGCTAGAATTTATGCTAATAATTTTTTAAAATAAAATAATTAAGAATAAGTAAAAGTTAGTATTTCTCTACCCTCCCCCAAACTTAAATTTTTCAATAAATTTGAAATTGTGGTGAGTAAAAGAAAACTAACGTTTCTGTGCTAGGATCTTGAAATCTTCAATAGCTATCTGGTATTAGTCAAAATTTACAACCAGCAGACATGAAACAATTAGTAGCAATGATATAAAAATTTTAAATATTTGCATTGGTAAAGAGAAATTAACATTAAACATCTAAAAATCCAACAGGACACTACAACATGAAACAAACTATCACAATACTACACAATCCAGCTAATAATTTTAACGTTTCGGTACATCATAACAATACACCAACAAAGTTACACAACATATGAAAATAAATACTACAACACAATAGTACAACAACAGGGTTACACATCATATGAAAAGTAATATCCACTACACCACATCAGTACAACACAAAACAAAAAGAATAACAGAAAAAAAACAATATATTAGTCTTCATTACCAGGATCAACAGGGTCATCAGTAGGGTCCTCAGCAGGGTCAGGTCTATTTGGTGTATAGCTGTGGCAAGAAGGAAATGTCACATCGGACTCCCCCCACATAAATCTGACCTGAGCATAATAATAAGCAATATCGAACTCAACTCTCCTCTGCAGATAATCTTCACTCACATCACTTCTCACCTCAAATACATCCATCCAACCATGGAGTCTATCTACACTAGCACTCTGTAGTCTCAGCTGCTCCATAATATCAGATAAGGTAGGTGGCTCAAAAGTAGATGGAACATCATAACTCGTAGTAGGAATATCAGTACTCCTACACTCAGCTCTGGCTCCTACATGAGACTCATAAGTACGGATAATATTCTTTGTGATTGGTCTCAAATGTATAGCCACTTCTTCAGAACTATTGAACTCCACTCCAGACTTAACAAAGAGGGCATGAACTAAAGCAGGATTTCCTAATCCTCCAGTGGTCTTGCCTCTAGCAATCATCTGAATATTCTTGTAAATAATAGCCCCAATATCAATCTTTTTCATCTTCTGAATATAGTAGTTCAGAATCGCTCTATCTCTAGTAACTTCGCTATGGTGATGAGATGGTAATAATCTCACAGAAATAAAATAATGCCAAACTTTTGAAGCAACATTCAATGTGGAGGCGTGGAAATTAATCAACTATTTTTGACTTATTTTCCATTCTCCTCGCCTGTCAGTCAAAAAAGCAATAACTTCTCTCATATTCTTGATCCCCGATAGATATAAGTGCAACGGATGCCAGAAACTTGGTTCCGCTGGATAAATGCGCTGATGATTTACGATATGAAAATAATGATTTTATAATATGGGATACTACGCAAGTATACGTATCGTTTATCAAGTAATATAGGACTTTCTAATTAAGCCCCGAGATATCGAACTCATAGGGAAAATGTGAAATCTTTAAAGGAATCAGAGAAGTTATCTTTTTTACTTTCTTTAATTGTTTTCGAAAAAGTATGTCTTAATTTTGAAAAGTTTTGAAGGTTGATATATCTTTTTTTTTAATTTCTTAATGCAATTTAATGCAAGAAATTAAAATTACAATAACTAATAACACTGGATGTAAAATACTATTAACTAGAATATCTTTTTCTTTCCTTTCATGAAGTAGTAATAATTCTTAAAGTATTGTTGTGGAAGTATTCAAATTTTTGTTGTGACAGATAGAAGCAAATGTGTTTTTTACCCTTACGTAACATAGGTTAATTTGAAATTTATATTATTTTGAACATGGTTAGGCAGGGAAGATACCAGTCTCTCACTCTAGATTTCCCTCGATTCCCACCACCTGGGGGCTAACTTCTCATAACAAAACTAAAAACTTCAAACCAAATTAAAGGTTTTTAGCTTGTCACTCTAAAATCCTCTAATTTTACTCCCTTTTATAAAAATATCTTCTAATATTACATTCAATTATATGGACTACAGTTCTCACCCATATAATTTCATGTGATTCTTACTAAATTTTATGAGACAATACCGCATTGGATCTTACATAATCTCAAGAAATATTACAACTTAACAGACCAAATTAAGAAGTAAACAAAGTTTTTAGAATCAATCTTCACATCTTCTAACTTATAAACACTTATACATTCCACAACAATTCTCTTTAAATTAATTACTCCTCCATTTAAGAAAGAAAAAGATAAAGTAAACTACCCAGAATGCATTGAGAAAATATAAAAACACATTGATTTGAAATTAAAAATAATGATAAGAAAAATAATAAACGAAAACAAGTACTAATAAACTAAATAAAAGTTAACACTTTTCTGAAAATCCTCTCCACAAGACTAAGGAAGTTCCTCTGAAACTTTGACTCTTCGCTAAACTACTTCTCAGAGCAAGTCTCCCAACTCTGTTAAATCAGAATATAGACTTCAGACATCAATAAAAACTAATCTAAAAGAAAGAAAAGAAGTGGGAAGAAGAATACTTAACTCCGACCCTTTTCTCCTTTCTACTCTCTACTCCTACTCTAAATAAAAACTTTTAAAATGCAATGGAAGAACAATGGAAGTACTCTTCAAAATGCAGAGGAAGAGTCTCCTCAAATTGCCTCCTCTACATCTTTTCTAAGACTCTCTTTAAATAGTAAACCAAAAGGTGCCTTGGTGTCTCTTCAAAATGTGTCCAGATTTGATGTATCTACCAAGGAACACACCCCTTCATTCAAACTTGCTGCCCAAAGGAAGTTACAGATGTTACCACCAAGTTGCATCCCATCCCCTTTGACATTGGCACCAAATCCATCAGAATCTCAATTTTTAACTGTGGCGGCTAAGCACTGGCCTAGCAGCGCTTAGCCGCTAATGCCAAATTTTTTATTTTTCATTTTTTTGCTCCAAATTTGATCCAATTTTTCTCTTTTCATCATGACCATCCATTTTCATCATACCTGCAAGAAAAGCACAAAATACCTTCCATTAAAGTGCAATATCATTAAAAATTGGTATAAAATTATGCATAAAAATATTATATATTTTAGTTGTATCAATTCTCCATCCCAGTGACAAAGTTTTTGTATTCACACACAAATGGTTCCCAAGTCTGGTAGAAAGCATTCATACGCTAAGGAGTAAGCTCAACCATTTTTCCTCTAACAAGCACATACTTAGTCTCAGTCCAGGGTATATTCGAATAGAACTCTCTAACCACTCCCATAACAGCATTTGCAGTGAAATAACAAAATCGCTCCTAATTCAGCTCTGCAATCAATTGTTTTACAGATCCTCCAGGACTATCAAAAGCTAGATCCTGGATACACTTGTTGTTGTAGAGGTAAGAGTAATAGCGAAATTAGGCTTTGATGTTAACGAACTTCTCCTCATCAAAATCCAACTTCCTCTTTCCTTTACTCAAACTTGGAGCCATGCAAAATTCTAAAGTTTGCAAGAACATTCCAATAAATCTGAAATTCACAATGTAACAAACTCCAAAGACTATTCTAAACACGTAAAAGCAAATTTCATCATGAAAATCTCAAAATCTCTTTAAAACTCCTAAATTTCCACCATAAGCAATGTGAGAGATTTCCATGGTGAAAATCCAAAAATTTTAACTTAAAGTGAAGCTCTTACCAAGAGAAGTGTAGATCTGGTGTCGATAAGATTTGAAATCTCCTTAAATTTGAGATCTAGCATGCCCTAGATCTTCAAAATTGCAAAAATGGAGGAGGAAGATGAAGGAAAAGGAAAAATTTGTGGGTCCCAGGGTAAAAAACATGAAAATGAGGGTTTTTGAGCTTTTAATGGGTTCGGGCCTTGGCGGCGCTCTATTTAAATAAATTGCCAAACTCTTTAGATTTGGGCGCCGGTGGCACCCATTCTTGCACCGACAGCACCAGTCCAAAATATTTTGTGGGATCAAAAAATTTTTCGTATTTTCGATTGTTTCAACGTCCACAAAGATGTTTAAAACCTAAATAAGCATTTACATCATCCCATAAGGAATAATTAACACAATTCTTCATACAAAAAAAACACAACAATCTTATATATATAAAATCCAAGGTACATTATAGACACCAAAAATGTTCATTCAAACCAACTACTCTTAGATATTTAGTGCAACAAGTACTCAGCGATAGGCAGACACTAAGATCTAGGCTCACAATGAATGTAAACACATCCAAATCCAAGTTCAAAGCAAATACTACACAAACCAAACATAACTAAGCAAAGCAAACTAAACACACAACAAACATAAGTAGAATCCATCAATTACTCCCATCAGTTTCAGAACTATCCTCTCCTCTAATGTCTCCAATTGATTGCTAATGCACAAACAAATTATAGAATGGATGAATTGGAAATTCATCAGATTATTCCTCAGCAATCACTGCGTTTTTCTTCAATAGATTGATCAAGCCCATCTCAATTCGACCAGTGTGATCGAATTGCTCTTTTATTCTTCAATGTATATGATCGAATAAATCAGAAATGTTATTAACCGTGTTCATAATGTTCCATACCTTAGTCTCCAATTGTTTGATCCTCTTCAATATCATTCAGGAACCTTCAGGAAAATAGGGTTGAATTGGTTATGAAGTCTGTGTTGGTTGATCAGCGAGCAAGTTCATGTCATCTTCATCTCCAACTGTCAGGTAGTCGTATGGATTAATTGGATCAATAGGCCTCCATGGAAGAAGAACCTTTTCCCAACTTCCATAAGGAACCTATGACTAACTACATAATAGAAATATGGTGGACGAGTGTCCAAGCCCATATTTAGTGCCATGCACAATTAATCCAAGAACTGATTTCACAATAATATTACCATTATCAACGAGCCTTCCAGTTTGAATATAGAAATTCAAAATGGAACTTTTCTTGGTTACCTTGCTAATCTTCAATATCATAAATAACTTTGTTGAAATAAAGTAATGTCACTGCTTCGATACTGGATTGAGAGATGCATATGGGAAATTCATGTATCCATTCTCTCTAACTTCGCATTCTTAATTCTCATCCGTCAGATATCGATACACATCCTTCATATTATCCTCCGTGGCATTAAAATTAGAATAATGACAAATAGGTATGTTCTTGATCATAAAGAGATTGTTAATTCATGCAGGAGTGAATTGTACAAATCTACCATGCACAAATACAAACAGTTGATTGATCCTGTGAATATTTGCATAAAACGCTTTGACGACGGGAACAACAACGACAGCGGTAGTGTAGCAAAGCACTTCCCAACATCTCTCCTTAATAATCTCTTCAATTCTACTAGTAGGATTATCCATAACTCGATTTATAAAGCCTCTTTCCTTGATAATCTTTCTTTTCATCATCACTTTGTTGAACAAACGCTGCTCTTGAAAAATTATAAATTTCCTTCGATTGAAAACATGAAATCGAGGGGTTTCAATGAGAAAGGAATCCATAGGATACGAATTGGGATTGGTGGTTTTAGTTTTTCCAGAGTTAAGAAGTAAAAAATGGATTTTAGGGAGCTATAAGGACGAAGATCCTGCCAAAAACCGCCAAAACTCACATTTTAAAACTTAAAAATTGTCAAAAAGATTTTGGGCACCGTCGGCACTCAAACAGGAAAGTTCAGTGTAGTGATAGGGAGTCGGCGGCTCCCATTCTGGCACCGGCAGCGTCAGAGGTAAAAATTCTCACCGAACATCATTTGGCTCAAAATATTCTAATATCTTGATTCGATCCATCATTTATCAATTTTTAAAGTGTTTAGGAGTAATTAGGATTAAAAAACAACTATCTAAAAAGTGCAACTACAACAAACAACCAAACACGCCAAAAAGATACATATGAGTTGCCTCCCGTAAAGCGCTTGGTTTAACGTCGTCAGCCCGACAAACCATTCAGTTAATCGAGATGACTCAGCATTAAAACCTCATTGAAGTCAGGCTGAAACTCATCAAAGGAAGGCTTTAATCAAAGCCCATTAACCTTGAAAGTTATACCAGTATCAGGATCTTTAATATCAACAGCTCCAAAAGAATGAACTTTTACAACTGTAAAATGTCCTAACCATCTAGACTTGAGCTTTCCAGAAAATAACTTCAATCTTGTGTTGTATAATAAAAATTTTTGTCCAAATTCCATGTTCTTTTTCAATATCTTCCGATCATGCCATAATTTTCTTTACTCTTTATAAATCCTTTCATTGTGATAAGATGCATTTCTAATCTCCTTCGATTCATTCAATTGCATAAATCTTTTCTCTCCAGCATTTTTCAAATTAAAATTTAACTCTTTTGTCACCCAATATGCTTTATGCTCCAATTCAGCTGGTAAATGACAAGTTTTACCAAACACTAGTTTATAAGGAGACATTCCAATAGAGGTTTTAAAAGCAGTCCTATAAGCACATAAAGCAATATCTAATCGAGCAGACCAATCTAATTTATGATTATCCACAGTTTTCTCCAAAATTCTTTTAATTTCACGATTAGACGCTTCTGCTAAACCACTAGTTTGGGGATGATTGTCGGCATATATTTTAGGTTATGTGTTTTTTTTTAAAAAAGGGGGGGTCGCCTAACAGAAATTGTCAGCAAACTTTTAATTTAAATAAATAATTTGAAAGTAGTATTTGATTTTGAAAATAATTTTAAGTTTAAAATTTCTAAGATATGAAATCAAACTGATCTCACATCCCGAATAGTTTACATAAATGAGAATCGCACCACAAACTGTGTATCTATCCCGAAGAATAGACACACTGCTTGACGATGGGACTCAATTAAATAAACTAGAAGATTTGTAACATCCGTTTGGTCTACGAACCCATTTTATAAGCCGACAAATTCCCCTGCTTAATATGAAAGCATTAAACGAGGTTTATATTACTCAGGTTCTTAAAATTCCCTATAAGGGCAAGCCCCTATAGTTAATTACATCTTAAGTGACGGGAATCACCTAAGAAAACTCTCGATAATAATCGCAATTCCGCTCTCAAGAATTTCAAAGTTTAAGTTTTCAAAGGATTGAATTTTGGAATTTCAATAGGGAATGGATCAAGTTTGGAACATTTTGTTTTGGGAATTCAAAGGAAGAACGGTAGGAGAAATCACAGATTCGAAGCGAACTTCAGTAATTTCCCAACTATCCTATTGTTTGGCTTGAGTTTAGGAGAGTCCTAATGTTTATTTAATGTTTTGATCTTGTCAATTTTAATTAATTAGGACTTATATTCGTATGACATGATCATACAAATAGCCTGGAAAATATGAGGGTTTATGTCATATCAGATGACTACCTCGGAATCCTAAGACCGGTTAGGGCTTAATTTACATGACATGATCATGCGAATGCCTAACGAAGAGTTGAGGATTTACGTTGCACTAGGCAAATTACCTCGAAATCCTATGGCTTTGTTGTTTAATTCTATGAATGTTTAGCTGATGTAGAGTTGTTTTGCTGACGAAGATGGTCGTGCTGCCCACCATGCTCCGAGCTCCTTATTGTTGCAGAGGTTTAGTTATAGAAGTCATAAATCAGGAGATGAGAAAAGTGTTTTGTTTTAGAGAAAATCTTAACTTCCAAGTGTTTTTTATATTTTATTTAAAACAAATCTTAAAGTTGATTATAACAACACCGGTTAAGATCCCACGGTTCCATCCTTCCGGCATCGTTATTTTTATCGGATTCACTTAGTCCAGATGAATTTGCTAAACTCAACTAAATCAGCTCCACACTTTCATTTAGACCGTGGGAAATCCCGTTAGCAACACGTAGGTTACATCATCCGAGGTATTCCCGATCATCCAACAGGACGTTTTAATTTAGTTATAATTGTAGTTTTGTGTTCGTTTGTGATTAAATTTTGAGTTGTTTTATATTTTGAAATGTTGTGGCGGTGAATTTTATCTTACAATGACTTTTAATTTAGTTTTGGTTTCGAGTTTTAGGACTATCCTAAAGGTGTGGGTTTTCATGCAACAGTTGTTTATCATGCAAGAAAAATAAAGTGCATTTGCAATAAAGTAAATTGCAAGAAAGTAAATTGCAATAAAATAAAAGCGTACCTGGAGGGTCTTCCCGTCATCCCAGGCTACACTTAAAACATAATTTGAATATTTAAGCAAGTTCCTAGGTAAAGCTAAGGGAAGGGTTATGGTTTTCTACCAAGTTCCTAATCCTATAGCTAGTCATTTCCTACGACGTCTAGGTTCTTGTGTTTTGGTTTGAGGACGATTTTCTTCATCAAAGAACAATTAAATTCAATTGTTCTTATAAACATCCTATCATATTGAGGAAGTGCTTAAGACGAGTCTTAAACATCTTTTCAATACTGCTAGGATTATTTTAAGTCCAAATGGATCTAATCAATTAGGTGAAGTAATCGTCTGAGGTTTAGTTAAGTTTTGTTGTTATCTTACTCAGTGAACTAGGACATGTGAATATCCTATAAGGGAAGTAACATTTCATTTAACGTTCTGTTTTGGAGTTATGACAACAAAAGCTTTCGAGGGTAAATTGATGTTCAAATGATTTGTAATTTAATTTAATTTCGATTAACGGGTTTAAATTTGGAATAGTTGTTCAAGTTGCTTTATATTTATTTTTGAATTTCTTTATGTCTTAGGTGATGTCATTTTTAATTTAATTTAACTTTAATTTAATTTAATCTGTTTTAGTTTTAATTTTAATTTAATTTAATTTGATTTTAATTTTAACTTGATCTTGTTATTTAATTTAATTTAATTCAATTTAACTTGATTTGATATGATTTAATTTAATTTAATTTAATTTGATTTAATTTAATTTTAATTTGTTTTAATTTAATTTTATTTAATTCAATTTAATTTAAATTTTAATTTAATTTTCTTTTTAATTTTAATTTAATTGAAATTTTAAAAGGGTTTAATTTAAATAATTTAACTTTAATTTAATTTAATGATTAAGTCTTTTAGCATTTTAAATCTTAAATTTGAATTATCATTTTAATTAGGAATTAAATATTATTGAGATGATTAATTTAGGGATTCTTAAATTAAAGAACAAATCTCTTCCTAATAATATCCCTATTTTAATAATTCCAATTTTATTATTCTTCCAAATTTATTTAATTATTTAATTAAGGTATATTTCAATTATTTTTAAATTGTTTGGTAGGTTTCTACTCTTTAATTATTTAAATTTCAATCATTCAAATCATATTAGGATCAGATATTTTACTCTTTAATTTTATTAAGCCTAAAGTTTTAATTAAAGGTTAAAATTTTAATTACCATTTTGTCCTTCAAGCTTAATAATTCCATAACTCACTAAATTGAGCTTAAATGAACTTGAAATTTTTATGTGACTTCACTCATATGTCAATAAAGATATGAGAGGAGAAAATGTGATTTTTCTGTATTTAATTTATTTATGTAATTATTTTTGGTGGAAAACAGGGATTTACCAAGGAAAATTTAATAATATGACTAAGGGAAAGTTTCTATCCATAAGAAAATTATGGGACATTCCTAATGACTAGAGGACCACTTGGACCAATTTTGTTGATTTTTTGAATTATATTATTTTTAATATAATTATTTTAAGTTTTGGAGTATTGATTAATTTAAAAATAAAATAAAGGTTGAAAAATTAATTTTATATTTTTCAAAAATCTCTCTGATATCAAGAAAATTAGAGAATCAATTTTTACAATTTTCTGATTTTTCTTTGATTTATTAGAATTATTTTAGTGGAAATGCTAAAAAATACATTTTTTAAATTTTAAAATTACCTTAGGCTTTAAAATTTAATATCTCATTATAGAGACTTAAGAAAAATATGGGGTTTGTTCCTAAGTGATTAAAATTCAAAATATAACATTTTGGTGAATTTTATTATTTTTATGATTTTTATTATTTTTTAATAATTAAAATATTAAAATAATACCAAAAAATCAACTTTTTTAGAAAATTACAATTTTATTTTTCTTAAATTCCCCGATATCGGAGAGGCTCCAAAACCAATTTAGTGAATTTTTGAAAAGTATTTTGAAAGTTATGAATTTTTAAAGTTTAAATTGGTTAAATGGCTTAATCAACCCATTTAGTAGGGCTAACCAAGTCCAATTGACTTCAAATTTTTATGGTGGGTTCCTCTGATCCTAAAGGTCAGTGGAAAATTAATTTCAAGTCAATTTGATGTATGCTTATCTCTAATTAATTAAGGACCTATTTTGGGTGTTTAGGCCAATTAGGGCTATTCCAAATGAATTAATTCAAAACCTATTTTTCCTAGGGTCCTCTGGTCATAAGAAACATCACCAAATGTTTCTAGAATTTATTTCCAACATGCTAATTATTGGAATTAAAATACTCAAAACAGCAACCTGAATTTGAAAAATCAATAACTTCTCATAATGATGGCCTCCGACTTTGGAAAATTCGGGGAATGTTCCCAAATTCGGAGGCTTCAAAAGCCCTATGGTCTCATGCCATGGTGAATTTCCTATATGCATGGAGAATTAAAACAATGCGGACGAGTAAATAAATTATTAAAAATAAAATACTTGATGAAATTAAATGATTTCTTTTCCACATTATTCTCCTCTGTTCACTGAGCAAGAGGGTATTTTTATTTTTCTGATTTAGGGAATTAAATAAATCAAAAATAACCCTAATTTCCTACTTATCCACGCGGCGCCACGCCATCCTCGGCAGCTCCGAATGCACGCGCGTCGTCTTCTGATTCGGCGCCGCCATCCAACTCAGCGCTCCGGGGGTTCGCTGTATCGTTCCGTCTCCTCATCCGACGCGATCCTAGCCGTCCGTCCGCGCGTGTATGGAATGAACGGCATCCTTTCATCGTCCCCAAGCGTTCTCACCCGAGAGCCGTCCACACTAAAACCCTGAGAACTCACTCATTTCTCAACGGATTTTCGTGTTCTTGTGCTCTATGGATTCGTCTTGAAGAGACGAATACATCTATACGGTGATCATGCATTGAAATTAAGGCATTTGAAATGGAGAATCTCCAGAAGCTCGGGATAAAGAGTTAGCTCTTACCTTTGCTCAGAGAAGTGTGGCTTCAATCTGAGGGTTGTGTCACCTTCGATTGGGTCCAAGCAAGCTCCAGATGAAGTCTCCTGGTCTGGTGAATTGCCTAGGTATGATTTCGACCAAGCCCGATCACAAAGCTTGGAGTCTGGAACAGATGAGTGTCCTGGGGAGGGGGCTTTTGCTGGTGGACTTCTTCCCATGGTCTGGTGAAGGTGTAGGACCAATCAATTTGAGGATTGATCCACTGTGGAGAAGTGTCCTAGTTTTGGGTGGAATTTTGGCTGAGAAATTGGGCTCTGTTGGTGGGGATTAGGGCAAATTGTCACTGGGGATCAACTGCGCTAAGTATGGAGAGTGTTCTGGAGCAATTTTGGCAGGGTTTCAGTAAGGTCTGGTTCAGCACCTCTCATGGCCGAGAGGAGGTGAGGTTTAAATAGGAGAGGGTGGAGGGCCTCCTAGGGGGGTTTAAGGCTTGGGATCAGCTGCTTAGGTCAAGGGAAGAACAGCCATGATGGCCATTGGGCATGGGGCAGCTCAGCAAGTGGGAATTCCAAACTTTGGCTCACATGTGTTCTCTCGACCTGGTGGTTTCCGGCGGCTGTGGTGGCTGGCCGGCCAGGGTCAGGTCACCCTCAAGGTCAGGGAGGTCAGGGCTACGGCTTAGTGTAGTCAATTGGCCATGGACATGTGTAAAGGAGTTGAATTGAAATTGAATGGGGGGAAGGCTATTTTGGGTTCAAATGAGTCAACCCACTATTTTTGGTTTGGTGCACCCTTCCATGGCTGATTTGGGCTGAGGGAGGATCAGGTGAATCAGCTAGAAAAGGGTAGAGATGTCACCATCCATGAATATTTTGATTAATCATGGATTAAGGTGAAGCATTAAAAGGGTTAAAACCTTTTGAAGGGGGCTTAAAAGAGGCTCCTCCTTTTGCCAATAATGGCTTGATCACATGTCAAACTTTCCATGGCTCATATGGCTTGTCCATGGCTTGTCTTTGGCTTGGGGAAAAGCTTGGTCAATTTCATGAAAATGGAATTTGGAAATTTTGGTAATTTAGGGGTGATTTGATGAGATTTGGCATATGGCTTGATTTGGAACCATTTGATGATTGATTTGAACTTAGGGAATGGCTTTGATTAAATGGATGGCAAATGGAAATGTCATGTGGGCTTTAGGGTTGATTTTGGGCTCTTTGAAATGGTTTTAGATGGGCTTTTAAAGTGATTTAGGGAAGTGTTTTTTTTTTTTGATTTTAAGATGAGAATTTTGCAAAGGATTGGATCCAATGAGTGTTGAATTTAGTTTGGGAATGTTTCATGAATGATTTGGAATAAATTTGAAGTATTTGGGCTAGGTTTGGATTGGATTTGGACCTCTTTGGTGAATGGGCCAATATAGGTCAAATTGGGCTAACTTGGGCCAATGTTGTGGCTAGGATTGAAATTGATGTAAAATAAATGTTGGGAAATGTTTATGGGAGTGTTTCAAAGAGGTTTTGGCTTTGGTTGGGTTTTGATTTTGGGGTTTGGGCTTATTTGGGTTAGGTTTGGGTTTAGGTCAAAATTGTGCCATTTAGTTTTGGTTTGAATTTGAGTGGGGTTTGGGTCTAAATTTTGGGTAAATCATGTTAGTTTTTTGTTTGTGGGGATGTTAAGGAAGGTTTAGAAAAGGTTTGGGGTTAATTGGAGTTGAATTGGGATAGTTTGGATTAGGTTTGGGTCATGAGCCCAAATTGGGCTTTAAGGCCAAAAGTGAAATTGGATTCAAATGTCAATCAAGTTGGACTTGGATCTAGTCTAGATTGGTGTTGGTAATGTTGAATTGAAGTTTAGAATTGAATAGGACCAGAATTTGGGTCAATTGGATAGGTTTGGTTTGACATTGGGTTCACTTTGGGTTAAAATGGGTTAAATTGGGGTTTTTGATAAAAGTGGGGTAAATTGAAAAAATTGGCCCATGGTGTAGTTAAAAAAAATGAAATTGGTAATATTTGGGATTTTCTAAAATTTTCTAGGAATTTTTTGGGAATTTTCTGAATTTTTGGATTTTTGGGTCAAGGGGGGTATTTTGGGTATTTGGAGGGTATTGGGAGGTATTTTTGGAATTTTTGGTATTTTTGGCTATGGATGATCAACTTGATTGGTGAGGAAATGTTCAAGGTTAATTTTGGGGAATTTTGGGTGATTTGAAATTTTTGAAAAGTTTGGGTGATTTCAAGGGCTTTGGGTAGGCTAGGCGGGTCCGAGGTCCCGGGGGTCAAAAATTGAAAATTTGGAAAATTGAAAATTTGGAAAATTGAAGATTAGGTAATTGTAAGTGGGATGAAATCATTTTGGTTGAGCCATGAAGCCATATCAAGCCCACATGAACCATTAAGGGACTCATTTGAGGCATCCACTATGTTGTTCCTAACCCTCTTAGACAAGGGCTTAGGGGTTAAGGACCATCCATGTGAGTCAGGAGGTCAAGTTGGGTATGGGTGTGGTTTTAGGAGGTGTGTGAAAGTGTAGTGTATAAGTGTAGTGTGTGTGTGTAAGTCAGCCCTTCACCAGACCAGGCCACCCAGGGCAGTCCTAAGGCCAAAGAGTCCTATAGGAACTCATCCTTTAAACTTCCACATTTGATTTCAACCCTCTAGGGGATTAGGGGTCTATAGTCAAGTTTGTGGAGTTTGTAGGGAGTTAAGAAGTGGTTTGAATTTCTAAGTGGTGGGTCCCAATTCTAATCCTCTAGGATAGTCAAAGGAAAAGCCTAAAGCTAGATCCTAAGTACTAAAGAGAAGAAGAGAAGACCTCATCAAAAATGAGGTCAACAAATGGACCCCCAATAGGTGTGGTGTGCTAACCAAGCACACCGCGAGTATTGGCGTTGACCGAAAAGATCAACAAAACCAACACAGATGCCCAAGTGACAAACTTAGGACGAAGCAGAAGAATTTCCGCTGGGGAGTGTCAAGTATATCTCCGAGACCGGAGATTCTCGAACTCTCGCCTGGGAAAGGAAAAGGAGGTGAATCCTAAATCACATGACCTGGGGGAATTTCAATTTAGATTTTATTTTGTTTCAGTTTAAGTTTTGATGTGTGAGCTCAAATTTTAGTTCGAGTTTCAATTTAGATTAAAGTTTTGTTAATATTAATTTGAAGGGATTTGAACTTGAAATGAAAATTGGAATTTTGTGGTTTTAGATGTAACATCTTCAACCTCAAAAGAAAATTGAATTGATTGGATTGAACCATTACAATGAGGAGAGATCTCAGAGTAATGCGGTATTGGATGTAAAATCCTTAACCTCAAGAGTTTGATTTTGATGTATTTCATTGCGATAGGGAAAGAATCCTTAAGCAATGCAATCTCGGATGTAGAATCCTCAATCCCAAGAATTTGATTTTTGATGTATTTCATTGCAATAGGGAAAGAATCCTAAAGCAATGCAGTCTCGGATGTAAAATCCTCAACCCCAAAAATTTGAATTTGACGTATTTCATTGCAATAGGGAAAGAATCCTAAAGCAATGCAGTCTCGGATGTAAAATCCTTAACCCCAAGAATTTGAATTTTTGATGTATTTCATTGCAATAAGGAAAGAATCCTAAAGCAAAGCAGTCTCGGATGTAAAATCCTCAACCCCAAAAATTTGAATTTGACGTATTTCATTGCAATAGGGAAAGAATCCTAAAGCAATGCAGTCTCGGATGTAAAATCCTCAACCCCGAGAATTTGAATTTGATGTATTTCATTGCGATAGAGAAAGAATCCTAAAACAATGCAGTCTCGGATGTAAAATCCTCAACCCCAAAAGTTTGATTTTGATGTATTTAATTGCGATAGGAAAAGAATCCTAAAGCAATGCAGTCTCGGATGTAAAATCCTCGACCCCAAAAGTTTGATTTTGATGTATTTCATTGCGATAGGGAAAGAATCCTAAAGCAATGCAGTCTCGGATGTAAAATCCTCAACCCCAAGAATTTGAATTTGATGTATTTCATTGCGATAGGGAAAGAATCCTAAAGCAATGCAGTCTCGGATGTAAAATCCTTAACCCCAATAGCTTGATTTTGATGTATTTCATTGCAATAGGGAAAGAATCCTAAAGCAATGCAGCCTCGGATGTAAAATCCTCAACCCCAAAAGTTTGATTTTGATGTATTTCATTGCGATAGGGAAAGAATCTTAAAGCAATGCAGTCTCGGATGTAAAATCCTCAACCCCAAGAAGTTGAATTTGATGTAATTAATTTTGCAAAGATTTGCAGTGTGGAATTTTGATGTTTCGAGAATTTCATGAAAGTTGTAAAAGATTTTTTATGGAAGGAAATAGATTAGGAGGGAATATGTAGATGCTACATATCCCATTCAAAAGAGTTGATCGGAAGTTGCTGGTTTGGATTGGATACAATTCCTCGCCATCAGATTCGATCCGTGTCAATGGAATCAACCGCTTCCATCCCAGACAAGGGAGAGAGTAGAACGGATTGGATTTCAGATTTGGAAGATTGAATTTAAAATTTGATTGAGATTTGATTTGAAATTTGGAAAGATTGAATTTGAATTTGATTGAGATTTGATTTAAAATTTATGTTCATTTTGTTTGTCTTTTAACGACTCAAATTTATTTTATCATTTATTTAATGTTCATGTGAATTTGGAGTTCATCATTTTTTTATTTATATTTTTAAGGAAAGTTTTCTTTTATTCTTTTTTTTGTTTCTTTTCTGTTCTTTGTTCGAAGTTCATTTAACTTTAATGGAGTTTCTCAGTCAACTTGCACAAAAGAGGTGAAGGCTAAAAATGTGACATGGTCACTTTCATTCCAATCATGTTGAAGATACATCATACAACTCGATCTGAAATACATCTCATACAATCCATGTAGACTCAAAACGGACTATGTATGACCTTTGTCGATCCATCCAAAAAAAGGTATCTGTCAGAAATCCATGTCTGAATAGTGAGGTACACGGTCGATAGCATCACCTTCCAAGCCATTCTTGGCAAGGATGCCGTATGGATGTACGTTGGAGGTGTGATATTTTCCATGTAACTCACAGCTCGTAAGGCCAGAGGCTTTGTAGCTCCGGGTCTGGCTGGAAGTGGTAAGTGCTTTCCTGTCATCCATCCTTCTGAAAGTAACTGAGATCCGCTTCATTGGTACTCCTGGTATTCAATGTTTAGCGACATCCGCTCCGTTGCCCTTTAGTATCATGACGGAACCTACCGGTAATGGTATCTTTACTCGGCCCTCGGAACTCACTCGGGCCCGCTATCCGAAGGTCGGATCCGAACATGATATTACACTCGTTCAGAAAAGAAACTGTGCAAAAAGGTCTGACAAAGTCGTGGTGATCTATGTGCGGTGGTATGCAGTCACCCTTCTTGTAAATGTTAATGATGCAACTGTTGGGTATGCAATCTGCTGGCAGTACCCCCCATGTTATCATTCTTTTTACCATCCTTTTGTTGACTAATGACATTGGATCCACCTGGCCATGACGGAGTATCCCCGGTGGGTTTCCTTCCCGTCTTCACGTGAAGTTGTAGCGACATCCACATTGTATGATAATTCTCCCTTTCCCTGGCATCCATCTCCGGGGTTCTGAGTAGGTGTTTTCTCTTAGGCGGCCTGCTCTTCCCATTCTTTTGAAATCCTGGATGCAGTCCACGATTTGTTGTTGTTCGTATTCTGAGAACACGTCTGTATGTAGCTCGAGGCCTTCTAGTATATTGATCCTCCTCGCCTCCGATTCTCTCGAAGTATTCAAAAGTTTTCTTCTCGACCTTCTGCATCCTTTCTAGCTCGTATTCTGGAATAATCTGCAAATGGCGAGGCCTGGTGACGTATTGTGGGATATATGGCTCAATACCTTCACGTTCTCCTGCATACCTCGGCTCCTAGGGGATGGTGTCCGTCGGGACATCCTTCGGGGTTGCTTCTGCAACAAGGTTATGCATTACTGGTGACTTTTTTTGGTGGCGTGGTAGCCTTCCTTCTTCTGTTCTCCTTAAGAATTCCCTGGTCTCTTCTGTTATCCTCGGAGTCGGCCTCCTTCCTTCGAGTACACGGTGAACCGGCGTCCTTGAAGTATATGTGCGCGGCAGCAAGCTGCCTCGTTGCGTTGGTCCGCTGCTAGTTTGGTTAACATCTTGCGGATACGGTGATTTTTATTTCTTCGCCGAGTTCGTCGTGAGAGTAGCTCTTCCTACTTCTCGAATCTCCGTGGGCGCGGCGGCCGACAAGCTCGTCCTCCGTCGTAGCGACTAAAGACTTGATTCTCTTTTCTTCTTCGGTGTTTGTCTTCCTTTTCTTTCGTCGGATTGGTGGCTTGGGCCACCCACTTTCATTATCGTCCGATCGGGCGGTTCCTCTCGGTCAACTGGGACCCGGTCACTTTCCTCGTATTGCGGAGCCTACGGTGCGAAGTCCGAGTCAATCTCTATTATCGCTCCATCTTACACCCTCTTTTCGTCGAGTGCAAGGCTTACGCCATTTCTAAAGTTCGGGACCAACGGCCCGTTCGACATTTCCTGCGAAAAGACAAGGAAAAGGATCGGGGGCTGTACTTAAGAACAAGAACATTAAGAAAATGTTTATTAAAGACAGTTTTTTTTTCATTACTTTTTGTATTTTTAAATTTAACAGGAATGAAGTGGGATAAGATCAGGAAAGAAATTTTGATATGGAAGAGAAAACAAGGAAAACTTTATTATCATGATTTTATTTATTTTAGCACATTTTTTATTATCTTTGGGTTCGAACCCAGTCATAAGTAACTACTTCGCCCGTGCTTCTAGGGATGAAAAAAAATTCATTCCTTCGAAACATCAGGTAGCGTAATACTTTTTCAAGTATCGTCCATTGATCGGAAGCATATGTCGTTCCCTTGCGAGTTCACTAGCGCGGTAGGAGCCTCCCGAGTAGATCGCTTCAACCACGAAACGGCCCTTCCCAAGTGGGTTCAAATTTTCCTCCTATCTTGCGGTGTGCAAGGATAGGTCTCTTGAGAACGAGAACTAAGTCACCAACTTTGAAGGTTCTTGGGCGGACCAGTTTGTCATGGGCTTGAACCATCTTAGCTTGGTATAATTCTAAATTCTGCTGCGCTGCAAGTCTTTTCCCTTCCAGGCTTTCTAATTCCTCTAGTCGTAATTTGGCATTCTCTTCTGTCGTGATTTTGTTTGGTAATCGCAATTCCGAGTGAAGGAAGCCGAACCTCTAAGGGTAACACTGCCTCGGACCCATACACCAGACCGTAAGGTCTAGCTTGAGTAGGAGTTCTGAAGGTTGTCCGGTAGGCCCATAAGGCTTCTAATAACTTCTCGTGCCAATTCCTCTTATTATCATCCAAAGTTTTCTTTAAGATTTGAACGAGAGTTTTATTAAAAGCCTCAGCCAGGCCGTTTGCTCTCGGGTAGTAAATTGTTAAATACCGCCAGTCGATTCCGTGTCTCCTGACAAAATTATTGATTTGCGTGCTTCTGAATGCTAACCCATTATCTGAGATGATCCTGCGCGGCACTCCGAAACGGTAGACAACTTGGTTCTTGAAAAACTGTAGCACGTGGTGTGCTTTCACTTCTCCGAGTGGAACCGCCTCCGCCCACTTGGAAAAGTAATCCGTAGCCGCAAGAATGAAACGATGTCCTTTTGAAGATGGTGGTTCTATTGGACCCACTATATCTGTGACCCAACATTCAAATGGCCACGACGCGATTGTCGGATGTAGCACATTTGGAGGTTGGTGTAGAACCACTCCGTGCACTTGGCATTGGTGACAGCTCTTGGTGATTTTCATGCGGTCGGTCATCATCGAGGGCCGGTAGTACCCTAATCTTTTAATTTTCATTTTCATCTTCGGACCCGACTGGTGAGCGCCACGAGTCCCGAATGCACCTCTTTAACAATTTCACGGGCCTCGGACCCGCTTAGGCACCTTAGCCACATTTGATCGAAAGACCTTCACGTATAACGTGTTGTTTATTAATGCGTAAGACGAGTTCTTTTCTTGATCCGATGGGCTAGCGACCTATCATCCGGTAGTTTTCTGTTTGCGGTAGTTCGATTAATGGTCCGTCGCCAATCTTCTGTATTTTTTGTCACTGTTGCAACTGATTCCTCTTCTTTTTTTTGATTTGTGTATTATGTCTATGTCGAGCTGTGATAGGACCTGACGTCCGTGAACTGACACTTCTACTGACTCATCTTGCAAATAGGCAAATTCTTTTGCGAGACGGGCTAACGCATCTGCTAAAGCGTTTTCTTTTCTGGGAATTTTGTAGATCGTTACATTCGGAATCTGTTCCAACAACTGTATGGCATACTGGAAGTATTGCTCGAGTCTTGGCTTTAAAATTATGTACTGTACGACGATCTGTTGAATGATTAACTGGGAATCCCCGTAGATGTTGATGTTTGTTATCCCCATTTGAATAGTTAATTCCAGTCCTGTTATGAGGGCTTCATATTCTGCTTCGTTGTTTGTACACGGCTCTGTCAAGTGGTAGGAGTATCTTAACATCCCCCGCTCCGGTGTTATAAAGATTAATCCGATCCCTGCCTTACCGGCACTATCACCTGCAATTCTTCGTCTTTGTGTGCTGAAGATGCTTCGTCGAAATATAATTCCCAACGTCGATCATCAGGGTCTTCTAGGCTCATTATTTGTTCATCTGGAAAATCGTCATTGAGAGGAGATTCTGCCGGCAAAGGGTGTGCTGCGAGGAAGTCTGCTAGGACTTGTCCCTTTACGGCACGAAGAGGCACGAAAGTTATATCGAATTGCAATAATATCATTGACCATCTAGCAAGTCTGTCGGAAAGCGTTGGACTAGTCATCGAAGTATTGCAATGGATTAAATTTCGAGATCGGGTTAACCCTATGAGAAAGCATGTAGTGCCCGAGCTTTTGAGCGGCGAAGATCGGGGCCAAACAATGCTTTTCAATTGCGGGATACCTTATTTCCGTCGGAAGTAAAGACGGCTTAGGTAGTAAAGAGCATTTTCTTTACCCTCATCATTGACTCAGGCTAACAAGGCTCCGAGAGAGTCGTCTAAAGCCGCGGTATAAAGTATCGACGGTCTACCGAGACTTGGGCTGCTAAGACGGGAGGTGTCATTAAGTATTGTTTAATGTCCTCAAAGGCCTTCGGCATTTCTCTTCCCAAATAAATTTGGCGTCCTTTTTAACTAATGTCGAGAAAGGCCGACACCTACACGACAAGTTTGAGATAAAGCGTCGAAGATATGCCGGCTTCCTTGAAAAGATCCTAGTTTCTTTAAGGTTTTGGGAGGCGGCATTTCTAAGATAGCTTTAATCTTTTCCGAGTCGATTTCAATTCCACGATGTCGGACAACGAATCCTAAGAATTTCCCGGAGGTGACGCCGAAGGCGCATTTTAAGGGATTCATCTTAAGGTTAAATTGTCTTAATCGTTCGAAAACAATTCTCAAATCATACGAGTGGTTGTCCTTTACTTTGATTTTGATGACCACATCGTCCACGTAGCATTCAACTTGATTGTGGATGAGATCATCAAAAATTCTTGTCATCGCTCTACGGTATGTTGCTCCTGCTTTCTTCGATCCGAATGGCATCACTCGTGTAGCAATATACTCCGATCGGCGTTCGAATGCTCGTAAGTTTTTCATCTTCCGGAGCCATTTTTATCCGGTTGTATCTCGAAGATCCATCCATGAATGAGAATATTTCATGTGTTGAAGCAATGTCAATCATTAATTCGGGATCGGTAGAGGGAATTCATCTTTTGGACATGCCTTGTTTAAATCTCTGAAATCCACACAAATTCTGATCTGACCATTCTTCTTCCTAACTGGTACCACATTGGCTAACCAAGTCGGGTATTGTTCTTTGCGGACAAATATAGCGTCTATTAACTTTTTAACTTCAGCTATGACTTGTTGTTTGATTTCTAGACGCATTCTTCCGGGACCTTGTCCGACGGGACGAAGTAGGATCCACTCCTAGCTTATGGACTACGACCTCCGGAGCTAATCCCGGCATCTCATTGTAGTTCCAAGCAAAACGAGTCTTTAAATTCCATTAATAACTTGATTATTTCTTTGGATTCTTCTTTATTGAGTAAGGAGCTAACAAAGGTAGGTCTAGGCTCTTCGCTAGTACCTAAGTTAACTTCCGTTAACTCATCTATTGTAGATTTAATCTCTTCTTCGAATTCTGGTGGAGCGTCTCCGATTTGTAAATCCTCAAATTCTTCCGTAGTTTCCATGCAGTTTTCATTGGACTTGCAAGTGACAACCAAGCAAAATTCAGTATTGTCAACTGATCCTACTGTGCCGAATCCGATACCATGCTTTGAATTGGGTAGACGACCGGAGTTATTCCATAATTTTTCAAAATTTTGTGATTGACCTTTTGTCTATTGTCGAGGTAAGAAACCACGCTGAATTAAATTTTGAACACAGGGAGAGTACCACACAAAAGGTAATTCCATTAATTCTGATGAAGTGACATCTTTAAATTGTACATTATTTTCAGTTTTGGAGGAAGGAGCGCCTCGGTAGAATTTGATTGGCTTTGCACCGCCGCTATGTACCTCTTTGACCACCATACCCTCGATCTTATTAGAATGGATCGGGGTCAGGGTCATAGTATGTACATAGTGGTTAATCTTCTCGTACATCGATTTATATTCCTCGTTCTTTTCATCTTTGAGAGAGATCCTGAATTGCGGCTTCTTCCGATTTATTGTCGCTGCTTCTTGTTTGATCTCTTTTTCTACTTCAGAACTGTCTTCCCAATCAACATTGATGGCTGGTTTCCTCTGTCCAACTGTCTTAACATCTCTGCCACGACCTCGTCCCCGGCCTCAACCTCGGATGGGAGTTGTGGAGAAACCTTCACTATCTCGCTGTAAGGGAGTGGTGAGTGACTGTTGGATTAGAACTTCAGGTTCTTCGTCATCCCAAATTTCCTTTGCTTCATTCGTTATGGTATCTCTGGAGAAGATTCTTTTCTTCGGAGGTGCATAATAAACTGCATCTTCATGGATTCCAATTTCATGTACGGAGAATGGTTGTAAGTCACCTTTGATGCACTGTTCCCCTCCATCGTAGTATTTGATGCACCGATGTAGAGATGATGGTACCATCCGGTTTTCATGTATCCATGGTCGGCCCGAGTAGAGCGTTGAACAATGTTTCGAATCAATTATGTGAAATTTTGTGGTTGTCTTTGCTAAGTCACCGGTCTTCATTAGCGGTGTTATTGATCCGAGGGCTCTTTCTCCTTTACGGTTGAATCCTCTTAATAACATTTTGTCGCCTTCAAGCTCGCGAGCATCAATTTCCAAATATGCTTAGCGTTGGAAGATTCATTATGTTGATTGATGCTCCTGGATCCACCAATACTCCGGAGAGTGTAAACTTCCCGATTGTAATCGAAATGTACAACGGTCGGTTGTGGTCTACTCGTCCCAAGTAGTAGGTCATTGTCCGTGAAGGTAACACCTCGCTGTTCCTTTAACGAGCAAACCTCATCTAAGGAATCTCCGGTTATTTGAGCTAAGCAAATTTCTGGATCAAGTAAGGCCTTGATCAGAGCTTCTCTCATCTACTTTTATAAGATGAGAGCGTCGTAGATGCTCAGTTTGGCCTGTAGTTTCCTAAGATGGGCTAGCACATTGTAGTCCACTTTATTTCCACGTGTCTCGGCTTCTTCTCGAACGGGTATTTCTTCTGCCGGGTTTGGTTCTTCCTAAACAACCACCTGCTTTCCATTGTCCTTTGGACCCATTCTCGGAGGTAGAACTCTTCCACTTCTTAAGTTGACTTCTGTAATTTCTCCTGAATCCAAGATGCGAGTTTGCTTGGTGTTTCTTCCCGAATTGGAATGACGGAGTTCTTCCGGATTAGCTTCGGAGTCCGAAGGCTCTAATTCTATTGTGACTGGAGCGCCTCGAAACTCGCAAATAGATTCATTGCTCGTTGAACTCTCGTAGCCTCCTTGGTGGATGTCTTCTTTGTCATCATGACCGTCGAGATTATGCATGATTTGAGAATTGTCATTTGTATCGAAATCGATGTCCGGATTGTCGCTAGTTATGTAATCGTTAGAAACAGTCAAAACGTAGCCAACGCCATAACCCTTATCATTATAAGATCCCACCGGAGTGAGCGGATAATCATACGAGTCGGTGGTTCGAGGGATTTCTCCCCGAATCTGAAACAACTATCCTAGGATAAGCAGCCCCTAGTCTAGCCTTAGGAGCCTCGGTCTTCTCTTCTTCGTCAATTTTCTTCTTCTCTTCAATCGTCTCTTGTTGAGGTGGTTCTTCTATCGCAAGTGATAGTGTCGACTTAACAGGTTTCGAACTCTGAATTGAGGCTCGCACCGAAGTTGTTTGGATGTGATCCAAAATCTTTTTTTAAGACCTTGTCCAAGCGGTAGCCCATCCATCATCAGTCTCATAGGGGTCTATCGGCACAATGGGATCCGTCGAGATAACATTAACGGAACCCCCTTTCTGGGGTTCCTTCATGTACTCCTTTGGGATCATTATGTTCCCTTTCTGAAGATTGTAGTTGAGCTAACTTTTGAAGGTAATACAATCTTCTATCTTGTGTCCAAGCATCCGGTGGTAAGGGCAAAAGTTGGGATCACCTTTCTTGTCAACTTCTTCTGGTCTCTTAGGTTCGGCGAGTTGGAAATGCGGAGTCTTCATCGAGCTGCGGAACATTTTCGGCATCGCCTCATTCTTGAACGGATACTCCCCGCTCGAAGCTCCCTCGACGTGCGTTGCGGACGAGGCGGTTGTTCATACTCGTTGAGATGATTGATAGGCCGGGTCGGGGTTGCCTGGTAATTCCGTTGAGGTTCTTCGCGGCCGTTCGACAATATTTGTATCGGTTGCTTGCCTTTATCGACAGTCCGCAACGATCCCGGACTTCTTTTCAAAAGTTTTCACGGGCTTCGTTTGTTCGTTTTGTCGGTGAAACTTAATTGTTTCCCCTCCTCTTGCAAGCTTCCGGCCTTGCTTAACAACTTCTCGAAAGTCTTAATAGTAAATCCCTTGAGGAGAAGTGTTATCGGGCCATGAATGCTCTTAAGTAAAATGCTGACTGCATGCTGTTCTTGTAGTTGTGGCTCACAATTCATACTTAGGTTCCTCCATCGAAGTATGTAGTCCACCAAAGTTTCGTTCGGCTTCTACTTCTCTGCCACTAAATCACCTATAGTGATATGGTGCTGAGCTCCGGCAAATCGCTTGATGAAGAGGTTCTCTAGTTCTGAAAATGTCTTCACCGAACCGTTCGGTAATTCTGCATACCAATCAAAGGCGATCCACGACGAGTCGTCGACAAATTGTCCGAAGAGTAAAGCATCACTTCCGCCGGCATTGCAACAACCGGCATGAAAATGTCCAACATGCTCGCCGAGGGTTTCGGTTCCATCGGAGGTCTTGAACGAGAGGTGGTACAAAGCCTTTCAGACATTGGACAGCGTTAAATTCTTCAGGGTAAGGTCTACCCGTCCGAATGGATGTCCCGCTCTTTGATTGTGCCAAGGCTTCTCGCACCTGTTGTTCCACCATGCTCTTGATATCCTTTTTCGGAATCATGCTTTGTGTTGTATCCTTCTTTAGCTGATCATCCCCGTTGACGGACGTAATCTCATTTCCTCCGTCTACAATGTGAATGACCTCGCAGGGGTGTCTCTCTTTGGCGTTGAAATTGACTCTGGAGAGTGGCTAGGGCTACAGCCATCTCTTCCATCCTTTTTGCCATTTGGGCGATCGTATCATCTTTCTCTTGAAGCTGCCTCCTCGTTACTTCGGGCTCCTCTCTTTCTGAAGCTGCAGAAGCACCTTGTGAAGCTGACGAAGCTTGTGTTTCAACCATGTTAATTTCTGCATACTCATCATCCATGAACTCTGACGAATCAATCTCATCTCCGAATTTCTATTCTCTTTCCCTTGCTAATCGCCGAATATCAGTTCTTAGCTTTTCCATAGCATCTTTTAGTGGTCTTTTCTGTACATCCTTGCAGTTGTCATGTGATAACTGTCGGGTTTCCATCTCATGAGTCCACTTTACTGCAGTAGCACTTTCTTCGGACTCAAGTCTCCTGATGAGACTTTCTTTCTCAGGTTGTTGTTTTAATCTTAATTGTCCGGTAGTGGGACGCCATACCATCCTTCTAGCAGTAGAAGGTCTGGGACCGGATGGTCTGTCAGCCAAATGCTGGAAGGTGGTATCTTCCCTAATTTGTAGTCCTGAAACAACGACAGGATGACTAGCTTTCATTCTTTTATTCAGCTTCTCTGTAGCGATAGCAGGTTCTACTCGCGGCCCAAGACGGGACTTGGCTGGCACCCGCCCTATCCTTCTTAAAATTTCTGATACAGGGCATTTTTCCTTCTTTGCCAACTTTTCTAGCAAGGTTTGCAGTCGAGCAAATGGCGTAATTCTAGCCCTTTTCTTATGGTTATCGTTGTAATATACGAGGTCGAGGCAATGCGGCGACGAATCTTGCGAACATTTTCTTCATCCTCTGCGGCGGAGAGGGGATGGAATCTACTTCCCCCCAAAAGTGGTATGTATTCGGGCGGCGGTGTATACTCGGGCGAGTTACGGGATTTCCTCCAGGAAAGCAACTTCGGCGGCTACGGCTTCTCTAGCAATCCTTCTACTTCGTTCCTTCTGCGAGTCCGTGTCGGCGATGGAATTCTCGAGCTGGACCCGATTTCAAAAACAGAAGGTTTCACAGGAAGATCTGTACCCTCCACGGTAACAGGTTCATCATAGTTCTGAATTTCCTTCCCCTTTAGTCTGGCAGAAGCTGGGGTAGGTGCAGAGACAACTAAACCAGTGGGGGTAGCAACAATAATCCTTCTGCGAACATCAGTACTCCTCTCAGTTGGAATCTTTTGTTGAGGAGGGAATTCATGAGTTGATTTGAGGTTAAACTCAATCAACGGCTTCTCAGTTTCCGGTACTTTGCTTGTGAGTGAAAAGAGAGTGACGTCAGAGATTTTGATGTCGGTGTCCCCGAATCCTTGTCCGAATCGAATGATTCCATTATCAGGCAGTTCGTCCTTAAACACGGCCAGGTCCAGTCCGTTGACGAAGGAGAAGATCAGTTTTGGGGCTTCCATTTCTGCAGGGGAAATTCTAAATGTTAGTCCCCGGATCGTGCTTCTTCTTATCGTATAAATTATGACGAAAAAGAAAGAGTCCGAACACATTTCTGTTTATCTTAGTGTATTTATGGTATTAAAGAAAAATTGTCTTTTCGGAAAGATTTGTTCATTAGGAAGTAGAATTATTTAAAAGAAGGAGAGTTGTAGGAAGAGTAAAAGGAATTGATTAGGAACTGGAAAAGGAAGAGAAAGTCTTGTAGAAACTTCTCGACCCGCAAGACCGCTCCTAAACTAATACCTATTGGGGGTCCACCCACCACAGAAATGAGGTAAAAGGATCTCGGAACCTCTCTGTTTATGGGTGTCTAAACAGGTGGCTCCTAAATCCGAGAGAATGTTGGCTATACTTGTTCGAGGTAGAAATGAACATAGTATTCCAACGGAAAGAAGGGTAGTTTGATCCACTAGGAACCTGGATACACTACCGATTTTTGAAAGCAGAATTATCTGATTAAAATGGAGAGAGGAATATTCCCCAGCGGAGTCGCCAGAAATTGTCGGCATATTTTTTTAGGTTATGTGTTTTTTTTTAAAAAAAGGGGGTCGCCTAACAGAAATTGTCGGTGAACTTTTAATTTAAATAAATAATTTGAAAAGTAGTATTTGATTTTGAAAATAATTTTAAGTTTGAAAGTTTTAAGATATGAAATCAAACTGATCTCACATCCCGAATAGTTTACATAAACGAGAATCGCACCACAAACAGTGTATCTATCCCGAAGAATAGACACACTTCTTGACGATGGGACTCGATTAAATAAACTAGAAGATTTGTGACATCCGTTTGGTCTGCGAACCAATTTTATTAGCCAACAAATTCCCCTGCTTAATATGAAAGCATTAAACAGGGTTTATATTACCTGGGTTCTTAAAATTCCCTATAAGGGTAAGCCCCTATAGTTAATTACATCTTAAGTGACGGGAATCACCTAAGAAAACTCTCGATAATAATCAGTAATTATGTTCTCAAGAATTTCAAAGTTTAAGTTTTCAAAGGATTGAATTTTGGAATTTCAATAGGGAATGGATCAAGTTTGGAACATTTTGTTTTGGGAATTCAAAGGAAGAAAGGTAGGAGAAATCACAGATTCGAAGCGAACTTTGGTAATTTCCCAACTATCCTATTGTTTGGCTTGAATTTAGGAGAGTCCTAATGTTTATTTAATGTTTTGATCTTGCCAATTTTAATTAATTAGGACTTATATTCGTATGACATGATCATACAAATAGCCTGGAAAATATAAGGATTTATGTCATATTAGATGACTACCTCGAAATCCTAAGACCGGTTAGGGCTTAATTTACATGAAATGATCATGCAAATGCCTAACGAAGAGTTGAGGATTTACGTTGCACTAGGTAAATTACCTCGAAATCCTATGGCTTTTTTGTTTAATTCTATGAATGTTTAGCTGATGTAGAGTTGTTTCTCGACGAAGATGGTCGTCTTGCCCACCATGCTCCGAGCTCCTTGTTGTTGCGAGAGGTTTAGTTATAGAAGTCATAAATCAGGAGATGAGAAAAGTGTTTTGTTTTAGAGAAAATCTTAACTTCCAAGTGTTTTTTATATTTTATTTAAAACAAATCTTAAAGTTGATTATAACAACACCGGTTAAGATCCCACGGTTCCATCCTTCCGGCATCGTTATTTTTATCAGATTCACTTTGTCCAGATGAATTTGCTAAACTCAACTAAATCAGTTCCACACTTTCATTTAGACCGTGGGAAATCCCGTTAGCAACACGTAGGTTACATCATCCGAGGTATTCTCGATCATCCAACAGGACGTTTTAATTTAGTTATAATTGTAGTTTTGTGTTCTGTTTGTAATTAAATCTTGAGTTCTTTTATATTTTGAAATGTTGTGGCGGTGAATTTTATCTTGCAATGACTTTTAATTTAGTTTAGGTTTCAGTTTTAGGGGCTATCCTAAAGGTGTGGGTTTTCATGCAACAGTTGTTTATCATGCAAGAAAAATAAAGTGCATTTGCAATAAAGTAAATTGCAAGAAAGTAAATTGCAATAAAATAAAAGCGTACTGGAGGGTCTTCCCGTCATCCTGTGCTACACTTAAAACATAATTTGAATATTTAAGCAAGTTCCTAGGTAAAGCTAAGGGAAGGGTTATGGTTTTCTACCAAGTTCCTAATCCTATAGCTAGTCATTTCCTATGACGTCTAGGTTCTTGTGTTTTGGTTTGAGGACGATTTTCTTCATCGAAGAACAATTAAATTCAATTGTTCTTATAAACATCCTATCATATTGAGGAAGTGCTTAAGACGAGTCTTAAACATATTTTCAATACTGCTAGGATTGTTTTAAGTCCAAATGGATCTAATCAATCGAAGTGAAGTAATCGTCCGAGGTTTAGTTAAGTTTTGTTGTTATCTTACTCAGTGAACTAGGACATCTGAATATCCTATGAGGGAAGTAACATTTCTTTTAACGTTCTGTTTAGGAGTTATGACAACAAAAGCTTTCGAGGGCAAATTGATGTTCAAATGGTTTGTGATTTAATTTAATTTTAGTTAACGGGTTTAAATTTGGAATAGTGTTCAAGTTGCTTTATATTTATTTTTGAATTTCTTTATGTCTTAGGTGATGTCATTTTTAGTTTAAGTTAACTTTAATTTAATTTAATCTGGTTTAGTTTTAATTTTAATTTAATTTAATTTGATTTTAATTTTAACTTGATCTTGTTATTTAATTTAATTTAATTCAATTTAACATGATTTGATATGATTTAATTTAATTTAATTTAATTTGATTTAATTTAATTTTAATTTGTTTTAATTTAATTTTATTTAATTCAATTTAATTTAAATTTTAATTTGATTTTATTTTTAATTTTAATTTAATTGAAATTTTAAAAGGGTTTAATTTAAATAATTTAACTTTAATTTAATTTAATGATTAAGTCTTTTAGCATTTTAAATCTTAAATTTGGATTATCATTTTAATTAGGAATTAAATATTATTGAGATGATTAATTTAGGGATTCTTAAATTAAAGAACAAATCTCTTCCTAATAATATCCCTATTTTATTAATTCCAATTTTATTATTCTTCCAAATTTAATTAATTATTTAATTAAGGTTTATTTCAATTATTTTTAAATTGTTCGGTAGGTTTCTACTCTTTAATTATTTAAATTTCAATCATCCAAATCATATTAGGATCAGATATTTTACTCTTTAATTTTATTAAGCCTAAAGTTTTAATTAAAGGTTAAAATTTTAATTACCATTTTGTCCTTCAAGCTTAATAATTCCATAACTCACTAAATTGAGCTTAAATGAATTTGAAATTTTTATGTGACTTCACTCATATGTCAATAAAGCCATGAGAGGAGAAAATATGATTTTTCTGCATTTAATTTATTTATGTAATTATTTTTGGTGGAAAACAGGGATTTTCCAAGGAAAATTTAATAATATGACCAAGGGAAAGTTTCTATCCTTAAGAAAATTATGGGACATTCCTAATGACTAGAGGACCACTTGGTCCAATTTTGGTAATTTTTTGAATTATATTATTTTTATTATAATTATTTTAAGTTTTGGAGTATTAATTAATTTTAAAAAAATAAAGGTTGAAAAATGAATTTTATATTTTTCAAAAATCTCTCGATATCAAGGAAATCGGAGAATCAATTTCTACAATTTTCTGATTTTTTTTTGATTTATTAGAATTATTTTAGTGGAAATGCTAAAAAATACATTTTTTTAATTTTAAAATTACCTTAGGGCTTTAAAATTTAATATCTCATTATAGAGAATTAAAAAAAAATATGGGGTTTATTCCTAAGTGATTAAAATTCAAAATATAACATTTTGGTGAATTTTATTATTTTTATGATTTTTATTATTTTTTAATTATTAAAATATTAAAATAATACCAAAAAATCAACTTTTTTAGAAAATTGTAATTTTATTTTTCTTAAATTCCCCTGATATTAGAGAGGCTCCAAAACCAATTTAGTGAATTTTTAAAAAGTATTTTGAAAGTTATGAATTTTTAAATTTTAAATTGGTTAAATGGCTTAATCAACCCATTTAGTAGGGCTAACCAAGTCCAATTGACTTCAAATTTTTATGGTGGGTTCCTCTGATCCAAAAGGTCAGTGGAGAATTGATTTCAAGTCAATTTGATGTATGCATATCTCTATTTAATTAAGGACCTATTTTGGGTGTTTAGGCCAATTAGGGCTATTCCAAGTGAATTAATTCAAAACCTATTTTTCCTAGGGTCCTCCGGTCATAAGAAACATCACCAAATTTTTCTAGAATTTATTTCACAACATGCTAATTATTGGAATTAAAATACTCAAAATAGCAACATGAATTTAAAAATCAATAATTCTCATAGGGATGGCCTCTGACTTTGGAAAATTCAGGGAATGTTCTCAAATTCAGAGGCTTCAAAAGCCCTATGGTCTCATGCCATGGTGAATTTCCTATATGCATGGAGAATTAAAACAATGCAGACAGTAAATAAATTAATAAAAATAAAATACTTGATGAAATTAAATGATTTCTTTTCCACATTATTCTCCTCTGTTCACTGAGCAAGAGAGTATTTCTATTTTATTTTTCTGATTTTTCTACACAAAGTTATACATTTTTGAATTTTAGAGAATTAAATAAATCAAAAATAACCCTAATTTCCTACTTATCCACGCGGCGCCATGCCATCCTCGGCAGCTCCGAACGCACACGCGTCGTCTTCCGATTCGGCGCCGCCATCCAACTCAGCGCTCCAGGGGCCCACTGTATCATTCCGTCTCCACATCCGGCGCGATCCTGGCCGTCCGTCCGCGCGTGTATGGAATGAACGACATCCGTTCATCGTCCCCAAGCGTTCTCACCCGAGAGCCGTCCACACTAAAACCCTAAGAACTCACTCATTTCTCAACGGATTTTCGTGTTCTTGTGCTCTATGGATTCGTCTTGAAGAGACGAATACATCTATACGGTGATCATGCATTGAAATTAAGGCATTTGAAATGGAGAATCTCCAGAAGCTCGGGATAAAGAGTTAGCTCTTACCTTTGCTCAGAGAAGTGTGGCTTCAATCTGAGGGTTGTGTCACCTTCGATTGGGTCCAAGCAAGCTCCAGATGAAGTCTCCTGGTCTGGTGAATTTCCTAGGTATGATTTCGACCAAGCCCGATCACAAAGCATGGAGTCTGGAACAGATGAGTGGCCTGGAGAGGGGGCTTTTGCTGGTGGACTTCTTCCCTTGGTCTGGTGAAGGTGTAGGACCGATCAATTTTAGGATTGATCCACTGTGGAGAAGTGTCCCGGTTTTGGGTGGAATTTTGGGCGAGAAATTGGGCTCGTTGGTGGGGATTATGGCAAATTGTCATCTGGGGATCAACTACTCTAAGTATGGAGAGTGTTCGGAGCAATTTTGGCGGTGGTTTCGGTAAGGTCCGGTTCGAGCACCTCTCATGGCCGAGAGGAGGTGAGGTTTAAATAGGAGAGGGTGGAGGGCCTCCCGGGGGGTTTAAGGCTTGGGATCGAGCTGCTTAGGTCAAGGGAAGAACGAGCCATGATGGCCATTGGGCATGGGGCGGCTCGGCAAGTGGGAATTCCAAACTTTGGCTCACATGGGTTCTCTCGGCACAGTGGTTTCCGGAGGCTGTGGTGGTCGGCCGGCCGAGTCGGGTCACCCTCAAGGTCGGGGAGGTCAGGGCTGTGGCTTAGTGCAGTCAATTAGCCATGGACATGTGTAAAGGAGTTGAATTGAAATGGAATGGGGGGAAGGCTATTTTGGGTTCAAATGAGTCAACCCACCATTTTGGGTTTGGTGCACCCTTCCGTGGCTGATTTGGGCTGAGGGAGGATCGAGTGAATCGGCTAGAAAAGGGTAGAGAAGTCACCATCCATGAATATTTTGATTAATCATGGATTAAGGTGAAGCATTAAAAGGGTTAAAACCTTTTTAAGGGGGCTTAAAAGAGGCTCCTCCTTTTGCCATTAATGGCTTGATCACATGTCAAACCTTCCATGGCTTCATGTGGCTTGTCCATGGCTTGTCTTTGGCTTGGGGAAAAGCTTGGTCAATTTCATGAAAATGGAATTTGGAAATTTTGGTAATTTAGGGGTGATTTGATGGGATTTGGCATATGGCTTGATTTGGAACCATTTGATGATTGATTTGAACTTAGGGAATGGCTTTGATTAAATGGATGGCAAATGGAAATGTCATGTGGGCTTTAGGGTAGATTTTGGGCTCTTTGAAATGGTTTTAGATGGGCTTTTAAAGCGATTTAGGGAGGTGGTTTTTTTTTTTATTTTAGGATGAGAATTTTGCAAAGGATTGGATCCAATGAGTGTTGAATTTAGTTTGGGAATGTTTCATGAATGATTTGGAATAAATTTGAAGTATTTGGGCTAGGTTTGGATTGGATTTGGACCTCTTTGGTGAATGGGCCAATATAGGTCAAATTGGGCTAACTTGGGCCAATGTTGTGGCTAGGGTTGAAATTGATGTAAAATAAATGTTGGGAAATGTTTATGGTAGTGTTTCAAAGAGGTTTTGGCTTTGGTTGGGTTTTGATTTTGGGGTTTGGGCTTATTTGGGTTAGGTTTGGGTTTAGGTCAAAATTGGGCCTTTTATTTTTGGATTGAATTTGCGTGGGGTTTAGGTCTAAATTTTGGGTAAATCATGTTAGTGTTTTGTTTGTGGGGATGTTAAGGAAGGTTTAGAAAAGGTTTGGGGTTAATTGGAGTTGAATTGGGTTAGTTTGGATTAGGTTTGGGTCATGGGCCCAAATTGGGCTTTAAGGCCAAAAGTGAAATTGGATTCAAATGTCAATCAATTTGGACTTGGATCTGGTCTAGATTGGTGTTGGGAATATTGAATTAAAGTTTAGAATTGAATAGGACCAGAATTTGGGTCAATTGGATAGGGTCGGTTTGACATTGGGTTCACTTTGGGTTAAAATGGGTCAAATTGGGGTTTTTTATAAAAGTGGGGTAAATTGACAAAATTGGCCCATGGTGTAGTTGAACAAAAAGAAATTGGGAATATTTGGGATTTTTTGGAATTTTCTGGTAATTTTCTGAATTTTTGGATTTTTGGGTCAAGGGGGGTATTTTGGGTATTTGGAGGGTATTGGGAGGTATTTTTGGAAATTTTGGTATTTTTGGCTATGGATGATCAACTTGATTGGTGAGGAAATTTTCAAGGTTAATTTTGGGGAATTTTGGATGATTTGGAAATTTTGAAAAGTTTGGGTGATTTCAAGGGCTTTGGGTAGGCTAGGCGGGTCCGGGGTCCCGGGGGTAAAAAATTGAAAATTTGGAAAATTGAAAATTTGGAAAATTGAAAATTTGGAAAATTGAAAATTTGGAAAATTGAAAATTTGGAAAATTGAAAATTTGGAAAATTGAAGATTAGGTGGTTGTAAGTGGAATGAAATCATTTTGGTTGAGCCATGATGCCATATCAAGCCCACATGAGCCATGAAGGTACTCATTTGAGGCATCCACTATGTTGTTCCTAACCCTCTTAGACAAGGGCTTAGGGGTTAAGGACCATGCATGTGAATCACCTACATGAGTCAGGAGGTCAAGTTGGGTATGGGTGTGGTTTTAGGAGGTGTGTGAAAGTGTAGTGTATAAGTGTAGTGTGTGTGTAAGTCAGCCCTTCACCAGACCAGGCCACCCAGGGCACTCCTAAGGCCAAAGAGTTCTATAGGAACTCATCCTTTAAACTTCCACATTTGATTTCAACCCTCTAGGTGATTAGGGGTCTATAGTCAAGTTTGTGGAGTTTGCAGGGAGTTAAGAAGTGGTTTGAATTTCTAAGTGGTGGGTCCCAATTCTAACCTCTAGGATAGTCAAAGGAAAAGCCTAAGGCTAGATCCTAAGTACTAAAGAGAAGAAGAGAAGACCTCATCAAAAATGAGGTCAACAATGATAAGCAGTAGAGATTCTATGAATAATATATTTTTTCTTAATTAATCACTTAATTTTGTTATTCCTAAAATGGGATCCACCTTTAGTTATGATCACTCTCGGCATTCCATATCTTGTAAATATATTTTTATTTAAAAATTTTGAAACATTCCGAGCATCACATCTAGGTAAAGTAACAGCTTCAATCCATTTTGAGACATAATCAACAACAACCAATATATATAAATTTCCAAATGAAGGAGTAAATTGCCCCATAAAATCTAATCCCCATACATCAAAAATTTCAACTTCCAAATTATAATTTAGAGGCATTTCATTTCTTCTAGAGATATTACTTACTCTCTGACATCAATCACATGATTTAATATGTCTATAAACATCTCTAAAAAAAGCAGGCCAATAAAATCCAAATTCTAAAATCTTAAAAGTAGTTTTAACAACACCAACATGACCTCCAAATTCAAAATCATGAAAATGTTGAATAATGAAATTTGTTTCTTCTTGTGGCACACATTTCCTAATAATCAGATCCTTACACTATTTATATAGATAGGGCTTATCCCAAATATAGAATTTTGCATCATATTTGAACTTCTTTTTTTGTTGCCTCGTTAAATCAGGTGGTACAATATCACTTACAATATAATTTACAATATCAACATACCAATGCAAATTCCTTCCCATAATAGTATAGAGTTGCTCATCAGGGAAAATTTCATTAATTTCTTTTTCAAATTCAAATTATTTATCATAGTCTATTCTTGACAGATGATCAGCTATTTGATTGTTAGCTCCCTTTCTATCAACTACCATAAAATCAAATTCTTGCTGAAGAAGTATCCATCTAATGAGTCTAGGTTTCACATCCTTGTTTTGCATAAAATATTTGATAGTCGAATGGTCTGTATGCACAATACTTTTAGTTCCAATTAAATAAGGTCTAAATTTTTCAAAAGCAAATACTATAGCTAATAACTTTTTTTCAGTTGTGGAATAATTAATTTGAGCCTCATTAAGAGTTTTACTAGCATAGTAGATGACTTTGAAAACTTTATCATGCCTTTGCCCCATTGCTACTCCGATCGTATAATCACTAGCATCATACATAAATTAAAATGGTTTCTCCCAATCAGATGAAACAATTATAGGTGCCGTGATTAATTTTTCTATTAATAATTTGAAAGCTCTCAAGAATTCATCATTAAAATCAAACTTTCTATCATTTTCTAAAAGTCGGCACAAAGCTTTAATAATTTTAGAAAAATCTTTAATATATCGCCTTTAAAATCCAGCTAGTCCTAAGAAACTCCTTACCTCTCCCACAGTAGTGGGTGACGACAATCTCTCAATCACTATGATTTTAGCAGGGTCGACCTCCATACCATGTTCAGAAACTTTATGCCCAAGCACAAATCCTCTTGCAACCATAAATTAACATTTCTCCCAATTCAAAACTAGATTTGTTTTCTCACAGAGCTCCAAAACGTTTTCTAAGTTTTCTAGGCAAACTTCAAATGATGTCCCAAATACAGAGAAATCATCTATTAAAACTTCTATCCATTATCTATCACACTACTGAAGATAGACATCATACATCTCTGAAATATTGCAGGTGCATTACACAGTCCAAAAGGAATTCTTAGAAAAGAAAAGGTTCCATAAGGGCTAGTAAATGTTGACTTTTATTAATCCTCAGGAGCAATAGCTATTTGATGGTAACCAGTATATCCATCCAGAAAACAATAGTACTTGTGTCTAGCAAGTCTATCTAGCATTTGATCGAGAAAAGGAAGAGGAAAGTGATCTTTTTTTGTGGTGGCATTTAATTTCCTATAGTCAATACAAATTTGCCATCCATTAATTTGTCTTGTGGGTAGAATTTAAGAAATATTTTTATACTTGATTGAATTTTAATTACTGCTTACTTTACTTTATTACTGATTACTGCTTACTTGCTTATAGTAAAAATTGTTAGTAAATTAAATTTGGAATATATATATATATATATATATATATATATATATATATATATATTACTTTTAATTTAAGAAATTCTAAAATATTTCATAAATTTCTTACTTTTTAATATCACTATCCCCGTGGGATCGATTACCAGGACTCCACTAGAGCCCTGTATTACTTGAATGATACGTATACTTGCGTTTAAAATTGTGACTTTTACAATAATTATAAAATTTAACTATAAATTCATAAGAAAAAGTAATCCTCGCACATCAAGTTTTTGAAGGCATTTGCCAGGAATTAAATATTCTAAAATGTGGTATCAAATTCTTGTAATTAAAAGCATAAATAAAGTCGCTTCGCATTAAATTTTTGGCGCTGTTGCCGGGGATAGGATAGAAAAGAATGAAAACTAAAAAGAAATTTAATTTTAAAATAATAATAATAAAAAAAAATTATAAATATCATAATAAAAACAAAACAAAACTAAAATATTTTAAATTTTATGTGTAGTTCTGGATTTGAAGGATTACTACCTTTTGATTCTTAATTAGAAAGAACAATTAAAAGAATTAAAAAAAGAAAAAAAAATTTAAAAACATCAAGAAATAGCTAACTTACATAACAATAATCAAAATCCAATTGAAATTAATGAACAAAATATTTATAAACCATTAAGGAAATATGCAAACCCTACAGCTGATGAACTTCATGTTAGTATTCAAATTGCAGCTGTAGATCCTAATTCTTTTGAGCTTAAACCTTCTATTATTCAAATGGTTCAAAATAATCAATTTGGAGGAACACCTAATGAGGATCCAAATTTACATCTTTGCTAGTTTTTTAGAACTTTGTGCTACCTTTAAATATAAAAATGTTTCTGATGATGCTATTAGGCTTAAACTCTTTCCTTTTTCCTTAAAAGATAAAGCAAAGATGTAGCTTAATTCATTAGAAACTTGTTCTATTAAAACATGGTCAGATATAGCACAAAAATTCCTTGCTAAATATTTTCCTCCTTCTAAAACTGCTAAATTGAGAAATGATCTTACTTCATTTACGCAATTTGATGGAGAAAGAATTTATGAAGCTTGAAAAAGATTTAAAGAATTATTAAGAAAATGTCCTCATCACGCTTTATCAGATTGGTTAATTATTCAAACATTTTATAATGGACTTATTGGATAACATAGATCTATTATTGATGCTGCTGCTGGTGGTTCTTTAATGGCTAAGACATTTGAAGAAGACTACACTTTAATTGAAGAAATGACTAATAATAATTTTCAATGGCCGTCTAAAAGGGTTAATCCTAAAAGAGTGGCCAGTATTCAAGATAATGAAGCCTTCTCTATATTAGCTTCACAAGTGGATGTGATATCTAAGAAATTAGATATTTTTTTTATTAATATATCGCATGTAAGTAATGATAATTCTGCAAATTCTAATGATTCTCAAACAATGGAAACTTTACAAGCTATTAATAGTAAAACTAATAACCCTTATTCTAATTATTATAATGCTGGTTGGAAAAATCATCCTAATTTTAATTAGAGTAATGGAAATCAACAATGGAATAATAATCAAGTTAATCTAAATTGGAACAATCAAGGAAATTCAAACTATAGACCAACTTATCCTCCTGGTTATCCCAATCAGCAGAAAAAGTTATCTGTGGAAGAATTGATCTTGCAACTAAGCAATCAGCTACAAAGTAAAAGCACTGCTATTCGTAATATTGAGAATCAGATGGGTCAAATCACTAATTTCATTAATTATAGACCTCAAGGAGCATTGCTTAGCAATGTCAAAATTAATCCTAAATAATATGGAAAAGAACATGAACAAGCAAAAGCTGTATAACTCAGAATTGGAAAGGAATTAAAAGAGAAAACACAGAATGAGATTGAAAAAGAGAAAAAAGTTATAGAGATTGAAAAATGTAAAGATACCCTTTCTCCAAATAAAGATTAGATTGTAATACCTATTGAATTGGAATTTGAAAGACCACCACCACCTTTTCCTCAAAGACTAAAACAACAGAAGCTTGACCAACAATTTTTTGTGTTCTTTGAAATTTTTAGGAAACATATCATCAACATCCTTTTGCTGATGCTTTGGAGAAAATGCCAAGCTATGCAAAATTTATGAACGATATTTTAAGCAAGAAGAGAAAATTTGAAGCTTATGAAATTGTTGCTTTAAGTGAAGAATGTAGTGCAATAATTCAGAAGAAATTACCTCAGAAACATAACGATCCTGGAAGTTTCACTATACCATGTGCTATTGGAGAAAAATTTTGTGGAAAAGCCTTGTGTGATTTAGGAGCTAGTATTAATCTCATGCCATTTTCAATCTTTCAAAGGTTAGATTTAAGAGAGATTTCTTCTACCACTGTAACTCTTCAGTTAGCTGATCGATCGATCACTTATCCTAAAGGAGTTATAAAGGATGTTCTTGTCAAGCTAGATAAATTTATATTCCCTGTGGATTTCATTGTTCTAGATATGGAAGAAGATAAAGAAGTACCTATTATTTTAGGGAGAACTTTTCTAGCTATCAGACGAGCTATGATTGATGTGCAAAAAGGAGAATTAACAATGAGATTTAATGATCAAGATATAACATTTAATGTTCTAAAAATAATGAGGTATCCTGATAAAGAAGAATGCTATCAGATAGATATTTTTTATTATATAATTGAGAAGCATTATCAAAAAAAATGTAAGGTGATTTCTGATAAAGATAATGAATCTATGTTATATAATGTGATTTCCTACATTCACTCCTCCCTCTTTTGGTATACAATGGATTGGACTCACCCAAGCACTGTCCGAAATAGGATAAATAATTCTAGCATTCAACCATTTTAAAAACTCTTTCTTAACTACATCTTTCATTATAGGATTTAATCTCCATTGCGGATTAACTCTCAGTTTATGTTCTTCATATAATAAAATTATGTGCATACAAATCAAAGGACTAACTGATCTGCCTTAAAAATACCCATTTTTATGCCTTATTTATGATTCAATTCTTAAGGATATTACGCTTTAATGAAAGGTATTTTCATGTTTTTGGATGTAGATGATTAAAAAAGAGTCCAAGAAAGAAAAAGAAGGAAAAAGAATAAAAAAGGAGAAAAATGGAGGTTATGGAGTAAAATATTAGAATTATTGGCCTGGCGCCTAGGCACCAGAATTCGGCGCCTAAGTGCCAGCTCGATACAGACGTTGTTAAGATTTTTTGATGACTTTGGGTAGTTATTTTAACGGAGTTAAGTAGTTATTGGAGCTTCTAGAAGATTGAAAGTTACTCCTAATATATAGGACATGTGATACAATGCATTTGGACATAAGGAAACGGTTTAAATCGCAAAGAGGTGTGATCCAAAGTGAAGAAGAGCGAAGACCTGGCCACGGAGTCCGGCGCCTAGGCTCCAAATCCCGACTCTTAGGTGTGACAGTTACCTTCTAGAAAATGCATTGAATTTGGACGAAATTTGAAGATGTGCCTTAAGAAACCCCTGATCAAATTCAGAGCTCTATAAATAGGAGCCCATTCTTTAAAAAAAATCGCACTCCCACTCCCCTTAGGCACCCTACCCCCCTTAGGCACTCCATAATACGTAAGCACCTTCTCTCCTCCTCTATATTTATTTAGTCACTTCCACACTTAGGGTGCCACTTTATTTTGTATCTAGTGAGTTTATTTTGAGTATTTATTGAGTGTTGTTGCTGTTGGAGTCTTTTATCATTGCTTTGGGGTCAGTAGAAGTCAGTGGATCACTTGAAGGAACACTTCAGATAAGTATTTGTGCCTTAGTTCAAAGTTTTGTAAATATGTTTAGTTGTGTGATTTCAATGTCTTATGAGTAGTTAGTTATATTTCTCCTTTCAACTATGAACATATAATAAATTAATTAAATTTTATAGGAGAATTATATTTAAAATATTTAAATTACTGTGATGATATTAATACGTGATCTTAGTTTACTTTTTAAATTGGCCATTTAAATTGTTAAAACATGTTGAAGAATTTTGAGACCTATCCGGAGATATATTCTTAACTAGTGGATATCACATGAATCCTTGTGTAGTCGAAGGCTTTATAAGGGTTATTCAAGGTGAAGTGGAAATAAATAGGAAGATATTATTTATTGGGCGTAAAATTAATTAGTTTTTAGAGTGACAGACTAAATTCTAATAAATTGGTTTATAGAAAGGGAACGGGTCACTGGTAGGGCCGACCATAGCCACCCTTGGACATCTAGTAGTGTGAGCCTAGATTAACTCATTCTACTAATAAAACATCCTGAACCGATTTATAGATTAGTCAATGTTCTTTGCACCTGGACCAAAGGGTAAAGAATAAGAATGCTTCTATTTGGCACAATACCATAATCTAAATTCCCCACAAAAGATAATTATTCTAGAAATCTTGGATTAGTTGAAAAGGATAAAGTCATTTTTATACTTGATTGAATTTTAATTACTGCTTACTTTACTTTATTACGATTACTTGCTTACTTGCTTATATTAAAAATTGTTAGTAAATTAAATTTGGAATATTTATATATATATATATATATTTATATATATATATATATATATATATATATATTACTTTCAATTTAAGAAATTCCAAAATATTTCTTAAATTTCTTACCTTTCATATCACTATCCCCGTGGGATCGATTACCAGGACTGCATTAGAGTCCTGTATTAGTTGAACGATATGTATACTTGCGTTTAAAATTGTGACTTTTACAATAATTACAAAATTTAACTAAAAATTCATAAGAAAAAGTAATCCTCGCACATCAAGTTTTCAAAGCCATTTGTCAGGAATTAAATATTCTAAAATGTGGTATGAAATTCTTGTAATTAAAAGCATATATAAAGTCGCATCGCATCAAGTTTTTGGCGCTGTTGCCTGGGATAGGATAGAAAAGAATGAAAACTAAAAAGAAATTTAATTTAAAAAAAAAATAATAATAAAATTATAAATAATATAACAAAAACAAAACTAAACTAAAATATTTTAAATTTTATGTGTAGTTCTGGATCTGAAGAATTACTACATTTTGATTCTGAATTAGAAAGAACAATTAAAAGAATTAAAAAAAGAAAACAAATTTCAAAACATCAAGAAATAGCTAACTTACATAATAATAATCAAAATCCAATCGAAACTAATGAACAAAATATTTATAAACCATTAAGGAAATATGCAAACCCTATAGCTGATGAACTTCATGTTAGTATTCAAATTGCACCTATAGATCCTAATTCTTTTGAGCTTAAACGTTCTATTACTCAAATGGTTCAAAATAATCAATTTGGAGGAACACCTAATGAGGATCCAAATTTATATCTTGCTAGTTTTTTAGAACTTTATGCTTCCTTTATATATAATAATGTTTCTGATGATGTTATTAGGCTTAAACTCTTTCCTTTTTCCTTAAAAGATAAAGCAAAGATGTGGCTTAATTCATTAGAAACTTGTTCTATTAAAACATGGTCGGATATAGCACAAAAATTCCTTGCTAAATATTTTCCTCCTTCTAAAACTGCTAAATTGAGAAATGATATTACTTCAATTACGCAATTTGATGGAGAAACAATTTATGAAGCTTGAAAAAGATTTAAAGAATTATTAAGAAAATGTCCTCATCATGCTTTATCAGATTGGCTAATTATTCAAACATTTTATAATGGACTTATTGGATAGCTTAGATCTATTATTGATGCTGTTGCTGGTGTTTCTTTAATGGCTAAGACATTTGAAGAAGACTACACTTTAATTGAAGAAATGAAGAATAATAATTTTCAATAGCCTTCTAAAATGGTTAATGCTAAAAGAGTGGCCAGTATTCAAGATAATGAAGTCTTCTCTATATTAGCTTCACAAGTGGCTGCGATATCTAAGAAATTAGATAATTTTTCTATTAATATATCGCATGTAAGTAATGATAATTCTGCAAATTCTGATGATTCTCAAACAATGGAAACTTTGCAAGCTATTACTAGTAAAACTAATAACCCTTATTCTAATTATTATAATGCTGGTTGGAAAAATCATCCTAATTTTAATTAGAGTAATGGACATCAACAATGTAATAATAATCAAGTTAATCTAAATTGGAACAATCAAGGAAATTCAAACTATAGACCAACTTATCCTCCTGGTTATACCAATCAGCAAAAAAAGTTGTCTGTCGAAGAATTGATCTTGCAACTAAGCAATCAGCTACAAAGTCAAAACACTGTTATTCGTAATATTGAGAATCAGATGGGTCAAATCACTAATTTCATTAATTAAGACATCAAGGAACACTGCCTAGCAATGTCGAAATTAATCCTAAAGAATATGGAAAAGAACATGAACAAGAAAAAGCTGTATAACTCAGAAGTGGAAAGGAATTAAAAGAGAAAACACAGAATGAGATTGAAAAAGAGAAAAAAGTTATAGAGATTGAAAAACCTAAAGATACCCTTTCTCCAAATAAAGATCAGATTGTAATACCTATTGAAGTGGAATTTGAAAGACCACCACCACCTTTTCCTCAAAGACTAAAACAGCAGAAGCTTGACCAACAATTTTTTGTGTTCTTTGAAATTTTTAAGAAACATACTATCAACATTCTTTTGCTGATGCTTTGGAGCAAATGCCAAGCTATGCAAAATTTATGAAAGATATTTTAAGCAAGAAGATAAAATTTGATGCTTATGAAACTGTTGCATTAAGTGAAGAATATAGTGCAATAATTCAGAAGAAATTACCTCAAAAACTTAAAGATCCTGGAAGTTTCACTATACCATGTGCTATTGGAGAAACATTTTTTGGAAAAGCCTTATGTGATTTAGGAGCTAGTATTAATCTCATGCCATTTTCAATCTTTCAAATGTTAGATTTAGGAGAGATTTCCTCTACCACTGTAACTCTTCAGTTAGCTGATCGATCGATCACTTATCCTAAAGGAGTTATAGAGGATGTTCTTGTTAAGGTAGATAAATTTATCTTCCCTATGGATTTCATTATGGAAGAAGATAAAGAAGTACCTATTATTTTAGGGAGACCTTTTCTAGCTATCAGACGAGCTATGATTGATGTGCAAAAAGGAGAATTAACAATGAGAGTTAATGATCAAGATATAACATTTAATGTTCTGAAATCAATGAGGTATTCTGGTAAAGAAAAATGCTATCGGATGGATATTTTTTATTATATAATTGAGAAGCATTATCAGAAAAAATGTAAGGTGATTTCTGATAAAGATAAAGAATCTATGTTATATAATGTGTCATTAAATGAAGAAAATTTAGCTGAAGAAACTCATTATATTCATGAAAATTGGGAAATTTTAGACACAACTAAAAATGATATACTTTTACCCTCAATTGAAAAAGCCCCTGAATTAGAATTAAAAATGTTACCTGCACATTTAAAGTATGCATTTCTTGGAAATTCATTAAATTTACCTTTAATTATGTCTACAGAATTAAGCAAAGATCAAGAAGAAAAGTTAATAGGAGTTCTGAAGAATTATAAGAAAGCTTTTGGCTAGACTATTGTAGATATAAAAGGAATAAACCATTCAATCTGTATGCATAGGATTTTAACGGAAGAAATTTGTAAACCCACTATTGAACCTAAAAGAAGATTAAACCCAATTATGAAAGAGGTTGTTAATAAAGAGATTTTGAAGTAGTTAGATGCTGGAATTATTTATCTTATTTCGCATAGCCAATGGGTGAGTCCTATTCATTATGTTCCGAAGAAAGGAGGAGTAACTGTCATTGTTAATGAAAAAAATGAATTAATCCATACAGGACAAGTTTTTGGATGGCATATTTGCATTGACTATCGAAAATTAAACAACGCCACTAGAAATGATCATTTTCCTTTACCTTTCTTAGATCAAATGCTGGATAAACTAGCTGGAAACTCATATTTCTGTTTTCTGGATGGATATTCTAGTTATCATTAATTACTCGTTGCTCCTACAGATCAAGAAAAGACAAAATTTACAAGTCCTTATGGAAAATTTGCCTTTAGAAGAATGCCTTTCGGTTTAAGTAATGCACCTATAACTTTTAAAAGATGTATGATGTCAATATTCTGTGATTTGATTGATAAAGGAATTAAAGTATTTATGGACGATTTTTTAGTTTTTGGAACTTCTTTTGAATCTTGCTTGGAAAATATAACGAAAGTTTTGAAGAGATGTGAAGAAACAAATTTAGTTCTAAACTGGAAAAAATTTCAATTTATGGTTACAGACGGAATTGTAATTTGGACATAAAGTTTCACAAATAGGCATGGAAGTTGATCAGGAAAAAGTAAAAATTATTGCTAAAATTCAACCACCTACTACTGTTACTGATGTACGAAGTTTTCAGAATCATGTTGGATTTTATATGAGATATATAAAGGATTTTTCTAAAATTGCTAAACCTCTTTGCCATTTATTGGAAAAAGAAGCTAAATTTGAATTTAATGAAGATTTTCTGAATGCGTTCAATATTTTAAAAGAAAAATTAATCACTGCACCTATCATTATTACACCTGATTGGAATAAACCTTTTGAAATAATGTGTGATGCAAGTGATTGTGCAATCGGAGCTGTATTAGGACAAAAATATGAGAAAATTTTCAAAGTTATACACTATGCTAGCAAAACTCTTAATGACACTCAAATAAATTACACTACTACTGAAAAAGAGCTTTTAACAATAGTATATGCCTTTGCTAAATTTAGACCATATCTTCTTGGAATAAAATGAATCATACATACTGATCATTCAGCTATTAGGTATTTAATGTCTAAAAAAGATGCTAAACCAAGATTGATCAGATGGGTTTTACTTTTACAAGAATTTGATTTTGAAATTCTGAACAGAAAAGGAACTGACAACCAAATTGCTGATCATTTATCAATAATCAAAAATAATAATGAGAAGATTTATGAAGAAAATATATATGAGAAATTCCCTAATGAACAATTATATGTCATTCAAGGATTACAAATGCCTTGGTATGCATATATAGTTAACTATTTGGTTAGCAATATTTTACCTTATGGAATGAATAGCAAATACATTAAGAAATTCAAGAATGATTGTAAATCATATATTTGTGAAGATCCTCATTTATTTAAAATAGGATAAGATTCTGTGATTCGAAGATGTGTACCATATGAAGAAACTTTTGCAATTATTTAAAAATGTCACGATTCTGAATTTGGAGGACACTTTGGAGTAGATAAAACTGCATTTAAAATTTTAAATTCTTTATTTTATTGGCCTACTTTATTTAAAGATGTTGGATATTATGTGAAAACTTGTGATTGATGTCAAAGAATGGGAAATATATCCAGAAAAGATGAAATGCCTCTAAACTTTATATTAGAAATCGAAATTTTCAATGTATGGGGTTTAGACTTTATGGGACCTTTTGATCCATCATCTGGAAAAATTTATATTTTATTAGCAGTTGATTATGTTTCAAAGTGGATCGATGTTATAGCTTTACCTAACTGTGATTCCAAAAGTGTTTCGAAAATTTTCAAGAAAATGATTTTTACAAGATTGGGAATGCCTAGGATAATTATCACGGATGGGAGAAGTCATTTCAGAAATATAAGAATTCAATCATTGCTTGAAAAATTCAGAACTAAACATAGAATTGCAACTGCTTATCATCCTCAAACAAGTGGAATGGCTGAAGTATCAAAGAGAGAAATTAATAGAATATTAGAAAAGACTGTTAATCCTAATAGAACTGACTGGGTTGATAGACTTGATTCTGCATTATGGGCTTACAGAACTGCTTATAAGACACCTATCAGAATGTTACCTTATCGGTTAATTTATGGTAAACATTTTCACTTACCTGTTGAACTTGAACATAAAGCTTATTGGGAAATAAAAGAGTTATAAGCTTATAAAGCTGCATAATGAGTCATTCCTAACTCATTGTAGAGTAGATACGATCGATAAGAAGATCAATCATCTTTCTGAGTATACACAAAGAAAGAGTGATTACGATGCTGAGTATTCTGAGTTTTTAGTGAGATTTCTGAAGGGTGAGCACGATGTTTAGTTCCTTACTTATCCCATATATTCACCATATGTTGATCCGAAGGATATTGGAGTTTTCTTTTGGTGATGACGATGATGAAGCTACAGATAGTGATTAGTAGATTGACTTACCTCTAGAGATGTGTTGATTAAATTTTTTTTAGTGTATTTCTTGTTTCTTGTGCTATTTAGTGTGATGTTATTTGTTAGTGTTTATGTGAACTTTTTATGTTGAAAATTTTTTTAGATTATCTGATGTATGTTTAAGATTGAAATATGAATGAATTTTTATAAAAGTTTATTTCTATTTCAGCCTACTGCTTAGTGTTCATGAATAGTTAGTAAGTTTGAATGTTCAAAAAAAAAAGAGATTTTTTAGAAATTAACTCCTGCTCTGCAAAACTTTTCTATATATGCTTAATCATTTCTGTTATATTCATATTAAAGTATGTGTAGAAATAAAAGTTAGTTTTTCCTTACTACATCATTATTGTACTTAGATTAATTCCTGTTTATTTCTTTCTCTCATGCTTTAGAAAATTTCATGATTCATATTTTTACTAAAGCTGAAGTTTAGGGGAAGGGAAAACATTTATCAAATTTAAATATTATTTGTCCTTAATGAATTAATATTTTCTTTAAAAATATATTAACATAACAAAAGGACTGAAAACTCTGTTTAAGATTACCTAAATTTTTGAATTTATAAATAATTTAGTAAACTTAACTAAAATTTCAAAAATTTTGATTGATTTTAAGAATAAAATTATTTAACTTAAAGAATAATAAGATAAAAATTTTTCTATTTATAGTAAAGAGAAATGTATTTTTGAAATACTAAAGGAATCAAGATTATTGCTTGAAAAAGAAAAGATTGAAATAAGTTTTGAAAAATAATAAATTATTAAAAATGTCATATTTTTTAAGTAAGAATGTATAAGTTTTTTAAAATAAGTTAAGAATAATGAAGTTCAAAATCATTAACATGCTATCCAAAAATAGTAATCCTCACTTGTGAAAAAAAAATGAATGTGAGGAGAATCTTGAGGAAATGTCTAATAAAAAATTGGCTTCACTTGAACTATCTTATAGGAAGAAAACTGATTACATTTTAAACTTAATTTATATGTACAAGTATTTTTACTAGAAAAATATTTCATGGAAATCTTTTTCTTGTAAATATTTTATGTGACCTTAATATGATACTACAATTATTCTTGAAATAAATGAAAAATTAGATGTCTTATGATTTGGTAGTTAAATGTTCTTTAATTCTTAAAATTAAACATTATTACTTAAATTTTGTTAAAGATTTGCTAAAGAATTTATAAAACCAAAAATTATAAGGAATCTTAAATATTTTAACTTCATTCCAAATGTTATTTATTTTATGTAATTAAAAGGACAAGTAACGTTTAAGTTTGGGAAAATTTGATCTACCAAAAAATAACCATTTTTATGCCTTATTTATGATTCAATTCTTAAGGATATTATACTTTAATGAAATGTATTTTCATGTTTTTGGATGTAGCTGATTAAAAAATAGTCTAAGAAAGAAAAATAACGAAAAAGGAGCAAAAATGGAGCTTATGGAGGAAAATATTGGAATTATTGGCCTAGCGCCTAGGCATCAAAATTTGGCCCTATGCGCCAGCTCGATACAGACACAGTTAAGATTTGTTGATGTCTTTGGGTAGTTTTTTTAACAGAGTTAAGCGGTTATTGGAGCTTCTAGAAGACTGCAAGTTACTCCTAATATATAGGACATGTGATACAATGCATTTGGACACAATGAAACGTTTTAAATTGCGAAGAGGTGAGATCCAAAGTGAAGAGGTGCGAAGACCTGGTCACGGAGTCCGGTGCCTAGGCTCCAAATCGCGGCGCCTAGGCGTGACAGTTACCTTCTGGAAGATGCATTGAATATGGAAGAATTTTGAACAGGTGCCTTAAGCAACCCCTGGTAAAATTCAGAGCTCTATAAATAGGAGCCCATTCTACAGAAAAAAATCGCACCCCCGCTCCCCTTAAGCACCCCGCCCCCCTTAGGCACTTCATATTCCCTAAGAACCTTATCTCCCCCTCTAGTTTTATTTAGTCTCTTCCAAACATAGGGTGCCACTTTATTTTGTATCTAGTGAGTTTATTTTGAGTTTTTATTGAGTGTTGTTGCTGTTGGAGTCTTTCATCATTGCTTTGGAGTCAGTAGGAGTCAGCGGATCATATGAAGGAACACTTCAGATAAGTATTTGTGCTTTGGTTCAAAGTTTTATAAATATGTTTTGTTGTGTGATTTCAATGTGTTCAAATTAGTTAATTAACTTTCTCCTTTCAACTATGAAAACATAATAAATTAATTAAATTTTGTAGGGGAATTATATTTAAAATATTTAAAACATTGTGATGATATTAGTACCTAATTTTAGTTTACTTTTTAAATTGGCCATTTAAATTGTTACAATCTATTGAAGAATTTTGAGACATATCCAGAGATAAATTCTTAACTAGTAGATATCACATGAATCCTTGTGTAGTCGAAGGCTTTAGGTGGGTTTTTCAAGGTGATGTGCAAATAAATAGGAAGATATTATTTATTGGGCGTAAAATTAATTAGTTTTTAGAGAGACAGATTAAATTATAATAATTTAGTTCACAGAAAGGGAACGGGTCATTGTTGACCTCATTTTTTGCGAGGTCTTTTCTTTCCCCTTAGTACTTAGGATCTAGCCATAGGACTTCTCTTTGACCATCCTAGAGGACTAGAGATGGGACCCACCTTGTTTTAGAAACTTGAACCTCCTCTTTACTTGTTTTGAAATTCTGCTCGTATGGTTATCGACCTCTAACATTTAGAAGGTTGAAACTAACACGACGGAGCTCGAATTGAGTCCCCATAGGATCATTAAGCCTTAGGGTTGCCTTGTGCACTTTTTCGCACCGCCACACGCACCGAATTTCAAAATTCGGACCCTCGACACTTTTAAACACTGAAATTCACATTAAACTAACTTTTATTTAACTCAATTAATTGAAACTAAAATTAAATTTTGAAATTATCGATCGCGAGATGAAATTTTGATAAAATTTGAATTTGACGCATTTTTTTGACGTGACAGTCAACGAGGTTGTCCAAACGACCTCGGATGACGAAACGGACTACGCCGTTGCGTCCGAAACGTCGAAATTACCTAGGAAGGATACTAATTTTGATATAGTTTAGTGCGAGGTCGAAATTTGTTCGGATCGGCAAAATTTGAATAAAATATTGTTTTAAAATAAATAAATAAAAAAAAACCTAAAATCCCTAAAATCTCAAACTACCACACGCCCCAAACTCACGCACACAGCCGCTTGCTCCCCTCTCCCATTCGCGACCCAGGGCTTCGCCCTTGCCAAAGTCGAGCTCCCCTCTCCTCCTCGTGAAGGTTCGCCTGAGGTCCCCCCTCCTCGTACACTCCTCTGCATAAAGCTTCCACGCCTTGTCACCACGCCTCCGCGCCCTCTGCCGCTATTCTTCTCTTACCCGCCCGAATGGAGCGTCGGGGAGAGCATCACTCCTCCTCATCGAATGCCCTTTCCTCTTTCTCGTAAGACTTCAGTCCGCACTGTCCTCCTCTCCCCGTAACCTAGCTAAAGGTATCCACGCCACTGTCGCCCTCTGGGGCCCAATCTCCGCTGATCTTCCCCCTCACGAGACTCTTGTCGCTTCTCTTGGTTCACCTCATGGCCTGGGTAAAACGAGGTATGTTTCTCCTGCCCTTCTTGCCTATTTAAACCCCCTCTTTGGGAAGGTTAGGCTGGCTGAAATTTGAGGGTGAGGGGAGGTGCTGTAGAATTTTTGAGTTGGTAAATTGCCACTGGTTCTGTGTCGTTGTTGGAGCGTTGCCGTTCGACCCTCTCTAATCCAAAGCCCTCTTTCTTGTTCCTTCTTCAGGCATTTAAGAAGTAAGGATCTCACTGCTTTCTTTTTTGATTTATTTATGAAATATTTCATGCAATAAGAGGTGTCCCTGTGTTCTCGATTAAATTAAGAAGAAATGTCTCCTCTTATCCTCTGAAATCTGGTTGATTGGCTTAGCACTTGGAGGTTGCCTTCTTATTCTTCTTAATATTTGTTTTCAACGGTATAAGCTAGAGGTCGATTGGCTAATCTATGTTAGTTGATATACTTATGAGTTTGAGATTGTGCTTAATTTAAATTGAAAAGGGAAGCTTAATGAAACCTGACGATGCATAAATTTTGTTTTCTACTAGTCTTGGGAACATTTTCTCTCTTGGTATAAAATGCTGGAAGTAATTAAATCCCCATTATAATCAGTGTCATAAGGAATTCGAATTGATTGTGTGAGTTGTGCCTTGTCTGGTGTTACTCCTCAAAAAATGTTACAGATTTCAAAAAAAAATATAATACATATAAAGAGATGACAATTAAAAGAGCAAGTTCATTATGATATGCAGCATTGTTGTAGTTGTGACATGGTTATATAATCTAATATTTGAAGTCATGGTTAAGAGCTCCTGTTCAGAAAATTCGAGCATGCCTTATTGGCTCCTTTCTTTATTTGGCTGATTGTTTTGCTACTTTCGTAAGTGAGTATAAGGTTGCTCCCTTAGTCAAGTGTCGTGAACTTTCTTTATTAAGTTGCAATAAGTGTTGGGGATAGAGGCAACATTTGTTTGTTGTTCATCGACTCTCCATAAAAAAATGATGAGAATGGTTATAGAATGAAGGCATTGGAACATTTGAGCTAGTTGTACAAATTGAAAATAAATTTTCTGGAAAATGTGAAGGATGCCGGAGAGGCTCGCAATGCAAAGATATTTGAGAAAAAAAAGGAAGCATACATATTTATATTCTTAAATTGGGGCTTTATATTTTTACATACATACCATTCGATTTCTCATATCTATTTACATGGCTAACATCTTGAATGATTCCAATCGTTTATTTTTGGGTGGCCAATTTGCAAAATCTGTAACATTTGTGTCTTCTTTTAGTAAAATCTAAAATATTTGGGCTTTTTATTTAGTAAATCTGAGATGCTTAGGTGCCCGTGCCCATTTTACAAGACTTGAAATGTTTGAGGTGTTTGCTTTACAAAATCTGGAACTTCGAGGTGGCCCATTTGTAAAAATTTGAAAGTTTGGGAGGGTTCATTTGCAAAATTTTGATTGTTAGGGTGGCTTATGTGTGAAAACCTGAAAAGCTTTGTATGGTTTATTTTCATAAAAAAAAAAAATTTAGTTTGGATGGCTTATATGTGAAAACTTGAAATGCTTTGCATGACTCTTTTGTGAAAATTTAGAAGACCTGGGTGGCTTATTTGAAAAATCTAAAACTTGACATAGCTCTCTATTGAAAATGTGAAAAATTTTGAGATATGATCTTTGAAATGAGGAGAGGCCGCCTCCACTTTGCATTTGGATTTGTGGCTCAGTTTGGCTCTTTTAGTTGTAGTGCTCCTATTTGCACTAAAATGAAGGGCTCGGTTTTCATGCTTCTAACATGCTTTATATACATGCTTGGGATGGAAACAGTGGTTGTTACATATACATATGATTGCGACATCTATTTTTATGCAAATTGCAGGTGTGGAAAATTCATTTTTATGCCGTTATGCTGCCCAATTTTTCTTGGTTGTTTTATTCTTTTTCTACTTCATTTTTACTTCACTCCGTTTTATTTTCCTTCCCCGCAGCTTTATTTATCCCTTTTCTTTGCCATTACTTGAGTGTCATGGGGATGGTTTTGGCATCACCCTAGAGGCCTAGGTCGCTTCACGGGCGTGGCGACAATTTTAGGTCTTTCCTTCAGGACGATTGAGAATTGTCGGGAGTCTGGGGGGATTGAATTGAGTTGATTAATTTTGAGAACCAATTCTCCTCGTTTTATGATTCTGTGTTAGGTGAATTGTTTTTCCTCTCTCCTTGTTTTGTTCTCTCGTCCCTTGATTTTCTCCTTGCTTCTTGGTTCAATGTCCGCACCTACAAGGGACGTGTAGGTGTGGACATATAGCCCCTTTAGGTTATATGTGGGCCATCAAGCAAGGCTGTAAGTGTGGTGGGGACACTGATAAAATTGCATAAGAGAAGGTTACGAGAAAATTATAGAATGGTGTCGCCTGACTCAGAGACTCTGGAGAGAGTAGAGCAGGAATCACGGCACTATTCGCCTGTCCTTGGGGTTTCTACTGCCGGCTGTCTAAGGATGTTAGCAGTCTTAGTCCGATTAGGGTAGTCTACCTGTGGAACAAAAATTTTTTTAAATACAAGAAATACATACATTTGAAAAATACAAAAATTTTACCTGCACCACAGCACAGCCTACTTACCTACAACTTTTTACTTGCATGCAAACCCAAAATGAAATGTGTGAAAATTTACAAAGGTCCACGGTCGGCCACTCGAGTCTGTTGACCTCATTTTTGATGAGGTCTTCTCTTCTTCTTTTTAGTACTTAGGATCTAGCCTTAGGCTTTTCCCTTGACTATCTTAGAGGACTAGAGTTGGGACCCACCACTTAGAAACCCAAACCACTTCTTAACTCCCCGCAAACTCTACAAGCTCGACTATAGACCCCTAATCTCCTGTAGGGTCGAAATCAAATGTGGAAGTTTAAAGGATGAGTTCCTATAGGACTCTTTGGCCTTAGGACTACCCCTGGGTGGCCTGGTCTGGTGAAGGGCTGACTTACACACACACTACATTTATACACTACACTTTCACACACCTATACCTAACCTCGACCTCCTGACTCATGTAGGTGATTCACATGGATGGTCCTTAACCCCTGAGCCTTTGGCTAAGAGGGTTAGGAACAACATATTGGATGCCTCAAATGAGTCCCTTCATGGCTCATGTGGGTTTGATATGGCTTCATGGTTCAACCAAAATGATTTCATTCCATTTATATTCATCCAATCTTTATTTTTCCAAATTTTCAATCTTTGACCCGGGACCCTACACCCACTTGGCCTACCTAAAACCCTTGAAACTACCCAAAATTTGCAAAATTACCTAAATTGCCCAAAATTCCTCAAAACCAATCCCAAACATTTCCACATCACTCAAACTGATCATCCATACCCAAAAATACCAAAAATTCCAAAAATACCTCCCAATACCCTCCAAATACCCAAAATACCCCCCTTGACCCAAAAATCCAAAAATTCAGACAATTCCCAGAAAATTGCAAAAAATCCCAAATATTCCCAATTTCATTTTGTCCAACTACACCATGAGCCAATTTTGTCAATTTACCCCACTTTTGTCAAAACCCCCAATTTGACCCACTTTAACCCTAAGTGAACCCAATGTCAAACCAAGCCTACCCAATTGACCCAAATTCTGGTCCAATTCAATTCTAAACTTCAATTCAACATTCCCAATACCAATCTAGACAAAATCCAAGTCCAATTTGATTGACATTTGGATCCAATTTCACTTTTGGCCTTAAAGCCCAATTTGGACCCATGACCCAAACCTAACCCAAACTCACCCAATTCAACTCCAATTAACCCCAAATCTTTTCTAAACCTTCCTTAACATCCCTAAAAACAAAACACTAACATGATTTGTCCAACATTTAGATCCAAACCCCACTTAAATTCAACCCAAAGCTAAAAAGCCCAATTTTGACCTAAACCCAAACCTAACCCAAATGAGCCCAAATCCCAAAATGAAAGCCCAACCAAAGTCAAAAACTCTTTCAAACACTCCTATAGACATTTCCCAACATTAATTTTACATCAATTTCAACCCTAGCCCAACATTGGCCCAAGCTAGCCCAATTTGACCTATATTGGCCCGTTCACCAAAAGAGCCCAAATTCAACCCAATTCAAACCCAAATCACTCCCAATTTGCTTCAAGTCACTCATGACACATCTATGAGCTAAACCCAACAATTATTTGGCCCAAGCCTTTGCCAAAATTCCATCCTAAAATCCATTTTAAAATCCAAAAGCCCACTTCCCTAAACCATTTTAAAAGCCCATTTCCACCAAATACAAAAGCCCAAAATTGGCCCTAAAGCCCACATGACATTTCCATTTAACATCCATTTAATCAAAGCCATTCCCTAAGTTATAATCCCATCATTAAATAATTCCAAATCAAGCCTCATGCCAAATCACCCCTAAATACCAAAATTTTTCTTAAATCCATTTCCATGAAATTGACTCAACTTTCCCCAAGCCAAAGACAAGCCATGCAAGCCATGGGCAAGCCACATGGAGCCATGGAAGGTTCGACATGTGATCAAGCCATTAATGGCAAAAGGAGGGCCCCCTTTCCTAATCCTTCTTAAACCCTTTTTACCTTAAGCATGTCACACACTAAACCATGCTTAGCCACCTCATCATGGATGGAGACCACACCATTCTCTCTTGGTCGACCCAAATGATCCTTTCAGCTTAAAACCAGGCCTCGGGTGGTGCACCTAGCCCAAATGGAGGGGTTGACTCATTTGAACCCAAAATAGCCTTCCCCCATTCCATTTCAATCCAAGCCTTTTACACATGGCATTTGCCAATTGCCTACACTAAACCCCAGCCCTGACCTACCTGGACCTGAGGGAGACCCATGCCTGCTGGCCAGCCGCCTGGGTCGCCGGAAAACACCATGGCCGAGAGCTCACATGTGAGCCAACTTTGGAATTCTCCCTTGCTGAGCTGCCCCATGTCCAGTGGCCACCATGGCTGTTCTTCCCATGCCCAGAGCAGCTGATCCCAAGCCCTAACTCTCCCTGGGAGGCCCTCCACCCTCTCCTATTTAAACACCACCCCCTCACGGCCATGAGAGAAGAGAGTTGCACAAACCTTGCCGAAAATCTGCCAAAATTGTTCCAAACCCTTCTCCATCCTTAGAGGAGTTGATCCCCAGTGTCAATTTGCCCTAATCCCCACCAACAGAACCCAATTTCTCAACAGAAATTCCACCCAAAACTAGGACGCTTCTCCACAGTGGATCAATCCTCAAATTGATTGGTCCTACACCTTCACTGCACCAAGAGAAGGTGTCCACCAAGCAAAAGCCCCATCTCCGGAGCCACTCTAGTTGCTCCAGCTCTCCAAGCTTTGTGATCGAGCCGTGGTCGAAATCCTACCTAGGCAATTCACCGCACCGGGAGACTTCATCCGGAGCTTCGCTGGGATCCAATCGAAGGTGACACAACCCTCAGATTGAAGCCACACTTCTCTGAGCAAAGGTATGAGCTAATTCTTCATCCCGAGCTTCTGGAGATTCTCCATTTCAAATGATTTAATTTCAATGCATGATCACCGTATAGATGTATTCGTCTCTTCAAGACAAATCCATAGAGCATAAGAACACGAAAATCCATTGAGTATCGAGTGAGATATTAGGGATTTAGTATGGATGGCTCTCGGGTGAGGACGCTTGGGGACGATGAACGGATGCCGTCCATTTAATACGCGCGAGGACGGACGGCTCAGATCTGGTCGGATCGGCAGATGATACGCGGAAGGCGGGACCCGGGCTGCTGACTCAAGTGGCAGCGTCGAATGGGAGCGCGCCACGCGGCACTTCGGAGATGCTAAGGTTGACGCGGCGCCGACTCAGATAAATAGAAAATTAGGATTTTTCTTATTTATTTAATTACCTGAACTTGGAAAATTCATAACTTTGTGTAGGAAAATCGTAAAAATAAAATAAAAATACCCTCTCGCTTCGCAAATCGAGGAGAGTAATATGGAAAAGAAATCATTTAATTTCATTAAGTATTTTTTTAATGATTTATTTCCCTTTCGCATTGTTTTAATTCTCCATGCATATAGGAAATTCACCATGGCATGAGACCATGGGCTTTTGAAGCCTCTGGATTTGGGAACATTCCCCGAATTTTCCAAAGTCGAGGCCATCCCTATGAGAAGTTATTGCTTTTTCAAATTCATGTTACTCGTTTTGAGTATTTTAAATCCAATAATTAGCATGTTGAGAAATAAATTCTAGGAAAATTTGGTGATGTCCCTTATGACCGGAGGACCCTAGGAAAAATAGCTTTGGGTTAACTCATTTAAAATAACCCAAATCGGCTTAAACACCCAAAATAGATCCCTAATTAATTAGAGCTAACCATACATCAAATTGACTTGAAATCAATTCTCCACTGACCTTTAGGATCAGAGGAACCCACCATAAAAATTTTAAGTCAATTGGACTTGGTTAGCCCTACTAAATGGATTGATTAAGCTATTTAGCCATTTTAAAATTTAAAAATTCATAACTTTCAAAATACCTTTCAAAAATTCACCAAATTGGTTTTGGAGCCTCTCTGATATCAGGGGAATTTAAGAAAATTAAAATTTCAAATTTCTAAAAAAATTAATTTTTTTAGTATTATTTTAATATTTTAATAATTAAAAAATAATAAAAATCATAAAAATATTAAAATTCACCAAAATGTCATATTTTGAATTTTAATCACTTAGGAATAAACCCCATATTTTTCTTAGGTCTATTTAATGAGACATTAAATTTTAAAGCCCTAGGGCAATTTTAAAATTAAAAAAATGTATTTTCTAGCATTTTCACTAAAATAATTATAATAAATCAAAGAAAAATCAGAAAATTACAAAAAATGATTCTCTGATTTCCTTGATATCAGAGAGATTTTTGAAAAATATAAAATTCATTTTTAAACATTTATTTTATTTTTAAATTAATTAATACTCCAAAATTTAAAATAATTATAATAAAAATAATATAATTCAAAAAATCATCAAAGTTGGTCCAAGTGGTCCTCTGGTCATTAGGAATGTCCCATAATTTTCTTAAGTACAGAAACTCTCCCTTGGTCATGTTATTAAATTTTTCTTGGAAATTCCTATTTTCCACCAAAAATAATTATATAAATAAATTAAATACAGAAAAATCACATTTTCTCCTCTCATGTGTTTATTGAGATATGGGTGAAGTCATATAAAAATTTCAAGTTCATTTAAGTTCACCTTAGTGAGTTATGAAATTATTTAGCTTGAAGGGCAAAATGATAATTAAAAAAATTTAACCCTTAATTAAAACTTTAGGTTTAATAAAAAAATTAACAAGTAAAATATTTGATCCTAATCTGATTTGGATGATTGAAATTTAAATAATTAAAGGGTAGAAACCTACTAAATAATTTGAAAATAATTAAAACAAACTTTAATTATATAATTGATTAAATTTGGAAGAATAATAAAATTGGAATTATTAAATAGCGATATTATTAGGAAGAGATTTATTCTTTAATTTAAAAATTCCTAAATTAATAATCTCAATAATATTTAATTCTTAATTAAAATGATAATTCAAATTTAAGTTTTAAAATGTTAAAAGGACTTAATCATTAAATTAAATTAAAAGGTTAAATTATTAAACTCTTTTTAAATTTTCAATTAAAATAAAATTAAAAAATAAGATTAAATTAAAGATTAAATTAAATTAAATCAAACAAATTAAGTAAATTACATTAAATTAAATAAATAAATTAAATTAAAATAAATAAATAAATTAAATTAAATTAAATAATTAAATTAAATTAAATTAAATTAAATTAAACTAAATTAAATTAAATTAAAAAAATAATAAATATTAAATTAAATTAAATTAAATTAAAATATATTAAATTAAATTAAATTAAATTAAATTAAATTAAATTAAAATTAAATCAAATTAAATTAAATTAATTCACATCAAATCAAACTAAATTGAATTAAATTAAATTAAGTTAAAATTAAAATCAAGTTAAATTAAATTAAAATTAAAACTAAACCAAATTAAATTAAATTAAATTAAATTAAAGTTAAATTAAATGGAATTAAATAACATCACCTAAGACATAAAGAAATTAAAAATAAAACAACTTGAACATTATTCCAAATTTAAACCCTTTAACTGAAGTTAAACTAAATCACAAATCATTGGAACACCAATTTGCCCTCGAAAACTTTAATTATCATAATTCCTAAACAGAACATTAAATGAAATGTTACTTCACTTATTGGACATTCAAATATCCTAGTTCACTGAGTAAGATAACGACAAAACTTAACTAAACCACGGACGATTACTTCACCTGATTGATTAAATCCATTTGGACTTAAAACAATCCTATCAATATTGAAAAGATGTTTAAGATTCGTCTTAAGCACTTCCTCAATATGATAGGATATTTATGAGAACAATTGAACTTAATTGTTCTTTGATGAAGAAAATCGTCCTCAAACCAAAACACAAGAACCTAGACATCATAGGAAATGACTAGCTATAGGATTAGGAGTTTGGTAGAAAACCATAACCCTTCCCTTAGCTTTACCTAGGAACTCTCTTAAATATTCTAATTGCGTTTTAAGTGCAGCTTGGGATGACGGGAAGACCCTCCAGGTACACTTTTTTTTTATTGCAATTTATTTTCTTGCAATTTATTTAATCGCATCGCACTTACTTTTCTTGCATGATAAACAACTGTTGCATGAAAACCCACACCTTTAGGATAGTCCCTAAAACTGAAACCAAAACTAAATTAAAATTCATTGCAAGATAAAATTCACCGCCACAACATTTCAAAATATAAAGCAACTCAAAATTTAATCACAAACAGAACACAAAACTACAATTACAACTAAATTAAAACATCTCGTTGGATGATCGGGAATACCTCGGATGATGTAACCTACGTGTTGCTAACGGGATTTCCCACGGTCTAAATGAAAGTGTTGAACTCATTCAGTTGAGTTTAGCAAATTCATCTGGACTAAGTGAATCCGATAAAAATAACGATGTCGGAAGGATGGAACCGTGGATCTTAACCGTGTCGTTATAATTAACTTTAAGATTTGTTTTAATTAAAATACAAAGAACACTTGAAATTAAGATTCTCTCTAAACCAAAACACTTTTCTCATCTCCCGATTTATGACTTCTACAACTAAACCTCTCGCAATAACAAGGAGCTCGGAGCATGGTGGGCGAAGCACGGCCATCGTCGTCGACAAAACAAATCTACATCAGCAAAACTTTCTTAGAATTAAATGACCAAGCCATAGGACTTCGAGGTAGTTTGCCTAGTGCAACATAAATCCTCAACCTTTTGTTAGGCATTTGTATTACAAATTAAGCCCTAACTGGACTTAGGATTCCGAGGTAGTCGTTCGATACGACATAAACCCTCATAATTTCAAGGCTATTAGTATGATTCTATCATATAAATATAAGTCCTAATTAATTAAAATTGGCAAGGTTGAAATACTAAATAAACATTAGGACTTTCCTAAATCCAAGCCAAACAATAGGATAGTCGGGAAATTACCGAAGTCCGCTTCGAATCCGTAATTTCTCCTACTTTTCTTCCTTTGAATTCTCAAAATAAAATGTTCCAAATTTGATCCATTCCCTATTGAAATTCCAAAATTCAATCCCTTGAAAACCCTAAACTTTGAAATTCTTGAGAGCAGAATTACTGATTATTATCGAGAGTTTTCTTAGGTGATTCTCGTCACTTAAGATGTAATTAACTATAGGGGCTTGCCCTTATAGGGAATTTTAAAGAACCTGTGTAATATAAACCCCGTTTAATACTTCCATATTAAGCGTGGGAATTTGTCGGCTTATAAAATTGGTTCGCGGACCAAATCGGATGTTACAAATCTTTTAGTTTGTTTAATCGAGCCCCATCGTCAGCGATGTGTTCTATCCTTAGGGATAGATACACGGTTTGTGGTGTGGTGCTCGTTTATATAAACTATTTGGGATGTGAAATCAGTTTGATTTCATATCTTAAGATTTTCAAACTTAAAATTATTTTCAAAATCAAATGCTACTTTCTAAATTATATATATATATATATTTAAATTAAATTTAAAATATAAAATTTGCCGACAATTTCTGTTAGGCGACCCCCTTTTCAAAATAAAACACACAACCTAAAAAATAATGCCGACAATTTCTGGCGACTCCGCTGGGGAATATTCCTCTCTCCATTATAATCAGATAATTCTGCTTTCAAAAATCGGTAGTGCATCCATGTCCTTAATGGATCAAACTACCCTTCTTTCCGTTGGGGTACTATGTTCATTTCTACCTTGAACAAGTATAACCAACATTCTCTCGGATTTAGGAGCCACTGTTTAGACACCCCTAAACAGAGAGGTTTCGAGATCCTTTTACCTCATTTCTGAGGTGGGGTGGACCCCCAATAGGTGTTAGTTTAGGAGTGATCCTCCGAGTCGAGAAGTCTTGCATAAGACTTTCTTTTCCTTTCAAACTCTAAATCGAATTCCTTACCTTCTCTACACCTTTGAACATTCCGTTCTAAATAAACAAACCCTTTAATGAATGATTCTTTTAACAAATAACTCCTTCTTATAAATACATGAACAAGAATGTGTTCGGACTCTTTTCGATTCCTTTCTTTTCGTCCTGATGAGAAGAAGCTTAACTTGGGACTGACAATCAAAATCTACCCTGCAGAAATGGAAGCCCCAAAGCTGATTTTCTCCTTCACCAATGGACTAGACTTCACTGTTTACAAGGATGAGCTGCCCGACAATGGGATCATCCAGTTTGGACAAGGATTCGAGAACACAAATGTCAAGATCACCGACATTTCCCTTTTCGCACTGACAAACAAAGTATCTGAAGCTGAGAAGCAGTTGATCGAGTTCAACCTTAGATCAACTCAAGAGTTTCCGCCCCTGCAAAAGATTCCAACCGAGAGGAATACCGTTGTCCGCGAAGGACCGTTCTTGCTACCCCCACCGGTCTAGTTGTCTCTCGCACCTACCCCGCTTCGCTGATTAAAGGGAAGGAAATCCGGAACTATGGTGAACCCGTTACCGTGGAGGGTTCGGACTTTCTCGTGAGACCTTCTGTTTTGAAATCCGGGTCCAGACTCAAGAACTCCATCACTAACACGGACCCAAAGAAGGAACAAAAGTAGGAAAATTGCCGTGAAGGCCGTAGCCGCCGAAGTTGCTTTCCCGGAGAAAATCCGTAAATCCCCGAGTACACACCACTACCCGAATACATACCATTGCCCGAAGACACACCTTTTTTGGAAGGAAGTAGATTCCACCCCTTTTCTCCGCAGATCGACGAGGAAAATGTCCGCAGGATTGTTTCTACATTACCTCGACCAGCATACTATGATGACAGCAGAAAGAAAAGGGCTAGGATCACGCCATTTGCCCGACTACAGACTGTGATCGAGAAGCTAGCAAAGAAAGAGAAATGCCCCGTATCGGAGATTCTACGAAGGATAGGGAGGGTGCCAGTTAAATTCCATCTTGGGCCACGAGTAGAACCTGCCATCGTTACAGAAAAGCCAAATAAAAGGATGAAGGCTAGTCCGCCTATCTTTGTTTCAGGGTTGCAGATTAGGGAGGATACCACCTTCCATCATTTGGTCGACGAACCATCCGGTCCTAGACCTTCCGCCGCTAGAAGGATGGTATGGCGTCCCACTACTGGACAACTAAGATTAAAACAACAGCCTGAGAAGGAAAGTCTCGTCAGGAGACTTGAATCTGAAGAAAGTGCTACTGCAGTAAAGGGGACTCGTGAGAAGGGAACCCGGCAGCTATCACACGACAACTACGAGGATGCACAGAAAAGACCGCTAGAGGACGCTATGGAAAAGTTGAGAACTGATATTCGACGACTAGCAAAAGAAAGAGAATAGAAATTCGGAGACGAGATTGATTCATCGGAATTCATGGATGATGAGTATGCGAGAAATCAACATGGTCGAAACACAAGCTTCATCGCCTTCACAAGGTGCTCTCGGCAGCTCGCGAAAGAGAGAAGCCGAAGCGATGAGAAGACGACTTCAAGAGAAAGACGATACGATCGCCCAAATGGCAAAGAGGATGGAAGAGATGGCCGTAGCCCTAGCCACTCTCCAGAGTCAAGTGCAACCCCAAAGAGAGACACCCCCAGAGGTCATTCACATTGTGGACGGAGGAAAGGAGATTACATCCGTCAATGGGGATGATCAGCTAAAAAAAGATACAACACAAAGCATGATTCCAGAGAAGGATATCAAGAGCTTGGTGGAACAACAGGTGCGAGAAGCCTTAACACAATCAAAGAGCGGGACATCCATTCGGACGGGTAGACCTTACCCGGAAGAATTCGACGCTGTCCAATACCCAAAAGGCTTCATACCACCTCTGTTCAAGACCTTTAATGGAACCGGGAATCCCCGACAGCATGTTGCACACTTTCGTGCCAGTTGTTGCAATGCCGGCGGGAGCGATGCATTACTCTTCCGACGAGCTCGTCGCCACTCGTCGGGAATCGCCTTCGATTGGTATGCAGAATTACCGAATGGTTCAGTGAAGACGTTCTCAGAACTAGTAAACCTCTTCATCAAGCGATTCACCGGAGCTCAGCACCACATCACTATAGGTGATTTAGTGGTAGAGAAGCAGAAGCCGAACAAAACTTTAGTGGATTACATACTTCGATGGAGGAATCTAAGTATGAAGTGTGAACCACAATTACAAGAACAAGCATGCGACTGGCATCTTACTTAAAAGCATTCACTGCCCGATAGCACTTCTCCTCAAGGGATTCACTATTAAGACTTTTGAGAAGTTGTTAAGCAAGGCCGGAAGCTTGCAAGAGGAGGCGAAGCAATTAAGTTTCGCCGACAAGACAGACAAGCAAAAGCCTGTGAAGACCTTTGAAAAGAAATCTGGAATTGTTGCAACAGTCGACAAAGGCAAGCAACCGATATAAATATCGTCAGAACGGCCACAACAACCTCAACAGAATTACCAGCAACCTCGACCTAGCTATCAGCCATCTCCACAGTATGAACAACCGCCTCGTCCGCAACGTACATTAAGGGAGTTTCGAGCGGTGGAATATCCATTCAAAAATGAGGCGAGTGCAAAGATGTTCCGTAGTCTAATGAAGACTCCAGATTTCCGGATGCCGAGCCTAAAAGACCGGAAGAAGTCAACAAGAAAGGTGATCCCAACTTTTGCCCTTACCACCGGATGCTTGGACACAAGATAGAGGATTGCATTACCTTCAAAAGTTGGCTCAATGACAACCTTCGGAAAGGGAATATAACAATCCCGAAGGAGTACATGAAGTAACCCCAGAAAGGAGGTTCCGTCAATGTTATCTCGACTGATCTCATCGTTCCGATAGATCCCTATACAACTGACGATGGATGGACTACCGCTTGGACAAGGTCTTCGAAAAAGATTTTAGAAAGCATCCAAACCGCTTCAGTGCGAGCATCAATTCAGAGTTCGAAACCGGTCAAGTCGACACTATCACTTGCGATAGAAGAACCACCTCAACAAGAGACGATTGGAGAGAAGAAGAAAATTGATGAAGAAGAGAGGACCGAGGCTCCTAAGGCTAGACTAGGGGCCGCTTATCCTAGGATAGTTGTTTCGGATTCGGGGAGAAATCCCTCGAACCTCGACTCGTATGATTATCTCGCTCACTTCGGTGGGATCTTATAATGATAAGGGTGATGGCGTTGGCTACGTTTTGACTGTTTCTAATGATTATGTAACTAGCGACAATCCGGACATCGATTTCGATACCAATGACAATTCTCAAATCATACACAATCTCGATGATCACAATGACGAAGAAGACATCCATCAAGGAGGCTACGAGAGTTCAACGAGCAATAGATCTATTTGCGAGTTTTGAGGAGCTCCAGTCACAATAGAGTTAGAGCCTTCAGACTCTGAAGATAATCCGGAAGGACCTGTCATTCCAATTCAAGAAGAAACACCAGCAAGCTCAACACTAGAATCAGAAGAAATTACAGAAGTTAACTTAAGTAGTGGAAGAGTTCTACCTCCGAGAATGGGTCCAAAGGACAAAGGAAAGCAGGTAGTTGTTCAGGAAGAACCAACCCCGACGGAAGAAATACCCATTCGAGAAGAAGCCGAGACACATGAAAATAAAGTGACTATAACGTGCTAGCCCATCTTAGGAAACTACCGCCAAACCGAGCATCTACGACGCTCTCATCTTATCAAAGGAGATGAGAGAAGCTCCGATCAAGGCCTTACTTGATCCGAAATTTTCTTAGCTCAAATGGCCGGAGATTCCTTAGATGAGGTTTGCTCGTTAAAGGAACAACGAGGTGTTACCTTCACTGGACAATGACCTACTACTTGGGATAGCGAGATCACAACCGACCGTTGTACATTTCGGCTACAATCGGGAAGTTTACACTCTCCGCAGTATTGGTAGATCCAGGAGCATCAATTAATATAATGAGTCTTCGAACACTAAGCATACTTGAAATTGATGCTCGCGAGCTCAATGCGTACAAAATGTTATTAAGAGGATTCAACCGTGAAAGGAGAAAGAGCCCTCGGATCAATAACGCTACTAATGAAGACCGGTGACTTAGCAAAGACAACCGCAAAATTTCACATAATTGATTCGAAACGTCGTTCAATGCTCTACTCGGGCCGACCATGGATACATGAAAACAGGATGGTACCATCATCTCTACATCGATGCATCAAATACTACGATGGAGGGGAACAGTGCATCAAAGGTGACTTACAACCATTCTCCGTACATGAGATTGGAATCCATGAAGATGCAGCTTATTATGCACCTCCGAAGAAAAAAATCTTCTCCAGAGATGCCATAACGAATGAAGCAAAGAAAGTTCGGGACAATGAAGAACCTGAAGTTCTAGTCCAACAGTCACTCACCACTCCCTTACGGCGAGATGGTGAAGGTTTCTCCACAACTCGCATCCGAGGTCGAGGCCGGGGACCAGGTCGTGGTAGAGACGTTAGGACAGCTTGGAAAGATGAAACCAACCATCAATGTTGATCGGGAAGACGAGCTCGAAGAAGAAAAAGAGATCAAACAAGAAGCAGCGACAATAAGTCGGAAGAAGCCACAATTCAAGATCTCTCTCGAAGATGAGAAGAACGAAGAATACAAATCGATGTATGAGAAGATTAACCACTATGTACATACTATGACCATGACCCCGATCCATTCTAATAAGATCGAGGGTATGGTGGTCAAAGAGGTACTTAGCGGCGGTGCAGAGCCAATCAAATTCTACCGTGGTGCTCCTTCCTCCAAAACCGAAAATAATGTACACTTAAGATGTCACTTCATCAGAATTAATGGAATTACCTTTTGAGTGGTACTCTCCCCGTGTTCAAAATTTAATTCAGCGTGGTTTCTTACCTTGACAATGGACAAAAGGCCAATCACAACATTTTGAAAATTTATGGAATAACTCCGGTCGTCCACCCAATTCAAAGCATGGACTCGGATTCAAAGACAAGTAGGATCAGTTGACGATACTGAATTTTGCTAGGTTGTCACTTGCGAGTCTAATGAAAACTGCATGGAAACTACAGAAGAATTTGAAGATTTACAAATTGGGGACTCTCCACAAGAATTCGAAGAAGAAATTAAATCTACAATAGATGAGTTAACGGAAGTTAACTTAGGTACTAGCGAAGAGCCTAGACCTACCTTTGTTAGCTCCTTACTAAATGAAGAAGACTCCGAAGAAATAATCAAGTTATTAATGGAATTTAATGACTGTTTTGCTTGGAGCTACGATGAGATGCCAGGATTAGCTCCAGAGGTCGCAATCCATAAGCTAGGAGTGGATCCTACTTCGTCCTGGTCGGACAAGGTCCCGGAAGAATGCGTCTAGAAATTGAACAACAAGTCATAGCTCGAAGTTAAAAAGCTAATAGACGCTAAATTTGTCCGTGAAGAACAATACCCGACTTGGTTAGCCAATGTAGTACCGATCGAAAGAAGAATGGTCGATCGAATTTGTGTAGACTTCGGAGATTTAAACAAGGCATGTCCAAAAGATGAATTCCTCTACCGATCCAAGAATTAATGATCGACATTGCTTCGACACATGAAATATTCTCATTCTTGGATGGATCTTCAGGATACAACCAGATAAAAATGGCTCCAGAAGATGAAAAGCTTACAGCATTCAGAACGCCGATTCGGAGTATATTGCTACACAGTGATGCCATTCGGATTGAAGAACGCAGGAGCAACCTACCGCAGAGCGATGACAAGAATTTTTGATGATCTCATCCACATTCAAGTCGAATGCTACGTGGACGATGTGGTCATCAAAAGCAAAGTAAAGGAAAATCACTCGTATGATTTGAGAATTGTTTTCGAACGATTAAGACAATTTAACCTTAAGATGAATCCCTTAAAATGCGCCTTCGGCGTCACCTCCGGAAATTCTTAGGATTCGTTGTCCGACATCGTGGAATTGAAATCGACTCGGAAAGATTAAAGCTATCTTAGAAATGCCGCCTCCCAAAACCTTAAAACAACTACGATCCTTTCAAGGGAAGCTAGCATATCTTCGACGCTTTATCTCAAATTTGTCAGGTAGGTGTCAGCCTTTCTCGGACTAGTTAAAAAGGACACCAAATTTATTTGGGAAGAGAAATGCAAGAAGGCCTTCGAGGACATTAAACAATATTTAATGACACCTCCTGTCTTAGCAGCCCCGGCCTCGGGTAGACCGGCTGATACTTTATACTCGCGGCTTTAGACGACTCTCTCGGAGCCCTATTAGCCCGAAGTCAATGATGAGGGTAAAGAAAATGCTCTTTACTACTTAAGCCGTCGTTTACTTCCGACGGAAATAAGTTATCCCGCCATTGAAAAGCATTGTTTGGCCTCGATCTTCGCCGCTCAAAAGCTCAGGCACTACATGCTTTCTCATAAGGTCAACTCGATCTCGAAGTTTAATCCACCGCAATACTTGATGACTCGTCCAACGCTTTCCGAGCGGACTTGCCGGATGGTCGATGATATTATTGCAATTCGATATAACTTTCGTGCCTCTTCGTGCCATAAATGGACAAGTCTTAGCAGACTTCCTCGCAAAGACACCCTTTGCCGACGGAATCTCCTCTCAATGACGATTTGCCGGATGAACAAATAATGAGCTTAGAAGACTCGATGATCGACGTTGGGAATTATATTTCGACGGAGCATCTTCAGCACACAAAGACGAAGAATCGCAAGTAATAGTGCCCGGTAAGGCAGGAATCAGACTAATCTTTATAACACCGGAGCGGGGGATTTTAAGATACTCCTACCACTTAACAGAACCATGTACAAACAACGAAGCGTAATACGAAGCCCTCATAACAGGACTGGAATTAACCATTCAGATGGGAATAACGGACATCAACATCTACGGAGATTCTCAGTTGATCATTCAACAGATCGCCGGACAGTACAAAATTTTAAAACCAAGACTCGAGCAATACTTCCAGTATGCCACACAATTGTTTGAACAAATTCCAAATGTGACAATCTACAAAATTCCGTAAAAGAAAATGCTTTAGCAGATGCGTTAGCTCGCCTCGCAAAAGAATTTGCCTGTTTGCAAGATAAGTCAGTGGAAGTGTCGGTTCACGGACGTCGAGTCCTATCATAGCTCGACATAGACACAATACACAAATCGAAAAAGAAGAAGAATCAGTTGCAGCAGTGACAGAAAACATAGAAGATTGGCGACAGCCATTAATAGACTACCTACAAACAAGAAAACTACCAGACGATAGGTCGCTAGCCCATCAGATCAAGAAAAGAACTCTGTCCTACGCATTAATAAACAACACATTGTACAGAAGGTCTTTCGATCAAATGTGGCTATGGTGCCTAAGCGGGTCCGAGGCACGTGAAATCGTTAAAAGGTGCATTCAGGACTCTGTGGCGCTCACCAGTCGGGTCCGAAGATGAAAATGAAAATTAAAAGACTAGGGTACTACTGGCCCTCGATGATGACCGATCGCATGAAAATCGCCAAGAACTGTCACCAATGCCAAGTGCACAGAGTGGTTCTACATCAACCTCCAAATGTGCTACATCTGACAATTGCGTCGTGGCCATTTGAATGTTGGGGCACAGATATAGTGGGTCCAATAGAACCACCATCTTCAAAAGGACATCGCTTCATTCTTGCGGCTACAAATTAGTTTTCCAAGTGGACAGAGGCAGTTCCACTCAGAGAAGTTAAAGCACACCACGTGCTACAGTTTTTTAAGAACCAAGTTGTCTACCGTTTTGGAGTGCCGCACAGAATCATCTCAGATAATGGGTCAGCATTCAGAAGCACAAAAATCAATAATTTTGTCAGGAGACACGGAATCGACTGGCGATATTCAACAATTTACTACCCAAGAGCAAACGGTCCGGCTGAGGCTTTTAATAAAACTCTCATTCAAATCTTAAATAAAACCCTGGACGATAATAAGAGAAATTGGCACGAGAAGTTGTTAGAAGCCTTATGGGCCTACCGGACAACCTTCAGAACTCCTACTCAAGCTACACCTTACGCTCTGGTGTATGGGTCCGAGGCGATGTTACCTTTAGAGGTTCAGCTTCCTTCACTCGAATTGCAGCTTGCAAATAAGATCACGACAGAAGAGAATGCCAAATTACGACTAGAAGAATTAGAAAGCCTCGGAAGGGAAAAGACTTGCAACGCGAAGAGAACTTAGAATTATACCAAGCTAAGATGGTTCAAGCCCACGACAGACCGGTCCGCCCAAGAACCTTCAAAGTTGGTGATTTAGTTCTCGTTCTCAAGAGACCTATTCTTGCACACTCGCAAGATAGGAGGAAAATTTGAACCCACTTGGGAAGGGCCGTTTGTAGTTGAAGCAAGTATACTCGGGAGGCTCCTACCAGCTCAGTGAATTGCCGAGGAGAACGACATATGCTTCCGATCAATGGATGATACTTGAAAAAGTATTACGCCACTCGATGTTTCGAAGGAATGAATTCTTCATCCCTAAGAAGCACAGCGAAGTAATTACTTATGACTGGGTCCGAACCCAAAAATAATAAAAAATGTGCTAAAATAAATAAAATCATGATAATAAAATTTTCCTTGTTTTCTCTTCCTTATCAAGATCTTTTTCCTGATTTGTTCCCACTTCATTCCTGTTAAATTTAAAAATACAAAAAGTAATAAAAAAATTGTCTTTAATAAACATTTTCTTAATGTTCTTATTCATAGTACAGCCCCTGATCCTTTTCCTTGTCTTTTCGCAGGGAAATGTCGAACGGGTGGTTGGTCTTGAACTTTAGAAATGGCGTAAGCCTTGCACTCGATGAAAAGAGGGTGAAAGATGGAGCGATAATTGAGATTGACTCGGACTTCGCACCGGCGAGCTCCGCAAGTACGAGGAAAGTGACCTGGATCCCGCTGACCCGAAGAACCGCCCCGGCGGATAAGTGATGAAAGTGGGTGGCCCAAGCCACCAATCCAGCAAGAAAAGAAAGGCAAACACTGAAGAAGATAAGAAAATCAAGTCTGTAGTCGCTACAGCAGAGGGCAGGCTTGTCAGCGCCGCACCCACAGAGATTCAAGAAGTTTGAAGAGCTACTCTCACAGCAACGCAACGAAGAAATAAGAATCGCCGTATCCGTAAGACGTTAACCAAACTAGCAGCGGACCAGCGCGACGAGGCAGCTGCTACTGCCAGTGCATACACTTCAAGGACGCCAGTTCACCAGGAAACTGAAGAAAGGAGGCCAGCTCCTAGGATAACAGAAAGGACCAGGGAAATCTCACGAAGATCAGAAGAAAGAACGCTACCACGCTACCAGATAGAACCACTAGTAATGCATGACCTTGTTGCGGAAGCAACCCCGGGGGATGTCCCGACGGACATCATCCCCGAGGAGCCGAGGTATGCAGGAGAACGTAAAGGGATTAAGCCGTATATCCCACAATACGTCACCAGGCCTTGCCATCTGCAGATTATTCTGGAATACCAGCTGGAAATAATGCAGAATGTCGAAAAGAAAACCTTTGAATACTTCGAGAGTATTAGAGGCAGAAGGATCAATATACTAGAAGGCCTCGAGCTACATACAGACGTATTCTTGGAATATGAACAACAACAAATCGTGGATTGCATTCGAGATTTGAAAAGAATGGGCCGAGCGGGCCGCCTAAGAGAAAACACCTACTTAGAACCCCGGAGATGGATGCCAGGGAAAGGAAGAATCACAATACAATGTGGATGCTGTTACAACTTTGCGGAAGACAGGAAGGGAAACCCTCTGGGAATACTCCGTCATGGCCAAGTAGATCCAATGCCATTAGTCATCAAGAGAATGGTAAAGAGATTGATAACATGGAGGGTACTGCCAGCAGATTACATACCCAATAGCCGCATTATTAACATCTACAAGCGGTGGTGATCCGCATACCCCCGCACATAGATCACCACGACTTTGTCGGACCTTTCGCACCGTCTCTTTCCGAACGAGTGTAACATCATATTCGGATCCGACCTCCGGATAGCGAGGCCTAGGTGAGTTCCGAGGGCCAGTGAAGATACCATTACCGGTAGGTTCCGTCATGATACTGAAGGGAAACGGAGCAGATATCGCTAAGCATTGCATACCAGGAGTACCAGTGAAGTGGATCTCAGTTACTTTCAGGAAGATGGACGACAGGAAGACACCTTACCATTTCCAGCCAGACCCGGAGTTAGAGAGCCTCCGGCCTTACGAGCTGTGAGCTACATGGAAATTATCACACCTCCAATGTACATCCATATGGCATCCTTGCCAAGGATGGCTTGGAAGGTGATGTTATTGACCATGTACCCCACTATTCAGACATGGATTTTTGACAGATGCTTCTTTGGATGGATCGACAAAGATCATACATAGTCCGTTTTGAGTCTACATGGATTGTATGAGATGTATTCCAGATCGAGTTGTATGATGTATCTTCGACATGATTGGAATGAAAGTGACCATGTCACATTTTTGGCCTTCACCTCTTTTGTGCAAATTGATCGGGAAACGCCATTAAAGTTAAATGAACTTCGAACAAAGAACAGAAAAGAAACAAAAAGAATAAAAGAAAACTTTCCTTAAAAATCTAAAAATAATGAACACCAAATTCGTACGAACATTAAATAAACGATAAAATAAAATGTGAATCATTAAAGGACAAACAAAATGACCACAAAATTTCAACCGATTTCAAATTCAATCCTTCCAGATTTCAAATCAAATTTCAAATCAAATCTTAATCAAATTCAAATTTAATCCTTCCAGATTTCAAATCAAATTTCAAATCAAATCTCAATCAAATTCAAATTCAATCCTTCCAGATTTCAAATCAAGTTTCAATCGAATTCAAATTCAATCTCCCAAATCTGAAATCCAATCCGTTTCATTCTCCCCCTTGTCTGGATGAAAGCGGATGATTCCATTGACACAGATCGAATCTGATGGAGAGGAACTATATCCAATCCAAACCAGTGACTTCCGATCAACTCTTTTGAGCGGGATATGTGAAATCTACATATTCCCTCCTAATCTATTTCCTTCCATGAAAGTCTTTTACAACTTTCATGAAATTCTCGAAACACCAAAATTCCACACTTTTCAAATCAACACTACAAATCTTTGCAAAGTCAATGACTATTCAAAATCAAACTTTTGGGGTTGAGGATTTTACATCCGAGACTGCATTGCTTTAGGTTCTTTCCCTATCGCAATGAAATACATCAAAATCAAACTTTTGGGGTTGAGGATTTTACATCCGAGACTGCATTGCCTTAGGTTCTTTCCCTATCGCAATGAAATACATCAAAATCAAACTTTTGGGGTTGAGGATTTTACATCCGAGACTGCATTGCTTTAGGTTCTTTCCCTATCGCAAAGAAATACATCAAAATCAAACTTTTGGGGTTGAGGATTTTACATCCGAGACTGCATTGCTTTAGGTTCTTTCCCTATCGCAATGAAATACATCAAAATCAAACTTTTGGGGTTGAGGATTTTAGATCCGAGACTGCATTGCTTTAGGTTCTTTCCCTATCGCAATGAAATACATCAAAATCAAACTTTTGGGGTTGAGGATTTTACATCCGAGACAGCATTGCTTTAGGTTCTTTCCCTATCGCAATGAAATACATCAAAATCAAACTTTTGGGGTTGAGGATTTTACATCCGAGACTGCATTGCTTTAGGTTCTTTCCCTATCTAAATGAAATACATAAAAATCATACTTTTGGAGTTGAGGATTTTACATCCGAGACTGCATTGCTTTAGGTTCTTTCCCTATCGCAATGAAATACATCAAAATCAAACTTTTGGGGTCGAGGATTTTACATTCGAGATCGCATTGCTTTAGGTTCTTTCCCTATCGCAATGAAATACATCAAAATCAAACTTTTGGGGTTGAGGATTTTACATCCGAGACTGCATTGCTTTAGGTTTTTTCCCTATCGCAATGAAATACATCAAAATCAAACTTTTGGGGTTGAGGATTTTACATCCGAGACTGCATTGCTTTAGGTTCTTTCCCTATCGCAATGAAATACATCAAAATCAAACTTTTGGGGTTGAGGATTTTACATCCGAGACCGCATTGCTTTAGGTTCTTTCCTTATCGCAATGAAATACATCAAAATCAAACTTTTGGGGTTGAGGATTTTACATCCGAGATCGCATTGCTTTAGGTTCTTTCCCTATCGCAATGAAATACATCAAAATCAAACTTTTGGGGTTGAGGATTTTACATCCGAGACTGCATTGCTTTAGGTTCTTTCCCTATCGCAATGAAATACATCAAAATCAAACTTTTTGGGTCGAGGATTTTACATCCTAGACTGCATTGCTTTAGGTTCTTTCCCTATCGCAATGAAATACATCAAAATCAAATTCTTGGGGTCAAGGATTTTACATCCGAGACTGCATTGCTTTAGAATTCTTTCCTTATTGCAATGAAATACACCAAAATCAAACTCTTGAGGTTAAGGATTTTACATCCGATACCACATTACTCTGAGATTTCTCCTCATTGCAATGTTTCAATCCAATCAATTCAATTTTCTTTTGAGGTTGAAGATGTTACATCTAAAACCTCAAAATTCCATTTTCAAATCAAATCCCTTCAAATTAATTTTGACAAACTTCAATCTAAATTGAAACTCCAAACTAAAATCTAAGCTCACACATCAAAAACTTAAATTGAAACAAAATGAAATCTAAATCGAAATTCCCCCAGGTCATGTGATTTGGGATTCGCCTCCTTTTCCTCTCCCCAGCGAGAGTTCAGGAATCTCCAGTCTCAGAGGTATGCTTGACACTCCCCAGCGGAAATTCTTCTACTTCGTCCTAAGTTTGTCACTTGGACATCTGTGTTGGTTTTGTTGATCTTTTCGGCCAACGCTAATAGGCGCGGTGTGCTCCGTCAGCTCACCACACCTATTGGGGGTCCATTTGTTGACCTCATTTTTGATGAGGTCTTCCCTTCTTCTTTTTAGTACTTAGGATCTAGCCTTAGGCTTTTCCCTTGACTATCTTAGAGGAATAGAGTTGGGACCCACCACTTAGAAACCCAAACCACTTCTTAACTCCCTGCAAACTCTACAAGCTTGACTATAGACCCCTAATCTCCTAGAGGGTTGAAATCAAATGTGGAAGTTTAAAGGATGAGTTCCTATAGGACTCTTTGGCCTTAGGACTGCCCTGGGTGGCCTGGTCTGGTGAAGGGCAGACTTACACACACACTACATTTATACACTACACTTTCACACACCTATACCTAACCTGACCTCCTGACTCATGTAGGTGATTCACATGGATGGTCCTTAACCCCTGAGCCTTTGGCTAAGAGGGTTAGGAACAACATATTGGATGCCTCAAATGAGTCCCTTCATGGCTCATGTGGGCTTGATATGGCTTCATGGTTCAACCAAAATGATTTCATTCCATTTATATTCATCCAATCTTCATTTTTCCAAATTTTCAATTTTTGACCCCGGGACCCTACACCCGCTTGGCCTACCCAAAACCCTTGAAACTACCCAAAATTTGCAAAATCACCTAAATTGCCCAAAATTCCTCAAAACCAATCCCAAACATTTCCACATCACTCAAATTGATCATCCATACCCAAAAATACCAAAAATTCCAAAAATACCTCCCAATACCCTCCAAATACCCAAAATACCCCCTTGACCCAAAAATCCAAAAATTCAGAAAATTCCCAGAAAATTCCAGAAAATCCCAAATATTTCCAATTTCATTTTGTCCAACCACACCATGAGCCAATTTTGTCAATTTACCCCACTTTTGTCAAAACCCCCAATTTGACCTATTTTAACCCTAAGTGAACCCAATGTCAAACCAAGCCTACCCAATTGACCCAAATTCTAGTCCAATTCAATTCTAAACTTCAATTCAACATTCCCAATACCAATCTAGACCAAATCCAAGTCCAATTTGATTGACATTTGGATCCAATTTCACTTTTGGCCTTGAAGCCCAATTTGGACCCATGACCCAAACCTAACCCAAACTCACCCAATTCAACTCCAATTAACCCCAAATCTTGTCTAAACCTTTCTTAACATCCCTACAAACAAAACACTAACATGATTTGTCCAACATTTAGACCCAAATCCCACTTAAATTCAACCCAAAGCTAAAAAGCCCAATTTTGACCAAAACCCAAACCTAACCCAAATGAGCCCAAATCCCAAAATGAAAGCCCAACCAAAGTCAAAACCTCTTTCAAACACTCCCATAGACATTTACCAACATTAATTTTACATCAATTTCAACCCTAGCCCAACATTGGCCCAAGCTAGCCCAATTTGACCTATATTGGCCCGTTCACCAAAAGAGCCCAAATTCAACCCAATTCAAACCCAAATCACTCCCAATTTGCTTCAAGTCACTCATGACACATCTATGAGCTAAACCCAACAATTATTTGGCCCAAGCCTTTGCCAAAATTCCATCCTAAAATCCATTTTAAAATCCAAAAGCCCACTTCCCTAAACCATTTTAAAAGCCCATTTCCACCAAATACAAAAGCCCAAAATTGGCCCTAAAGCCCACATGACATTTCCATTTGCCATCCATTTAATCAAAGCCATTCCCTAAGTTATAATCCCATCATTAAATAATTCCAAATCAAGCCTCATGCCAAATCACCCCTAAATACCAAAATTTTTCTTAAATCCATTTCCATGAAATTGACTCAACTTTCCCCAAGCCAAAGACAAGCCATGCAAGCCATGGGCAAGCCACATGGAGCCATGGAAGGTTTGACATGTGATCAAGCCATTAATGGCAAAAGGAGGGCCCCCTTTCCTAATCCTTCTTAAACCCTTTTTACCTTAAGCATGTCACACACTAAACCATGCTTAGCCACCTCATCATGGATGGAGAACACACCATTTTCTCTTGGCTGACCCAAATGATCCTTTCAGCCCAAAACCAGGCCTTGGGTGGTGCACCTAGCCCAAATGGAGGGGTTGACTCATTTGAACCCAAAATAGCCTTCCCCCCATTCCATTTCAAACCAAGCCTTTTACACATGGAATTTGCCAATTGCCTACGCTAAACCCCAGCCCTGACCCACCTGGACCTGAGGGTGACCCATGCCTGCCGGCCAGCCGCTTGGGTCGCCGGTAAACACCATGGCCGAGAGCTCACATGTGAGCCAACTTTGGAATTCTCCCTTGCTGAGCTGCCCCATGTCCAGTGGCCACCATGGCTGTTCTTCCCATGCCCAGAGCAGACCGATCCCAAGCCCTAACTCTCCCTGGGAGGCCCTCCACCCTCTCCTATTTAAACACCACCCCCTCACGGCTATGAGAGAAAAGAGTTGCACAAACCTTGCCAAAACTCTGCCAAAATTGTTCCAAACCCTTCTCCATCCTTAGAGCAGTTGATCCCCAGTGTCAATTTGCCCTAATCCCCACCAACAGAACCAAATTTCTCAACTGAAATTCCACCCAAAACCAGGACACTTCTCCACAGTGGATCAATCCTCAAATTGATTTGTCCTACACCTTCACCAGACCAAGACAAGGTGTCCACCAGCAAAAGCCCCATCTCTAGGCCACCCAGTTGCTCCAGCCTCCAAGCTTTGTGATCGGCTGTGGTCGAAATCCTACCTAGGCAATTTACCAGACCCGGAGGCTTCATCTGGAGCTTGCTAGGATCCAATCGAAGGTGACACAACCCTCAGATTGAAGCCACACTTCTCTGAGCAAAGGTATGAGCTAATTCTTCATCCCGAGCTTCCGGAGATTCTCCATTTCAAATGCTTTAATTTTAATGCATGATCACCGTATAGATGTATTCGTCTCTTCAAGACGAATCCATAGAGCATAAGAACACGAAAATCCATTGAGTATCGAGTGAGATATTAGGGATTTAGTATGGACGGCTCTCGGGTGAGGACGCTTGGGCACGATGAACGGATGCCGTCCATTTAATACACGCGCGGACGGATGGCTTAGATCGGGTCGGATCGGCAGATGATACAAGGAAGGCGGGACCCGGGCTGCTGACTCAAGTGGCGACGTCGAATGGGAGCGCGCCACGCGACACTTTGGAGATGCTAAGGTTGATGCGACGCCGACTCGGATAAATAGAAAATTAGGATTTTTTCTTATTTATTTAATTACCAGAACTTGGAAAATTCATAACTTTGTGTAGGAAAATCAAAAAAATAAAATAAAAATACCCTCTTGCTCAGTGAACAGAGGAGAATAATGTGGAAAAGAAATTATTTAATTTCATCAAGTATTTTATTTTTAATGATTTATTTCCCTTCTGCATTGTTTTAATTCTCCATGCATATAGGAAATTCACCATGGCATGAGACCATAGGGCTTTTGAAGCCTCTGGATTTGGGAACATTCCCTGAATTTTCCAAAGTCAGAGGCCATCCCTATGAGAAGTTATTCATTTTTCAAATTCATGTTACTGTTTTGAGTATTTTAAATCCAATAATTAGCTTGTTGAGAAATAAATTCTAGGAAAATTTGGTGATGTCTCTTATGACCAGAGGACCCTAGGAAAAATAGCTTTTGGGTTAACTCATTTAAAATAACCCTAATTGGCTTAAACACCCAAAATAGATCCCTAATTAATTAGAGCTAACCATACATCAAATTGACTTGAAATCAATTCTCCACTGACCTTTAGGATCAGAGGAACCCACCATAAAAATTTTAAGTCAATTGGACTTGGTTAGCCCTACTAAATGGGTTGATTAAGCCATTTTGCCATTTTAAACGTTAAAAATTCATAACTTTCAAAATACCTTTCAAAAATTCACCAAATTGGTTTTGGAGCCTCTCTAATATCAGGGGAATTTAAGAGAATTAAAATTTCAATTTTCTAAAAAAGTTAATTTTTTTAGTATTATTTTCATATTTTAATAATTAAAAAATAATAAAAATCATAAAAATAATAAAATTCTCCAAAATGTCATATTTTGAATTTTAATCACTTAGGAACAAACCCCATATTTTTCTTAGGTCTATTTAATGAGATATTAAATTTTAAAGCCCTAGGGCAATTTTAAAATTAAAAAAATGTATTTTCTAGCATTTTCACTAAAATAATTATAATAAATCAAAGAAAAATCAGAAAATTACAAAAATTGATTCTTTGATTTCCTTGATATCAGAGAGATTTTTGAAAAACATAAAATTCATTTTTCAACATTTATTTTATTTTAAAATTAATTAATACTCTAAAATTTAAAATAATTATAATAAAAATAATATAATTCAAAAAATCACTAAAGTTGGTCCAAGTGGTCCTCTGGTCATTAGGAATGTCTCATAATTTTCTTAAAGACAGAAACTTTCCCTTGGTCATGTTATTAAATTTTCCTTGGAAATTCCTATTTTCCACCAAAAATAATAATATAAATAAATTAAATACAGAAAAATCACATTTTCTCTTCTCATGTCTTTATTGACATATGGGTGAAATCATATAAAAATTTCAAGTTCATTTAAGTTTACCTTAGTGAGTTATGAAATTATTAAGCTTGAAGGGCAAAATGGTAATTAAAAAATTTAACCCTTAATTAAAACTTTAGGTTCAATAAAAAAATTAACAAGTAAAATATTTGATCCTAATCTGATTTGGATGATTGAAATTTAAATAATTAAAGGGTAGAAACCTACTAAATAATTTGAAAATAATTAAAACAAACTTTAATTAAATAATTGATTAAATTTGGAAGAATAATAAAATTGGAATTATTAAATAGGGATATTATTAGGAAGAGATTTATTCTTTAATTTAAAAATCCCTAAATTAATCATCTCAATAATATTTAATTCTTAATTAAAATGATAATTAAAATTTAAGTTTTAAAATGTTAAAAGGACTTAATCATTAAATTAAATTAAAAGGTTAAATTATTAAACTCTTTTTAAAATTTCAATTAAATTAAAATTAAAAAATAAGATTAAATTAAAGATTAAATTAAATTAAATCAAACAAATTAAGTAAATTACATTAAATTAAATAAATAAATTAAATTAAATTAAATTAAATAATTAAATTAAATTAAATTAAATTAAACTAAATTAAATTAAATTAAAAAAAATAATAAATATTAAATTAAATTAAATTAAATTAAAACATGTTAAATTAAATTAAATTAAATTAAATTAAAATTAAATCAAATCAAATTAAATTAATTCACATCAAATCAAACTAAATTGAATTAAATTAAATTAAGTAATAGAATTAAGTTAAAATTAAAATCAAGCTAAATTAAATTAAAATTAAAACTAAACCAAATTAAATTAAATTAAATTAAATTAAAGTTAAATTAAATGGAATTAAATAACATCACCTAAGACATAAAGAAATTAAAAATAAAACAACTTGAACACTATTCCAAATTTAAACCCTTTAACTGAAGTTAAACTAAATCACAAATCATTGGAACTCCAATTTGCCCTCGAAAACTTTAATTATCATAATTCCCAAACAGAACATTAAATGAAATATTACTTCACTTATAGGACATTCAAATATCCTAGTTCACTGAGTAAGATAACGACAAAACTTAACTAAACCTCGGACGATTACTTCACCTGATTGATTAAATCCATTTGGACTTAAAACAATCCTATCAATATTGAAAAGATGTTTAAGATTCGTCTTAAGCACTTCCTCAATATGGTATGATATTTATGAGAACAATTGAACTTAATTGTTCTTTGATGAAGAAAATCGTCCTCAAATCAAAACACAAAAACCTAGACGTCATAGGAAATGAGTAGTTATAGGATTAGGAGTTTGGTAGAAAACCTTAACCCTTCCCTTAGCTTTACCTAGGAACTCTCTTAAATATTCTAATTGCATTTTAAGTGCAGCTTGGGATGACGGGAAGACCCTCCAGGTACGCTTTTATTTTATTGCAATTTATTTTCTTGCAATTTATTTAATCGCATCGCACTTACTTTTCTTGCATGATAAACAACTGTTACATGAAAACCCACACCTTTAGGATAGTCTCTAAAACTGAAACCAAAACTAAATTAAAATTCATTGCAGGATAAAATTCACCGCCAAAACATTTCAAAATATAAAGCAACTCAAAATTTAATCACAAACAGAACACAAAACTACAATTACAACTAAATTTAAACATCCTGTTGGATGATCGGGAATACCTCGGATGATGTAACTTACGTGTTGCTAACGGGATTTCCCACGGTCTAAATGAAAGTGTGGAACTCATTCAATTGAGTTTAGCAAATTCATCTGGACTAAGTGAATCCGATAAAAATAACGATGCCGGAAGGATGGAACCGTGGGATCTTAACCGGTGTCGTTATAATTAACTTTAAGATTTGTTTTAATTAAAATACAAAGAACACTTGGAAATTAAGATTCTCTCTAAACCAAAACACTTTTCTCATCTCCTGATTTATGACTTCTACAACTAAACCTCTGCAACAACAAGGAGCTCGGAGCATGGTGGGCAGCACGGCCATCGTCGTCGGCAAAACAAATCTACATCGACAGAAACTTTCTTAGAATTAAATGACCAAGCCATAGGACTTCGAGGTAGTTTGCCTAGTGCAACATAAATCCTCAACCTTTTGTTAGGCATTTGTATTGCAAATTAAGCCCTAACCGGACTTAGGATTCCGAGGTAGTCGTTCGATACGACATAAACCCTCATAATTTCAAGGCTATTTCTATGATTCTATCATATAAATATAAGTCCTAATTAATTAAAATTGGCAAGGTTGAAATACTAAATAAACATTAAGACTTTCCTAAATCCAAGACAAACAATAGGATAGTCAGGAAATTACCGAAGTCCGCTTCGAATCAGTAATTTCTCCTACTTTTCTTCCTTTGAATTCTCAAAATAAAATGTTCCAAATTTGATCCATTCCCTATTGAAATTCCAAAATTCAATCCCTTTAAAACCCTAAACTTTGAAATTCTTGAGAGCAGAATTACTGATTATTATCGAGAATTTTCTTAGGTGATTCCCGTCACTTAAGATGTAATTAACTATAGGGGCTTGCCCTTATAGGAATTTTAAAGAACCTGTGTAATATAAACCTCGTTTAATACTTCCATATTAAGCAAGGGAATTTGTCGGCTTATAAAATTTGTTCGCAGACCAAACGGATGTCACAAATCTTTTATTTTGTTTAATCGAGCCCCACCGTCAAGCAGTGTGTCTATCCTTAGGGATAGATACACGGTTTGTGGTGTGGTGCTCGTTTATATAAACTATTTGGGATGTGAAATCAGTTTGATTTCATATCTTAAGATTTTCAAACTTAAAATTATTTTCAAAATCAAATGCTACTTTCTAAATTATATATATATATATATTTAAATTAAATTTAAAATATAAAATTTGCCGACAATTTCTGTTAGGCGGCCCCCTTTTCAAAATAAAACACACAACCTAAAAAATAATGCCGACAGAGTCGGGTTAGGGCTGCCATATGTAGAAAGTTGGTCTAGTAGTCAGTACCCAAGGTGGGACATACAACACAGCTCTGAGTCCTTAACACCACCATGCTTACGGTCCTTTTCTGATGTCCCATGGCTTTCTTACTGTTTGTAGTGAGTTTAGCGGGACATCTGTGAGTTTCTTCTTTCAGTGTTTTTGTGGTTTTCGCTACGACTTTGTTTTGTTTTCGTTCACGATTTCTACGAGGTTTCCTATGAGATTTCTTTTTCTCTTTTCTCTATTTTCTTTGCTTTATTTCGCCTTTTTTTGTTTCTCTTTTTCTTTCTTTCGCCTTTTTCTTCTTTGATTTACCATCGGGCTTTGCACTTTACTTTCCCTACACATACGGTAGCGCACTTAGTCAGGTTTTCCTTACTACGTTCACTCCTGTTTTTCTTTGGTGCTGATGCCTTTTCTGCAGGAAACAATAAAGTGATAATAATAAACAGGTAACAATACGTCGCGGGTAATCAACACCTACGGTACATTTGTAGCACTGTTATTTCTTTTATTTACTGCTTTACTTGCTTTACTTTTTAGCATATATACCTGCTAGCGTAACATGTTTTACTTTCCTCAATATTTGCTTTAGTTAGCATAACATGTTTTACCTGTTACAACGCATATTCATGTTAGCGTAGTATGCTTTACTTTCCTTTGTACTTACTCCTGCTTAGTGTAGCATGCTTTTAGTTTACTATAGCATATACCTGTTTTCTTGTTCTCTTTTACTACTGCTCCTGTCACTATAACACACACTCACGCTTGCAACAAAAAAAATGAGAATAATAATACGATGAAATAAAATGATTTACATGTTCACTTTAACTTAAGATTTAAATCCAAACTGTGATCTTTCTATGACGTGGAGCTTGGAGAGCGGTGGGCAGCACGACCATCTTCATCAGCAGAACCTGTGTGGACATCAGCAAAACCAATCCTTAGTCTAAATAACAAGCCATAGGATTCGAGGTAGTCCGCCTAGTGCGACATAAATCCTCACATATTCTTTTAGGCCTTTCCATAACTTGCTGTGCAATATAAGCCCTAACGCGCTTAGGATTTCGAGGTTGTCGTCCGATACGACGTAAATCCTCTTACCTTCCAGGTTATTTGCATAACCAGGTGATTATGTAAGAGTAAATCCAATAATTAATTGGCAGGATTGAAACTTAAATAAATTCATTTTCAAAATTCAAAGCCTAACAATAGGATAGTCTGGGAAGTCACCGAAGTTTACTTCGGGTCTCTGACATCCCCTACTTCTCTTCCTTTGGACTCCTGAAATAAAATGTTCCAAATTTGAGCTAATCCCTTTTGAAATTTCAAAAATCCAATCCTTTAAAAACTTTAAACTTTGAAATTCTTGAGAGCAAAACCACTGATCATTATCGAGAGTTTTCTTAAATGACTCTCGTCATTTAAGATATAATTAACTATAGGGGCTTGCCCTTATAGGGAACTTTAAGAACCCAGGTAATATAAACCCTGCTTAATTTCTTTATATTAAGCAGGGGAACCTGTAGGCTTATAAAATTGGTTCGAAGATCAAACGGATATCACAAATCTTCTAGTTTATTTAATCAAGCCCCATCGTCAAGCAGTGTGTTTGTCCTTCGAGATAGATACACGGTTTGTGATATGGTGCTCGTTTATATAAACTATTTGGAATGTGAGATCGGTTTGATTTCATATCTTAAAATTTTCAAACTTAAAACTTATTTTCAAAATCAAATGTTACTTTTTAAATTATATATATATATATATATATATATATATATATATATATTTCAAGAAAGGAAAAACTTCATTCAAGCAAAAGTTACATACATCTGATATATGGAATATCAGTCAAGTCCCCAAAACGTTAAAGCCAACAGGTTTAACAGAAAAAGCTATAGTTTGGGAAGTAGTAGCATGTTTTGCCAACCAGTTTGCTGGTTGATTTCCCTCTCTGTAGATATGTGTCCATTTAAGGTTAAGGGAGCCAAAAGTGGAGATCAATGTTCTGTAAAGATAGACCAAGTTCCAGGGAGGGGGGATATACCTTGCAGCATGTTAACTAGCTGTTGTGAGTCAGATTTAATCCATAAAAATTGATAATTCAAAGCCTTAGCCGTAAGCAAAGCCCAATGTGCAGCTTGCAGTTTTGATTCAATTTCTGATGAGGAGATAGTAGGTGCATGAAAGAACCATAATGCCTGTCCCAATGAATTTCTATAAATAGCTCCAATTCCTGCAGCAGAATTTGTATAACTACCATCAATATTAATTTTAACCCATGGTGGAGGTGGAAGAGACAATTTCAGCAAAATAGGCTTTTTTCCTTGGAAAAGAGTCCAACAGTGATTGTTTACATAGGAAACTGCAGCAATTAGCCACAATTTGATGAGTGGTGCAGGTTTTGTCCTCATATTTAGCAAGATTCCTTGCCATACATAAAAACCAGCAGATTACTAATGGTATATGGAACCATTTCTCCTCTTTCCAGTCTTCCCAGCAAGCCCCCAAATGAGACCAATTATAGTTGAGATGATTCAAATTGAATTGCTATAATACTATATTCCAAACCTATTTAGTGACAAAACATTATAAAAAAAGATGGGAAATTGTCTCCTCTTGAGAGTGACATAGCCAACATCTAGATGCAGATCTTAAACCTTTAAGTTTCAGTATATCATCCAATGGCAGATAATTATGGAACAGTCTCCAGCAAAAGAAAGACATTGAGGGAGATAAGAGCCTAGTCCAGATTTTGTCTCCCCAAGTGGTATCAGGCCAAGGACATGTTGTGCTATGTATCATGCTATTTAAGGATTTCTGATTAGACTTTTTCAGTGGGAGTCTATCAGCTTTATCTAAGTTAATTGGGATTTCTAGAATCTGCTGAACACTGTCCTCATCCAAAATCTCCCTTAGCATGTTGACATTCCAGTGATCATCCACCCAAAAATCAGAAACAGTAAGTTGGTGATTAAACTCAGCAGTGAAATTTGAAGTTCCTTCCCCAAGCCAGTTATCATGATAGAAATATACAGTCCCCTTGCCAACCTCCCAGCAGAAGAATTGGTTAGCCATTTCTCTAACTTTCAGCAGATTTTTCCAATGCTTGGAATCCCCTTGCTTTGGCCTTACAGAATTAGGATGTGACTTCCAGCAATACTTATCATTTAGAAATTTAGCCCACATTGTTTCTTGTCTTCTGAATTTGATCCACTGCTTGCAATAAAATAGGTAGCTCATCTGTTGAATGCTTTTCATACCTAATCCCCCAGCTTTGAGTGGTTTGCACACTTTATTCCAAACTGCCCAATGGCATCGTTTTTTTTACCTTCCCATAAAAATTTGTTAAACATGGTTTCAATCAGTTTCTGAGTGCTCTTTTTCATTCTATCCATTTGCAAATGATAGAGGGGGAATGTTGAGAGGATACTCTTCAGCAATGTTACTCTACCACCATTAGATAGAAAGACAGTAGTCCAACAATTTAAGGCTGTTGTGATCTTTCTTACCACTTCATCATATTGGGACTGTTTCCTTCTTCCTTTGGTTAGCTGTACCCCTAAATATTTTAAGGGGAGGTCTGCAGTAGTAAACCCAGTGAACTCTTTCATCCACTGCTGATATTTGAATCCTTTGCCAGCTAGAAATTGACATTTCTTTTGATTTAATTCAAGGCCTGCAACCATAGCTAAATGATCTGTTATTTGCAATGTCTTTCTTACAGCAAGCTTGCTGCCATTAGTGAAAATGATAACATCATCTGCATATGCCAAATAGCTGATTAGCTGAGACGAGCCATGCTTAAAATGGAGGTAAGGATAGTGATTATGGGCAGCATTCCAAATTCTGGAAAAATAATCAAATGCTAAGATGAATATGGTAGGAGAGAGTGGGTCTCCTTGCTTGAGACCCTACCCAGCTTTGAAGAATCCACAGCTGCTACCATTAACTAGTACACTATAGTAAGCATTGGAGAGCCATCTCTGGATTAATGTACAAAAGGAAGGGTGAAACCCTTGTGCCTTAAGTACAATATCAATGAATTGCCAGCTAAGAGTATCATAGGCTTTCTTAAGATCCAACTTGAGAATTAAGTTATGCCCTCTACATCTTTTATCAAGATCCAGTAATAATTCTTGAGCCAACAAACAGTTATCGGTTATGGTTCTACCCCGTACAAAAGCGATTGGTTAGAGCTAATCAAATGATTAAGGTGTGGTTGTAGTCTCCCCACAAGAATCTTGCTAATGATTTTAGAAAAAGTAGTAGTGAGACTTATAGGTCCGAAATCAGTCCAATGGGATTTTTGGTTCTCTTTAGGAATAAGTACAATACTTGCGACAGAAGAAAATTTAGGAAGATCAGTCCCTAAGAAGAAGGATTGTACAGCCTGAATAAGATCAGCACCCACAATCTCCCAAGCTTTAAGATAAAAGGTGGATGTGAATCCATCTGGACCAGCAGTCCTGTTACCAACAATACTTTTAAAGCCTGCAAGATTTCCGGTAGGAAGGCTAAGTTATGCTGTTTCACATAGTCAAAGTTATCAGAAAAAATATCAGCAACAAAGGAAGCAGTTGATATTGGAGAAGCAAGAACATATTCTGAAAATACTGGACAGCACTTTGGGAAATATGGTTTGATCAGTGATCCAATTAGCAGCATCATCCCTGATTTTAAGTATAGCATGAAGTTTCCTTCTATGTTTAATGATTGCATGGAAATACCTTGAATTCCTATCCCCATAGAGAAATTTATCAACAGCAGCTTTTGTTGGAGAAAGAGTTCCTCCCTTTCCAAAGCTTTTAAGTATTGTGACTGGGCAGTCCACAAATCTTGTGCCTGGTTCCCTCCCAAATCATTCATAGCTTCCATCAACAGTACTTTGGCTTCAAGCATCTTTGACTCGTTGAAAAACATTACCAAACTCGCTGTTTGTTCCACATTCTTAACCGATAAGCTACATTCTTGTGCGATCTCCATAGTTTCACAAGGGGGTTACGTGATAAGATAGTCGGTATATTCCGAGCTCTTTTTACCACAGACTAAGAAACTATTATCAGTGCACCATACATTTAGAAACCTGAACTCTGAGCATCCCTTATAAGAACTGTATGAGATCTGGATCAATAGTGGTGAATGATCTGAGGTAGTTCTATGTAAATGTTGTACCTGTGTGATGGGGAACATTTGCAACCAAGAATCTTTGGTTAATACTCTATCCAGATCTCTCTAACAGCTTTACCTCTTTGCCATGTGAAAGGGGAACCAATGAATCCAATATCAAATAGCCCAGCTTTAGTAATATTTTGAGAAAATTGCAGCATAGAATTTAAATCAGGTGTTCTGCCCCCTTTCTTTTCACTTAGGTCTCTAAAGCAGTTAAAGTCCCCACTCACAATCCAATTGGATGGGTTGTTAAGACTGATCTGGCACAATTCTGTCCAAAGAAATTCCCTATCCATTTGAGTACTTCTAGCATATATGAAAGTAGCACTACCATGAAATTGGTCCAAACCAAATTGTAGATGTAAAAATTGATAGTTATCAAGCTTGATAGTACAATTCAACTCCTTTCTGGTAAAAACCCAGATTTTGTTATTACAATTAGAGTGAAAGTGAAATCCTGAAAATTGTTTAGTGACTTTAGATACATTGGTGTGCACCATTGGTTCAAGTAATGCAATTATCAAAAGTTTATGAGTCATATATATATATATATATATATATATATATATATATATATATATATAAATTAAATTTAAAATCTAAAATTCGCCGACAATTTCTGTAGGTGACCCTTCTTCTAAAATTACAACACTCAACCTAAAAATATGCCGACAATTTCTGGCGACTCCGCTGGGGACTAGTTCCTCTCTCCATTTTGATCAGATGGTTTTGCTTTCATAAATCGGTAGTGAGTCCATGCCCCTAGTGGAACAAACTACTATTCTTTCCGTTGGCATACCCTGCTTATTTCTGTCTTGAGCAAGTATAGTCAACTCCTTTTTGGATTCTTGAGCCACTGTTTGGACACCCCTGAATAGAGAGGTTCCAGAATCCTCCCACCTCCCTAATGAGGTGAGGTAGACCCCCAATAGGTGTGTTAGAATAGGAGCGATCTATTCATGTGATTTCAATGTGAATTCGACCTCCTCTAAATCTCAGACTGGGTCCGATACTTCATTCCTCTTTAGGTTTGACTTGTTGTAAACACGTCAAACTGAAATTTCGTTCTAACAACCTTCCAATAAACTTTAAACAAAATAAATTTTGTTAAAATTTTAATTCAAAATAAAATTCTCAAAATCCATCGAATAGACAATAATTAAATAAAATGCAAAACTTTGAAATAAAAAAAAATTCACATGAATAAATTTTAAAGGACGTCCAGTTTGTAAGACGAGTGTGTTAACTTCAGTACTTTCACTGAAACTGCAAGACACGGGACGTCACTGACTTCTGGGAATTCTTCAAATGACAGGGACAATGTCTTCACCGAAGTTGATCTTCTCTTTCACCACCGGAGAAGAATTCGCTATCAATAGAGACGAGTTGCCTGATCTGACAGTCATTAAGTTTGGATAAGGGTTCGACAATGTTGTAGAAATGTTCGGTGATGTGGCTGTCACAATGATGAAGTCTGAAATAAGAAAGTTTGTTAAGCCTGTTGTGGAGCTCAACTTGAAGCCTCTTACGAAATTCTCCCCTCTGGAAAGGATGTCGTTTGGAATGAATTCTTCTTTCGTTGTAAGGTCTGCTACGAAAAATGTCAGGATTGCTCCTGGAGTTGTGTCCGCTCTTACTACTGGATTCACCACCACTGTACCAGTCGCTCCGCTAACTAAAGGAAAAGAGATTCTACATGAGGAAAAGTCAGCCGACGTTTATGACCTACCATTTTCCAGATTCAATATTGGGTCCAATTCAAATCCCATATAACTGATAAAGGCACAGAAAAGAAGACCGTCTCTTACGGATAGAGAAACAATGAGTCAATGATTAAACAAGGTATAGCCGTTCAAGGAAGATTCAGTGTCGAAGATATTCCATGACTTACTTCTAAGTTCAGAAATCAGACTACCTGAGCCGAAAAAGCAAGAGGAGGCTGGCAAAGAAGATCACCAGATGTACGGCTCATATGCTCGGTCGTACTATAGAAAACTGCTTCAGCTTTAAGGATTGGCTTGAGGAGAATTTTAGAAGTGGAAAGGTGGTGATCCTGGAAGAATATTTAAAAGAACCTGAAAAAGGTTCTGTAAATATGATTTTAGATGATTCAATTGACTTCTACGCGATGATACCAGTGCTCGGGGAAATAAGTGACGTTTCTCGAAAATCTCCAGTTGACCTTAAAGTCATCAAAGGAAAGTCAATTGAGGAGGCTGTGGAAAAGCTTCGAGCTAACATTGCACAAATGTCTAAAGATCAGAACAAAGACTTAGAAGAGGAAGATTACGAACTAGCAGATTCCATGGAAGTTGAATTCGCAGAAATTGATGTCGTCGAGACCCAAGCAACATTATCTGCCAGCGACACTCCGCCTTTTGGTGAAGAGAACGTCGCAGAGGATTGGAAAGGGCCATTCAACAACGGGATGAACATATTAACTATTTGAAGATGCAACTAGAAGAAGTGATGGCTGCTATGGCCACAATTCAAGGAAAGTCACAATCACCACGAATAACACCTCCAGAAACAAACCAACCAGAGACCATTAATGTTACAGATGAAAGAAGGGAGTTCACTGTCAATGTACAACAGAAGAGGGAGTCAGTTCAGGGTCCAGTACCAGAAAAGGACATTAAAAAAAAGGTGGAACAACAGTAGAGAGAATCCCTGGCTCAGTTTAAAGAACGAACATCGATTCTGAAGGGTAGACCATACCCTGAAGAGTTTGATGCTGTCCAATATCCCAGAGTTTCGTATCACCTCTGTTCAAGATTTTTGATGGTACCGGCAACCCCCGAAAGAATGTTGCACACTTTCGAGCAAGTTGCTGCAACACGAGGGGTAGCGATGCATTGTTGTGTCGTCAATTTGTGAATAGCCTTTCGGAGGTTGCATTCGACTGGTACGCAGAGCTGCTAAATGGCTTGGTGAAAACGTTCGTAGAATTGGAAGACCTCTTTGTTAAGCAGTTCGCTGGAGCTCGACACCATATCACCATCGGTGATCCTGTGGTGGAGCGACAGAAGCCAACCGAAACATTAGTAGACTACATTTTGCGATGGAGAAATTTGAGCCTGAAGTGTGAGCCACAGCTCCAGGAGCAACATGCAGTTGAAATTCTCTTAAAGAGCATCCATGGACCAGTTGCATTTCTCCTCAAAGGATTCACAATCAGAAAGTTCGAGAAATTACTTTGCAATGCTGGAAGTTTGCAAGAGGAAGCCAAACAATTGGGTTTTCCAGAAAATTCTGAAAAGCTAGAGCCGATCAAGACATTTGAGGTGTCTGAGACAATGGCAGTGGTGGATAAAGGCAAGATGCCATGCAATTCCAGATTGAACAGGCTTAGCAACAGTACTATCAGCAATCGTCTCAACAGTGGTCGCTTCGGATGGATGGAAGATAGGGACCATCTACGGCCAAGAAACTAAGCAGAGTATATTCTTTCAAAGATGAGGCAGTGGCAAAGATGTTTCAGAACTTGATTAAGAGGCCTGAGTTTAGATTGCCTAAGCCAAAGAAGCCATATGACGTTGATAAAAAGGATCACCCAAGATATTGCCCATATCACAGACTGCTTGGGCACAACATAGAAAATTGCATCAGATTCAAAGAATGGCTCGAGAAGAACTTTAAGAAGGGCAACATAACGATCCCAAAAGAATATTTGAGAGAGCCTGATAGTTGTTTTATCAATATGATTTCGGTCGATCCAGTTGTTTTGATTGATTCCTACGCAGCTGATGTCGAATGACATGGTGCAGGTGAAAGCTTCAAAGAAAACAAAGGAAAATAACGAACCAGATCCAGGCAGTTTCGGTACAGGCTAGAAGGTAGATTTCAAGACCTCTCCATTGGGAGAATGTAGGATTTATCGTTTTATTACTACAAAAAGTGTAAAAGGGACATTAACGGATTCGATGTTAGTCTGTCCCATCCCTCCCACTGCAATGAATGAAAGAAAAGGAGTTTGTTTTTGTCCAGAATTGCTCTATATTTAGAAAAGCTTAAATTTAGATATTTTACTAAGACTATGGTTTCAAGGAAGAATGAAATTAATGCTCTAATAACTGAGTCGTTTACTTTAAGGAATTTGGACTGAGTCCTAAGTAAATTTTGGAATAAAGCAGTGTGGTTGAAATACGAGTAATTGACTCGAGATATCACGAGCCTTTTAATTTTCTGCCATGTGGCTGGGTCCGGACTTTCGAATAAGTTATAATATCTCAGGATTCGCGTCGAGGAACATTTTAGAATTATTAATTAGGGGAGTTTCAACATTTAAAATCTTTAACAGAAATATGTCTTGCTAGATATAGTAATTCTCATAAAATAAAAGGAGCAAAAGAAACATAAAAAAAAAGTGTTCCTGAGGAGAAGCTTGAGGTGAGCACACAATCAAAAATTGGTGTCCCAATTCAGACATTCAAAATCTTTAACATGTGCTCCACTAGATACAGTAATCCTCAATTAAAAAAAAGAGCAAAAAGCTTAAGAAAAAAAAAGGAAAAAAGAGAAAACAAGAAAATGCTCCCTGAGAAGAAGCTTGAGGAAAGCACATAATAAAAAATTGGTGTCTTAATCCTCCCATGATTAATAAAACTTGAAAGACAACCTTAAGAAGTTTCGTCTAATATTATGCTTTGAAAAAAAAGTCAAGTGATTCTATGCCTTTTGGTTGAACATTAATTGGCTAAGAAATATCTTTGGACAGTGAAAAATATTTTAATCACATGAGCAGAAATTTTGAAATCTGCTTAAGCCTAGGAAAAAAGAATTAAACAAACAACAACAATATTAGCAGTTAATGGAAATTCAACCCTGAAGTCATATCCTTCAGCGCCCAGCAAATACAACTTCAATGTCAGATCAAAGAACATCATAGTAATTTCTCGAAGACAGTGTGAACACCCTTTATGAAATTGGTGACAAAATCAAATGACAACTGCTACGAACAAAGCTACGGAGTTGCAGCCTCCTAAACTGTGACATCCTTAGAGATAACACATCTTTATAGGTTCTTGCAAGAATATAAATTCTGATAGCAACTTAAAAAGTGAGTTATTATCTACAGTTGATTTCAATCAGTTGATGATACCCTCAGAAGTACTGCGCATCGTGATGTTTCAAAGACAGTCTTGTTCTACGAAGCACCAATGCTGCGCTTGTCTAAAACTGGGTCCAAATCCCAAAATAAGAGTCAACATTTGAAAAAAAACAAAAAAACTCTGTACCTTGTGAATTTTCAAAAATATCTGCATAAGCATTTCGATAAAATTCACCACTGCATGAATTTCTACAAACATTCTCTGCACTTTACAAAATATTTTTGCAATCTCTGCATCCATAAATCTCAGTAAATTTCTTCAGGCTCTGCCTTCATAAATATCTGTAAATCTCTGCATTCCCTAATATCAGCAAAAATTTTTTTCAAATCTCAGCATAAGCCAAATCTCAGCAAAATTCTTTACAGTCACAGCATAAATCAAATATCAGCAAAATTTTTCATAATCACTGCATAAACTGAATCTCAGCAAAAAAAAAAATTCCCCTTGGACCTCAGCAAAATTTCTCCCAATCTCTGCATAAATAAATTTCAACTAAATTCTTCAGTCTAAGCATAAGTCAACACAATTCTTCAATATCTCTGCATTCACAGAATCTCAGTAGTTCTCAGCACTCGGGATAGGCTTCCGCCCTACTCCCTTCTCAGCAATTCTCAGCACTCGGGATAGGCTTCCGCCCTACTCCCTTCTTAGCACTCGGGATAGGCTTCCGCCGTACTCCCATCTCAGCATATTCTCTGCAATTCTCAGCTTGGGATAGGCTTCCGCCCTACTCCCTTCTCAGCAATTCTCAACAATTCTCAGCATTTCTCAGCAATTCTCAGCATTTCTCAGCAGTTCTCAGTAATCTTGAGCAATCCTTAGCAATTCTCAGCATTTCTCAGCAATTCTCAACATATTCTCAGCACTCGGGATAGACTTCCGCCCTACTCCCTTCTCAGCAATTCTCAGCACTCAGGATAGGCTTCCACCCTACGCCCTTCTTAGCAGTTCTCTGCACTCGGGATAGGCTTCTGCCCTACTCCCTTCTTAGTAATTCTTTGTACTCGAGTAGGTACAGTCCTACTCCTTTCTCAGCAATCTCAATATTATCCTCTCAGCAAGAAATTGAAATTAAAACACTCTGAATTTTGGATAGGCTTTGTCCTATTCTTCCTCAACACATAGGCTTTGTCCTATTCTTCCTTAGCACATAGGCTTTGTCCTATTCTTTCCCAGCATACAAATGCATTCGGGTGGGCCTTAGCCCAACTCTTTTCTCCGCATAAAACCAAAATTGAAACTCAAATCGAAATTCAAACTCATAATTAAAACATGAAATAAAAAATGAAACAAATCTAAGATCCAATCTCTTAAAATCTTGTGATCTGAAATTCACCTCCTTTTTTTCCCCAGCGAAAGTTCTGGAATCTTCAGTCTTGGAGATTTACCTGATACTCCCTAATGAAAATTTTCTATGCTTTGTTCTAAGTGTGTCACTTAGACGTCTGTATTGGTTTTGTTGATCTCTTCGGTCAACGCCAATACGCGCGGTGTGCTTGGTTAGCACACCACACCTATTGGGGGTCCATTTGTTGACCTCATTTTTGGCAAGGTCTTTTCTTTCCTCTTAGTACTTAGGATCTAGCCATAGGACTTCTCCTTGACTATCCTAGAGGACTAGAGATGGGACCCACCTTGTTTTAGAAGCTCGAACCGCCTCTTAACATTTAGAAGGTCGAAACTAACATGACGGAGCTCGAATTGAGTCCCCATAGGATCATTAAGCCTTAGGGTTGTCTTGTGCACTTTTCGCTACGCCGCACGCACCAATTTCACAATTCAGACCCTCGACACTTTTAAACACTGAAATTCACATTAAACTAATTTTATTTAACTCAATTAATTGGAACTAAAATTAAATTTTGAAATTATCGATCGCGAGATGAAATTTTGATAAAATTTTAATTTGACACGTTTTTTTGACGCGACCGGCGACGAGGTTGTCCAAATGACCTCGGATGACGAAATGGACTGCGCAGTTGCGCCCAGAACGACGAAATTACCTAGGAACGACACTAATTTTGATGTAGTTTCGTGCGAGGTTCAAATTTGTTTGGATCGGCGAAATTTAAATAAAACATTATTTTAAAATAAATAAATAAATAAAACCTAAAATCCCTAAAATCTCGAACTCCTCACGCCCCAAACTCACACACACAGCCGCTTGCTCCCCTCTCCCATTCGCCACCCAGGGCTTCACCCTAGCCAAAGTCGAGCTCCCCTCTCCTCCTCGCGAAGGTTCGCCGGAGGTCCCCCCTCCTCTTACACTCCTCTGCCTAAAGCTTCCACGCCTTGTCTCCATGCCTCCACGCCCTCTGCCGCGATTCTTCACTCACGCGGCCGAATGGAGCGTCGGGGAGAGCATCTCTCCTCCTCGTCGAATGCCCTTTCCTCTTTCTCGCAAGACTTCGGTCCACACTGTCCTCCTCTCCCCGTAACCTGGCTAAAGGTCTCCACGCCACTGTCGCCCTCTGGGGCCCAATCTTCGTTGATCTTCCCCCCTCACGTGACTCTTGTTGCTTCTCTTGGCTCGCCTCATGGCCCGGGTAAATTGAGGTATGTTTCTCCTGCCCTTCTTGCCTATTTAAACACCCTCTTTGGGAAGGTTAGGCTGGCTGAAATTTGAGGGTGAGGGGAGGTGCTGCAGAATTTTTGAGTTGGTAAATTGCTGCTAGTTCTGTGTCGTTGCTGGAGCGTTGCCGTTCGACCCTCTCTAATCCAAAGCCCTCTTTCTTGTTCCTACTTCAGGCATTTAAGATGTAAGGATCTCACTGCTTTCTTCTTTGATTTATTTATGAAATATTTCATGCAATAAGAGATGTCCCTGTGTTCTCGATTGAGTTTAGACGAAATGTCTACTCTTATCCTCTGAAATCTGGTTGATTGGCTTAGCACTTGGAGGTTTCCTTCTTATTCTTCTTAATATTTGTTTTCAATGGTATAAGCTGGAGGTCGATTGGCTAATCTATGTTAGTTGATATACTTATGGGTTTGAGATTGTGCTTAATTTAAAATAAAAAGGGAAGCTTAATGAAACCTGATGATGCATAAATTTTGTTTTCTACTAGTCCAGGGAACATTTTCTCTCTTGGTATAAAATGCTGGAAGTAATTAAATCCCCATTATAATCATTGTCATAAGGAATTCGAATTGATTGTGTGTGTTGTGCCTTGTCTGGTGTTACTCCTCCAAAAATGTTACAGATTTCAAAAAAAAAATATAATACATATCAAGAGATGACAATTAAAAGAGAAATTTCATTATGATATGCAGCATTGTTGTAGTTGTGACTTGGTTATATAATCTAATATTTGAAGTCATGGTTAAGAGCTCCTGTTCAGAAAATTCGAGCATGCCTTATTGTCTCCTTTCTTTATTTGGCTGATTGTTTTGCTACTTTCGTAAGTGAGTATAAGGTAGCCCTTATTTAAGTGTCGTGAACTTTCTTTATTAAGTTGCAATAAGTGTTGGGGATAGCTACAACATTTGTTTGTTGTTCATCGACTCTCCATATAAAAATGATGAGAATGGTTATAGAATGAAGGCATTGGAATATATGAGCTAGTTGTGCAAATTGAAAATAAATTTTCTGGAAAATGTGAAGGATGCCAGAGAGGCTCGCAATGCAAAATTATTTGAGAAAAAAAGGAAGCTTAAAGATTTATTTTCTGAAATTGGGGCTTTTTATTTTTACATACATACCATTCGATTTCTCATATATATTTACATGGCTAACATCTTGAATGATTCCAATCGTTTATTTTGGGGTGGCTAATTTGCAAAATCTGTAACCTTTGTGTCTTCTTTTGGTAAAATCTAAAACATTTGGGCCTTTTATTTAGTAAATCTGAGATGCTTAGGTGCCCATTTTGCAAGACTTGAAATGTTTGAGGTGTTTGCTTTACAAAATCTGGAACTTCGAGGTGGCCCATTTATAAAAATTTGAAAGTTTGGGATGGTTCATTTGCAAAATTTTGAACGTTTGGGTGACTTATGTGTGAAAACCTGAAAGGCTTTGTATGGTTTATTTTCATAAAAAAAAAATTGAGTTTTGATGGCTTATATGTGAAAACTTGAAAAGCTTTGCATGACTCTTTTGTGAAAATTTGGAGAACACGGGTGGCTTATTTTAAAAATCTAAAACTTAGCTCTCTTTTAAAAATGTGAAAAATTTTGAGATATGATCTTTGAAATGAGGAGAGGTCGCCTCCTCTTTGCATTTGGATTTGAGGCTCAGTTTGGCTCTTTTAGTTGTAGGGAGCTGCTCTTATTTGCTCTAAAATGGAGGGCTCGGTTTTCATGCTTGTAACATGCTCTATATACATGCTTCGGATGGAAACAGTGGTTGTTACATATACATATGCTTACGACATCTCTTATTATGCAAATTGCAGGTGTGGAAAATTCATTTTTATGCCGTTTTGCTGCCCAATTTTTCTTGGTTGGTTTTATTCTTTTTCTACTTCATTTTTACTTCACTCCGTTTTATTTTTCTTCCCCGCAGCTTTATTTTTCCCTTTTCTTTGCCATTACTTAAGTGTCATGGGGATGGGTTTGGCATCACCCTAGAGGCCTAGGTCACTTCAAGAGCGTGGCGACACTTTTAGGTCATTCCTTCAGGACGAGTGAGGATTATCGGGAGTCTGGGGTGATTGACTTGAGTTGATTAATTTTGAGAACCAATTCAACTCGTTTTATGATTCAGTGTTTGTTGAATTATTTTCTCCTCTCTCCTTGTTTTGTTCTCTTGTCCCTTGATTTTCTCCTTGCTTCTTGGTTCAATGTCAGCACCTACAAGTGTCGTGTAGGTGTGCACATATAGCCCCTTTAAGTTATATGTGGGGTCTTCAAACAAGGCTGTAACTGTGGTGGGGATACTGATAAAATTGCATAAGAGAAGGTTACAAGAAAATTATAGAATGGTGCCGCCTGACTCAGAGACTCTGGAGAGAGTAGAGCAGGAATCACGGCACTATTCGCCTGTCCTTGGGGTTTCTACTGCCGGCTGTCTAAGGATGTTAGCAGTCTTAGTCCGATTAGGGTAGTCTACCTGTGGACCAAAAAAATATTTTAAATACAAGAAATACATACATTTGAAAAATACAAAAGTTTTACCTCCACCACAGCACAACCTACTTTCCTACAACTTTTTACTTGCATGCAAAACCAAAATGAAATGTGTGAAAACTTACAAAGGTCCACGGTCGGCCACTCGAGTCGGGTTAGGGCTGCCTTCTGTAGAAAGTTGGTCTAGTAGTCAGTACCCAAGGTGGGACATACAACACAGCTCTGAGTCCTTAACACCACCATGCTTACGGTCCTTTTCAGATGCCCCATGGCTTTCTTACCGTCCGCTGTGAGTTTAGTGGGACATCTATGAGTTTCTTCTTTCAGTATTTTTTTGGTTTTCGCTACGACTTTGTTCTATTTTTGTTCGCGATTTCTACGAGGTTTCCTATGAGATTTCTTTTTCTCTTTTATTGATTTTCTTTGCTTTATTTCGCCTTTTTTTTGGGTTTCTCTTTTTCTTTCTTTCGCCTTTTTCTTCTTGGATTTACCGTCGGGTTTTGCACTTTACTTTCCCTACACGTACGGTAGCGCACTTAGTCCGGTTTTCCTTACTACGTTCACTCCTAATTTGCTTTGGTGCTGATGTATTTTCTGCAGGAAACAATAAAGTGATAATACTAAACAGGTAACAATACGCCGCAGGTAATCAGTGCCTACGGTACATTTGTAGCACTGTTATTTCTTTTATTTAGTACTTTACTTGCTTTACTTTTTAGCATATATACCTGCTAGCGTAGCATGTTTTACTTTCCTCAATATTTGCTTCAGTTAACATATCATGTTTTACCTGTTACAATGCATATTCCTGTTAGTGTAGTATGCTTTACTTTCCATTGTACTTACTCCTGCTTAGTGATGCATGCTTTTAGTTTACTGTAGCATATACCTGTTTTCCTGTTCTCTTTTACTACTGCTCCTGTCACTGTAACACACACTCACGCTTGCAACAAAAAAAATGATAATAATAATAAGATGAAATAAAATGATTTGCATGTTCACTTTAACTTAAGATATAAATCCAAAATGCGATCTTGCTACGACGTGGAGCTCGGAGCGCGGTGGGCAGGACGACCATCTTCATCAGCAGAACCTGTGTCGACATCAGTAAAACCAATCCTTAGTCTAAATAACAGGCCATAGTATTCGAGGTAGTCCGCCTAGTGCGACATAAATCCTCACCTGTTCTTTTAGGCCTTTGCACAACCTTACTGTGCAATATAAGCCCTAACTCGCTTAGGATTTCGAGGTCGTCGTCCGATACGACGTAAATCCTCTTACCTTCCAGGTTATTTGCATAACCAGGTGATTATGTAAGTGTAAATCCTATAACTAATTGTCAGGATTGAAACTTAAATAAATTCATTTTCAAAATCCAAAGCCTAACATTAGGATAGTCTGAGAAGTCACCGAAGTTCAGTTCGGGTCTGTGACATCGCCTACTTCTCTTCCTTTGCACACCTGAAATAAAATGTTCCAAATTTGAGCTAATCTCTTTTGAAATTTCAAAAAACCAATCCTTGAAAAACTTTAAACTTTAAAATTCTTGAGAGCAAAACCACTGATCATTATAGAGAGTTTTCTTAAATGACTACCGTCATTTAAGATGTAATTAACTATAGGGGCTTGCCCTTATAGGGAACTTTAAGAACCCAGGTAATATAAACCCTGCTTAATTTCTTTATATTAATTAGGGGAACTTGTCGGCTTATAAAATTTGTACGCAGACCAAACGGATGTCACAAATCTTCTAGTTTATTTAATCGAGCCCCATCATCAAGCAGTGTGTTTGTCCTTCGAGATAGATACACGGTTTGTGATATGGTGCTCGTTTATATAAACTATTTGGAATGTGAGATTGGTTTGATTTCATATCTTAAAATTTTTAATCTTAAAAATTATTTTCAAAATCAAATGTTACTTCATAAATTATATATATATATATATATATATATATATGAAATTTAAAATCTAAAATTTGCCGACAATTTCTGTAGGCGACCCCCCTTCTAAAAATACAACACTCAACCTAAAAATATGCCAACAGTCATTAGTAGGCCCGACCATAGCCACCCTTGGACATCTAGTAGTGTGAGCCTAGATTAACCCATTCTACTAATAAAACATCCTGAACCGATCTATAGATTAGTCATTGTTCTTTGCACCTGGACCAAAGGGTAAAGAATATGAATGCTTCTATTTGGCACAGTACCATAATCTAAATTCCCTACAAAAGATAACATAATAAAAATCTTGGATTAGTTGAAAAGGAGAAAGTTGTTTTAATACTTGCATTGAATTTTATTTACTTCTTACTTTACTTTATTACTGATTGCTGCTTACTTTCTTATAGTAAAAATTGTTAGTAAACTAAATTTGAAAATAAAAACAAATAATATATATATATATATATATATATATATATATATATAACTTTTTATTTGATAAATTCCAAAATATTTCTTTAATTTCTTACTTTTTAATATCACTATCCTTATGGGATCGATAACCAGGACTCCACTAGAGCCCTGTATTACTTGAACGATACGTATACTTGCGTTTAAAATTATGACTTTTATAATAATTATAAAATTTAAATATAAATTCATAAGAAAAAGTAGACCTTACACATCAAGTTTTTAAAGCCATTTGCCAGGAATTAAATATTCTAAAATGTGGTATCAAATTCTTATATTTAAAAGCATATATAAAGTCATATCACATCACTAACTCCTTTAATATCTACCAATGTCCATCTAAAAGCTTTCTTGTATATTTTTAAAGTTTCCAATAACTTCTGTTCTTGGTATTCGTTTAACTTCGAAGATACAATAACTGGCAAGGTAGATGATTCTCCTAAAAACATATACTTTAAATGATTAGGGAGAATTTTCATTTCAAGTTCAAGAGGTTTGATGATAGTTGGAATTAAGCTTTTATCTCCACTTTCCATAGTGTCTAATACTTCGAATCTCTCCTGAACATACTCCAAATCTTCGTTCTTCTTACTATCTGAATTTTCTTCATCTTCAATTTCTTCTTCAACAATATTTTTATATTCATCTTCTTTTTCAAATATATTTTAAAAATGATCGTTTCTCAAGTAATCACAGACCTCCATCTTAAAACAATCATTATCTTTTTCCATTGAGGGATACTTCATAGATTTTAAAATTTTAAAGATCACCTCTTGATCATTAACTCGAATAGTTAATTCTCCTTTTTGAACATCAATTACCACTCTTCCAGTAGCAAGGAATGGTCTTCCTAAAATGATTGGAATTTCTTTATCTTTCTCAAAATCAAGTATAATAAAATCTACAGGAAAGATAAATTTATTCACTTTCACTAACTCATCTTCCACCACTCATTTAGGGTATGTAATGGAACGATAGGCCAACTGAAAAGTCACAGATGTAGGAGAAATTCCACATATTCCCAACCTTTTAAAAGGCATAAGATTAATACTAGCTCCCAGATCACATAAAGCTTTTATGAAAAATTTTTCTCCTATAGCACACGGAATAGTGAAACTACCAGGATCAATGAGTTTTTCTTGATGCTTCTTCTGAATAATTGCACTACACTCTCCGCTACGTCTAACTGTTTCATGAACTATAAAATTTCTTTTCTTTCTTAAAATATCCTTCATAAACTTGGCATAGTCAGCCATCTGTTCCAATGCTTCTACAGAAGGAATATTTATAGTTAATTTCTTAATGATCTCCAAAAATTTTCCAAATATGTTATCCCTATTTTGATTCTTCAATATTTGAGGAAATAAAGGTGGTGGTTTTTCAGCAGTTATCTTCATTGTCTCAAGAGGATAATCCAAGTTTGGATAAATCTTTTTTGAACCTTTTTCGATTTCCACCTTCTCCTTTTCTATTTCAACTTCTTTTTGCACTCTAGTTTCCACTTCTTTTCCTCTCCTTAATTGAATAGCCTTAAGTTGTTCCTTGTTTTTATCTTTTGGATTGATCTCAACATTACTTGGAAGTGTTCTAGAAAGTCTATTATTAAGTGCAGTGAAAATATGTCCTAATTGATTTTTAATATTTTTCATAGCAACACCATGAGCTTGTATTTGATTTCTGATATTCAGAATCATTTCTTAGGTAGACAACTTCTTATCCTTAAATTGTGGGTTACTATTAAATCCAGGAGGATAAGATGGTCTAAAATTAGTATTTCCATGATTCTTCGAATTTCCAATTGGATTTATAGAATTGTTAGCCCAGTGCGGATTAAAATTAGCATTGTTATTATTTTAATCAAAGTTTAGGTGATTCTTACAACCAGGAATATAATAATTTGAATAAGGATCGTTAGGACTATTAATATCATTTAAAGTCTCATAAGGTGTTTGAGATTTTGTTACCTGTCCAAATGAATTTTCCTCCAACACTTGAGGTAGTTGAGAATAATTCATTCCATATTTATCTATTTTCTTTGAAAGGTCTACAATTTGAGAAACTACCATACTCATCATATATAAATCATGAACACTAGCTACTCTCTTAAGATTTACCCGTTCAGAGGGCCATTCAAAATTATTAGTAGCAATTTCTTCAATTAATGCGTATACTTCATCAAAAAGTTTTGACATTAATGATCCACCAGCAGCAACATTTATAATAGATCTCAATGATCCCAATAATCCATTATAAAATGTTTGAATTATTAACCAATCTGGTAAAGCATGATGTGGGCACTTCTTAAGAAGATCTTTAAATCTCCCCAAGCTTCCTATAATGACTCTCCTTTAAACTCACAAAAGGATGTAATATCATTTCTTAGTTTAGTAGTCTTTGATGGAGGGAAATATTTCGATAGAAACTTTTGAGATAATTCTCCCAATGTTCTAATAGATCTAGGTGCTAATGAGTTTAACCATGCCTTAGCATTATCCCTTAATGAAAAAGGAAAAAGTCTAAGTCTGACAGCGTCACTAGACACTCCATCATATTTAAAAGTAGCACACAGTTCTAAAAAACTAGCGAGATGTAAATTTCAATCCTCTTTAGGTGTTCCTCTGAATTGATTATTTTGTACCATTTAGATAAGAGCATGTTTAAGTTTACATGGATTAGCAGCAAAATGAAGATTTTGAATAGTTATGTGAATTTCATCTGCTGTTGGGTTAGCATAATCTCTTAAAGTTCTTAGCAAATTTCCTATATCATTTCTCTGATTATCTTGATTATTCGCCATTTTGCAAGGATTTTCAATTTTTTTTGTTGTTTTCTAATTTTTCTGACAGTAGGCTCTAACTCTGAATCATAAGGCACTAAACCTATAGATCCGCTACTACGCATATACAAACACAAATACAATAAAAAAGGTAAACAAACCCACAAATACACACTACAAAGTAAACTTACTTTCTTTACTCCGTTACCTTCCTAATTACTTTCTTTACTCTGTTACCGTCCTACTTACTTTCTTTACTCCGTTATCATCCTACTTACTTTCTTCACTCCGTTATCGTCCTACTTACTTTCTTTATTTTGTTACCTTCCTACTTACTTTCTTTACTCCGTTACCTTCTCCAGGAACGACGCCAAAAACTTGATGCGTCAGACTTATATTGCAAGAATTTATGAACTCAAATTTATTTATTTATAACGATTTTGTTAATTCCAAGCTTTCAATGCAAGTATACATATCATATCAAGTAATACTAGGCTCTAATGTAGTCCTGATTACCAATCCCAAAGGGAAGTTTGGAATATTAGAAAGCATTCACAATAAAGGTAACGTAGCACTAAAATTTGATATTTAATTCGCAATTAAAGTTTACTAATTGCTACTACTATGCAGGAAACAATAACGATTAACTACACTACAATTACTTCTAACAATTTTAGAAATAGAATTAACTAACACACACACTAAACTAATTATTTGAAAGGTTTTCGATATCTGAGAAAATTATCTTTCCTCTTGCAATGAGAATATGATGTGTGGATTGATATGGAACAAATATTTATATTATTGTGCCAAATAGGAGCATAGATGATTCTTTACCCTTAAAAGAGTACCCCCTTTTCTAAGTAAGAAAAGAACATTGAAATATCCTATGTTTAGTCACTAAATCTAAGGCTAGGCTGGGAGGATATCAGCTCTCACTTCGGAGCTCCCACTCACCCTCCACCTGAAGGCTAACCTTAGATATTAGTTACTAATCTTAGAAACAATTTGGGTATTTCAGCCTGTCACCCTAAAATCTCCACATTGAGTCCATCAAAACATATTTCCCTATTCATTTGCACTCAATTCTCATGAACTATGCAATTCATCCATTGAAATTGAATGGATATTTCATTATTGTTGTAGGACATTAAATCTTTTCGAGCTTAGTGTTCAACAACATATTTTAACATTTCAATTGGCCAAATCGAAAGTAAATTAAGTTTAAAATGGAAAACAATCACAATTTCTTCATTACATTAAAAGCACATTAAATCCACATCAATCCATCATCACATCTCTATGCAAGAAGCAAGACAAGGGAGACTACTCAGAATTCATAGAGAAGATACAATAAAACATGGATTTTATATATATAAGAAAAGTCAAACAAACCACAAAAGAAAATACAACTTATCTCTTTCTCTTCCCCAATGCAATTCCCTTGAAGTTCCTTTGAATCCTCTTCTCTCTTCTTTACAACACTTGATTCTCCCTTTAGAATGGAAAGGAAGATACAATCTCTCATTTTACCCCTTCTCTTTCACTGCTTAGAGAAGAGTTCCTCACAAATCCTCACTCTACACACTCTTCTCCTAATCCCTAACACTTAACATTCACTAAAACTACACACAAGACACTAGACTCCACATCATTTTCGTCCAAGAACAGTTTCTTATAAGATAAGGACGAAATCCCAAGAGTTTCCGTAGGCATCCCTTCAAAAAGTCGTCAAAACTCTTCAAATTTGAACTCCACCGATTTCGGGCGCCGGCAGCTCTCTATCGTGCCATTTAAATGCTGAAATCTCTGGATAATGGCGTCGGCGGTGCCAGAACACCTTTTCCATCATTTTACCCCTTTTTGCTCTAGATTCGTTCCTTTTTTGCTTCTTTTCACTCCAATCACCTAAAATCATCATACCTACAACAAAACATGAAAAATACCTTTCTTTAAAGTGCAATATCACTAAAAATGAGTAAAATTATATAGCAAAAATCGTATATATTTTTGGTGCATCACTACACCGTAATGCCATTCGGCCTGAAGAATGCTGATGTAATCTACCAGCGGGCAATGAGAAGAATCTTTAATGACCTCATAGTGGAATGCTACATGAGCAATTTGGTCATCAAAAGCAAAGTAAAGGGAGACCACCTATGTGATTTGAGGATCATGTTCGAACGATTACGGTTGTACAATCTTAAAATGAATCCCTTAAAATGCGCCTTTGGCGTTACCTCTGGGAAATCTCTAGGGTTTGTTATTCGTCTTCAGGGAACCAAAATTGACCCAGAGAAGATTAAAGCCATCTTGGAAATGCCTCCACCTTAAACCTTGAATCAACTACGCTCTTTTCAAAGAAAATTGGCATACCTAAGACACTTTATATCTTATCTGTCGGGGAGGTGTCGGCCTTTCTCGGCATTAATTAAAAAGGATGACAAAATTATTTGGGAAGAAAAATTCCAAAAGGCCTTCTAAAATATTAAACGATATCTTATGACACCACCCATTCTTGCAGCTCCTATCCAGGGTAGACCGTTGATACTTTATACCACGGCCTTAGATGACTCCCTCGGAGCTTTCCTTGCACAAGTCAATGATGATGGTAAGGATAATGCACTCAACTACTTGAGTCGACATCTAATACCAGCGAAAAAAAAGTATCCTCCTATTCATTTGCACTCAATTCTCATGAACTATGCAATTCATCCATTGAAATTGAATGGATATTTCATTATTGTTGTAGGACATTAAATCTTTTCGAGCTTAATGTTCAACAACATATTTTAACATTTCAATTGGCCAAATCGAAAGTAAATTAAGTTCTAAATGAAAAACTATCACAATCTTTTCATTACATTAAAAGCACATCAAATCCACATCAATCCATCATCACATCTCTATGCAAGAAGAAAAACAAGGGAGAGTACTCTGAATTCATGGAGAAGATACAAAAAACATGGATTTTATATATAAAAAAGGTCATACAAATCACAAAAGAAATTACAACTTATCTCTTTCTCTTCACCAATGCAATTCTCTTGAAGTTCCTTTGAATCCTCTTCTCTCTTCTTTACAACACTTGATTATCTCTTTAGAATGGAAAGGAAGAAGCAATCTCTCACTTTACCTCTTCTTCTCCCCTCCTTAGAGAAGAATCCCTCTCAAATCTTCACTTTACCCTCTCTACTCCTAAACCCTAACACTCTAGAATACAGAAGACACTCTCCAGACTCTTTTTTCCACACCACTTTTCATCCAAAAGTAGTTACTTATAAGATAAGGACGAAATCCCAAGAGTTTCCATGGGCATCCCTTCAAAACGTTGCCAAATCTATTTAGATTTGAACTCTACTGACTTTGGGGGCAGGCGGTGCCTGATAGTGCGCCGGCGGCACTCTATCATGCCATTTAATTTCTATGCTCACTGGATTTGGGTGCCGGCAGTGCCAGAACACTTTTTCACCATTTTGCTCCTTTTTGATCATTTTCGCTCCGGATTTCTTCCTTTTTACTTCTTTTCACTCCAATCACCTAAAATCATCATACCTGCAGCAAATCATGTAACATACCTTTCTTTAAAGTGCAATATTGCCAAAAATGGGTAAAATTAGATAGCAAAAACCGTACATATTTTCAATGCATCAGAATCCCCCAAACTTTAACTAAATAAAATATAACTCTAAGAAATGTATTTTTCAACTGTAAGACACTAAAATTTTTCATTCAAAAGAATATATTGGTTAAATTTTAAGAAAGAACCTTAGTAACTCAGGTCAACACTAAAGGTATAAGAATATTCAGCAATCAAGTTTAAGAGTTCTAGTCTTCTATTTATTTCAAGATGAATTATAATTTGTCACATTAAGAGTGCCTCAAAAGACTATGTGAAAAAGGAGTTCATGAAAACTTCATTAGAATGTAGGCTGATCTCCGATAGATATTAGTGCAGCGGCGCTAAAAACTTGGTACCGTCAGATATAAGTGCAACAGCGCCAAAAACTTGGTAACGTCAAATATAAGTGTGCTGATGATTTTAAGATATGAAAATTATGATTTTATAATATGGGATACTACGCAAGTATACGTATCGTTTATCAAGTAATATAGAACTTTATGATTAAGTCCCGAGATATCGAACCCACAGAGAAAACTTGAAAATCTTTAAAGGAATTTAGAAAATTATCTTTTTACAGTCATTAATTGTTTTTGAAATAGTATGTCTTGATTTTGAAAAGTTTTAGAAAGTTGATTTGTCATTTGAAATTTTCTTAATAAAATGCTAAGCAATGAAAGTAAAGGTTTCAATAACTAATAATACTGGATGTAAAAATACTATTAACTAAAATATCTTTTTCTTTCCTTTCATGAAGTAGTAACAATTCTTAAAGTATTGTTGTGGAAGTATTTAAATTTTGTTGTGACAGATAGAAGCAAATGTGTTCTTTACCCTTACTTGGTTTTATAAAGAACATAGGTTAATTTTAAATTTTTATTATTTTGAACATGGTTAGGTAGGGAAGATACCAGTCACTCACTCTAGAGTTCCCTCGATTCCCACCACTTGGTGGCTAACTTCTCATAACAAAACTCAAAACTTCAAACAAATTAAGGGGTTTTAGCCTGTCACTCTAAAATTTTCAAATTTTACTCCCTTCTATAAAAATATCTTCTAATATTACATTCACTTATATGGACTACAGTTCTCACCCATATAATTGCATGTGATTCCTACTAACTTTAATGAGATAATACCCATTGGATCTTACATAATTTCAAGAAATTTTATAACTTAATAGGCCAAATTAAGAAGTAAACAAAGTTCTCAGAATCAATCTTCACAACTTCTTCCAACTTTTAAACACTGATACTTTCCACAACAATTCTCTTTAAATTAATTACTTCTCCAATTTTAGGAAGAAAAGGATAAAGTAAACTACTTAGAATCCATTGGGAAAATATAAAAACACATTGATTTGATATTAAAAATGATAAGGAAAATAATAAATGAAAGCAAGTATTGATAAACAAAATAAAAGTAAACACTTATCTGAAAATACTTTCCACAAGACTAAGGAAGTTCCTTGGAAACTTTTGACTCTTCGCTAAACTACTCCTCAGAGCAAGTCTCCAAACTCCGATGACTCAGAATACAGACTTCAAACTTCAATGAAAACTAAACTAAAAGAAAGAAAAGATGTGGGAGAAGAACTCTTAACTCCAACCCTTTACTCCTTTCTACTCTCTACTCCTACTCTAAATAAAACTTAAAATGCAGTGGAAGAATCTCCTAATTTCCTCTCTTCGAAATACAGTGAAGAGCCTCTTCAATTCTTCACTTCTTCACTTCTAAGACTCGCTTTAAATAGTGAACCAAAAGGTGCCTTGGTGTCTCTTCAAAATGTGTCCTGATTCGATGTATCTACCAAGGAACACACCCCTTCATTCAAATTTGCCGCCCAAAGGAATTTATGGACGTTACCACCAAGAGTTGCATCCATTCCCTTCTGAATTTGGTGCCAAATCTAATTAAAGTTCGATTTATAACTGTGGCGGCTAAGCGCTGGCCCAGCGGCGCTTAGTCGCCAGTGCCAAATTTTTTATTTTTCATTTTTTTTGCTCCAAATTTGATCCAATTTTGTTCCTTTCATCATGATCATCCATTTTCATCATACCTTCAAGAAAAACACAAATACCTTCCATTAATGTGTAATATCATTAAAAATAGGTATAAAAATGTTCATAAAATTACTATATATTTTAGATATATCAAAATCCCTCAAACTTAAAATGTTACTTGTCCTTAAGTGACAGTTAATCTCATAAAACATTTTAGCATGCAAATTATGTAATGAGTTTCTTAGGAAGATAACAAAATTTTGTTCTAGAAATGGAATAGTCCAATTTAGAACAAAAAATTAGTAATTAAAACCAACTTAAAGTTTTAAAAGTTCTCAAGTAAAAGAAAATGATAAATATAAGTCTCGATCTATTTCATAAATATTTGTAGATTTTTCAAAATATAGGACTAAAAAATTTATTTTTCTCACTTAAAAATCTTTATTTGAAAAATAATTTTACTTACTATATTAAAACTTTAAACTTTACATTTTCTCTGATCTTATATCTTAAACTTTATGTTTGAAAGCAATTTTTGATTAGGCCCTTAAATCCTCAAGCTTCTCCTCCCTTTTCATATACTATTTTTCACTTTTTCTCTTCTCTTCTCTTTTTTTTTTAATTTTTTTATAAGGTATGGATTACTATATCTACATAGGCCTTTAATGATTTTGAATTCCACCCTTCCATTTAAAATAAAGGTCAGATATACACCTTTCACTTAAAAATCATAATAAAAGTATTTGAAAATTACTCTTCAATAAAATAAATTTAAGCTTTGAAGAATAAAAGTCAAATCTTTTATTTATCCAAAAATACAAAACTTCTTACTAAAGATAATTTAACTTTATTTAACACCTCTTCATTAAGAAAATTTTAACTTTAAGTTTTTCATGATTATTATAAATTTAACTAAATTCTTTTATTAATTTCTATATTCAAAATTTTATTCCCCTAATATAACTTCATGTACATAATTGTTCTCAATAAAAAATAAGATTTATTTTAAGTATTCTTAAGAATCAAATAATATTTAAGGTATTTAAAAATCTTTGTTTTTTAAAAATCCCCCCCCCAAACTTTAAATTTTTAATTAAGATAAAACATTTAAGCATAAGAAATGATACAGGGGTGAAAAATAAAAAACTGACATAACATGCTTGCAGGAATTTCTAATATCCTAATATGCAAGTATAACAATTTAAATAACAGGAGTAACATAAAATCAAATTTATTTTTTCAAAACATTTTTCTTTTTTATTTTATTTTATTTTTTATAATAAGAAAAGTAAAAATTTCAGAAGACTTCTACAGTAGTGGAGGTTTTCAAAGCAAATACACACCAACTAAAATAAAACACATACAAATAACAGATAATAGTGGAATTTGAAGAATTTTAAACATGTAGTTTTCCTAAGTAGAATTTCATAATAGTGGTTTATAATCTCCTAACAGTTTTTGAATTAAAGTACACACTATTAAAAACTCTGGCATAACATACACATAAAAAAAAATTACAATTACACACTACCACACAACAACATATAAATTCATAATAAAACAACAACAATACCTGAATATGAATAACAGATAATTAGTACAACTATAATCTGCATACTATCAAGGTTTACATCACAATACAATCATCAAACAAAATACTAGATGAAGCATACAAAAACACAACAACACAATAACTAAAACAAACACACATAAAACTACTCTTCATCCTCATCATCATCATCATCTTGCTCGTTCTAATCTCTGGATGGCACATAAGGTATATAGAATGGATGAGGTGGCATCTCAGCACTCTGATCTCCTCTAATCAGTCTATCCAAGTATTTCTGATAATTCTCCTCATATTCATCATGTTTTACAATATATATCTCAACATTATCCAGTTTACCATCCATATCTCTCACATGCTATCGAGTAAGACTCACTTTTTTCAAAATCTTTCTTAATAAACCAGTCTGTGAATCAGTAGATGATGAAGCACTTGAAGAAGAAGCACTAGAAGTAGAAGCAGCAGAAGCAGAAGCAATAAAAGTCATACCAAATCCTCCTCTCCAACCAAACTCTGAATGTACAGTGTAAGCACCAACGTTTATACTAGTAATTGGTCTCAATGGCTGAAGTACCTCTTCCCAGGTTTTAAATTTCACTCCAAATCTTTCACAAAGTGAATGAATTAAAGAAGGAAATCCCATACCTGCAATCGTGGTTGATCTAGCACAGTTCAAAACATAATCATAAATTATGCTTCCAATATCAATCGGCTTCCCATGCTGAATACAATGGTTCAACACCGCTCTTCCTCTTGTCACTTCACAAGTGTGGCTTGAAGTTAACAACTTAGATGAGATAAAATAATTTCATTCCTTAGATATGGCATTCAATTTGGAAGCAGGAAAGTTCACTCTTCTATCATTTGTAATTTTCCATAATTTTCTTCCATCAATCAGAAACTCCATAATCTCATCTAATTCTTCTTCTGAAAGATGGTAGTTAGAATAATAACAAAAGATATCAGGAGGTAGTCCATAAAAGGTATTGATTGCACCTGAAGAAAAGTTTACTTCATGCCTCCTAACAATCACCTGATTTTCCTCTGTAGCAGGTAAATTTGCATAAAATTATCTTACCACAGAAACAACAGTAATAGTGGAGAAGCAACAGTAATTCTGCCAGTTTCTTCTTGCAAACATATCTTCAATCACCTATCCTGACTTACTAAACACTCACTCAGGAATCAACTTACGTGATTGCAATGCATCGACATATTGTTCCTCAGCCCTTAAACTATCAAATTTGTCAGAATCAAACTTTGTCTTATCTCGAGGGTGCTTTGACTTTGGAGACATCTCTAAAAATTCATGAAAAATTCACCATAAATTCTAAAATCAAACTAAACTTGCTAAATTATCTTCCAAAAGATATTTTCACTAAATCCAAGCAATTTATCAAGCTTTTCCTCAAATTTTCACCATGAATAGTGATTTTAAGATTTTCCATAATGTACTCAAAATACATGGTGAAAATAAAAAAAATTTACTTAGGAGTAGTGCACTTACCTCAAGGAATCTAAATCTAACAATTTTTGTTGATACCGACTCTTAAATGATCCACAATATGATACCCAAAGCTCCTATTTCGCGGCAAAGCAAAGGTTAAAGAAGATGGAGCAGTTGAAAATGGTAATTTTTGAGGTTTTATCTTTCGGGAATCAATTTTTGCGAACTGGCGCCTAAGCGCGAACTATCGGCGCTTGGCCGCGAAATCTGACGCGTAAGCCCCGACATTCTGGCGCTTAGCCGCCAGTACCCAAATTTTTATAATTAAGGTATAAGCACTAAAACACTTTGTTAATTACTCTTAATTAGTCCACTATAATTAATTCTCCCACATAAGTCTTCTAATACTCCAAATCAAAGTTTAATAACTATTGATTCAATACAAATTTCACAAAACACAAAATTATATTTAAAACAAACATAACATTCAATACAACACTAGAATTTCTATCCAAACATAAAGGATAAAATTCTCAAGATACAAGACACTATAATATTAAACTGATAAGTATACATCTTTAAGATGTACCCAATACATCATCTGGCATATATAAAAAACACTAAACACATCAAACTTGAACTCACAATAACACTAACATAACACATTAGGACACTAAACAGATACAAGCAAAACACATTTAATTCCACTCTCCATTAGGAGGAATATAACCAGGACCACTATTATTCTCATTTGACCCTTCAGAAATGTAGATTTCATAGAACGAGCGATGATTGTTTATTCTTATATCATCTTCTTCAATCCATTTATTTTTCACAAACATTGCTTTATCTATTTCTTCCACATACCTCGAATGATTGAATTGCATCTTGAGTTGCCATTCCATGTGATCCAGATGTAAGGTAATATCATTGATTTTTTCTTCCATTGAAGTCACTCGGACTTCAATTTTTGCAATCATCTTTGCTATACCTTGAATACTAACAGCCAGATATCCATTAAATAACTCCTTTGCACTATCACTAATGAACTTACTTTTATCGGAATCATGCTTCTTCTTCATCTCGTTCTCCTAGGAAGACATGGTGCACTTCAAAATTTTCTTCTTAGACTTCAAAATTGAAAATTGGACTTATGGTAAGTGTTTCTATCAAGTCTAGTCCTTTTTATAGACTTGGGAGATGCTAGAATATTCCCCTAGACGTTTAGAATCTTCTAAATAACTCCCATAACTTCTCCCCCACGATCTAGGCATCTAGATCACAATTTTCACATTTTTTATAACTGTGGCGCCAGAGCGCCTTTTAGCACAGGTCCGCTAAGTGTCCAAATTTTCATTCTAACTTCACTTAATCATCATTTAAGGTCGAATAAACTCTACTTAAGTTTAAAAACTCCAAATTACTACCATTAAAAACATAAATACAAACCAGACAAGGCTAACAAAACACACAAAACAAACATAAAACAAAGCACACCGATAAATATGGGTTGCCTCCCACAAAGCGCTTGTTTTAACGTCTTCAGCCTGACATTCCCAGAACTCATTCCGAGTGACCCAACAATAAATTCTCATCAGATTTAGATTTATTGACTGAAAAATATGGTTTAATTCTATGTTCGTTAACTTTAAATATTTTTCCAGTCTTAGGATCTTGAATATCTACAGCTCCATAAGAATAAAATTTTATCACAATGAATGGACCCATCCACCTGGACTTAAGTTCTCCAGAAAATATTCTCAATCTAGCATTATACAACAAAACGTATTGTCCTGGTACAAGATTTTTGGTAAGAATCTTCTGATCATGCCATAATTTCATCTTTTCCTTGTAAATCTTAGCATTTTCATAAGATTCATTACTTATTTCTTCAAGCTCATTCAATTGCAATAATCTCTTTTCAACAGCATCTTTCAAATTATAATTGATCTCTTTAATAGCCCAATAAGCTTTATGCTCAAGTTCGAAAGGTAAATGACAAGCTTTTCCAAAAATCAGCCAATATGGGGACATTCCTATAGATGTTCCGTAAGCAGTCCTATAGGCCCACAAAGCATATTCTAGTTTAATTGACTAATCCTTTCTATTTGGATTAACAGTTTTTTTTCAATATTCTTTTAATTTCATGATTGGATAATTCAACCAAACCACTTCTCTGCGGATGATAAGTAATAACAATGCAATGATTAATATGATATTTCTTTGCTAACAAACCAATAATCGCATTTCTAAATTGACTTCCCCCATCAGTTATGATTACTCTTGGTATTCCAAATCTACAAAATATATTCTTTTCTAAAAACTTTGCAACACTTTGAGCATCACATCGAGGTAAAGCAACAGCTTCAATCCATTTGGAAACATAATCTACTGCTATCAAAATATACACATTTCTGAAAGTTGGTGTAAATGGTCCCATAAAACCTAATCCCCAAACATCAAATATTTTAACTTCCAACATATAATTGAGGGGCATCTCATTTCTTCTAGAAATATTGCCTACACGCTGACATCTATCACAATTTTTAATATAATCATTCACATCCTTAAAAATTGTAGGCCAATAAAATCCTGATTGTAATATTTTATATGCAGTTTTATCACTTCCAAAATGTCCCCCATAATCAGAATCATGACATTTTTGAATAATTTCATAAGTCTCTTCCAAAGGTACACATCTTCGAATTATAAGATCCTTTCCTTGTTTGTATAAAAGTGTGTCATCCCAAAAATAAGTCTTAGCATCAGATAGAAGTCTTCTTTTCATGATATATCAAACCATAGAGTATAATATTACTAACAATAAAGTTTACTATGTATGCATACCACGGAACTTTCCTTTCTTTAACAGTGAACTGTTTTTCATCAGGAAAATGTTCATTAATTTTTCTTTAATGTCATAGAGAGATTTTTTAATTTCAAGCCTGGACAAATGATCAGCAATTTGATTATCAGAACCTTTCCTATCTACTATTTCAAAATCAAATTCTAGCAAAAGAAGAATCCATCTTATAAGTCTCGGTTTTGCATCATTTTTCTTCATTAAGTATATGATAGCAGAATGATCAGTATGAACAACACATTTAGTTTTAATTAAATATGATCGAAATTTTTCAAAGGCAAATACTATAGCTAATAACTCTTTCTCAGTAGTGGTATAATTAATTTGAGCTTCATTAATAGTTTTACTAGTATAACAAATTACTTTAAAAATTTTATCATATTTCTGACCCAAAACAGCACCAATAGCATAATCCCCACATTAATTCAAAAGGTTTTTCCCAATTTGGTGAAATTATTACAGGTGCAGTGATTAATTTTTCTTCTAATATTTCAAAGGCTTTACGGCAGTTATCATCAAAATTAAAAATTGCATCCTTTTCCAGTAAACGACAAAGTTTTTGTAATTTTTAAAAAGTCTTTAATGTAACGCCTGTAGAATCCAGCATGTCCTAAAAAACTTCTAACTCCCCTTACATTGGTTGGGCAAGGTAAATTAGATATAACTTGAATTTTTGCAGGATCTACCTCCAAACCTTTTTCTGAAATTCAATGTCCTAAAACAATTCCTCCTGCTACTATAAATTGGCATTTTTTCCAATCAAGGACCAAATTAGTTTCTTCACAGCATTTTAGAACTTTAGATAGAAGTTCTAAACATGATTCAAATGAAATTCCAAACACTGAAAAGTCATCCATAAAAATTGCAATCCATTTTTCAATTAAATCTCAAAATATAGCCATCATACATCTCTGAAATGTAGCATGGGCATTACATTAACCAAAGGGCATTCTTCTAAAAGCAAACGTACCATAAGGACTGGTAAACATAGTTTTCTCTTAATCCTCATGAGCAATTAATTGGGTGGTAACCAGTATATCCATCCAGAAAATAAAAGTATTTATGCCCAGCCAGTCTATCCTACATTTGATCTAGAAAATGAAGTGGAAAATGATCTTTCCTTGTGGCAAGGTTTAATTTTCTATAATCAATGCATATTCACCACCCTGTAACTTGTCTTATTGGTATCATTTCATTCTTTTCATTAACAGTCACAGTTACTCCTCCTTTCTTTGGAACACAGTGAATAGGACTAACCCATGCGCTATCTGAAATAAGGTAGATAATTCCAGCATCCAACCACTTTAAAATTTCTTTCTTAACAACTTCTTTCATAATAGGATTTAATCTCCTTTAGGGATTAGCCCGCGGTTTGCAATTATCTTCCATAAGAATTCTGTTCATACAATTTGAAGGACTGATTCCTTTAATATCAGCAATTGTCAATCTAAAGGCTTTCTTGTACTTCTTCAAAATTTCAAGTAAACTCTCTTCTTCTTTTTTAGTTAATTGAGAGGAAATTATAACAGGCAAGGTTAAGGATTCACTTAGAAAAGCATATTTCAAATTTTCAGGAAGCATTTTTAGCTCAAGTTCAGGAGGATTTTCAATTGATGGACCATAAGATTTATCTTTCTTAGGCATATCCAACAATTCAAAATTTTCATGAACATACTTTAAATCTTCCACTTGAAAATCTTCAGAATGAAATACCTCCTCTTCTTGCTTATATTCAAATTCTTCTCTTTCAACATTCTCTTCATAAGTTGATTTGAACTGACATTCACTTAAATAATCAATAACCTCCATCCTATAACACACATCTTCTTTAACTCTTGCAGGATATTTCATCGATTTTAAAATATTAAATGTAACAGTCTGATCATTAACCCCCATCGTTAATTCCCCTTTTTGCATATCTATCATGGCTCTACCTGTAGCTAGAAAAGGTTTCCCCAAAATTACGGGTATCTCTTTATCTTCCTCCATATCTAACACAATGAAATCTACAAGAAAAAAAATTGATCCACTTTTACAAAAACATCTTCTATAACTCCTTTAGGATATGTGATCGAACGATCTGCTAATTGCAGAGTTACAGTAGTTGGGGTTATTTCTCCTAGTCCTTGTCTTTTGAATATTGATAGAGGCATAAGGTTAATGCTTGCACCGAAATCACATAAAGCTTTTCCACAGAATCATTCTCCGATTGCACATGGAATTGTGAAACTACCAGGATCTTTAAGTTTTTGAGGAAGCTTTTTCTGAATTATCGTCATCGCACTCTAACTAACGCACATGGATCTGATTTTCTTCAAACTTCCTCTTTTTATTAAGAATATCCTTCATAAATTTTGGTTAGCTTGGCATTTGTTCTAGGGCTTCATCCAATGGAATATTAATGGTAAGCTTCTTTAATATCTCCAAGAATTTTGAAAACTGCTTATCCAACTTTTGTTGACGAAGTCTCTAAGGAAATGGAGGTGGTGGTTTTTCTAAATCAACCTTCGGTGGAGAAATAGGTCTTTCAAAACCTTTTGGAGCGTCCTCTTTAGGTCTTTCAATCTCTTCTTTCTATACTTCAATCTCTTTTTGAACTCTACCTTCCAATTCTTTTCCACTTCTCAGTTGAATTGCTTTCACTTCTTCTTTATTCTTTTCTATTGGATTCACTTCAGTATTACTTGGAAGCATTCCTTGGGATCTATTATTTAAAGCATTTGTAATTTGTCCCAATTGATTTTCAATATTTTTTATTGTTGCTCCTTGAATTTGTAATTGATTTCCCATATGTGATACTACTTCTTCCATAGAAAAGTTCTTCTCCTTATTTTGTAAAGCATTGTTATAACCTGAAGGATAAGTTAATCTATTATTATTATTACCTTGGTTGTTCCAATTCCCCAATGGGTTTACTTGGGTGTTCACCCATTGTTGATTAAGACCACCCTGATTATTGTTATTCCAGTTAAAATTTGGATGATTCTTCCAACCCGAGTTATAATAATTGGAATATGGGTTGTTAGGTTTGATTATAGCATTCACAGTTTCTGGTGAAGAATAAGAATCAACCATTTGGCCTAATGAATTTTCTTCAATCATGAGATTTGACTGAGAAAAATTTATCCCAAATTGGTCTATCTTCCTTGATGCAGCAACAACTTGATTTGCTAACATTGTAAGACAATCATTTTCATAAACATTGGCTACCTATTTAGGATTTAACCTTTCGGAAGGCCATTGAAAATTCATAGTAGCCATTTCTTCAATTAAAGTATAAGCATCAGAAAATGGTTTAGACATTAATGATCCACCGGCAGCAGCATCGATGATTAATCTAAGAGATCCAACTAATCCATTATAAAAAGTTTGAATTATGAACCAATCTGGTATTGCATGATGTGGACATTTCCTGAGGAGATCTTTAAATCTTTCCCATGCTTCATATATTGATTCCCCTTCAAGCCGACAAAAATATGTTATATCATTTCTCAACTTAACAGTCTTAGATGGTGGAAAATATTTAGCAAGGAATTTTTATGACAGTTCACCCCAAGTTCTAATTGATCCAGGTGCTGACGAATGTAACCACATTTTAGCTTTATCCCTTAGTGTGAAAGGAAAAAGTCTAAGTCTTATAACATCATCTGAAACACCATCATATTTAAAAGTAGCACACAACTTTAGAAAATTAGCAAGATGCAAATTAGGATCTTCAGTTGTTGCTCCCCCAAATTGATTATTAGACACCATTTGGATAATAGCAGGTTTAAGCTCAAAAGAATTAGCAGCTACAGTAGGGTTTTGAATACTAGCACGAAGTTCATCTACTATAGGGTTAACATAATCTCTTAAAGGTCTTAATTCATGGATGCCAACATTTTGACCTTGATGATTTGCCATTTCCTGAATATTTTTTTCTATTTCTGTATTTTTTTATTTTTTTAATTTTTCTGATAGTTCATTTTAATTCAGAATCGTAAGGCACAAGTCCTTCAGAACCTGAACTACGCATACAACAATAAAACAAAACAAAACACAACAAACTAAGAAAAACAAAAAAAAAGTAAAAATTTTAAATTTCTTAATTCTCTTTAAAATGCAATTTAATTAATTTTTCCCTGGCAACGGCGCCAAAAACTTGATCCCCGATAGATATAAATGCAATGGCACCAAAAACTTGGTACCGTCAGATATAACTGAAACGGCGCCAAAAACTTTGTACCGTCAGATATAAGTGCGCTGATGATTTTAAGATATGAAAATTATGATTTTATAATATTGGATACTACGCAAGTATACGTATCATTTATCAAGTAATATAGGACTTTCAGATTAAGCCCCGAGATATCGAACCCACATGGAAAATTTGAAAATCTTTAAAGGAATTTAGAAAATTATCTTTTTACTTTCTTTAATTATTTTTTAAATAGTATGTTTTAATTTTGAAAAGTTTTAGAAAGTTGATTTGTCTTTTGAAATTTTCTTAATAAAATCCTAAGCAATGAAAGCGAAGGTTTCAATAACTAATAACACTGGATGTAAAAATACTATTAACTAAAATATCTTTTTCTTTCCTTTCATGAAGTAGTAATAATTCTTAAAGTTTTGTTGTGGAAGTATTTAAATTTTATTGTGACAGATAGAAGCAAATGTGTTCATTACCATTGCTTGGTTCTATAAAGAACATAGGTTAATTTGAAATTTATATTATTTTGAACATGGTTAGGCAGCTAAGATACCAGTCTCTCACTATAGAGTTCCCTCGATTCCCACCACTTGGGGGCTAACTTCTCATAACAAAACTCAAAACTTCAAACCAAATAAGGGGGTTTTAGCCTGTCACTCTAAAATCCTCTAATTTTACTCCCTTCTATAAAAACATCTTCTAATATTTCATTCATTTATATGGACTACAGTTCTCACCCATATAATTGCATGTGATTCCTACTAAATTTAAAGAGATAATATCGGATTGGATCTTAGATAATCTCAAGAAATTTTACAACTTAACAGGCTAAATTAAGAAGTAAACAAAGTTCTCATTATCAATCTTCACAACTTCTTCCAACTTTTAAACACTGATACTTTCCACAAGAATTCTCTTTAAATTAATTACTTCTCTTATTTAAGAAAGAAAAAGATAAAGTAAACTACTCAGAATGCATTGGGAAAATATAAAAAACACATTGATTTGAAATTAAAAACGATAAGAAATATAATAAACGAAAGCAAGTATTGATAAACAAAATAAAGGTAAACACTTATCTGAAAATCCTTTCCACAATACTAAGGATGTTCCTCTGAAAATTTGACTCTTCACTAAACTACTCCTCAGAGCAAGTCTCCAAACTCCAATGACTCAGAATACAGACTTCATACTTCAATAAAAACTAAACTAAAAGAAAGAAAAGAAGAGGGAGAAGAACTCTTAACTCCGACCCTTTTCTCCTTTCTACTCTCTACTCCTACTCTAAATAGAAACTTAAAATGCAGTGGAAGAATCTCCTAATTTCCTCTCTTTGAAATATAGTGAAGAGCCTCTTCAATTCTCCACTTCTTAACTTCTAAGACTCTCTTTAAATAGTGAATCAAAATGTGCCTTGGTGTCTCTTCAAAATGTGTCCAGATTTGATGTATCTACCAAGGAACACACCCCTTCTTTCATATTTTCCACCCAAAGGAAGTTATGGATGTTACCACCAAGAGTGCATCCATTCCCTTTCAATTTATAACTGTGGCGGCTAAGCTCTGGCCCAGCGGCGCTTAACAGCCAGAGCCAAATTTATGATTTTTCATTTTTTTTGCTCCAAATTTGATCCAATTTTGCTTCTTTCATCATGACCATCCATTTTCATCATACCTGCAAGAAAAACACAAAATACCTTCTATTAAAATGCAATATCATTAAAAATAGGTATAAAAATATTCATAAAAATATTATATATTTTAGGTGTATCATAGGCCAGTACTTAAAACATAAATTCAGAAATGAAATCAAGTTTTCCATTTTATGATGATTCAAGTGAAGCAAATTTTTCATTAGGCAGCTCCTTAAGCTTCTCCTCTTAAACATTTCTTTCTTTCTTTTTCATTTCTTTTTTTCTCTTTTTTTTGGGGATTGTTTTTCAATCCTTTTTTCTTTTCTCTCTTTTTTTTTATTGAGGATTACTATATATAGATATCCCTTTAATGATTTTGAACTTCACTCTCCTCATTCTAAAGTTCAAAACCTGAAATATCTCCTTACTTTATAGTTAAGTATAGTCTTTATTATTCATCACAAAGTTACAATCTCTTCTTAACACACAATACATTAAGTCCCTTAACATTTCAGAAATACAGTTTTCTTTACTTTAAATAGTTGACTATAATCAAAACCTTTCATACCAAATATCTTACTTCTGTAAAATCAACCTTTATCACTAAAATTTTTCATCCTATCATTCCTTAATATTCAATTTAAATGAAAAGTTTTAGTTATCTTATAATGAGGTTCAACTGCCAGAAGTTATGCTAATAATTTTTGAAAATATAATAATTGCGAACAAAAAAAAGTTAGTATTTCTCTACCCTCCCCCAAACTTAATTTTTTTCGTAAATTTGAAATAGTTCAGAGTAGAAGAAAACTAACCTCTTTGTGTTGGGATCTTGAAATCTTCAACAACTATCTGGTATTAATCAAAATTTACAACTAGCAGGCATGAAACAATTAGTAGCAGTGATATAACAATTTTAAATATTTGCATGGGTAAAGAGAAATTAACATTAAAAATCTAAACATCCAATAGAACACTATAACTTGAAACAAACTATCATTCTACTAACAGTACAACTAACAGTTTTAATGATTTAGTACAACATAAAAAATAAATAATACTACATCACATCAGTACAACATAGGGTTACACATCATGTGAAACGTAAATACCACTACATCACATTAGTTTAACATAACAGACTAAGAACAACTAAAATAAAACAAACAATCTACCAGGATCAGCAGCAGGGTCATCAACAGGTTCATCAACAGGGTCATCAACAGGGTCAGGTCTATATGGTGTATAGCTGGAGCAAGTAGGAAATACCACATCAGACTCCCCCTCATAAATCTGACCTGAGCATCATAATAAGCAATATCGAACTCAACTCTCCTCTGCAGATAATCTTCATTCACGTCACTCCTCGCCTCAAATACATCCATCCGACCATGGAGTCTATTCATACTGGTATTCTGTAGTCTCAGCTGCTCCATAATATCAGAAAAGGTAGGCGGCTCAGAAGTAGATGAAACATCATAACTAGTAGTAAGAATATCAGTACTCCTATGCTCAAGTCTAGCTCCCACATGAGACTCATAAGTGCAGATAATATTCTTTGTAATAGGTCTCAATGGTATAGCCACTTCCTCAGAACTACTAAACTCCACTCCAGACTGAACAAATGACATGAACTAAAGCAGGATGTCCTAATCCTCCAGTTGTTTTGTCTCTAGCAATAGTTGAATATTCTTGTAAATAATCGCTCCAATTTCAATCTTTTTAATTTTTTCAATACAGTAGTTCAAAATCACTCTATCTCTAGTAACTTCGCTATGGTGGTAAGATGGTAATAGCCATGCAGAAATGAAATAATGCCAAACCTTTGAAGCAACATTCAAAGTGGAGGCGGGGAATTTTATCAACTATTTTTAACTTATTTTCCATTCTCCTCGCTCGTCAGTCAGAAAAGCAATAACTTCTATCATATTCTCCCTCTCAAGGTCAAAGTTTTCTTATTCACATACGAATGGTTCCCTAGTCTAATAGAAAGCATTGATACGCTGAGGAGTAAACTCAACCATCTTCCCTCTAACAAGCACATACTCAGTCTCTGTCCAGGGTATGTTAGAATAGAATTCTCTAACAACTCCCATAACAGAATTCGCAGTTAAATAACAAAATTGTTCCCAGTTTCACTCAGCATTTAATTGTTCTACAGATCCACCAGGATAATCAAAAGCTCGATCCAAGATACACTTCTTATTGTGAAGGATGAAGTTATAGCGAAATAGGGATTTGACATTAACAAACCTCTCCTCATCAAAATCCAATTTCCTCTTCCCTCTTGGAGCCATGTGAATTTCTAAAATTTACACGAAAATTCCAATAAATCCCAAATTCACAATGTAACAAACTCCAAACACTATTTTAAATAAGTAAGAGCAAATTTCATCATGGAAATCTCAAAATCTCTTTAAAACTCTAAAAATTCAACCATAAGCAATGTGAGAAATTTCCATGGTGAAAATCCAAAAATTCTAACTTCAAGTGAAGCTCTTACCAAGAGAAGTGCAAATCTGGTGTTGAAAAGCCTTGAAATCTCCTTAAATCTGAGATCTAGCAAGCCATAGATCTTCAAAATCATGAAAATGGAGGAGGAAGACGAAGGAAATGGAAGAAAATTGCGGGTCCCAGGGTAAAAATTGTGAAATAAAGGGTTTTAGGCCTTTTCCTGTGTTCAAGCACCGGCGAAGCTCGATAGGGAGCACCAAGAGTGCTCTATTTAAAAATATTAGCCAACACTCTGAATTTGGGTGCAGGGAGCGCCAGTCCAAAATATTTTCTGGGTCTGAAAATTTTTTCTTAATTTCGATCGTTTTGACGTCCACAATGATGTTTAATACTTCAATAGACATTTACATCATCCCGTAAGAAATAATTAACACAATTTTTCACTCAAACAAAACACAACAAACTTATAGACATAAAATCCTAGTTTCATCATAGACACTAAATATGTTCATCCAAACCAACTATTCTTCGATGCTTAGTGCAGCAAGTACTCTACGATAGGCAATCACTAAAATCTAAGCACACAATGAAAGTAAAAACATCCAAATCCAAGTTCAAATCTCAAAACAAATACTACACAAACTAAACATGACTAAGCAAACCAAACTACACATGCAACAAACATTGGTAGAATCCATTAATTACTCCACATCAGTTTCAGAATTATCCTCTCCTTTAAAGTCTCCAATTGATTGCTGATGCACAAACAAGTTATAGAATGGACGAAATGGAAATTCATCAGATGATTCTTCAGCAATCACCTCGTTCTTCTTCATAAGATTGATCAAGCCCATCTCAATTCAACCTGTGTAATTGAATTGCTCTTTCATTCTCCAATCTATATGATCGAATAAATCAGAAATGTTATTGATAACATTCATAACATTTTGTACCTCTTTCTTCAATTGTTTAATAATGTTCAATATCATTCTGGAACCTTCAGAAAAATAAGGTTGAATCGGGTATGAAGTCTGTGTTGGTTGATCTGCAAGCAAATTCATGTCATCTTCATCTCCAACTGTCTAGTAGTCGTAGGGATTAGTTGGATCAATAGGCCTCCATGGAAGAAGAACATTTCCCAACTTTCATAAGGAACCTGTGACAGACTACATAACAGAAATATGGTGGACGGGTGTCCAAGCCCATATTTAGAGCCATGCACATTTAATCCAAGTACTGATTTCACAATAATATTACCAATATCAACCGGCCTTACAGTTTGAATACAGAAATTCAAAATGGCACTTTCCTTGGTTACCTTGCTAATCTTCAATGTCGGAAATAACTTTACCAAAATAAAGTAGTGCCACTGCTTTGATACTGGAATGAGAGATGCAGATGGGAATTAATGGATCCATTCTCTCAAACTTTCAATTCTTCCTTCTCATACGTCAGATATCAATACACATCATTCATATTATCCCTCGTGGCAATGAAATTAGAATAATGACAAATAGGTACGTTCTCGATCATAAAGAGATCGTTGATTCTTGCATGAGTGAATTGAACAAATCTACCACGCACAAATATGAACTCTTGATTGATCCCATGAAGATTTGCATAAAACTCTTTCACAACGGGAACAACAATCACAACGTCTCTCTTTAATAGTTTCTTCAATTCTAGTTGTAGGATTATCCATACCTCGGTTTATGAAGCCTCTTTCCTCGATAATCCTTCTTTTCATCATCATTTTGTTGAACAAGTGCTGCGCTTCAAAACTTATGAATTTCCTTCGGTTGAAAACACAAATTTGAGGTGTTTTAATGGGAAAGGAATCCATAAGATATGAATTGGGATAGGTGGTTTTTGTTTTTCTAGACTTAAGAAGTCAAAAATGGAGGTTAGGGAGCTATAAGGACGATGATCCCACCAAAAACCGCCAAAACTCGCATTTTGAAACTTAAAAACCATTAAGAAATTAACTTTTAAAAGAAAAATTAATCAATGCACCAATTATTAATTCACCAAATTAGGAAAAATTTTTTGAATTAATCTATGATTCAAGTGATTATGCTATTGGAGCAGTTTTAGGACAAAAATATGATAAAATTTTCAAAGTATTCTACTATTCTAATAGAACTATTAATAAAGCTCAAATTATTTATACTACAACTGAGAAAGACTTATTTGTTATATTATTTTCTTTTGATAAATTCAGATCATATTTAATTGGAACTAAAAGTGTGATGCATACTGACCATTCTGTTATCAAATATTGAAAGAGAAGGAAGGATGCAAAACCAAGACTGATAAGATGGATTCTTCTTTTATAATAATTTGACATTTAGATAGTAGATAAGAATAGTGCTAATAATGAAATTGTTGATCATCTGTCGAGGCTTGAAAATTAAAAATCTCTCTGTTCTAATGAAGAAATTAATGAAAATTTTCCAAATGAAAAATTGTTCACTATTAATGAGTTTTGTGTTCCATGTTATGCCGACATTGGAAACTTTATTGTTATTGACATATTACCCTATGGTTTAACATAGAATTAGAGGAAGAAATTTTATTTAAAGGTAAGAATTATTTTTGGAATGACTCATTTCTAGATAAAACAAGGAAAGGATCTGATTATTTGAAGATGTGAGTAATTAGAATAAACTTATGAAATTGTTCAAAAGAGTTATGATTCTGATTTTGGGGGACATTTTGGTGTTGAAAAAACTGCATATAAAATTCTGTAATCTGAATTTTATTGGCCTACAATTTTTAAGGATGTTAATGCTTATTTTAAAAATTGTGATTGATGCCAGTGTGTTGGCAATATTCTAGAAGAAATGAGATGCCCCTCAATTATATGTTGGAAGTTGAAATATTTGACCTTTGGGGACTAGATTTCATGAGACCATTTATACCATCTTTCAGAAATTTATACATATTGTTAGCAGTAGACTATTTATCTAAATAGATAGAAGTTGTTGCTTTACCTTAATGTGATACTCAAAGTGTTGCAAAGTTTTCAAGGAAAAACATATTTTGTAGATTTGGAAGGCCAAGAGTAATCATAACTGATCGGGGATGTCATTTTAGAAATACAATTATGGAGAAACAAGTAAAGAAATATCACATCAACCATAAAATTGCTACTGTTTATCCTTCTTAGATAAGTTGTTTGGTTGAATTATCCAATCGTGAAATTAAATGAATTTTCGAAAAATATTTTAATCTAAAAAAAGGAATCGTCAATCAAACTGGATTTTACTTTGTGGGCTTATAAGGGACTGCATATAGGACTCCTATAAGAATGTCCCATATAGAAAGCTTGTCATTTACCAGTTGAACTTGAGCATAAAGCATATTGGGCTTTTAAAGAGTTCAATTATAATTTGAAGGATACCGGTGAGAAGATATTATTGCAATTTAATGAGCTTGAAGAGATAAGGAATGAGTCATATGAAAGTGCTAAAACTTAAGTCTAGTTGGATGGGCCCATTTATTGTAATAAGAATTTATCCCTATGGAGCTGTGGATATTAAAAATCCTAAAACTGAGAAAATGTGTAACGTGAATGGTCATCGACTGAAACCTTATTTCCCAGTATATCAACTTAAACTTGATGAGAATTTGATGTTGGGTCACCCAGAATAAGCACTGGATATGTCGGGCTGATGACGTAAAACCAAGCGCTTTGTGGAAGACAACCCATAGTTATCGGTGCGCTTCATTTAGAGTTTGTTTTGTGTATTTTGATAGGTTTGAAGTAAGAATTATATGGTAGTATTTTGATTATATTATGTTAGTTGAGATTAATGAGACATTATTTGATAAATTGGATGAGTTAAAATGATGAGGACGTTTAGAAGGCCTGTGCTAAAATGGGCACTGGCGGCTAAGCGCAAGTAGTAGGTGCTTAGGCATCGTAGTTATGAAAAATGTGAAAATGGGTTTCTAGAAATCTTAATGGTGATGAAGTTGTATGGGATGTGATTTCATATTTCTTGAATGTAGGAGGATAGTTTTAGAGCATACAAAGTCTATAAATAAGGACTAGATTAAAGGATATTCATTTCATTCCAAATTTTCATAAAAAATGCCTTAAAAAAGAGTTTAAGTTACTATGATGTCTTCTTGGAAGAGTGAAATTAAGAAGATGGAGGACGTAAACAAGAAGAAATTCATTTGTGAAAGTGCGCAAGAGTTATACAATGTATTTCGAGCTGTTAGTATTCAAGGAATAGCAGAGAAGATTGTAAAGATTGACGTTAATGTAGCATCAATAAGCAAAGGTAAATGAAACTAACACACATTTAACACATATTGGTTGGTAGATAAAGATGCAATTTAGTCATACTATTCATATTGAAAAGGCAGATAAAGCGATGATTTTGAAGAACAAGTGGATAAAAGAAGATTTGGTAGGAGTTTTCAAACATCATCTGTTCTATAAAATTTTAATATTAAATGGATCTGAAGGGACTAATGGAGGTTCTAGATATATTCCACCCTATGGAGAATGGAATTAAGTTCTTAAGTTATATTATGTAGTCAGTCGTGTTCAGTGTTTTGTGTTAGTGTTTAAGTGTTTTATTTATTGTTTATGTTTTAAGTTGTTTGTATTTTAAGTATTTGCTTTGTGTTTTACTTTTAAATTGCAGACTAAGTGTTTAAGTGTGAGTAACATGAAGATCTTGTACAAAAATCTTACATTAAAGACTTATAGTTTGTACTAATTTTTTGTGCTTTAGTAAAGATGTTTTATATTTGTGTGAAACTTATATTGAATCAATTTTTGTTATTAATATGTAATTATGAAGATAAGAAGAATTCAAGGAGATGATATACTTATTAAGACAATTTAGGGTTGATCAAATGAGCTTAAAAGTGCATTTAATGAAAAATCAGAATTAGCTAATTCGCGGCTAAGCGTCGAGACCCAGTGCTCTTGCGCTAGAGCTCTGCAGCTAAGCGTCGTACTTTCGTGCTTAGGTGTCGATTGAAAAAAATCGGTTTGCGGATTTTAAGAACCCAAAAAATCACAAATTTCACCTGCATCATCTTCTTCCTTCAGTTTTTGCGACTTAAAGAATTAGATCATCTCCAAAATTGCATTTGAGCCGATTCAAGCCAAATTTGCTATATTCGATCTTCTTGAGGTAAGAGCACTACACCTATGTAAAAATTTTTAATTTCTACCATGTATTCGAGGAGAATTATAGAGAAATTTGAATTTTACTATTTGACCGGTCCTTTGCTAAAAGCATTAATTCTCAAAAGGTATATTCAGTTCAGTTTCAAAGTATGATCAATTTAATAATTAAGCTGTCACTCATATATGCAAGTATACGTATCGTTCAAGTAATACAGGACTCTAGTGGATTGCTGGTTATCGAACCCATGAGGAAGGTTGGAACAATTCAAATTATAGTATAGGAAGAAAATCCAATACTCAATGCACTATGCAAGTTCACGAAATATTAAGTTTGCTAGTGTAACGATAACTAAATGCTAAACTAACTAAAATTACTTTCTAAATTTTTTAAACAGAATTACCTAACACGGACAAAGATTTTAATGAAAGGTTCAAATACGGAAAAGGCATTCTTCCCCTTATAATGATACTATGATGAGTGAATTATATAAATTGATAATATTTTATATTGTACCAAGTAGGAGCATTCATATTCTTTACCCTCTTTAGACTACCCCCTCTTCAGAGTTAAGTAAAGAACATTGGCAAATCATAGGTGTTGACCTCATTTTTATGAGGATCATTTCAAAGTCAGCTTGAGATAGGAAATATACCAATATTAACTTCCTAAATCTCACCTATGAACATTAAGCCCTAATGACTAGGGTAAAACCCTAATAATGCCTTCTTAAATGATCAAATCAGTAATGACAAACCCTGATGTGATCAATTACTGACCTAACTAGCCAAACTTTGACTTAAAAAGTCAACTTTTGTCAAAATGACCCAATGACCAACTCATGACCAAATAGGTCAACCTTTGACCAAAAAGTCAATTTCAGTCAAAATGGACAATCCTTGACCCAATGACCACTCTATTGACCCAATAGATCAACCATTGACCAAAGGTCAATTTTGGTGGAAATAGTCAATTTCTGGCCCAATGACCAACCGTTGATTCAAAAGGTTTAATCAAAACATTAGACTTAATTAGACTATTAAACCATAACCAACTAAGGTTTAATCAAACTTAATCCCTAATTAAGTGTAACACATTAGACTTAATTAAACTATTAAAACTTAACAAACTAAGGTTAATCAAACTTAAAACCTAATTAAGTATAACACATTAGACTTAATTAAACTATTAAACCTTAACCAATTATGGTTTAGACAAAATTAAACCCTAATTAAGTCTAACACGTTAGACTTAATTAAACTATTAAACCTTAGCCAACTAAGGTTTAATCAAACCAAAACCCTAGTTAAGTCTAGCACATTAGACTTAATTAAACTTTTAAACTATAACCAACTAAGGTTTAATCAAAACTAAACCTTAATTAAGTCTAACACATTAAACTTAATTAAACTTCTAAACCTTAACCAACTAAGGTTTAATAAAACGTAAGCCCGAATTAAGTCTAATACTTAAACTTAATTAAACTATTTAACCTTAACCAACTAAGGTTTAATCAAACTTAAACCCTAATTAAGTCTAACATATTAGACTTATTAAACTACTAAACCATAGCCAACTAAGGTTTAATCAAACAAACGCTAATTAAGTCTAACAAATTAGACTTAATCAAACTATTAAACCTTAATCAACTAAGGTTTAATCAAAACTAAACCCTAATTAAGTCTAACCCATTAGACTTAAATAAACTCTTAAACCTTAACCAACAAAGGTTTAATCAAACTTAAGCACCTTAGACTTAATTAAACTATTAAATCTTAACCAACTAAGGTTTAATCAAAACTAAACCCTAATTAATTCTAGCACATTAGACATAATTAAACTATTAAACTTTAACCAACTAAGGTTTAATCAAACATAAACTCTAAACAAGTCTAATACATTAGACTTAATTATACTATTAAACTTTAACCAACTAAGGTTTAATGAAATCTAATCTTTAATTAAGTTTAACAAATTAGAATTAATTTAACTATTAAACCTTAACCAACTAAGTTTAATCAAGCTTAAACCCTAATTAGGTCTAACACATTAGGCTTAATTAAACGATTAAACCTTAACCAATAAAGGTTTATTCAAACTTAAGGACCTTAGACTTAATTAAACTATTAAAGCTTAACCAACTATGGTTTTATCAAAACTAAACCCAAATTAAGTCTAGCACATTAGACTTAATTAAACTATTAAACCTTAATGAAATAAGGTTTAATCAAACATAAACCCTAAATAAGTCTAACACATTAGACATAATTATACTATTAAATCTTAACCAAGTTTTAATCAAATCTAATCCCTAATTAAGTCTAACACATATGAATTAATTTAAATATTAAAGCTTAACCAACTAGGTTTAATCAAACTTAAGCCTTAATTAATTGTAACACATTAGACATAATTAAACTATTAAACCTTAACCAACAAAGTTTTAATCAAACTTAAAAACTAATTATGTGTAGCACATTATATTTAATTATACTATTAAACCTAAACCAACTAAGGATTAGACAAAACTAAACCCTAATTAAATCTAACACATTAGACTTTATTAAAATATTAAACCTTAACTAACTAAGGTTTTATCAAACTTAATCCCTAAATAAGTCTAACAGAATAGACTTAATTAAATTATTAAACTTTTACCAACTAAGGTTTTATCAGAACTGAACACTTATTAAGTCTAGCACATTAGACTTTATTAAACTGTTAAACCTTAACAAACAAAGGTTTAATCAAAACTAAACCATAATTAAGTCTAACACATTAGACATGATTAAAATAATAAACCTTAGCAAACTAAGCTTTAATCATACCAAAAGCCTAATTAAGTCTAACACTTTAGACTTAGTTAAACTATTAAACCTTAACCAAATAAGGTTTAATCAAAACTAAACCCTAAATAATTATAACACATTAAACTTAATTAAACTTTTAAACCTTAATAAACCAAGGTTTAATAAAACCTAAACCCCAATTAAGTTTAACACATAAAATTAATTAAACTATTAAGTCTTAACCAACTAAGGTATAATCAAACAAACCCTAATAAAGTCTAACACATTAGACTTAATTAAACTATTAAACCTTAACCAACTATGTTTTAATCAAAACAAAACCCTAATTAAGTCTAACACATTATAGTTATTTAAATAATTAAACCTTAACCTACTAATGTTTAATCAAACTCAAACACATTAGACTTAATTAAACTATTAAACCTTAATCAAGTAAGGTTTAATAAAAACTAAACCCTAATTATGTCTAACACATTAGACTTAATTAAACTATTAAACTTTAACCATCTAAGGTTTAATAAAACTTAAACCCTAATTAAGTCAATCACATTAGACATAATTATACCATTAAACCTTAATAAACTATGGTTTAATCAAAACTAAACTCTAATTAAGTCTAACACATTAGATTTAATTTAACTATTAAACCTTAACAAAATAAGTTTAATCAAACTTAAATACTAATTAAGTCTAACACATTGGACTTAATTAAATTATTAAACCTTAACAAACTAAGGTTTAGTCAAACTTAAAAATTAATTAAGTCTAACGCATTAGACTTAATTATACTATTAAACTTTGACCAACTAAAGATTAATCAAAACTAAACCCTAATTAAGTCTAACACATTAGACTTTGTAGAACTATTAAACCTTAACCAACTAAGGTTTAATCAAACTTAATCCCTAGTTAAGTCTAACACATTAGACTTAATTAAACGATAAAACCTTAAACAACTAAAGTTTAACAAAACTTAATCCCTAATTAAGTCTAAAAGAATAAACTTAATTAAACTATTAAACCTTAACAAACTAAGGTTTAATCAATCTTAAACTCAAATTAAATTGTGTTAGACTTAATTAGGGTTTATGTTTGATTAAACCTTAGTTGGTTAAGGTTTCACAATTTAATTAAGACTAATCTGTTAGACTTAATTATGTTTATTTTGATTAAACCTTAGTTGGTTATGGTTTAATAGTTTGATTAAGTCTTATGGGTTAGACTTAATTAGGGTTTAAGTTTGATTAAACCTTAGTTGGTTAAGGTTTAATATTTTAATTAAGTCTAATATGTTAGACATAATTAGGGATTAAGTTTGATTAAACCTTAGTTATTTAAGGATTAATAGTTTAATTAAGTCTAATTTGTTAGAATTAATTAAGTATTAAGTTTGATTAAACTATTGTTAGTTATGGTTTAATAGTTTAATAAAGCCTAATGTATTAGAATTAATTAGGGTTTAGTTTTGGTTAATCCTTAGTTGATCAAGGTTTAATAGTATAATTAAGTCAAATGTGTTAGACTTAATTAATTTTTAAGTTTGACTAAGCCATAGTTGGTTAAGGTTTATTAATTTAATTAAGTCTAAGGTGTTAGACTTAATTAGGTTTTAAGTTTGATTAAACTTACCTGGTTAAGGTTTAATAGTTAAATTAAGTCCAATGTGTTAGACTTAATTAGGGTTTAGTTTTGATTAAACCTTACTTCGTTAAGGTTTAATAGTATAATTAATTCTAATGTGTAAGACTTAATTAGGGTTTAAGTTTTTTTAAACTTTAGTTGGTTAAGGTTTAATAGTTTAATTAAGTCTAATGTGATAGACTAAATTAGGGTTTTTGTTTTTATTAAACCTTTGTTGACTAATGTTTAATAGTTTAATTAAGTCTAATGTACTTAAGTTTGATTAAACCTTAGTTGGTTAAGGTTTAGTTTTTCAATTAAGACTAATGTGTTAGACTTAATTAGGGTTTAGTTTTGATTAAACCTTAGTTGCTTAACATTTAATAGTTTAATTAAGTCAAATGTGTTAGACATAATTAGAGTTTGTTTGATTAAACCTTAGTTGGTAAAGGTTTAATATTTTAATTAAATCTAATGTGTTAGACTTATTTAGGGTTTAAATTTGATTAAGCTTTAGTTGGTCAAGGTTTAATAGTTTAATTAATTTTTATGTGTTAGACGTAATTAGGATTTATGTTTTATTAAACCTTAGTTGGTTAAGGTTTAATAGTTTAGTTAACTTTAATGTGTCAGAATTAATTAGGTTTAAGTTTGATTAAAACTTAGTTGGTTAACGTTTAACAAGTTAATTAAGACTAATGTCTTAGAATTAATTAAGGTTAAGTTTTGATCAAAGCTTAGTTGGTTATTCAAAACAAAACACTTATTAAGTCTAACAAGTTAAACGTAATTAAACTTTTAAACCTTAACCAACAAAAGCTTTAATCAAACTTAAAACCTAATTTAAGTCTAACACACGAAACTTAATTAAACTATTAAACCTTAACAAACTAAGGTTCAAGCAAACTTAATCCCTAATTAAGTCTAACACATTAGATTTAACTAAACTATTAAACCTTACCCAACTAAGCTTTAATCATACTTAAACCATAATTAAGTCTAAGAAACTAGACATAATTAAACTAATAATCCTTAACCAACTAAGGTTTAATCAAAACTAAACCATAATTAAGTCTAACACATTAGGCTTAATTAAACTATTAAGCCTTAGCCAACTAAGGTTTAATCAAACCAAAACCCTAATTAAGTCTAATACATTAGACATAACTAAATTATTAAACCTTAACCAAGTAAGGTTTAATCAAAACTAAACCCTAATTAAGTCTAACACATTAAAATTAATTAAACTATTAAACCTTAAGCAACAAAGGTTTAATAAAACTTAAACCCGAATTAAGTCTAACACATAGAACTAAATTAAACTATTGAACCTTAACTAACTATGGTTTAATCAAACTTAAAACCTAATTAAGCCTAACACATTAGACTTAATTATACTATAGAACCTTAATCAACTAAAGCTTAATCAAACTAAAACCTAATTAACTCTAACACATTAGACTTAATTATACTTATTAACCTTAACTAACTAAGGATTAATAAAAACTAAACCCTAAATAAGTCTAAAGTATTAGACTTTATTAAACTATTAAATCTTAACCAACTAAGGTTTAATACTTTATTAGATTATTAAACCTTAACCAACTATGGTTTAATAAAACTTAATCCCTAATTAAGTCTAATATATAAGTCCTAATTAAACTATTAAACCTTAACCAACTAAAGTTTAAACAAACTTAAACTCTAACTAAGTCTAACACAGTAGACTTAATTAAACTATTAAACCTTAAGCAACTAAGCTTTAATCAAAACTAAACCCAAATTATGTCTAACACAATAAACTTAATTATATTATTAAACCTTATCCAACTAAGGATAAATCAAACTTAAACCCTTATTAAGTCTAACACGTTATACTTAATTAAACTATTCAACCTTAACCAAATAAGGTTAATCAAAACTAAACCCTAATTAAGTCTAACAAGTTAAACATAAGTAAACTGTTAAACCTTAGCAATCTAGATTTAATTAAACTTAAACCCTTATTAAATCTAACACATAAAACTTAATTAAACAATTAAAACAACCAACGAAGGTTTAATCAAACTTAAACACTAATTCAGTCTAACAAATTAGACTTAATTGAACTATTAAACCCTAACCAACTAAGGTTTAATCAAACAAACCCTAATTAAGTATAACACATAAGAATTAATTAAGCTATTAAACCTTAACCAACTAGAGTTTAATCCAAACTGAACCCTAATTAAGTCTATCATATTAGACTTAATTAAACTATTAAACCTTAACCAACTAAGGTTTAATCAAACCTAAAGTTTAATTAAGTCTTACACATTAGACTTAAATATACTATAAAAGCTTAACCATCTAAGGTTTAATCAAAACTAAACCCTAATTAAGTTGAACACATTAGACTTAATTAAATTATTAAACCATAACCAACAAAATTTAATCAAACATAAACCCTAATTATTTCTAACACATTGACATTATTAAACTATTTAACCTTAACCAGCTATGGTTTAATGAAACTTAAACACAAATTAAGTCTAACACATCCAACTTAATTAAACCATTAAACCTTAACCAACATAAGTTTAATCAAAACTAAACCTTAATTAAGTCTAACACATTAGACTTTATTAAACTATTAAAACTTAACCAACTAAGGTTTAGTAAAACTTAATCCCTAAATAAGTCTAACACATTAGACTTAATTAAATTATTAAACCTTAACAACCAATGGTTTAATCAAAATTAAACCCTAATTAATTCTAACACATTATACTTAATTAAACTATTAAACCTTAACCAACAAAGGTTTAATCAAACTTAAGCTCCTTAGAATTAATTAAACTATTAAAGCTTAACCAACTAAGGTTTAATCAAAACTCAACCCGAATTAAGTCTAACACATTAAACTTAATTAAACTATTAAACCTTAACCAACTAAGTTTTATTAAAACTTAAACCCTAATTAAGTCTAACACATTAGACTTAATTATACTATTAAACCGAAACAAACTAAGGTTTAATCAAAACTAAACTCTAATTAAGTCTAACACATTAGAATTAATTTGACTATTAAACCTTAACAAAATAAGTTTAATCAAACTTAAATACTAATTAAGTCTAACACATTAGACTTAATTAAATTATTAAACCTTAACCAACTAAGGTTTAGTCAAACTTAAAAATTAATTAAGTCTAACACATAAGACTTAATTATACAATTAAACCTTAACCAACTAAGGATTAATCAAAATTAAACCCTAATTAAGTCTAAAACATTAGACTTTATAAAACTATTAAACCTTAACCAACTAAGGTTTAATCAAACTTAATCCCTAGTTAAGTCTAACACATTAGACTTAATTAAACGATAAAACCTTAAACAACTAAGGTTTAACAAACCATAATCCCTAATTAAGTCTAACAGATTAGACTTAATTAAACTATTAAACCTTACCATACTAAGGATAAATCAATCTTAAACTCTAATTAAGTTGTGTTAGATTTAATTAGGGTTTAAGTTTGATTAAAGATTAGTTGGTTAAGGTTTCATAGTTTCTTTAAGACTAATGTGTTAGACTTAATTACGTTTATTTTGATTAAACCTTAGGTTGTTATGGTTTAATAGTTTGATTATGTCTTATGGGATAGACTTAATTAGGGTTTAAGTTTGATAAAACCTTAGTTGGTTAAGGTTTAATATTTAATTAAGTCTAATATGTCAGACTTAATTAGGGACTAAGTTTGATTAAACCTTAGTTAGTTAAGGATTAATAGTCTAATGAAGTCTAATGTGTTAGAATTAATTAAGGATTAAGTTTGATTAAACCTTAGTTGGTTGAGGTTTAATAATTTTATAAAGCCTAATGTTTTAGACTTAATTAGGGTTTAGTTTTGATTAATCCTTAGTTGGTCAAGGTTTAGTAGTTTAATTAAGTCAAATGTGTTAGACTTAATTAATTTGTAAGTTTGACTAAACCATAGTTGGTTAAGGTTTATTAATTTAATTTAGTCTAAAGTGTTAGACTTAATTAGGGTTTAAGTTTGATTAAACTTACCTGGTTAAGGTTTAATAGTTGAATTAAGTCTAATGTGTTAGACTTAAGTAGGGTTTAGTATTGATTAAACCTTAGTTCGTTAAGGTTTAATAGCATAATTAATTCTAATGTCTAAGACTTAATTAGGGTTTAAGTTTTTTTAAACTTTAGTTGGTTAAGGTTTAATAGTTTAATTAAGTCTAATGTGAAAGTCTTAATTAGGGTTTTATTTTGATTAAACCTTAGTTGATTAATGTTTAATAGTTTAATTAAGTCTAATGTATTTAAGTTTGATTAAACCTTAGTTGGTTAAGGTTTAGTTATTAAATTAAGACTAATGTGTTGGACTTAATTAGGGTTTAGTTTTGATTAAACCTTAGTTGATAAAGGTTTTGATAGTTTAATTAAATCTAACGTGTTATACTTAATGTCGGCACTATTTTTAGGTCGTGTGTTTTATTTTGAAAAGGGGTCACCTAACAGAAATTGTCGGTGAATTTTTTAATTTAATTTAAATAAATAATTTGAAAAGTAGTATTTGATTTTGAAAATAATTTTAAATTTGAAAATTTTAAGATATGAAATCAAACTGATCTCACATCTCGAATAGTTTATATAAACGAGCATCGTACCACAAACCGTATATCTATCCTAAGGATAGTCACACTGCTTGATGGTGGGGCTCGATTAAATAAACTAGAAGATTTGTGACATCCGTTTGGTCTGTGAACCAATTTTATAAGCCGACAAATTCCTCTGCTTAATATGAAAGTATTAAACAGGGTTTATATTACCTTGGTTCTTTAAAATTCCCTATAAAGGCAAGCCCCTATAGTTAATTACATCTTAAGTGACGGGAATCACCTAAGAAAACTCTCGATAATAATCAGTAATTCTGTTCTCAAGAATTTCAAAGTTTAAGTTTTCGAGGGATTGAATTTTGGAATTTCGATAGGGAATGGATCAAATTTGGAAGATTTTATTTTGGGATTTCAAAGGAAGAAAGGTAGGAGAAATTACGGATTCGAAGCGAACTTCGGTAATTTCCCGACTATCCTATTGTTTGGCTTGGATTTAGGAAAGTCCTAATATTTATTTAATGTTTTGATCTTGCCAATTTTAGTTAATTAGGGCTTATATTTGTATGATAGAATCATACAAATAGCCTTGAAGATGTGAGGATTTATGTCGTATCGGACGACTACCTCGGAATCCTAAGTCCGGTTAGGGCTTAATTTACATGACATGATCATGCAAATGCCTAACGAAGAGGTTAAGGATTTATGTTGCACTAGGCAAACTACCTCGAAATCCTATGGCTTTGTTGTTTAATTCTAGGAAAGTTTTGCTGATGTAGATTCAAGTTTTGCTGACGACGATGGCCGTGCTGCCCACCAAGCTCCAAGCTCCTTGTTGTTGCAGAGGTTTAATTTTAGAAGTCATAAATCAGGGGATGAGAAAAGTGTTTTGGTTTAGAGAAAATCTTAATTTCCAAGTATTTTTTTTTATGTTTTAATTAAAAACAAATCTTAAAGTTGATTATAACGACACCGGTTAAGATCCCACGGTTCCATCCTTCCGGCATCATTATTTTTATCGTTTTATTGGATTCACTTAGTCCAGATAAATTTGCTAAACTCAACTGAATGAGTTCCACACTTTCATTTAGACTGTGGGAAATCCCGTTAGCAACACGTAGGTTACATCATCCTAGGTATTCCCGATCATCCAACAGGACGTTTTAATTTAGTTGTAATTGTAGTTTTGTGTTCTGTTTGTGATTAAATTTTGAGTTATTTTATATTTTGAAATGTTGTGGCGGTGAATTTTATCTTGCAATAAGTTTTAATTTAGTTTTGGTTTCAGTTTTAGGGATTATCCTAAAGGTGTGGGTTTTCATGCAACAGTTGTTTATCATGCAATAAAAGTAAGTGCGATGCAATTAAAGAAATTGCAATAATGTAAATTGCAATAAAATAAAAGCGTACCTGGAGGGTCTTCCCGTCATCCCAAGCTGCACTTAAAACACAATTAGAATATTTAAGCAAGTTCTAGGTAAAGCTAAGGGAAGGGTTATGGTTTTCTACCAAGTTCCTAATCCTATAGCTAGTCATTTCCTATGACGTCTAGGTTCTTGTGTTTTGGTTTGAGGACGATTTTCTTCATCGAAGAACAATTAAGTTCAGTTGTTCTTGTAAACATCCTATCGTATCGAGGAAGTGCTTAAGACGAATCTTAAACATCTTTTCAATACCTTTAGGATTATTTTAAGTCCAAATGAATTTAATTAATCAAATGAATTAATCGTCCGGGAATTCAAGTTTTGTTATCATGCTCAGTGAACTAGGACATTTGAATGTCCTATAAGTGAAGTAACATTTCATTTAATGTTTCGTTTAGGAGTTATGATAATCAAAGTTTTCGAAGGCAAATCGATGTTCAAATGATTTGTGATTTAGTTTAACTTCAGTTGAAGGGTTTAAATTTGGAATAGTGTTCAAGTTGTTTTATAATTAATTTCTTTATGTCTTGGGTGATGTTATTTAATTCAATTTAATTTAACTTTAATTTAATATAATTTGGTTTATTTTAATTTTAATTTAATTTTGATTTAATTCAATTTAGTTTGACTTGATGTTAAATTAATTTAGTTTAATTTGATTTAATTTCCTTTAATTTAATTTAATTTGATTTAATTTTAATTTAATTTAATTTAATTTAATTTAATTTAATTTAATATGTTTTAATTTAATTTAATTTAATTTGATTTAATATTTTTTTAATTTAGTTTAATTTAATTTAATTTAATTTATTTATTTAATTTAATTTAATTTATTTATTTATTTTAATTTAATTTAATTTATTTATTTAATTTAATTTAATTTACTTAATTTGTTTGATTTAATTTAATTTAATCTTTAATTTAATTTTATTTTTTAATTTTAATTTAGTTGAAAAAAATTTAAAAAAGAGTTTAATAATTTAACTTTTTAATTTAATTTAATGATTAAGTCCTTTAACATCTTAAATCATTTTAATTAAGAATTAAATATTATTGAAATGATTAATTTAGGGATCTTTAAATTAAAGAATAAACTTCTTCCTAATAATATCCCTATTTAATAATTCTAATTTTATTATTCTTCCCAGATTAAGATCAAATATTTTACATGTTAATTTTATTAAACCTAAAGTTTTAATTAAGGGTTAAAATTTTAATTACCATTTTGCCCTTCACGCTTAATAATTTCATAACTCACTAAATTGAACTTAAATGAACTTGAAATTTTTATGTGACTTCACTCATATGTCAATAAAGACATGAGAGGAGAAAATGTGATTTTTCTGTATTTAATTTATTTATATAATTATTTTTGGTGGAAAATAGGAAGTTCCAAGGAAAATTTAATAATATGACCAAGGGAAAGTTTCTAACCTTAAGAAAATCATGGGACATTCCCAATGATCAGAGGACCACTTGGACCAATTTTGGTGATTTTTTAAATTATATTATTTTTATTATAATTATTTTAAATTTTGGAGTGTTAATTAATTTAAAAATAAAATAAAGGTTGAAAAATAAATTTTATATTTTTCAAAAATCTCTCTGATATCAAGGAAATCAGAGAATCAATTTTTACAATTTTCTGATTTTTCTATGATTTATTATAATTATTTTAGTGAAAATGCCAAAAAATGTATTTTTTAATTCTTAAATTACCTTAGGGCTTTAAAATTTAATATCTCATTAAATAGACCTTAGAAAAATATGGGGTTTGTTCCTAAGTGATTAAAATTTAAAATGTGACATTTTTGGTGAATTTTATTATTTTTGTGATTTTTATTATTTTTTTAATTATTAAAAATATTAAAATAATATTAAAAATCAACTTTTTTAGAAAATTAAAATTTTAATTTTCTTAAATTCCCTAATATCAGAGAGGCTCCAAAACCAATTTGGTGAATTTTTGAAAGGTATTTTGAAAGTTATGAATTTTTAAAGTTCGAATTGACTAAATGGCTTAATCGACCCATTTAGTAGGGCTAACCAAGTCCAATTGACTTCAAATTTTTATGGTGGGTTCCTCTGATCCTAAAGGTCAGTGGAGAATTGATTTCAAGTCAATTTGATGTATGGTTAGCTCTAATTAATTAGGGATCTATTTTGGGTGTTTAAGCCAATTAGGGTTACTTTAAATGAGTTAACTCAAAACCTATTTTTCCTAAGGTGCTCTGGCCATAAGAGACATCACAAAATTTTGCTAGAATTTATTTCACAACATGCTAATTATTAGATTTAAAATACTCAAAACAGTAACATGAATTTGAAAAATCAATAACTTCTCATAGGGATGGCCTCTGACTTTGGAAAATTCAAGGAATGTTCCCAAATTCAGAGGCTTCAAAAGCCCTATGGTCTCATGTCATGGTGAATTTCATATATGCATGGAGAATTAAAAGAATGCAGAAGGTAAATAAATTATTAAAAATAAAATACTTGATGAAATTAAATGATTTCTTTTCCACATTATTCTCCTCTGTTCACTGAGCAAGAGGGTATTTTTATTTTATTTTTCTGATTTTCCTACACAAAGTTATGGATTTTTGAAGTTTAGGGAATTAAATAAATAGAAAAAATCCCTAATTTTCTATTTATCCGAGTCGGTGCCGCGTCATCCTCGGCATCTCCGAAAGGCCACGCGGCGCGCTACAATTTGACGCCGCCACTTGAGTCAGCAGCCTGGGTCCCGCCTTCCTCGTATCATCTGCCGGTCCGACCTAATCTGAGACGTCCGTCCGCGCGTGTATTGAATGAACGACATCCGTTCATCGTCCCCAAGCCTCCTAGCCCGACAAGCTGTCCATCTTCGAGCCTAAGATCTCACTCAATACTTGACCAAATTTAACGTTCTTATGCTCTATGGATTCGTCTCGAGAAGACGAACACATCCATACGATTTATGTGGCATGAAATTGACTTAATGAAAATGGAGAATGTTCAGAAGCTCGGGAAGAAGAGTGAGGCCATACCTTTGCTTAGAGAAGTGTGGCTTCGATCTGAGGGTTGTTTCACCTTCGATTGGATCCCAGCAAGCTCCAGATGAAGTCTTCCGGTGCAGTGAATTGCCTGAGTAGGATTTCGACCACAGCCGAACATAAAGCTTGGAGGCCGGAGCAAGCTGGGTGGCCTCGGAGATGGGGCTTTTGCAGGTGGACACCTTCTCTTGGTACGGTGAAGGTGTAGGACCAATCAATTTGAGGATTGATCCACTGTGGAGAAGTGTCCTGGTTTTTGGGCTAAAATTTGAGCTCAAAATTGAGCTCAGCTGGAGGGAATTGGGGCTGGAATTCAGTGGGGATCAAATGCTCTATGTATGGGGAATAGTTTGGAAAAATTTTGGCAGAGTTTCCTTAAGTTTTTTTTCAGCACCTCTCTTGGCCGAGAGGGGTGGTGTTTAAATAGGAGAGGGTGGAGGGCCTCCCAGGTAGAGTTAGGGCTTGGGATCAACTGCTTTTGGCAAGAGAAGAACGACTACAATGGCCACGCGGGGATGGGGCGGCTCGGCGGGTCGGAATTCCAAGCTTGGGCTCACATGTGAGCTCTCGGCCATGGAGTTTTCCGGCGACCCGGGAGGCTGGCCGGCAGGCATGGGTCACCCTCGGGTCCAGGTGGGTCGGGGCTAGGGTTTAGTGCGATCGATTGGGCCTTGCCATGTGTAAAGGGGATGGCTTGGAATGGAATGGGGAAGAGACCATTTTGGCTAGGTTTGGGTCAACCCATCATTTTGGGCTTGGTTCACCCTTCAAGGTGGCTTTGGGTGTTGTGGGGAGTCACAAGGATCAGTTGGTTTGGCATGGAGAAGTCCATATCCAAATATATTTGGATTAAATTTGGGTTAAGGTGAAGCATGCTTAAGGTTAATGACTTTTAGGAGGTGCTTAAAGGACCTCCTCCTTCTGCCATTTAAGGAGAGTTGACAATTTAGAGATCCTCATGGCTTGCCAATGGCTTGCATGTGGCTTCATGGCTCCATGTGCTTGGGAAAAGATTGGGTCAATTTCATAAAAAAGGATTTTGTGGATTTTGGCATTTTAATGGAAATTGTCATGGGACTTGATTTGGAATTGTTTAATTGATGGGATTAGAACTTAGGGAATGGCTTTGATTAAGTGGATGGCAAATGGAAATGTCATGTGGGCTTTGGATGAATTTAGGCTTTTGAATTTGAAGGAAGTGGGCTTTTAGGAAGATTTAAGGGAAGTGGGCTTTTGGATTTTAAAATGGATTTTAGGATGGAATTTTGGCAAAGGCTTGGGCCAAATAATTGTTGGGTTTAGCTCATAGATGTGTCATGAGTGACTTGAAGCAAATTGGGAGTGATTTGGGTTTGAATTGGGTTGAATTTGGGCTTCTTTGGTGAATGGGCCAATATAGGTCAAATTGGACTAAGTTTGGCCAATGTTGGGCTAGGGTTGAAATTGATGTAAAATTAATGTTGAGAAATGTTTATGGGAGTGTTTCAAAGAGGTTTTGACTTTGGTTGGGCTTTGATTTTGGGGTTTGGGCTCATTTGGGTTAGGTTTGGGTTTAGGTCAAAATTGGGCCTTTTAGCTTTGGGTTGAATTTGAGTGGGGTTTGGGTCTAAATGTTGGGAAAATCATGTTAGTGTTTTGTTTGTAGGGATGTTAAGGAAGATTTAGAAAAGATTTTGGGTTAATTGGAGTTGAATTGGGTGAGTTTTGGGTTATGGGTCCAAATTGGGTTTTAAGGCCAAAAGTGAAATTGAATCCATATTTCAATCAAATTGGACTTTGATTTGGTCTAAATTGGTGTTGGGAATGTTGAATTGAAGTTTATAATTTAATTGGACAAGAATTTGGATCAATTGGGTAGGTTTGGTTTGACATTGAGTTCACTTAGGGTTAAAATGGGTCAAATTGGGGGTTTTGATAAAAGTAGGGTAAATTAAAAAAATTGGCTCATAGTGTAGTTGAATAAAATGAAATTAGGAATATTTGGGATTTTCTGGAATTTTCTGGGAATTTTCTGAATTTTTGGATTTTTAGGTCAAGGGGGGTATTTTGGGTATTTGGAGGGCATTGGGAGGTATTTTTGGAATCTTTGGTATTTTTGGGTATGGATGATCAATTTGAGTGATGTGGAAATGTTTGGGATTGATTTTGGGGAATTTTGGGTGATTTAGGTGATTTTGAAAATTTTGGGTAGTTTCAAGTGTTTTGGGTAGGTTAGGCGGGTGTAGGGTCCCGGGGGTCAAAAATTGAAAATTTGGAAAATTGAAGATTGGGTAAATTTGAATGGAATGAAATCATTTTTGTTGAGCTATGAAGCCACATCAAGCCCACATGAGCCATGAAGGGACTCATTTGAGGCATTCACTATGTTGTTCCTAACCCTCTTAGCCAAGGGCTTATGGGTTAAGGACCATCCATGTGAATCACCTACATGAGTCAGGAGGTCAAGTTGGGTATAGGTGTGTGAAAGTGTAGTGTATGAGTGTAGTGTGTGTGTAAGTCAGCCCTTCACCAGACTAGGCCACCCGTAGGCGGTCCTAAGGCCGAAGAGTCACTATAGGAACTCATCCTTTAAACTTCCACATTTGATTTCAACCCTCTAAGTGATTAGGGGTCTACAGTCAAGTTAGTGGAGTTTGCAGGGAGTTAAGAAGTGGTTTGAATTTCTAAGTGGTGGGTCCCAATTCTAGTCCTCTAAGATAGTCAAAGGAAAAGCCTAAGGCTAGATCTTAAGTACTAAAAAGAAGAAGAGAAGACCTCATCAAAAATGAGGTCAACACTTAATTAGGGTTTAAATTTGATTAAACTTTAGTTGGTCAAGGTTTAATAGTTTAATTAATTTTTATGTGTTATACTTAATTAGGGTTTATGTTTTATTAAACCTTAGTTGGTTAAGGTTTAATAGTCTAATTAAGTTTAATCTTTTAGAATTAATTAGGGTTTAAGTTTGATTAAAACTTAGTTGGTTAAGGTTTAACATGTTATTTAAGAATAATGTGTTAGACATAATGTTTAGTTTTGATTGAAGCTTAGTTGGTTAAACAAAAAAAAACACTTATTAAATCTAACAAGTTAAACATAATTAAACCATTAAACCTTAGCCAACAAAAGGTTTAATCAAAATTAAAACCTAATTAAGTCTAACACATGAAACTTAATTAAACTATTAAACCTTAATAAACTAAGATTCAAGCAAACTTAATCCCTAATTAAGTCTAACACATTAGATTTAATTAAACTATTAAACCTTACCCAACTAAGTTTTAATCATACTTAAACCGTAATTAAGTCTAAGAAACTAGACATAATTAAACTAATAATCCTTAACCAACTAAGGTTTAATCAAAACTAAACCATAATTAAGTCTAACACATTAGGCTTAATTAAACTATTAAACCTTAGCCAACTAAGGTTTAATCAAACCAAAACCCTAATTAATTCTAACACATTAGACCTAATTAAATTATTAAACCTTAACCAAGTAAGGTTTAATCAAAACTAAACCCTAATTAAGTCTAACACATTAAAATTAATTTAACTATTAAACCTTAAGCAACAAAGGTTTAATAAAACTTAAACCAGAATTAAGTCTAACACATAAAACTAAATTAAACTATTGAACCTTAACCAACTATGGTTTAATCAAACTTAAACCCTAATTAAGCCTAACACATTAGACTTTCTTATACTATTGAACCTTAATCAACTAAAGTTTAATCAAACTAAAACTTAATTAACTCTAACACATTAGACTTAATTATACTTATAAACCTTAACTAAATAAGGATTAATAAGAACTAAACCCTAATTAAGTCTAAAGAATTAGACTTTATTAAACTATTAAATCTTAACCAACTAAGGTTTAATACTTTATTAGACTATTAAACCTTAACCAACTATGGTTTAATCAAAGTTAATCCCTAATTAAGTCTAATATATTAGACCTAATTAAACTATTAAACCTTAGCCAACTAAAGTTTAATCAAACTTAAACCCTAATTAAGTCTAACATAGTAGATTTAATTAAACTATTAAACCTTAAGCAACTAAGCTTTAATCAAAACTAAACCCAAATTATGTCTAACACTTTAAACTTAATTAAATTATTAAACCTTAACCAACTATGGATTCATCAAACTTAAACCCTAATTACGTCTAACACATTATACTTAATTAAACTATTCAACCTTAACCAAATAAGGTTAATCAAAACTAAACCCTAATTAAGTCTAACAAGTTAAACATAATTAAACTGTTAAACCTTAACCATCAAGGTTTAATAAAACTTAAACCCTTATTAAATCTAACACATAAAACTTAATTAAACTATTAAAACTTAACCAACAATGGTTTAATCAAACTTAAACACTAATTCAGTCTAATAAATTAGACTTAATTGAACTATTAAACCCTAACCAACTAAGGTTTAATCAAACAAACCCTAATTAAGTATAACACATTAGAATTAATTAAGCTATTAAACCTTAACCAACTAGAGTTTAATCCAAACTAAACCCTAATTAAGTCTATCATATTAGACTTAATTAAACTATTAAACTTAACCAACTAAGGTTTAATCAAACCTAAAGTTTAATTAAGTCTTACACATTAGACTTAAATATACTATAAAAGCTTAACCATCTAAGGTTTAATCAAAACTAAACCCTAATTAAGTTGAACACATTAGACTTAATTAAATTATTAAACCATAACCAACAAAATTTAATCAAACATAAACCCTAATTATTTCTAACACATTGACATTATTAAACTATTTAACCTTAACCAGCTATGGTTTAATCAAACTTAAACACAAATTAAGTCTAACACATCCAGCTTAACTAAACCATTAAACCTTAACCAACATAAGTTTAATCAAAACTAAACCTTAATTAAGTCTAACACATTAGACTTTATTAAACTATTAAAACTTAACCAACTAAGGTTTAGTAAAACTTAATCCCTAAATAAGTCTAACACATTAGACTTAATTAAATTATTAAACCTTAACAACCAAAGGTTTAATCAAAATTAAACCCTAATTTATTCTAACACATTAGACTTATTTAAACTATTAAACCTTAACCAGCAAAGGTTTAATCAAACTTAAGCTCCTTAGACTTAATTAAACTATTAAAGCTTAACCAACTAAGGTTTAATCAAAACTCAACCCGAATTAAGTCTAACACATTAGACTTAATTAAACTATTAAACCTTAACCAACTAAGGTTTATTAAAACTTAAACCCTAATTAAGTCTAACACATTAGACTTAATTATTCTATTAAACCTAAAAAACTAAGGTTTAATCAAATCTAAACTCTAATTAAGTCTAACACATTAGAATTAATTTGACTATTAAACCTTAACAAAATAAGTTTAATCAAACTTAAATACTAATTAAGTCTAACACATTAGACTTAATTAAATTATTAAACCTTAACCAACTAAGGTTTAGTCAAACTTAAAAATTAATTAAGTCTAACACATTAGACTTAATTATACAATTAAACCTTAACCAACTAAGGATTAATCAAAATTAAACCCTAATTAAGTCTAAAACATTAGACTTTATAAAACTATTAAACCTTAACCAACTAAGGTTTAATCAAACCTAATCCCTAGTTAAGTCTAACACATTAGACTTAATTAAATGATAAAACCTTAAACAACTAAGGTTTAACAAACCTTAATCCCTAATTAAGTCTAACAGATTAGACTTAATTAAACTATTAAACCTTACCATACTAAGGTTAAATTAATCTTAAACTCTAATTAAGTTGTGTTAGATTTAATTAGGGTTTAAGTTTGATTAAAGATTAGTTGGTTAAGGTTTCATAGTTTAATTAAGACTAATGTGTTAGACTTAATTACGTTTATTTTGATTAAACCTTAGGTTGTTATGGTTTAATAGTTTGATTATTTCTTATGGGTTAGACTTAATTAGGGTTTAAGTTTGATAAAACCTAAGTTGGTTAAGGTTTAATATTTAATTAAGTCTAATATGTCAGACTTAATTAGGGACTAAGTTTGATTAAACCTTAGTTAGTTAAGGATTAATAGTCTAGTGAAGTCTAATGTGTTAGAATTAATTAAGGATTAAGTTTGATTAAACCTTAGTTGGTTGAGGTTTAATAATTTTATAAAGCTCTAATGTTTTAGACTTAATTAGGGTTTAGTTTTGATTAATCCTTAGTTGGTCAAGGTTTAGTAGTTTAATTAAGTCAAATGTGTTAGACTTAATTAATTTGTAAGTTTGACTAAACCATAGTTGATTAAGGTTTATTAATTTAATTTAGTCTAAAGTATTACACTTAATTAGGGTTTAAGTTTGATTAAACTTACCTGGTTAAGGTTTAATAGTTAAATTAAGTCTAATGTGTTAGACTTAAGTAGGGTTTAGTATTGATTAAACCTTAGTTCGTTAAGGTTTAATAGTATAATTAATTCTAATGTCTAAGACTTAATTAGGGTTTAAGTTTTTTTAAACTTTAGTTGGTTAAGGTTTAATAGTTTAATTAAGTCTAATGTGAAAGTCTTAATTAGGGTTTTATTTTGATTAAACCTTAGTTGATTAATGTTTAATAGTTTAATTAAGTCTAATGTATTTAAGTTTGATTAAACCTTAGTTGGTTAAGGTTTAGTTATTAAATTAAGACTAATGTGTTGGACTTAATTAGGGTTTAGTTTTGATTAAACCTTAGTTGGTAAAGGTTTTGAAAGTTTAATTAAATCTAAAGTGTTATACTTAATTAGGGTTTAAATTTGATTAAACTTTAGTTGGTGAAGGTTTAATTGTTTAATTAATTTTTATGTGTTATACTTAATTAGGGTTTATGTTTTATTAAACCTTAGTTGGTTAAGGTTTAATAGTTTAATTAAGTTTAATCTTTTAGAATTAATTAGGGTTTAAGTTTGATTAAAACTTAGTTGGTTAAGGTTTAACATGTTATTTAAGAATAATGTGTTAGACATAATGTTTAGTTTTGATTGAAGCTTAGTTGGTTAAACAAAACGAAACACTTATTAAATCTAACAAGTTAAACATAATTAAACCATTAAACCTTAGCCAACAAAAGGTTTAATCAAAATTAAAACCTAATTAAGTCTAACACATGAAACTTAATTAAACTATTAAACCTTAATAAACTAAGATTCAAGCAAACTTAATCCCTAATTAAGTCTAACACATTAGATTTAATTAAACTATTAAACTTTACCCAACTAAGTTTTAATCATACTTAAACCTTAATTAAGTCTAAGAAACTAGACATAATTAAACTAATAATCCTTAACCAACTAAGGTTTAATCAAAACTAAACCATAATTAAGTCTAACACATTAGGCTTAATTAAACTATTAAACCTTAGCCAACTAAGGTTTAATCAAACCAAAACCTTAATTAAGTCTAACACATTAGACGTAATTAAATTATTAAACCTTAACCAAGTAAGGTTTAATCAAAACTAAACCCTAATTAAGTCTAACACATTAAAATTAATTAAACTATTAAACCTTAAGCAACAAAGGTTTAATAAAACTTAAACTAGAATTAAGTCTAACACATAAAACTTAATTAAACTATTGAACCTTAACCAACTATGGTTTAATCAAACTTAAACCCTAATTGAGCCTAACACATTAGACTTTCTTATACTATTGAACCTTAATCAACTAAAGTTTAATCAAACTAAAACTTAATTAACTCTAACACATTAGACTTAATTATACTTATAAACCTTAACTAACTAAGGATTAATAAAAACTAAACCCTAATTAAGTCTAAAGAATTAGACTTTATTAAACTATTAAATCTTAACCAACTAAGGTTTAATACTTTATTAGACTATTAAACCTTAACCAACTATGGTTTAATCAAAGTTAATCCCTAATTAATTCTAATATATTAGACCTAATTAAACTATTAAAACTTAGCCGACTAAAGTTTAATCAAACTTAAACCCTAATTAAGTCTAACATAGTAGATTTAATTAAACTATTAAACCTTAAGCAACTAAGCTTTAATCAAAACTAAACCCAAATTATGTCTAACACATTAAACTTAATTAAATTATTAAACCTTAACCAACTATGGATTCATCAAACTTAAACCCTAATTACGTCTAACACTGTTGACCTCATTTTTGATGAGGTCTTCTCTTCTTCTTTTTAGTACTTAGGATCTAGCCTTAGGCTTTTCCTTTGACTATCTTAGAGGACTAGGATTGGGATCCACCTTCTAGAATTTCAAACCACTTCTAAACTCCCTTCAAACTCTACAAACTTGACTTGTAGACCCCTAATCACCTAGAGGGTTGAAATCGAATGTGGAAGTTTAAAGGATGAGTTCCTATAGGACTTTTTGGCCTTAGGAGCGCTCACAGGTGGTGCGGTCGCAGTGAAGGGCTGACTTACACACACACTACACCTATACACTACACTTTCACACACCTCCTAGAACCACACCCATACCTAACTTGACCTCCTGACTCATGTAGGTGATTCACATGGATGGTCCTTAACCCCTAAGCCCTTGGCTAAGAGGGTTAGGAACAACATAGTGAATGCCTCAAATGAGATCCTTCATGGCTCATGTGGGCTTGATGTGGCTTCATGGCTCAACCAAAATGATTTCATTCCACTCAAATTTACTTAATCTTCAATTTTCCAAATTTTCAATTTTTGACCCCCCGGGACCCTACACCCGCCTAACTTACCCAAAGCCCTTGAAATTACCCAAATTTTTCAAAATCACCTAAATTACCCAAAATTCCCCAAAATCAATCCCACACATTTCCACATCACTCAAATTGATCATCCATACCCAAAAATACCAAAAATTCCAAAAATACCTCCCAATACCCTCCAAATACCAAAAATACCCCTCTTGACCCAAAAATCCAAAAATTCAGAAAATTCCCAGAAATTTCCAAAAAATCCCAAATATTCCTAATTTCATTTTGTTCAACTACACCATGTGCCAATCTTGTCAATTTACCCTACTTTTGTCAAAACCCCCAATTTGACCCATTTTAACCCAAAGTGAACCCAATGTCAAACCAAACCTACCCAATTGACCCAAATTCTGGTCCAATTCAATTCTAAACTTCAATTCAACATTCCCAACACCAATCTAGACTAAATCCAAGTCCAAGTTGATTGACATTTGGATCCAATTTCACTTTTGGCCTTAAAGCCCAATTTGGACCCATGACCCAAACCTAACCCAAACTCACCCAATTCAACTCCAATTAACCCCAAATCTTTTCTAAATCATCCTTAGCATCCCCACAAGCAAAACACTAACATGATTTGCCCAAAATTTAGACCCAAACCCCACTCAAATTCAACCCAAAGCTAAAAGGCCCAATTTTGACCTAAACCCAAACCTAACCCAAATGAGCCCAAACCCCAAAATCAAAGCCCAATCAAAGTCAAAACCTCTTTGAAACACTCCCATAAACATTTCTCAACATTAATTTTACATCAATTTCAACCCTAACCAGACATTGGCCCAACTTGGTCCACTTGGACCTATATTGGCCCATTCACCAAAAGAGCCCAAATTCAACCCAATTCAAACCCAAATCACTCCCAATTTGCTTCAAGTCACTCATGACACATCCATGAGCTAAACCCAACAATAATTTGGCCCAAGCCTTTACCAAATTTTCATCCAAAAATCCATTTTAAAATTCAAAAGCCCACTTTCCTAAACCATCTTAAAAGCCCATCTAAAACCATTTCAAAAAGCCCAAAATCTACCCTAAAGCCCACATGACATCTCCACTTGCCATCCACTTAATAAAAGCCATTCCCTAAGTCCTAAATTCATCATCAAATCATTCCAAATCAAGTTTCATACAAATTTCCATCAAATTACCAAAAATTCCTAAAATCTATTTCCATGAAATTGACTCCACTTTTCCCAAGCCAAAGGTGAGCCATGCAAGCCATGGACAAGCCACATGAAGCCATGGAAGGCTTGACATGTGATCAAGCTATTAATGGCAAAAGGAGGGCCCCCTTTCCTAATCCTTCTTAAACCCTTTTTTACCTTAAGCATGTCACACACTAAACCATGCTTAGCCACCTCATAATGGATGGAGACCACACCATTCTCTCTTGGCTGACCCAAGTGACCCTTTTCAGCCTAAGACCAGGCCTTGGGTGGTGAACCTAGCCCAAAACCATGGGTTGACACATTTGAACCCAAAATGGTCTTCCCCCATTCCATTTCAATCCAAGCTCTTTACACATGGCATTTGCCAATTTCTTGCACCAAGTCCCAGCCTCGATCCACCCGACCTTGAGGGTGACCCATGCTGGCCGGCCGACCACTGAGCCTCCGAAAAACACCATGGCCGAAAGCTCACATGTGAGCCAACTTTAGAATTCTCCCTTGCTGAGCTGCCCCATCCCCAGTGGCCATTGTAGTTGTTCTTCTCTTGCCAAGAGCAGCTGATCCCAAGCCCTAACTCTTCCTGGGAGGCCCTCCACCCTCTCCTATTTAAACACCACCCCTCTCGGCCATGAGAGGTGCTGAAAAAAATCTTAAGGAAACTCGCGCAAAATTGTTCCGGACTACTCCCCATACACGAGCACTTGATCCCCACTGAAATCCCCACTGCCATTTCTTCTCTGCGAGCTCGATTTCGGAGTTGAAATCCAAGCCCAAAACCGGGACACTTCTCCACGGTGAGCCAATCCCCAAATTGATTGGTTCTACACCTTCACCGGACCAAGGGAAGGTGTCCACCAACAAAAGCCCCATCTCCGAGCCACCCGAGTTGCTCCGGCCTCCAAGCTTTGTGATCGGGCTGTGGTCGAAATCCTACCTGAGCAATTCACCGAGACCGGGATACTTCATGCGGAGCTTGCTCGGAATCCAATCGAAGGTGCAACAACCCTCGGATCGAAGCCACACTTCTCGCGAGCAAAGGTATGGCCTCACTCTTCTTCCCGAGCTTCCGAACATTCTCCATTTTTATTGCTTAAATTTCATCCCACATAAACCGTATGGATGTGTTCGTCTTCTCAAGACGAATCCATAGAGCATAAGAACACGAAAATCCATCGAGTATCAAGTGAGATATTAGGGATTTAGTGTGGACGGCTCTCGGGTGAGGACGCTCGGGGACGATGAACGGTTGCCGTCCATTCAATACACGCGCGGACGGACGACTCAGATGGCGTCGGACCAGGAGACGGTAAGTGAACCTCGGGGCCCGGGCTGCTGAGTCAAGCGGCGGCGTTGTGCGTTCCGAGATGCCGAGGATGACGCGGCGCCGACTCGGATAAATAGAAAATTAGGGGTATTTTCTATTTATTTAATTCCCTAAACTTGGAAAATTCATAACTTTGTGTAGGAAAATCATAAAAATAAAATAAAAATACCCTCTTGCTCAGTGAACAGAGGAGAATAATGTGGAAAAGAAATTATTTAATTTCATCAAGTATTTTATTTTTAATAATTTATTTACTCTCTGCATATTTTTAATTCTCCATGCATGTATACAATTCACCATGGCTTGAGACCATAGGGCTTTTGAAGCCTACGAATTTGGGAACATTCCTTGAATTTTCCAAAGTTAGAGGCCATCCTATGAAAAGTTATTGATTTTTCAAATTCATGTTACTTGTTTTGAGTATTTTAATTCCAATAAATAGCATGTTGTGAAATAAATTCTAGGAAAATTTGGTGATGTTCCTTATGACCGAGAGGACCCTAGGAAAAATAGGTTTTGAGTTAGTTCATTTAAAACAACCCTAATTGGCTTAAACACCCAAAATGGATCTCTAATTAATTAGAGTTAACCATACATCAAATTGACTTGAAATCAATTCTCCACTGACCTTTAGGATCAGAGGAACCCACCATAAAAATTTGAGGTCAATTGGACTTGGTTAGCCCTACTAAATGGGTTGATTAAGCCTTTTAGTCAATTTAAACTTTAAAAATTCATAACTTTCAAAATATCTTTCAAAAATTCACCAAATTGGTTTTAGAGTCTCTCTGATATTAGGGGAATTTATGAAAATTAAAATTTCAATTTTCTAAAAAAGTTAATTTTTAATATTATTTTAATATTTTTAATAATTAAAAAATAATAAAAATCACAAAAATAATAAAATTCACCAAAATGTCATATTTTCAATTTTAATCATTTAGGAACAAACCCCATATTTTTCTCAGGTCTATTTAGTGAGATATTAAATTTTAAAGTCCTAGGATAATTTTAAAATTAAAAAAATGTATTTTCTAGCATTTTCACCAAAATAATTATAATAAATCATAGAAAAATCAGAAAATTGCAAAAAGTGATTCTCTGGTTTCCTTGATATCAGAGAGATTTTTGAAAAATATAAATTTCATTTTTCAACCTTTATTTTATTTTTAAATTAATTAACACTCCAAAACTTAAAATAATTCTAATAAAAATAATATAATTCAAAAAATCACCAAAATTGGTCCAAGTGGTCCTCTGGTCATTAGGAATGTCCCCTAATTTTCTTAAAGATAGAAACTTTCCCTTGGTCATGTTATTAAATTTTCCTTGGAAATCTCTATTTTCTACCAAAAATACTTATATAAATAAATTAAATACAGAAAAATCACATTTTCTCCTCTCATGTCTTTATTGACATATGAGTGAAGTCACATAAAAATTTCAAGTTCATTTGAGCTCAATTTAGTGAGTTATGAAATTATTAAGCTTGAAGGGCAAAATGGTAATTAAAATTTTAATCCTTAATTAAAACTTTAGGTTTAATAAAAATTAACAAGTAAAATATTTGATCCTAATCTTATTTGGATGATTGAAACTTAAATAATTAAAGGGTAGAAACCCATTAAGCAATTTAAAATAATTAAACCTTAATTAAATAATTGATTAAATTTGGAAGAATAATGAAATTGGAATTATTAAAATAGGGATATTATTAGGAAGAGATTTATTCTTTAATTTAAAAATCCCTAAATTAATCATCTCATTAATATTCAATTCTTAATTAAAATGATAACTCAAATTCAAAACATTAAAAGACTTAATCATTAAACTAAAATTAAATTATTAAACTCTTTTAAAATTTCAATTAAAATTAAAAATAAAATTAAATTAAAATTTAAATTAAATTAAATAAACAAATTAAATTAAATTAAATGAATCAAATTAAATTAAATTAAATTAAATTAAATTAAATGAATAAAATCAAATTAAATTAAGTTAAAACAAATTAAATTAAAATAAATTAAGTAAATTAAATTAAATTAAATTAAGTAAATTAAATTAAATTAAATTAAATTAAATTAAATTAAATTAAATTAAATTGAATTAAATCAAATTAAATTAAAATTAAATCAAACCAAATTAAGTTAACTTCAAACAAAACTAAATTGAATAGAATTAAATTAAATTAAATTAAATTAAATTAAATTAAGTTGAATTAAATATAACATCACCAAAGACATAAAGAATTCAAAATAAATCTAAAATAACTTGAACACTATTCCAAATTTAAACTCATTAATTGAAATTAAACTAAATCACAAATCATTTGAACACCAATCTGCCCTCGAAAACTTTGGTTATCATAACTCCTAAAAAGAACATTAAATGAAATACTACTTCACTCATAGGATATTCAAATGTCCTAGTTCACTGAGCAAGATGACAAAACTTGAATTCCCGGACGATTAATTCATTTGATTAATTAAATTCATTTGGACTTGAAATAATCCTAAAGGTATTGAAAAGATGTTTAAGATTCGTCTTAAGCACTTCCTCAGTACGATAGGATGTTTATAAGAACAACTTAACTTAATTATTCTTTGATGAAGAAAATCGTCCTCAAACCAAAACACAAGGAACCTAGACGTCATAGGAAATGACTAGCTATAGGATTAGGAACTTGGTAGAAAACCATAACCCTTACTTTAGCTTTACCTAGGAACTTGCTTAAATATTCTAATTGTGTTTTAAGTGCAGCTTGGGATGACGGGAAGACCCTCCAGGTACGCTTTTATTTTATTGCAATTTACTTTCTTGCAATTTACATTATTGCAATTTATTTAACTGCATTGCACTTACTTTTCCTGCATGATAAACAATTGTTGCATGAAAACCCACACCTTTAGGATAGTCCCTAAAACTGAAACCAAAACTAAGTTAAAAGTTATTGCAAGATAAAATTCACCGCCACAACATTTCAAAATATAAAACAACTCAAAATTTAATCACAAACAGAACACAAAACTACAATTACAACTAAATTAAAAACGTCTTATTGGATGATCGGGAATACCTCGGATGATGTAACCTACGTGTTGCTAACGGGATTTCCACGGTCTAAATGAAAGTGTGGAACTCATTCGGTTGAGTTTAGCAAATTCATCCGGACTAAGTGAATCCGATAAAAATAATGATGCCGGAAGGATGGAACCGTGGGATCTTAACCGGTGTCGTTATAATCAACTTTAAGATTTATTTTAATTAAAATATTTAAAACACTTGGAAATTAAGATTTTCTCTAAACCAAAACACTTTTCTCATCCACTGATTTATGACTTCTAAAACTAAACCTCTGCAACGACAAGGAGCTCGGAGCATGGTGGGCGGCACGGCCATCGTCATCGATGAAACACGAGTCTACTTCAGCAAAACTTTCCTAGAATTAAATAACAAAGCCATAGGACTTCGAGGTAGTTTGTCTAGTGCAACATAAATCCTCAACTCTTTGTTAGGCATTTACCTTGTAAATTAAGCCCTAACCGGTCTTAGGATTCCGAGGTAGTCATCTGATACGACATAAACCCTCATATCTTCGAGGCTATTTGTATGATTCTGTCATATAAATATAAGCCCTAATTAATTAAAATTGGCAAGATTAAAAAAATTAAATAAACATTAGGACTTTACTAAATCTAAGCCAAACAATAGGATAGTCAGGAAATTACCGAAGTTCACTTCGAATCTGTGATTTCTCCTACTTTTCTTCCTTTGAATCCCCAAAACAAAATTTTCCAAATTCGATCCATTCCCTATTGAAATTCCAAAATTCAATCCTTTGAGAACTTAAACTTTGAAATCCTTGAGAGCAGAATTATTGATTATTATCGAGAGTTTTCTTAGGTGATTCCCGTCACTTAAGATGTAATTAACTATAGGGGCTTGCCCCAATAGGGAATTTTAAAGAATCCAGGTAATATAAACCCTGTTTAATGCTTTCATATTAAGCAGGGGAATTTGTTGGCTTATAAAATTGGTTCGCAGACCAAACGGATGTCACAAATCTTCTAGTTTATTTAATCGAGCCCCACCATCAAGCAGTGTGTCTATCCTTAGGGATAGATACACGGTTTGTGGTGCGGTGCTCGTTTATATAAACTATTTGGGATGTGAGATCGGTTTAATTTCATATCTTAAAACCTTCAAATTTAAAATTATTTTCAAAATCAAATACTACTTTTCAAATTATTTATTTAAACTAAATTAAAAATTCACCGACAACTTCTGTTAGGCGACCCCCTTTTCAAAATAAAACACACAACCTAAAAATATGCCGACAACTTACGGCGACTCCATTGAGGACAATTCCTCTCTCCATTATAATCGGATAATTACGCTTTCAAAAATCGGTAGTGCATCCATGTCCTTAATGGATCAAACTACCCTTCTTTTCGTTGGAATACTATGTTCATTTCTACCATGAACAAGTATAGCCAACATTCGCTCGGATTTAGGAGCCACTGTTTAGACACCCCTAAACAAAGAGGTTCCGAGATCCTTTTACCTCATTTCTGAGGAGGGGTGGACCCCCAATAGGTGTTAGTTTAGGAGTGATCCTTCGAGTCAAGAGGTCTTGCATAAGACTTTCTTTTCCTTTCCAACTCTGAATCGGATTCCTTACCTTCTCTACACCTTTGAACATTCCGTTCTAAATAAACAAACACTTTTATAAGTGATTCTTTTAACAAATGATTCCTTCTTATAAATACATGAACAAGAATGAGTTCGGACTCTTTTCAATTCCTTTCTTTTCGTCCTAAAGAAAAGAAGCATAACTCGGGACCGACAACCGAATCTACCCTGCGAAATGGAAGCCCCAAAGCTGATTTTCTCCTTCACCAATGGACTGGACTTCGCTGTCTATAAGGATGAGCTGCCCGAAAATGGGATCATACGGTTTGGACAAGAATTTGAAAACACGAATGTCAAGATCACCGAAGTTTCCCTCTTTGCACTGACAAACAAAGTATCTGAAGCTAAGAAGCAGCTGATTGAGTTCAACCTTAGGTCAACCCAAGAGTTTCCTCCCACGAAAAGGTCCCGATCGAGAAGAGTACTGCTTGTCCGCAGGAGGACTCGTTCTTACTACCCCCATCGGTCTAGTTGTTTCGCACCTACCCCGACTTCACGCAAATTAAAGGGGAAAGAAATCCGGAATTATGGTGAACACGTTACCGTGGAGGGTACGGATCTTCTCGTGAGACCTTCTGTTTTCGAAATTGGGTCTAGCTCAAGAATTCCATCACTGACAAGGTCCCAAAGAAGAAACAGAAGTAGAAGGATCGCTAGAGAAGCCAGAGCTGCTGATATTGCTTTCCTGGAGGAAATCCCAGAACTGCCTGAATGTACACCGCTGCCTGAATATACACCGCTGCCTGAATACATACCATTTTTGGGAGGAAGCAGGTTCCATCCCCTCTCCGCCGCAGAGGATGAAGAAAATGTTCACAAGATTGCTGCCGCATTGCCTCAGCCTGCATATTACAATGATAGCCGCAAGAAAAGGACTAGAACTACGCCGTTTGCTCGACTGCAAACTTTGATAGAGAAGTTAGCAAAGAAGGAAAAGTGCCCCGTATCGGAGATTCTACGAAGGATAGGGCGGGTGCCAGTCAAATCTCGTCTTGGGCCCCAAGTAGAACCCGCCATCATGACAGAAAAGCCAAGTAAAAGAATGAAGGCCGGTCCGCTCGTCGTCGTCTCAAGATTACAGATTAGGGAGGATACCACCTTCCAGCATTTGGCTGACAAACCATCTGGTCCTAGACCTTCTGCTGTTAGAAGGATGGTATGGCGCCCCACTACTGGGCAGTTAAGATTGAAACAACAGCCCGAGAATGAAAGTCTCGTCAGGAGACTTGAATCTGAAGAAAGCACCACTGCGGTAAAGGGGACTCGTGAGAAGGGGACCCGGCAGCTATCACACGACAACCGCGAGGACGCACAGAAAGGCTCGCTAGAAGATGCCATGGAAAAGTTGAGAACTGATATCCGATGATTAGCAAAAGAAAGAGAAGAGAAATTCGGAGACGACATTGATTCATCGGAATTCATGGACGACGAATATGCAGAAATCAACATGGTCGAGACACGAGCTTCATCAGCTTCACAAGGTGCTCCTGCTGCCGCAGAAAGAGAGGAGCCGAAGTGATGAGAAGGCGGCTTCAAGAGAAAGACGACACGATCGCCCGAATGGCGAAAAGGATGGAAGAGATGGGCGTAGCTCTAGCTACTCTCCGCAGTCAAGTGCAACCACAAAGAGAGACACCCCGAGAGGCCATTCACATTGTAGACGGAGGAAAGGAGATTACATCCGTCAACGGGGATGATCGGCTAAAAAAGGATACAACACAAAGTATGATCCACGAAAAGGATATCAAGAGCTTGGTGGAACAGCGAGTGCGAGAAGCCATAGCACAATCAAAGAGCGGGACATCCATTCGGACGGGTAGACCTTACCCGGAAGAATTCGACGCTGTCCAGGTACCCAGAAGGCTTCGTACCACCTCTCGTTCAAGACCTTCGATGGAACAGGAACCCCGACGGCATGTTGCGCACTTTCGTGCCGAGCTGTTGCAATGCCGTCGGGAGCGATGCATTACTCTTCCGACGGTTCGTCGGCGGCATCGTCGGGGATGGCCTTCGGCCGGTATGCGAGATTACCAAATGGTTCGGTGAAGATGTTCTCGAGAACTAGAGAACCTCTTCATCAAGCGATTCGTCGGAGCTCGGCACCACATCACTATAGGTGACTTAGTGGTAGAGAAACAAAAGCCGAACGAAACTTTGGTGGATTACATACTTCGATGGAGGAACTTAAGCATGAAGTGTGAACCACAACTACAAGAACAACATGCAGTCGGCATCTTACTTAAAAGCATTCACGGCCCGATAGCACTTCTCCTCAAAGGATTCACTATTAAGACTTTCGAGAAGTTGTTAAGCAATGCCGGGAGCTTGCAAGAGGAGGCGAAGCAATTAAGTTTCACCGACAAAACAGACAAACAGAGGCCTGTGAAGACTTTCGAAAAGAAATCCGGGATCGTTGCAGCAGTCGACAAAGGCAAGCAACCGATACAAATATTGTCCGAACGGCCGCAACAACCTCAACAGAATTACCAGCAACCCTGACCCAGCTATCAGTCATCTCCACAGTATGAACAACCGCCTCGTCCTCAACGTACATTAAGGGAGCTTCGAGCGGGGAATATCCATTCAAGAATGAAGCGATGCCGAAAATATTTCGTAGTCCGATGAAGACTCCGGATTTCCAGCTGCCGAGCCTAAGAGACCGGAGGAAGTCAACAAGAAAGGTGATCCCGACTTTTGCCCCTACCACCGGATGCTTGGGCACAAGATAGAAGATTGCATTACCTTCAAAAGTTGGCTCAACGACAATCTTCGGAAAGGGAATATAACGATCCCGAAGGAGTACATGAAGGAACCCCAGAAAGGAGGTTCCGTCAATGTTATCTCAACTGATCCCATCATTCTGATAGATCTCTATACGACTGACGATGGATGGACTACCGCTTGGACAAAGTCTTCGAAAAAGATTTTAGACAGCATCCAAACCGCTTCGGTGCGAGCTTCAATTCAGAGTTCGAAACCTGTTAAGTCGGCACTATCACTTGCGATAGAAGAACCACCTCAACAGGAGACGATTGAAGAGAAGAAGAAAATCGACGAAGAAGAGAGGACCGAGACTCCTAAGGCTAGACTAGGGGCTGCTTATCCTAGGATAGTTGTTTCTGATTCGGGGGAGAATCCCTCGAACCTCTGACTCTGTATGATTATCTGCTCACTTCAGTGGGATCATATAATGATAAGGGTGATGGCGTTGGCTACGTTTTGACTGTTTCTAATGATTACGTAACTAGCGACAATCCGGACATCGATTTTAATACCAACAACAATTCTCAAATCATACACAATCTCGACAATCAAAATGACGAAGAAGACATCCATCAAGGAGGCTACGAGAGTTCAGAAAAGAAAAAAATCTATCTGCGAGTTTCGAGGAGCTCCAGTCACAATAGAGTTAGAGCCTTCAGATTCTGAAGCTAATCCAGAAGAACCTGTCATTCCAATTCAAGAAGAAACACCAGCAAGCTCAACACTAGATTCAGAAGAAATTACAGAAGTCAACTTAAGAAGTGGAAGAGTTCTACCTCCGAGAATGGGTCCAAAGGACAAGGGAAAGCAGGTGGTTGTCCAAGAAGAACCAACCCCAGGCGGAAGGAATACCCATTCGAGAAGAAGCCGAGACACATGGAAATAAAGTGGACTACAACGTGCTAGCCCATCTTTGGAAACTACCGGCCAAGGCGAGCATTTACGACGCTCTCATCTTATCAAAGGAGATGAGAGAAGCTCCGATCAAGGCCTTACTTGATCCGAGAAATTTGCTTAGCTCGAATGGCCGAGAGATTCCTTAGATGAGGTTTGCTCGTTAAAGGAACGACGAGGTGCTACCTTCACGGACAATGACCTACTACTTGGGACGACGGACCACAACCGACCATTGTACATTTCGGTTACAATTGGGAAGTTTACGCTCTCCGGAGTATTGGTGGATCCGGGAGCATCAATCAATATAATGAGTCTTCAAACACTAAGCATACTTGGAAATTGATGCTCGCGAGCTCGAGGCCGACAAAATGTTATTAAGAGGATTCAACCGGAAAGGAGAAAGAGCCATCGGATCAATAACACTACTAATGATGACGGAGTGACTTAGCAAAGACAACCGCAAAATTTCACATAATTGATTCGAAACGTCGTTCAACGCTCTGTCGGGTCGACCATGGATACATGAAAACGGGATGGTACCATCATCTCTACATCGAGTGCATCAAATACTACGATGGAGGGGAACAGTGCATCAAAGGTAACTTGCAACCATTCTCCGTACATGAGATTGGAATCCATGAAGACGCAGCTTATTATGCACCACCGAAGAAAACAATCTTCTCCAAAGATACCGTAACAAATGAACCAAAGAAAGTTCAGGACAACGAAGAACCTGAAGTTCTAGTCCAACAGTCACTCACCACTCCCTTCCGGCGAGATGGTGAAGGTTTCTCCACAACTCGCATCCGAGGTCGAGGCCGGGGACGAGGCCGTGGTAGAGACGCTAGGACAGGTTGGACGGAGGAAACCGGCCATCAATGTTGATTGGGAAGATAGTTCGAAGAAGAAAAAGAAATCAAACAAGAAGCGGCGGGAATAAGTCGGAAGAAGCCGCAATTCAAGATCTCCCTCGAAGATGAAAAGAATGAAGAATACAAATCAATGTACGAGAAGATTAACCGCTACGTACATACTATGACCCTAACCCCGATCTATTCTAACAAGATCGAGGGTATGGTGGTCAAAGAGGAATGTAGCGATGGTGCAAAGCCAATCAAATTCTACCGTGGTGCTTCTTCCTCCAAAACTGAAAATAATGTACAATTTGAAGATGTCACTTCATCAGAATTAATGGAATTACCTTTTGAGTGGTACTCTCCCCGTGTTCAAAATTTAATTCAACGTGGTTTCTTACCTCGACAATGGACAAAAGGTCAATCACAACGTTTTGAAAAATTATGGAATAACTCCGGTCGTCCACCCAATTCAAAGTATGGACTCGGATTCGGCACAGTAGGATCAGTTGACGATACTAAATTTTGCTTGGTTGTCACTTGCGAGTCTAATGAAAGCCGCATGGAAACTACGGACGAACTTGAAGATTTACAAATTGGAGACGCTCCACCGAATTCGAAGAAGAGATTAAATCTACGATAGATGAGCTAACGGAAGTTAACTTAGGTACTAGCGAAGAACCTAGACCTACCTTTGTTAGCTCCTTACTCAATAAAGAAGACTCGAAGAAATAATCAAGTTATTAATGGAATTTAAAGACTCGTTTTGCTTGGAACTACGATGAGATGCCGGGATTAGCTCCGCAGGTCGCGATCCATAAGCTAGGAGTGGATTCTACTTCGTCCCGATCGGACAAGGTCCCGGAAGAATGCGTCTAGAAATCTAACAACAAGTCATAGCCAAAGTTAAAAAGCTAATAGACGCTAAATTTGTCACGTGAAGAATAATACCCGACTTGGTTAGCCAATGTGGTGCCGATCGAAAGAAGAATGGTCGGATCGAATTTATGTGGACTTCGGAGATTTAAACAAGGCATGTCCAAAAGATGAATTCCCTCTACCGATCCCGAACTAATGATCGACATTGCTTCAACGCATGAGATATTCTCATTCTTGGATGGATCTTCGGGATACAACCGGATAAAAATGGCTCCGAGAAGATGAAAAGCTTACGGCATTCGGAACGCCGATCGGAGTATTTTGCTACACGGTGATGCCATTCGGATCGAAGAACGCAGGAGCAACCTACCAGAGAGCAATGACAAGAATTTTTGATGATCTCATCCATAATCAAGTCGAATGCTACATGGACTATGTGGTCATCAAAAGCAAAGTAAAGGAAAACCACCTGTATGATTTGAGAATTGTTTTCGAACGATTAAGACAATTTAACCTTAAGATGAATCCCTTAAAATGCGCCTTCGGCGTCACCTCCGGAAAATTCTTAGGATTCGTTGTCCGACATCGTGGATTTGAAATCGACCCGGAAAAGATTAAAGCTATCTTAGAAATGCCGCCTCCCAAAACCTTAAAACAACTACGATCTTTTCAAGGAAGCCGGCATATCTTCGACGCTTTATCTCAAACTTGTCGGGTAGGTGTCAGCCTTTCCCGGCACTAGTTAAAAAAGACGCCAAATTTATTTGGGAAGAGAAATGCCGGAAGGCCTTCGAGGACATTAAACAATATTTAATGACACCTCCCGTCTTAGCAGCCCCGGTCTCGAGTAGACCGCTGATACTTTATACCGCGGCTTTAGACGACTCCCTCGGAGCCCTGTTAGCCCATGTCAATGACGAGGGTAAAGAAAATGCTCTTTACTACTTAAGCCGTCGTTTAATTCCGACGGAAGTAAGGTATCCCGCAATTGAAAAGCATTGTTTGGCCCTGATCTTCACCGCTCAAAAGCTCAGGCACTACATGCTTTCTCATAAGGTCAACCTAATCTCGAAATTTAATCCATTGCAATACTTGATGACTCGTCCAACACTTTCCGCGGACTTGCCGGATGGTCGATGATATTATTGCAATTCGATATAACTTTCGTGCCTCTTCGTGCCGTAAAGGGACAAGTCTTAGCGGACTTCCTCGCAGAGCACACCTTTTGCGGCGGAATCTCCTCTCAATGACGATCCGCCGGATGAACAAATAATGAGCCTAGAAGACCCCGATGATCAACGTTGGGAATTATATTTCGACGGAGCATCTTCGAGCACACAAAGACGAAGAATCGCAAGTCATAGTGCCCGGTAAGGCGGAATCGGGCTAATCTTTATAACACCGGAGCGGGGGATGTTAAGATACTCCTACCACTTAACGTAACCATGTACAAACAACGAAGCAGAATACGAAGCCCTCATAACGGGACCGGAATTAACTATTCAAATGGGGATAACGGACATCAACATCTACGGGGATTCACGGTTAATCATTCAACGGATCGCAGGACAAGTACAGAATTTTAAAGCCAAGACTTGAGCAATACTTCCAGTGTGCCATACAGTTGTTGGAACAAATTCCAAATGTGACGATCTACAAAATTCCCAGAAAAGAAAATGCTTTAGCAGATGCTTTAGCCCTTCTCGCAAAAGAATTTTCCTGTTTACAAGATGAATCAGTGGAAGTGTCAGTTCACGGACGTCAGGTCCTATCACAGCTCGACATAGACACAATACACAAATCAGAAAAAGTAAAGAATTAGTTGCAACAGTGACAGAAATCATAGAAGATTGGCGACAGCCATTAGTAGACTACCTGCAAATAGGAAAGCTACCAGACGATAGGTCGTTGACCCATCAGAATCAAGAAAAGAACTCTGTCTTACACATTAATAAACAACACATTGTACAGAAGGTCTTTTGATCAAATGTGGCTAAGGTGCCTAAGCGGGTCCGAGGCCCGTGAAATTGTTAAAGAGGTGCATTCGAGACTGCGTGGCGCTCACCGATTGGGTCCGAAGATGAAAATGAAAATTAAAAGACTAGGGTATTATTGGCCCTCGATGATGACCGACTGCATGAAAATCGCCAAGAGCTGTCACCAATGCCAAGTGCACGGAGTGGTTCTACACCAACCTCCAAATGTACTGCACCCGACAATTGCGTCGTGGCCATTTGAATGTTGGGGCACCGATATAGTGGGTCCGATAGAACCACCATCTTTGAAAGGACATCGCTTCATTCTTGCGGCTACAGATTACTTTTTCAAGTGGGCAGAAGCAGTTCCTCTTAGAGAATTGAAAGCACACCACGTGCTACAGTTTTTCAAGAACCAAGTTGTCTACCGTTTCGGAGTGCCGCGCAGGATTATCTCGGATAATGGGTCAGCATTCAGAAGCACGCAAATCAACAATTTTGTCAGGAGACACGGAATCGACTGGCGATACTCAACAATTTACTACCCAAGAGCAAACGGCCTCGCTGAGGCTTTTAATAAAACCCTCGTTCAAATTTTAAAGAAAACTTTGGACGATAATAAGAGAAATTGGCACGAGAAGTTTTTAGAAGCCTTATGGGCCTACCGGACAACCTTCGTAACTCCTACTCGAAGCTACACCTTACGCTCCGGTGTATGGGTCCGAGGCGAGTGTTACCTTTAGAGGTTCAGCTTCCTTCACTCAGAATTGCAGTTGCAAACAAGATCACGACGGAAGAGAACGCCAAATTACGACTAGAATAATTAGAAAGCCTGGAAGGGAAAAGACTTGCAGCGCAACATAATTTAGAACTATACCAAGCTAAGATGGTTCAAGCCCATGACAAACTGGTCCGCCCAAGAACCTTCAAAGTTGGTGACTTAGTTCTCGTTCTCAAGAGACCTATTCTTGCACATCGCAAGATAGGAGGAAAATTTGAACCCACTTGGGAAGGACCATTTGTGGTTGAAGCGAGTATACTCGGAAGGTTCCTACCGAGCTAGTGAATTGCCGGGGAGAACGGCATATGCTTCCGATCAACGGACGATACTTGAAAAAGTATTACGCTACACGATGTTTCGAAGGAATGAATTCTTCATCCCTAAGAAACACGGGCGAAGTAATTACTTATGATTGGGTCCGAACCCAAAAATAATAAAATGTGCTAAAATAAATAAAGTCATGATAATTAAGTTTTCCTTGTTTTCTTTTCCAAATCAAAATCTCTTCCCTGATCTTATCCTACTTCATTCCTGTTAAATTTGAAAATATAAAAAAATATATATATATATATATAAAAATGTGTCTTTAATAAACATTTTCTTAATGTTCTTGTCCTTAGTACAGCCCCTGATCATTTTCCTTGTCTTTTCGCAGGGAAATGTCGAACGGGCGGTTGGTCCTGAACTTTAAGAATGGTGTAAGCCTTACACTCGATGAAAAGAGGGTGAAAGATGGAGCGATAATCGAGATTGACTCAGATTTCGCACCGGCGAGCCTACAGTACGAGGAAAGTGACTGGGTCCCAATTGACCGAGAAGAACTGCCCGGGCAAACAGTGATGAAAGTGGGTGGCCCAAGCCACCAATCCAGCAGCAAGAAAAGAAAGGCAAACACTGAAGAAGACAAGAAAATGAAGTCTGTAGTCGCTACAGCAGAGGGCAGGCTTGTCAGCGCCGCGCCCACAGAGATTCAAGAAGTTCGAAGGGCTACTCTCACAGCAACGCAACGAAGAAATAAGAATCGCCGTATCCGTAAGATGTTAACAAAACTAGCCGCGGACCAGGCACGACGAGACGATTGCTAATGCCAGTACATACACTTCAAGGACACCGGTTCACCAGGAACCTAAAGAAAGGAGGCCAGCTCCTAGGATAACAGAGAGGACCAGGGAAATCTCACAAAGACCAGAAGAAAGAAGGCTACCACGCCACCGGATAGAACCACCAGTAACACATGACCTTATTGCAGAAGCAACCCCGGGGGATGTCCCGACAGGCATCATCCCCGAGGAGCCGAGGTATGCAGGAGAACGTGAAGGGATTGAACCGTATATCCCACAATATGTCACCGGGCCTCGCCATCTACGGATCATTCCGGAATACGAGCCGGAGAGAATGCGAATGTTGAAAAGAAAACCTTTGAATACTTCGAGAGAATTAAAGGCGAAGAATCAATATACTAGAGGGCCTCGAGCTACATACGGACGTATTCTCGGAGTATGAACAACGAGCAAATCGTGGATTGCATCCGGGATTTGAAAAGAATGGGCCGAGCGAGGCCGCCTAAGGGAAAACACATACTCGGAACCCCGCGAGATGGATGCCAGGGAAGGGGAGAATCACAATACAATGTGGATGCTGTTACAACTTTGTGGAGGACAGGAAGGGAAACCCACCGGGAACACTCCGTCATGGGCAAGTGGATCCGATGCCATTAGTCATCACGAGAATGGTAAAGAGATTGAAAACATGGATGACTGCATACCCCCACACATAGATCACTACGACTTTGTCAGACCTTTCTGCACAGTCTCTTTCCTGAACGAGTGTAACATCATGTTCGGATCTGACCTCCAGATAGCAGGCCCGGGTGAGTTCCGAGGGCCAGTGAAGATACCTTTACCGGTGGGTTCCGTCATGATGCCGAAGGGCAACGGAGCGGATATCGCTAAGCATTGCATACCGGGAGTACCGGTTAAGTGGATCTCAGTTACTTTCAGAAGGATGGACGACAGGAAGACACCTTACCATTTCCAGCCAGACCCGGAGTTAGAGAGCCTCCGGCCTTACGAGCTGTGAGTTACATGGAAAATATCACACCTCTAATGTTCATCCATACGGCATCCTTGCCAAGGATGGCTTGGAAGGTGATGTTATTGACCATGTACCCCACTATTCAGACATGGATTTTTGACAGATGCTTCTTTAGATGGATCGACAAAGATCATACATAGTCCGTTTTGAGTCTACATGGATTGTATGAAATATATGCCAGATCAAGTTGTATGATGTATCTTCGACATGATTGGAATGAAAGTGACCATGTCACATTTTTGGCCTTCACCTCTTTTGTGCAAATTGACTGGGAAACGCCATTAAAGTTAAATGAGCTTTGAACAAAGAACAGAAAAGAAACAAAAAGGATAAAAGAAAACTTTCCTTAAAAATTTAAAAATGACGAACACAAAATTCACATGAACATTAAATAAACGATAAAATATAATTTGAATCATTAAAAGACAAACAAAATGAACATAAATTTCAAATCAAATCTGAAATCCAATTTCAATCGAGTTCAAACTCATCCTTCCAAATTTCAAATTCAATCAACTCAAATTTCAAATCAAATTTCAAATCAAATTTCAATCGATTTCAAATTCTATCTTCCAAATCTGAAATCCAATCCGTTCTACTCTCTCCCTTGTCTGGGATGAAGCAGTTGATTCCATTGACACGGATCGAATCTGATGGCGAGGAATTATATCTAATCCAAACCAGCAACTTTCGATCAACTCTTTTGGATGGGATATGTAGCATCTACATATTCCCTCCTAATCTATTTCCTTCCATGAAAGTCTCTTACAACTTTCATGAAATTCTCGAAACTCCAAAATTTCACACTTCTCAAATCAACACTACAAATCTTTGCAAAATCAAATACATCAAAATCAAATTCTTGGGGTTGAGGATTTTACATCCGAGACTGCATTGCTTTAGGTTCTTTCCCTATCGCAATGAAATACATCAAAATTCAAATTCTTGGGGTTGAGGATTTTACATCTGAGACTGCATTGCTTTAGGATTCTTTCCTTATCGCAATGAAATACATCAAATTCAAATTCTTGGGGTTGAGGATTTTACATCCGTGATCGCATTGCTTTAGGATCTTTTCCCTATCGCAATGAAATACATCAAATTCAAACTTTTTGGAGTTGAGGATTTTACATCCGAGACTGCATTGCTTTAGGATTCTTTCCCTATTGCAATGAAATACATCAAAATTCAAACTTTTTGGAGTTGAGGATTTTACATCCGAGACTGCATTGCTTTAGGATCTTTTCCCTATCGCAATGAAATACATCAAATTCAAACTTTTGGGGTTGAGGATTTTACATCCGAGACTGCATTGCTTTAGGATTCTTTCCCTATCGCAATGAAATACATCAAAATCAAATTTTTGGGGTTGAGGATTTTTACATCCGAGACTGCATTGCTTTAGGATTCTTTCCCTATCGCAATGAAATACATCAAAATCAAATTCTTGGGGTTGAGGATTTTACATTCGAGATCGCATTGCTTTAGGATTCTTTCCCTATCGCAATGAAATACATCAAAATCAAATTTTGGGGTTGAGGATTTTTACATCCGAGACTGCATTGCTTTAGGATTCTTTCCCTATCGCAATGAAATACATCAAAATCAAACTTTTGGGGTTGAGGATTTTACATCCGAGACTGCATTGCTTTAGGATTCTTTCCCTATCGCAATGAAATACATCAAACTCAAACTCTTGAGGTTAAGGATTTTACATCCAATACTGCATTGCTCTGAGATCTCTCCTCGTTGTAATGATTCAATCTAATCAATTCAATTTTCTTTTGAGGTTGAAGATGTTACATCTAAAACCACAAAATTCCAACTTTCATTTCAAGTTCAAATCCCTTCAAATTAATTTTGACAAAACTTCAATCTAAATTAAAACTCCAAATTGAAATCTAAGCTCACACATCAAAACTTAAACTGAAACAAAAAAAAAATCTAAATTGAAATTCCCCCAGATCATATGATTTGGGATTCGCCTCCTTTTCCTTTCCCCAGCGAGAGTTCAGGAATCTCCAATTTCAGAGATATGCTTGACACTCCCCAACGGAAACTCTTCTACTTCGTCCTAAGTTTGCCACTTGGACATCTGTGTTGGTTTTGCTGATCGCTTCGGTCAACACCAATACGCGCGGTGTGCTCCGTCAGCTCACCACACCTATCGGGGGTCCATTTATTGACCTCATTTTTGATGAGGTCTTCTCTTCTTCTTTTTAGTACTTAGGATCTAGCCTTAGGCTTTTCCTTTGACTATCTTAGAGGACTAGGATTGGGATCCACCTTCTAGAATTTCAAACCACTTCTAAACTCCCTTCAAACTCCACAAACTTGACTGTAGACCCCTAATCACCTAGAGGGTTGAAATCAAATGTGGAAGTTTCAAGGATGAGTTCCTATAGGACTTTTTGGCCTTAGGACCGCCTCCAGGTGGTCCGAGTCCGGTGAAGGGCTGACTTACACACACACTACACCTATACACTACACTTTCACACACCTCCTAGAACCACACCCATACCTAACTCGACCTCCCGACTCATGTAGGTGATTCACATGGATGGTCCTTAACCCCTAAGCCCTCGGCTAAGAGGGTTAGGAACAACATAGTGAATGCCTCAAATGAGTCCCTTCATGGCTCATGTGGGCTTGATGTGGCTTCATGGCTCAACCAAAATGATTTCATTCCACTCAAATTTACCCAATCTTCAATTTTCCAAATTTTCAATTTTTGACCCCCGGACCCTACACCCGCCTAACTTACCCAAAGCCCTTGAAATTACCCAAATTTTTCAAAATCACCTAAATTACCCAAAATTCCCCAAAATCAATCCTAGACATTTCCACATCACTCAAATTGATCATCCATACCCAAAAATACAAAAAATTCCAAAAATACCTCCCAATACCCTCCAAATACCCAAAATACCTCTCTTGACCCAAAAATCCAAAAATTCAGAAAATTCCCAGAAAATTCCAAAAAATCCAAAATATTACCAATTTCATTTTGTTCAACTACACCATGGGCCAATTTTGTCAATTTACCCAACTTTTGTTAAAACCCCCAATTTGACCCATTTTAACCCAAAGTGAACCCAATGTCAAACCAAACCTACCCAATTGACCCAAATTCTTGTCCAATTCAATTCTAAACTTCAATTCAACATTCCCAACACCAATCTAGACCAAATCAAAGTCCAATTTGATTGACATTTGGATCCAATTTCACTTTTGGCCTTAAAGCCCAATTTGGACCCATGACCCAAACCTAACCCAAACTCACCCAATTCAACTCCAATTAACCCCAAATCTTTTCTAAATCTTCCTTAGCATCCCCAGAAGAAAAAATCTAACATTATTTGCCCAAAATTTAGACCCAAACCCCACTCAAATTCAACCCAAAGCTAAAAGGCCCAATTTTGACCTAAACCCATACCTAACCCAAATGAGCCTAAACCCCAAAATCAAAGCCCAATCAAAGTCAAAACCTCTTTGAAACACTCCCATAAACATTTCTCAACATTAATTTTACATCAATTTCAACCCTAGCCCAACATTGGCCCAACTTGGTCCACTTGGACCTATATTGGCCCATTCACCAAAAGAGCCCAAATTCAACCCAATTCAAACCCAAATCACCCCCAATTTGCTTCAAGTCACTCATAACACATCCATGAACTAAACCCAACAATTATTTGGCCCAAGCCTTTACCAAAATTTCATCCCAAAATCCATTTTAAAATTCAAAAGCCCACTTTCCTAAACCATCTTAAAAGCCCATCTAAAACCATTTCAAAAAGCCCAAAATCTACCCTAAAGCCCACATGACATCTCCACTTGCCATCCACTTAATAAAAGCCATTCCCTAAGTCCTAAATTCATCATCAAATCATTCCAAATCAAGTTTCATACAAATTTCCATCAAATTACCAAAAATTCCTAAAATCTATTTCCATGAAATTGACTCCACTTTTCCTAAGCCAAAGGTGAGCCATGCAAGCCATGGACAAGCCACATGAAGCCATGGAAGGCTTGACATGTGATCAAGCCATTAATGGCAAAAGGAGGGCCCCCTTTCCTAATCCTTCTTAAACCCTTTTTTACCTTAAGCATGTCACACACTAAACCATGCTTAGCCACCTCATCATGGATGGAGACCACACCATTCTCTCTTGGCCGACCCAAGTGACCCTTTTCAGCCCAAGACCAGGCCTTGGGTGGTGAACCTAGCCCAAAACCATGGGTTGACACATTTGAACCCAAAATGGTCTTCCCCCATTCCATTTCAATCCAAGCTCTTTACACATGGCATTTGCCAATTGCTCGCACCAAGTCCCGCCCCGACCCACCCGACCTCGAGGGTGACCCATGCTCCGGCCGGCCACCCACTGTGCCGCTGGAAAACACCATGGCCGAAAACTCACATGTGAGCCAACTTTGGAATTCTCCCTTGCCGAGCCGCCCCATCCCCAGTGGCCATTGTAGCTGTTCTTCTCTTGCCAAGAGCAGCCTGATCCCAAGCCCTAACTCTCCCCGGGAGGCCCTCCACCCTCTCCTATTTAAACACCACCCCTCTCGGCCATGAGAGGTGCTCGAAAAAACCTTAAGGAAACTCTGCCAAAATTGTTCCGGACTACTCCCCTTACACGAGCACTTGATCCCCTCCGAAATCCCCCTGCCATTTCTTCTCTCGCGAGCTCAATTTCGGAGTTGAAATCCAAGCCCAAAACCAGGACACTTCTCCACAGGTGAGCCAATCCCCAAATTGATTGGTTCTACACCTTCACTGCGACCAAGGGAAGGTGTCCACCAGCAAAAGCCCCATCTCCAGGCCACCCAGTTTCTCCAGCCTCCAAGCTTTGTGATCGGCTGTGGTCGAAATCCTACCTAGGCAATTCACTGCGACCGGAGACTTCATCCGGAGCTTGCTCGGGATCCAATCGAAGGTGCAACAACCCTCGGATCGAAGCCACACTTCTCCGAGAAAAGGTATGGCCTCACTCTTCTTCCCGAGCTTCGAACATTCTCCATTTTTATTGCGTAAATTTCATCCCACATAAACTGTATGGATGTGTTCGTCTTCTCAAGACGAATCCATGGAGCATAAGAACACGAAAATCCATCGAGTATCGAGTGAGATATTAGGGATTTAGTGTGGACGGCTCTCGGGTGAGGACGCTCGGGGACGATGAACGGATGCCGTCCATTCAATACACGCGCGGACGGACGGCTCAGATGGCGTCGGACCAGGAGACGGTACGTGAACCGCGGGGCCCGGGCTGCTGACTCAAGCGGCGGCGTCGAATGGGAGTGTGACGCTTGTGCGTTCGGAGATGCCGAGGATGACGCGGCGCCGACTCGGATAAATAGAAAATTAGGGGTATTTTCTATTTATTTAATTCCCTAAACTTGGAAAATTCATAACTTTGTGTAGGAAAATCATAAAAATAAAATAAAAATACCCACTTGCTCAGTGAACAGAGGAGAATAATGTGGAAAAGAAATTATTTAATTTCATCAAGTATTTTATTTTTTATAATTTATTTACTCTCTGCATATTTTTAATTCTCCATGCATGTATACAATTCACCATGGCATGAGACCATAGGGCTTTTGAAGCCTCTGAATTTGGGAACATTCCCTGAATTTTCCAAAGTCAGAGGCCATCCCTATGAAAAGTTATTGATTTTTCAAATTTATGTTACTGTTTTGAGTATTTTAATTCCAATAAATAGCAGGTGGTGAAATAAATTCTAGGAAAATTTGGTGATGTTCTTATGACCAGAGGACCCTAGGAAAAATAGGTTTTGAGTTAGTTCATTTAAAACAACCCTAATTGGCTTAAACACCCAAAATGGATCTCTAATTAATTAGAGCTAACCATACATCAAATTGACTTGAAATCAATTCTCCACTGACCTTTAGGATCAGAGGAACCCACCATAAAAATTTGAGGTCAATTGGACTTGGTTAGCCCTACTAAATGGGTTGATTAAGCCATTTAGTCAATTTGAACTTTAAAAATTCATAACTTTCAAAATATCTTTCAAAAATTCACCAAATTGGTTTTGGAGCCTCTCTGATATTAGGGGAATTTAAGAAAATTAAAATTTCAATTTTCTAAAAAAGTTGATTTTTAATATTATTTTAATATTTTTAATAATTAAAAAATAATAAAAATCACAAAAATAATAAAATTCACTAAAATGTCATATTTTTAATTTTAATCATTTAGGAACAAACCCCATATTTTTCTCAGGTCTATTTAGTGAGATATTAAATTTTAAAGTCCTAGGATAATTTTAAAATTAAAAAAATGTATTTTCTAGCATTTTCACCAAAATAATTATCATAAATCACAGAAAAATCAGAAAATTGTTAAAATTGATTCTCTGGTTTCCTTGATATCAGAGAGATTTTTGAAAAATATAAATTTCATTTTTCAACCTTTATTTTATTTTTAAATTAATTAAAACTCCAAAACTTAAAATAATTCTAATAAAAATAATATAATTCAAAAAATCACCAAAATTGGTCCAAGTGGTCCTCTAGTCATTAGGAATGTCCCCTAATTTTCTTAAGGATAGAAACCTTCCCTTGGTCATGTTATTAAATTTTCCTTGGAAATTTCTATTTTCTACCAAAAATAATTATATAAATAAATTAAATACAGAAAAATCACATTTTCTCCTCTCATGTCTTTACTGACATATGAGTAAAGTCATATAAAAATTTCAAGTTCATTTGAGCTCAATTTAGTGAGTTATGAAATTATTAAGCTTGTAGGACAAAATGGTAATTAAAATTTTAATCCTTAATTAAAACTTTAGGTTTAATAAAAATTAACAAGTAAAATATTTGATCCTAATCTTATTTGGATGATTGAAACTTAAATAATTAAAGGGTAGAAACCCATTAAGCAATTTAAAATAATTAAACCTTAATTAAATAATTGATTAAATTTGGAAGAATAATAAAATTGGAATTATTAAAATAGGGATATTATTAGGAAGAGATTTATTCTTTAATTTAAAAATCCCTAAATTAATTATCTCATTAATATTCAATTCTTAATTAAAATGATAACTCGAATTCAAAACATTAAAAGACTTAATCATTAAACTAAAATTAAATTATTAAACTCTTTTAAAATTTCAATTAAAATTAAAAATTTAATTAAATTAAATAAACAAATTAAATTAAATTAAATGAATTAAATTAAATTAAATTAAATTAAATGAATAAAATCAAATTAAATTAAGTCAAAACAAATTAAATTAAATTAAATTAAGTAAATTAAATTAAATTAAATTAAATTAAATTAAATTAAATTAAATTGAATTAAATCAAATTAAATTAAAATTAAATCAAACCAAATTAAGTTAACATCAAACCAAACTAAATTGAATAGAATAGAATTAAATTAAATTAAATTAAATTAAATTATGTTGAATTAAATATAACATCACCAAAGACATAAAGAATTCAAAATAAATCTAAAATAACTTGAACACTATTCCAAATTTAAACCCATTAATTGAAATTAAACTAAATCACAAATCATTTGAACACCAATCTGCCCTCGAAAACTTTGGTTATCATAACTCCTAAACAGAGCATTAAATGAAATACTACTTCACTTATTGGATATTCAAATGTCATAGTTCACTGAGCAAGATGACAAAACTTGAATTCCCGGACGATTAATTCATTTGATTAATTAAATTCATTTGGACTTAAAATAATCCTAAAGGTATTGAAAAGATGTTTAAGATTCGTCTTAAGCACTTCCTCAGTACGATAGGATGTTTATAAGAACAACTAAACTTAATTATTCTTTGATGAAGAAAATCGTCCTCAAACCAAAACACAAGGAACCTAGACGTCATAGGAAATGACTAGCTATAGGATTAGGAACTTGGTAGAAAACCATAACCCTTACCTTAGCTTTACCTAGGAACTTGCTTAAATATTCTAATTGTGTTTTAAGTGCAGCTTGGGATGACGGGAAGACCATCCAGGTACTCTTTTATTTTATTGCAATTTACTTTCTTGCAATTTACATTATTGCAATTTATTTAATCGCATCGCACTTACTTTTCCCGCATGATAAACAATTGTTGCATGAAAACCCACACCTTTAGGATAGTCCCTAAAAGTGAAACCAAAACTAAGTTAAAAGTTATTGCAAGATAAAATTCACCGCCACAACATTTCAAAATATAAAACAACTCAAAATTTAATCACAAACAGAACACAAAACTACAATTACAACTAAATTAAAAACGTCCTGTTGTATGATCGGGAATACCTCGGATGATGTAACCTACGTGTTGCTAACGGGATTTCCCACGGTCTAAATGAAAGTGTGGAACTCATTCGACTGAGTTTAGCAAATTCATCCGGACTAAGTGAATCCGATAAAAATAATGATGCCGGAAGGATGGAACCGCGGGATCTTAACCGGTGTCGTTATAATCAACTTTAAGATTTGTTTTAATTAAAATATTGAAAACACTTGGAAATTAAGATTTTCTCTAAACCAAAACACTTTTCTCATCCACCGATTTATGACTTCTAAAACTAAACCTCCGCAACAACAAGGAGCTCGGAGCATGGTGGGCAAGCACAGCCATCGTCATCAGCAAAACCTCGAGTCTACTTCAAGAAAACTTTCCTAGAATTAAATAACAAAGACATAGGACTTCGAGGTAGTTTTTCTAGTGCAACATAAATCCTCAACTCTTCGTTAGGCATTTACCTTGTAAATTAAGCCCTAACCTGTCTTAGGATTCCGAGGTAGTCGTCTGATATGACATAAACCCTCATATCTTCGAGGCTATTTGTATGATTCTGTCATATAAATATAAGCCCTAATTAATTAAAATTGGCAAGATTACAAAAATTACATAAACATTAGGACTTTCCTAAATCTAAGCCAAACAATAGGATAGTCGGGAAATTACCGAAGTTCACTTCGAATCTGTGATTTCTCCTACTTTTCTTCCTTTGAATTCCCAAAACAAAATTTTCCAAATTCGATCCATTCCCTATTGAAATTCCAAAATTCAATCCTTTCGAGAACTTAAACTTTGAAATCCTTGAGAGCGAATTATCGATTATTATCGAGAGTTTTCTTAGGTGATTCCCGTCACTTAAGATGTAATTAACTATAGGAGCTTGCCCCTATAGGGAATTTTAAAGAACCTGTGTAATATAAACCCCGTTTAATGCTTTCATATTAAGCTGGGGAATTTGTCGGCTTATAAAATTGGTTCGCAGTACCAAACGGATGTCACAAATCTTCTAGTTTATTTAATCGAGCCCCACCATCAAGCAGTGTGTCTATCCTTAGGGATAGATACACGGCTTGTGGTGCGGTGCTCATTTATATAAACTATTTGGGATGTGAGATCGGCTTAATTTCATATCTTAAAACCTTCAAATTTAAAATTATTTTCAAAATCAAATACTACTTTTCAAATTATTTATTTAAACTAAATTAAAAATTCACCGACAACTTCTGCTAGGCGACCCCCTTTTCAAAATAAAACACACAACCTAAAAATATGCCGACAAACACATTATACTTAATTAAACTATTCAACCTTAACCAAATAAGGTTAATCAAAACTAAACCCTAATTAAGTTTAACAAGTTAAACATAATTAAACTGTTAAACCTTAACCATCAAGGTTTAATTAAACTTAAACCCTTATTAAATCTAACACATAAAACTTAATTAAACTATTAAAACTTAACCAACAATGGTTTAATCAAACTTAAACACTAATTCAGTCTAATAAATTAGACTTAATTGAACTATTAAACCCTAACCAACTAAGGTTTAATCAAACAAACCCTAACTAAGTTTAACACATTAGAATTAATTAAACTATTAAACCTTAACCAACTAGAATTTAATCCAAACTAAACCCTAATTAAGTCTAACACATTAGACTTAATTAAACTATTAAACCTTAACAAACTAAGGTTTAATCAAACATAAACTTTAATTAAGACTTACACATTAAACTTAATTATACTATAAAAACTTAACCATCTAAGGTTTAATCAAAACTAAACCTTAATTAAGTCGAACACATTAGACTTAATTAAACTATTAAACCATAACAAACAAAATTTAATCAAACATAAACCCTAATTATTTCCAACACATTGACATTATTAAATTATTTAACCTTAACCAGCTAAGGTTTAATCAAACTTAAACATAAATTAAGTCTAACACATCCAACTTAATTAAACCATTAAACCTTAACCAACTAAGGTTTAATCAAAAGTAAACCTTAATTAAGTCTAACACATTATACTTTATTAAACTATTAAAACATAACCAACTAAGGTTTACTAAAACTTAATCCCTAATTAAGTCTAACACATTAGACTTAATTAAATTATTAAACCTTAACAACCTAAGGTTTAATCAAAATTAAATCCTAATTAAGTCTAACACAATAGACTTAATTAAACTATTAAACTTTAACCAACAAAGGTTTAATCAAACTTAAGAACCTTAGACTTAATTAAAATATTAAAGCTTAACCAACTAAGGTTTAATCAAAACTAAACCTTAATTAAGTCTAACACATTAAACTTAATTAAATGATTAAACCTTAACCAACTAAGATTTAATAAAACTTAAACACTAATTAAGTCTAACACATTAGACTTAATTATACTATTAAACCTTAACAAACTAAGGTTTAATCAAAACTAAACTCTACTTAAGTCTAACACATTAGAATTAATTTAACTATTAAACCTTAACAAAATAAGTTTAATCAAACTTAAATACTAATTATGTCTAACACATTAGACTTAATTAAATTATTAAACCTTAACCGACTAACGTTTAGTCAAACTTAAAAATTAATTAAGTCTAACACATTAGACTTAATTATACTATTAAACCTTGACCAACTAAGGATTAATCAAAACTAAACCCTAATTAAGTCAAACACTTTAGACTTTGTAAAACTATTAAACCTTAACCAACTAAGGTTTAATCAAACTGAATCCCAAGTTAAGTCTAACACATTAGACTTAATTAAACGATAAAACCTTGAACAACTAAGGTTTAACAAAACTTAATCCCTAATTAAGTCTAACAGATTAGACTTAATTAAACTATTAAACCTTAACAAACTAAGGTTAAATCAATCTTAAACTCTAATTAAGTTGTGTTAGACTTAATTAGGTTTTAAGTTTGATTAAACCTTAGTTGGTTAAGGTTTCATAGTTTAATTAAGACTAATGTGTTAGACTTAATTACATTTATTTTGATTAAAATTTAGTTGGTTGTGGTTTAATAGTTTGATTATGTCTTATGGGCTAGACTTAATTAGGGTTTAAGTTTGATAAAACCTTAGTTGGTTAAGGTTTAATATTTTAATTAAGTCTAACATGTCAGACTTAATTAGGGATTAAGTTTGATTAAACCTTAGTTAGTTAAGGATTAATAGTCTAATTAAGTCTAATGTGTTAGAATTAATTAAGGATTAAGTTTGATTAAACCTTAGTTGGTTAAGGTTTAATAGTTTAATAAAGCCTAATGTTTTAGACTTTATTAGGGTTTATTTTTGATTAATCCTTAGTTGGTCAAGGTTTAATAGCATAATTAAGTCAAATGTGTTAGACATAATTAATTTTTAAGTTTAACTAAACCATAGGTTGTTAAGGTTTATTAATTTAATTAAGTCTAAAGTGTTAGACTTAATTAGGGTTTAAGTTTGATTAAACTTACCTGGTTATGGTTTAATAGTTAAAATAAGCCTAATGTGTTAGACTTAAGTAGGGTTTAGTTTTGATTAAAGCATACTTCGTTAAGGCTTAATAGTATAATTAATTCTAATGTGTAAGACTTAATTAGGGTTTATGTGTTTTTAAACTTTAGTTAGTTAAGGTTTAATAATTTAACTAAGTCTAATGTGATAGACTTAATTAGTGTTTTGTTTTGATTAAACCTTAGTTGATTAATGTTTAATAGTTTAATTAAGTCTAATGTATTTAAGTTTGATTAAAGCTTAGTTGGTTAAGGTTTTGTTATTCAATTAAGACTAATGTGTTGGACTTAATTATGGTTTAGTTTTGATTAAACCTTAGTTGCTTAAGGTTTAATAGTTTAATTAAGTCAAATGTGTTAGAGTTAATTAGGGTTTGTTTGATTAAACCTTAGTTGGTAAAGGTTTAGTAGTTTAATTAAATCTAATGTGTTATACTTAATTAGGGTTTAAATTTGATTAAACTTTAGTTGGTCAAGGTTTAATAGTTTAATTAATTTTTATGTTTCATACTTAATTAGGGTTTATGTTTTATTAAACCTTAGTTGGTTAAGGTTTAATAGTTTAATTAAGTTTAATCTTTTAGAATTAATTAGGGTATAAGTTTGATTAAAAGTTTGTTAAGGTTTAACATCTTAATTAAGACTAATGTGTTTGACTTAATTAATGTTTAGTTTTGATTAAAGCTTAGTTGGTTAAACAAAACAAAACACTTATTAAGTCTAACAAGTTAAACATAATTAAACTATTAAACGTTAACCAACAAAAGGTTTAATTAAAATTAAAACCTAATTAAGTCTAACACATGAAACTTAATTAAACTATTAAACCTTAACAAACTAAGGTTCAAGCAAACTTAATCCCTAATTAAGTCTAACACATTATATTCAATTAAACTATTAAACCTTACCCAACTAAGTTTTAATCATACTTAAACCGTAATTAAGTCTAAGAAACTAGACATAATTAAACTAATAATCCTTAACCAACTAAGGTTTAATCAAAACTAATCCATAATTAAGTCTAACACATTAGTCTTAATTAAAATATTAAACCTTAGCCAACTAAGGTTTAATCAAACCAAAACTCTAATTAAGTCTAACACATTAGACGTAATTAAATTATTAAACCTTATCCAAGTAAGGTTTAATAAAAAATAAACCCTAATTTAGTCTAACACATTAAATTTAATTAAACTATTAAACCTTAAGAAACTAAGGTTTAATAAAACATAAACCCGAATTAAGTCTAACACATAAAACTTAATTAAACTATTGAACCTTAACCAACTATGGTTTAATAAAACTTAAACCCTAATTAAGCCTAACACGTTAGACTTAATTATACTATTGAACCTTAATCAACTAAAGTTTAATCAAATCTAAAACCTAATTAACTCTAACACATTAGACTTAATTGTACTTATAAACCTTAACAAACTAAGGATTAATCAAAACTAAACCCTAATTAAGTTAGAAGCATTAGACTTTATTAAACTATTAAATCTTGGCCAACTAAGGTTTAATACTTTATTAAACTACTAAACCTTAACCAACTATGGTTTAATCAAACTTAATCCCTAATTAAGTCTAATATATTAGACCTAATTAAAATATTAAACCTTAACCAACTAAAGTTTAATCAAACTTAAACCCTAATTATGTCTAACACATTACACTTAATTAAACTATTAAACCTTAACCAACTAAGGATTAATCAAAATAAAACCCAAATTATGTCTAACAAATTAAACTTAATTAAACAATTAAACCTTAACCAACTAAGGATTAATCAAACTTAAACCCTAATTAAGTCTAACATATTATACTTAATTAAACTATTCAACCTTAACCAAATAAGGTTAATCAAAACTAAACCCTAATTAACTCTAACAAGTTAAACAAAATTAAAATGTTAAACCTTAACCATCTAGGTTTAATTAAACTTAAACCAGAATTAAATCTAACACAGAAAACTTAATTAAACTATTAAATCTTATCCAACAAAGGATTAATCAATCTTAAACACTAATTCAATCTAACAAATTAGACTAATTGAACTATTAAACACTAACCAACTAAGGTTTAATTAAATAAACCATAATTAATTCTAACACATTATAATTAATTAAATTATGAAACCTTAACCAACTAGGGTTTAATCCAAACTAAACCCTAATTAAGTCTAACACATTAGTCTCTATTAAACTTTAACCAACTAAGGTTTAATCAAACCTAAATATTAATTAAGTCTTACACATTAGACTAAATTATACTATAAAAACTTAACCATCTAAGATTAATCAAAATTAAACCCAAATTGAGTCGAACACATTAGACTTAATTAAACTATTAAACCCTAACCAAAAAAGTTTAATCAAACTTAAACCCTAATTATTTCTAACACATTAGACATTATTAAACTATTTAACCATAACCAGCTAAGGTTTATTGAAACTTAAACACAAATTAAGTCTAACACATCCAACTTAACTAAACCATTAATCCTTAAACAACTAAGGTTTAATCAAAATTAAACCTTAATTAAGTCTAACACATTAGACTTTATTAAACTATTAAAACTTAACCAACTAAGGTTTAATAAAACTTAATCCCTAATTAAGTCTAACACATTAGACTTAATTAAATTATTAAACCTTAACAAACTAACGTTTAATCAAAATTAAACCCTAATTAAGTCTAACACAGTAGACATAATTAAACAATTAAACCTTAACCAACAAAGGTTTAATCAAACTTAAGCACCTTAGACTTAATTAAACTATTAAAGCTTAACCAACTGAGGTTTAATCAAAACTAAACCCTAATTAAGTCAAACACATTAGACTTAATTAAACTATTAAACCTTAACCAACTAAGGTTTAATAAAACTTAAACCCTAATTAAGTCTAACACACTAGACTTAATTATACTATTAAACCTTAACAAACTAAGTTTTAATCAAAACTAAACTCTAATTAAGCCTAACGCATTAGAATTAATTTAACTATTAAACCTTAATAAAATAAGTTTAATCAAACTTAAATACTAATTAAGTTTAACACAGTAGAATTAATTAAATTATTAAACCTTAACCAACTAAAGTTTAGTCAAACTTAAAAATTAATTAAGTCTAACACATTAGACTTAATTATACTATTAAACCTTGACCAACAAAGGATTAATCAAAACTAAACCCTAATTAAGTCTAACACATTAGACTTTATAAAACTATTAAACCTGAACTAACTAAGGTTTAATCAAACTTAATCCCTAGTTAAGTCTAACACATTAGACTTAATTAAACTATAAAACCTTAAACAACTAAGGTTTAACAAAACTTAATCCCTAATTAAGTCTAACAGATTAGACTTAATTAAACTATTAAACCTTAACAAACTAAGGTTTAATAAATCTTAAACTCTTGTGTCAGACTTAATTAGGGTTTAAGTTTGATTAAACCTTAGTTGGTTAAGGTTTCACAGTTTAATTAAGACTAATGTGTTAGACTTAGTTAGGTTTATTTTGATTAAACCTTAGTTGGTTATGGTTTAATAGTTTGATTATGTCTTATGGGTTAGACTTAATTAGGGTTTAAGTTTGATTAAACCTTAGTTGGTTAAGGTTTAATATTTTAATTAAGTCTAATATGTAAGACTTAATTAGGGATTAAGTTTGATTAAACCTTAGTTAGTTAAGGATTAATAGTTTAATTAAGTCTAATGTGTTAGAGTTAATTAAGGATTAAGTTTGATTAAACCTTAGTTGGTTATGGTTTAATAGTTTAATAAAGCCTAATGTTTTAGACTTAATTAGGGTTTAGTTTTGATTAATCCTTAGTTGGTTAAGGTTTAATAGTATAACTAAGTCAAATGTGTTAGACTTAATTAATTTTTAAGCTTGACTAAACCATTGTTGGTTTAGGTTCATTAATTTAATTATGTCTAAAGTGTTAGAATTAATTAGGGTTTAAGTTTGATTAAGCTTACCTGGTTAAGGTTTAATAGTTAAATTAAGTCTAATGTTTTAGACTAAATTAGGGTTTAGTTTTGATTAAACCTTACTTCGTTAAGGTTTAATAGTATAATTAATTATAATGTGTAAGACTTAATTAGGGTTTAAGTTTTTTAAAACTTTTGTTGGTTAATGTTTTGATAGTTTAATTAAGTCTAATATGATAGACTTAATTAGGGTTTTGTTTTGATTAAACCTTAGTTGATTAATGTTTAATAGTTTAACTAAGTCTAATGTATTTAAGTTTGATTAAACCTTAGTTGGTTCAGGTTTAGTTATTCAATTAAGACTAATGTGTTAGACTTAATTAGGGTTTAGTTTTGATTTAACCTTAGTTACTTAAGGTTTAATAGTTTAATTAAGTCAAATGTTTTAGACTTAATTAGTGTTTTCTTTGATTAAACCTTAGTTGGTAAAGGTTTATTAGTTTAATTAAATCTAATGTGTTATACTTAATTAGGGTTTAAATTTGATTAAACTTTAGTTGGTCAAGTTTTAATAGTTTAATTAATTTTTATGTGTTAGACTTAATTAGGGTTTATGTTTTATTAAACCTTAGTTAGTTAAGGTTTAATTGTTTAATTAAGTTTAATGTTTTAGAATTAATTAGGGTTTAAGTTTGATTAAAACTTAGTTGGTTAAGGTTTAACATGTTAATTAAGACTAATGTGTTAGACTTAATTAAGGTTTAGTAAAACTTAATTAAGGTTTAGTTTTGATTAAGGGTTTAAGTTTGATTAAACACAAATTAAGACTAACACATCCAACTTAATTAAACCATTAAACCTTAACCAACTAAGGTTTAATGAAAACTAAAACCTTAATTAAGTCTAACACATTAGACTTTATTAAACTATTAAAACTTAACCAACTAAGGTTTAATAAAACTTAATCCCTAATTAAGTCTAACGCATTAGACTTAGTTAAAGTATTAAACATTAACCAACTAAGGTTTAATCAAAATTAAACCCTAATTAAGTCTAACAAATTAGACTTAATTAAACTATTAAACCTTAACCAACTAAGGTTTAATCAAAACCAAACCCTAATTAAGTATAACTCATCAGACTTAATTAAACTATTAAAACATAACCAACTAAGGTTTAACCAAACTTAAACCCCAATTAAGTTTAACACATTTGACTTAATTAAACAATTAAAACTTAACCAATTAAGGTTTAATCAAACTTAAACCCTAATTAAGTCTTACACATTAGACTTAATTAAACTTTTAAACCTTAACCAACTAAAGTTTAATCAAAACTAAACCCTAATTAAGTCAAACAAATTATACTTAATTAAACTGTTGAACCTTTACTAACTAAGGTCTAATCAAACTTAAACCCTAATTAAGTCTAACACCTTAGGCTTAATTAAACTATTAGAATTTAACCAACTTAGGTTTAATTTAACCTAAACCCTAATTAAGTCTAACACACTAAACTTAATTAAACTATTAAACCTTAACGAACTAAGGTTTAATCAAACGTAAACCCTAATTAAGTTTAACACGTTAGACTTAATTAAACTTTTAAAACCTTAAACTTTAAAATTCGATCCTTTGAAACCTTAAACTTTGAAATTCTTGACGGCAAAACCACTGATCGTTATCGAGAGTTTTCTTAAATGATTCTCGTCATTTAAGATGTTATTAATTATAGGGGCTTGCCCTTATAGGGAACTTTAAGAACCCAGATAATATAAACCCTGTATAATTCCTTTATATTAAGCAAGGGAACTTGTCGGCTTATAAAATTGGTTTGCAGACTAAACAGATGTCACAAATCTTCTAGTTTATTTAATCGAGCCCCATCATCAAGCAAAGTGTCTATTCTTCAGGATAGATACACAGTTTGTGATGCGATGCTCGTTTATATAAACTATTCGAGATGTGAGATCGGTTTGATTTCATATCTTAAAACTTTTAAACTTAAAATTATTTTCAAAAATCAAAAGTTACTTCCCAAATTATATATATTTAAATTAAATTTAAAATCTAAAATTCACCGCACAATTTCTATTTTGCGACCCTTTTTAAAAATACAAGACACAACCTAAAAATATGCCGACAGTATTCCACAATTTATTGTCCTAAAGCCAATGGTTTAGCTGAAGCCTTCAACAAAACATTCTCACTATTTCTGATAAAAACATTAATCAACAGTCCAAGGCAGTGGGATGAACAATTAATATAAGCTCTATAGGCCTATAGGACTACATACCGAACACCAACACAGTCAACACCGTTTGCTCTAGTATATGCTCTATAGGCCTATAGGACTACATACCAAACACCAACACAGTCAACACTGTTTGCTCTAGTATATGGTTCTGAGGCTATTTTACCACTTGAAGTGCAAATTTCTTCACTCGGAGTTGTTGTTGCAAATAAAATAGCAGAGGAAGAAAATGTCAAATTACGACTTGAAGAACTTGAAGTTTAGAAGGCAAACTACTACAAGCTTAACAAAATCTGGAACTTTATCAAGAAAAAATGATAAAGTCCTGCAACAAATTGGTTCGTCCAGGAACCATTAGAATTCATGAACTAGTTTTAGTTCTTCAAAGACCTATACTCACTCATCGAAAAAATTGGTGGAAAGTTAAAACCAATATGGGAGGGCCCATATGTAATTGAAAAGACATATTTTGGAGGATCTTATCAATAGGTAGATTGTCAAGGAGAAAAAATCTTGCCCCAATCAACGGGTGTTTCTTAAAAAAATACTATGTGACATGAACATTATGAACCATGACTTGTTTATGAAGTGGGAAAATAATAAAAATGTTTTTCCTTGTTTATGAAAATTTTACTTTATCTCTTAAAATATCTTTTGTGCTTACTAAGTAGATACTTATAAGTATAATTCCTCAAAATAATACTTAAAAATTCTTAATTAATAAAGAAATTTTGAAAATGAAATTTAATCTGACATGATATATTACCCTGTCACTTACAGGAAAATGTTTGACAATACACTTCTTATCACTTACAGGAAATTTAATCTGACTTTGGCTTTGGACCACCGACACATTGACAAAAGAGCAAGAATTCATTTTGACCTTGATTTGCTACAACATGAGCTGATGTATCAAGGATCATTGTTATACCTTGTTCATCAAGATGAAGTTGAAGATAAGATACTTGTAATAGAGTTCAAAGCTCAAGAACAACATGATATCATGGACAAACAAAAACCAATCATTCTTAAACGAAAATTTTGTTCTAGAAAACTGAAATTAGTAGTAATGGCTACAACTCAAGGAATCACGGAAGCATCTGTTGTTGGTATCATCAAACTAACATTAGGACTTACTCGCTCTCAAAGACAAAATCGCAACAAGCAATTAAAACTATAGAAAGAAAGGCAATTACAAGATAGAAGACAAATGGAGGATGATATGGACCAATTTAAATTTTTCGTCCCTAAAAGTCCATCGGATGAAATCTACCTTATTCTGGGAGTACAAAAATTGGATCCCGAGGAAGAAGATCCAATTGAAAGGACTACTTTTATCCTGACCCCATGCATACCAACTCTGGACTTACCAATGTCAGAAAGACGGACTGATAAAAGTGAGATTTCTGAAGAAGAATTACAGAGAATTTAAAACATCAGATGACACTCTTTTGAACAATTTAAAAATATCAATGGACAAACTATTAGCATACTTGAAGGCATTAAGTTGTTCACTAACGTATTCGTCGAACATGAACAAGCGGCTATTACTGAGCATGTGATGGAAGCTTGAGATCTGGGCCTGGCAGGCGCCTTAAGAAGAGAACCTAATCTGAGCTAAATAAGTGGATACGTGGTAAAGGATGATTAACAATCCAGTATGGATGCTACTATAACTATGCTAAGGACAAGGAAGGAAACCGTCTTGGGATTCTATGACACAAATAGGTGGATCTGATGATTACTGTGATCATCCAGATCATTAAGAGACTCGTAATCTGAGGGATAATGCCAACAAGCTGCATCCCGGATAGTCATATTACGATATTCATGATGAAAGAGACTGTATCTCGCCTCATATCAACAGTCACGTCTTCGAAAGGCCATCTTGCACACTGTCATTATTGAACAGGAGTTCTATGCTTTTTGGAGGAGGGATACAAATTCTCAGACCTGGAGAATTTCATGGGACATACCAAATTCTTTTGAATCGAGGATCAGTTCTTTTATTGAAAGGAAATGAGATTGATGTAGCAAAACATTGCATACCGAGCATTAGTAAACATCGCATCTCGATCACTTTACGATGAATTTGTCCAGACAAACGAGCTGTCAGATATCAAGCCATTCCAGAGCTTGAGGGATTGAAACCTTTAGAACTACTATGACTCCATGAATGTCCAAACACCAAAGACATATTCGATAGACAATGTCTTAGAGTGTTAGAAATTTGTGGTTGGTCTAATAATACCCGAGGTTTCAATAACAATAAAAGGACAATATGATAGTCATCGATGTGATAAATATCGATAGTTTGTAGCATGTGTGCTATATGATATATGTACATATATGTACTGTAATCTTTTTTTTGCAATGTATATAATCTTTGGAGATGAAATAAATGTTGAAAGGTATTCTCTGTTCTATGCAATAAATTAGCAGTTCCAAAAATGCTAGAATAAAAATTTTAAAGAAAAAATGACATGATGAACAACTTGTGATAATTAACGTGAGATTTATCTTTTGATCTGTAAAGGTCAAATCCCCAGCAAATATGTTTTTATTTATGTGTTTTTCACACATAACTTCCAGTTATTGGATATAAGACCCTTCCTAACATGGAAACATGCATTCCATTAAATTTTCTTTTGAGAAAGGATATAAGTCACATAGTTTTCCTTCTCAAAATTGACAAATCGACATTTGACATTTATGAGAGATGATATGGCATCTTCTCTATCTCTTGTTATTGGATATAAGACCCTTCCTGATACAGAAATATGACATCCCTTTAATTATTTATTTGAGAAAGGATATAAGTCGCATAGTTTCCTACTCAAAATCGACATATCGACATTTGACATTTCTGGGAGATGATATGGAATCTTCTCTCTTTGCAATTATTTGATAGAGGATCCTTCCTGACACGAAAACATGACATTCCTTTAACTATTCTTTTGAGAAAGGATATAAGTCACATAGCTTTCCTTCTCAAAAATCGACATATCGACATTTGACAAATCTGAGAGATGATATGAAATCTTCGCTCTCTAGTTATTGGATATAAGACCCTTCATGATACAGAAATATGGCTGTGCGGCTTATTTTTAGGTCGTGTGTTTTATTTTGAAAAGGGGTTCGCCTAACAGAAGTTGTCGGCGAATTTTTAATTTAATTTAAATAAATAATTTTGAAAAGTAGTATTTGATTTTGAAAATAATTTTAAATTTGAAGGTTTTAAGATATGAGATTAAACCGATCTCACATCCCAAATAGTTTATATAAACGAGCACCGCACCACAAATCGTGTATCTATCCCTAAGGATAGACACACCGCTCGACGCGTGGGGCTCGATTAAATAAACTAGAAGATTTGTGACATCCGTTTGGTCCGCGAACCAATTTTATAAGCCGACAAATTCCCCGCTTAATATGAAAGCATTAAACGAGGTTTATATTACTCGGGTTCTTTAAAATTCCTATAAGGGCAAGCCCCTATAGTTAATTACATCTTAAGTGACGGGAATCACCTAAGAAAACTCTCGATAATAATCAATAATTCCGCTCTCAAGAATTTCAAAGTTTAAGTTTTCAAAGGATTGAATTTTGGAATTTCAATAGGGAATGGATCAAGTTTGAAACATTTTGTTTTGGGAATCCAAAGGAAGAAAAGTAGGAGAAATCACAGATTCGAAGCGAACTTCGGCAATTTCCCGACTATCCTATTTGTTTGGCTTGAATTTAAGAAGGTCCTAATATTTATTTAAAATTTTGATCTTGTCAATTTTAGTTGATTGGGACTTATATTTATATGATAGAATCATACAAATAGCCTGGAAGATGTGAGGGTTTATGTCGTATCGGACGACTACCTCGGAATCCTAAAACCGGTTAGGGCTTAATTTACATGACTCGATCATGCAAATGCCTAACAAAGGTTGAGGGTTTATGTTGCACTAGGCAAACTACCTCGAAGTCCTATGGCTTGGTTATTTTAATTCTAAGAAAGTTTTGCTGAAGTAGACTCAAGTTTTGTTGACGACGATGGCCGTGCTGCCCACCATGCTCCGAGCTCCTTGTTGTTGCAGAGGTTTAGTTTTTGAAGTCATAAATCAGGGGATGAGAAAAGTGTTTTGGTTTAGAGAAGTCTTAATTTCCAAGTGTTTTTTTTGTGTTTTAATTAAAACAAATCTTAAAGTTGATTATAACGACACCGGTTAAGATCCCAAGGTTCCATCCTTCCGGCATCATTATTTTTATCGGATTCACTTAGTCCAGATGAATTTGCTAAGCTCAACTGAATGAGTTCCACACTTTCATTTAGACCGTGGGAAATCCCGTTAGCAACACGTAGGTTACATCATCCGAGGTATTCCCGATCATCCAACAGGACATTTTAATTTAATGGTAATTGTAGTTTTGTGTTCTGTTTGTGATTAAATTTTGAGTTGTTTTATATTTTGAAATGTTGTGGCGGTGAATTTTATCTTGCAATGACTTTTAACTTAGTTTTGGTTTCAGTTTTAGGGACTATCCTAAAGGTGTGGGTTTTCATGCAACGAGTTGTTTATCATGCAAGAAAAAGTAAGTGCAATGCAGTTAAATAAATTGCAAGAAAGTAAATTGCAGGAAAGTAAATTGCAATAAAATAAAAGCGTACCTGGAGGGTCTTCCCGTCATCCCAAGCTGCACTTAAAATACAATTAGAATACTTAAACAAGTTCCTAGGTAAAGCTAAGGGAAGGGTTATGGTTTTCTACCAAATTCCTAATCCTATAGCTAGTCATTTCCTATGACGTCTAGGTCTTTGTATTTTGGTTTGAGGACGATTTTCTTCATCAAAGAACAATTAAGTCCAATTGTTCTTATAAATGTCCTATCATATTGAGGAAGTGCTTAAGAATAATCTTAAACATCTTTTCAATATTTCTAGGATTGTTTTAAGTCAAAATGGGTTTAATTATATAAATGAATTAATCGTCCAGGGGTTCAAGTTTTGTTAACTTGCTCAGTGAACTAGGACATTTGAATATCCTATAAATGAAGTAACATTTCATTTAATGTTCTGTTTAGGAGTTATGATAACTAATGATTTTGAGAGTAAATTGGTGTTCAAATGATTTGTGATTTAGTTTAATTTAAATTAATGGGTTTAAATTTGGAATAGTGTTCAAATTATTTTAGATTTATTTTGAATTCTTTATGTCTTTGGTGATGTAATATTTAATTCAACTTAATTTAATTTAATTTAATTTAATTGAGTTTTAATTTAATTTAATTCAATTTAATTCAATTTAGTTTGATTTGATGTTACATTAAATTAATTTTATTTGATTTAGTTTTAATGTAATTTGATTTAATTTAATTTAATTTAATTTGATTTAATTTAATTTAATTTAATTTAATTTTAATTCATTTAATTTAATTTAATTTTTAATTTTGTTTAACTTAATTTAATTTGATTTTATTAATTTAATTTAATTTAATTTATTTCATTTAATTTAATTTAATTTGTTTATTTAATTTAATTTAATTTAATCTTTAATTTAATTCAACTTTTAATTTTAATTTAATTTAATTTAACTTAATCCAATTTAATTTACTTAATTTAATTTAATTTTTAATTTAATTTTATTTTTTAATTTTAATTGAAATTTTTAAAAGAGTTTAATAATTTAATTTTAGTTTAATGATTAAGTCTTTTAATGTTTTGAATTTGAGCTATCATTTTAATTAAGAATTAAATATTAATGAAATGATTAATTTAGGGATTTTTAAATTAAAGAATAAATCTCTTCCTAATAATATCCCTATTTTAATAATTCCAATTTTATTATTCTTCCAAATTTAATCAATTATTTAATTAAAGTTTAATTATTTTAAATTGCTTAATGGGTTTCTACCCTTTAATTATTTAAATTTCAATCATCCAAATCAAATTAGGATCAAAGATTTTACTTGTTAATTTTTTATTAAACCTAAAGTTTTAATTAAGGATTAAGATTTTTTAATTACCATTTTTACCCTTTAAGCTTAATAATTTCATAACTCACTAAATTGAACTCAAATGAACTTGAAATTTTCATGTGACTTCACTCATATGTCAATAAAGACATGAGAGGAGAAAATGTGATTTTTCTGCATTTAATTTATTTATATAATTATTTTTGGTGGAAAATAGAGATTTTCAAGGAAAATTTAATAACATGACCAAGGGAAAGTTTCTGTCCTTAAGAAAATTAGGGGACATTCCTAATGACCAAAGGACCACTTGGACCAATTTTGATGATTTTTTGAATTATATTATTTTTATTATAATTATTTTAAGTTTTGGAGTGTTAATTAATTAAAAAATAAAATAAATGTTGAAAAATGAATTTTATACTTTTCCAAAATCTCTCTGATATCAAGGAAATCAGATAAGCAAATTTTACAATTTTCTGATTTTTCTATGATTTAGTATAATTATTTTAGTGAAAATGCTAGAAAATACATTTTTTTAATTTTAAAATTACCCTAGAGCTTTAAAATTCAATATCTCACTAAATAGACCTAAGAAAAATATGGGGTTTGTTCCTAAGTGATTAAAATTCAAAATGTGACATTTTGGTGAATTTTATTATTTTTGTGATTTTTATTATTTTTTAATTATTAAAAATATTAAAATAATATTAAAAATCAACTTTTTTAGAAAATTGAAATTTTAATTTTCTTAGATTCCCCTAATATCAGAGAGGCTCCAAAACCAATTTGGTGAATTTTTGAAAGGTATTTTGAAAGTTATGAATTTTTAAAGTTTAAAATGACTAAGTGGCTTAATCAACCCAATTAGTGGGGCTAACCAAGTCCAATTGACCTCAAATTTTTATGGTGGGTTCCTCTGATCCTAAAGGTCAGTGGAGAATTGATTTGAAGTCAATTTAATGTATGGTTAGCTCTAATTAATTAGAGACCTATTTTGAGTGTTTAAGCCAATTAGAATTGTTTTAAATGAACTAACTCAAAACCTATTTTTCCTAGGGTTCTCTGGTCATAAGGAACATCATCAAATTTTCCTAGAATTTATTTCACAACATGCTATTTATTGGAATTAAAATACTCAAAACAGTAACATGAATTTGAAAAATCAATAACTCTTCATAGGGATGGCCTCTGACTTTGAAAAATTCAGGGAATGTTCCCAAATTCAGAGGCTTCAAAAGCCCTATGGTCTCATGCCATGGTGAATTGTATACATGCATGGAGAATTAAATGTATGCAGAGAGTAAATAAATTATAAAAAATAAAATACTTAATGAAATTAAATGATTTATTTTCCACATTATCCTCCTTTGTTCACTGAGCAAGAGGGTATTTTTATTTTATTTTTCTGATTTTTCTACACAAAGTTTTGAATTTTTGAAGTTTAGGGAATTAAATAAATCAGAAAAAATCCCTAATTTTCTATTTATCCACGCGGCGCCGCGTCAACCTCGGCAGCTCCGAAACGCCGCGTGGCGGGCTCCCATTCGACGCCGCCATCCGACTCGGCGCTCCCGGGCCCGCTGTATCATTCCGTCTTCCGATCCGACGCGATCCCGGCCGTCTGTCCGCGCGTGTATTAAATGGACGACATCCGTTCATCGTCCCCAAGTGTCCTCACCCGAGAGTCGTCCACACTAAATCCCTAATATCTCATTCGATACTCAATGGATTTTCATGTTCTTATGCTCTATGGATTCGTCTTGAAGAGACGAACACATCTATACGGTTATCATGCATTGAAATTAAAGCATTTGAAATGGATAATCTCCAGAAGCTTGGGGTGAAGAATTAGCTCATTCCTTTGCTCAGAGAAGTGTGGCTTCGATCTGAGAGTTGTTGCACCTTCGATTTGATCCTAGCAAGCTCCAGATGAAGTCTCCTGGTCTGGTGAATTATCTAGGTTGGATTTCGACCACAGCCGATCACAAAGCTTGGAGGCTGGAGCAACTGGGAAGCCTGGAGATGGGGCTTTTGTCGGTGGACACCTTCCCTCGGTCCGGTGAAGGTGTAGAACCAATCAATTTGGGGATTGGCTCACCGTGGAGAAGTGTCCTGGTTTTGGGTGGAATTTCGGCTGAGAAATCGGGTTTTGTCAGTGGGGATTAGGGCGAATTGACACCGGGGATCAACTCGCTCTAAGGGTGGAGAAGGGTTTGAAACAATTTTGGCGCAGTTTCGCAAGGTTTGTGCAACTCTCCTCTCATGGCCGTGAGGGGGTCGGGTTTAAATAGAGGTGGCCGGAGAGCCTCCCGGGGATGGTCGAGGGTTGGGATCAGCTTGCTCCGGTCATGGGAAGAACAGCCATGGTGGCCATTGGGCATGGGGCGGCTCGACGAAGGTGGAATTCCAAAGTTTGGCTCCTCCCAAGGTCTCGACCATGGTGTTTTCCGGCGATCCAGGGCGGTCGGCCGCGAGCATGGGTCACCTTCGGGGTCGTGGAGTCCGGGGCTTGAAGTTGGTGAAGTCAATCGGAGTTTGACATGTGTAAAGGCTTTGAATTAAAATGGAATGGAGAAGGGGTCATTTTGGCTTCAATTTGGTTAACCCATTGGTTTGGGTTGGGTGCACCTCCCCATGGCCTCGATTTTGGGCCGAGAGGATCGGTTGGGTCAGCCAAGAGAGAATGGTGTGGTCTCTATCCATGATGAGGTGGCTAAACATGGTTTCGAGTGTGTCATGGATAAGGTTAAAAAAGCTTAATGAAAGATTAGGAAAGGAGCCCCTCCTTTTACCATTAATGGCATGGTCACATGCCAAACTTTCATGGCTCCATATGGCTTGTGAATGGCTCATCCTCGGCTCCATTTGGCTTGGGAAAAGCTTGGGTCAATTTCATAAAAAAAGATTTAAGAAAATTTTGATATTTTGATGGGAATTTGTATGGGGCTTGATTTGGAATTGTTTAATTGATGACTTTGAAACTTAGGGGCAATTTTGATTAAATGGATGATGAGGGGAAGTGCCATGTGGGCTTTAGATGAATTTGGGCTTTTGAATTTGAAGGAAGTGGGCTTTTAGGAAAGTTTAAGGGGAATGGGCTTTTTGATTTTAGGATGGGCATTTGGGTGAAGATTTTGTGAAGGACCTTGTCAAATAAGTGTTATAATTGGTTTAGGGATGTTCTATGAAGGGCTTGGAGTCAATTTGGTGTGATTTGGGGTTGAATTGGTTTGAATTTGGATTTATTTGGTAAGTGGGCCTATGTAGGTCAAATTGGGCTAACTTGGGCCAATGTTGGGCTAGGGTTGAAATTGATGTAAAATTAATGTTGAGAAATATTTATGAGAGTGTTTCAAAGAGGTTTTGACTTTGGTTGGGCTTTGATTTTGGGGTTTGGGCTCATTTGGGTTAGGTTTGGGTTTAGGTCAAAAATGGGCCTTTTAGCTTTGGGTTGAATTTGAGTGGGGTTTGGGTCTAAATTTTGGGCAAATCATGTTAGTGTTTTGTTTGTGGGAATGTTAAGGAAGATTTAGAAAAGATTTGGGGTTAATTGGAGTTGAATTGGGTGAATTTGGGTTAAGTTTGGGTCATGGGTCCAAATTGGGCTTTAAGGCCAAAAGTGAAATTGGATCCAAATTTCAATCAAATTGAACTTGGATTTGGTCTAGATTGGTATTTGGAATGTTTAATTGAAGTTTAGAACTGAATTGGACCAGAATTTGGGTCAATTGGGTAGGTTTGGTTTGACATTGGGTTCACTTAGGGTTAAAATGGGTCAAATTGGGGGTTTTGACAAAAGTAGGGTAAATTTACAAAATTGGCCCATGGTGTAGTTGGACAAAATGAAATTGGGAATATTTGGGATTTTTTGGAATTTTCTGGGAATTTTCTGAATTTTTGGATTTTTTGGCCAAGAGGGGTATTTTGGGTATTTGGAGGGTATTGGGAGGTATTCTTGGAATTTTTGGTATTTTTGGGTATGGATGATCAATTTGGGTGATGTTGAAATGTTTGGGAATGATTTTGGAGGATTTTGGGTGATTTAGGAAATTTTGAAAAATTTGGGTAATTTCAAGGGTTTTGGGTAGGCTAAGCGGGTGTAGGGTCCCGGGGGTCAAAAATTGAAAATTTGGGAAATTAAAGATTGGGTGGATGTAAGTGGAATGAAATCATTTTGGTTGAGCCATGAAGCCATATCAAGCCCACATGAGCCATGAAGGGACTCATTTGAGGCATTCACTATGTTGTTCCTAACCCTCTTAGCCAAGGGCTCAGGGGTTAAGGACCATCCATTTGAATCACTTACATGAGTCAGGAGGTCAAGTTGGGTATGGGTGTGTTTTTAGGAAGTGTGTGAAAGTGTAGTGTATAGGTGTAGTGTGTAAGTGTAGTGTGTGTGTAAGTCAGCCCCTTCACTGGACCGGGCCACCTGTGGGCGGTCCTAAGGCCAAAGAGTCCTATAGAACTCATCCTTTAAACTTCCACATTTGATTTCAACCCTCCAGGTGATTAGGGGTCTATAGTCAAGTTTGTGGAGTTTGAAGGGAGTTTAGAAGTGGTTTGAGTTTCTAAAAGGTGGGTCCCAATTCTAGTCCTCTAAGATAGTCAAAGGAAAAGCCTAAGGCTAGATCCTAAGCACTAAAAAGAAGAAGAGAAGACCTCATCAAAATTGAGGTCAACAATGGCATTCCTTTAACTTTTTCCTTGGGAAATGATATAAGTCGCTTAGCATTTTTTCTCAAAACAAACATATCAACATTTTATATCTTCAACATATCAGCATTCTCTTCAAAATGAAATCTTTGACAATAAAATGACTTATAAACCGATAATGGATATTATGACATCCAAACCATTTCGGTCAATGCTAATATGTGCGACACACTTATGCAGTATTCCACACATATTGGGGGGCCATTTGTTGATGTCATTTTTATGAGGATCATTTCAAAGTCAGCTTGAGATAGGAAGTATACCAATATTGACTTCCTAAATCTCACTGTTGGACACTAAACCCTAATGACTAGGGTAAAACCCTGATAAAGCCTTCTTAACCTAATTTTTAATAACATTCTTAAATGATCAAATCAGTAATGACAAATCCTGATCTGATCAATTATTGACCTAACTAGCCAATCATTGACCTAAAAGTCAACTTTGGTCAAAATGACCCAATGACTAACTCATTGACCCAATAGGTCAACCTTTGACCAAAAAGTCAATTTAGGTCAAAATGGTCAATCCTTGATCCAATGACCACTCAATTGACCCAATAGGTCAATCTTTGACCAAAAGCCAATTTTGGTCAAAATAGTCAATTTCTGACCCAATGACCAACCCCGACCCAAAAGGTTAACATTTGACCATAAAGTCAATTTTAATCAAAATAATCAATTTCTAACCTAATGACTAAACCATTAACCCAATAGGTTAACCTTTGACCGAAAAGTTAGTTTTGGTCAAAATAGTCAATTTCTGACCCAACAACCTAATAGGTCAACCTTTGACCAAAAAGTCAATTTTGGTTAAAATAGTCAATTTCTGATTCAATGACCACTCTACTAACCAAAATCATCAACCCAAGACCTAAAGACCACCACATTCACCTCATTGATCACGTGATGACCTAAAAGAACAAATTAGGTCAAAATAGTCAAACCATGACCCAAAGAATATTCAATTGACCTTATTGGTCATTCTTTAACATAAGTATTTGAAATTTGATCAAAAAAATCCACACATGACACAAAGACAACAAACCTAACACCATTGGTCAACTCTTCACCTAAAAGGGTTAAAATCGGTAAAAATGGCTAACCCATGTCTCTTGACCACAAAACTTTCTTGAACGATATACATTGACATGATTAACTTGACATTAATCAAAGTGACCAAAAATTTAATCCAAAAATCACCATATTGACCAGTGGATTGACTTAAACCCTAAAATTGGTCAACATGACCAAATCAAAAACTTAATGGTAAAACCCACTTTAAGTTCAAACCAACCATAACAAGGTTGGGTGGGTTACATTGGACACCAATGAACTAGAATTGCTCAACCTAGGTCTACATGGGTCAACTTTGGTCAACCATAGTCAACATTTATCAAATTTGGTCAAAATACCCAATTTTGAACTAAAAATTATAAAATTAATCAAATAATTAATTCCAAAATTATTTTGATTAATTTATTGGCTAATAATATAATTTTAAATATTTTTAATTAATGACATAACTAATTAAGAATGAAAATACAATTAAAAAGCCATAAAATGACATTTTGACACATAACATCATATGTGACATAAAATACCATGATTTATTTTTTCAATTAAAATTATATCATGGGGGGTCATTAATGAGTCACCTACGACTCATTAAACCCATTATAACACAAACCAACATATGAAAAACTCATTATCCATCATAGTTAACCATGGGTTAAACCTAATCATGACATTTTTTGAAGTAGTATGATCCCTTTAATCCAAAGCATGATTCATCTATTTGCATGGAGTGAGCTGGCCAGCCATCCCAATGGCTTATCACACACCTCCAAGGCCACCAAATAGAAAAAGAACAAAGCTTGAGCTCCCCTTCATCATGGTTAAAACACATGATTACTAACCATGTAAGGGGATGAGTAAGAAGCTAAGGTGGCATTTGCTCCACATGCCCATTAAATGAGCTAATAAATTCATGTGAGGAAAATAAATTCAGTAAGTTTTCACTGATTTTATCCACCTCATACAAGGACCAATGGAAGCAAGCCAAGCCATGGGCTAAACCATTTACTACACTTGGAAATTTACATATGTTGAGCTTGGGAAACTAAAATCCCCATATCTACAACCCACAATCTCATCCTTCAAGTCATCATGGTGAAGTTAACAACCTCCCCAGATGAACCCAAGTAAAATTAAGCTCACCCGTAGCCTTCCATGGCTATAAATAGGCCTAACCCGAGAACATTCAAAGGAGTGGAGACCAAAATAGAAGAGAGCCAAACACTACTCAAATCCTTTAACCTTCAACAGCAAAGTTCTTCTTTAGGACCTAAGAAATCTATCCCCATAGAAACCAGACCTTTAAAAACATTGAATCACTTAAATTTGGCTAACCCGAGAGAGCCCAAAACCTCCAAAAATAGGGCATTTTGAGGGTGTAAAGCCAACCTATCCAATTATTCTAATTAACCTTCCAAAATCCATCTATGGACTGTGTGATGAGAAGCCCAATCAAAATTGGCCATCCTCTTAGCCTCTGAGCCATTGAATGATTAAGCCCATTCAAGCCGAGATACATCGAGGACAAAATCATATACAGACCCGATTTCAGCTCAAATTAACTTGGGGAAAAGCTTCCTGAGGTCGAAACGAAGCTTCCAAGCCATTCATTCTAAGTCTATATTCATTGAGGCCAAGGTATGGTTCTTCACACCCAACCCGAGCTGGGCCTTGGTCCTAAGTAGATTTAGCTAATTCAAAACCCATACAAATCCATATGGATATGTTCGTCCCCTCCGGATGAAGCTCTAGAAATAAACATGCTCGATTCCATCAAGAATCGAGCGAGATCTTGTGTATAGAACATGGACGAAGTTTGGGTTTAGAAGAGATGAAAAGGATGAACTGATGTCGTCCATTTCTGTGTTTTGGAAATGGACAGTTATGATTCATTCTAGCTTGATTAGTTATTCAGAACCCCACAGCTGATCAGCTGCGTTTTGACGCATAACAGGACACACGATGTGATCCAATAATTTAGGGCTCAATTTCGATTAAACAAATCCAGTTAACCTTAAAATAATAATAAAATCATATCTTTGCAAAAAAAATCATAGAAATAAAATAAAAATACCCTCTGACTCAACATGATGAGGAGAAATATATGAGACCAAAATCAGAATTTTATTCTCTGTATTTAATTTTTAAATCATTAAATACTCTCTAAAGTATTTTAATTATTAAAAATTATTTACAAAACAAAAAAATCTAAAACTTTAGGAGTATTATCTCTAGGCCCTTAGGAATATCCCTTGATTTTTCCTAGGCTAGGAAAATCCTCTAAGACATCATTTCCTAATTTTCAAGACACTTTGTAATTATTTTAAATAATAATTATAAAAATGAAAATTAAGGAAAATAAAATTGGAAAAAAGTTAGAAAATTCAAGGGGTCAGATAATAACCTTAAAATGACAATTCTGAAGCCATTAATTAATTTTAATTGACTTTTTCAAAATTAGGGCTAAAATTTATTATAAATAAATAACTTAAAACCCAAAAAATCCTATTGTTCACTCAACTTAGACTATTCAACAATAGACTAAGTCAAAATTGACCCTAATCCAAAATAGGCTCAAGATCAACTTCAAAACATCAAATTAGACCTAATTAAAACCTTAATTAAATTATTAAACCTTAATTACATTAGGTTTAATTCAAAATTAATACTTTAATTAAGTTTAAGGACATATTAAACTTAATTAACTTAATTAAACCTTTTTGACATTAAGTTTAATTTAAAATCAGACTTTAATTAAGTGTAAAGACATATTAAACTTAATTAAACCAAAATTAAACACTTTAACTAAGTTTAAGGTCATGTCAAACTTAATAAACTTAATTAAACCTTAATGACATTAAATTTATTTTAAAACCAGACTTAAATAAAGTATAAAGACAAATTAAACTTAATTAATTCAAAATTCAACGCTTAACTTATGTATAAGGACATATTAAACTTAATTAACTTAATTAAATCTTAATTACATTATGTTTAATTTATAATGAGACTTTAATTAAGTTTAAAGATATATTAAACTTACTTAATTCAAAATTAAAACCTTTAATTATGTTTATGGACATATTAAACTTAATTAACCCATTAGACCTTAATTCCATTAAGTTTTGTACAAAATTAACACTTTAATTAAGTTTAAGGACTTATTAAACTTATATAACTTAACTAAACTTTAATTACATTAGGTTTAATCCAAAATTAAATTTTAGTTAAGTTTATGGACATATTAAACTAAATTAACCCATTAGACCTTAATTACATTATGTTTAATACAAAATCAACACTTTAATTAAGTTTAATGACATGTTAAACTTAATTAACTTAACTTAACCTTAATGACATTATGTTTAATCCAAAATCAGATTTTAACTAAGTTTAAGGACTTATTAAACTTAATTAACCCATTGAACCTTATTTACATTAGGTACAATAAAAAATAAACACTCTAATTAACTTTAAGAACATATTAAACTTAATTAACTTAATTAAACTTTAAAAACATTAGATTTAATCCAAAATCAGTTTTTAATTAAGTTTAAGGACAAATTAATCTTAATTAACCCAATAAGACCTTAATTACATTAGGTTTAAATAATTCCTAAACCCCAATTAAGTCTAACACATTAGACTTAATTAAATTATTAAACCTTAACAAGCAAAGGTTTAATCAAAACTAAACCCTAATTAAGTCTAACTCATTAGACTCAATTAAACCGTTAAACCTTAGCCAACTAAGAATTAATAAAACCTAAACCCAAATTAGGTCTAACACATTAGACTTAATTAAACTTTTAAACCTTAACCAACTAAGGTTTAATCAAAACTAAACCCAAATTAAGTCTAGCACATTAGACTTAATTAAACTACTTTACCTTGACCAACTAAGTTTTAATCAAACTAAACCCTAATTAAGTCTAACACATTAAACTTAATTAAAATATTAAACCTTAATCAAACTTAAACTCTAATTAAGTCTAATACATTATACTTAATTAAACTATTAAACCTTAACCAACTAAGGATTAATCAAAACTAAACCCTAATTAAGTCTAAAACATTAGACTTAATTAAACTTTTAAACCATAACCAACTAAGGTTTGATCAAAACAAAACCCAAATTAAGTCTAACACCTTAGACTTAACTAAACTATTAAACCTTATCAAACTAAGGTTTAATCAAACTTTAACCCTAATTAAGTCTAGCACATTAGACTTAATTAAACATTTATACCTTAACCAACTAAGGATTAAGCAAACATAAACCCTAATTAAGTCTAACAGATTAGATTTAATTAAAACAAACTATGGTTTAATCAAACTTAAACCCTAATAAAGTCTAACACATTTAATTAAAATATTAAACCTTAAACAATTAACATTTAATAAAAACTGAACAGTAATTATGTCTAACACATTAGACTTCATTAAACTATTAAGCCTTAACCAACTAAGGCTTAATCAAACTTAAACCCTAATTACTTCTATCACATTAGAGTTAATTGAACTATTAAACCCTATCCACCTATGGTTTATTCAAAACTAAAGCCTAATTTATTCTAACATATTAGACTTAATTAAACTATTAAAACTTAACAAACTAAGGTTTTACAAAACTTAAATTGTAATTAAGTCTAACTCATTAGACTTAATTAAATTATTAAACCTTAACCAACTAAGGTTTAATCAATCTTAAGTCCTAAATAAGTCTAACACATTTGACATAATTAAACTATTAAAACTTAACCAACTAAGGTTTAACCAAACCTTAATTAAGTCTGACATGTTAGACTTGATTAAAATATTAAACTTTAACCAACTAAGGTTTAATCAAAGTTAAGCCTTTATTAAGTCTAACAAATTAAACTTAATTAAACTATTAAACCTTAACCAACTATGGTTTAGTCAAACTTAAACCCTAATTAAGTCTAACACATTAGACTTAATTAAACTATTAAACCTTAAATAACTAGGGTTTAATAAAATCTAAACCCTAGTTAAGTTTAACACATTAGACTTAGTTAAACTATTAAACCTTAACCAACTAAGGTTAAATCAAACCTAAACCCTAATTAAGTCCAACACATTAGACTTAATAAATCTTTTAAATCTTAACCAACTAAGGTTAAATCAAAACTAAACCCTATCAATGTCTAACATATTTGACTTAATTAAACTATTAAGCCTTAACTAACTAAGGTTTAATCAAAACTAAATCAGAATTAAGTCTAACACATTAAACTTAATAAAACTATTATACCTTAACCAACTAAGGTTTAATCAAACTAAACCGTAATTAAGTCTAACACATTAGACTTAATTTAACTAATAAACCTTAACCAAATAAGGTTTAATCAAACTTAAACCCCAATAAATTCTAAGACATTAGACTTAATAAAACTATTAAACCTTAACCAACTAAGGTTTAATTAAAACTAAACCCTTATTAATTCTAACACATTAGACGTAATTAAACTTTTAAACCTTAACAAACTAAGGTTTAATCAGAAGAAAACCCTAATAAAGTCTAACGCGTTATACTTAACTAAACTATTAAACTTTAACCAACTAAGGTTTAACCAAACTTCAACCTTAATTAATTCTAGCACATTAGACTTAATTAAACTATTAATCCTTAACCAACTAAGGATTAATCAAACCAAAACCCTAACTAAGTCTAACACATTAGACTTAGTTAAACTATTAAACATTAACCAACTATGGTTAAATAAAACCTATACCCTAATTAAGTCTAACACATTAGTCTTAACTAAACTACTAAAACTTAACCAACTAAGGTTTAATCAAAACTAAATCCTAATTAAGTCCAACACAATAGACATAATTAAACCATTAAGCCTTAAACAACTAAGTTTTAATGAAACTTAAACCCTAATTAAGTCTAACACATTAGAACTTATTAAACCATTAAACCTTAACCAATTAAGGTTTAATCAAGATAAACCCTAATTTAGTCTAACACATTAGAGTTGATTAAACTATTAAACATTAACAAACTAAGGTTTGACAAAACTTTAACTATAATTTAGTCTAACTCATTAGACTTGATTAAATTATTAAACATTAACCAACTAAGGTTTAATCAAACTTAAACCCTAATTAAGTATAACACATTAGAGGTAATTAAACTATTAAAACTTAACCAACTAAGTTTTAATCAAACCTAAACCCCAATTAAGTCTAACACATTTAATTAAATTAAACTACTAAACCTTAACCAACTAAGGTTTAGTCAAGCTTAAACCTTAATTAAGTCTAACACATTAGACTTAATTAAATCATTAAAACTTAACCAACTAAGGATTAAGCAAACCCAAATTAAGTCTAAAACATTAGACTTAATTAAACGTTTAAACCGTAACCAACTAAGTGTTGACCTCATTTTTGATGAGGTCTTCTCTTCCCTCTTTAGTTTTTAGGATCTAGCCTTAGGCTTTTCCTTTGACTATCTTAGAGGACTAGAATTGGGACCCATCCCTTAGAAATTTGAACCACTTCTTGCCTCCCAGCAAACCCCACAAGCTTGATTGTAGACCCCTAATCATCTAGAGGGTTGAAATCAAATGTGAAGGTTTAAAGGATGAGTTCCCTATAGTACTCTTTGGCCTTAGGACCACCCTGGGTGGCTTGGTCTGGTGAGGGTTGACTTACACACTCACTACACTCACACTCTACACTCTCACACAGACAATCCAAATCCTAAAACCACACACATACCCAACTTGGCTCCTTGACTCATGTAGGTAATTCATATGGATGGACCTTAACCCCTAAGCCCCTGGCTAAGAGGGTTAGGAACAACATAGTGAATGCCTCAAATGAGTCCTCTCATGGCTCATATAGGCTTAACATGGCTTCATGGCTCAACCAAAGTGCTTCTATTTCACTCATATTTGATCAATCTTCTTTTTTTCAAAATTTTAATTTTTGACCCCAGGGACCTTACACCCATCAAACCTACTAAAAGCCCTTAAAATTGCCCAAATCCTCCAAAATTTCCAAATCACCCAAAATTCCCCAAAATTAACCTTGAACATTTCCTCACCAATCAAATTGATCATCCATAGCTAGAAATACCAAAAATTCCAAAAATACCCCCCAATACCCTCCAAATACCCAAATTGCCCCTCTTAGCCAAAAAATCCAAAAATTCAGAAAATTCCCAGAAAATTCCAGAAAATCCCAAATATTACCAATTTTATTTTGTCCAACTACACCATGGGCCAATTTTTCAATTTACCCCACTTTTACCAAAACCCCCAATTTAGCCCATTCTTAACCCAAGTGAACCCAATGTCAAACCAAATCTACCCAATTGACCCCAATTTTGGTCTAATTCAATTCTAAACTTCAATTTAATATTCAAAATGTCAATTTTGACCAAATACAAGTCCAATTTGGTTGACATTGGAATCCAATTTCACTTTTGACCTTAAAGCCCAATTTGGACCCATGACCCAAACTTAGCCCAAACCAAACCAATTCAACTCCAATTGACCCCAAACCTTTTCTAAACCTTCCCTAACATCCCCACAAACAAAACACTAACATAATTCACCCAAAATTTGGACCCAAACCCCACTCAAATTTAACCCAAAACCAAAAAGCCCAATTTTAACCTAAACCCAAACCTAACCCAAATAAGCCCAAGTCCCAAAACCAAAACCCAACCAAAGTTAAAACCTCTTTGAAACACTCCCTTAAACATTTCCTAACATTAATTTTACATTAATTTCAACCTTAGCCCAACATTGGCCCAAATTAGCCCAATTTGACCAACGTGGCCCATTTACCAAATCAACCCAAATTCAACCCAATTCAAACCCAAACCACCTCAAATTCTTTTCAAATCACTCATGACACATCCCTAAACCAAACCCAACAATTATTTGGCCCAAACTTCTACAAAATTCCCATCCATGAATTCATTCTTAAACCTAAAGGCTCATTCCCTTTACCCTTCCTAAAAGCCCAAAGTCCATGACAAAGCCCACATGACAATCCTCTATCATCATCCATTTGATAAAACCATCTCCTAAGTTCTAAATCCATGATGAAATAATTCCAAATCAAGCCATATGCCAAATCCCATCAAATCACCCCTAAATTACCAAAATTTCTAAAACCCTTTTTCATGAAATTGACCAAACTTTTTCCCAAGCCAAAGGTAAGCCATGAAGCCATTCTTGAGCCACATGCAAGCCATGTGAGTTGTTGACATATGACCATTCCACATTGGGCAAAAGAGGGAGGCTCTTTCCATAATTCCTAAAAGTCATTAACCACTCCCATGATTCCCCTTAACCATGCTTAGGCCTAATTATGCTTGGATGGTGACTTGACCCTACTAATTAAGCTAAACCAAATAACTTTCTCTTCAGCCCAAGCAAGCCTTGGATGGTGAACCTAGCCCAAAACCATGGGTTGACTCATTTAGACCCAAAGATAGCCTTCCCCCATTCCATTTCAATTCAAGCCCTTTACACATGGCCAAATCCAATTGACTTCACCATTGCCAAGCCCTTACCTCACTGGTCAAGATGGTGACCTGACCCTGGTCGGCCAGCCACCAGGCCGCCGGAAAACACCATGGCCGAAAGCTCCATGTGAGCCAAAAAATTCAATTCTCCCTTGCTGACTTGTCTCAACCCAAATGGACAGCATAGCTCTTCTTCTCCTCACCAGAGTAGCTGATCCCAGCCTTCAAACCCCCCTGGGAAGCCCTCCAACCATGCCTATTTAAACACCACCTCCTCTCGGTCATGAGAGGTGCTGAACCAAAACTTGCTGAAACCCTGCCAAAATCATCCCAGACCACTCTCTCCACATAGAGAACTTGATCCCTACTGAAATCCCTCTGCCATTTCCTCTCTGTGAGCTCAACAGAGTTGAAATTCAAGCCCAAAACCAGGACACTTCACCACAGTGAGCCAATCTCCAAATTGATTGGTCCTACTCCTTCACCAGACCAAGAGGAGAAGTTTCCCAGCAAAATCCCCCTCACCAGGCCAGCCATTACTTCCAGCCTCTAAGCTTTGTGATCGAGCTTGGTCGAAATCATACCTAGACAATTCACCAGGCCAAGGGACTTCATCTGGAGCTTGCTCGGACCCAATCAAATGTGACACAACTCTCAGATCGAAGCTTCACTTCTCTGAGCAAAGGTATGGACTCACTCTTCCTCCCGAGCTTCCAAAGATTCTCCATTTCGTTTGGGTCAATTTCAATGCATGTTTACCATATGGATGTGTTCGTCTCTTCAAGACGAATCCATAGAGCATAAGAACTCAAAAATTTGTTGAGAATTGAGTGAGAAATTAGGGTTAGAAGGTTGACGGTCACGGGTTCACACCAGTCGTAGACGATGACTGCGAACCGTTGGATCGTGCGTGTATTGAGCGGACTGCCAGGATCGCGCCGGTTGGAGCAACGGGACATGAACCGCGGGCCCCTGGAGCGCTAAGTCGGATGGCGGCGCCGAATCAGAGCGTGCCGCGTGGCCTTTCGGAGCTATCGAGGATGGCGTGGCGCCGCGTGGATAAGTAGAAAAATAGGCTATTTTTCTATTTATTTAATTCCGAGAAATTCAAAAATTCATAACTTTGTGTAGAAAAATCCTAAAAATAAAATAAAAATACCCTCTTGCTCAGTGAACAGAGGAGAATATTGTGAAAGAGAAATCAAGTAATTTCATTAAGTATTTTATTTTTAATTTTTTATTTACTCTCTGCACTATTTCAATTCTCCATGCATATAGGAAATTCACCATGGCATGAGACCATAGGGCTTTTGAAGCCTCTGAACTTGGGAACATCGCTCGAATTTTCCAAGGTCGAGGCCATCCCTACGAGAAGTTATTGATTTTTCAAGTGCATATTACTATTTTAAGTGTTTTAATTCCAATAATTAGCATGTTGAGAAATAAATTCTAGGAAAATTTGGTGATGTTTCTTATGACCAGAGGGACCTAGGAAAAATAATTTTTGAGCTAATTCACTTTGAACAACCCTAATTGGCCTAAACACCCAAAATTGAACTTTAATTAATAAGGGTTAACCATTCATCAAATTAACTTGAAAGCAATTCTCCACTGTCCTCTAGGAATAGGAGAACATCACATAAAAATTTGAGATCAATTGGACTTGGTTAGCCCCACCAAATGGGTTAATTAAGCCCCACGAATGAAATCAAACTTTAAAAATTCATAACTCACAAAATACTTTTCAAAAATTCAAAAAAATGGTTTTAGAGCTTCTCTAATATCAGAGGAACTTAGGAAAATTAAAATTATAATTTTCTAAAAAAGTTGATTTTTATCATTATTTTAATATTTTTAATAATTAAAAAATAATAAAAATCACAAAAATATTGAAAATCACAAAAATGTCATATTTTGAATTCTAAACACTTAGAAACAAACCAAATATTTTTCTTAAGTCCCTAGGATAAGATATTGAATTTTAAATGTTTAATGTATTTTTTAATATTAAAAATGTATTTTTCAACCTTTTCACTAAAATAATTCTAATAAAACAAAGAAAAATCAGAAAATTATAAAATATTTTTTTTTGGTTTCTCTGATATCAGAGAGATTTTTGAAAAATATAAAATTCATTTTTCAACCTTTATTTTTTTTTAAATTAATTAATACTCCAAAATTCAAAATAATTATAATAAATAAAATAAAATTCAAAAAATCACCAAGATTAGTCCAAATGGTCTTCTGGTCATTGGGAATGCCCCATAATTTTCTTAAGGATAGAAAATTTTCCTTCGTCATCTTATTGAATTTTTCTTGAAAATCCCTATTTTCCACAAAAAATAATTATATAAATAAATTAAATATAGAAAAATCACATTTTCTCGTCTGAAGTCTTAATTCACATGTGAGTGAAGTCACATAAAAATTTCAAAGTTATTTAAGCTCAATTTAGTGAGTTATGGAATTATTAAGCTTGAAGGGCAAAATGGAAATTAAAATTTTAACCCTTAATTAAAAATTTAGGCTTAATAAAATGAGAGAATAAAATATTTGATCCTAATCTGATTTGGATGATTGAAATTTAAATAATTAAAGGATAGAAACCCATCAATCATTTTTAAGATTAATTAGAGTAAACTTTAATCATTTAATTAATGAAATTTGGAAGATTAATAAAAATTGGAATTATTAAAAAAGGGATATTATTAAGAAGACATTTGTCCTTTAATATAAGAATCCCTAAATTAATCACCTCAATAATATTTAATTCCAAATTAAAATGATAATCTAAACTCAAGATTTAAAATGCTAAAAGACTTAATCATTAAATTAAATTAAAATTAAAGCATTTAAATTAAATCCTTCCAAAATTTCAATTAAATTAATACTTTAACAATTAGATTAAATCATCTTTAAAACATGAAAAAATAAAATATTAAATTAAAATTAAAATAAAATTAAATTTAAATTTAAATTAATTTATATTAAATTAAATTAAATTAATTTAATTTAATTTAATTTAAATAAAATTAAATTAAATTAAATTAAATTAAATTGAATAAAAAATATTAAATTAAACTAAATTAAATAAAAAATAAAAACAAGTCAAAATAAAATTGTAATTAAATTAAAAATTATAATAAAATTAAAATTAAGACTAACCTAAATTAAATTAAATTAAATTAATTTAAATTAAATTGAATTAAATATAACATCACCTAAGACATAAAGAGTTCAAAATAAATCTAAAATAACTTGAACACTATTCCAAACTTAAACCCATTAACTAAAATTAAATTAAATCACAAATCACTTAAACATCAATTTACCCCCAAAAGCTCTTATTATCATAACTCCTAAATGGAGTATTAAGTGAAGTGTCACTTCATTCATAGGATATTCAAACATCCTAGTTCATTGAGCAAAAGAACAAAACTTAATTAAACCGCAGATGATTAATCCACTTGATTAATTAAATCCATTTGGACTTAGAACAATTCTCGCAATATTGAAAAGATGTTTAAGATTCGTCTTAAGCACTTCCTCAATATGACGGGGTATTTCATAAGAAAAATTGAACTTAATTATTCTTTGATGAAGAAAATCATCCTCAACAAATATTAGAACCTAGACGTCATAGGAATTGACTAGTTATAATATTAGGATCTTGGTAGACAACCAGAACCTTCCCTTAGCTTTACCTAGGTACTTGTTGAAAAATATTTAAATGCCTTAACATGTATTTCAAGTGTAGCTTAGAATGACGGGAAGACCCTCCAGGTACGCTTTTATTATATTGCATTCATTTTATTGCAATTTACTTACATGTACTGCACTTTACTTTTCTTCCATGTTAAACAAGATTGTTGCATGAAAACTAAAACCTTTAGGATAGCCACAAAACTAAAACCAAAACTAAATTAAAAAAATCACTACAAGGTAAAATTCACCGCCACAACATTCAAAATATAAGACAACTCAAAATTTAATTATAAACAGAACAACAAAACTACAATTACAACTAAATTAAAACGTCTCATTGAATGATCGGGAATACCTAGGATGATGTAACCCACGTGTTGCTAACGGGATTTCCCACGGGCTAAATGAAAGTGTGGAACTCATTTAGTTGAGTTTAGCAAATTCATCTGGACTAAGTGAATTCAATGAAAATTACGGTGCCAGGATGACGGAACCGTGGGATCTCAATCGGTTCTGTTTTAATAACTTTAAGATTTGTTTTAATTAAAACACTAAAGACACTTGGATTTTAAGACTTCTCTAAAACCAAACTCTTCTCTTCTCTTTTGATTACAATCTTCTAAAACTAAACCTCTGCGACAATAAGGAGCTCGAAGCATAGTGGACAGCACGGCCATCGTCTTCAGCAAAATAACTCTACATCAGCTAAACATTCCTAGAATTAAATAACCAAGACGTAGGACTTCGAGGTACTTTGCCTAGTGCAACATAAATCCTCAACTCTTCGTTAGGCATTTGCATGATCATGTCATGTAAATTAAGCCCTAACCGGTCTTAGGACTCCGAGGTAGTCATTTAGTACGACATAAACCCTCATATATTCAAGGCTATTTGTATGATTTTATCATACAAATATAAGTCCAAATTAATTAAAATTGGCAAGATTGAAATATCGAATAATATTATGATTTTCTTAAATACGAGCCAAATAATAGGATAGTTTGGGAAGTTACCAAGATTCTTCTTGGATCCTCAGCTTCTCCTACTTATCTTTCTTTAGACTCCTGAAAATAAATGTTCCAAATTTGAGCTAATCACTTTTGAAATTTCAAAAATCCAATCCTTTGAAAACCTTAAACTTTGAAATTCTTGAGAGCAAAACCACTGATCATTATCAAGAGTTTTCTTAGATGATTCCCGTCATTTAAGATGTAATTAACTATAGGGGCTTGCCCTTATAGGAAACTTTAACAACCCAGGTAATATAAACCCTACTTAATTCATTTATATTAAGCAGGGGAACTTGTTAGCTTATAAAATTGGTTCGTAGACCAAACGGATGTCACAAATCTTCTAGTTTATTTAACCGAGCCCCATCATCAAGCAGTGTGTCTATTCTCCGGGATAAATATACAGTTTGTGGTGCGGTGCTCGTTTATATAAACTATTCTTGATGTGAGATCAGTTTGATTTCATATCTTAAAATTTTCAAATTTAAAATTATTTTCAAAATCAAATACTACTTTTCAAATTATTTATTTAAATTAAATTAAAAATTCGCCGACAATTTTTGTAGGTGACCTCTTTTCAAAAATACAACACTCAACCTAAAAATATGCCGACAACTTCTGGCGACTCCACTGGGGAATAGTTCCTCTCTCCATTTTGATCAGATGGTTTTGCTTTCATAAATCGGTAGTGAGTCCATGCCCCTAGTGGACCAAACTGCCATTCTTTTCGTTGGCATACCATGTTCATTTCTGTCTTGAACGAGTATAGTCAACTCCTCTCGGATTTAGGAGCCACAGTTTAGACACCCCTAAACGGAGAGGTTCCGAGATCCTTTTACCTCTTCTCTGAGGTGGGGTGGACCCCCAATAGGTGTTAGTTTAGGAGCAGTCCTAAAAGTCGAGAAGTCTTGCATAAGACTTTCTCTTCCTTTCTAAACAGGATTCCTTACCTTCTCTACACCTTTGAGCATTCCATTCCTAATAAACAAACCCTCTAATGAATGACTCTCTTAACAAATGACTCCTTTTTATAAATACATGAACAAAAATGTGTTCGGACTCTTTTCGATTCTTTTCTTTTCATCCTGATGAAAAGAAGCATAACTTGGGACTGACACTCAGAATTTACCTCGCAGAAAATGATTGCCCCAAAGCTGATTTTCTCCTTCACCAACGGACTGGACTTCGCTGTTTACAAGGATGAGCTGCCCGACAATGGGATCATCCATTTTGGGTAAGGATTTGAGAACACGAATGTCAAGATCACTGATGTTACCCTTTTCACACTTACAGACAAAGTGCCTGAAACTGAAAGACCTTTGATCGAGTTCAACCTTAAGTCAACTCAAGAGTTCCTCCCCGCAAAGGGTTCCAACCGAGAGGAATACTACTGTCCATAGGAGGACTGTTATCTCTACCCCCACTGGTCTAGTCGTCTCTGCACCTACCCCGGCCAGAGCTGCTGAAGTTGCTTTCTTGGAAGAAATCCCTGAGTACACACCACTACCTGAGTACATACCATTTCCTGAGTATACACCGCTTTTGGAAGGAAGTAGATTCCATCCCCTTTCCTCCGCAGTTGACGAGGAAAATGTCTGCAATATTGCTTCCGCACTACCTCAACCCACATACTATAGCGACAACCGAAAGAAAAGGGCTAGGACTATACCATTTTCCCGACTACAGACTGTGATAGAGAAGCTAGCAAAGAAAGAGAAATGTCCTGTATCTGAGATTTTAAGAAGAATAGGGTGGGTGCCAGCGAAGTCTCGTCTTGGGCCGCGAATAGAACCCGTTAGCGCCACAGAAAAGCCGTGTAAGAAGATGAAAGCTAGTCCACCTATTGTTGTTTCAGGTTTACAGATCAGGGAGGATACCACCTTCCAAAGATTCAGCACGACGGACCATCCGGTCCTAGGCCTTCGTCGCTAGAAGGATGGTATGACATCCTACTACCGGCCAATTAAGACCAAAACAACGACTAGAAAAAGAAAGTCTCGTCAAGAAACTTGAGTCCGAAGATAGCCCCTCTGTAATGAAGGGGACTCCCAAAAGGAAACCCAACAACAATCGCATGATAACTGCGAAACCGCACGAAAAAGACCATTGGAAGACTCTATGGAAAAGCTAAGAACTGACATTCAACGATTAGCAAGAGAAAGAGAAGAAAAGTTTGGAGATGAAGTTGACTCATCGGAGTTCATGGATGACGAATATGTGGAGATCAACATGGTTGAAACACGAGCATCGACAGCTTCGCAAGGTGCCCCGGCAGCTGTGGAGAGAGATGAACGAGAAATATTAAGAGCACAAATTCGAGAAAAAGATGATACGATCTCTCAAATGGCAAAAAGGATGGAAGAGATGGCTGCAGCCCTAGCCACTTTTCAGAGTCAGGCTCAACCCCCAAGAGAAACGCCTTCAGAAGTTATTCATATTACAGACGGAGGAAAAGAGATTACATCCGTTAACAGAGACGATCAGCCAAAGAAAGATTCTACTCATAATATGATTCCAGAGAAGGACATCAAGAACATGGTAGAACAACAGGTGCGAGAAGCCTTAGCACACTCTAAGAGCGGAGCATCTATTCAGACGGGTAGGCCTTACCCCAAAGAATTTGATGCAGTACAATACCCAAAAGGCATCGTACCACCTCTGTTCAAGACTTTTGATGGTACCGGAAATCTTCGACAACATGTTGCACATTTTCGTGCTAGTTGTTGCAACACCTGTGGAAGTGACGTCTTACTCTTCCGACAATTCGTCAGTAGCCTATCAGGGATCGCCTTCGATTGGTATGCAGAGTTATCGAACGGTTCGGTAAAGACATTTTTAGAATTAGAAAACCTCTTCGTGAAAAATTTTGCTGGAGCTCAGCACCATATCACCATCGGTGACTTAGTGCTAGAGAAACAGAAACCGAACGAAACTTTAGTGGACTACATACTTCGATGAAGAAATCTAAGCATGAAGTGTGAGCCACGACTACAAGAGCAAGCATGCGCTCGGTATCTTGCTTAAAAGCATTCACGGCCCGATAGCACTTCTCCTTAAGGGATTTACGATTAAGACTTTTGAGAAGTTGTTAAGAAAGGTCGGAAGCTTGCAAGAGGAAGCGAAGCAACTAAGTTTCATCGACAAAACAGACAAACAGAAGCCTGTGTAGACATTTGAAAAGAAATTCGGGATCGTTGCTGCAGTCGATAAGGGCAAGCAGCCAATGCAAATACAGCTGGAACAGCCGCAGCCCAGCTATCAACAACCTCAGCAGAACTACCAACAACCTCAATCCGGTTATAAGCCAACTCAACAATATGAGAAACCGCCTTGCCCACAGCGCACGTTAAAGGAGCTTATAAATAGAGAATATCCATTTAAGAATGAGGTAGTGCCCAAGATGTTCCGCAGTTTGATGAAGACTTCGGATTTTCGACTGCCAAAACCCAAGAAGCCAGAAGAAGTCAACAAGAAAGACCATCCCAACTACTGTCCTTACCACCAGATGCTTGGACATAAGATAGAGGATTACAACACCTTCAAAACTTGGCTTGACAACAATCTCCGAAAAGGGAACATAACGATCCCAAAGGAATACATGAAAGAACCCCAGAAAGGAGGTTCTGTCAATGTTATTTCAACGGATCCCATTGTTCGGATAGACCCTTACATGACCGATGATGGATGGAGTACCGCTTGGACAAAGTCATCGAAGAAAATTTTGGATCGCATTCAAACCGCTTTGCCGCATGCTTCGACTCAGAGTTTGAAACCTGTCAAGCCGGCGCTATCGCTTGCAATTGAAGAACCGCCCTAGGAAGAAAAGATCATAGAAAAGAAGGAGATCGTAGAAGAAGAAACGACCGAGGCTCCTAAGGCTAGACTAGGGGCTGCTTATCCTAGGATGGTTGTTTCCGATTCGGGGGAAAAATTCCTCGAACCTCTGACTCTGTATGATTATTTGCTCGCTCCGGCGGGATCTCATAATGATAAGAGTTATGGCGTTGGCTACGTTTTGACTGTTTCTAACGATTATGTAACTAACGTCAACCAATCTAATCCGGATCTCAATTTTGATACCAATAACAATTCTCAAATCATACACGACCTCGACAATCACGGTGACAAAGAAGGCATTCACCAAGAAGGCTACGAAAGTTCAACAAGCAATGAATCTATTTGTGAATTCCAAGGAACTCCAATCACAATAGAGTTAGAGCTTTCAGATTTCGAAGCGACTCCAGAAGAACCTGTCATGCCGATTCAAAAGGAGACACCTGTAAACTCAGTACCAGAATCAGAAGAAATCACAGAAGTCAACTTAAGGTGTGAAAAGGTTCTACCTCCGAGAATAGGTCCAAAAGACAAAGAAAAGCAGGTGGTTGTTCAGGAAGAATCAACCCCAGCAGAAGAATTACCCATTTGGGATGAAGCTGAAACACATGGTAACAAAGTGGACTATAACGTACTGGCCCATCTTAGGAAACTACCAGCCAAACTGAGCATCTACGAGGCTCTCATCTTATCAAAAGAGATGAGGGAATCTCTGATCAAGGCCTTACTTCATCCAGAGATTTTTTTAGCTCAGATGGCCAGAGATTCCTTAGACGAGGTTTGCTCGTTAAAGGAACATCGATGTGTTACCTTCGCGGACAGTGATCTACTACTTAGGACAGCCGATCACAACCTACCGTTGTACATTTCAGCCACAATCGGAAAGTTTACGCTCTCCAGAGTATTGGTGGATCTAGGAGCGTCAATCAACATAATGAACCTTCGGACGCTAGCATAATTGGAAATTGATGCTCGCGAGCTTGAAGCAGACAAGATGTTACTAAGAGGATTCAACCAGAAAGGCGAAAGAGCTCTTGGATCAATAACACTGTTGATGAAGACCGGTGACTTAGCAAAGACAACAACAAAATTCCACATAATTGACTCTGAGGCATCATTCAACGCTCTACTGGGCCGATCGTGGATCCATGAAAACCAGATGGTACCATCGTCTCTGCATCAGTGCATAAAATATTTCGAAGGAGGAGAACAGTGCATTAAAGGTGATTTGCAACATTTCTCCGTACATGAGATTGGAATCTATGAATATGCGCTTATTACGCACCTCCGAAGAAAACAATCTTCTCCAGAAACACCGTGCTAAATGAAGCAAAAGAAATTCGAGACGATGAAGAACATGAAGTTCTAGTCCAACAGTCACTCACCACTCCCTTACGGCGAGATGGTGAAGGTTTCTCTAGAACTCGCATCCGAGGTCGAGGCCGGGGACGAGGTCGTGGAAGAGACACTGGGACATTTGGACAGAAAAAGCCGATGATCAACGTTGATTGGGAAGACGAGCTACGAGGAAGAAGAAGAAATCAAGAAAGAAGCAGCTGCAATAAACCGGAAGAAACCACAATTCAAGATTTCTCTCGAAGATGAGAAGAACGAGGAATACAAATCGATGTATGAGAAGATTAATCACTATGTACACACTATGACCTTGACCCCGATCCAGTCTAATAAGATTGAGGGTATGGTGGTCAAAGAAGTACATAGCAGCGGTGCAAAGCCAATCAAATTTTACCGTGGCACTTCTTCTTCCAATACTAAAAGCAATGTACAGTTTGAAGATGTCACTTCTTCCGAATTAATGGAATTACCTTTCGAGTGGTACTCTCCCTGTGTTCAAAATTTAATTCAGCGTGGTGTCTTACCTCGACAATGGACAAAAGGTCGATCACAACACTTCGAAAAATTATGGAATAATGCCGGTCGGCCTCCCAATTCAAAACATGGTCTCGGATTCGGCACAGTAGGTTCAGTTGATGATACGGAATTTTGTTTGGTTGTCACTTGCGAACCTAATGAAGACTGCTTGGAAACTACAGAAGAGCTTGAAGATCTGCAAATCGGAGACGCTCCACCAGAGTTCGAAGAAGAAATCAAATCTACAATAGATGAGTTAATGAAAGTTAACTTAGGTACTAACAAAAAGCCTAGACCAACCTTTGTTAGCTCCTTACTCAATAAAGAAGATTCCGAGGAAATGATCAAACTATTAATGGAATTCAAAGACTGTTTTGCTTGGAGTTACGACGAAATGCCGGGATTAGCTCCAGAAGTCGCAGTTCACAGACTAGGAGTGGATCCTACTTCCATTCCAGTCAGACAAGCTTCCAGAAGAATGCGTTTGGAAATTGAACAATAAGTAATAGCTGAAGTTAAGAAGCTAATCGACGCTAAATTTGTCCGTGAAGAACAATACCCTACTTTGTTGGCCAATGTGGTACCAGTCAGGAAGAAGAATGGTCAGATCAAAATCTGAGTGGATTTCAGAGACTTGAACAAAGCATGTCCGAAGGATGAATTTCCACTACCAATTCCAGAGTTAATGATCGACATCGCTTCGACACATGAAATATTATCTTTCATGGATGAATCTTCAGGATACAACCAGATAAAGATGGCACCAGAAGACGAAAAGCTCACGACATTCAGAACACCAATCAGAGTGTATTGCTACACAGTAATGCCATTCGGACTAAAGAATGCAGGAGCAATATACCAAAGAGCAATGACAAAGATTTTTGATGATCTCATTCACAACCAAGTTGAGTGCTACGTGGATGATGTGGTCATCAAAAGCAAACTGAAGGAAGATCACTCGTATGATTTGAGAATTGTCTTCGAGCGACTAAGGCAATACAACCTTAAGATGAATCCCTTAAAATGTGCCTTCGGCGTTACCTCCGGGAAATTCTTAGGATTTGTTGTCCGACATCGCGGGATTGAAATTGATCCAGAAAAGATTAAAGCTATCTTAGAGATGCCACCTCCCAAAACCTTAAAACAGCTACGATTCTTTCAAGGGAAGTTGGCATATCTTCGACGCTTTATTTCAAACTTGTCAAGTAGGTGTCAGCCCTTCTCGACATTAGTTAAAAAGGACGCCAAATTCATTTGGGAAGAGAAATGCCAACGGGCCTTCTAGGACATTAAGCAATATTTAATGACACCTCCCGTCTTAGCAGCCCCAGTCTCAGGTAGACCGTTGATACTTTATACCACGGCTCTAGATGACTCCCTTGGAGCCCTGCAAGCCCAGGTCAATGATGAGTGAAAAGAAAATGCTCTCTACTACTTAAGCCGTCGTTTGATTCCGATGGAAGTAAAGTATCCTCCAATTGAGAAGCATTGTTTAGCCCTGATCTTCGCCGCACAGAAACTCAGGCATTACATGCTCTTTCATAAGGTCAACCTCATCTCAGAAGTTAATTCGTTGTAATATTTGATGACCCGTCCAACACTTTCTGGCAGACTTACCATGTGGTCAATGATACTATTGCAATTCGACATAACTTTCGTTCCTCTTCGTACCATAAAGGGACAAGTGCTAGCTGACTTCCTTACAGCGCACCCTTTACCGGCAGATTCGCCTCTCGACGATGATTTACCAGACGAGCAGATAATGAGCCTAGAAGACACTGATGATTGATGTTGGGAACTATACTTCGACGGAGCATCCTCAGCACAGAAAGACAAAGAATTGCAAATGATAGTGCCCGGTAAAGTAGGAATCAGACTAATCTTTATAACACTGGAGCGGGGGATGTTAAGATACTCCTACCACCTAATAGAGCCGTGCACAAACAACGAGGCAGAATATGAAGCTCTAATAACAGGACTAGAACTAACCATTCAAATGTGAATAACGGATATCAACATCTACGGAGATTCTCAGTTGATCATTCAACAGGTCGTAGGACAATACAGAATTTTAAAGCCAAGATTCGAGCAATACTTTCAATATGCCAAGAAACTGTTGGAACAAATTCCGAATGTAACAATCTACAAGATCCCTAGAAGAGAAAATGCTCTCGCAGATGCGCTAGCTCACCTTGCAAAAGAATTTGCCTACTTACAAGATGAGTCAGTTAAAGTGTTAGTTCAAGGACGACAGGTCCTATCACAGCTCGACATGGATATGATACAAAAATCAGAAAAAACAGAGGAATCACTATGCAGCGGTGACGGAAAACACAGAAGATTGGTGTCAACCGCTAATAGACTACCTGCAAACACAGAAATTACCAGACGATAGGTCATTAGCACATCAAATCAAGAAAAGAGCTCTGTCTTACGCATTAATAAACAGTACATTATACAGAAGGTCTTTTGATCAAATGTGGTTAAGATGCCTGAGCGGGTCCGAGGCTCGTGAAATTGTCAAAGAGGTGCATTCAGGACTTTGTGGTGCTCATCAGTCGGGTCCGAAAATGAAAATGAAAATTAAAAGACTAGGGTATTACTGGCCCTCGATGATGACCGATTGCATGAAGATTACCAAAAGTTGTCACCAGTGCCAAGTGCACGGAAAGGTTCTACTCCAACCTCCAAATGTGCTACATCCGACAATTGCATCGTGGCCATTTGAGTGTTGGGGCATAGATATAGTGGGTCCGATAGAACCTCCTTCTTCAAGAGGACATCACTTCATCCTTCGCGTGTCTACGTACTACTTTTCTAAATGGGCGAAGCAGTTCCACTCAGAGAAGTAAAGGCACACCACGAGCTCCAGTTTTTCAAAAATTAAGTTGTTTACCGTTTCGGAGTACCGCGCAGAATCATTTCAGATAATGGGTCCGCATTTAGAAGTACAATGATCAACAATTTTGTCAGAAGACATGGAATCGATTGGCGATACTCAACAATCTACTACCAAAGAGAAAATGACTTGGCTGAGGCTTTTAATAAAACTCTCGTTCAAATTTTAAAGAAAACTTTGGATGACAACAAGAGAAATTGGCACGAGAAGTTGTTATAAGCCTTATGGGCCTACAGGACGACTTTAAGGACTCCTACTCAGTCTACGACTTATGCTTTAGTATACGAGTCCGAGGCAGTGTTACCATTGGATGTCCAGCTTCCATCACTCAGGGTTGCAATTGCTAATAAAATTACTACAGAAGAAAATGCTAGATTATGACTGGAAGAACTGGAAAACTTGGAAGGAAAAAGACTTGCAGCGCAACAAAATTTTGAACTGTACCAAGCTAAGATGATCCAGGCCCATGATAAGCGGGTCCGCCCAAGAACTTTCAAAGTTGGTGACTTAGTTCTTGTTCTCAGAAGACCTATTCTTGCACATCACAAGATAGGAGGCAAATTTGAACCGACTTGGGAAGGGCCGTTTGTGGTCAAAGCAGTCTACTCAGGAGGCTCCTACCAACTTGTAAATTGCCAAAAAGAACGACAAATGCTTCCAATCAATGGACGATATTTGAAGAAGTATTACGCAACCTGATGTTTCAAACGGTGGCCTCTAAGATAGAGTCTTATCCCTAGAAACACGAGTGAAGCAATCACTTTGTGACTGGGTCCAAACCCAAAAACATAAAAAATGGATAAAATAAAATATGTGCTAAAAATAAATAATGTGAAAATCATAATAATAAAGTTTTACCCTTCCTTTCAAATCAAATCTTTTTCCTGATCTTTCTTTATCTTTTCCTATTTTCCTTAAAAATTAAAATTGGAATAAGTGAATAAGAATCTTCGAGTGATAAATACTTTCTTAATGTTTTTGTTCTTAGTACGTACCCCCGATCCTTTCCTTGTTTTCTTCGCGGGGAAATGTCGAACGGGTCCTAAACTTTAAAAATGGCGTGAGTCTCGCACTCGATGAAAAGAGGGTGAAGGATGGAGCAGGTGATAGAAATTGATTCTGACTTCACACCAGCCAGCCTACAGTATGAAGAAAATGACTGGGTCCCAGTGGACCGAGAAGAGCTTCATAGCTAGACAGTGATGAAGATGGGTGGCCCAAGCCGCCAATCCAGAAACAAGAAAAGAAAGACAAACACCGAGGAAAGCAAGAAAATCAAGTCAGTAGTTGCCACGGCAGAGGGCAGGCTAGTCAGCGCCGCGCCCGAAGAAATTCAATAAGTGAGGAGAGCTACACTCACTGCTACTCAAAGAAGGAATAAAAATCGCCGTATCCACAAGATGTTGACTACACTAGCAGCAGATCAACACGAGGAAATAGCCACCTTCTCCAAGACACACATTTCAAAGATGCCGGTTCATCAGGAACCTGAAAAGAGAGAACAAGTTCTAAGAACAACAGAAAGGATAAACGAAACTCTAAGGAGACCAGAGGCAGAGAGATTACCGCGACGCCAGACAGAGCCATCAGGGGTAAGAAACCTTGTTGCGAGAGCAACCGCGGAGGATGTCCTGACAGAGACAATCCCCGAGGAGCCAAGGTATGCAGGAGAACGTGACGGGATTGAGCCATACATCCCGCAATACATTACTAGGCCTCGTCACTTGCAGATCATCCCAGAATATTAACTAGAAAGAATGCAAAATGTGGAGAAGAAGACTTTCAAATATTTTGAAAGGATTATAGGCAAAAGAATCAACATTTTGGAAGGCCTCGAGTTACACACAAGTGTATTCTCAGAGTACGAGCAACAACAGATTGTGGATTGCATTTTAGAACTTCAGAAGATGGGTCGAGCAAGCCGTCTGAGAGAAAAGACTTATTTGGAACCCCGGAAATGGATGCCAGGGAAAGGAAGAGTCACAATACAATGCGGATGTTGCTATAACTTCGCAGAGGACAGAAAAGGAAATCCACCAGGGATACTCTGTCACGGTGAGGTGGATCAAATGCCGAGAATAATTAAAAGAATGGTGAAAAGAATCATAACGTGGAGGGTACTACCAGCAGACTGCATACCTAACAGTTGCATCATCAACATTTATCAGAAGGGCGACTGCATACCTCCACACATAGACCACCACGACTTCGTCAGACCTTTCTGCACAGTTTTGTTCTTCAACCAATGCAATATCATGTTCGGATCTGACCTCCGGATAGCAGGACCGGGTAAGTTTCGAGGGCCGGTGGAGATACCACTGCCGGTAGGTTCCGTCATGATATTACAAGGAAATGGAGCAGACGTCGTAAAGCACTGCATACCGGGAGTACCAGTGGAGCGGATCTCCGTCACTTTAAGAAGGATGGATGACAGAAAGGCACCATACCACTTCCAGCCAGATCCAGAATTAGAGAATCTCCGGACCTACGAGCTGTGAGTTACATGGGAAATAGCACACCTCCAATTCACATCCATGCGGCATTCCTGCCAAGGGTGACTTGGAAGGTGATGTTATTGACTATGTATCTCATTATTCAGACATGGATTTGATAGACACTTTTTTTTGGATGGATCAACAAGAATCATACATAGTCCGTTTTGAGTCATGGATTGTATGAGAAATATGTCAGATCGAGTTGCATGATGTATCTTCAACAAGATTGGAATGAAAGTGACCATGTCACATTTTGCCTTCACCTCTTTCTGTTCAAATTGACTGGGAAACGCCATTAAAGTTAAATGAACTTTGAACAAAGAACAGAAAAGAAAAAGGAAAATAAATAAGAACTTTCTTCCATAAAAATCCAAACATTAAAAAAAAAGAATTTCAAATCCACATGAACACCAAAAATAAAAAAAATGGGATAGTTAAAGAACAAACAAAACAAATTTAAAGCTCAAATTGAATTCCAGTTTACGTCCATATTTTCAAATCCTCCAATCCTTCTTCAAATCAAGATCTATTCCTGACCTCCTCTGAAACCCTCTCTCGGGATGATTTCAGAATCACGAGGAATCTTCAATTTGATTCGGATGGCATAGGTTCGTACCCTTCGCCAAGCAATCAGACTTTGATTGATTCTCGTGGGATATGGAACACTTTCATATCTCATTTCAATCTCAGCATTCGGGATAGGCTTCCGCCCTACTCCCATCTCAGCAATCGGGATAGGCCTCCGCCCTACTCCCATCTCAGCAATCTCAGCATTCGGGATAGGCCTCCGCCCTACTCCCATCTCAGCAATCTCAGCATTCGGGATAGGCTTCCGCCGTACTCCCATCTCAGCAATCGGGATAGGCCTCCGCCCTACTCCCATCTCAGCTATCTCAGCATTCGGGATAGGCCTCCGCCCTACTCCCATCTTAGGAAATCTCAGCATTATGGATAGGCTTCCGCCGTACTCCCATCTCAGCAATCGGGATAGGCCTCCACCCTACTCCCATCTCAGCAAATCTGAGCAATCTCACCAATCGGGATAAGCTTCCGCTGTACTCCCATCTAAGCAATCTCAGCATTCGGGATAGGCTTCCGTCGTACTCCCATCTCAGCAATCTCAGCACTCGGGGTAGGCACGGTCCTACTCCTTTCTCATCAATCTCAAAATTTGATCCTCTCAGCAAGAAATTGAAATTAAAGCACTCTGCATTTTGGATAGGCTTTATACTATTCTTCCTCAGCATTTGGGATAGGCTCAGTCCTAATCCTTCTCAGCATACACATTTGGAATAGGTTCAGCCCTGCTTCCTTCTCAGCATACAAATGCATTCGGGTGGGCCTCCGCCCTACTCTTTTCTCTGCATAAAACCAAAATTGAAACTCAAATCAAAATTCAAACTCAAAATTACAACTTGAAAAAAAAAATGAAACGAATCTAAGATCCAATCTCTTAAAATCTTGTGATCTAAAATTCACCTTTTTTTTTCCCATCGAGAGTTCTGGAATCTTCAGTATTGGAGATTTACCTGATACTCCCCAGCGGAAATTCTTCTACTTCGTCCTAAGTTTGTCACTTGGACATCTGTGTTGGTTTTATTGAACTCTTCGGTCAACACCAATACACGCGGTGTGCTTGGTTAGCACACCACACCTATTGGGGGTCCATTTGTTGACCTCATTTTTGATGAGGTCTTCTCTTCCCTCTTTAGTGTTTAGGATCTAGACTTAGGCTTTTCCTTTGACTATCTTAGAGGACTAGAATTGGGACCCATCCCTTAGAAATTTGAACCACTTCTTGCCTCCCTGCAAACCCCACAAACTTGATTGTAGACCCCTAATCACCTAGAGGGTTGAAATTAAATGTGAAGGTTTAAAGGATGAGTTCCCCATAGAACTCTTTGGCCTTAGGAACACCCTGGGTGGCTTGGTCTGGTGAGGGTTGACTTACACACTCACTACACTCACACTCTACACTCTCACACACACAATCCAAATCCTAAAACCACACACACACCCAACTTGGCTCCTTGACTCATGTAGGTAATTCATATGGATGGACCTTAACCCCTAAGCCCCTGGCTAAGAGGGTTAGGAACAACATAGTGAATGCTTCAAATGAGTCCTCTCATGGCTCATATAGGCTTAACATCGCTTCATGGCTCAACCAAAGTGCTTCCATTTCACTCATATTTGATCAATCTTTTTTTTTCCAAAATTTCAATTTCTGACCCCGGGGACCCTACACCAATCAAACCTACTAAAAGCCCTTAAATTGCCCAAATCCTCCAAAATTTCCAAATCACCCAAAATTCCCCAAAATTAACCTTGAACATTTCCTCACCAATCAAATTGATCATCCATAGCCAAAAATACCAAAAATTCCAAAAATACCCCCCAATACCCTCCAAATACCCAAAATGCCCCTCTTAGCCAAAAAATCCAAAAATTCAGAATATTCTCAGAAAATTCCAAAAAATCCCAAGTATTCCTAATTTCATTTTTTCCAACTACACCAAGGGCCAATTTTGTCAATTTATCCCACTTTTACCAAAAACCCCCAATTTAGCCCATTCTTAACCCAAGTGAACCCAATGTCAAACCAAATCTACCCAATTGACCCCAATTTTGGTCCAATTCAATTCTAAACTTCAATTTAATATTCACAATGTCAAGTTTGACCAAATCCAAGTCCAATTTGGTTGACATTTGAATCCAATTTCACTTTTGACCTTAAAGCCCAATTTGGACCCATGACCCAAACTTAGCCCAAACCAAACCAATTCAACTCCAATTGACCCCAAACCTTTTCTAAACCTTCCCTAACATGCCCAAAAACAAAAAACTAACATAATTTGCCCAAAATTTGGACCCAAACCCCACTCAAATTCAACCCAAAACCAAAAAGCCCAATTTTGACATAAACCCAAACCTAACCCAAATAAGCCCGTCCCAAAACCAAAACCCAACCAAAGTTAAAACCTGTTTGAAACACTCCCATAAACATTTCCCAACATTAATTTTACATCAATTTCAACCTTAGCCCATCATTGGCCCAAATTAGCCCAATTTGACCTATATTGGCCCATTTACCAAATCAACCCAAATTCAACCCAATTCAAACCCAAACCACCTGAAATTCATTTCAAATCACTCATGACACATCCCTAAACAAAACCAAACAATTATTTGGCCTAAACTTCTACAAAATTCCCATCCATGAATTCATTCTTAAACCTAAAGGCTCATTCCCTTAAGCCTTCCTAAAAGCCCAAAGTCCATGACAAAGCCCACATGACAATCCTCTATCATCGTCCATTTGATAAAACCATCTCCTAAGTTCTAAATCCATGATGAAATAATTCCAAATCAAGCCATATGCCAAATCCCATCAAATCACCCTTAAATTACCAAAATTTCTAAAACCCTTTTTCATGAAATTGACCAAACTTTTTCCCAAGCCAAAGGTAAGCCATGAAGCCATTCTTGAGCCACATACAAGCCATGTGAGTTGTTGACATATGACCATTCCACATTGGGCAATAGAGGGAGGCTCTTTCCATAATTCCTAAAAGTCATTAACCACTCTCATGATTCCCCTTAACCATGCTTAGGCCTAATTATGCTTGGATGGTGACTTGACCCTACTGATTAAGCTGAACCAAATAACTTTCTCTTCAGCCCAAGCAAGCCTTGGAAGGTGAACCTAGCCTAAAACCATGGGTTGACTCATTTAGACACAAAAATAGCCTTCCCCCATTCCATTTCAATTCAAGCCCTTTACACATGGCTAACTCCAATTGACTTCACCATTGCCAGGCCCTGACCTTACTGGTCAAGATGGTGACCTGACCCTGGCCAGCCAGCCACCAGGCTGCCGGAAAACACCATGGCCGAAAGCTCCATGTGAGCTAAAAAATTCAATTCTCCATTGCTGACTTGTCTCAACCCAAATGGACATCATAGCTCTTCTTCTCCTCACCAGAGCAGCTGATCCCAGCCTTTAAACCCCCTGGGAAGCCCTCAAGCCATGCCTATTTAAACACCACCTCCTCTCGGCCATGAGAGGTGTTGAACTAAAACTTACTGAAACCCTGCCAAAATCATCCCAGACCACTCTCTACACATAGAGAACTTGATCCCCACCGAAATCCCCTGCCATATCCTCTCTGTGAGCTCAATTTCAGAGTTGAAATTCAAGCCCAAAACCAGGACACTTTACCACAGTGAGCCAATCTCCAAATTGATTGGTCCTACACTTTCACCAGACCAAGAGGAGAAGTTTCCCAGCAAAAGCCCCCTCACCAGGCCAGCCATTACTTCCAGCCTTCCATGCTTTGTGATCGGGCTTGGTCGAAATCATACCTAGACAATTCACCAGGCCAAGGGACTTCATCTGGAGCTTGCTTGGACCCAATCGAACGCGACACAACTCTCAGATTGAAGCTTCACTTCTTTGAGTAATGGTATGGACTCACTCTTCCTCCAAAGATTCCAGAGATTCTCCATTTAGTTTGGGTTAATTTCAATGCATGTTACCGTACGGATGTGTTCGTCTCTTCAAGACGAATCCATAGAGCATAAGAACTCAAAAATCCGTTGAGAATTGAGTGAGAAATTAGGGTTAGAAGGTTGACAGTCACGGGTTCACACCAGTCGTAGATGATGACTGGGAACCGTTGGATCGCGCGTGTATTGAGCGGATGGCCAGGATCACGCCAGACGGAGCAACGGGACATGAACCGCGGGCCCCTGGAGTGCTAAGTCTGATGGCGGCGCCGAATCAGAGCCTGCCGCATGGCCTTTTGGAGCTGCCGAGGATGGCGTGGCGCCGCTTGGATAAGTAGAAAAACAGGCTATTTTTCTATTTATTTAATTCTCAGAACTTCAAAAATTCATAACTTTGTGTAGAAAAATCCTAAAAATAAAATAAAAATACCCTCTTGCTCAGTGAACAGAGAAGAATAACGTGGAAAAGAAATCAAGTAATTTCATTAAGTATTTTATTTTTAATGATTTATTTACTCTCTGCACTATTTCAATTCTCCATGCATATAGGAAATTCACCATGGCATGAGACCATAGAGCTTTTGAAGCCTCTGAACTTGGGAACATTCCCTGAATTTTCCAAGGTCAGAGGCCATCCCTATGAGAATTTATTGATGTTCCAAGTGCATGTTACTGTTTTGACTGTTTTAATTCCAATAATTAGCATGTTGAGAAATAAATTCTAGGAAAATTTGTTGATATTTCTTATGACCAGAGGGACCTAGGAAAAATGATTTTTGAGCTAATTCACTTTGAACAACCCTAATTGGCCTAAACACCCAAAATTGAACTTTAATTAATTAGAGTTGACCATTGATCAAATAAACTTAAAAACAATTCTCCACTATCCTCCAGGGATAGGAGAACACCACATAAAAATTTGAGATCAATTGGACTTGGTTAGCCCCACCAAATGGGTTAATTAAGCCCCATGAATGAAATCAAACTTTAAAAGTTCATAACACACAAAATACTTTTCAAAAATTTACAAAAATAGTTTTGGAGCTTCTCCGATATCGGAGGAACTTAGGAAAATTAAAATTATAATTTTCTAAAAAGTTGATTTTTATCATTATTTTAATATTTTTAATAATTAAAAAATAATAAAAATCACAAAAATATTAAAAATCACCAAAATGTCATATTTTGAATTCTAAACACTTAGGAACAAACCAAATATTTTTCTTAAGTCCCTAGGATAAGATATTGAATTTTAAAGGTTTAATGTATTTTTAATATTAAAAATGTATTTTTCAACCTTTTCACTAAAATAATTCTAATAAAACAAAGAAAAATAAAAAAATTATAAAAATTGGTTTTCTGGTTTCTCTGATATCAGAAAGATATTTGAAAAATATAAAATTTAATTTTCAACCTTTATTTTATTTTTAAATTAATTAATACTCCAAAACTCAAAATAATTATAATAAATAAAATAAAATTCAAAAAATTCCCAAGATTCGTTCAAATGGTCTTCTAGGATAAGATATTGAATTTTAAAGGTTTAATGTATTTTTAATATTAAAAATGTATTTTTCAACATTTTCACTAAAATAATTCTAATAAAACAAAGAAAAATAAAAAAATTATAAAAATTGGTTTTCTGGTTTCTGTGATATCAGAAAGATATTTGAAAAATATAAAATTCAATTTTCAACCTTTATTTTATTTTTAAATTAATTAATACTCAAAAACTCAAAATAATTATAATAAATAAAATAAAATTCAAAAAATCCCCAAGATTCGTCCAAATGGTCTTCTAGTCATTGGGAATGCCCCATAATTTTCTTAAGGATAGAAAATTTTCCTTGGTCATCTTATTGAATTTTCCTTGAAAATCCCTATTTTGCACAAAAAATAATTATATAAATAAATTAAATACAGAAAAATCATATTTTCTCCTCTGAAGTCTTAATTGACATGTGAGTGAAGTCACATAAAAATTTCAAAGTTATTTAAGCTCAATTTAGTGAGTTATGGAATTATTAAGCTTGAAGGGCAAAATGGAAATTAAAATTTTAACCCTTAATTAAAACTTTAGGCTTAATAAAATGAGAGAGTAAAATATTTGATCCTAATCTGATTTGGATGATTGAAATTTAAATATTTAAAGGATAGAAACCCATCAATCATTTTTAAGATTAATTAGAGTAAACTTTAATCATTTAATTAATGAAATTTGGAAGATTAATAAAAATTGAAATTATTAAAATAGGGATATTATTAAGAAGACATTTGTCCTTTAATTTAAGAATCCCTAAATTAATCGCCTCAATAATATTTAATTCCTAATTAAAATGATAAGCTAAACTCAAGATTTAAAATGCTAAAAGACTTAATCATTAAATTAAATTAAAATTTAAGCATTTAAATTAAATCCTTCCAAAATTTCAATTAAATTAATACTTTAACAATTAAATTAAATCATCTTTAAAACATGAAAAAAATAAAATATTAAATTAAAATTAAAATAAAATTAAATTAAATTTTAAATTAATTTATATTAAATTAAATTAAATTAAATTAAATTAAATTAAATTAAATTAAATTAAATTAAATTAAATTAATTTAAATTAAAATAAAATAAAATAAATTAAATTAAATTAAATTAAAACATATTAAATTAAATTAAATTAAATAAAAAATAAAATCAAGTTAAAATAAAATTGAAATTAAATTAAAAATTAAAATAAAATGAAAATTAAGACTCAACCAAATTAAATTAAATTAAATTAAATTAAATTAAATTGAATTAAATATAACATCACCTAAGACATAAAGAGTTCAAAATAAATCTAAAATAACTTGAACACTATTCCAAACTTAAACTCATTAACTAAAATTAAATTAAATCACGAATCACTTAAACATCAATTTACCCCCAAAAGCTCTTGTTATCATAACTCCTAAATAGAGTATTAAGTGAAGTGTCACTTCATTCATAGGATATTCAAATATCCTAGTTCACTGAGCAAAAGAACAAAACTTAATTAAACCGCGGATGATTAATCCACTTGATTAATTAAATCCATTTGGACTTAAAACAATTCTCGCAATATTGAAAAGATGTTTAAGATTTTTCTTAAGAACTTCCTCAATATGACGGGGTATTTCTAAGAACAATTGAACTTAATTATTCTTTGATGAAGAAAATCATCCTCAACAAATATCAGAACCTAGACGTCATAGGAATTGACTAGTTATAGGATTTAGATCTTGGTAGACAACCAGAACCTTCCCTTAGCTTTACCTAGGTACTTGTTGCAAAATATTTAAATGCCTTAACATGTATTTCAAGTGTAGCTTGGAATGACGGGAAGACCCTCCAGGTATGTTTTTATTATATTGCATTCATTTTATTGCAATTTACTTACATGTACTGCGCTTTACTTTTCTTGCATGTTAAACAAGATTGTTTCATGAAAACTGAAACCTTTAGATTAAAAAAAATCACTACAAGGTAAAATTCACCGCCACAACATTCAAAATATAAGACAACTCAAAATTTAATCACAAACAGAACAACAAAACTACAATTACAACTAAATTAAAACGTCTCATTGAATGATCAGGAATACCTCGGATGATGTAACCCACGTGTTGCTAACGGGATTTCTCACGGTCTAAATGAAAGTGTGGAACTCATTCAGTTGAGTTTAGCAAATTCATCTGGACTAAGTGAATTCGATGAAAATAACAGTGTCGGGATGACGGAACCGTGGGATCTCAATCGGTTCTATTCTAATAACTTTAAGATTTGTTTTAATTAAAACACTAAAGACACTTGGATTTTAAGACTTCTCTAAAACCAAACTCTTCTCCTCTCTTTTGATTACAATCTCTTAAAACTAAACCTCTACAACAACAAGGAGCTCGGAGCATAGTGGACAGCACGGCCATCGTCTTCAGCAAAACAACTATACATCAGCTAAACATTCCTAGAATTAAATAACCAAGCCGTAGGACTTCGAGGTAGTTTTCCTAGTGCAACATAAATCCTCAACTCTTCGTTAGGCATTTGCATGATCATGTCATGTAAATTAAGCCCTAACCGGTCTTAGGACTCCGATGTAGTCGTTTAGTACGACATAAACCCTCATATCTTCGAGGCTATTTGTATGATTTTATCATACAAATATAAGTCCAAATTAATTAAAATTGGCAAGATTGAAATATCGAATAATATTAGGATTTTCTTAAATCCGAGCTAAACAATAGGATAGTTTGGGAAGTTGCCAAGATTCTTCTTGGATCCTCAGCTTCTCCTACATATCTTAATTTGGACTCCTGAAAATAAATGTTCCAAATTTGAGCTAATCCCTTTTGAAATTTCAAAAATCCAATCCTTTGAAAACCTTAAACTTTGAAATTCTTGAGAGCAAAACAACTGATCATTATCGAGAGTTTTCTTAGATGATTCCCGTCATTTAAGATGTAATTAACAATAGGGGCTTGCCTTTATAGGGAACTTTAAGAACCCAGGTAATATAAACCCTGCTTAATTCATTTATATTAAGCAGGGGAACTTGTCGGCTTATAAAATTGGTTCGTAGACCAAACGGATGTCACAAATCTTCTAGTTTATTTAATCGAGCCCCATCATCGAAACGAGTGTGTCTACTCTCCGGAATAGATATACGGTTTGTGGTGCGGTGCTCGTTTATATAAACTATTCGGGATGTGGGTCAGTTTGATTTCATATCTTAAAATTTTCATATTTAAAATTATTTTCAAAATCAAATACTACTTTTCAAATTATTTATTTAAATTAAATTAAAAATTCGCCAACAATTTCTGTAGGCGATCTCTTTTCAAAAATACAACACTCAACCTAAAAATATGCCGACACTAAGGTTTATTCAACGTTAAAAACTAAATAAGTTTAACACTTTAGACTTAATTAAACTATTAAACCTTAACAACCTAAGGTTTAATCAATCTTAAACGCTAAATAAGTCTAAACATTAGACTTAAGTAAACTATTAAACCTTAACCAACTAAGGTTTAATCGAAACAAAATCCTAATTAAGTCTAACACATTAGACTTAATAAAACAATTAAATCTTAACCAACTACGGTTTAATCAAACTAAAACTATAATTAAGTCTAACACATTATAATTAATTAAAATATTAAAGCTTGATCAAATAAGGTTTAGTCAAACCTAAACCCTAATTAAGTCTAACACATTAGACTTAATTAAGCTATTAAGCCTTAAAAAACCAAGGTTTAATGAAACTTAAACCCTAATTAAGTTTAACACATTTGACTTAATTAAACTGTTAAACCTTAACCTACTAAGGTTTAATCAAAACTAAATGCTAATTAAGTCTAACAGATTAGACCTAATTAAAATATTAAGCCATAACCAACTTAGGTTTAATCAAACTTAAACCTTAATTAAATCTAACACATTTGACTTAATTGAACTATTAAACCTTAACCAAGTAAGCTTTCATAAAAAAAACCCTAATTTAGTCTAACACATTAGACTTAATTAAACTGTTAAACCTTAAAAAACTATGTTTTTACAAAACTTAAACTGTAATTAACTCTAACTCATTAGACTTGATTAGACTAATTAACCTTAACCAACTAAGGTTTAATCAAACTTAAACCATAATTAAGTCCAACACATTAGGTTTAATTATACTCTTAAAACATAACCAAGAAAGGTTTAAACAATCCCTAATTAAGTCTAACACGTTAGACTTAACTAAACTATTAAACCTTAACCAACAAAGGTTTAGTCAAACTTCAACCCTAATTAAGTCTAGCACATTAGACTTAATTAAACTATTAAACCTTAGGCAACTAATGTTTAATCAAACCTAAACCCTAACTAAGTCTAACAGATTAGGAATAATTAAAATATTAAACCTTACGAAACTAAGGTTTAAATAAAACTAAACCCTAATTAAGTATAACACGTTAGACTTAATTAAACTATTAAACCTTAATTTACTAAGGTTTAATCAATCTTAAACACTAATTAGGTCTAACACATTAGACTTAGTTAAACTATTAAACCTTAACAAACTAAGATTTAATGAGACTTAAACCCTAATTAAGTCTAACACATTAGACTTAATTATACTATTAAACTTTAACCAACTAATGTTTAATCAAAACTAAACCCTAATTAAGTCTAACACATTTGACTTAATTAAACTATTAAATCATAACCAACTAAGGTTCCATCAAACTTAAACCCTAATTAAGTCTAACACATTAGACTTAATTAAACCATTAAACCTTAACCAACTAAGGTGTAATTAAAACTAAACCCAATTAAGTCTAAAACAATAGACTTAATTAGACTCATTAAATGTTAACTAACTAAGGTTTAATAAAACTTAAACCCTAATTAAGTCTAACAAATTAGACTTAATTAAATAATTAAACCTTAACCAACTAAGGTTTAATCAAAACTAAACCCTAATTATGTCTAACATATTAGACTTAATTAAACTATTAAAAGTTAACCAACTAATTTTTAATCAAACCTAAAACCTAATTAAGTCTAACACATACGACTAAATAAAACTATGAAACCTTAACAAACTAAGGTTTAATCAAACTTAAACCTTAATTAAGTATTACTTATTATATTTAATTAAACTATGAGAACTTAACCAACTAAGGTTTAATCAAAACTAAACCCTAATTAAGTCTAACACATTAGATTTAATTAAACTATTAAACCTTAACCAACTAAGGTTTAATCAAACTAACACCCTAATTATGTCTAACACATTTATATTAATTAGACTATTCAACTTTAACCAACTAAGGCATAATCAAACTTAACCCCTAATTTAGACTAACACATTAGATTTAATTAAACTATTAAAACTTAACCAACTAAGATTTAATCAAACTTAAACCCTAACTCAGTGTAACACATTAGACTTAATTAGACTATCAAAACCTTAAAACTAGAGTTTAATTAAACTAAACCCTCTAAAACATTAGACTTAGTTAAACAATTAAATCTTTACCAACTAACGTTTAATCAAACTTGAACCCTAATGAAGTCTAACACATTAGACTTAATTAAACTTCTAAACCTTGACCAATTAAGGTTTAATCAAGAATAACCCTCATTAAATCTAACATGTTAGACTTAACTAAACTATTAAACCTTAACCAACAAAGGTTTAGTCAAACTTCAACCCTAATTAAGTCTAGCACATTAGGCTTAATTAAACAATTAAACCTTAACTAACTAAGGTTTAATCAAACCTAGACCCTAACTAAGTCTAAGTCATTAGGCTTAATTAAACAATTATACCTCACACAAATAAAGTTTAATCAAAACTAAACCCTAATTAAGTATAACACATTAGACTTAATTAAGCTATTAAACCTTAGCCAACTAAGGTTCAATCAAACTTAAACACTAATTAAGTCTATCACATTAGACTTAATTAAACTATTAAATGTTAACAAACTAAGGTTTAATCAAACTTAAACCTTAATTAAGTCTAACACATTAGACTTCATTAAACTATTAAACTTAACCAACTAAAGTTTAATCTAAACTAACCCCTAATTAAGTCTAACACATTAGACATCATTAAACTATTAAATCATAAATAACTAAGGTTCAATCAAACTTAAACCCTAATTAATTCTAACACATTAGACTTAATTAAACAATTAAACCTTAACAAACTAAGGTTTAATCAAAACTAAACCCTAATTATGTCTAAAACAATAGACTTAATTAGTCTATTAAACATTAACCAAATAAGGTTTAATCAAACTTAAACCCTAATTAAGTCTAACACATTATACTTAATTAAACTAACAAACACTAACCAACTAAGGTTAAATCAAAACTAAACCCTAATTATGTCTAACATTTTAGACTTAATTAAACTATTAAAACTTAACCAAGTAAGTTTTAATCAAACCTAAACTCTAACTAAGTCTAACAAATTTGACTAAATAAACTATTAAACCTTAACTAACTATGGTTTAATGAAACTTAAACCTCAATTCAGTATAACACATTATATTTAATTAAATTATTAAAACTTAACCAACTAAGGTTTAAAGAATACCTAATTAATTCTAACACATTAGACTTAATGAAATTATTAAACCTTAACCAATTAAGATTTAATCAAACTAAATCCCTAATTAAGTCTAACACATTTATATTAATTAGACTATTAAACCTGAACCAACTAAGATTTAATCAAAGTTAAACCCTAATTAAGTCTAACACATTAGACTTAATTAAATAATTAAACCTTAACCAACTAAGGTTTAATCAAACTTAAACCCTAATTAAGTCTAACCCATTAGACTTAACTAAACTACTATAACTTAAAAACTAGGCTTTAATCAAAACCAAACCCCAATTAAGTTTAACAAATTAGACTTAGTTAAACAATTAAAACTTAACCAACTAATGTTTAATCAAGTTTAAACCCTAATTAAGTCTAGCACATTAGTCTTAATTAAACTATTAAACCTTAACTAACTAAGGTTTAATCGAAACTAGACCCTAACTAAGTATAACACGTTATACTTAACTAAACTAAAAAACCTTAACCAACAAAGGTTTAATCAAACTTCAACCATAATTAACTCTAGCACATTCAACTTAATTAAACTATTAAACCTTAACCAACTAAGGTTTAAGTAAACCTAAACCCTAACTAAGTCTAACACATTAGGCTTTATTAAACAATTAAACCTTACCTAACAAAGATTTAATCAAAACTAAAACCTAATTAAGTTTAACACATTAGAGTTAATTAAACTATTAATCTTTAACCAACTATACTTTAAACAAACTTAAACACTAATTAAGTCTAACACAATAGATTTAATTAAACTATTATACCTTAACAAAATATGGTTTAATCAAACTTAAACCCTAATTAAGTTTAACACATTATACTTTATTAAACTATTAAACTTTTACCAACTAAGGTTTAATGAAAACTAAACCCTAATTAAGTCTAACACATTAGACTTAATTAAACGATTAAATCGTAACCAACTAAGGTTCAATCAATCTTAAACCCTAATTAAGCCTAACACATTAGACTTAATTAAACCATTAAACCATAACCAACTAAGGTCTAATCAAAACTAAACCCTAATTAAGTCTAAAACAATAGACTTAATTAGACTCTTAAACTTTAACCAACAAAGTTTTAATCAAACTTAAACCCTAATTAAGTATAACACATTAGACTTAATTAAACTATTGAACCTTAACTAACTAAGGTTTAATCAAACCTAAACATTAATTATGTCTAACTTACTAGATTTAACTAAACTATTGAAACTTAACCAACTAAGTTTTAATCAAACCTAAACCCTAAATAAGTCTAACACATTTCACTAAATAAAACTATTAAACCTTAACCAACTAAGGTTTAATCAAATTTAACCTTAATTAAGTCTAACACATGAGATTTAATTAAACTATTAAAACTTAACAACAAATGTCTAATTAAACCCTAATTAAGTCTAACACATTAGACTTAATTAAACTATTAAACTTTATCTAACTAAGGTTTAATCAAACTTAAACCCTAATTAAGTCTAACACATTAGACCTAATTAAACTATTAAAACATAAAAACTTGGGTTTAATCAAAACTAAACCCTCTAACACATTAGATTTAGTTAAGCAATTAAATCTTTACCAACTAATAATTAATCAAACTTAAACCCTAATTATGTATAACACATTAGAATTATTTAAACTATTAAACCTCAACCAACTAAGGTTTAATCAAAACTAAACCTTAATTAAGTATAACGTGCTAGACTATTAAACCTTAACCAACAAAGGTTTAAACAAACTTATACCCTAATTATGTCTAGCACATTAGACTTAAATAAACTTTTAAACCTTAAACAACTAAGGTTTATTCAAACCTAAACCCTAACTAAGTCTAAAACATTAGGCTTAATTACACAATTAAACCTTACCCAACTAAGATTTAATCAAAACTAAACCCTAATTAAGTATAAAACATAAGAATTAATTAAACTATTAAACCTTAACCAACTAAGGTTTAATCAAACTTATACAATAACTAAGTCTAACACATTAGACTTAATTAAAATATTAAACCTTAACAAATTATGGTTTAATCAAACTTAAACCCTAGTTAAGTCTAACACATTAGGCTTAATTAAACTATTAAACTTTAACCAACTAAGGCTTAATCAAAATAAAACCCTTTTTAAGTGTAACACATTAGACTTAATCAAAACTATTAAATCGTCACTAACTAAGGTTCAATCAAACTTAAACCTTAATTAAGTTTAACACATTTGACTTAATTAAACCATTAAACCTTAACCAACAAAGGTTTAATCAACACTAAACCCTAATTAAGTCTAAAACAATAGACTTAATTAGATTATTATACATTAACTAACTAAGGTTTAATCAAACTTAAAACCTAATTAAATCTAACACATTGGACTTAATTAAACTAATAGACCTTAACCAACTAAGGTTTAATCAAAACTAAACCCTAATTATGTCTAACATTTTAGACTTAATTAAACTATTAAAACTTAACCAACTAAGTTTTAATCAAACGAAAATCCTAATTAAGTCTAACAAATTTTACTAAAAAAACTATTAAACCTGAACCAACTAAGGTACAACGAAACCTAAATCATAATTAAGTATAACACATTAGATTTAATTAAATTATTAAAACTTAACCAACTAAGGTTTAATCCATACCTAATTAAGTCTTACACACTAGACTTAATTAAATTATTAAACTAAACAACTAAGGTTTAATCAGACTAAATCCCTAATTAAGCCTAACACATTTATATTAATTAGACTATTAAACCTTAAACAACTAAGGTTTAATCAAAGTTAAACTCCCATTAAGTCCAACACATTAGACTTAACTAAACTATTAAACCGTAACCAACTAAGGTTTAATCAAACTTAAACCCTTATTAAGTCTAACCCATTAGACTTAATTAAACTATTAAAACTTAAAAACTAGGGTTTAATCAAATCTGAACCCTAATTAAGTCTAGCACAATAGACTTAGTTTAAAAATTAATACTTAACCAACTAATGTTTAATCAAACTTAAACCCTAATTAAGTCTAACACATTTGTCTTAACTAAACTATTAAACCTTAACTAACTAAGGTTTACTCGCAACTAAACCATAATTAAGTATAACACGTTAAACTTGACTAAACTATTAAACCTTAACCAACAAAGGTTTAATCAAACTTCAACCCTAATTAATTCTAGACATTTGACTTAATTAAACAATTAAACCTTAACCAACTAAGGTTTAATTAAACCTAAACCCTAACTAAGTCTAACACATTAGGCTTAATTAAATAATTAAACATTACCCAACTAAGGTTTAATCAAAACTAAACTCTAATTATGATAACACATCAGAGTTAATTAAACAGTTAAACCTTAACCAACTAAGGTTTAATCAAACTTCAACACTAATTAAGTCTAACACATTAGACTTAATTAATCTATTAAACCTTAACAAACTAAGGTTTAATCAAACTTAAACCATAATTAAGTCTAGCACATTAAACTTAATTATACCATTAAAATTTTACCAACTAATATTTAATCAAAACTAAACCTTAATTAAGTCTAACACATTAGACTTAATTAAACTATTAAATCGTAACAAACTAAAGTTCAATCAAACTTAAAAATAATTAAGCCTAACCCACTAGAGTTAATAAAACCATTAAACCATAACCAACTAAGGTTTAATCAAAACTAAACCCTAATTAAGTCTAAAACAATAGACTTAATTAGACTCTTAAACCTTAACCGACTAAAGTTTAATCAAACTTATACCCTAATTAAGTCTAACACATTAGACTTAATTAAACTATTGAACCTTAACCCACTATGGTTTAATCAAAACTAAACCCTAATTATGTCTAACATATTAGATTTAATTAAACTATTAAAACTTAACCAACTAAGTTTTAATCAAACCTAAACCCTAATTAAGTCTAACACATTTGACTAAATAAATCTATTAAACCTTAACCAACTATGGTTTAATCAAACTTAAACCTTCATTAAGTCTAACACATTAGATTTAATAAACTACTAAAACTTAACCAACTATGGTTTAATCAAACCCTAATTAAGTCTAACAAATTAGACTTAATTAAACTATTAAACCTTATCCAACTAAGGTTTAATCAAACTTAAACCCTAATTAAGTCTAACACATTATACTTAATTAAACTATTAAAACATAAAAACTAGTGTTTAATCAAAATTAAATCCTCTAACACATTAGACTTAGTTAAACAATTAAATTTTTACCAACTAATGTTTAGTCAAACTTAAACCCTAATTAAGTATAACACATTAGACTTAATTAAACTATTAAACCTCAACTAACTAAGGTTTAATCAAAACTAAACCCTAATTAAGTCTAACACGATAGAATTAACTAAACTATTAAACCTTAAACAACAAAGGTTTAAACAAACTTACACCCTAATTAAGTCTAGCACATTAGACTTAATTAAACTATTAAAACTTAACCAACAATGGTTTAATTAAACCTAAGCTTTAACTAAGTCTAACACATTAGGCTTAATTAAACAAATAAACCTTTCCCAACAAAAATTTAATTAAAACTAAACCCTAATTAAGTATAACACATAAGACAATTAAACTATTAAACATTAACCAACTAAGGTTTAATCAAACTTAAACACTAATTAAGTCTGACACATTATACTTAATTAAACTTTTAAACCTTAATAAACTAAGGTTTAATCCAACTTAAACCCTAATTAATTCTAACACTTTAGGTGTAATTAAACTATTAAACTTTAACCAACTAAGGCTTAATCAAAACAAAACCCTAATTAAGTCTAACACATTAGACTTAATTAAACATTTAAATCGTCACCAACTAAGGTTCAATCAAACTTAAACCCTAATTAAGTTTAACACATTAGACTTAATTAAACCAATAAACCTTAACCAATAAAGGTTTAATCAAAACTAATCCTTAATTAAGTCTAAAACAATTGAATTAATTAGTCTTTTATGCCTTAACCAACTAAGGTTTAATAAACCCTAATTAAGTCTAACACATTAGACTTAATTAAACTATTGAACCTTAACCAACTAAGGTTTATTCAAAACTAAACCCTAATTATGTCTAACATATTAGATTTAATTAAACTATTAAAATTTAACCAACTAAGTTTTAATCAAACCAAACCCCAATTAAGTCTAACACATTTGACTAAATAAATCTATTAAACCTTAACCAACTATGGTTTAATCAAACATAAACCTTAATTAAGTCTAACACATAAATTTAATAAAATACTTAAACTTAACCAACTATGGTTTAATCAAACCCTAATTAAGTCTAACACATTAGATTTAATAAACTGCTAAAACTTAACCAACTATGGTTTAATCAAACCTAAACCCTAATTAAGTCTAACACATTAGGCTTAGTTAAACAATTAAACCTTACTGTCGGCATATTTTTAGGTTGTGTGTTTTATTTTGAAAAGTGGGTCGCCTAACAGAAATTGTCGGTGAATTTTAGATTTTACATTTAATTTAATTATATATATAATTTGGAAAGTAGCATTTGATTTTGAAAATAATTTTAAGTTTAAAAGTTTTAAGATATGAAATCAAACCGATCTCACATCCCAAATAGTTTATATAAACGAGCACCGCACCACAAACTGTATATCTATCCCGGAGAATAGACACAGTGCTTAATGATGGGGCTCTTTCTTGATGATGGGGCTCGATTAAGTAAACTAGAAGATTTGTGACATCCGTTTGGTCTGCGAACCAATTTTATAAGCCGACAAGTTCCCCTGCTTAATATAAAGGAATTAAGCAGGGTTTATATTACCTGGGTTCTTAAAGTTCCCTATAAGGGCAAGACCCTATAGTTAATTACATCTTAAATGAGGGGAAACATTTAAGAAAACTCTCGATAATGATTAGTGGTTTTGCTCTCAAGAATTTCAAAGTTTAAGGTTTTCAAAGGATTTGAGTTTTGGAAATTTCAAAAAGGAATGGTTCAAATTTGGAACAGTTAATTTTAGGAGTCCAAAGGAAGAGGAGTAGGGGAAGCTGAAGATCCAAGAGGAATCTTGGCAACTTCCAGACTATCCTATTATTTGGCTTCAATTTAGGAAGAATTATTTAGTATTTTGATCTTGCCAATTTTAATCATTTAGGACTTATATTCGTATGACATGATCATACAAACAGCCCTGAAGATGTGAGGGTTTATGTCATACCAAACGACTACCTCGAAATCCTAAGACCGGTTAGGGCTTAATTTGCATAATATGATTATACAAATGCCTAACGAAGAGTTGAGGATTTATGTTGCACTAGGCAAACTACCTCGAAGTCCTATGGCTTGGTTATTTAATACTAGGAAAGGTTTTGCTGAAGTAGACTCAAGTTTTGCTGATGATGATGGTCGTGCTGCCCACTATGCTCCAAGCTCCTTGTTATTGCAGAGGTTTAGTTTTAGAAGTCATAAATCAGGAGATGAGAAAAGTATTTTGGTTTAGAGAAAATCTTAAAATTCAAGTGTCTTTAGTGTTTTAATTAAAACAAATCTTAAAGTTGATTAAACATAACCGATTAAGATCCCACAGTTCCGTCATCCCGGCACCGTTATTTTCATTGAATTCACCTAGTCCAGATGAATTTGCTAAACTCAACTGAATGAGTTCCACACTTTCATTTAGACCGTGGGAAATCCCGTTACCAAAACGTGGGTTAGATCATCCGAGGTATTCCCGATCATTCAATGAGACGTTTTAATTTAGTTACAATTGTAGTTTTGTTGTTCTGTTTGTGATTAAATTTTGAGTTGTTTTTATATTTTGGAATGTTGTGGCGGTGAATTTTATCTTACAATGACTTTTAATTTAGTTTTGATTTCAGTTTAGGGGCTATCCTAAAGGTTTTGAGTTTCATGCAACATTTTTATTTATCATGCAAAAAAAAGTAAAGTACAATGCATGTAAGTAAATTGCAACAAAGTATATTGCAATAAAATAAAAGTGTAACTGGAGGATCTTCCTATCATCCCAAGCTGCACTTAAAACACATGTTTAGGCATTTAAATATTTCAGCAGATACCTAGGTAAAGCTAAGGGAAGGGTTTTGGTTGTCTACCAAATTCCTAATCCTATAACTAGTCATCTCCTATGACGTCTAGGTTCTTGATTTGGTTTAAGGATGATTTTCTTCATCAAAGAACAACTAGATTCAATTATTCTTCTAAAACATCCCGTCATATTGAGGAAATGTTTAGGACGAGTCCTAAACATCTTTTCAATATTTTTGGGATTGTTTTGAGTCTAAGTAAATTTAGTTGCACAGGTAAATTAATCATTCAGGGGTTTAGTTTTGTTCTCTTGCTCAGTGAACTTGGACATTTCAATGTCCTATAAGTGAAGTAACACTTCACTTGATACTTCATTTAAGAGTTATAATAATAAGAGCTTTAAAAGGAAAAATCAATTTATTAGGTATTTTAATGATTTAAACTTAATGATTTAATTTAAATTTTGACTTAATTATAAAAATTAGTTTAAGTTTGGAATAGTGTTCAAGTTATTTTAGATTTAATTCTTAATGATTTCATTTAGGTTTCTGTTAAATGATTTTGATCTAATTTAATTCAATTTAATTTTAATTTAATTAATTTTAATTTTAATTTAATTTGATTTGATTTTAATTTTAATTTAATTTAGTTTAATTTAATTTAATTTATAATTTAATTTAATTTAATTTAATTTAATTTAATTTAATTTTAATTTTAATTTTATTTAATTTAATTAAATTTTAATTTAAATTTAATTTAATTTTAATTTTAATTTAATTTTTAATTTAATTTAATTTAATTTAATTTAATTTTAATTTTAATTTAATTTTAATTTAATTTAATTTTAATTTAATTTTAATTTAATTTAATTTAGTTTAGTTTTATTTTAATTTAGTTTTAATTTAATTTAATTTAATTTAGTTTAAATTTATATTTAATTTAATTTTAATTTAATTTTAGTTTTAATTATTAATTTGGATTATTATTTTAATTTTTTTAATTAAGGATTAAGTATTATTGAAGTGATTTATTTAGGGATTTTTAAATTAAAGAATAAATATCCTCTTAATAATATCTCTAATTTAATAATTCCAATTTCTATTATTCTTCAAAAATTTCAATTAATTAACTAATTAAAGTTTTATTTTAATTATATTTGAAATGGTTAGTAGGTTTCTACCCTCAATCATTTAAGTTTCAATCATCCAAAATCAGTTTAAAATCAAATATTTTACCCTCCCCTTTTTGATTAATCCTACAATTTTAATTAAAGGTTGAAATTTTTTATTACCCTTTTGCCCTTCAAGCTTAATAATTCTATAACTCATTAAACTAAGCGCAAATGAAAATGAAATTTTTATGTAACCTCACTCACATGTCAATTAAGACATTAGTGGAGAAAATGTGATTTTTCTGTATTTAATTTATTTATTTAATTATTTTAATGGAAAATAGGGGTTTTCAAGGAAAATTCAATAACATGACCAAGTAAATGTTTCTATACTTAAGAAAATTATGGGATGTTCCTAATGACCAGAGGACCATTTGGACCAATTTTAGTGATTTTTTAAAATATATTTTATTTATTAGAATTATTTTAAGTTTTGAAGTATTAATTAATTTTAAAATAAAATTAAAGTTGAGAAATAGGTTTTATATTTTTCAAAAATCTCTCTGATATCAGGGAAGTCAAAGAATAAAATTTTATATTTTCTGATTTTTCTTTGATTTATTAGAATTGATTTAGTGGAAATGTTAAAGAAAATCATTTTTTTTAATTCAAAAATTGTTTTAGGCCTTTAAAATTCAATATCTTACCCTAGAAACTTAGGAAAAATATTTGGTTTATTCCTAACTGATTAGAATTCAAAATGTGACATTTTGGTGATTTTTAATATTTTTATGATTTTTATTATTTTTTAATTATTAAAATATTAAAATAATGATAAAAATCAATTTTTTTAGAAAATTACAATTTTAATTTTCCTAAGTTCCTCTAATATCAGAGAAGCTCCAAAACTATTTTTGTGAATTTTTGAAAAGTATTTTATGAGATATGAATTTTTAAAGTTAAATTTTATCCATTTTGCATAAGAGGCTTAATCAACCCATTTGGTGAGGTTAATCAAATACAATTGACTTCAAATTTTTATGTGATGTTCCTCTAATCCTAAAGATCAGTGGAAAATTGTTTCAAGTTAATTTGATGTGTAGTTAACCCTAATTAATTAAAGTTTAATTTTGGGTGTTTAGGCCAATTAGGGTTGTTCCATGTGAATTAACTCAAGACCTATTTTTCCTTGGTTCCTCTGGTCATAAGAAACATCACCAAATTTTCCTAGAATTTATTTCTCAACATACTAATTATTGGAATTAAAATACTGAAAACAGTAACATGCAATTGAAAAATCAATAACTTCTCATAGGGTTGGCCTCTGAACTTGGAAAATTTAGGGAATGTTCCCAAGTTCAGAGGCTTCAAAAGCCCCATGGTCTCATGCCATGGTGAATTGCCTATGCAAATGGAGAATTAAAACAATGCAGTTAGTAAATAAATAATTAAAAATAAAATACTCAATCAAATTACTTGATTTCTTTTCCACATTATTCTCCTCTATTCACTGAGCAAGATGGTATTTTTATTTTATTTTTATGATTTTTCTACACAAAGTTATGAATTTTTGAAGTTCTGATAATTAAATAAATAGAAAAAATACCCTATTTTCCTACTTATCCACGCGGCGCCACGCAATCCTCGGCAGCTCCAAAAGATCACGCGGCGTGCTTTGATTCGGCGCCGCCATCTGAGTCAGCTGCCATGGGGCCCGCGGTTCACGTACCATCTCCTGGTCCGACGCCATCTGAGCCGTCCGCTCGATACACGCGCGATCCAACTACTCCCGGTCATCGTCTACGACTGGTGTGCACCCGTGACCGTCCACACTAAAACCCTAAGATCTCACTCGATTCTCAATGGATTTTTATGTTCTTATACTTTATGGATTCGTCTTGAAGAGACAAACATATCCATACGGTTTATGTGGCATGAAATTAACCCAATAAAAATAGAGAATGTTCAGAAGCTCGGAAAGAAGAGAGAGCTCATACCTTTGCTCAGAGAAGTGAAGCTTCGATCTGAGAGTTGTGTCACCTTTAATAGAGTCCAAGCAAGCTCCAGATGAAATCTCTGGCCCTGAGGAATTGCCTAGACCTGATTTCCACCATACCCGATTTCATCCTTTTGAGGCTAGAACAAATTGGTGGCCTGGAGAGCGGGCTTTCACCGTGGAACTCCTTCTCTTGGTCTTGTGCAGGTGTGGGAGAGTTTAATTTGATTTTGGTGGAGGATTTGAATGTGTCCTGTTCTGGCTTGAGAATTGAGCTCCAAAATTAAGCTCAATCAGTGGGAATTAGGGCAGGAGGACAGTGGGGATCAAATGCTCTTGGCTAGGGGAAGCTTTGTGAGGAGTTTGGAGGGATTTTGTGAAGGTCGATTTCGCCAGCCTCTTGGCCGAGAGGGGTTGGCTGGCTTAAATAACCATGGCCATGGCCTCTCAGGTGGAGTTAGGGGCTGGGATCAACTGCTCTGGTGAGGAGAAGAACAACCACAATGGCCATTTGGAATTGGGGAGCTCAGCCATTGGGAATTACAATTTTTGGTTGATTTGGACCACTCGGCCTGGTGATTTCCGGCGACTGTGGTGGCCGGCCGGCCAAGGTCAGGTCACTATTGTGATCAGGAGGATCAGTGTTTGAGGTTTGTGAGTTCAATTATCAAATGCCATGTGTAAAGAGGATGAATTGAAATGGAAAGGGGAAGAGGTGATTTTGGCTTGGTTTAGGTCAACCCATGTATTTGGGCTTGGTTCACCTCCCCATGGCCTGATTTTGGGCTGAGGAGGTCAGGTGGGTCATGCTCACATGTGCGGTGAAGTCCACATCCAAACATATTTGGATTAATTTTGGGTTAAGGGTAATCATGGTTAAGGCTAATGACCTTAAAGGAATCTAGAAAGAGCATCCTCCATTTGCCCATTGTGTCGAATCCGAGACCATGTTTTGAATTGGGAGGCCGACCGGCATTATTCCATAATTTTTCAAAATGTTGTGATCGGCCTTTTGTCCATTGTCAAGGTAAGACACCACGTTGAATTAAATTTTGAACACAGGGAGAGTACCACTCAAAAGGTAATTCCATTAATTCAGAAGAAGTAACATCTTCAAATTGTACATCTTTTTCATTATTGGAAGAAGAAGCACCACGATAAAACTTGATTGTCTTAGTACCACCACCATGCACTTCCTTGACCACCAAACCGTCAATCTTATTAGAATGGATCGTGGTCAGGGTCATAGTATGTACAAGATGGTTAATCTTCTCGTACATTGATTTGTATTCTTCATTCTTTTCATCTTCGACAGAGATCTGGAACTGGGGTTTCTTTTCACTTATTGTCGCTTCTTCTTTCTTGATTTCTTCTCCTTCTTCGGAAGTGTTCTCCCAATCAACATCGATGACTGGTTTCTTCTGCCCAACTGTTCTAACATTTATTCCACGTCCTCGTCCCCGACCTCGACCTCGGGTGCGAGTTCTGGAGAAATCTTCACCATCTCGCCTTAAAGGAGTGGTGAGTAACTGTTGAACTAGAACTTCAGGTTCTTCATCGTCTCGGATTTCTTTTGCTTCATTTGGTATGGTATTTCTGGAAAAGATTGTTTTCTTCGGGGCGCGTAGTAGGCCGCATCTTCATGAATTCCAATCTCATGTACGGAGAATGGTTGCAAGTCACCTTTGATACACTGTTCCCCTCCTTCGTAATACTTTATGCACTGGTGCAGAGATGACGGTACCATCCGATTTTCATGGATCCACGGTCGACCCAGTAGAGCGATGAACGATGTCTCAGAATCAATTATGTGGAATTTTGTTGTTGTCTTTGCTAAATCACCGGTCTTCATTAGTAGTGTTTTCGATCCAAGAGCTCTTTCTCCTTTTGGATTGAAGCCTCTTAATAGCATCTTTTCTGCTTCAAGCTAGCGAGCATCAATTTCCAGATATGCTAGCATCCGAAGATTCATTATGTTGATTGATGCTCCCGGATCAACCAACACTCTGGAGAGCGTGAACTTTCCAATAGTGACTGAAATGTGTAACGGTCGGTTGTGATCTGTTGTTCCCAGTAATAGATCATTGTCCGTGAAGGTAACACCTCGCTGTTCTTTTAACGAGCAAACCTCGTCAAAGGAATTACCAGCCATTTGAGTTAAACAAATCTCTGGATCAAGTAAAGCCTTGATCAGAGCCTCCCTCATCTCCTTTGACATGATCAGAGCATCGTATATGCTTAGTTTGGCTGGTAGCTTCCTAAGATGGGCTAGCAGATTATTGTCCACTTTATTACCATGTCCCTCGGTTTCTTCCCGATTGGGCAATTCCTCTGTCGGGTCGGCTCTTCTGAGCAACCACACGCTTTCCTTTATCCTTTGGACCCATTCTCAGGGGTAGAACTTTTCCACTTCTTAAATTTACTTCAGTTATCTCTTCTGAATTTGGTGTTGAATCTGCTGGTGTATCCCCTCGAATTGAAATAACTGGCTCTTCTGAATATGCTTCGGTATCTGATGGTTCTAATTCTATCGTGATCGGAGATCCTTAGAATTCATAAATGGACTCGTTGCTTGTCGAGCTTTCATAGCCTCCTTTGTGAACATCTTCTTCGTCGTGGTCATCGAGGTTGTGCATGATTTGAGAATTGTTATTTGTATTGGAATCGGGATCCGAATTAAGTCGGTTGTCGCTAGTTACGTAATAGTTAGAAACAGTCAAAAAGTAGCCAACACCATAACCCTTATCATTATAAGATCCCACCGGAGCGAGCATATAATCATACAGAGTCGGAAGTTCGAGGGATTTCTCTCCCGAATCAAAAACAACCATCCTAGGATAAGCAGCCCCTAGTCTACCCTTCGGAGCCTCGGTCTTCTTTTCTTCCATGATCTTGTCCTCCTTATAGGGCTGTTCTTCAATCGCAAGTGATAGTGCCGGCTCGACAGGTTTCAAACTTTGAGCTGAAGCACGTACCGAAGCGGCCTGGTGTTGACCTCATTTTTGATGAGGTCTTCTCTTCTTCTTTTAGCACTTAGGATCTAGCCTTAGGCTTTTCCTTTGATTATCCTAAAGGAATAGAATTGGGACCCACCACTTAGAAATTCAAACCACTTCTTAACTCCCTGCAAACTCCACAAATTTGATTGTAGACCCCTAATCACCTAGAGGGTTGAAACCAAATGTGGAAGTTTAAAGGATGAGTTCCTATAGGACTCTTTGGCCTTAGGACTGCCTACAGGTGGCCTGGTGCAGTGAAGGGCTGACTTATACACACACTACATTTATACACTACACTTTCACACACCTCCTAAAACACACCTATACCCAACTTGACCTCCTGACTCATGAAGGTGATTCACATGGATGGTCCTTAACCCTAAGCCCTTGGCTAAGAGGGTTAGGAACAACATAGTGAATGCCTCAAATGAGTCCCTTCATGGCTCATGTGGGCTTTATATGGCTTCATGGCTCAACCAAAATTATTTCATTGCACTTACATTCACCCAATCTTCAATTTTCCAAATTTTTAATTTTCCAAATTTTCAAATTTTAACCCCCGGGACCCTACACCCGCCTAGCCTACCCAAAGCCCTTGAAACTACCCAAAATTTGCAAAATCACCTAAATTACCCAAAATTCCTCAAAATCAATCCCAAACATTCCCACATTACTCAAATTGATCACCCATACCCAAAAATACCAAAAATTCCAAAAATACCTCCCAATACCCTCCAAATACCCAAAATACCCCTCTTGACCCAAAAATCCAAAAATTCAGAAAATTCCCAGAAAATCCCAAATATTCCCAATTTCATTTTGTTCAACTACACCATGGGAAAATTTTTTCAATTTACCCCACTTTTGTCAAAACCCCCAATTTGACCCATTTTATCCCTAAGTGAACCCAATGTCAAACCAAACCTACCCAATTGACCCAAATTCTGGTCCAATTCAATTCTAAACTTCCATTCAACATTAACAACACCAATCTAGACCAAATCTAAGTCCAATTTGATTAACATTTGGATCCAATTTCACTTTTGGCCTAAAAGCCCAATTTGGACCCATGACCCAAACCTAACCCAAACTCACCCAATTCAACTCCAATTAACCCCAAATCTTTTCTAAACCTTCCTTAACATCCTTATAAACAAAACATTAACATGATTTACCCAAAATTTAGACCCAAACCCCACTCAAATTCAACCCAAAGCCAAAAAGCCCAATTTTGACCTAAACCCAAACCTAACCCAAATAAGCCCAAACCCCAAAATCAAAACCCAACCAAAGCCAAAACCTCTTTGAAACACTCCCATAAACATTTCCCAACATTTATTTTACATCAATTTCAACCCTAGCCCAACGTTGGCCCAAGTTAGCCCAATTTGACCTACATTGGCCCATTTACCAAAGAGGCCCAAATCCAACCCAATTCAAACCCAAATCATTCCAAACTCATTTCAAATCACTCATGACATATCCCTAAACCAAACCCAACAATTATTTGGCCCAAAATTATACAAAATTCCCATCCATGAATTCATTCTTAAACTTAAAAGCCCACTTACATGAAACCTTCCTAAAGCCCATCTCCACCAAAATCCAAAGGGCCAAAATCAATCCAAAACCCATATGACAATTGCTCTACACCATATTTTCAATTAAATCAATCCCTAAGTTTCAAAACTCATCATGAAGCCAATCCAAATTAAGCCCCATACAAATTCCCATCAAAATACCAAAATTTTCTTAAACCCATTTCCATGAAATTGACTTAACTTTTCCCAAGCCAAAGATGAGCCATGAAACCATGCATGAGCCATATGGAAGCCATGAGAGCCTCTTTACATGTCACCATGCCACATTGGGTAAGAGAGGAGAGAGCTTTCCTTAATTCCTAAAAGTCTTTAACCTCACCCATGATACCCCTTAACCAAGATTTAATCCAAATATTCTTGGATAAGGACATCACCACCGACCGACTAGCCTAACCGATTTTCTCGGCCCAAGGCTAGCCATGGGGAGGTGAACCCAGCCAAACAAATGGGTTGACCAAACCTAGCCAAGATTAGCCATATCCCCATGCCATTTTGATCCATGTTCTTTACACATGTCCATGCTCAATTGATTGCACTAATGCCAAGCCCTGACCCCAATGGCCAAGATGGTGACCTGAGACTGGCCGGCCAGCCACCAGGCCGCCGGGAAACGCCATGCCCGAGGGCTCACATGTGAGCCCAACATTGGAATCCTCCCTTGCTGAGCTGCCCCATGCCCAATGACCACCATGGCTCTTCTTCCCATGCCCAGAGCAGCCGATCCCAACCCTAGGCCATCCCTATGAGGCTCTCCAGCTACCTCTATTTAAACCCGACCCCCTCACGGCCATGGAAGAGAGTTGCACAAACCTTGCCGAAACTCTGCCAAAATTGTTCCAAGCCCTACTCAATACTTAGAGCAGTTGATCCCCAGTGTCAATTTGCCCTAATCCCCACCAACGAACCCAATTTCTCAACCGAAATTTCACCAAAAACCAGGACACTTTGCCACGGTGAGCTAATCTTCAAATTGACTAGCCCTACACCTTCACTAGACCAAGAGGAGAAGTTTCCCATCGAAAGCCCCATCTCCAGAGCCACCCGGTTGTTCCGGCCTCCAAGCTTTGTGATCGGCTGTGGTCACTTTCATAGCTAGGCGATTCACCAGACCAGGAGACTTCATCTGGAGCTTGCTGAGATGCAATCGAAGGTAACACAACCCTCAGATTGAAGCCACACTTCTCTGAGCAAAGGTATGAGCTAATTCTTTATCCCGAGCATCTAGAGATTCTCCATTTCAAATGCTTTAATTTCAATACATTATCACCATATAGATGTATTCGTCTCTTCAAGACGAATCCATAGAGCATAAGAACACGAAAATCCATTGAGAAATGAGTGAGTTCTTAGGGTTTTAGTGTAGACGGCTCTTGGGTGAGAACACTTGGGGATGATGAACAGATGCCGTTCATTCCATACACACGCGGACAGACGGCCAGGATCGCGCCGGATGAGGAGACGGAACGATACAGCGGGCCCCTGGAGAGCTGACTCGGATGGCAGCGTCGAATTAGAAAGTGCCACGCGGCACTTCAGAGATGTTAAGGTTGACGTGGCGCCGACTTGGATAAATAGAAAAATAGGAATTTTTCGATTTATTTAATTCCCTAAACTTCAAAAATCCATAACTTTGTGTAGAAAAATCAGAAAAATAAAATAAAAATACCCTCTTGCTTAGTGAACATAAGAGAATAATGTGGAAAAGAAATTATTTAATTTTATCAACTATTTTATTTTTAATGATTTATTTCCCCTCTGCATTGTTTTAATTCTCCATGCATATAGGAAATTCACCATGGCATGAGACCATTGGGCTTTCGAAGCCTCTGAATTTGGGAACATTCCCTGAATTTTCCAAAGTCAGAGGCCATCCCTATGAGAAGTTATTGATTTTTCAAATTCATGTTACTGTTTTGAGTATTTTAAATCCAATAATTAGCATGTTGTAAAATAAATTCTAAGAAAATTTGGTGATGTCTCTTATGACCAGAGGACCCTAGGAAAAATAGGTTTTGAATTAATTCATTTAAAATAACCCTAATTGGCTTAAACACCCAAAATAGGTCCCTAATTAATTAGAGCTAATCATACATCAAATTGACTTGAAATCAATTCTCCACTGACCTTTAGGATTAGAGGAACCCACCATAAAAATTTGAAGTCAATTGGAATTGGTTAGCCCTACTAAATGGGTTGATTAAGCCATTTAGTCAATTTGAAGTTTAAAAATTCATAACTTTCAAAATACTTTTCAAAAATTCACCAAATTAGTTTTGGAGCCTCTCCGATATCAGGGGAATTTAAGAAAATTAAAATTTCAATTTTCTAAAAAAGTTGATTTTTTGTATTATTTTAATATTTTAATAAATAAAAAATAATAAAAATTATAAAAATGATAAAATTCACTAAAATGTCACATTTTGGATTCTAATCACTTAGGAATAAACCCCATATTTTTCTTAAGTCTATATGATGAGATATTAAATTTTAAAGCCCTAAGGTAATTTTAAAATTAAAAAAATGCATTTTTTAGCATTCCCACTAAAATAATTCTAATAAATCAAAGAAAAATTAGAAATTTGTAAAAATTGATTCTCTCATTTCCTTGATATCAGAGGGATTTTTGAAAAATATAAAATTCATTTTTCAACCTTTATTTTATTTTTAAATTAATTAATACTCCAAAACTTAAAATAATCATAATAAAAATAATATAATTCAAAAAATTACCAAAATTGGTCCAAGTGGTCCTCTGGTCATTAGAAATGTCCAATAATTTTCTTAAGGACAGAAACTTTCCCTTGGTCATATTATTAAATTTTCTTTGGAAATCCCTATTTTCCACTAAAAATAATTACATAAATAAATTAAATACAGAAAAATCACATTTTCTCCTCTCATGTCTTTATTGACATATGAGTGAAGTCACATAAAAATTTCAAGTTCATTTAAGCTCAATTTAGTGAGTTATGAAATTATTAAGCTTGAAGGGCAAAATGGTAATTAAAATTTTAACCTTTAATTAAAACTTTAGGTTTAATAAAATTAAAGAGTAAAATATTTGATCCTAATCTGATTTGGATGATTGAAATTTAAATAATTAAAGAGTAGAAACCTACCAAACAATTTTAAAATAATTAAAATAAACCTTAATTAAATAATTGATTAAATTTGGAAGAATGATAAAGTTGGAATTATTAAAATAGGGATATTATTAGGAAGAGATTTGTTCTTTAATTTAAGAATCCCTAAATTAATCTTCTCAATAATATTTAATTCCTAATTAAAATGATAATTCAAATTTAAGATTTAAAGTGTTAAAAGACTTAATCATTAAATTAAATTAAAGTTAAATTATTAAACTCTTTTTAAATTTTCAATTAAATTAAAATTAAAAATAAAATTAAATTAAAGATTAAATTAAATTAAATCAAACAAATTAAATTAATTTAAATTAAATTTAAATGAATTAAATTGAATTAAATTGAATTAAATTGAATTAAATTGAATTAAATTAAATTAAAATTAAATTAAATTAAATAAATAAAATTAAATTAAAACATATTAAATTAAATTAAATTAAATTAAATTAAATTAAATTAAATCAAATTAAATTAAATCAAGTTAAATTAAATTAAATTAAATCAGATCAAATCAAACTAAATTAAATTAAATTAAACTAAATTAAATTAAATTAAAATTAAAACTAAATTAAATTAAATTAAAGTTAATTTAAATTAAAAATAACATCACCTAAGACATAAAGAAATTCAAAAATAAATATAAAGCAACTTGAACACTATTCCAAATTTAAACCCATTAATTGAAATTAAATTAAATCACAAACCATTTGAACACCAATTTACCCTCGAAAGCTTTATTTATCATAACTCCTAAACAGAACGTTAAATGAAATGTTACTTCACTTATAGGATATTCAAATGTCCTAGTTCGCTGAGCAAGATAACAAAATTTGAATTCTCGGACAATTAATTCATTTGTATAATTAAATTCATTTGGACTTAAAATAATTCTAGCAATATTGAAAAGATGTTTAAGATTCTTCTTAAGCACTTCCTCAATACGATAGGATGTTTAAAAGAACAATTGAATTTAACTGTTCTTTGATGAAGAAAATCGTCCTCAAACCAAAACACAAGAACCTAGACGTCATAGGAAATGACTGGCTATAGGATTAGGAACTTGGTAGAAAACCATAACCCTTCCCTTAGCTTTACCTAGGAACTTGCTTTATATGCTTAAATATTCTAAATTGTGTTTAAGTGCGCACTGGATGACGGGAAGACCCTCCGAGTACGCTTTTATTTTATTGCAATTTACTTTCTTGCAATTTACCTTATTGCAATTTATTTAATCGCATCGCACTTACTTTTCTTGCATGATAAACAACTGTTGCCTGAAAACCCACACCTTTAGGATAATCCCTAAAACTGAAACCAAAACTAAATTTAAAAGTCATTACAAGATAAAATTCACCGCCACAACATTTCAAAATATAAAACAACTCAAAATTTAATCACAAACAGAACACAAAACTACAATTACAACTAAATTAAAACGTATTGTTGGATGATCGGGAATACCTCGGATGATGTAACCTATGTGTTGCTAACGGGATTTCCCACGGTCTAAATGAAAGTGTGGAACTCATTTAGTTGAGTTTAGCAAATTCATCTGGACTATGTGAATCCGATAAAAATAATGATGCCGGAAGGATGGAACCGTGGGATCTTAACGGGTGTTGTTATAATCAACTTTAAGATTTGTTTTAATTAAAACATAAAAAATACTTGGAAATTAAGATTTTCTCTAAACCAAAACACTTTTCTCATCTCCTGATTTATGACTTCTAAAACTAAACCTCTGCAACAACAAGGAGCTCGGAGCATGGTGGGCAGCACGGCCATCGTCGTCAGCAAAACTTGAATCTACATCAGCAAAACCATTCTTAGAATTAAATAACCAATCCATAGGATTTTGAGGTAGTTTGCCTAGTGCAACATAAATCCTCAACTCTTCGTTAGGCATTTGCATGATCATGTCACGTAAATTAAGCCCTAACCGGCCTTAGGACTCCGAGGTAGTCGTTCGATACGACATAAACCCTCACATCTTCAAGGCTATTTGTATGATCATGTCATACGAATGTAAGTCCTAATTAATTAAAATTGGCAAGATTGAAACATTAAATAAACATTAGGACTTTCCTAAATTCAAGCCAAACAATAGGATAGCCGGGAAATTACCAAAGTTCGCTTCGAATCTGTGATTTCTCCTACCTTTTTTCCTTTGAATTCCCAAAACAAAATGTTCCAAATTTGATCCATTCCCTATCGAAACTCCAAAATTCAATCCCTTTGAAAACTTAAACTTTGAAATTCTTGAGAGAAGAATTACTGATTATTATCGAGAGTTTTCTTAAGTGATTCCCGTCACTTAAGATGTAATTAACTATAGGGGCTTGCCCTTATAGGGAATTTTAAGAACCCAGGTAATATAAACCCTGCTTAATGCTTTCATATTAAACAGGGGAATATGTCGGCTTATAAAATTGGTTCGCAGACCAAACGGATGTCACAAACCTTTCTAGTTTATCTAATTGAGCCCCATTATCAAGCAGTGTGTCTAATCTTCGGGATAGATACACGGTTTGTGATGCGGTGCTCGTTCATATAAACTATTCGGGATGTGAGATCAGTTTGATTTCATATCTTAAAATTTTCAAATTTAAATTTATTTTCAAAATCAAATACTACTTTTAAAATTATTTATTTAAATTAAATTAAAAATTCGCTGACAATTTCTGTAGGCGACCTCTTTTTAAAAATACAACACACAACATAAAAATATGCCGACAATTTCTGGCGACTCCGCTGGGGAGAATTCCTCTCTCTATTTTTAATCAGACAATTATGCTTTCAAAAATCGGCAGTGTATCCATGTCCCTTGTGGATCAAACTACCCTTCTTTCCGTTGGAATACTATGTTCATTTCTACCTTGAACAAGTATAGCCAACATTCTCTCGGATTTAGGAGCCACTGTTTAGACACCCCTAAACAGAGAGGTTCTGAGATCCTTTTACCTCATTTCTGAGGTGGGGTGGACCCCCAATAGGTATTATTTTAGGAGCGGTCTTGCGGGTCGAGAAGTCTCTGCAAGACTTTCTCTTCCTTTTCCAGTTCCTAATCAATTCCTTTTACCCTTCCTGCAACTCTCCTTCTTCCAATAATTGTCCTTCCTAACGAACAAATCTTTTTGAAAAGACAATTTTCCTTTAATACCACAAATACACTAAGATAAACAGAAATGTGTTCGGACTCTTTCTTTTCTTCATAAGTTGTACGACAAGAAGAAGCACGATTCGGGGACTAACACTTGGAATCCGCCTTGCGAAATGGAAGCCCCAAAGCCGATCTTCTCCTTCGTCAACGGACTGGACCTGGCTGTGTTCAAGGACGAACTGCCTGATAATGGAATCATTCGATTCGGACAAGGATTTGGGGACACCGACATCAAAATCCCCAACGTCACCCTCTTTTCACTCGCAAGCAAAGTATCAGAAACTGAGAAGCCGTTGATTGAGTTCAACCTCAAGTCAACTCACGAATTCCCTCCTCCGCAAAAGATTCCAACCGAGAGGAGTATCTGCCGTCCACGAAGGACTCGTTGTTGCTACCCCTACCGGTCTAGTTGTCTCCGCACCTACCCCGGCTTCGCCAAATTAAAGGGGAAGGAAATCCGGAACTATGGTGAACTCGTTATCGTGGAGAGTACGGACCTTCCTGTGAGACCTTCTGTTTTTGAAATCGGGTCCAGCTCGAGAATTCCATCGCTGACACGGACTCAGAGAAGGAACAGAAGTAGAAGGATCGTTAGAGAAGCCAGAGCTGCTGAAGTTACTTTCCTGGAGGAAATCCCAGAACTGCCCGAGTATACACCGCTGCCTGAATACATACCACTTTTGGGAGGAAGTAGATTCCATCCCCTCTCTGCCATAAAGGATGAAGAAAATGTTCGCAAGATTGCTGCCGCATTGCCTCAGCCCGCGTATTATAATGACGGCCGTAAGAAAAGGGATAGAACTACGCCATTTGCTCGACTGCAAACTTTGATAGAGAAGTTAGCGAAGAAGGAAAGGTGCCCTGTATCAGAAATTTTAAGAAGGATAGGATGGGTGCCAGTCAAATCCCGTCTTGGGCCACGAGTAGAACTTGCTATCGTTGCAGAAAAGCCAAATAAAAGGATGAAAGCTAGTCCGCCTGTCGTTGTTTCAGGACTACAAATTAGGGAGGATACCACCTTCCAGCATTTGGCTGACAGACCATCCGGTCCTAGACCTTCTGCTGCTAGAAGGATGGTATGGCGTCCCACCACTGGACAATTAAGATTGAAACAACAGCCTGAGAAAGAAACTCTCGTCAGGAGACTTGAATCCGAAGAAAGTGCCACTGCAGTAAAGGGGACTCATGAGAAGGAAACCCGAAAGTTATCACATGACAACTGCAAGGATGTACAGAAAAGACCACTAGAAGATGCTATGGAAAAGCTAAGAACCGATATTCGGTGATTAGCAAGGGAAAGAGAAGAGAAATTCGGAGATGAGATTGACTCGTCGAGTTCATGGATGATGAATATGCGAGAATTAACATGGTTGATACACGAGCTTCGTCAGCTTCACAAGGTGCCCCTGCAGCCGTAGAAAGAGAGGAGCTGGAAGTAATGAGGAGGCAGCTTCAAGAGAAAGATGATATGATTGCCCAAATGGCAAAAAGGATGGAAGAGATGGTTGTATCCCTAGCTACTCTCCAGATTCAAGTGCAACCCCAAAGAGAGACACCCCCAGAGGTCATTCACATTGTAGACAGAGGAAAGGAGATTACGTCCGTCAATGGGGATGATCAGCTAAAGAAGGATACAACACAAAGCATGATTCCGGAAAAGGATATCAAGAGCATGGTGGAACGACGGAGTGCGAGAAGCCTTGGCACAATCAAAGAGCGGGACATCCATTCGGACGGGTAGACCTTACCCCGAAGAATTCGACGGCTGTCCAATATCCGAAAGGCTTTGTACCACCTCTTTTCAAGACCTTTGATGGAACCGGAAACCCTCGGCGAGCATGTTGCACATTTTCATGCCGGTTGTTGCAATGCGGCGGAAGTGATGCTTTACTCTTCGGACAATTTGTTAGCGACTGTCGGGGATCGCCTTTGATTGGTATGCAGAATTACCGAACGGTTCGGTGAAGACATTTTCAGAACTAGAGAACCTCTTCATCAAGCGATTTGCCGGAGCTCAGCACCACATCACTATAGGTGATTTAGTGGCAGAGAAGCAGAAGACGAACGAAACTTTGGTGGACTACATACTTCGATGGAGGAACCTAAGTATGAAGTGTGAGCCACAACTACAAGAACAGACATGCGGTCGGCATTTTACTTAAGAGCATTCATGGCCCGATAGCACTTCTCCTCAAGGGATTTACTATTAAGACTTTCGAGAAGTTGTTAAGCAAGGTCGGAAGCTTGCAAGAGGAGGCGAAGCAATTAAGTTTCACCGACAAAACAGAACAAACAGAAGCTCGTGAAAACTTTTGAAAAGAAGTACGGGATCATTGCAGCTCGTCGATAAAGGCAAGCAACCGATACAAATATCGTCGAACGGCCACGACGAACCTCAACGAATTACCGAGCAACCCCGACCCAGCTATCGGTCATCTCAACAGTATGAACAACCGCCTCGTCCGCAACGTACGTTAAGGGAGCTTACGAGCGAGGAGTATCCGTTCAAGAATGAGGCGAGTGCTGAAAATGTTCCGCGGTCGATGAAGACTCCGGATTTCCAACTGCGCCAGAACCTAAGAGACCAGAAGAAGTCGACAAGAAAGGTGATCCCAACTTTTGCCCTTACCACCGGATGCTTGGACACAAGATAGAAGATTGTATTACCTTCAAAAGTTGGCTCAACGACAATCTTCGGAAAGGGAATATAACGATCCCGAAAGAGTACATGAAGGAACCCTAGAAAGGAGGTTCCGTCAATGTTATCTCGATGGATCTCATTGTTCTGATAGATCCCTATGCAACTGATGATGGATGGGCTACCGCTTGGACAAGGTCTTCGAAAAAGATTTTGGATCACATCCAAACCGCTTCGGTGCAATCCTCAATTCAGAGTTCGAAACCTGTTAAGTCGACACTATCACTTGCGATAGAAGAACCACCTCAATAAGAGACAATTGAAGAGAAGAAGAAAATCTACGAAGAAGAGAAGACCGAGGCTCCTAAGGCTAGACTAGGGGCTGCTTATCCTAGGATAGTTGTTTCCGATTCAGGGGAGAAATCCCTCGAACCTCTAACTCTATATGATTATCTGCTCACTCCGGTGGGATCTTATAATGATAAGGGTTATGGCGTTGGCTACGTTTTGACTGTTTCTAACGATTACGTAACTAGCGATAATCCGGACATCGATTTCGATATAAATGACAATTCTCAAATCATACACAATCTCGACGATCACAATGAAGAAGAAGACATCCACCAAGGAGGCTACGAGAGTTCAACGAGCAACGAATCTATCTGCTAGTTTCGAGGAGCTCTAGTCACAATAAAATTAGAGCCTTCAGACTCTGAAGCTAATCCAGAAGAACCTGTCATTCCGATTCAAGAGGAGACACTAACAAACTCAATACTAGATTCAGAAGAAATTACAGAGGTTAACTTAAGAAGTGGAAGAGTTCTACCTCCGAGAATGGGTCCAAAGGACAAAGGAAAGCAGGTGGTTGTTCAGGAAGAATCAACCCCGGCAGAAGAAATACCCATTCGAGAAGAAGCAGAGACACATGGAAATAAAGTGGACTACAACGTGCTAGCCCATCTTAGGAAACTACCAGCCAAACTGAGCATCTATGACGCTCTCATCTTATCAAAGGAGATGAGAGAAGCCCTGATCAAGGCCTTACTTGATCCGAAAATTTGCTTAGCTCAAATGACTGGAGATTCCTTAGATGAGGTTTGCTTGTTAAAGGAACAGCGAGGTGTCAGCTTCACGGACAATGACCTACTACTTGGGACACCAGACCACAACCGACCGTTATACATTTCAGTTACAATTAGAAAGTTTACACTCTCCAGAGTATTGGTGGATCCAGGAGCATCAATTAATATAATGAGTCTTCGAACGCTAGCATACTTGGAAATTGATGTTGGCGAGCTTGAAGCAGACAAAATGTTATTAAGAGGATTCAACCAGAAAGGAGAAAGAGCCCTCGGATCAATAACACTACTAATGAAAACCGGTGACTTAGCAAAGACAACCGCAAAATTTCACATAATTGATTCAGAAACGTCATTCAACGCTCTACTGGGCCGACCATGGATACATGAAAATAGGATGGTACCATCATCCCTACACCAGTGCATCAAATACTACGATGGAGGGGAACAGTGCATCAAAGGTGACTTACAAGCGTTCTTCGTACATGAAATTGGAATCCATGAAGATGCAGCTTATTATGCACCTCCGAAGAAAACAATCTTCTCCAGAGATACCATAATGAATGAATCAAAGAAAGTTCGGGACAACGAAGAACCTGAAGTTCTAGTCCAATAATCACTCACCACTCCCTTACGACGAGATGGTGAAGGTTTCTCCACAACTCGCATCCGAGGTCGAGGTCGGGGACGAGGTCGTGGCAGAGACGTTAGGACAATTGGACAGAAGAAACCAACCATCAATGTTGATTGGGAAAATAGTTCTGAAGAAGAAAAAGAGATCAAACAAGAAGCATCGACAATAAGTCGGAAGAAGCCGCAAATCAGGATCCTTCTCGAAGATGAAAAGAATGAAGAATATAAATCGATGTACGAGAAGATTAACCACTATGTACATACTATGACCCTGACCCCGATCCATTCTAATAAGATCGAGGGTATGGTGGTCAAATAGGTACATAACGGCGGTGCAAAGCCAATCAAATTCTACTGTGGTGCTCCTTCCTCCAAAACTGAAAATAATGTACAATTTGAAGATGTCACTTCATCAGAATTAATGGAATTACCTTTTGAGTGGTACTCTCCCTGTGTTCAAAATTTAATTCAGCGCGGTTTCTTACCTCGAAAATGGACAAAAGGTCAATCACAACATTTTGAAAAATTATGGAATAACTCCGGTCGTCCACCCAATTCAAAGCATGGTCTCGGATTCGGCACAGTAGGATCAGTTGACGATACTGAATTTTGCTTGGTTGTCACTTGCGAATCCAATGAAAACTGCATGGAAACTACAGAAGAACTCGAAGATTTACAAATTGGAGATGCTCCACCAGAGTTCGAAGAAGAGATCAAATCTACAATAGATGAGTTAACGAAAGTTAACTTAGGTACTAGAGAAGAGCCTAGACCTACCTTTGTTAGTTCCTTACTCAATAAAGAAGACTCCAAAGAAATAATCAAGTTATTAATAGAATTTAAAGACTGTTTTGCTTGGAACTACGATGAGATGCCGGGATTAGCTCCGAAGTCGCGAGTCCATAAGCTAGGGGTGGATCCTACTTCGTCCCGGTCGGACAAGGTCCCGGAAGAATGCGTCTAGAAATCGAACAACAAGTCATAGCCGAAGTTAAAAATCTAATCGAACAATACCCGACTTGGCTAGCCAATGTGGTACCAGTCAGGAAGAAGAATGGTCAGATCAGAATTTGTGTGGATTTCAGAGATTTAAACAAGGCATGTCCAAAGGATGAATTCCCTCTGCCGATCCCAGAACTAATGATCCACATTGCTTCGACACATGAAATATTCTCATTCATGGATGGATCTTCAGGATACAACCAGATAAAAATGGCTCCAAAAGATGAAAAGCTTACAGCATTCAGAACGCCGATCGGAGTATATTGCTACACGATGATGCCAATCGGACCGAAGAACGCGGGAGCAACATACTAGAGAGCGATGACAAGAATTTTTGATGATCTCATCCACAATCAAGTCGAATGCTACGTGGACGATGTGGTCATCAAAAGCAAAGTAAAGGACAACCACCTGTATGATTTGAGAATTATTTTCGAACGATTAAGACAATTTAACCTTAAGATGAATCCCTTAAAATGCGCCTTCGGCGTCACCTCCAGGAAATTCTTAGGATTCGTTGTCCGACACCGTGGAATTAAAATCGACCCGGAAAAGATTAAAGCTATCTTAGAAATGCCGCCTCCCAAAACCTTAAAGCAACTACGATCATTTCAAGGGAAGCTGGCATATCTTCGACGCTTTATCTCAAAATTCTCTGGTAGGTGTCAACCTTTCTCGGCACTAGTTAAAAAGGACGCCAAATTTATTTGGGAAGAAAAATGTCAGAAGGCCTTTGAGGACATTAAGCAATATCTAATGACACCTCCTGTCTTAGCAGCCCCAGTCTCAGGTAGACCGCTGATACTTTATACCGCGGCTTTAGACGACTCTCTCGGAGCCCGTTAGCCTGAAGTCGATGATGAGGGTAAAGAAAATGCTCTTTACTACCTAAGCCGTCGTTTACTTTCGACGGAAATAAGGTATCCCACAATTGAAAAGCACTGTTTGGCCCTGATCTTCGCCGCTCAAAAGCTCAGGCACTACATGCTTTCTCATAAGGTCAACCTGATCTCGAAATTTAATCCATTGCAATACTTGATGACTCGTCCAACGCTTTCCGGTAGACTTGCCAGATGGTCGATGATATTATTGCAATTCGATATAACTTTCGTGCCTCTTCGTGCCGTAAAGGGACAAGTCCTAGCGGACTTCCTCGCGGCGCACCCTTTGTCGGCGAATTTCCTCTCAATGACGACTTGCCAGACGAACAAATAATGAGCCTAGAAGACCCTGATGATCGACGTTGGGAATTATATTTTGACGGAGCATCTTCAGCACACAAAGACAAAGAATCGCAAGTGATAGTGCCCGGTAAGGCAGGGATCGGACTAATCTTTATAACACCGGAGCGGGGAATGTTAAGATACTCCTACCACTTGACAGAGCCGTGTACAAACAAAGAAGCAGAATACGAAGCCCTCATAACGGGATCGGAATTAACTATTCAAATGGGGATAACAAACATCAACATCTACAGGGATTCGCAGTTAATCATTCAACAGATCGCCGGACAGTACAGAATTTTAAAACCACGACTCGAGCAATACATCCAGTATGCCATATAGTTGTTGGAACAGATTCCAAATGTGATGATCTGCAAAATTCCCAGAAAAGAAAATGCTTTAGCAGATGCGTTAGCTCGCCTCGCAAAAGAATTTGCCTGTTTGCAAGATGAGTTAGTAGAAGTGTCAGTTCACGGACGTCAGGTCCTATCACAACTCGACATGGACACAATACACAAATCAGAAAAAGAAAAAGAATCAGTTGCAGTAGTGACAAAAAACACAGAAGATTGGCGACGGCCATTAATGAACTACACGCAAACAGGAAAACTACCAGACGATAGGTCGCTAGCCCATCAGATCAAGAAAAGAACTCTATCCTACGCATTAATAAACAACACGTTATACAGAAGGTCTTTCGATCAAATGTGGCTAAGGTGCCTAAGCGGGTCCGAGGCCCGTGAAATTGTTAAAGAGGTGCATTCAGGACTCTGTGGCGCTCACCAGTCGGGTCCGAAGATGAAAATGAAAATTAAAAGACTAGGGTACTACGGCCCTCGATGATGACCGATTGCACGAAAATCGCCGAGAGTCGTCATCAATGCCAAGTGCACGGAGTGGTTCTACACCAACCTCCGAATGTGTTACATCCGACAATTGCGTCGTGGCCATTTGAATGTTGGGGTACGGATATAGTGGGTCGAACGGAACCACCATCTTCGAAAGGACATCGCTTCATTCTTGCGGCTACGGATTACTTTTCCAAGTGGGCGAGAGGCGGTTCCACTCGGAGAAGTGAAAGCACACCACGTGCTACTGGTTTTCAAGAACCAAGTTGTCTACCGTTTCGGAGTGCCGCGCAGGATTATCTCGGATAATGGGTCGGCATTCGAAGCACGCAAATCAACAATTTTGTCGGGAGACACGGAATCGGCGGCGATATTCAACAATTTACTACCCAAGAGCAAACGGCACAGTCGAGGCTTTTAATAAAACTCTCGTTCAAATCTTAAAGAAAACTTTGGACGATAATAAGAGAAATTGGCACGAGAAGTTATTAGAAGCCTTATGGGCCTACCGGACAACCTTCGAACTCCTACTCGAAGCTACACCTTACGCTGCGGTGTATGGGTCCGAGGCGGTGTTACCTTTGGAGGTTCGGCTTCCTTCACTCGGAATTGCGGTTGCAAACAAAATCACGACGAAGAGAATGCCAAATTACGACTAGATGAATTGGAAAGCACTGGAAGGGAAAAGACTTGCAACGCGGCGGAATTTAGAATTATACCAAGCTAAGATGGTTCAAGCCCATGACGGATCGGGTCCGCCCAAGAACCTTCGAAGTTGGTGACTTAGTTCTCGTTCTCAAAAGACCTATTCCTGCACAACGCAAGATAGGAGGAAAATTTGAACCCACTTGGGAAGGGCCATTTGTGGTTGAAGCAGTATACTCAGGAGGCTCCTACCAGCTAGTGAATTGCCAAGGAGAACGGCATATGCTTCCGATCAATGGACGATACTTGAAAAAGTATTACGCTACCTGATGTTTCGAAGGAATGGATCTTTCATCCCTAGAAGCACGGGTGAAGTGATTACTTATGACTGGGTCCGAACCCAAAAATAATAAAAAAATGTGCTAAAAAAAATAAAATCATGATAATAAAGTTTTCCTCGTTTTCTCTTCCATATCAAATCTTTTTCCTGATCTTATCCCATTTCATTCCTGTTAAATTTAAAAATATAATAAAAAAACTGTCTTTAATAAACATTTTCTTAATGTTCTTGTTCTTAGTACGACCCTCGATCCTTTTCCTTGTCTTTTCGCGGGGAAATGTCGAACGGGCGGTTGGTCATGAACTTTAGAAATGGCGTAAGCCTTGAACTCGACGAAAAGAGGGTGAAAGATGGAGCGATAATAGAGATTGACTCAGACTTCGCACCAGCAGGCCTACAATATGAGGAACCGGTTGACCGAGAGGAACTACCCAGTCAGACAGTAATGAAAGTGGGTGGCCCAAGCCACCACTCCAGTAGCAAGAAAAGGAAAACAAACACGAAGAAGACAAGAGAATCAAGTCACGTAGTCGCTACGAGCGGAAGGCGAGCTTGTCGGCGCCGCGCCCACGGAGATTCGGGAAGTACGAAGAGCTACTCTCACGGCAACTCAACGAAGAAATAAAAATCGCCGTATCCGCAAGATGTTAACTAAATTAGCAGCGGACCGGCGCGACGAGGTCATTGCTTACTGCCAGTACATACAATTCAAGGACACCAGTTCACCAGGGACCTGAAGAAAGGAGGCCAGCTCCTAGGATAACAGAAGGGACCAGGGAAATCTCAAGAAGATCAGAAGAAGGAAGGCTACAATGCCACCAGACAAAGCCACCGGTAATGCATAACCTTGTTGCAGAAGCAACCCCGGAGGATGTCCCAACGGACACCATCCCCGAGGAGCCGAGGTATGTAGGAGAACGTGAAGGGATTGAGCCGTATATCCCACAATACGTGACCAGGCCCCGCCATTTGTAGATTATTCCAGAATACGAGCTGGAAAGAATGCAGAATGTCGAAAAGAAAACTATTGAATACTTCGAGAGAATCAAAGGCAGGAGGATCAATATACTAGAAGGCCTCGAGCTACATACCGACGTGTTCTCAGAATACGAACAACAACAAATCGTGGACTGCATCCGGAATTTGAAAAGAATGGGCCGAGCTGGCCGCCTAAGAGAAAACACTTACTCGTAACCCCGGAGATGGAGGCCAGGGAAAGGGAGAATTACACTACAATGTGGATGCTGCTACAACTTCGCAGAAGACAGGAAGGGAAACCGACCGGGAATACTCCGTCACGGCCAGGTGGATCCAATGCCAGTGGTCATTAAAAGGATGGTAAAGAGAATGATAACATGGAGGGTACTGCCAGCAGATTGTATACCCAACAGCTGCATCATTAACATTTACAAGAAGGGTGACGGCATACCCCCGCACATAGATCACCACGACTTTGTTAGACCTTTTTGCATAGTTTCTTTTCTGAACGAGTGTAATATCATGTTCGGATCTGACCTCCGGATAGCAGGCCCAGGTGAGTTCCGAGGGCCAGTAAAAGATACCATTACCTGTAGGTTCCGTAATGATATCGAAGGGCAACGGAGCGGATGTCGCTAAACATTGCATACCGGGAGTACCGGTGAAGCGGATCTCGGTTACTTTCGAAGGATGGACGACGGGAAGACACCTTACCACTTCCAGCCGGACCGGAGCTAGAGAGCCTCCGGCCTTACGAGCTGTGAGTTACATGGAAAATATCACACTTCTAACGTACATCCATACGACATCCTTGCCAAGTATGGCTTGGAAGGTGATGTTATTGACCATGTACCTCACTATTCAGACATGAATTTTTGACAGACACCTTTTTGGATGGATCGACAAAGATCATAAATAGTCCGTTTTGAGTCTACATGGATTGTATGAGATGTATTCCAGAACGAGTTGTATGATGTATCTTTAACATGATTGGAATGAAAGTGACCATGTCACATTTTTGGCCTTCACCTCTTTCGTGCAAGATGACTGGAAAAAGCCATTAACGTTAAATGAACTTCGAACAAAGAACAGAAAAGAAACAAAAAAGAATAAAAGAAAACTTTCCTTAAAAATCTAAAAATGATAAACACAAAATTCACATGAACATTAAATGAACGATAAAATAAATTTGAATCGTTAAAGGACAAACAAAATGAACACAAATTTTAAATCAAATCTCAATCAATTTCAAATTCAATCTTTCCAGATTCCAAATCAAATCTCAATCAAATTTCAAATTCAATCTTTCCAGATTTCAAATCAAATCTCAATCAAATTTCAAATTCAATCTTTCCAAATCTCAAATCAAACCCCAATCAAATTCTTGGGGTTGAGGATTTTACATCCGAGACTGCATTGCTTTAGGATTTTATCCCTATCGCAATGAAATACATCAAAATCAAATTCTTGGGGTTGAGGATTTTACATCCGAGACTGCATTGCTTTAGGATTCTTTCCCTATTACAATAAAATACATCAAAATTAAACTTTTGGAGTTGAGGATTTTACATCCGAGACTGCATTGCTTTAGGATCATTTCCCTATCGCAATGAAATACATCAAATTCAAATTCTTGGGGTTGAGGATTTTACATCCGAGACAGCATTGCTTTAGGATCCTTTCCCTATCGCAATGAAATACATCAAATTCAAATTCTTGGGGTTGAGGATTTTACATCCGAGACTGCATTGCTTTAGGATTCTTTCCCTATGGCAATGAAATACATCAAATTCAAATTCTTGGGGTTGAGGATTTTACATCCGAGACTGCATTGCTTTAGGATTCTTTCCCTATGACAATGAAATACATCAAATTCAAACTTTTGGGGTTGAGGATTTTACATCCGAGACTGCATTGCTTTAGGATCCTTTCCCTATCGCAATGAAATACATCAAAATTAAACTTTTTGGGGTTGAGGATTTTACATCCGAGGCTGCATTGCTTTAGGATTCTTTCCCTATCGCAATGAAATACATCACAATCAAATTCTTGGGGTTGAGGATTTTACATCCGAGACTGCATTGCTTTAGGATTCTTTCCCTATCGCAATGAAATACATCAAAATCAAGCTCTTGAGGTTAAGGATTTTACATCCAATACCTCATTACTCTGAGATCTCTCCTCATTGTAGTGATTCAATCTAATCAATTTAATTTTCTTTCGAGGTTAAAGATGTTACATCTAAAACCACAAAATTCCAATTTTCATTTCAAATCAAATCCCTTCAAATTAATCTTAACAAAAAACTTCAATCTGAATTAAAACTCCAAACTAAAATCTAAGCTCACACATCAAAACTCAAACCGAAAAAAAATAAAATCTAAATTAAAATTCCTCCAGGTCATGTGATTTGGGATTCACCTCCTTTCCCTTTCCCGAGCAAGAGTTCAGGAATCTCTAGTCTCAGAGATATACTTAACACTCCCCAGCGGGAACTCTTCTACTTTGTCCCAAGTTTGTCACTTGAACATCTGTGTTGGTTTTGTTGATCTTTTCGGTCAACACCAATACGCGCGGTGTGCTTGGTTAGCACACCACACCTATTGGGGGTCCATTTGTTGACCTCATTTTTGATGAGGTCTTCTCTTCTTCTTTTAGCACTTAGGATCTAGCCTTAGGCTTTTCCTTTGACTATCCTAGAGGACTAGAATTGGGACCCACCACTTAGAAAGTCAAACCACTTCTTAACTCCCTGCAAACTCCACAAATTTGATTGTAGACCCCTAATCACCTAGAGGGTTGAAACCAAATGTGGAAGTTTAAAGGATGAGTTCCTATAGGACTCTTTGGCCTTAGGACTGCCCTGGGTGATCTGGTCTGGTGAAGGGCTGACTTACACACACACTACATTTATACACTACACTTTCACACAACTCCTAAAACACACCTATACCCAACTTGACCTCCTGACTCATGAAGGTGATTCGCATGGATGGTCCTTAACCCCTAAGCCCTTGGCTAAAAGGGTTAGGAACAACATAGTGAATGCCTCAAATGAGTCCCTTCATGGCTCATGTGGGCTTGATATGGCTTCATGGCTCAACCAAAATGATTTCATTGCACTTACATTCACCCAATCTTCAATTTTCCAAATTTTCAATTTTTGACCCCCGGACCCTACACCCTTCTAGCTTACACTAAAGCCCTGAAACTACCCAAAATTTGCAAAATCACCTAAATTACCCAAAATTCCTCAAAATCAATCCCAAACATTCCCACATTACTCAAATTGATCACCCATCCCAAAAAATACCAAAAATTCCAAAAATACCTCCCAATACCCTCCAAATACCCAAAATACCCCTCTTGACCAAAAAATCCAAAAATTCAGAAAATTCCCAGAAACTTCCAGAAAATCCCAAATATTCCCAATTTCATTTTGTTCAACTACACCATGGGCCAATTTTGTCAATTTACCCCACTTTTGTCAAAACCCCCAATTTGACCCATTTTAACCCTAAGTGAACCCAATGTCAAACCAAACCTACCCAATTGATCCAAATTCTGGTCCAATTCAATTCTAAACTTCAATTCAACATTCCTAACACCAATATAGACCAAATCCAAGTCCAATTTGATTGACATTTGGATCCAATTTCACTTTTGGCCTTAAAGCCCAATTTGGACCCATGACCCAAACCTAACCCATACTCACCCAATTCAACTCCAATTAACCCCAAATCTTTTCTAAACCTTCCTTAAAATCCCTAAAAACAAAACCTTAACATGATTTACCAAAAATTTAGACCCAAACCCCACTCAAATTCAACCCAAAGCCAAAAAACCCAATTTTAACCTAAACCCAAACCTAACCCAAATAAGCCCAAACCCCAAAATCAAAACCCAACCAAAGCCAAAACCTCTTTGAAACACTACCATAAACATTTCCCAACATTTATTTTACATCAATTTCAACCCTAGCCCAACATTGGCCCAAGATAGCCCAATTTGACCTACATTGGCCCATTTACCAAAGAGGCCCAAATCCAACCCAATTCAAACCCAAATCATTCCAAACTCATTTCAAATCACTCATGACATATCCCTAAACCAAACCCAACAATTATTTGGCCCAAACTTCTACAAAATTGCCATCCATGAATTCATTCTTAAACTTAAAAGCCCACTTACATGAAACCTTCCTAAAGCCCATCACCACCAAAATCTAAAGGGCCAAAATCAATCCAAAACCCATATGACAATTTCTCTACACCATATTTTCAATTAAATCAATCCCTAAGTTTCAAAACTCATCATGAAGCCATTCCAAATTAAGCCTCATACAAATTCCCATCAAAATACCAAAATTTTCTTAAACCCATTTCCATGAAATTGACTTAACTTTTCCCAAGCCAAAGATGAGCCATGAAGCCATGCATGAGCCACATGGAAGCCATGAGAGCCTCTTTACATGTCACCATGCCACATTGGGTAAGAGGGGAGAGAGCTTTCCTTAATTCCTAAAAGTCTTTAACCTCACCCATGATACCCCTTAACCAAGATTTAATCCAAATATTCTTGGATAAGGACATCACCACCTTTTGACCAGCTAGCCTAACTCGATTTTCTCAGCCCAAGGCTAGCTATGGGAAGGTGAACCCAGCCCAAACAAATGGGTTGACCAAACCTAGCCAAGATTAGCCATATCCCCATGCCATTTTGATCCAAGTTCTTTACACATGTCCATGCTCGATTGATCGCACTAATGCTTAAGCCCCGACCCCACCTGGCCAAGATGGTGACTCGAGACTGGCCGGTTAGCCACCAGGCCGCCGAAAAACACCATGCCCGAGGGCTCACATGTGAGCCCAACAGTGGAATCCTCCCTTACTGAGCTGCCCCATGCCCAATGGCCACCATGGCTGTTCTTCCCATGCCCAGAGCAGTCGATCCCAACCCTTGGCCATCCCTGTGAGGCTCTCCAGCCACCTCTATTTAAACCCGACCCCCTCACGGCCATGGAAGAGAGTTACACAAAGCTTGCCCAAAACTCTGCCAAAATTGTTCAAAGCCCTACTCCATACTTAGAGCAGTTGATCCCCAGTGTCAATTTTCCCTAATCCCCACCAACAGAACCCAATTTCTCAACTGAAATTTCACCCAAAAGTCAGGACACTTTGCCATAGTGAGCCAATCTTCAAATAGACTGGCCCTACACCTTCACTAGACTAGAAGGAGATGTTTCCCACTGAAAGCCCCATCTCCAGGCCACCCAGTTGTTGCAGCCTCCAAGCTTTGTGATCGGCTGTGGTCACTTTCATAGCTAGGCGATTCACCAGACCAGGAGACTTCATCTGGTGCTTGTTGGGACACAATCGAAGGTGACACAACCCTCAGATTGAAGCCACACTTCTCTGAGCAAAGGTATGAGCTAATTCTTTATCCCGAGCTTCTAGAGATTCTCCATTTAAAATGCTCTAATTTCAATACATGATCACCGTATAGAAGTATTCGTCTCTTCAAGACGAATCCATAGAGAATAAGAACACGAAAATCCATTGAGAAATGAGTGAGTTCTTAGGGTTTTAGTGTGGACGGCTCTCGGGTGAGAACACTTGGGGACGATGAACGGATGCCGTTCATTCCATACACGCGCGGACAGACGGCCAGGATAGCGCCGGATGAGGAGACGGAACGATACAGCGGGCCCCTGGAGCGCTGAGTCAGATGGCGGCATCGAATCAGAAAGCGCCACGCGGCACTTCGGAGATGTTAAGGTTGACACGGCGCCGACTCGGATAAATAGAAAAATAGGAATTTTCTGATTTATTTAATTCCCTAAACTTCAAAAATCCATAACTTTGTGTAGAAAAATCAGAAAAATAAAATAAAAATACCCTCTTGCTCAGTGAACAGAGGAGAATAATGTGAAAAAGAAATTATTTAATTATATCAACTATTTTATTTTTAATGATTTATTTCCCCTCTGCATTGTTTTAATTCTCCATGCATATAGAAAATTCACCATGGCATGAGACCATAGGGCTTTTGAAGCCTGCGAATTTGGGAACATTCCCTGAATTTTCCAAAGTCGAGGCCATCCTATGAGAAGTTATTGATTTTTTAAATTCATGTTACTGTTTTGAGTATTTTAAATCCAATAATTAGCATGTTGTAAAATAAATTCTAGGAAAATTTGGTGATATCTCTTATGACCAGAGGACCCAAGGAAAAATAGGTTTTGAATTAATTCATTTAAAATAACCCTAATTGGCTTAAAAACCTAAAATAGGTCCATAATTAATTAGAGCTAATCATACATCAAATTGACTTGAAATCAATTCTCCACTGACCTTTAGGATCAGAGGAACCCACCATAAAAATTTGAAGTCAATTGGAATTGGTTATCCCTACTAAATGGGTTGATTAAGCCATTTAGTCAATTTGAACTTTAAAAATTCATAACTTTCAAAATAATTTTCAAAAATTCACCAAATTAGTTTTGGAGTCTCTCTGATATCAGGGGAATTTAAGAAAATTAAAATTTCAATTTTCTAAAAAAGTTGGTTTTTTGTATTATTTTAATATTTTAATAAATAAAAAATAATAAAAATCATAAAAATGATAAAATTCACTAAAATGTCACATTTTGGATTCTAATCACTTAGGAACAAACCCCATATTTTTCTTAAGTCTATATGATGAGATATTAAATTTTAAAGCCCTAAGGTAATTTTAAAATTAAAAAAAAAATACATTTTTTAGCATTTCCACTAAAATAATTCTAATAAATCAAAGAAAAATCAGAAAATTGTAAAAATTGATTCTCTGATTTTCTTGATATCAGACGGATTTTTGAAAAATATAAAATTCATTTTTCAACCTTTATTTTATATTTAAATTAATTAATACTCCAAAACTTAAAATAATCATAATAAAAATCAAATAATTCAAAAAATTACAAAAATTGGTCCAAGTGGTCCTTTGGTCATTAGGAATGTCCCATAATTTTCTTAAGGACAGAAACATTCCCTTGGTCATATTATTAAATTTTCCTTGGAAATCCCTATTTTCCACCAAAAATAATTACATAAATAAATTAAATACAGAAAAATCACATTTTCTCCTCTCATGTCTTTATTGACATATGAGTGAAGTCACATAAAAATTTCAAGTTCATTTAAGCTCAATTTAGTGAGTTATGAAATTATTAAGCTTGAAGGGCAAAATGATAATTAAAATTTTAACCTTTAATTAAAACTTTAGGTTTAATAAAATTAAAGAGTAAAATATTTGATCCTAATCTGATTTAGATGATTGAAATTTAAATAATTAAAGAGTAGAAACCTACCAAACAATTTTAAAATTATTAAAATAAACCTTAATTAAATAATTGATTAAATTTGGAAGAATGATAAAGTTGGAATTATTAAAATAGGGATATTATTAGGAAGACATTTCTTCTTTAATTTAAGAATCTCTAAATTAATCATCTTAATAATATTTAATTCCTAATTAAAATGATAATTCAAATTTAAGATTTAAAGTGTTAAAAGACTTAATCATTAAATTAAATTAAAGTTAAATTATTAAACTCTTTTTAAATTTTCAATTAAATTAAAATTAAAAATAAAATTAAATTAAAGATTAAATTAAATTAAATCAAACAAATTAAATTAATTTAAATTAAATTAAATTGAACAAATTAAATTAATTTGAATTAAATTGAAATTAATTTAATTTAATTTAATTAAAATTAAATTAAATTAATTAAATTAAATTAAATTAAAATTAAATTAGATCAAATTAAATTAAATTAAATTAAATCATATCAAATCAAGTTAAATTAAATTAAATTAAATCAGATCAAATCAAACTAAATTAAATTAAATTAAACCAAATTAAATTAAATTAAAATTAAAACTAAATTAAATTAAATTAAAGTTAATTTAAATTAAAAATAACATCACCTAAGACATAAAGAAATTCAAAAATAAATATAAAGCAACTTGAACACTATTCCAAATTTAAACCCATTAATTGAAATTAAATTAAATCACAAACCATTTGAACACCAATTTACCCTCAAAAGCTTTAGTTATCATAACTCCTAAACAGAATGTTAAATGAAATGTTATTTCACTTATAGGATATTCAAATGTCCTAGTTCACTCGACAAGATAACAAAATTTGAATTCTCGGACAATTAATTCATTTGTATAAAAAAATTCATTTGGACTTAAAATAATTCTAGCAATATTGAAAAGATGTTTAAGATTCTTCTTAAGCACTTCCTCAATACGATAGGATGTTTATAAGAACAACTAAATTTAACTTTTCTTTGATGAAGAAAATCATCCTCAAACCAAAACACAAGAACCTAGACGTCATAGGAAATGATTGGCTATAGGATTAGGAACTTGGTAGAAATCCATAACCCTTCCCTTAGCTTTACCTAGGAACTTGCTTTTTATGCTTAAATATTCTAAATTGTGTTTAAGTGCGGCTCGGGATGACGGGAAGACCCTCCGGGTACGCTTTTATTTTATTGCAATTTACTTTCTTGCAATTTACCTTATTGCAATTTATTTAATCGCATCGCACTTACTTTTCTTGCATGATAAACAACTGTTGCATGAAAACCCACACCTTTAGGATAATCCCTAAAACTAAAACCAAAACTAAATTTAAAAGTCATTACAAGATAAAATTCACCGCCACAATATTTCAAAATATAAAACAACTCAAAATTTAATCACAAACAGAACACAAAACTACAATTACAACTAAATTAAAACGTTTTGTTGGTTGATCGGGAATACCTCGGACGATGTAACCTACGTGTTGCTAACGAGATTTCCCACGGTCTAAATGAAAGTGTGGAACTCATTTAGTTGAGTTTAGCAAATTCATCTGGACTAAGTGAATCCGATAAAAATAACGATGCGGAAGGATGGAGCCAGTGGGATCTTAACGGGTGTTGTTATAATCAACTTTAAGATTTGATTTCATTAAAACATAAAAAATACTTGGAAATTAAGATTTTCTCTAAACCAAAACACTTTTCTCATCTCCTGATTTATGACTTCTAAAACTAAACCTCTGCAACAACAAGGAGCTCGGAGCATGGTGGGCAGCACGGCCATCGTTGTCAGCAAAATTTGAATCTACATCAGCAAAACCATTCTTAGAATTAAATAACCAATCCATAGGATTTCGAGGTAGTTTGCACTAGTGCAACATAAATCCTCGACTCTTCGTTAGGCATTTGCATGATCATGTCACGTAAATTAAGCCCTAACAGGCCTTAGGACTCCGAGGTAGTCGTTCGATACGACATGAACCCTCACATCTTCGAAGGCTATTTGTATGATCATGACATACGAATGTAAGTCCTAATTAATTAAAATTGGCAAGATTGAAACATTAAATAAACATTAGGACTTTCCTAAATTCAAGCCAAACAATAGGATAGCCGGGAAATTACCGAAGTTCGCTTCGAATTTGTGATTTCTCCTACCTTTCTTCCTTTGAATTCCCAAAACAAAATGTTCCAAATTTGATCCATTCCCTATTGAAAGTCCAAAATTCAATCCCTTTGAAAACTTAAACTTTGAAATTCTTGAGAGCAGAATTACTGATTATTATCGAGAGTTTTCTTAAGTGATTCCCGTCACTTAAGATGTAATTAATTATAGGGGCTTGCCCTTATAGGGAGTTTTAAGAACCCAGGTAATATAAACCCTGCTTAATGCTTTCATATTAAACAGGGGAATTTGTCGGCTTATAGAATTGGTTCGCAGACCAAACGAATGTCACAAACCTTTCTAGTTTATCTAATTGAGCCCCATTATCAAGCAGTGTGTCTATTCTTCGGGATAGATACATGGTTTGTGGTGCGGTGCTCGTTCATATAAACTATTCGGGATGTGAGATCAGTTTGATTTCATATCTTAAAATTTTCAAATTTAAATTTATTTTCAAAATTAAATACTACTTTTCAAATTATTTATTTAAATTAAATTAAAAATTCGCTGACAATTTCTATAGGTGACCTCTTTTTAAAAATACAACACAACATAAAAATATGCCGACACCTGGATGTGATCTAAAATTTTCTTTGATGACTTTGCCCAGACGGTATTCCATCCATCATCAGTCGTGTAAGGGTCTATCGGAACAATGGAATCTGTTGAAACAACATTGACGGAACCTCCCTTCTCAGGTTCCTTCATTTATTCCTTTGGGATCGTTATGTTCCCTTTTCGGAGATTGTCATCAAGCCAACTCTTGAAAGTGATGCAATCCTCTATCTTATGTCCAAGCATCTGGTGGTAAGAGCAATAGTTCGGATGATCTTTCTTATTGACTTCCTCCGGCTTCTTGGGCTCTGGCAGCTGAAAATACAGTGTCTTCATTAAGCTGCGGAACATCTTCTCTACTGATTAAGTTTTGAATGGATATTCTTTATTTAGGAGTTCTCTTAAGGTACGCGATGAACGGTGCTGTTATTCATAATGCTGAGACGACTGATAGCTCGGACGAGGTTACTGATAGCCTTACTTAGGTTGCTGATAAGTCTATTGTCGTGGTTGATAACTAGGCTGTGCCCGCTCTAACTGTATCTGAACAGGCTGCTTGCCCTTATCTACTGCCACAATGATTCCAGATTTCTTTTCGAATGTTTTCACAGGTTTCTGCTTATCGTTCTTGTCCGCGAAACTTAACTATTTTGCCTCTTCTTGCAAGCTCCCAGCCTTGCTATGCAACTTCTCGAAAGTCTTGATTGTAAATCCTTTAAGGAGGAGTGCTATCGGGCCATGGATACTCTTAAGAAGGATGTCGACTGTATGTTGTTATTGAAGCTCTGGTTCACACTTCATGCTTAAGTTTCTCCATCGAAGTATGTAATCCACTAAAGTCTCGTTCGGCTTTTGTTGCTCCACCACTAGATCACCGATAGTGATGTGGTGCTGAGCCCCGGCAAATCGTTTAACAAAGAGATTCTCCAGTTCTGAAAAAGTCTTCACTGAGCCGTTTGGCAATTCTGCGTACCAGTCGAAGGCGATCCCTGACAAACTGTTGATGAATTGGCAGAAGAGTAAAGCGTCGCTCCCACCGGCATTGCAGCAACTAGCACGAAAACGTGCAACATGTTTCCGGGGGTTTCCTGTTCCATCAAAAGTCTTAAACAGAGGTGGTACTAAGCCTTTCGGGTATTGGACTGCATCGAACTCCTCGGGGTAAGGTCTACCCGTCTGAATAGATGCTCCATTCTTAGATTGTGCTAAAGCTTCTCGCACCTGCTGTTCTACCGTGTTTTTAATATCCTTTTTTGGAATCATGCTTTGTGTAGAATCCTTCTTTGGTAATTCATCTCCATTGACGGATGTAATCTCTTTTCCTCCATCTGCAATATGGATAATTTCTAGGGGTGTCTCTTTTTGAGGTTGTACCTGACTCTAGAGAGTGGCTAAGGCAGCAGCCATCTCTTCCATCCTCTTTGCCATCTGGGAAATTGTATCATCTCTTTCCCGAAGCTGTGCTCTTAACACTTCTAGTTCATCTCTTTCTGCAGCTGCTGGAGCACCTTGCGAAGCTGACGATGCTCGTGTTTCAACCATGTTGATCTCGGCATACTCCTCATCCATTAACTCTGATGAGTCAACTTCATCTCCTAATTCTTCTTCTCTTTCTTTTGCTAACCGTCGGATGTCGGTCCTTAACTTATCCATGGCATCCTCCAGTGGCCCTTTTCGCACGGTCTTGCAGTTGTCTCGTGACAGTTTTTGAACTTCCTTTCAGGGAGTCCCCTTTATTTCAGTAGCACTTTCTTCTGATTTGAGTCTCCTGATGAGACGTTTCTTCTCAGGGCATTGCTTTGGTCTTAACTCGCCAGTAATAGGTCGCCATACCATCCTTCTTGCAGCTCGAAGCCTAGGACCGGATGGTCTGTCGGCTATATGCTGGAAGGTGGTATCCTCCCTAATCTGTAGACCCAATACAACAACGGGTGGACTGGCTTTTATCTTCTTCTTTGGTTTCTCTGTGGCAGCAACAGGTTCTATTCGCGGTCCGAGGCGGGATTTAGCTGGCACCCGTCCTATCCTTCTTAAGATTTCTGACACAGTGCATCTTTCTTTCTTTGCCAATCTTTTTATTACAGCTTGCAGCCGAGCCAATGGCATAGTCTTATCCCTTTTCCTCTTGTAATTGTTGTAGTATACAGGTCAGGGTAATGCGGTGGCGATCCTACAAACATCTTCTTCATCTGATGCGGCGGAGAGGGGGTGAAACCTGCTCCCTTCCAATAGAGGTATATACTCAGGCAGTTCTTCTTTTTCTTTAGGAATTTCTTCTAGAAAAGCAACTTCAGCAGCTCTAGCTTTCTTGGTGATCTTTCTACTTCTATTTCTCCTTTGAGTCCGAGTTAGGGGTGCAACTCTTGAACTGGACCCAATCTCAAAAACAGATGGTATTGTAGCAAAATCTGTACCCTCCACGGTGACAGGCTCATCACATACTTGGATTTCCTTCCCATTCAGTTTGGCGGAAGTCGGGGTAGGTGCAGAGATGACTAGACCGGTGGGGGTAGAGACAACAGTCCTCCTACGAACAGTAGTACTCTTCTCAGCTGGAATCCTTTGCAGGGAAGGGAATTCTTGAGCTGACTTCTGGTTGAACTCAATCACGGGCTCTTCGGTTTTTGACACTTTGTCCATTAGTGTGAAGATAGTGACGTCAGCAAACTTGACATCTGTGTTGCCAAATCCTTGTCTGAAACGGATGATCCCATTGTTGGGCAGTTCATCCTTGTAAATGGTGAAGTCCATTCCATTGGTGAAGGAGAAGATTAGCTTTGGGGCAGTCATTTTTTGCAGGGCAAATTCCGAATGTCAGTCCCGAATTATGCTTCTTTTCGTTGTAAAGTTTAGGACGAAAAAGAAAGAGTCTGAACACATTTTCTTTTATCTTAGTGTATTTGTGATTTTAAAAGGATTTATTCATCAAAAGATTCGTTTATTAGAGGATTTGTTTATTAGGAATGGAATGTTTAAAGGTATAGAAAAGGTAAGGGATTTGATTCAGAATCAGAAAGGAAGAGAAAGTCTTATGCAAGACTTCTCGACTCGAAGGACCGCTCCTAAACTAAAACCTATTGGGAGTCCATCCCACCTCAGAAAAGAGGTAAAAGGATCTCGGAACCTCTCTGTTTAAGGGTGTCTAAATAGTGGCTCCTAAATCCGAGAGTAGTTGGCTATACTCGTTCAAGACAGAAATGAACGGGGTATTCCAATGGAAGAATGGTAGTTTTGGTCCATTAAGGATATGGACTCACCACCGATTTATGAAAACAAAACCATCTAATCAAAATGGAGAGAGGAACTACTCCCCAGCGGAGTCGCCAGAAGTTGTTGGCATATTTTTAGGTTGTGTGTTTTATTTTGAAAATGGGGTCGCCTAATAGAAATTATCGGTGAATTTTAGATTTTAAATTTAATTTAAATATATATATAATTTGGAAAGTAGCATTTGATTTTGAAAATTAAGTTTAAAAGTTTTAAGATATGAAATCAAACCAATCTCACATCCCAAATAGTTTATATAAACAAGCACCGCACCACAAACTTTATATCTATCCTGGAGAATAGACACACTACTTGATGATGGGGCTTGATTAAGTAAACTAGAAGATTTGTGACGTCTGTTTGGTCTGCGAACCAATTTTATAAGCCGACAAGTTCCCCTGCTTAATATAAAGGAATTAAGCAGGTTTTATATTACCTGGGTTCTTAAAGTTCCCTATAAGGGCAAGCCCCTATAGTTAATTACATCTTAAATGACAGGAATCATTTAAGAAAACTCTCGATAATGATTAGTGGTTTTGCTCTCAAGAATTTCAAAGTTTAAGGTTTTCAAAGGATTTGAGATTTGGAAATTTCAAAAGGGAATGGATCAAATTTAGAACAGTTAATTTTAGGAGTCCAAAGGAAGAGGTGTAGGGGAAGTTGAGGATCCAAGAGGAATCTTGGCAACTTCCCGACTATCCTATTGTTTGGCTTCAATTTAGAAAGAATTATTTAGTATTTTGATCCTGCCAATTTTAATTATTTAGGACTTATATACGTATGACATGATCATACAAACAGCCTTGAAGATGTGAGGGTTTATGTCGTACCAAACGACTACCTCGGAATCCTAAGACCGGTTAGGGCTTAATTTGCATAATATGATTATACAAATGCCTAACGAAGAGTTGAGGATTTATTTTGCACTAGGCAAACTACCTCAAAGTCCTATGGCTTGGTTATTTAGTACTAGGAAAGGTTTTGCTGAAGTAGACTCAAGTTTTGCTGATAACGATGGTCGTGCTGCCCACTATGCTCCAAGCTCCTTGTTGTTGCAGAGGTTTAGTTTTAGAAGTCATAAATCAGGAGATGAGAGAAGTGTTTTGGTTTAGAGAAAATCTTAAAATTCAAGAGTCTTTAGTGTTTTAATTAAAACAAATCTTAAAGTTGATTAAACAGAACCAATTAAGATCCCACGGTTCCGTCATCCCGACACCGTTATTTTCATTAAATTTGCCTAGTTCAGATGAATTTGCTAAACTCAACTGAATGAGTTCCACACTTTCATTTAGACCGTGGGAAATCCCATTAGCAACACGTGGGTTACATCATCTGAGATATTCCCGATCATTCAACGAGACGTTTTAATTTAGTTACAATTGTAGTTTTGTTGTTCGGTTTGTGATTAAATTTTGAGTTGTTTTTTATATTTTGGAATGTTGTGGTGGTGAATTTTATCTTCCAATGACTTTTAATTTAGTTTTGGTTTCAGTTTAGGGATTATCCTAAAGGTTTTGGTTTTCATGCAACAGTCTTATTTATCATGCAAGAAAAAGTAAAGTACAATGTATGTAAGTAAATTGCAACAAAGTAAATTGCAATAAAATAAAAGCGTACCTGGAGGGTCTTCCTGTCATCCCAAGCTGCACTTAAAACACATGTTTAGGCATTTAAATATTTCAACAGATACCTAGGTAAAGCTAAGGGAAGGGCTTTGGTTGTCTACCAAATTCCTAATCCTATAACTAGTCATCTCCTATGACGTCTAGGTTCTTAGTTTGGTTTAAGGATGATTTTCTTCATCAAAGAACAACTAGATTCAATTGTTCTTCTAAAACATACCGTCATATTGAGGAAGTGTTTAGGACGAGTCCTAAACATCTTTTAATTATTTCTGGGATTATTTTAAGTCCAAGTAAATTTAGTTGCACAGGTGAATTAATCATTCAGGGGTTTAGTTTTGTTCTCTTGCTCAGTGAACTAGGACATTTGAATGTCCTATAAGTGAAGTAACACTTCACTTGATACTTCATTTAAGAGTTATAATAATAAGAGCTTTAAAAGGGCAAATCAATTTAGTAGGTATTTAATGATTTAAACTTAATGATTTAATTTTTATTTTGACTTAATTATAAAAATTAGTTTAAGTTTGGAATAGTGTTCAAGTTATTTTAGATTTAATTCTTAATGATTTCATTTAGGTTTGTTGTTAAATGATTTTGATCTAATTTAATTCAATTTAATTTTAATTTAATTAATTTTAATTTTAATTTAATTTGATTTGATTTTAATTTTAATTTAATTTGGTTTAATTTAATTTAAATTTTAATTTAATTTAATTTAATTTAATTTAATTTAATTTAATTTTAATTTAATTTAATTTAATTTAATTTAATTTAAATTTAAATTTAATTTAATTTTAATATTATTTTAATTTTCAATTTAATTTAATTTAATTTAATTTAATTTTAATTTTAATTTAATTTTAATTTAATTTAATTTTAATTTAATTTTAATTTACTTAATTTAGTTTAGTTTAATTTTAATTTAATTTAATTTTTAATTTAGTTTAAATTTAAATTTAATTTAATTTTAGTTTAATTTTAGTTTTAATTATTAATTTGGATTATTATTTTAATTTTTTTATCTGAGGATTAAGTATTATTGAAGTGGTTTATTTTGGGATTTTTAAATTAAAGAATAAATATCCTCTTAATAATATCCCTACTTTAATAATTCCAATTTCTATTATTCTTCCAAAATTTTAATTAATTAACTAATTAAATTTTTATTTTAATTATATTTGAAATGGTTAGTAGGTTTCTACCCTCAATCATTTAAGTTTCAATCATCCAAAATCAGTTTAAAATCAAAGATTTTACCCTCCCCTTTTTGATTAATCCTAAAATTTTAATTAAAGGTTGAAATTTTTTATTACCATTTTGCCCTTCAAGCTTAATAATTCTACAACTCACTAAACTAAGCTCAAATGAATTTGAAATTTTTATGTGACCTCACTCACATGTCAATTAAGACATTAGAGGACAAAATGTGATTTTTCTGTATTTTAATTTATTTATGTAATTATTTTTAATGGAAAATAGGGGTTTTAAAGGAAAATTCAATAACATGACCAAGGAAATGTTTCTATCCTTAAGAAAATTATGAGATGTTCCTAATGAACAGAGCACCATTTGGACCAATTTTCGTGATTTTTTTATTTATATTTTATTTATTAGAATTATTTTAAGTTTTGAGGTATTATTTAATTTTAAAATAAAATTAAAGTTGAGAAATAGGTTTTCTATTTTTCAAAAATCTCTCTAATATCAAGAAAGTCAGAGAACAAAATTTTATATTTTTCTGATTTTTCTTTGATTTATTAGAATTGATTTAGTGGAAATGTTAGAGAAAATCATTTTTTTAATTCAAAAATTGTTTTAGGCCTTTAAAATTCAATATCTTACCCTAGAGACTTAGGAAAAATATTTGGTTTGTTCCTAAGTGATTAGAATTCAAAATGTGACATTTTGGTGATTTTTAATATTTTTATGATTTTTATTATTTTTTAATTATTAAAATATTAAAATATTGATAAAAAATAGTTTTTTTAGAAAATTACAATTTTAATTTTTCTAAGTTCCTCTCGATATCGGAGAAGCTCCAAAATCATTTTTGTGAATTTTTGAAAAGTATTTTATGAGTTATGAATTTTTAAAGTTTAATTTTACCCATTTGGTGAGGTTAATCATATCCAATTGACTTCAAATTTTCTTGTGATGTTTCTCTGATCCTAAAGATCAGTGGAAAATTGTTTTTAAGTTAATTTGATGTGTAGTTAACCCTAATTAATTAAAGTACAATTTTGGGTGTTTAGGCCAATTAGGGGTGTTTCCAAGTGAATTAACTCAAGACCTATTTTTCCTAGGATCCTCTGGTCATAAGAAACATCACCAAACTTTCCTAGAATTTATTTCTCAACATGCTAATTATTGTAATTAAAATACGCAAAACAATAACATGTAATTGAAAAATCAATAACTTCTCATAGGGATGGCCTCTGACCTTGGAAAATTCAGTGAATGTTCCCAAGTTCAGAGGCTTAAAGCCCCATGGTCTCATGCCATGGTGAATTGCCTATGCAAATGGAGAATTAAAACAATACAGAGAGTAAATAAATCATTAAAAATAAAATAATCAATGAAATTACTTGATTTTTTTCCACATTATTCTCCTCTGTTCACTGAGCAAGAGGGTATTTTTATTTTATTTTTATGGTTTTTCTACACAAAGTTATGAATTTTTGAAGTTCTGATAATTAAATAAATAGAAAAAATACCCTATTTTCCTACTTATCCATGCGGCGCCACGCAATCCTCAGCAGCTTCGAAAGACCACGCGGCACGCTTTGATAAAGCGCTGCCATCTGAGTCAGCTGCCACGGGGCCCGCGGTTCACGTACCATCTCCTGGTCCAACGCCATCTGAGCCGTCCGCTCGATACATGCTCGATCCAATAGCTCTCGGTCGTCGTCTACGACTGGTGTGCACCCGTGACCGTCCACACTAAAACCCTACGATCTCACTCGATTCTCAATGGATTTTTATGTTCATATACTCTATGGATTCGTCTTAAAGGGACGAACATATCCATACAGTTTATGTGGCATGAAATTAACCCAATCAAAATAAAGAATGTTCAGAAGCTCGGAAAGAAGAGAGAGGTCATACCTTTGCTCAGAGAAGTGAAGCTTCTATCTGAGAGTTGTGTTAACTTCGATTGAGTCCAAGCAAGCTCCAGATGAAGTCTGCGGCCACGAGGAATGCTCAGACCTGATTTCCACCAGACCCAATTTCAACCTTTGGAGGCTAGAACAAATGGGTGGCCTGGAGAGGGGGCTTTCACTGGGGAACTCCTTCTCTTGGTCTTGGGCTGGTGTGGGAGAGTTTAATTTGATTTTGGTGGAGGATTTGAAGGTGTCCTTTTCTGGCTTGAGAATTGAGCTCCAAAATTGAGCTTAATCAGTGGGAATTAGGGCAGGAGGACAATGGGGATCAAGTGCTCTTGGCTAGGGGAAGCTTTGTGAGGAGTTTGAAGGGATTTTGTGAAGGTCGATTTCAACCAACCTCTTGGCCGAGAGGAGTTGGCTGGCTTAAATAGCCATGACCATGGCCTCTTAGGGGGAGTTAGGGGCTGGGATCAGCTGCTCTAGTGAGGAGAAGAACAACCACAATGGCCATTTGGAGTGGGGCAGCTCAGCCATGGGGAATTACAATTTTTGGTTGATTTGGACCTCTCGGTCTGGTGTTTTCCGGCGACTGTGGTGGCCGGCTGGCCAAGGTCAGGTCACTGTTGTGATCAGGAGGATCAGTGCTTGAGGTTTGTGTGTTAAATTATCAAATGCCATATGTAAAGAGGATGAATTGAAATCGAAAGGGGAAGAGGTGATTTTGGCTTGGTTTAGGTCAATCCATGTATTTGGGCTTGGTTCACCTCCCCATGGCCTAATTTTGGGCTGAGGAGGTCAGGTGGGTCAAGCTCACATGTGTGGTGAAGTCCACATCCAAACATATTTGGATTAATTTTGGGTTAAGGGTAATCATTGTTAAGGTTAATGACCTTAAGGGAATCTAGAAAGAGCTTCCTCCATTTGCCCAATGTGGTATGGTCACATGTCAAACCTTTCATGGCTCCACATGGGGCTTAAGGATGGCTTCATGGCTCTTATATGGCTTGGGAAAAGTTGGCTTGGTTTCATGGAAGTAGGTGTTTGGAATTTAGGTATTTTGGTGTGAAATTTGGATGGTTTGTCATATGGCTTAATTTAGAAAAGTTTGATTGTTGATTTAGAATTTAGGGATGATTTTAATTAATGAAATGATGAATAGAATGTCATATGGGCTTTAGCATGAAGTTTGGGCTTTTAAAATTTGGTAAAGGTGGGCTTTTAAAATGGTTTTAGGGGAATGAGTTTTTTGTTTCAAAATGGGCTTTTAGATCAAAAAAAATTTGTAAAGGGCCATGCCAAATAAATGTTGGGTTTAGTTTAAGGATATGTCATGAGTGATTTAAAACAAATTTGGAGTGATTTGGGATTGAATTGGATTGGATTTGGGTTTATTTGGTAAAGGGGCTAAGGTGGGCCAAATTGGGCTAACATAGGCTAGGGTTGGTCTAATGTTGAAATTGATGTAAAATTGATGTTGAGAAATGTTTAGGGGAATGTTATGAAGAGTTTTCAACTTTGGTTGGGGTTCAATCTTGGGATTTGGGCCTATTTGGGTTAGGTTTGGGTTTAGGTCAATTTAAGGGGTTTTGGGTTTGGGTTGAATTTAAGTGAGGTTGGGTTCAGTTTTTTGGCAAATTATGTTAGTATTTTGTTTGTGGAGATGTTAGGGAAGGTTTAGAAAAGGTTTGGGGTCAATTGGAGTTGGATTGGGTTGATTTGGGCTAAGTTTGGGTTATGAGTCAAAATTGGGCTTTAAGCTTAAAAATGAAATTGGATTCAAATGTCAATCAAATTGGGCTTAGATTTGGTCTAGATTGGTATTGGTGATATTGAACTGAAGTTTAGAATTGAATTGGACCAAAATTGAGATCAATTGGGGTGATTTGGTTTGACATTGGGTTCATTTGGGTTTAAAATGGGATAAATTGGGGGTTTTAGTAGAAGTGGGGTAACTTAGCAAAATTGGCCTATGGTATAGTTGAACAAAATGAAATTGGAAATATTTGGGATTTTTTGGAATTTTTTGGGAATTTTTGGGTCAAGAGGGGCATTTTGGTAATTTGGAGGGTATTGGGGGTATTTTTGGAAATTTTGGTATTTTTTGGCTGTAAATGATCAATTTGATTGGTGGGGAAATGTTCAAGGTTAATTTTGGAAAATTTTTGGATGATATGGAAATTTTGGTGGTTTTGGGTAGTTTCAAGGGCTTTTAGTAGGTTTGGTGGGTCCGGGGCCCCGAGGATCAAAAATTGAAATTTTGGAAAAATGATGATTGATTGAATGTGAGTAGAATGGAATCACTTTGGTTGATCCATGAAGCCATATTATGAGAGGACTCATTTGAGGCATTTACTATGTTGTTCCTAACCCTCTTAGCCAAGGGCTTAGGGGCTAAGGTCCATCCATATGAATTGTTTACATGAGTCAGGAAGTGAAGCTAGGCATAAATAGTTTTAGGATTTGGAATGTGTGTAAAAGTGTAATGTGTGCAGATGAACCCTCACCAAACCAGGCCATCCAGGGTGATCATAAGGCCAAAGAGTCCTATAGGGAACTCATCCTTTAAACCTCCACATTTGATCTCAACCCTCTAGGTGATTAGGGGTTTACAATCAAGGTTGTGGGGTATGCAGGGAGTTAAGAAGTGGTTGAGTTTCTAAAGGGGTAGGTTCCATCTCTAGTCCTCTAAGAGAGTCAAAGGAAAAGCCTAAGGCTAGATCCTAAGTACTAAAGAGAGAAGAGAAGACCTCATCAAAAATGAGGTCAACACTTACCCAACTAAGATTTAATCAAAACTAAAACTATTAAACCTTAACCAACTAAGTTTTAATCAAACTTAAACAATGATTAAGTCTAACACGTTAGACTTAATTAAAATATTAAACCTTTACAAACTAAGGTGTAATCAAACTTAAAACCTAATTAAGTCTAACACACTAGGCTTAATTAAACTATTAAACTTTAAATAACTATGGCTTAAACAAAACAAAATCCTAATTAAGTCTAACATGTTAGACTTAATTAAACAATTAAATTGTCAACAACTATGGTTCAATCAAACTTAAACCCTAATTAAGTTTAACACATTAGACTTAATTAAACCATTAAACCTTAACCAAAAAAGGTTTAATCAAAACTAAACCCTAATTCAGTCTAAAACAATAGACTTAATTAGACAATTAAATATTAACCAACTAAGGTTTAATCAAACTTAAAACCTAATTAAATCTAACACATTAGACTTAATTAAACTAGTAAACCTTAACCAACTAAGGTTTAATCAAAACTAAACCCTAATTATGTCTAACATTCTAGACTTAATTAAACTACTAAAACTTAACCAACTAAGTTTTAATCAAAGCTAAACCCTAATTAAGTCTTACAAATTTGACTAAATAAAACTATTAAACCTTAACCAACTAAGGTTTAATGAAACTTAAATCGTAATTAAGTATAACAGATTAGATTTAATTAAATTTTTAAAACTTAACCAACTAAGGTTTACTCAGTACCTAATTAAGTCTAACACATTAAACTTAATTAAATTATTAAACCTTAACCAGCTAAGATTTTTTCAAACTACATCCCTAATTAATTCTAACACATTTATATTAATTAATGTATTAAACCTTAACAATCTAAGGTTTAATCAAAGTTAAACCCTAATTAATTCTAACACATTAGACTTAATTAAACTATTAAACCTTAACCAACTATGGTTTAATCGAAACTAAACCATATTTAAGTCTAACACGTTAGACTTACTAAACTATTAGACCTTAACCAACAAAGGTTTAAACAAACTTACACCCTAATTAAGTCTAGCACATGTCGGCATATTTTTAGGTTGTGTGTTGTATTTTAAAAAAGGGTGGCCAAACAGAAATTGTCGGTGAATTTTAAATTATAAATTTAATTTAAATATACATATAATTTAGAAAGTAGATCTCATAAATATACATCTGATTTTGAAAATAATTTTAAGTTTAAAAATTTTAAGATATGAAATCAAATAGATCTCACATCCCAAATAGTTTATATAAACAAGCAGCGCATCACAAACCGTATATATATCTCGAGGAATAGACATACTGCTTGATGATGGGGCTCGATTAAATAAACTAGAAGATTTGTGACATCCGTTTGGTCTGTGAACCAATTTTTATAAGCCGATAAATTCCCCTTCTTAATATAAATGAATTAAGCAGGGTTTATATTACCCGAGTTCTTAAAGTTCCCTATAAGGGCAAGCCCCTATAGTTAATTACATCCTAAGTGACGGGAATCACTTAAGAAAACTCTCGATAATGATCAGTTGTTTTGCTCTCAAGAATTTAAAAATTTAAGGTTTCAAAGGATTGAGTTTTGGAAGTCTAAATAGGGAATGACTCAAATTTGGAATAGTTTGTTTTAAAAGTCCAAAGGAAGAGAACTAGGAGAAGCTGAGGATCCAAGAAGAATCTTAGCAACTTCCCAAACTATCCTATTGTTTGGTTTCAATATGAGAATTTATTTAACGTTTCAATCTTGCCAATTTTAGTTAATTATGACTTATATTCATATGACATGATCATACAAATAGCCTCGAAGATGTGAGGGATTATGTCGTACCAAACGACTACCTCGTAGTCCTAAGACTGGGTAGGTCTTAATTTTCATAACATGATTATACAAATGCCTAACAAAAAGTTGAGGATTTATGTTGCACTAGGCAAACTACCTCGAAATCCTATGGCTTGGTTATTTAATTCTAAGAAAGGATTTGCTGATGTAGATTCCAGTTTTGCTGACTACGATGGTCGTGCTGCCCACTATGCTCCAAGCTCCTTGTTGTTGCAGAGGTTTAATTTTAGAAAGTGAAAATCAAGAGATGAGAGAAGTGTTTTGGTTTAGAAGAGTCTTAAGTTCAAATATCTTTAATGTTTTATTAGGGGAATCTTAATGTTGATTATAATAACACTGATTAAGATCCCACGATTCAATCATTCCAGCACCGTTATCTTTATCGGATTCACTTAGTTCAGATGAATTTGCTAAACTCAACTGAATGAGTTCCACACTTTCATTTAGACCGTGCGAAATTTCGTTATCAACACCTAGGTTACATCATCCGAGGTATTCTCGATCATCCAATGAGGTGTTTTAATTTAATTGCAATTGTAGTTTTGTTGTTCTGTTTGTGATTAAATTTTGAGTTGTTTTATCTTTTGAATGTTGTGGCGGTGAATTTTATCTTATGTTGATTTTTAATTTATTTTTAAGTTTCAGTTTTGTGGTTATCCGAAAGGTTTTAGTTTTCATGCAACAATCTTGTTTAACATGCAAGAAAGGTAAAGTGCAGTACATGAAAATAAATTGTAATAAAATAAAAGCGTACCTAGAGGGTCTTCTCATCACTCAAGGCTGCACTTAAAACACATGTTAAGGCATTTAAATATTTATAACAAGTACATAGGTAAAGCTAAGGGAAGGTTCTGGTTGTCTACCAAATCCCTAATCCTATTGCTAGTCATCTCCTATGACGTCTAGGTTCTTGTGTTTTGTTTAAGGATGATTTTCTTCATCAAAGAACAATTAAATTCAATTGTTCTTCTAAAACATCCCATCATATTGAGGAAGTGTTTGGGACGAGTTCTAAACATCTTTTCAATATTTTTGGGATTACTTTTTGAGTCCTAAAGTGTTTTATTGCACAGGTGAATTAACCACCCAAAAGATTTAGTTTACTTCGTTTCTTACTTAGTGAATTAGGTTGTTTGATTATCTTATAAGTAAAGTGACTCTTCACTTGATGCTTTACTTAAGGGTTATAGTAATGAAAACCTTTAGGTGGCAAATCAGTTTGGTAAAGAATTTAAAGATTTAAAATTGGAATTGGTGATTTAAAGTGATTTAATTTAGTTATGAAATTTTAATAATTTTAAGTTTGGAATAGTGTTCAAATTGTTTTAATTTAATTAAATCTTTATATCTTTAATGATCTTAATGTATTAGATTAATTTGGGTTGAAAGAGGTGTTTAGATTATTCAATTTAAAATTTAATGTTTTAATTTTAATTTAATTGAAATATTAAGGTTAACTTTTTAATTGACTTGATTTTTTATGTTTCTAATTATGAATTGTCTCAAGGTTGATTTTCTTTAATATTTCAAATTTGTTTTAGGTTTGTTTTTAAGTGATTTCAAATAAATTTTAATGTTTTAAATTTATTTCAATTTAATTATCAAATCACTTAATATTTTAAGTTTTAATTTAATTAAGGTTTATTTTCCTTTTAATTATTTAATTATTAATTTCAATTATCACTTTAAATTTAATTAAAAGTTAAATATTATTAATGTGATTCATTTAGAGATTTTTGTTTAAGTTATTATAGTCTCTCTAAATTATATCCACATTTTAATAATCCAAATTTTAATTTATTCTTCCAAAATTCTAATTGTTTAATTAATTAAAATTTACTTTAATTATTTTCAAGATGATTAATGGGTTTCTACCCCTTAATTCCTCAGGTTTCAATCTTCTATGAGAAAAGTTAAGATCTAATATTTTACCCTCCCTTTGATTAGACCTAAATATTAATTAGGGTTAAAATCCTTTAACTACCTTTATGCCCCTATATGCTTTATTTATTTCAAAACTCATCAAATTAAGCTCAAATGAATATAAAATTTTTATGTCACATCACTCACATGTCAATTAAGACATTAGAGGAGAAAATGTGATTTTTCTGAATTTAATTTAATTTATATAGTTATATTTGTGAAAAATAAGGGTTTTCAAAGAAAATTCAACAACATGACCAAGGTAAGGTTTCTGTTTTTAAGAAAATTATGGGATATTTATAATGACAATAGTACCACTTGGACCAATTTTGGTAATTTTTTGAATTATATTTTATTTATTATAGTTATTTTTAGTTTTATAGTGTTAATTAATTTTAAAATAAAAGAAAGGTTGAAAATTAAGTTTTATATTTTTCATAAATCACTCTGACCTCAAGAAGTTTAGAAAAATAAATTTTATAATTTTTTTATTTTTCTTTGATTTATTAGAATTAATTTAGTGAAAAGGTTTGAAAATCCATTTTTTAATATTAAAAATTGTCTTAAACATTTAAAATTCAATATCTTAACCAAGAGATTTGGTAAAAATATTTGGTTTGTTCCTAAGTGATTAGGAAGTGAAATATGACATTTTTATTATTTTTATTATTTTTTTTATTTTTATTATTTTTTAATTATTTAAAATATTAAAATATGGTGGAAAATGAAGATTTTTAGAAAATTTTAATTTTAATTTTCTTAGATTTCCCTAACATCAGAGAAGCCCCAAAACTATTTTTATGAATTTTTAAAATGTATTTTTGGAGTTATAAATTTTTAATGTTTAATTTTACTCATGTGACCTAATTAATCCATTTAGTGGGGTTAAACATTTCTAATTGATTCCAAATTTTTATGTGAGGTCCCTTTGATCCTAGAGATCAATGGAGATATTTTTTTAAGTTATTTTGATGTATGATTAACACTAATTAATTAAAGTCTAGTTTTGAGTAATTAGGGCAATTAGGGTTTTCCTTAATGAATTAACTCCAAAAATAATTACCCTAGGGTCCTCTGGTTCTAAGAAACTTTCTAAAATTTTCCTAGAATTTTCTAAGCAATATGCTAATTAGTGGAATTAAAATACCAAAAACAGTGACATAAACTTGAAAAATACATAATTATGAATTTCTGGGTATGTTAAAATACAAAATCAGGGAATGTTCACAAGATTAGAGGCTTCAAAAGCCCTATGGTATCATGCCATAGTAAATTGTCTATGCAAATGGAGAATTAAACTACTGAAATGAGTAAATAATTAATTAAAAATAAAATACTCATCAAATTAACTCAATTCTTTTTCCACATTATTCTCCTCTGTTCACTGAGGAAGTGGGTATTTTTATTTTATTTTTGTGATTTTTCTACACAAAGATATGGATTTTTCAATTTCTAGGTATTTAAATAAATAGAAATTAACCTATTTTCCTACTTAACCCAGTCAGCGCCGCGTCAACCTTGGCAGCTCCAAAGACCCACGCGGCTCTCTCCCATTCGACGCCGCCATCTGACTCGGATGCCACGAGATCTGCGGTCTCTCTCCATCCTTTGATCCGACGCAATCTGGACCGTTCACTCGATACACGCATGATCGGACGGCACCTGGTCATCGTCTACGACTGGTGTGCACCTGTTACTGTCCTCACTAAAACCCTAAGATCTCTCTCATTTCTAAATGGATTTTCGTGTTCTTATACTCTATGGATTCGTCTCGAAGAGACGAAGACATCCATATGGTTTGCATGCATTGAAATCAACTCAAACAAAATGTAGAATCGTTGGAAGCTCGGGGAGGAGGAGTGTCCATACCTTGGTTCAGGAGGTGAGGCCTCAACTGAATGTGCACGACACGTTCGCTGGAGTTGGAGGAGCTTGGGAATGAAGCCTCTGGCCCTGTTGAATTGTCTAAGTACAACTTCCACCAAGCCTGATTTCAAAGCTTGGCCGATAGAGAGAATGGCTGGCCTGGTGAGGGGGCTTCCACTGAGGAACACCTTCTCTCTGTCCTGTGCAGGTGTGGGTGAGTTTTATTTGATTTTAGTGGAGGTTCCAGGGATGTCCTGTTCTAGGCTGAGAATTGAGCTCCAAAATTGAGCTCAATCAATGGGGTTTAGGGCAAGAGAAAAGTGGGGATGAATTGCTCATGGCTAGGGGAAGCTCTGTGAGGAGTTTGGAGGGATTCTGTGAAGGTCAATTTCAGCCAACCTTTTTGCCGAGAGGGGTGGCTTGTTTAAATAGCCATGGCTAGGGCCTCCAAGGGGGGAACGATGGCTGGGATTAGCTGCCTAGGAAAGGAGATGAAGAGCTGTGGTGGCCAATTGGAGTGGGGTAGCTCAGCAGTTGAGATTTGAATTTTGGCTCATTCCAAGCTCCTCGGCCATGGTGTTTTCCGGCGGCCTGGTGGCTGGCCGGCCAGGGTCAGGTCACCATCTGACTCAGGGGAGTCAGGGCTGGGGTTTGGTGCAGTCAATTGGCTTTGGACAAGTGTCTAAGGTTTCATTTAAATGGAAAGGGGGAAGGCTAATTTTGGGCTCATTTTGGTCCAAGGCATGGTTTAGGCTAGGTGTACCTCCCCAAGGCTTGACTTTGGGCTGGGAGGAATCATTTGGGTCGGCCAGAGACAGTGGTGAGGTCTCTTTCCATGGTGAGGTGGCTAGGCTTGGTTTAGAGTGTGACATGAATATGGTTAAAAGGGCTTAATGAAGGATTAGGAAAGAATCCCCTCTTCTTGCCATTAATGGCTTGGTGAGGTGGAAAGTGGCTTTCATGGCTTCCATGTGGCTTGTACATAGCTCAATGGCTCACATTAGGCTTGGAAAAAGTTTGGTCAATTTCATAAAAATGGATTTTAAGGATTTTGGATATTTTGTTGGAAATTTGGATGAAGCTTGATTTGGAATGGTTTAGTAATGATTTTGAAACTTAGGGCTGATATCAATTAAAGGTATGATGAAAAGAAATTGCCATGTGGGCTTTAGAGCAACTTTTGGGCCTTTGGATTTGGTGAAAATGGGCTTTTAGAATGGTTTAAGAAAGTGGGCCTTTAGGTTTGAAAACAAATTGGTGGATGGAAATTTTGTGAAGGACCATGCCAAATAAATGTTGGGTTTAGTTTAGGGATGTGTCATGAGTGATTTAAAACAAATTTGAGGTGATTTGGAGTTGAATTGGGTTTGATTTGGGACTTTTTGGTAAAGGGGCCAAAGTGGGTCAAATTAGGCTAACTTGGGCTAAGGTTTGGCTAATGTTAGATTTGATGTAAAATTATTGTTTATAAATGTTTATGGGATTGTTACAAAGAGTTCTCAACTTTGGTTGGGCTTTGATTTTGAGATTTAGGCCCTTTTGGGTTTATGGCGGGTTTAGGCTAAAAATGGGGATTTTGGCTTTGGGCTAGGTTTGGGTGGAGTTTAGGTTCAAATTTGGGGCAAATCTTGCTAGGGTTTTGTTTGTGAGAATTTTAGGAAGGATTAATAAAAGATTTGGGGTTAATTGGAGTTGAGTTGGGTTAGTTTGGGCTAAGTTTAGGTCATGGGCCAAAATTGGGCTTTAAGCTTCAAATTGAAATTGGATACAAATGTTAATCAAATTGGGCTTGTATTTGGTCTAAATTGATGTTGGTGATATTGAATTGAAGTTTAGAATTGGATTGGATCAACATTGAGGTAAATTGGGTTGATTTGGTTTGACATTGGGCTTACTTTGGTTAAAATGGGCCAAATTGGGGGTTTTGGTAAAAATGGGTTAAATTGACAAAATTGGCCTATAATGTAGTTGAACAAATTGAAATTGAGAATATTTTGGATTTTCTGGAATTTTCTAGAAATTTTCGGAATTTATGGATATTTTGGGTATTTGGAGGGTATTGCGAGGGTATTTTTGGGAATCTTGGTATATTTGGCTAAGGATGATCAATATGGATGGTGGGAAATGTTTAGGATTGGTTTTGAGAAATTTTGGGTAATTTAGGTAATTTTGCAAATTTTGGGCAGCTTCAAGGGCATTTGGTAGGTTTGGTGGGTGTATGGCCCCGGGAGTCAAAAATTGAAATTTTGGAAAAAAGAAGATTGATCAAGTTCGAGTAGAATAAAATCACTTTTGTTGAGTCATAAAGCCATATCAATCCCATAAGAGCCATGAGAGGACTCATTTGAGGCATTCACTATGTTGTTCTTAACCCTCTTAGCCATGGGCATAGGGGTTAAGGTCCATCCATAAGAATTACCTACATGAGTCAGGAAGTCAAGCTAGGTATGAATGGTTTTAGGATTTGGAATGTATGTAAAAGTGTAATGTGTGCAGGTCAACCCTCACCAGACCAGGCCACCCAGGGTACTTCTAAAGCCAAAGGGTTCTATAGGGAACTCATCCTTTAAACCTCCACATTTGATCTTAACCCTCCAAGTGACTTAGGGGTTTACAATCAAACTTATGGGGTTTACAGGGAGTTAAGAGGTGTTTAAATTTCTAAGTGGTGGGTTCCATTTCTAGTCCTCTAAGATTATCAAAGGGAAAGCCTAAGGCTAGATCCTAAGTACTAAGGAGAGAGAAGAGAAAAGACCTCATCAAAAATGAGGTCAACAAATGGACCCCCAATAGGTGTGGTGTGCTAACCAAGCACACCGCGCGTATTGGTGTTAACCAAAGAGATCAACAAAACCAACACAGACGTCTAAGTGACACACTTAGAACGAAGTAGAAACAAATTTCCGCTAGGGAGTATCGAGTATATCTCCAAGACTGAAGATCCCTGAACTCTCGCTGGGGAAAATAAAAGGAGGTGAATTCCAGATCATAAGATCTGGGGAAATTTGATTTAGATTTCATTCATTTTCTATTCTGAGTTTTTTTTTTAATGTGTGAGTTTAGATTTTGATTTGTTCTGAGTTTCAATTTTGGATGAGGTTTAATTTAAAATCAATTCAAGGAAATCTGGATTTGAAATGAGAATTGGAACTTAGGTTCCAACCTCGGGATTTCGAAGAGAACTAGAATTTAGGTACCAGTCTCGGAGTGAGATCAGGGTTTAAGTATCGATTGAAAAGGATGAGAATTAGAATTTAAGTACTGATCTCAAAATTAAAACTGGAATTTGGTACCAGTCTCAGAAAGAGAGAGTTGAAATTTGGTATCAATCTCGGGAAGAGAGTCGGAATTTGGAACCGACCTCGAAAGGAGAGAACTAGAATTTGGTACCAGACTCGAAGGTTTAAAGAGAACTGGAATCTGGTTCCAGTCTCGAAGGTTTAAAGAGAACTGGAATCTGGTTCCAGTCTCAGAGGTTTAAAGAGGACTGAAAACTGGTTCCAATATCGAAGGTTTAAAGAGAAATGGAAACTGGTTCCAATCTCGATGGTTTAAAGAGAAATGGAAACTGGTTCCAATCTCGAAAGTTTAAAGAGAAATGGAAACTGGTTCCTATCTCAAAGGTTTAAAGGGTTGAAATTTTCTGTGGAGATTTGAGTTTAGCAGAAGATTTGGAATGAGACGTTAAAGTGTTTCACGTCCCACAAGGGTCGATCAAAGTCTGATTATTTGGCGAAGGATATGAATCCATGCCATCAGAACCAAATTGAAAATTTTCGCGGTTCTGTGTCAGTAGATTCAATCGGCCTTCTCAAAAGAGGGATGAAAATATGGAAAGTCAAAAAGAGATTTGAGAATAATCGAAGGCTGGGGATTTCAGATTCAGGAATTTGTTTTCATCATTTGTTGTAATTTGATTTTTAGCTTGATTTTTCAATTTAGAGTTCACGTTTATTTAGAGTTCGTGTTTATTTTTAGTTTGTTTTGACATTCAGAGTTTTTTTTTAAAAGAGAGTTTTCATTTTTTTTATTTTTTCTTTGTTCTTTGTTCGAAGTTCTTTTAATTTAATGGCGTTTCCTAGTCAATTTGCACAAAAAGAGGTGAAGGCAAAACATGACATGGTCGTTTTCATTCCAATCTGTTGAAAATACATCATACAACTTGATCCAAAACATGATGATATTTTCTTTGAGAATTCAATATCTAATACAATCCATATAAATCCAAAACAGATTGTGTAAGATTCTTGCAAGTTGTTTTAAAAGTAGCTGTCAAAATCCATGTCTGAATAGTGAGATACATGGACAATAACATCACCTTCCAAGCCACCCTTGGTAGGAATGACGTACGGATGTGCATTGGAGGTGTGCTATCTCCCATGTAACTCACAGCTCGTAAGACCGGAGGCTCTCTAACTCTGGGTCTGGCTGGAAGTGAAAAGGAATCTTTCTGTCATCCATTCTCCTAAAAGTAACAGTGATCCGCTCAACAGGCACTCCTGGAATGCAATGCTTTGCGATGTCCGCTCCATTCCCTTTTACACCATGAAGGAACCTACCGGTAGTGGTATCTCCACCGGCCCTCAGAATTCTCCTGGGCCTACTATTCGGAGGTCAGATCCAAACATGATATTGCACTGGTTGACAAAAGACACTGTGGAGAAAGGTCTAACAAAATCATGACGGTCTATGTGTGGAGGTATGCAGTGACCCTCCTTGTAGATGTTAATGATGCAGCTGTTGGGTAAGCAGTCTGCGGGCAATACCTTCCATGTTATCATCCTCTTTACCATTCTTTAATAATATTCAACATCGGATCCACCTCACTGCGACGGAGTATCCCTGGTGGATTTCCTTTTCTTTCTACCACGAAGTTGTAGCAACACTCGCATTGGATCGTAACTCTTCCTTTTTCTGGCATCCATCTTCGGGGTTCTAAATAGGTTTTCTCCCTCAGATGACCAGCTCAGCCCATTTTTTGAAGTTCAATGATGTATTCCACAATTTGCTGTTGTTCGTAGTCCGAAAACACATTTGTATGCAGCTCAAGGCCTTCCAATATGTTAATCCTCTTGCCACTGATTCTTTCGAAGTATTCAAAAGTTTTCTTTTCAACATTCTGCATCTTTTCCAGCTCATATTCCAGAATTAGCTGCAACTGGCGAGGTCTAGTAACATACTGTGGGATGTATGGTTCAACCCCAGCACGTACTCCTACATGTCTCGGCTCCTCGGAGATAATCTCTATCGGGACATCCTCAGGGGTTGCTTTCGCAACAAGACTCTTTAAAACTGGTGCATTTATCTGGCGTCGTGGCACATATTCTGTTTCTGCTTTCCTTGGGATTTCTTTTATCTTTTCTTTTGTTCTTGGAGTTGGTCTCCTCTTTTCTGGTTCCTAATGAACTGGCTTCTTAGAAGTGCTTGCACTGACAGTAGCAGCAGTCTCTTTACGTTGATCCGCTGCTAGCTGGGTTAGCATTTTGCGGATGCGTAGTTTCTTGTTTCTTCGTTGAGTAGGGGTGAGAGTAGCTCTCATTACCTCTTGAATTTCTGTGGGCATTGCGCTGATGAGCCTGCCTCCTGCTGTAGAAACCACGAACTTAACTTTCTTATCTTCTCCTGTTGCGTGAGCGGTATTTACTTTTCTCTTTTTGCTGGTAGATGGTTGACTTGAGCGACCCAATTTCTTCACTGTATGGCTGCGGAGCTCTTCCCGATCAATCGGAGTCCAATCATTTTCTTTGTACTGTAGCCCGAGTGGTGTGAAGTCAGAGTCGATCTCAATCACGGCTCCATCATTCATCCTCCTTTTATCGATTGCTAGACTCACACCATTCATAAAGTTCAGAACCAACCGCCAGTTTGACATTTCCCTGCGAAAAACAAGGAAAGGATCAGGGGCTGTACTTAGAACAATAACAATAAGAAAAATTTGCTTATTAATGAAGAGCTTTTATTTTTTTATTTCAAATTTAAATAGGAGTAGGAAAAGATGAAGAAAGATTAAGAGTGAGACGCGATTTGAAAGGAAGAATAAAAACTTTATTTTCATGATTTCACATGTTTTCCTTTAACACCCTTTTTTTTAACGACTTTCTTTATCATACACTTTTTTATATTTTTGGGTTCGGACCCAGTCATAAGTAATTATTGCGCCCGTGCTTCTAGGAATGAGGATACATCCTTCGAAACATCAGTTTTCGTAATACTTCTTTAGATATCGTCCATTAATTGGAAGCATAGGTCGTTCTCCACGGCAATTCATCAATTGATATGAACCTCCAGAGTAAACTGTCTCGACCACCAATGGCCCTTCCCAAGTCGGCTCAAATTTACCTCATATTTTGCGGTGTGCAAGAATAGGTCTTCTGAGAACTAGAACCAAGTCACCGACTTTGAATGTCCTTGGACGGACTAATTTATCATGGGCCTGGATCATCTGGGATTGATACAGTTCCAAATTATGTTATGTTGAAAGTCTTTTCCCTTCCAAGCTTTCTAACTCTTCTAGTCATAGTTTGGCATTTTCTTCTGTAGTGATATTGTTTGCAACTGCAATTCTGAGAGACGGAAGCTGAACCTCTAAGAGTAGAACGACTTCAGACCCGTAAAGCATAAGGCGTAGACTGGGTGGGAGTTTTGAAAGTCGTTCTGTAGGCCCATAAGGCTTCTAACAACTTCTCGTGCCAATTTCTCTTATTGTCGTCCAAATTTTTCTTTAGGATTTGGATGAGAGTTTTATTAAAAGCCTCAGCCAAGCCGTTCACTCTTGGGTAGTAGATTGTTGAATAGCGCCAGTCGATCCCGTGTCTTCTGACAAAATTGTTGATCTTCGTGCTTCTGAATGCGGACCCGTTATCTGAGATAATTCTGCGCGGTACCCCGAAATGGTAGACGACTTGATTCTTGAAGAACTGTAGCACGTGATGTGCTTTCACTTCTCTGAGCGGTACTGCTTCTGCCCACTTAGAAAAAGTAATATGTAGCTGCAAGAATGAAGCGATGTCCTCATAAAGAAGGTGGTTCTATCGAACCCACAATATCTGTGCCCCAACACTCAAACGGCCATAATGCGATTGTCGGGTGTAGCACATTTGGAGGTTGATGTAGAACCACTCCATGCACTTAGCACTGATGACAACTTTTGGCAATCTTCATGCAATCGGTCATCATCAAGGGCCTGTAGTACCCTAGTCTTTTAATCTTCATTTTCATTTTCAGACCCGACTGATGAGCGCCACAAAGTCCTGGGTGTACTTCTTTAACAATTTCACGAGCCTCAGACTCGCTCAGGCACCTTAGCCACATCTGATCAATAGATCTTCTGTATAACTTATTGTTTATTAATGCGTAAGACAGAGTTCTTTTCTTGATTTGATGAGCTAATGACTTATCGTCCGATAGGTTTCCTGTTTGCAAGTAGTCTATTAATGGCTGCTGCCAATCTCCTGTAACTTCTGTCACAGCTGTAATTGATCCTTTTTCTTTTCCTTCTGATTTGTGTATTGTATCCATGTCGAGCTATGATAGGACCTATCGTCCTTGAACTGACATTTCAACTGACTCATCCTGTAGGCAGGCAAATTCTTTTGCAAGGCGGGCTAACGCATCTGCGAGAGCATTTTCTCTTCTAGGAATCTTGTAGATCGTTACATTTGGAATTCACTTTAACAACTTCATGGCATATTAGAAGTATTGTTCAAGTCTTGGTTTTAAAATCCTGTACTGTCCAGCGACCTGTTGAATGATCAACTGGGAATCTCCATAGATGTTGATGTCTGTTATCCCCATCTGAATGGTTAATTCCAGTCCGGTTATAAGGGCTTCATATTCTGCCTCATTTCTTGTACACGGTTCTGTTAGATGGTAGGAATATCTTAACATCCCCAGCTCCGGTGTTATAAAGATCAGTTTGATTCCTGCCTTACCTGACACTATCATTTGCGATTCTTTATCTTTCTGTGCTGAAGATGCTCCATCGAAGTACAGTTCCCAACATTGATCATCGGGGTCTTCTAGGCTCATTATCTGCTCGTCTGGCCAGTCATTGTTGAGAGGTGATTCTGCGGGTAAAGGGTGTGGTACGAGGAAGTCTACTAGGACTTGTCCCTTTACAGCATGAAGCGACATGAAAGTTATATCAAATTACAATAGTATCATCGACCACTTGAGATGTCTGTCAGAAAGCATCAATCGGGTCATCAAATATTACAATGGATTGAACTTTGAAATAAGGATGACTTTATGAGAATGTAAAGCCTGAGCTTTTGTGCGGCGAAGATCAGGGCCAAACAATGCTTCTCAATCGAAGGATACTTTACTTCCTTTGGAATTGGATGACTACTTAAGTAGTAGAGAGCATTTTCTTTTCCCTCGTCATTAACCTGGGCTAGCAGGGCTCCGAGAGAGTCGTATAGGGCTGTGGTATAAAGTATCAACGGTCTACCCGAGACTGGGGCTGCTAAAACATGAGGTTTCATTAAATACTGTTTAATGTCCTCGAAGGCCCATTAGCATTTCTCTTCCCAAACAAATTTGGCGTCCTTTTTAATTAATGCCGAGAAGGGCTGACACCAACCTGACAAATTTGAGATAAAGCGTCGAAGATACGCCAACTTCCCGTGAAAGGATCGTAGTTGTTTCAAGGTTTTGGGAGGCGGCATTTCTAATATAGATTTAATTTTCTTCCGATCAATTTCAATTCCATGATATCGAACAACAAATCCTATGAATTTCCCAGAGGTGACGCCGAAGGCTCATTTCAAGAGATTCATCTTAAGGTTATATTGTTTTAACGGCTCGAAAATAATTCTCAAATCATAAAAATGATATTCTTTTAGTTTGCTTTTGATGAAAACATCATCCACATAGCACTCGACTTGGTTGTGAATGAGATCATCAAAAATCCTTGTCATTTCTCTTTGATAGGTTGCTCCTGCGTTCTTTAATCCGAACTGCATCACTGTGTAGCAGTATACCCCGATCGACGTTCTGATGGCTGTAAACTTTTCATCTTCTGGTGCCATCTTTATCTGGTTGTATCCTGATGATCCATCCATGAATGAGAAGACTTCATGTGTTGAAGCAATGTCGATCATCAATTCTGGAATGGGTAGCGGGAATTCATCCTTTGGACATGCTTTGTTTAAATCTCTGAAATCCACGCAGATTCTGATCTGACCATTCTTCTTTCTGACTGGTACCACATTGGCTAACCAAGTTGGATATTATTCCTCACGGATAAATTTAGCATCTATTAGCTTCTTAACTTCAGCTATAACTTGTTGTTCAATCTCCAGACACATTCTTCTCGGAGCTTGTCTGACTGGAACGGCAGTGGGATCTACTCCTAACTTGTGAACTGCGACCTCTGGAGCTAATCCTGGAATTTCATCATAACTCCAAGCAAAACAGTCCTTGAATTCCAGTAATAACTTGATTATCTCTTCGGAGTCTTCTTTATTGAGTAAGGAGCTATCAAAGGTCGGCCTAGGCTCTTCGCTAGTACTTAAGTTAACTTCCATTAACTCGTCTATTGTAGATTTAATTTCTTCTTCGAATTCTGGTGGAGCATTTCCGATTGGTAGATCCTCGAGATAATCTGAAGCTTCCAGGAAACTTTCATCATGCTCGTGAGTGAAAACTAAACAAAATCCCAAATCATGAACAGATCCTACAGTGCCGAATCCGAGACAATGTTTTGAATTGGGTGGCCGACTGACATTATTCCATAATTTTTTGAAGTGTTGTGATCGACCTTTTGTCCATTGTTTAGGTAAGACACCACGTTGAATTAATTTTTGAACACAGGGAGAGTACCACTCAAAAGGCAATTCCATTAATTTAGAAGAAGTAACATCTTTAAATTGTACATCCTTTTCAGTATTGGAAGAAGAAGCACCACGGTAGAATTTGATCGGTTTAGTACCACCACGTACTTCCTTGACCACCATACCCTCGATCTTATTAGAATGGATCAGGGTCAGGGTCATAATACGTACATAATGGTTAATCTTCTCGTAAATTAATTTGTATTCTTCATTCCTTTCATCTTCGAGAGAGATCTTGAACTGAGGTTTCTTTTGATTTACTGTTGCTGCTTCTTTCTTGATTTCTTCTTCTTCGGAATAGTTCTCCCAATCAACGTCGATGACCGGTTTTTTCGGTCCAACTATTCCAATGTTTCTTCCTCAACCTCGTCCCCGGCCTCGACCTCGAGTGTGAGTTCTGGAGAAACCTTCACCATCTCACCGCAAGGGAGTGGTGAGTAACTGTTGGACTAGAATTTCAGGTTCTTCATCATCTTGCACTTCTTTTGCTTCATTTGCTATGGTGTTTCTGTAGAATATTGTTTTCTTCGGAGGCACGTAGTAGGCTACATCTTCATGAATTCCAATCTCGTGTACTGAGAATGCTTGCAAGTCACCTTTGATACACTGTTCTCCTCCTTCATAATATTTTATGCACTGGAGCAGAAACGACGGTACCATCTGGTTCTCATGGATCCATAGCCGACCCAGTAGAGCGTTGAATGATGTTTCAGAATAAATTATATGAAATTTTGCGGTTGTCTTTGCCAAATCACTGGTCTTCATTAACAGTGTTATTGATCGAAGTGCTCTTTCTCCTTTCTGATTGAACCCTCTTAGTAACATCTTGTCTGCTTCAAGTTCGCGAGCATCAATTTCCAAATATGCTAACGTTCGAAGGCTCATTATGTTGATTGATGCCCCCGGATCAACCAACACTCTGGAGAGCGTAAACTTTCCAATAGTGACTGAAATGTACAACAGTCGATTGTGATCAGCCGTTCCAAGTAGTAGATCATTGTCCGTGAAGGTAACACCTCACTGTTCTTTTAACAAGCAAACTTCGTCTAAGGAATTACTGGTCATTTGAGCTAAACAAATTTCTGGATCAAGTAAATCTTTGATCAGAGTTTCCCTCATCTCCTTTGACAGGATCAGAGCGTCGTAGATACTCTATTTGGCTGGTAGCTTCTTAAGATGGGCTAGCACGTTATACTCCACTTTATTACTGGGTTCTTCAATTTCTTCCCGAAATGGGCAGTTCCTCCGCTGGGGTTGGCTCTTCCTGAGCAACCACCTGCTTTCCTTTATCTTTTGGACCTATTCTCGGGGGTAGAACTTTTTCACTTCTTAAATTGACTTAAGTTATTTCTTTTGAATATGGTGCTGAATCTGTCGGTGTATCCTCTTGAATTAGAATGACTGGCTCTTCTGCAGTTGCTTCGGAATCTGATGACTCTAATTCTATCGCAATCAGAGCTCCTCGAAATTCACAAATAGACTCGTCGCTTGTTGAGCTCTCGTAGCCATCCTTGTGAAGATCTTCTCCTTCGTCGTGGTCATTGAGGTTTAGTATGATTTGATAATCATTTTTTATATGTGAATCGAGACCCGGATTAGGTTGGTTTTTGTTAGTTACATAATCATTAGAAACAGTGAAAACGTAGCCAACACCAAAACTCTTATCATTATAAGATCTCGTCGGGGCGAGAAAATAATCATACAGAGTCAGAGGTTCTCACCCAAATAGAAAATAACTATCCTAGGATAAGCATCCCCTAGTCTACTCTTTGGAGCCTTAGTCTTCTTCTCTTCTACGATATTCTCTTCCTTCTGGGATGGTTCTTCAATCGCAAGTGATAGCACCCGCTCGGCAGGTTTCAAACTTTGAGTTGAAGCACACACCGAAGCGTTCTGTATATGATCCAAGATTTTCTTTGAAGACTTTGTTAAGACAATACGCCATCCATTGTTGGTTGTGTACGAGTTTATCAAAACAATAGGATCTGTTGAAATAACATTGACGGAACCTCCCTTTTGGGGTTTCTCAGCTTTTGGCACTTTGTCCATTAGTGTAAAAAGAGTGACGTCAGCGAACTTGATTTCTGTATTGTTTAACCCTTGTCCAAAATGGATGATCCCATTGTCAGGCAGCTCATCCTTGTAAACGGTAAAGTCTATTCCGCTGGTGAAGGAGAAGACCAACTTTGGGGTAGACATTTTCTGTAGGGTAGATTCTGAGTATTAGTCCCGAATTATGCTTCTTTTTGTCAAAAAATTTAGGACGAAAAAGAAAGAGTCCGAACACATATTTGCTTATCTTAATGCATTTGCGATTTAAAAGAGTTTATTTATTAAAAGGTTTGTTTATTAGAAGATTTGTTTGTTAGGAACGAGATGTTTAAAGAATGGACGATTATAGAAAAAGGAAGGGACCCGGCTCGGAATTGAAACGGGGGAGAAATTTTCGTAAGGCTTCTCAATCCGAAGGACCGCTCCAAAGCTAACACCTATTGGGGGTCCACCCCACCTCTTAAGAGGCAAAAGGATTTCAGAACCTCTCTGTGTAGGGGTTTCTAAACAGTGGCTCCTAAATCCAAAAAGAAGTTGACTACACTCGCTCAAGACAGAAATGAGTGAGGCATGCCAACAGAAGAATGATAGTTTGGTCCACTAGGGATATGGACTCACAATCGATTTATGAAAGCAAAACCATCTGATCAGGATGGAGAGAAGAACTACTCCTCAGCGGAGTCGCTAGAAGTTGTCGGCAAATTTTTATGTTGTGTGTTGTATTTTAAAAAAGGGTCGTCAAACAGAAATTGTCGGCGAATTTTAAATTATACATTTAATTTAAATATACATATAATTTAGAAAGTAGCATTTGATTTTAAAAATAATTTTATGTTTAAAAATTTTAAGATATGAAATCAAACAGATCTCACATCCCAAATAGTTTATATAAATTAGCACCGCATCACAAACCGTATATCTATCTCGAGGATTAGACATACTGCTTGATGATGAGGCTCGATTAAATAAACTAGAAGATTTGTGACATCCATTTGGTCTGCGAACCAATTTTTATAAGCCGATAAATTCCCCTACTTAATATAAATAAATTAAGCAGGGTTAATATTACCTGGGTTCTTAAAGTTCCCTATAAGGGCAAGCCCCTATAGTTAATTACATCCTAAGTGACGGGAATAACTTAAGAAAACTCTCGATAATGATTAGTGATTTTTCTCTCAACAATCTCAAAATTTAAAGTTTCAAAGGATTGAGTTTTTGAAGTTTAAATAGGGAATGACTCAAATTCGGAATAGTTTGTTTTAAAAGTCCAAAGGAAGAGAAGTAGAAGAAGCCGAGGATCCAAGAAGAATCTTGGCAACTTCCCAAACTATCCTATTGTTTGGTTTCAATTTGAGAATTTATTTAATCTTTCAATCTTGCCAATTTTAATTTATTAGGACTTATATTCATATGACATGATCATACAAATAGCCTCGAAGATGTGAGGGTTTATGTCGTACCAAACGACTACCTTAGAATCCTAAGACCGATTAGGGCTTAATCTGCATAACATGATTATGCAAATGCCTAACAAAAAGTTGAGGATTTATGTTTCACTAGGCAAACTACCTCGAAATCCTATGGCTTGGTTATTTAATTCTAAGAAAGGTTTTGCTGATGTAAATTCCAGTTTTGCTGACGATGATGGTCGTGCTGCCCACTATGCTCCAAGATCCTTGTTGTTGCAGAGGTTTAATTTTAGAAAGTGAAAATCAGTAGATGAGAGAAGTGTTTTGGTTTAGAAGATTCTTAGGTTCAATTATCTTTAATGTTTTATTAGGGGAATCTTAAAGTTGATTATTACAATACCGATTATGATCCCACGGTTCCATCATTCTGATACCGTTATTTTTATCGGATTCACTTAGTCCAGATGAATTTTCTAAACTCAATTGAATGAGTTTAACACTTTCATTTAGACCGTGGGAAACTCGTTAGCAACACGTAGGTTACATCATCGGAGGTATTCCCGATCATCCAACGAGGTGTTTTAATTTAATCGCAATTGTAGTTTTATTGTTTTGTTTGTGATTAAATTTTGAGTTGTTTTATCTTTTGAATGTTGTGACGGTGAATTTCATCTTGTGTTGATTTTTAATTTAGTTTTGGGTTTCAGTTTTGTGGCTATCCTAATGGTTTTAGTTTTCATGCAACAATCTTGTTTAACATGCAAGAAAGGTAAAGTGCAGTACAGGAAAATAAATTGCAATAAAATAAAGGCGTACTTGGAGGGTCTTCTCGTCACACCAGGCTGCACTTAAAATACATGTTAAGGCATTTAAATATTTATAACAAGTACATAGGTAAAGCTAAGGGAAGGTTCTGGTTGTCTACCAAATCCCTAATCCTATTGCTAGTCATCTCCTATGACGTCTAGGTTCTTGTGTTTTGTTTAAGGATGATTTTCTTCATCAAAAAACAATTAAATTCAACTGCTCTTCTAAAACATCCCATCATATTGAGGAAGTGTTTAGGATGAGTCCTAAACATCTTTTCAATTTTTTTGGGATTATTTTTTGAGTCCAAATGAGTTTTATTACATAGGTGAATTAACCATCCAAAAGATTTAGTTTAGTTCATTTCTTGCTCAGTGAATTAGGATGTTTGATTATCCTATGAGTAAAGTGACACTTCACTTGATGTATTACTTAAGGGTTATGAAAATGAAAACCTTTAGGGGGCAAATCAGTTTGTTAAAGAATTTAATGATTTAAAATTGGAATTGGTGATTTAAAGTGATTTAATTTAGTTATGAAATTTTAATAATTTAAGTTTAGAATAGTGTTCAAATTGTTTTAATTTTATTAAATCTTTACATCTTTAATGATCTTAATGTACTAGATTAATTTGGGTTGAAAGAGGTGTTTAAATTATTCAATTTAAATTTTAATGATTTAATTTTAATTTAATTGAAATATTTAGGTTAGTTTTTTAATTGACTTGATTTTTTTATGTTTTTAATTATTAAATGTCTCAAGGTTGATTTTCTTTAATATTTCAAATTTGTTTTAGGTTTGTTTTTTAAGTGATTTCAAATTAATTTTAATGTTTTAAATTTATTTCAATTTGATTATCAAATCACTTAATGTTTTAAGTTTTAATTTAATTAAGGTTTATTTTCCTTTTAATTAATTATTTATTAATTTCAATTATCACTTTAAATTTAATTAAAAGTTAAATATTATTAAAGTGATTCATTTAGGGATTTTAGTTTAAGTTATTATAGTCTCTCTAAATTATATCCCCATTTTAATAATCCAAATTTTAATTTATTCTTCAAAAATTCAAATTGTTTAATTAATTAATATTTACTTTAAATATTTTCAAGATGATTAATGGGTTTTTACCCCTTAATTCCCCAGGTTTCAATCATCTATGAGAAAAGTTAAGATCAGATATTTTACCCTCCCTTTGATTAGACCTAAATATTAATTTGGGTTAAAATCCCTTAATTACCTTTATGCCCCTTTAGGCTTTATTTATTTCATAACTCATCAAATTAAGCTCAAATGAACTTAAAATTTTTATGACACTTCACTCACATGTAAATTAAGACATTAGCGGAGAAAATGTGATTTTTTTGAATTTAATTTAATTTATATAATTATTTTTTTGAAAAATAAGGGTTTTCAATGAAAATTCAACAACATCACGAACGTAAGGTATCTATCTTTAGGAAAATTACGGGATGTTTCTACTGAATAGAGGACCACTTCAACCAATTTTGGTGATTTTTTGAATTATATTTTATTTATTATAATTATTTTGAGTTTAATAGTGTTAATTAATTTTAAAATAAAATGAAGCTTGAAAATTAAGATTTATATTTTTCATAAATCTCTCTAACCTCAAAGAGTTTAGAAAAATAAATTTTATAATTTTTTGATTTTTCTTTAATTTATTAGAATTAATTTAGTGAAAAGGTTGGAAAATCCATTTTTTAATATTAAAAATTGTCTTAAACATTTAAAATTCAATATCTTAACCAAAAGATTTGGGAAAAATATTTAGTTTGTTCCTAAGTGATTAGGAAGTGAAATATGACGTTTTTCTGATTTTTATTTTTTTTTATTTTTATTATTTTTTAATTATTTAAAATATTAAAATATGGTGGAAAATGAAGATTTTTAGAAAATTTTTATTTTAATTTTCATAGACTCCCCTAACATCAAAGAAGCCCCAAAACCATTTTTGTGAATTTTTAAAATGCATTTTTGAAGTTATGAATTTTAAAAGTTTAATTTTACTCATGTAACCTAATTAATCCATTTAGTGGGGTTAAACATTTCCAATTGATTCCAAATTTTTAAGTGAGGTCCCTCTTACCCTAAAGATGAGTGGAGAATTGTTTTCATGTTATTTTGATGTATGGTTAACCCTAATTAATTAAAGTTTAGTTTTAAGAAATTAGGCCAATTAGGGTTGTTCTTAATGAATTATCTCAAAATATAAGTATCTTAGGGTCCTCTGGTCCTAATAAACTGTCTCAAATTTTCCTAGAATTTTCTAAGCAATATGCTAATTAATGGAATTATAATATCAAAAATAGTGACATAAACTTGAAAAATACATATCTTGCCATAGAGATAGCCTCTGACCTTGAAAAATTCAGGGAATGTTCCCAAGATCAAAGGCTTTAAAAGCCTTTTGGTCTCATGCAATGGTAAATTGTCTATGCAAATGGAGAATTAAAATACTGAAATGAGTAAATAATTAGTTAAAAATAAAATACTCATCAAATTAACTCAATTCTTTTTCCACATTATTCTCCACTGTTCACTGAGCAAGACGGTTATTTTATTTTATTTTTTTGATTTTTCTACACAAAAATATGGATTTTTCAATTTCTGGGTATTTAAATAAATAGAAAATAACATATTTTCCTACTTAACCCAGTCAGCGCCGCGTCAACTTTGGCAGCTCAGAAGGCCCACGCGGCGCACTCCCATTCGATGCCGCCATCTGACTCGGATGCCATGCGGCCCGCGGTCTCGTTCCATCCTTCGATCCGGCACAATCTGGACCGTTCACACTAAAACACTAAGATCTCTCTCATTTCTCAACGGATTTTTATGTTCTTATACTCTATGGATTCGTCTCAAAGAGACGAACACGTCCATATGGTTTACATGCATTGAAATTAACTGAAACGAAAGGTAGAATCGCTGGAAGCCCTCGGGGAGAAGGAGTGTCCATACCTTGGTTCAGGAGGTGAGGCCTCAACTGAATGTGCTCGGCACGTTCGCTGGAGTTGGAGGAGCCTGGGGATGAAGCCTCTGGCCCTGTCGAATTGTCTAAGTACAACTTCCACCAAGCCCGATTTCAAAGCTTGGCCGATAGAGAGAATGGCTGGCCTGGTGAGGGGGCTTCCACTGGGGAACTCCTTCTCTTGGTCCTGTGCAGGTGTGGGTGAGTTTAATTTGATTTTGGTGGAGGTTCCAGGGATGTCCTCTTCTGGGCTGAGAATTGAGCTCCAAAATTGAGCTCAATCAATGGGGTTTAGGGCAGGAGAACAGTGGGGATGAAACCTTAACCAACTAAGGTTAATCAAACTTAAACACTAATTAAGTCTAACACATTAGACTTAATTAAACTATAAAACCCTAACTAACTAAGGTTTAATCGAACTTAAACAATAATTAAGTCTAATACATTAGACTCTATTAATCTATTAAACTTTTATCAACTAGGATTTAATCAAAACTAAACCCTAATTAAGTCTAACACATTAGACTTATTTAAACTTATAAATCGTAACCAACTAAGGTTCAATCAAACTTCAAACCCTAATTAAGTCTAACAAATTAGACTTAATTAAATCATTAAAACATAATCAACTAAGGTTTAATCAAAACTAAACCCTAATAAAGTCTAAAACAATAGACTTAGTGAGACAATTAAACCTTAACCAACTAAGGTTTAATCAAACTTAAACCCTAATTAAGTCTAACACATTAGACTTAATTAAACTATTAAACTTTAACAAAATAAGGTTTAATCAAAACTAAACCCTAATTATGTTAAGCTCAGATTTTGTTGCATTAAAGGTATCCATCTGATTAATCCTGGTTTGGATTCCATATTTTGCATCAAATATTTGATAGAAGAATTGCCCGTATGCACTATACATTTAGTTCCAATTAAATACATCTAAATTTTTCAAAAACATACACAATAACTAATAATTCTCTTTCCGTAGTGGTATAATTATGTTAAGCTTCATTAAGAGTTTTACTAGCATAGTAAATAACCTTAAACATTTTATCATATCTTTGCCTTAAAGGAACTCTAATTGCATAATCAGTGGCATCACACATAAGTTCAAATGGTATCTTCCTATCAAGAGAAACAATTATAGGGGCAGTGATTACTTTTTCTTTTAATAATTCAAAGACATTTAAACATTCTTTGTTAAAATTAAATTTCTTATTATTTTCTATAAGTTGTCATATAGGTTTATTAATTTTCAAAAATCTTTAATATAATTCCCGTATAACCCAGATGTCCTAAGAAACTTCTTACCCCTCTCACTGTAGTAGGAGGTGGTAATTTCTCAAAAATCTGAGTTTTTGCAGGGTCTACTTCCATACCATGTTCAGAGATTTTATCCCAAGTACAATTCCTCCTGCAACTATACATTAACATTTTTCCTAATTTAGAACTAAATCTGTTCTTTCAGAAAGCTCCAAAACATTTTCTAAATTATTTAAACATATGTCAAATGAAGTTCCAAATGCATAAAATCATCCATAAATACTTCTATTCCATTATCAATCAGATTACTAAAAAGAGACATCATACATCTTTGAAATGTTACAGGTGCATTACATAATCCAAAGGGCCTTCTTTGAAAAGCAAAAGTTCCATATGGCTAGTAAAGTTAGTAATTTCTTGATCCTCAGGAGAAATAGGGATTTGGTGATAACCAGTATATCTATCCAAAAAGCAATAGTACTCGTGCCCAGCTAGTCTATCCAACATTTGATTTAGAAAAGGTAGATGAAAGTGATCCTTCCTTGTGGCGACATTTAATTTTTTATAATCAAAATAAATTCGACAACCAGTGACTTATCTTTTTTGCATAATTTCATTTTATTCATTCACATCCACTGTCAATCCTCCTTTCTTAGGGACACAATGAATTGAACTTACCCATGCACTGTCTGAAATAAGATAAATAATTAAAGCATCAAACCATTTTAAAATTGCCTTCTTTATTACTTTCATAATTAGATTTAGTCTCCCTTCTGAATCAACTCTAGGATTATGTTGTTCAGCTAACAAAATTTTGTGCATACAGATTGAAGGACTAATTTCTTTAATATCAGCTAATATCCCACTAAAAACCATTTTGTATCTTTTTAATGCATCCAATAATTTTTGTTCTTTATATTCATTCAAATCTGAAGATACAATGACTGATAATGTAGAAAGTTCTCCTAAAACATATATTTCAAATGATTTAGAAGAATTTTCATTTCAATTTCAAGAGGTTTTAAAATAGATGGAATTAAACTTTTATCACTTTCTAGAGTATCCAACATTTCAAATCTTTCTTGAGTATTATCTATGTCTTAATTCCTCATATTATCAAAATCTTCTTCTATTTCACTGTCATCCTCATTTCATAAATCTTCATATTCTATCTTCAGACATTTCTTTAAAATGATCATCTCTCAAATTATCACAGATTTCCATTTGAAAGCATTCTTCAACTTTTTTGGTTGAGGGATATTTCAAGGATTTCAAAATATTAAATGTAACTTCTTGATCATTAACTCTCATTGTTAACTCTTCTTTTTGAACATCAATCATAGCTCTTCCAGTAGCAAGGAATGGTCTTCCTAAAATAATAGGATTTTCTTTATCTTCCTCCATATCTAAAATAATAAAATCCACAGGAAAGATAAATTTATTAACCTTACCTAATACATCTTCTACAACTCCTTTAGGATAAGTAATAGAACCATCAGCTATCTGAAGAGTTACAGAAGTAGGTGAAATTTCTCCTATTCCTAATCTTTTGAAAGTTGATAAAGGCATTAGATTAATATTAACTCATAAATCACATAATGCTCTTATGAAAATATTCTCACCTGTAGCACATGGAATAGTGAAACTACCAGAGTCTTTAAGTTTTTCGGAAAGCTTTTTCTGAATAATTGCACTACACTCTCCACTAAGTGCAACACTCTCATGATCTATGAACTTCCATTTCTTTTTAAGAATGTCCTTCACAAAATGTCATAGTCAGGCATCTGTTCTAAAGCTGTAACAATGAGAATACTGACTATTAATTTCTTAATGATTTTTAAAAATTTGGTAAATTAGTTATCTCTATTTTGTTTTTTTAAACTTTGAGGAAACAGAGGTGGTGGTTTTTCTACAGTAATTTTCATTATTTCAAGAAGATATTCTAAATTTGGATAAATTTTATCATTATCTTTTTCAATTTCCACCTTCCCTTTCTCATTTTCAATTTCTTTTTGCACTCTCGTTTCTAATTCTTTTCCACTTCTCGATAGTCTAGCCTTAATTTGTTCTTTGCTTTGATATTTTAGGTTGATCTTAAAATTATTAGGAAGAGTTCCTAAAGTTCTATTATTAAGCATGGTGAAAATATGTCCTAATTAATTTTCAATGTTTTTAATTGCAAATTCATGATTTGTAATTGATTACCTTGAGTTTGTAGTTGATTAACCATTTTTAAGCTTAATTCTTCCATTGACAATTTCTTTTCCTTAAATTGTGGGTTACTTTTAAAACCAGGAGGATAAGAAGGTCAATAATCTGTATTTCCCTGGTTGATTAAAATTCCTACTGGATTCACTGCATTGTTTCCCCAAGGTAGGTTAACAGTAGCAACGTTATTTGTACTCCAGTTTAAGTTCGGGTGGTTTTCCAACCAAGATTATAGTAGTTCAAATAAGGATTGTTTAGTTTATTGTTTATAACATTGAAGGTCTCATAGGATGTTTGAGATTGTATCATCTGCCTTAATGAAATTTCCTTTAACACTAAGGGTGTTTGAGAATAGTTCATTTTGTATAGAAATATTTTCTTTGATAGACTAGCAATTTGAGAGACTATCATAGTTACAGCATCATAATTATGAATATCAGCTTCTCTCTTAGTATTTACCTGTTCAAAGGACCATTGAAAATTTTTAGTAGCCATCTCTTTTATTAAAGAGTATGCTTCATTAAAAGGCTTAGAAATTAATGATCAACCAACATCAACATCGATAATTGATCTAAGAGATCCTACTAATCCATTAAAAAATATTTGAATTATAAACCAATCTGGTATAGATTGATGTGGACATTTCCTAAGAAGTTATTTAAATCTTTTCTGAAGCTTCATATATTGATTCCCCTTCAAACTGACCAAAAGATCTAATATCATTTCTAAGCTTAGCAGTTTTCGATGGAAGAAAATATTTTGATAAAATTTTTTGTCAAAGTTCTTCTTAAGTTCTGATAGATCCAGGTGCTAATGAATTTAACCACGGCATAGCTTTATCTCTTAATGAAAAAGGAAAAAGTCTAAGTCTGACAACATCATTCGACACTCTGTCATATTTAAATGTTGCACACAATTCCAAAAAACTCGCAAGATATAAATTAGGATAACCATTAGGTGTTCCTCCAAATTGATTATTTTGTACCATTTGGATAATATCAGGTTTAAGCTCAAATGAATTAGCAACAACATCAGGATTTTGAATAGTTAAGTGAATTTCATCTGTTGTTAGGTTAGCATAATCTCTTAAAGGTCTTGTTATATGCTCATTTTCATTTCTTTAATCATTTAAATTGTTTGCCATTTTTTTAGGTTTTTTAGATTTTTTTTTGTTTTCGAATTTTTCTAATAGTATACTCTAATTTTGAATCGTAAAGCACTAAACCTATGGAACCAATACTACACATATAAAATGACACCAAACACAGTTAAAAGTAACCAAGCACAAAAAATTGCAATATATAAAGTAAAGGTTTTCAAACAATATGAATTTGACAGTTTCAGTTTTATACCTTCTTTGGCAACGGTACCAAAAACTTCACCAATCACTACTAAAAGATTTAATTCTCAAAGGTATATTAAGTTCAATTTCATAGTAAGATCAATTTCATAATTAGGCAGTCACTCTTATACACAAGTATATGTATCATTAAAGTAATAAAGGGCTCTAGTGGAGTCCGGGTTATCTACCCCATTAGGAAGGTTGGAACTACTCAAAATACAGTATAGGAATGAAATCCAATACTCAATTCACAATGCATGTTCATGAAATATTAAAGTTTCTAGTGTAACGATAACTAAATGCTATGTTAACTAAAGTTACTTTCTAAATTTTTTAAAAAGAATTAACTAACACAGACAAAGTTTTGTAATGAAAGGTTCGAATATGCAAAAGGCATCTTTCCCCTTACAATGATACTATTATGAGTGAAAGATATAGATTGATAAAATTTTGTATTGTGCCAAATAAAAGCATTTTTATTCTTTACCCACTTTACACCAACCCCTCTAAAGAGTTATGTAAAGAACATTGGCAAATCATAGGCTTAGTTCCTAAATCCATGGTTAGGCTGGAAGGATATTGGCTCCCACTTCCCTTCACTTGAAGGTTAACCCTAGATTTAGTTACTAAACTCTAGGACCAAATTGGGGATTTCAGCATGTCACCCGAAAATCTCCAATTCCATGTTCATCAAACCACATTTTCCTCTTTATTTACACTCAACCCCCATGAACTACGTAACTCATTCATGGACATTGAATGAATTCTCCACTTTTGTTGTAGAACACTTAGTCCTCTTGTATTGAATGTTTCACAACAAGTTTTAACAATTTAATTGGCCAGATTGAAAAGTAAATGAAGTACGAATTGAAAAATCATCACAATTTCTTAATAATAAAATGGAACAACAAATCTACAACACTAGTTTATCACATCTTATTGCAAGGAGAAAGATAAAGTAAACTACTCAGAACTCATGAGGAAGATATGACAAAACATGGATTATATATATAAAAGCAAAGTCATAAATTACCACAAAAAGTAAATACAACTTATCTCAATTTCTTCCCTAAGAAAATAACTTGAAATTTCTTTGAATCTTTTTCTCTCTTCACAACAAAGCTTAATTCCCTCTTTAGAATAGTAAGGAAGATGCAAACTCTCACTTTCCACCCTCTATACACTCTTTAGAGAAGAATCCCTCACAAAATAGGACTTTCACACACTTTAACACACTTACACACTCACTCTCCAAAACCCTAACACACTTTACTCAAACCAAAATGAATCCTTTCCCTCTCTTCTCTCTTCTTCTTGGCTTCTAAATCTATTTAAAATAATTTAGAAAAAAATTTCCCAAGAGTTTCCGCAAGCAACCCTTCAAAAATTGTCTAAATACATTGAATTTGGCCTCCACCAACTTTGGGCACCATCGCCAGCTGGATAGGGTGCCGTCGGCACCCTATTGCCAATTTAATTTTGAACTCTCTGGATTTGGGTGCCGGAGGTGCCCATTCTGGCACTGTCAACACCAGTAGACTGATTTCTTCATTTTTGCCTCTTTTTCCTCCAAATTCGTTCTTTTTTTCTTCCTTTTGCTCCAAACACCTAAAATCATCATACCTACTGTAAAACATGAAAAATTTCTTCCTTTAAAGTGTAATATCACTAAAAATGAACACAATTTATATATATATATAAACTACTATTATTTTGGTGCACCACTATTCATGGTGAAAATTTGAGAAAAAGCTTTGGAAATTACTTGGACTTAGTACTTTAAATATTTAGAAGTTGAGTTTAGTGATTTTAAGTTAATTTTGGAATTTATGGTAATTTTTATGTCAATTTTAGAAATTATCTCCAAAGAGACATTAAGCGAGATCCACTTAAGATTCACACAAGTTTATAAGTTCGAAAGCTCAAGATCGGTATGTGCAATCTCTTCAATCACATAAACTAATTGAGGAGTGAGCTTTTGATAAGCCTTGTGGAATGATAGAAGTTATAATTATTAGACACCTTTGGGAAATCCCTTCAAAAATGTCTAAATACATTGAATTTGGCCTCCACCGAATATGGGCATCGTCGGCGCTGGATAGGGTATCGTTGGTGCTGGATAGAGCGTCTTTGGTGCCCTATTGCTGATTTAATTCTAAATTCTTTAGATTTGGGAGCCGACGATGCCCATTCTAGTGTCTTCAGCTCCAGTAGGCTGAATTCTTTATTTTGCCTCTTTTTGCTCCAAATTCATTCCTTTATACTTCTTTTTCTTCCAAACACCTAAAATCATCATACCTGTTGCAAAAAATGAAAAATACCATCCTTTAAAGTGCAATATAACCAAAAATGTATACAATTTATATAAATAAACTAACATTATTTTGGTGCATTACTATTAATGGTGAAATTTTGATAAAAAGCTTTGGAAATTACTTGGATATAGAACCTTAAGAAATTATAAGTTGAGTTTAGTGATTTTAAGTTAATTTTGGAATTTATAGTAATTTTTATGTAATTATTAGAAATGGATCTGAAGAGACACAAAGCGAGATCCACTTACATTCCAGACAAGTTTATAAATTTGGAAGCTCATAATCGGTATGTACAAGCTCTGTAATCACGTAAATTGATTGAGCAGCAAGGTTTTCATTAGCCTGATGGAGTGATAGAAGATATAATTATTAGACACCTTTAGGACAAACTTTGCTACTTCTCGGTTGTAGTAGTTATTTCTGTTGTATGTGAGTTCTACGTAAATCTCCCTGAGTTAGAAAAAAATTTTGTGATAGTTCGAGGACTGTTGGTTCATTTTACATCTGAGATAATAAATGAGTATTTTCTATTACCGTCAAATAAATTTTGTTTGCATTCAAATTATAATTCTATAGAGCAAGAATTGGATGAAATTATTTCAACTTTGACTGATGGACGAGGATTATGGAAAATAACTAATGGAAGGAGAGTTAACTTTCCTGCTTCAAAGTTGAATGCAACCTCTAAGGCCTGGCATTATTTTCTATCATCTAAGTTAATTCCTACTAATAATCAAAGTGATGTCACAAGAGAACGTGCTACTATTAATTATTGTATTCAGCAGGGGAAAGAAATTAATATTGGGAAGATTATTTATGATTGCATTTGGAGTGCTGCCAGATCTGTGATCCCTGATTACAATATACAAGAGTTTAATCCTTTAATTTTCTTGTATAAATTTCTTCCTTTACAACGGTGCCAAAAATTTGACTCTAAAGAAAATCAAGAGACTAATGTGATAGACTTTGTTATGTTGGTTAAGGTTTAATAGTTTAATTAAGTCTAATGTGATAGACTTAATTATGGTTTAGGGTTGTTCAAAACTTAGTTGGTTAAGGTTTAATAGTTTAATTAAGTAATGTGATAGACTTAAAAGTTTAGACATGATTAAAAATTAGTTGATTAAGGTTTAATAGTTTAATTATGTCTAATTTGATAGACTTAATTTTAGTTAAGTCTAAAAGGTTTAAGGTTAATTAAACCTAATTTAGGTAAGGTTTAATTGATTAATTAGACTTAATTATGGTTAAGCCTAATTGGTTTAAAGGTTAATTAAATTTAATTTAGGTAAGGTTTAGTTGATTAATTAGACTTAATTAAGGTTAAGTCTAATTGGTTTGAAGGTTGCTTAAGTCTAATTTAGTTAAGACTTAATAGTTTAATCAGGTCTAATGGAGTAGACCTAATTAGGGTTTGATTTTATATTAAACCTAATTAAGTTAAGCTTTAACATGTTTAATTAAGCTTAGTGATTTCTTAAGCTTAATTAGAGTTCAATTTTGTATTAAACCTAATTTAGTTAAGGTTTAAAAGGTTTAATTAAGCCTAATGATATCTTAAGCTTAATTAGAGTTTAATTTTGTATTAAACCTAATTTAGTTAAGGTTTAATGGTTTTAATTAAGCCTAGTGATGTCTTAAGCTTAATTAAAGTTTGATTTCATCCTAAGCCTATTGTAATGAAGGCTAAAAGTGAATCAACTATGTTTAATGTGTGGTTAAACCTAATTAGATTTTAATTTTGTCTTTAATCTTAATTTAATTAAGTATTAATTAAATTAATTAGGGTTAATGTTGAATTAATCCTAATCAAGTTTTGATTTGAGTCCATTGAATGTTTGGAATCAATCATAACTCATGGAGACATGAGTTAGATAAATAGATTCAAATTTTAAAAAAATATTTTAGGTTTTTTATGTCTTAAAGTTTTAAAATTTTAACCCTAATAAGAAAATGTCATTTTAAATTTTCCAAAGGATGGAGTCTGTCATTTTAGGGTTTAGGTTTGTCCCCCTAAATTTCTAACGAATTTCCAAATTAATTTTCTTAGTTTTTTATTTTAGAATTATTGTTAAAAATAATTGACTAATCTCATGAATATTAGGAAATGTTGTCCTAGAGAATTTTCCTAGCCTTGAAAAAATTAGAGATTGTTCCTAAGAATCTAAAGATTGGTCCCTCAAATTTTCATATTTTTCTGACTTATAATTAATTTTTAATAATTAAAATACCCGAAGAGTATTTAATTATTTAAAAATCAAATATAAAAAAATTCAAAATTTCAATTCCACATTGTTCTCTCACTGCCCTGAGTTCAGTGTTTTTTGTTATATTTTTGTGATTTTTGTATACAAAGATATGTATTTTTGATTGGATTAAGGTTATTCTGATTTAAATAAACTTTTATCTAATTAGAAAAATCCAGGGGGCACCGCTTGTCTTTAGATCAGTTGAAATGTGGCTGATCTGCTGCGGAAAGCTGAACCACGGAGACAGCAAGATTTAATCTTTACTATCCATTTCCAAAACACAGGAACAGACAATTAAGGTTCACCGTCTTCATATGTTCTGATTCCACAGACTATCCATGGTCTAGAAGCAAATTCTCCCTCGATACTTGATGAAATCAAGTGAAATCTATTTCTTTAGGATCTGTGTGAGATGAAGAACCCATCCATACGGTGATGTATGGTTTTTGAAATGGTTTACTTTATAATGTGCGAACCCAAACGCCATTAGAATGAAAAATCCATACCTTGGCTTCAATCGACGCAAGCTTAAATTGAATGGTTCTGAAGCTTTGTCTTGACCTCAAATAGCTTTCCCCTAACTCAATTTGGAGTGAAATGTGGTCTAAGTATGAGATCGCCCTCATGGTGGCTCAGCTTAAGGGAAGAAAGTCAATAGCTAGGTTAGAGCCTATGGTGATGGCCAATTTTGATTGGGCTCATCATCGTAAGTCTCTGTAATGGTGTAGGAGGAGTCAACTTGAAGTTTAGATGAGTTTTATTTTAGAGCTGGGTTTTGTCCTGGTTTTGGGCTCATTCGGGTTAGCCAAATTGTAGGAACTCAGTGGGTTTCATAAGTAAATTTTAGGTGGGATCAATTTCCTAGATCCTATAGAGCGTTTTTGTTGTTGAGGGGCTGAGGATTTAAGCAGTTGTGTGCTACTTCCTATCTTTTTCTCTCTCTTAGATACTCTCGGGGTTGACCCTATTTATAGCCATGGGAATGACTAGGGTGAGCTTAAGCTTGCTTGGAGAGCTGCCATCAGGCTCATAATGATCTTTGGATAAGATCTTGAGTTATGGATAGGATGGGTTGAAGTTTCCAAGGGTAAACCTCATGAGGTTTACCTATGGCTCACCTTGAGTTGGTGGCTTGCCCTCTCCTAATTTTCCCTTCAAGGAGGTGGATAAGGCAAGATTAATCTTGTTGAATTCACCTCCCCTTGGTAAACCATAAGTTCATTTGGTGAATTCTAAGAGAAGATGACACATTAGCCCTCTTACTCACTTCATGCATGGCTTGGCTATGATTGCACTTAACCTTAATATGGGGCTGATCCAAGCTTTGTTTCTTCTCCATTGGGTGGCCTAGGAGGTGTGTGATAAGACATTAGGATGGCCAACCTCCTCACCTTAAAGTGGAGGGTGAGTCATGTTTTAAAATGGGGGAGAATGCCACTTCATTTTCCTCGCCATGATGAGGTTTAACCATGGTTAATATGATATGGCATGGGTTGAATTTATTTGTAATGTGTCATATGTGATGTTTCTAATCCATATTTTGTTACTTATGATGGCATAAGGGGTTTGGAGTTTTGGAAACCATTTATTTTATCATGTGTGATGTCATATGTCCAAATTTTATTTTATGGCTCTTTAATTATAATTCCATTTTTAATAAATTATATAATTAATAAAATATGTTGGAAATTATATAATTAGCCAATAAATTATTCAAAATAATTTTGGGATTAATTATTTAATTAATTTTATCATTTTTGGTCCAAGATTGGGTATTTTGACTAGGGTTGACCATTTTTGACCAAAGTTAACCTAGGCTGATCAATTTTGGTCGAATGGTAACCTATTTTGACTTTTCTAACCTTATCATGGTTTGATTAGTGAACCGGCCTCTGCATACTTCGCTTAATCTTAATATTGTAACAAGTAAATAATATATTCAATAACTGCATAGTTACCTTTATCAACGCAAGTATACGTATCGTTCAAGTAATACAGGGCTCTAGTGGAGTCATAGATATCGATCCCACAGGGATATTTCATAGGCTACAGACTAGGATTATAGAAACCAATTCAGAATCACAAGTTGTAAAACAAATTGCCTATCTGTCACTAATAAGAAATCGTAAATAAGATGCAATTTTAACAAACTAATTCAACTAATAAAGTGAGGTTTAATATTTAAGTAAGCATCCTTCTCCTTTGTTAAGAAATTTAAGTGAATGAATAATTAGAATTAGTTTAAAACTGTGTTATGCCAAATAGAAGCATACCTTTTCTTTACCCTTTAGTCTAGGCATAAAGAACATTGAATAATCCTATGGTTGGTTACTAAAGCTGCGGCTAGGTTGGGAGGATACCGACTCTCACTTTGGAGCTCCCACGTTCCCCTCGCCTGAGGGCTAACATCTACACTTCAACACCCAAACGATAGGACTGATTTGAGGATTTTAGTTTTTCACTCTAAAATCTCCAATTCTACGTCCGATAAAATATATTTCCCAATTTATTTGCACCGTATTATCAAGGACTTTGACCTCCCTGAATCTCAGATGTAATCTTCACTTTATTTGTTAACATATTTTAACTACTCAATTGGTCAGATTAAAAGTAAATTAAGTTTGAAGTGTAAAGATTATCACAACTTTATTTACATTCGTTGGCACAACTAATTCAAATCACTATTTCACAAAAATCTCAAAACAAGGAGAAAAACAAAGAAACTACTCAGATTTCATGAAGAAGATACGATAAAACTTGGATTTCATATATAAAAAATAAGTTATACAAACTAAATAAGTAAATACAACTTATCTTGAATTCCTCCCCAAGCAAACTCTTTGAAGTTCCTTTCAATATCTTCCTTTCTTTACAGCACACTGAATTCTCCTTCGAAGCGGCAAGAAGAAACAAATATCTCACTTTTCTTCCACTCTTACAATCTCTTGAAGAATTATTCACAAAATAAACTCACTCTCTAAAACTCTAGTGGAACAACAAATAAAATGAAAAAGCTTTAAACACAGTACTAGACTCTTTAGACGCTTAATGGACACGTAGTGGACACTTTTTTTGGCCTTCATATGTTTCTTTTAAAGTAATTGAAGAGTTTCCAAGAGATATCCAAGCATCCTTCCAAAAATCATCCACATTCAGTGCACCTTGTCAGAGAACCGACTTTCTCGCCATCGGTAGCCTCAATCTCGTCGTCAGCGGGCTTCTAGAATACTTGGCTTTGGACTCTCTGTCTCTTAAGGCTTTCTGTCGGCGACCTCGAGCTCGCCGTTTGTGACCTCCCTTGCAATATATTTCAGAACTCTTGGGAAAAATCCTTCGTCGGCACCTTCGAGCTCGCCGTCGGCGCCCTAGATTAAATCTTTATATTTTGGTCATTTTTGCTCAAAATTTGCTCCTTTTTGCATTTTCTCACTCCAATGTCCATAAATTTGCATACCTACAAGAAAACATCAAAAATACATTTTCTTAAAGTGCAATATCATCAAAATCAATATAAAATAGGCATGAAAATCTTAACATATTTTCAGTAAGTCAAAATCCCCCAAACTCAACTATTACTTATCCTCACGTAATTTTTAGTCTACATAAAATTTATGATTCATTGTGGTAAAGTTTTAATTCAAAAATAATATAATTTTGATTTAAATAAATATCACAATAAGATTTCTTAGAAAGATTTTCAAGTAATTAGATTAACTCTATAGAATTACGCCTATCTAGTCATCAAGTCTAAGAGTTCTAGTCATCTATTCTTTTTAAGAATAATATGTTGCATTATCAATTCACTAAGAATATTCAAAAAATAGGAAATTCATGAGAACACTACTAGTAAAAATACTACTTCATCAATATAAGTTCATAAATGTATTAAGTTTTCCCTTTAGATTAATCCAAGTGAAGCCAATTTTTGATAAGGCTTCTCCTCAAGCTTCTTCTCACTTACATTTCTTTCTTTTCTTTTCTTTTCTTTTCTTTTTGGATTACTTTTCAATCATTTCTTTATTTTTTTTCTTTTTCTTTTTTAAGTGAGGGTTACTATATCTGGATAGCTGTTAATAATTTTGAACTTCACTCTTCTTTTCAAAAATTTGAAACTTAAAGCATTTCTTTACCTTCTATATAATTCATAGTCTTTACATCATTGAGCCCCAATATTTTCTTTCTCAACTAAATTCCTAAGATTCTTAATATTTCAAAATATTGTTTTATTTACTTTAAATAGTTAACTAAAGTCTTATTCCCTTATACTAAATATCTTAACTTATAAAATTAATTTTCATTACCAAAAATATTTCCTTGAATCTTCTACAATATTTAAATATAATCTAAATATAGTTAACTGAATTAAATTTTATCAAAATAATCATATTTATAAATTTTTTAAATTATTTTAATTAAGAACACATAACAGTTAATATTTTTCTCCCCCCCAAACTTAAAGTTTTTCAATAATAGAAAAATTCTAAATATAAATCATACATTTGCACTTTAGGCATTTTTGTTCTTCTTGAAAATTTTTAACTTCAGCTAGTCGGTAATATTAGTAACTTTTCTACACATATAACAGATTAGAGAATTTGCTGGGGAAATGAAATTTTGAAATAAGCACATAAAACAAAATATTTAACAACAACTATTATACTACACAGTACAATACCAAGTAACATTTGCATTTCACAACACAATAACACACAGTCTACTATTTTTAACTTAAAGTTCACAATTACAATTACAATTTATGCATCACAATCATCCAGAAATGAAAAACAAACTACAAACAAAATACATATCTCAGAAAATCATACAGTACACAGAATACAAATAAAAAAAAGTACTACAACAAAACACACATATACATCACAATAACAAATTCAGTCATCAAAATCCCATACTATGTCTTCATCTCCCTGGTCAGCAGATTGGTTGGGTTGATAATAAGTATATTAGGGGAATTTAGGAAAGGTGACATCAGACTCTCCTCTGTAGTGTCTAGCCTGAGCATCACAATAAGCAATCTCGAAATCAGAGTGTCGCTGAAGATATTCACTATCATGATCGTGACTCCACTCTAATCATTCAATCCTTTGATCTATTCATTCCAGTTTGTCATCTAACTTTTCAAAACTTTTCTGCTGCAGGATCATCACATTCATCAAATTATATAGAGTAGGGGAGCTAGATGCAGGAGGATCATAGCTAGTAGAGGGGATGTCTCTACTGGTAGAAGTTGCCTTACTCCTACTTACAGATCTCCATTCCTCAAGGGGATTCCTAAGTCTTCAAATTAGCTTTACAAATGGGTTTCATAGGGTACACCCATTTTTCATTATCTCTAGCTTGCACTCCAGATAATTGGCAAAGTGCATAAATGAGGCCAGGATGTCCTAAACCTCCACTTTATTCACTCTTTGTCGTGGCCAAAATATTCTTATAAATTATATTTCCCACATTTATACTTCTACTGTTCTGAATACAAAAATTCAGAACCACTCTGTCTCTCGATTCTTCACTATGATGATAGGTAGGTAGCAAAGTAGAACAAATGAAATAATGTCATGCCTTAGCGTGGCATTCATCATGGAAAGAGGGAAGTTTATCCGTTCACGCTGTATAATTTTCCAAGTCTCATTCCCATCAGAGAGAAAATCAATGACATCATCTAATGGACCTTCCATATTTCCAAATGTTTCATACTTGCTAGAATAATAATTGTGAAGTTCGTAAGAGGAATTAATGCGGGCAGCATTAAAATCGACAGAAAACCCTCTTACTTTGACAGACTCATCTTCAAGCTGAGTCAGATTGGAATAAAACTCTTTTACAACTTCTACAGCAACTTTGTTTGTAGTGTATCAAAATTTCTCCCAATTTCTTTCTCTGATAACTCGCTCTACTTCTCCTCCAGGATTATCAAAAACTTGATCTTGAATACACTTCTTTCCTTTGAAGATTGAAGTATATCTTGATTGGATCTTTACGTTCATAAATTGAGCCTCATCAAACTTGAGTCGCCTCTTTTGTCGTGGAGTTATTTTTTCGATCTATCAAATTCAAAAAAATCTAAACTAAACTCCAAAATAATGATAAAAAGGCATCCAAAGGTAACTTTAAGAGTTCTAAATCAAGTTCCATGAATTTCTTCTCAGTCTCTTATCGACATTTTCAATTTTGTCGAATTCTTCAATGTAGAAAAAATTCATGGTGAAAATAAAAAATTTTTACATAGGAGAGTTGCTCTTACCAAGTGATGATCAAATCTGGTGTCAAAATGTGTTGAAATCGCCCCAAATCCAAGATCTCGCAAGCCCTAGGTCAAAATTTTCGGTAAATCAAGGAAGAAGATGATAAATATTGGTAGTTGACTAGTCAAAATCGCAACCAAAAGGTAATTTTTAGGATCTCGCTGTCGGCGGGGTCATTTGCACTGTCAATGAGCTCAATAGAATTAAATTTCCATAGTCTCGGGAAAAACACGCCGTCGGCGAGATTCTTAAATTTTGATCATTTTTAAAATTTTTGCAATTTCGATCAATTTCAAGTCTCGTCTACATTCGTTTAATCATTTTAAACATAAATTTTAAGTGAATATGTGATGTATTAACACAAATAAACAATCACAAAACAAAATATCACAATTTGTATATAAAATCCAAGCGTTACAATACACATTACATAACACACATAAGTAGGAATTTTCTCAACCTAAATTCATCAAATCAGCATCGTAATCCAAACCACAACACTCTAAATGCTAAAAACAAACAATTCAAACATTATCTCAACTATACTAAGATCAAAAAGTAAACATGGAAAGCAAACACACAGTTATAGTTCAAATTCAAGTCCAACATAAAGTAAAGAAAACATACAAAGTAAAGAAATTCTACTACTACTCTGATTCAGTGCTAGTTTCTCATCTGATATCACCCATCGCTTGAGCATGCACATACAGGTTATAGAAGGGTCGGAATGGGAATTCTTCAGTTGAATCTTCTTCTATCCACCCCATCTTTCTCATTAATCTTATCTAACTTCCTTTGAAATGTCTAATATGATCAAAATGTTCTTTCATCCTCCAATCAAGGTGATCAAAGAAATCATAAATATTATTAATTTTACTAGTTAAATTTTGTACCTCTTTCTCCAATTTCTTGATTTTGTGCAAGATCATTATCGTCTTGTCTGCTACTAGAGGTCGAATAAGAATTGTGTTCTGTGATGACTGATCCATAATAGCGCCCTCCTCATTCTTCTCTTCATTTGCTGGGAAAATTCTGGTTGGGTCTAAAGGTTTCCAAGGTAGCAGTACCTTTTCCCAAATCTCGTATGGAACTTGAAACAAACTACATAATGAGAAAATTGTTGAAGGATGTCCAAGCCCTGAGATGATCCTTGAACGATCAGGCCCATAACAGACTTCACAATTATTGACCCAATATCAATTGGCCATCCCATTTGAATGCAGTAATTCAATATAACACTTTCTTATGTAAATTTACCAATTTTCATCATCGGCAATAACTTCACAGAAATAAAAAATTGCCAAAGTTTCGCTACGGGATTTGAAACTGAAGGAGAAAAACTAACGTACCCATTTTCTCTAACTTCTCATTCTTCAGTTTCATCCATCAAATTTTCGTAGATCTCATTCATTAGATTTCTCGTTGGGATGAAATTAGAATAATGGCAGACATGAACGTTCTCGAGCATATACAATTCATTAATATGTCCAATATTAAAGGTGATCCACCTACATCGCACATAGACGCTTCCTTGGTTGATTCCATGCAAATTGGCATAAAACTCTTTGACCATGGGAACAACTATTGCGGTAGTAGTGTAGCAAAATACTTCCCATCATCACCGTATAATTATTTCTTCAATCGCAGTTGAAGGATTGCTTAATCCCCAACTCACAAAACCTCATTCTTTAATTAGCCTCGTCTTTTAGAACTACTTGTTAAAGAGTCGTTGTGTCTCGGCACTAACGAAATTTCTCCGGTTGAACACTCGAAATATAGGGTAATCTATTGGATTGGAAGCCATTAGAGAAGAATTCAAGGGAGTTTCCATTCGTTTTTGAGAAATGGAGAGTTTTGGAACCATCTATAAAAGTGTATAAGGAATGAATTTACCTAAAACTGCCAAAAACTGTCGTTTTAAACTCAAAAAAACTGTCCACTTGCCGATCTCGCTGTCGGCAGCCTCGATGGAGCCGTCGGTGAGCATAGTGCAATTAAATTTCAGGGCTCTCGGAAAAACCCGCAGTTAGCGGGGTCGATCGCGTCGTCGGCGCCCAAGGCAAAATTTGCACAAAAATGTCGTAGTCTGAATACGTTCCAAATTTTCTCTTTGGTTCCAAATTCTATGATGATCAAAGGGTAAATACGAGTAGTAGAATTCTATACTACCACAAACTAATGATTATTTCAAATAAATATACAACAAATAAAGATAACTATGGGTTGCTTCCCATAAAGTGCTTGGTTTATTGTCGTCAGCCCGACCTATTCAGGTGTTATTCAAGTTAACTGAGCATTAAAACCTCTATAAAATTTGGTCTTTTACCCTCAAAATATGGTTTTAAGCTATGTCCATTTACTTTAAATCTATTCCCAGTCATTGGATCTTCAATTTCAACAGCTCTGTAAGTATAAACATGAGTCACAATAAAGGGTCCTAACGAACAAGACATCAATTTCCAAGGAAATAACTTCAGCCTTAAATTGTAAAGCAAAACTTCTTATCCTAGGTCAAAGTTCTTCTGGTTAATCTTCTGATCATGCCTTAACTTCAGTCTTTCTTTATAGATTATGTCGTTAGCAAAAGATTTATTTCTTAATTCTTCCAATTCATTCACTTGTAATAATTTCTTCTCACCATCCTTTTTTAAAGTATAATTGAATTGTTTAATCACCCAATATGCTTTATGCTCTAATTCTACTGGTAAGTGACAAGTCTTTCCAAAAATGAGTCTGTAAGGAGTCATTCCAATAGGAGTTTTATAAGCAGTTTTGTATGCCCACAATGTAGTATCTAATCTTGCAGACCAATCTAATCTACGAGGATTTACAGTGTTTTCTAGAATTTATTGAATCTCTCGATTAAAAACTTCAGGTAATCCACTGGTCTCAGGATAAGAAGCAGTAGAGATTCTATGAATAATATTAAACTTTTCTACCAATCTCTAAATATATTTACTCCTAAAATGGGATCCTCCGTCAGTGATAATCACTCTCAGCATATCATATCTTGTGAAAATATTTTTCATTAAGAATCATGAAACACTTTAGCATCACAACAAGGTAATGCTTATGCTTCAATCCACTTTAATACATAATCAACTGCAATCAAAATATATAAGTTTCCAAATGAAGGAATAAATGGTCCCATGAAATCTAATCCCCAAACAACAAAAATCTTAACTTCTAACATGAAATTCAGAGGCATTTCATTCCTTCTAGATATATTACCTACTCGTTGGCATCTATCACAAGTTTTGATATATTTGTAAACATCTCTAAAGAGAGTAGGCCAATAAAATCTAGCTTGCAAAATTTTATGTGCAGTTTTGTCAACACCAAAATGTCCTCCAAATTCAGAATCATGGCATTTTTGAATAATCAGTTCAGTTTCTTCATAAGGCACACAACTCCTAATAATAAGATCATTACACTGCTTATATAAATATGGTTCATCCCAAAAATATCTTTTTGCATCATGAATGAAATTTTTTTGTTCTTTGTCGTGTTAGCATAGGTGGAAAAATATCACTTACTATATAATTAACTATATCAGCATACCAAGGTATTTTCCACTCATTAATATTATAAAGTTGTTCATCAGGGAATCTATCTGTAATTTCATTGTGGGTGTCAGATAATTCAAGATATTCTAGTCTCGAAAAATGATCAACAATTTAATTATTGGTTCCCTTTCTATCAATCACTACAAAATCAAATTCTTGCATCAAAAGTACCCATCTGATTAATCTTGGTTTAGTATCCTTCTTTTACATCAAATATTTAATAGCAGAGTGATCAGTATGCACTATATATTTAGTCCCTACTAAATAAGATTTGAATTTGTCAAAAGCATATATAATAGCTAGTAACTCTTTTTCAGTAACCATAAAGTTAATTTGAACATGGATATGAGTTCTACTAGTGTAGTATATAACCTTAAAAATTTTATCGCATCTTCATCCAATAACAGCTCTAATAGCATAATCACTAGCATCACACATTAATTCAATTGGTTTCTCCCAGTTAGGTGAAACTATTATAGGTTTTGTGATTAGTTTTTCCTTTAATAACTCAAAGGCATTCAAGCAGTCTCCAGTAAATTCAAATTTCATATCCTTTTTTAAATGTTGGCATAGAGGTTTGGTAATTTTTGAAAAAACTTTAATATAACGCTTGTAAAAACCAGCATGTCCAAGAAAACTTCTTACCCCTCTTACTATAGTAGGAGGTGGTAGTTTAGCTATAACTTAAAATTTTACAGGGTTTACTTCCATGCCATTTTCTAAAATTTTATGCCCTAATATAATTCCTCCTGCAACCATAAATTGACATTTCTCCCAATTTAGAACTAAATTAGTTCTTTCGCATAGCTCCAAAACTTTTTCAACATGATTTAACCATGCATTAAATGATGTTCCAAATACAGAGAAATCTTTAATAAATACTTTTATTCCGTCATCAATTAACTTACTAAATATAGACATCATACATCTTTGGAATGTCACAGGTCCATTGCATAATCTAAAAGGCATTCTTCAAAAAGCAAAAGTTCCATATGGACTAGTAAATCTAGTTTTCTCTTGATCCTCATGAGCAATAAGAATTTGGTGGTAACCGGTATATCCATTCTGAAAGCAGTAGTACTTGTGTCCAGCAAGCCTATCCAACATTTGGTTTATAAAAGGAAAGGAAAATGATCTTTTCTAGTGACAGTATTTAATTTTCTATAGTCGACAAAAATACGCCATCCAGTAACTTGTCTGATAGGTATTAATTCATTATTCTCATTTGCTTCAACAGTTACTCCTCCATTCTTAGGAACACAATGAATTGGGCTTACCCAAGTATAATCTGAAATAGGATATACAATTCCAGCATCTAACCATTTTAAAATCTCCCTTTTAACTACTTCTTTCATAATAGGATTCAGTTTCTTTTGTGGATTAATTCTTGGTTTATGTTCATCGTTTAATAAAATTCTCTGCAAACAAATCGAATGACTAATTCCCTTTATATCAGCTAGAGTCCAACCAAAAGCTTTTTTGTACCTTTTTAATGTATCCATTATTTTTTGTTCTTGAATTTCATTTAAGTTTAATGATACAATTACAGGTAGTGTTGAAAACTCTTCTAAAAATACAAACTTCAAACGATTTGGATGGGTTTTAATTCAAGTTCATAGGGTTTTACAATAAATGTAATTAAGATTTTCTTCTTTGGTGCTGTTGAATCGAGCATTTCAAATTGTTCCTAAATATAATCAGCTTCTTTGCTATCAATTTCATCATAATCATCTTTTTTAATATCTTCTTTTTCATCAAATTTTTCTTTGAAATATTCTTTTCTCAAATAATCACATATATCCATTCTGAAACATTCATCATCTTTTTCTATTGAAGGATATTTCATTGACTTTGAGATGTTAAATGTTACTTCCTGATCAATTACTCTCACAGTTAATTCTCTTTTTTGAACACCTATCATGGCTCTTCCTGTACCTAGGAATGGTCTTCCTAAAGTGATTGATATTTCCTTATCATCTTCCATAACTAAAATTATATAGTCCACATGGAAGATAAATTTATCAATCTTGACCAAAACATCTTCTACAACTCCTTTAGGATGAGTAATAGATCGATCAGCTAACTGTAGAGTTATAGAAATTGGTGCAATCTCTTCTTTTCTTAACCTTTTAAAAGTTAATAGAGGCATCAAATTTATGTTAGCTCCTAAATCACATAATGCTCATCCATAAAATTTTTCACCAATAGCACACGGGATAGTAAAACAACCAGGATCTTTATGTTTTTTAGGAAGCTTTTTCTGAATTATAGCACTGCACTCTTCATTGAGTGCAACAGTCTCATGATCTAGTAACTTCCTCTTTTTGTTGAGTATATCCTTCATAAATTTAACATAATCAAGCATTTGATCTAAATCTTCAACAAAAGGAATATTTATTGACAATTGTTTTTAAAATGTCTAAGAACTTAGCAAATCTTTTTCCTTTGTCTTGTTGCTTTAATCTTTGAGGAAATAGTGGTGGTGGTCTTTCAACAGTAATATTCATAGGTTTCAAAGGAAAATCAGGATATAAACATTCATTTTATCCTTCAGTTTCTAATTTTTCCTTTTCAACTACGGTTTCTTTTTGAACCTTGTTTCCAACTATTTTCCACTTTTTAATTGAATTGCCTTTATTTGTTCTTTTCCTTGATCTTTAGGATTTACTTCAACATTGCTGGGTAAAGTTCGAACAGGTCTATTGTTCAGTGCAGTAGCAATTTGCCCCAATTGGTTTTCTATGTTTTTAATAGTAGCTCCTTGGTTTTGTAATTGATTTTCCATATTCAAAACTAGTTCTTCCATAGATAACTTCTTCTCCTTAAATTGTGAATTATTATAAAAACCTGGTGGATTAGAAGCTCTATAATTGGAATTACCTTGATTATTTATATTTTCTAATGGGTGTTGGCCTCATTTTTGATGAGGTCTTCTCTTCCCTCTTTAGTGCTTAGGACCTAGCCTTAGGCTCTTCCTTTGACTAATCTTAGAGGACTAGAATTGGGACCCATTATTTAGAAATTTAAAACCACCTCTTAACTCCCTACAAACCCCACAAGCTTGATTGTAGACCCCTAATCACCTAGAGGGTTGAAATCAAAAGTGAAGGTTTAAAGGATGAGTTCCCCATAGGACTCTTTGGCCTTAGGCCCTCCTTGGGTAGCTTGGTCTGGTGAAGGTTGACTTACACACTCACTACACTCATACTCTGCACTCTCACACACACAATCCAAATCCTAAAACCACACCCATACCCAACTTGACTCCTTGACTCATTTAGGTAATTCATATGGATGGACCTTAACCCCTAAGCCCCTGGCTAAGAGGGTTAGGAACAACATGGAGAATGCGTCAAATGAGTCCTCTCATGGCTCATATAGGCTTAATATGGCTTCATGGCTCAATCAAAGTGATTCCATTTCACTCATATTTGATCAATCTTCTCTTTTCCAAAATTTCAATTTTTGACCCCGGGGACCCTACACCTATCAAACCTACCAAAAGCCCTTAAAATTGCCCAAATCCTCCAAAATTTTCAAATCACCTAAAATTTCCCAAAATTAACCTTGAACAGTTCCTCACCACTCAAATTGATCATCCATAGCCAAGAATACCAAAAATTCCAAAAGTACCCCCCAATACCCTCCAAATACCCAAAATGCCCCTCTTAGCCAAAAAATCCAAAAATTCAGAAAATTCCCAAAAAATTCCAAAAAATCCCAAATATTCCCAATTTTATTTTATTCAACTACACCATGGGCCAATTTTGTCAATTTACCCCACTTTTACCAAAACCTCCAATTTAGCCCATTCTTAACCTAAGTGAACCCAATGTCAAACCAATTCAACTCCAATTAACCCCAAATCTTTTCTAAAACCTTCCTAGCATCCCCACAAACAAAACACTAACATGATTTGCCCAAAATTTGGACCCAAACCCCACACAAATTCAACCCAAAACCAAAAGGCCTAATTTTGACCTAAACACAAACCTAACCCAAATAAGCCCAAACCCCAAAATCAAAACCCAACCAAAGTCAAAACCTCTTTGAAACACTCCCATAAACATTTCCCAACATTAATTTTACATCAATTTCAACCCTAGCCCAACATTGGCCCAAGTTAGCCCAATTTGGCCTACATTGGCCCATTTACCAAGAAGCCCAAATCCAACCCAATTCAAACCCAAATCACTCCAAATTCATTTCAAATCACTCATGACATATCCCTAAACCAAACCCAACAATTATTTGGCCTAAACTTCTACAAAATTCCCATCCATGGATTCATTCTTAAACCTAAAGGGGTCATCCCCTTAAGCCCTCCTAAAAGCCCACTTCCACCAAATTCAAAAGCCCAAATTAATCTAAAGCCCACATGACACTTTCCCTCATCAGAAATTCAATTTAAAATCATTCCTAAAGTCCTAATTTATCAATTAGACAATTCCAAATCAAGCCTCATAACAATTCCCATCAAAATGCCAAAATTCACAAAACCCTTTTTCATGAAATTGACTTAACTTTTCCCAAGCCAAAGATGAGCCATGAAGCCATGCATGAGCCACATGGAAGCCATGAGAGCCTCTTTACATGTCACCATGCCATTTTAGGCAAAATAAGGAGACTCTTTCCTTAATCTCCTAAAGTCATTAGCCTTAACCATGATTCCCCTTAACCCAAATTTAATCCAAATATATTTGGATAAGGACTTCTCCATGCCAAACCAGCTGATTCCTTTGACTCCCCACAACACCCAAAGCCACCTTGAAGGGTGAACCAAGCCTAAAAGGTGGACTTGACCAAATCAAGCCAAAATTGGCCTTCCCCCATGCCATTTTAATCCAAGCTTTTGACACATGGCAAAGCCCAATTGCCTACACTAAACCCCAGCCCTGACCCACCTGGACCTGAGGGTGACCAATGCCTGCCGGCCAGCCGCCTGGATCGCCGGAAAACACCATGGCTGAGACCTTGAGAGGAGACAAAGTTTGGAATTCCCACCTGCTGAGCTGCCCCATGCCCAATGGCCACCATGGCTGTTCTTCCCTTAACCTAAGCAGCTGATCCCAAGCCCTAACTCCCCCTAGGAGAGCCTCCAGCCATGCCTATTTAAACACCACCACCTCTCGGCCAAATGAGGTGCTGAAACAAACCTTAAGGAAACTCTACCAAAATTGTTCCAGACTACTCCCCACACATAGAGAACTTGATCCCCACTGGAATCCCCCTGCCATCTCCTCTCTGTGAGCTCAATTTCAAAGTTGAAATCCAAGCCCAAAACTAGGAAACTTCTCCACAGTGAGCCAATCCCCAAATTGATTGGTCCTACACCTTCACCAGACCAAGAGAAGAAGTTTACCAGCAAAAGCCCCCTCTCCAGGCCAGCAATTGCTTCCAGCCTCCAAGCTTTGTGATCGGGCTTGGTCAAAATCATACCTCGACAATTCACCAGGTCAAGGGACTTCATCTGGAGCTTGCTTGGACCCAATCGAACGTGACACAACTCTCAGATCGAAGCTTCACTTCTCTGAGCAAAGGTATGGACTCACTCTTCTTCCCGAGCTTCCAGAGATTCTCAATTTAGTTTGGGTCAATTTCAATACATGTTTACCATATGGATGTGTTCTTCTCTTCAAGACGAATCCATAGAGCATAAGAACTTGAAAATCCATTGAGAATCAAGTGAGAAATTAGGGTTAGAAGGTTGACGGTCACGGGTACACACTAGTTGTAGACGATGACCAGGAGCCGTCGGATCGCGTGATGGAGCAACGGAACATGAACCGCGGGCCGCGTGGCATCCCAGTCAGATGGCGGCGCCGAATCAAAAGACGACGCGTGGCCTTTCGGAGCTGCCGAGGATTGCGTGGCGCCGCGTGGATAAGTAGGAAATTAGGGCTATTTTCTATTTATTTAATTACCAGAACTTTGAAAATTCATAACTTTGTGTAGAAAAATCCTAAAAATATAATAAAAATACCCTCTTGCTCAGTGAACAGAGGAGAATAAAGTTGAAAAGAAATCATATAATTTCATTAATTATTTTATTTTTAATTATTTATTTACTCTCTGCATTATTTCAATTCTCCATGCATATAGGAAATTCACCATGGCATGAGACCATAGGGCTTTTGAAGCCTCTGAACTTGGAAACATTCCCTGAATTTTCCAAGGTCAGAGGCCATCCCTATGAGAAGTTATTGATTTTTCAAATTCATGTCACTGTTTTGATTATTTTAATTCCAATAATTAGCATGTTGAGAAATAAATTCTATGAAAAATTTTGTGATGTTTCTTAAGACCAGAGGACCCTAGAAAAAATAATTTTTGAGTTAATTCACTTTGAACAACCCTAATTGGCCTAAATACCAAAAAGTGAACTTTAATTAATTAGGGTTAACCATTCATCAAATTAACTTAAAAACAATTCTCCACTGTCCTTTAGGGATAGGAGAACACCACATAAACATTTGAAAACAATTGGACTTGATTAACCCCACCAAATGAGTTGATTAAGCCTCTTAAGTAAAAATGGGTAAAATTAAACTTTAAAAATTTATAACTCACAAAATATTTTTTAAAAATTCACAAAATTGGTTTTGTAGCCTCTCTGATATTAGAGGAATTTAAGAAAATTAAAATTGCAATTTTCTAAAAAAGTTGATTCTTAAGCTTATTTTAATATTTTAATAATTAAAAATAATAATAATAATCACAAAAATATTAAAAATCACCAAAATGTCACATTTTGAATTCTAAACACTTAGGAACAAACTAAAAATTTTTCCTAAGTCCCTAGGGTAAGATATTGAATTTTAAAGGCTTAATGTAATTTTTAATATTAAAAAATGTATTTTTCCAACCTTTTCACTAAAATAATTCTAATAAATCAAAGAAAAATCAGAAAATTACAAAAATTGGTTTCTGATTTCTCTGATATCAGAGAAGTTTTTGAAAAATATAAAATTCATTTTCAACCTTTATTTTATTTTTAAATTAATTAATACTCCAAAACTTAGAATAATTATAATAAATAAAATAAAATTCAAAAAAATCACTAAAATTTGTCCAAATGGTTCTCTAGTCATTAGGAATGCCCAAAAATTTTCTTAAGAGTAGAAGAATTCCCTTGGTCATGTTATTGAATTTCCCTTGAAAAACCCCTATTTTCCATTAAAAATAATTACATAAATAGATTAAATACAGAAAAATCACATTTTCTCCTCTAATGTCTTTATTGACATGTAAGTGAGGTCACATAAAAATTTCAACTTCATTTGGGCTTAATTTGGTGAGTTATAGAATTATTAAGCTTGAAGGGCAAAATGGTAATTAAAATTTTCAACCTTTAATTAAAATTTTAAGATTAATCAAAAGGGGAGGGTAAAATATTTGATTTTAAACTGATTTTGGATGATTGAAACTTAAATGGTTAAGGGTAGAAACCCACCAATCATTTTAATAATAATTAAAGTAAACCTTAATTAATTAATTAATTAAATTTGGAAGATTAATAAATTTTTTTTTTTTAAATTATAAAGTAGGGATATTATTTAAGAGGATATTTATTCTTTAATTTAAAAATCCCTAAATGAATCACTTCAATAATACTTAATTCTTAATTAAAAGATTAAAATAATAATCCAAATTAAAATTAAATTAAAATTAAATTAAATTAAATTAAAATTAAATTAAATTAAATTAAAATTAAATTAAATTAAAATCAAATTAAATTAAATTAAATTAAACTAAATTATAAATTAAATTAAAATTAAATTAAATTAAAATTAAATTAAATTAAAATTAAATTAAATTAAATTAAATTAAAATAAAATAAAATTGAAATTAAATTAAATTGAAATAAAATTAAAATAAAATTAAATTTAAGTTGAATTAAATTGAAATTAAATTGAAATTAAGGTAAATTAAATTAAATTTAAATCATTTAATAACAAACCTAAATGAAATTATTAAGAATTAAACCTAAAATAACTTGAACACCATTTCAAACTTAAACTAATTTTTTTATAATTAAATCAAAATTAGAATTAAATCATTAAGTCTAAATCATCAAAATACTTAATAACTTGATTTGCCACTTTAAAAGCTCTTATTATTATAACTCTTAAATGAAACATCAATTGAAGTATTACCTCACTTATGGGATATTCAAATGTCCTAAGTTCACTGAGCAAAAAAAAAAACATTTAAACTCCCGGATGACTACTTCACCTGATTAATTAAATCCATTTGGACTTAGAACAATCATAGCAATATTGAAAAGATGTTTAAGACTCGTCTTAAGCACTTACTCAATATGATAGGATGTTTATAAGAAAAATTGAACTTAATTGTCCTTTGATGGAGAAAATCGTCCTTAAACCATAACACAAGAACTTAGACATCATAGGAGATGACTAGCTATAGGATTAGGACTTGGATAGATAACCTAAACCTTTCCCATAGCTTTACCTAGGTACTTGTTGAAATATTTAAATGCCTTAACATGTGTTTTACGTGCAGCTTGGGATGATGGGAAGACCCTCCAGGTACGCTTTTATTTTAGTGCAATTTACTTTATTGCAAATGCACTTTACCTTTCTTGCATGATAAACAACTGTTGCATGAAAACCAAAACCTTTAGGGTAGTCCCTAAATTGAAACCAAAACTAAATTAAAAGTCACTGCAAGATAAAAATCACCTCCACAACATTTCAAAATATAAAAACAACTCAAAATTTAATCACAAACAGAACACAAAACTACAATTGCAACTAAATTAAAACATCTCGTTGAATGATCGGGAATACCTCGGATGATGTAACCCACGTGTTGCTAACGGGATTTCCCACAGTCTAAATGAAAGTGTGGAACTCATTCAGTTGAGTTTAGCAAATTCATTTGGACTAAGTGAATTCAATGAAATTAACGGTGCCGGGATGACGGAACCGTGGGATCTTAATCAGTTCTGTTATGATCAATTTTAAGATTTGTTTTAACTAAAACACTAAAAACACTTGGATTTTAAGATTTCTCTAAAACCAAACACTTCTCTTCTCTTTTCATTAAAATCTTCTAAAACTAAACCTCTGCAACAACAAGGATGCTTGGAGCACGGTGGGCAGCACAACCATCTTCGTCAGCAAAACAACTCTACTTCAGCAAAATATTCTTAGAATTAAATAACCAAGCCATAGGAGTTCGAGGTAGTTATCCTAGTGCAACATAAATCCTCAATTCTTCGTTAGGCATTTGCATGATCATATCATGTAAATTAAGCCCTAACAAGTCTTAGGACTCCGAGGTAGTCGTTTGGTACGACATAAACCCTCATATCTTTGAGGCTATTTGTATGATTTTATCATACAAATATAAGTCCGAATTAATTAAAATTGGCAAGATTGAAATATCAGATAATATTAGGATTTCCTTAAATCTGAGCCAAATAATAGGATAGTTTGGGAAGTTTCCAAGATTCTTCTTGGATCTTCAGCTTCTCCTACTCCTCTTCCATTGGACTCCTGAAAATAACTGTTCTAAATTTGATCCATTCCTTGTTAAAATTTCAAAAATTCAATCCTTTGAAAACCTTAAACTTTGAAATTCTTGAGAGAAAAAGTCACTGATCATTATCGAGAGTTTTCTTAAATAATTCACTTCATTTAAGATGTAATTAACTATAGGGGCTTGCCCTTATAGGGAACTTTAAGAACCCAGGTAATATAAACCCTGATTAATTCATTTATATTAAGCAGGGGAATTTGTCGGCTTATAAAATTGGTTCACAGACCAAACGGATGTCACAAGTCTTCTAGTTTATTTAATTGAGCCCCATCGTCAAGTAGTGTGCCTATTCTTCGGGATAGATACACGGTTTGTGGTGCGGTGCTCGTTTATATAAACAATTTGGGATGTGAGATCCATTTGATTTCATATCTTAAAATTTTTCAAATTTAAAATTATTTTCAAAATCAAATACTACTTTTCAAATTACTTATTTAAATTAAATTAAAAATTTGCCGACAATTTCTGTAGACGACCCCTTTTCAAAAATACAACACTCAACCTAAAAATATGCTGACAATGGGTTTACAGTATTGTTCTCCCACTGAGAATTAATAGGAATAGCATTACCTTGGTTATTCCAATTAAAGTTTGGATGATTCTCCCAACATGGATTATAATAGTTTAAAAAAGGGTTATTTTATCTATTATTTATCGTTTAATAGTAGTCATTTCTTCGATTAAAGCATAAGCTTCTTCAAAAGGTTTACCCATTAGTGATCTACCAGCAGCAAAGTCAATAATGGATCTAAGAGATCCTACTAATCCAATATAAAAGTTTGAATAATTAACCAATATGGTAAAGCATGATGTGGGCATCTTCTAAAAAGATCTTTAAATCTTTCCCAAGATTCATATATTGATTCTCCCTCATACTGACTGAAAGATGTGATGTCATTTCTAAGTTTAGCAGTCTTAGATGGTGAAAAATATTTCGATAAGAATTTTTGTGAAAGTTCTCACAAGTTTTAATAGATCCAGGTGCTAACGAATTTAACCAAGCCTTAGCCTTGTCTATTAGTGAAAAAGGAAAAAGTCTAAGTCTGACAGCATCATCAGACACTCTGTCATATTTAAAAGTAGAACAAAGTTCTAGAAAACTTGCAAGATATAAGTTAGGATCTTCGTTTGAAGTTCTGCCAAATAGATTATTTTTTACAATTTGGATAATTGCAGGTTTAAGCTCAAATGAATTAGCAGCTACATCTAAATTTTGGATAGTTTCATTAAATGTAGGGTTAGCGTAATCTCTTAGTGGTCTAGATTGATGTTCATTTTCTATTCTTTGGTTGTTTACATTGTTTTCCATTGATTCAGAATTTCTAAGTTATTTTCTCAGTTTTATAATTCTCATAACAGTGCCTTCTAATTTTAAATCGTAGTGTATAAGATTTTTAGGTCCAAATTTATGCATACAATTGAAATCAGTTCACTAAAATACGATAATAAGTTGCAAATTCTATAAAAAAGTTTTCTAACAGTCCTAATTTTATCCGTTACTTTAATTATGTATCCCCGACAAAAACTCCAAAAACTTGAATCGGCCTCTACATACTTGACTTAATCTTAATATTGTAACAAGTATATAATATATTCAATAATCACAGAGTTACCTTTATCAACGCAAGTATATGTATCGTTCAAGTAATACAGGGCTCTAGTGGAGTCCTGGTTATCGATCCCACAGGGACACTTCAGAGGCTACAAACTAGGATTATAGAAACCCATTCAGAATCACAAGCTATAAATTGAATTGCTTATTTATCACTAATAAGCAATCGTAAATAAGATGCAATTTTAACAAACTAATTCTACTAACAATTAGCTACTTCTACTAATAAAGTGAGGTTTAATATTTAAGCAAGCATCCTTCTCCTTTGTTAAGAAATTTAAATGAAGGGATAATTAGAATAAGTTTAAAACTGTGTTTTACCAAATAAGAGCATACCTATTCTTTACCCTTTGGTCCAGGCATAAAGAACATTGACTAATCCTTTGCTCGGTTACTGAATATGCGGCTAGGCTGGGAGAATACCAGCACTCACTTTGAAGCTCCCATGTTTCCCTCACCTGAGGGCTAACATCTACACTTTAGTACCAAAATGATAGGACTGATTTGGGGATTTTAGTCTTTCACACTAAAATCTCCAATTCTACGCCTGATAAATTATATTTCCTTATTTATTTGCACCCTACTTTTAAAGACTTTGACCTTTCTAAATCTTGGATGTAATCTTTACATTAGTTGTTAAACTCAACCTATTTTAACTAATTAATTGGCCGGATTGAAATTATATTTAAATTGAAGTGTAAAAATTATCACAACTTTTTTTACATTCCCTGACACAACTAATTCAGATCACCATTTCACAAAAATCTCAAAACAAGGAGAAAGACAGAGAAACTACTCAGATTTCATGGAGAATATACGATAAAACTTGGATTTCATATATAAAAACAAAGTTATACAAACTAAAATAAGTAAATACAACTTATCTCAAACTCCTCCCCAAGCAAACTCCTTGAAGCTCCTCTGAATATCTTCCTTTCTTTACAACACACTGAATTCTGCTTTGAAGCAGCAAGCAGGAAGAAATCTCTCATTTTCCTTCCACTCTTACAATCTCGCGAAGAATTCTTCACAAAATAAAATCACTCTCTAAAACTCTAGTGGAACCACCAACCAAATGAAAAAAAACTTTAAACACACTACTAGACTCTTTAGATGTTTAACGGACACGTGGTGGACACTTTTTTCGGCCTTCATATGTTTCTTTTAAAGTAATTGAAGAGTTTCCAAGAGATACCCGAGCATCCTTTAAAAAATCATCCACATTCAATGCACCTTGTGAGAGAACCGACTTTCTCACTATCGGCGGCCTCCCTTGTAATATATTTCTGAATTCTCAGGAAAAATCTGTCGTCGGCGCTTTCGAGCGCACCGTCGGTGCCCTAGATCAAATCTTTATATTTTGGTCCTTTTTGCTCCAAATTCGCTCCTTTTTGCATTTTTTCACAACAATGTCCATAAATTTGCATACCTACAACAAAAAATCAAAAATATCTTTCTTTAAAGTGCAATATCATCAAAATCAATATAAAATAGGCATAAAAATCTTAACATATTTTTAGTAGGTCAATTAGTCATAAAGTCTAAGGGTTTTGACATTATGAGATTGATTAGGTCATGTTGACCAATTTTAGGTTTTAAGTCAATCCAAAGGTCAATGTGGTGACTTTTGGATTAAATTTTGGTCACTCTAATCAATGTCAAGTTTATCATGTCAATGTCTGTCTTTGAAGTTAATTTGGTGGTCAAAGGGGCATGGATTAGCCATTTTGACCAATTTCTACCATTTTAGATCAAGAGTTGACCAATAAGGCTAGGGTGGTTATCTTTATGTCATGCATGTATCTTTTAGTCAAATTTTAATTATTTATTTCAAAGAATGACCGATAAGGTTAATGCAATAGTCTTTGGATCATGGTTTGATCATTTTGACCAAAATTGAATTTTTAATCAAAGGTTACCAATGAGGTGAATATGGTGGTCTTTAGGTATTGGGTTGATGATTTTGATTAATTTGGACTTTTTGGGTCATAAGTTGACTATTTAGGTCAATGGACTAGTCTTTGTATCAAGGATTGATCATTTTAACCAAAATTAGTTTTTTGGTCAAGAGTTGACCTATGGGTCAATGGGGTAGTCAGTTGGTCAGAAATTGAACATTTTGACCAAAGTTGACTTTTTGGTCAAAATTTGACCAATTGGGTTAATAATTGATTAAATCATAGTTTTTCATTACTGATTTAATCATTTTGGGTTAAAGAAGGATTTATAAGGTTTTACACTAGTCATTCGGGTTTAGTGACTATCAGTGAGATTTAGGAAGTTAATATTTGTATAATTCCTATCTCAAACTGACTTTGAAATGATTCTCACTAAAGTAACGTCAACAATAATATAGTTATAATAATTATTTAAAAAGACTCATCCACATTATTTACTTGTATGAATTTATGTGATAAAAATGTCACATAAGAACAAGTAACATTTCAATTTTGGAGAATTTTAATCCACCTAAAATAATTAATATTTTTATACACATTTTTATACCTATTTTTAATGATATTGCACTTTAATGGAATGTATTTTATGTATTTTTTACAGGTATGACTAAATAGATAAATGCGATGAAAGATGATCAAATTTGGAGCAAAAATGAAATGTGCAAAATTGATCTGTAGCGGCTAAGCACCTGGACCTGCGCTTACGCGCTAGAGCCTTGTGGCTATGCGCCCATACCTGGAGCTTACACGCCAGAAGCCCCATGGCTAAGGGCTGAAACCTCGCGCGATAGTTACTAAAGAGGAGTTATATATTTCTTTGGCACCATTTTGAAGGGGTGTTTAAGGCATCTCTTGGTATAAAAGTAGGAAATTTCCTATTGGCGCATTTAATTAAAATACTCTTGAATGGTTGCATCTCTTGGAGGATTCATTGAATCTGGACACAATTTGAAGAGATATGAAGGCACCTATTGGAAAATATAGAAAGAGGGCTTATAAATTACAAAAGTGGTTGTTGTTGGAGGGTGTGGTTTTATGTTTATTGTAAGAGAGTTATTTTAGTAATACACCACTCAACTTCACCATTTATACTTACTTTAATATAGTTTGTATTAGGATTAGAAGTGAGAATTGAAGTCCTTCGAGTTGGGTGCCAACCTCTAAGGAGTATTGTAAGGCAAAACAAAATTTTCAAAGGAACTTCAAAAGTTTGGTGGAAAGGATTTTTAGATAAGTTTTTATATTTGTTATTACATTTGATTTTTAATTAAGACTTCTTTTGTTTTCACTAGGATTTCTACTTTTAAACCATGTTATAATTTTATTTTCGCATGAATTCTGTGTAGTTTTCTTTATCTTGTTCCTTAAAAGGATGAAGTAGTTAAGATATAGATGGATGTTGAGTGAAGTATGGGAATTCAGTGTTGGAAGAAGTTGTTATGATTCAAAACCTTGCACTTCATTTACTTCTTGATTTAGTCAATTAAGATGTTAATTTATGTTGTGAGAACATGCGAGAACTGATATGGTTTTGTCTCAGTCAATAATTGTTAAGATTCACATCAGATTATCTGGGTGAGAATGTGGTCCATATGATTGAATGTAAAGAAATAAGGAGATATACTTTGATGGGTGTAGAATTAGAGGACTTTCGGGTGATAGGCGAAAGCTCCCAATTCATATTATTGTTTTATGTCTTGATATGTGATGTTAGCCCTTAGGTGGAAGGAGAAGAGGAAACTCTAGAGTGAGAGCTAGTATCTTTCCTGCCTAGCACCTCATTAAGATTACTAAATCACAAGATTAACCTCTGATCTTTATAACATCTCTAGTAATGGTAAAGAATTAAATTACTCCTACTTTGCACAACACATTTTAGATACTTCCAAAATAGAATTCCATGTCTCGTTACTAATTCATAATAAGGAAAAAGATATTTTATTTTCATTTGCTTTAATCTTACAAAAATATAATTAAAGTAGTTGTTTACTTTTATTTCAAATTATAAGAATTACAAAAAAGAATCAAACTTTCTTTCTTAGAATATTATCTTTAGTTTAGTTAATATCTTTCTTAAAAAGTAAAAATTTATTTTTTTTCTTCTATTTTAAATTTTTTACATTCTTATCTGTAGGTTGATTATGAATTATCTTAAGATCCATTTCTTATAAATTTGAAGGATGATATTAATATCAAAATTGAGAAAATTAATAGAAGAATATTGGATCTCGAAATAAATATTAGGAACAATGATATGAATCAATCTGAAAAGGAAGAGCTTAAAAAAATTACAATTTGAGGATTTTATAGAAATCCCTGGATCTGCAATAGATTGGATGATTGATCAAGGACTAATTAATTGGAACTTTAATCAAGGAGGAATAATTTTTCAGGCTGACAACGTTAAACCAAGCGCTTTATGGGAGAACCTATAGTTATCAGTGTGGTTTGGTTTAGTATGCTTGGGAATCATGATTGTTAGTGTTGTATTGTGTTTGCTTTAGTGTGGATTGTTCAGTTTGATTGATGATTCGTAATGTTTGGATTGTTAGTGGTTTGATTTGATCTTTGTCTGTGCATTAGGGAGGTGATTATTTAACTTCTTATGATGTTTATAATTGTTTGTTCACTTATAGCAGTTGGATTGAGGAGTGCACTACGACTCGGGTCTCATCTGGACTTGAGTTTACAAGAGACATCACGAATTTGAACAGTGACTAATCCATCACAATTTTCTTATTTCCTTTTTCTATCCTTATTTTCATTTGGTAAGATTCATGAACCTATTTGATGAATAACATGTAGACGATCTTACACTATAATTTATAACTATTAGAGGTGCTTAATTAAGGGGATAAGGTGATGCCTTAGGTTGGTGCACGTGAGCTAATATGTCAAGGTTAATCTTATCTTTGGGATTATACAATAAAAAATCATTATAATGTATATAATTTATTAGTGTAGTGATTCCGTTAGAAATTAGATGTAAGTTATTGAGATGTGATGAATTATTGGAGGAATTAACCTCATTTATTTTATGTGTTTATTTTTTTGTTACAGTTTTTTTATAGAACTTAAAGAACATTTTTATATTCCTATGCTGATACCTACTATGCTAGTTAGACTTTTGTATCGTTAATTTCATTCTGGCATGTTTAGTTTATATTTACTTTCTGCTCCACATTGTTCTGTCTTGATGAATACTTGTAGATATTTTTTATAGATATTTGTGGTAGAAAGAAATTCTGAATTATTTTTCTTCCTGCTTATATTATCTATATTGAATGATATACATGTTAAAATTCATGTTTGGGGGTAGGAAGAAAAATATATTTTAAAGTGAGTATACTTACATTTAGTTTAATATTATTGCAAGCTTGTTTTAGGCCAGCTTTACTTTCTTCTGTAGTCATTCTATCATGATTATGCATGTATATGAATTTGATAGGATGTTGTAGCAGCTAGTAACTACAATAACTTTTTCTTCTTGCTACATTTTATGGATTTTATTGCAAAATATTTAAAAAGTCAAGTTTGAGGGGAAGAAAAATTTTAAAACCTATCTTTATTTCTCCTAAGTAGCCCGTATTTAATGTAATATCATCTTTAAAATGACATTAAGTTTGATTTTAAGAATTTTAGAAAAATAACTTAGTTGAAATCCTATGTGAAGAAACCGTTCTAGTGTTAGGATATCTTGTAGGAAACATTAGGAAAATGATTTTTCTATTTACATTAGAAAGAAGTGGAATATTTTAAAAGTTAAGATTCTTAGATTTATAATTAATGAATTGAACATTTATTAAAAACATTTTTAAAGTAATACTTACACTTTTTAAAAGTGAAGGAAACTTTTGAGGTTTGAACTTTACTAAGGGGATAATGAAATTCAAAATTATTAAAGGTCTATCCAGATATAGTAATCCCCACACACAAAAAAATTAAGGATTAAAAGATCTTTAAAAGAAAAGAAAAAACAAAATAAAATAAAATAAAATAAAATAAAATATGTGAAGAGAAGCTTGAGGAGAAGCCTAATAAAAAATTGGTTTCACTTTAATTTTTTTAAGTGAAAAGAATTAAAAATAATCATAAGCTTATTCTTATTTCTAAACGTATTAGTCAAATGGGTATAAATAAGTTGCTTAAAATTTATTTTTATACTTGCTATGAATGTTTAGTTTAACAAGTTTCAAAAACGTTTGAAATAAATAGAAAAGCAGGATTCCTTAGTTGAATATGAGATATTCTTACACTCTAGTCCTAGGTTGATTTTCTAGAATTTCTCCTAAGTTACACTATAATATTTCTGAGATGAAATTATAGGAAACTCTATTGAAACCCACAACCACAAGTCAACATATTTAGTTTTTAAAAGTTATAGTCTTACTTAAGGAGAAGTAACAGTTATGTTTGGGGGAGTTGACACACCTAAAATATGCTTAATTTTTCATATAGATTTTATGCTTAATTTAATTGATATTGAACTTTAAAGGAAGGTATTTTGCATGTTTTTTGTTTTTAGGTACAATAAATGGACTTTTGGTGAAAGGAAGCAAAAACGGTACAATTTTTAATAAAAATAAGCAAGAAAGAAAATTCTAACCTGACAGATTTTGATGTCTTTCTATGCTTAATCTCTTTTACACTTCTCAAATATTTTTGAATGAAATTACACTTTAAAGAAAGGTTATTTTTATCCTTATTTTTTAGGTGAAGATGTTAGGAACACTACAAAACTGAAATAGGACGAAACGGAGCCAAACAGAGCAAAAAAATGGAGCTGCTGCAAAGTGGTGCCGACTACGCCAGAATGGGCATCGATGGCACCAGAGTCTAGTGAACAAAGTGTTTGGGCACTAAAAAAGCCAAAAAATGGTGCTGATGGCTCCAAGGATGGTTATTTTCCCATATACATTGAATTTAGATGCTTTTTGGAAGGCTTCTTGAGGCAACTCTTGGGAAATTCTTTCCTACACTATAGTAGAGTGATTTTATGTTAGAAAAGTGGTGTGTATGAATAGGAAATTGTGGAGAATGTTTAGAGATCATAGAATATGAGTATAAATATAGAATTCTAACTTTTTTGAGAGATTTTTAAGGTGATTTTGAGAAAATTTGTAAGGGAATCTTCTAGCATTCCATGGATCAGTGGGAGACCTTGTGAGAGAGATCTTCATCTTTTTTTCAAAGGGAAAAAACTAAGTATTGTGTTCTTCATTAACTTATGATTTTGTAAACACTTTTCTAGTGGATTATCCTTGATGAAATAGAGTTTTCTATTGTGTTTTCTTCGTGTTTTGTGATGTGCCTTTCATACTCTTTCTTCTTATTTTGGAAATTGTGGCATGAGAAGATTATATCATTGTTTTCATTTTATTTTTCCTTTCTAATGAGTAGGATTCATGTTTAGGATATTTGAATGGATGCTAAAAGAAGTTTTAATTATAAATGTTATGATTTTTACTTAAACTTCATTAACTTGACAATAAGGGCCCAATGTAGTGTTAAAATTTGTTGTAATTAATGAGAATGTAGTTCATGAGATTGAGTGCAAAAAAATAAGTAAATATGCTTTGGTGGATGTAGAATTGGAGATTTTAGGTGAAAAACTAAAATTCTCAATTTGGTTTAAGGGTTTGGAAACTAAAGGGAGATGTTAGCCCTCAGGTGAGGGGGAAGAGGGAGCTCTGGATTAAGAGTCAGTGTCCTCCCAGCCTAACCACCTATTTAAGGACCAAACCTTGGATTAACCAATGTTTTTTATACACTCAGATGAGGGTAAAAAATAGAATTACTCCTATTTTGACATATACAATATTTAATGCACCTCATTCACTTACATTATCCAATTCACTACATGAGAATAATAGTTTTTAACATCTCAAAATTCTCCAAACTAATTCATCCATAATGAGTTATCTTTAGAGTCAATATTTTCATTTAGGAGTAGTTGTTGGTTGTTTTAAACTTAAGACTTTCATTTAGGAGTATTTGTTAGAAAAACCTCTTCAATCGACCTTCCAAACTAAGGGTTGATAGTGGTAGACTAGAATTTGACTAAAACCCACTAACCTCACTTCTTATGGGAACGATAAACAGGACTCCACTAGAACCCTATATTACTTGAACGATACGTATACTTGTGTAGAAGCTCCAGTGTGTGCTCGTACTTACGAACATAAAATAGGCAGAAAAACAGTACACACCAGAGGCGCATCAATCAATTACTCTAGTATGCTTGAACTGATCGACTGCCAATTCAATGTCGAGTTGGTGATGCTTATCCTAGCTTAAAGTAAATTTCTTGTTGGTCTTCATCATAGCAATCCTCACCATCAACTCTATCTTTTCATCAAACATGGAGAACAATCACTATGACACATCTTCCAAATCTTCATTTACCTCAACTTTATCTTTTCATCAAACTTTAGTCACACACTCTTTATCCTTGGCTAGGAAAACCTGTAGTTCATCAACGTTTTCTTAAACCACTAACGCCTAAGCCTCAGTGACCCTTGCTTGCCTCGCTTCCTTGGTATTTGACTTCATGGCCCCAAGATACCAGGGTATCAAGTGGTGAGACGAAACAAAACCCGACAACTAGAATTGATCCACCTGGTGGCAGACCTCACATGGGTCATATTTATTCAACCACTTCATTATGTTCCTTGTAGAATAAGGCACTGGAAATCATAGTGGAATAAATTTTTGCGCTTTAGCCATTGGAATACCAACACAGTGCATATTAATGAGAGCATACTGAGAGTCACTGGCAAAGACTTTCGACACCTTCTCCAACAGAGAGCTCCGGTCACCTGCCTTATAATTCTTCTTTAGAGGCAGAGGGAGATCACCATCATGCACTTCAGTGGAGACTTATCCATTCATCATCGGGCTTCCACATTAGCAACCGGTTCATCCACATTGCCTATCTCAACTGCAATGGGCTCCTTTCTAATAGTCACAATAGCTTCTAGCACTGGCTTGGGTTCGAGTGTTCTAGAAAATGCCTGACTAGCCTCCTCTCTATACGCTTGGCTGGTGTATCTTGGAGGTACTTTATAAGTAATAATAAACACTCTACTAGAAAGTCAATCAAAGTATTCCTTGGTTTTTGATCACACATATCCAGGGCCCGGGTCTCTTCATGGACTTATTTATCTAAGTTCATCATAACAGGATTCCGCTCAATCAGCACTAAATAACAAGTAGAAATGTTTTGGATTATAATGATAGTTTCAGATAAACAATGGAGTTTATACAAACATAGGATCCCAAGTATGACTCGAGTAGTTACATTTGATTCCCTCATTGCAGCTACGAGTTGAACAAATGCCCCTATCTCTTTTCTCATTTGATCTACTTTCTGACACAGTCACTTCAATTTCTCTATCTTGGAGAACCTGTCAATCTACCACTTTCTCTACGGCATCAAACTCCACACAAAACTCTAGATTCATCGCTCTGAACTCCTTTTGATTCAAAACCTTCTTAACAACCATCTTGTCAGTATATTGCATAACCAACAAATTCATCCCCTCAACAGTTGAGGGCAAGCTTTGGATCTAGATGGAGAATGGTTTCTTCTTCTTGTGCACTCCTCTGAATGGCTAGCTTGCACCCTAATTTATCGAGTTGAACCAATGACATACCTCTATTTCCAATCCTTTATTTTAATTTCATAGCCGAACAAATGAATATTCCTTGTCGACCTTAAATTAATATAGTCATCATGTTCAAGTCAAAAGGAAAAGCAATAGGAAAACAATTTCTACAACCACGAAATCTCAATCCTTCTGTAGTAGAGCCTGTAAGTAATGATAGATAAGAGTTAGCTAGGTTTTTTTAGGCTAAAATTACATGTAGTGTTTCAACACTGACCATAGTTTTTTTACAAAAGTGTAGCCACAACCCAAGAAGAAACTGCCCTTCTAGACGAGTAGCTCACTGTCATACAAGTAGGTTGCTTAAACATTGTGGCTGACCATCTTTATGCTACTGTCACTGAATACACAAGCATCGCTCGAACAACAGCTGAAACCTCCATCACCATAAATGAACTGAAGCACTTTGAAAAATACGTGTTTGTCATCTCCTAAGAGCCGACCTAAAGCCACAAAGAAGCAAAAAGGGAACACCAACTAAAGGATGTGGAAAAGGTCAAATGCATAGAAATTTACCTGAAAACCTTTTATATGAGGTGTCAGTGGATTTGAACCTCCGCCAAAAATTGTGCCTTTGTTCCAAAAACCATCAAATTTGCATAGGTTCCAATAAATAATTTGCTCACCTTTTAATTTTATTTCACGAATAAGACTATATTTTAATTAGATAGAAAATATATTACAACTAGATTGTCAGCCTCTTCGAGAAAAATGAGTTCAGGCCAAATAAAATTCTGATTCAACACCCATCCTACAAACCTAAACCTATCCATGCAATCAGCTTGGGCCTGTGCTTAGAGGAAGGTTGAGGTCGACCGAAGATCAGTCATGTCCTCCCTCATAGTTGTCAGTTCCACGAGTGCTTCACCCTTAGGGTCATCAGCTTCATCTCTAGCTCCTTCACCACCACTTCTAATGGTGAACCACCAGACCCTACTTCATGTGCTTCTTAGGGGATAGTTTGAGGGCCCATTGTTGCTCTAGCATGCTCCTGAATAAGGGTTCACCAAACTGCCTCAAGGACAGAAGCTTGAATGAAGCTTGTCATGGGTGAGTCAACGTCCATGAACATTTCACCGATGGGAATAAAATAGAATCAACATAATAAAAAAAGTTAATCAAAATGAATTATTCTACATAACTAAGTATCAGTCAAATTATGAACTTCTAATTGAACGACAAAATATCACCACATTCGAACATAACAATAAGCGACTCTCTTCTGAAGTATAACTCCAGAGCCACAGTCGATAAAGTTCTGGCCATTAGACCTGGTGATAAGCTAGAGGCCAGACCTTGGGGAAGTCCAACAACCTCTCTCTGAGGCATCCCTTGGTGTTAGAGATGCTCAACTGAGGAATCACATGCCACCACCGATGGTGCAGTCCAAAAGTCCGCAAGCAGTACATCCTTGCTTCTCTTCGACTGGAGAGTAAATTAGTCAGACGATATAAACCCATCGTTATCTACCATCCATCTATTCCTTAAGGCAAGCTGCTTATTCTACCTCAAGTCAAGCCTTTTCCTTCGGTCTCCTAGCCTCTAGGCGCTTTTCACACTCCTAAACCAACTCCCTCCAAAGGTCTCCCCTAACACATCTCTACATGGTCATAATAGGGACTTATTACTACTCGCTATTGCTACACTCATATTTAGCTGACCAAACCAACACAATCGTAGGAAATGTGAATGATCAAGTCATCCTCTATCCCTTATTTATAGAAAGCTACGAATGCAGAAATTCATGAACATCCAATATTAAAGCTTTGATTTTGAAATAAATGAACATGCTTTTTTTATTAAATTTTCTTATTCTTATATCAACATGACTCTCAAGAAGCAAAAGAACTCGGGGAACTAGACATGTACACCTATAATATGTCAGCACAAATCTTAGAGATTCTTATGGCTACAGAGACAACTGTGCTCAAAGATGGCCCATCATAACTCAAAAATTACATGAAGGAGAATTCGTGAAATCCAATGCCTAACCAAAGCCTCTCTATGAAAGTGTACAGGACCTACTGAACAACAACCCATCAAGACAATGACCAGAGAAAATCTCCTGCAAATGAAGAACCGACAAGCTCCTCAAGATAACAACATTAATCTTCTCAAAAATAACCTCAAAGGCCCTTTACAGCCACTAAAAACTAATCTAGCCTGATCCCAAATGTTTATGCTTACGTTTTATTTCCTTTTAATTATATCTCATTCTTTACAACGACACCAATAATTTGATGCCGATGCAGATGAGAGTTTAATTAATATTATTACAAAATGAGATTTTACGCAAGTATATGTATCGTTACCAAGTAATATAGGTCTTTCTGATTAAGCCCCGAATATTGATCCCACAGAGATCAATGTTAATCACAACAGCTTTCAAGAGAAGTTCTAGTCTACGATAACACGCCCTAGCTTGGAAGTTCGATAAAAGTTTAGTTTTAATTAAATCCTAAAATTATTACTACAATACTACTTCTAAACTAAAACACTTAGTGAAAATCAGAAAAGTGGAGTTTAATATATTAAAAGTACTCTTCATTTTGCAAAGAAATTAGTGACATGTGTAAAAGTAAAACAAGTAGCGAGAGAGATTGTGACAAATAGGATCAACTATATTCTTTACCCTTACTTGTTTCTATAAGGAACATAGGATAATTTGATGATTTGAAATTTTGTAGATGGGTTAGGTAGGTAAGATACTAGCTCTCACTCCAGAGTTCCCTGTTCTCCCTCCACCTGGGGGCTAACATCTCATAACAAAATTTTTCACATCAAATGAAATTAGGGGCTTTAGTTTGTCACCCTAAAGTCCTCTAATTCTTCACCACTTAAACATACATATCTCCTGATCTATTTGCAGTCAATTACATGGACTACGTTCTCACCCATATAATCTCATGTGATTTTTACCAATAGTTGTCTGTGACAATATCTCCTTGGTTCTTACATGTTCTCACAACAGATTTTAACATGCACGTTGATCAAGTTTACATGTAAATGAAGAACAAAGTAAAACCATCACAATATATTATCACACTACTCAATTCTATATCCTGCACATGCATACTAATTCATTGTAAGGGAAAAGAGTAAAGAAAACTACTCACTACACATGGAGAAACAACAAAAACTTTTTATTGAACAAGTCTTTGAAACCATACAAACAAACTACTAAATTTAAATCAAAATACAATGAAAATACTTATCTCTAATGAAAATCAAACTCTCATTGTACCGAAAAAGCAATCTCCTTGCAATCCCCTCTAAGAACAATGTGAAAAGAAAAGAAGAAATTCTCACACTCTCTCTTTCTCTCTTACCTTGTCGCTCCACTTGTGGCTCACGCCCAAGTCTTCTTCTTCTCAGCCAACTTCTTCTCTTCTAATAGTTCCTCTCCCTTCTCTAAATCTTCTTCCTCTAAAGATTCAAGATATTTCAAGAGAATTCATAAAATATCTCAAATCCATATTTATAATATCCCAAGAGATGCTTAAGTGCCTCTTCAAAATAGTCCAGGTTTAATGAGTCTTCCAAAGGATGCCTCAAGTGCCTCTTCAATCTAAAAGAGAAATATCTTCAAAAATAACTCCTCATAACCACCCCCAATTCTTCTAGATAGTTCATTTTATCATTTCCATTAAATTCCCCTTGAAATAAGCTTCACAATGCATCGAATATTGTCAAAATTCGAGTTATATTGAAAAACTTACGCCCAAAACCATCAATGGCGCCTAAGCGCCGTCAAGTTGGCACTTAAGCTCCAGTGTCTGGCGGCTAAGCTCCAAATTTGGTGCTTAAGAACCAAACACAGGTATTTAAGTGTCCAGTTTGACCTATTTTAGCTCGGTATACTCCGGTTTGACCTGTTTTGCTTCCAATATGCTCCATTTTGGTCCCTTTTTGTTCCTTTTGCTCAAATTACTCCAAATTCTTCAATTTTATGCACTTGCAACCAAAAACACAAGAAAACATACCTTTAAAGTGCAATATCATTATAAAATGACATAAGAAGTAGTACATTTTTAGGTGTATCAAAATCCCTCAAACTTAAATATTACTTGTCCTCAAGTAATACTACACTTTTAAAATAATTTTTATAAATTAGAGTTAATGTTTCACTCTTTACAATTGTTAAAATTTTGTTCTAAAAATTTATAGTTCAACTTAAAAGACCTTCTAGTGAATTAGACTAGCCTAGGGTCTAAAATATTTATCACCAAACTTGAGAATTTTTAAGAGTATGGTAGAACAGCAGGTGCAAGAGGCCCTAGCACAATCTAAGAGTGGAGCATCTATTTAGGGTTTAGGGTTTAGGGTTTAGGGTTTAGGGTTTAGGGTTTAGGGTTTAGGGTTTAGGATTTAGGGTTTAGGGTTTTGCATTTCTAATTCAGAAAAATATGCAAATTTTTTAAACTTCGGATCCTATAAATTTACTTTCTCGATTAAAGTACTCTCTTAAAAATAATTTAACTAATATATGTATAAAAAGCAAGCTTATGATTTTTCTAAGTTCTTTAGTATAGAAAGAATTAAATGAAACCAATTTTTGATTGGGACCTCTCCTCAAGCTTCTCATAACATTTTATTTTTTTTCTCTCTTTTTTTTGTATGAGGATTACTATATCTGAAGAAGTCCTTAAATGATTTTGAATTCCACTATCCTCCTCTAAAGTTAAAACTTATTACATTCCTTTACTTAAAAAGATATACATATATTTTTTGTAAATACTTTCAAAAAGAGCCTTAAATGTTTGAAAATGAAAATTCTAAGAATCCTTAATTTTCCAAAAATATGTTTCTTGCTACTAAAGATAGTTATTCATTTTCCCATGGTCTCCACTAAATATCCTTAACTCTAGGATCACCCTTTTCACTAAAAATATCAACTAAGTTTTTTTTACTCAATTTCTATACTTAAAATTCTAACATTCTTAAGATGACTCCACATAACAATAATCATTAGAAATAAAATACAAATTTATTTGTAGTATTTGTGAAAACAAGTAAGGTTTAAATTTGAAACATTTTTATTTCCCCCCCTAAACTTTAGCTCAAAAATTTTTAACAATAAAGTACAAAAAATATACGGCAGGGAAAGATCACTTTTATAATTTACTACGCATCCTACAAAAATATCAACAAATAGCACATGGTAGAATATTGTTGTAGAAAGTAAATCTAGCCTAAACATGCTTGACATAACACTATAAAGGAATTTTAAATAGTAGAACATGTACAAACTAAAGATTAATTAGGAACACATTTTAAATTTTATAAAGGAATTGATAAATACTAACAAGTTTAAAATATTAAGATAAGTTTTGTTGTCTCCAAAGAATCATTTTACTTGACTCACAAACACAGACACAAAAATATCAATGCATACACTCATAGATTCATAAACAAACAACAACTAAGGTTAATTTGATCTCCCTTTTACTCACATTTCCCGCGAAAGAAACTACACTGATAATGTGTGTATATTATAAAATTTTATATGGTTATCACCCATGGACCAGAATTCCATCATGTGTTGCCAATGTCAGGGTTACTCTAAGTCTATGGTATACACAATTTGTTAAATAAAAATAATGCAATTTATCCATTCTTTGTTTACTAAATAAGTTAGCGCCCTTACTCAGTGAAAATAAAGTTAGGTAAATAAAGTAACAGAGTTGACATAGAGTGGTCTAAGTCCAAACTCTACATGCTTCAAGGTAATGGTCAGCTCCGGTTGAGAGCTAAGTCGTTACAGACTCGTTAGCCTGCTTCTACCAGAAGTCATAAACAAATATAGTCAAGACCAAGGCATAACCTCACAACATTAACCCAAACTACTCTTACACATCAAACATTAATCAAACATCAATCAATCTGATCAATCCACACAAACACAATACAACACTAATAATCATAACTCTCAAGCACACTAAATCAAACCACACTGATAACTATAGGTTGCCTCCTATAAAGCACTAGGTTTAATGTCGCCAGCCCGACAAATGATTCCTCCTGGATCAAAATTCTCTTTAAGTAATCCTTGATCAATCATCCAATTTTTTTCAGATGCAGGGATTCCTACAACATCCTCAAATTATAATTTTTCTTTTAGCTCTTTCTTTTCGGATTGATTCATATCATTGTTCCACATATTTCTTTCTAGATCCAATATTCTTCTAATGATTTTTCTCAATTTGCATATAAGATACATCATGATCTCCCAAATTTTGGATCAGAATCTCTCTAGATAATTCAGATTCTAAATCAAATTCTTCTAGGATATTATTTTATCTCATGTTATATTCTAATGGTCTTTCAAAATACTTATCCTCTTTCTCAACTAAAAGTTCTTTTGAAATATATCATCAAATTCTCTTCCATGTCTTAATTTGATAACTTTATCATGTTCATCATCCAATTGAAGATATAAAGACTGGTGGTGTAGATGAATTCCCTAAATAGGTAGGCTTTAAAATTGTATGGGGTGCATTCATCTTAAGTCCGTGAGATTTTCAACATATGGAATTAAAAGTTTACTATTTTTTATAGCATCCATCATTTTACATCTCTCCTAAACATACATACAATTTTCTTTAAATAATATTTACAACTCATCATGAAAGTCCATTTTGATCTCATCTGTTAACTTACTCTCAAAACTTTCATGGAAATGGTCTTTACTTAGAAAATCAATTTCATCAATCCAAAAACAATCATCATCTTTTCTCTCAGTTGGATATTTTATAGTCTTTAATACATCAAAAGTTACTTCCTGGTCATTAATATGCAAAGTCAACTCTCCTTTTTGCACATCTATCATAGCTTGCCAGTAGCAAGGAAAGGTCTCCACAAAATTATTTGATTACCTTTATCTTCCTCCATATCTAATATAATAAAGTCCAAAGGAAAGATAAATTTATCCACTTTAACAAGTGCATCTGTTATAATCCCTTTGGGATAAATGATAGATCGATCAGCTAACTAAAGAGTCACAGTTGTGGGAGATATATCAACTAAACCTAACCTTTTAACTATAGATAGAGGCATCATATTAATGCTCACTCCTAAATCACATAAAGCTTTTCTACATAATTTCTCTCCAATTACACAAGGAATTGTAAAGCTACAAGGATCTTTAAGTTTCTGAGGATGCTTTTTCAGAAGTATAGCACTGCACTCCTCACTTAGTGCAGCTGTCTCGTAATCCCCAAATTTCCTTTTCTTTTTTAATATCTCCTTCATAAACTTTGCATAAGTTGGCATCTGTTCTAAAGCTTCAGCGAAAGGAATATTTATCGTTAACTTCTTAAGTTCTTTCAAGAATTTTGAAAATTGATTATCCAACTCATGTTGTCTAAGTCTTTGAGGAAATGGAGGTGGTGGTTTTTCTAAATTGATTTTAGTTGGAGATATTAATTTTTCCAGATCCTTAGAAACAAATTCGTTAGGCCTTTTAGTTCCCATTGTTTCTCTCAAAACTTCTTTCTTTTTTCTAGCCACATCCTCTATCTCTCTTCCACCTCTTAATGGATAGCTTCTACTTGTTTATTATTGTTCTCTTTAGGATTGATCTCAATGTTGCTAGGAAGTGTTCCTTGGGGTATATTGCAAAGTGAATTAGCAATTTGTCCCAGTTGATTCTCAATGTTTATAATCATAGCATTTTGACTTTGCAACTATTTTCCCTTTGCAATACGACTTCTTCTATAGACATCTTCTTATCCTCAAATTGTTGATCATTGTTAGAGTCCAGTGGATATCAAGGTCTATAGTTTGGATTCCCCTAATTATTCAAACTTCCATTAGGATTTGCATGATTATTTTTCTATTGTTGGTTTCCACCCCAATAGTATGATTCCAATTAAAATTAGGATGGTTCTTCAAACCTGAGTTGTAAAAGTTAGAATATGGGTTGTTTAAGATATTTAAAGTCTCATATGATAATCTAGAATCAATCAAATGCCATAATGAACTTTCCTCACTTACTGGAGTAAATTGAGGATGGTTCATTCCAAATTGGTCCAACTTTCCTGATATTGCAACAACCTGAGATGCAAGAATTGAAATAGCATCTGTACCATGAAAACTGGTTTCCTTTTTAAGATTTACCCTTGTAGAGGGCCATTGAAATTCATTTCTAGCCATTTCTTCAATTAAAGCATACGCTTCATCATATGATTTCGACATTAACGGCCCACCAACAGCAGCGTCAATTATGAACCTATGGGATTCTATTAACCCGTTGTAAAAAGTTTTAATGATTAACCAATTAGGCACAGCATAGTGTAGACACTTTCTTAGGAGTTCCTTAAATCTTTCCCAAACTTCGTATAATGATTCCCCTTCATACTGACAAAATGAGATAATATCGTTTCCAAGTTTAGTCTTCCTTGAAGGCAGAAAATAATTAGCTGGGAATTTCTAAGTTAACTCCTCCTACTTTTTAATAGAGCCAGGTACTAATGAGTATAACCATATTTTAGCCTTATCCCTTATTGAGAAAGGAAAAAGGCTTAGTCTAACAGCATCGTCTGACACGCTGTTTAACAAAAAGTAGCACAAAGTTCTACAATAATTGATTAGTGTAAATAGGGATCCTCCAAAAGAGTTCCCCAAAACTGATTGTTCAGCACCAGTTGGATTATCCCTTGATTAAGTTCAAACGAGTTAGCTTTTAGGATAGGGTTTTGTATACTTGAGTGAATTTCACCTATCGTAGGATTTACATAATCCCTCAATGATTTATGATGATTTTCAAAATTATTATTTTGAATGTTTTCAATTTCTGTTTCTAGTTTTTCAAGTCCTTTTTGTTTTTTTAATTTTTTCATTTTTTCTAACTCAGGATCATAAGGCACAAGTCCTGCAGATCCTTTAGTTCGCATACATAACACAACATAAAATACATTAACAATTAAACAAAAAATATTTTTAACACAAGAAAATATTTTCACAAACACCTTGTTTTTACACAAATAGTTTCTTCACAACACTTTTTCATACAAAAAAAACACTTTTTCACACAAAATAGCTTTTACGACACTAAAATATTCCAAGTCTAAGAATAAATACTTCAACCAAAATCCTCCTAAAGTCAATATTAACTAATGTGTTCCCAAGCAACAGCGCCAGAAACTTGATCCCAGATAATCTACATTTTATTTTCTTTTAAATATATCTCTTTCTTTACAACAATGCCAAAAATTTGATGCCGAGAGAGTTTAATTGATATTATTATAAAATGAGATTTTACGCAAGTATACGAAACGTTATCAAGTAATATAGGGCTTTCTGATTAAGCCCTGAATATTGATCCCATGAAGATCGCGGTTAATCAAAACGGCTTTCAAAAGAAGTTCTAGTCGACGATAACATGCCCTAGCTTGGAAGTTCGATAAAAGTTTGGTTTTAATTAAATCCTAAAATTATTACTACAATACTACTTCTAAACTAAAACACTTAGTGAAAATCAGAAAAGTGGAGTTTAATATATTAAAAGTACTCTTCCTTTTGCAAAGAAATTAGTGACATGTGTAAAAGTAAAACAAGTAGCGAGAGAGATTGTGACAAATAGGATCAATTATATTCTTTACCCTTACTTGTTTCTATAAAGAACATAGGATAATTTGATGATTTGAAATTTTGTAGATGGGTTAGGTAGGTAAGATACTAGCTCTCACTCCAAAGTTCCCTCTTCTCCCTCCACCTGGGGGCTAACATCTCATAACAAAACTTTTCACATCAAACTAAATAATGGTCTTTAGTTTGTCACCCTAAGGTCCTCTAATTCTACACCTCTTAAACATGCATATCTCCCTATTTATTTGCACTCAATTATATGGACTAAATTCTCACCCATTAATGTTGCTGGACTTTTATATTGCAAGAACTTATGAACTCAAATTTATATATTTATAATGATTTTGTAAAGTCCAATCATTCAATGCATGTATATGTATCGTATCAAGTAATACATAGCTCTAATGGAGTCACTTTTATCGATCCCACAGGGAAGGGTGAATCTCACTATTGAGAATGTAATACTGAATTCCAATACTTAAAGTGTGATTAAAGTTTAATGTTTACTTCTACTACCATGAAGTAAAAAAGAGTAACAGCTAAGCAAACTATAATTACTTTTATATCTTTAAAACATAATTAACTTTCATACACACACTAAACTATATATTTGAAAGGTTTTGATATATAAGCAAAGTATCTTTTCTCTTGCAATGAGAATATGATGTGTGGATGATATGGAATGATTAACTAATGGTATTTTGCTAAATAGGAGCATAATTGATTTTTACCCTTAAATGAGTACCCCCACTTCTAAGCAAGAAAAGAACATTAACATATTCTAAGTTTAGTTACTAAATCTAAGGCTAAGCTGGGAGGACACCGGCTACCACTACGGAGCTCCCACTCACCCTTTACCTAAAGGCTAACCTTTGAATTTAGTTACTAATCTTAGGACTAAATTAGGGATCTCAGCTTGTCACTCTGAAACCTCCAATTTGACGTCCATCAAAACACATTTCCCTATTTATTTGCACTTAATTCTCATGAACTACATAATTAATCCATGGAAATTGAATGGGTTTTTCATTTTTTTATAAGACATTAAGTCCTTTCAGAGTTAATGGTCCATAACATATTTTAACAATCCAATTAGTCAGATCGAAAAGTAAATTAAGTTCGAAATGAAAAACCATCATAGTTTCTTTAATACTTTAAAAACACCTTAAATCCACATCAACACATCATCACATCTCTATGTAAGAAGAAAGACAAGGGATACTACAAAGAATTCATAGAGAAACACAATAAAACATGGATATTATATTTAAAAGAAAAGTCATACAAACCACAAAAGAAAATATAACTTATCTCTTTCTCTTCCCCAATGCAATTCCCTTGAAGTTCCTTTGAAACCTTTTTTATCTTCTTTGCAACACTTGATTCTCTTTTTAGAATGGAAAGGAAGAAGCAATCTCTCACTTTACTCCCTTTCCTTCACTCCTTAGAGAATAATCCCTCTCAAATTGTCACTTCTACACTCTTCTCCTAAGCTCTAACACTCAAAACACACTAGAATCTCTAGAATACACAAGATACACACAAATTTTCGTCCAAAAATAGTTAATTTTAAGTTAGGAATGAAATCACAAGAGTTTCCATAGGCATCCCTCAAAACGCCGCCAAAACTCTTCAAATTTGAAGTCCACCGACATTGGACGTCGGCGGGGCCCGATAGGGCGCTGTCGACACTCTATCGTTGAATTAATTGTTGAAGTCTCTGGAAAATGGTGCCGGCGATGCCAGAACCTGTTTTCTTCCTTTTTGCTCCTTTTTGCTTCAAATTTGTTCCTTTTCGCTTCTTTCCGCTCTAATCACCTATAATCATCATACCTACAACAAATCATGAAAAATAGCTTTTTTTTAAGTACAATATCACCATAAATGAGTAAAATTGGATAGCAAAAACAACATATATTTTTGGTGCATCAACATCGACCAAACTTTAACTATTAGTTATACTCAAGTAATCCTTTTACTACATAAAAATATAACTCTAGGCAATGCACTATTCATCTGTGAGATACTAAAATTTTTTATTCAAAAGAATCTATTGTTAGATTTTTAGAAAGAAATTTAGTAACTCAGGTCAACACTATAGGTATAAGAATATTTTGTAATCAAGTCTAAGAGTTCTATTATTCTATTTATTTCAAGATAAACTATAATTTGTCACAATAAAAGTGCATTGAAAGATTATGTGAAAAAGGAATTCATGCAAACTTTATCAGAATGTAGGCTAATACTAAAAATATAAATTTAAAAATGAAATCAAGTTCTCCTTTCAGGTTGACTCAAGTGAAGCCAATTTTTTATTAGGCATCTTCTAAAGCTTCTCCTCATAAATATCTTTCTTTCTTTTCTCTTTTTTTTCCTTTTTTTTTGGGATTGTTTTTCAATCCTTCTTTTCTTTTCTTTCTTTTCTCTTTTTTTTAATGAGTATTACTATATCTGGATAGCTTGTAATGATTTTAAACTTCATTCTTCTCTTTCTAAAGTTCAAAACTTGAAATACATCATTATTTTATAATTAGGTGTATGCTTTATTATTCAACACAAAGTCACAATATCTTCTTAACACATAATATTTTAAGTCTCTTAACATTTCAAAAATACAACTTCCTTTACTTTAAATAGTTGGCTATAATCAAATCCTTTCATACCAAATATCTTACCTCTATAAAATTAACCTTTATTACTAAAAACTTTCATCACATCCTTCTGTAATATTCAACTAAAATAAAAAGTTTTAGTTACTTACAATGAGGTTCAACTGCCAGAAGTTATGCTAATAATTTTGTAAAATATAATAATTCAGAACAAATAAGAGTTAATATTTTTCTACCCTCCCCCAAACATAAATTTTTCAATAAATTTGAAACAGTTGAGAGTAAAAGAAACTAACCTTTTTTGTACTGGGATTTTGAAATCTTCATCAGCTATCTGGTGTTAGTCAAAATTTACAACTAGCAAGCACGAAACAGTTAGTAACAGTGATATATAAATATTTTAAACTTTTGCAAGGGTAAAGAGAAATTAACTTTAGACATCTAAACATCGAACACACTGCAATATAAACAACTATCACATCACTACTCAGTTCAATCAACATTCAACATAATAGTACATCAACATGTTTACACATCACATGAAAGCAAATAACTACTACAGCAAAACAATACAACACATCACACAACATGAAAAACATAAATAGAAACAACCAAACTACCAATCTTCATCACCAGGTTCATCAGCAGGGTCAGCAGGATCAGCAGGACCAGGTCTATACGGTGTATAGCTGGGGCAGGTAGGAAATATCACATCAGTCTCCCCCCTCATGAATCTGGCTTGTGCATCATAATAGGCAATATCGAACTCAACTCTTCTTCTCATAAAATATTCATTAACTTCACTTCTGGCCTCATACACATCCATTCTACCATGGATTCTATCCATACTAGCACTCTGTAATATCAGCTGCTCCATGATATCAGATAATATTGGGGGCTCAGATGTAGATGGAACGTCATGACTAGTAGTAGGAATATCAGTACTCCTACTCTCAACTAAGGCTCCTAATGAATCATAAGTACGCATAATAGTCTTTGTAATTGGTCTCAGCGTAATAGCTTTCTCTTCAGAACTACTGAACTCTACTATAGACTGAACACATAAGGCATGAACTAGAGCAGGATGTCCTAATCCTCCAGCGGAATCGCTTCTATCAATAGTCTGAATGTTCTTAAAGATAATAGTTCCAATATAAATTTTCTTCATCTTTTGAATACAATAGTTCAAATTTGCTCTATCCCTTGTAACTTCACTGTGGTGATATGAAGGTAACAGTCTTGCAGAGATGAAATAGTGCCAAGCTTTTGATCCAGCATTTAACTTCGAAGCAGGAAAATTAATCATCTGTTTTTGACTTATTTTCCATTCTCTTCTTCCATCCTTCAGAAAAGCAATCAATTCCCTCATATTTGCCTCGCGAGTATCAAAGTTTTCATATTCACAAACAAATGGTTCCCAAGTCTGATAAAAAACATTGATTCATTGAGGAGTAAATTCAATCATTTTTCCTCTAACTAACACATACTTAGTTTCAGTCCAGGGCACATTTGAATAGAACTCTCAAACTACTATCATAACAGCATTTGCAGTGAAATAACAAAATCGCTCCAAATTCTGTTTGGCAATTAACTATTCTACAAATCCTCCAGTATTTTAAAATGCTCGAGCTTGAATACACTTCTTATTTTAAAGGTAAGAGTTAAAGCAAAATTGTGTTTTAACATTAACAAACTTTTCTTCATCAAAATCCAATTTTCTCTTCCCTTTACTCATCCTTGGAGCCATGTGAATTTCTAAAATTGTGATAAAATTCCAATAAATCCCAACTCAACAATGTATTAAAATCCAAATACTATTTTAAACAAGTAAGAGCAAATTTCATCATAGGAAATCTCAAAATTTTTTAAAAATCCAAAAATTCCAATCTAAGCAATGTGAGAGATTTTAATGGTGAAAATAAAAAAATCTTAACTTAAAGTGAAGCTCTTACCAAGAGAAGTGTAGATCTGGTCTCAAAAAGCTTTGAAATCACTTCAAATATGAAATCTAGCATGCCCTATGTCTTCAAAATTGTGAAAATGGAGGAGGAAGACGATAACAATGGAAAAAAACGTGTGTCCCAGGGTAAAAATCATGAAATAGAGGGTTTTGGCCTTTTACTATATTCGTGCGCCGGTGGCGCTTGATAGGACACCAGCGGTGCTCTATTTATTTAAAATGCCAAAATTCTCTATATTTGGGTACCGGCAGCGCCCATTCTGGCGCCAACGGCGGCAGTCCAAAAATTTTCTGGGTCCAAAAATTTTTTTGTAATTTCGATCGTTTTGTCCTCCACAATGACATTTAATGCTTTAATAAGCATCTATTTAATATACAATAAATAACTAACACCATTATTAAACAAACAATATAAAAAAATACTTCCATATATAAAATCCACGTTACATTATAAACACTAAATATTTTCATTCAATTAAACCGACAACTTTATAGATTTTTTGTGTTGCAAATACACTACGATAAGTAAACACTAAATCCTAAACACACACCATGAAATTAAGCGTATCAAATCCGAATTCAAATTACAAAGCAAAGCAAAGTACTAAAAACACTAAATAGAATTAAGCAAAGTAAACTACACACACAAACATAAGCAAAATCCAATAATCACTCCACATCGTATCAGAACTTTATTCCTCTCTAATAGCACCGATAGATTGCTGATGCACGAACAAGTTGTAGAAGAGACGAAATGGGAATTCATCAGATGAATCCTCAGTAATCACCACATTCTTCTTCATGAGATTAACAAAACACAGTTCAATCCGACCAGTATGATCAAATCATTCCTTCATCCTCCAAAATATATTGTCAAAGAAATCATAAATATTATTGATTGCATTCACAACATTTTGTACCTCCTTCTCCAACTTTTTGATCTTCGTCAGTATCATTCTGGAACTTTCAGGAAAATATGGCTGAATGGGTTGTGAAGTCTTAGTTGGTTGATCAGCAAGCAGATTCATATCATCTTCATCTCCTACTGTTTCGTTGGCATAAAGATTAGTTGGATCAATAGGCCTCCAGGGAGGAAGAACCTTTTCCCAACTCTCATATTAAACTTGTGATTGACTACATAAGAGAAATATGGTGGATGGGTGTCCAAGCCCATATTTAGATCCATGTACAATTAATCATAAAACATATTTCATAATTATATTACCAATGTAATTCAGCCTCCTAGTTTGAATACAGAAATTTAAAATGGCACCTTCCTTTGTTATCTTGCTAATCTTCAAAGTTGGAATTAACTTTGTCGAAATAAAGCAATGCCACTGCTTTGACACCAGATTTGAAGATGCAGAAGGGAAACTAATATATCCATTTTCTCTAACTTCCCATTCTTCATTCTCATCCATCGAATAACGATACACATCGTTCATATTATCTCTTATGGCATTGAAATTAGCATAGTGGAAAATACGTACATTCTCCATCATAAAAAGATCATTAATTCTCGCAGGAGTGAATTGTATAAACCTACCTCGCATAAAGATGAATCCTTCGTTGATCCCGTGCAGATTTGCGTCGAATTCTTTCACAACCGAAACGACTAAGGTAGTGGTAGTGTAACATAACACTTCCCAACATCTTTCCTTAATTATCTCTTCAACCTTTGTAGTAGGATTATTCATACCTCGATTTATAAAGCATCTTTCCTTGATAATCCTCCTCTTCATCATCACTTTGTTGAACAATCGCTGCGCCTCAAAACTTATAAAATTCCTTCAGTTGAAATTGCTAGATCGAGAGGTTTCTATAAAGTAGGAATCCTTAGGATACAAATTTGGAATGGTAGTTTTCCTTTTTCTGGAGTTTGGAAGTCTAAAATGGTGTTTAGGGAGTTATATGGACGAAGATCCTGCTAAAAACCTCAAAAACTTGCATTTTGAAACTCAAAAAATGTCAACAGGTTTTAAGCGCTGGCGGCGCTCGATAGGGCGCCAGCGACGCTCAAACCTGAAATTCAGCAAATCTTCTCTATAATTTGGCACCAGCAACGCCAGTGGTCAAAAACTTCATCAAGCTTCGTTTGGCCCAAAATATTCCAATATCTTAATTCGATCCAGGATTTATCCTTTTCAAATGAGCGATTAGGATTCGCAAATAACTATATAAAAATCACAACTACAAGAAACAAGCAAACACACCACAAAGATATATATGGGTTGCCTCCCATAAAGCACTTAGTTCAACATCGTCAGCCTAACAAATCTTTCAGTTAATCGAGATGACTCATTATTAAAACCACTTTGAAATCAGATTGAAACCCGTCAAAGTAAGGCTTTAGTCGATGCCCATTAACCTTGAAAATCTTTCCAGTATCAGGATCTTTAATATCAATAGTCCTAAAAGAATGAACTTTTACAACTGTAAAAGGTCCCAACCATCTAGTTTGACCTTTCCAGGAAATAACATCAATCTTTTGTTGTATAACAAAACTTTTTGTCCAAATTCCAATTTCTTTTTCAATATCTTCTGATCATGTCATAATTTCATTTTCTCTTTATAGATTATGTCATTATGATATGATGCATTTCTAATCTCTTCCAATTCATTCAATTGCATAAATCTCTTCTCTCCAGCATTTTTCAAATTAAAATTCAATTCTTTTATTGCCTAATATGCTTTATGCTCCAATTTAACCGGTAAATGGCAAGTCTTACCAAACACTAGTCTATGAGGAGACATTCCAATAGGGGTCTTAAAAGCAATCCTATAAGCCTATAATACAGTATCTAATCGAGCAGACCAATCTAATTTTTTATTATCCACAGTTTTCTCCAATATTCTTTTAATTTCACGATTAGACACTTCTGCTAAACCACTAGTCTAGGGATGATAAGCAGTAGAGATTCTATAAATAATTTTATATTTCTCAATTAATCTCTTAATTTGATTATTGTTGAAATGGGGTCCACTATCAGTTATAATCACTCTAAACATTCCATATCTCATAAATATATTTTTCTTTAAAATTTTTTGAAACACTCCGAGCATCACATTTTGGTAAAGAAATAGCTTTAATCCATTTCGAGACATAATCAATTGCAACCAGTATATATATGTTTCTAAACGAAGGAGTAAATGGTCCAATAAAATCTAATCCCCAAACATCAAAAATTTCAACTTCCAAATTATAACTTAGAGACATTTCATTTCTTCTAAAGATAATACTTACTCTCTGACATCGATCACATGATTTAATAAATTTGTAAACATCCTTAAAAATAGTAGGTCAACAAAATCTAGATTGTAAAATCTTAAAAATAGTTTATCAACACAAAAATGACCTCTAAAATCAGAATCATGACATTGTTGAATAATTAATTTTGTTTCTTCATGTAGCACACATCTCTTAATAATAAGATCCCTACACTGTTTATATGGATATGGCTCATCCCAATAATAAGATTTTACATCATATTTAAACTTCTTTTGTTGTTGCCTTATTAAATCAGGTGGTACAATATCACTCACAATATAATTCACAATATCAGCATACCAAGGAATATTTCTTCCCATAATAGTATAAAGTTGTTCATCAGGGAATGTTTCTGTAGCTTCTTTCTCAAATTCATATAATTCATCATACTCTATTCTTGACAAATGATCGACTATTTGGTTTTTAGATCCCTTCCTATCAACTATCATAAAATCAAATTCTTGCAGAAGAAGTATCCATCTAAATAATCTAGGTTTCACATCCTTCTTTTACATTAAATATTTAATAGCTCAATGGTCTGTATGCACAATACTTTTAGCTCCAATTAAATAAGGTCTAAACTTTTTAAAATAAAATACTATAACTAATAATTCTTAGTCTGTAATGGTATAATTAATTTGAGCTTCATTAAGAGTTTTACTAGCATAGTAAATGACTTTGAATGCTTTATCATGCCTTTGCCCCAATGCTACTCCAATCGCATAATCACTAGCATCACACATGAGATCAAATGGTTTCTCCTAATCTGGTGAAATAATTATAGGTGAAGTGATTAATTTTTCTTTTAATAATTTGAAAGAATTTAAACATTCATCATTAAAATCAAACTTTCTATCATTTTCTAAAAGTTGGAATAAAGGTTTAGTAATTTTATAAAAATCATTAATATATCTCCTGTAAAATCCAACGTGTCCTAAGAAACTTCTCACCTTTCTTACAGTAGTGGGCGATGGCAATCTCTCAATCACTCTAATTTTAGCAGGGTCGACCTCCATACCATGCTCAGAAACTTCTATTCCATTATCTATGATACTATTGAAAAAAGACATCATACATCTCTGAAATGTTGCAGGTGAATTACACAATCCAAAAGGCATTCTTCGAAAAGTGAAGGTTCCGTAAGGGCTAGTAAATGTTATCTTTCTTGATCCTCAGGAGCAATAGGTATTTGATGGTAACCAGTATATTCATCCAAAAAGTAGTAGTACTTATGTCCAGCAAGTCTATCCAGCATTGGATAATACTTGTGTGCAGCAAGTCTATCCAGTTGTATGGGTGGCGGCATTTAATTTTCTATAGTCAACTCAAATTTGACATCCATTAACTTTGTCTTATGTATATAATTTCATTATATTCATTTGCATCAATAGTCACTCCTCCCTTTTTCGATACACAATGTATTGGACTCACCCAAGCACTATCCGAAATAGTATAAATAATTCCAGCATCCAACCATTTTAAAATTTCCTTCTTAACTACTTCTTTCATTATTGGCTTTAATCTCCTCTGCGGATCAACTCTCGATTTATGTTCTTCATCTAATAAATTTTTGTGCATACAAGTAGAAGGACTGATTTCTTTAATATTTGCTAAAGTCCATCCAAAAGCTTTTTTGTATCTTTTTAAAATTTCTAACTATTTATGTTCTTGAAAATTGTTTAACTCCAAAGATATAATAACTGGCAGTGTAGATGATTCTCCTAAAAACATATACTTCAAATGATTAGGGAGAATTTTCATCTCAAGTTTAGGAGATTTTATTATAGATGGAATTAAGCTTTTATTTCCACCTTCCATAGTGTCTAATACGTCAAATCTCTCCTGAACATACTTCAAATCTTCATTCTTCTTGTTATCTGAATTTTCTTCATTTTCAATTTCTTCTTCAAACATATTTTCATAATCCACTTCTTTTTCAAACATATTTTTAAAATGATCGTTTCTCAAATATTCATAGACCTCCATCATAAAACATTCATTATCTTTTTCCCTTGAGGGATATTTCATAGATTTCAAAATGTTAAAGGTCACCTCTTGATCATTAACTCTCATTATTAATTCTCCTTTTTGAACATCAATTACTATTCTTCCAGTATCTAGGAATGGTCTTCCCAAAATGATTGGAATTTCTTTATCTTCCTCCATATCAAGTACAATAAAATCCACAGGAAAGATAAATTTATCCACTTTCACTAACACATCTTCCACCACTCCTTTAGGGTATGTAATAGAATGATCGGCTAACTGAAGAGTCACAGATGTAGGAGAAATTTCTCCTATTCCCAAACTTTTGAAAGTTGATAAAGGCATAAGATTAATACTAGCTCCCAAATCACATAAGGCTCTTCCAATAAATTTTTTTCCTATAGCACACGGGATAGTGAAACTACCAAGATTTTTAAGTTTTTCAGGAAGCTTCTTCTGAATAATTACACTACACTCTCTGCTGAATGCAACCGTTACATGATATGTAAACTTTCTTTTCCTGTTCAGATTATCCTTCATAAACTTAACATAATTAGGAATATGTTCTAATGCTTCAACAAAAGGAATATTTATCGTTAATTTCTTAAGGATCTCTAAAAAATTTCTAAATCTGTTATCCCTGTTTTGTTGCTTCAATCTTTGAGGAAATGGAGGCGGTGCTTTTTCAACAATAATCTTCATTGGTTCAAGAGGATAATCTAAGTTTAGATAAATCTTGTTTGATCCTTTTTCAACATTCACCTTCTCCTTTTCTATTTCAACTTCTTTTTGCACTCTTGTTTCCAATTCTTTTCCACTCCTTAATTGAATATCCTTATGTTGTTCCTTGTTTTGATCTTTTGGATTGATCTCAACATTATTTGGAAGCATTCCAGAAGGTTTATTATTAAGTGCAGTGAAAATATGCCCCAATTGATTTTCAATATCTTTCATCGCAACACCTTGAGCTTGTAATTGATTTCCCATATTCAGAATCATTTCTTCAGTAGACAACTTCTTATCCTTAAATTGTGGGTTACTATTAAATCGAGGAGAATAAGATGGTCTAAAATTAGTATTTCCTTGATTGTTCAAATTTCCAACTGGATGTATAGAACTGTTCCCACAATTTGGGTTAACATTGGCATTGCTATTGTTCCAATTGAAGTTTGGGTAATTCTTCCAACCATGATTATAATAATTTGAATAAAGATTGTTAGATCTATTAATAGAATTCAAAGTCTCATAAGGTGTTTGAGATTCTGTTATCTCTTCATATGAATTTTCCTCTAACACTCGGGGTGGTTGAGAATAATTCATTCCATATTTATCTATTTTCTTGGAAAGGGCTGCAATTTGAGAAACTATCATAGTCATCTTATCTAAATCATGAAAACTAGCTACTCTTTTAGGATTTACCCGTTCAGAGGGCCATTGAAAATTATTAGTTGTCATTTCTTTAATTAATGTGTATGCTTCATCAAAAGGTTTCGACATTAACGATCCACCAACAACAGCGTCTATAATTGATCTTAATGATCCCACTAATCCACTATAAAATGTATTAATTATTAACCAATCTAGTAAAGCATGATGTGGTCACTTCCAAAGAAAATCTTTAAATCTCTCCCAAGCTTCATATATTGATTCCCCTTCAAACTGACCAAAAGATGTGATATCATTTCTTAGCTTAGCAGTCTTTGATGGAGGAAAATGTTTTGATAGAAACTTTTGAGACAATTCTCCCCAAGTTCTAATAGATCCAGGTCCTAACGAAATTAACTATGCCCTAGCTTTATCCCTTAATGAAAAAGGAAAAAGTTTATGTCTGACAATATCACTCGACAATCCGTCATACTTAAAAGTAGCACACAGTTCTAGAAAACTAGTGAGATGTAAATTTGGATCCTCATTAGGTGTTCTTCCAAATTAATTGTTTTGTACCATTTGGATAATAGTAGGTTTAAGTTCAAATAAAATAGCATCAACATCAGGATTTTGAATAGTTATTGTTGACCTCATTTTTGATGAGGTCTTCTCTTCTTCTTTTTAGTACTTAGGATCTAGCCTTAGGCTTTTCCTTTGACTATCTTAGAGGATTAGAATTGGGACCCACCACCTCGAATTTCAAACCACTTCTTAGCTCCCTGCAAACTCCACAAACTTGATCGTAGACCCCTAATCACCTAGAGGGTTGAAATCAAATGTGGAAGTTTAAAGGATGAGTTCCTATAAGACTCTTTGGCCTTAGGACCGCCACAGGTGGCCCAGTGCAGTGAGGGCCGACTTACACACACCTTACACTTATATACTACACTTTCACACACCTCCTAAAACCACACCCATACCCAACTTGACTTCCTGACTCATAAAGTTGATTCACATGGACGGTCCTTAACCCCTAAGCCCTTGACTAAGAGGGTTAGGAACAACATAGTGAATACCTCAAATGAGTCCCTTCATGGCTCATGTGAGCTTGATATGGATTCACGGCTCAACCAAAATGATTTCATTCCACTTACATTTACCCAATCTTCAATTTTCTAAATTTTCAATTTTTAACCCCCGGGGCTCCGGACCCGCCTAACCTACCAAATGCCCTTGAAACTACCCAAAATGCCCCTCTTGACCCAAAAATCCAAAAATTCAGAAAATTCTCAGAAAATTCTAGAAAATCCCAAATATTCCCAATTTCATTTTGTTCAACTACACCATGGGCCAATTTTGTCAATTTACCCCACTTTTGTCAAAATCCCCAAGTTGACCCATTTTAACCCAAAATGAACCCAATGTCAAACCAAACCTACCCAATTGACCCAAATTCTGGTCTAATTCAATTCTAAACTTCAATTCAACATTCCCAACACCAATCTAGACTAAATCCAAGTCCAATATTATTGACATTTGAATCCAATTTCACTTTTGGCCTTAAAGCCCAATTTGGACCCATGACCCAAACCTAGCCCAAACCAAACCAATTTAACTCCAATTAACCCCAAATCTTTTCTAAACCTTCCCTAACATCCCCAAAAAAAAAACTAACATGATTTGCCCAAAAATTGGATCCAAACCCCACTCAAATTCAACCTAAAACCAAAAGGCCCAATTTTGACCAAAATCCAACCCTAACCCAAATAAGCCCAATCCCAAAATCAAAATCCAACCAAAGTTGGAACCTCTTTCAAACACTCCCATAAACATTTCCCAACATCAATTTCACATCAATTTCAACCTTAGCCCAACATTGGCCCAAATTAGCCCAATTTAACCTACATAGGCCCATTTATCAAATCAACCCAAATTCAACCCAATTCAAACCCAAATCACTCCAAACTTGTTTCAAATCAGTCATGACACATCCTTAAGCCAAACCCAACAATTATTTGGCCCAAGCCTTTACCAAACTTTCATCCTAAAATCCATTTTAAAATCCAAAAGCTCACTTCCCTAAACCATTTTAAAAGCCCATCTTCATTAAATTTTAAAAGCCCAAACTCATCCTAAAGCCCACATTACAATCTCATCCCATCACCACTCAATTAATATCATCCCTTAAGTCCTAAATCAATAATCAAATGGTTCCAAATTAAGCCATATGCCAAGTCACCTCTAAATGCCAAAAATCCCAAAATCCCTTTCTCATGTAAGTGAGCCAAGCCATGAGCAAGCCTTGAAACCATGCACAAGCCACATGAAGCCATGGGATCCACTTTACACATCATCATACTATTAATTGCAAAAGGAGGAGCCTCTTTTAAGCCCCCTTAAAAAGGTTTTAACCCTTTTAATGCTTCACCTTAATCTATGATTAATCAAAATATTCATGGATGGTGACTTCTCTACCCTTTCCTAGCTGATTCATCTGATCCTCCCTCAGACCAAAACAGCCATGGGGAGGTGAACCAAGCCCATTTCCATGGGTTGACCAAACCAAGTGCAAAAGAAGCCACCTCCCCATGCCATTTTGATCCAACCACTTTACACTTGTAAGGGTTCAATTGAATTCACCAACTTCAACCCCTGACCTCCCTGACCTTGAGGGTGACCCTTGCCTGCCGGCCAGCCACCTGGGCCGCCGGAAAATGCCTTGGCCGAGACATGGGGAGGAGCCAAACTTTGGAATTCCACCTTGTTGAGTTGCCCCATGCCCAATGGCCACCATGGTTGTTCTTCCCTTGACCTAAGCAGTCGATCCCAAGCCCTAACTTCCCACGGGAGGCCCTCCATCCTCTCCTGATTTAAACCCCACCTCTCTCGGCCATGAGGAGGTGCTGAATCAACCTTAAGGAAACTCTGCCAAAATCACTCCAGACTCTCCCCACACCTAGAGCACTTGATCCCCACTGTCCTCTTGCCCTAATCCCCACTAATTGAGCTCAATTTTGGAGCTCAATTCTCGAGTCGAACAGGACATTCCCAAATCCTCCACCAAAGTCAAATTAAACTCACCTACACCCGCACAAGGTCGAGAGGAGAAGTTCCCAGGTGAAAGCCCCCTCTCCGGGCCACCCATCCGTTCCGGACTCCAAAGGTTGAAATCGGGCTTGGTCAAAATCATACCCGGACAATTCACCGAGCCGGGAGACTTCATCCGGAGCTTGCTTGGACCCAATCGAAGGTGACACGACCCTTAGATCGAAGCCACACTTCTCTGAGCAAAGGTATGGTCTCACTCTTCTTCCCGAGCTTCTGAACATTCTCCATTTTTATTGAGTCAATTTCATGCCACATAAACCATATGGATGTGTTCGTCTTCTCGAGACGAATCCATAGAGCAGAAGAACATTTAATTTGGTCAAGTATCGAGCGAGATCTTAAGCCTAGAAGATGGACGGTTCTCGAGCTAGGAGGTTTGGGGACGATGAACGGATGCCGTTCATTCAATACACGCGCGGATGGACGGCTCAGATCAGGTCGGATCAGTGGATGATACGCGGAAGGCGGGACCCGGGCTGCTGACTCAAGTGGTGGCGTCGAATGGGAGCGCGCCGCGTGGTCGTTCGGAGATGCCGAGGATGACAGGGCGCCGCGCTGGATAAGTAGGAAAATAGGCATTTTCTTATTTATTTAATTCCCTAAACTTCAAAAATACATAAATTTGTGTAGAAAAATTAGAAAAATAAAACAAAAATACCCTCTTGCTCAGTGAACAGAGGAGAATAATGTGGAAAAGAAATCATTTAATTTCATTGAGTATTTGATTTTTAATAATTTATTTACTCTTTGCACATTTTCAATTCTTTATGCATCTATACAATTCACCATGGCAAGAGACCATAGGGCTTTTGAAGCCTCTGAATTTGTGAACATTCCTTGAATTTTCCAAAGTCAGAGACCACCCCTATGAAGAGTTATTGATTTTTCAATTTTAGGTCACTACCCGGAGTATTTTAATTCTAATAATTAGCTTGTTGTGAAATAAATCCTACGAAAATTTGGTGATGTTTCTTGTGACCAGAGAACTCTAGGAAAAATAGGTTTTGAATTAATCCACTTGGAATAACCCTAATTAGCTTAAACATCCAAAGTAGAACCTTAATTAATTAGAGCTAATCACACATCAAATTGACTTAAAATCAATTCTCCACTGACCTTTAGGATCGGGGGAACCTACCATAAAAGTTTGAAGTCGATTGGACTTGGTTAGCCCTACCAAATGGGTTGATTAAGCCATTTAGCCAACTTAAACTTCAAAAATTCATAACTTTCAAAATACTTTTCAAAAATTCACCAAATTGGTTTTAGAGCCTCTCCGATATTAGGGAATTTAAGAAAATTAAAATTGCAATTTTCTAAAAAGTTGATTTTTGCATTATTTTAATATTTTTAATAGTTAAAAATAATAAAAATCACAAAAATAATAAAATTCATCAAAATGTTATATTTTGAATTTTAATCACTTAGGAACAAACCCCATATTTTTCTTAGGTCTTTATGATGTGATATTAAATTTTAAAACCCTAGGGTAATTTAAAAAATTAAAAAGATGTATTTTCTAGCATTTCCACTAAAATAATTCTAATAAATCAAAGAAAAATCAGAAAATTGTAAAAATTGGTTCTCTAGTTTCCTTGATATCAGAGAGATTTTTGAAAAATATAAAATTCATTTTTCAACTTTTATTTCATTTTTAAATTAATTAATACTCCAAAACTCAAAATAATTATAATAAAAATAATATAATTCAAAAAATCACCAAAACTGGTCCAAGTGGTCCTCTGGTCATTAGGAATGTCCCATAATTTTCTTAAGAACAGAAACTTTCCCTTGGTCATGTTGTTGAATTTTCCTTGAAAATCCTTATTTTCCACAAAAAATAATTATATAAATAAATTAAATATAGAAAAATCACATTTTCTCCTCTAAAGTCTTGATTGACATATGAGTGAAGCCACATAAAATTTCAAATTCTTTTAAGCTCAATTTAGTGAGTTATGAAATTAGTAAGTTAAAGGGCAAAATAGAAATTAAAATTTTAACCTATAATTAAAAATTTTAGGTTTAATTAAAAGGGTGGGTAAAATATTTGATACTAAGTTGATTTTGGATGTTTGAAAGTTAGGTATTTAAAGGGTAGAAACCTACCAAATAATTTGAAAGTAATCAAAATAAACCTTAATTTAATAATTTATTAAATTTGGAAGAATAATAAAAAATTAGAATTATTAAAATAGGGATATTATTAGGAAGAAATTTATTCTTTAATCTAAGAATCCCTAAATTAACCACCTCAATAATATTCAATTCCTAATTAAAATGATAATCTAAATTCAAAACTTAAAATTCTTAATCATTAAATTAAATTAAAATTAAAACATTTAAATTAAATCCTTTTAAAATTTCAATTAAATTAATACTTTAACAATTAAAATTAAATCATTCCTAAAGCATAAAAAAATAAAATATTAAATGAATATTAAAAGAAAAATAATAAAATTAAATTAAAATTAAAAATAAAACCAAATTAAAATTAAAATTAAAATTAAATTAAATTAAATTAAATTAAATTAAATCACATTAAATAAAATTAAATTAAAACATATTAAGTTAAATTTAAATTAAATAAAAAAATAATAATAAAATCAAGTTAAAATAAAATTAAAATTAAATTAAATAAATAAAATTAAATTAGAATTAAAACTAAACCAAATTAAATTAAACTAAAATTAAATTAAATTAAATTGAATTAAATATAACATCACTTAAGACATAAAGAATTCAAAAATAAATCTAAAACAACTTGAACACTATTCTAAACTTAAACCCATTAATTGAAATTAAATTAAATCACTTGAACGTTAATTTGCCCTCAAAAGCTTATGATGTCATAACTCTTAAACGGAGTGTTATGTGAAGTGTTATTTCACTCATAAGATATTCAAATGTCCTAGTTCACTGGGCAAGATAACAAAACTTGAACTCCTGGATAATTGATTCATTATATAATTAAATTCTCTTGGACTTAAAACAATCCTAAAAGTATTGAAAAGATGTTTAAGATTAGTCTTAAGCACTTCCTCAGTACGATAGGATGTTTATAAGAACAACTGAACTTAATTGTTCTTTGATGAAGAAAATCGTCCTCAAACCAGAACACAAGAACCTAGACGTCATAGGAGATGACTAGATATAGGATTAGGAACTTGGTAGAAAACCATAACACTTCCCTTAGCTTTACCTAGGAACTTGCTTTAAATGCTTAAATATTCTAAATTGTGTTTAAGTGCAGCCTGGGATGACGGGAAGACCCTCCAGGTACGCTTTTATTTTATCGTAATTTACCTTCTTGCAATTTACTTTATTGCAAATGCACTTTACTTTTCTTGCATGATAAACAACTGTTGCATGAAAACCCACACCTTTAGGATAGTCCCTAAAACTGAAACCAAAACTAAATTAAAAGTCATTACAAGATAAAATTCATCGCCACAACATTTCAAAATATAAAACAACTCAAAATTTAATCACAAACAGAACACAAAACTACAATTATAACTAAATTAAAACGTCTTGTTGGATGATCGGGAATACCTCGGATGATGTAACCTACGTGTTGCTAACGGGATTTCCCACGGTCTAAATGAGAGTGTGGAACTCATTTAGTTGAGTTTAGCAAATTCATCTGGACTAAGTGAATCCGATAAAAATAATGATGCCGGAAGGATAGAATCGTGGAATCTTAACCGGTGTTGTTATAATCAACTTTAAGATTTGTTTTAATTAAAACATAAAAAACACTTGAAAATTAAAACTTTCTCTAAACCAAAACACTTTCCTCACCTCTTGATTTATAATTTCTAAAACTAACCCCCTGCAACAACAAGAAGCTCGGAGCATGGTGGGCAGCACGACCATCGTCATCAACAAAACCTAAGTCTACTTTAGTAAAACTTTCTTAGAATTAAATAACCAAGCCATAGGACTTCGAGGTAGTTTGCCTAGTGCAGCATAAATCCTCAGTCTTTTGTTAGGCATTTGCGTTGCAAATTAAGCCCTAACCAGTCTTAGGATTCCGAGGTAGTCATCCGATATGACATAAACCCTCACATCTTCGAGGCTATTTGTATGATCATATCATACGAACATAAGTCCTAATCAATTAAAATTGGCAAGATCAAAACATTAAATAAACATTAGGACTTTCCCAAATTTAAGCCAAACAATAGGATAGTTGGGAAATTACCGAAGTTCGCTTCGAATCTGTAATTTCTCCTACCTTTCTTCCTTTGAATTCCCAAAATAAAATGTTCCAAAATTGATCCATTCCCTATTGAAATTCTAAAATTCAATCCCTTGAAAACTTAAACTTTGAGATTCTTGAGAGCAGAACTACTGATTATTATCGAGAGTTTTCTTAAGTGATTCCCGTCACTTAAGATGTCATTAACTATATGGGCTTGCCCTTATAGGGAATTTTAAGAACCCAGGTAATATAAACCCTGCTTAATTCATTTATATTAAGCAGGGGAACTTGTCAGCTTATAAAATTGGTTCGTAGACCAAACGGATGTCACAAATCTTCTAGTTTATTTAATCGAGCCCCATCATCAAGCAGTGTGTCTATTCTTCGGGATAGATACACGGTTTGTGATGCGGGCTCGTTTATATAAACTATTTAGGATGTGAGGTCGATTTGATTTCATATCTTAAAAATATTTTCAAAATTAAATACTACTTTCTAGATCATATATATATTTAAATTAAAATTAAAATCTAAAATTTGCCGACAATTTCTGGCGACTCCGCTGGGGAACAATTCCTCTCTCCATTTTAATCAAATAGTTTTGCTTTTAAAAATCAGTAGTGTATCCATGTCCCTAGTGGATCAAACTACCCTTCTTTCCGTTGGAATACTATGTTCATTTCTACCTTGAACGAGTATAGCCGACATTCTCTCGGATTTAGGAGCCACTGTTTAGACATCCCTAAACAGAGAGGTTCCGAGATCCTTTTACCTCATTTCTGAGGTGGGGTGGGCCCCCAATAGGTATTAGTTTAGGAGCAATCTTGCTGGTCGAGAAGTTTCTACAAGACCTTCTCTTCCTTTTCCAGTTCCTAATCAATTCCTTTTACCCTTCCTACAACTCTCCTTCTTTTAATAATTCTCTGTCTTAACGAACAAATCTTGTAGAAAAACAATTATCTAAATAAATTTTCTTTTAATACCACAAATACACTAAGATAAATGGAAATGTGTTCGGACTCTTTCTTTTTTGTCATAACTTTTACGACAAGAAGAAGCACGATTCGAGGACTAACACTTGGAATTTGCCACTGCGAAATGGAAGCCCCAAACCGATCTTCTCCTTCGTCAACGGACTGGACTCGGCCGTGTTCAAGGACGAATCGCCCGATAATGGAATCATTCGATTCGAACAAGGATTCGGGGACACCGACATCAGAATCCCCGACGTCACTCTCTTTTCACTCACAAGCAAACTACCGGAAACTGAGAAGCCGTTGATTGAGTTTAACCTCAAGTCAACTCATGAATTCCCTCCTCTGCAAAAGATTCCAACTGAGAGGAGTACTGTTGTTCGCAAAAGGAATCTTGTTGCTACCCCCACTGGTCTAGTTGTCTCTGCACCTACCCCGGCTTCTGCCAGACTAAAGAGGAAGGAAATTCAGAACTGTGATGAACTTGTTGTCGTGGAGGGTACAAATCTTCCTGTAAAACCTTCTGTTTTTGAAATTGGGTCCAGCTCGAGAATTCCACCACTGACACAGACTCAGAGGAGGAACTTAAGTAGAAGGATTGCTAGAGAAGCCAGAGCCGCTGAAGTTGCTTTCTAGAGGAAATCCCGAAGCCGCTCGAATATACACCGTTGCCTGAATACATACCACTCTTGGGAGGAAGTAGGTTCCATCCCCTCTCCGCCGCAGAGGATGAGGAAAATTTCCGCAAGATTGCTGCTGCATTGCCCCAGCCCGCATATTACAACTATGGCCGCAAGAGAAGGGCTAGAATTACGCCGTTTGCTCGACTGCAAACCCTGATAGAAAAGTTAGCAAAGAAAGAAAAATGCCCTGTGTCAGAGATTTTAAGAATGATAGGGCGGGTGCCAGCCAAGTCTCGTCTTGGGCCGCGAGTAGAACCTACTATCGCTGTGGAAAAGACGAATAAGAGAATGAAAGCTAGTCCACCTGTCGTTATTTCAGGACTAAAAATTAGGGAGGATACCACCTTCCAGCATTTGGCTGACAGACCATCCGGTCCTAGACATTCTGCTGCTAGAAGGATGGTATGGCGTCCCAGTACCGGACAATTAAGGTTAAAACAACAACCCGAGAAGGAAAGTCTCATCGGGAGACTTGAGTCAGAAGAAAGTGCTACCGCAGTGAAGAGGACTCATGAAAAGGAAACCCGACAGTTATCCCATGATGACTGCAAAGATGTACAGAAAAGACCACTAGAAGATGCTATGGAAAAGCTAAGAACCGATATTCGGCGATTAGCAAGAGAAAGAGAAGAGAAATTCAGAGATGAAGTTAACTTGTCAGAGTTCATGGATGATGAATATGCAGAAATTAACATGGTTGAAACACAAGCTTCGTCAGCTTCACAAGGTGCTCCTGCAGCCGTAGAAAGAGAGAATCCGGAAGTAATGAGGATGCAGCTTCAAGAGAAAGATGATACGATTGCCCAAATGGCAAAAAGGATGGAAGAGATGGCTGTAGCCCTAGCCACTCTCCAGAGTCAGGTTCAACCCCAAAGAGAAACACCCCCAGAAGTTATTGACATTGTAGACGGAGGAAAGGAAATTACATCCGTCAACGGGGATGATCAATTAAAAAAGGACACAACACAAAACATGATTCCGGAAAAGGATATCAAGAGCATGGTGGAACAGCAGGTGCGAGAAGCCTTGGCACAATCAAAGAGTGGAACAACCATTCGGATGGGTAGGCCTTATCCCAAAGAATTTGACGCTGTCCAATACCCGAAAGGCTTCGTACCACCTCTGTTCAAGACCTTTGATGGAACCGGAAACCCCCGACAGCATGTTGCACATTTTCGTGCCAGTTGTTGCAATGCCGGCGGAAGTGATGCTTTACTCTTCCGACAATTTGTCAGCAGACTTGTCGAGGATCGCCTTTGATTGGTATGTGGAATTACCGAACAGTTCGGTGAAGACATTTTCAGAATTAGAGAACCTCTTCATTAAGCGATTTGTCGGAGCTCAACATCACATCAATATAGGTGATTTAGTGGTAGAGAAGCAGAAGCCGAACGAAACTTTGGTGGACTACATAGGAGGAATCTAAGTATGAAGTGTGAACCACAGCTACTAGAACAGCATGCAGTCGGCATTTTACTGAAGAGCATCCATGGCCCGATAGCTCTTCTCCTCAAGGGATTTACTATTAAGACTTTCGAGAAGTTGTTAAGCAAGGCCGGAAGCTTGCAAGAGGAGACGAAGCAATTAAGTTTCACCGACAAAACAGACAAACAGAAGCCCGTGAAAACTTTTGAAAAGAAGTCCGGGATCGTCGCAGCAGTTGATAAAGGCAAGCAGCCAATATAAATACCGTCAGAACGGCCGCAGCAAATTCAACAGAATCACCAGCAACCCCGAGTCAGTTATCAGTCATCTCAATAGTATGAACAACCACCTCGTCCACAACGTACGTTAAGGGAGCTTCTGAGCAGGGAGTATCAGTTCAATAATGAGGCAGTGCCGAAAATGTTCCGCAGTATGATGAAGACTCCCGATTTCCAACTGCCAGAACCTAAGAGACCAGAAGAAGTCGACAAGAAAGGTGATCCCAACTTTTTCCCTTACCACCGGATGCTTGGACATAAGATAGAAGATTGTATTACCTTCAAAAGTTGGCTCAATGACAATCTTCGAAGAGGGAATATAACGATCCCGAAGGAGTTCATGAAGGAACCCCAGAAAGGAGGTTTCGTCAATGTTATCTTGATGGATCTCATTGTTCTGATAGATCCCTATGCGACTGATGATGGATGGACTACTGCTTGGACAAAGTCTTCGAAGAAGATTTTGGATCACATCCAAACCGCTTCGGTGCGAGCCTCAATTCAGAGTTCGAAACCTGTCAAGTCGGCACTATCACTTGCGATAGAAGAACCAACTCAACAAGAAACGATTGAAGAAAAGAAGAAAATTGATGAAGAAGAAAAGACCGAGGCTCTTAAGGCTAGACTAGGGGCTGCTTATCCTAGGATAGTTGTTTCCGATTCGGGGAGAAATCCTCGAACCTCGACTCTGTATGATTATTTGCTCGCTCCGGCGGGATCTTATAATGATAAGGGTTATGGCGTTGGCTACGTTTTGACTGTCTCTAACGATTACGTAACTAGAGACAACTAACCTAATCCGGACATCGATTCCGATACAAGTGACAATTCTCAAATCATACACAATCTCAACGATCACAATTAAGAAGAAGACATCCACTAGGGAGGCTACGGGAGTTCAACAAACAATGAATCTATTTGTGAGTTTCGAGGAGCTCCAGTCACAATAGAGTTAGAGCCTTCAGATTCTGAAGCTAATCCAGAAGAACCTGTCATTCCTATTCAGGAGGAAACACCAGCATACTCAATACTGGATTCAGGAGAAATTACGAAGTCAACTTAAGTAGTGGAAGAGTTCTACCTCCGAGAATGGGTCCAAAGGACAAAGGAAAGCAGGTGGTTGTTCAGGAAGAATCAATCCCCGCAGAAGAAATACCCATTCGGGAAGAAATCAAGACACATGGAAATAAAGTGGACTACAACGTGCTAGCCCATCTTAGGAAACTACCGACCAAACTAAGCATCTATGACGCTCTCATCTTATCAAAGGAGATGAGAGAAGCTCTGATCAAGGCCTTACTTGATCCAGAAATTTGCTTAGCTCAAATGACCGGAGATTCCTTAGATGAGGTTTGCTCGTTAAAAGAACAACAAGGTGTTACCTTCACGGACAATGACCTACTACTTGGGACGACGGACCACAACCGACCGTTGTACATTTCGATTACAATCGGGAAGTTTACACTCTCTAGAGTATTAGTGGATCCAGGAGCATCAATCAATATAATGAATCTTCGAACGCTAGCATATTTGGAAATTGATGCTCGTGAGCTCTAAGTAGACAAAATGCTATTGAGAGGATTCAACCAGAAAGGAGAAATAGCCCTCGGATCAATAACATTGCTAATGAAGACCGATGACTTGGCAAAGACAACCGCAAAATTTCACATAATTGATTCAGAAACGTCATTCAACGCTCTACTAGGCCGACCATGGATGCATGAGAACCGGATGGTACAATCATCCCTACATCAGTGCATCAAATATTACGATGGAGGGGAACAATGCATCAAAGGTGACTTACAACCATTCTCCGTACATGAAATTGGAATCCATGAAGATGCAGCTCATTACGCACCTTCGAAAAAAACAATCTTCTCCAGAGATACCATAACGAATGAAGCAAAGGAAATTCGGGACGATGAAGTGTCGGCATTATTTTTAGGTTGTGTTTTTTTTTATTTTGAAAAGGAGGTCGCCTAACAGAAATTGTTGGCGAATTTTAGATTTTAAATTTGATTTAAATATATATATATATATATAATTTAGAAAGTAGCATTTGATTTTGAAAATAATTTTAAGTTTGAAAATTTTAAGATATGAAATCAAACTGATTTCACATCCCAAATAGTTTATATAAACGAGCACCACACCACAAACCGTGTATCTATCCCTAAGGATAGACACACTGCTTGATGGTGGGGCTCGATTAAATAAACTAAAAGATTTGTGATATCTGTTTGGTCTGCGAACCAATTTTATAAGCCGACAAATTCCCCTGCTTAATATAAATGAATTAAGCAGGGTTTATATTACCTGGGTTCTTAAAATTCCCTATAAGGGCAAGCCCCTATAGTTAATTACATCTTAAGTGACGAGGATCACGTAAGAAAACTCTCGATAATAATCAACAATTTTGCTCTCAAGAATCTCAAAGTTTAAGTTTTCAAGGGATTGAATTTTGGAATTTCAATAGGGAATGGATCAAATTTGGAACATTTTATTTTGGGAATCAAAAGGAAGAAAGGTAGGAGAAATCACAGATTCAAAGCGAACTCCGGTAATTTCCCGACTATCCTATTGTTTGGATTGAATTTAGGAAAGTCCTGATATTTATTTAATGTTTTGATCTTGCCAATTTTAATCAATTAGGACTTATATTCGTATGACATGATCATACAAATAGACTCGAAGATGTGAGGGTTTATGTCGTATCAGACGACAACCTCAGAATCCTAAGACCGGTTAGGGCTTAATTTGCAATGCAACTGCCTAACAAAAGGTTGAGGATTTATGTTGCACTAGGAAAACTACCTCGAAGTCCTATGGCTTAGTTATATAATTCTTAAGAAAGTTTTGCTGAAGTAGATTCGAGTTTTCGTCGATGACGATGGTCGTGCCTGCCCACCATGCTCCGAGCTCCTTGTTGTTGCGGAGGTTTAGTTTTAGAAGTCATAAATCAGGAGAGGAGAAAAGTGTTTTGGTTTAGAGAAATTCTTAATTTCCAAGTGTTTTTTATGTTTTAATTAAAACAAATCTTAAAGTTGATTATAACAACACCGGTTAAGATCCCACGGTTCCATTCTTCCGGCATCGTTATTGTTATCGGATTCACATAGTCCAGATGAATTTGCTAAACTCAACTAAATGAGTTCCACACTTTCATTTAGACCGTGGGAAATCCCGTTAGCAACACGTAGGTTACATCATCCGAGGTATTCGCGATCATCCAACAAGACGTTTTAATTTAGTTGTAGTTGTAGTTTTGTATTCTGTTTGTGAATAAATTTTGAGTTATTTTATATTTTGAAATGTTGTTGCAGTGAATTTTATCTTGTAATGGCTTTTAATTTAGTTTTGGTTTCAGTTTTAGGGCTATCCTAAAAGTGTGGGTTTTCATGCAACGGTTGTTTATCATGCAAAAAAAGTAAGTGCAATGCGATTAAATAAATTGCAATAAGGTAAATTGCAATAAAATAAAAGCGTACCTGGAGGGTCTTCCCGTCATCCCAAGCTGCACTTAAAACACAATTAGAATATTTAAGCATTTAAAGCAAGTCCCTAGGTAAAGCTAAGGGAAGGATTACGGTTTTCTACCAAGTTCCTAATCCTATAGCTAGTCATTTCCTATGACGTCTAGGTCCTTGTGTTTTGGTTTAAGGATGATTTTCTTCATCAAAGAATAATTAAGTTCAATTGTTCTTATAAACATCCCATCATATCGAGGAAGCTCTTAAGACGAGTCTTAAACATCTTTTCAATATTTCTAGGATTATTTTTAAGTCCAAGAGAATTTAATTATACAAATGAATTAATCGTCCGAATTCAAGTTTTGTTGTTATCTTACTCGATGAACTAGGACATTTGAATATCCTATGAGGGAAATAGCATTTCACTTAACGTTCTGTTTAGGAGTTATGACAACAAAAGCTTTCGAGGGCAAATAGATGTTCAAATGGTTTGTGATTTAATTTAATTTCAGTTAACAGGTTTAAATTTGGAATAGTGTTCAAGTTGCTTTATATTTATTTTTGAATTTCTTTTTGTCTTAGGTGATGTCATTTTTAATTCAATTTAATTTAACTTTAATTTAATTTAATTTAATTTAATATGATTTAATTTAATTTAATTTGGTTTAATTTGATTTAATTTAATTTAATTTGATTTAATTTAATTTAATTTAATTTTAATTTTAATTTAATTTTATTTTTAATTTAAATTTTAATTTAATTTTATTTTTAATTTTAATTTAATGTTTTATTTTTTTTTATGTTTTAAAGATGATTTAATTTTAATTATTAAAATATTAATTTAATTAAAATTTTAAAAGGATTTAATTTAAATAATTTAACTTTAATTTAATTTAATGATTAAGTCTTTTAGCATTTCAAATCTTAAATTTGGATTATCATTTTAATTAGAAATTAAATATTATCGAGATGATTAATTTAGGGATTCTTAAATTAAAGAACAAATCTCTTCCTAATAATATCCCTATTTTAATAATTCCAATTTTATTATTCTTCCAAATTTAATCAATTATTTAATTAAGGTTTATTTCAATTATTTTAAAATTTTTTAATAGGTTTCTACCCTTATTATTCAAATTTCAATCATCCAAATCAGATTAGGATCAAATACTTTATTCTTTAATTTTGTTAAGCCTAAAGTTTTAATTAAAGGTTAAAATTTTAATTACCATTTTGCCCTTCAAGCTTAATAATTTTATAACTCACTAAATTAAGCTTAAATGAACTTGAAATTTTTATGTAACTTCGCTCATATGTCAATAAAGACATGAGAGGAGAAAATGTGATTTTTCTGTATTTAATTTATTTATGTAATTATTTTTGGTGGAAAATAGGGATTTCCAAGGAAAATTCAATAATATGACTAAGGGAAAGTTTCTGTCCTTAAAAAAATTATGGGAAATTTCTAATGACCAAAGGATCACTTAGACCAATTTTGGTGATTTTTTAAATTATATTCTTTTTATTATAATTATTTTGAGTTTTGGAGTATTAATTAATTTAAAAATAAAATAAAGGTTGAAAAATGAATTTTATATTTTTCAAAAATCTCTCTCGATATCAAGGAAATCGAGAGAATCAATTTTTATAATTTTCTGATTTCTCTTTGATTTATTAGAATTATTTTAGTGGAAATACTAAAAATATACATTTTTTTAATTTTAAAATTACCTTAGGGCTTTAAAATTTAATATCTCATTATAGAGACTTAAGAAAAATATGGGGTTTGTTCTTAAGTGATTAAAATTCAAAATGTGACATTTTGGTGAATTTAATTATTTTTGTGATTTTTATTATTTTTTAATTATTAAAATAATTAAATAATGTAAGAAAATCAACTTTTTTGAAAAATTGCAATTTTATTTTTCTTAAATTCCCCTAATATCAGAGAGGCTCCAAAACTAATTTGGTGAATTTTTGAAAAGTATTTTGAAAGTTATGAATTTTTAAAGTTTAAATTAGCTAAATGGTTTAATCAACACATTTTGTGGGGCTAACCAAGTCCAATTGACTTCAAACTTTTATGGTGGGTTCCTCTGATCCTAAAGGTCAGTGGAGAATTGATTTCAAGTCAATTTGATGTATGATTGGCTCTAATTAATTAAGGACCTATTTTGGGTGTTTAAGCCAATTAGGGTTATTCCAAGTGGATTAATTCAAAACCTATTTTTCCTAGGTTCCTCTGCTAGAATTTATTTTTCTAGAATTTATTTCACAATATGCTAATTATTGGAATTAAAATACTCAAACTAGCAACCTAGAGTTGAAAAATCAATAACTCTTCATAAGGATGGCCTCTGACTTTGGAAAATCTCGTGGAATGTTCCCAAATTCGGAGGCTTCAAAAGCCCTATGGTCTCATGTCATGGTGAATTGTATACATGCATGGAGAATTGAAAATGTGTGAAGAGTAAATAAATTATTAAAAATCAAATACTCAATGAAATTAAATGATTTCTATTTCACATTATTCTCCTCTGTTCACTGAGCAAGAGGGTATTTTTATTTTATTTTTATGATTTTTCTACACAAAGTTCTGCATTTTTCAAGTTCTAGTAATTAAATAAAAAGGAAAATAGCCTAATTTCCTACTTATCCACGCAGCGCCCTGTCATCCTCGGCATCTCCGAAAGGCCACGCGGTGCGCTCCCATTTGACGCCGCCTTCCTACTCAGCGCCACGTGGCCTGCGGTTCACTTATCATCTCCTGGTCCGACGCCATCTGAGCCGTCCGTCCGCGCGTGTATTGAATGAACGACATCCGTTCATTGTCCCCAAGCCTCCTAGCCCGAGAACCGTCCGTCTTCTAGGCCTAAGATCTCACTCGATACTTGACCAAATTGAACGTTCTTATGCTCTATGGATTCGTCTCGAGAAGACGAACACATCCATACGGTTTATGTGGCATGAAATTGACTCAATAAAAATGGAGAATGTTCAGAAGCTCGGGAAGAAGAGTGAGGCCATACCTTTGCTCAGAGAAGTGTGGCTTTGATCTGAGGGTTGTGTCACCTTCGATTGCTTCCCAGCAAGCTCCAGATGAAGTCTCCTGGCCTGGTGAATTGTCTAGGTAGGATTTCGACCACGCCCAATTACAAAGCTTGGAGTCCGGAAACGGATGGGTGGCCTCGGAGAGGGGGCTTTTGCTGGTGGACTTCTTCCCTTGGTCTGGTGAAGGTGTAGGATCAATCAATTTGGGGATTGGTCCACTGTGAATAAGTGTCCTGGTTTTGTGCTGAAGTTTGAACTCAAAATTGAGCTCATCTAGAGGGAATTGGGGCTGGAATCCAGTGGGAATCAAGTGCTCTATGTGTAGAGAGTGGTCTGGAATGATTTTGGCAGTGTTTCCTTAAGGTTGGTTCAGCGCCTCCCCCATGGCCGAGAGAGGGGGTGTTTAAATAGGAGAGGCTGGAGGGCGTCCCAGGGGGAGTTGGGGACTGGGATCAGCTGCTCTTGGCAAGAGAAGAACAGCTGCAATGGCCACTGGGGATGGGGCAGCTCAGCAGGTGGGAATTCCAAACTTTGGCTCCTCCCAAGGTCTCGTCCATGGTGTTTTCCGGCGACCCAGGCGGCTGGCCGGCAGGCATGGGTCACCCTCAGGTCCAGGTGGGTATGGGCTGGAGGTTTGTGCAGTCAATTGGCCATGGACATGTGTAAAGTGCTTGGATTAAAATGGTATGGGGAGAGGCTCATTTTGGGTCCAAATGGGTCAACCCACCATTTTGGGTTTTGTGCACCCTTCTAAGTTCTGGTTTTGGGCTGGGAGGATCATGTGAGTCAACCTACCAAAGGTAGTGAAGTCCACATCAAGGATTAGGTGGCAAAGTATGGTTTAGAGTGTATCATGTTTAAGGTAAAAAGGGTTTAAAAAGGTTTAAGAAAGAGATCCCCTCTCATGCCATTAATGGTTTGGTGAGGTGGAAAGTGGATTCCATGGCTCTCATGGCTCCTATGGGGCTCATGCATGGCTTCATGGCTTGCCATGGCTTGCACATAGCTTGGCTTACTTGTATGAAAATGGATTTTGACATTTTTGATAAATGTATGAGAGGTTAACATGAAGCTTGATTTAGAACAAATTCATATTTGATTGGAACTTTAGGGATGGTTTTAATTGAATTCATGATGAAGAAGAGTGTCATATGGGCTTTGTATGAATTTTGGGCCTTTAAAATTTAGTAAAGATGGGCTTTTAAAATGATTTAGGGAAGTGGGCTTTTGGATTTCAAAAAAAATTTTAGGTTGATAATTTTGTAAAGGATTGGATCCAATAAGTGTTGAGTTTAATTTAGGAAGGTTTCACGAATGATTTGGAATAGATTTGAAGTGGTTTGGGCTTGAATTGGGTTGGATATGGACCTCTTTGGTAAATGGGCCAATGTAGGTCAAATTGGGCTAACTTGGGCCAATGTTGGGCTAGGGTTCAAATTTATGTAAAATAAATGTTGGGAAATATTTATGGGAGTGCTTGAAAGAGGTTTTGGCTTTGGTTGGGTTTTGATTTTGGGGTTTGGGCTTGTTTGGGTTAGGTTAGGGTTTAGGTCAAAATTGAGCCTTTTAGCTTTGGGTTGAATTTGAGTGGAGTTTGGGTCTAAATTTTGGGTAAATCATGTAAGTGTTTTGTTTGTGTGGATGTTAAGGAAGTTTTAGAAAAGGTTTGGGGTTAATTGGAGTTGAATTGGGTTAGTTTGGGTTAGGTTTGGGTCATGGCTCCAAATTGGGCTTTAAGGCCAAAAGTGAAATTGGATTCAAATGTCAATCAAATTGGACTTGGATCTGGTCTAGATTGGTGTTGGGAATGTTAAATTGAAGTTTAGAATTGAATTGGACCAGAATTTGGGTCAATTGGGTAGGTTTGGCTTGACATTGGGTTCACTTTGGGTTAAAATGGGTCAAATTGGGGGTTTTGATAAAAGTGGGGTAAATTGACAAAATTAGCCCATGGTGTAGTTGAACAAAATGAAATTGGGAATATTTGGGATTTTTGGAAATTTTCTGGGAATTTTCTGAATTTTTGGATTTTTGCGTCAAGAGGGGTATTTTGGGTATTTGGAGGGTATTGGGAGGTATTTTTGGAATTTTTGGTATTTTTGGCTATTTATGATCAACTTGATTGGTGAGGAAATGTTCAAGGTTAATTTTGGGGAATTTTGGGTGATTTGGAAATTTTGAAAAATTTGGGTAATTTTAAGGGCTTTGGGTAGGCTAGGCGGGTGTAGGGTCCCGGGGGTCAAAAATTGAAAATTTGCAAAATTGAAGATTGAGTAATTGTAAGTGGAATGAAATCATTTTGGTTGAGCCATGAAGTCATATCAAGCCCACATGAGCCATGAAGGGACTCATTTGAGGCATCCACTATGTTGTTTCTAACCCTCTTAGCCAAGGGCTTAGGGGTTAAGGACCATCCATGTGAATCACCTTCAAGTGTCAGGAGGTCAAGTTAGGTATGGGTGTGTTTTTAGGAAGTGTGTGAAAGTGTAGTGTATAAGTGTAGTGTGAGTGTAGGTCAGCCCTTCACAAGACCAGGCCACCCAGGGCAGTCCTAAGGCCAAAGAGTCCTATAGGAACTCATCCTTTAAACTTCCACATTTGATTTCAACCCTCTAGGTGATGAGGGGTCTACAGTCAAGTTTGTGGAGTTTGCAGGGAGTTAAGAAGTGGTTTTAATTTCTAAGTGGTGGGTCCCAATTCTAATCCTCTAAGATAGTCAAAGGAAAAGCCTAAGGCTAGATCCTAAGTACTAAAAAGAAGAAGAGAAGACCTCATCGAAAATGAGGTCAACAAATGGACCCCCAATAGGTGTGGTGAGCCGACGGAGCACACCGCGCGTATTGGTGTTTACGAAGCGATCAACAAAACCAACACAAACGTCCAAGTGACGAACTTAGGACAAAGTAGAAGAGTTTCCGCCTGGGGAGTGTCGAGTATATCTCCGAGATCGGAGATCCCTGAACTCTCGCTGGGGAAAGGAAAAGGAGGTGAATCCCAAATCACATGATCTGGGGGAATTTCAATTTAGATTTTATTTTGTTTCAATTTAAGTTTTGAAGTGTGAGCTTAGATTTCAATTTGGAGTTTTAGTTTTGTCAAAATTAATTTGAAGGGATTTGAACTTGAAATGAAAATTGGAATTTTGTGGTTTTAGATGTAACATCTTCAACCTCAAGAGAAAATTGAATTGATCGTATTAAATCATTGCAACGAGGAGAGATCTCAGAGAAATGCTGTATTGGATGTAAAATCCTCAACCCCAAGAATTTGAATTTGATGTATTTCATCGCAATAGGGAAAGAATTCTAAAGCAATACAGTCTCGGATGTAAAATCCTCAACCCCAGAAATTTGATTTTGATGTATTTCATTGCGATAGGGAAAGAATCCTAAAGCAATGCAGTCTCGGATGTAAAATCCTCAACCCCAAGAATTTGATTTTGATGTATTTCATTGCGATAGGGAAAGAATCCTAAAGCAATGCGATCTCGGATGTAAAATCCTCAACCCCAAGAATTTGAATTTGATGTATTTCATTGCGATAGGGAAAGAATCCTAAAGCAATGCGATCTCGGATGTAAAATCCTCAACCCCAAGAATTTGAATTTGATGTATTTCATTGCGATAGGGAAAGAATCCTAAAGCAATGCAGTCTCGGATGTAAAATCCTCAACCCTAAGAATTTGAATTTGATGTATTTCATTGCGATAGGGAAAGAATCCTAAAGCAATGCAGTCTCGGATGTAAAATCCTCAACCCCAAGAATTTGAATTTGGTGTATTTCATTGCGATAGGGAAAGAATCCTAAAGCAATGCAGTCTTGGATGTAAAATCCTCAACCCCAAGAATTTGAATTTGATGTATTTCATTGCGATAGGGAAAGAATCCTAAAACAATGCAGTCTCGGATGTAAAATCCTCAACCCCAAGAATTTGAATTTGGTATATTTCATTGCGATAGGGAAAGAATCCTAAAGCAATGCAGTCTCGGATGTAAAATCCTCGACCCTAAGAATTTGAATTTGATGTATTTCATTGCGATAGGGAAAGAATCCTAAAGCAATGCAGTCTCGGATGTAAAATCCTCGAACCCAAGAATTTGAATTTGGTGTATTTCATTGCGATAGGGAAAGAATCCTAAAGCAATGCGGTCTTGGATGTAAAATCCTCAACCCCAAGAATTTGAATTTGATGTATTTCATTGCGATAGGGAAAGAATCCTAAAACAATGCGATCTCGGATGTAAAATCCTCAACCCCAAGAATTTGAATTTGGTGTATTTCATTGCGATAGGGAAAGAATCCTAAAGCAATGCAGTCTTGGATGTAAAATCCTCAACCCCAAGAATTTGAATTTGATGTATTTCATTGCGATAGGGAAATAATCCTAAAGCAATGCAGTGTCGGATGTAAAATCCTCAAACCCAAGAATTTGAATTTGATGTATTTCATTGCGATAGGGAAAGAATCCTAAAGCAATGCAGTCTTGGATGTAAAATCCTCAACCCCAAGAATTTGAATTTGATTGAGATTTGATTTCAAATTTGGAAATATTGAATTTGAAATTTGATTGAGATTTGATTTGAAATTTGGAAAGATTGAATTTGAAATTTGATTGAGATTTGATTTGAGATTTGTGTTCATTTTGTTTGTCCTTTAACGATTCAAATTTGCTTTATCATTCATTTAATGTTCGTGCGAATTTGGAGTTCATCATTTTTTTTATTTAGATTTTTAAGGAAAATTTTTCTTTTATTCTTTTTGTTTCATTTCTTTTCTTTGTTCGAAGTTCATTTAACTTTAATGGCGTTTCTCAGTCAACTTGCACAAAAGAGGTGAAGGCCAAAAAATGTGACACTGTCACTTTCATTCCAATTATGTTGAAGATACATCATACAACTCGATCTGGAATACATCTCATACAATCCATATAGACTCAAAATGGACTATGCATGATCTTTGTCGATCCATCAAAAAGGCATCTGTCAGAAATCCATGTCTGAATAGTGAAGTACATGGTCAATAACATCACCTTCCAAGCCATCCTTGGCAAGGATGTTGTATGGATGTACGTCGGAGGAGTGATATTTTCCATGTAACTCACAGCTCGTAAGGCCGGAGGCTCTCTAACTCTGGGTCTGGCTGGAAGTGGCAAGGTGCTTTCCTGTCATCCATCCTTCTGAAAGTAGCCGAGATCCGCTTCATTGGTACTTCCGGTATGCAATGTTTAGCGACATCCGCTCCGTTGCCCTTTAGTATCATGACGGAACCTACCGGTAATGGTATCTTTACTGGCCCTCGGAACTCACCTGGGCCGGCTATCTGTAGGTCAGATCCGAACATGATATTACATTCGTTCAGAAAAGAAACTGTACAGAAAGGTCTGCCAAAGTCGTGGTGATCTATGTGCGGGGTATGCAGTCACCCTTCTTGTAAATATTAATGATGCAACTGTTGGGTATGCAATCTGCTGGCAGTACCCTCCATGCTATCATTCTTTTTACCATGCTTTTGATGACTAATGGCATTGGATCCACTCGCCCATGACGGAGTATCCCGGTGGGTTTCCCTTCCCGTCTTCTCGCGAAGTTGTAGCGGCATCCACATTGTATTGTAATTCTCCCTTTCCCCGGCATCCATCTCCGGGGTTCTGAGTAAGTGTTTTCTCTTAGGCGGCCCGCTCGGCCCATTCTTTTCAAATCCCGGATGCGATCCACGATTTGTTGTTATTCGTATTCTGAGAACACGTCTGTATGTAGCTCGAGGCCTTCTAGTATATTGATCCTCCTGCCTCTGATTCTCTCGAAGTATTCAAAAGTTTGCTTCTCGACATTCTGCATTCTTTCTAGCTCGTATTCTGGAATAATCTGCAAATGGCGAGGCCTGGTGACGTACTATGGGATATATGGCTTAATCCCTTTACGTTCTCCTGCATACCTCGGCTCCTCGGGGATGGTCTCCGTCGGGACATCCTCCGAGGTTGCTCCTGCAACAAGGTTATGCATTACTGGTGACTTTATCTGGTGGCGTGGTAGCCTTCCTTCTTCTAATCTTTTTAGATTTCCCCGGTCTCTTCGTTATCCTCGGAGTCGGCCTCCTTTCTTCGAGTACCCAGTGAACCGGCGTCCTTAAAGTATATGTGACGGCGTAGCAATCGCCTCGTCGTGCTCGGTCCACTTGCTAGTTTAGTTAACATCTTGCGAATACAAAGATTTTTATTTCTTCGTCGAGTTCGTTGTGAGAGTAGCTCTTCGTACTTCCCGAATTTACGTAGGCACGGCGGCCGACAAGCACACGCTTCGCCGTAGCGACTACAGACTTGATTCTCTTGTCTTCTTCAGTGTTGGTTTTCCTTTTCTTGCTGCTGGATTGGTGGCTTGAGCCACCCACTTTCATTATTGTCTGACTGGGCAGTTCCTCTCGGTCAATTGGGACCCATTCACTTTCCTCGTATTGCAGGCCTGCTGGTGCGAAGTCTGAGTTAATCTCTATTATCGCTCCATCTTTCACCCTCCTTTCGTCGAGTGCAAGGCTTACGCCATTTCTAAAGTTCAGGACCAACCGCCCGTTCGACATTTCCCTGCGAAAAGACAAGGAAAATGATCAGGGGCTTTACTAAGAACAAGAACATTAAGAAAATGTTTATTAAAGACAGTTTTGTTTTTTACTTTTTGTATTTTTAAATTTAACAGGAATAAAGTGGGATAAGATCAGGAAAGAGATTTTGATATGGAAGAGAGAACAAGGAAAACTTTATTATCATGATTTTATTTATTTTAGCACATTTTTTATTATTTTTGGGTTCGGACCCAGTCATAAGTAACTACTCCACCCGTGCTTCTAGGGATGAAAAATCCATTCCTTTGAAACATCAGGTAGCGTAATACTTTTTCAAGTATCATCCATTGATCGGAAGCATATGTCGTCTCCTTGGCAATTCACTAGCTGGTAAGAGCCTCCTGAGTAGACTGCCTCAACCACAAACGGTCCTTCCCAAGTGGGTTCAAATTTTCCTCCTATCTTGCGGTGTGCAAGAATAGGTCTTTTGAGAACGAGAACTAAGTCACCAACTTTGAAGGTTCTTGGGCGGACCAATCTCGTCATGGGCTTGAACCATCTTAGCTTGGTATAGTTCTAAATTCCGTCGTGCCTGCAAGTCTTTTCCCTTCCGGGCTTTCTAATTCCTCTAGTCGTAATTTGGCATTCTCTTCGTCGTGATTTTGTTTGCAATCGCAATCCCGAGTGAAGGAAGGCCTGGACCTCTAAAGGTAACACTCGCCTCGGACCCATACACCAGAGCGTAAGGTGTAGCTTGAGTAGGAGTTCTGAAGGTTGTCCGGTAGGCCCACAAGGTTTCTAATAACTTCTCGTGCCAATTTCTCTTATTATCGTCCAAGGTTTTCTTTAAGATTTGAACGAGAGTTTTATTAAAAGCCTCGACCAGTGCCGTTTGCTCTTGGGTAGTAAATTGTTGAATATCGCCGATCAATTGCGTGTCTCCCGACAAAATTGTTGATTTGTGTGCTTCGAATGCCGACCCATTATCTGAGATGATCATGCTCGGCACTCCAAAACGGTAGACAACTTGGTTCTTGAAAAACTGTAGCAAGTGGTGTGCTTTCACTTCTCTAAATGGAACTGCCTCTGCCCACTTGGAAAAGTAATCTGTAGCCGCAAGAATGAAGCGATGTCCTTTTGAAGATGGTGGTTCTATTGGACCCACTATATCCGTGCCCCAACATTCAAATGGCCACGACGCAATTGTCGGATGTAGCACATTTGGAGGTCGGTGTAGAACCACTCTGTGCACTTGGCATTAGTGACAGCTCTTGGCGATTTTCATGTAGTCGGTTATCATCGAGGGCAGGTAGTACCCTAGTCTTTTAATTTTCATTTTCATTTTGTAAATTGTCACATTCGGAATCTGTTCTAACAACTGTATGACATACTGGAAGTATTGCTCGAGTCTTGGCTTTAAAATTCTGTACTGTCCGGCGATCTGTTGAATGACTAACTGCGAATCCCTGTAGATGTTAATGTTCGTTATCCCCATTTGAATAGTTAATTCGAGTCCTGTTATGAGGGCTTCATATTCTGCTTTGTTGTTTGTACACGGGTCTGTCAAGTGGTAGGAGTATCTTAACATCCCCCGCTCCGGTGTTATAAAGATTAGTCAGATCCCTGCCTTACCGGGCACTATCACTTGCGATTCTTCGTCTTTGTGTGCTGAAGATGCTCCGTCGAAATATAATTCCCAACGTCGATCATCAGGATCTTCTAAGCTTATTATTTGTTCATCTGGCAAGTCGTCATTGAGAGGAGATTCTCGCCGCAAAGGGTGTGCTGCGAGGAAGTCTGCTAGGACTTGTCCCTTTACGGCACGAAGAGTCACGAAAGTTATATCGAATTGCAATAATATCATTGACCATCTGGCAAGTCTGCCAGAAAGCGTCGGACAGGTCATCAAGTAATGCAATGGATTAAATTTCGAGATCAGGTTGACCTTATGAGAAAGCATGTAGTGCCTGAGCTTTTGAGCGGCGAAGATCAGGGCCAAACAATGCTTTTCAATTGGAGGATACTTTATTTCCGTTGGAAGTAAACGACGGCTTAGGTAGTAAAGAGCATTTTCTTTACCCTCATCATTGACCTGGGCTAATAGGGCTCCGAGAGAGTCGTCTAAGGCCGCGGTATAAAGTATCAACGGTCTACCTGAGACTGGGGCTGCTAAGACAGGAGGTGTCATTAAATATTGTTTAATGACCTTGAAGGCCCTCTGGCATTTCTCTTCCCAAATAAATTTGGCGTCCCTTTTAACTAATGCCGAAAAAGGCTGACACCTACCTGACAAGTTTAAGATAAAGCATCGAAGATATGCCAACTTTCCTTGAAAAGATCGTAGTTGTTTTAGGGTTTTGGGAGGTGACATTTCTAAGATAGCTTTAATCTTTTCTGGGTCGATTTCAATTCCACGATGTCGGACAACGAATCCTAAGAATTTCCCGGAGGTGACGCCGAAGGCGCATTTTAAGGGATTCATCTTAAGGTTAAATTGTCTTAATCGTTCGAAAACAATTCTCAAATCATATAGGTGGTTGTCCTTTACTTTGCTTTTGATGACCACATCATCCACGTAGCATTCGACTTGATTGTGGATGACATCATCGAAAATTCTTGTCATCTCTCTACGGTATGTTGCTCCTGCGTTCTTCGATCCGAATGGCATCATCGTGTAGCAATATACTCCGATCGGCGTTCCGAATGTTGTATGTTTTTCATCTTCGGAGCCTTTTTTATCCGGTTGTATCCTGAAGATCAATCCATGAATGAGAATATTTCATGTGTTGAAGCAATGTCGATCATTAATTCTGGGATCGGTAGAGGGAATTCATCCTTTGGACATACCTTGTTTAAATCTCTGAAATCCATACAAATTCTGATCTGACCATTCTTCTTCCTAACTGGTGCCACATTGGCTAACCAAGTCGGGTATTGTTCTTCGCGGACAAATTTAGCGTCTATTAGCTTTTTAACTTCAGCTATGACTTGTTCGATTTCCAGATGCATTCTTCTGGGACCTTGTCCGGCCAGGACGAAGTAGGATCCACTCCTAGCTTATGGATCGCGACCTCTGGAGCTAATCCTGGCATCTCATCGTAGTTCCAAGCAAGACAGTCTTTAAATTCCATTAATAACTTGATTATTTCTTCGGAGACTTCTTTATTGAGTAAGGAGCTAACAAAGGTAGGTCTAGGCTCTTCGCTAGTACCTAAGTTAACTTTCGTTAACTCATCTATTGTAGATTTAATCTCTTCTTCGAATTCTGGTGGAGCGTCTCCAATTTGTAAATCTTCAAATTCTTCTGTAGTTTCCAATGAGTTTTCATTAGACTCGCAAGTGACAACCAAGCAAAATTCAGTATCATCAATTGATCCTACTGTGCTGATTCCGAGACCATGCTTTGAATTGGGTGGACGACCGGAGTTATTCCATAATTTTTCAAAATGTTGTGATTGACCTTTTGTCCAATGTCGAGGTAAGAAACCACGCTGAATTAAATTTTGAACACAGGGAGATTACCACTCAAAAGGTAATTCCATTAATTCTGATGAAGTGACATCTTCAAATTGTACATTATTTTCAGTTTTGGAGGAAGGAGCACCATGGTAGAATTTGATGGGCTTTGCATCGCCGCTACGTACCTCTTTGACCACCATACCCTCGATCTTATTAGAATGGATCAGGGTCAGGGTCATAGTATGTACATAGTGGTTAATCTTCTCGTACATAAATTTATATTCTTCATTCTTTTCAACTTCGAGCGAGATCCTGAATTGCGGCTTCTTCCGACTTATTGTCGCTGCTTATTGCTTGATTTCTTTTTCTTCTTCAGAACTATCTTCCCAATCAACATTGATGGATGGTTTCCTTTGTCCAACTGTCCTAACGTCTCTGCCACGACCTCGTCCCCGGCCTCGACCTCGAATGCGAGTTGTGGAGAAACCTTCGCCATCTCGTCGTAAGGGAGTGGTGAGTGACCGTTGGACTAGAACTTCAGGTTCTTCATCATCCCAAACTTCCTTTGCTTCATTCGTTACAGTATCTCTGGAGAATATTTTTTTCTTCGGGGGTGCGTAATAAGCTGCATCTTCATGGATTCCAATTTCATGTACGGAGAATGGTTGTAAGTCACCTTTGATGCCTTTGTTCTCCTCCATCGTAGTATTTGATGCACTTGGTGTAGGGATGATGGTACCATCCTGTTTTCATGTATCCATGGTCGGCCCGATGAGAGCGTTGAATGACGTTTCGAATCAAATACGTGAAATTTCGCGGTTGTCTTTGCCAAGTCACCGGTTTTCATTAGCGGTGTTATCGATCCGAGGGCTCTTTCTCCTTTACGGTTGAATCCTCTTAATAACATTTTGTCTGCTTCGAGCTCGCGAGCATCAATTTCCAAGTATGCTAGCTTTCGAAGATTCATTATATTGATTGATGCTCCTGGATCCACCAATACTCTGGAGAGTGTAAACTTTCCAATTGTAACTGAAATGTACAACGGTCGGTTGTGGTCCAGTTGTCCCAAGTAGTAGGTCATTGTCTCGTGAAGGTAACACCTCGCTGTTCCTTTAACGAGCAAACCTCATCTAAGGAATCTCCGGCCATTTGAGCTAAGCAAATTTTTGGATCAAGTAAGGCCTTGATCAGAGCTTCTCTCATCTCCTTTGATAAGATGAGAGCATCGTAGATGCTTAGTTTGGCCGGTAGTTTCCTAAGATGGGCTAGCACGTTGTAGTCCACTTTATTTTCATGTGTCTCGGCTTCTTCTCGAATGGGTATTTCTTCTTGTCGGGGTTGGTTCTTCTTGAACAACTACACCTTTCCTTTGTCCTTTGGACCCATTCTCGGAGGTAGAACTCTTCCACTTCTTAAGTTAACTTCGTAATTTCTTCGAATCTAGTATTGAGTTCTGTTGGTGTCTCCTCTTGAATCGGAATGATAGGTTCTTCTGGATTGGCTTCAGAGTCTGAAGGCTCTAACTCTATCGTGACTGGAGCTCCTCGAAACTCGCAAATAGATTTGTTGCTTGTTGAACTCTCGTAGCCTCTTTGGTGGATGTCTTCTTCGTCATTGTGATCGTCGAGATTGTGTATGATTTGAGAATTGTCATTTGTATCGGAATCGATGTCCGGATTAGGTTGGTTGTCGCTAGTTACGTAATCGTTAGAAACAGTCAAAACATAGCCAACGCCATAACCCTTATCATTATAAGATCCCACCGGAGTGAGCAAATAATCGTACAGAGTCAGAGGTTTGAGAAATTTCTCCCCCGAATCGGAAACAACTATCCTAGGATAAGCAGCCCCTAGTCTAGCCTTAAGAGCCTCGGTCTTCTCTTCTTCGTCAATTTTCTTCTTCTCTTCAATCATCTCTTGTTGAGGTGGTTCTTCTATCGCAAGTGATAGTGCCGACTTGACAGGTTTGGAACTCTGAATTGAGGCTCACACCGAAGCGGTTTGGATGTGATCCAAAATCTTCTTCGAAGACTTTGTCCAAGCAGTAGTCCATCCATCATCAGTCACATAGGGATCTATCGGAACAATGAGATCCGTCGAGATAACATTGACGGAACCTCCTTTCTGGGGTTCCTTCATGTACTCCTTCGGGATCGTTATATTCCCTTTCCGAAGATTGTTGTTGAGCCAACTTCTGAAGGTAATACAATCTTCTATCTTATGCCCAAGCATTCGGTGGTAAGGGCAAAAGTTGGGATCACCTTTCTTGTCGACTTCTTCTGGTCTCTTAGGTTACGGTAGTTGGAAATGCGGAGTCTTCATCGGACTCGCGGAACATTTTCGGCACTGCCTCATTCTTGAACGGATACTCCCTGCTCAAAAGCTCCCTTAGCGTACGTTGTGGACGAGGCGGTTGTTCATACTGTTGGGATGACTGATAGCTGGGTTGGGGTTGCTACGGCCATTCTGACAGTATTTCTATCGGTTCCTTGCCTTTATCGACAGCTGCGACGATCCCAGACTTCTTTTAAAAAGTTTTCACGGGCTTCTGTTTGTCTGTTTTGTCGGTGAAACTTAATTGCTTCGCCTCCTCTTGCAAGCTTCCGGCCTTGCTTAACAACTTCTCAAAAGTCTTAATAGTAAATCCCTCGAGGAGAAGTGCTATCGGGCCATGAATGCTCTTAAGTAAAATGTCGATCGCATCGTTGTTCTTGTAGCTGTGGCTCACACTTCATACTTAGATTTCTCCATCGAAGTATGTAATCCACCAAAGTTTCATTCGGCTTCTGCTTCTCTACCACTAAATCACCTATAGTGATGTGGTGCTGAGCTCCGGCAAATCGCTTGATGAAGAGGTTCTCTAATTCTGAAAATGTCTTCACCGACCGTTCGGTAATTCCGCATACTAATCAAAGGCGATCTCTGACAGGCTGCTGACAAATTGTCGGAAGAGAAAAGCATCACTTCCGCCGGCATTACAATAGCTGGCACGAAAATGTGCAATATGCTGCCGAGGGTTTCCGGTTCCATCAAAGGTCTTGAACAGAGGTGGTACAAAGCCTTTCGGATATTGGACAGCGTCAAATTCATCACGGTAAGGTCTACCCGTCCGAATGGATGTCCCGCTCTTTGATTGTGCCAAGGCTTCTCGCACTTGCTGTTCCACCATGCTCTTAATATCCTTTTCCGGAATCATGCTTTGTGTTGCATCCTTCTTTAATTGATCATCCCCGTTGACGGATGTAATCTCCTTTCCTCCGTCTACAATGTGAATGACTTCTGGGGGTGTTTCTCTTTGGGGTTGAACTCGACTCTGGAGAGTGGCTAGGGCTACGGCCATCTCTTCCATCCTTTTTGCCATTTGGGCGATCGTATCATCTTTCTCTTGAAGCCGCCTCCTCATTACTTCGACTCCTCCCTTCTGCGCACTTGCGAGGGCACCTTGTGAAGCCGATGAAGCTCGTGTTTCAACCATGTTAATTTCGCATATTCATCATCCATGAACTCGACGAGTCAACTTCATCTCTGAATTGCTCTTCTCATTCCCTTGCTAATCACCGAATATCAATTCTTAGGTTTTCCATAGCATCTTCTAGTGGTCTTTTCTGTACATCCTTGCAGTTGTCATGTGATAACTGTCGGGTTTCCTTCTCATGAGTCCCCTTTACTGCAGTAGCACTTTCTTCGGACTCAAGTCTCCTGACGAGACTTTCCTTCTCAGGTTGTTGTTTTAATCTTAATTGCCCGGTTGTGGGACGCCATACCATCCTCCTAGCGAGCGAAGGTGCGGGATCGGATGGTACGTCGACCAAATGCTGGAAGGTGGTATCCTCCCTAATTTGTAGTCCTGAAACAATGACAGGCGGACTAGCTTTCATTCTCTTATTCAGCTTTTTTGCAGCGATAGAAGGTAGAACCCGCCCTATCCTTCTTAAAATTTCTGATACAGGGCATTTTCTTTCTTCGCTAACTTCTCTATCAAGGTTTGTAGTCGAGCAAATGGCGTAATTCTAGCCCTTTTCTTACGGCTATCGTTATAACATACTGGCTGAGGCAATGCGGCAGCAATCTTGCGAACATGTTCCTCATCCTCTGCAGCGGAGAGGGGATGGAACCTGCTTCCTCCCAAAAGTTGTATGTATTCAGGCAGCGGTGTATACTCGGGCATGTTGACCTCATTTTTGATGAGGTCTTCTCTTCTCTCTTTAGTACTTAGGATCTAGCCTTAGGCTTTTCCTTTGACTATCTTAGAGGATTAGAATTGGGACCCACCACTTAGAAATTCAAACCACTTCTTAACTCCCTGTAAACTCCACAAACTTGGTCGTAGACCCCTAATCTCCTAGAGGGTTGAAATCAAATGTGGAAGTTTAAAGGATGAGTTCCTATAGGACTCTTTGGCCTTAGGACTGCCCTGGGTAGCCTGGTCTGGTGAAGGGTTGACCTACACACACACTACACTTATAAACTACACTTTTACACACCTCCTAAAAACACACCCATACCTAACTTGACCTCCTGACTCATGAAGGTGATTCACATGGATGGTCCTTAACCCCTAAGCCCTTGGCTAAGAGGGTTAGGAACAACATAGTGGATGCCTCAAATGAGTCCCTTCATGGCTCATGTGGGCTTGATATGGCTTCATGGCTCAACCAAAATGATTTTATTCCACTTACAATTACTCAATCTTCAATTTTGTAAATTTTCAAATTTTGACCCACAGGACCCTACACCACTTTAACTTACCCAAAGCCTCTGAAATTACCCAAATTTTTCAAAATTTCCAAATCACCCAAAATTCCCCAAAATTAACCTTGAACATTTCCTCACCAATCAAGTTGATCATCCATAGCCAAAAATACCAAAAATTCCAAAAATACCTCCCAATACCCTCCAAATATCCAAAATACCCCTCTTGACCCAAAAATCCAAAAATTCAGAAAATTCCCAAAAAATTTCAGAAAATCTCAAATATTCCCAATTTCATTTTGTTCAACAACACATGAGCTAATTTTGTCCATTTACCCTACTTTTGTTAAAACCCCCAATTTGACCCAAACCTAACCCAAACTAACCCAATTCAACTCCAATTAACCCCAAACCTTTTCTAAACCTTCCTTAACATCCCCACAAACAAAACACTAACATGATTTACCCAAAATTTAGACCCAAACCCCACTCAAATTCAACCCAAAGCCAAAAGCCCAATTTTGACCTAAACCCAAACCTAACCCAAATAAGCCCAAACCCCAAAATCAAAACCCAACCAAAGTCAAAAACTCTTTGAAACACTCCCATAAACATTTCCCAACATTAATTTTACATCAATTTGAACCCTAGCCCAACATTGGCCCAAGTTAGCCCAATTTGACCTACATTGGCCCATTTACCAAAGAGGTCCAAATCCAACCCAATTCAAGCCCAAACCACTTCAAATTTATTCCAAATCATTCATGAAACCTTCCTAAATTAAATTCAACAATTATTGGATCCAATCCTTTACAAAATTATCAACCTAAAATTTGTTTTGAAATCCAAAAGCCCATTCCTAAGATAATTTCAAAAGTCCAAACCCATCCTAAAGCCCACATTACAATCTCATCTCATCCTCACTCAATTAAAATCATCCCTAAGTTCTAAATTAGCCATCAAATTTTTCTAAAACTAAGCCATATGCCAAATCCTATCAAATCACCCCTAAATTACCAAAATTCCTAAAAACCTCTTTCATGAAAGTTGACTTAGCTTTTTCCAAGCCAAAGGTGAGCCATGAAGCCATTCATGAGCCACATGTGAGCCATGAAAGCCTTGGATACTTTACCATACCCAAAATGGCAAGAAGAGGGGACCCTTTAATGATTTTCTTAAGAGTGATTAACCACTCCCATGTCTCCCCTAACTCTTGCTTAAGCTTAATTGTACTTGGATTGTGACTTGACCCCACTAATCAAGCTGATCCAAGTGACTTTACCTTCAGCCCAAATTGGCCTTGGATGGTGGACCTAACCCAAAACAAAGGGTTGACCCATTTAGACCCAAAACTAGCCCTTTCCCATTACACTTTGATTCAAACCCTTTACACATGTCCATGGCCAATTGACTGCACAAACCTCCAGCCCTTACCCACCTGGACCTGAGGGTGACCCATGCCTGCCGGCCAGCCGCCTGGGTCGCCGGAAAACACCATGGCCGAGACCTTGGGAGAAGCCAAAGTTTCGAATTCCCACCTGCTGAGCTGCCCCATCCCCAGGTGGCCATTGCAGCTGTTCTTCTCTTGCCAAGAGCAGCTCGATCCCGGTCCCTAACTCCCCAGGGAGGTCCTCGCAGCCTCTCCTATTTAAAAACCCCCTCTCTCGGCCATGGGAGAGGTGCTGAACCAACCTTAAGGAAACTCTACCAAAATCGTTCCAGACCACTTTCTACACATAGAGCACTTGATTGCCACTCGGATTCCAGCCCGATTCCCTCTAGCCGAGCTCGATTTTGAGTTCAAATTTCAGCACAAAACCAGGACACTTCTTCACAGTGGACCAATCCCCAAATTGATTGATCCTACACCTTCACCGGACCAAGGGAAGAAGTCCACCAGCAAAAGCCCCCTCTCCAGGCCACCCATCTGTTCCAGACTCCAAGCTTTGTAATCGGTTGTGGTAGAAATCCTACCTAGACAATTCACCAGGCCAGGAGACTTCATCTGGAGCTTGTTGGGACGCAATCGAACGTGACACAACCCTCAGATAAGTAGAAAATTAGGCTATTTTCCTATTTATTTAATTACCAGAACTTGAAAAATGCATAACTTTGTGTAGAAAAATCATAAAAATAAAATAAAAATACCCTCTTGCTCAGTGAACAGAGGAGAATAATGTGGAATTGAAATCATTTAATTTCATTGAGTATTTTATATTTAATAATTTATTTACTCTCTGCACATTTTCAGTTCTCCATGCATGTATACAATTCACCATGACATGAGACCATAGGGCTTTTGAAGCCTCTGAATTTGGGAACATTCCCTGAGTTTTCCAAAGTCAGAGGCCATCCCTATGAAGAGTTATTGATTTTTCAACTTTATGTTGCTAGTTTGAGTATTTTAATTCCAATAATTAGCTTATTGTGAAATAAATTCTAGAAAAATTTGGTGATGTTTAGTATGACCAGAGGAACCTAGGAGAAATAGGTTTTGAATTAATCCACTTGGAATAACCCTAATTGGCTTAAACACCCAAAATAGCTCCTTAATTAATTAGAGCTAATCATACATCAAATTGACTTGAAATCAATTCTCCACTAACCTTTAGGATCATAGGAACCCACCATAAAAATTTGAAGTCAATTGGACTTGGTTAGCCCCACCAAATGGGTTGATTAAACCATTTAGCTAATTTAAACTTTAAAAATTCATAACTTTTAAAATACTTTTCAAAAATTCACCAAATTGGTTTTGGAGCCTCTCTAATATTAGGGGAATTTAAGAAAAATAAAATTGTAATTTTTCAAAAAAGTTGATTTTCTTACATTATTTTAATATTTTAATAATTAAAAAATAATAAAAATCACAAAAATAATAAAATTCACCAAAATGTCACATTTTGAATTTTAATCACTTAGGAACAAACCCCATATTTTTCTTAAGTCTCTATAATGAGATATTAAAATTTAAAGCCCTAAGGTAATTTTAAAATTAAAAAAATGTATATTTTTGGTATTTCCACTAAAATAATTCTAATAAATCAAAGAGAAATCATAAAATTATAAAAATTGATTCTCTGATTTCCTTGATATCAGAGATATTTTTGAAAATATTAAATTCATTTTTCAACCTTTATTTTATTTTTAAATTAATTAATACTCCAAAACTAAAAATAATTATAATAAAAAGAATATAATTCAAAAAATCACCAAAATTGGTCCAAGTGATCCTCTGGTCATTAGGAATGTCCCATAATTTTCTTAAGGACAAAAACTTTCCCTTGGTCATATTATTAAATTTTCCTTGGAAATCCCTATTTCCCACCAAAAATAATTACATAAATAAATTAAATACAGAAAAATCACATTTTCTCCTCTCATGCCTTTATTGGCATATGAGTGAAGTCACATAAAAATTTCAAGTTCATTTAAGCTCAATTTAGTGAGTTATGAAATTATTAAGCTTGAAGGGCAAAATGGTAATTAAAATTTTAACCTTTAATTAAAACTTTAGGCTTAATAAAATTAAAGAGTAAAGTATTTGATCCTAATCTGATTTGGATGATTAAAATTTGAATAATAAGGGTAGAAACCTATTAAACAATTTAAAAATAATTGAAATAAACCTTAATTAAATAATTGATTAAAATTGGAAGATTAATAAAATTGGAATTATTAAAATAGGGATATTATTAGGAAGAGATTTGTTCTTTAATTTAAGAATCCCTAAATTAATCAACTCAATAATATTTAATTCCTAATTAAAATGATAATCCAAATTTAAAATTTAAAATGCTAAAAGACTTAATCATTAAGTTAAATTAAAGTTAAATTATTTAAATTAAATCCTTTTAAAATTTCAATTAAAATTAAATCATCTTTAAAACATAAAAATAAAATATTAAATTAAAATTAAAAAATAAAATTAAATTTAAATTTAAATTAAATTAAATTAAATTAAATTAAATTAAATTAAATTAAAACATTTTAAATTAAATCAAATTAAATTAAATTAAATTAAATTAAAATAATAATAAAAATCAAGTTAAGATTAAAATTAGATTAAATTAAATAAATTAAATTAAAATTAAAACTAAACCAAATTAAATTAAATTAAATTAAATTAAATTAAATTAAAAATAACATCACCTAAGACATAAAGAATTTAAAAATAAATATAAAGCAACTTGAACACTATTCCAAACTTAAACCCATTAACTGAAATTAAATTAAATCATAAACCATTTGAAAATCAATTTGCCCTCGAAAGCTTTTGTTGTCATAACTCCTAAACAGAACGTTAAATGAAATGTTACTTCCCTCATAGGATATTCAAATGTCCTAGTTCATCGAGTAAGATAACAACAAAACTTGAATTCCACGACGATTAATTCATTTGTATGATTAAATTCATATGGACTTAAAACAATTCTAGCAATATTGAAAAGATGTTTAAGATTCTTCTTAAACTCTTTCTCAATATGATAGGATGTTTATAAGAACCACTGAACTTAATTGTTCTTTGAAGAAGAAAATCATCCTCAAACCAAAACACAAGAACCTAGACGTCATAGGAGATGACTAGCTATAGGATTAGGAACTTGGTAGAAAACCATAACCCTTCTCTTAGTATTACCTAGGAACTTGTTCTGAATGCTTAAATATTCTAAATTGTATTTGAGTGCAGCTTGGGATGACGGGAAGACCCTCCAGGTACGCTTTTATTTTGTTGCAATTTACTTTATTGCAATTTACTTAATCGCATCGCACTTACTTTTCTTGCATGATAAATAATTGTTGCATGAAAACCCACACTTTTAGGATAGACCCTAAAACTGAAACCAAAACTAAATTAAAAGTCATTACAAGATAAAATTCACCGCCACAATATTTCAAAATATAAAACAACTCAAAATTTAATCACAAACAAAATACAAAACTACAATTACAACTAAATTAAAACGTCTTGTTGGATGATCGGGAATACCTCGGATGATGTAACCTACGTGTTGCTAACGGGATTTCCCACTGTCTAAATGAAAGTGTGGAACTCATTCAGTTGAGTTTAGCAAATTCATCTGGACTAAGTGAATCCGATAAAAATAACGATGCCGGAAGGATGGAACTGTGGGATCTTAACCGGTGTTGTTATAATCAAGTTTAAGATTTGTTTTAACTAAAACATAAAAACACTTGGAAATTAAGAATTTCTCTAAACCAAAACACTTTTCTCATCTCCTGATTTATGACTTCTAAAACTAAACCTTTGCAACAACAAGGAGCTCGGAGCATGGTGGGCGGCACGACCATCGTCATCGGCAAAACTCGAATCTTCTTCAACAAAACTTTCTTAAGAATTAGATAACTAAGCCATAGGATTTCGAGGTAGTTTGCCTAGTGCAACATAAATCCTCGACCTTTTGTTAGGCATTTGCATTGCAAATTAAGCCCTAATCGGTCTTAGGATTCCGAGGTAGTCGTCCGATACGACATAAACCCTCACATCTTCGAAGCTATTTGTATGATCATGTCATACGAACATAAGCCCTAATTAATTTAAATTGGCAAGATCAAAACATTAAATAAACATTAGGACTTTCCTAAATCCAAGCAAAACAATAGGATAGTAGGGAAATTACCGAAGTTCGCTTCGAATCTGTAATTTCTCCTATTTTTCTTCCTTTGAATTCCCAAAACAAAATGTTCCAAATTTGATCCATTCCCTATTGAAATTCAAAAATTCAATCCCTTGAAAACTTAAACTTTGAGATTCTTGAGAGCAGAATTATTGATTATTATAGAGAGTTTTCTTAGGTGATTCCCGTCACTTAGGATGTAATTAACTATAGGGGCTTGCCCTTATAGGGAGTTTTAAGAACCCAGGTAATATAAACCCTGTTTAATGCTTTCATATTAAGCAGGGGAATTTGTCGGCTTATAAAATTGGTTCGCGGACCAAACGGATGTCACAAATCTTCTAGTTTATTTAATCGAGCCCCATCACCAAACAACGGTGTGTCTATTCTTCGAGATAGATACACAGTTTGTGATGCGGTGCTCGTTTATATAAACTATTCGGGATGTGAGATCTGTTTGATTTCATATCTTAAAATTTTCAAATTTAAAATTATTTTCAAAATCAAATACTACTTTTCAAATTATTTATTTAAATTAAATTAAAAATTTGCTGATAATTTCTGTTAGGTGACCCCCTTTTCAAAATAAAACACACAACCTAAAAATAATGCCGACAATTTCTGGCGACTCCGCTGGGGAAAGTTCCTCTCTCCATTTTTAATCAGATAGTTCTGCTTTCAAAAAACCGGTAGTGTATCCATGTCCCTAGTGGATCAAACTACCCTTCTTTCCGTTGGAATACAATGTTCATTTATACCTTGAACAAGTACAGCCAACATTCTCTCGGATTTAGGAGCCACTGTTTAGACACCCCTTAACAGAGAGGTTCCGAGATCCTTTTACCTCATTTTGGAGGTGGGGTGGACCCCCAATAGGTATTAGTTTAGGACCGGTCTTGCGGGTGGAGAAGTTTCTACAAGACTTTCTCTTCCTTTTCCAGTTCCTAATCAATTCCTTTTACTCTTCTTACAACTCTCCTTCTTTTAATAATTCTCCTTCCTAACGAACAAATCTTTTCGAAAAACAATTTTCTTTTAATACCACAAATACACTAAGATAAACAGAAATGTGTTCGGTCTCTTTCTTTTTCGTCATAAGTTTTACGACAAGAAGAAGCACGATTCGGAGACTAACACTTGGAATCGCCACCCGCAGAAATGGAAGCCCCAAACCGATCTTCTCCTTCGTCGACGGACTCGACCTAGCCATGTTCGAGGACGAGCGCCCGATAATGGAATTATTCGATTCGGACAAGGATTCGGGGACACCGACATCAAAATCCCGACGTCGATCTCTTTTCACTCACGAGCAAAGTGCCGAAGCGAGAAGCCGTTGATTGAGTTTAACCTCAAGTCAACTCATGAATTCCCTCCTCTGCAAAAGATTCCATCTGAAAGGAGTACTGTTGTTCGCTGAAGGACTGTTGTTGCTACCCCCACTGGTCTAGTTGTCTCTGCACCTACCCCAGCTTCTGCCAGACTAAAGGGGAAGGAAATTCAGAACTGTGATGAACTTGTTGTCGTGGAGGGTACAGATCTTCCGGTAAAACCTTCTATTTTTGAAATCGGGTCCAGCTCGAGAATTCCATCACTGACACGAACTCAGAGGAGGAACAAAAGTAGAAAGATTGCTAGAGAAGCCAGAGCTACTGAAGTTGCTTTCCTGGAGGAAATCCCAGAACTGCCTGAGTATACACCGCTGCCTGAATACATACCACTTTTAGGAGGAAGCAGGTTCCATCTCCTCTCCGCTGCAGAGGATGAGGAAAATGTTCGCAAGATTGCTACCGCATTGCCTCAGCCTGTATATTACAACGATAGCCGTGAGAAAAGGGCTAGAATTATGCCATTTGCTCGACTGCAAACCTTGATAGAGAAGTTAGCGAAGAAAGAAAAATGCCCTGTATCAGAAATTTTAAGAAGGACAGGGCGGGTCCCGGCCAAATCTCGTCTTGGACCGCGAGTCGAGCCTACTATCGTTGCAGAAAAGCCGAATAAGAGAATGAAAGCTAGTCCTCCTGTCATTGTTTCAGGACTACAAATTAGAGAGGATACCACCTTCCAGCACTTGGCTGACAGACCATCCGGTCCCAAACCTTCTGCTGCTAGGAGGATGGTATGGCGTCCCACAACCAGGCAATTAAGATTAAAACAACAACCTGAGAAGGAAAGTCTCGTCAGGAGACTTGAGTCCGAAGAAAGTGCTACCGCAGTAAAGAGGACTCATGAGAAGGAAACCCGACAGTTATCACATGACAACTGCAAGGATGTACAGAAAAGACCACTAGAAGATGCTATGGAAAAGCTAAGAACTGATATTCGGCGATTAGCAAGGGAAAGAGAAGAGAAATTCGGAGATGAGGTTGACTCGTCAGAGTTCATGGATGATGAATATGCAGAAATTAACATGGTTGAAACACGAGCTTCGTCAGCTTCACAAGGTGCCCCTGCAGCCGCGAAGAGAGGAGCCGGAAGTAATGAGGAGGTAGCTTCAAGAGAAAGATGATACGATCGCCCAAATGGCAAAAAGGATGGAAGAGATGGCTGTAGCCCTAGCCACTCTCCAGAGTCAAGTTCAACCCCCAAGAGAAACGCCCCCATAAGTCATTCACATTGTAGATGGAGGAAAGGAGATTACGTCTGTCAACGGGGATGATCAGTTAAAGAAGGATGCAACACAAAGCATGATTCCGGAAAAGGATATTAAGAGCATAGTGGAACAGCAGGTGTGAGAAGCCTTGGCACAATCAAAGAGCGGGACATCCATTCGGACGGGTAGACCTTACCCTGAAGAATTTGACGCTGTCTAATATCCGAAAGGCTTTGTACCACCTCTGTTCAAGACCTTTGATGGAACTGGAAACCCTCGGCAACATGTTGCACATTTTCGTTCCAGTTGTTGCAATGCCGGTGGAAGTGATGCTTTACTCTTCCGACAATTTGTCAGCAGCCTGTCAGGGATCTCCTTTGATTGGTATGCGGAATTACCGAACGGTTCAGTGAAGACATTTTCAGAATTAGAGAACCTCTTCATCAAGAGATTTGTCGGAGCTCAGCACCACATCACTATAGGTGTTTTAGTGGTAGAGAAGCAGAAGCCGAACGAAACTTTGGTGGACTACATACTTCGATGGAGGAATCTAAGTATGAAGTGTGAGCCACGGCTATAAGAACAAGCATGCGATCGGCATTTTACTTAAGAGCATTCATGGCCCGATAGCACTTCTCCTCGAAGGATTTACTTATTAAGACTTTCGAGAAGTTGTTAAGCAAGGCCGGAAGCTTACAAGAGGAGGCGAAGCAATTAAGTTTCTCTGACAAAACAGACAAACAGAAGCCCGTGAAAACTTTTGAAAAGAAGTCCTGGATTGTCGCAACTGTCGATAAAGGCAAGCAGCCGATACAAATACCGCCAGAACGGTCACGACAGAACTCAACGAATTACCGAGCAACCCCGACCTAGCTATCAGTCATCCCAACGAGTATGAACAACCGCCTCGTCCACAACGTACGCTAAAGGAGCTTTTGAGCAGGGAGTATCCGTTCAAGAATGAGGCAGTGTCGAAAATGTTCCGTAGTCTGATGAAGACTCCAGATTTCCAACTACTAGAACCTAAGAGACCAGAAGAAGTCGACAAGAAAGGTGATTCCAACTTTTGCCCTTACCACCGGATGCTTAGAAGATTGTATTACCTTCAAAAGTTGGCTCAACGACAATCTTCAGAAAGGGAATATAACGATCTCGAAGGAGTACATGAAGGAACCCAAGAAAGGAGGTTCCGTCAATGTTATCTCGACGGATCTCATTGTTCCGATAGATCCCTATGCGACTGATGATGGATAGACTACCGCTTGGACAAAGTCTGCGAAGAAGATTTTGGATCACATCAAAACTGCTTCGGTGCTAGCATCAACTCAGGGTTCAAAACCTGTCAAGTTGGCACTATCACTTGCGATAGAAGAACCACCTCAATAAGAGACGATTGAAGAGAAGAAGAAAATCGACGAAGAAGAGAAGACCGAGGCTCTTAAGGCTAGACTAGGGGCTGCTTATCTTAGGATAGTTGTTTCCGATTCGGGGGAGAAATTTTTCGAACCTCTGACTCTGTATGATTATTGGCTCATTCTGGTGGGATCTTATAATGATAAGGGTTAAGGCGTTGGCTACGTTTTTACTGTTTCTAACGACTACATAACTAGCGACAATCTGGACATCGATTTCGATACAAATGACAATTCTCAAATCATACACAATCTCGACAATCACAATGACAAAGAAGACATCCACCAAAGAGGCTACGAGAGTTCAACAAGCAACGAATCTATTTGCGAGTTTCGAGGAGCTCCAATCACGATAAAGTTAGAGCCTTCAGACTCTGAAGCTAATCCAGAAGAACCTGTCATTCCGATTCAAGAGGAGACACCAACAAACTCAATATTAGATTCTGAAGAAATTACAGAAGTTAACTTAAGAAGTGGAAGAGTTCTACCTCCGAGAATGGGTCCAAAGGACAAAGGAAAGCAGGTGGTTGTTCGGGAAGAACCAACCCCGGCAGAAGAAATACCCATTCGGGAAGAAATCGAGACACATGGAAATAAAGTGGACTACAACGTGCTAGTCCATCTTAGGAAACTACCAGCCAAACTGAGCATCTACGATGCTCTCATCTTTTCAAAGGAAATGAGAGAAGCTCTGATCAAGGCCTTACTTGATCCAGAAATTTGTTTAGCTCAAATGACCGGAGATTCCTTAGATGAGGTTTGCTCGTTAAAGGAACAGCGAGGTGTTACCTTCACGGACAATGACCTACTACTTAGGACAATAGACCACAACCGACCGTTGTACATTTCAGTTACAATAGGGAAGTTTACACTCTCCAGAGTATTGGTGGATCCAGGAGCATCAATCAACATAATGAATCTTCGAACGCTAGCATATTTGGAAATTGATGCTCGTGAGCTTGAGGCAGACAAAATGTTATTAAGAGGATTCAACCAGAAAGGAGAAAGAGCCCTCGGATCAATAACACTGCTAATGAAAACCGGTGACTTGGCAAAGACAACCGTGAAATTTCACATAATTGATTCAGAAACGTCATTCAACGCTCTACTGGGCCGACCATGGATACATGAAAATAGGATGGTACCATCATCCCTACACCAGTGCATCAAATACTACGATGGAGGAACAGAGTGCATCAAAGGTGACTTACAACCATTCTCCGTACATGAAATTGGAATTCATGAAGATGCAGCTTATTATGCACCTCCGAAGAAAACAATTTTCTCCAGAGATACCATAATGAATGAAGCAAAGGAAGTTTGGGACGACGAAGAACCTGAAGTTCTAGTCCAACAGTCACTCACCACTCCCTTACGGCGAGATGGTGAAGGTTTCTCCACAACTCGCATCGGAGGTCGAGGCCGGGGACGAGGTCGTGTTAGAGACGTTAGGACGATTGGACGAGAGAAACCATCCATCAATGTTGATTGGGAAGATAGTTCTGAAGAAGAAAAAGAAATCAAGCAAGAAGAAGCGACAATAAGTCGGAAGAAGCTGCAATTCAGGATCTCTCTCAAAGATGAAAAGAACGAGGAATATAAATCGATGTACGAGAAGATTAACCACTATGTACATACTATGACCCTGACCCCAATCCATTCTAATAAGATCGAGGGTATGGTGGTCAAAGAGGTACATAGCGGCGGTGCAAAGCCTATCAAATTCTACCGTGGTGCTCCTTTCTCCAAAACTGAAAATAATGTACAATTTGAAGATGCAACTTCATCAGAATTAATGGAATTGTCTTTTGAGTGGTACTCTCCCTGTGTTCAAAATCTAATTCAGCATGGTTTCTTACCTCGACAATGGACAAAAGGTCAATCACAACGTTTTGAAAAATTATGGAATAACTCCGGTCATCCACCCAATTCAAAACACGGTCTCCGATTCGGCACAGTAGGATCAGTTGACGATACTGAATTTTACTTGGTTGTCACTTGCGAGTCTAATGAAAACTGCATGGAAACTACAGAAGAATTTGAAGATTTACAAATTGGAGACGCTCCACCAGAATTCGAAGAAGAGATTAAATCTACAATAGATGAGTTAACAAAAGTTAACTTAGGTACTAGCGAAGAGCCTAAACCTACCTTTGTTAGCTTCTTACTCAATAAAGAAGACTCCGAAGAAATAATCGAGTTATTAATGGAATTTAAAGACTGTTTTGCTTGGAACTACGATGAGATGCCAGGATTAGCTCCAGAGGTCGCAGTCCATAAGCTAGGAGTGGATCCTACTTCTGTCCCAGTCAGGCAAGGTCCCAGAAGAATGCGTCTGGAAATCGAACAACAAGTCATAGCTGAAGTTAAAAAGCTAATAGACGCTAAAGTTGTCCGCGAAGAACAATGCCCGACTTGGTTAGCCAATGTGGTACCAGTTAGGAAGAAGAATGGTCAAATCAGAATTTGTGTGGATTTCAGAGATTTAAACAAGGCATGTCCAAAGGATGAATTCCCTCTACCGATCCCAGAATTAATGATCGACATTGCTTCGTCACATGAAATATTCTCATTCATGGAAGGATCTTCGGGATACAACCGGATAAAAATGGCTCCGAGAAGATGAAAAACTTACGGCATTCAGAACGCCGATCGGAGTATATTGCTACACAGTGATGTCATTCGGACTGAAGAACGCAGGAGCAACATACCAGAGAGCGATGACAAGAATTTTTGATGATCTCATTCATAATCAAGTCGAATGCTGCGTGGATGATGTGGTCATCAAAATCAAAGTAAAGGACCACCACCTATATGATTTGAGAATTGTTTTCGAACGATTAAGACAATTTAACCTTAAGATGAATCCCTTAAAATGCGCCTTCGGCGTCACCTCCTGGAAATTCTTAGGATTCGTTGTCTGACATCGTGGTATTGAAATCGACCCGGAAAAAATTAAAGCTATCTTAGAAATGCCGCCTCCCAAAACCTTAAAACAACTACGATCTTTTCAAGGAAGTCGGCATATCTTCGACGCTTTATCTCGAACTTGTCGAGTAGGTGTCGGCCTTTCTCGGCACTAGTTAAAAAGGACATCAAATTTATTTGGGAAGAGAAATGCCGGAAGGCCTTCGAGGACATTAAGCAATATTTAATGACACCTCCTGTCTTAGCAGCCCCGGTCTCGGGTAGGCTCGTCGATACTTTATACCGCGGCTTTAGATGACTCTATCGGAGCCTCGTTAGCTTAGGGTCAATGATGAGGGTAAAGAAAATGCTCTTTACTACCTAAGCCGTCGTTTACTTCCGACGGAAATAAGGTATCCCGCAATTGAAAAGCATTGTTTGGCCCTGATCTTCGTCGCTCAAAAGCTCAGGTACTACATGCTTTCTCATAAGGTCAACCTGATCTCGAAATTTAATCCATTGCAATACTTGATGACTCCTCCAACGCTTTCCGGCAGACTTGACAGATGGTCAATGATATTATTGCAATTCGATATAACTTTCATGCCTCTTCGTGCCGTAAAAGGACAAGTCCTAGCAGACTTCCTCGCAGCACACCCTTTGCCGGCAGAATCTCCTCTCAATGATGATTTGTTAGATGAACAAAGAATGAGTTTAGAAGACCCCGATGATCGACGTTGGGAATTATATTTCGACGGAGCATCTTCAAGCACACAAAGACGAAGAATCGCAAGTGATAGTGCCTGTAAGGCGGGGATCGGATTAATCTTTATAACACCGGAGCAAGGGATGTTAAGATACTCCTACCACTTGACGGAGCCGTGTACAAACAACGAAGCGTAATACGAAGCCCTCATAACGAGACTGGAATTAACTATTCGATCGGGGATAACGGACATCAACATCTACGGGGATTCACGGTTAATCATTCAACGGATCGTTCGGACAAGATGCGAATTTTAAAGCCAAGACTCGAGCAATACTTCCAGTATGCCATACAGTTGTTGGAACAGATTCCGAATGTGACAATTTACAAAATTCCCAGGAGATAAAACGCTTTAGCAGATGCGTTAACCCGCCTCGCAAAAAAATTTGCCTGCTTGCAAGATGAATCAGTGGAAGTGTCAGTTCAGGGACGTCAGGTCCTATCACAGCTCGACATAGACACAATACACAAATCGAAAAAGAAAAAGAATCGATTGCAGTAGTGACGGAAAACACGTAAAATTGGCGACGACCATTAATGAACTACCCGCAAACAAGAAAACTACCGGACGATAGGTCATTAGCCCATCGGATCAAGAAAAGAACTCGTCATACGCATTAATAAACAACACGTTATACGGAAGGTCTTTCGATCAAATGTGGCTAAGGTGCCTAAGCGGGTCCGAGGCCCGTGAAATTGTTAAAGAGGTGCATTCAGGACTCGTGGCACTCACCGATCGGATCCGAAGATGAAAATGAAAATTAAAAGACTAGGGTACTATTGGCCCTCGATGATGACCGACTGCATGAATGTCGCCAAGAGCTGTCACCAATGCCAAGTGCACGGAGTGGTTCTACACCAACCTCCAAATGTGCTACATCCGACAATTGCGTCGTGGCCATTTGAAAGTTGGGGCACAGATATAGTGGGTCCAATAGAACCACCATCTTCAAAAGGACATCGCTTCATTCTTCCGGCTACGGATTACTTTTCCATGCGGGCGAGGCGAGTTCCACTTAGAGAAGTGAAAGCACACCACGTGCTACGGCTTTTCAAGAACCAAGTTGTCTACCGTTTCGCAGTGCTTGCGAAGGATCATCTCGGATAATGGGTCGGCATTCGAAGCACACAAATCAACAATTTTGTCGGGAGACACGGAATCGACCGACGATATTCAACAATTTACTACCCAAAAGCAAACGGCTCTGGTCGAGGCTTTTAATAAAACTCTCGTTCAAATCTTAAAGAAAACCTTGGACGATAATAAGAGAAATTGGCACGAGAAGTTATTAGAAGCATTATGGGCCTACCGGACAACCTTCGAACTCCTACTCGAAGCTACACCTTACGCTCCGGTATATGGGTTCGAGGCGGTGTTACCTTTAGAGGTCCGGCTTCCTTAACTCGGGATTGCGGTTGCAAACAAAATCACGACGGAAGAGAATGCCGAATTACGACTAGAGGAATTAGAAAGCACGGAAGGGAAAAGACTTACGGAGCGAGCGGAATTTAGAACTATACCAAGCTAAGATGGTTCAAGCCCATGACAGACTGGTCCGCCCAAGAACCTTCAAAATTGGTGACTTAGTTCTCGTTCTCAAAAGACCTATTCTTGCACACCGCAAGATAGGAGGAAAATTTGAACCCACTTGGGAAGGACCGTTTGTGGTTGAGGCAGTCTACTCAGGAGGCTCTTACCAGCTAGTGAATTGCCAAGGAGAACGACATATGCTTCCGATCAATGGACGATACTTGAAAAAGTATTACGCTACCTGATGTTTCGAAGGAATGGATTTTTCATCCCTAGAAGCACGGGTGAAGTAGCTACTTATGGCTGGGTCCGAACCCAAAAATAATAAAAAATGTGCTAAAATAAATAAAATCATAATAATAAGGTTTTCCTTGTTTTCTCTTCCATATCAAAATCTCTTTCCTGATCTTATCCCACTTCATTCCTGTTAAATTTAAAAATACAAAAAGTAATTAAAAAAATTGTCTTTAATAAATATTTTCTTAATGTTCTTATTCTTAGTACAGCCCCTGATCCTTTTCCTTGTCTTTTAGTAGGGAAATGTCGAACGGCGGTTGGTCCTGAACTTTAGAAATGGCGTAAGCCTTGCACTCGACGAAAGGAGGGTGAAATATGGAGCGATAATAGAGATTGACTCAGACTTCGCACCAGCATGCCTGCGATATGAGGAAAGTGACTCGGGTCCCGATTGACCGAGAGGAACCGCCGATCGAGACAGGTAATGAAAGTGGGTGGCCCAAGCCACCACTCCGAGCAGACAGAAAAGGAAAACAAGCACCGAAGAAGACAAGAGAATCAAGTCCGTAGTCGCTACGGCGGAGGGCAGGCTTGTCGGCGCAGCCGCCCACATAAATTCGGGAAGTTCGAAGAGCTACTCTCGCGACAACTCGGCGAAGAAATAAAAATCGCCATATCCGCTAGATGTTAACTAAACTAGCAGACGGACCAGCGCGACGAGGCGATTGCTACTTGCCGGTACATATACTTCAAGGACGCCGAGTTCACTGGGTACTCGAAGGAAGGAGGCCGGCTCCGAGGATAACGTGAAGAGACCAGGGAAATCTTAAGAAGAACAGAAGAAGGAAGGCTACAACGCCACCAGATAAAGCCACCAGTAATGCATAACCTTGTTGCAGAAGCAACCCCGGAGTATGTCCCGACGAACACCATCCTCGAGGAGCCGAGGTATGCAGGAGAACGTGAAGGGATTGAGCCATATATCCCACAATACGTCACCAGGCCTCTCCATTTGCAGATTATTCCAGAATACGAGCTAGAAAGAATGCAGAATGTCAAGAAGAAAACTTTTGAATACTTCGAGAGAATCAAAGGTAGGAGGATCAATATACTAGAAGGCCTCGAGCTACATACAGACGTGTTCTCAGAATACGAACAACAACAAATCGTGGACTGCATCCGAGATTTGAAAAGAATGGGCCGAGCGGGCTGCCTAAGAGAAAACACTTACTCAGAACCCCGGAGATGGATGCCAGGGAAAGGGAGAATTACAATACAATGTGGATGTTGCTACAACTTTGCGAGAAGACAGGAAGGGAAACCCACCGGGGATACTCCGTCATGGCCGGGTGGATCCAATGCCATTAGTCATCAAAAGGATGGTAAAAAGAATGATAACATGGAGGGTACTGCCGTAGATTGCATACCCACCGGTTGCATCATTAACATTTACAAGCGGGGTGACTACATACCCCCACACATAGATCACCACGACTTTGTCGATCCTTTACGCACGAGTTTCTTTTCCGAACGAATGTAATATCATGTTACGATCCGACCTCCGGATAGCGAGGCCTAGGTGAGTTCCGAGGGCCGATAAAGATACCATTACCGGTAGGTTCCGTCATGATACCGAAGGGCAACGGAGCGGACGTCGCTAAACATTGCATACCGGGAGTACCAATGAAGAGGATCTCGGTTACTTTCGAAGGATGGATGACGAGGAAAGCACCTTACCACTTCCGACCAAACCCGGAGCTAGAGAGCCTCCGGCCTTACGAGCTGTGAGTTACATGGAAAATATCACAGCTCCAACGTACATCCATACGGCATCCTTGCCAAGGATGGCTTGGAAGGTGATGTTATTGACCATGTACCTCACTATTCAGACATGGATTTTTCACAGATACCTTTTTTGGATGGATCGGCAAAGATCATACATAGTCCGTTTTAAGTCTTTATGGATTGTATGAGATGTATTCCAGATCGAGTTGTATGATGTATCTTCAACATGATTGGAATGAAAGTGACCGTGTCACATTTTTGGCCTTCACCTCTTTTGTGCAAGTTGACTGAGAAACGCCATTAAAGTTAAATGAACTTCGAAAGAAACAAAAAAAAAAAGAATAAAAGAAAACTTTCCTTAAAAATCTAAAAAAATGATGAACACCAAATTCACATGAACATTAAATGAATGATAAAATAAATTTGAATCGTTAAAAGACAAACAAAATGAACATAAATTTCAAATCAAATCTCAATCAAAAATTCAAATTCAACTTTCCAAATTTCAAATCAAATCTCAATCGAAAATTCAAATTCAACCTTCCAGATCTCAAATCAAATCTCAATCAAATTCAAACTCAATCTTCCAAATCTGAAATCCAATCCGTTCTACTCTCTCCCTTGTATGGGATGGAAGCGGTTGATTCCATTGACATGGAGCCACAAGGATTTCGATTCGAATCTAGTGGCAAGGAATTATATGCAATCCAAACCAGCAACTTTCGATCAACTCTTTTGAGTGGGATATGTAGCATCTACGTATTCCCTCCTAATCTATTTCTTTCAACAAAAATCTTTTACAACTTTCATGAAATTCTCGAAACACCAAAATTCCACACTTTTCAAATCAACAATACAAATCTTTGCAAAATCAATTAACATCAAAATCAAACATTTGGGGTTGAGGATTTTACATCCGAGGCTGCATTGTCTTAGGATTCTTTCCCTATCGCAATGAAATACATCAAAAATTCAAACTTTTGGGGTTGAGGATTTTACATCCGAGACTGCATTGCTTTAGGATTCTTTCCATATCGCAATGAAATACATCAAATTCAAACTTTTGGGGTTGAGGATTTTACATCCGAGACTTCATTGCTTTAGGATTCTTTCCCTATCGCAATGAAATACATCAAATTCAAACTTTTGGGGTTGAGGATTTTACATCCGAGACTGCATTGCTTTAGGATTCTTTCCCTATCGCAATGAAATACATCAAATTCAAACTTTTGGGGTTGAGGATTTTACATCCGAGGCTACATTGCTTTAGGATTCTTTCCCTATCGCAATGAAATACATCAAAAATTCAAACTTTTGGGGTTCAGGATTTTACATCCGAGGCTGCATTGCTTTAAGATTCTTTCCCTATCGCAATGAAATACATCAAAAATTCAAACTTTTGGGGTTGAGGATTTTACATCCGAGACTGCATTGCTTTAGGATTCTTTCCCTATCGCAATGAAATGCATCAAATTCAAACTTTTGGGGTTGAGGATTTTACATCCGAGGCTGCATTGCTTTAGGATTCTTTCCCTATCGCAATGAAATACATCAAAATCAAATTCTTGGGGTTGAGGATTTTACATCCGAAACTACAATGCTTTAGGATTCTTTCCTTATCGCAATGAAATACATCAAAATCAAATTCTTGGGGTTGAGGATTTTACATCCGAAACTGCATTGCTTTAGGATTCTTTCCCTATCGCAATAAAATACTTCAAAATCAAACTTTTGGGGTTGAGGATTTTACATCTGAGACTGCATTGCTTTAGGATTCTTTCTTTATCGTAATGAAATACATCAAAATCAAACTTCTGAGGTTAAGGATTTTACATCCAAGACCGCATTGCTTTAGGTTCTCTCCCTATTGCAATGAAGCACATCAAAATCAAACTCTTGAGGTTAAGGATTTTACATCCAATACCACATTGCTCAGAGATCTCTCCTCATTGTAATGATTCAATCTAATTAATTCAATTTTCTTTTGAAGTTGAATATGTTACATCTAAAACCACAAAATTCTAATTTTCATTTCAAGTTCAAATCCCCTCAAATTAATTTTGACAAACTTCAATTTAAATTAAAACTCAAGCTAAAATCTAAACTTACACATCAAAATTTAAACTGAAACAAAATGAAATCTAAATCGAAATTCCCCCAGATCATGTGATTTGGAATTCACCTCCTTTTCCTTTCCCCAGCGAGAGTTCAGGAATCTCCAGTCTCAGAGATATACTTGACACTCCCCAGCGGAAATTCTTCTACTTTGTCCTAAGTTTGACACTTGGACATCTGTGTTGGTTTTGTTGATCGCTTCGGTCAACGCCAATACGTGCGGTATGCTTGGTTAGAACACCACACCTATTGGGGATCCATTTGTTGACCTCATTTTTGATGAGGTCTTCTCCTCTTCTTTTTAGTACTAAGGATCTAGCCTTAGGCTTTTCCTTTGACTATCTTAGAGGATTAGAATTGGGACCCACCACCTAGAATTTCAAACCACTTCTTAGCTCCCTGCAAACTCCACAAACTTGACTGTAGACCCCTAATCACCTAGAGGGTTGAAATCAAATCTGGAAGTTTAAAGGATGAGTTCCTATAAGACTCTTTGGCCTTAGGACTGCCATGGGTGGTCTGGTCTGGTGAGGGCTGACTTACACACACCTTACACTTATATACTACACTTTCACACACCTCCTAAAACCGCACCCATACCCAACTTGACTTCCTGACTCATAAAGTTGATTCACATGGATGGTCCTTAACACCTAAGCCCTTGGCTAAGAGTGTTAGGAACAACATAGTGCATACCTCAAATGAGTCCCTTCATGGCTCATGTGGGCTTGATATGGCTTCATGGCTCAACCAAAATGATTTTATTCCACTTACAATTACTCAATCTTCAATTTTGCAAATTTTCAATTTTTGACCCCTAGGACCCTACAACCCGCCTAGCCTATCCAAAGACCTTGAAATTACCCAAATTTTTCAAAATTTCCAAATCACCCAAAATTCCCCAAAATTAACCTTGAACATTTACTCACCAATCAAGTTGATCATCCATAGCCATAAATACAAAAAATTCCAAAAATACCTCCCAATACCCTCCAAATTCCCAAAATACACCTCTTGACCCAAAAATCCAAAAATTCAGAAAATTCCCAGAAAATTCTAGAAAATCCCAAATATTCCCAATTTCATTTTGTTCAACTACACCATGGGCCAATTTTGTCCATTTACCCTACTTTTGTCAAAACCCCCAATTTGACCCAAACCTAACCCAAACTAACCCAATTCAACTCCAATTAACCCCAAACCTTTCCTAAACCTTCCTTAACATCCCCACAAATAAAACACTAACACGATTTACCCAAAATTTAGACCGAAACCCCACTCAAATTAAACCCAAATCCAAAAAGACCAATTTTGACCTAAACCCAACCTAACCCAAATAAGCCCAAACCCCAAAATCAAAACCCAACAAAAGTCAAAACCACTTTGAAACACTCCCATAAACATTTCCCAACATTAATTTTACATCAATTTGCACCCTAGCCCAACATTGGCCCAAGTTAGCCCAATTTGACCTACATTGACCCATTTACCAAAGAGGTCCAAATCCAACCCAATTCAAGCCCAAACCACTTCAAATTTATTCCAAATCATTCATGAAACCTTCCTAAATTAAATTCAACACTTATTGGATCCAATCCTTTACAAAATTATCAACCTAAAATTTGTTTTGAAATCCAAAAGCCCATTCCTAAAATAATTTCAAAAGTCCAAACCCATCCTAAGGCCCACATTACAATCTCATCTCATCCTCACTCAATTAAAATCTTCCCTAAGTTCTAAATTAGCCATCAAATTTTTCTAATACTAAGCCATATGCCAAAACCTATCAAATCACCACTAAATTACCAAAATTCCTAAAAACCTCTTTCATGAAAGTTGACTTAGCTTTTTCCAAGCCAAACGTGAGCCATGAAGCCATGCATGAGCCACATGTGAGCCATGAAAGCCTTGGATTCTTCACCATACCCAAAATGGCAAGAAGAGGGGACCCTTTAATGATTCTCTTAAGAGTGATTAACCACTCCCATGTCTCCCCTAACTCTTGCTTAAGCTTAATTGTACTTGGATTGTGACTTGACCCCACTAATCAAGCTGATCCAAGTGACTTTCCCTTCAGCCCAAATTGTCCTTGGATGGTGGACCTAACCCAAAACCAAGGGTTGACCCATTTAGACCCAAAACAAACCCTTTCCCATTCCACTTTGATTCAAACCCTTTACACATGTCCATGGCCAATTGATCGCACAAACCTCCAGCCTCGACCCACCCGGACTCGAGGGTGACCCATGCCTCGCCGGCCAGCCGCCCGGGTCGCCGAGAAAACACCATGGCCGAGACCTTGGGAGAAGCCGAAGTTTGGAATTCCCACTGTTAAGCCGCCCCATCCCCAGGTGGCCATTGCAGTTGTTCTTCTCTTGCCAATAGCGAGTCGATCCCGATCCCTAACTCCCCGGGAGGCCCTCCAAGCCTCTCCTATTTAAACACCCCCTCTCTCGGCCATGGGAGAGGTGCTGAACCAACCTTAAGGAAACTCTGCCAAAATCATTCCAGACCACTCTCTACACATAGAGCACTTGATTCCCACTAGATTCCGGCCCCAATTCCCTCTAGTTGAGCTCAATTTTGACTTCAAATTTCAGCACAAAACCAGAACCCTTCTTCACAGTGGACCAATCCCCAAATTGATTGATCCTACACCTTCACCAGACCGAAGGAAGAAGTCCACGGCAGAAAGCCCCTCTCCGGGCCACCCATCCGTTCCGGACTCCAAGCTTTGTAATCGGCTCGGTTGAAATCCTACCTAGACAATTCATCGGGCCGGGAGACTTCATCCGGTGCTTGTCGGGACGCAATCGAAGGTGACACAACCCTCAGATCGAAGCCACACTTCTCTAAGCAAAGGTATGGCCTCACTCTTCTTCCCAAGCTTCTGAACATTCTCCATTTTTATTGAGTCAATTTCATGCCACATAAACCGTATGGATGTGCTCGTCTTCTCGAGACGAATCCATAGAGCATAAGAACGTTAAATTTTGTCAAGTATCGAGTGAGATCTTAGGCCTAGAAGACAGACGGTTCTCGGGCTAGGAGGCTTGGGTACGATGAACGGATGCCATTCATTCAATGCACGCGCGGACGGATGGCTTAGATGGCGTCAGACCAGGAGATGATACATGAACCGCGGGCCGCATGGCGCTGAGTCGGAAGGCGGCGTCGAATGGGAGCACGTCGCGTGGCCGTTCAGATATGCCGAGGATGACAGGGCGCCGCGTGGACAAGTAGAAAATTAGGCTATTTTCCTATTTATTTAATTACCAGAACTTGAAAAATGCATAACTTTATGTAGAAAAATCGTAAAAATAAAATAAAAATACCCTCTTGCTCAGTGAACAGAGGAGAATAATGTGGAAAAGAAATCATTTAATTTCATTGAGTATTTGATTTGTAATAATTTATTTACTCTCTGCACATTTTCAATTCTCCATGCATGTATACAATTCACCATGACATGAGACCATAGGGCTTTTGAAGCCTCTGAATTTGGGAAAATTCCCTGAATTTTCCAAAGTCAGGGGCCATCCCTATGAAGAGTTATTGATTTTTCAACTCTAGGTTGCTTGTTTGAGTATTTTAATTCCAATAATTAGCATATTGTGAAATAAATTCGAGAAAATTTTTGTGATGTTTAGTATGACCAGAGGAACCTAGGAGAAGTAGGTTTTGAATTAATCCACTTGGAATAACCCTAATTGGTTTAAACACGTAAAATAGCTCCTTAATTAATTAGAGCTAATTATACATCAAATTGACTTGAAATCAATTCTCCACTGACCTTTAGGATCGGAGGAACCCACCATAAAAATTTGAAGTCGATTGGACTTGGTTAGCCCCACCAAATGGGTTGATTAAACCATTTAGCTAATTTAAACTTTAAAAATTCATAACTTTCAAAATACTTTTCAAAAATTCATCAAATTGGTTTTGGAGCCTCTCCGATATCGGGGAAATTTAAGAAAAATAAAATTGCAATTTTTCAAAAAAGTTGATTTTCTTACATTATTTTAATATTTTAATAATTAAAAAATAATAAAAATCACAAAAATAATAAAATTCACCAAAATGTCACATTTTGAATTTTAATCACTTAGTAACAAACCCCATATTTTTCTTAAGTCTCTATAATGAGATATTAAATTTTAAAGCCCTAAGGTAATTTTAAAATTAAAAAAATGTATATTTTTTGTATTTCCACTAAAATAATTCTAATAAATCAAAGATAAATCAGAAAATTATAACAATTAATTCTCTGATTTCCTTGATATCAGAGAGATTTTTGAAAAATATAAAATTCATTTTTCAACATTTATTTTATTTTTAAATTAATTAATACTCCAAAACTCAAAATAATTATAATAAAAAGAATATAATTCAAAAAATCACCAAAATTGGTCCAAGTGATCCTCTGGTCATTAGGAATGTCCCATAATTTTCTTAAGGACAGAAACTTTCCCTTGGTCATATTATTAAATTTTCCTTGGAAATCCCTATTTCCCACCAAAAATAATTACATAAATAAATTAAATATAGAAAAATCACATTTTCTCCTCTCATGCCTTTATTGGCATATGAGTGAAGTCACATAAAAATTTCAAGTTCATTTAAGCTCAATTTAGTGAGTTATGAAATTATTAAGCTTGAAGGGAAAAATGGTAATTAAAATTTTAACCTTTAATTAAAACTTTAGGCTTAATAAAATTAAAGAGTAAAGTATTTGATCCTAATCTGATTTGGATGATTGAAATTGGAATAATAAGGGTAGAAACCTATTAAACATTTTAAAAATAATTGAAATAAACCTTAATTAAATAATTGATTAAATTTGGAAGAATAATAAAATTTGAATTATTAAAATAGGGATATTATTAGGAAGAGATTTGTTCTTTAATTTAAGAATCCCTAAATTAATCATCTCAATAATTTTTAATTCCTAATTAAAATGATAATCCAAATTTAAGATTTAAAATGCTAAAAGACTTAATCATTAAATTAAATTAAAGTTAAATTATTTAAATTAAATCCTTTTAAAATTTCAATTAAATTAATACTTTAACAATTAAAATTAAATCATCTTTAAAACATAAAAAATAAAATGTTAAATTAAAATTAAAAATAAAATTAAATTAAAATTTAAATTAAATTAAATTAAATTAAATTAAAAAATTTTAAATTAAATCAAATTAAATCAAATTAAATTAAATTAAATTAAATTAAATCATATAAAATTAAATCAAATTAAATTAAATTAAATTAATAAAAAAAATCAAGTTAAGATTAAAATTAGATTAAATTAAATAAATTAAATTAAAATTAAAACTAAAGCAAATTAAATTAAATTAAAGTTAAATTAAATTGAATTAAAAATAACATCACCTAAGACATAAAGAATTTAAAAATAAATATAAAGCAACTTGAACACTATTCCAAACTTAAACCCATTAATCGAAATTAAATTAAATCACAAACCATTTGAACATCAATTTGCCCTCGAAAGCTTTTGTTGTCATAACTCCTAAACAGAACGTTAAATGAAATGTTACTTCCCTCATAGGATATTCAAATGTCCTAGTTCACTAAGTAAGATAACAACAAAACTTGAATTCCCGGACGATTAATTCATTTGTATGATTAAATTCATTTGGACTTGAAACAATTCTAGCAATATTGAAAAGATGTTTAAGATTCTTCTTAAACACTTTCTCAATATGATAGGATGCTTATAAGAACAACTGAACTTTATTGTTCTTTGATGAAGAAAATCGTCCTCAAACCAAAACACAAGAACCTAGACGTCATAGGAGATGACTAGCTATAGGATTAGGAACTTGGTAGAAAACCATAACCCTTCCCTTAGTTTTACCTTGGAACTTGTTCTGAATACTTAAATATTCTAAACTGTGATTGAGTGCAGCTTGGGATGACGGGAAGACCCTCCAGGTACGCTTTTACTTTATTGCAATTTACTTTATTGCAATTTACTTTATTGCAATTTACTTAATCGCATCACACTTACTTTTCTTGCATGATAGATAACTGTTGCATGAAAACCCACACTCTTAGGATAGTCCCTAAAACTGAAACCAAAACTAAATTAAAAGTCATTACAAGATAAAATTCACCGCCACAACATTTCAAAATATAAAACAACTCGAAATTTAATCACAAACGGAATACAAAACTACAATTACAACTAAATTAAAACGTCTTGTTGGATGATCGGGAATACCTCGGATGATGTAACCTACGTGTTGCTAACGGGATTTCCCACGGTCTAAATGAAAGTGTGGAACTCATTCAGTTGAGTTTAGCAAATTCATCTGGACTAAGTGAATCCGATAAAAATAACGATGCCGTAAGGATGAAACCGTGGGATCTTAACCGATGTTGTTATAATCAACTTTAAGATTTGTTTTAATTAAAACATAAAAAACACTTGGAAATTAAGAATTTCTCTAAACCAAAACACTTTCTCATCTCCTGATTTATGACTTCTAAAACTAAACCTTTGCAACAACAAGGAGCTCGGAGCATGGTGGGCAGCACGACCATCGTCATCAGCAAAACTCGAATCTACTTCAGCAAAACTTTCTTAAGAATTAAATAACTAAGCCATAGGACTTCGAGGTAGTTTGCCTAGTGCAACATAAATCCTCAACCTTTTGTTAGGCATTTGCATTGCAAATTAAGCCCTAACCGGTCTTAGGATTCCGAGGTAGTCGTCCGATACGACATAAACCCTCACATCTTCGAGGCTATTTGTATGATCATGTCATACGAACATAAGCCCTAATTAATTAAAATTGGCAAGATCAAAACATTAAATAAACATTAGGACTTTCTTAAATCCAAGCCAAACAATAGGATAGTCGGGAAATTACCGAAGTTCGCTTCGAATCTGTAATTTCTCCTATTTTTCTTCCTTTGAATTCCCAAAACAAAATGTTCCAAATTTGATCCATTCCCTATTGAAATTCCAAAATTCAATCCCTTGAAAACTTAAACTTTGAGATTCTTGAGAGCAGAATTATTGATTATTATCGATAGTTTTCTTAGGTGATTCCCGTCACTTAAGATGTAATTAACTATAGGGGCTTGCCCATATAGGGAATTTTAAGAACCCAGGTAATATAAACCCTGTTTAATGCTTTCATATTAAGCGAGGGAATTTGTCGGCTTATAAAATTGGTTCGCGAGACCAAACGGATGTCACAAATCTTCTAATTTATTTAATCGAGCCCCATCACCAAACGAGTGTGTCTATTCTTCAAGATAGATACACAGTTTGTGATGCGGTGCTCGTTTATATAAACTATTCGGGATGAGAGATCAGTTTGATTTCATATCTTAAAATTTTCAAATTTAAAATTATTTTCAAAATCAAATACTACTTTTCAAATTATTTATTTAAATTAAATTAAAAATTCGCCGACAATTTACGTTAGGCGACCCCTTTTCAAAATAAAACACACAACCTAAAAATAATGCCGACGAGGCGGTTACGGGATTTCTTCTAGGAAAGAAACTTCGGCGGCTACGGCTTCTCTAGCAATCCTTCTACTTCGTTCCTTCTGCGAGTCCGTGTCGGCGATGGAATTCTCGAGCTGGACCCGATTTCAAAACGAAGGTTTCACGGGAAGATCCGTACCCTCCACGGTAACGGGTTCATCACGGTTCCGAATTTCCTTCCCCTTTAGTACGGCGAAGGCGGGGTAGGTGCGAGAGACAACTAGACCGGTGGGGCTAGCAACAACGATCCTTTTGCGAACAACGAGTACTCCTCTCAGTTGGAATCTTTTGCAGTGGAGGGAATTCATGAGTTGACTTGAGGTTAAACTCAATAAACGGCTTCTCAGTTTCTGGCACTTTGCTTGTGAGTGAAAAGAGAGTGACGTCGGGGATTTTGATGTCGGTGTCCCCGAATCCTTGTCCGAATCGAATAATTCCATTATCGGGCGATTCGTCCTTGAACACGGCCGGGTCGAGTCCGTTGACGAAGGAGAAGATCGAGCTTTGGGGCTTCCATTTCGCAGGGCGGATCCCAAGTGTTAGTCTCCGAATCGTGCTTCTTCTTATCGTACAACTTATGACGAAAAAGAAAGAGTCTGAACACATTTCTGTTTACCTTAGTGTATTTGTGATATTAAAAGAAAATTGTTTTTTCAAAAAGATTTGTTCTTTAGGAAGGAGAATTATTAAAAAAGGAGAGTTGTAGGAAGGGTAAAAGGAATTGATTAGGAACTGGAAAAGGAAGAGAAAGTCTTGTAGAAACTTCTCGACCCACAAGACCGCTCCTAAACTAGTACCTATTGGGGGTCCACCCCACCTTAGAAATGAGGTAAAAGGATCTCAGAACCTCTCTGTTTAGGGGTGTCTAAACAGTGGCTCCTAAATCCGAGAGAATGTTGGCTATACTTGTTCAAGGTAGAAATGAACATAGTATTCCAACGGAAAGAAGGGTAGTTTGATCCACTAGGAACATGGATACACTACCGATTTTTGAAAGCAGAATTGTCTGATTAAAATGGAGAGAGGAATTTTCCCCAACGGAGTCGCCAGAAATTGTCGGCATTATTTTTAAGTTGTGTTTTTTTTTATTTTGAAAAGGGGGTCACCTAACAGAAATTGTCGGCAAATTTTAGATTTAAAATTTGATTTAAATATATATATATAATTTAGAAAGTAGCATTTGATTTAGAAAATAATTTTAAGTTTTAAAATTTTAAGATATGAAATCAAACTGATTTTACATCCCAAATAGTTTATATAAACGAGCACCACACCACAAACCGTGTATCTATCCCTAAGGATAGACACACTGCTTAATGGTGGGGCTCGATTAAATAAACTAAAAGATTTGTGATATCTGTTTGGTCTGAGAACCAATCTTATAAGCCGACAAATTCCCCTACTTAATATAAATGAATTAAGCAGGGTTTATATTACCTGGGTTCTTAAAATTCCCTATAAGAGCAAGCCCCTATAGTTAATTACATCTTAAGTGACGGGGATCACCTAAGAAAACTCTTGATAATAATCAACAATTCTGCTCTTAAGAATCTCAAAGTTTAAGTTTTCAAGGGATTGAATTTTGGAATTTCAATAAGGAATGGATCAAATTTGGAACATTTTATTTTGGGAATCCAAAGGAAGAAAGGTAGGAGAAATCACAGATTCAAAGCGAACTCCGGTAATTTCCCGACTATCCTATTGTTTGGATTTAATTTAGGAAAGTCCTGATTTTTATTTAATGTTTTGATCTTGCCAATTTTAATCATTTAGGACTTACATTCGTATGACATCATCATACATATAGCCTCGAAGATGTGAGGGTTTATGTCGTATCGGACGACTACCTCGGAATCCTAAGACCGGTTAGGGCTTAATTTGCAATGCAAATGCCTAACAAAAGGTTGAGGATTTATGTTGCACTAGGCAAACTACCTCGAAGTCATATGGCTTAGTTATTTAATTCTTAAGAAAGTTTTACTGAAGTAGATTCGAGTTTTGCTGATGACGATGGTCGTGCTGCCCACCATGCTCCGAGCTCCTTGTTGTTGCAGAGGTTTAGTTTTAGAAGTCATAAATCAGGAGATGAGAAAAGTGTTTTGGTTTAGAGAAATTCTTAATTTCTAAGTGTTTTTTATGTTTTAATTAAAACAAATCTTAAAGTTGATTATAACAACACCGGTTAAGATCCCACGGTTCCATCCTTCCAGCATCGTTATTTTTATCGGATTTATTTAGTCCAGATGAATTTGCTAAACTCAACTAAATGAGTTCCACACTTTCATTTAGACCGTGGGAAATCTCGTTAGCAACACGTAGGTTACATCATCCGAGGTATTCCCGATCATCCAACAAGACGTTTTAATTTAGTTGTAGTTGTAGTTTTGTATTCTGTTTGTGATTAAATTTTGAGTTTTCTTATATTTTGAAATGTTGTGGCGGTGAATTTTATCTTGTAATGACTTTTAATTTAGTTTTGGTTTCAGTTTTAGGGACTATCCTAAAAGTGTGGGTTTTCATGCAACGGTTGTTTATCATGCAAGAAAAGTAAGTGTGATGCGATTAAATAAATTTCAATAAGGTAAATTGCAATAAAATAAAAGCGTACCTGGAGGGTCTTCCTGTTATCCCAAGCTACACTTAAAGCACAATTATAATATTTAAGCATTTAAAGCAAGTCTCTAGGTAAAGCTAAGGGAAGGATTATGGTTTTCTACCAAGTTCCTAATCCTATAGCTAGTCATTTCCTATGACGTCTAGGTCCTTGTGTTTTGGTTTAAGGATGAATTTCTTCATCAAAGAACAATTAAGTTCAATTGTTCTTATAAACATCCCATCATATCGAGGAAGTGCTTAAGACGAGTCTTAAACATATTTTCAATATTTTTAGGAATATTTTTAAGTCCAAGAGAATTTAATTATACAAATGAATTAATCGTCTGGAATTCAAGTTTTATTGTTATCTTACTCAGTGAACTAGGACATTTGAATATCCTATGAGGGAAATAACATTTCACTTAACGTTCTATTTAGGAATTATGACAACAAAAGCTTTTGAGGGCACATTGATGTTCAAATGGTTTGTGATTTAATTTAATTTCGATTAACGAGTTTAAATTTGGAATAGTGTTCAAGTTGCTTTATATTTATTTTTGAATTTCTTTATGTCTTAGGTGATGTTATTTTTAATTCAATTTAATTTAACTTTAATTTAATTTAATTTAATTTAATATGATTTAATTTGATTTAATTTAATTTAATTTGATTTAATTTAATTTGATTTAATTTAATTTAATTTAATTTAATTCAAATTTTAATTTAATTTTATTTTTAATTTTAATTTAATATTTTATTTTTTTATATGTTTTAAAGATGATTTAATTTTAATTATTAAAGTATTAATTTAATTGAAATTTTAAAAGGATTTAATTTAAATAATTTAACTTTAATTTAATTTAATGATTAAGTCTTTTAGCATTTTAAATCTTAAATTTGGATTATCATTTTAATTAAAAATTAAATATTATTGAGATGATTAATTTAGGGATTCTTAAATTAAAGAACAAATCTCTTTCTAATAATATCCCTATTATAATAATTCCAATTCTATTATTCTTCCAAATTTAATCAATTATTTAATTAAGATTTATTTCAATTATTTTTAAATTGTTTAATAGGTTTATACCCTTATTATTCAAATTTCAATCATCCAAATCAGATTAGGATCAAATACTTTACTCTTTAATTTTATTAAGCCTAAAGTTTTAATTAAAGGTTAAAATTTTAATTACCATTTTGCCCTTCAAGCTTAATAATTTTATAACTCACTAAATTGAGCTTAAATGAACTTGAAATTTTTATGTGACTTCACTCATATGTCAATAAAGGCATGAGAGGAGAAAATGTGATTTTTCTGTATTTAATTTATTTATGTAATTATTTTTGGTGGAAAATAGGGATTTCCAAGGAAAATTTAATAATATAACCAATGGAAAGTTTCTCTCCTTAAGAAAATTATGAGACATTCCTAATAACCAGAGGATCACTTGGACCAATTTTGGTGATTTTTTGAATTATATTCTTTTTATTATAATTATTTTGATTTTTGGAGTATTAATTAATTTAAAAATAAAATAAAGGTTGAAAAATGAATTTTATATTTTTCAAAAATCTCTCTGATATCAAGGAAATCAGAGAAACAATTTTTATAATTTTTTGATTTCTCTTTGATTTATTAGAATTATTTTAGTGGAAATACTCAAAATATACATTTTTTAAATTTTAAAATTACCTTAGGGCTTTAAAATTTAATATCTCATTATAGAGACTTAAGAAAAATATGGGGTTTATTCCTAAGTGACTAAAATTCAAAATGTGACATTTTGGTGAATTTTATTATTTTTGTGATTTTTATTATTTTTTAATTATTAAAATATTAAAATAATGTAAGAAAATCAACTTTTTTCAAAAATTGCAATTTTATTTTTCTTAAATTCCTCTAATATCAGAGAGGCTTCAAAACTAATTTGGTGAATTTTTGAAAAGTATTTTGAATGTTATGAATTTTTAAAGTTTAAATTAGCTAAATGGTTTAATCAACCCATTTGGTGGGGCTAACCATGTCCAATTGACTTCAAACTTTTATGGTGGGTTCCTCTAATCCTAAAAGTTAGTGGAGAATTGATTTCAAGTCAATTTGATGTATGATTAGCTCTAATTAATTAAGGACCTATTTTGGGTGTTTAAGCCAATTAGAGTTATTCCAAGTGGATTAATTCAAAACCTATTTTTCCTAGGTTCCTCTGGTCATAATAAAAATCACCAAATTTTTCTAGAATTTATTTCAAAATATGCTAATTATTGGAATTAAAATACTCAAACTAGCAACCTAGAGTTGAAAAATCAATAACTCTTCATAGGGATGGCCTCTGACTTTGGAAAATTCAAGAAATGTTCCCAAATTCAGAGGCTTCAAAAGCCCTATGGTCTCATGTCATGGTAAATTGTATACATGCATGGAGAATTGAAAATGTGTAGAGAGTAAATAAATTATTACAAATCAAATACTCAATGAAATTAAATGATTTCTTTTCCACATTATTCTCCTCTATTCACTGAGCAAGAGGATATTTTTATTTTATTTTTACGATTTTTCTACATAAAGTTATGCATTTTTCAAGTTCTGGTAATTAAATAAATAGGAAAATAGCCTAATTTTCTACTTGTCCACACGGCGCCCTGTCATCCTCGGCATATCCGAACGGCCACGCGACGCGCTCCCATTCGACGCTTCCTTCCGACTCAGTGCCACGCGGCCTGCGGTTCACGTATCATCTCCTGGTCCGACGCCATCTGAGCCGTCCGTCCGCGCGTGTATTGAATGAACGACATCCGTTCATTGTCCCCAAGCCTCCTAGCCCGAGAACCGTCCGTCTTCTAGGCCTAAGATCTCACTCGATACTTGACCAAATTGAGCGTTCTTATGCTCTATGGATTCGTCTCGAGAAGACGAACACATCCATATGGTTTATGTGGCATGAAATTGACTCAATAAAAATGGAGAATGTTCAGAAGCGCAGGAAGAAGAGTGAGGCCATACCTTTGCTCAGAAAAATGTGGCTTCGATCTGAGGGTTGTGTCACCTTCGATTGTGTCCCAACAAGCTCTAGATGAAGTCTCCTGGCCTCGTGAATTATTTAGGTAGGATTTCGACCGCAGCCGATTACGAAGCTTGGAGTCTGGAACAGATGGGTGGCCTGGAGAGGGGGCTTTTGCTGGTGGACTTCTTCCCTTGGTCTGGTGAAGGTGTAGGACCAATCAATTTGGGGATTGGTCCACTGTGAAGAAGTGTCCTGGTTTTGTGCTGAAGTTTGAACTCAAAATCGAGCTCTGCTAGAGGAATTGGGCTCGGAATCCGAGTGGGAATCAAGTGCTCTATGTGTAGAGAGTGGTCTGGAATGATTTTGGCAGAGTTTCCTTAAGGTTGGTTCAGCACCTCTCCCTGGAGGGCCTCCCAGGGGGAGTTAGGGACTGGGATCAGCTGCTCTTGGCAAGAGAAGAACAGCTACAATGGCCACTGGGGATGGGGCAGCACAGCAAGTGGGAATTCCAAACTTTGGCTCCTCCCAAGGTCTCGGCCATGGTGTTTTCTGAAGACCCAGGCGGCTGGCCGGCAGGCATGGGTCACCTTCAGGTCCAGGTGGGTCGTGGCTGGAGGTTTGTGCAGATCAATTGGCCATGGACATGTGTAAAGGGCTTGGATTAAAATGGTATGGGGAGAGGCTCATTTTGGGTCCAAATGGGTCAACCCACCATTTTGGGTTTGGTGCACCCTTCCAAGTTCCGGTTTTGGGCTGGGAGGATCATGTGAGTCAACCTACCAAAGGTAGTGAAGTCCACATCAAGGATTAGGTGGCAAAGTATGGTTTAGAGTGTATCATGTTTAAGGTAAAAAGGGTTTAAAAAAGGTTTAAGAAAGAGATCCCCTCTCTTGCCATTAATGGTTTGGTGAGGTGGAAAGTGGATTCCATGGCTCTCATGGCTCCTATGGGGCTCATGCATGGCTTCATGGCTTGCCTACGGCTTGCACATAGCTTGGCTTACTTGTATGAAAATGGATTTTGACATTTTTGATAAATGTATGAGAGGTTAACATGAAGCTTGATTTAGAAAAAATTCATATTTGATTGGAACTTTAGGGATGGTTTTAATTGAAGTCATGATGAAGAAGAGTGTCATATGGGCTTTGTATGAATTTTGGGCCTTTAAAATTTAGTGAAGATGGGCTTTTAAAATGATTTAGGGAAGTGGGCTTTTGGATTTCAAAACAAATTTTAGGTTGATAATTTTGTAAAGGATTGGATCCAATAAGAGTTGAATTTAATTTAGGAAGGTTTCACGAATGTTTTGGAATAGATTTGAAGTGGTTTGGGCTTGAATTGGGTTGGATGTGGACCTCTTTGGTAAATGGGCCAATGTAGGTCAAATTGGGCTAACTTGGGCCAATGTTGGGCTAGGGTTCAAATTTATGTAAAATAAATGTTGGGAAATGTTTATGGGAGTGTTTGAAAGAGGTTTTGGCTTTGGTTGGGTTTTGATTTTGGGGTTTGGGCTTGTTTGGGTTAGGTTAGGGTTTAGGTCAAAATTGGGCCTTTTAGCTTTGGGTTGAATTTGAGTGGAGTTTGGGTCTAAATTTTGGGTAAATCATGTTAGTGTTTTGTTTGTGGGGATGTTAAGGAAGGTTTAGAAAAGGTTTGGCGTTAATTGGAGTTGAATTGGGTTAGTTTGTGTTAAGTTTGGGTCATGGGTCCAAATTGGGCTTTAAGGTCAAAAGTGAAATTTGATTCAAATGTCAATCAAATTGGACTTGGATCTCGTCTAGATTGGTGTTGGGAATGTTAAATTGAAGTCTAGAATTGAATTGGACTAGAATTTGGGTCAATTGGGTAGGTTTGGCTTGACATTGGGTTCACATTGGGTTAAAATGGGTCAAATTGGGGGTTTTGACAAAAGTGGGGTAAATTGACAAAATTGGCCCATAGTGTAGTTGAACAAAATGAAATTGGGAATATTTGGGATTTTCTATAATTTTCTGGGAATTTTCTGAATTTTTGGATTTTTGGGTCAAGAGGGGTATTTTGGGTATTTGGAGGGTATTGGGAGGTATTTTTGGAATTTTTGGTATTTTTGGCTATGGATGATCAACTTGATTGGTGAGGAAATGTTCAAGGTTAATTTTGGGTAATTTTGGGTGATTTGGAAATTTTTAAAAAATTTGGGTAATTTCAACGGCTTTGGGTAGGCTAGGCGGGTGTAGGGTCCCGGAGGTCAAAAATTGAAAATTTGCAAAATTGAAGATTGAGTAATTGTAAGTGGAATGAAATCATTTTGGTTGAGTCATGAAGCCATATCAAGCCCACATGAGCCATGAAGGGACTCATTTGAGGCATCCACTATGTTGTTCCTAACCCTCTTAGCGAGGGCTTAGGGGTTAAGGACCATCCATGTGAATCACCTTCATGAGTCAGGAGGTCAAGTTAGGTATGGGTGTGTTTTTAGGAGGTGTGTGAAAGTGTAGTGTATAAGTGTAGTGTGTGTGTAGGTCAGCCCTTCACTGGACCAGGCCACCTGGAGGCGGTCCTAAGGCCGAGGAGTCCTATAGGAACTCATCCTTTAAACTTCCAAATTTGATTTCAACCCTCTAGGTGATGAGGGGTCTACAGTCAAGTTTGTGGAGTTTGCAGGGAGTTAAGAAGTGTTTTGAATTTCTAAGTGGTGGGTCCTAATTCTAATCCTCTATGATAGTCAAAGGAAAAGCCTAAGGCTAGATCCTAAGTACTAAAAAGAAGAAGAGAAGACCTCATCAAAAATGAGGTCAACATGAAGAACCTGAAGTTCTAGTCCAACAGTCACTCACCACTCCCTTATGGCGAGATGGTGAAGGTTTCTCCACAACTCGCATCCGAGGTCGAGGCCGGGGACTAGGTCGTGGGAGAGACGTTAGGACAGTTGGACAGAGGAAATCAGTCATCAATGTTGATTGGGAAGATAGTTTTGAAGAAGAAAAAGAGATCAAGCAAGAAGCAGCGATAATAAGTCGGAAGAAACGACAATTCAGGATCCCTCTCGAAGATGAAAAGAACAAAGAATATAAATCGATGTACAAGAAGATTAACCACTATGTACATACTATGACCCTGACCCCGATCCATTCTAATAAGATCGAGGGTATGGTGGTCAGAGAGGTACGTAGCGGCGGTGCAAAGCCCATCAAATTCTACTGTGGTGCTCCTTCCTCCAAAACTGAAAATAATGTACAATTTGAAGATGTCACTTCATCAGAATTAATGGAATTACCTTTTTAGTGGTACTCTCCCTGTGTTCAAAATTTAATTCAGCGTGGTTTCTTACCTCGACAATGGACAAAAGGTCAATCACAACATTTTGAAAAATTATGGAATAACTCCGGTCGTCCACCTAATTCAAAACATGGTCTCGGATTCGGCACAGTAGGATCAGTTGACGATACGAATTTTGCTTGGTTGTCACTTGCGAGTCTAATGAAAGCTGCATGGAAACTACGGAAGAATTTGAAGATTTACAAATTGGAGACGCTCCACCGAGTTCGAAGAAGAGATCGAATCTACGATAGATGAGTTAACGGAAGTTAACTTAGGTACTAGCGAAGAGCCTAGACCTACCTTTGTTAGCTCCTTACTCAATAAAGAAGACTCCGAAGAAATAATTAAGTTATTAATGGAATTTAATGACTGTTTTGCTTAGAACTACGATGAGATGCCCGGATTAGCTCCAGAGGTCGCAGTCCCTAAGCTAGGAGTGGATCCTACTTCTGTTCCAGTCAGACAAGGTCCTAGAAGAATGCGTCAAGAAATCGAGCAACAAGTCATAGCTGAAGTTAAAAAGCTAATAGACGCTAAATTTGTCCGTGAAGAACAATACCCGACTTGGCTAGCCAATGTGGTACCAGTCAGGAAGAAAAATGGTCAAATCAGAATTTGTGTGGATTTCAGAGATTTAAATAAGGCATGTCCAAAAGATGAATTCCCTCTACCGATCCCAGAATTAATGATTGACATTGCTTCAACACATGAAATATTCTCATTCATGGATGGATCTTCAGGATACAACCAGATAAAAATGGCTCCAGAAGATGAAAAACTTACAGCATTCAGAACGCCGATCGGAGTATATTGCTACACAGTGATGCCATTCGGACTAAAGAACGCAGGAGCAACCTACCAGAGAGCAATGACAAGAATTTTTGATGATCTCATCCACAATCAAGTCGAATGCTACGTGGACGATGTGGTCATCAAAAGCAAAGTAAAGGAAAACCATCTGTATGATTTGAGAATTGTTTTCAAACGATTAAGACAATTTAACCTTTAGATGAATCCCTTAAAATGCGCCTTCGGCGTCACCTCTGAGAAATTCTTAGGATTCGTTGTCCGACATCGTGGAATTGAAATTGATCCGGAAAAGATTAAAGCTATCTTAGAAATGCCCCCTCCCAAAACCTTAAAACAACTACGATCTTTTCAAGGGAAGTTGGCATATCTTCGACGCTTTATATCAAACTTGTCATGTAGGTGTCAGCTTTCTCGGCATTAGTTAAAAAGGATGCCAAATTTATTTGGGAAGAGAAATGCCAGAAGGCCTTTGAGGACATTAAACAATATTTAATGACACCTCCTGTCATAGCAGCCCCAGTCTCAGGTAGACAGTTGATACTTTATACCGCGGCTTTAGATGACTTACTCGGAGCCCTGTTAGCCCAGGTCAATAATGAGGGTAAAGAAAATGCTCTTTACTACCTAAGCCGTCGTTTACTTCCGACAGAAATAAAGTATCCCGCGATTGAAAAGCATTGTTTGGCCCTGATCTTCGCCGCTCAAAAGCTCAAGCACTACATGCTTTCTCATAAGGTCAACCTGATCTCGAAATTTAATTCATTGCAATACTTGATGACCCGTCCAACGCTTTCTGGCAGACTGGCCAGGTGGTTAATGATATTATTGCAATTCGATATAACTTTCGTGCCTCTTCGTGTCGTAAAGGGACAAGTCCTAGCAGACTTCCTTGCAGCACACCCTCTGCCGGCAGAATCTCCTCTCAATGACGATTTGCTAGATTAACAAATAATGAGTTTAGAAGACCCCGATGATCGACGTTGGGAATTATATTTTGACGGAGCATCTTCAGCACACAAAGAAAAAGAATCGCAAGTGATAGTGCCCGGTAAGGCAGGAATCAGATTAATCTTTATAACACCAGAGCGGGGGATGTTAGGATACTCCTACCACTTGACAGAGCCATGTACAAATAACGAAGCAGAATACGAAGCCCTCATAACAGGACTGGAATTAACTATTCAAATGGGGATAACAAACATCAACATCTACGGGGATTTGCAGTTAATCATTCAACAGATCACCGGACAAGTATAGAATTTTAAAGCCGAGACTAGAGCAATACTTCCGGTATGCCATACGGTTGTTGGCACGGATTCGAATGTGAAAATCTACAAAATTCCCAAAAAGAAAACGCTTTAGCGGATGCGTTAGCCCGCCTCGCAAAGGAATTTGCACCTTGCAAGATGAATGCGTAGAAGTGTCGGTTCGAGGACGACGAGTCCAATCACGGCTCGACATGGATATGATACACAAATCAGAAAAAGAAGAAGAATCAGTTGCAGCAGTAATAGAAAACACAGAAGATTGGCAACAACCATTAATAGACTACTTGCAAACAGGAAAATTACCAGACGATAGGTCATTAGCCCATCAGATCAAGAAAAGAACTCTGTCTTACGCATTAAAAAACAACACGTTATACAGAAGGTCTTTCGATCAAATGTGGCTAAGGTGCCAAAGCGGGTCCGAGGCCCGTGAAATTGTTAAAGAGGTGCATTCGGGACTCGTGGCGCTCACCGGTCGGGTCCGAAGATGAAAATGAAAATTAAAAGACTAGGGTACTACCGGCCCTCGATGATGACCGATCGTATGAAAATCGCCGAGAGCTGTCATCAATGCCAAGTGCACGGAGTGGTTCTACACCAACCTCCAAATGTGCTACATCCGACAATTGCGTCGTGGCCATTTGAATGTTGGGGCACAGATATAGTGGGTCCAATAGAACCACCATCTTCAAAAGGACATCGTTTCATTCTTGCGGCTACAGATTACTTTTCCAAGTAGGCAGAGGCAGTTCCACTTAGAGAAGTGAAAGCACACCACGTGCTACAGTTTTTCAAGAACCAAGTGGTTTACAATTTCGGAGTACCGCGCAGGATTATCTCAGATAATGGATCAGCATTCAGAAGCACGCAAATCAACAATTTTGTCAGGAGACATGGAATCGACAGGCGGTATTCAACAATTTACTATCCAAGAGCAAACGGCCTGGCTGAGGCTTTAAAAAAAACTCTCGTTCAAATTTTAAAGAAAACATTGGACGATAATAAGAGAAATTGGCACGAGAAGTTATTAGAAGCCTTATGGGCCAACCGGACAACCTTCAGAACTCCTACTCAAGCTACACCTTATGCTCTGGTGTATGGGTCTGAGGTAGTGTTACCCTTAGAGGTCCAGCTTCCTTCACTCAGAATTGCAGTTGCAAACAAAATTGCGACATAAGAGAATGCCAAATTACGACTAGAGGAATTAGAAAGCCTGGAAGGGAAAAGACTTGCAGCACAACAGAATTTAGAACTATACCAAGCTAAGATGGTTCAAGCCCATGACAAACTGGTCCGCCCAAGAACCTTTAAAGTTGGTGACTTAGTTCTCGTTCTCAAAAGACCTATTCTTGCACACCGCAAGATAGGAGGAAAATTTGAACTCACTTGGGAAGGACCGTTTGTGGTTAAGACAGTCTACTCAGGAGGCTCCTACCAGCTTGTGAATTGCCAAGGAGAAAGAGATATGCTTCCAATCAACGGACGATACTTGAAGAAGTATTACACTACCTGATGTTTCGAAGGAATGAATTCTTCATCCCTAGAAGGACGGGCTAAGTAATTACTTATGACTGGGTCCGAATCCAAAAATAATAAAATTGTGCTAAAATAAATAAAATTGTGATAATAAAGTTTTCTTTGTTCTCTCTTCCAAATCAAAATCTTTTTCCAAGTCTTTTCCCACTTCATTCCTGTTGAATTTAAAAATATAAAAGGAATAATAAAAAAAAAACTTTGTCTTTAATAAACATTTTTTTAATGTTCTTGTTCTTAGTACAGCCCCTGATCCTTTTCCTTGTCTTTTCGTAGGGAAATGTTAAACGGGCGGTTGGTCCTGAACTTTAGAAATGGTGTAAGCCTTGCTCTCGACGAAAGGAGGGTGAAAGATGGAGCGATAATAGAGATTGACTCAGACTTCGCACCAGCAGGCCTGCAATACGAGGAAAGTGACTGGGTCCTAGTTGACCGAGAGGAACCGCCCGATCGGACGATAATGAAAGTGGGTGGCCCAAGCCACCACTCCAGCAGCAAGAAAAGGAAAACAAGCACTGAGGAGGACAAGAGAATCAAGTCTGTGGTCGCTACAGCAGAGGGCACGCTTGTCAGTGCCGCGCCCACATAAATTCAGGAAGTACGAAGAGCTACTCTCACAGCAACTCAGCAAAGAAATAAAAATCGTCGTATCCACAAGATGCTGACTAAACTAGCAGCGGACCAGCGCGACGAGGCAGTCGCTACTACCAGTGCATATAATTCAAGGATACCGGTTCTCTAGAAACCTGAAGAAAGGAGGCCAGCTCCGAGGATAACAGAAGAGACCAGAGAAATCTCAAGAAGATCAGAAGAAGGAAGGCTACCACGCCACCAGATGAAGCCACCAATAATACATAACCTTGTTGCAGAAGCAACCCGGAGGATGTCCTGACGGAGACCATCTCTGAGGAGTCGAGGTATGCAGGAGAACGCGAAGGGATTGAGCCATATATCCCACAGTACGTCACCAGGCCTCACCATTTACAGATTATTCCATAATAAGAGCTAGAAAGAATGCAGAATGTCGAGAAGCAAACTTTTGAATACTTCGAGAGAATCAGAGGCAGGAGGATCAATATACTAGAAGGCCTCGAACTACATACAAATGTGTTCTCAGAATAAGAACAACAAAAAATCGTGGACTGGGAGAAAACACCTACTCGGAACCCCAGAGATGGATGCCAGGGAAAAGGAGAATTACAATACAATGTGGACGCTGCTACAACTTCCCAGAAGACAGGAAGGGAAACCCACCAGGGATACTCCGTCATGGTAAGGTAGATCTAATGCCATTGGTCATCAAAAGGATGGTAAAGAGAATGATAACATGGAAGGTATTTCCAGCAGATTGCATACCCAACAGTTGCATCATTAACATCTACAAGAAGGGTGACTGCACACCCCCGTACATCGATCACCACGACTTTGTGAGACCTTTCTGCACAGTTTCTTTTCTGAACGAGTGTAATATCATGTTAGGATCTGACCTCGGAATAGCAGGCCCAGGTGAGTTCCGAGGGCCAGTAAAGATACCATTACCGGTAGGTTCCGTCATGATACTAAAGGGCAACGGAAGCGGATGTCGCTAAACAATGCATACCGGGAGTACCAATGAAGCGGATCTCGGTTACTTTCGAATGATGGATGACGGAAAGCACCTTACCACTTCCAGCCGGACCCGCAGCTAGAGAGCCTCCGACCTTACGAGTCGTGAGTTACATGGAAAATATCACACCTCCAACGTACATCCATACGGCATCCTTGCCAAGGATGGCTTGGAAGGTCATGTTATTGACCATGTACCTCACTATTCAGACATAGATTTTTGACAGATGCCTTTTTGGATGGATCGACAAAGATCATACATAGTCCGTTTTGAGTCTACATGGATTGTATGAGATGTATTCCAGATCGAGTTGTATGATGTATCTTCAACATGATTGGAATGAAAGTGACCATGTCACATTTTGGGCCTTCACCTCTTTTGTTCAAGTTGACTGGGAAACTCCATTAAAGTTAAATGAACTTCGAACGAAGAACAGAAAAGAAACAAAAAGAATAAAAGAAAACTTTCCTTAAAAATCTAAATAAAAAAAATGATGAACACCAAATTCACATGAACATTAAATGGACGATAAAATAAATTTGAATCGTTAAAGGACAAACAAAACAAACACAAATCTTAAATCAAATTTTAAATTCAACCTTCCAGATCTCAAATTAAATCTGAATCAAATTCAAACTCAACATTCCAAATCTGAAATCAAATTTGTTCTACTCTCTCCCTTGTCTGGGATGGAAGCGGTCGATTCCATTGACACGGAGCTACGAGGTTTTCGATTCGGATCTAATGGCAAGGAATTGTATACAATCCAAACCAGCAACTTTCGATCAACTCTTTTGAATGGGATATGTAGCATCTACGTATTCCCTCCTAATCTATTTATTCCAACAAAAAAAATCTTTCACAACTCTCATGAAATTCCTGAAACACCAAAATTCCACACTTTTCAAATCAACACTACAAATCTTTGCAAAATCAATTACCATTCAAAATCAAACATTTGGGGTTGAGGATTTTACATCCGAGACTGCATTGCTTTAGGATTCTTTCCCTATTGCGATGAAATACATTGAAGTCAAACTTTTGGGGTTGAGGATTTTATATCTGACAATGCATTGCTTTAGGTTCTTTCCCTATCACAATGAAATACATCGAAGTCAAACTTTTGGGGTTGAGGATTTTACATCCGAGCCTGCATTGCTTTAAGATTCTTTCCCCATCGCAATGAAATACATCAAAACTCAAACTTTTGGGGTTGAGGATTTTACATCCGAAACTCCATTGCTTTAGCATTCTTTCCCTATCGTAATGAAATACATCAAAACTCTAATTCTAGGGGTTGAGGATTTTACGTCCGAGGCTGCATTGCTTTAGGATTCTTTCCCTATCGCAATGAAATACATAAAAACTCAAATTCTTGGGGTTGAGGATTTTACGTTCGAGACTGCATTACTTTAGGATTCTTTCCCTATCGCAACGAAATACACCAAAACTCAAATTCTTGTGGTTGAAGATTTTACATCCGAGACTGCATTGCTTTAGGATTCTTTCCCTATCGCAATGAAATACATCAAAACTCAAATTCTTGGGGTTGAGGATTTTACATCCGAGACTGCATTGCTTTAGGATTCTTTCCCTATTGCGATGAAATACAACGAATTCAAACTTTTGGGGTTGAGGATTTTACATCCAAGACTGCATTGCTTTAGGATTCTTTCCCTATCGCAATGAAATACATCAAAACTCAAACTTTTAGGGTTGAGGATTTTACATCCGATACTGCATTGCTTTAGGTTCTTTCCCTATCGCAATGAAATACATCAAAAAATCAAACTTTTGAGGTTGAGGATTTTACATCCAAATACCGCATTGCTTTAGGTTCTCTCCGTATCGCAATGAAGCACACCAAATCAAGCTGTTGAGGTTAAGGATTTTACATCTAATACCGCATTGCTCTGAGTTCTTTCCTCATTGTAATGGTTCAATCCAATAAATTCAAAATTTTTGAGGTTGAAGATGTTACTTCTAAGACCACAAAATTCAAATTTTCATTTCAGGTTCAAATTTCTTCAAATTAATTTTAACAAAACTGCAATCTACATTGGAACTCAAACTAAAATCTGAGCTCACACATCAAAACTTAAACTGAAAAAAAATGAAAGCTAAATCGAAATTCCCCGCATCATGTGATTTGGGATTCACCTCCTTTTCCTTTCCCTAGCGAGAGTTCAGGAATCTCCAGTCTCAGAGATATACTTGACACTCCCCAGCTGAAATTCTTCTACTTTGTCCTAAGTTTGTCACTTGGACATCTGTGTTGGTTTTGTTGATCACTTCGGTCAACGCCAATACGCGCGGTATGCTTGGTTAGAACACCACACCTATTGGGGATCCATTTGTTGACCTCATTTTTTATGAGGTCTTCTTCTCTTCTTTTTAGTACTAAGGATCTAGCCTTAGGCTTTTCCTTTGACTATCTTAGAGGATTAGAATTGGGACCCACCACCTAGAATTTCAAACCACTTCTTAGCTCCTCGCAAACTCCACAAACTCGACCGTAGACCCCTAATCACCTAGAGGGTTGAAATCAAATGTGGAAGTTTAAAGGATGAGTTCCTATAAGACTCTTTGGCCTTAGGACCGCCATGGGTGGTCCGGTCCGTGAGGGCCGACTTACACACACCTTACACTTATATACTACACTTTCACACACCTCCTAAAACCACACCCATACCCAACTTGACTTCCTGACTCATAAAGTTGATTCACATGGATGGTCCTTAACCCCTAAGCCCTTGGCTAAGAGGGTTAGGAACAACATAGTGAATACCTCAAATGAGTCCCTTCATGGCTCATGTGAGCTTGATATGGCTTCATGGCTCAACCAAAATGATTTCATTCCACTTACATTTACCCAATCTTTAATTTTCTAAATTTTCAATTTTTGACCACCGGGGCTCCGGACCCGCCTAACCTACCAAATGCCCTTGAAACTACCCAAAATGCCCCTCTTGACCCAAAAATCTAAAAATTTAGAAAATTCCTAGAAAATTTCAAAAATTCACAAATATTCCCAATTTCATTTTGTTCAACTACACCATGGGCCAATTTTGTCAATTTACCCCACTTTTGTCAAAATCCCCAATTTGACCAATTTTAACCCAAAATGAACCCAATGTCAAATCAAACCTACCCAATTGACCCAAATTCCGGTCCAATTCAATTCTAAACTTCAATTCAACATTCCCAACGCCAATCTAGACCAAATCCAAGTCCAATTTGATTGACATTTGAATCCAATTTCACTTTTGGCCTTAAAGCCCAATTTGGACCCATGACCCAAACCTAGCCCAAACCAAACCAATTTAATAACTCCAATTAACCCCAAATCTTTTCTAAACCTTCCCTAACATCCCCACAAACATAAAACTAACATGATTTGCCCAAAATTTGGATCCAAACCCCACTCAAATTCAACCTAAAACCAAAAGGCCCAATTTTGACCTAAATCCAACCCTAACCCAAATAAGCCCAAATCCCAAAATCAAAATCCTACCAAAGTTGGAACCTCTTTCAAACACTCCCATAAACATTTCCCAACATCAATTTCACATCAATTTCAACCTTAGCCCAACATTGGCCCAAATTAGGCCAATTTGACCTACATAGGCCCATTTATCAAATCAACCCAAATTCAACCCAATTCAAACCCAAATCACTCCAAACTTGTTTCAAATCAGTCATGACACATCCTTAAGCCAAACCCAACAATTATTTGGCCCAAGCCTTTACCAAACTTTCATCCTAAAATCCATTTTAAAATCCAAAAGCCCACTTCCCTAAACCATTTTAAAAGCCCATCTTCATTAAATTTTAAAAGCTCAAACTCATCCTAAAGCCCACATTACAATCTCATCCCATCACCACTCAATTAATATCATCCCTTAAGTCCTAAATGAATAATTAAATGGTTCCAAATCAAGCCATATGCCAAGTCACCTCTAAATGCCAAAAATCCCAAATTCCCTTTCTCATGTAAGTGAGCCAAGCCATGAGCAAGCCTTGAAGCCATGCACAAGCCACATGAAGTCATGCCCAAGCCTCTTTTAAGCCCCCTTAAAAAGGTTTAAACCCTTTTAATGCTTCACCTTAATCCATGATTAATCAAAATATTCATGGATGGTGACTTCTCTACCCTTTCCTAGCTGATTCATTTAATCCTCCCTCAGCCCAAATCAGCCATGGGGAGGTGAACCAAGCCCATTTCCATGGGTTGACCAAACCAAGTGCAAAAGAAGCCACCTCCCCATGCTATTTTGATCCAACCACTTTACACATGTAAGGCTTCAATTGAATTCACCAACTTCAACCCCTGACCTCCCCGACCTCGAGGGTGACCCTCGCCTCGCCGGCCAACCACCCGGCCGCCGGAAAACGCCATGGCCGAGACATGGGGAGGAGCCAAACTTTGGAATTCTACCTTGCTGAGTTGCCCCATGCCCAATGGCCACCATGGCTGTTCTTCCCTTGACCTAAGCAGCTGATCCCAAGCCCTAACTTCCCCTGGGAGGCCCTCCAGCCTCTCCTATTTAAACCCCATCTCTCTCGGCCATGAGGAGGTGCTGAATCAACCTTAAGGAAACTCTGCGAAAATCACTCCATACTCTCCCCACACCTAGAGCACTTGATCCCCACTGTTCTCTTGCCCTAATCCCCACTAATTGAGCTCAATTTTGGAGCTCAATTCTCAGTCCAGAACAGGACATTCCTAAATCCTCCACCAAAGTCAAATTAAACTCACCTACACCTGCACAAGGTCAAGAGGAGAAGTTCCCCAGTGAAAGCCCACTTTCCAGGCCACCCATCTGTTCCAGACTCGAAAGGTCGAAATTGGGCTTGGTCAAAATCATACCTGGACAATTCACCAGGCCAGGAGACTTCATCTGGAGCTTGCTTGGACGCAATCGAAGGTGACACGACCCTCAGATCGAAGCCACACTTCTCTGAGCAAAGGTATGGTCTCACTCTTCTTCCTGAGCTTCTGAACATTCTCTATTTTTATTGAGTCAATTTCATGCCACATAAACCGTATGTTTGTGTTCGTCTTCTCGAGATAAATCCATAGAGCATAAGAACGTTTAATTTGGTCAAGTATCGAGCGAGATCTTAAGCCTAGAAGATGGACGGTTCTCGGGCTAGGAGGTTTGGGGACGATGAACGGATGTCGTTCATTCAATACACGCATGGATGGACGGCTCAGATCAGGTCGGATCAGTGGACGATATGCGGAAGGCGGGACCCGGGCTGCTGACTCAAGTGGCGGCGTCGAATGGGAGCGCGCCGCGTGGTCATTCGGAGATGCCAAGGATGACAGGGAGCTGCGCTGGATAAGTAGCAAAATAGGCATTTTCTTATTTATTTAATTCTCTAAACTTCAAAAATACATAACCTTGTGTAGAAAAATCAGAAAAATAAAACAAAAATACCATCTTGCTCAGTGAACAGAGGAGAATAATGTGGAAAAGAAATCATTTAATTTCATTGAGCATTTGATTTTTAATAATTTATTTACTCTCTGCACATTTTCAATTATCTATGAATGTATATAATTCACCATGGCATGAGACCATAAGGCTTTTGAAGCCTCTGAATTTGTGAACATTCCTTGAATTTTCCAAAGTTAGAGGCCACCCCTATGAAGAGTTATTGATTTTTCAATTTTAGGTCACTACCCTGAGTATTTTAATTCTAATAATTAGCATGTTGTGAAATAAATCCTAGGAAAATTTGGTGATGTTTCTTATGACCAGAGAACTCTAGGAAAAATAGGTTTTGAATTAATCCACTTGGAATAACCCTAATCGGCTTAAACACCCAAAATAGAACCTTAATTAATTAGAGCTAATCACACATCAAATTGACTTGAAATCAATTCTCCACTCGACCTTTAGGATCGGGGGAACCTACCATAAAAGTTTGAAGTCAATTGGACTTGGTTAGCCCTACCAAATGGGTTGATTAAGCCATTTAGCCAACTTAAACTTTAAAAATTCATAACTTTCAAAATACTTTTCAAAAATTCACCAAATTAGTTTTGGAGCCTCTCTGATATCAAGGGAATTTAAGAAAATTAAAATTGCAATTTTCTAAAAAAGTTGATTTTTTGCATTATTTTAATATTTTTAATAATTAAAAATTAATAAAAATCACAAAAATAATAAAATTCATCAAAATTTTATATTTTGAATTTTAATCACTTAGGGTAATTTAAAAAATTAAAAGATGTATTTTCTAGCATTTCCACTAAAATAATTCTAATAAATCAAGGAAAAATAAAAAAAAATTATAAAAATTGGTTCTCTTGTTTCCTTGATATCAGAGAAATTTTTGAAAAATATAAAATTCATTTTTCAACCTTTATTTTATTTTTAAATTAATTAATACTCCAAAAATCAAAATAATTATAATAAAAATAATATAATTCAAAAAATCACCAAAACTGGTCCAAGTGTTCCTCTGGTCATTAGGAATGTCCCATAATTTTCTTAAGGATAGAAACTTTCCCTTGGTCATGTTGTTGAATTTTCTTTTAAAATCCTTATTTTCCACAAAAAATAATTATATAAAAAAATTAAATATAGAAAAATCACATTTTCTCCTCTAATGTCTTGATTGACATATGAGTGAATTCACATAAAAATTTCAAATTCATTTAAGCTCAATTTAGTGAGTTATGAAATTAGTAAGTTAAAGGGAAAAATAGTAATTAAAATTTTAACCTATAATTAAAAATTTTAGGTTTAATTAAAAGGGTGGGTAAAATATTTGATACTAAGTTGATTTTGGATGTTTGAAACTTAGGTATTTAAAGGGTAGAAACCTACCAAATAATTTGAAAGTAATCAAAATAAACCTTAATTAAAAAATTAATTAAATTTAGAAGAATAATAAAAATTTAGAATTATTAAAATAGGGATATTATTAGGAAGAAATTTATTCTTTAATCTAAGAATCCCTAAATTAATCACCTCAATAATATTCAATTCCTAATTAAAATGATAATCCAAATTCAAAATTTAAAATGCTTAATCATTAAATTAAATTAAAATTAAAACATTTAAATTAAATCCTTTTAAAATTTCAATTAAATTAATACTTTAAGAATTAAAATTAAATCATCCCTAAAGCATAAAAAAATAAAATATTAAATTAAAATTAACGAGAAAAATAATAAAATTAAATTAAAATTAAAAATAAAACCAAATTTAAATTAAAATTTAAATTAAATTAAATTAAATTAAATTAAATTAAATCACATTAAATTAAATCAAATTAAAACATATTAAGTTAAATTTAAATTAAATAAAATTAATAATAAAATCAAGTTAAAATAAAAATAAAATAAAATTGAATAAATAAAATTAAATTAGAATTAAAACTAAACCAAATTAAATTAAATTAAAATTAAATTAAATTAAATTGAATTAAATATAACATCACTTAAGACATAAAGAATTCAAAAATAAATCTAAAACAACTTGAACACTATTCCAAACTTAAACTCATTAATTGAAATTAAATTAAATCACAAATCACTTGAACGTTAATTTGCCCTCAAAAGCTTATGATGTCATAACTCTTAAACGGAGTGTTATGTGAAGTGTTATTTCACTCATAGGATATTCAAATGTCCTAGTTCACTGGGCAAGATAACAAAACTTGGACTCCTGGATAATTGATTCATTATATAATTAAATTCTCTTGGAGTTAAAACAATCTTAAAAGTATTGAAAAGATGTTTAAGATTCGTCTTAAGCACTTCCTCAGTACGATAGGATGTTTTAAAGAACAACTGAACTTAATTGTTCTTTGATGAAGAAAATCATCCTCAAACCAAAACACAAGAACCTAGACGTCATAGGAGATGACTAGCTATATGATTAGGAACTTGGTAGAAAACCATAACACTTCCCTTAGCTTTACCTAGGAACTTGCTTTAAATGCTTAAATATTCTAAATTGTGTTTAAGTGCAGCCTGGGATGACGGGAAGACCCTCGAGGTATGCTTTTATTTTATTGCAATTTACCTTCTTGCAATTTACTTTATTGCAAATGCACTTTACTTTTCTTGCATGATAAACAATCGTTGCATGAAAACCCACACCTTTAGGATAGTCCCTAAAACTAAAACCAAAACTAAATTAAAAGTCATTACAAGATAAAATTCACCGACACAACATTACAAAATATAAAACAACTCAAAATTTAATCACAAACAGAACACAAAACTACAATTATAACTAAATTAAAATGTCTTGTTGGATGATCGGGAATACCTCGGATGATGTAACCTACGTGTTGCTAAAGAGATTTCCCACAGTCTAAATGAGAGTGTGGAACTCATTTCGTTGAGTTTAGCAAATTCATCTGGACTAAGTGAATCCGATAAAAATAATGATGCCGGAAGGATGGAACCGTGGGATCTTAACCGGTGTTGTTATAATCAACTTTAAGATTTGTTTTAATTAAAACATAAAAAAAACTTGGAAATTAAAACTTTCTCTAAACCAAAACACTTTCCTCACCTCTTGATTTATAATTTCTAAAACTAAACCCCCTGCAACAACAAGAAGCTCGCAGCACGGCCATCGTCATCAGCAAAACCTAAGTCTACTTCAGCAAAACTTTCTTAGAATTAAATAACCAAGCCATAAGACTTCGAGGTAGTTTACCTAGTGCAGCATAAATCCTCAGTCTTTTGTTAGGCATTTGCATTGCAAATTAAGCCCTAACCAGTCTTAGGATTCTGAGGTAGTCATCCGATATGACATAAACCCTCAAATCTTCGAGGCTATTTGTATGATCAGGTCATACGAACATAAGTCCTAATCAATTAAAATTGGCAAGATCAAAACATTAAATAAACATTAGGAGTTTTCTAAATTCAAGCCAAACAATAGGTTAGTCGGGAAATTACCGAAGTTCGCTTCGAATCTGTAATTTCTCCTACCTTTCTTCCTTTGAATTCCTAAAACAAAATGTTCCAAACTTGATCCATTTCCTATTGAAATTCTAAAATTCAATCCCTTGAAAACTTAAACTTTTAGATTCTTGAGAGCAGAACTACTGATTATTATCGAGAGTTTTCTTAAGTGATTCCCGTCACTTAAGATGTAATTAACTATAGGGGCTTGCCCTTATAGGGCATTTTAAGAACCCAGGTAATATAAACCCTGCTTAATTCATTTATATTAAGCAGGGGAACTTGTCGGCTTATAAAATTGGTTCGTAGACCAAACGGATGTCACAAATCTTCTAGTTTATTTAATCGAGCCCCATCATCAAGCAGTGTGTCTATTCTTCGGGATAGATACACGGTTTGTGATGCGGTGCTCGTTTATATAAACTATTTGGGATGTGAGGTCGGTTTGATTTCATATCTTAAAATTATTTTCAAAATTAAATACTACTTTCTAAATCATATATATATATATATATATTTAAATTAAAATTAAAATCTAAAATTCGCCGACAGTTATATGAATTTCATTTGTTGTTGGGTTAGCAAAATCTCTTAAAGGTCTTGACAAATTTCCAATATGATTTCTCCGATTATCTTGATTATTCGGCATTTCGCAAGGATTTTTAGTTTGTTTTTGTTGTTTTCTAATTTTTCTAACAGTACGCTTTATCTCCAAATCTTAAGGTACTAAGCCTATAAATCCACTATGACACATATAAAATCACACAAATACTTTAAAAAGTAAACAAACACACAATTACACACTACAAAGTAAAGGCTTTCAATTACTATATTATCAATAAATATTATTTATATATATATTTTTTCCTTCCCCGACAACGTCGCCTAAAACGTAATGCAGCCAGACTTTTATATTACAAGAACTTATGAACTCAAATATATATATTTATAATGATTTTGTAAAGTCCAAACATTCAACACAAGTATACGTATCGTATCAAGTAATACAAGGCTCTAATGGAGTCCCGTTTATCGATCCCACAGGGAAGGGTGAATCTCACTATTGATAATGTAATACTGAATTCCAATACTTAAATTGCGATTAAAGTTTAATGTTTACTTCTACTACCAAGATGCATAAAACAATAACAATTAAGAAATGTAGGCATAAATAAAACATTAAATACATTAAATAAGACTAACTTGTAGATGGTCTTGAACATGAACTTTGCAGGTACCAAATTAAAAAGAACGAGCAAAAAGTATGATATATCAAAATATTTAAATTGCGATTAAATATAAAAAGGGTGGATCTCACTATTGATAATGTAATACTGAATTCCAATACTTAAAATGTGATTAAAGTTTAATGTTTATTTCTACTACAAAGATGCAGAAAACAATATCAATTAAGCAAACTACAATTACCTCTATATCTTTAAAACATAATTAACTATTAGACACACACTAAATTATATATTTGAAAGGTTTTCAGATATAAGAAAATTATCTTTCCTCTTGTAATGAGAATGTGATGTGTGGATGATATGGAATGATTATCTAATGGTATTGTGCCAAATAGGAGCATAATTGATTCTTTACCCTTAAAAGAGTACCCCCTCTTCTAAGCAAGAAAAGAACATTAACATATCTTAAGTTTAGTTACTAAATCTATGGTTAGGATGGGAGGATACCAGCTGCCACTACGGAGCTACCACTCACCCTTTACCTAAAGACTAACCTTAGAATTTAGTTACTATCTTAGGACCAATTTGGGGATCTCAGACTGTCACTTTAAATCCTCCATTTTGATGTCCATCAAAACACATTTCCCTATTTATTTACACTCAATTTCCATGAACTACGCAATTCAAACATGGAAATTGAATGGGTTTTTCATCGTTGTTGTAAGACATTAAATTCTTTCGGAGTTAATGTTCCAGAACATATTTTAACAATCCAATTAGTCAGATCGAAAAGTATATTCAGTTCGAAATGAAAAACCATGACAATTTCTTTAATACTTTAAAAACACTTCAAATCCACATCAACACATCATCACATCTCTATGTAAAAAGAAAGACAAAGGAGACTACTCAGAATTCATAGAGAAGACACAATAAAACATGGATTTTATATATAAAAGAAAAGCAAACAAAACATAAAAAAAATACAACTTATCTCTTTCTCTACCCCAATGCAATTCCCTTGAAGTTCCATTGAATCCTTTTATATCTTCTTTGCAACACTTGATTCTCTCTTTAGAATGGAAAGGAAGAAGCAATCTCTCACTTTACTCCTTCTTCATCACTCCTTAAAGAAGAATCCCTCTCAAATTGTCACTTCTACACTCTTCTCTCCTAAGCCCTAACACTCAAAACACACTAGACTCTCTAGAATACATAAGCTAGACACTAATTTTCGTCCAAAAATAGTTACTTTAAAGTTAGGAACGAAATCCCAAGAGTTTCCGTAGGCATCCCTTCAAAAATTCGCTAAAACTCTTCAAATTTGAAGTCCACCGACATTGGGCGCCGGCGGCGCTCTATCGTCGAATTAATTACTGAAATCTCTATAAAATGGTGCTGGCGGCACTAGAACCTATTTTCCTCCTTTTTGCTCCTTTTTGCTCCAAATTTGTTCATTTTCCCTTCTTTTCGCTCCAATCACCTAAAATCATCATACCTGCAAAAAATCATGAAAAATACCTTTCTTTAAAAAGAAATATCACCAAGAATGAGTAAAATTAGATAACAAAAACAACATATATTTTTTTTGCATCACCCATATAATCTCATATGATTTTTACCAATAGTTGACTTAGACAATACCGCATTGGTTCTTACATGTTCTCACAACAGATTTTAACAAGCAAGCTGATCAACTTTACATGTAAATGAAGAACAAAGTAAAATCATCATAATATATTCTCACTCTACTCAATTCTTTATCCTACACATGCATACTAATTCATTGTAAGAGGAAAGAGTAAAGAAAAGTATTCACTAAAGATGCGGCGGACTTATATTTTGCAAGAATTTATGAACTCAAATTTATATATTTATGATGATTTTGCTAAGTCCAACTATTCAACGCAAGTATACGTATCGTATCAGGTAATACAAGGCTCTAATGATGTCTAGGTTATTGATCCCACAAAGAAGTTCGGAGTATAAGAAAGTGTTTAACAATATTCAATACATCACTGAAATCTGATACTCAATTAGCAATTAAAGTTTACTACTTACTATTACTACCACTGTGCAGAAAACAGTAATAATTAACTAACTACTATTACATCTAACAACTCTTAAAAATAGAATTAACTATAGACACACTAAACTAGGTATTTGAAATGTTTTCGATATATGAGAAAACTATCTTTCCTCTTGCAATGAGAATATGATGTGTGGATTGATATGGAACAAATATTTATGTTATTGTGCTAAAAAGGAGCATAGATGATTCTTTACCCTTGAAAGAGTACCCCCTCTTCTACGCAAGAAAAGAACATTGGCATATCCTAAGTTTGGTCACTAAATCTAATGCTAGGCTGGGAGGATACCGGCTCTCACTTCGGAGCTCCCACTCACACTTCACCCGAAGGCTAACCTTTGATATTAGTTACTAATCTTAGAACCAATGTGGGGATTTCAGCCCGTCACCCTGAAATCTTCACATTAAAGTCCATCAAAAAATATCTCTCTGTTTATTTACACTCAACTCTCATGAACTACGCAATTCATCCATAAAAATTGAATTGATCTTTAATTATTGTTGTAGGACATTAAATCCTTCAAACTTAATGTTCAACAACCTATTTTAACATTTCAATTAGCCAAATCACAAAGTAAATTAAGTTTGAAATGAAAACCATCACAATTTTTTCATTACAATAAAAGTACATCAAATTCACATCAATCCATCATCACATCTCTATGCAAGAAGAAAGACAAGGGAGAATACACAAAATTCATGAAGAATATGCAATAAAACATGGATTTTATATATATAAGAAAAGTCATACAAACCACAAAAGAAAATACAACTTATCTCTTTCTCTTCCTCAGTGCAATTCCCTTGAAGTTCCTTTGAATCCTCTTCTCTCTTCTCTTTAGAACACTTGATTCTCTCTTTAGAATGAAAGGAAGAAGCAATCTCTCACTTTACCTCTTGTCCTTCACTCCTTAGAGAAGAATTCATCTCAAATCCTTACTCTACACACACTTCTCCTGAAACCCTAACACTTAACACTCACTAAAACTACACTACAAGACACTAGACTCCACACCATTTTCGTCCAAAAACAATTACTTATAAGATAAGGCGAAATCCCAAGTGTTTCCATAGGAATCCCTTCAAAAAGTCACCAAAACTATTCAAATTTGAACTCCACCGACTTCGGGTGCCTGCGGCACCAGATAGGGCAGCGGCAACGCTCTATCGTGCCAATATTTGCTGAAGTCCTTGGATTTGGGCACCAGCAGCACCCATTCTGGTGTCGGCGGAGCCATAACACTTTTTTCCACCATTTTGCTCCTTTTTGCTCCTGATTTGTTCCTTTTTGCTTATTTTCACTCCAATCACCTAAAATTATCATAACTGCAACAAATCATGAAAAATACATTTCTTTAAAGTGCAATATCACCAAAAATGGGTAAAATTATATAGCAAAGACCGTATATATTTTTGGTACCGTATATATTTTTGGTGCATCAGATCCTCAAAACTTTAACTATTAATTGTCCTCAAGTAATCCTTTTACAACATAAAATATAACTCTTGGCAATGTACTTTTCAACTGTAAGACACTAAAATTTTTTATTCAAAGGAATATATTGGTTAGATTTTTTAGAAAGAAATTTAGTAACTCAGGTCAACACTACAAGTGTAAGAGTATTTAATAATCAAGTCTAAGAGTTCTAGTCTTCTATTTATATCAAGATGAACCATAATTTGTCATATTAAGAGTGCCTAAAATAACTATGTGAAAAAGGTGTTCATGCAAACTTCACTAGAATGTAGGCCAGTACTTAAAACATACTTTCAGAAATGAAATCAAGTTTTCCCTTTAAAGTGATTCAAGTGAAGTCAATTTTTGCACGACCCAGTAACCGTGGCGCTTAGGCGCCGAACCTGGCGCCTAGGCGCCGGACCTATTGATACATAGTTGATTTTGGCGCTTAGGCGCTGAATTCTGGCGCCTAGGCGCCGGAACTATATTCAACTTCGTTTATCCTAATCGTCAAATTTTTAAAATTTCGTTATCCAAGATAGGTAAATTATACTGGTAAGAGTAATTTAGACTCGATAACTCACATTGTAAACTATCATAATGAAGGTTAACTTGATCTCCTTTTTACTCATATTTAAAATAGAGTGATCCTATTTTTAAATCTTACATACCTCAAAATAATTTTTCGCCTAAGTCAACCAAGACTTATGACCATCAAATTTTTCTAAAGTAATATAAAATTAATCAAGATCGAGGCATAACCTTACATTAAACACAAAAACACAAGATAATTATGGGTTGCCTCCCACAAAATGCTTGGTTTAGCGTCGTCAGCCGGACTTAAGTAAATCTTTAATCAGGTTGACTCAATTCATAAGCCTCTTTATAAATCTTCTTAATATTTCCCAAATAAGGCTTCAATCTTAATCCATTTACTTTAAAAAATTTTCCGGTTTTGGGATCTTTAATATCCACGACTTCCATAATGGTATACTTTCTCAACAAAATAAGGTCCAATCCATTTAGATCTTAATTTTCCAGGAAAAAGTCTTAAACGAGAATTAAACAGTAAAACTTTTTGTCCAGGCTCAAAAATTTTTCTTGAAATTTTCTTTTCATGTAACATCTTCATTTTCTCTTTATAAATCCTCTCATTTTCATATGATTCGTTTCTAATTTCTTCCATCTCATTTAATTGCAATAATCATTTTTCTCCTGCTTTATTTAAATTAAAATTAAACTCCTTTATCGCCCAATAAGCTTTATGTTCAAGTTCTACAAGTAAGTGACAATTTTTACCATAAATTAACCGGTAAGGTGACATTCTGAATGGTGTCTTATAAGTTGTTCTATAAGCCCATAATGCAAAATCAAGTCTATCAACCCAATCAGTTCTTTTAGGATTAACAGTCTTTTCTAAAATTCTTTTAATTTCTCTGTTCGATACTTCAGCCATTCCACTAGTTTGAGTGTGATAAGCAGTTGCAATTCTACGTTTGATTCCAAATTTTTAAAGTACTGATTGAATTCTTATATTCCTGAAATGACATCCACCATCAGTGATAATTACCTTAGGCATTCCAAATCTTGAAAATATCATTTTCTTTAAGAATTTTGAAACACTTTTTGGAATCACAATTTGGTAAAACAACAGCTTCAATCCATTTTGAAACATAATCAACTGCTAGTAAAATATAAATTTTTCCAGATGATGGAACAAATGGTCCCATAAAGTCTAATCCCCATATATCAAAAATTTCAACTTCCAATATATAGTTTAATGGCATTTCATCATTCCTAAATATATTTCGCATCATTTGACATCGATCACATGTTTTCACATATTGTCTCACATCTTTAAATAAGGTAGGCCAATAAAATCCAGAATTTAAAATTTTAAATGCAGTTTTATCTATGCCAAAGTGTCCTCCAAAATCAGAAACATGACATTTTTGAATAATAGCAAAAGTTTCCTCATAAGGTACACATTTTCGAATCATAGAATCTTTACCAATTTTAAATAAATGAGGTTCTTCCCAAATATAAGATTTAACATCATATTTAAATTTCTTAATAAATTTGTTATCCAAGTCATAAGGTAAAATATTGCTAACTAAATAATTAACAATATCGAGCATACCACGGTGTTTTGTATCTTTGAATAACATATAAAGATTCATCAGGGAATTTCACATTTATATTTTCTTCTGAAATAATATCATTTTTAATTCTAGACAAATTATCAGCAATTTAGTTTTCAGTTCCTTTTCTATCTACTATTTGAAAATCAAATTCTTGTAGAAGTAAAACCCATCTTATAAGTCTAGGTTTAGAATCCTTCTTAGATATTAGATATTTAATAGCAGAATGATAAGTATGAACTATGCATTTAGTACCAAGAAGATAAGGTCTAAATTTATCAAAGGCATATACTATAGCTAGAAGCTCTTTCTCAGTGGTAGTGTAATTTCTTTGTGTTTCAGTGAGAGTTTTACTAGCTTAATATACAACTTTGAAAACTTTCTCATATTTTTTTCCTAATACAGCTCCAATTGCAAAATCACTTGTATCACACATTAATTCAAAAGATTTATTCATGTCAGGTGCAACAATGATAGGTGCAGTTATTAATTTTTCTTTTAGAATATTAAAAGCATTAATACATTCTTCATTAAATTCAAATTGTGCATCTTTTTCTAATAAATGACAAAGAGGTTTAGCAATTTTAGAAAAATTCTTCATATATCTTCTATAAAATCCAGCATGACCTAGAAAACTTCTCAAATCAATAACAGTAATAGGTGGTTGCAATTCAGCAATAATTTTCACTTTTTCTTGATCTACTTTCATTCCTTTCCATGATACTTTGTGTCCAAGTACAATGCCTTTTGTGACCATGAATTGACATTTTTCCTAGCTAAGAACTAAATTTGTTTCTTCGCATCTTTTAGAACTTTGGCTATGTTTTCCAAACAAGATTCAAAAGAAGTTCCAAAGACTGAAAAATCGTCCATGAATATTTCAATTCCTTTGTCAATCAAATCAAAAAATATTGACATCATACATCTTTGAAAAGTTGCAGGTGCATTACATAAGCCAAAAGACATTCTTCTAAAAGAAAATGTTCCATAAGGAATTGTAAATGTTGTCTTTTCTTGGTCCTCAGGAGCAATAAGCAACTAATGATAACCAGAATATCCATCCAGAAAACAGAAATATGAGTGTACAACTAATTTATCGATCATTTGATCCAAGAAAGGTAAAGGAAAATGATCCTTTCTAGTGGCTTTATTTAGTTTCCTATAGTCAATACAAATTCTCCATCCAGTAACTTGTCTTGTAGGAATAAGTTCATTTTTATCATTAACAATGACAGTTAATCCTCCTTTCTTCGGAACACAATGAATAGGACTTACCCATTGACTATCCGAAATAGGATAAATAATACCAGCATCTAACCACTTAATAATTTCTTTTTTAACAACCACTTTCATAATAGGATTTAATCTTCTTTGCGATTCTATAGTAGTTTTAAAATTTTCTTCCATTAAAATTCTATGCATGCAAATGGAAGGGCTTATTCCTTTTATATCAACAATAGTCAAACCAAAAGCTTTCTTATAATTCTTTAACACACCTAGTAATTTTTCTTCTTGATCTTTACTCAGTTCAGAAGAAATAATAACAGGTAAAGTTAACGAATTTCCAAGAAAAGCATGTTTTAAATGGGAAGGTAACATTTTTAATTCTAGTTTAGTTGCTTTTTAATTGAGGGTAAAAGTATATCATTTTGAGTTATGCCTAAAGTTTCCCAATTATCTTTAATAAAATGAGTCTCTTCTTCTTCTACTATTTCATCTTCATCAGTTAAAAATTCAAATTTTTCTTCGAAATAACTTTACTTTTTTCTTGATAATGTTTTTCAATTAAATAATCAATTATATCCATTCGATAACATTTCTCTTTATCAGGGTACTTCATTGATTTAAGAACATTGAATTTAATTTCTTGATCATTGATCTCATGGTTAATTCTCATTTTTGCACATCAATCATAGCTCGTCCGGTAGCTAGAAAAGGTCTTCCTAAAATAATAGGTATCTCTTTATCTTCTTCCATATCAAGTTCTATGAAATCTACAGGGAAGATAAATTTATCCACTTTAACAAGGACATCTTCTATAACTCCTTTTGGATAAGTGATAGATCTATCGGCTAACTGAAGAGTTACAGTGGTGGGAGTAATATCTCCTAAATCTAATCTTCGATAGATAGAAAATGGCATGAGATTAATACTTGCTCCTAAATCACATAAAGCTTTTCCGCAAAATTTTTCTCCAATAGCACGGGGTATAGTGAAACTTCCGGGATCCTTAAGCTTTTAAGGTAATTTCTTTTGAATTATTGCACTACATTCTTCACTTTATGCAACAGTTTCAAAAGCTTCAAATTTTTATTTTTTGCTTAAAATATCCTTCATAAATTTTCCGTAAGTTGGCATTTGTTCCAAGGCTTCAACAAAAGGTATGTTAATAGTAAGTTTTTTAAAAATTTCAAAGAACTTAGAAAATTGATGATCAAGTTTTTGCTGTTTAAGTCTTTGAGGAAAAAGTGGTGGTGGTTTTTCAACTTCCACATTAACAAGTATAACAGTCTGATCTTGACAAGGAGAGAGAGTTTCTTTAGGTTTTTCATTCTCTTCAACCTCAATCTCTTTTTCAATTTTATTCTGCAATCTTTCTTTTAATTCCTTTCCACTTCTAAGTTGCACAGCTTTAACTTATTCATATTCTTTTCCATTTTTTTTGGATTGATTTCAACATTACTAGGAAGTGTTCCTACAGGTCTGTTATTAATTAAAGTAGCAATTTGCCCCCATTTGATTTTCAATATTATGAATAGCAGTATTTTGATTTTGTAATTGATTATTCATTTTCATAATTAATTCTTCTATTTATAACTTTTTCTGTTAATTATTAAATCCAGGAGGTTTATAATTTGAATTAACTTGATTATTCCAATTTCTGGTGGGATGTGATTGATTATTACCCCATTGTTATTGTGAGTTGTTCCAGTTAAAATTAGGATGATTTTTCCAACTAGGATTATAATAATTTGAATAACGATTATTTTTACTTGCAATAGCTTGTAAAGTTTCAATAGTTTGAGGATCTTCAATATTAACAGAGTTATTATGCGAAATATTAATTGCAAAAATATCTAATTTCTTAGATATTGCTGCAACTTGTGAAGCTAAGATAGAAAAGGCTTCATTATCTTGAATACTGGCCATCTTTTTAGGGTTAATCCTTTCGGAAGGCCATTGAAAATTGTTATTAGCCATTTCTTAAATTAAAGTGTAAGCTTCTTCAAATGATTTAGACATTAAAGAACCTCCAAGTGACAGCATCAATAATTGATTTTAAAGATCCAATTAATCCATTATAAAACGTTTGAATAATCAACCAATAGGGTAAAGCATGATGAGGACATTTTCTTAATAGTTCTTTAAATCTTTCCCAAGTTTCATATATTGTCTCCTAGTCAAATTGACTAAACGAAGTAATATCATTTCTTAATTTAGCAGTTTTAGAAGGAGGAAAATATTTAGCAAGGAATTTTTGTGCCATTTCAGCCCATGTTTTAATAGAACCAGTCGCTAATGAGTCTAACCACATCTTTGCTTTATCTCTTAAAGAAAAATGAAAGAGTCTAAGTCTAATAGCATCATTAGAAACATTGATATATTTAAAGGTAGCACAAAGTTCTAAAAAACTAGCAAGATGTAAATTTGGATCCTCATTTGGTGATCCACCAAATTGATTATTTTGCACCATTTGAATAGTAGACGGTTTAAGTTCAAAAGAATTAGCATCTACAGTAGGTATTTGAATACTACTATGAAGTTCATCAACTGTAGGGTTAGCATAATCCCTTAATGGTTTATAAACATTTTGATCATTAAGTTCAATTGGATTTTGTAAAGTAGCCATTTCTTGAAATTTTTGAATTTGTTTTCCCTTTTTAATTTTTCTAATTGTTCTTTCCAATTCAGAATCTAAAGGTATTAATCCTTCAGAACCAAATCTTCACATAAAACAAGCAATAAAATTTAACTATTTTATTTCTTTCTTCCTTTGATTTCTTCCCCGGCAACGGCGCCAAAAACTTGACCCGACCGCCGCGCTTAACGCAGTAATGTCTGCTTCCAAAAGATAGCTAAAAAGCTTTGACTCAATTTATAAATAGCGGCTAGTGTATAAAATTAATATTATATAAGTAATATTTTTACACACTAGGGGTACTACGCAAGTATACGTATCGTTTCAAGTAATATAGGATTTTTAAACGAAGACCACAATATCGATCCCACAGGGAAGATTTATAGAAATAAATTTTCTATAAAGTGAAAGCGAAATATAATAGTAAAAATATTTTTATTTTGATTATAAATTACTATTAATTTACTAGATGCAATTTAAAGAAAACAATAATAAGAAAATGATTTTATAAACTCTATATAAAATAAACAACTTTCTTTCCTTCAAATAATCTATGATTTTTAAGATAATTTAATATTCATTGGAGAATTTAATTTATGGTATTGTGCCAAATAGAAGCATTCCTATTCTTTACCCTTTGATCCAGGTGCAAAGAACATTGACTAATTTATAGAATAGGTCCGGATGTATTGTTAGTAGAATGGGTTAATCTAGGCTCACACTCCTAGATGTCCAAGGGTGGCTATGGTCGGCCCTACTAGTGACCCTTTCCTAGTCTATAAATCAAATTATAAGAATTTAGTTTGTCACTCTAAAAACTTATCAATTCTACGCCCTTTAAATATTATCTTCCTATTTATTTGCACTTCACCATGAATAGCCCGCACATGGCCTTCAACTACCTAAGGATTCATGTGACATTTACAAGTTAAGAGTTCTTCTCCTACAAGGTTTTTAAACTCTTCAACAGGTTTTAACAATTCAAACGACCAATTTAAAAAGTAAAGTAAGATCAGGTATTCATGTCATCACAATGTTTTGAAAATATTTTGAATTTTAATTCTCCATCGAATCTTTATATTATCTTATCTATCTCTTCATAATTGAAGTAAGAAAGTAACTAACTACTCAGAGCACATTGAAAATACATAACAAAACATGATAATTAAACTTTGAATTAAATGTAAAAATATACTTACCTCAAATATTTCTTCTACAAATCTTCTGATTCCTACTGACTCCACAGTGTAATGAACTCCAGATGCAATAACTTGAAAATAAACTTACTAAACTAAACAAAAGTGGTCATAAATTTCTCTCTCTAATTCTCTCTCTAAGGATGAGAGATCTTAAAGTAGATAAGAGAAAGGGGTACAATGGGAGGGGCACGTTTTCTGAAGAATTTGACCTCTATTTATAGGCTTCAAGAGTTGCCTTGAGGCACCTCTTCAAAACATGCCCACATTCAATGAATCTTCTAGAAGGTCGGTTTGGCTCCTAGGCGCAGGAATCTGGCGCCTAGGCACCGGACACCGCGTCTAGTTCTTCGCACCTCTTCACTTTGGCTCGGACCTCTTCGCGATTAAAACTATTTTGGAGCGTCCAAATGCAATGTATCACATGTCCTATTATCAAGGAACAACTACCAACCTTCTAGAATGTCCAATAACCGCTCACTCCATCAAAATAATTGATCAAACGTTGTCAAATACTTGACAGTTTTTGTATCGAGTGAGAACTAGAATTTAGGTACCCGCCTCGGAGTGAGAATTAGAGTTTAAGTATTAATTGAAAAGGATGAGAATCAGAATTTAGGTACTGATCTCAAAATGAGAGTTGAAATTTAGGTACCGACCTCACAAAAGATGAGAATCAGAATTTAGGTACTGATCTCGAGAGTGTGAGATTTGAAATTTAAGTATCAAACCTGAAAGAGAATCAAAATTTAAGTATCGATCTCGGATGAGAGTCAGACTTTAGGTACCGACCTTGAAGGAAGAGAACTGGAATTTAGGTACCAGTCTCAGAGTTTAGAATTAAAATTTAGGTATCAATTTGAAAGAGAATCGAAATTTAGGTATCGATCTCGAATGAGAGTCGGAATTTAGGTACAGACCTCGAAGGAAGAGAACTGGAATTTAGGTATCAGTCTCGGAAATTTAGAATTGAATTTTAGGTATCAATTCGAAAGAGAATCGAAATTTAGGTATCGATCTCGAAGGAAGAGAACTGGAATTTAGGTACTAGTCTTGGAATTTAGAATTGAAATTTAGGTATCAATTCGAAAGAGAATCGAAATTTAGGTATCGATCTCGAATGAGAGTCGGAATTTAGGTACCGACCTCGAAATGAGAACTGGAATTTAGGTACCAGTCTCGAAAATTTGAAAAAGGACTAGAAGTTAGGCTCTAACCTCGAAGAGAACTGGAAGTTAGGCTCCAGTCTCGAAGATTTATCTGTATGAAGAGGGACCCAGTCTCATGCCATCAGAACCAAATCGAACAAAGTTCGTGGCTCCGTGTCAATAGAACTAGTTGATCCTTTAAGACACAGAAGAAAGAGAATTGAATGGAGCTGGTAAGTGTACCAAGCTAAAAAAAAAACTTGACTTTGCAATAAGTCGAGGAAAATATTCAAATTTCAAAGGAGTTCCGAACAGATTTTGATTGAGAGAAGAACTAAAAGGTTCAAATCAGAGGATTTAGATTGGAATTCAATTTGAGATTTAGATTCGTTTTGTTTGTCCTTTAACAATCCCATTTTTTTATTATTTTTTTTGTTATTTATTTAATGTTCATGTGAATTTTGAAGTTCATTTTAATATTTAGATTTTTAAGAAAAATTCTCATTTATTTTCTTTTCTTTTCTATTTTTAGTTCAAAGTTCATTTAACTCTAATGGCGTTTCCCAGTCAATTTGCACAAAAAGAGGTGAAGGTGAAATATGACGTAGTCATTTTCATTCCAATTTGCTGAAAGTACATCATACAACTTGATCTAGTCATGATGACATTTTCCTCAAAAATTTTATGTCTCATACAATCCATGTAAATCCAAAACGGATTGTGTAAACTTTTTGCTGATCCATCCAAAAGCGTTTGTCAAAAATCCATGTCTGAATAGTAAGAAACATGGGCAATAACATCACCTTCCAAGCCACCCTTGGCAGGAATGCCACATGGATGTGCATTGGAGGTGTGCTATTTCCCGTGTAACTCACAACTCATAGGGTCGGAGTCTCTCCAATTCTGGATCTGGCTGAAAGTGGTAAGGCATCTTTCTATCATCCATTCTTCTAAAAGTAACTGAGATCCGCTCCACAGGCACTCCTGGAATGCAATGCTTCGCAACGTCTGCTCTGTTTCCTTTTAACACCAGGACGGAACCTACCAGTAGTGGTATCTCCACCAGCCCACGGAACTCACCGGGGCCTGCAATCCGGAGGTCAGATCCGAACATGATGTTGCACTGGCTGAGGAATGACACCATGGAGAAGGGTCTAACAAAGCCATGATGGTCTATATGTGGAGGTATGCAGTCGTTTTCCTTGTAGATGTTGATAATGCAGTTGTTGGGTATGCAATCTGCAGGCAGTACCCTCCATGTTATCATCCTTTTCACCATTCTTTTGAAGACTCTTGGCATTGGATCCACCTCACTGAGATGGAGTATCCCTGGAGGATTCCCCTTTCTGTCTATGGCAAAGTTGTAACAACATCCGCATTGGATTGTAACAACATCCGCATTGGATTGTAACTCTTCCCTTCCCTGGCATCCATCTTCAGGGTTCTGAATATGTCTTTTCTCTCAAGCGGCCAGCTCGACCCATTTTCTGCAATTCCAGGATGCAGTCCATAATTTGTTGTTGCTCATAATCTGAGAAAACATCTGTATGTAGCTCGAGGCCTTCCAAGATGTTGACCCTCTTGTTTCCAATTCTTTCAAAGTACTCAAAGGTTTTCTTCTCAACTAGTTGCATTTTCTCTAGCTCGTATTCCAGAATTATATGATGTCCTCGGTGTCTAGTAACACACTGCGTGATGTATGGCTCAACCCCAGCACGTTCTTCTACATGTCTTGGCTCCTAGGGGAAAGTCTCTGTAGGGACATCCTCCGGGGTTGCTTTCGCAACAAGACTCTTCGGATCCGGTACATATGCTTGGCGTCGAGGTACTGACTCTATTTCTGCTTTTCTTGGTATTTCTTTTATCTATTCCAACCTTCTTGGAATTGAATTTATTCTTTCTGGTTCCAGACGAACTGGTCTACTTAGAGCATTTGCACTAACAGTATCCACTATCTGTTCATATTGATCTTCTGCTAACTTGGTCAACATTTTGCGAATGTGACGATTCTTATTTCTTCATTGGGTAGCAGTGAGAGTAGCTCTCCTTACCCCTTGTATTTCTATGGGTGTGGCACTGACAAGCCTACCCTCGGTTGTGGCAACCACAGACTTAATTTTCCTATCTTCTCCGGTTGCATGCGTGGCGTTTGCTTTTCTTTTCTTATTGCTGGATTGGATGCTCGGGCCACCCATTTTCATCACTGTCTGGCTGTGAAGTTCTTCTCGATCAACTGGGATCCAATCATTTTCTTCGTATTATAAGCCGGCTGGTGTGAAGTCTGAGTCAATCTCTATCACTGCTCCATCCCTCACCCTCTTTTCATCAAGTGCTAGACTTACGCCATTTCTAAAGTTTAGAACCAACAGCCCGTTCGACATTTCCCTGGGAAAAAATAAGGAAAGAATCAGGGGTTGTACTAAGAACAAGAACAATAAGGAAAACACTTAAAAATTCTTATTCACTTTTTTTTAAATTTAAAGGAAGTAGGAAGAGATGAGGAAATATCAGGAATGAACAGAATTAAGAGAAAAGATTGACATTTTATTATTATGATTTCCCATGTTTTCTTTTTAACATTTTCATTGATGAGAGATTTTTTTTTATCAACCATTTTATTTTGTTTTGGGTTCAGACCCAGTCACAAAGTGATTACTTCACCCGTGTTTCTAGGGATAAGATTTTATTTTAGAGGCCACCCTTCGAAACATCAGGTTGGGTAATACTTCTTTAAATACCGTCATGGGTCGTTCTCCACGGCAATTCATAAGCTGGTAAGAACCTCCTGAGTAGACTGTCTCGACCACTAACGACCCTTCCCATGTTGGTTCAAATTTACCACCTATCTTGCGATGTGCAAGAATAGGTCTTCTGAGAACAAGAGCTAAGTCACCGACTTTGAAAGTCCTGGGACGGACCAGTTTATCATGGGCCTGGATCATCTTGGCTTGATACAGTTCCAAATTATGCTGTGCGGAAAGTCCTTTCCCTTCCAAGCTTTCCAATTCTTCCAGTCGTAGTCTGGCATTTTCTTCTGTAGTGATCTTTTCTGCAACTGTAATTCGGAGTGATGGAAGCTGAACTTCCAGGGTTTTTAAAAAAGATTGTTTATTATGAGGTTCATTTGTTAGAAAAAAAATGATTAAAGGAAAAAGGGGTTATAGAAAAGGTAAAGGGCCCGATTTAGAATTGGAAAGGAAGAGAAAGTCTTATGCAAGACTTCTCGACTAGAAGAACCGCTCCTAAACTAACACCTATTGGGCGTCCACCCCACCTTAGAAAAGAGGTAAAAGAATCTCGGAACCTCTCTGTTTAGGGGTGTCTAAACAGTGGCTCCTAAATCTGAGAGGAGTTGGCTATACTCGTTCAAGACAGAAATGACTAGGGTACTCCAAGGAAAGAATGGTAGTTTTGGTCCACTAGGGATATGGACACATTACCGATTTATGAAAGCAAAACTATCTAATCAATAATGGAGAGAAGAACTAGTCCCCAGCGGAGTCGCCAGAAGTTGTCGGCACATTTTTAGGTTTGTGTGTTGTATTTTAAAAAGGGGTCTCCTACAGAAATTTTCGGCGAATTTTCATGCTTTAAATTTAATTTAAATATGTATATAATTTGAAAAGTAGCATTTGATTTTGAAAATAATTTTTAAATTTGAAAATTTTAAGATATGAAATCAAACCGATCTCACATCCCAAATAGTTTATATAAATGAGCACCGCATCACTGACCGTGTATCTATCCCGAAGAATAGACACACTGCTTGACGATGGGGCTCAATTAAATAAACTAGAAGATTTGTGACATCCATTTGGTCTGCGAACCAATTTTATAAGCCGACAAGTTCCCCTGCTTAATATAAATGAATTAAGCAGGGTTTATATTACTTGAGTTCTTAAAGTTCCCTATAAGGGCAAGCCCCTATAGTTAATTACATTTTAAATGACGAGAATCATTTAAGAAAACTCTCGATAAAGATTAGTGGTTTTGCTCTCAAGAATTTAAAAGTTTAAGGTTTTCAAAGGATTGAATTTTGGAATTTCAAAAGGGAATGGATCAAATTTGGAACAGTTAATTTCAGGAGTTCAAAGGAAGAAAAATAGGAGAAGCTGAGGATCCAAGAAGAATCTTGGCAACTTCCCAAACTATCCTATTATTTGGATTCAATTTGGGAATTTGTTTAATATTGCAATCCTGCCAATTTTAATTAATTAGGAATTACTTTCGTATGACATGATCATACAAATAACCTGGAAGATATGAGGGTTTTTGTCGTACCAAATGACTACCTCGGAGTCCTAAGACCGGTTAGGGCTTAATTTACATGACATGATCATGCAAATGCCTAACGAAGAGTTGAGGATTTATTTTGCACTATGCAAACTACCTCAAAGTCCTATAGCTTGGTTATTTAAATCTAAGAAAGGTTTTGCTGAAGTAGACCCGAGTTTTGCAGATGACGATGGTCGTGCTGCACACTGTGCTCCAAGCTCCTTGTTGTTGCAGAGGTTTAGTTTTAGAAGTCATAAATTAGGAGACGAGAGAAGTGTTTTGGTTTAGAGAAATCTTAAAATGCAAGTGTTTTTTTAGTGTTTTAATTAAAACAAATCTTAAAGTTAATTAAACAGAACCGATTAAGATCCCACGGTTCTGTCATCCTGGCACCGTTATTTTCATAGAATTCACTTAGCCCAGCATGAATTTGCTAAACTCAACTGAATGAGTTCCACACTTTCATTTAGACCATGGGAAATCCCATTAGCAACACGTGGGTTACATCATCCGAGGTATTCCCGATCATTCAACGAGACGTTTTAATTTAGTTGTAGTTGTAGTTTTGTTGTTCTGTTTGTGATTAAATTTTGAGTTGTTTTATATTTTGAAATGTTGTGGTGGTGAATTTTATCTTGCAGTGACATTTGATTTAGTTTTGGTTTCAGTTCCAGGACTACCCTAAAGGTTTTGGTTTTCAAGCAACGATCTTGTTTATCATGTAAGAAAAGTAAAGTACAGTGCATGTAAGTAAATTGCAATAAAGTAAATTGCAATAAAATAAAAGCGTACCTGGAGGGTCTTCCCGTCATCCCAAGCTGCACTTAAAACACATGTTAAGGCATTTAAATATTTCAACAGTTACCTAAGTAAAGCTAAGGGAAGGGTTTTGGTTGTCTACCAAATTTCTAATCCTATAACTAGTCATCTCCTATGACGTCTAGGTTCTTGGTTTGGTTTAAGGATGATTTTCTTCATCAAAGAACATTTAAATTTAATTGTTCTTCTAAAACATCCTGTCATATAGAGGAAGTGCTTAGGACGAGTCCTAATACATCTTTTCAATATTTATGGGATTGTTTTGAGTCCAAGTAAATTTAGTTGCACAGGTGAATTAATCATCCAGGAGTTTAGTTAAACTTTGTTTCTTGCTCAGTGAACTTAGATGAATGAAATGACATCTCACTTAATACTCTATTTAAGAGTTATAATAATTAAAGCCTTTAAGGGCAAATTGGTTTATCGAGAATTTTAATCATAATTAATTAAAAGTTTGAATTAATGGTTTAAAGTGTTTTAATTTAATAATAAGGTTTTAATTAATAATTTTAAGTTTGGAATAGTGTTCAAATTATTTTAGATTTAATTCTTAATGATTTCATTTAGGTTTGTTGTTAAATGATTTTAATTCAATTTGATTTTAATTTAATTTTAATTTAATTTTAATTTAATTTAATTTTAATTTAATTTTAATTTAATTTTTAATTTTAATTGAATTTAAATTATTTAATTTTTAATTCAATTTAATTTTAATTTAATTTAATTTAATTTTGATTTAATTTAATTTAATTTTGATGATTTTAATTTAATTTAATTTTAATTTTAATTTAATTTACATTTATTAAAATTAAATTTCATTTTAATTTTAGTTTTAATTGTTAATTTTAATTATTAATTTGGATTATTATTTTAATTTTTAATTAAGAATTAAGTATTATTAAAGTGACTTATTTAGGGATTTTTAAATTAAAAAATAAATGTCCTCTTAATAATATCCCTATTTTAATGATCCAAATTTAAATATATTCTTTCTAAAATTTAAATTATTTAATTAATTAAAGTTTCATTTTTGATATTTTCAAAATGTTCAATGGGTTTCTACCCCTTTATTTTTCTAAGTTTCAATTATCCAAGAGAAAATTAAGATCAAATATTTTACCTCCGCATTTTGATTAAACCTAAGGTTTTAATTAAGGGTTAAAATTTTTAATTACCTTTATGCCCTTTTAAGCTTATTTATTTCATAACTCACTAAATTGAGCTCAAATGAATTTGAAATTTTTATGTCACCTCACACACATGTCAATTAAGACATTAAAGGAGAACAATGTGATTTTTCTAAATTTAATTTATTTATATAATTATTTTTAGTAGAAAATAAGGGTTTTCAAAGAAAATTTAACAACATGACCAAGGAAAGGTTGTTGTCCTTAAGAAAATTATGGTATGTTCCTAATGACCGGAGGACCACTTGGACCAATTTTCGTGATTTTTTTAGTTATATTTTATTTATTATAATTATTTTGAGTTTTAGAGTATTAATTAATTATAAAATAAAATTAAAGTTGAAAAATAGTTTTTATATATTTTTTAAATCTCTCTGACCTCAAGGAGTTCAGAGGAACAAATTTTATAATTTTCTGATTTTTCTTTGATTTATTAGTATTATTTTAGTGAAAAAAGTTAAAAACTAATTTTTTAATATTAAAAATTACATTAAGCCTTTAAAATTCAATATCTTACCCTAGGGACTTAGGAAAAATATTTGGTTTGTTCCTAAGTGATTCGGAATCAAAATCTAACATTTTTATGATTTTTAATATTTTTATGATTTTTATTATTCTTTAATTATTAAAATATTAAAATATTGTGAAAACATCAACTTTTTTTAGAAAATTCCAATTTTAATTTTCCTGAACTCCCCTGATATCAGAGAAGTCTCAAAACCATTTTTGTGAATTTTTGAAAAGTATTTTTAGAGTTATGAATTTTTAAAGTTCTATTTTGCTTGTGAGGCTTAATCAATCCATTTGGTTGGGTTAATCAAGTCCAATTGAATTCAAATTTTTATATGAGGTCTCTCTAATCTTAAAGATTAGTGGAGAATTGTTTTCAAGTCAATTTGATGTGTGGTTAAGCTTAATTAATTCAAATTCAATTTTAGGGGTTTAGGCCAATTAAGGTTATTATGAATGAATTAACTCAAAATATATTTTTCCTAGGGTCCTCTGGTCCTAAGGATTATCACCAAATTTTCCTAGAATTTATTTCACAACATGCTTATTATTGAAATCAAAATACCTAAAACAGTGATATAAAATTGAAAATTAAATAACTTTTCACAGAGATGGCCTCTGACCTTGAAAAATTCAGGAAATGTTCCCAAGATCAGAGGCTTCAAAGCCCTATGGTCTCATGCTATGGTGAATTGTCTATGCAAATGAAGAATCAAAATACTGAAAATAGTAAATAAATTATTAAAAATAAAATAGTCATCCAATTAACTTGATTTCTTTTCCAAATTATTCTCCTTTGTTCACTGAGCAAGAGGGTATTTTTATTTTATTTTTGTGATTTTTCTATGCAAAGATATGAATTTTTGAAGTTCTGGGCATTTAAATAATTCAAAAATACCCTATTTATCTACTTATCCGACTCGGCGCCAGCACAACATCGGCAGCTCTGAAAGCCCACGCGGCTCATTCCCTTTTGACGCTGCCATCCGACTCAGCGCTTCGGGGGCCCACGGTTCACATAACAATCCCTGGTCCGGCGCAATCTGAACCGTCCGCTCGATACACGCGCGATCCAATGGCTCCCGGTCATCGTCTACGACTTGTGTGCACCCGTGACCGTCCACACTAAAACCCTAAGATCTCACTCGATTCTCAATGGATTTTCGTGTTCTTATGCTCTATGGATTCGTCTTGAAGAGACGAACACATCCATACGGTTTATAGGCTATGAAATTAACCTAAACAAAATGGAGAATCACTGGAAGCTCGGGAGGAAGAGTGAGTTCATACCTTTGCTCAGAGAAGTGAAGCTTCGATCTAAGAGTTGTGTCACCTTCGATTGAGTCCAGGAAAGCTCCAGATGAAGTCTCTGGCTCTGAGGAATTGTCTAGGTATGAAAGTGACCAAGGCTGATCCCAAAGCTTGGAGGCTGGAAGCAATGGCTGGCCTGGTGAGGGGGCTTTTGTTGGGGAACTTCTCCTCTTGGTCTGGTGAAGGTGTAGGACCAATCAATTTAGAGATTGGCTCTAGTGGTGAAGTTTCTTATTTTTTTTGGTGGATTTTCAACTCAGAAATTGAGCTCTGTTAATGTGGATTAGGGCAAAGGAAAACTGAGGATCAACTGCTCTGGGTTAGGAGAAGGTCCTGGAGCAATTTTGGCAGAGTTTCCTTAAAGTCTGGTTCATCTCTTCTTTTAGCCGAGAGGGTGGTGGGTTTAAATAGACATGGTTGGAGGGCTTCCCAGGGGGAATTGGAGGCTGGGATCAGCTGCTCAGGGGAGAAGAAGAAGAGCTTTGGTGTCCATTAGGGTTGGGACAGCTCAGCAAGGGAGAATTAAATTTTTTGGCTCACATGGAGCTCTCGGCCATGGTGTTTTCCGGCGACTGTGGTGGCTGGCCGGCTAGGCATGAGTCACCATCTGACTCAGTGGGGTCAGGGGTTGAATTTGGAGAAGTCAATTGGATTTTAACTTGTGTAAAAAGCTTTTGATTAAAATGGAATGGGGGGAGAGTGTATTTTGGGCTTGGTTTGGTCAATCCAAGGAAATAGGCTTGGTGCACCTCCCCAAGACCTGATTTTGAGCTGAGGGAATCATTTAGGTCAGCTTGGAAGGGGTCGTGAAGTCTCCATCCATGGTGAGGTGGCTAAGCATGGTTTAGAGTGTGACATGAGTATGGTTAAAAATGCTTAATGAAAGATTAGGAAAGGGTCCCCTCTTCTTGCCATTAATGGCTTGGTGAGGTGGAAAGTGGCTTCCATGGCTTCCATGTGGCTTGTACACAGCTCAATGGCTCACATTTGGCTTGGAAAAAGTTTGGTCAATTTCATAAAAGGGGATTTTATGAATTTTTCCATTTTTTGTGGAAATTTGGATGAAGCTTTATTTGGAATTATTTGATCATTGGTTTAGGACTTAGGGATGATTTTAATTGAATGGATGGTGTAGAAAAATGTCATGTGAGCTTTGGATGAATTTTAGGCTTTTGGATTTGGTGGAAGTGGGCTTTTAGAATGGTTTAAGAAAGTGGGCCTTTATGTTTGAAAATAATTTGGTGGATGGAAATTTTGTGAAGGATCATGCCAAATAAATATTGCAATTGGTTTAGGTATGTGTCATGAGTGGTTTAGAACAAGTGTGAAGAGATTTTGAATTGAATTGGGTTTAATTTGGCCTTTTTAGTCAAATGGGCCAAAGTGGGCCAAATTGGACTATCTTGGGTTAAGGTTGGGCTAAAGTTGGATTTGATGTAAATTAATGTTGAGAAATGTTTATGGGAATGTCACAAAAAGTTTTTAACTTTTGTTGGGCTTTGATTTTGGGATTTGGGCCCATTTAGGTTAGGTTTGGGCTTAAGTCAATTTAAGGGATTTTGGTTTTGGGTTAGGTTTGGGTGGAGTTTAGGTTCAAATTTTGGGCAAATCAAGTTATTTTTTTGTTTATGGGGGTGTTTGGAAGGCTTTAGAAAAGATTTGGGGCCAATTGGAGTTGAATTGGATGGGTTTAAGCTAGGTTTAGGTCATGGGCCAAAATTGGGCCTTAGGCTTCAAATTGAAATTGGGCTCAAATTTCAATCAAATTGGACTTATATTTGGTCTAAATTGATATTGGGGATGTTTATTTGAAGTTTATAATTGAATTGGACCAAAATTGAGGTCAATTGGAGTGGTTTGGTTTGACATTGGGTTCACTTGGGTTTAAAATGTGCCAAATTGGGGGTTTTGGTAAAAGTGGGGTAAATTGGAAAAATTGGCCCATGGTGTAGTTGAATAAAATGAAATTGTGAATATTTGGGATTTTCTGGAATTTTTTTGGGAATTTTTTAAATTTTTGGATTTTTGGGCTAAGAAGGGCATTTTGGGTATTTGAAGGGTTGGGGGGTACTTTTGGAATTTTTGGTTTTTTTTGCTATGAATGATCAATTTGAGTGGGGGGAAATGTTTAGGATTGATTTTGAGAAATTTTGGGTAATTTAGGTGATTTTGTAAATTTTGGGTAGTTTCAAGGGCTTTTGGTAGGTTTAGTAGGTGTAGGGCCCCAGGGGTCAAAAATTGAAATTTTGGAAAAATGAAGATTGATCAAATTTGAGTAAAATGGAATCAATTTGGTTTAGCCATGAAGCCATATTAAGCCCATATGAGCCATGAGAGGACTCATTTGAGGCATTCACTATGTTGTTCCTAACCCTCTTAGCTAGGGGCTTAGGGGTTAAGGACCATCCATGTGAATTACCTACATGAGTCAGAAAGTCAAGTTAGGTGTGAATGATTTTAGGATTGGAATGTATGTGAAAGTGTAATGTGTATGAAAGTCAACCCTCACCAGACTAGTCCACCCAAGGCAGTCCTAAGGCTAAGAAGTCCTATAGGGAACTCATCCTTTAAACCTCCACATTTGATTTCAACCCTCTAGGTGATTAGGGGTCTACAATCAAGCTTGTGGGGTTTGCAGGGAGTCAAGAGGTGTTTGAACTTCTAAAGGGTGGGTTCTACTTCTAGTCCTCTAAGATTAGTCAAAGGAAAAGCTTAAGGCTAGATCCTAAGTACTAAAGAGAGGAGAAAAAGACCTCGTCAAAAATGAGGTCAACAGGAGGTTTTATGATAGATGGAATTAAGCTTTTATCTCCGCCTTCCGTAGTTTCTAATACTTCTAATCTCTCTTGAACATACTCCAAATCTTTATTCTTCTTACTATTTGAACTTCCTTCATCTTCACTTTCTTCTTCAAACATATTTTTATATTCTTCTTCTCTTTCAAATATATTTTTAAAATGATCATTTTTCAAGTAATCACAGACCTCCATCCTAAAAAATTCATTATATTTTTCCATTGAGGGATTCTTTATAGATTTTAAAATATTAAAGGTCACCTCTTGATCATTAACTCTCATAATTAATTCTCCTTTTTGAATATTAATTACCGCTCTTCCAGTAGCAAGGAATGATCTTCCCAAAATGGTTGAAATTTCTTTATCTTTTTCCATATCAAGTACAATAAAATTCATAGGAAAGATAAATTTATCCACTTTCACTAACACATCTTCCACCACTCCTTTAGGGTAAGTAATGAAACAATCGTCCAACTGAAGCGTCACAGATATAGGAAAAATTTTTCCTATTCCCAACCTTTTTGAAAGTTGATAAAGGTATAAGATTAATACTAGCTATCAGATCACATAAAGCTTTTCCAAAAAAATTTTCACCTATAGCACACGGAATAGGGAAACTACCAGGATCTTTAAATTTTTTTGGAAGCTTCTAATTACACTACACTCTCCACTAAGTGCAATAGTTTCATGATCTGTAAACTTTCTTTTCTTTCTCAGAATATTCTTCAAAAACTTAGTATAGTCAGGCATCTGTTCTAATGCTTCAACAAAAGGAATATTTATATTTAATTTCTTAAGGATCTCCAAAAATTTTCCAAATTTGTTATCCCTGTTTTGTTTCTTCAATCTTTAAGAAAGTGGAGGTGGATGTTTTTTAACAGTTATCTTCATTAGCTCAAAAGGATAATCCAAGTCTTGATAAATCTTGTTGAACCTTTTTTTATTTCCTCCTTCTCCTTTTCTATTTCAATTTCTTTTTGCACTCTATTTTCTAATTCTTTTCCACTCCTTAATTAAATAGCCTTAAGGTGTTCCTTGTTTTGATCTTTTGGATTGATCTCAATATTACTTGGATGTGTTCCAGAAGGTCTATTATTAAGTGTAGTGAAAATATGTCCCAATTGATTTTCAATATTTTTCATAGCAACACCATGAGCTTGTAATTTATTTCCCATATTCAGAATCATTTCCTCAGTAGAAAACTTATTATCCTTAAATTGTGGGTTAATATTAAATCCAGGAGGATAAGATGGTCTAAAATTAGTATTTCCTTGATTGTTTGAATTTCCAATTGGATTTATAGAATTGTTAGCCCAATGAGGGTTAACATTAGCATTGTTATTATTCCAATTGAAGTTTGGGTGATTCTTCCTACCAGGATTATAATAACTCAAATAAGGATTGTTAGGTCTATTAAAAGCATTTCAAGTCTCATATGGTGTTTGACATTCTGTTATCTGTCCAAATGAATTTTCCTCCAACACTTGAGGTGGTTGAGAATAATTCATTCCATATTGATCTATTTTCTTTGAAAGGGTTGCAATTTGAGAAACTACAATATTCATCTTATCTAAATTATGAACACTAGCTACTCTCTTAGGATTTAGCCGTTTAGAGGGCCATTGAAAATTATTAGTAGCCATTTCCTAATTAATACGTATGCTTCATCAAAAGGTTTTGACATTAATGATCCACCAGCAGCAGCATCTATAATAGATCTCAATCCCACTCATCCAATATAAAATGTTTGAATTATTAACCAATCTGGTAAAGCATGATGTGGGCACTTCCTAAGAAGATCTTTAAATCTCTCCCAAGCTTCATATATTGACTCTCCATCAAACTGACAGAAGGATGTAATATCATTTCTTAGTTTAGTCGTCTTTGATGAAGGGAAATATTTTGATAGAAACTTTTGAGATAATTCTCCCCAAGATCTAATAGATCCAAGTGCTAATGAGTTTAACCACGTCTTAGCTTTATCCCTTAATGAGAAAGGAGAAAGTCTAAGTCTGATAGCATCACTAGACACTCCGTCATACTTAAAAGTAGCACAGAGTTCTAGAAAACTAGTGAGATGTAAGTTTGGATCCTTATTAGGTGTTCCTCCAAATTAATTATTTTGTATCATTTTAATAATAGCAGGTTTCAGTTCAAATGAATTAGCAGCAGCATCGGGATTTTGAATAGTTATGTGAATTTCATCTGCTGTTGGGTTAGCATAATCTCTTCAAGGTCTTGTCAAATTTCCAATATCATTTCTCTGATTAACTTGATTATTTGCCATTTTGCAAGGATTTTCAATTTATTTTTGTTGTTTTCTAATTTCTCTAATAGTACGCTCTAACTCCGAATCGTAAGGCACTAAACCTATAGATCCGCTACTATGCATATACAAACACAAATACTTTAATAAGGGTAAACAAACACACAAATACACACAACAAAGTAAAGGTTTTCTGTTACTATATTATTAATAAATATCTTTTATACTTTCTTACTTACTACTTAGTTAGTTACTCCGTTACCTTCTTACTTACTTTCATTACTCCATTACCTTCCCTAGAAATGGCGCCAAAAACTTGATGTGTCGGACTTATATTTTGCAAGAATTTATGAACACAAACTTATATATTTATGATGATTTTGTTAAGTCGAAGCATTCAACGCAAGTATACGTATCTTATTAAGTAATACAGGGCTCTAATGGAGTCCTGGATATTGATCCCACAGGGAAGTTCAGAGTATAAAAAAGTGTTTCACAATATATAATACAACACTTAAATCTGATACTCAATTTTCAATTAAAGTTTACTACTTACTATTACTACCAATATGTAGAAAACAGTAACAATTAACTAACTACAATTATAGAATTAATTACAGACACACTAAACTAAGTATTTAAAATGTTTTCGATATATAAGAAAAGTATCTTTTCTCTTGCAATGAGAATATGATGTGTGGATTGATATGGAACAAATATTTATGTTATTGTGCCAAATAGGAACATAGATAATTATTTACCCTTAAAAGAGTACCTCCTCTTCTAAGCAATAAAAGAACATTGACATATCCGAAGTTTAGTCACTAAATCTAAGGCTAGGCTGGGAGGATACAGACTCTCACTTCGGAGCTCCCACTCGCCTATCACCCGAAGGCTAACCTTTGATATTAGTTACTAATCCTAGAAATAATGTGGCGATTTCAACTTGTCACCCTGAAATCTCCACATTGAAGTCCATCAAAATATATTTCCCTATTTATTTGCACTTAATTATCATGAACTACGCAATTCATCCATAAAAATTGAATGGATGTTTCATTATTGTTGTAGGACATTAAATCCTTTCAAACTTAATGTTCAACAATATATTTTAACATTTCAATTGGCCAAATCGAAAAGTAAATCAAGTTAGAAATAAAAAACCATCACAATTTTTTCATTACATTAAAAGCACATCAAATCCACATCAATCCATCATCACATCTCCATGCAAGAAGAAAGACAAGGGAGACTACTCATAATTCATGGAGAATATACAATAAAACATGGATTTTATATAAAAAAGAAAATTCATATAAACCACAAAAGAAAATACAACTTATCTCTTTCTCTTCCCCAATGCAATTCCCTTGAATTTCCTTTGAATCCTCTTCTCTCTTCTCTTTAATACACTTGATTCTCTCTTTAGAATGGAAAGGAAGAAGCAATCTCTCACTTTACCCCTTGTCCTTCTCTCCTTAGAGAAGAATTCCTCTCAAATCCTCACTCTACACACACTTCTCCTAAACCCTAACACTTAACACTCACTAAAACTATACTACAAGACACTTGACTCCACACCATTTTCATCCAAAAACAGTTACTTATAGGATAGGAAAGAAATCCCAAGAGTTTCTATAGGAAACTCTATAAATTTAAACTCCACCGACTTCAGGCGCCAGATAGGGCGCCAGCTGCACTTTATCGTGCCAATATTTACTGAAGTCTCTGGATTTGGGCGTCGGCGGCGCTAGAACACCTTTTCCACCATTTTGCTCCTTTTTGCTCCGGATTCGTTCCTTTTTGCTTCTTTTCACTCCAATCACCAAAAATCATCGTACCTACAATAAATCATTAAAAATACCTTTCTTTAAAGTGCAATATCACCGAAAATAGGTAAAATTATATAGGAAAAACCATATATATTTTTGGTGCATCAACTACACATGGAGAAACAACAAAAATTTTTCATTGAACAAGTCTTTGAAACCATACAAACAAACTACTAAATTCAAATCAAAATACAATGAAAATACTTATCTCTGATGAAAATCAAACTCTCCTTGTATAGCAAAAGCAATATCCTTCCAATCCTCTCCGAGAACAAAGTGAAAAGAAAGGAAGAAATTCTCACACTATCTCTTTCTCTCCTACCTTGTCGCCCCACTTGGGGCTCACGCCCAAGTGTTCTTCTTCTCGGCCTTCTTCTCCTCTTCTAATAGTTCCTCTCCCTTCCCTAAATCTTCTTCCTCTCAAGAGTCAAGATATTTCAAGAGAGATCATAAAATATCTCAAATCCATATTTATAATATCCCAGGAGATGCTTATGTGCATCTTCAAGATAGTCCAGGTTCAATGAATCTTCCAAAGGGTGCCTCAAGTGCCACTTCAATCCAAAAGTGACATCTCTTCAATAATAAGTCTTCATAACCACCCCCAAGTCTTATAGAAAGTTTAGTTTATCATTTCCAATGAATTCCTCTCGAAATAAGCTTCACAACACATCAAAAATCGTCAAAATCCAAGTTATATTGATGAAATTACGCCTAAAACCGTCACAGGCGCCTAAGCGCCATCGGGTTGGCGCTTAAGCGCCGGTGTCTGGCGGCTAAGCGCCAAATTTGGTGCTTAAGCGCCTGACACAGGTACTTATGTGTCCAATTCGACCCGTTTTAGCCCGGTATGCTCCGGTTTGACCTGTTTTGCTCCAGTATGCTACATTTTGGTCCCTTTTTGTGCACCTGCAACCAAAAACACAATAAAACATACCTTTAAAGTGCAATATCATTATAAAATATGGCATAAAAAGTAGTATATTTTTAGGTATATCATAGCCCCCTCTCAAACTCCCCTAATGGCTTTCATGTTGAAGTGGCGGGGGTACCTATCGAATTACGGTAAAGTGTCCCCAACCTGGCACCTTAGCTTCATCTTAAAAACAGGAGTCCCAACCAAAGGGAACAGTGATTACTAATTGGATTATGAGAGCCGACCTAGCAAAGTTTAGCCGGTCGAAGGTCCGTAGCTTAGCCGACTTAAAGTCCATAGCTCGGCCTACCACAGGTCCATGGCTATGTTCACTGAAGGTGTATTGCTTGGTCGGTCAAAGGTACCTAAACGAACAAAGAACCGCAGTAAGACTATCAACGGTCCGCAGTCAAGTTGGGCAGAGAGTATTAGATCGTCTGACCAAAGGCCCACAATTTGAGTAACTGAAAGTCTATTGTCAGGCTGACAAAAGACCCTTAGACAACCCAACCAAAGACTTCAGCCTCGGATGATTAAAGGATGGGACAGGCAAAGCAAAGATCTTTTTTATTTTATTTTATTCCTTCAATTATTTATTTATATATTTATTTATGACCAAAATGTCATGTGACATCCTTACTTAAAATAAAGGTAAGCAGGTAATTATACACTTCACAGCTTCTAAGTCTATAAATAGAGGGTTATTTCTACAACAAAATGCTCTCTACTCTCTCTCACTCTCTCTCTCTCTCTCTCTCTCTATTGCTTGGTTGTACATGCAGGACAATCTCGGATTCAAAAATATTATAGCGTACATATTTTAAGCAAATTATCCAATCTAATGACACTATAAAATAATACATTTATCCACAAAAATAGGATACCAATATTTTAATAAATATTCATATTATTAAATGATATGTAGATTAACCTATATAATCCTATTAATCAATAATATATTCAGTTTAAAAACTGTCATATGTGATCTATAAATTAGTTTGACTGTTTTTACTGTACTTAATTAATATTTAACAGTCTCTAGGACTATTTAGGATAGACTGATATACTTAATTAGGGATTTAGAATTGTTCAATTATAGTGGTGATAGGATAACCTGCTTGATTAGTTTAACACATTCTTTATGCAGTAAGCATTTTTTATCATGTTAATAATTATTACGAAGTTTTACATAGATACAACTCAATTCCTATGTATTTACATATCTTAAATTTTATTTTTTAGATATCACCCATCCTATGTTTTACATAGATACCATCCATCCTATGTATGAAAGGTGTATTTCACTTTTTAAATGTTCAAAAAATGAGTAGTTTTGATGTGATATTAAAAAGTTTGGGTGGTATAAATGTAGAAAGTAAAGTATAGTTGTTAGACATGTAAATGTATAGGAATTTGGTGGTATGTATGTAAATGCTAATTATTAAAGGTTGCTATGAATTTGTTAATTAGCATTACAAGCTTCTTGATAAAATATGCTATCATTTCTTATTTTAATAGATCTAATTATTTTATGCATAAATGGCCATTATTTTCTGCGTGATTGGTCGGACCGTTCATTAACATAGTGACTACTGAATTCCTTTGTATTAACAAATCTAACACCTATGCCTCAAATTTTACGTGCATACCGTCTTACCCATGCATGAAAAAAAATCTATTTAATTTTTAAAAGCTAAAATGTTGGTATTTTTTATATGACATGAAAATTTTTGGTGATGTAAATGTATTAAAAGCAAAATTTTGGTATTATATATGTAATCTCATAAGATTTGAGTGGTATGTATGTAAAATTCCACTTAAACAATCATTAATATCATTAAATTATTGATTATTGCAATTTAACATCACATAATAGAGGCTATAATAAGATAGAACTTGACTTATCTAAAATCATGCATATATCAACTAATACATCAAAATTAAAATACTGTGATTGAATCTGTTCAAAATATTCATTTTTGAGCACTGTATTATTTTAAAAATATTATTAAGTAAAGCATCCAGTTCATTATCCATAGTACACTGGTTTCGATATTAAATTTATTAATGTATAGAAATATTTATGTTAAGGATAACCGGCTTGAATTGAACATTAGAATATGTTATTCACGTTTATAATTATATCATATTTCCATCATCTGAACTTATCATCCGGCAAATGTCCATTGACTATGATTGGTTCAGAAAATTATAGTTTGCACATTTACCTTTCGGGCTTTCGAAAAAGCTCGTCATAATAACTCCTATTCCGCACATTTACAAGCATGCAATCGATTTGTTTGTTACCTTAGTGAGAGAAAGATGAGTTGATATTTTAAAATAAATTTATTGGCAAGAAAAAAATGAAAATATTTTATTCAAATAAGTTGCAGATAACATTACAACTACTAACAAATATATATTTACAGCTATCTGAGCCAAAGATGAGGGCTAAATGAGCCAAGAGAAAGACAAAAAAGAAATGATTTGTCCAAACCGATCAAACTAGAGCAAGAAAGATAAGCATATGTGCTAATCACCGCTGGAAAGCTGAGCAAAGGCACTCTAACCAATCTCTCGATAAAACTGACCTGAGGATGAATCCAGTTCCTCTCTATCACTAGTCGTCCCATGGATGTCCCCGAGGTTTCTCATGAAGGTCCAAGAATTAGAAATAAAGTAGAGCCTCACAATCATCCCGAAGAGCCCTCTCATCAAGAAATGAGATGTCTATCAAGTTAGGGTGATTCACAATTTCCTCGCTAACCTAGTCTCATTCTTTTGGCAGATGCCCTTCATTTAGGGATCAAGTGTCGAAAACGAAACTAAATCAACTGATCAGTAAATCTGAGCCCCTACTGACCCAAACCAATCAAGTCCGGCTGAGTAGAATCTAGCCGAGCAAACCAACCTTGCGGAGTCGAAGTCAAGCTAGCCTCATTGACCAAGTGATATCGATGTTATACCAAATAATGACCAAATAAAAAATATTTACTATTGCAATATAAAAGGGATTGAATAGTGACACTTAAACCAACAAAGCAGTGATACACCGACAGAAATAAATGACAAACAATACAAACAATACCCTGGGTCAGGACAACGATGTTAGGTGGTGGATAGACATGAGGAAATGATAGTTGAATATGACTGCTGTGGTTGACAAGGAGTAGTACGAGCAAGCAACTGGAAGTGTTGTAGGCAGGTGATCCCTAAATTACAATATTGAAGAGTTTAATCTTTTAATTTTCTTCTTTAAGTTTCTTCATTTACAACGGTGCCAAAAACTTGACTCTAAAGGAGAGTAAGATCTCAATTATGTATTTAAATAGTAGGAATTTTACGCAAGTATACATATCGTTATCAAGTAATATAGAGCTTTCTGATTAAGCCCCGAATATCGATCCCACGGAGATCGTGGTAAATCACAACGGCTTTCAAGAGAGGTTCTAGTCTATAATAACACGCCCTAGCTTGGAAAGTCGATAAAAGTTTGGTTTTTGATTATATACTATAATTATCACTACAATACTACTTCTAAACTAAAATACTTAGTGAAAATCAGAAAGTGGAGTTTATTATTTTAGAAATCACTCTTCCCCGTGCAATGAAATTAGTGAAATCTTTAAAAATAAAAAAAGTAGCGAGAGAGATTGTGACAAATAGGAGCAATTATATTCTTTACCCTTACGTGGTTCTATAAAGAATATATGTTAATCTGATGCTTTGAAATCTTGAAGATGGGTTAGGCAGGGAAGATACTAGCTCTCACTCTAGAGTTTCTTCTTCTCTCTCCAACTGGGGGCTAACATCTCATAACAAAACTTTTCACATCAAACCAAATTAGGAGCTTTAGCCTGTCACCCTAAAGTACTCTAATTCTACACCTCTTAAACATGCATATCTCCTTATTAATTTTCACTCAATTATATGCACTACATTCTCAGTCATATAATCTCATGTGATTTTTACTAATAGTTGACTCAGACAATACCACATTGGTTCTTACATGTTCTCACAACAGATTTTAACATGCTAGTTGATCAAGTTTACATGTAAATGAAGATCAAAGGAAAATCATCACAATATATTCTAACTCTACTCAATTCTATGTCGTACACATGCATACTAATTCATTGTAAGAGGGAAGAGTAAAGAAAACTACTCACTACACATAGAGAAACAACAACTTTTCATTGAACCATACTTTGAATCCGTACAAACAAAGTACCAAATTTAAACCAAAATACAATTAAAATACTTATGTTTAATGGAAATCAAACTCTCTTTGTATAGAAAAAGCAATCTCCTTCCAATCCTCTCCAAGAACTGAGTGAAAAGAAAAGAAAAATGTCTCTCACACTCTCTCTTTCTCTCTCACCGTGTTGCCCCACTTCGACTCACGCCCAAGCTTTCACTTCTTCTCTAAGCTTTATTCTCCTCTTCTAATCTTCTCCTCATAACTACCCTCTTCTCTAGTAGTTCAAGAGTGTTTTTATAATTTCCCAAGAGATGCTTAAGTGTCTCTTCAGAAAGAGTCCACATTTAATGAATCTTCTAAAGGGTGCCTTAAGTGTATTTTCACTCCAAGAGACACATCTCTTCAATAATAACTCCTTCTAACCAACCCAAACTCTTATATAAAGTTTATTTTATCATCCCCAACAAATTCTCACAAGAAACTCTTTGTAACACTTCAAAAATCATCCATATCTGACGTTTCTTCTAGAAGTTATGCCAAAAACCGTAATTGGTGGCTATGCGCCGATGATAGAGCATACGCGCCACTGCCTGGTGGCTAAGCACCATCTGGTGGCACCTAAGCTCCAGACAAAGATACAAAAGTGTTCGGTTTGACCTGTTTTGCTCAGGTATGCTCCGGTTCGACCCGTTTTGCTCTGATATGCTCCATTTTGGTTCATTTTTATTCCTTTTGCTCGAATTACTCCAAATTCTTCAATTTGATGTACCTACAACCGAAAACACAAGAAAATGTACCTTTAAAGTGTAATATTATAATAAAATTTAGCATAAAAAGTAATACATTTTTAGGTTGATCAGCAAGGTGTGGCTAAAGTAGGTGGGATCCCAGGGAGAGGCCAACAATGATAAAAAATAGGGGTTGCAAGAGGAAAATTGAGAGGGGGATTAGGAAGTGGGGAGGGGAATAACGACATACCTGACAAATTAGAAATAACATGTTGTATGTGCTCTAGGTTTCCATGAAAAAATTTCAATTGAGTTAGACTTTCAGAAGGAGGCATATTTAGGATAGCTTAGATTTTGAGGGGATCAATTTCAATCCAATGATGTCGAACAACAAATCCTAAAAATTTCTCTAAAGTGACACCGAATGCGTGCTTTAAGGGGTTCATTTTAAGATTATATAGATGTAATTGCTCAAAGGTGACCCGACCCGCAATAAAGCAGTAATATTAGCTTCCAAAAGATGGCCAAAAACTTGACCCAATTTATAAATAGCGGCTAGTGTATAAAATCAAAATATTGTAAAATTTTAGAAAATATTTTACACACAAGGGGTACTACGCAAGTATACGTATCATTTCAAGTAATATAGGATTTTCTTTTATAACCCCAGTGTCAATCCCACAGAGAAGCGAGGTAAGAAATCCTTTAGGCTAATTCCAGTTTATTTCTATAAGGCCTAAATTTGGAATGTTGATTAAAATGAGTTTTTTAATAACTAATCCTAAATTAAATTCTTAAATAAAAAGATAACTTATGGATAAATTGGTTTGGATAAATTCGAGATATTAAAAATTACCTTTCTCTTGCAATTACATAGATAATGTGTAAGAAAGATATGCTTAGAATTAATGTAGCAGTGCCAAATAGAAGCATTCCTATTCTTTTCCCTTCGGTCCAGGCATAAAGAACATTGACTAATCTATAGATCGATTCAGGATGTTTTATTAGTAGAATGGGTTAATCTAGGCTCAGACTACTAGATGTCCAAGGGTGGCTATGGTCGACCCTACTAATGACCCGTTCCCTTTCTATAGATCAAATTATTAGAATTTAGTCTGTCACTCTAAAACTAATCAATTCTGCACCCAATAAACAATATCTCCCTATTTATTTTCACATCACCTTGAATAACCCACACAAGGCCTTCGACTACCAAAGGATTCATGTGATATCTACTAGTTAAGAATTCATCTCCTTCTAGGTCTCAGAATTCTTCAACAAGTTTTAACAATACAAGTGATCAATTTGTAAAGTAAATGAAGATCCGGTATGAATATCATCACCATAATTTAATAAGAGAATATCTAAGAAAATCTTAATTCCTAAACATGCATCTATTTCATTACAAAATAAAAGTAAATGAAATTAATGGCACAAGAAGTAAAAGCATTGATAAAATTATGTAATAAATTAAGTAACAACAATGAACTTATTTTATTAGTATCATATTATATTTATGCAACTATCTGTCACCTAGAAGCATTTAATAATTAATTCAATCATAAAAAATGATTTTCCTACACATGCCACTACTTCATATTAAAAGAAAGAGTAAAGAAAATTACTTAAGAAACATGAATAAATCACGACAGAAAACTTGGTTTAAAACAAAGAAAATCCACTAGAAAATGTTTACAACAATTACAAGAAAATGAAGAACACAATACTTAGCCTTTTCCTTCTGAAAGAAAGAAGAAGATCTCTCCACTAAAGTTTTCCACTGATCCATGAGACACTCATACATCCCTTACATGAATATATCAAAATCCCTCACCAATCTCTCCATAAGATGTAAAAATCTACATCTTCATAACTCTAAATGACTAAAATGACTAAGGGGGAAGAAAGAGACTATAGGTGCGATTTTCTCTGAAGGAGTGGCCTCCTATTTATAGGCTTCAAGGGTTGCCTCAAGGCACCTCTTCAAAATGTGTCCATGTTCAATGAATCTTCTAGAAACCAACTCTGGCGCCTAGGCGTCGGACTCCGTGTCAAAACAGTCGCACCCCTTCACTTTGGGTCGCACTTCTTCTTAATTTAAACCGCTCCAATGTGTCTAGATTCATTGTATCACATGTCCTATATATTAGGAATAACTTCCAAGATTCTAGAAGGTCTAGAAACTACTTAACACCGTCAAAATAACTCCCAAAGTCGTCAAAATTCCGTCCAATAACCGTTTCTGGATGATTCTAGCGCCTAAGCGCCACCCTGTGTGCAGCTCCACCATTTTGCTCTGTTTAGCTCTGTTTCAACTTCGTTTCGCCCCATTTAAGTTGCGTTGCGTTCCTAACATCTTCCCCTACAAGATAGACATTAAAATAACCTTTCTGAAAAGTATAATTTCATCCAAAAACATGTGAGAAATATAAAGGATATTAAACATAGAAAGACATATCAATATGTACTAAGTTAAAATCTTCTTCTTTTGCTTATATTGGCTCAAAATTGTATAGTTTTTACTTCATTTTCTATAAAATAATATTTTTATACTTGAATACAAAAATATGCAAAATTACTACCTTTATAGTGTAATATCATTAAAAAAGTGCATAAAATGAGCATAAAATCTATACTAAAAATAGGTACTTTTTTTCTTGGATCAAAATCCCCCAAACCTAAACGTTACTTGTCCACAAGTAACACTATAATCATTAAAAACCACATAAGCAAATCATGTGTATGAGTTTCTTTAGAAGTTTCTAAAATTTTTTTCTAGAAATATAGTAGTCCAATTTAGAAAAAATTTTAGTAAATGAGACCAATTTAAAGTTTAGAAATCTCTTAGATGATAAAGTATGAAAATATGTGTTGTTATCTAATTCAGAAATACATGTAAATTTTTCAAAATATAGGGGTTAGGTATTTTATTTTCTTTACTTAAAAATCTTTATTAAAATAATTATACTAACTATATTATATTTTAAAGCTTAAGATTTTCTCAAATCTTATACTTTAAAAAGCTCAGGTGTGGAACCAATTTTTTATTAGGCCTTTTAATCCTCAAGCTTCTCCTTCCTTTTTCACATAATATACTCTTTTTTTCTTTTATTTTTCTTTTTCTTTTTCTTTTCTTTTTCTTTCTTTCTTTTTTTTCTTTTTTAGGCAAGGATTACTATATCTGGATAGGCCTTTAATAATTTTGAATTCCACCATTCCTTTCCTAAAGCATAAGGTAGATATATATCTTTCACTTAGAAATATAATAACAATTTTGAGAATTATTTTTCAATAGAAAAAATTTAAAAATTGAAAAAAAAAGTCTAGTCCTTCTATTTTTCTAAAAATACAACTTTTCTTACTAAAGATGGTTACACAATATTTATCATTTCTTCACTAAGAAAAATTAACTTTAAAATTTTCATCACTACTATAAATTTTAACTAAATTCTCTTAGTTATTTCTACACTCAAAATTTTATTTCCCTAATATAACTTCATACACATAATTATTTTTCAATCAAAATCAATTTATTTATAGCAGTTTTGAGGACAAATAAAATTTAAGTTTTTGAAAATTGTTTTTCATTCCCCCCCCAAACTTGAATTTTTTAAAATATTTTGAAATTAATTCCATAAAATGTAGGAGGAAGAAAAATAAAAGTTAAATCTACTAACTACTACAACATCCTATCAAATTTAAACACATGCATAATCAGGATAGAATGATTGCAGAAGAAGGTAAATCTAGCTCTAAAACATGCGTACAATAATATTAAACTAAAAAGAAAGTATACTAACTTTAAAATATATTTTTCTTTCTACCCCCAAACTTAAATTTGAATATGTATAGCATTCAGACACGGAAAATATAAGCGGGAAGAAAAATAGTTCGGAAATTCTACCTACCACAATTGTACTATCAATAACATCTACATGTATTCATTAGAATGAGAATAATTTGCAACGGAAAGTAAATCTAAACTAACATGCTAGAATAAAATTAAATTAAAGAAAGGTTAAATAAGCATGACAAACATCAGCATGGGAAAATATAATTAAGTGTTCTTCAAATCTCTAAATTGTTGTAACAGAAACACAAATACGAACACACAAACTAAAATATCTAGACTCGCAGATTCATACACAAATATCAATTGAGGTTAATTTGATCTCCTTTTCTACTCACATTTTCCCTCCTTAGTTTTAATTTCTAAAGGAAGAAACTACACTAATAACGTGGGTGTATTAATAAAAGTAGTGCAGTTAATCTATATTTTATTTACTAAATAAGTTCGCGACCTTACTCTGTGAAAACAAAGTCAATTAAAGGAAGTGACAGAGTTGAAATGGAGTGGTCCAAGTCCAAACTCTACATGCTTTACGATAATGCTCAGCTCCAGTTGAGAACTGAGTTATAACAGACTCGTCAGCCTACTACCACCAGAAGTCATATACAAATTTAGTCAAGATCAAGGCATAACCTCACAAATCTAAACCACCCTAAAGCAAACTCAAAACATAAACATAAACAATCATGACTCTCAAGCACACAAAATCAAAGTACACTGATAACTATGGGTTGCCTCCCATATAGCGCTCTATTTTAACGTCGCATGCCCGACAAATGATTCCACCTAGATCAAAATTCCAATTAAGTAATCCTCGGTCAACCGCCCAATCATTTCCAGATCCATGGATTTCTATAAAATCCTCAAATTTTAATTTTTCATTTAACTCTTCATATTCAGTTTGATTTATATAATTGTTCCTCATATTTCTTTCTAGATCCAATATTCTTCTATTGATTTAATGAATTTGCATATTAATGTCATCCTTGAAATTAATAAGAAATGGATCTTTATAAGATACTTCAATATCTCCCAAATTTTGGATCGGATTCTCTTTAGATAATTCAGATTCAGGATTAAATTCTTCTATATTACTCTTTTGTTTCAAATTATCTTCCAATTCTTCCCCTTTATAATTATTAAATGATGGAGGCTCTATCTTAGTTGAGGAAATAGGTTTTCCTAATTCCTTAGGAATTTCTTCCAATATCCTTATCCTCTTTTCTCAACTCAAAGTTCTTTTGAAATATATCCTCAAATTCTTTTCTAAGTCTTAGTTCAATAAATTTATCATGTTCATCATTCAATTCAGGTTTTTGTTGTGATTGAGTCGAATCCAAAGATATAAAGACTGGTTGTGTTGATGAATTCCCTAAATAGGTAGGCTTTAAAATTGTATGGGGTACATCCATCTTAAGTTCATGAGATTTTTCAACAGATGGAATTAAAAGTTTACTATTTTTAGTGGCGTCCATAATTTCACGCCTCTCTTAAACATACATACAGTCTTCTTTAAATAACATTTTTGAATCATCATGAAAATCCATTCCGACCTCATCTGTTATCTTACTCTCAAAACTTTCTTGGAAATTATTTTTATTTAGATAATCAATTTCACCCATCCAAAAACAATATTCAATTTTCTCAGCTGGATGTTTTTTAGTCTTTAATACATCAAAAGTTACTTCCTGGTCATTATAATTCATAATCAACTTTCCTTTTTGCACATTTATCATAGCTTGTCCAGTAACAAGGAAAGGTCTCCCTAAAGTAATTGGAATTTCTTTATCTTCCTCCATATCTGATACAATAAAGTCCACAGGAAAGATAAACTTATCCACTTTAATAAGCACGTCTTCTATAACTCCTTTTTGATAAATGATAGATCGATCAGCTAACATAAGGGTTACAGTAGTAGGAGAAATATCAACTAAACCTATCCTTCTAAATATAGATAGAGGCATCAAATTAATGCTCACTCCTAAATCACATAAAGCTTTTCCACATAATATTTTTCCAATTGCACAAGGAATTGTAAAGCAACAAGGATCTTTAAATTTCCGAGGAAAATTTTTCTGAAGTATAGCGCTGCACTTCTCACTTAGTGTAACTGTCACATAATCCCCAAATTTCCTTTTATTGTTTAATATCTCCTTCATAAACTTTGCATAACTTGGGATCTGCTCCAAAGCTTCAGTGAAAGGAATATTTATCGTTAACTTCTTTAGTACTTTCATGAACTTTGAAAATTTCTTATCCAACTCATATTGTTTAAGTCTTTGAGGAAATGGAGGTGGTGGTCTTTCTAAATTGATTTTAGTTGGAGATATTAATTTTTCTAGATCCTTAGAAACATGTACTTCAGGTCTTTTAGTTTCCTTTGTGTCTCTCACAACTTCTTTCTCTTTTTTAACCACTTCCTCTATCTCTCTTCCACTTTTTAAATGGACAGCTTCTACTTGTTCATTAGTGTTCTCTTTAGGGTTGATCTCAATGTTGCTAGGAAGTGTTCCTTGGTGTCTAGTGCTAAGTGAATTAGCAATTTGTCCCAATTGATTCTTCATATTTTTAATCGCAGCATTTTGACTTTGCAACTGGTTTCCCACTTTCAATACCACTTCTTCCATAGACATCTCCTTATCCTCAAATTGTTGATCATTGTTAAAGTCTGGTGGATATGAAGGTCTATAGTTTGTGTTCCCCTGATTATTCCAACTTCCATTAGGATTTGCATGATTATTTTCCCATTTTTGGTTTCCACCATCAGTAGTATGATTCCAGTTAAATTTAAGATGATTCTCCTAACCTGGGTTGTAAAAGTTATAATATGGGTTATTTATGGTATTTAGAGCGTCATATGATAAGTTAGAATCAATCATATTCCCTAATGATCTTTCCTCACTTACAAAAGTAAATTGAAGTTGGTTCATTCCAAATTGGTCTAACATCCTAGATATTGTGGCAACCTGAGATGCAAGAATTGTAATCACATCTGTATCATGAACACTAGCAACATTTTTATGATTTACCCTTGTAAAGGGCAATTGAAATTCATTTGTAGCCATTTTTTCAATTAATGCATATGCTTCATCAAATGGCTTTGACATTAATGCTCCACCAGCATTAGCATCAATTATAAATCTAAGGGATCCTACTAACCCATTATAAAAAGTTTGAATGATTAACCAATCGGGTAGAACATGATGTGGACACTTTCTTAGGAGTTCCTTAAATCTTTCCCAAGCTTCGTATATTGATTCTCCTTCATATTGACAAAATGAGATAATATCATTTCTAAGTTTAATAGTCCTTGAAGGTGGAAAATACTTAGCTAGGAATTTTTGAGTTAACTCCTCCCAAATTTTTAATAGAGCCATGTGCTAATGAGTATAACCATATTTTAGCCTTATCCCTTAGCGAGAAAGGAAAAAGCCTTCGCCTAACAGCATCGTCTGACATGCCATTATAACGAAATGTAGCACAAAGTTCTAGAAAACTTAATAAGTGTAAATAGGGATCCTCCAAAGGAGTTCCCCCAAACTGATTGCTCTGCTCCAGTTGGATAATCTCTGGATTTATTTCAAACGAGTCAACTTCTATGACAGGGTTTTGTATACTTGAGTGAATTTCATCTGTCGTAGGATTTATGTAATCCCTTAATGAAGTATGATGATTTTCCAAGTTATTATCTTGAAAGTTTTCCATTTCCATTTCTAGTTTTTCGAGTCCCTTATGTTTTTTCAATTTTTTTCATTTTTCTAACTCGGGATCATAAGGCACAAGTCCTTTAGATCCTTTGTTTCGCATATAGAGCACAACAAACAGTACATTAACAATTAAACAAATAATAGATAAAATATATTCAACACAACAAAACATTTTCACGAACACCTTATTTTTCACACAAACAAGTTTTTACGACACTACAATTTTCCAAGTCTAAACCTAATTATTTCAACTAAAATTCTCCTAAAGTTCTTACCGAAGCTTCCCCGGCAATGGTGCCAAAAACTTGACCCGACCCGCAATAACGCAGTAATATTCGCTTCCAAAAGATGGCAAAAAACATGACCCAATTTATAAATAGCAGCTAGAGTATAAAATCAAAATATTGTAAAATTTTAGAAAATATTTTACACACTAGGGGTACTACACAAGTATACATCTCTGTTGACCTCATTTTTGATGAGGTCTTCTCTTCTTCTCTTTAGTACTTAGGATCTAGCCTTAGGCTTTTCCTTTGACTATCTTAGAGAACTAGAATTGGGACCCACCTTTTAGAAATTCAAACCACTTCTTAACTCCATGCAAACTCCAAAAACTTGACTATAGACCCCTAATCACCTAGAGGGTTGAAATCAAATGTGGAAGTTTAAAGGATGAGTTCCTATAAGACTCTTTGGCCTTGGGACCGCACTGGTGGCCCGGTCCAGTGAAGGGGCTGACTTACACACACACTACACCTATACACTATACTTTCACACACCTATACCTAACTTGACCTCCCGACTCATGTAGGTGATTCACATGGATGGTCCTTAACCCCTAAGCCCTTGCGCTAGAGGTTAGGAACAACAATGTGGATACCTCAAATGAGTCCCTTCATGGCTCAAGTGGGCTTGATATGGCTTCATGGCTCAACCAAAATGATTTCATTCTACTTACATTCACCCAATCTTCAATTTCCTAAATTTTCAATTTTTGACCCCCGGGACCCTACACCCGCCTAGCCTACCTAAAACTCTTAAAACTACCCAAATTTCTCAAAAATTTCCAAATCACCCAAAATTCTCCAAAATCATTCCTAAACATTTCTCTCCACTCAAATTGATCATCCATAGCCAAAAATACCAAAAATTCCAAAAATACCTCCCATACCCTCCAAATACCCAAAATACCCCTTTTGACCCAAAAATCCAAAAATTCAGAAAATTCCCAGAAAATTTTCGAAAATCCCAAATATTCCCAATTTCATTTTGTTAAACTACACCATGGGCCAATTTTGTCAATTTACCCCACTTTTGTTAAAACCCTCAATTTGACCCATTTTAACCCAAAGTGAACCGAATGTCAAGCCAAACCTACCCTATTGACCCAAATTCTGGTCCAATTTAATTCTAAACTTCATTTCAACATTCCCAATACCAATCTAGACCAAATCCAAGTCCAATTTGATTGACATTTGGATCCAATTTCACCTTTGGCCTTAAAGCCCAATTTGGACCCATGACCCAAACCTAACCCAAACTCACCCAATTTAGCCCCAATTAACCCCAAATCTTTTCCAAATCTTCCTTAACATTCCCACAAACAAAACACTAACATGATTTGCCCAACATTTAGACCCAAACCCCACTCAACTTCAACCCAAAGCTAAAAGGCCCTATTTTGACCTAAACCCAAACCTAACCCAAATGAGCCCAAACCTCGAAATCAAAGCCCAACCAAAGTCAAAACCTCTTTGAAACACTCCCATAAACATTTCCCAACATTAATTTTACATCAATTTCAACCCTAGCCCAACATTGGCCCAAGTTAGCCCAATTTGACCTATATTGGCCCATTCACCAAAGAAGCCCAAATTCAACCCAATTCAAACTAAAATCACTCCCAATTTGCTCCAAGTCACTCATGAAACATCCATGAGCTAAACCCAACAATTATTTGGCCCAAGCCTTTGCCAAAATTCCATCCTAAAATCCATTTTAAAATCCAAAAGCCCACTCCCCTAAACCATTTTAAAAGCCCATTTCCACCAAATACAAAAGCCCAAAATTGGCCCTAAAGCCCACATGACATTTCCATTTGCCATCCATTTAATCAAAGCCATTCCCTAAGTTATAATCCCATCATCAAATAATTCCAAATCAAGCCTCATGCCAAATCACCCCTAAATACCAAAATTTTTCTTAAATCCATTTCCATGAAATTCACTCAACTTTTCCCAAGCCAAAGACAAGCCATGCAAGCCATGGACAAGCCACATGAAGCCATGGAAGGCTTGACATGTGATCAAGCCACTAATGGCAAAAGGAGGAGCCTCTTTTAAGCCCCCTTAAAAAGGTTTTAACCCTTTTAATGCTTCACCTTAATCCATGTTTAATCAAAATATTCATGGATGGTGACTTCTCCACCCTTTCCTAGCTGATCCATTTTATCCTCCCTCAGCCCAAATCAGCCATGGGGAGGTGAACCAAGCCCAAAAGGTGGGTTGACCCATTTGGACCCAAAATGAGCTCATCCCCCATTCCATTTCAATTCAACTCCTTTACACATGTCCATGGCCGATTGATCGCACAAACCTCCAGCCACGACCTCCACGACCTTGAGTGTGACATGACCCCGGCCGGCCGACCACCACGCCCGCCGGAAACCACCGTGCCGACACTCACATGTGAGCCCAAACTTGGAATTCTCACCTGCCGAGCTACCCCATCCCCAGCTGGCCATTGCAGCTCGTTCTTCTCTTGCCAAGAGCAGGTCGATCCCAAGCCCTAACTCTCCCTGGGAGGCCCTCCACCCTCTCCTATTTAAACACCACCCCCTCTCGGCCATGGGAGGTGCTGAACCAGACCATACTGAAACTCTGCCAAAATTGCTCCAGATCACTCTCCATACTTAGAGCAGTTGATCCCTAGTGCCAATTTGCCCTAATCCTCACCAACAGAACTCAATTTCTCAGCCAAAATTCCACTCAAAACCAGGACACTTCTCCACAGTGGATCAATCCTCAAATTGATTCGTCCTACACCTTCACCAGACCAAGGGAAGAAGTCCACAAGCAAATGCCCCCTCTCCAGGCCACTCAGTTGCTCCAGCCTCCAAGCTTTGTGATCGGTTGTGGTCGAAATCATACCTAGGCGATTCACCAGACCAGGAGACTTCATCTGGAGCTTCGCCGGGATCCAATCGAAGTTGACACAACCCTCAGATTGAAGCCACACTTCTCTGAGCAAAGGTATGAGCTAATTCTTCATCCCGAGCTTCTGGAGATTCTCCATTTCAAATGCTTTAATTTCAATGCATGATCACCGTATAGATGTGTTCGTCTCTTCAAGACGAATCCATAGAGCACAAGAACACGAAAATTCGTTAAGTATTGAGTGAGTTCTTAGGGTTTTAGTGTGGACGGCTCTCGGGTGAGGATGCTCGGGGACGATGAACGGATGTCGTTCATTTAATACACGCGCGGACGGATGGCTCAGATTAGGTCGGATCAACGGATGATACGCGGAAGGCGGGACCCAGGCTGCTGACTCAAGTGGCGGCGTCGAATGGGAGCGCGCCACGCAGCACTTCGGAGATGTTAAGGTTGACGCGGCGCCGACTCAGATAAATAGAAAATTAGGGCTTTTCGATTTATTTAATTCCCTAAACTTCAAAAATGCATAACTTTGTGTAGAAAAATCGAGAAAAATAAAATAAAAATACCCTCTTGCTCGGTGAACGAGAGGAGAATAATGTGGAAAAGAAATCATTTAATTTCATCAAGTATTTTATTTTTAATAATTTATTTACCCTCCGAATTATTTTAATTCTCCATGCATATAGGAAATTCACCATGGCATGAGACCATAGGGCTTCGAAGCCTCCGAATTTGGGAACATTCCACGAATTTTCCAAAGTCGAGGCCATCCCTATGAGAAATTATTGATTTTTCAAATTCATTTTGCTGTTTTAAGTATTTTAATTCCAATAATTAGCATGTTGTGAAATAAATTCTAGGAAAATTTGGTAATGTCTCTTATGACCAGAGGACCCTAGGAAAAATAGGTTTTGAGTTAACACATTTAAAATAACCCTAATTGGCTTAAACACTCAAAATAGCTCCTTAATTAATTAGAGCTAACCATATATCAAATTGGCTTGAAATCAATTCTCCATTGACCTTTAGGATCAGAGGAACCCACCATAAAAATTTGAAGTCGATTGGACTTGGTTAGCCCTACTTAAATGGGTTGATTAAGCCATTTAACCATTTTAAACTTCAAAAATTCATAACTTTCAAGATACCTTTCAAAAACTCACCAAATTGGTTTTGGAGCCTCTCCGATATCAGGGGAATTTAATAAAATTAAAATTTTAATTTTCTAAAAAAGTTTATTTTTTGTATTATTTTAATATTTTAATAAATAAAAAATAATAAAAATCATAAAAATAATAAAATTCACCAAAATGTCACATTTTAAATTTTAATCACTTAGGAACAAACCCCATATTTTTCTTAGGTCTATTTAATGAGATATTAAATTTTAAAGCCCTAAGGTAATTTAAAAATTAAAAAATACATTTTTTGGCATTTTCACTAAAATAATTATAATAAATCATAGAAAAATTAGAAAATTGGAAAAATTGATTCTCTGATTTCCTTGATATCAGAGAGATTTTTGAAAAATATAAATTTCATTTTTCAACCATTATTTTATTTTTAAATTAATTAATACTCCAAAACTCAAAATAATCATAATAAAAATAATATAATTCAAAAAATTACCAAAATTGGTCCAAGTGGTCCTCTGGTCATTAGGAATGTCCCATAATTTTCTTAAGGACAGAAACTTTCCTTTGGTCATTTTATTAAATTTTCCTTGGAAATCTCTATTTTCTACCAAAAATAATTACATAAATAAATTCAATACAGAAAAATCACATTTTCTCCTCTAATGTCTTTATTGACATATGAGTGAAGTCACATAAAAATTTCAAATTCATTTAAGCTCAATTTAGTGAGTTATGAAATTATTAAGCTTGAAGGGCAAAATTGTAATTAAAATTTTAACCTTTAATTAAAACTTTAGGTTTAATAAAATTAACAAATAAAATATTTGATCTTAATCTGATTTGGATGATTGAAATTTAAATAATTAAAGGGTAGAAACCTATTGAATAATTTGAAGATAATTAAAATAAACCTTAATTAAATAATTGATTAGATTTGGAAGAATAATAAAATTGGAATTATTAAAATAGGGATATTATTAGGAAGAGATTTATTCTTTAATTTAAAAATCCCTAAATTAATCATCTCATTAATATTTAATTCCTAATCAAAAATGATAATTCAAATTTAAGTTTTAAAATGTTAAAGGACTTAATCATTAAAATTAAATTAAAAAGTTAAATTGTTAAACTCTTTTTAAATTTTCAATTAAATTAAAATAAAAAAATAAAATTAAATTAAAGATTAAATTAAATTAAATCAAACAAATTAAATAAATTAAATAAATTAAATAAATTAAATAAATTAAATAAATTAAATAAATTAAATAAATTAAATAAATTGAATAAATTAAATAAGTTAAATAAATTAAATTAAATTAAATTAAAATTAAAATTAAATTAAATTAAATTAAAGTTAAATTAAATTGAATTAAATAACATTACCTAAGACATAAAGAAATTAAATATAAAGCAACTTGAACACTATTCCAAATTTAAACCCGTTAATTGAAGTTAAACTAAATCACAAACCATTTGAACACCAATTTGCCCTCGAGAGCTTTGGTTATCATAACTCCTAAACAGAACGTTAAATGAAATGCTAATTCACTTATAGGATATTCAAATGTCCTAGTTCACTGAGCAAGATAACAAAACTTGAATTCCGGACGATTAATTCATTTGTATAATTAAATTCATTTGGACTTAAAACAATCCTAGAAATATTGAAAAGATGTTTAAGATTCTTCTTAAGCACTTCCTCAATATGATAGGGTACTTATAAGAACAATTGAACTTAATTATTCTTTGATGAAGAAAATCGTCCTCAAACCAAAACACAAGAACCTAGACGTCATAGGAAATGACTAGCTATAGGATTAGGAACTTGGTAGAAAACCATAACCCTTCCCTTAGCTTTACCTAGGAACTTGCTTAAATATTCTAATTGTGTTTTAAGTGCAGCTTGGGATGACGGGAAGACCCTCCAGGTACGCTTTTATTTTATTGCAATTTCTTTAATCGCATCGCAATTACTTTTCTTGCATGATAAACAACTGTTGCATGAAAACCCACACCTCTAGGGTAGCCCCTAAAACTGAAACCAAAACTAAATTAAAAGTCATTGCAAGATAAAATTCATCGCCACAACATTTCAAAATATAAAACAACTAAAAATTTAATCACAAACAGAACACAAAACTACAATTACAACTAAATTAAAACGTCCTGTTGGATGATCGGGAATACCTCGGATGATGTAACCTACGTGTTGCTAACGGGATTTCCCACGGTCTAAATGAAAGTGTGGAACTCATTCTTGAGTTTAGCAAATTCATCTGGACTAAGTGAATCCGATAAAAATAACGATGCCGGAAGGATGGAACCGTGGGATCTTAACCGGTGTCGTTATAATAAACTTTAAGATTTGTTTTAATTAAAACACAAAAACACTTGGAAATTAAGACTTCTCTAAACCAAAACACTTTTCTCATCTCCTGATTTATGACTTCTATAACTAAACCTCTGCAACAACAAGGAGCTTGGAGCATGGTTGGCAGCACGGCCATCGTCTTCAGCAAAACTTGAATCTACATCAGCAAAACTTTCCTAGGATTAAACAACAAAATCATAGGACTTCGAGGTAGTTTGCCTAGTGCAACATAAATCCTCAACCTTCTGTTAGGCATTTGCATTGCAAATTAAGCCCTAACCGGTCTTAGGATTTCTGAGGTAGTCGTCCGATACGACATAAACCTTCACATCTTACAGGCTATTTGTATGATTCTATCATATAAATATAAGTCCTAATTAATTAAAATTGGCAAGATCAAAACATTAAATAAATATTAGGACTTTCCTAAATCCAAGCCAAACAATAGGATAGTTGGGAAATTATCGAAGTTCGCTTCGAATCTATAATTTCTCCTACTTTTCTTCCTTTGAATTCCCAAAACAAAATGTTCCAAACTCGATCCATTCCCTATCGAAATTCCAAAATTCAATCCTTTGAAAACTTAAACTTTGAACTTCTTGAGAGCAGAATTACTGATTATTATCGAGAGTTTTCTTAAGTGATTCCCGTCACTTAAGATGTAATAAACTATAGGGGCTTGCCCTTATAGGGAATTTTAAAGAACCCAGGTAATATAAACCCTATTTAATGCTTTCATATTAAGCGGGGAATTTGTCGGCTTATAAAATTGGTTCGCAGACCAAACGGATGTCACAAACCTTTCTAGTTTATCTAATCGAGCCCCATTATCAAGCAGTGTGTCTATTCTTCATGATAGATACGTGGTTTGTGGTGCGGCGCTCGTTTATGTGAACTATTTGGGATGTGAAATCAGTTTGATTTCATATCTTAAAAATTTTCAAATTTAAAATTATTTTCAAAATCAAATGCTACTTTTCAAATTATATATATTTAAACTAAATTTAAAATTTTAAAAATTCGCCGACAATTTGTGTTATGCGACCCCTTTTCAAAATAAAACACAACCTAAAAATGTGCTGACAACTTCTGGCGACTCCGCTGGGGAAAATTCCTCTCTCCATTTTTAATCAGACAATTCTGCTTTCAAAAATCGGTAGTGTATCCATGTCTCTTGTGGATCAAGCTACCCTTCTTTCCGTTGGGGTACTATGTTCATTTCTACCTTGAACAAGTATAGCCAACATTCTCTCGGATTTAGGAGCCACTGTTTAGACACCCCTAAACAGAGAGGTTCCGAGATCCTTTTACCTCATTCCTGAGGTGGGGTGGACCCCCAATAGGTGTTAGTTTAGGAGTGATCCTCCGAGTCGAGAAGTCTTGCATAAGGCTTTCTCTTCCTTTCCAAGTCTAAATCGGATTCATTACCTTCTCTACACCTTTGAACATTCCGTTCTAAATAAACAAACCCTCGAATGAATGACTCTCTTAACAAATAACTCCTTCTTATAAATACATGAACAAGAATGTGTTCGGACTCTTTTCAATTCCTTTCTTTTCGTCCTGATGAGAAGAAGCATAACTTAGGACTGACAATCGGGATCTGCCCTGCGAAATGGAGGCCCCAAAGCTGATTTTCTCCTTCACCAATGGACTCGACTTCGCTGTTTACAAGGATGAGCTGCCCGACAATGGGATCATCCGGTTCGAACAAGGATTCGAGAACACAAATGTCAAGATCACCGACGTTTCCCTTTTCGCGCTGACAAACAAAGTATCTGAAGCTGAGAAGCCGCTGATCGAGTTCAACCTTAGGTCAACTCGAGAGTTTCCTCCCCTGCAAAAGATTCCAATCGAGAGGAGTACTGTCGTCCGCCAGGAGGACCGTTCTTGCTACCTCCATCGGTCTAGTTGTCTCTGCACCTACCCCGGCTTCTGCCAGATTAAAGGGGAAGGAAATCCAGAACTATGGTGAACCTGCTATTGTGGAGGGTACAAACTTTCCTGTGAGACCTTCTGTTTTTGAAATCGGGGCCAGCTCGAGAATTCCATCACTAACACGGACCCAAAGAAGGAACAGAAGTAGGAAGATTGCCAGGAAGGCCAGAGCTGCCGAAGTTGCTTTCCTGGAGGAAATCCCGAAATCCCGAGTACACACCACTACTCGAATACATACCATTACTCGAAGATACACCCTTTTGGAAGGAAGTAGATTCCATCCCCTTTCGCTGCAGCTGACGAGGAAAATGTCCGCAGGATTGCTTCTACATTACCTCGACCGACATACTACAACGACAAGCAGAAAGAAAAGGGCTGAGGATCACGCCATTTGCCCGACTACAGACTGTGATCGAGAAGCTAGCAAAGAAAGAGTAATGCCCCGTATTGGAGATTCTAAGAAGGATAGGGAGGGTGCCAGTCAAATCCCGTCTTGGGCCACGAGTAGAACCTGCCATCGTTACATAAAAGCCAAATAAAAGGATGAAGGCTAGTCCGCCTATCATAGTTTCAGGGTTGCAGATTAGGGAGGATACCACCTTCCAGCATTTGGCTGACAAACCATCTGGTCCTAGACCTTCTGCTGCTAGAAGGATGGTATGGCGTCCCACTACTGGACAGTTAAGATTGAAACAACAGCCTGAGAAGGAAAGTCTCGTCAGGAGACTTAAATATGAAGAAAGCGCCACTACAGTAAAGGGGACTCGTGAGAAGGGAACCCGGCAGCTATCGTACGACAACTGTGAGGATGCACAGAAAAGACCCCTAGAGGACGCTATGGAAAAGTTAAGGACTGATATTCGACGACTAGCAAAAGAAAGAGAAGAAAAATTCGGAGACGAGATTGATTCATCGGAATTCATGGACGATGAGTATGCAGAAATCAACATGGTCGAAACACGAGCTTTGTCGGCTTCACAAGGTGCTCCTGCGACCGCGAAAGAGAGGAGCCGGAAGTGATGAGAAGACAGCTTCAAGAGAAAGACGATACGATCGCCCAAATGGCGAAAAGAATGGAAGAGATGGTTGTAGCCCTAGCCACTCTCCAGAGTCAAGTGCAACCCCAAAGAGAAACACCCCCAGAGGTCATTCACATTGTGGATGGAGGAAAGGAGATTACATCCGTCAACGGGGATGATCAGCTAAAGAAAGATACAACACAAAGTATGATTCCAGAAAAGGATATCAAGAGCTTGGTGGAACAGCGAGTGCGAGAAGCCTTACCACAATCAAAGAGCGGGACATCCATTCGGACGGGTAGACCTTACCGGAAGAATTCGACGTTGTCCAATACCCAAAGGCTTCGTACCACCTCCGTTCAAGACCTTCGATGGAACAGGAACCCCCAACGAGCATGTTGCACACTTTCGTGCCGGTTGTTGCAATGCGGCGGGAGCGATGCATTACTCTTCCGACAATTCGTCGGCGGCACTGTCGGGGATCGCCTTTGATTGGTATGCGGAATTACCAAATGGTTCAGTGAAGACGTTCTCAGAACTAGAAAACCTTTTCATCAAGCGATTCGCCGGAGCTCAGCACCACATCACTATAGGTGATTTAGTGGTAGAGAAGCGGAAGCCGAATGAAACTTTGGTGAATTACATACTTCGATGGAGGAACTTAAGCATGAAGTGTGAACCACAACTACAAGAACAACATGCAATCGGCATCTTACTTAAAAGCATTCACGGCTCGATAGCACTTCTCCTCAAAGGATTCACTATTAAGACTTTCGAGAAGTTGTTAAGCAAGGCCGGGAGCTTGCAAAAGGAGGCGAAGCAATTAAGTTTCGCCGACAAGACAGACAAGCAAAAGCCTGTGAATACTTTTGAAAAGAAATCCGGGATCGTTGCAGCGGTCGACAAAGGCAAGCAACTGATAAAAATATCGTCAGAATGGCCGCAGCAACCTCAACAGAATTATCGACAACCTCGACCCAGCTATCAGTCATCTCAACAGTATGAACAACCTCCTCGTCCGCAACGTACCTTAAGGGAGCTTCTGAGCAGGGAATATCTATTCAAGAATGAGGCAGTACCAAAAATGTTCCGTAGTCTGATGAAGACTCCAGATTTCCAGCTGCCTGAGCCTAAGAGACCAGAAGAAGTCAACAAGAAAGGTGATCACAACTTTTGCCCTTATCACCGGATGCTTGGACACAAGATAGAAGAATGTATTACCTTCAAAAGTTGGCTCAACGACAACCTTCAGAAAGGGAATATAACAATCCCGAAGGAGTACATGAAGGAACCCCAGAAAGGAGGTTTCGTCAATATTGTCTCGACTGATCTCATTGTTCCGATAGATCCCTATGCGACTGACGATGGATGGACTACCGCTTGGACAAGGTCTTCGAAGAAGATTTTAAACAGCATCCAAACCGCTTCGGTGCGAGCTGCAATTCAAAGTTCGAAATCTGTCAAGTCGGCACTATCACTTGCGATAGAAGAACCACCTCAATAGGAGACGATTGAAGAGAAGAAGAAAATCGACGAAGAAGAGAGGACCGAGGCTCCTAAGGCTAGACTAGGGGCTGCTTATCCTAGGATAGTTGTTTCAGAATTGGGGGAGAAATCCCTCGAACCTCTGACTCTGTATGATTATTTGCTCACTCCGGTGGGATCTTATAATGATAAGGGTGATGGCGTTGGCTACGTTTTGACTGTTTCTAACGATTACGTAACTAGCGACAATCCGGACATCGATTTCGATACCAATGACAATTCTCAAATCATACACAATCTCGACGATCACAATGAAGAAGAAGACATCCATCAAGGAGGCTACGAGAGTTCAACAAACAACGAATCTATCTGCGAGTTTCGAGGAGCTCCAGTCACAATAGAGTTAGAGCCTTCAGACTCTGAAGCTAATCCGGAAGAACATGTCATTCTGATTCAGGAGGAAACACCAGCAAACTCAATACTAGAGTCGAAGAAATTACGAAGTCAACTTAAGAAGTGGAAGAGTTCTACCTCCAAGAATGGGTCCACGGGACAAAGGAAAGCAGGTGGTTGTTCGGGAAGAACCAACCCCGGCGAGAAGAAATACCCATTCGGGAAGAAGGCCGAAACACATGAAAATAAAGTGGACTACAACGTGCTAGCCCATCTTAGGAAACTACCGAACCGAGCCGAGCATCTACGACGCTCTCATCTTATCAAAGGAGATGAGAGAAGCTCTGATCAAGGCCTTACTTGATCCGGAAATTTGCTTAGCTCAAATGGCCGGAGATTCCTTAGATGAGGTTTGCTCGTTAAAAGAACAGCGAGGTGTTACCTTCACGGACAATGACCTACTACTTGGGACAGCAGACCACAACCGACCGTTGTACATTTCAGTTACAATTGGGAAGTTTACACTCTCCAGAGTATTGGTGGATCGAGGAGCGTCAATTAATATAATGAGTCTTCGAACACTAGCATACTTGGAAATTGATGCTCACGAGCTTGAAGCCGACAAAATGTTATTAAGAGGATTCAACCAGAAAGGAGAAAGAGCCCTCGGATCAATAACACTACTAATGAAGACCGGTGACTTAGCAAAGACAACCGCAAAATTTCACATAATTGTTTCAGAAATGTCGTTCAACGCTCTACTGGGCCTACCATGGATACATGAAAACAGGATGGTACCATCATCTCTACATCAGTGCATCAAATACTACGATGGAGGGGAGCAGTGCATCAAAGGTGACTTACAACCATTCTCCGTACATGAGATTGGAATCCATGAAGATGCAGCTTATTATGCACCACCGAAGAAAACAATTTTCTCCGGAGATACCATGACAAATGAAGCAAAGAAAGTTCGAGACAATGAAGAACCTGAAGTTCTAGTCCAACAGTCACTCACCACTCCCTTACGGCGAGATGGTGAAGGTTTCTCCACAACTCGCATCCGAGGTCGAGGTCGGGGACGAGGTCATGGTAGAGACGTTAGGACAGTTGGACAGAGGAAACTAGTCATCAATGTTAATTGGGAAGACAGTTCTGAAGAAGAAAAAGAGATCAAACAAGAAGCATTGACAATAAGTCGGAAGAAGCCGCAATTCAAGATCTCTCTCGAAGATGAGAAGAACGAAGAATACAAATCAACGTACGAGAAGATTAACCACTATGTACATACTATGACCCTGACCCCGATCCATTCTAATAAGATCGAGGGTATGGTGGTCAAAGAGGTACGTAGCGGCGGTGCAAAGCCAATAAAATTCTACCGTGGTGCTTCTTCCTCCAAAACTGAAAATAATGTACAATTTGAAGATGTCACTTCATCAGAATTAATGGAATTACCTTTTAAGTGGTACTCTCCCTGTGTTCAAAATTTAATTCGGCGTGGTTTCTTACCTCGACAATGGACAAAAGGCCAATCACAACATGTTGAAAAATTATGGAATAACTCCGGTCGTCCACCTAATTCAAAGCATGGTCTCGGATTCGGCACAGTAGGATCAGTTGACGATACTGAATTTTAACTGGTTGTCACTTGCGTATCTAATGAAAACTACATGGAAACAACAGAAGAATTTGAAGATTTACAAATTGGAGATGCTCCACCAGAATTCGAAGAAGAAATCAAATCTACAATAGATGAGTTAACGGAATTTAACCTAGGTACTAGCGAAGAGCCTAGACCTACATTTGTTAGCTCCTTACTCAATAAAGAAGACTCCGAAGAAATAATCAAGTTATTAATGGAATTTAAAGACTGTTTTGCTTGGAACTATGACGAGATGCCAGGATTAGCTCCAGAGGTCGTAGTCCATAAGCTAGGAGTGGATCCTACTCCTGTCCCAGTCAGACAAGGTCCCAAAAGAATGCGTCTAGAAATTGAACAACAAGTCATAACTTAAGTTAAAAAGCTAATAGACGCTAAATTTGTCCGTGAAGAACAATACCAGACTTGGTTAGCCAACGTGGTGCCAGTCAGAAAGAAGAATGGTCAGATCAGAATTTGTGTGGACTTCAGAGATTTAAACAAGGCATGTCCAAAAGATGAATTCCCTCTACCGATCCCAGAACTAATGATCGACATTGCTTCGACACATGAGATATTCTCATTCATGGATGGATCTTCGAGGATACAACCGGATAAAAATGGCTCCGGAAGATGAAAAGCTTACGAGCATTCGAACGCCGATCGGAGTATATTGCTACACGGTGATGCCATTCGGACTAAAGAACGCGGGAGCAACATACCGAAGAGCGATGACAAGAATTTTTGATGATCTCATCCACAATCAAGTCGAATGCTATGTGGACGATGTGGTCATCAAAAGCAAAGTAAAGGAAAACCACCTGTATGATTTGAGAATTGTTTTCGAACGATTAAGACAATTTAACCTTAAGATGAATCCCTTAAAATGCGCCTTCGGAGTCACCTCTGGGAAATTCTTAGGATTCGTTCTCCGACATCGTGGAATTGAAATCGACCCGGAAAAGATTAAAGCTATCATAGAAATGCCGCCTCCCAAAACCTTAAAACAATTACGATCCTTTCAAGGGAAGCTGGCATATCTTCGACGCTTTATCTCAAACTTGTCAGGTAGGTGTCAGTTTTTCTCGGCACTAGTTAAAAAGGACGCCAAATTTATTTGGGAAGAGAGATGCCAGAAGGCCTTCGAGGACATTAAGCAATATTTAATGACACCTCATGTATTAGCAGCCCTGATCTCGGGTAGACCGCGATACTTTATACCGCGGCTTTAGACGACTCTCTCGGAGCCTCGTTAGCCTGAGTCAATGATGAGGGTAAAGAAAATGCTCTTTACTATTTAAGCCGTCGTTTAGTTCCGACGGAAATAAGGTATCCCGCAATTGAAAAGAATTGTTTGGCCCTGATCTTCTCCGCTCAAAAGCTCAGGCACTACATGCTTTCTCATAAGGTCAACCTGATCTGAAAATTTAATCCATTGCAATACTTGATGACTCGTCCAACACTTTCCGGCAGACTTGCCAGATGGTCAATGATATTATTGCAATTCGATATAACTTTTGTGCCTCTTTGTGCCGTAAAGGGACAAGTCTTAGCGAGACTTCCTCGCAGCACGACCTTTGCCGGCGAGAATCTCCTCTCGATGACGACTTGCCGGATGAACAAATAATGAACTTAGAAGACCACGATGATCGACGTTGGAAATTATATTTCGACGGAGCATCTTCAGCACACAAAGACGAAGAATCGCAAGTGATAGTGCCGGTGAAGGCGAGAATCGGGCTAATCTTTATAACACCGGAGCGGGGGATGTTAAGATACTCCTACCACTTAACAGAACCGTGTACAAACAAAGAAGCAGAATACGAAGCCCTCATAATAGGACTAGAATTAACTATTCAAATGGGGATAACAGACATCAACATCTACGGGGATTCTCAGTTAATCATTCAACAGATCGCCGGACAGTACAAAATTTTAAAACCAAGACTCGAGCAATACTTCCAGTATGTCATACAGTTGTTGGAACAAATTCCGAATGTGACAATCTACAAAATTCCCAGAAAAGAAAATGCCTTAGCAGATGCGTTAGCTCGCCTCGCAAAAGAATTTGCCCGTTTGCAAGATGAATCAGTGGAAGTGTCAGTTCACGGACGTTAGGTCCTATCACAGCTCGACATAGACATAATACACAAATCGAGAAAAGAAGAAGAATCAGTTGCAACAGTAACAGAAAACACAGAAGATTGGCGACATCCATTAATAGACTACCTGCAAACAGGAAGACTACCAGATGATAGGTCGCTAGCTCATCAGATCAAGAAAAGAACTCCGTCCTACGCATTAATAAACAACACGTTGTACAGAAGGTCTTTCGATCAAATGTGGCTAAGATGCCTAAGCGGGTCCGAGGCCCGTGAAATTGTTAAAGAGGTGCATTCAGGACTCTGTGGCGCTCACCATTCGGGTCCGAAGATGAAAATGAAAATTAAAAGACTAGGGTACTACCGGCCCTCGATGATGACCGATCGCATGAAAATCGCCAAGAGCCGGCCACCAATGCCAAGTGCACGGAGTGGTTCTACACCAACCTCCAAATGTGTTACATCCGACAATTGCGTCGTGGCCATTTGAATGTTGGGGCATGGATATAGTGGGTCCAATAGAACCACCATCTTCAAAAGGACATCGCTTCATTCTTGCGGCTACAGATTACTTTTCCAAGTGGGCGGAGGCAGTTCCACTCAGAGAAGTGAAAGCACACCACGTGCTACGGTTTTTCAAGAACCAAGTTGTCTACCGTTTCGGAGTGCCACGTAGGATTATCTCGGATAATGGGTCAGCATTCGAAGCGGACAAATCAACAATTTTGTCAGGAGACACGGAATCGACTGGCGATACTCAACAATTTACCACCCAAGAGCAAACGGCCTGACTGAGGCTTTTAATAAAACTCTCGTTCAAATTTTAAAGAAAACTTTGGACGATAATAAGAGAAATTGGCACGAGAAGTTATTAGAAGCCTTATGGGCCTACCGGACAACCTTCGTAACTCCTACTCAAGCTACACCTTACGCTCCGGTGTATGGGTCCGAGGCGAGTGTTACCTTTAGAGGTTCGGCTTCCTTCACTTAGAATTGCGAGTTGCAAATAAGATCACGACGGAAGAGAATGCCAAATTACGACTAGAAGAATTAGAAAGCCCGGAAGGGAAAAGACTTGCGGCGTGACGAATTTAGAATTATACCAAGCTAAGATGGTTCAAGCCCATGACAAACTGGTTCGCCCAAGAACCTTCAAAGTTGGTGACTTAGTTCTCGTTCTCAAAAGACCTATCCTTGCACACCGCAAGATAGGAGGAAAATTTGAACCCACTTGGGAAGGACCGTTTGTGGTTGAGGTAGTATACTCAGGAGGCTCCTACCAGCTAGTGAATTGCCAAGGAGAATGACATATGCTTCCGATCAATGGACGATACTTGAAAAAGTATTACGCTACCTGATGTTTCGAAGGAATGAATTCTTCATCCTTAGAAGCACGGGCAAAGTAATTACTTATGACTGGGTCCGAACCCAAAATAAAAAAAAATGTGCTAAAATAAATTAAATCATAAAGCTTTCCTTGTTTTCTCTTCCACATCGAAATCTCTTTCCTGATCTTATCCCACTTCATTCATGTTAAATTTAAAAAAATACAAAAAAATAATATAAAAAAAATGTGTCTTTAATAAACATTTTCTTAATGTTCTTGTTCTTAGTACAGCCCTCGATCCTTTTCCTTGTCTTTTCGCGAGGAAATGTCGAACGGGCGGTTGGTCCCGAACTTTAGAAATGACGTAAGCCTTGCACTCGATGAAAAGAGGGTGAAAGATGGAGCGATAATCGAGAATGACTCGGACTTCGCACCGGCGAGGCCTATAGTACAAGGAAAGTGACCGGGTCCCGGTTGACCGAGAAGAACTCGCCGGGCGACACGGTGATGAAAGTGGGTGGCCCAAGCCACCAATCCAGCAGCAAGAAAAGAAAAACAAACACTGAAGAATATAAGAAAATCAAGTATGTAGTTGCTGCAGCAGAGGGCAGGCTTGTCAGTGCCGCGCCCACAGAGATTCAAGAAGTTTGAAGAGCTACTCTCACAGCAACACAACGAAGAAATAAGAATCACCGTATCCGTAAGATGTTAACCAAACTAGCAGCGGACCAGCGCGATGAGGCAGTTGCTATTGCCAGCACATACACTTCAAGGGCACCGGTTCACCGGGAACCCGAAGAAAGGAGGCCAGCTCCTAGGATAACGGAAAGGACCGGGGAAATCTCACAAAGATCGGAAGAAAGAAGGCTACCACGCTACCGGATAGAACCACCGGCAATGCATGACCTTGTTGCGAAGCAACCCCAGGGGATGTCCCGACGGACATCATCCCCGAGGAGCCGAGGTATGCAGGAGAATGTGAAGGGATTGAGCCGTATATCCCAGAATACATCACCAGGCCTCGCCATTTGCAAATTTTTCCAGAGTACGAGCTGGTAAGAATGCAGAATGTTGAAAAGAAAACCTTTGAATACTTCGAGAGAATCAGAGGCAGAAGGATCAATATACTAGAGGGCCTCGAGCTACATACAGACGTATTCTCAGAGTATGAACAACATCAAATCGTGGATTGCATCCGGGATTTGAAAAGAATGGGCCGAGTGGGCCGCCTAAGGGAAAACACCTACTCAGAACCCCGGAGATGGATGCCAGGGAAAGGAAGGATTACAATACAATGTGGATGTTGTTACAACTTTGCGGAGGACAGGAAGGGAAACCCACCGGGAATACTCCGTCATGGGCAAGTGGATCCAATGCCATTAGTCATCAAGAGAATGGTAAAGAGATTGATAACATGGAGAGTGCCGCGGCAGATTGCATACCCAATAGCCGCATTATTAACATCTACGAGCGGTGGTGACCGCATACCCCCGCACATAGATCACCACGACTTTGTCAAACCTTTCCGCACGGTCTCTTTCCCGAACGAGTGTAACATCATGTTCGGATCCGACCTCCGGATAGCAGGCCCAGAGTGAGTTCGAGGGCCGGTGAAGATACCTTTACCGGTAGGTTCCGTCATGATGCCGAAGGGCAACGGAGCGGATATCGCTAAGCATTGCATACCGGGAGTACCGGTGAAGCGGATCTCGGTTACTTTCGGGAGGATGGACGACAGGAAGACACCTTACCATTTCCAGCTGGAACCGGAGCTAGAGAGCCTCCGGCCTTACTAGCCGTGAGCTACATGGAAAATATCACACCTCCAATGTACATCCATACGGCATCCTTGCCAAGGATGGCTTGGAAGGTGATGTTATTGACCATGTACCCCACTATTCAGACATGGATTTTTGACAGATGCTTCTTTGGATGGATCGACGAAGATCATACATAGTCCGTTTTGAGTCTGCATGGATTGTATGAGATGTATTCCAAATCGAGTTGTATGATGTATCTTCAACATGATTGGAATAAAAGCGACCATGTCACATTTTTGGCCTTCACCTCTTTTGTGCAAGTTAGACTGAGAAACGCCATTAAAGTTAAATGAACTTCGAACAAAGAACAGAAAAGAAATAAAAAAAAGAACAAAAGAAAACTTTTCGTAAAAAATCTTAAAATAACGAACACCAAACTCACATGGACATTAAATAAATAAAATAAATTTGAATCATTAAAAGACAGACAAAAATGAACATAAATTTCAAATCAAATCTAAATCAAATTTCAAATTCAATCTTTCCAGATCTCAAATCAAATTCTCAATCAAATTTCAAATTCAATCAAATCAAATCTCAAATTAAATCTCAATCGAGTTCAAACTCAACCTTCCAAATCTGAAATCCAATCTGTTATATTCTCTCCTTTGTCTGGGATGGAAGCGGTCGATTCCATTGACATGGAGCCACGTGGTTTTCAATTCGGATCTAATGGCGAGGAATTGTATCCAATCCAAACCAGCAACTTTCAATCAACTCTTTTGAATGGGATATGTAGCATCTACATATTCCCTCCTAATATATTTCTTTCCATGAAAGTCTTTTACAACTTTCATGAAATTCTCAAAACACCAAAATTCCATACTTTTCAAATCAACACTACAAATCTTTGCAAAATCGATTACCATCCAAAATCAAATTTTTGGGGTTGAGGATTTTACATCCGAGACTGCATTGCTTTAGGTTCTTTCCTTATTGAAATGAAATACATCAAAATCAAATTTTTGGGGTTGAGGATTTTACATCCGAGACTGCATTGCTTTAGGATCATTTCCCTATCGCAATGAAATACATCAACATCAAATTCAAACTTTTTGAAGTTGAGGATTTTACATCCGAGACTACATTGCTTTAGGATCCTTTCCCTATTGCAATGAAATACATCAAATTCAAACTTTTGGAGTTGAGGATTTTACATCCGAGACTGCATTGCTTTAGGATTCTTTCCCTATCGCAATGAAATAAATAAAAAAAAATCAAACTTTTGGAGTTGAGGATTTTACATCCGAGACTGCATTGCTTTAGGATCCTTTCCCTATTGCAATGAAATACATCAAATTCAAACTTTTTGGAGTTGAGGATTTTACATCCGAGACTGCATTGCTTTAGGATTCTTTCCCTATCGCAATGAAATACATCAAAAATCAAATTCCTGGAGTTGAGGATTTTACATCTGAAACTGCATTGCTTTAGGATCCTTTCCCTATCGCAATGAAATACATCAAAATCAAACTTTTGGAGTTGAGGATTCTACATCTGAAACTGCATTGCTTTAGGATTCTTTTCCTATCGCAATGAAATACATCAAATTCAAACTTTTAGAGTTAAGGATTTTACATCCGAGACTGCATTGCTTTAGGATTCTTTCCCTATCGCAATGAAATACATCAAATCAAATTCCTGGGGTTAAGGATTTTACATCCGAGACCGCACTCGCTTTAGGATTCTTTCCCTACAACAATGAAATACATCAAAATCAAACTCTTGAGGTTAAGGATTTTACATCCAATACCGCATTGCTCTGAGATCTCTCCTCATTGTAATGATTCAATCCAATCAATTCAATTTTCTTTCGAGGTTGGAGATGTTACATCTAAAACCACAAAATTCCAATTTTCATTTCAAATCAAATCCCTTCAAATTAATCTTAACAAAACTTCAATCTAAATTAAAACTCCAAACTAAAATCTAAGCTCACACATCAAAACTTAAACTGAAGTAAAATGAAATCTAAATCGAAATTCCCCCAGGTCATGTGATTTGGAATTCACCTTCTTTTCCTTTCCCCAGCGAGAGTTCAGGAATCTCCAGTTTCAGAGACATACTTGACACTCCCTAGCGGAAACTCTTCTACTTTGTCCTAAGTTTGTCACTTGGACATCTGTGTTGGTTTTGTTGTTTGCTTCGGTCAACACCAATACGCGCGGTGTGCTCCGTCAGCTCACCACACCTATTGGGGGTCCATTTGTTGACCTCATTTTTGATGAGGTCTTCTCTTCTTCTCTTTAGTACTTAGGATCTAGCCTTAGGCTTTTCCTTCGACTATCTTAGAGAACTAGAATTGGGACCCACCTTTTAGAAATTCAAACCACTTCTTAACTCCCTGCAAACTCCACAAACTTGACTATAGACCCCTAATCACCTAGAGGGTTGAAATCAAATGTGGAAGTTTAAAGGATGAGTTCCTATAAGACTCTTTGGCCTTAGGACTGCCCTGGGTGGCCTGGTCTGGTGAAGGGGCTGACTTACACACACAATACACCTATACACTACACTTTCACACACCTATACCTAACTTGACCTCCTGACTCATGTAGGTGATTCACATGGATGGTCCTTAACCCCTAAGCCCTTGGCCCACCTCAAATGAGTCCATTCATGGCTCATGTGGGCTTGATATGGCTTCATGGCTCAACCAAAATGATTTCATTCCACTTACATTCACCCAATCTTCAATTTCCCAAATTTTCAATTTTTGACCCCCGGGACCCTACACCCGCCTAACTCACCCAAAACCCTTAAAACTACCCAAATTTCTCAAAAATTTCCAAATCAACCAAAATTCTCCAAAATCATTCCTAAACATTTCTCTCCACTCAAATTGATCATCCATAGCCAAAAATACCAAAAATTCCAAAAATACCTCCCAATACTCTCCAAATACCCAAAATACCCCTCTTGACCCAAAAATCCAAAAAATCAGAAAATTCCCAGAAAATTCCAAAAAATCCCAAATATTCCCAATTTCATTTTGTTAAACTACACCATGGGCCAATTTTGTCAATTTACCCCTCTTTTGTCAAAACCCCCAATTTGACCCATTTGAACCCAAAGTGAACCCAATGTCAAGCCAAACCTACCCAATTGACCTAAATTCTAGTGCAATTCAATTCTAAACTTCAATTCAACATTCCCAATACCAATCTAGACCAAATCCAAGTCCAATTTGATTGACATTTGGATCCAATTTCACTTTTGGCCTTAAAGCCCAATTTGGACCCATGACCCAAACCTAACCCAAACTCACCCAATTCAGCCTCAATTAACCCCAAATCTTTTCCAAATCTTCCTTAAAATTCCCACAAACAAATCACTAACATGATTTGCCCAACATTTATACCCAAACCCCACTCAACTTCAACCCAAAGCTAAAAGGCCCTATTTTGACCTAAACCCAAACCTAACCTAAATGAGCCCAAACCTCAAAATCAAAGCCCAACCAAAGTCAAAACCTCTTTGAAACACTCCCATAAACATTTTCCAACATTAATTTTACATCAATTTCAAACCTAGCCCAACATTGGCCCAAGTTAGCCCAATTTGACCTATATTGGCCCATTCACCAAAGAAGCCCAAATTCAACCCAATTCAAACCCAAATCACTCCCAATTTGCTCCAAGTCACTCATGACACATCCATGAGCTAAACCCAACAATTATTTGGCCCAAGCCTTTGCCAAAATTCCATCCTAAAATCCATTTTAAAGTCCAAAAGCCCACTCCCCTAAACCATTTTAAAAGCCCATTTCCACCAAATACAAAAGCCCAAAATTGGCCCTAAAGCCCACATGACATTTCCACTTGCCATCCATTTAATCAAAGCCATTCCCTAAGTTATAATCCCATCATCAAATAATTCCAAATCAAGCCTCATGCCAAATCACCCCTAAATACCAAAATTTTTCTTAAATCCATTTCAATGAAATTGACTCAACTTTTCCCAAGCCAAAGACAAGCCATGCAAGCCATGGACAAGCCACATGAAGCCATGGAAGGCTTGACATGTGATCAAGCCACTAATGGCAAAAGGAGGAGCCTCTTTTAAGCCCCCTTAAAAAGGTTTTAACCCTTTTAATGCTTCACCTTAATCCATGTTTAATCAAAATATTCATGGATGGTGACTTCTCCACCCTTTCCTAGCGATCCATCCGATCCTCCCTCAGCCCAAATCAGCCATGGGGAGGTGAACCAAGCCCAAAAGGTGGGTTGACCCATTTGGACCCAAAATGAGCTCATCCCCCATTCCATTTCAATTCAACTCCTTTACACATGTCCATGGCCAATTGATCGCACAAACCTCCAGCCCTCGACCTCCCCGACCTCGAGGGTGACTCGACCTCGGCCGGCCAGCCACCACAGCCACCGGAAACCACCAGGCCGACACTCACATGTGAGCCCAAACTTGGAATTCTCACCTGCTGAGCTGCCCCATCCCCAGTGGCCATTGCAACTGTTCTTCCCTTGCCAAGAGCAGCTGATCTCAAGCCCTAACTCTCCCTGGGAGGCCCTCCACCCTCTCCTATTTAAACACCATCCCCTCTCGGCCATGGGAGGTGCTGAACCAGACCTTACTGAAACTCTGCCAAAATTGCTCCAGATCACTCTCCATACTTAGAGCGGTTGATCCCGGTGCCAATTTGCCCTAATCCCCACCAACGAACTCAATTTCTCAGCCAAAATTCCACCCAAAACCAGGACACTTCTCCACGGTGGATCAATCCTCAAATTGATTGGTCCTACACCTTCATCGGACCAAGGGAAGAAGTCCACCAAGCAAAAGCCCCTCTCCGAGCCACTCGGTTGCTCCAGCCTCCAAGCTTTGTGATCGAGTCGTGGTCGAAATCATACCTAGGCGATTCACCAAACCAGGAGACTTCATCTGGAGCTTGCTGGGATCCAATCGAAGGTGACACAACCCTCAGATTGAAGCCACACTTCTCTGAGCAAAGGTATGAGCTAATTCTTCATCCCGAGCTTCTGGAGATTCTCCATTTCAAATGCTTTAATTTCAGTGCATGATCACCGTATAGATGTGTTCGTCTCTTCAAGACGAATCCATAGAGCACAAGAACACAGAAATCTGTTAAGTATTGAGTGAGTTCTTAGGGTTTTAGTGTGGACGGCTCTCGGGTGAGGATGTTTGGGGACGATGAACGGAAGCTGTTCATTTAATACACGCGCGGACGGACGGCTCAGATTAGGTCAGATCAACGGATGATACGCGGAAGGCGGGACCCGGGCTGCTGACTCAAGTTGCGGCGTCAAATGGGAGCGCGCCACGCGGCACTTCGGAGATGTTAAGGTTGACACGGCGCCGACTCGGATAAACAGAAAATTAGGGATTTTCTGATTTATTTAATTTCCTAAACTTCAAAAATGCATAACTTTGTGTAGAAAAATCGAGAAAAATAAAATAAAAATACCCTCTTGCTCAAGTGAACGAGAGGAGAATAATGTGGAAAAGAAATCATTTAATTTCATCAAGTATTTTATTTTTAATAATTTATTTACCCTCTCGCATTATTTTAATTCTCCATGCATATAGGAAATTCACCACGGCATGAGACCATAGGGCTTTTGAAGCCTCCGAATTTGGGAACATTCCCTGAATTTTCCAAAGTCGAGGCCATCCCTATGAGAAGTTATTGATTTTTCAAATTCATGTTGCTGTTTTAAGTATTTTAATTCCAATAATTACCATGTTGTGAAATAAATTCTAGGAAAATTTGGTAATGTCTCTTATGACCAGAGGACCCTAGGAAAATAGGTTTTGAGTTAACACATTTAAAATAACCCTAATTGGCTTAAACACTCAAAATAGCTCCTTAATTAATTAGAGCTAACCATATATCAAATTGGCTTGAAATCAATTCTCCATTGACCTTTAGGATCAGAGGAACCCACCATAAAAATTTGAAGTCAATTGGACTTGGTTAGCCCTACTAAATGGGTTGATTAAGCCATTTAACCATTTTAAACTTCAAAAATTCATAACTTTCAAGATACCTTTCAAAAACTCACCAAATTGGTTTTGGAGCCTCTCTGATATTAGGGGAATTTAAGAAAATTAAAATTTCAATTTTCTAAAAAAGTTTATTTTTTGTATTATTTTAATATTTTAATAATTAAAAAATAATAAAAATCATAAAAATAATAAAATTCACCAAAATGTCACATTTTGAATTTTAATCACTTAGGAACAAACCCCATATTTTTCTTAGGTCTATTTAATGAGATATTAAATTTTAAAGCCCTAAGGTAATTTAAAAATTAAAAAAATACATTTTTTGGACTTTTCACTAAAATAATTATAATAAATCATAGAAAAATTAGAAAATTGCAAAAATTGATTCTCTGATTTCCCTGATATCAGAGAGATTTTTGAAAAATATAAATTTCATTTTTCAACCATAATTTTTTTTTAAATTAATTAATACTCCAAAACTCAAAATAATTATAATAAAAATAATATAATTCAAAAAATTACCAAAATTGGTCCAAGTGGTCCTCTGGTCATTAGGAATGACCCATAATTTTCTTAAGGATAGAAACTTTCCTTTGGTCATGTTATTAAATTTTCCTTGGAAATCTCTATTTTCTACGAAAAATAATTACATAAATAAATTAAATACAGAAAAATCACATTTTCTCCTCTAATGTCTTTATTGACATATGAGTGAAGTCACATAAAAATTTCAAATTCATTTAAGCTCAATTTAGTGAGTTATGAAATTATTAAGCTTGAAGAGCAAAATGGTAATTACAATTTTAACCTTTAATTAAAACTTTAGGTTTAATAAAATTAACAAATAAACTATTTGACCTTAATCTGATTTGGATGATTGAAATTTAAATAATTAAAGGGTAGAAACCTATTAAACAATTTGAAGATAATTAAAATAAACCTTAATTAAATAATTGATTAAATTTGGAAGAATAATAAAATTGGAATTATTAAAATAGGGATATTATTAGGAAGAGATTTATTCTTTAATTTTAAAATCCCTAAAATAATCATCTCATTAATATTTAATTCCTAATAAAAAATGATAATTCAAATTTAAGTTTTAAAATGTTAAAGGACTTAATCATTAAAATTAAATTAAAAAGTTAAATTATTAAACTCTTTTTAAATTTTCAATTAAATTAAAATAAAAAAAAATTAAATTAAATTAAAGATTAAATTAAATTAAATCAAATAAATTAAATAAATTAAGTAAATTAAATAAATTAAATAAATTAAATAAATTAAATAAACTAAAAAAATTAAATAAATTAAATAAATTAAATAAATTGAATAAATTAAATAAGTTAAATAAAATAAATTAAATTAAATTAAAATTAAAATTAAATTAAATTAAATTAAAGTTAAATTAAATTGAATTAAATAACATTACCTAAGACATAAAGAAATTAAATATAAAGCAACTTGAAAACTATTCCAAATTTAAACTCGTTAATCGAAGTTAAACTAAATCATAAACCATTTGAACACCAATTTGCCTCGAGAGCTTTGGTTATCATAACTCCTAAACGAACGTTAAATGAAACGCTACTTCACTTATAGGATATTCAAATGTCCTAGTTCACTGAGCAAGATAACAAAACTTGAACTCCCGGACGATTAATTCATTTGTATAATTAAATTCATTTGGACTTAAAACAATCCTAGAAATATTGAAAAGATGTTTAAGATTCTTCTTAAGCACTTCCTCAATATGATAGGGTACTTATAAGAACAATTGAACTTAATTATTCTTTGATGAAGAAAATCGTCCTCAAACCAAAACACAAGAACCTAGACGTCATAGGAAATGACTAACTATAGGATTAGGAACTTGGTAGAAAACCATAACCCTTCCCTTAGCTTTACCTAGGAACTTGCTTAAATATTCTAATTGTATTTTAAGTGCAGCTTGGGATGACGGAAAGACCCTCCAGGTACGCTTTTATTTTATTGCAATTTACATTATTGCAATTTCTTTAATCGCATCGCAATTACTTTTCTTACATGATAAACAACTGTTGCATGAAAACCCACACCTCTAGGGTAGCCCCTAAAACTGAAACCAAAACTAAATTAAAAGTCATTGCAAGATAAAATTCATCGCCATAACATTTCAAAATATAAAACAACTAAAAATTTAATCACAAACAGAACATAAAACTACAATTACAACTAAATTAAAACGTCCTGTTGGATGATCGGGAATACCTCGGATGATGTAACCTACGTGTTGCTAACGGGATTTCCCACGGTCTAAATGAAAGTGTGGAACTCATTCAGTTGAGTTTAGCAAATTCATCTGGACTAAGTGAATCCGATAAAAATAACGATGTCGGAAGGATGGAACCGTAGGATCTTAACCGGTGTCGTTATAATCAACTTTAAGATTTCTTTTAATTAAAACACAAAAACACTTGGAAATTAAGACTTCTCTAAACCAAAACACTTTTCTCATCTCCTAATTTATGACTTCTATAACTAAACCTCTGCAACAACAAGGAGCTTGGAGCATGGTGGGCAGCACGGCCATCGTCGTCAGCAAAACTTGAATCTACATCAGCAAAACTTTCCTAGAATTAAACAACAAAACCATAGGACTTCGAGGTAGTTTGCCTAGTGCAACATAAATCCTCAACCTTCTGTTAGGCATTTGCATTGCAAATTAAGCCCTAACCGGTCTTAGGATTTCCGAGGTAGTCGTCCGATACGACATAAAACTTCACATCTTCCAGGCTATTTGTATGATTCTATCATATAAATATAAGTCCTAATTAATTAAAATTGGCAAGATCAAAACATTAAATAAATAGTAGGACTTTCCTAAATCCAAGCCAAACAATAGGATAGTTGGGAAATTATCGAAGTTCGCTTCGAATCTATAATTTCTCCTACTTTTCTTCCTTTGAATTCCCAAAACAAAATGTTCCAAACTCGATCCATTCCCTATTGAAATTCCAAAATTCAGTCCTTTGAAAACTTAAAATTTGAACTTCTTGAGAGCAGAATTACTGATTATTATCGAGAGTTTTCTTAAGTGATTCCCGTCACTTCAGATGTAATTAACTATAGGGGTTTGCCCTTATAGGGAATTTTAAAGAACCTAGGTAATATAAACCCTGTTTAATGCTTTCATATTAAGCAGGGGAATTTGTCGGCTTATAAAATTGGTTCGCAGACCAAACGGATGTCACAAACCTTTCTAGTTTATCTAATCGAGCCCTATTATCAAGCAGTGTGTCTATTCTTCGGGATAGATACGTGGTTTATGGTGCGGCGCTCGTTTATGTGAACTATTTGGGATGTGAAATCAGTTTGATTTCATATCTTAAAAAGTTTCAAATTTAAAATTATTTTCAAAATCAAATGATACTTTTCAAATTATATATATTTAAACTAAATTTAAAATTTTAAAAATTTGTCGACAATTTCTGTTAGGCGACCCCTTTTCAAAATAAAACACAACCTAAAAATGTGCCGACAGTCTCGTTTCAAGTAATATAGGATTTTCTTTTATAACCCCAGTATCGATCCCACAAAGAAGCGAGGTAAGAAATCCTTTAGGCTAATTCCAGTTTATTGCTATAAGGCCTAAATTTGGAATGTCGATTAAAATGAGTTTTCTAATAACTAATCCTAAATTAAATTCTTAAATAAAAAGATAACTTATGGATAAATTGGTTTGGAGAAATTCGAGATATTAAAAATTACCTTTCTTTTGCAATTACGAAGATAATGTGTAAGAAAGATATGCTTAGAATTAATGTAGTAGTGCCAAATAGAAGCATTCCTATTCTTTACCCTTTGGTCCAGGCATAAAGAACATTGGCTAATCTATAGATCGGTTCAGGATGTTTTATTAGTAGAATGGGTTAACCTAGGCTCACACTAGAAGATGTCTAAGGGTGGCTATGGTCAGTCCTACCAGTGACCCTTTCCCTTTCTATAGATCAAATTATATGAATTTAGTCTGTCACTCTAAAAACTAATCAATTCTGCACCCAATAAAAAATATCTCCCTATTTATTTGCACTTCACCTTGAATAACCCGCACAAGGACTTCGATTACCCAAGGATTCATGTGATATCTACTAGTTAAGAATTCATCTCCTTCTAGGTATCAGAATTATTCAACAGGTTTTAACAATACAAGTGATCAATTTGTAAAGTAAATGAAGATCTGGTATGAATATCATCACCATAATTTAATAAGAGAATATCTAAGCAAATCTTAATTCCTAAACATGCATCTATTTCATTACAAAATAAAAGTAAATGAAATTAATGGCAGAAGAAGTAAAAGCATTGATAGAATTATGTAATAAATTAAGTAACAACAAGGAACTTATTTTATTAGTATTCTATTATATTTATGCAACTATCTGTCACCTAGAAGCATTTAATAGTTAATTCTATCATAAAAAGTGATTTTCCTACACATGCCACTACTTCATATTAAAAGAAAGAGTAAAGAAAATTACTTACAAAACATGGATAAATCACGACAAAAAACTTGGTTTAAAACAAAGAAAATCCACTAGAAAGTGTTTGCAACAATTACAAGAGAATGAAGAAAACAATACTTAGCTTTTTCCTTCTGAAAGAAAGAAGAAGATCTCTCCACCAAAGTTTTCCACTGATCCATGCGACGCTCGTACATCCCTTACATAAATATCTCAAAATCCCTCACCAATCTCTCCATAAGTTGTAAAAATCTACATCTTCATAACTCTAAATGACTAAAATGACTAAGGGGGAAGAAAGAGACTATAGGGTGCGATTTTCTCTGACGGAGTGGCCTCCTATTTTTAGGATTCAAGGGTTGCCTCAAGACACCTCTTCAAAAAGTGTCCATTTTCAATGAATCTTCTAGAAACCAACTCTGGTGCCTAGGCGCCTGGATCTGGCGCCTAGGGGCCTGGATCTGGCGCCTAGGCGCCTGACTCCGTGCCAGAACAGTCACACCCCTTCACTTTGGGTTGCACCTCTTCGTGATTTAAACCGCTCCAATGTGTCTAGATTCATTGTATCACATGTCCTATATATTAGGAATAACTTCCAGGCTTCTAGAAGGTCTAGAAACTACTTAACACCATCAAAATAACTCCCAAAGTCGTCAAAATTCCATCCAATAACCGTTTTTGGATGATTCTGGTGCCTAGGCGCCACCCTATGTGCAGCTCCACCATTTTGCTCCGTTTGGCTCCGCTTCAACTTCGTTTCGCCCCATTTCAGTTGCGTTGCGTTCCTAACATCTCCACCTACAAGATAGACATAAAAACAACCTTTCTCAAAAGTATAATTTCATCCAAAAACATGTGAGAAATATAAAAGATATTTAACATAGAAAGATATATCAATATGTACTAAGTTAAAATCTTCTTCCTTTGCTTATTTTGGCTCAAAATTGCATAGTTTTTTCTTCATTTTCTATAAAATCATATTTTTATACTTGAAGACAAAAATATGCAAAATTACTTCCTTTATAGTGTAATATCATTAAAAATATGCATAAAATGAGCATGAAATCTATACTAAAAATAGGTACTTTTTTCTTGGATCAAAAGACGATTCTCAAATCGTACACATGATCATCATTTTGTCCACTATTGAAAACCAAATCGTCCACATAACATTCAACTTGATTGTGCATGAATTTGTCGAAAATTCATGTCATGACTCTTTGTTAATTTACACCAGCATTCTTTAAGCCAAATGACATAACTTTATAACAGTATATTCCTAAGTGTGTGATACTCCTAAAATATATATTATTATTTTACACATTTTTATACATATTTTTAATAATATTGCACTTTAATGGAATGTATTTTTGTATTTTTTCTACAGGTGTGATTAAAATGACAGATTATGATGAATAAGAGAAAAAGAGGATCAAATTTGGAGCAAAAATGAGCTATGCGAAAATTTGACCTCTTGCAGCTAAGCGCCGCATGGTTGGCTCATAGACTCGAAAGTTTAAAAATACAAATTAAATTAAATATGGCGCAATTTACAAGGGATGTTTGAAGCAACTTTTGGTGGTAACATCCTTAACTTAATTTGGGTGACAGATTTGAAAGAAGAGATGCAATCTTTGTTGGATAAATTGAATCTTGACATGACTTGAAGAGACATCAAAGCACCTTTTGGAGAATTATAAAAATGAAGACAAAATCAATTTAGAGTTTTTTTCTTTCTTCTTTTGAGTCTTCTTGGAGTCTTTTTCTTACTGTTTAGAGTGCGTTAGTTAAGTCTTTTTATTCTAAGGGAGTTTTTAAGGAGAAAGAGGTTGGTGTGAAGCTTTCTTCTCATCAAATTTCTTTCATCCATTTATATAGTTTGTATTGGAGTCTAAAGTATGAGTTGAAGTCAACAGAGTTGGGCACCAACCTCTGTGGTGTATTTTAGTGGAAAGCAAAATTTTAGAGGAACTTCCAGAGTCTTGTGGAGAGAATTTTCAGATAAGTGTTTATCTTTGTTTTTACATTTGGTTTTTTTAGTAAAACTTGTTGTGTTTTTACTATGATTTATACTTTCAAATCAAGTTGTGTTTGTGTTTTCTCCATGTGTTCTGAGTAGTTTTCTTTATCATTTTTCTTTTAATTGATGAAGTAATTAAATTATGGAAGTTATGTGAAGTATATAATTTTAATGTTGGAAAAAATTGTGATGATTTATTTCCTTGCACATAATTTACTTCTTCATTTGGCCAATTAAGATGTTAAAATTGGTTGTGAGATTATGTAAGATTCAATGTGGTATTGTCTCAATCAACAATTGGAAATAATCACTACAATTGTATGGATGAGAATTATAGTCCATATAATTGAATGCAAATAAATAGGGAGATATGTTTTTAATGAGGAGTAAAATTAGAGGACTTTAGAGTGACAGACTAAAGCCCCCTAATTTGGTTTGAGGTGACAAAATTTGTTATGATATGTTAGCCCCCAAGTAGAGGGAATCGAGAGAACTCTAGACTAAGAGCTAGTATGTTCCCTACCTAACCCATCTACAAAATTTCAAAGCTTCAAATTAACCAATTTTCTTTATAGAGCTAAGTAAGGGTAAAGAATATAATTGCTCCTACTTGGCACAACACATTTAGATACTTCCACAATGAAATTTCATAATTATTACTAAGTCATTAAAAGATGAAAAAGATATTTTATTATCATTGCTTTCATATCATTTAGTAGTCTTATTAATTTTAATTGCTTGCTTTACTTTTTATTAAATATAAAATATCAAAAATAATTTTCAAATTATATATTTGAAAACATACTTTACAAAATCAATTTAAAAAATAAAAAGTTAATTTTTTTATTTCTTTATATTTTTAGATATTTCCCTGTGTGTTTGATACCTCGGGGCTTAATCAGAAAGTCTTAGATTACTTGATAAATGATACGTCTATTATAGAATCACATATTATAAAATAATTAAAATATATCTCTTATTTGCTTCGGAATCAAGTTTTTGGCTTTGTTGCAAAGGAAGAGATAATATCATTAGAAAGAAATATAAAATGAAAAAGGTAAAGGGTAAATATTTGGGGATCTATTTTTTGGCGCCGTTGCCAGGGAGATTAATTAAAATTTCATATAAAGAAAATTAAGAAAAATTAAAACTTTTACTTTTTCTTGCTTTTATTAGTGTGTTTAATTTTATCTTATTTTATTTTTGTATGCGAAGTTCAGGTTATGAAGGAATTGTGTCTTACAATTTTGATTTGGATAAAGCTATCAGAAAAGAAAAAAAAATTAAAAATACTAAAAAAATAAAAATATTCAAGAAATGGTGAATCAAGAAAATCAAAATGTTAACATCAATCAAGAATTCAGACCTTTAAGAGATTATGCTAACCCTGCAGTGCATGAACTTCATGGTAGTATTCAACACCCTGCTGTAGTTGCTAATTCATTTGAACTTAAACTAAGTATTATCTAAATGATATATGATAATCAGATTAGGGAAGCACCAACTGAAGATCTTAATTTACCACTTCTAAGATTCACCTCTGTTATCTCCTCCTCTTCCAAACCCACAGGTTCTTCCAGTGTTGTAGTTAGTCCACCTTATGTTGACTCTGTGTCCAAAGAGTCTATATTGAGCAAAATTCCTTTGCATTCGACTGGCTCCTCGCTTCTCGAACTTTCATAGCCAATGTCGTCGATTTCTTCTTCTTCATTGATGTTCTTGTAGGGAGTTAGTGTGATTTGAGGATTGGTTTGGGAATTGAAATTGGAGTTAGATTGGTCGTGGCTAGTTATGTCGTCAGTAGAGACAACTAGAATGTAACCAGAATCAAAATCATTATATTCAAAAGAGCTTAGAGGGGCATAGAGATAATGGTACAACGTCAAAAGTTCGAAGGGTTTAATCCCCAAATCTGAGACAACCAATCTAACAGGGGCTTCCTCTATCCTACCCTTCACGCTATCTTCCTTAGTTCCTCTCACGATCTCTTCATTCTGTGTTGTTTGCGGTCACGACGGCACTCCTATCACAGTCTTCATCTTTAGCTGGGCTGGCGGTGACATCGGGATGTGTAACTTTATAAATGTTAACAATTGTAAAAATAAATATTCAATAATAGCAAAGTTACCCCTTATCAACCCAAGTATACGTATGGTTCAAGTAATGCAGGGCTCTAATGGAGTCCTGAATATCGATCCCACAGGGAAGATTAGATATTACAAACTAATTACAATAGTTGAAATAACTATCTAGTAAAAGTAAATAAAGAACAATTATACTAAATTCTACTACTAATGTTGAATGGAAAGTTGCAATATAGAAAAGTATCCCCCCCTTGTTAAGAGAATTATGTGAACGGATAATTAAATTAGTTAGAATTATATTGTGCCAAATAGGAGCATTCCTATTCTTTACCCTTTGGTCCAAACATAAAGAACATTGACTAATCCTATGCTTGGTTACGGAATCTGCGGCTAGGCTGGGAGGATAGCGGCTCTCACTTTGGAGTTCCCATGTTCCCCTTGCCCGAGGGCTAACATCTACACTTCAGCACTCAAACGATAGGACAAAATTGAGGATTTTAGTCTGTCACTCTAAAATCTCCAAATCTACACCCGATAAATAATATTTTCTTATTTATTTGCACCCTCCTTTCAAGGACTTTGACCTCCCCAAATCACGGATGTAATCTTTACTTTAGTTGTGAAATCAACATATTTTAACAGATCAATTGGCCAGATTGAAAGTAAATTAAGATTTAAGTAAAAGTATTATCAAAATTTTTATTGAATATTTTAGGCACAACTAATTCAATTTTCCATTTCACAAAATCTCAAAACAAGGAGAAAGACAGAGAAGAATACTCAGAATGCATAGGAAGAATAACATAAAACTTGGATTTCATATAAAACCAAAGTTACAAAATATTAAACACAACTACTCTCAAATTTCTCCCCATACAGACTCCTTAAAGTTCCTCTGACTCTTCCTTCCTGTACAACACACTTAACTAAACTCACTTACTCACTATTAGACTCTCCCTTGAACTCTCTAGACTCTCTTGTAACTTCCCCCTCGTACAACACACTTTTTCAGCCTAAATTCGTCTCTTTTTAAAGAGGTAGAAAAATTTCCAATGGTTGCTTAAGCACATCTTCAAAAGGCGTCCACATTCGATGAATCTTTGCCTGAACCGACCTTCTCGCCGTCAGCGGGCTTGTTGGTACCGTCGGCAGGCTTCTAGAACATGGGCCAACTGCTAAGGCTCACTATCGTCGGGCTCGATCTCGCCGTCGGCGGGCTGCCTTATAATATATTTTGTATTCTCTGAATAAATGCACCGTCTACGGCCTATTCCTTGCCGCCGCCGGCCATGATCAACTTATGTCTCTTTTGATCCATTTTTATCCAGATTTGCTCCTTTTCGCATCTTTTTGCTCTATTGTCTATTAATCTTCATTCCTGTAACAAAACATAGAAAATACCTGTCTTTAAAGTGCAATATCATCAAAATCAATGTAAAATTTGTATGAATTTCTCAATATATTTTTCTTTGGTCAAAATTCCCTAAACTTAACTATTACTTGTCCTCAAGTAATCTTGATGCTACCTAAAAGTAATGATTATTAGTAGTAAAGCTTTAATTCAGAAATACTATGAATTTGATTTAAATAAATATTATATTAAAGCTTATTAGAAAAATTTTCAGATGTAAGGCTATCTAGTCATCAAGTTTAAGAGTTCTAGTCTTCTATTCATTTCTAAAATCACTATATGTTGCAATATTAAATTACTTAGGATATTCAGATGATAGGAAATTCTTGAAAACACTACTTAGTAAACAATACTAATCCATATATATAAGTTCAGAAATGTAATTGAATCCACCCTTTAGGTTGATTCAAATGAAGCCAATTTTTGATAAGGCATCTCCTCAAGCTTCTCCTCACTTATTTTTTCTTTTTATTTGGATTGCATTTCAATCCTATATATATATATATATATATATATATATATATATATATATATATATATATATATATATATATATATATTCTTTTCAGGGATTGTTTTTCAATCCTTCTTTTTCTTTTTCAAGTGAGGATTACTGTATCTGAATAGCCCGTTAATGATTTTGAAGTTCATTTTCCCCTTCCTAAATTTGAAACTTAAAACATTTCCTTACCTTATATGTATTTCATAGTTTTTACATCATTGAGTTCCAATCTTTTCTTTCTCAACTAAATATTTAAGAATTTAATATTTCAAAATATAGTTTTCCTTACTTTAAATAGTTAACTATATTCTTATCCTCTTATTCCAAATATCTTAATCCACAAAATTAATTTAATCACTACAAATATTTCTTTTAACCTTCTATAATAGTTAAATAAATTAATTCTAGTTTACTGAATTAAATTCACTACGTGAAAATCATTTTTATAATAATTTTTGAAAATATTTAATTGAGAATATTTAATAGTTAATCTTGTTTTTCCCTCCCCCAAACTTAAATTTTTCTATCTAATCATATGGGTGGAAAGAAAAGATACTATAAATTTAAATCATACCTTCATGCTTTAGGTATTTCCTCTTCTTTTTTTGAAGTTTTTGCAGGTTCTTTTTACACTCATCACTTAATTAATTTGTATTGTTAAGAACTTTCTACACACATATAACATTAGAGAATTTGTTGGGTATGAAAAATTCGAAATAAGTACATAATACATATCACAATTAATTACTCTAAAAATTAAAGAACTAAGAACATTTCACAAAAAACAACCACAAACAGTTTACTAATTTCACTTTTAGAGTTACAATCACAGTCTGCAATAATAAAAACTAAGAAACTGCAACTAATTTAAATAATATCGACAACATAATAATTAAAAATACAAATACAGATCATCAATCCTAAATTAAATAAAACAAACATACACATATAACAAAAGCATCTAATCATAGAATCTAAGTTCAAAAATCTCATCCAATATCCTCATCTCCTAGGTCAGCAGGTGGATTGGGTTGGTAGTGTGTATACTCCAGAAATGTCACATCAAGTTCTCCTCTCCTATAGCGATTCTCAGCATCATAGTAAGCTATTCAAACTCAGAATGCCTCTGGAGATATTCACTATGTTTATCATGCCTCCGCTCTAATCTTCCAATCCTCTGATCTATAAGCTCCAACCTTTCATCAAAGTTTTCAAAACTTTTTCGCTGCAGAGTCAGTTCATTCATCAAGTCATGGAGTGTAGGAGAACTATAAGCATGAGGGTCATAACTAGTAGAGGGAATATCCCTACTAGTCGAAGGTGCAGAACTCCTTGTCCCAGATCTCCATCCTTCATGGGATTCATAAATTTCTATATTAGCCTTGGTAATGGGTTTCATAGGATGAACCCATTCCTTATCATCTCTATCCTCTACTCCAGACAACTGGTAGAGTGCATATATCAGACCAGGATGTCCCAGTCCTCCTCCTGTTTCCCTTTTTGCAATGGCTAATATATTTTTATAAATAATATTTTATACTTCTGTTGTTCTAAATACAAAAATTCAGAACTGCTCTATCCCTCGAAACATCACTATGATGATAAGTAGGTAATATAGTAGAGCAAATAAAATAGTGCCAAGCCTTAGAGGTGGCATTCATCATAGAAAAAGGGAAATTTACTAGTTTACGCTGCTTCATTTTCAAAGTTACTTTTCCATCAGTGAGAAAGTCAATCACATTTTCCAGCAGACCTTCCATTGTTCCGAACGTCTCATAATCGCTAGTAATAGGATCTTGCACTTCGAAGAAAGAAATTATTCAAGCAGCATTAAAATCAACTAAAAATCCTCCGAACATTATAGGCCCATCCTCTTACTGCGTCAGGTTGGCGTAAAACACCTTTACAATATCTACTGCAGCTCTATTCGTCGAATAACAAAAATTTTCCCAATTTTGCTCCTTAATAGTTTGTTCTACTTCTCCTCCCGTGTTCTCAAAAACTCTATCCTGAATGCATTTATTCGCTTTGATGATAGAGTTGTACATTGCCTGAGCCTTAGCGTTTATAAATCTAGTCTCGTCAAAGTCAAGTTGCCTCTTTTATCGTGGAGCCATTTCTCGATCTATCAAATTTACAAAAATCTCAACTAAATTCCAAAACAACACTAGAATGGCTTCCAAAGGTAAATTAAAGTAATCTAAAATGAATTCCATGATTTCTTCCAACTATTTTCTCCATACTTTCGATTTTTCCAAAATTCCTATATGTCGTAGAAATATACTGTGAAAAAAAAAATTTTTTGCATGGGAGTGAAGCTCTTACCAAGGGAAGATGAAATCCGGCGTCAAAATGGGTTAAAAACGCTCCAAATCCAAGATCTCTCAAGCCCTAGGTCGTTTTTTTCGGAGTTTAGAGGTAGGGGATGATGAATAGTGGTAGTTGACCGGTAAAAAAAAGGTGTTTTCCAGGTCCTTGCCATCGACAAGCTAATTAATTCAAGTAGGCTCAACTTTCTGGAAAAATCCGTCGTAGGCAGCGTCGAGTGCGCCGTCGGCGGGCTTTTTCAAAAATTTTTAAATCTTCAATTTTTGTATTTTTTTTAATTCATTTTAGGCCTCATTAACGTTCGATCAATCGATTTAAACAAATTTTATATTGATTAGATATTATTTTGACTCAAATAGATTTACACAATACAAACATCACAATTTATATATATAATCCAAGTGTTTACAATATTCGTGCACAATATACTATAACAAAGTATTTTCTCAACCTTAATACATCAAATTCAGCGTCTCAATCCAAACTACAACACTCAAAAAGCAAAAAACAAACAATCTATGCATAATCTCATCTATACTGAGATCAGATATAAAAATCTAAAACAACACAAGAGAAAATCACAAAAATTTAAATCCAAACTAATTCAACACAAAACAGTTACGAACGTCTTCTACTTGTCAGAATCAGTGCTAAACTCATCTCTGATATTACCCATTGAACTTAGATGAACGAAAAGATTGTAGAAGGGTCTGTAAGGAAACTCTTCAATAGAATATTCCTCTATCCATCCTTTCTTTCTCATAAGCCGTATGAAACTAGCTTCAAGATATCCAGAATGATCGAAATGTTCTTTCATCCTCCAGTCAATATGATCAAATAAGTCAGAGATGTTATTGATTGAAGTCATCACATTTTGTACCTCTTTTTCCAGTCCTTTGATTCTCCGTAGGATCATATCAGTTTTATCAATCAATGGCCTAATTGAAAAAGAACTCTGAGATGTTTGATCCACAATAAGAGTTGCATCGTTATCATCATCAAGTGTAGGAAACATATCAATTGGATCTAAAGGGTTCCAAGGTAGAAGTTCCTTCTCCCAGCCTTCATATGAAACTTGGTACGGACTGCAGAGTGCAAAAATTGTAGAAGGATTTCCAGGCCCATAAATTGATCCATGAACAATCAGGTCTAAAGCAGACTTCATAATTATCGAACCAACATCAATAAGTAGTCCCGCTTGAATACAATAGTTCAGAATCACACACTCCTTAGAAACTTACTGAATCTCATAGTTGGTAACAGTTTTTAAGAAATAAAGAAGTGCCAGCGTTTAGAAACGTGGTTTAGAAGTAATGCAGAAAAACTAACATACTCGTTTTCTCTCATTTCCCAATCTTTCGCTACATCAGTCAAGTAACGATAGATTTTATTCATATTATTCCTTGTAGGGATAATATTGGAGTAGTGGTAAACGGGTGTACTCTCGATTGAATATAACTCATTAATTCTAGAAGGAGTAAAAGTTACCCATCTGCCTCTCACACAGATGAATCTGGGTTGATTCTATGTAAATTGGCATATAATTCTTTTACCACAGGGATGACTACTACAGAGGTGATATAGCACAAAACTTCCCAATGTCGTCGCACAATCATTTCATCGATAGGCGTCGTCAAATTCTTCAATCCTTGATTCATGAATCCTTGTTCCTTGATCAATCTATTTTCATCATTACCTTATTGAAGATTCGCTGAGCCTCGCAACAGATAAATTTTCTTCTATTTAACACTCAAGATCTAGGGATTTCAGGGATATTGGATGCCATAGGGATGAGTTTTGGTGGAGTTACAATTCATTTTTAGGAGATAGATAGTCTAGAAATCGAATTCTAGAAGTTTTAAGGAGTTAGAACCACTTAAAACCGCCAAGAACCGTCAAAATAACTCCATTAACCGTCCACTCGCCGAACTCGCCGTTGGCGGCATCGATCTCGCCGTCGGCAGGATTCTTTAATAACACAAACTGAACTTGGCAGGAAAAAACTTGTCGTTGGCGGGCTCGATCTTGCCGTCGGCAGCGAAGGCAAAAATTGCCCAGTTTCGCCCTGGTTCGAATGTGTTCCAAACTTTTTTATGGATCTAATTACCGTGAAGATCATAAGGGTAAATAAATATAATTTTATCCAACAAGTAGTAGAATTTATTCATACCATAAACTAACAATAAATCAAACAAATATACAATCATCGCATATAAATAAAGATAAATATGGGTTGCCTCCCATAAAGCGCTTGGTTTAACGTCGTCAGCCTGACCTATTTAGGTATTATTCAGGTTGACTGAGCATTAAAACCTCTTCAAAATTTGGACTTTTACCCTCAAAATATGGTTTTAATCTGTGTCAATTTACTTTAAATCTGTTTCTAGTCTTTAGATCTTCAATTTCAACAGCTCAATATGTAAACACTTGAGTTATAGTGAAATGTCCAAACCATCGAGATTTTAATTTCCCAGGAAATAATTTCAGTCTTGTATTGTAAAACAATACCTCTTATCCTGGTTCAAAATTCTTTCGTTTAAACTTCTGATCATGTCATATCTTTATTTTCTATTTATAGATTCTATCAATATGATAAGATTCATTCCTTAATTCTTTTAACTCATTTATCTGCAACAATCTCTTCTCTCCAGCATCTTTCAAGTTATAATTAAATTCTTTTATGACCCAATATGCTTTATTCTCTAATTCAACTGGTAAGTGGCAAGTCTTTCCAAAAATAAATCTATAAGAAGTCATTCCAATCGGAGTTTTATAAGCAGTCATGTATGCCCATAATGCAGTATCTAGTCTCGTGGACCAATCTAATCTACTAGGGTTACAGTCTTTTCTAAGATTCGTTTAATTTCTCGATTAGAAACTTTAGTTAATCCACTAGACTATGGATGATAAGCAGTAGATATTTTATGAATAATCTTAAATTTTTCTGCCAATCTTTGAATATTGTTATTCCTAAAATGGGATCCTCCGTCAGTGATAATCACTCTCGACATTTCGTATCTTGTAAAAATATTTTTCATTAAAAATTTTGAAACACTCTTAGCATCACAACGAGGTAAGGCCTGTGCTTTAATCCACTTACAAACATAATCAACAGCAATTAATAGAAATGATTTCCCAAATGAAGGAATAAATGGTCCCATGAAATCTAATCCCCAAACATCAAAACTTTCAACTTCTAATATGAAATTCAGAGGCATTTCATTTCTTCTAGATATATTACATACTCCTTGGTATTTATCACAATTTTTGATATATCTATAAACATCTTTAAAGAGAGTAGGCCAATAAAATCTAGCTTGTAAAATTTTATGTGCTGTTTTGTAAGTCCCGTAATGTCCTCCAAATTTAAAATCATGATATTTTTGAATAATCAGTTCAGTTTCTTCAAGGCACACATCTTCTAATATTATGATTCTTACATTGTTTATATAAATATGGTTCAACCCAAAAATACGCTTTAGCATCATGAATGAATTTTTTCTATTGTTACAGAGTTAACATGGGTGTTAAAATATCACTAACAATATAATTCACTATATCAGCATAACAAGGTATTTTCCACTCATTTATATTATAAAGTTCATCATCAGGGAAACTATCTGAATTTCATTGTTAGTGTCTGATAATTCGTAATGTTCCAATCTTGACAAATGATCCACAATTTGATTATCAGATCGCTTCTTATCTATTACTACAAAATTAAATTCTTGCATCAGTAATATCCATCGAATTAATCTTGGTTTGGTAGCCTTCTTTTGCATTAAATATTTGATAGCTGAGTGATCAGTATGCACAATACATTTAGTTTCAATTAAATAAGATCTAAATTTATCAAAAGCATACACAATTGCTAATAATTTTTTTTCAGTAACTGTATAGTTAATTTCAACATTATTAAAAGTTTTACTAGAATAATATATAAATTAAAAAATTTTATCATATCTTTATCAAAGAACAGCTCCAATAGTATAATCACTAACATCAAACATAAGTTCAAATGGTTTCTGCCAGTCAGGTGAAACTATTATAGGTGTTGTGATTAATTTCTCCTTTAATAATTCAAAAGAATTTAAGCATTCTTTAGTAAATTTAAATTTCTTGTCCTTTTCTGAAAGTTGGCATAGACGTTTGGTAATTTTTTAAAAATCTTTTATATAATGTCTATAAAAACCAGCATGTCCAAGAAAACTTCTTACCCCTCTTACAGTAGTAGGAGGTGGTAATTTAGCTATAACTTGAATTTCTGGCAGGGTCTACTTCCATGCCATTTTTCAAAATTTTATGCCCTAATACAATTCCTTCTGCAACCTTAAATTGACATTTCTCCTAATTTAAAACTAAATTAGTTTTTTCACATAACTCGAAAACTTTTTCAAGATGATCCAAGCATGCGTCAAATGATGTTCCAAATGCAGAGAAATCATCCATAAATACTTCTATTCCATCGTCAATTAATTTACTAAATATAAACATCATACATCTCTGAAATATTGCAGGTGCATTACATAAGCCAAAAGGCATTCTTCATAAAGCAAATGTTCCATAAGGACTACTAAATGTAGTTCTTTTCTTGATCCTCAGAAGCAATAGGAATTTGATAGTATCCAGTATATCCATCTAAAAAACAAAAGTATTTTTGCCCAGCAAGTCTATCCAAGATTTGGTCTAGGAATGGTAAAGGGAAATGATCTTTCCTGGTGGCCACATTTAAATTTCTATAGTCAATACATATACACCATCTAGTAACTTGTCTGATAGGTATCAAATCATTATTTTCATTAGCTTCAACTTTCTTAGGATCACAATGAATTGGGCTTACCCAAGCACTGTCCGAAATATGATATATAATACCATTGTCTAACCATTCTAAAATTTTTTTCTTGACAACTTCTTTCATCATCGTGTTTAATCTCTTTTTAGGATCAATTCTTGGTTTATGTTCATTATCTAAAATAATTCTGTGCATACAAATTGAAGGACGCTTCCTAGTAATACTGAAGTAAATCCAAGAGATAAGAATAAAGATCAAGTAAAAGAAATTCACCTTAGAAGTGGAAGTGAGTTGGAAGGTATATTTTAAAAAGAGATTGAAGTAGAGAAAGAAGAGATTAAAAAACAAAAATAGGATGCTCCGAAAGGTTTGAAAGAACCTATTTCTCCACCTAAGATTGATTTAGAAAAGCCACCACCTATAATTCCTTAGAGACTTCGTCAACAAAAGTTGGATAAGCAATTTTCAAAGTTCTTGGAAATATTTAAGAAGCTTACAATCAACATTCCCTTTGCTGAAGCCTTAGAACAAATGCCAAGCTATGTGAAATTTATGAAGGATATTCTCAATAGAAATGGAAAATTGAAGATAACGAGTCTGTTGAACTCGGAGAAGAGTGCAGTTCAATAATTCATAAAAAGCTTCTTGAAAAGCTTAAAGATCCTGGTAATTTCACAATTCCATGTGCGATGGGAGACAGATTTTATGGGAAAGCTTTATGTGATTTGGGTGCAAGCATTAAGCTTATGTCATTATCAATATTTAAAAGACTGGGAATTGGAGAAAAAACCCCTACTACTATAACTCTGCAATTAGCAGATCATTCGATCACATATCCTAAAGGAGTAATAGAGGATGTTTTGCTGAAAGTGGATCAATTTATCTTTCATGTTGATTTCATTGTGTTAGATATGGAGGAAGATTAAGAAATACCAATAATTTTAGGGAGACATTTCCTAGCCACAGGTAGAGCAATGATATTTGTACAAAATGGGGAATTAACAATGAGAGACAGTGATTAAATTGTTACATTTAATATTTCAAAATCAATGAAATATCCTGCAAGAAATAAAGATGATGAATGTTATAGGAGGATGTTATCAGATATTTAAGTGAATGTCATTTCAAATCATCTTATGAAGAGAAACCTGAAAGTGAAGAAATGGAACACGAGCAAGAGAAGGAATTATAACATTTTGTAGATTTTCATGAGGAAAATTTAAATTATGTTCAAGAAAACTTTGAATTGTTGGACATGACTAAAAAAGATGAATCTTTTGGTCCATTAATTGAAAAGCCTCCTGAACTTGATTTAAAGTTGCTTCCTAACCATTTAAAATATGCCTTTTTAGGTGATTCCTCAACTTTGCCAATTATAATTTCATCTCAATTGACTGAGAAAGAAGTGAGTTTTTCTTGAAATTTTAAAGAAATATAAGAAAGCCTTTGGATGGACAATAGCTGATATTAAAGGAATCAGTCCTTCAATGATTATAAGTCCTTTTCCTGATACAGAAATTATGGCATTCCCCTAACTTGACATCGACATTTGACATTTTGAGAAATGGAATATGACATCCATTCTCTATTTCATATTTGACATTCGTTATTCCGAGAAACTGAACATGACATCCAATTTCGCTTTCTAAAATATTTTTTTGATACAAAGATCATAATCAACGTATTGACATTTGACATTTTATCATATATATTCTAAACTCCGAATATTGATATGAGACACTGACAACTATGACTTTGAGACCATTTCGGTCAATGCCAATATTTCCGGCATATCTCTACAATATACCACACATATTGGGGGCCCATTTTTTGACCTCACTTTTGTGAGAATCATTCACCAAACACCTTGAGAAAGGAAATCTACCTATATTAACCTCCTAAAGATAATAAACCCTAAGACCTAGGGTAAATCCTTAAAAAATCTTCTTAAACACAAAATTGACCTTAAAAACAAATATCGACATAAACAAATTGACATTGATCAAAATCAACAAAATTTTAATTCAAAAGTCATCACATTGACCTTTAAATTAGTATAAACCCTAAATTGGGTCAACATGACCTATTTAGACCTCAAAACGACAAAATTATAAATATTTTGATCAAATCAACCATGATAAGGTTGAAAAGGTCATATTAGTCTAAACCCTAAATTGGGTCAACAAGACCTATTTAGACCTCAAAATGAAAAAAATTACAAATATTATGATCAAATCAACCATGACAAGGTTGAAAAGGTCACATTAGACATCTTAAAATTAAAATTGATCAATTCAGAATAATCTAGGTCAACCTAGGTCAATACTAAATAACCATAGTAAACCTTTATCAAATTTGATCAAAATACATAATTTTGAACGAAAATGATAAAGATCATAAAATCAAATAATTAATTAAATCATTTTAGTTAATTAGTTGATTAATAAAATAAATATTTAATATTTTAATTAATTTCTAATTAATTAAAATAAAAAGGGTTTAAAGACATGACAAAATTAAACCATTAATTTTAAAAGACATAAAATTTAATCAAATAATTAATTAAATCATTTTAGTTAATTAATTGATTAATAAAACAAATATTTAATATTTTAATTAATTTCTAATTAATTAAAATAAAAAGGGTTTAAAGACATGACAAAATTAAACCTTTAATTCAAAAAGACATAAAATTTAATCAATTAATTAATTAAATCATTTTACTTAATTAATTGATATTTAATATTTTAATTAATTTTTAATATAATGGTTTAAAGACATGACAAAATTAAACCTTTAAATTAAAAAGACTTAAAATAATTAATCAAATCATTTTGGCTAATTAATAAAATACTTAATATTTTAATTAATTTCTAAATTAATTAAAATATAAAGGTTTAAAGACATGATAAAATTAAACCTTTAAATTAAAAAGACATAAAGTAATTAATCCACTCATTAATATTTAAATAAAAAATTTAAAGACATGACAAATCTAAATAAAAAAATACATAAAATGACATTTTCCTAAAAATCATTTTAAGGATTAATATTATAATTCCATATATTTCTAACTAATCACATAATTAATTAGAAATGAAGTTATATAAAGATAAGCCTAAATTGAATTCAAATTTATGACATCACACATAATTTCATAAACCCTTTATTGATTTCTTTTAAAAACTTAAATCTTAATTATAGGAAATCACCAATGGGTAGCCTAAAACTCATTAAAACCATCATTACATAGTTAAACACATTACTTAACCCATAACTCATTACCTTTGACCAAGGTTAAAAATTATCATGAGGTTTAAGTTAAGAGTTAAGCTTATGTGTCATCCCCTCTTTACATGAGGTGTGATATGGCTCCCTAGGTGGCAAGCACCTCTTTCTTAATCCAATGGAATGAAACCAAGACATATGGTTAAATTCTACCAAGGTTAAGAAGCCATCATGAGTAAAAGACATAAAAAATGAAGGGAAGATGATATGTGCATCCTTCCTTCAACTTGCTCATTTGCATGGAGTGAGGTGGACCCCCACCTTAGAAATGATCTTGGTCATCATCCTAAGCATCCAATGGAAATAGGAGTTAGCATAGATTATACCTTAACCATGGTGAAATCAAATGATGAGGGGATTATGCATGAAGTGAGTCACCCCCCCTTATTTGTCATAAGAAGAGCATATGTGTCTTCCTCCTCTTTATTTCATTTAAATTATCTAAGAAAGTTAATCTAGTTAATCATAGCCAGACATATCCATCTCATAGGTGAGCCAATGAAAACAAGACAAAACTAGGGTTGAATCCTTACCATGGTTAACTTCAATGAGGAAAATCAAAATTCATCATTACCTTGGCTGAAATTTATCTCCAAAGCATTAATGGAAAGGCTGGCAACTTCCCTAGATGAACCTACTTCAGCCCAAGTCCATCCAATTCCCCCCATGGCTATAAATAGAGCCTAACATAAGCCTAAGAAAAGAGAGAAGAAGAAGGTAATAGTGGCTTAAAGCTCTACCCAATTTCCCTAACTCCCAACAGCAAATATATTCCTTAGGACCTTAAGAATAAATCCCAATTAAGATCCAGCCCTTAGCTGGCCCAAAAACTCCATGAAACCAGCTTAAATAGGCTAATCTAAGAGCTTAAAACTAAGTGAGGAAGAGGAAATTCCAAAACCCCATACACTACTCAAATCCAAAAACCATCAACACCAAAATTGCTCCCTAGAACCTAAGCAATTGAACCCCACCAAAACCAGGCCCTCAAACCCACTATAACCCTTCAATTTGGCTAAACCGAGAGCACCAAAAATAAGCCGAAAGCGGGACAAAATGAATTTATGAAACCAAACACCACAAAACTCAAAATTAACCTTCCCAACTTCATTTAGAGGTCAGAAGAGGAAGAACCCAACTGAAATTGAGCCTTCTCATAGTCTCTAGCTATCTATTCATCATTTCACACCAAGCCGAGCTATCCTTTGATCAAACTCATATCAGAACTCGATTTAACTCCAAATTGAAGTTAGATCAAGCTTACTGAGGTCCAGACAAAGCTTCTAGACCTATCAAACCGAACTCAAATGGACTCAGACTAAGGTATGGATTTTTCATTTTAATGGCTATTCGGGTTTGGCACTTTGTGAAATAAAATGTTTCAAAACCCCTGAGACGAAGGTGTAGAGACAAATCTCATTCGATTTTATCAAGAATTGAGTGAGATATTACCCCTAAATCATGGACGGTCTGCGGGAAGAAGCGAGATGGGGACGATAAAGCGGGACCGTCCGATCTTCTGTTTAAAGTATGGACAGTCGAGATCATCCCCTACTCGATCCACTGTTCGGAACCCCGCAACGGATCGAGCGCGTTTTCGATGCTACCGAGGACACGCGACACCCCCTGGGAATTTTTGTTTAGTTTTAGGTTTAATTATTTCAGTTAAACCTTAAACTAATGAAAAATACATATCTTTTTAAATAAAAATCACAAAAATAAAAGAAAATATCCTTGAACTCAGAACAGTGAGCTCTACAATGTAGAATTAAAAATTTTAATTTTTAACTAATATTTAATTTTTAATTAATTAAATACTCCCTGGAGTATTTTAATTATTAAAAATTATTTATAAATTAGAGAATTGTGAAATTTTAGGGGATTAATTTCTAAATCATTAGAAACAATATCTGATATTTCTAGAGACAGAAAACTATTTTAAGATGACATTTTCAAATTTTCTTGAGATTTAGCAATTGTTTTTAAAAATAATTCAAAAAAATCAGAAAATTAAGAAAATAAACAAAGTTTAAATTGGAAATTGGTTATAAATTCAGGGGAATGATACTAAACCCTAAAATATAAATTTTAACCATTTAAAAATTTAAAATGATATTTTAAAATCCTTAAGGGTGAATAAATATATATTTATATTTAATTAACCCTATAAAGAATCTCTTAAAACTTAATTAGGTCTAATAACTTTAGACTTAGTTACACATTTAGACTTTAATTATATTGGACTTAAGATAAAACAAATTAAGTCTGAAATATTATTAAGTCTAATAAACACATATTAATTTGGTTTAAATTATATTTAAACTTAATTAATCATAATTAAACCTTAAAATACATTAGGTTTAATAAACAAACATTAATTAGGTTTAAAATATCTTTAAACTTAATTAATTATAATTAAACCTTAAAAGACATTAGGTTTAATAAACACATATTAATTAGGTTTAAAACATCTTTAAACTTAATTAATCATAATTAAACCTTAAAAGACATTAGGTTTAATAAACACATATTAATTAGGTTTAAAACATCTTTAAACTTAATTAATCATAATTAAACCATAAAAGACATTAGGTTTAATAAACACATATTAATTAGGTTTAAAACATCTTTAAACTTAATTAATCATAATTAAACCTTAAAAGACATTAGGTTTAATAAACACATATTAATTAGGTTTAAAACATCTTTAAACTTAATTAATCATAATTAAACCTTAAAATACATTAGGTTTAATAAACACATAATAATTAGGTTTAAAATATCTTTAAATTTAATTAATCATTATTAAACAATAAAAGACATTAGGTTTAAGAAACACATATTAATTAGTTTAAAACATCTTTAAACTTAATTAATCATAATTAAACCTTAAAAGACATTAGGTTTAATAAACACATATTAATTAGGTTTTAAACATAGTTAAACTTAATTAATCATAATTAAACCTTAAAAGACATTAGGTTTAATAAACAAACATCAATTAGGTTTAAAACATCTTTAAACTTAATTATAATTAAACCTTAAAAGACATTTGGTTTAAGAAACACATATTAATTCGGTTTGAAACATCTTTAGACTTAATTAATCATAATTAAATCTTAAAAGACATTAAGTTTAATAATAAACAAATTAGATTTAATCCTCATTAAACATAATTAATTAATTCTTAAGCTTTACTTACATTAGGCTTAAGTAACCTTTAAACCGTAATTAAGTCTAACCTAATTAGACTTAATTAATCCTTAACCTTTACTTACATTAGGCTTAAGTAACCTTTAAAGCCTAATTAAGTCTAACCTAATTAGATTTAATTAATCCTTAAGCTTTGCTTACATTAAGCATAAGTAACCTTTAAAACCTAATTAAATCTAACCTAATTAGACTTAATTAATCCTTAAGCTTTACTTACATTAGGCTTAAGTAACCTTTAAACCCTAATTAAGTCTAACCTAATTAGACTTAATTAATCCTTACGCTTTACTTACATTAGGCTTAAGTAACTTTAAACCCTAATTAAGTCTAACCTAATTAGACTTAAATAATCCTTAAGCTTTACTTACATTAAGCTTAAGTAACCTTTAAACCCTAATTAAGTCTAACCCAATTAGACTTAATTAATCCTTAAACTTTACTTACATTAGGCTTGAGTAACCTTTAAACCTTATTTAAGTCTAACCTAATTAGACTTAATTAATTCTTAAGTTTTATTTACATTAGGATTAAACAACTTTAAACCTTAATCAAATTTATCCTTAACTTAACCAAAACCTAAACTTGAGTTCAACCTAACTTGAACCCAAGTTAATCTATACTTTACGTTCGACCCATATTGAATCTAACTTAACTAAAACCTAAACTTGAGTTCAATCTAACTTGAAGCCAAGTTAACCTAAAATTTAGGTTTAACACATATTGAACCTAACTTAACTAAAACCTAAACTTGAGTTCAATTTAATTTGAACCCAAGTTAACCCAAACCTTAAGTTCAACACAAGAACTTAAATTCAAGTCAAACATTAAACCTTTTTTCATAAGATCAATCTCAACTTAAACTTGAACCAAACCTCAAATTTAATTTAAGCTCAATCCATAATTTAACCCAATCTAAATCAAACTAAGTTTAATTTCAACTAACCTGAACATTAAGTTTAACTTAAATTGAACTTATTTCGATATAAATACTAAAATTTGATATAAATCAAGTTTAACTTAATATTGAGTTTAACTCAAATCAAACTCATAAGATTAAGTTTAACTAAAATCAAATTTAGTTAAAATTAATTTAAATAAATAAATTTGACTAAATAAAATGTATTAAATTTAAGATTCAAATATATCTAATGTTAAATTTCCTCTGCATATTATAAATGTGCTAACTCTGTTTTGCAGGATAATTAAAACGACAACATTAACTTCGTTTAGATTTCCTTTGCATGTTATAGGATGTGCTAACTTTATTTTGCAGGACGACATGGAACCATAGAACAAAACCAAAACTTTTAGGTTAGCCACAAAACCTAAAATCTTCAACAAAACAAAACAAAATAATGAAATTGAAAACAAAATTAAAACCATTAGGTTAGCCGCAAAACCTAAACAAAAACATAATGACATGGAAATTTTTAGCATAACAATATTGACAGAATAAAAATGACAAACAACGAAACAAAATAAAAATATGAAATGAAATGGAAAAATAAAATTTGAAACCATTAGGATAACCGCAAAACCTAAAACTTTTAATAAAACAAAACAACAAAAAAAAGACATAACAAAATAATATTTAGGATGGATAGAGGGTACATCTTTCCTTAAAAACAAAATTTTTAGAAAACAAGTGATCAACATTAATCGAAAGTTTTCTTAGACAATTAAAGATTGTTTAAGATGTAATTAACTATAGAAGCTTGCTTCTATAGGATATTTAAAAGAACCTATGATAAAAATCTCTGGTTAACAAAATTTCATGATTTTCCTTGTATAGAAATCCTAGGATATGGTATTCTAGAATCTTCTCCTATAAGGATCATCATAAACATCCTTTTCTATTGTTCCCTATTAGTCCTAAGTTTCTCAAATCCTCTATAGGATCCATAGAAATAAAATTAGGACAATATTGAACAGAATGGCAACTCCTTGACATCGACATCACCCTGATGGCGACGAAATCAAGTCGACATTTTTCCTTTTCGTCATCTCCAATAGGGTACTGGCGGTGCTGTATCATCCATAATATTTTCTGAGCTCTCTGGATTTGGGCGCCGACGGTGCCAGAATACATTTTCCACAATTTTGCTCCTTTTTACTCCTTTTCGCTCTAAATTCATTCCTTTTTGATTCTTTTCCCTCCAATCACCTAAAATCATCATACCTGTAACAAACCATGAAAAATACCTTTCTTTAAAGTGCAATTCCACCAAAAATAAGTTAAATTAGATAGCATAAACTATATATATTTTTTGTGCATCAGTCTACACAGTGGTGAAGGTAGTAGACCCAATATGTCCTGAGATCCTTGGTTAGCAATCCATTAATTGCATCATCCATGGGAACCTCAGTAGCCCTACGGTCAAAAAAAAAAAAAACTCTATCGTATGACTACAAGCTGGAGCTTCAAGAGGTGGGACTTATATCTGCTGAGGTGGTAAGGATGCCTCAGGAAGGAAAGAGAAGGGGAGATTCGGCTACGAAGCTGGAAACACTCAGAATAAAAGGACTTACACCCCGTCAAGGTCAGGGAGCATTCTAACACCCTAGACACACTATACAACCACCTATATAAAGAAGTATGTTGGGTCAGTCGGGTTAAAAAAGCACGAGGGCTCCTCCTCGGGAGATGTAAATGTGAATGCAATTATCATGAGCGGTCCTTAAGTACTGTGGAGGCTCTATTAATATATGCAGGAAAGTAAAAGTGCCATTTTTAGATCCTAGATATTTTAATCCTTAATTTTAATTATCTTTAAAATTTTATTCAGTATTTTGTAGAAGAATTAGGAATTTAAGTCCAAATGAGCCTATGTTGCATCAAGAAATCACAGATCACAAAAAAAAAGAAAAATATGCAAACATGCAAGCATAAAAGCATGTAACAAGAAGTAAAACAAGCCAATTAAAATATTAAAGAGGCCAGTGCCACTGAGTTGGTAACATTTCCCAGAGAAGAAAACGGCGGTCGGACTCTGCATATAATGCTCGGCTCCAATTCTATACACCAAGGTAAAATACAAAATTAAAATACGGGTCACGAAATCAGCTCTTGGTCCCCTTCAGGTGGCCTCTAAGCTAAACGCCTTGAAACTCGTGCCCGTATCTTACTTCTGCTACAAGACTCTCCTAGAATCTAAAAGTACATAGGAAATGAAAAGACTCAATCCTGCAAGAAAGAAAGTGTTAGAAGGAAAGCTCACTTGCATATAATGTATAATGAGCCATGCCTTATAAGTGGGGAGCTAAATAGCACATGCATTAAAATTGTCAGAAAATCATTACTTGCTTCCCCTATAGCGATACCTGTGTGCACATGGAGGCATGACTCCCTGCAGAAAAGTGCCCTAACACAATACCATATATATGCAGCACGCGGTCATATCACAAGTACATTGCAGAAGAAAGATGCCTGGCTAGGGCAACCATTACAGCAAAGAATAATAGATAGACATAAAAAAGATTACCAAGCAACCTAATCCTAACATAGCACACCATCTAACAAAAATTGCACTAACCTAGTGCCTAAGTGCACGGGGTTAGTCTCTGGCTACAACATGACTGACGAGTTCCCCATGTTGCCTCGTCCTAAAGATCTAAAGGATTTAAAGGGCATCACGAAAAAGGTGACATAATTAAGATCCATTAGATCCTTAACAAAGTCATACTATGTCAATCCTGATGACTTAACTCACATTGCTCACCGGGATTGACCCAACAAGCAATGCTCGTTAAGGCATTGCGACCAACGGGGGTTACTCTCCTAACGAGCAGGACAAACAATCAAGGAATGGGAAAATAAACAGGCATTCAAGAAGCTCACATTGTGACTGCTCGATCGAAGTACAGAGCAATCGCAGATCGTACCCAAAAAGGTGAACAAACATCTTGCATAATGTAAGGATGCTACATGCAACATGACATAAACAAATAGGATGTACCGGTGGAAACAGACTACCTATGAAGAGGAATTACACCTGCTCGTGGACCCGGGGTGCCATGCAACTAGCAGACAATAACTATAAATGTATTTGCATTAAGTAAAAAGGATACTTATGAAGTGGTTATACACCTTACTCGAACGGGACTCACTGAACACGCATAAAAACATGCAAGATTTTGCGAACAAACAAAGAGGGTGCACCAAAGTGGTGAAAGTGAGTATACTGTGAAGGCAGTGACTCAAATGGAGGAGCATGCTGATTATGGCTCTCTTAAATAAGTATTTATAAGTATCTTCTGCTCAGTCACAAAGTATAATCAGTCTAATAAGAAATAGCCAATCCATAGGTAAGTATACGTGTTGCTCAAGTAATATAAGGCTCTAGTGGAGTCCTAGTTATCGATCCCACAGGGAGGAAGAAAACCTTTTAAGTGTAGCACAAAAATTCAATATTCAAATTATAATGCGCATAAAGTAAATATTAAAGTTACTAAAGTTTAAAGATGTTTGAGATTTTAAGATCACTAAAGTAATTTCCCAACTTCAAATTAAGGTTAACTACTACTAGAATAAATTTTGTATTGAAAGGTTCAAATTTGGGAAAGTGTCCTCCCCCTTTAAATGATGTTATAGTGAGTAAATGATAAAAATTAGTGAAAATGTTGTATATTGTCAAATAGGAGCATACCTATTCTTTACCCTCTTCTGAGTGCTATAAAGAACATTGGCTAATCCTAATAGTCCCTAAATCCGTGGTTAGACTGGGAGGAAACTGGTTCTCACTCTAGAGCTCCCACTTCCCTCATCTGAAGGCTAACTCTCAGTTTAGTTTTTAAACACTAAGACCAAATTGGGGATTTTAGTCTGTCACCCTAAAAGCTCCAATTCTACACCCAATAAATCATATTTCCCCATTTATTTTCACCCAACCCCCATGAACTACATCACTCATTCATGGACATTGAATGTAATCTTCACCTCTGTTATAGAATGCATACTCCATTCAGATTGTATGTTTCACAACATATTTTAACAATTCAATTGGCCAGATCAAAAGTAAATGAAGTACATAGTAAAAAATCATCACAATTTCTTAACATTCATATGGCACATCCAATCTAAATCATCACTTCAACATTTATCATTACAAGGAAAAAGATGGAGAAATGTACTCATAATTCATAAGGAAGATATGAAAAAACAAGAATTTTATATATAAAAGAAAAGTCATACAAATAATAAGAAGTAAATACAACTTATTTTAATTTATTCCCTAATTAAATCCCTTAAAATTCCTTTGAATCTCCTTCTCTCTTCACAACAACACATAATTCTCTCTTAGAATAGTACAAAAGATGCAATCTCTCACTTTCCCTCATCTCCTACAACTTTTTTGAGAAGAAACCCTCACAAAACAACACTTAGACACCAAACCCTAGACTCTAAACTCTCGACTCACACTTCCTTTATACTCACAAAGTACTCACACATTAATCTCCTCCACTCACACAACCTTTTTTGGTGCAATATTCTTTTTAAAATAGCCTAGGGACGCATTCTCCAAGAGATGGCTCAAGAATCCCTACAAAAGTCGTCCAAATACATTGAATATGGCCTCCACCGGCAATGGCCATATTCGGTGCCCTATCACACATAATTAAGGATGCTCTCTGGAAAATGGCGCCATCAGCACCCAATCTGGCGCCGTCGACGCCAGAACAGAGTTTTATGGTTTTTGCCCTTTTTATGCTCCAAATTCATTCCATTTTGCTTCTTTTTGGTCAAATTTCCTAAAATCATTAAATCTGTAGCAAAAGATGAAAAATATCTTCCTTTAAAGTGCAATATCTCAAAAAATGAGAACAAAATATATATAAAAACTCCAACATTTTTTTGGTGCATCAAAATCCCTTAAACATAAATATTACCTGCCCTCAAGTATTCCTTTTACTACATAAAAATATGTCTCCTAATAGTTAACTTTACTTAAAGAATACTATGATTTCTTATTTAAATAAATATAATAGGGAGACATTTAGAAATATTTTTAGTAACTTGGGTTAAAGCTATAGGTGTAAGAACATTTAGTAATCAAGGCTAAGATTTTAAGTCTCCTATTCATTTCAAGAATAACCATAATTTTTCACATTAACGGTGCTTTGAAGGATCATATGAAAAAGAAGCTCAAAAGAAATTTATTAGTAAAGATGTTAATACTTAAATGTAAATTCAGAAATGCAACTAAGCTCCTCCCTTAAGCTGATTCAAGTGAAGCCAATTTTTGATTGGGCATCTCCTCAAGCTTCTCCTCACATATATTTTCCTTTTATTCTTTTCTCTTTTGTTTTTAGGATTACTTTTCAATCTTCTTTTTTTCTTATTCTCTTTTTCTTTTCTTATGAGGATTACTATATCTGGATAGTTTTTAATAATTTGAACTTCACTCTCCTCTCTCTAAAGTTGAAACTTGTAACATATCTTTACTTTATTATAGATATATATTAGCTTTTAAATGATTCATCATAGAGTGCCGATCTTTTTTTTTTCACTTAAACCTCTAAGACTCTTAATATTTCAAAAATACAGTTTTCCTTACTTTGAATAGTCAACTTCAGTCTAATCCTCTTATACTATATATCTTAGCCCCATAAGGTTAACCTTCATTACTAAAAACTTTCATTCAAATATATTATGATATTTAAATAAAATAAAAAATTTAGTTATATAAAGTTAAGGTCAACTACTTAATGTCATGTTAAAATAATTTTGAAAATATATTTTAATTGAGAAAAAATAAAAGTTAATTTTCCTCCCCTAAACTTCAGATTTTCGGTATATATCAAATTAATAAATGAGAGAAAAACAAAAAGAAAACTAACCTTTTTTGTGTCGGGCTTTTGATACTTCTGAAGCATGCAGGTATTAATTAAAATTTTAACTAGAGGCATAAAACAGTTAGAATCATTGTTCACATATATATCAGAGATTTAAAGGGTGAAGAAAATTTAAAAAAAACATAATTTTAAACACCTAGTACAAGCATACATTCATTACAATTTCAATACAACTGATGAGCAAACCAACACAAGTTTCATTACAAATTAACATATCTAACAGAGTACAATCACTACCCACATCAACTAAATAAAAGTAAATAAATAAACATAAGTCTACAAAATAATAACAAACTGAAAGAATACTACTACACCAATCATCTTCTCTTTCTTATTTTGCTCCTTCCTCCTCTTCAAGTTGGTATTGAATAGAGCGTGGGCCAGTAGGAAATATCACACCAGCTTCTCCCCTCTTGAATCTCATTTGAGCATCATGATAAACTATATTATATTCAACTCTTCTCCTCTGATAATCATCATTAATATTATTTCTTGATTCTAATCCATCAATTCTGCTATGAAGTCTCGTATATCAAGCAGTTGTATCATCAACCGCACCATAACATTAGAAATACTAGGAGTTCCAGAGGTAGAAGGTATATCATGACTAGTAGAGGTAACCTCACTACTCTTACTTCCCGACCTTCATCCTACATGAGATTCATAAGTGTGAATGTCGGCCTTATTGATAGGTTTTAAGGGATTGAATAACTCTTCAATATTATCAACCTCAACTCCTGATTGTACTCATAATGTGTAAATCAGGGCAGGATGTCCTAATCCTCCTGTGGTCTCTCCATTAGCCAGGGTCTAGATACTATTATAAATAATACACCAATGTTAATCATCTTCATATTTTGAATACAAAATTTCATAATAGATCTATCTCTAAAAACTTCATTATGATGATAGGTAGGCTGTAATCTAGTAGAAATAAAATAATGTTAGGCTTTAGATGTGACATTTAAAGTAGAAGCAAGAAAATTTATCTTTTTCCTTTGCTTTGTTTTCCACTCCCCTTTTTCCCTCAATAAGAAATGTTATTACCTCTTTTAAGTCAGCATCCATAACACTAAAAAAATTTTACTCACATAAAAGTATTATCTCTCAATTGGTCGAAAGCATTGCTTCATTCAGGAGTGAATTCTACCATTTTTCCTCGAATAAGCACATATTCTTCTTAATTCCACCGCAGCTTAGCATAAAATTGACGAACTACATCTGCAACTGCATCAGCAGAAAAATAACAAAATGTTTCTCAGTTACGATTAGCAATAACCTGTTCCACAACTCAGCTCAGATTTTCAAATCCTTGATCCTGTGTACACTTTTGAGTTCGAAGGCTAAAGTTGAAATGGTATTTTGCTTTGAATTTCACAAACATCTTTTAATCAAATTTCACCTTCCTCTTCCCCTTAAAAATCCTTGGAGCCATTTCAAAATTTCTAGAAAAAGTGCAAATAAATCCCAATAAATTTCAAAATTTGTAATGTAGTATACTCTAAAGTCAAATCAATAGGTAAGAGCATTTCACCATGGATCATCTCAACGTTTTCTTCAAAAAAAAAATCAAATTTTTGAATCTCCTCAATGTAAGAGATTTCCCTGGTCAAAATAAAAAATTTTTAGTTTAAAGTAGAGCTCTAACTAGGAGAATATGGGATCCAGCCTTTAAAAGACTTGAATTCAACTCAAATCCAAATGCTTGCAAGCCCTAGGAGTAGATTTTGCCCTTGGCACGAGGTTGAAGGTGGTCAAATAGGGTCAGCTGCTCAAAATCACAACTTTAAAAGGCTCATATAAGGTTTCAAGTTTTAAGCGTTGTCTACACTAGACCAATTTTTAGGGTTTCAAAAAATTTTGTGATTCCAATCTTTTATAAGTTACTACAACATCTAATTAGCCTTATCTAGCATCTATTTTCATAATTAAGTGATCAATAAATAAAACTTTTACACAAACAACACAAAACATCACTTATATATATAATCCGCAATTACAAACTTACACATTTAAATCACTCTACCATAATAATAATTCAGCATCGTAATTAAGCCACAACACTCTAACGCACTAAAAACATAACATAAACTCAAATCTCAAGCATAATAAGTCTGAAATTCTTCCAAAATGCAAGCCAAATACAAAACACCATTAAGCATGTAAAGTTTAAATACTAAATACTGGATAAAATAGAGAATCACTACTCCTCATAAATGTTTGTGCTATCTTATCTAATATCTCCCATGAATTGATGGTGCATGAACAAATTATTGAAGGATCGATGAGGGAATTCATAAGTAGAATCCTCTTCAATCCAGGCCTTCTTCTTCATCAAACGTATCAAGCCTTCTTCCATACACCCAGTATGATCGAATTGTTCCTTCATCCTCCAATCCAGATGATCAAATAATTCAGAAATATTGTTAATTGCATTCATAAGATTTTGTACATCTTTCTCCAGTTTCTTGATCTTCTTCATAATCAACTGCGAACTTTCAGGAAAGCGAGGTTGAATAAATAGTAAACTCTGAGTGGTTGGTCTACAATTATGCTCAGATCATTTTCATCCCCAATTGCTGGAATATCATAAATGTTTGTTGGGTATATAATTTTTAGTTTAAATTAGAGTTCCTACTAAGAGAAGATGAGATCCAACCTCAAAGAGTCTCTAAATCGTCTCAAATTCAAATTCTAGCAAACAATAGAAGTGCTTTTTGGCCTTGGCTGGAGGTTGAAGGTGGTCAAATACAGTCAAAGGTTCAAAATCGTGATTTTAAAATGTCCAGGATGAGTTTTGGGTTTTGAGCACCATTGGTGCCCATTTTGGCACCGTCGGCGCCAGATCGATTTTTAGGGTTCAACAAAATTTTGTGATTTCGATCTTCTTAATGTTATGACGACATCTACTTAGCCTTTTTATGCATCTTTTTTCATAAATAAGTGATGAACTAATACAACTATTACACAATCAACACTAAACATTACTTTTATATATATAATCCACAATTAAAAACTTACACATAAGTCATTCTACCACATCAATAACTCTACGTCGCAATCAAACAACAACACTCTAACACTAAAACATAACATAACTCAAATTTCAAGCATAATAAGTTTGAAATCACACCATACACAAGCCAAACAGAAAAAAACTTAAGAAAATAAAGTCCAAATACTAACTAAAGTAGATAAAACAGAGAATCACTACTCATCAATGTCAGTACTATCTTCTCTGATTTCTCCCATGATTTGGTGGTGCACAAATGAATTGTAGAAGGGTCAATACGGGATTCATCAATTGAGTCCTCTTCAATCCAAGTCTTTTTCTTCATCAAGCGTATCAATCCTTCTTCCATACACCCAGTATGATCGAACTGTTCCTTCATCCTCGAATTCAGAAGATCAAATAATTCAGATATATTGTTTATGGCTTCCATAATACCTCATTCTCTAGTTTATTGACCTTTTTTAGAATAAACTTTGCATTTTCAGGAAAAAGAGGTTGAATAGGTAGTAAACTCTGAGATAGTTGGTCTACAATTATGCTCAGATTATTTTCATCCCCAGTTGATGGAGAGTCATAAATATTAGTTAGATCCATGGGCTTTCAAGGGAGAAGAACTTTTTTCCCAGCTTTCATATGAAACTTGTGACTTGCTTTAGAGAAAAATAATAGTGGAAGTATGTCCCAAACCATAATTTGATTCATGCACAATCAAGCCCAAAACAAATTTCACAATTATGGTGTCAATATCAACAGGCCTTCCAGTTTGAATACAGTAGTTCAGTATTGCACTTTCCTTCATTACTTTTCTAATTTTCATGGTTGGAAGTAATTTTAAGGATATAAAGAAATTTCATTGCTTTGACACAAGATTCAATAAGGTAGTAGAGAAATTTACATACCCATTGTCTCTTATCTCCCAATCTTCACCTTCATCCGTCAAATATCAATAGATTTCATTCATATTGTCTCTCATAGGAATAAATTTATGTAATGATAGATTGACACATTATCTATCATATAAAGTACATTAATCTTTTTAGGAGTGAACGGTATCCACCTACCTTGCACATAGATGACTCCTTGGTTGATTCCATGAAGATTTACATAAATTCCTTCACCACAGAAATAGCTACTGCAGCAATAGTGTAACAAAACATTTTCCATTGCCTCTGCATAATATTTTATTCTACTCTAGTACTAAGAACATTCATACCTCAATTGACAAAGCATCATTCCTTGATAAGCCTCCTCTTTATAAGAAATTTGTCGTAAAGTCACTGCACCTCGAAACTGATGAACTTTCTCCTATTAAAACCATAAACATAGGAGATTATGAAAAGTTGGATGCCATGCAATGCAAATTTTGGAACTACCCCCTCTTTTTTCTAGAGTTAATGAGTTTTAAAATATGTTTGAGGAGTTTTAGGGGTAAAAATTCTATTCAAAACTACCAAACTCCACCATTTAAAACTCCAAAAATTGAATTTCGCTCCGTCAGCACTACATAAGGTGCCTTGGGCTCCCAAGCTCCAAAAATAGGCATACTTCTCTAGAAAAACATTCCATCGACACCCATTCTGGCCCATCAACGCCAGAGCACAGTTTTGCTCCAACTTTGTTCTCCTCCAAATAAACTTTGAATCTTCGATACAATCCAATAATTATCACCATTTATGATATTTTTGAGTAACTAAGACACAAATATATGATTAACTAATAATAATATCAACTATAACCAAATAAACAAACTAAACAACAAAGATAACTATCGGTTGCCTCCCAAAAAGTGCATGGTTTAACGCCACCAGCCCGATAAACATTAGTTTTGTTCAGGATGACTTAATAGTAAAACCTTTTAAAAATTTTGTAATGACCCCTCAGAATATGGTTTTAATTGATGCCCATTAACTTTAAATATTCTTCCAATTTTAGGATCTTCAATATCAATAGCTCTAAGTTGATAAGCTTTTATTACAGTGAAAGGTTCTATCCACCTAGACTTTAGTTTTCTAGGAAATAATCTCAATCTTGTATTATATAACAAAACTTCCTGTCTAGGATCAAATCACCTTCTTATAATCTTCTGATCATGCCATATCTTCATTCTCCTTATTAATTTTATCATTATCATAAGATTCATTTTGAGTTTCTTTTAATTCACTAAGTTGTAATAATCTTCTCTCACTAACATCCCTTAAATTAAAATTAAACTCTTCAATTGCTCAATATCCTTCATGTCCAATTCTACTAGTAAATGGCAAGTTTTTCCAAAAATCAGTCTATAAGGAGACATTATAGGAGTTTTATAAGCAGTCTTATTTGCCTATTATGGAGTATCTAATCTAGCAGACCAATCTAATTTATGAGGATTTACAGATTTCTCCAAAATTTGTTTAATTTCGTGATTAGATACTTCAACAAAACCACTTATTTCAGAATGATAAGCAGTTAAGATTCTATACATAATATTATATTTTTCAATCAATCTCTGAATCAAGTTATTTCTAAAGTGAGATCCACCATTAGTAATGATAACTCTCAGCATTCCATATCTTATAAAGATACTTTTTATTAAAAATTTTGAATCACTTCGAGCATCACATCTAGGTAAAGTTATTTCTTCAATCTATTTTGATACATAATCCACTGTAATTAATATATATATATATATACTCCCAAAGCACAAACTCAGCTTCTACATGCTTTGGAAAGGGAAGTACTTTTCTTGAAACAAAAAGCTGCTATAAATAGACACTTATATGGTGACAGGAATACTAAATTTTTTCATGCAGTCATTAAATACAGAAGGCAGATTAATACCATTCTCAAAATCAAGGAATCTGATGGCAGCTGGGTGAATGAACCTCATTTAATCTCACAAAGTGTTGTGAACTTTTTTCAATCACATTTAGCTGCTTCCCCTACTTCTCCTTCTTCCTTTATATCTGAAGTATTCCATGATGACTTTAATTATGCACAGCAGCTCCAGCTAACCATATTACCTGATGAAACAGAAATTCTGAATGTACTGAAGAGTATAGATGGGAATAAGACTACTGGCCCTGATGCGTTTACTTTCACTTTTTATATTAAAGCTTGGAGCATTGTGGGTCCTGACCTTGTTAAGGATGTTCAATCTTTTTTCTCTGGAACTGAATATCTTAAGTACTTTGCTGCTACAAGTATTGCTCTTAATCCAAAAGACAATAACAAATCCAGTTGGACTGATTTCAGACCTATATGCCTTACCAGCATATTTACTAAAATTATTAGCAAGATCATTGTTAGTAGACTTCAACCACATCTCCAACAGCTTATTAGTTCTAATCAATCAGCTTTTGTGCACGGGAGAAATATTACAGACAACTGTTTGCTTGCTCAGGAGTTGTTACTTGACATTGACAAGTCTTGTAGGGGGCAGAATCTTATCTTTAAGCTGGATCTTCAGAAGGCCTATGACTCACTCAGCTGGACTTTTATTGTGCAAGTTCTTAAGGCCAGAGGTTTTAACCCTTCCTTCTGTAACTTAATTCAGAGATGGCTTTCAAGTGCCTACTATATTATTTTGGTCAATGGTAGTAGTAATGGTTTCTTCACTGTTGGAAGGGGCCTTAAATAAAGAGACCACTTGTCTCCTACCATTTTTATCTTGGCATTTGATTATTTTTCTAGATTTCTCAATGCTGCTCATAACAAATATCATTATCTTAATTATAAACATAGCTCTTCTCAGATGATTAGTCACTTGGCTTATGCAAATGATGTAATCCTTTTTACTAATGGCAGCAAACAGGCAATAAAGAAAATTCTACAAATTCTAGATCATCTTTCCCAAGTGGTTGGACTTGAGCTTAATAAGAGGAAATGTCAGTTCTTGGCTGGGAAACATTATAAACTTACAAATTGGCTGAAAGATTTAACCGGTTTTGTTGCTGCTGATATTCCTTTAAAGTAATTGGGGGTGCAGTTGATTAAAGGGAGGAAAAAACAATCACAATAAGATGAAGTTGTTAATAAGATTTCCTCAACTATTAACTGTTGGACTAATAGTTTCCTTTCTAATGGAGGAAGAGTGACACTGCTCAAAAGCATCCTATTTACTTTCACCCTTTACACTATGCAGATGGTGAAGATGAAAAGAAGCACTCAAAGATTGCTTGAAACTCTTTTTAATAAATTCCTCTGGGATGGACAGTACAAACAACAACATTGGACAGTTTGGAAAAAACTGTGTCAACCTACTAAAGCTGGGGACTGGGATTTAAAAGTTTTCAACAAATGAGTCACCTCTATTATTGTAAAAAATGGATCAAGTTCAGGCAACAAGATACATTGTGGGCTAGGTATTTGCAGGAGAAGTACTGTAAGAAACTACATCCTAATGCTGTTACTCCTAAATTAGGTGATTCCAAACATTGGAAAAGCTGCTGAAGGTTAGAGATTTTACCAATACACTTTTCTGTTGGGAGGTGGGTACTGGCAATATTAACTTCTATTTGTATAACTGTCTTCCAGATGACCCTATTTCTTCTTCCATTGATTATAATCCCCGGCTAACAGTCTCAAATTTTTGGATTCATGATAAGTGGAAAGTGGATTATCTGAACAGGGTACTTGATGAGGATATTGTGCAAAATATCATTTCAATCCCCATTGATACAACTAGACCTGATAAAATTCTGCTCAAGCATTCCTCTAACAACTCTCTGAACAGTTTTATTCATCAATCCTTTACTCATTGGCAGGATACCCATTGGGGTGATAAGATTTTGGCACAGAAACTTATCTTCTTCAATGTCTTTTTCAGCTAGAGATTATTTCACAAATTCCTTCCTCTGGATGATATTTTGAAGTTAAAAGGCTTAAGGACTGCTTCTAAATGCTGGCTTTGTCATTCTGATGAGGAAACTTATACTCACCTTTTCCTACATTGTTCTATCACTCAACAAGTGTGGACTGATGTTCTACATTATCTAAAGCTTTCTCAACATAGGCATAATTGGCAAACTTTTGATGCTTGCTGGACAGATTGGAAGGAGCAGAATTCCACAATTCCTTTGGTCATCGACTCGGTTTATATGGATGGCTAGAAATCAGGCTAAATATGAAAGCAATCTTTGTTTGGTCAAAACTGTGGTTGTGAATTGTTATAGTTTTCTCAACAAGCATTCTGAGTTGATTATATTACCAAAAAGAAAAGTTGTGTTGCTGCATTGGGTACTCCCTTCCCAGCCATGGCTTAAAATTAACATTGATGGGAGTTTTACTTGTTCATCTATTGAAATTGGTGCTATTTGCAGGAATCATTTAGGACAGCTCCTATGGTACTTCCAAGCACCTGTTATCTCTTCCTCAGCTTTGGAATCAGGGATTCTTGTAGTTTATTGGGCCTTAATTACTGCCAAAGCTTTTCAACTGAAATATGTTTGGGTCGAGGCCGATTCTCAACGAGCTATCCATATTATGCAAGGCACTTCTCCTCCTCCTTGAACTTGGTTTATTTACATAGAGCCATTTTATCTCGTTTCCGGTTTTATTCAACTCAAATGGTCTCATATTTATCGAGAAGGTAACCAACCTCGCTAATTGGTTGGCCAAAGCCGCTACTTTAAATTGTACTCGTACTCGTTTTCTCGCTACACCTTCCGAGCCTTTAAGGCTTTTACTTTTGGGGGACTCTCTTACTCTTCCCTTTCCGAGATGTACTTGATTTTTCAATTTTAATGAACATTCCTTTTTGCTAATATATATATGATATATATATATATATATATATATATATATATATATATATATATATATACTTCCAAATGAAGGAATAAATGGTTCCATAAAATATAATCCCCAAACATCAAAGATATCAACTTCCAATGTAAAATTTAGAGGCATTTCATTTCTTCTACAAATTTTACCTACTCACTGACATTGATCACATGTTTTAATATATCTATTAACATCCATAAATAGAGTAGGCTAATAGAATCGAGATTGTAAAACTTTATGTGCAATTTTTTCAGTTCCAAAATGTACCCCAAATTCATAATCATGGCATCTCTGAATAATTGGTTCAATTTCTTCGTAAGGCACACCGCACCTAATAACAAGATCCTTGCATTGTTTATATAAATATGGGTCATCCCAAAAGTAAAATTTGGCAGCATACATAATTTTTTTATGTTTTTTCTTTAGTAATTCAGGTGGTAAAATATCACTTACAATATAGTTCAAAATATCATCATAACATGGTATATTCCATTCCTTAATATTATAAAGTTGTTCATCAGGAAAAGTTTATGTAATTTGATATTCAAAATCAGATAATTCATGTTATTCCAACCTAGATAAATGATCAGCCATTTTATTGTCAGTACCGTTTCTATCCACTATCATGAAGTCAAACTCTTGCAATAGAAGTACCCATCTGATTAATCTTGGTTTAGCATCCTTCTTCAACATTAATTATTTGATAGTAGAGTAGCCTATATGTATTATACATTTGGTCCCAATTAAGTATGACCTTAATTTTTCAAAAGCATGTACAATAGCTAATAACTCTCTTTTGGTAGTGGTATAATTAATTTCAGCATCATTAAGGGTTTTACTAGCATATTATATAACGTTAAAAATTTTATAATACATTTTTCCTAAATCAGCTTTAATCGCATAATTACTGACATCACACATTAGTTCAAAAGGTTTCTCCTAACCATTAACTATTAAGTATTTGAAGCTATGGGCATCCTGACTCAGGACATTATTCCTAAAGTCTAAATTACTTCAACACTCAAAATTCCTTATAAAGTCTATTGTTTCACTTCTTATCTAGAAATCCTTCTTAGCTAATTTTATTCTTAGCTTAAGAATTCCAGTCATTTTTTACATTCAAATCAAGTATTCTTAATTCATCTTTTGACCTTACTTGATCAATCCAAATTCATTATTACACCTTTGTAAACTCGTCAACCATCACTCTTCAGGTATTGACTTCCTCCATTAAATAGTCGATCCCTTCATTTGGGTCATTCCCATGATACATTATCATCACACTATAAATCCCATCCCATTAAGCTTAATTCTTCCAATTTGAATCCACTATATATGTTCATTCACTCCAGTTGTGAAAGTCCGACCTCTGACTGTTTAACTCATTATATTAATCAAGACCATTTTTAGCTCACAATTCTAGAGATGTAATTGAATATGAGGGCTTGCCCTTGTAGGGAACATGACCCTAGAATAAAAATAAATCTTATCTTTCACTTATAAGATAAGGGAAAAAACCTGGTTCCGTATACTCAAAGACTATCATCATCTGGATGGTCAGGCCCATTTTAAGGTAATATTTTATTTTTTTTAGGAAGATATATTATTCTTCAAGATGTTGTGTCTATTTTTCTAGATAAAATATTTACAAGTTTTATGGTTTGTGGCAACAAAAAAAATCTCCCACTAAGATTTTTTCTAGTGACTTCGATGGGGAACTGATACACCAAAAAAATGTTTGGGTTTTCATATACATTTTATGCTTATTTTTTGTGATATTGCACTTTAAGGGAAGATATTTGATATTTTGTTGCAAGTATATTAATTTTAGGAATTTGGAGCAGAAAGAAAGCAAAAAGGAAGAAATTTGGAGTCAAATGAAGCATGTTAGTGCTAGACTTGGCACCAACTGTGCTAAAGTCTAGAGAATATAGAGTTCAAAAACATGTCTGGTGCTGATGGCACCAGAATAAGAACCGATGGAGCCCTAATCTATAGAATCCAAATGCTTGACACTGATGGAGCCAAAATGAGTGCCAACGGCGCCGTAATCTAGTGAGTAAATATTTGGCGCTGACAGAGCTAGATTTTGGCGCCGACAGTGGCAGATTTCAGTGCCGACGATGCAAGTGACCGTTATGCCCAAAAAATTCATTGTATTGGGATGATATTGGAGAGGTGGTTGAGGCAAATCTTGGGGAAATTTATTCTAATCTTATAATAGAGTGAGTTTAAGTGAGAAAGAGTGGTTGTGGGAAGTAGAGTATGTGTAGAGAGTTTTTGAGAGAGGCTTGAATCGAGATTTTCTTAAAGAGCTATAGAAGAAGAGGTAAAGTGAGAGATTTATTCTTCCTTACCTTTCTAGGAGAGAATTGAGTTGTATTTTAAAGAAAAATCAAAGGAAATTCAAGGAATTTGTGTGGGGAAGAGTATGAGATAAGTTATTTTCCTTACTTTTGTGTTGTATGAACTTGTTCTCATATATAAATCCATGTTTTATTGTATTTTCCTTATGAATTATGAGTAGCTTTCTTTGCCCTTTTCCATGCAATGAGATATGGTGTTGTGATGAATCACAATTGTTGTTCAAAAATAAATGATTAAAATTGTGGTGATTTAAACTTGGATCTTCAATTACTTTTCAATCTAGCCAATTGAATTGCTAAAATTTATTGTGAAACATGCAATCCGAAAAGGCTAAATGTTCAACAACAGAGTGAGATTCACATTAAATTTCATGGATGAGAATGAATTTCATTGGGTTGAGTGCAAATAAATAGGGGATACACTTTTATGGGCGTAGAACTAGAGATTTTAGGGAGAAAGACTAAAATCCCCAATTTGGTTCAAGTGTTTGGAAACTAAAGCGAGATGTTAGCCCTCATGTGAGGGAGAAGTGGCAGCACGGGAGTAAGAGCCAGATTTCTCCTAACCTAAACACAGATTTAGGGCCAAGCTTGAATATGCCAATGTTCTTTCTGCACTTGGGAGACGATGAAGAATAAAAATACTCCTATTTTGCACAATACAATTCTAAACAATCTGAATCATTCACTGACCTTAACCTCATTGCAAAAGGAAGGATATTTTCTCAATGTTGAACCTTTCGTTACAAAAACTTTGCTTAGAGTTAGTAAATTTTACTTTGAGTTTAGAAATTAGTTTAGTAAGCTTATTATTTTTAGCAACATTAAACATTATCTACTTGCATTTCTCACTTAAGTTCTATTAGTTTGAATATTGTGTGTTGAGCTACCATCATAAATTTTTCTCCTCCCTATAGGATCAATAATTAGGACTCAATTAGAGCCTTTTATTACTTATGTGATATGTATATTTGTCTTTGCAACCTAGTGACACCTTATAATAATCATAATAACCCATTAGATCACTAGAGTGACAGCTTTAAGATAAAACAGATTATACTGAAGTGAATTGATTGTGATTGTTAATTAATATTTTCTGAATTAGTTGTCTTGTGTGTTGTAGTGTTGAAAAACTTTTACTACATAATATATACCGCACAACAAGTTTTTGTTGCCGTTTCCGGGGAGGTAATGGTAAATTAAAGTAGTAATTAAAAGACCATGTTTGAACTATAAAACTTATATTTATGAGAAGTTTAGTAAATTTTTGTTCGTTTGTTTTTGTGTATGTGTAGTTTAGGATCCAAAGGTTTAGTACCTTATAATTCTGAGTTAGAATGTATAATTAGAAAATTTTGAAAATAAAAAAACTAAAAAAAATTGAATGAAATGGAGAACAACTTAGATAATCAAAGTATTAAAAATGATCATCAAAGACCTTTGAAAGATTATGCTAATTCTACAGTAGATTAAAATCATTTGAGTATACAAAACCCTATTGTAGCTGCTAATTCATTTGAGCTTAAAACCATTTTTATTCAAATAGTACAAAATAACAAGTTTGAGGGATCTCCAACTGAAGATCCTAATTTACATCTTGCATGTTTTATAGAACTGTGCACAACATTTAAATATGATGGGGTGTCAAAAGATGCTGTTAGACTTAAACTTTTCCTTTTTCATTAAGGGATAAAACTAAGATGTTGTTAAATTCTTAGCATCTGGATCTATAAAAACATGGGCAGATTTATCTCAAAAGTTCTTAAAAAAATACTTTCCACCATAAAAAAATACTAAGCTTGGAAATGATATTACATCTTTTTGTCAGTTTGAAGGAGAATCCATCTACAATGCTTGGGAATGATTTAAGGAAATCTTTAGGAAGTATCCACATTAAGCATTACCAGATTGATTAATAATTCAAACTTTTAATAATGGATTAGTGTTATCTCTTATCGATTATTAACACTGCAGTTGGAGAATCATTAATGTCGAAATCTTTTGAGTAAGCCTATTTTTTAATATAAGAGATGAACTACTAATTTTCATTGGCCAGTTGAAAGGGTAAATCCTAAAAGAGTAACTAGTATTCACGATTCTGATGCTATATCCATTTTGACTGCACAAATTGTTGGAATATCAAAGAAGATCGATCAATTTGGAATGAATTATTCTCAAACACCTCAAGTGATTGAGGAAAATTCATGAGGACAATTGATAAATTCACAAACATCATCATATGAGTCTTTGAATGCTATAAACAATCAACCTAGTAATTCTTATTCTAACTATTATAATTTTGGTTGGAAAAATCACCATAAGTTAAGTTGGACTAATAATAATTATAACGGGGTGAATGATACGATGCGACTTTATATATGCGTTAAAATACAAGAATTTGATACCACTTTTTAGAATATTTAATTCCTGGCAAATGGCTTCAAAAGCTTGATGCGCAAGGTTTAATTTTATTAATTTATATTTAGATTTTATAATTATTATTGTAAAAGTCATAATTTTAAACGCAAGTATACATATCATTCAGGTAATACAGGGCTTTAGTGGAGTTCTGGTTCTCGATCCCACAGGGATAGTGAATTTATAAAAAGTAAGAAATATAAGTAATATATTAGAATTGTCAAATTAAATGCAATTTATATATACCTTTTTTATGTATATATTTTTAAATTTAATTTACTAAGAATTTTAACTATAAGCAAGTAAGCAGTAAACAATAAAGTAAAGTAAGCAGTAATTAAAATTCAATGCAAGTATAAAAACGACTTTCTCCTTTTCAACTAATCCAAGATTTATAGAATAATTATCTTTTGAAGGGAATTTAGATTATGGCATTGTGCCAAATAGAAGCATTCCTATTCTTTACCCTTTGGTCCAAGTGCGAAGAACATTGACTAATCTATAGATCGGCTTAGGAAGTTTTATTAGTAGAATGGGTTAATCTAGGCTCACACTACTAGATGTACAAGGGTAGCTATGGTCGGACCTACCAGTGACCCGTTACCTTTCTATAAACTAAATTATTAGAATTTAGTCTATCACTCTAAAAACTAATTAATTTTACACCCAATAAATATTATCTTCCTATTTATTTGCACTTCACCTTAAATAATCCGCGTATAGCCTGCGATTACTTAATGATTCATGTGATATCTATAAGTTAAGGATTTATCTCCGGATAGGTCTCAAAATTCTTCAACAAGTTTTAACAATTTAAATGGCCAATTTAAAAAGTAAACTAAGATTAGGTATTAATATCAACACAATGTTTTAAAACATTTTAAATTTTATTCTCCTACAAAATTTAATTTAATTTATAATCTTTTCATAGTTGAAAGGAGAAAGATAACTAACTACTCAGAACATATTAAAATAACACAACAAAACATATTTATAAAACTTTGAACCAATATACAAATACTTATCTGAAGTGTTCCTTCAAGTGATCCGCTGACTTCTACTGACTCCAAAGTAATGATGAAAGACTCCAATAGCAACAACACACAATAACACTCAAAATAACTCACTAGATACAAAATAAAGTGGCACTCTAAGTATGGAAGAGACTAAATAAAACTAAAGAGGGAGAGAAGATGCTAAGAGAGGGGGTGCTGGTGCGGTTTTTTTCTGTAGAATGGGCTCCTATTTATATTGCTCTAAATTAGACCAAGGGTTACTTAAGGCACCTCTTCAAAATTCGTCCAAATTCAATGTATCTTCTAGAAGGTAACTATCGCGCCTAGGCATCGGGATCTGGCGCCCAGGTGCCGGACTCCGTGACCAGGTCTTTTGCACCTCTTCACTTTGGATCGCACCTCTTCGCGATCCAGACCGTTTCCTTGTGTCCAAATACGTTGTATCACATGTCCTATATATTAGGAGTAACTTCCAGTCTTCTATAAGTTCCAATAATCGCTTAACACTGTCAAAATAACTACCCAAAGTCATAAAAAAATCTTGACAGCGTCTGTATTGAACTGGCGCTTAGGCATAGGATTCTGGCGCCTGGGCATCAGGCCAATAATTCCAAAATTTTGCTCCATAAGCTCCATTTTTTCTCCTTTTTGCTCCTTTTTCCTTCTTTTTCTTTCTTGGACTCTTTTTAATCATCTACATCCAAAAACATGAAAATAACTTTCATTAAAGCATAATATCCTTAAGAATTGAATCATAATTAAGGCATAAAAATGGGTATTTTTTTGGTAGATCAGTGAACCCAATGGTGAATGTAAATAATTGGCGTAATAGTAACTATAGACCTTATTATCCACCAAGTTTTAATAATAACTCACAATTTAAGGAGAAGAAATTTTCTATGGAAGAATTTGTATTATAGTAATCAATTTAAAAGTCAAGGAGCACAATTACAAAGTCAAGGAGCTTCAATTAGAAACATTGAAATTCAATTGGGACAAATTACTACTACACTTAGCATTAGACCCCCATAAACTCTTCCTAATAATGTTAAAATTAATTCAAAAGATCAAAATAAAAAGCAAATTAAGGTTATTCAACTAAGAAGTGGAAGAGAATTGAAAACAAAATTTCAAAAAGAAATGGAAAAAGAAGGGTAGAAATTGAAAAGTATGATGAAGATACTTATCAAGATTTAGAGTATCTTATTAAACAAATGAAAATTACTGTAATGAAGCCTCCACCTCCATTTCCTTAAAGATTGAAACAGCAAGAGAGAGATGAAAAATTTACAAAATTTATGGAAATGCTTAATAAATTAATTATAAACATTCCATTTGTTGAAGCCTTGGAGCAAATGCCAAGTTATGTAAAATTTATGAAGGATATACTTAGCAAGAAAAGGATGTTTACTGACAATGGAACCGTTGCATTTAGTGAGAATTGTAGTGCAATTATTCAGAAAAAGCTTCACAAAATGCTCAAGGATTCTGGAAGTTTTACTATTCCTTGTGATATTGGTGAAAGGTTCATTGGAAGAGCTTTATGTGATTTAGGAGCTAGTATTAATCTTATGCCTCTTTCTACTTTTATGAAGGTTAGCTTTAGGAGAAATTTATCCCACTACTGTAACTTTTCAGCTACTTGATTAATCGATTATTTATGCTAAGGAAGTTGTAGAAGATGTATTAGTTAAGGTTGATAATTTTATTTTCTCTTTAGATTTCATTGTTTTAGATATGGAAGAAGATAAAGAAATTTTTATTATTATTAGAAGACCATTCTTTGCAACTGGGAGAGCTATGATAGATGTTCAAAAAAGAAAATTAACCATGAGAGTCAATGATCAAGATGTTACTTTTAAAAAATCAAAATCTATGAAATATCATGGAAAAGGAAAAGATGATGAATTCATTAGAATGGAAATTTGTGATTATTTAAGTAATGAGAATTTTAAGGAAAAATTTGAAGAGAAATAAGATCAAGAAGAACTTGAATATGAATTTGTAGATGAAATACAAGGTAAGTATACTGAAATAGGTAATGAGAGGTTAGATTATGTTCAGGAAAGATTTGAATTATTGGATATTATAGAAAATGACAATAAAAGCGTCGATCCATCAATTATAAAACCACATAAAGTGGAAATGAAAATACTTACAACACATTTAAAATATGCTTTTTTGGAGTTTTATCTACATTGTCTGTTATTGTATCCTTAGAAATAAATGTATCATAAGATCAAAGGATATTGGAAACTTTGAGAAAAAAAAAGAAGGCCTTTGGATGGACATTAGCTAAATGAAAGATATCAGTCTATCAATTTGTATGCATAGAATTTTATTGGACGAACATTATGAACCTAATGCGAATCCTGAAAGGAGATTAAATCTGATAATCGAAGAAGTGGTTAAGAAAGAAATATTAAAATTGTTTGATGCTTGAATAATATATCTGATTTCATACAGTGCTTGGGTAAGTCCAAGTCATTGTGTTCCAAAGAAAGGGGGTGTGACAGTAGAAGTGTGAGAAAAATGAATTAATACTAATAAGACAAGTCAATGGTTGGTGAATCTATATCGACTATAGAAATTTGAATTCTGCCACCAGGAAATATCATTTTTTTCTTTACATTTTTTGGATCAAATGCTAGATAGTTTAAGCGAGCACAAATATATATTTTTTTTAGATAGATATATTGGATATCATCAAAATCTAATTGCTCCTAAGGATAAAGAGAAGACAACATTTACCAATCCTTATAACAAATTTGTTTTTAGATAAATACCCTTTGGATTATGTAACGCACCTGTAACATTTCAACAATGTATGATGTCAATTTTCTATGTTTTAATTGAAAAATAAATTAAAGTATTTATGTATGACTTTTTAGTGTTCAAAATTTCATTTGAATCCTATTTAAATCATTTGGAGAAAGTTCAAGATTGTTTTGAAAAGAAAAACTTAGTTCTAAATTAGAAAAAATGTTAGTTTGTGGTTGTAGGAGGAAGTGTACTTGGGCATAAAATGTCTGAAAATGACATGGAAGTAGACCCGACAAAAATTACCATCTCCTACCACAGTAAGAGAAGCTAGAAGTTTTTTAGGACATGCTAGTTTTTTAAAGCGGTAAATAAAAGACTTTTTGAAAAGTACTAAGTTTCTATTCTAACTTTTAGAAAAAGATGTAAAATTTGATTTTAATGAGGAATGTCTTAATGCTTTTAAATTATTGAAAGAAAAATTAATCACTGTACCTATTATTGTTTCATATGATTGGGAGAAACCATTTGAACTAATGTGTGATGCTAGTGATAATGTATTTAGAGTTGTTTTAGGACAAAGATATGAAAAAGTTCTTAAAATTATATATTATGCTAGTAAAACTCTGAATGAAGCTCAAATTAATAACACTATCACAGAAAAGAGTTATTAGTAATTTCTTATGTTTTTGATAAGTTTAGATCATATTTCATTGGGATTAATTGTATTGTGCATACTGACCATTATTCTATTAGATACTTAATAGAAAAGAAGGATGTGAAACCAAGATTGATTAGATGAGTACTTCTAATGCAAGAATTTGGTTTTGTTATAGTAGATAGGAAAGGAACTGAGAATCAAATAACTGATCAATTATCTAGATTAAAACAGGAAGAGTCAACTGATTTTGAAAGTGAAATAATTGAAACCTTCCTCGATGAATAATTATATATTATAAATGAAAGTCATGTTTCATGGTATACAGATATCGTGAACTTTATTGTAAGTGATATTTTACCAAATGAACTGCCAAAACAAGAATAGAGAAAATCATTCATGATGCAAAATTCTACTTTTGGGATGAGCCATTTTGTATAAACAATGTAAAGATCTAGTTATTCAAAAATGTGTACCTTATGAAGAAACTAAAGAAATTATCCAAAAATGTCATGATCCTAAATTTGGAGGTCATTTTAGAATTGATAGAACTACACATAAAATATTACAATCTGGATATTATTGTCCTACTCTTTTTAGTTAGGTTAATGCTTATATTAAAACTTATGATAAGTGTCAGCGAGTAGGAAATATTTCAAAAAGAAATGAAATGCACTTGAATTATACATTAGAAGTTGAAATTTTTAACGTTTGGGGGTTAGATTTTGTTGGACCATTGATACCTTCATATAGAAATTTATATATATTGATTGCAGTATCAAAATTGATTAAAGCTATAGCTTTACCAAGATGTGATTCTCAATGTGTTTCAAAATTTTTAATTAAAAATTTTTTTAGAAGATTTGGAATGCCGAGAGTAATCATTACTAATGGAGTCTCATTTTAGGAATAAAAAAATTGAGAAATTGGCTATAAAGTATAACACAGTGAATAGGATTTCTGCTTCTTATCATCCTCAGACTAGTGGTCTTGGTGCAGTGTATAATCGTGAGATTAATAAAATTTTGGAAAAAAAATGTAAATCATAACAAATTAGATTGGTCTCTAAGATTAGATGCTGCTTTATGGGCTTATCAGACAGCGTATAAAACTCCTATAGGAAGTCCCCGTATAGACTTCTTTTTGGAAACACTTGTCACTTGCCAATAGAATTGGAACAAAAAGCATTTTGAGCTATTAAAGAATTTACTTTCAATTTAAAAGATGCTGGTGAGAAAAGATTACAACTGAACGAACATGAAGAAATTAAAAATGAATCTTATGATAAAGCCAGAATTTATAAAGATAAAATTAAATAATCACATGATCGAAAGAAGTTTTGTTGTATAACACAAAATTAAAATTATTTATTGGGGCCATAACATGGTTATTAAAATTGACCCTTACGGAGTTGTAGATATTAGGGATTAGAAAACTAAGAAAATATTTAAAGTGAATGGATATAAGTTAAAACCTTATTTTGAGGGACTTAGACCTAATTTTAAGGAGGTTTTAATGTTGATCCACCATAGTAAGAACTAGGTATGTCGGACTGAGAACATTAAACTAAACGCTTTGGCAACCCATAGTTATCTTTGTTAATTGATTTTATTTTATTTTTTTGAGTTGATATAGATGATATTAATATTATACTTTAGAGTCCTTCACATTCATAAATGTTATAAATTATGGTAATCATTAGATTTTATGGAAGAAATGAGAAAAATTTGGACCAAAAGCAAAATGATGTTAAATTACGCTTTAGCACTGACGATGCCAGAATTGGCGCCGATGATGCCAACTTACAGAATGGATGCTGATGGCACTGCATTTCAGCACCGATGGCGCTGCAGTTATTCCTATGGTTTGGAAGCTTCTAATTTCAATTGTTTGTAGCTTTGGATGAATTTTTCATCATTATAACCACTTAAACAAGTATTTTAAAGTCATTTTAGTAAGTGAAATGAAAAGACATCCACCAAATCTGCATCTCGTGGCTTCTAAATCCAAAGCGACTTTGAGATATGGGATTTTCAATAAAAGAAAATGCATTATATTCGATGCATAGAAACTTTATGATAGAGTTTTTGTTAAGAAGAGATTAATCAAAGAAAGAGGTTTTGATAGTCTAGGGCTAAACAATCCTAGTACTCAAGTGGAGTAAATAATTGCGTAAAGACATTAGGAAATGTTATGTTACACTACCAATGGAATAGTCGTGCCTGTGGTGAAAGAATTTTATGCAAATCTTCAGGGGATCAACAAAAGAGTCGTCTATGTTCGAAGTAGGTGGTACCATTCACTCCATTAAAAATAAATTATTTGTTTATGATTAAAAGCATTCCTATTTTCCATTATGCTAATTTCATCCGCACAAGCGACAACATGATTGAGGTGTATCGATACCTAACTAGTGAAGATGGAAATCGGAAGATTCGAGATGACAGACAAAAATTACTCTTCTTTATTATTAAGTTCTAAGTTGATGAAATGGCATCTCTTTATTTCTAAAAAATTACTTCTAATAATGAAAATCAATAAAGTTACAAAAGAAAGTGTTATCTTGAGTTATTGAATTCAAATGTGCAGACCGATTGATGTGAGTACTATAATTGTTAAATTTGTACTGGGTTTGATTAAAATTGGATCAACATATGGGTTAGGACATCCATCTACCATATTTCTACTCTATAGTCAATCACAAGTATCTTATGAAAGTTTGGAGAAAGTGCTTCTTCCCTGGAAGCCCATGAACCCGGTAATTAATTGTAACTATGTAGATAATGGAGACGTTAATGATATGAATGTTCTCATAGATCAATCATCACAAAATTGATCATCTATACAGCCTCATTTTCCTGATAGTTCTCATGTTATTCTAGAAAGGATTAAGAAATGTTATGAGTGTAATTTATAATATTTATGAATTCATTAATCATCTAGATTGGAGGATGAAAGAGCACTTTGATCATACCGAGCACATTAAAGAAGGTATCATAAGCATGTTTAAGAAAAATACTTAGATTGAAGAAGATTCAATAAGTGATTTTTCTTATCATTTTTTCTATAACTTGTATCTGCACCATCGTCTATTTGAGACATCAGAGGAGATGATAGCTCGGATGACGAAGAGGAGTAGTGACTTTGAAATTTGGAGTCTTTAGTATATGAATTAATATGTAATTGTGTTGAATATGCTTAATTTAGGATATGGACACTTTGACTGCTTTACATTTATGTTCGATATTTCATTTTGAGTGTGTTGAGGTGTGAATTCAATGCTGAAATAGGTGTTATGTGGTTTATATTACTTGTGTGAAAGTGTGGATTGAGATTTGGGTTTGTAATTGTTGGATTTTTTATATATAGGTTAAGTTTTTGTTGTTTATGAAATTTTTTGTTAGTAGATCACTTAACTATAAAAATTAATGTTGAATTAGGTTAATTAGTTGATGGAGTGACTTAGAAATGACTGTAATTGCGGAATATTTTAATTGCTGAAAATTTCGGTCTGGAGCCGTTGGCACAAGAAGATCAAAACTTTACAGTTCTTTTTAATTTCATAAAATCTACACAGTAAAACTTATTTTTACTATTTTCAGTCATCTCAAGGGCTGAAACCCATCTAGGGCTTTCATAGATTCAGATTTTAGTCTATTTTAAGGCTAGAAAAGATTGGATTTCATCTTCTCTTGGTAAGAGCTTTACATTAAACTAGAAATTTTTTATTTTCACCATGGATTTTTTCTACATTATGGAGATCCAAAAATTTTATGTTCTTAGAAAAAAACATTGAGAGAGTCCATGTTATTAAGTGTCTTACTTTTGAGATTAATTTTTGGAATTTACTACATTGTTATTATGCATTTATTTGGATTTATTTCAATTTAATATAAATTCTTAGGGCTCCAGAAATGAAGAGAAAATTGGATTTTAATGAAAAAGTTTATAAATATGAGAGCTCAATATCATTTTAACACCCAAATTAGGACGAAAAAGTTAGTTCAGAAATGAGCTTTTGAATAACTTGGAGGTGTTGTAGAAAGGTTAATTGTTGCTTATCAATAGAAAACCTTCTACTGCTTCATTGTAGTAGTAGTGGTTAACATTGTGAGAGATTATTATGCTTTCCTTAAAGAGACCTCAGAAGATCAAGTTCTAGTTCATGGTAAAATGGTGGATTTTACTCTTGAATGGATCAATAACTTGTATCAGTTTAGGGGATACATATATTTTTGAGTATTCATCATTTTGTGTCATTGATTCAGCCTTGGATGAAGTCATTGCTTATTTAACTAATGGAAAAGGAGTTTGGATAGTAAAGAGCAACCATAAGGTAAACATCTCTGCTTCTATGTTGAATGCGCCATCTAATGCATGTCATTACATTATTTCTGCTATATTTCTTCCTACTTATCATCATAGTGAAGTAACTAGAGGGAGAGCTATCTTAAATTTTTGTACTTAACAAATGAAATAAATTAATTTTGGCTCTGTTATTAGTCAAAATACACGGGCTATTTCTAAAGGTTTGGGGTATCCTGCCCTGATTTACACCTTGTGTGAACAATCAGGAGTAGATTTTGATCAGAATGAAGAATTAACTCAACCCCTAAAACCTATCAGTAAAACCAATATTCTTACTTATGAATCTCATGCTGGATGGAGAACTAGTGGTAGGAGTCCTGAGATTCCTTCTACCTCTTACACTCCTTCTCTTCAAAGTATTATGGAGCAGATTATGATCCAGCAAAGAGATTTACTATCTATTTAGAATAGAATTGGTATCTTGGAGGTCCGGAATGCTTATAATGATGAATATATGAAAAAGAATGTTGCTTATGATATTGCTCATAATGAAGCCATGGTTAGATATTTGAGGGGAGATCATTCTGTAGAATTCCGTGCTGGCAACAACTTCACCCCATATAAGCCTAATATTGATGATGAAGAGGAGGATGAATGATAGTTTATTGCCATTTGTGTGATTAGAGTACTCTTTGTTTTTATTAGTTTATTTATTTTACTTTAAATATTTGAACTTTGCTTTTTTTTTGGTTTGTTAGATGTTGAACTTGTGTGTTGTAGTGTTGAAAGAGATTTACAGCATACAGAAATATATACTGTGCATCAGGAGCTTGTTCTTCTCTCCATATTTAGTAATGATTTAAATTTTTTATTCATCTATCAGACATTTTAGGGGTCCTTAAAACTTATCTTATGTTTTTGTCCTCTATCTTTAGTCTTGGTGTTTCTGTCTGCTTGCATAAACTTTGTTTATTAAGTAGGTTTCAGGACATGCGTTAACATCAATCCTCCTTATTAAATGCTATTTTAAACTAAACCTGATCTCAATCTCATTCAAAATTTTCTAAAGATTCTACAATCGACTCTTTATTGATATTTTTCTATACACATAATAGGCAAGAGTTCTCCTAAACTCGTTTTCTCCCTTGGAACTAGAAGTAGCCTAGCTTTTAACCCAAGCAATCTGAATTGTGGGTCCCCACTGATGTTTGGAATGGGTTTCAACAATTCTAGCTATTCTACTATTGATAAGGTATATTCATCCCACTTTAACATTGGATTAGAAGAGGACTTCCCACCACTGGAAGAAGATGGTTGTTAAGACTGTCATTATGGTGATTACAATTACTACTCTCTACTGTTCTAAAAAAGTAGAAATCTAGAAAACTCGTGATCCAATTTATGAACTACTTAAGACACTAATAATATTTAAATTGGCCCATCTGATGAAGCCACTCTGATAAAGGAAGACACAAAAATGAAATAAAAATAGATGGCTTCGTAAATAAGTCAGACGAATAATAAAAGAAATGGATGATGTTAAACTTGAGACCTCTCCTATCTCTAGGAGAAGCAGGTTTCATTTTTTCTCTACTACACAAGGAGTGGAAAGCGTACACAACATAATAGATTCACCTCCATCTCCACCCAAATCTTAAACCCCTAGTATGAAGGGAAGAAAATCCCTCATTGCTCACCTGTAAAAGCTACTTGACAACATTGCAAAATAGGAATCTTCTCCCATTGCAGAAATACTCTGTGTTGTAGGAGGAATTGTATCCCAAAAAGGTAAAACAAAAATTTTTAAGTACAGGGAGAAATTTTGTAGGAAATCAAGGTAAGTCTTTATGCAATTGTTAGCATATCCATCACACAGATTATCTCCTAAAGCATCTCCTTTCAATATGACATATCTACGAATGACTTAGATTCAAAGTTGATTGTCACCTGATGCCCCACCTTACATTATGCATCATCTTCAACATATTAAATAAAATGTATCTAAGATTAACATTAAGTCACCACCTAAAATTTATGAAATAGCTTTCCAAAGAAATGATATGAGAATAAAACCTTTATTACTCTTCATCTAATCTGACTTGGAGAAGGCATCACAGTCTGATTCAGTCTTAAATGATATGGAAATTGAAGAAGGTAATATCAACGAAGTTGATATTCTGTTAGACTCAAACTTAGAATATCAATATATCTGGGTTCATCCGAGGCACTTGGAGGGACAGCTAATAGATGAAGTCATGAGTGAATTGGAAGCTAGTATCAAACAACTCAAAAAAGAAGAAGAAAAAACTACATCAAGCGAGACTGCTATTATCATGATTGTTGGAACCAGATTTGTCAATTTGGTAATGTCAAGATGATAATGATTCCCTGAATGTCATGGTAGAAGAAGGTATAATACCTGATGCTACCTAAAATTTGTGAGAAAAATTAAAACAAAGAGATAAGCAGATAGGAAGATAAGAGAAAAGAATGGAAGAGATTATATCTTTAGCTCCTCGACATGCATAAATAGAGAAAATTGAAGCTATGGCAACTGAGGATGAAGTATCCAATAAAATGTTAGAGCCACCACTTAATCCCAAGGAGACTTGAAAATCTTAATCGGGCAACAAGTGTAAGATGCCTTTGTCCATGCTTGGGGTGTCTCATCAAGACCTAATGAAAGACCATATCTTGAAGAGTTTGGTTCGGTACAATATCCAGAAGTGCTTTTAACAGCAACCTTTAACATGTTTGATAAAACCGACAATCCAAGACAACACTTGGCTCATTCTATGTAAGTTTTTATAATGCTGGGGAAATAGATGCCTTAGGCTTTCATTTACTTGTCAGTAGCTTGTCTAGAGTGGCATTTGATTAGTATGCAAAATTACTGAATGGGTTAGTCAAAACATTTTCAAAATTGAAAGAACTTTTTATAAAGAAATTTTTTGGAGCTTAACACCATGTCCTGGTCATTGATTTAGTAATTGAGAAATATAAATTTGATGAAACCATGGTTGACTACACCTTAAGATGGAGAATCTTAATCTTAGAGTGTGAACCACAGTTACAAGAACAACACACCATAAAAGTCCTCTTAAAGAATATTTACGGGCCAATCACGTTATTTTTTAATGGCTTCACTATCAAGATATTTAAATAATTGATTAGTAATGTAGTCCAACTGTAAGATGCAATAAAATAATTTTCAGTATTAAATTAGGTTGCTAAGAAGAAACCCCAGAAAGCTCATGACAAAAAATCTAGGAATATTTGGCTAGGGAAAACAACCTGTAAAGATACAGTCTGAAATTTCCAAACAGCAGTGACAGTCCTCACACATCAACAATAACAGATTAAAGGATGAAGATTATCTAGATCCATATCAAACAAAAGAAAATGGGTCCCTTTCAAAAAAAAAAGGGTTGTAAAGACAATGTTTAAAAACCTTCTTAAAATCTAGACTTTAAACTATCAAATCCCCAGAAACTATATGACGTAGGAAGGCAAAAGGAGCCCAATTACTACCCATACCATAGATTTCTTGAACACACAACTACTAAATGTTCTTCTTTCAAAGATTGGCCACAAAGATGTTACAATCATCATTCTCAAAGAATATTTGAAAGAACCATCACAAGATTCCATGTCTTTGGTGAAAGAATAGAATTTGATAAGCCAAGTAAAGACTTGAAATCTTATTCTATCCAAGGCTGTCAGAAAAATCATCAAGAGAGGAACTCAGATTTAACCAAACTAACATTTTTGTAGTTCCTCAAAGAAAAGAAGAAACAAAAAACTGCATTGAAGCCAGCAACACCTAAAGAACAATTTAAGGAAAAGAAATCATGTATATAAAAGTCCAGAACAGTAAAGTGTTTTCTTCTTATGATAGTTGTTTCATGTGAAGGTTTTATGACCCTCACACCACTAACTCTATATGATTTTTTTTATATCCCTTTGGGATTGTTAATAAAATGAGTCGAGATTTTGCTCATATCTTATATATTTATGATAAACCTTTGTTGATTGATTCAAGTAATATTCTAATAGCAACAAAAATCACGATAATCCTAACAGCCCTAAAAAAATAATTCTCAAGTCATAAAAGAAATTATTTTGGAAATAATGATTGATTTTCTAATAGTGATGGATCTATACTCATTCTTAAGGGTATGACTATTAGAATCAAATTAGAACCATCAGATTCTGATGGAACCGAAAAGAAATCCCTGAAATTGTAGAATTCTCTAACGATAGGTCCATGATAGAAGTTTTGAAAATTAATCTTTGAAGCGGTGGAATAATCCAACCACAAAAACCAAATTATTTCTTCTAGGGAGACTATCTGTAACAAAGAATTCAAGATAAGATAATAAAGAAGAAATATTCACTCAAGGAAAAATGACCACAGAAGAGATGTTACAAAAAATGGAGGAAAAAAAGTAAAACTCAAAGGAAAACTCAAAGAAGAAAAAATACCCCTTACTGATGAGGATGAACCCCAAGTCATAGTCAAGCATTCCAATAATTCTCAAAGTTTAAAAAAGGATAAAACTAAATTACAAAGTAAAATAGAATGTGGAGAGCGGAACCCCTCTTATGTACATAGACTTTGAATTTAGCTCGAAGAATGAGTCAGACACTATAGGGCAATCTATAATTCCTTGTAAAATATACCTAAAAAAAGTTGATATAAAAAAAGGAACCATGACTGTTGAAGAAAAAATTACGGCATCTAAGCTGGAGTTCAAAGTTACACCCCAACCAGATGGATATCAAAATTAGAAATTTTATCAAGGTTCTTTGTTTATGAGTTCAGGAGCTAAAATTTTGTTTAAAACATTCATCTCAACGAGTTGATGAAATTATACTTTGATTATTATTCACTTTGTGTGCCAAGGATGATTGAAAAAGTCTTGATTCATCACGCATGGTCAATATAGTAGTCAAATCATTTTGCATGCCTTTGGAATACCATGAATAAGAAAGACATGTCCTGAATTGGTGTTAGATTTGCTACTATAGAACTATTGGATGATAAAGACTATTGTATGACCATCATAGATCATCTAGAACCCAAAGAAACCAACTCAAAGAGGAATCACCTTAGTGATGAATTTTACTAGGAGATTTGGAAGATTCAATCATCTTTCAATAAAAAAACATACTTGATGAACTGAGAGAAGAAATCTAATCAATAGTTGATGAACTAAAAGCAGTGAATCTAGGAACTCAGGGTAACTAAAGTTTGGCTTCCATAAGTTCTCATTTGGATGAAAAAGAACCTAAAACCCTTGTTCGTTTATTGATGGAATATAAGAACTGTTTCCCTCAGAATTATGAAGAAATTTCATAATTATCCCATGGCGTAGAAGTTCATAGACTTGAGATACAACCAGAGATTACACTAGTCAAATAGGCTCCCAAAAGAATGAGACTAGAAGTCAAACAACAATTTATTGCTGAAGTAAAAAGAATTTGATAGATGTTGGTTTTATGAGAGACAGAAAGTACCCTACGTAATTTGTTACCATTGTGTCAGTAAACAAAAAGAATAGGCAGATTTATATATGCATAGATTTTAAAGAGCTACATAAAGCATGTCCTAAAGATGAATTTCCACTGCCCATAATAGAGCTGATGGTGGATATTGCTTCTTCATACTCAATCTTTTAATTTATGGTTGTTTCTCATGTTATAATCAAATAGAAATAGCTCCAGAGGATGATAAACACACAATATTTATAATGCTTATCATATTATTTTGTTATAAATTCATGTCATTTGGTCTATAAAATGTTAGAGCCACTTACCAGAGGCCACTTGCCAGCGGGCCAAAATCTTTGAAGGTCTAATACATGAACAAGTGGAATGCTATACCGACGACTTGGTTGTCAAAAGCAATGAAAGAGAAAACCTTTATGACTTAAATTGTATTTGAATAATTGCATCTCTAGGATCTTAAGTTCAATTCTTTAAAATGTGCATTTCTTATAGATTTTGGGAAATTCTTAAAACTTTTAGTATGACATCGTAGGATCAAGATAGATCTAGAGAATTTGAAAAGATATTAGAAATGTCTCCCCCTAAAGCCTTAACTCAATTAAGTTCACTTCAAGTTAAGTTAGCATATCTGAGAAGCTTTATTTCGAACCTCTCTAAAAGATACCAAACATACTCGACATTAATAAAAAAGAATGCCAAATATATTTGGGATGAAAAATGCCAAAAAGCATTTTAAAATATAAAACAATACTTACCAACATCTCTTGTTTTAGAAACACCCATCTTAAAGCGACCATTGATATTATACACTGCTATTTTAAACAGATCTCTTGGCACCTTATTAGCTCAAGTTAATGAGGAAAGAAAATAAAATTCATTATATTAATTGAGTCATCAACTGATACCAGCTAAAATTTTTGTCATCCAGAAATTAAGACATTACATGCCCTCTCACAAAATCAGTCTTATTACTAAATGCAACTCTATGTACTATTTGATGACTTTCCCAACACAATCTGGAAGACTAGAGAGATGATCAATGATTTTACTGCAATTTTATTTAACTTATGTACCCTTATGTGTCATTAAGGGTCAATCTTTATCGGACTCTCTTGCAGCACATCCATTACCTGCAGACACTTCTCTCGATGATGATCTTCCTGAAAAATAATTCATAAATCTTGCATAACAAGACAAGCCTCTTTGAGAATTTATTTTTATGGAGCTTCCTCTCTATGAAATATGGCTAATTAGCATAAAAAAATTCCTTAAAAAGAGGGAATTGTGTTAATATTTATCACTGATCGGGGAATTTTAAGGTTTGTATATCACTCATCAGATCCATGCACCAGCAATGAAGCAAAATATGAAGCTTTGATCATGGACTTACATTTAGCAATTGCAACGGAGATAAGAAGATAATGATTTTTGCAAATAAATAGTAGAAGTATTGTGGGAAGTTGTAGCTCACAATCCATTAGTATGTTGTAAAAGGATGAGAACACAAAGTATCAAATGTTTCAAGCAGGTCTGTGGGAAGTTCGTGAACATCATGGAAGAACTAAAACTCTTCACTTGAGCCATTTCAGAGATAGAACAATAGAAGATCATCCAAGAAATCTATATTTTTTATGATAAAGGCTACTGAGAGAACTTAAGAGACAATAATTCATTGGAAGTCGAAGACCACTAAAATAACTCAAAGTTCCTTCAAAATAAACCTAACACAATAATCAAAACAGTGATCTTCAAATATCAAACCTTCCACTGTCTTAAAAATATCATTCTTAAGACTATCTCATTTGCTATTTAGACAAGATGTAATGCCCCAAACGGTTTAGAACATCCAAATATAGCTAGAGAACTCATGATTATATAAAATGGAAAAAATTTCACCACACCAATTCAACAAATCAATCAAATAAAAATTCTAACAAAAAAATGACCGCGACTTTATATATTAAGCAAGAATTTATGAAGTCAAATTTAAATATTTAGAATGATTTAGTAACGTCACAAATTCAACGCAAGTATACGTATCGTATCAAGTAATACAGGGCTCTAATGGAGTCCTGGTTATCGATCTCACAAGAAGGTGAACGTTCTTTAAATCAGATAATATAGCACTAAAATCCAATACCCAATGTAACAATTACTTAAGTGTACTACCACTAATTAATGCAAAGTATAATAAAGCTACTAAAATTACTTCTAATTACTGAACTATATTAACTAACAAACACACTAACTTATGTGATTTATAAGATACTTCTATATGAAAAGTGTCTTTCTTCTTGCATAAAGATTATTATGTGTGGATGATGAAGAATGATAATTATTTGTGTTGTGCCAAATATGAGCATATTTGCTTCTTTACCTTTAAAAGAGTACCCCCTCTTCCAAACAGGTAAAGAACGTTGCCATATCTAAGGCTAGGCTGGGAGGATACCGGCTCTCACTTCTGAGCTCCCACTCACCCTTTACCCGAAGGCTAACCATAGGCTTTAGTTACCAATTTTAAGACCAAATTGGGGATCCCATTCTGTCACCATGAAACCTCCAATTTGAAGTCCATCAAAACTCATTTCTCTATTTATTTGCACTTAATCCCCATGAACTACGCAATTCATTCATGGACATTAAATGGTTTCTTAATTCTTGTTGTAGAACATTCAATTCTTTTGGAATTAATGTTCCTCAACATGTTTTAACAATTCAATTGGCCTGATTGAAAAGTAAATTAAGTTCTAAATTAAAGAAACATCACGACTTTTATAACACTTAAAGGGCACATCATTTTCACATCACCGCATCATAATTACTTCATTTTCACTTCACCACATCATAATTACTTCATTTTCACATAACCACATCATAATTACTTCATGCAAGAAGAAAGGCAAGGGATACTACTCACTAACTATGGAGAAGATATAAAAACACATGGATTTTATATATAAAAGAAGAGTCATACAAACCACAAAAGTAAATACAACTTATCTCTTTCTCTTCCCCAAGCAAATTCCTTCAAAGTCCCCTTGATTCCTTTCTCTTCCTTGCAACACTTTATTCTATCCTTGGAACAAAGATGAAGAAGCAATCTCTCACTTTACTCCCTCTTCTCCCCTCCTTAGAGAAGAATCTCTCTTAAAATCACAAGCCCTAACTCTCTCTCACACTTTCCTCACACTCTCTACAACAATTCTCTTCTCTTCCTGTCGGCATATTTTTAGGTTATGTGCTTTGAAAAGGGAGTCGCCTAACAGAAATTGTCGGCATATTTTTAATTTAATTTAAATAAATAATTTGAAAGTAGTATTTGATTTTGAAAATAATTTTAAGATATGAAATCAAACCGACCTCACATCCCAGATAGTTTATATAAACGAGCGCCGCATCACAAATCGTGTATCTATCCCGAAGAATAGAAGCACTGTTTGGTGATGGGGCTCGATTAAATAAACTAGAAGATTTGTGACATCTGTTTAGTCTGCAAACCAATTTTATAAGCCGACAAGTTCCCCTGCTTAATACAAAGAAATTAAGCAGGGTTTATATTATCTGGGTTCTTAAAGTTCCCTATAAGGGCAAGCCCCTATAGTTAATTACATCTTAAGTGACGGGAATCACCTAAGAAAACTCTCGATAATAATCAGTAGTTCTGCTCTCAAGAATTTCAAAGTTTAAGTTTTCAAGGGATTGAATCTTGGAATTTCAATAGGGAATGGATCAAATTTGGAACAATTTATTTCAGGAGTCCAAAAGGAAGAGAAATAGGAGAAGCTGAGGATCCAAAAAGAATCTTGGCAACTTTCCAAACTATCCTATTATTTGGCTTCGAGTTTAAGAAAATCCTAATATTATCTGATATTTCAATCTTGCCAATTTTAATTAATTTGGACTTATATTTGTATGATAAAATCATACAAATAGCCTGTAAGATGTGAGGGCTTATGTCGTATCGGACGACTACCACAGAATCCTAAAATCGGTTAGGGCTTAATTTGCAATGCAAATGCCTAACAAAAGGTTGAGGATTTATGTTGCACTAGGCAAACTACCTCGAAGTCCTATGGCTTAGTTATTTAATTCTTAAGAAAGTTTTGCTGAAGCTGATTCAGGTTTTGCTGATGACGATGGTCGTGCTGCCCACCATGCTCCGAGCTCCTCGTTGTTGCAGAGGTTTAGTTTTAGAAGTCATAAATCAGGAGATGAGAAAAGTGTTTTGGTTTAGAGAAATTCTTAATTTCCAAGTGTTTTTTATGTTATAATTAAAACAAATCTTAAAGTTGATTATAACAACACCGGTTAAGATCCCACGGTTCCATCCTTCTGGCATCGTTATTTTTATCGGATTCACTTAGTCCAGATGAATTTGCTAAACTCAACTAAATAAGTTTCACACTTTCATTTAGACCGAGGGAAATCCCGTTAGCAACACGTAGGTTACATCATCCGAGGTATTCCCGATCATCCAACACGACGTTTTAATTTAGTTGTAATTGCAGTTTCGTGTTCTGTTTGTGATTAAATTTTGAGTTGTTTTATATTTTGAAATGTTGTGGCGGTGAATTTTATCTTGCAATGACTTTTAATTTAGTTTTGGTTTCAGTTTTAGGGACTATCCTAAAAGTGTGGGTTTTCATGCAACGAGTTGTTTATCATGCAAGAAAAGTAAGTGCGATGTGATTAAGTAAATTGCAATAAAGTAAATTGCAACAAAATAAAAGCATACCTGGAGGGTCTTCCCGTCATCCCAAGCTGCACTCAAACACAATTTAGAATATTTAAGCATTTAGAACAAGTTCCTAGCTAAAACTAAGGGAAGGGTTATGGTTTTCTACCAAGTTCCTAATCCTATAGCTAGTCATCTCCTATGACATCTAGGTTCTTGTGTTTTGGTTTAAGGACGATTTTCTTAATTAAAGAACAATTAAGTTCAGTTGTTCTCATAAACATCCTATCATATTGAGAAAGTGTTTAAGAAGAATCTTAAACATCTTTTCAATATTGCTAGAATTGTTTTAAGTCCAAATGAATTTAATCATACAAATGAATTAATCGTCCGGGATTCAAGTTTTGTTGTTACCTTACTCAGCAAACTAGGACATTTGAATATCCTATGAGGGAAATAACATTTCACTTAACGTTCTATTTAGGAGTTATGACAATAAAAGCTTTTGAGGGCAAATTGATGTTCAAATGGTTTATGATTTAATTTTAGTTAGTGGGTTTAAATTTGGAATAGTGTTCAAGTTGCTTTATATTTATTTTTTAATTTCTTTATGTCTTAGGTGATGTTATTTTTAATTCAATTTAATTTAACTTTAATTTAATTTAATTTGTTTTAGTTTTAATTTTAATTTAATTTAACTTGATTTTAATTTTAACTTGATTCTATTATTTAATTTAATTTAATTCAATTTAATTTGATTTGATATGATTTAATTTAATTTAATTTAATTTAATTTAATTTAATTTAATTTGATTTAATTTAATTTAATTTAATTTAATTTAATTTAATTTAATTTAATTTAATTTAATTTAAATTTTAATTTAATTTTATTTTAAATTTTAATTTAATATTTTATTATTTTTTTCTATTATTTTTTTTAAAGATGATTTAATTTTAATTATTGAAGTATTAATTTAATTGAAATTTTAAAAGGATTTAATTTAAATAATTTAACTTTAATTTAATTTAATGATTAAGTCTTTTAGCATTTTAAATCTTAAATTTGAATTATCATTTTAGTTAGGAATTAAATATTATTGAGATGATTAATTTAGGGATTCTTAAATTAAAGAACAAATCACTTCCTAATAATATCCCTATTTTAATAATTCCAATTTTACTATTCTTCAAAATTTAATTAATTATTTGATTAAGGTTTATTTTAATTATTTTTAAATTGTTTAGTAGGTTTCTACCCTTTAATTATTTAAATTTCAATCATCTAAATCAGATAAGGATCAAATATTTTACTCTTTAATTTTATTAAGCCTAAAGTTTTAATTAAAGGTTAAAATTTTAATTACCATTTTGCCCTTCAAGCTTAATAATTTCATAACTCACTAAATTGAGCTTAAATGAACTTGAAATTTTTATGTGACTTCACTCATATGTCAATAAAGGCATGAGAGGAGAAAATGTGATTTTTCTGTATTTAATTTATTTATGTAATTATTTTTGGTAGAAAATAAGGATTTCCAAGGAAAATTTAATAATATGACCAAGGGAAAGTTTCTTCCCTTAAGAAATTTATGGGACATTCCTAATGACCAGAGGATCACTTGGACCAATTTTGGTGATTTTTTGAATTATATTCTTTTTATTATAATTATTTTGAATTTTAGAGTATTAATTAATTTGAAAAATAAAATAAAGGTTGAAAAATGGATTTTATATTTTTCAAAAATCTCTCTGATATCAAGGAAATCAGAGAATCAATTTTTATAATTTTCTGATTTTCTTTGATTTATTAGAATTATTTTAGTGGAAATGCTAAAAATATACATTTTTTAAATTTTAAAATTACCTTAAGGCTTTAAAATTTAATATCTCATTATAGAGACTTAAGAAAAATATGGGATTTGTTCCCAAGTGATTAAAATTCAAAATGTGACATTTTGGTGAATTTTATTATTTTTGTGATTTTTATTATTTTTAAATTATTAAAATATTAAAATAATGCAAAAAATCAACTTTTTTAGAAAATTGCAATTTTATTTTTCTTAAATTCTCCTGATATTAGAGAGGCTCCAAAACCAATTTAGTGAATTTTTGAAAAGTATTTTGAAAGTTATGAATTTTTTAAAGTTTAAATTAGTTAAATGGCTTAATCAACCCATTTAGTAAGGCTAACCAAGTCCAATTGACTTCAAATTTTTATGGTGGGTTCCTCTGATCCTAAAGGTCAGTGGAGAATTGATTTCAAGTCAATTTGATGTATGATTAGCTCTAATTAATTAAGGACCTATTTTGGGTGTTTAAGCCAATTAGGGTTATTCCAAGTGGATTAATTCAAAACCTATTTTTCCTAGATTCCTCTGGTCATAATAAACATTAACAAATTTTCCTAGAATTTATTTCACAATATGTTAATTACTGGAATTAAAATACTCAAACTAGCAACCTAGAGTTGAAAAATCCATAACTCTTCATAGGGATGGCCTCTGACTTTGGACAATTCAGGGAATGTTCCCAAATTTAGAGGCTTCAAAAGCCCTATGGTCTCATGCCATGGTGAATTGTATACATGCATAGAGAATTGAAAATGTGCAGAGAGTAAATAAATTATTAAAAATAAAATACTTTATGAAATTAAATGATTTCTTTTCCAAATTATTCTCCTCTGTTCACTGAGCAAGAAGGTATTTTTATTTTATTTTTCTGACTTTCCTACACAAAGTTATGCATTTTTAAAGTTTAGGGAATTAAATAAATAGAAAAATAACATATTTTTCTACTTATCCATGCGGCGCTAACTCAACCTCGGCGTCTCCGAAAGGCCACGCAGCGTGTTTTGATTCGGCGCCGCCATCCAACTCAGTGCTCCAGGGGCCCGCCGTATCGTTCCGTCTCCTCATCCGGCGCGATCCTGGCCGTCCGTCCGCGCGTGTATTAAATGAACGGCATCCGTTCATCTTCCCCAAGCCTCCTAGCCTGAGAACCGTACACACTAAATCCTTAATATCTCACTCAATACTTAACGGATTTTTGTGTTCTTGTGCTCTATGGATTCGTCTTGAAGAGACGAATACATCTATACGGTGATCATGCATTGAAATTAAGGCATTTGAAGTGGAGAATCTCCAGAAGCTCGGGATAAAGAGTCAGCTCATACCTTAGCTCAGAGAAGTGTGGCTTCAATCTGAGGGTTGTGTCACCTTCGATTGAGTCCCAACAAGCTGCATATGAAGTCTCCTGGTCTGGTGAATTGTCTAGGTAGGATTTCGACCACAGCCGATTACAAAGCTTGGAGTCTGGAATAGATGGGTGACCTGGAGAGGGGGCTTTTGCTGTTGGACTTCTTCCCTTAGTCTGGTGAAGGTGTAGGATCAATCAATTTGGGGATTGGTCCACCGTGAAGAAGTGTCCTGGTTTTAGTGCTCGAAGTTTGAACTCAAAATCGAGCTCGACTAGAGGGAATTAGGGCTGGAAAACTGTGGGAATCAAGTGCTCTATGTGTAGAGAGTGGTCTGGAATGATTTTGGCAGAGTTTCCTTAAGGTTGGTTCAGCACCTCTCCCATGGCCGAGAGAGGGGGGGTTTAAATAGAGCTGGCTGGAGGCTCTCCAAGGGGGAGTTAGGGCTTGGGATCAGCTGCTCTGGTGAGGAGAAGAACAGCCATGGTGGCCATTGGGCATGGGGCAACTCAGCAGATGAGAATTCCAAGCTTGGGCTCACATGATGCTCTCGGGTGTGGTGTTTTCCGGCGGCCTGGGTGGTCGGCCGGCGAGCGGGGTCACCATCTTGACCAGGGAGGTCAGGGCTTGGCAATGGTGAAGTCAATTGGGCTTAGACATGTGTAAAGTGCTTGGATTAAAATGGTATGGGGAAGAGGCCACTTTGGCTTGATTTGGGTCAACCCATCCTTTTGGGCTGAAAAGAGTCACTTGGGTCAGCTGCCTTGGAGTGGTGAAATCTCCATCCATGGTGAGGTGGCTAAGCATGGTTTAGTGTGTGACATGCTTTTGGTTAAAAAGGCTTAATGAAGGATTAGGAAAGGGGGCCCTCCTTTTTCCATTAATGGCTTGGTCACATGTCAAACCTTCCATGGCTTCATGTGGCTTGTCCATGGCTTTCATGTGGCTTCATTTGGCTCATTCTTGACTTAGGAAAAGTGGATCCATTTATATGAAAAAGGAATTTGGAGATTTTGGCAATTTAGTTAAAAATTTAGATGGTGCTTGATTTAGGTTGATTTGATGATTGATTTGGGACTTAGGAATTGATCCCAATTAAAGGGATGATGAGAAGGAATTGTCATGTGGGCTTTGGGCTTTTGGATTTCACTTTGGATGGGCTTTCAAGATGGTTTAGAGAGTGGGCTTTTAGATTTCAAAACAAATTTTAGGATGAGAATTTTGCAAAGGATTAGATCCAATAAGTGTTTAATTTAATTTAGGAATGTTTCATGAATGATTTGGAATAAATTTGAAGTGGTTTGGGCTTGAATTGGGTTGGATTTGGACCTCTTTGGTAAATGGGCCAATGTAGGTCAAATTGGGCTAACTTGGGCCAATGTTGGGCTAGGGTTGAAATTGATGTAAAATAAATGTTGGGAAATGTTTATGGGAGTGTTTCAAAGAGGTTTTGACTTTGGTTGGGTTTTGATTTTGGGGTTTGGGCTTATTTGGGTTAGGTTTGGGTTTAGGTCAAAATTGGGCTTTTTGGCTTTGGGTTGAATTTGAGTGGGGTTTCGGTCTAAATTTTGTGTAAATCATGTTAGTGTTTTGCTTTTGGGGATGTTAGGGAAGGTTTAGAAAAGGTTTGGGGTTAATTGGAGTTGAATTGGGTTAGTTTGGGTTAGTTTGGGTTAGGTTTGGGTCATGGGTCCAATTGGGCTTTAAGGCCAAAAGTGAAATTGGATTCAAATGTCAATCAAATTGGACTTGGATCTGGTCTAGATTGGTGTTGGGAATGTTAAATTGAAGTTTAGAATTGAATTGGACCAGAATTTGGGTCAATTGGGTAGGTTTGGCTTGACATTGGGTTCACTTAGGGTTAAAATGGGTCAAATTGGGGGTTTTGACAAACGTGGCATAAATTGACAAAATTGACTCATGGTGTAGTTGAACAAAATGAAATTGGGAATATTTGAGATTTTCTGGAATTTTCTGGGAATTTTCTGAATTTTTGGATTTTTGGGTCAAGAGGGGTATTTTGGGTATTTAGAGGGTATTGAGAGGTATTTTTGGAATTTTTGGTATTTTTGGCTATGGGTGATCAACTTGATTGGTGAGGAAATGTTCAAGGTTAATTTTGGGGAATTTTGGGTGATTTGGAAATTTTGAAAAATTTGGGTAATTTCAAGGGCTTTGGGTAGGCTTGGCGGGTGTAGGGTCCTGGCGGTCAAAAATTGAAAATTTGCAAAAATGATGATTGTGTAATTTTAAGTGTAATGAAATTATTTTGGTTGAGCCATGAAGCCATATCAAGCCCACATGAGCCATGAAGGGACTCATTTGAGGCATCCACTATGTTGTTCATAACCCTCTTAGCCAAGGGCTTAGGGGTTAAGGACCATCCATGTGAATCACCTTCATGAGTCAGGAGGTCGAGTTAGGTATGGGTGTGTTTTTAGGATGTGTGTGAAAGTGTAGTGTATAGGTGTAGTGTGTGTGTAAGTCAGCCCTTCACCAGATCAGGCCACCTAGGGCAGTCCTAAGGCCAAAGAGTCATATATGAACTCATCCTTTAAACTTCCACATTTGATTTCAACCCTCTAGGTGATTAGAGGTCTACAGTCAAGTTTGTTGAGTTTGCACAAAGTTAAGAAGTGGTTTGAATTTATAAGTGGTGGGTCTCAATTCTAATCCTCTAGGATAGTCAAAGGAAAAGCCTAAGGCTAGATCCTAAGTACTAAAGAGAAGAAGAGAAGACCTCATCAAAAATGAGGTGAACAAATGGACCCCCAATAGGTGTGGTGTGCTAACCAAGCACACCGCGCGTATTGGGGTTGACCGAAAAGATCAACAAAACCAACACAGATGTCCAAGTGACAAACTTAGGACAATGTAGAAGAATTTCTGCTGTGGAGTGTCAAGTATATCTCTGAGACTGGAGATTCCTAAACTCTCACTGAGGAAAGGAAAAGGAGGTGAATCCCAAATCACATGATCTGGGGGAATTTCAATTTAGATTTTATTTTGTTTCAGTTTAAGTTTTGATGTGTAAGTTTAGATTTTAGCTTGAGTTTTAATTTAAATTGAAGTTTTGTCAAAATTAATTTGAAGGGATTCAAACTTGAAATGAAAATTGGAATTTTGTGGTTTTAGATGTGACATCTTCATCCTCAAAAGAAAATTGAATTGATCGGATTGAATCATTGCAACGAGGAGAGATCTCAGAGCAATGTGGTATTGGATGTAAAATCCTTAACTTCAAGAGTTTGATTTTGATGTATTTCATCGCAATAGGGAAAGAATCCTAAAGCAATGCAGTCTCGGATGTAAAATCCTCAACCCCAAAAGTTTGATTTTGATGTATTTCATCGCAATAGGGAAAGAATCCTAAATCAATGCAGTCTCGGATGTAAAATCCTCAACCCCAAGAATTTAATTTTGATGTATTTCATTGCGATAGGGAAAGAATCCTAAAGCAATGCAGTCTCGGATGTAAAATCCTCAACCCCAAGAGTTTGAATTTGATGTATTTCATTGCGATAGGGAAAGAATCCTAAAGCAATGCAGTCTCGGATGTAAAATCCTCAACCCCAAGAATTTGATTTTGATGTATTTCATTGCGATGGGGAAAGAATCCTAAAGCAATGCAGTCTCGGATGTAAAATCCTCAACCCCAAGAATTTGATTTTTGATGTATTTCATTGCGATAGGGAAAGAATCCTAAAGCAATGCAGTCTCAGATGTAAAATCCTCAACTCCAAAAGTTTGAATTTGATGTATTTCATTGTGATAGGGAAAGAATCCTAAAGCAATGCAATGCAGTCTTGGATGTAAAATCCTCAACCCCAAAAGTTTGAATTTGATGTATTTCATTGCAATAGGGAAAGAATCCTAAAGCAATGCAGTCTCAGATGTAAAATCCTCAACCCCAAGAATTTGATTTTTGATGTATTTCATTGCGATAGGGAAAGAATCCTAAAGAAATGAGTCTCAGATGTAAAATCCTCAACCCCAAGAATTTGAATTTTGATGTATTTCATTGCAATAGGGAAAGAATCCTAAAGCAATGCAGTCTCAGATGTAAAATCCTCAACCCCAAGAATTTGAATTTTGATGTATTTCATTGCAATAGGGAAAGAATCCTAAAGCAATGCAGTCTCGGATGTAAAATCCTCAACCCCAAGAATTTGATTTTGAATGGTAATTGATTTTGCAAAGATTTGTAGTGTTGGTTTGAAAAGTGTGGAATTTTGGTGTTTCGAGAATTTCATGGAAGTTGTAAAAGATTTTGTGGAAAGAAACAGATTAGGAGGGAATATGTAGATGCTACATATCCCATTCAAAAGAGTTGATCGAAAGTTACTGGTTTGGATTGGATATAATTCCTTGCCACTAGATTCGAATCGAAAACCTCGTGGCTCCATGTCAATGGAATCGACCGCTTCCTTCCCAGACAAAGGTGAGAGCAGAACGGATTGGATTTCAGATTTGGAAGATTGAGTTTGAATTTGATTGAGATTTGATTTGAGATCTGGAAGGTCGAATTTGAATTTTTGATTGAGATTTGATTTGAAATCTGGAAGATTGAATTTGAATTTTTGATTGAGATTCGATTTGAAATTTATGTTCATTTTGTTTGTCTTTTAACGATTCAAATTTATTTATCATTCATTTAATGCTCATGTGAATTTGGTGTTCATCATTTTTTAGATTTTTAAGGAAAGTTTTCTTTTATTTTTTTTTTGTTTCTTTTCTGTTCTTTGTTCGAAGTTCATTTAACTTTAATGGCGTTTCTCGATCAACTTGCACAAAAGAGGTGAAGGCCGAAAAATGTGACATGGTCACTTTCATTCCAATCATGTTGAAGATACATCATACAACTTGATGCGGAATACATCTCATACAATCCATATAGACTCGAAACGGACTATGTATGATCTTTGCCGATCCATCCAAAAGGGTATTTGTCGTAAATCCATGTACGAATAGTGAGGTACATGGTCGATAACATCACCTTCCAAGCCATCCTTGGCAAGGATGCCGTATGGATGTACGTTGGAGGTGTGATATTTTCCATGTAACTCGCGGCTCGTAAGGTCGGAGGCTCTCTAGCTCCGGGTCCAGCTGGAAGTGGTAAGGTGCTTTCCCGTCATCCATCCTTCGAAAGTAACCGAGATCCGCTTCATTCGTACTCCCGGTATGCAATGTTTAGCGACATCTCCTCCGTTGCCCTTCAGTATCATGACGGAACCTACCGGTAATGGTATCTTTACTGGCCCTCGGAACTCACCTGGGCCTGCTATCCGGAGGTCAGATCCGAACATGATATTACATTTGTTCAGAAAAGAAACTATGCAGAAAGGTCTGACAAAGTTGTGGTGATCTATGCGCGGGGGTATGTAGTCACCCTTCTTGGAAATGTTAATGATGCAACTGTTGGGTATGCAATCTGCCGACAGTACCCTCCACATTATCATTCTCTTTACCATCCTTTTGATGACTAACGGCATTGGATCTACCTTGCCATGATGGAGTATTCCCGGTGGGTTTCCCTTCCTGTCTTCTGCGAAGTTGTAGCAGCATCCACATTGTATTGTAATTCTACCTTTCCCTGGCATCCATCTCCGAGGTTCCGAGTAAGTGTTTTCTCTTAGACGGCCTGCTCGGCCCATTCTTTTCAAATCCTGGATGCAGTCCACGATTTGCTATTGTTCGTATTCTGAGAACACATCTGTATGTAGCTCGAGGCCTTCTAGTATATTGATCCTCCTACCTCTGATTCTCTCGAAGTATTCAAAAGTTTTCTTCTCGACATTCTGCATTCTTTCTAGTTCGTATTCTGGAATAATCTGCAAATGGCGAGGCCTGGTGACGTATTGTGGGATATATGGCTCAATCCCTTCACATTCTCCCGCATACCTCGGCTCCTCGGGGATGGTGTCCGTCGGGACATCCTCTGGGGTTGCTTCTGCAACAAGGTTATGCATTACTGATGGCTTTATCTGGTGGCGTTGTAGCCTTCCTTCTTCTGTTTTTATTAAGACTTCGCTGGTCTCTTCTGTTATCCTCGGAGCTGGCCTCCTTCCTTCAGGTACCCGGTGAACCGGCGTCCTTGAATTATATGCACTGGAAGTAGCAACCGCCTCGTCGCACTGGTCCGCTGCTAGTTTAGTTAACATCTTGCGGATACGGTGATTTTTATTTCTTCGCCGAGTTCGTTGTGGGAGTAGCTCTTCGTACTTCCCGAATTTACGTAGGCGCGGCTGCGAAAAGCTCGCCCTCTGCTGTAGCGACTACGGACTTGATTCTCTTGTCTTCTTCGGTGCTTGTTTTCCTTTTCTTCTGTCTTTGGAGTGGTGGCTTGGGCCACCCACTTTCATTCTTGCCGGCGGGCGAGTTCCTCTCGATCAGTCGGGACCCGGTCACTTTCCTCATATTGCGGAGCCTGCTGGTGCGAAGTCTGAGTCAATCTCTATTATCGCTCCATCTTTCACCATCTTTTCGTCGAGTGCAAGGCTTACGCCATTTCTAAAGTTCAGGACCAACCGCCCGTTCGACATTTCCCTACGAAAAGATAAGGAAAAGGATCAGGGGCTGTACTAAGAACAAGAACATTAAGAAAATGTTTATTAAAGACAGTTTTTTTTTTATTATTCCGTTTATATTTTTAAATTCAACAGGAATGAAGTGGGAAAAGATTGGAAAAAAGATTTTTATTTGGAAGAGAGAACAAGGAAGACTTTATTATCATGATTTTATTTATTTTAGCACATTTTTTATTATTTTTGGGTTTGGACCCAGTCATAAGTAACTACTTCGCCCGTGCTTCTAGGGTTGAAGAATTCATTCCTTCGAAACATCAGGTAGCGTAATACTTCTTCAAGTATCGTCCGTTGATCGGAAGCATATGTCGTTCTCCTTAGCAATTCACTAGCTGGTAGGAGACTCCTGAGTATACTGCTTGAACCACAAACGACCCTTCCCAAGTGGGTTCAAATTTTCCTCCTATCTTGCGGTGCGCAAGGATAGGTCTCTTGAGAACGAGAACTAAGTCACCAACTTTAAAGGTTCTTGGGCGGACCAGTTTGTCATGGGCTTGAACCATCTTAGCTTGGTATAATTCTAAATTCTGTCTGCTGCTGCAAGTCTTTTCCCTTCCGGGCTTTCTAATTCCTCTAGTTGTAATTTGGCATTCTCTTACGTCGTGATTTTGTTTGCGGCCGAGATTCCGAGTGAAGGAAGTCTGGACTTCTAAGGGTAACACTCGCCTCGGACCCATACACCGGAGCGTAAGGTGTAGCTTGAGTAGGAGTTACGAAGGTTGTCCGTAGGCCCATAAGGCTTCTAATAATTTCTCGTGCCAATTTCTCTTATTATCGTCCAAAGTTTTCTTTATAATTTGAACGAGAGTTTTATTAAAAGCCTCGACGGGCCGTTTGCTCTTGGGTAATAAATTTTTGAATATCGCCGATCGATTACGTGTATCCGACAAAATTGTTGATTTGTGTGCTTCGAATGCTAACCCATTATCCGAGATGATCTGCGCGGCACTCCGAAACGGTAAACAACTTGGTTCTTGAAAACGCGTAGCACGTGGTGTGCTTTCACTTCTCTAAGTGGAACTGCCTCTGCCCACTTGGAAAAGTAATCTGTAGCCGCAAGAATGAAGCGATGTTCTTTTGAAGATGGTGGTTCTATTGGACCCACTATATTTGTGCCCCAACATTCAAATGGCCACAACGCAATTGTCGGATGTAGCACATTTGGAGGTTGGTGTAGAACCACTCCGTGCACTTAGCATTGATGACAGCTCTTGGCGATTTTCATGCGATCGGTCATCATCGAGGGCCGGTAGTACCCTAGTCTTTTAATTTTCATTTTCATCTTCGGACCCGACCAGTGAGCGCCACGCAGTCCTGAATGCACATCTTTAACAATTTCATGGGCCTCGGACCCGCTTAGGCACCTTAGCCACATTTGTTCGAAAGACCTTCTGTATAACATGTTGTTTACTAATGCGTAGGACAGAGTTCTTTTCTTGATCTGATGGGCTAGCGACCTATCGTCTGGTAGTTTTCCTGTTTGCGGGTAGTACATTAATGGTCGTCGCCAATCTTCTGTGTTTTTTGTCACTGTTGCAACTGATTCTTTTTCTTTTTTTGATTTGTGTATTGTGTCTATGTCGAGCTGTGATAGGACTTGAAGTCCGTGAACTGACACTTCTACTGATTCATCTTGCAAGCATGTAAATTCTTTTGCGAGACGGGCTAGCACATCTGCTAAAGCGTTTTCTTTTCTGGGAATTTTGTAGATTGTCACATTCGGAATCTGTTCTAACAACTGTATGGCATATCGGAAGTATTGCTCCGAGTCTTGGCTTTAAAATTCTATATTGTCCGGCGATCCGTTGAATGATTAACCGCAAATACCCGTAGATGTTGATGTACGTTATCCCCATTTGAATAGTTAATTCCGATCTTGTTATGAGGGCTTCGTATTCCGCTCGTTGTTTGTACACGGCTCGTCGAGTGGTAGGAGTATCTTAACATCCCCCGCTCCGGTGTTATAAAGATTAATCCGATCCCCGCCTTACGGGCACTATCACTTGCGATTCTTCGTCTTTGTGTCTTGAAGATGCTCCGTCGAAATATAATTCCCAACGTCGATCATCAGGGTCTTCTAGGCTCATTATTTGTTCATCTTGCAAATCGTCATTGAGAGGAGATTCTGCCGGCAAATGGTGTGCAGCGAGGAAGTCTGCTAAGACTTGTCCCTTTACGGCACGAAGATGCACGAAAGTTATATCGAATTGCAATAATATCATTGACCATCTGGAAAGTCTGCCGGAAAGCATTGGACGAGTCATCAAGTATTGTAATGGATTAAATTTCGAGATTAGGTTGACCTTATGAGAAAGCATGTAGTGCCTGAGCTTTTGAGCGGCGAAGATCAGGGCCAAACAATGCTTTTCAATTGCGGGAAACCTTATTTCTGTTGGAAGTAAACGACGGCTTAGGTAGTAAAGAGCATTTTCTTTACCCTCATCATTGACACAGGCTAACGGGGCTCGAGAGAGTCGTCTTAAGCCGCGGTATAAAGTATCGCGGTCTACACCGAGACTCAGGGCTGCTAAGACAAGAGGTGAAATTAAATATTGCTTAATGTCCTCAAAGGCCTTCTGGCATTTCTCTTCCCAAATAAATTTGGCGTCCTTTTTAACTAATGCCGAGAAAGGCTGACACCTACCTGACAAATTTGAGATAAAGCGTCGAAGATATGCCGGCTTCCTTGAAAAGATCGTAGTTGTTTTAAGGTTTTGGGAGGCGGCATTTACGAGATAGCTTTAATCTTTTCCGGGTCGATTTCAATTCCACGATGTCGGACAACGAATCCTAAGAATTTCCTGGAGGTGACGCCGAAGGTGCATTTTAAGGGATTCATCTTAAGGTTAAATTGTCTTAATCGTTCGAAAACAATTCTCAAATCATATAGGTGGTTGTCCTTTACTTTGCTTTTGATGACAACATCGTCCACGTAGCATTCGACTTGATTGTGGATGAGATCATCAAAAATTCTTGTCATCTCTCTCTGGTATGTTGCTCCTGCATTCTTCAGTCCGAATGGCATCACCGTGTATCAATATACTCCGATCGGCGTTCTGAATGCTGTAAGTTTTCATCTTCCGGAGCCATTTTTATCTGGTTGTATCGTGAAGATCCATCCATGAATGAGAATATTTCATGTGTTGAAGCAATGTCGATCATTAATTCTGAGATTGGTAGAGGGAATTCATCCTTTGGACATGCCTTGTTTAAATCTCTGAAATCCACACAAATTCTGATCTACCCATTCTTCTTCCTAACTGGTAACACATTGGCTAACCAAGTCGGGTATTGTTCTTCGCGGACAAATTTAGCGTCTATTAGCTTTTGAACTTTAGCTATGACTTGTTGTTCGATTTCTAGACGCATTATTCTAGGACCTTGTCTGATTGGGACAGAAGTAGGATCCACTCCTAGCTTACGGACTGCGACCTCTTGAGCTAAACCTGGCATCTTATCGTAGCTCCAAGCAAAACAGTCTTTAAATTCCATTAATAACTTGATTATTTCTTCAGAGTCTTCTTTATTGAGTAAGGAGCTAACAAAGGTAGGTCTAGGCTCTTCGCTAGTACCTAAGTTAACTTCCGTTAACTCATCTATTGTAGATTTAATCTCTTCTTCGAATTCTGGTGGAGCGTCTCCAATTTGTAAATCTTCAAATTCTTCTGTAGTTTCCATGTAGTTTTCATTAGACTCGCAAGTGACAACCAAGCAAAATTCAGTATCGTCAACTGATCCTACTGTGCCGAATCCGAGACCATGCTTTGAATTGGGTGGACGACTGGAGTTATTCCATAATTTTTCAAAATGTTGTGATTGACCTTTTGTCCATTATCGAGGTAAGAAACCACGTCTGAATTAAATTTTGAACACGGGGAGAGTACCACTCAAAAGGTAATTCCATTAATTCGATGAAGTGACATCTTCAAATTGTACATTATTTTCGGTTTTGGAGGAAGGAGCACCACGGTAGAATTTGATTGGCTTTGCACCGCCGCTACGTACCTCTTTGACCACCATACCCTCGATCTTATTAGAATGGATCGGGGTCAGGGTCATAGTATGTACATAGTGGTTAATCTTCTCGTACATCTATTTATATTCTTCATTCTTTTCATTTTCGAGCGGGATCCCGAATTGCGGCTTCTTCCGACTTATTGTCGCTGCTTCTTGTTTGATTTATTTTTCTTCTTCAGAACTGTCTTCCCAATCGACATTGATGGGCTGGTTTCCTCCGTCCAACTGTCCTAACGTCTCCGCCACGACCTCGTCCCCGGCCTCGACCTCGGATGCGAGTTGTGGAGAAACCTTCACCATCTCGCCGTAAGGGAGTGGTGAGTGATCGTTGGACTAGAACTTCGGGTTCTTCATCATCCCGAATTTCCTTTGCTTCATTCGTTATGGTATCTCTGGAGAAAATTGTTTTCTTCGGAGGTGCATAATAAGCTACATCTTCATGGATTCCAATTTCATGTACGGAGAATGGTTGTAAGTCACCTTTGATGCACTGTTCCCCTCCATCGTAGTATTTGATGCACTGATGTAGAGATGATGGTACCATCCTATTTTCATGTATCCATGGTCGGCCCAGTAGAGCGTTGAATGACATCTCTGAATCAATTATGTGAAATTTCGCGGTTGTCTTTGCCAAGTCACCGGTTTTCATTAGTAGTGTTATTGATCAGAGGCCTCTTTCTCCTTTCTGGTTGAATCCTCTTAATAACATTTTGTTCGCTTCAAGCTCGCGAGCATCAATTTCCAAATATGCTAGCGTTCGAAGATTCATTATGTTGATTGATGCTCCTGGATCCACCAATACTGCGGAGAGTGTAAACTTCCCTATTGTAATCGAAATGTACAACGGTCGGTTGTGGTCTAGTCGTCCCAGTAGTAGGTCATTGTCGCGTGAAGGTGACACCTCGTTGTTCTTTTAACGAACAAACCTCATCTAAGGAATCTCCGGTCATTTGAGCTAAGCAAATTTCCGGATCAAGTAAGGCCTTGATCAGAGCTTCTCTCATCTCCTTTGATAAGATGAGAGCGTCGTAGATGCTCATTTTGGCCGGTAGTTTCCTAAGATGGGCTAGCACGTTGTAGTCCACTTTATTTTCATGTGTCTGGATTTCTTCCGAATGGGTATTTCTTCGTCGGGGTTGGTTCTTCTCGAACAACCACTCGCTTTCCTTTGTCCTTTGGACCCATTCTCGGAGGTAGAACTCTTCCACTTCTTAAGTTGACTTCGTGATTTCTTTTGAATCTAGTATTGAGTTTCGTTGATGTCTCCTTCGAATCGGAATGACGGGTTCTTCGGATTAGCTTCGGAGTCCGAAGGCTCTAACTATATTGTGATCTGGAGCTCCTCGAAACTCGCAAATAGATTCGTTGCTTGTTGAACTCTCGTAGCCTCCATGGTGGATGTCTTCTTTGTCATTGTGATCGTCGAGATTGTGTATGATTTGAGAATTGTCATTTGTATCAGAATCGACGTCCGGATTAGGTTGATTGTCGTTAGTTACGTAATCATTAGAAATAGTCAAAACGTAGCCAACGCCATAATCCTTATCATTATAAGATCCCACCGGAGTGAGCAGATAATCATACAGAGTCAGAGGTTAGAGAGATTTCTCCCCCGAATCGGAAACAACTATCCTAGGATAAGCAGCCCCTAGTCTAGCCTTAAGAGCCTTGGTCTTCTCTTCTTCGTTGATTTTCTTCTTCTCTTCAATCGTCTCCTGTTGATTTGGTTCTTCTATCGCAAGTGATAGTGCCGACTTGACAGGTTTCGAACTCTGAATTGAGGCTCGCACCGAAGCGGTTTGGATGTGATCCAAAATCTTCTAAAAAGACTTTGTCCAAGCGGTAGTCCATCCATCATTAGTCGCATAGGAATCTATTGGAACAATGAGATCCATCGAGCTAACATTGACGGAACCTCCTTTCTGGGGTTCCTTCATGTACTCCTTCGGGATCGTTATATTTCCTTTCCGAAGATTGTCGTTGAGCCAACTTTTGATGGTAATACAATTTTCTATCTTATGCTCAAGCATCCGGTGGTAAGGGCATAAGTTGGGATCACCTTTCTTGTCGACTTCTTCTGGACTCTTAGGCTCTGGCAGTTGGAAATCTGGAGTCTTCATCAGACTGCGGAACATTTTCGGTACTACCTCATTCTTGAATGGATACTCCCTACTCAGAAGCTCCCTTAACGTACGTTGCGGACGAGGCGGTTGTTCATACTGTTGAGATGACTGATAGATGGGTCGGGGTTGCTGGTAGTTCCGTTGAGGTTCGTTGCGGCCGTTCGACGATATTTGTATCGGTTGCTTGCCTTTATCGGCTCGCTGCAACGATCCCGGACTTCTTTTCAAAAGTTTTCACGGGCTTCGTTTGTCCGTTTTGTCGGTGAAACTTAATTGCTTCGCCTCCTCTTGCAAGCTTCCGGCCTTGCTTAACAACTTCTCGAAAGTCTTAATAGTAAATCCCTTGAGGAGAAGTGCTATCGGGCCATGAATGCTCTTAAGTAAAATGCCGACTGCATGCTGTTCTTGTAGTTGTGGCTCACACATCATACTTAGGTTCCTCCATCGAAGTATGTAGTCCACCAAGGTTTCGTTGGGTTTCTGCTTCTCTACCACTAAATCACTTATAGTGATGTGGTGCTGAGCTCCGGCAAATCGCTTGATGAAGAGGTTCTCTAGTTCCGAAAATGTCTTCACCGAACCGTTCGGTAATTCGCATACCAATCAAAGGCGATCCACGATAAGCTATTGACAAATTGTCCGAAGAGTAAGGCATCACTTCCGCCGGCATTGCAACAAGCGGCACGAAAATGTGCAACATGCTTGCCGAGGGTTTCCTGTTCCATCAAAGGTCTTGAACAAAGGTGGTACAAAGCCTTTCGGATATTGGACAGCGTCGAATTCTTCAGGGTAAGGTCTACCCGTCCGAATGGATGTCCCGCTCTTTGATTGTGCCAAGGCTTCTCGCTCCTGCTGTTCCACCATGCTCTTGATATCCTTTTCCGGAATCATGCTTTGTGTTGCATCCTTTTTTAATTGATCATCCCCGTTGACGGATGTAATCTCCTTTCCTCTGTCTACAATGTGAATGACTTCTGGGGGTGTTTCTCTTTGGGGTTGAACTTGACTCTGGAGAGTGGCTAGGGCTACAGCCATCTCTTCCATCCTTTTTGCCATTTGGGCGATCATATCATCTTTCTCTTGAAGCTGCCTCCTCATTACTTCCGGCTCCTCTCTTTCTGCGGCTGCAGGGGCACCTTGTGAAGCTGACGAAGCTCGTGTTTCAACCATGTTAATTTCTGCATAATCATCATCCATGAACTCTAACGAGTCAACTTCATCTCCGAATTTCTCTTCTCTTTCCCTTGCTAATCGCCGAATATCAGTTCTTAGCTTTTCCATAGCATCTTCTAGTGGTCTTTTCGTACATCCTTGCGGTTGTCTTGTGATAAGCTGTCGGGTTTCCTTCTCATGAGTCCCCTTTCTTTGCGGTAGCACTTTCTTCGGACTCAAGTCTCTGACGAGACTTTCTTTCTCGGGTTGTTGTTTTAATATTAATTGTACGGTAGTGGGACGCCATACCATTCTTCTAGCGAGCAAAGGTACGGGACTCGATGGTCCGTCGACCCAAATGCTAGAAGGTGGTATCCTCCCTAATTTGTAGTCTGAAATAACGACGGGCGGACTAGCTTTCATTCTCTTATTCGGCTTTTCTGCGGCGATAGTAGGCTCTACTCGCGGCCCAAGACGAGATTTGGCCGAGCACCGCCCTATCCTTCTTAAAATTTCTGATACAGGGCATTTTTCTTTCTTTGCTAACTTTTCTATCAGGGTTTGCAGTTGAGCAAATGGCATAATTCTAGCCCTTTTCTTGCGGCTATCGTTGTAATATACGGGCTGAGGCAATGCGGCAGCAATCTTGCGAACATTTTCTTCATACTCTGCAGTAGAGAGGGGATGGAACCTACTTCCTCCCAAAAGTGTTATGTATTCAGGCAGCGGTGTATACTCAGGCAGTTCTGGGATTTCTTCTAGGAAAGCAACTTCAGCAGCTACGGCATCTCTAGCGATCCTTCTACTTCGTTCCTTCTCCGAGTCCGTGTCGGCGATGGAATTCTCGAGCTGGACCCGATTTCAAAAATAGAAGGTTTCACGGGAAGATCCGTACCCTCCGCGGTAACGGGTTCATCATAGTTACGAATTTCCTTTCCCTTTAGTCCGGCGAGCTGGGGTAGGTGCGAGAGACAACTAGACCGATGACGGGTAGCAACAACAGTCCTTCTACGAACAACAGTACTCCTCTCAGTTGGAATCTTTTGCAGAGGAGGGAATTCATGAGTTGACTTGAGGTTAAACTCAATCAACGGCTTCTCAGTTTCTGGTACTTTGCTTGTGTCCCCGAATCCTTGTTCGAATCGAATAATTCTATTATCAGGCAGTTCGTCCTTGAACACGGCCAGGTCAAGTCCGTTGACGAAGGAGAAGATCAGCTTTGGGGCTTCCATTTCTGCAAGGCAGATTCCAAGTGTTAGTCCCCGAATCGTGCTTCTTCTTGTCGTAAAACTTATGACGAAAAAGAAAGAGTCCGAACACATTTTTGTTTATCTTAGTGTATTTGTGATTTTAAAAGAAAATTGTTTTTTTTTCGAAAAGATTTGTTCGTTAGGAAGGAGAATTATTAAAAGAAAGAGAGTTGTAGGAAGGGTAAAAGGAATTGATTAGGAACTGGAAAAGGAAGAGAAAGTCTTGTAGAAACTTCTCAACCAGCAAGACCGCTCCTAAACTAATACCTATTGTGGGTCCACCCCACCTCAGAAATGAGGTAAAAGGATCTCGAAACCTCTCTGTTTAGGGGTGTCTAAACAGTGGCTCCTAAATTTGAGAGAATGTTGGCTATACTTGTTCAAGGTAGAAATGAACATAGTATTCCAATGGAAAGAAGGGTAGTTTGATCCACTAGGAACATGGATACACTACCGATTTTTGAAAGCAGAATTGTCTGATTAAAATGGAGAGAGGAATTTTTCCCTAGCGGAGTCGCCAGAAGTTGTCGGCATATTTTTAGGTTATGTGTAACAGAAATTGTCGGCATATTTTTAATTTAATTTAAATAAATAATTTGAAAAGTAGTATTTGATTTTGAAAATAATTTTAAGATATGAAATCAAACCGACCTCACATCCCAGATAGTTTATATAAACGAGCGCCGCATCACAAATCGTGTATCTATCCCTAAGAATAGACACAATGTTTGGTGATGGGGCTCGATTAAATAAACTAGAAGATTTGTGACATCCGTTTGGTCTGTGAACCAATTTTATAAGCCGACAAGTTCCCCTACTTAATACAAAGAAATTAAGCAGGGTTTATATTATTTGGGTTCTTAAAGTTCCCTATAAGGGCAAGCCCCTATAGTTAATTACATCTTAAGTGACGGGAATCACCTAAGAAAACTCTCGATAATAATCAGTAGTTCTGCTCTCAAGAATTTCAAAGTTTAAGTTTTCAAGGGATTGAATCTTGGAATTTCAATAGGGAATGGATCAAATTTGGAACAATTTATTTCAGGAGTCGAAAAGGAAGAGAAATAGGAGAAGCTGAGGATCCAAGAAGAATCTTGGCAACTTTCCAAACTATCCTATTGTTTGGCTTCGAGTTTAAGAAAATCCTAATATTATCTGATATTTCAATCTTGCCAATTTTAATTAATTTGGACTTATATTTGTATGATAAAATCATACAAATAGCCTGGAAGATGTGAGGGCTTATGTCGTATCGGACGACTACCTCGGAATCCTAAAACTAGTTAGGGCTTAATTTGCAATGCAAATGCCTAACAAAAGATTGAGGATTTATGTTGCACTAGGCAAACTACCTCGAAGTCCTATGGCTTAGTTATGTAATTCTTAAGAAAGTTTCTGTCGAAGCGGATTCGAGTTTTGCCGATGATGATGGTCGTGCTGCCCACCATGCTCCGAGCTCCTCGTTGTTGCAGAGGTTTAGTTTTAGAAGTCATAAATCAGGAGATGAGAAAAGTGTTTTGGTTTAGAGAAATTCTTAATTTTGAAGTGTTTTTTATGTTTTAATTAAAACAAATCTTAAAGTTGATTATAACAACACCAGGTTAAGTTCCCGCGGTTCCATCCTTCGGCATCGTTATTTTTATCGGATTCACTTAGTCCAGATGAATTTGCTAAACTCAACTAAATGAGTTTCACACTTTCATTTAGACCGTGGGAAATCCCGTTAGCAACACGTAGGTTACATCATCCGAGGTATTCCCGATCATCCAACAAGACGTTTTAATTTAGTTGTAATTGCAGTTTCGTGTTCTGTTTGTGATTAAATTTTGAGTTGTTTTATATTTTGAAATGTTGTGGCGGTGAATTTTATCTTGCAATGAATTTTAATTTAGTTTTGGTTTAAGTTTTAGGGACTATCCTAAAAGTGCGGGTTTTCATGCAACAGTTGTTTATCATGCAAGAAAAGTAAGTGCGATGCGATTAAGTAAATTGCAATAAAGTAAATTGCAACAAAATAAAAGTGTACCTGGAGAGTCTTCCCGTCATCCCAAGCTGCACTCAAACACAATTTAGAATATTTAAGCATTTAGAACAAGTTCCTAGGTAAAACTAAGGGAAGGGTTATGGTTTTCTACCAAGTTCCTAATCCTATAGCTAGTCATCTCCTATGACGTCTAGGTTCTTGTGTTTTGGTTTACGGATGATTTTCTTCATCAAAGAACAATTAAGTTCAGTTGTTCTCATAAACATCCTATCATATTGAGAAAGTGTTTAAGAAGAATCTTAAACATCTTTTCAATAATTCTAGAATTGTTTTAAGTCCAAATGAATTTAATCATACAAATGAATTAATCGTCCAGGAATTCAAGTTTTGTTGTTACCTTACTCGATGAACTAGGACATTTGAATATCCTATGAGGGAAATAACATTTCACTTAACGTTCTATTTAGGAGTTATGACAACAAAAGCTTTTGAGGGCAAATTGATGTTCAAATGGTTTATGATTTAATTTCAGTTAGTGGGTTTAAATTTGGAATAGTGTTCCAGTTGTTTTATATTTATTTTTGAATTTCTTTATGTCTTAGGTGATGTTATTTTTAATTCAATTTAATTTAACTTTAATTTAATTTAATTGGTTTAGTTTTAATTTTAATTTAATTTAATTTGATTTTAATTTTAACTTGATTCTATTATTTAATTTAATTTAATTCAATTTAATTTGATTTGATATGATTTAATTTAATTTAATTTAATTTGATTTAATTTAATTTAATTTGATTTAATTTAATTTAATTTAATTTAATTTAATTTAATTTAATTTAATTTAATTTAATTTAATTTAAATTTTAATTTAATTTTATTTTTAATTTTAATTTAATATTTTATTATTTTTTTTTTTCTTTTTTTTTAAAGATGATTTAATTTTAATTATTAAAGTATTAATTTAATTGAAATTTTAAAAGGATTTAATTTAAATAATTTAACTTTAATTTAATTTAATGATTAAGTCTTTTAGCATTTTAAATCTTAAATTTGAATTATCATTTTAATTAGGAATTAAATATTATTGAGATGATTAATTTAGGGATTCTTAAATTAAAGAACAAATCTCTTCCTAATAATATCCCTATTTTAATAATTCCAATTTTATTATTCTTCCAAATTTAATTAATTATTTGATTTAGGTTTATTTTAATTATTTTTAAATTGTTTAGTAGGTTTCTACCCTTTAATTATTTAAATTTCAATCATCCAAATCAGATTAGGATCAAATATTTTACTCTTTAATTTTATTAAGCATAAAGTTTTAATTAAAGGTTAAAATTTTAATTGCCATTTTGCCCTTCAAGCTTAATAATTTCATAACTCACTAAATTGAGCTTAAATGAACTTGAAATTTTTATGTGACTTCACTCATATGTCAATAAAGGTATGAGAGGAGAAAATGTGATTTTTCTGTATTTAATTTATTTATGTAATTATTTTTGTTGGAAAATAGGGATTTCCAAGGAAAATTTAATAATATGACCAAGGGAAAGTTTCTATCCTTAAAAAAATTATGGGACATTCCTAATGACCAGAGGATCACTTGGACCAATTTTGGTGATTTTTTGAATTATATTCTTTTTATTATAATTATTTTGAGTTTTGGAGTATTAATTAATTTAAAAAATAAAATAAAGATTGAAAAATGGATTTTATATTTTTCAAAAATCTCTCTGATATCAAGGAAATCAGAGAATTAATTTTTATAATTTTCTGATTTTTTTTTGATTTATTAGAATTATTTTAGTGGAAATGCTAAAAATATACATTTTTTTAATTTTAAAATTACCTTAAGGCTTTAAAATTTAATATCTCATTATAGAGACTTAAGAAAAATATGGGATTTGTTCCCAAGTGATTAAAATTCAAAATGTGACATTTTGGTGAATTTTATTATTTTTGTGATTTTTATTATTTTTTAATTATTAAAATATTAAAATAATGCAAAAAATCAACTTTTTTAGAAAATTACAATTTTATTTTTCTTAAATTCCCCTGATATCAGAGAGGCTCCAAAACCAATTTAGTAAATTTTTGAAAAGTATTTTGAAAGTTATAAATTTTTTAAAGTTTAAATTGGTTAAATGGCTTAATCAACCTATTTAGTAGGGCTAACCAAGTCCAATTGACTTCAAATTTTTATGGTGGTTTCCTCTGATCCGAAAGGTCAGTGTAGAATTAATTTTCAGTCAATTTGATCTATGATTAGCTCTAATTAATTAAGGACCTATTTTAGGTGTTTAAGCCAATTAGGGTTATTCCAATTGGATTAATTCAAAACGTATTTTTCCTAGGTTCCTCTGGTCATAATAAACATCACCAAATTTTCCTAGAATTTATTTCACAATATGCTAATTATTGGAATTAAAATACTCAAACTAGCAACCTAAAGTTGAAAAATCAATAACTCTTCATAGGGATGGCCACTGACTTTGAAAAATTCAGGGAATGTTCCCAAATTTAGAGGCTTCAAAAGCCCTATGGTCTCATGCCATGGTGAATTGTATACATGCATGGAGAATTGAAAATGTGCAGAGAGTAAATAAATTATTAAAAATAAAATACTTGATGAAATTAAATGATTTCTTTTCCACATTATTCTCCTCTGTTCACTAAGCAAGAGGGTATTTTTATTTTATTTTTCTGATTTTCCTACACAAAGTTATGCATTTTTGAAGTTTAGGGAATTAAATAAATAGAAAAATAACCTATTTTTATACTTATCCACGGCGCTGACTCCACCTCGGCATCTCCGAAAGGCCACGCGGTGTGTTCTGATTCGGCGCTGCCATCCAACTCAGCTCTCCAGGGGCCCGCCATATCGTTCCGTCTCCTCATTCGGCGCGATCCTGGCCTTCCGTCCGCGCGTGTATTAAATGAACGGCATCCGTTCATTGTCCCCAAGCCTCCTAGCCCGAGAACCGTCCACACTAAATCCTTAATATCTCACTCAATACTTAACAGATTTTCGTGTTCTTGTGCTCTATGGATTCGTCTTGAAGAGACGAATACATCTATATAGTGATCATGCATTGAAATTAAGGCATTTGAAATAGAGAATCTCCAGAAGCTCGGGATAAAGAGTTAGCTCATACCTTAGCTCAGAGAAGTGTGGCCTCAATCTGAGGGTTGTGTCACCTTCGATTGCGTCCCAACAAGCTCCAAATGAAGTCTCCTGGTCTGGTGAATTGTCTAGGTAGGATTTCGACCACAGCCGATTACAAAGCTTGGAGTCTGTAACAGATGGGTGGCCTGGAGAGGGGGCTTTTGCTGGTGGACTTCTTCCCTTAGTCTGGTGAAGGTGTAGGATCAATCAATTTGGGGATTGGTCCACTGTGAAGAAGTGTCCTGGTTTTGTGCTGAAGTTTGAACTCAAAATTGAGCTCAACTAGAGGGAATTGGGGCTGGAATCAAGTGCTCTATGTGTAAAGAGTGGTCTGGAATGATTTTGGCAGAGTTTCCTTAAGGTTGGTTCAGCACCTCTCCCATGGCCGAGAGAGGTGGGGTTTAAATAGAGCTGGTCGGAGGCTCTCCTGGGGGAGTTAGGGCTTGGGATCGAGTTGCTTCCGGTGAGGAGAAGAACGGCCATGGTGGCCATTGGGCATGGGGAAACTCGGCAGGTGAGAATTCTAAGCTTGGGCTCACATGATGCTCTCGGGTGTGGTGTTTTCCGGTGGCCCGGTGGTCGGCCGGCGAGCGGGGGTCACCATCTTGACCGGGGAGGTCGGGGCTTGGCAATGGTGAAGTCGGTTGGGCTTGGACATGTGTAAAGTGCTTGGATTAAAATGGTATGGGGAAGAGGCCACTTTGGCTTGATTTGGGTCAACCCATCCTTTTGGGCTAGGTGCACCACCCAAGGCCTAGTTTTGGGCTGAAAAGAGTCACTTGGGTCAGCTGTCATGGAGTGGTGAAGTCTCCATCCTTGGTGAGGTGGCTAAGCATGGTTTAGTGTGTGACATGCTTATGGTTAAAAAGGCTTAATGAAGGATTAGGAAAGGGGGCCCTCCTTTTTCCATTAATGGCTTGGTCACATGTCAAACCTTCCATGGCTTCATGTGGCTTGTCCATGGCTTGCATGTGGCTTCATTTGGCTCATTCTTGACTTAGGAAAAGTGGATCCATTTATATGAAAAAGGAATTTGGAGATTTTGGCAATTTAGTTAAAAATTTAGATGGTGCTTGATTTAGGTTGATTTGATGATTGATTTGGGACTTAGGAATTGATCCCAATTAAAGGGATGATGAGAAGGAATTGTCATGTGGGCTTTGGGCTTTTGGATTTCACTTTGGATGGACTTTCAAGATGGTTTAGAGAGTGGGCTTTTAGATTTCAAAACAAATTTTAGGATGAGAATTTTGCAAAGGATTAGATCCAATAAGTGTTGAATTTAATTTAGGAATGTTTCATGAATGATTTGGAATAAATTTGAAGTGGTTTGGGCTTGAATTGGGTTGGATTTGGACCTCTTTGGTAAATGGGCCAATGTAGGTCAAATTGGGCTAACTTGGGCCAATGTTGGGCTAGGGTTGAAATTGATGTAAAATAAATGTTGGGAAATGTTTATGGGAGTGTTTCAAAGAGGTTTTGACTTTGGTTGGGTTTTGATTTTGGGGTTTGAGCTTATTTGGGTTAGGTTTGGGTTTAGGTCAAAATTGGGCTTTTTGTCTTTGGGTTGAATTTGAGTGGGGTTTGGGTCTAAATTTTGGGTAAATCATGTTAGTGTTTTGCTTTTGGGGATGTTAGGGAAGGTTTAGAAAAGGTTTGGGGTTAATTGGAGTTGAATTGGGTTAGTTTGGGTTAGGTTTGGGTCATGGGTCTAAATTGGGCTTTAAGGCCAAAAGTGAAATTGGATTCAAATGTCAATCAAATTGGACTTGGATCTGGTCTAGATTGGTGTTGGGAATGTTAAATGGAAGTTTAGAATTGAATTGGACCAGAATTTGGGTCAATTGGGTAGGTTTGGCTTGACATTGGGTTCACTTAGGGTTAAAATGGGTCAAATTGGCGGTTTTGACAAAAGTGGGGTAAATTGACAAAATTAACCTATGGTGTAGTTGAACAAAATGAAATTTGAAATATTTGGGATTTTCTGGAATTTTCTGGGAATTTTCTGAATTTTTGGATTTTTGGGTCAAGATGGGTATTTTGGGTATTTGGAGGGTATTGGGAGGTATTTTTGGAATTTTTGGTATTTTTGGCTATGGGTGATCAACTTGATTGGTGAGGAAATTTTCAAGGTTAATTTTGGGGAATTTTGGGTGATTTGGAAATTTTGAAAAATTTGGGTAATTTCAAGGGCTTTAGGTAGGCTAGACGGGTGTAGGGTCCTGGCGGTCAAAAATTGAAAATTTGCAAAAATGAAGATTGAGTAATTGTAAGTAGAATGAAATCATTTTGGTTGATCCATGAAGCCATATCAAGCCCACATGAGCCATGAAGGGACTCATTTGAGGCATCCACTATGTTGTTTCTAACCCTCTTAGCCAAGGGCTTAGGGGTTAAGGACCATCCATGTGAATCACCTTCATGATCAGGAGGTCAAGTTAGGTATGGGTGTGTTTTTAGGATGTGTGTGAAAGTGTAGTGTATAGGTGTAGTATGTGTGTAAGTCATCCCTTCACCAGACCAGGCCACCCAGGGCAGTCCTAAGACCAAAGAGTCCTATAGGAACTCATCCTTTAAACTTCCACATTTGATTTCAACCCTTTAGGTGATTAGGGGTCTACAGTCAATTTTGTGGAGTTTGCAGGGAGTTAAGAAGTGGTTTGAATTTCTAAGTGGTGGGTCCCAATTCTAATCCTCTAGGATAGTCAAAGGAAAAGCCTAAGGCTAGATCCTAAGTACTTAAAGAGAAGAAGAGAAGACCTCATCAAAAATGAGGTCAACACTTCCTCCTCTCTATTTTTGTCTTAGACACTTAATTTAATGTTAGGAATGAATTTCACAAGAGTTTCTTCAAGCACCTCTTCAAAAAGCTGCCAAAACTTTTGAATTCGAAGTGAACCGACATAGGGAGCCAGGGGCGCCCGATAGTGGCGCCTGTGGCGCCCTATCGTGCCAATTAATTCTGGAGTCTCTGGAATAGGGCGCAGGCTGCACCAGGGCTGTATTCCTCTAAATTGCTCCATTTACCTCCAAATTCGTTCTTTTTTGCATCTTTTCGCTCCAATCACCTATAATCATCATACCTGCAACAAATCATGAAAAATACCTTCCTTTAAAGTGTAATATCACCAAAAAATAGTAAAAACATATAGCTAAAAGAGTATATATTTTTGGTGCATCAAAATCCCCTAAACTTAAACTATTACTTGTCCTCAAGTAATCCTTTTACTATATAAAAATATAACTCTAGGCAATGTACTTTTCAATTGTAAGAGACCAAATTTTTTCATTCAAAGAATATTGTGTTTAGATTTTTAGAAAAAGTATAGCAACTCAGGTCAACATTACAGGTATAAGAATATTCAGTACTTAAGTCTAAGAGTTCTAGTCTTCTATTTATTTCAAGATGAACTATAATTTGTTATATTATGTGAAAAAGAAGTTCATGCAAACTTTATTAGAATGTAGGCTAGTACCTTAAACATAAATTCAAAAATGAAATCAAGCTCTCCCTTTAAGGTGATTCAAGTGAAGCCAATTTTTGATTAGGCATCTCCTCAAGCTTCTCCTCATAACATTTTTCTTTTCTTTTCTTTTTCTCTTTCTTTTTCTTTTCTTTTTCTTTTTCTTTTTCTGAGGATTACTATATATGGATAGCCTTTAATGATTTTGAACTTCACTCTCCTCTTTATAAAGTTCAAACTTAAGTCATCTCTTTACTTTATAGTTAAGTACAAGCTTTATTATTCATCATAAAGTTACAATCTCTTCTTAACACACAATGCTTTAAATCCCTTAACATTTCAAAAATACAGTTTTATTTACTTTAAAAAGTTAACTATAATCAAATCCTTTCATGCCAAATATCTTACTTCTATAAAATTAACTTTTATCACTAAAATTTTTCATCCTTTTCATCCATAATATTCAACTGCCAAAAGTTTTAATTGAGAAGTTTTAGTTATCTTATAATGAAGTTCAACTGCCAAAAGTTATGCTAATAATTTTTGAAAATATAATAATTGAGAACAAATAAAAGTTTAGCATTTCTCTACCCTCCCCCAAACTTACAATTTTCAATAAATTTGAAATAGTTGAGAGTAAAAGAAAACTAACCTTTATGTGCTGAGATTTTGAAATCTCATAATTTATCTGGTATTAATCAAAATTTACAGCTAGCAAGCATGAAACAATTAGTAGTAGTGATATAATAATTTAAATATTTGCATGGGTAAAGAGAAATAAACATTTAAACAACTAAATATCCAACAGAACACTATAACATAAAGCAAATTATCACACCACATAACAGTACAACTAACAGTTCAACATGAAAAGTAAATGACACTACATCACATAGTACAACACAGGGTTACACATCACATGAAAAGTAAATGTCCACTACATTAAATCAATACATCACAATAGACTAGAAACAACAGAAATAAAACAAGAAAGCTATCTACCAGTCTCCAACATCAGGATCAGCAACAGGGTCATCAGTAGGGTCAGAAGGTCCAGGCCTGTACGGTGTATAACTAGGACAAGTAGGAAATGTCACATCGGACTCCCCCTCATAAATCTGACCTGAGCATCATAATAACCCATATCAAACTCAACTCTTCTCAGTAAATAGTCTTCATTCACATCACTCCGGGCCTCAAATACATCCATCCTATGATGCATCCTATCCATATTATCACCTGCAATCTCAACTGATGTATTATATCAGATAGTCTCGGGGTCTCAGAAGTAGATGGAACATCATAGCTCGTAGTAGGAATATCAGTACTCCTACTCTCCTCTCTTGCACCTACATGAGCGTCATAAGTATGGATAATGGTCTTTGTAATCGACCTCAAAGGTATTGCCACTTCCTCAAAACTACTATACTCCACTCCAGACTGAACACAAAGGGCATGAATCAGGGCAGGATGTCCTAATCCACCAGTGGTTTCTCCTTTGGCAATAGAGTGAATTCTCTTAAAAATAATGGCTCCAATATTAATCTTCTTCATATTCTGGATACAATAATTTAAACTAGCTCGATCCCTAGTAACTTCACTGTGATGATAAGAAGGCAATAGTCTTGCAGAAATGAAATAATGTCATGCTTTAGAAGCAACATATAAATTAGAAGCAGGGAAGTTAATCATCTGTCTCTGATTCATCTTCCATTCCCCTCTTCAATCGATCAGATACTGATTACACTCATCAAATTCCCTTCACTAGTATCAAAATTCTCAAATTCACAAACGAAAGGTTCTCGAATTTGATAAAATGCATTGATACATTGTGGGGTGAACTCAAACAGTTTTCCTCGGACTAGCACATATTCTGTTTCGAACCAGAGCATGTTAACATAAAATTCTTGGACTACTCCCAATACAGTATTACCAGAAAAGTAACAGAAATGTTCCTAATTTTACTCAGAAATCAAATGTTCCACAGATCCACCAAGATTTTTAAACGCTCGATCCTGAATACACTTCTTGTTTTGTAATTGAGAGTTGAAGCAAAACTGAGCTTTAATATTAACAAATCTTTCATCGCCCCAATCAAATTTTCGCTTCCCCTTACTCGTTCTAGGAGCCATGTGAATTTCTAGAAAAATTGTAAAAATTTGCCAATAAATTCTAAATCCACAATGTATTAACTCCAAGCATTAATCTATTCAAGTAAGAACAAATTCTACAATATGAAACTTCACTTTTTCTCAAAAATCTCCAAAAATATCATCCAACAATGTGAGAGTTTCAAGATCCATGAAAAAAATACATGTTTTTATGCCTTGATTTTTATCAAATTTTTAAGGATATTATGCTTTAATGAAAGGTATTTTTGTGTTTTTGGATGTAGGTGATGCAAAAATGTTCAAAAAGGAAAAAGGATGTAAAAGGATAAAAAAGGAGCAAAAATGGAGCCAAAATGCAAAATTGCGAAAATAATGGGCCTGGTGCCTAGGCGCCAGAATCCAGCGCCTAAGCGCCAGCTCGATACCAAATCTGTGACTGTTTTTATAACTACTTTGGGCTGTTATTTTGATGGTTAGAGCGGTTATTGGACCATCTAGAAGATTGGCAGTTATTCCTGGATTATAGGACATGTGATACATTGTATCTAGATGCTTGGAAACGGTTTGGATCACGAAGAGGTGCGATCCAAAGTGAAGAGGTGAGAAGAACTGGACGCAGAATCCAGCGCCTAGGTGCCAGACACACTTTCTAAAAGATTCATTGAACTTGGACACATTTTGATGAGATGCTTTAGGCAACCCTTGAAGCCTATAAATAGGAGGACATTTCTACAGAGAAAAACGCCCAATAAGAAGCCCGCCCTAGTCTGCTCCAATCAGAGTGAGAATTAAAGAGATAATTTTAAGGGCCACAATTGTAGTTTACTTTCTTTCATAAATTTGTGAGTTTATTTTATTTAGAGTTTGTATTAAGAGTTTGAAAGAGTTGGTGCTTCTGAAGTCTATTTCATTTTGGAGTCAGAAGGAATCTGAGGTTCAATTAGAGAAACACTTGAGATAAGTATTTGTAATTTGATTCAAAGTTTTGTTTATATGTTTTGTTATTTAAATTCAATGTGTTCTGAGTAGTTACTTTACTTTCTCCATTCAATTATGAAAAGATAAATAAGATAATATTAAATTTGTTGGAGAATTAAAAACTAAATATGTTTAAATATTGTGATGATATTAATACCTAATCTTAATTTACTATTTAAATTGGTCATTTAAATTGTTAAAATTGGTTGAAGAATTTTGAGACCTAGAAGGAGATGAATTCTTAACTAGTAGATATCACATGAATCATTGGGTAGTCGAAGGTCTTGTGCGGGTTATTCAAGGTGAAGTGCAAATAAATAGGAAAATATTATTCAATGGGCGTAGAATTGATAAGTTTTTAGAGTGATAGACTAAATTGTTGTAATTTGGTTTATAGAGAGGGAACAGGTCACTAGTAGGGCCGACCAAAGACACCCTATGACATCTAGAAGTGTCAGCTTAGATTAACCCATTCTACTAACAATACATCCAGACCTGATCTATAGATTAGCTAATGTTCTTTATACTATCGAGCAAAGATAAAGAATAGGAATGCTTCTATTTGGCACAATACTATAAATTTATATTCTCCACGAATATTATATTATTTAAAAAGTCTTGGATTAATTGAAAGGAAGAAAGTTGTTTGCTTATTATTAATTACATCACTAATTATTTTATTATTGCTTTAATTCTGCATTTATTAAATTAAATATTAAATTTATAACTTTAAAATAAATACATAAAAATTAAATTAAAATATTTAAAAATCTATAAACCTCCTCGTGGGATCGATACTGGGGTCTTTATTTAAAGCCCTATATTACTTAAAACGATACGTATACTTGCGTAGTACCTCTAGTGTGTAAAATATTTTCTATAAAATTATATTTATATACACTAGCCAAAATTATTATTTGGGTCAAAGTATTGGCTATAACATATTTTTGAAAGCATAAATTACTACGTTGTCCGTGGATTGAGGTCAAGTTTTGGCGCAGTTGCAGGGGAGGGCAAATTTTTAGATTTTAAATATTTATTTTATTTTTATTTTATTTATTTCTTTTATTGTCAAAATACAAAAATATAAAATACAAAAACATTTATAAAAACAAAAATTAAAAAAAAACAAAAATAACAAAATTAAAAAAAGTAAGTAGATATTTTATTTCTTGTTATTTTATTTTACTTTTTATTTACTTTTTATGCGTAGTTCTGGTTCTGAAGGATTATTACCTTTAGACTCTGAATTAGAAAGAACTATTAGAAGAATTAAAAAAGGAAAACAAATTCAAAAATATCAAGAGATGGCTAATTTACATAACAATTTATAGAATCTAATTGAAATTAATGAGCAAAATGTTTACGAACCATTAAGGGATTATGCTAACCCTACAGTTGATGAATTTCATAATAGTATTCAAATACCTGTTGTAGATGCTAATTCTTTTAAGCTTAAACTGTCTATTATTCAAATGGTTCAAAATAATCAATTTGGGGAACACCAAATGAGGATCCAAATTTACACCTTGCTAGTTTTTTAGAACTTTGTGCTACCTTTAAATATAACAATGTTTCTAATGATGCTATTAAACTTAGACTCTTTCCTTTCTCTTTAAGAGATAAAGCAAAGATGTGGTTGAACTCATTAGCAACAGGTTCTCTTAAAACATGGGCTGAAATGGCACAAAAATTCCTTGCTAAATATTTTCCTCCTTTTAAAACCTCTAAATTAAGAAATGACATTACTTCATTTTGTCAATTTGATGGGGAGACAATTTATGAAACTTGGGAAAGATTTAAAGAACTATTAAGAAAGTATCGTCATCATGATTTGCCTCATTGGTTAATTATTTAAACATTTTATAACAGACTTATTGGATCACTGAAATCAATTATTGAGGTTGCTGCTGGAGGTTCTTTAATGGCTAAATCATTTGAAGAAGCTTATACTTTAATTGAAGAAATGGCCAGCAATAATTTTCAATGGCCTTCTAAAAGGATTAATCCTAAAAGAATGGAAAGTATTCATGATAACAAAGCCTTTTCTATCTTAGCTTCACAAGTAGCTGCAATATCTAAGAAATTAGATAATTTTGATATCAATGTATCACATAACAAATCTGCTAATATGGAAGATTCTCAAACTATTGAAACTTTACAAGCTATTGCTAGTAAAAATAACCCTTATTCAAATTATTATAATCTTGGATGGAAAAATAACCCTAATTTTAACTAGAATAATTCACAACAACAATGGGGTAATAATCAATCTCATCCAACTGGAAATTGGAACAATCAAGTAAATCCAAACTATAAACCTCCTGAATTTAATAATCAACAGAAAAAGTTATCTATAGAAGAGTTAATTTTACAACTGAGTAATCAATTACAAAATCAAAACACTTCTATTCGTAATATTGAGAATTAAATGGGACAAATCGCTAATTTAATTAATTACAGACCTCCAGGAACACTTCCTAATAATGTTGAAATCAATCCAAAAGAAACTGGAAACGAACATGAACATGCTAAGGTTGTAAAACTTAAAAGTGGAAAGGAATTAAAGAAAGGATTCAGAATGAGATTGAAAATGAGATTGAGGTTGAAGAAATTGAAAAACCTAAAGAAACTCCTTCTCCTAGTAAAGATCAGACTGTTATTCCTATTAATGTGGAAGTTGAAAAACCACCACCACCTTTTCCTCAAAGATTAAAACAGTAGAAGCTTGATCATCAATTTTCTAAGTTCTTTAAAATTTTTAAGAAACTTACTATTAAAATACCTTTTGCTGAAGCTTTGGAACAGATGCCAACTTATGTAAAATTTATGAAGGATATTTTAAGTAAGAAACAAAAATTTGAAGCTTTTGAAACTGTTGCATTAAGTGAAGAATGTAGTGCAATAATTCAAAAGAAATTACCTTAGAAACTTAAAGATCCTACAAGTTTCACTATACATTGTGCTATTGCAAAAAAATTTTGTGGAAAAGCTTTATGTGATGATTTAGGAGCAAGAATTAATCTCATGCCATTTTCTATTTTTTGAAGGTTGAATTTAGGAGAGATTACTCCCACCACTGTAACCCTTCAGTTAGCTGATAAATCTATCACTTACCCTAAAGGAGTTATAGAAGATGTTCTTGTTAAAGTGGATAAATTTATTTTCCCTGTGGATTTCATTGTACTTGATATGGAAGAAGACAAAGAAATATCATTTATTTTAGGGAGACCTTTTCTAGCTAACGAACAGGCTATGATTGATGTGCAAAAAGGAGAATTAACTATGAGAATTAAGGATCAAGAGATTAAATTCAATGTCCTTAAATCAATGAAGTACCCTGATAAAGAAAAATGCTATCAAATGGATATTATTGATTATATAATTGAAAAACACTATGAAGAAAAATGTAAAGTCATTTCTGAAGAAAAAATTGAATTATTAACTGACAAAAATGAAGAACTAAAAGAAGAAGAATTATTTCAAGAAACTCATTATATTAAAGATAACTGGGAAATTTTGGACATAACTCAAAATGATATACTTTTACCCTCGATTAAAAAAACCCCTGAACTGGAATTAAAAATGTTACCTGCACATTTAAAGAATGTTTTTTTTTTGGAAATTCATTAACTTTACTTGTTATCATCTCTTCTAAACTAAGCTTAGATCAAGAAGAAAAATTAATAGGAGTGTTAAAGAATTATAAGAAAGCTTTTGGTTGGACTATTGCTGATATAAGAGGAATAAGCACTTCCATTTGTATGCATAGGATTTTAATGGAAGAAGATTTTAAACCTAATATTGAACCTCAAAGAAGATTAAATCATATCATGAAAGAGGTTGTTAAAAAAGAAATTTTAAAATGGTTAGATGCTAGAATTATTTACCCTTATTTCGGATAGTTAATGGGTGAGTCATATTCATTGTGTTCCGAAGAAAGGAGGAGTAACTTTCATTATCAATGATAAAAATAAACTAATTCCTACAAGACAAGTTACTGGATGGTGAATTTGCATTGATTATTGGAAATTAAATAACGCCACTTGAAAAGATCTTTTTCCTTTACCTTTCTTGGATCAAATGCTTGCTAAATTAGCTGGAGACTCATATTTCTGTTTTCTAGATGGATATTTTGGTTATCATCAATTACCTGTCGCTCCTGAGGACCAAGAAAAAACAACATTTACAAGTCCTTATGGAACATTTGCGCTTAGAAGAATGTCTTTTGGTTTATGTAATGCACTTGCAACTTTTCAAAGATGTATGACGTCAATATTTTGTTATCTTATTAACAAAAGAATTAAAATATTTATAGATGATTTTTCAGTTTTTGGAACTTCTTTTGAATCTTGTTTGGAAAATATTTCCAAAGTTCTGAAAAGATGTGAAGAAAAAAAATTAGTTCTTAATTGGGAAAAATGTCAATTTATGGTCACAGAAGGTATTGTACTTGGTCACAAAATTTCACAAAAAGAGATGGAAGTTGATCAAGCAAAAGTGAAAATTATTCTTGAACTACGACCACCTACTGCATTACTGGTGTGAGAAGTTCTCTGGGTCATGCTGGATTTTATAGAAGATCTATAAAAGATTTTTCTAAAATTGCTAAACCTCTTAGTCATTTATTGGAAAAAGAAACTAAATTTGAATTTAATGAAGATTCTGTAAATGCTTTCAATATTTTAAAAGAAAAATTAATAACTGCACCTATAATTATTGCACCTAATTGGAATAAACCTTTTGAATAAATGTGCGATGCAAGTGATTTTGCAATTGGAGCATGTATTGGGACAAAAATATGAGAAAAGTTTCAAAGTTATATATTATGCTAGTAAAACTCTTACTTGAAACTCAAAGAAATTACACTACTACTGAAAAAGAGCTTTTAGCTATAGTCTATGCCTTTGATAAATTTAGACCTTATCTTCTTAGTACCAAATGCATAGTTCATACTGATCATTTTGCTATTAAATATTTAATGTCAAAAAAGGATGCTAAACCTAGACTGATAAGATGGGTTTTACTTCTGCAAGAATTTGATTTTCAAATAGTGGATAGAAAAGGAACTGACAACCAAATTGTTGATCATTTATCTTGAATTAAGAATGATATTATTATTGAAGAAAATATGAAAGAGAAGTTTCCTGATGAACAATTATATGTTATTCAAGGATGCCAAACACCTTGGTATACGGATATAGTTAACTATTTAGTTAGCAATATTCTACCTTATGGATTGAATAACAAATATATTAAGAAATTTAAAAATGATGCTAAATCTTATATTTGGGAAGATCCTTATTTATTTAAATTGGGAAGAGATTTTGTAATTCGATAATGTGTACCTTATGAAAAAACTTTTGCTATTATTCAAAAATGTCATGAACCGAATTTGGAGGACACTTTGGAGTAGATAAAACTGCATTTAAAATTTTAAGTTCAGGATTTTATTAGCCTACCTTGTTCAAAGATGTGAGACATTATGTTCAAACATGTGATCGATGTCAAAGGATGGGAAATATATCTAGGAAAGATGAAATGCCTTTAAAATATATATTGGAAGTTGAAATTTTTGATATATGGGGTTTAGACTTTTTGGGACCATTTGTACCACCATCTGGAAAGATTTATATATTATTAGCAGTTGATTATGTTTGAAAGTGGATTAAAGCTGTAGCTTTACCTAACTGTGATTCCAAAAGTGTTTCAAAATTTTTAAAGAAAATGATTTCTTCAAGATTTGGAATGCCTAAGGTAATTATCACAGATGGTGGAAGTCATTTTAGAAATATAAGAATTCAATCATTACTAGAAAAATTTGGAATCAAACATAGAATTGCAACAGCTTATCACCCACAAAGCTTATTGGACGATAAAGGAGTTTAATTTTGATTTGAATACTGCAGGAGAAAAATGATTATTACAATTAAATGAGATGGATGAAATAAGAAATGAGTCATATGAAAATGCAAAAGATTTATAAAGCGAAAATGAAGATATTACATGATAAAAAGATTTCAGGAAAAATGTTCGAGCCTGGACAAGAAGTATTATTATTTAATACTCGTGTAAGACTTTTTCCTTGAAAATTAAGATCTAAATGGATGGGACCATATATAATTGAGAAAGTATACCATTATGGAGCTGTGGATATTAAAGACCCCAAAACGGGAAAAATATTTAAAGTTAATGGATTAAGACTGAAGCCTTATTTGGGAGAAATAAAAATGATTTATAAAGAGGCTTACGAGTTGAGTCTACCTGATTAAAGACATAATTAGGTCGGGCTGACGACGTTAAACCAAGAGCTTTATGGGAGGCAACCCATAGTTATTTTTGTGTGTTTTTACATTTTTAATGTAAGATTATGCCTCGGTCTTGACTAATTTTATATAACTATAGAAAATTGGATGCTAACAAGTCTTAATTGACTTAAGCAAAAGATGATCTTGAAGTATATAAAGTTTGGACTTTGGATCACTCCATTTCGTATGTGAGTAAAAAGGAGATCAAGTTAACCTTCATTATGATTGTTTATTATTTGAGATAATTTTTATTAAGTCTATATGGATCTTATCATTTACCTATTTTGGAGATCGAAACTTCAAAATTTAACGTTAGGCGAAACAGAGTCGAACATGGTTCCAGCGCCTAGGCGCCAAATTCCTGTGCCTAAGCGCCAGAGTAGACTGTGTGTGGATGGGTCCGGCGCCTAGGCGCCAGATTTAGCGCCTAAGCGCCACAGTTACTGGGTCATGTAAAAACCGAAAATTTTCATTTTTTTTACATGATTTTCTCTTATAAACTACCCCATCTTCGTTCCCAATCCCTAAGTGACCATAGTTACGACCTTTACACTTCATTCTTGACAAGATAAGAGAAGATTTTGAAGAAATGGAGAGAAGAAATCATGGAGAAGAGGCTAGGGATAAGTGTTCTAAGGATCCTCAACCTTTCTTTAATGGTTTTATTGAGGTAAGTTTTGAGAAATTTTCGAGTCGCCTAGATAAGTTTGAAGCGGTATTCAAAAGTATTGGAGATCGCCTTCATGAGATGTATCATCAAATTGAACATCTGGAATGGCAGGCAAAGCTTCAATTCGATCATCTAGTGGCCTATCAAGATGCTCAAGTGGAGATGTATGCAAAGAATAAATGGATCGACGAGAAAACGGCTACGAATTTTCCAAGGGCATTAGTGTTCTTCCCATGTCGGTCGAGTAATCTTCATTGCGATGAGAATGGAAATTTCTAATTTGAAGATTAGTTAGTAAATGTGTTTAGATCAAGACTTTATCTAGTGTGTCATTGCATCGATTTAGTAAATTGAATGTATTGTTTGTGTGTTTGTTTTATTGTTCAATGTGTGTTGTATTTGCTTTGAAATTGTGTTGTTTTTTTTTTTGTTAGGATTTGAATCTTATTATTATACTTATTTGTATTGTATCCCTATTTATTTGCACTTAATCCCCACGAACTACGCAATTCATTCACTGACATTAAATGATTTCTTCATTCTGCTCGTAACATTCAATTCTTTGGAATTAATGTTCAACATGTTTTAACAATTCAATTTACGAATTCGAAAGTAAATTAAGTTCCAAATTAAAGAAACATCACAACTTTTATAACACTTAAAGGGCACATCATTTCCACATCACCACATCATAATTACTTCATGCAAGAAGAAAGGCAAGGGAAACTACCTTATAATTCATGTGGAAGATATAAAAACACATGGATTTTATATATAAAAGAAGTGTCATACAAACCACAAAAGTAAATACAACTTATTTCTTTCTCTTCCCCAAGAAATTCCTTCAAAGTCCCCTTAATTTTTCCTTGCAACACTTCGATTTTCCTCGGAGCAAAGATGAAGAAGCAATCTCTCACTTTACTCCTCTTCTCCTCCTTAGAGAAGAATTTAAAATCACAAACCCTAACTCTCTCTCACACTTTCCTCACACTCTACAATAATTCTCTTCTCTTCCTCCTCTCCATTTTCTTCGTGGACACTTAATTTAATGTTAGGAACGAATTCCCCAAGAGTTTTTTCAAGCACCTCTTCAAAATCCTCCAAACTAACTGGGCGAACCGACATGTGGCGCCGATGGCACCCGATAGTGGCGCGCCGGTGCCCTACCGTGCCAATTAATTCCCGGAGTTCTCTCGGAATAGTGTGCTGCGGCGCCAGGCCGTTTTCCTCCAAATTGCTCCATCTTGCTCCATTTTGCTCCAAATTCGTTCCTTTTTCAGACATCTTTTCGCTCCAATCACCTATAATCATCATACCCTAAAAAATCGTTTAAAATACCTTCCTTTAAAGTAATATCACTAAAAATAGGGTAAAAACATATATTAAAAAGAGTATATATTTTTGGTATCACAAAGTGAAAGTTAAATCTCTCACTTTCCCTCTCCTCTCACATTTCTTAAAAGAGAAAACACAAAACCTAACTTCTTACACAAAATGGAAAGAAACTCTCCCTATACTCTAAACTCTTCTCTTCATTTCTTCCCTATGAAATTTGGCTCCAAAAGTGTTTAAATTCGGCCAAAACTGAATTCCCAATAGTTTCCTCAAGCAACCTTTCAAAATCCAGCCAAATACATCAATCTAGTTCAAAAATCGGGATGTGGCGCCTGCTCGGCACCGATGGGGAGTGTCGTTCGGCGATTCTACCAAACTTTCGTAACTCTTCGAAACTGCGCGTCCGGCTACAGATGCTCGTTCGCCGCTAGTTCAATAAAATGCACTTTTGTTCTTTTTCACTCCAAATTTGTTCCTTTCACTTCCTTTTGCCCAAAGGCTTAAAATCATCACATACTGGGAATCATGAAAAATACATTTCTTTAAAGTAATATCATCAAAAATGAGCATGAAATGAATAGTAAAAAGCTATTAAATTTTTAGTGGATCAAGGTCCCCAAACTTAACTATTACTCATTATCGAGTAATTTTAGTTAATACATAAAATTATGATCCACCGCAATGAACTTTCTTCGTAATACTATAATTTCGATTTAGATAAAGATAACAAGAAATTTTCAATAAGATATTTGAATAATTCAAGTAAATTTTATAGTGTAAGAATATCTAGTAATCAAGTTCAAGAGTTCTAGCCTTCTATTCATTTCAAAATGACCGTAGATTGTCCTATTAAGGCACTTAAAAGGATTACAAGTAAAAAAGTGTATGAACACTACTAGTAAAGATGCTAATCCATACATATAAGTTCAAAGGAAATTAATTAAGTTGTTCCCTTTAGGTAGGTCCAAGTGAAGCCAATTTTTTATTAGACTTATCCTCAAGCTTCTCCTCACTTCTTTTTTTCTTTGTTTTCTTTTGATTTTTTTTCTTTTATTTTATTTTATTTTCTTTTCTTTTTCGTTGAAGATTACCGTATCTAGATAGCCTTTAATGATTTTGAACTTCACCATTCTCACCCTAAATTTGAAACTTACCACATTCCTTCACCCTATAGGCATTTCTCTAGCTTTCTATTAATGATTCATCATAGAGTTTCAATCCTTTCCCCATCACATAAAATTTTAAGATTCTTAATATTTCAAACATACAATTTTTCTTACTTCTCAATAGTCAATCGTAGTTCTATTCTCTTATACCAAATATGTTACATTACAAAATTACTTTTCTATTACCAAATACTTTCATTCAATTTTATAAAATACTTAAATAAAATCAAAAATACGCTTATCTAAAATTGAATTCTATTACAGAAATCATGTTACCAAATTTTCAAAAATAATTTTAAATGTGAATAATTAATGTGCTTAATTCTTTTCCCTTCTCCCAAACTTAGATTTTTAAATATAATTAACATGGAAAGAAAAGATCTAAATATATAACTCATACCTCAATATATCAGTTTTTTCATACCTTGAAGTTTAAGTAAAATTTTCTTTCATAAAGTAAACAAGAGACTCCGAAAATAATTAAGAAGCATTTCTATACATAACACAAGTTAGAAATTTAAACACATTAAATGAAGACACATAACATTAACATCCAACTGTTACTATTACAAATTAAACTAGCAATTCAAACACATAAAAACCCTTACTATCACATCACATACATCGAAATCAACAAAACGTCCACTACAAGTACATCCACATACACATATAACATCTCGTACACAAATCATAAGGAGTCTGGGTACATCAAAAATATAAAACACAAATACATCACTAAGTTCAATGAAAAATAAAAATAAAAAAAAATACACAAACTACCAATATTCATCTTCGTTAAAAGAGGCCCCACCATCATCGTGTTCTTCAGCCGGTATGGAGTATAATCGTGGCAAGTAGGAAATACAACATTAGTGTGTCCCCCCGAAAAATCTCATGTGTGCATCATGATAAGCTATCTCATATTCTCTCCACCGCACTTGATAATCATCATTAATCTGCTCCTTACTTCTAGTCCCTCTACTATGGTGTTTAACATTTCTAATTGATCCATAACATCATGCAGTAGGCTCCCTAGAAGTAAATGATCTATCATGACTAGAAAAAGGCTCATCGCATTTCTTACTCCATTTTCATCCGACATGGGCTTCATAATTTTTCAGATTTAGTTTAGTAATAGGTTTTGGGGGATGGACTACCTCATCATTATCTTCAATTTCTACTCATGATCGAATGCATAAGGCATGAATCGACTATGTTTATTTTCTTCGTGCCGTGAATTTTTGTGCTTTAGTTTTACTGCACCCTTTTGTTACCTCTTATATATATTTAAATGCTACCGTTCGCGTGTGATAGTAGTTCTTTTCTTAGTACTTTACTTAATACAAAATCTGTTTTAAATTTACTTACTGCTACACATACATGCTTTTACTTTTAAAAGACATGTATTATTTCCAGCGTTTAACCCCCGTGATATGTATTTAATCTATTAGATTTTTCTCTTCGTACTTGTTTTTAAGTTATAATATTTTTAAAATGATTGAATTTCAAGTATAAGGGAGAGAGAATAACTATTTAAAAAACTAAAACTTTATTTTTTTCCTATATAAATATATTTAAGAATTATTTCAAGCATAACATGTGGTATGTGGTGTTAACTTTAGAGAACTAAATTTTAATTTTATAAATGTTATAGTTATCTTAAGAAAACCACGGTCAATTATATTGGATTTGTTATTATGAATTTATTTGGATTTAGTTTCAATTTTGTAGAAATTTTACGGCCGCAAAATGTGACGAGAAAATCGGATTTCGATGAAAAGAAATTTATAAATGAGAGTTCAATATCATTTTAACACCTAACTCGACGAAAAAAGTTAATTCAAGAATGAGCTTTTGAAAAATAGAGGTGTGTCAGAGAAAGGTTAATTGTTGCTCGTCACCGAGAAACCTTCACATCACAACAGTTAGTGAAGTATAATGTTGTGAGAGAGTTTTATGTTAATCTTAAGCATACCTCGAATATCAAGTTCTAATTCATAGAAATGGGTTGATTGTACTCGAACGAACAATGCCTTATATTAGCCGGATACACATATTTCCGTGAATATTCATCATTCAATGCTACTCGATTCGTCGATGAAGTCATCGTTTCGATTTAACCGATGGAAAAGGAGCTTGGAAAGTTAAAACAACCATAAGTTATACTTCGCTTCTATGTTAAATGCATCATCTAAGGCATGTCATTACTTTATTTCTGCTCGACATCATCCTACTTATCATCATAGCGAAGATGCGTACTTTTTATATGCAAGAACTTATGAACCCAAATTTATATATTTATAATGATTTTGTAAAGTCCAATACACAAGATACGTATCGTATCAAGTACAGGCTCTAATGAAGTCCCGGTTATCGATCCAACAGGAAGGTACGTTCCTTACAATAAATAAGCGTAATACTAAAATCCAATACTCAAATCACAATTAAAGTTTAAGTTTACTTCGCTAACAAGATGCGAAATAGTAAATACGCTTAAGCAAACCACACATTTCTAATATCTTAAAAAACACTAACTAACACACACACACTAAGCTTTGTATTTCAAAGGTTTTTGATATATACGAAAAGTGTATTTCCTTCGAAACGAAAGATAATGATGCGAGAAAGACATGTAACGATTATTTATCAGACAAGCAACAGAGCATAAATGTTTATTTACCGTCAAAAGAGTACCCATTCTTCAAATACGTAAAGAATATCGACATATCCTAAGTTCGCTCACTAAATTTAAGACTAGCTTCGGAGGATATCGTCACTACGGAGCTCCCACTCACCTCTCAATTCGAAGGCTAACCTTCGGACTTTAGTTCCCAATCTTAGAACTAAATCAGATCTCAATGGCCACCCCGAGTTATAATTTGAAGCCCATCAAAACACATTTCCCTATTTATTCGCATCAATTCTACGAACTACGCAATTCATTCACGGACATTGAATGGATTCTTCATTATTGTCATAGGACATCTAATCTTTTCGGAGTTAATGTACAACAACAGATTTTAACAATTCAATTAGCCAAATCAAAAGTAAATTAAGTTTGAAATGAAAAACCATCATAAGTTCGTCAATACTTTAAAAGCACTTCAAATCCACATCATCACATTATCACATCTCTATTAAAGAAGAAAGCATAAAGGAGGCTACTCATAATTCATGAGAAGACACAATAAAATATGGATTTTATATATAAAAGAAAATTCATACAAACCATAATAACAAATACAACTTATCTCTTTCTCTTCTTCAAGCAAATCCTCAAGTTCCATCGAATCCTTTTCTCTTCTTTCGCAACACTCAATTCTCTTAATGGATAGAAGTAGCAATCTCTCACTTTACTCCCTTCTCCTTCACTCCTTAAAGAAGAATCCCTCTCAAATCTTCACTTCTACACTCACTCTTCCAAGCCCTAACTCTAAACTCACACTCTCTCTACTTTTACACTCTTCTCCCCCCTCTCCACACACACAAATTTCGTCCAAAAATGCTTACATATACAAGTAGAAACGAAATCCCAAGAAGTTTCCTTAAGCATCCTCTCAAAATTCGGCCAAAACTTTTCATTCGAATTTCACTAACATAGGGCGTCGGTGGCACTCATCGCCCATTTAATTCCGGGAGTTCCCGGAATCTGCGCCAATGACGCTAAGCCGTTTTCTCCCATTTTACTCCTTTTCACTCCGAATTCATTCCCTTTTGTTTCGCTCCAATCACCCAAAATCATCATATTTACAAAAAATCATAAAAAATACCTTTCTTTAAAGTGCAATATTACCAAAAATGGGTAAAATTATATAGCAAAAATGTTATATATTTTTTGGGCATCAAAATCCCCCAAACTTTAACAATTACTTGTCTTCTTGGCAAACCTTTTACTACATAAATATATAACCCAAGGTAATGTACTTTTCACCTGTAGAACACTAAAAATTTTTCATTCAAAGGAATATATTGCAAGACTTTTAGAAAGAAATCTAAGAATCCCTTGTGTCAACATTACAAGTATAAGAATATTTTAAAGAATCAAGTCTAAGGGTTCTAGTCTTCTATTTATTTCTGGGATAAACCATAACCTATCACATTAAGAGTGCCTTGAAAGATTATATAAAAAAGGAGTTCATGCAAAACTTCACTGTGAATGTTGGCCAAGACTTTAACTATAAATTTAGAAATGAAATCAAGTTCTCCCTTTTTAAAGGTGACTCAAGCTTTTAAGCCAATTTTTTGACAGATCTCCTCATAAATATTTTTCTTCTTTTTCTTTTTTTCTTTCTCTTTCTTTTTTTCTTTTGGGGATTGTTTTTCAAACCTTCTCTTTTGTTTGCTTTCCTTTTTCGTTTTTTTTTTATATGAGGATCGCTATATCCGGATAAACTTTAATGATTTTCAACTTCACTCTCCTCTTTCAAATTAACAAATAAAATATTTGATCCTAATCTGATTTGGATGATTGAAATTTAAATAATTAAAGGGTAGAAACCCATTAAACAATTTTAAAATGATTAAACTTTAATTAAATAATGGATTAAATTTGGAAGAATAATAAAATTGGAATTATTAAAATAGGGATATTATTAGGAAGAGATTTATTCTTTAATTTAAAAATCCCTAAATTAATTATCTCATTAATATTCAATTCTTAATTAAAATGATAACTCAAAATTCAAAATATTAAAAGACTTAATCATTAAACTAAAATTAAATTATTAAACTCTTTCAAAAATTTCAATTAAAATTAAAAATAAAATTAAATTAAAAAATTAAATTAAATTAAGTAAATTAAATTGGATTAAATTAAATTAAAATTAAATTAAAATTAAAAGTTGAAATAAATTAAAGATTAAATTAAATTAAATTAAATAAACAAATTAAATTAAATTAAAAATAAATTAAATTAAATTAAATTAAATAAATTAAATAAAATAAAATAAAATAAAATAAAATAAAATAAAATAAAATAAAATTAAATTAAATTAAACTTAAATTAAATTAAATTAAATTAAATTAAATTAAATTAAATTAAAATTAAATCAAATCAATTTAATTTAATGTAACATCAAATCAAACTAAATTGAAATAAATTGAATTAAATTAAATTAAAACTCAATTAAATTAAATTAAATTAAATTAAGTTGAATTAAATATAACATCACCTAAGACATAAAGAATTCAAAATAAATCTAAAATAACTTGAACACTATTCCAAATTTAAACTCATTAATGGAAATTAAACTAAATCACAAACCTTTTGAACACCAATTTACCCTCAAAAGCTTTAGTTATCATAACTCCTAAATAGGACATTAAATGAAATGTTACTTCACTTATAGGATATTCAAATGTCCTAGTTCACTGAGCAAGTTAACAAAACTTGAATTCCCGGACGATTAATTCATTTGTATAATTAAATTCATTTGGACTTAAAACAATCCTAGAAATATTGAAAAGATGTTTAAGATTCCTCTTAAGCACTTTCTCAATATGATAGGATGTTTATAAGAACAATTGGACTTAATTGTTCTTTGATGAAGAAAATCGTCCTTAAACCAAAACACGAAGAACCTAGACGTCATAGGAGATGACTAGCTATAGGATTAGGAATTTGGTAGAAAACCATAACCTTTCCCTTAGCTTTACCTAGGAACTTGCTTAAATATTCTAATTGTGTTTTAAGTGCAGCTTGGGATGACGGGAAGACCCTCCAGGTACGCTTTTATTTTATTGCAATTTACCTTCTTGCAATTTACATTATTGCAATTTATTTAATCGCATTGCACTTACTTTTCTTGCATGATAAACAACTCGTTGCATGAAAACCCACACCTTTAGGATAGTCCCTAAAACTGAAACCAAAACTAAGTTAAAAGTCATTGCAAGATAAAATTCACCGCCACAACATTTCAAAATATAAAACAACTCAAAATTTAATCACAAACGTAACACAAAACTACAATTGCAACTAAATTAAAACGTCCCGTTGGATGATCGGGAATACCTCGGATGATGTAACCTACGTGTTGCTAACGGGATTTCCCACGGCCTAAATGAAAGTGTGGAACTCATTCAGCTGAGTTTAGCAAATTCATCCGGACTAAGTGAATCCGATAAAAATAATGATGCCGGAAGGATGGAACCGTGGGATCTTAACCGGTGTCGTTATAATCAACTTTAAGATTTGTTTTAATCAAAACATAAAAAAACACTTGAAAAATTAAGACTTCTCTAAACCAAAACACTTATCTCATCTCCTGATTTATGATTTCTAAAACTAAACCTCTGCAACAACAAGGAGCTCGGAGCATGGTGGGCAGCACGGCCATCGTCATCAACGAAAACTCGAACCTACTTCAACAAAACTTTCCTAGAATTAAATAACCAAGCCATAGGATTTCGAGGTAGTTCGCTCTAGTGCAACATAAATCCTCAACCTTTGTTAGGCGCTTGCATTGCAAATTAAGCCCTAACCGGTCTTAGGATTCCGAGGTAGTCGTCCGTACGACAATAAACCCTCACATCTTCGAGGCTATTTGTATGATTCTATCATATAAATATAAGTCCTAATTAATTAAAATTGGCAAAATCAAAACATTTAAATAAATAGTAGGACTTTCTTAAATCTAAGCCAAACAATAGGATAGTCGGGAAATTACCGAAGTTCACTTCGAATCAGTGATTTCTCCTACTTTTCTTCCTTTGGATTCACAAAACAAAAATGTTCTAAACTCGATCCATTCCCTATTGAAATTCAAAACTTCAATCCTCGAAAACTTAAACTTTGAAATTCTCGAGAGCAGAATTATTGATTATTATCGAGAGTTTTCTTAGGTGATTCCCCTCACTTAAGATGTAATTAACTATAGGGGCTTGCCCTTATAGGGAATTTCGAAGAACCTAGTAATATAAACCCCGTTTAATGTTTTCATATTAAGCAGGGGAATTTTGTCGGCTTATAAAATTGGTTCGCAGATCAAACGGATGTCACAAATCTTCTAGTTTATTTAATCGAGCCCCACCGTCAAGCAGTGTGTCTATCTTTAGGGATAGACACAGGGTTTGTGGTGCGGTGCTCGTTTATTATAAACTATTTGGGACGTGAGATCGGTTTAGTCTCATATCATAAAACCTTCAAATTTGAAATTATTTTCAAAATCAAATACTACTTTTCAAATTATTTATTTTAATTAAATTAAAAATTTGCTGACAGATTTCTGTTAGGCGACCCCTCTTCAAAATAAAACACAACCTAAAAATATGCCGACATGAATCTCATGTAGGATGGAGATCTTGAAGTAAGATTAGTGAGGTTCCGTCTACTAGTCATGATATACCTTCTACCTTTGGGACTCCTACTATTTCTAATGTTATGAAGCAGTTGATGATACAACAGGGCGATATTGCGAGGCTTCATAGCAGAATTGATGGATTAGAATCAAGAAATAGTATTAATGATGATTATCAGAGGAGAAGAGTGGAGTATGATATAGCTTATCATGATGCGTAGATGAGATTCATGAGGGGAGAATCTGGTGTGATATTCCCTACTTGCCCCCGCTATATTCCATACTAGCCTGAAAGGAAGAAGAAGCAGAAGAAGTGAGTGAAGATGATTGGTAGAGTAGTATACTTTTAGTTTGTTATTGATGTTAAAACTTATGTGTTTGTTACTTGCTTTTATGTGGTTGATGTGTGTAGTGATTGTACTCTGTTATGTTAACTAAGTTGTATTGAAACTTCTGTTGGTTTATTATCAGTTATATTGAAATTGTAATGGATGTATGTTTATATTAGGTGTTTAAAATTATGTTTTTAAATTTTCTTCACCCTAAAAATCTCTAATATATATGTGAAATAATGCTTCTAACTGTTTTATCCATGCTAGTTAAATTTCGATTAATACCTGCATGCTTTAGAAGTATCAAAAGCGGGCACAAATAGGTTAGTTTTCTTTTTGTTTTCTCTCTCATTTATTAATTTGATATACATTGAAAAACTTAAGTTTGAGGGAAGAAAATTAACTTTTATTTGTTATCAATTAAAATATATGTTCAAAATTATTTGAACATGACTTAAAGTAATTGATCTTAGGTTTAGATAGCTAAAATTTTGATTTTATTTAAATATCATAGTAGATTTAAATGAAAATTTTTAGTGATGAAGGTTAAATTTATGGGGCTAAGATATTTAGTTAAGAGGATTAGACTATAGTTGACTATTTAAAGTAACGAAAATGTATTCTTGAAGTATTAGGAGTCTTAAAACTTTATGTGAGGAGAAAATATTCTGACTCTATTATGAATCATTTAAAAGCTAATATATATCTATAATGGAAAGAGATGTTTCAAGTTCAAATTTTAAAGGGAGGAGAGTGAAGTTCAAAATTATTAAATGTTATCCAGATATAGTAATCCTCACAAGAAAAGAAAAAGAGAAAAAGAAAAGGAGGATTGAAAAGCAATCCCAAAAAAAAGAGAAAAATAAATAAAAAGAAAATATATGTAAGGAGAAGCTTTAGGAGATGCTTAATAAAAAATTAGCCTTACTTGAATCAACTTAAGGGAAGAGCTTAATTGCATTTCTGAATTTATATTTAAGTATTAGTATCCTTAATAATAGAGTTCTCATGAGCTTCTTTTTCATATGATCCTTTAAAGCACCCATAAAGTGACAAATTATGGTTATTCGTGAAATGAATAGAAGACTAAAACTCTTAGACTTGATTACTAAATGTTCTTACACCTATAGTTTTGACCTAAGTTACTGAAAATCTTTCTAAATGTCTCGCTATTATATTCATTTAAATAAAAAAATCATAGTATTCTTTAAGTAAAGTTCACTACTATGAGTCATATTTTTATGTAGTAAAAGGATTATTTGAGGACAAGTAATAGTCAAGTTTGGGAGATTTTGATGCACCAAAAATATGTTTGATATTCCATATATATTTTGTACTCATTTTTTTGTGATTATGCACTTTAATAGAAGGTATTTTTCATGTTGTTACGACAAGTATGATGATTTGAGGCAATTGGAGCAAAAAGAAACAAAAATGAATGAATTTGGAACAAAAAAAGACAACAACCAGAAAACTGTGTTCTCGCGTTGACGACGCCATTTTCCAGAGAGCATCAAATATTTCACGCGATAGGGCGCCGACGACACCTAATGTCAGTGGAGGTCAGATTCAATGTATTTGGATGACATTTGGAGGGATTCTTGAGGCATCTCTTAAGGAATTCAACCCTAGGCTATTTCAAACCAAATTTGGCTCCAGGAAAGGTGGTGTGAGTGAGAGTAGATTACTATGTGAGTGCTTTATGAGTAGAGAGGAAGTGTGTAGAGAGTTTAGAGTCTAGGGATTGATGTAAAAGTGTTGTTTTGTGAGGGATTCTTCTCAAAAGAGTTGGAGGAGGAGAGGGAAAGTGAGAGATTGCTTCTTCTCTGCTTTTCTAAGAGAGAATTGTGTGTTGTTGTGAAGAGAGAAGGAGATTCAAAAGAGCATCAAGGGATTTTCTTGAGGAAAATTATAAGATAAGTTGTGTTTACTTATTATTTTTTGTATGACTTTGCTTTTATATATAAAATTTTTGTTTTTTCAAATCTTCCTCTTGAATTCTGAGAAGATTTCTTTGTCTTTCTCCTTGCAATGATAAATGGTGAACTCGATGATTTATATTAGATGTGCCATGTGAATGGTAAGAAATTGTGATGATTTTTCACTTCGTACTTCTTTTACTTTTCGATATGGCCAATTGAATTATTGAAATATGTTGTGAAACATACGATCCAGAAGGACTATGCGTTCAACAACAAAAGTGAAGATTACATTCAATGTCCATGAATGAGTGATGTATTTCATGGGGTTTGGGCACATATAAATAGGAAAAAATGGTTTATTGGGAGTTTAATTGGAGATTTAGGATGGTAGACTAAAATCCTTAATTTAGTCCTCGTGTTTGGAAACTAAAGTAAGAGTTAGCCTTTAGGCGAAGGGAAGTGGGAGCTTTGAAGTGAGAGCCAGTATCCTCCCAGCCTAGCCACAGATTTAGGGACTAAACCTAGGATAAGCCGATGTTCTTTACAGCACTCGGAAGAGCGTAAGAAATAGGTATGCTCCTATTTCGGCACAAGATAGGAATTTCACTAATCCTTATCATTCACTCACTATAACATGTGGGGAGGACACTTCCTCAAAATTTGAACCTTTCAATACAAAACTTAGTGTGGTAATAGTTAACTTTAATTTGAAGTTTAGAAAGTACATTAGTGATATTAAATTCTCTAGCATATTTAAACTTTAGTAACTTTAGTATTTACTATACGTGCATTGTAATTTTAATATTAGATTTCTGTGTTATGCTTTAAAGATTTGTTTCCTCTCTGTGGGATCTATAACCAGGACTCGACTAGAGCTCTGTATTGCTTGAGAAATACATTTACTTGCATATAGATTGGTTGTTTTCTTATTAAATTGATTATACTTTGTGACTGAACTGAAAAATACTTATAAATACTTATTTAAGACAGCCATGATCAATACACACAGATCCATAAATGAGGTAGTAAACTGAATAGCCTCTGAAAACAGTTTTATGTCATTCTATGGTTACATATTGATACCCCTTTGGGAAATATAGTAAAAAAATTGTGTATCAAATGGCTACAAAACTTCATTTCCACCATTGTTATTCTCACTGCTATGAAACATCTATAATTTTTGTTTGTTTGGGTATGCTCATGCAAACCAAAGCACAAAATGTTATGCTTATTGAAGCTTTTTTTTCTAATGACACGTACACCCCCATAAATGTGGCAATAAAATAAATTGCCTATGAAAACAGTTTCATGCCATACAATGCTTAAATATTGATACTCATTTGGTTCATATACTATGAAAATTATGTATTAAAGGGAAAATACACTTCATTACCACCATTGTTATTCTCACTGCTATAAAACATATGTAGTTCTTGTATCATTGAGCATGATCCTACAAACTAGAATTGCAAATTGTTATGCTTTAAATAGTTTTTTTTAATGACACACACATCCCCATGAATGAGGTAGTAAAATAGATAGCTGATATACATAAAATATATAATATTTTTATACACATTTTTATACCTATTTTTGATGATATTGTGCTTTCATGGAAGGTATTTGTGTACACTTAAATGGGCTAAATATGTCAAAAGGAGTGAAAAGGGATCAAATTTGGAGCAAAAATGAAGGTGTTAAAATGAACCAGGGAGCCTAAGTGTCTTAATCAGAAAGTCCTATATTAACGATACATATACTTGTGTAGAATCCTTAAATTTAATTATAACTCTTGTATTCTTATTTGCATTAGAATCAAGTTTTTTGGTGTCATTGTAAAGAAGAAAATTTTACATCGAAAATATAATTATAATCTTATTACCACAAGTAAAAATAGACTTGTATTCGTGTGTTGGGAACAATAGCCTCTGAATAATTTCTTTCACATCATATTATGCTTAGACATTGATACTCATTTGGGATATTCATCTTTACGATGTGTCATTGAGAGGAATTTCAATGTTTAGAAGAAGAAATGGGTGATACGATGAGATATGCCATCTTACTCGTTTCCCAAACAGGTCTAGATAGTAATAGCCATAATGGCGTTGCAGAGTTACTATCTGTCTTGGAGCACATTGACTTCCTCATTGCTGAAGAATATGAGCAGCAGGTCCTTGCAGAAGCATTCAAGTACCACCTTGGGCATTTTCTACCATAAGATGACAATGATCATTCTACTATTTGTAAGAAAGAAGGGGAAGGTGCAAATGAAATGGAGGCCCTTAGGGAACAAATCACTGATAAGTTAGTTGGAGGGTGATCAAATTATTGTGAGGTTTCACTAGAAGTTAATGTTGCCCAGTTTTGATATGTTTTTCTTCTTATTTTCTTTTTATTTATAATAGTTTCCAGCTTAAAATAAATGATTAATGGTTTCTATTTCACTGCTTTCAGGAAGTATGAGCTCCAGAGATTTAGGGACACCTTAATGTCGGCATATTTTTAGGTTATGTGTTTTTAAAAAAAAGGGGGTCGCCTAACAGAAATTGTCGGCGAATTTTTAATTTAATTTAAATAAATAATTTGAAAAGTAGTATTTGATTTTAAAAATAATGTTAAATTTGAAAATTTTAAGATATGAAATCAAACTGATCTCACATCCCGAATAGTTTACATAAACGAGCACCGCACCACAAACCGTGTATCTACCCCGAAGAATAGACACACTGCTTGGTAATGGGGCTCTATTAAATAAACTAGAAAGGTTTGTGACATCCGTTTGGCCTGCGAACCAATTTTATAAGCCGACAAATTCCCCTGCTTAATATGAAAGCATTAAACAGGGTTTATATTACCTGGGTTCTTAAAATTCCCTATAAGGGCAAGCCCCTATAGTTAATTACATCTTAAGTGACGGGAATCACCTAAGAAAACTCTCGATAATAATCAGTAATTCTGCTCTCAAGAATTTCAAAGTTTAAGTTTTCAAATGATTGAATTTTGGAATTTCAATAGGGAATGGATCAAGTTTGGAACAATTTGTTTTTGGGAATTCAAAGGAAGAAAGGTAGGAGAAATCACAGATTCGAAGCGAACTTCAGTAATTTCCCAACTATCCTATTGTTTGGCTTGGATTTAGGAAAGTCCTAATGTTATCTAACATTTCAGTCTTGCCAATTTTAATTAATTTGGACTTATATTTGTATGATAAAATCATACAAATAGCCTCGAAGATATGAGGGTTTATGTCGTACTAAACGACTACCTCGGAGTTCTAAGATCGGTTAGGGCTTAATTTACATGACATGATCATGCAAATGCCTAACGAAAAGTTGAGGATTTATGTTGCACTAGGCAAACTACCTCAAAATCCTATGGCTTAGTTATTTAATTCTAAGAAAGTTTGGCTGAGGTAGACTCAGTTTTGCTGATGACGATGGCCGAGCTGCCCACCATGCTCCAAGCTCCTTGTTGTTGCAGAGGTTTAGTTTTAGAAGTCATAAATCAGGAGATGAGAAAAGTGTTTTGGTTTAGAGAAATTCTTAATTTCCAAATGTTTTTCATGTTTTAATTATAACAAATCTTAAAGTTGATTATAACAACACCGGTTAAGATCCCACGGTTCCATCCTTCCGGCATCGTTATTTTAATCGGATTCACTTAGTCCAGATGAATTTTCTAAACTCAACTAAATGAGTTCCACACTTTCATTTAGACCGTGGGAAATCCCGTTAGCAACACGTAGGTTACATCATCCGAGGTATTCCCGATCATCCAACAAGACGTTGTAATTAAGTTGTAATTGAAGTTTTGTGTTCTTTTTGTGATTAAATTTTGAGTTGTTTTATATTTTGAAATGTTGTGGCGGTGAATTTTATCTTGCAATGACTTTTAATTTAGTTTTGGTTTCAGTTTTAGGGACTATCCTAAAGGTGTGGGTTTTCATGCAACAGTTGTTTATCATGCAAGAAAAGTAAGTGCGATGTGATTAAACAAATTGCAATAAAGTAAATTGCAACAAAATAAAAGCGTACCTGGAGGGTCTTCCCGTCATCCCAAGCTACACTTAAACACAATTTAGAATATTTAAGCAAGTTCTTAGGTAAAGCTAAGGGAAGGGTTATGGTTTTCTACCAAGTTCCTAATCCTATAGCTAGTCATTTCCTATGACGTCTAGGTTCTTGTATTTTGGTTTAAGAACGATTTTCTTCATCAAAGAACAATTAAGTTCAATTGTTCTTATAAATATCCTATCATATTGAGGAAGTGCTTAAGAAGAATCTTAAACACCTTTTCAATATTGCTAGAATTGTTTTAAGTCCAAATGAATTTAATCATACAAATGAATTAATCATCCGGGAATTCAAGTTTTGTTGTTACCTTACTCGATTGAACTAGGACATTTGAATATCCTATGAGTGAAATAACACTTCACTTAACGCTCTGTTTAGGAGTTATGACAACAAAAGCTTTCGAGGGCAAATTGATGTTCACATGGTTTATGATTTAATTTAATTTCAGTTAACGGGTTTAAATTTGGAATAGTGTTCAAGTTGCTTTATATTTATTTTTAAATTTCTTTATGTCTTAGGTGATGTTATTTTTAATTCAATTTAATTTAACTTTAATTTAATTTAATTTGGTTTAGTTTTAATTTTAATTTAATTTAATTTGATTTTAATTTTAACTTGATTCTATTATTTAATTTAATTTAGTTCAATTTAATTTGATTTGATATGATTTAATTTAATTTAATTTAACTTGATTTAATTTAATTTGATTTAATTTCCTTTAATTTAATTTAATTTGATTTAATTTAATTTTAATTTAATTTAATTCAATTTAATTTAATTTAATTCAATTTAATTTAATTTAATTCAATTTAATTTAATTTGTTTAATTTAATTTAATTTAAATTTTAATCTAATTTTATTTTAAATTTTAATTTAATTGAAATTTTAAAAGAGTTTAATAATTTCACTTTTAATTTAATTTAATGATTAAGTCTTTTAACATTTTAAATCTTAAATTTGAATTATCATTTTAATTAGGAATTAAATATTATTGAGATGATTAATTTAGGGATTCTTAAATTAAATAACAAATCTCTTCCTAATAATAACCCTATTTTAATAATTCCAATTTTATTATTCTTCCAAATTTAATCAATTATTTAATTAAGGTTTATTTCAATTATCTTAAATTGTTTAGTAGGTTTCTACTCTTTAATTATTTAAATTTCAATCATCCAAATCAGAATAAGATCAAATATTTTACTCTTTAATTTTATTAAGCCTAAAGTTTTAATTAAAGGTTAGAATTTTAATTACCATTTTGCCCTTCAAGCTTAATAATTTCATAACTCACTAAATTGAGCTTAAATGAACTTGAAATTTTTATGTGACTTCACTCATATGCCAATAAAGACATTAGAGGAGAAAATGTGATTCTTCTGTATTTAATTTATTTATTTAATTATTTTTGGTGGAAAATAGGGATTTCCAAGGAAAATTTAATAATATGACCAAGGGAAAGTTTCTGTCCTTAAGAAAATTATGGGACATTTCTAATGATCAGAGGACCACTTGGACCAATTTTGGTGATTTTTTGAATTATATTATTTTTATTAGAATTATTTTGAGTTTTGGAGTATTAATTAATTTAAAAATAAAATAAAGGTTAAAAAATAAATTTTATATTTTTCAAAAATCTCTCTGATTTCAAGGAAATCATGGAATCAATTTTTATAATTTTCTGATTTTTCTTTGATTTATTAGAATTATTTTAGTGGAAATGCTAAAAAAATACATTTTTTTTAATTTTAAAATTACCTTAGGGCTTTAAAATTTAATATCTCATCAAATAGACCAAAGAAAAATATGGGGTTTGTTCCTAAGTGATTAGAATTCAAAATATGACATTTTAGTGAATTTTATTATTTTTGTGATTTTTATTATTTTTTATTTATTAAAATATTAAAATAATATAGAAAATCAACTTTTTTAGAAAATTGAAATTTTAATTTTCTTAAATTCCCCTGATATCAGAGAGGCTCCAAAACCAATTTGGTGAATTTTTGAAAAGTATTTTGAAAGTTATGAATTTTTAAAGTTTAAATTGGCTAAATGGCTTAATCAACCCATTTAAGTAGTGGCTAACCAAGTCCAATCGACTTCAAATTTTTATGGTGGATTCCTCTGATCCTAAAGGTCAGTGGAGAATTAATTTCAAGTCAATTTGATGTATGATTAGCTCTAATTAATTATGGAGCTATTTTGGGTGTTCATGCCAATTAGGGTTATTCCAAGTGGATTAATTCAAAACCTATTTTTCCTAGAGTCCTCTAGTCATAAGAAACATCACCAAATTTTCCTAGAATTTATTTCACAACATGCTAATTATTAGATTTAAAATACTTAAAACAACAACATGAATTTGAAAAATCAATAACGTCTCATAGGGATGGCTCTCGACTTTGGAAAATTCAGAAATGTTCCCAAATTCGGAGGCTTCAAAAGCCCTATGGTCTCATGCCATGGTGAATTTCCTATATGCATGGAGAATTAAAACAATGCAGAGGGTAAATGAATCATTAAAAATAAAATACTTAATGAAATTAAATGATTTCTTTTCCACATTATTCTCCTCTATTCACTGAGCAGGAGGGTATTTTTATTTTATTTTTCTGATTTTTATATACAAAGTTATGCATTTTTGAAGTTTAGGGAATTAAATAAATAAGAAAATCCCTATTTTTTTATTTATCCGAATCGGCGCCGCGTCAACCTTAGCATCTCCGAAGCGCCGCGTGGCACTTTCTGATTCGACGCCGCCATCCGACTCAGCGCTCCAGGGGCCCGCTGTATCTTTCCGTCTCCTCATCCGGTGCGATCCTGACCGTCCGTCCGCGCGTGTATGGAATGAATGGCATCCGTTCATCGTCCCCAAGCATCCTCACCCGAGAGCCGTCCACACTAAAACCCTAAGAACTCACTCATTTCTCAACGGATTTTCGTGTTCTTATGCTCTATGGATTCATCTTGAAGAGACGAATACATCTATACGGTGATCATGCATTGAAATTAAAGCATTTGAAATGGAGAATCTCCGAAGCTCGGGATGAAGAATTAGCTCATACCTTTGCTCGCAGAAGTGTGGCTTCGATCTCGAGGGTTGTGTCACCTTCGATTGGATCCCAAGCAAGCTCCGCATGAAGTCTCCTGGTCCGGTGAATCGCTTAGGTATGATTTCGACCAAGCCCGATCACAAAGCTTGGAGTCCGGAACAGATGGGTGGCCCGAAGAGGGGCTTTCTGCGGTGGACTCCTTCCCTCGGTCCGGTAAAGGTGTAGGACCAATCAATTTGAGGATTGATCCACCGTGGAGAAGTGTCCTGGTTTTGGGTGGAATTTTGGCCGAGAAATCGGGCTCGTTGGTGGGGATTGGAGGCAAATTGTCACCTGGGATCAACCTGCTCTAAGTATGGAGAGTGTTCTGGAACAATTTTGGCAGGGTTTCAGTAAGGTCTGGTTCAGCACCTCTCATGGCCGAGAGGGGGTGGTGTTTAAATAGGAGAGGGTGGAGGGCCTCCCAGGGGGAGTTAGGGCTTGGGATCAGCTGCTCTTGGCAAGAGAAGAACAACTACAATGGCCACTGGGGATGGGGCAGCTCGGCGAGTGAGAATTCCGAGTTCGAGCTCACATGCGAGCTCTCGGCCCGGGTTGTTTCCGGCGGCTGTGGTGGCTGGCCGGCCAGGGTCAGGTCACTGTTGTCATCAGGGAGGTCAGGGCTGGGGCTTAGTGTATTCAATTGGCAGTTGCCAAGTGTAAAGTGGTTGGATCAAAATGGAATGGGGGCATGGCTAATCTTGGCTCAATTTGGTCAACCCATGTGTTTGGGCTGGGTTCACCTCTCCATGACCTGATTTTAGGCTGAGAAAAAGTGGTTTAGGTCAGCTTAATCAGTGGGGAAGGGTCACCATCCAAGTACAATTAAGCTTAAGCAAGGTTTAGTGGAATCATGGGAGTGGCTAATCCTCTTAAGGGAACATGGAAAGAGCTCCCTCCTCTTGCCATCTTGGGTATGGTGAAGTGTCCAAGGCTCTCATGGCTCCCATGTGGCTCATGCATGGCTTCATGGCTCACCTTTGGCTTGGAAGAAGCTAAGTCAACTTTCATGAAAGAGGTTTTTAGGAATTTTGGTAATTTAGGGGTGATTTGATAAGATTTGGCATATGGCTTAATTTAGAAAAATTTGATGGCTCAATTAGAACTTAGGGATGATTTCAATTAAGGGTATGATGAGAAGAATTTGTCATATGAGCTTTAGCATGAAGTTTGGGCTTTTAGGAAGGTTTAAGAAAGTGGGCTTTTGGTTTGAAAATAAATTTATGGATGGAAATTTTGTGAAGGATTGGGCCAAACAAATGTTGGGTTTAGTTCATGGATGTGTCATGAGTGATTTGAAGCAAGTCGGGAGTGATTTGGGTTCGAATTGGGTTGAATTTGGGCTTCCTTGGTGAATGGGCGAATATAGGTCAAATTGGGCTAACTTGCGCCAATGTTGGGCTAGGGTTGAAATTGATGTAACATAAATGTTGGGAAATGTTTATGGGAGTGTTTCAAAGAGGTTTTGGCTTTGGTTGGGTTTTGATTTTGGGGTTTGGGTTTATTTGGGTTAGGTTTGGGTTTAGGTCAAAATTGGGCCTTTTAGCTTTGGGTTGAATTTGAGTGGGTTTTGGGTCTAAATTTTGGGCAAATCATGTTAGTGTTTTGTTTGTGGGAATGTTAAGGAAGGTTTAGAAAAGATTTGGGGTTAATTGGAGTTGAATTGGGTTAGTTCGAGTTAGGTTTGGGTCATGGGTCCAAATCGGGCTTTAAGGCCAAAAGTGAAATCGGATCCAAATGTCAATCAAATTGGACTTGGATTTGGTCTAGATTGGTGTTGAGAATGTTGAATTGAAGTTTAGAATTGAATTGGACCAGAATTTGGGTCAATTTGGTAGATTTGGCTTCGACATCGGGTTCACTTAGTGGTTAAAATGGGTCAAATTGGGGGTTTTGACAAAAGTAGGGTAAATTAACAAAATTGGCCCATGGTGTAGTTGCAAAAAATGAAATTGGGAATATTTGGGATTTTTTGGAATTTTCTGGGAATTTTTTGAATTTTTGGATTTTTGGGTCAAGAGGGGTATTTTGGGTATTTGGAGGGTATTGGGAGGTATTTTTGGAATTTTTGGTATTTTTGGGTATGGATGATCAATTTGAGTAATGTGGGAATGTTTGGGATTGATTTTGAGGAATTTTGGGTGATTTGGAAATTTTGAAAAATTTGGGTAAATTTCAAGGGCTTTGCAGTAAGCTAAGTGGTGTAGGGTCCCGGGGTCAAAAATTAAAAATTTGCAAAATTGAAGATTGGGTGAATGTAAGTGGAATGAAATCATTTTGGTTGAGCCATGAAGCCATATCAAGCCCACATGAGCCATGAAGGGACTCATTCGAGGCATCCACTATGTTGTTCCTAACCCTCTTAGCCAAGGGCTTAGGGGTTAAGGACCATCCATGTGAATCACCTACATGAGTCAGGAGGTCAAGTTGGGTATGGGTGTGGTTTTAAGAGGTGTGTGAAAGTGTAGTGTATAAGTGTAATGAGTGTGTAAGTCAGCCCTTCACCAGACCAGGCCACCCAGGGCAGTTCTAAGGCCAAAGAGTCCTATAGGAACTCATCCTTTAAACTTCCACATTTGATTTCAACCCTCTAGGTGATTAGGGGTCTATAGTCAAGTTTGTGGAGTTTGCAGGGAGTTAAGAAGTGGTTTGAATTTCTAAGTGGTGGGTCCCAATTCTAATCCTCTAAGATAGTCAAAGGAAAAGCCTAAGGCTAGATCCTAAGTACTATAGAGAAGAAGAGAAGACCTCATCAAAAATGAGGTCAACAATTAAATAGAGGTAGAATGGTTATTTTTCCAGATACAGCTTCCCCACAGCTATTTTCACACAACTACAATAAACAGGCAGGCAGCTTCCCTGCAGAAGCTTCTTAGTACAGCGCATCTCATGAGTTAAAAAGCCGATAAGCTACAACTACCCCAAATAGACCTTCAATGTCCGAGCACTGCACGAAGAACCAACATACACTTAGATAAATGACAAGTAGTTGGAAGAGACTTCAAGATTTTTTAGAGGGAAATTAAAACCTTGGAAGGAAAACCACGAGGTCTAACCCAATCAAAATAAAACACTATGTGTTTTAAGTACAGGGTTGTGCTCTTTCTTTCAAGACAAAAAAAAGTGTAAGTTACAATCCTACACTAAAACATATAATAGTCTCTATAAACCATAAAGAAAGTACAAGTGTTGGACATAACATCCATATTTTGGCTACAATGATTGTAAGTAGTGGTCTTCAATGATGATTGATGGTGGTTGGCAATAAGGAATATCATTGGTTACCTGTCAGATTTTTGCCCCAAACAGGCTTTGGAATTTTACTTCTTCTTTTGTCCAAGCCCTAGTTAAATTAATCCATAATGTGTTTGTAAGTCTAGGAGTGTACCATTTTCTCAAGACAAAATGAAGTAAGGTAAGTTACAATCTTACACCCAAAATTCCACTTGTCTCTATATAACACAAAGAAAATACAAATATTAAAAATAACATCCTTATTTTGACTACAATGATTGCAAGCAGTGGTCATTGGTGATGCTCGTCAATGGTTGCTAGCAAGGAATATAGATAGTTACCTGTCGAATCCTTGTGTAACATCCTTAACCACAAAATTAGACGGTCTATATTGATTCCCATGATCATAAATTTTTTTAAAGGTTTGGGTGACTTAATGACTTCAAAATTTAGTGATATTGGGCACGTTGGAGTCCTCTTATTGAGACACTCAATTTGACTATAGATATGTAAAATTTAGAGTTTTCAATCATGCTTCAATGACTTGATATGGGCTTGATTAGACATGAATTGAACCAATTCTGACCATATTTAGTTTCTCTTTTACGGGCATCAGTTTGAATAAAAACTTTATGAAATTAGGGCTCAAATGATCTTGAATTTGAATTTAAAATATCCTTTATTAAAAGTGCTAAACATTTCTTGATGACACGTCACAACTTAATTGTTATGTATTTACATAAATAATGTCAAAACTTAAATTTCTGTATAAGAAAATTACTTATTTGTAAAGTGGCTAAATAGTTCCAAACTATTTATATGGGCTATTTTTGTCATGATATTTATAGAAATATCAAAATAGTTTTTAGACATGTTAAATTAAGATTAAAAATGTCCCTATTGAGGGTAGTTAGAGCTCGATTTTAAAAAAATCAAGTATTATTTTGACATTTTTACTAACTCTGGGACTAAAATGTTCTCATGTAAATAATCAAAGACTAGTTTGACACTTTACTATATTACTTATGGATGAAAATGTGTATTTTATTTTTTAAAAGTCAAACTAATAATATTTCTCTATGTGATATTAAAGATTTAGATGCTATAAATATATAACATAATATTTAAATGTATTTATGTAAATAGCTATGAAACAAGTTGTATACAGGTAAATGCTCATTTTTTTATCATATCTTTTTATTTATTTCATTTAGCTAAATAAAATTGTATATGATATTCAAATAGTTAACTAATTAACGACATTATCTTACTTGTGATGTTTTTAGATAAAACATTATCTTTTGAATCTCATCCCGAATGTCTTCTAAAGAAGTATTTTCATTTAAAATTGTGTGGATTTATTTGGTATTTTCATTTCAAAATGCTTGTAACCTTCTTTTGTGGCGTAAGGCCAGTTGAATGAACAAATTGTGTAGGAAACTACTAGTACTCTGCCGCTGTTAGAGGCACAAAAGGCTGTGGATCCTCTGTTGCCTCAATATGAGGTTAATGCACCAAAAATATATATTCTTTTACTATATGATTTTACTCATTTTTTGTGATATTAAACTTTAAAAGGAAGGTATCTTGTATGTTTTTTGGTTTTAAGTACAAAAATAGTGATTGGAGCAAAAAGAAGCAAAAACGGTGCAATTTGGAGCAAGAACGAGCAAGAAAACAAATTTTGGCTTGACACATTTCGATAAGTCTTTCTATGTTTAATCTCATTTACACTTCTTGCATACTTTTGAATGAGATTAAACTTTAAAGAAAGGTTGTTTTTATGCCTATTTTGTAGGGCTATCTGTTAGGAATGCAACGCAACTGAAATGGGGCAAATCAGAGTTGTAACGGAGCTAAACAGAGCAAAATGGTGGAGCTGCGTAGGATGGGCGCCGGGGGCGTCCAAACTGGTGTCGGTGGCACCAGAAGCCTGAGACCACAAAAAATAGGGCCCGGCGGTGCCCGAGACGGCTTGGATGCGATATTAGGCGGTTTTTGGCCAAATACATCGAATCTGGACGTTTTTTGGATGGTTTCTTCATGCACCCCTTGGGAAATTCATCCCTACTCTATTTTAAACCGAATTTGAAGCCAAAAATAAAAAAGAGATGTTAGAGAAAACTTGGATAATGTTTAGAGATCTGAGAATAGGTGTAGAAATGTAGATTTCTACCTTTTTGGAGAAATTGGTGAGGGGAATTTGAGAGAATCTGTAAGAGAATGTTCTAGCATTGCATGGATCCACGGGAGATTTTGTGGGAGAGGTTTTCATCTTTCTTACAAGGGGAAAAAACTAAGTATTGTGTTTTTCATTATCTTATGATATTTTAAACTCTTATTTTGTGGATTTGCTTTGAAATGAAGTTTTTCGTAGTGTTTTCTTCGTGCTTTGTGATGCCTTTCTGTTACTCTTTCTTCTTCTATGAAAACAGTGGCATGAGAAGATTATGCCATTGTTTTCATTCAACTTTTCTTTTGTAATGAGTAGGACTCATGTTTAGGATATTGAGATGCTTGCTAAAAGAAGTTTTAATTATAAATGTGATGGTTTTTACTTGCACTTCATTTACATTACAATAATGGCCCGTTGTATTGTTAAAATTCGTTGTAATTGCATTGTCTTAAAAGGACAGTGTAATTCTCAATAAAGTGGAACCACATTTAATGTCCATAAATGAATTGCGTAGTTCATGGGGATTGAGTGCAAATAAATAAGGAAATATGGTTTTGATGGGCGTCGAATTGGAGGTTTCAGGGTGACAGGCTGAGATCCCCAATTTGGTCCTAAGATTATTAACTAAACTCGAAGGTTAGTCTTCGGGTGAAGGGTGAGTGGGAGCTCCGTAGTGACAGCTGGTATCCTCCCGGCCTAGCCTTAGATTTAGTGACTGAACTTAGGATATGTCAATGTTCTTTACATGCTTGAAAGAGGGGGTACTCTTTTGAGGGTAAATAATAAGATTGCTCTTATTTGACACATACAATATTTAATGCATCACATTCCTAAACTTTATCTAATTCATTACATAAGAATAGTAGATTTCATTATCTCAAAATTCACCAAACCAATTTCCCCAAAAAGGGTTATCTTTAGAAGGAATATTTGCATTTAGGAGTAGTTATTATCCTTACATATAATCATGCTGCATTTAGGAGTAGTTGTTAGAAAAACCACTTATATCACCCTTCCAAACTAAGGTTCTTAGTAGTAGACTTGAATTTGACTAAGAACCTCTTACCTCGCTTCTCTGTGGGATCGATAAACAGGACTCCATTAGAGCCCTGTATTACTTGATACGATACGTATACTTGCGTTTGAAATTGTGCTTTACAAAATCATTATAAATATATAAAGCTAAGGTCATAAATTCTTACTTATAAAAAAGTCGCATCAAGTTTTTGGCGCCGTTGTCGGGGAAGCTTCAGTAAGAACATTAGGAGAATTTTAGTTGAAGTAATTAGGCTTAGACTTGGAAAACTGTAGTATTGTAAAAACTATTTTTGTGTGAAAAGTGTTTTTATATGAAAAAGTGTTGGAAAAAAAAGAAAAAAAAATTGTTTGTGTGAAAAATATGATGTTCGTGAAAATGTTTTGTTGTGTTGAATATATTTTTTATTTAATTTATTTAATTGTTAATGTATTGTTTGTTGTGTTACGTATGCGAAACAAAGGATCTCCAGGACTTGTTCCTTATGATCTAGAGTTTGAAGAAAATTAAAAAATAAAAATACAGAAAGGACTCGAAAAACTAGAAATGGAGATGGAAAACTTTCAAGATAATAACTTAGAAAATCATCATACTTTGTTGAGGGATTACGTAAATCCTACGATAGATGAAATTCACTCAAGTATACAAAACCATGTCGTAGAAGCTGACTCATTTGAATTAAATCCTGAGATTATCCAACTGGTGCAGAACAATCAGTTTGGGGGAACTCTTTTGGAGGATCCCTATTTACACTTATCAAATTTTTTAGAATTTTATGCTATATTTCATTATAACGGTATGCCAGACGATGCTGTTAGACTAAGGCTTTTCCCTTTCTCACTAAGGGATAAGGCTAAAATGTGATTATACTCATTAGCACCTGGTTTTATTAAAAATTGGGAGGAGTTAACTCAGAAATTCTTAGCTAAGTATTTTCCACCTTCAAGGACTACTAAACTTAAGAAATGATATTATCTCATTTTGTCGGTATGAAGGGGAATCAATATACGAAGGCTGGGAAATTAATGATCCACCAGCAGCAGCATCAATTATAGACCTAAGGGATCCTACTAACCCATTGTAAAAAGTTTGAATGATTAACCAATCGGGCAGAGCATGGTGTGGAATCTTTCTTGGTACATAAAAATACGAAAGGACTCAAAAAACTTGAAATGGAGATGGAAAACTTTCAAGATAATAACTTAGAAAATCATCATACTTCGTTGAGGGATTACGTAAATCCTACGATAGATGAAATTCACTCAAGTATACAAAACCATGTCGTAGAAGCTGACTCATTTGAATTAAATCCTGAGATTATCCAACTAGTGCAGAACAATCAGTTTGGGGGAACTCTTTTGGAGGATCCCTATTTACACTTATCAAATTTTTTAGAACTTTATGCTATATTTCATTATAACGGTATGTCAGACGATGCTGTTAGACTAAGGCTTTTTCCTTTCTCACTAAGGGTTAAGGCTAAAATGTGGTTATACTCATTAGCACCTGGTTTTATTAAAAATTGGGAGGAGTTAACTCAAAAATTCTTAGCTAAGTATTTTCCACCTTCAAGGAATACTAAACTTAAGAAATGATATTATCTCGTTTTGTCGGTATGAAGGGGAATCAATATACGAAGCCTGGGAAATTAATGATCCCCCAGCAGCAGCATCAATTATAGACCTAAGGGATCCTACTAACCCATTGTAAAAAGTTTGAATGATTAACCAATCGGGCAGAGCATGGTGTGGAATCTTTCTTGGTCTATAAAAATACAGAAAGGTTTTTATGTTCACCATGGAAATCTCCTATATTGGGAAAATCAAAAAATTTGAAATTTTTGAAGAAAGCTTTGAGATGATCCAGGGTGAAATGTTCTTGCCTACTAGATTTGACTTTGGAGTGTACCTCATTACAAATTTTGGAATTTATTCAGATTTATTTTAACATTTTCTAGAAATTTTGAAATGGCTCAAAGGATGTTTAAGGGGAAGAGGAAGGTGGATTTTGATGAAAAGAAGTTTGTAAATATCAAAGCACATACCATTTCAACTCTAGCCTCCGAAGTCAAAAGTGTATACAGGATCGAGGATTTGAAAATTTGGGCGAAGTTGTGGAATAGGTAATTGCTGATCGGAACTAAGAAACATTTTTTTTATTTTTCTACGGATGTAGTTGCAGATGTAGTCCATGAATTATATGATAACTTGCGGTGGACTGAAGAAGAATATGTGCTTGTTTGAGGACAAATGGTAGAATTCACTCCTACACGAATCAATGCTTTCTAAAAATTGAGTAATAATTCATTCTGTGAGTAGAAATCTTTTGGTACTATGGATGCTGACTTAAAAGAGGTAATTACTTTTCTTACTGATGGAAAAAGTGAGTGAAAGCAAAGGCAAAAGATAAATTTTCGTCCTTTCACTTTAAATGTAGCATCTAAAGCCTAACATTATTTTATTTCTGTAAGTTTACTACCTCCCTATCATCATAGTGAAGTTTTAAGAGATAAAGCTATTCTGAATTTTTGTATTCAAATTATGAAGATGATTAACATTGGTGTTGTTATTTATAAAAGTATTTAAACTATAACTAAAGGAGGGACCATTAGAGGATTATGACATCCTTGCTTGATTTACACATTATGTGTACAATCAGGAGTTGAGGTTGATTATAGTAAAGAGTTGGTCCATCCTTTAAAGCCTATCAGTAAGGCCAACATTTGAACTTATGAATCTCATGTAGGATGGAGATCTTGAAGTAAGATTAGTGAGGTTCCGTCTACTAGTCATGATATACCTTCTACCTCTGGAACTCCTACTATTTCTGATGTTATGGAGCAATTGATGATACAACAGGGTGATATTGCGAGGCTTCATAGCAGAATTGATGGATTAGAATCAAGAAATAGTATTAATGATGATTATCAGAGGAGAAGAGTGGAGTATGATATAGCTTATCATGATGCTCAGATGAGATTCATGAGGGGAGAATCTGGTGTGATATTTCCTACTTGCCCCCGCTATATTCCATACTAGCCTGAAAGGAAGAAGAAGCAGAAGAAGTGAGTGAAGATGATTGGTAGAGTAGTATACTTTTAGTTTGTTATTGATGTTAAAACTTATGTGTTTGTTACTTAATTTTATGTGGTTGATGTGTGTAGTGATTGTACTCTGTTATGTTAACTAAGTTGTATTGAAACTTCTGTTGGTTTATTATCAGTTATATTGAAATTGTAATGGATGTATGTTTATATTAGGTGTTTAAAATTATGTTTTTAAATTTTCTTCACCCTAAAAATCTCTAATATATATGTGAAATAATGCTTCTAACTGGTTTTATCCATGCTAGTTAAATTTCGATTAATACCTGCATGCTTTAGAAGTATCAAAAGCGGGCACAAATAGGTTAGTTTTCTTTTTGTTTTCTCTCTCATTTATTAATTTGATATACATTGAAAAACTTAAGTTTGAGGGAAGAAAATTAACTTTTATTTGTTATCAATTAAAATATATGTTCAAAATTATTTGAACATGACTTAAAGTAATTGAGCTTAGGTTTAGATAACTAAAATTTTGATTTTATTTAAAAATCATAGTAGATTTAAATGAAAATTTTTAGTGATGAAGGTTAAATTTATGGGGCTAAGATATTTAGTTAAGAGGATTAGACTATAGTTGACTATTTAAAGTAAAGAAAATGTATTCTTGAAGTATTAGGAGTCTTAAAACTTTATGTGAGGAGAAAATATTGTGACTCTATTATGAATCATTTAAAAGCTAATATATATCTATAATGGAAAGAGATGTTTCAAGTTCAAATTTTAAAGGGAGGAGAGTGAAGTTCAAAATTATTAAATGTTATCCAGATATAGTAATCCTCACAAGAAAAGAAAAAGAGAAAAAGAAAAGGAGGATTGAAAAGCAATCCCAAAAAAAAGAGAAAAATAAAGAAAAAGAAAATATATGTAAGGAGAAACTTTAGGAGATGCTTAATAAAAAATTAGCCTCACATGAATCAACTTAAGGGAAGAGCTTAATTGCATTTCTGAATTTATATTTAAGTATTAGTATCCTTAATAATAGAGTTCTCATGAGCTTCTTTTTCATATGATCCTTTAAAGCACCCATAAAGTGACAAATTATGGTTATTCGTGAAATGAATAGAAGACTAAAACTCTTAGACTTGATTAATAAATGTTCTTACACCTATAGTTTTGACCTAAGTTACTGAAAATCTTTCTAAATGTCTCGCTATTATATTCATTTAAATAAAAAAATCATAGTATTCTTTAAGTAAAGTTCACTACTTTGAGTCATATATTTATGTAGTAAAAGGATTATTTGAGGACAAGTAATAGTCAAGTTTGGGAGATTTTGATGCACCAAAAATATGTTTGATATTCCATATATATTTTGTACTCATTTTTTTGTGATTATGCACTTTAATGGAAGGTATTTTTCATGTTGTTACTACAAGTATGATGATTTGAGGCAATTGGAGCAAAAAGAAACAAAAAGGAATGAATTTGGAACAAAAAAAGACAACAACCAGAAAACTGTGTTCTCACGTTGACGACGCCATTTTCCAGAGAGCATCAAATATTTCACGCGATAGGGCGCCGACGACACCTAATGTCAGTGGAGGTCAGATTCAATGTATTTGGATGAAATTTGGAGGGATTCTTGAGGCATCTCTTAAGGAATTCAACCCTAGGCTATTTCAAACCAAATTTGGCGCCAGGAAAGGTGGTGTGAGTGAGAGTAGATTACTATGTGAGTGCTTTATGAGTAGAGAGGAAGTGTGTAGAGAGTTTAGAGTCTAGGGATTGATGTAAAAGTGTTGTTTTGTGAGGGATTCTTCTCAAAAGAGTTGGAGGAGGAGAGGGAAAGTGAGAGATTGCTTCTTCTCGCTTTTCTAAGAGAGAATTGTGTGTTGTTGTGAAGAGAGAAGGAGATTCAAAAGAGCATCAAGGGATTTTCTTGAGGAAAATTATAAGATAAGTTGTGTTTACTTATTATTTTTTGTATGACTTTGCTTTTATATATAAAATTTTTGTTTTTTCAAATCTTCCTCTTGAATTCTGAGAAGATTTCTTTGTCTTTCTCCTTGCAATGATAAATGGTGAACTGATAATTTAGATTGGATGTGACATATGAATGTTAAGAAATTGTGATGATTTTTCACTTCGTAGTTCATTTACTTTTCGATCTGGCCAATTGAATTATTAAAATATGTTGTGAAACATACGATCCGAAAAGACTATGCGTTCAAAAACAAAAGTGAAGATTACATTCAATGTCCATTAATGAGTGATGTAGTTCATGGGGGTTGGGCACAGATAAATAGAAAAATATGGTTTATTGGGAGTATAATTGGAGATTTAGGGTGGTAGACTAAAATCCTTAATTTAGTCCTCGTGTTTGGAAACTAAAGTAAGAGTTAGCCTTTAGGCGAAGGGAAGTGGGAGCTTTGAAGTGAGAGCCAGTATCTTCCCAGCCTAGCCACAGATTTAGGGACTAAACCTAGGATTAGCCAATGTTCTTTACAGCACTCGGAAGAGCGTAAGAAATAGGTATGCTCCTATTTGGCACAAGATAGGAATTTCACTAATCCTTATCATTCACTCACTATAACATAGGGGGAGGACACTTCCTCAAAATTTGAACCTTTCAATACAAAACTTAGTGTGGTAATAGTTAACTTTAATTTGAAGTTTAGAAAGTACATTAGTGATATTAAATTCTCTAGCATCTTTAAACTTTAGTAACTTTAGTATTTACTATACGTGCATTGTAATTTTAATATTAGATTTCTGTGTTATGCTTTAAAGATTTGCTTCCTCCCTGTGGGATCTATAACCAGGACTCGACTAGAGCTCTGTATTGCTTGAGAAATACATTTACTTGCATATAGATTGGTTGTTTTCTTATTAAATTAATTATACTTTGTGACTGAACTGAAAAATACTTATAAATACTTATTTAAGATAGCCATGATCAATACACACAGATCCATAAATGAGGTAGTAAACTGAATAGCCTCTAAAAACAGTTTTATGTCATTCTATGGTTACATATTGATACCCCTTTGGGAAATATAGTAAAAAAATTGTGTATCAAATGGCTACAAAGCTTCATTTCCACCATTGTTTTTCTCACTGCTATGAAACATCTATAATTTTTGTTTGTTTGGGTATGCTCATGCAAACCAAAGCACAAAATGTTATGCTTATTGAAGCTTTTTTTCTAATGACACGTACACCCCCATAAATGAGGCAATAAAATAAATTGCCTATGAAAACAGTTTCATGCCATACAATGCTTAAATATTGATACTCATTTGGTTCATATACTATGAAAATTATGAATTAAAGGGAAAATACACTTCATTACCACCATTGTTATTCTTACTGCTATAAAACATATGTAGTTCTTGTATCATTGAGCATGATCCTACAAACTAGAATTGCAAATTGTTATGCTTTAAATAGTTTTTTTTAATGACACACACATCCCCATGAATGAGGTAGTAAAATAGATAGCTGATATACATAAAATATATAATATTTTTATACACATTTTTATACCTATTTTTGATGATATTGTGCTATCATGGAAGGTATTTGTGTACACTTAAATGGGCTAAATATGTCAAAAGGAGTGAAAAGGGATCAAATTTGGAGCAAAAATGAAGGTGTTAAAATGAACCAGGGAGCTTAAGTGTCTTAATCAGAAAGTCCTATATTACTCGATAACGATACATATACTTGTGTAGAATCCTTAAATTTAATTATAACTCTTGTATTCTTATTTGCATTAGAATCAAGTTTTTTGGTGTCATTGTAAAGAAGAAAATTTTACATCGAAAATATAATTATAATCTTATTACCACAAGTAAAAATAGACTTGTATTCGTGTGTTGGGAACAATAGCCTCTGAATAATTTCTTTCACATCATATTATGCTTAGACATTGATACTCATTTGGGATATTCATCTTTACGATGTGTCATTGAGAGGAATTTCAATGTTTAGAAGAAGAAATGGGTGATACGATGAGATATGCCATCTTACTCGTTTCCCGAACAGGTCTAGATAGTAATAGCCATAATGGCGTTGCGAGTTACTATCCGTCTTGGAGCACATTGACTTCCTCATTGCTTGAAGAATATGAGCAAGCGAGTCCTTGCGTAAGCATTCAAGTACCACCTTGGGCATTTTCTACCATAAGATGACAATGATCATTCTACTATTTGTAAGAAAGAAGCGGGAAGGTGCAAATGAAATGGAGGCCCTTAGGGAACAAATCACCGATAAGTTAGTTGGAGGGTGATCAAATTATTGTGAGGTTTCACTAGAAGTTAATGTTGCCTGAGTTTTGATATGTTTTTCTTCTTATTTTCTTTTTATTTATAATAGTTTCCAGCTTAAAATAAATGATTAATGGTTTCTATTTCGCTGCTTTCAGGAAGTATGAGCTCCAGAGATTTAGGGACACCTTAGAGATTGCTATGCTACTGCAGACTAGAGACTTTCTTTCTGAGGTTGCGCTAGTCCCATAGCTATGGTTGAAAGTTTTACAGATGCCCCCAAAGACTCCCAGACAAGTGTGCCTTCTTCCAATGGGCTAACGGTCTGATTGAATCCATTACCGAAAGTGATCACAAATTGATAGCATCATTGGATGACCGTTTAGGACGAAACATACATCACCTTCATGTTAAAAATAATATCATCATTATTTTACTTGTAATTTTATTTATTTATTTTCTTTTTCTTAGCACTTTCGGTACTCACTGTTAGGTGAGTAGTGTATTTGAACTTTTGATCTGTTTTGAAATAAATTTCTACTTTTGGAGTATCAAATATGTCGTTATTATAGTTTTGTTTTAAACAACTTCATTAAATTGTGCTGTTTTGAAATGAATTTCTACTTTTGGAGTATCAAATATGTCATTATTATAGTTTTGTTTTAAACAATTTCATTAATGTCGACATATTTTTAGGTTATGTGTTTTTAAAAAAAGGGGGGTCGCCTAACAGAAATTGTCGGTGAATTTTTAATTGAATTTAAATAAATAATTTGAAAAGTAGTATTTGATTTTAAAAATAATGTTAAATTTGAAAATTTTAAGATATGAAATCAAACTGATCTCACATCCCGAATAGTTTACATAAACGAGCACCGCACCACAAACCGTGTATCTACCCCGAAGAATAGACACACTGCTTGGTAATGGGGCTCTATTAAATAAACTAGAAAGGTTTGTGACATCCGTTTGGCCTGCGAACCAATTTTATAAGCCGACAAATTCCTCGCTTAATATGAAAGCATTAAACAGGGTTTATATTACCCGGGTTCTTAAAATTCCCTATAAGGGCAAGCCCCTATAGTTAATTACATCTTAAGTGACGGGAATCACCTAAGAAAACTCTCGATAATAATCAGTAATTCTGCTCTCAAGAATTTCAAAGTTTAAGTTTTCAAAGGATTGAATTTTGGAATTTCAATAGGGAATGGATCAAGTTTGGAACATTTTGTTTTTGGGAATTCAAAGGAAGAAAGGTAGGAGAAATCACAGATTCGAAGCGAACTTCGATAATTTCCCAACTATCCTATTGTTTGGCTTGGATTTAGGAAAGTCCTAATGTTATCTAACATTTTAGTCTTGCCAATTTTAATTAATTTGGACTTATATTTGTTTGATAAAATCATACAAATAGCCTCGAAGATATGAGGGTTTATGTCGTACTAAACGACTACCTCGGAGTCCTAAGACTGGTTATGGCTTAATTTACATGACATGATCATGCAAATGCCTAACGAAAAGTTGAGGATTTATGTTGCACTAGGAAAACTACCTCGAAATCCTATGGCTTAGTTATTTAATTCTAAGAAAGTTTTGATGATGTAGACTCAGTTTTGCTGATGACGATGGCCGAGCTGCCCACCATGCTCCAAGCTCCTTGTTGTTGCAGAGGTTTAGTTTTAGAAATCATAAATCAGGAGATGAGAAAAGTGTTTTGGTTTAGAGAAATTCTTAATTTCCAAGTGTTTTTCATGTTTTAATTATAACAAATCTTAAAGTTGATTATAACAACACCGGTTAAGATCCCACGGTTCCATCCTTCGGCATCGTTATTTTAATCGGATTCACTTAGTCCAGATGAATTTGCTAAACTCAACTAAATGAGTTCCACACTTTCATTTATACCGTGGGAAATCCCGTTAGCAACACGTAGGTTACATCATCCGAGGTATTCCCGATCATCCAACAAGACGTTGTAATTTAGTTGTAATTGCAGTTTTGTGTTCTGTTTGTGATTAAATTTTGAGTTGTTTTATATTTTGAAATGTTGTGGCGGTGAATTTTATCTTGCAATGACTTTTAATTTAGTTTTGGTTTCAGTTTTAGGGACTATCCTAAAGGTGTGGGTTTTCATGCAACAGTTGTTTATCATGCAAGAAAAGTAAGTGCGATGTGATTAAACAAATTGCAATAAAGTAAATTGCAACAAAATAAAAGCGTACCTGGAGGGTCTTCCCGTCATCCCAAGCTAAACTTAAACACAATTTAGAATATTTAAGCAAGTTCTTAGGTAAAGCTAAGGGAAGGGTTATGGTTTTCTACCAAGTTCCTAATCCTATAGCTAGTCATTTCCTATGACGTCTAGGTTCTTGTATTTTGGTTTGAGAACGATTTTCTTCATCAAAGAACAATTAAGTTCAATTGTTCTTATAAATATCCTATCATATTGAGGAAGTGCTTAAGAAGAATCTTAAACACCTTTTCAATATTGCTAGAATTGTTTTAAGTCCAAATGAATTTAATCATACAAATGAATTAATCGTCTGGGAATTCAAGTTTTGTTGTTACCTTACTCAGTGAACTAGGACATTTGAATATCCTATGAGTGAAATAACACTTCACTTAACGCTCTGTTTAGGAGTTATGACAACAAAAGCATTCGAGGGCAAATTGATGTTCACATGGTTTATAATTTAATTTAATTTCAGTTAACGGGTTTAAATTTGGAATAGTGTTCAAGTTGCTTTATATTTATTTTTGAATTTCTTTATGTCTTAGGTGATGTTATTTTTAATTCAATTTAATTTAACTTTAATTTAATTTAATTTGGTTTAGTTTTAATTTTAATTTAATTTAATTTGATTTTAATTTTAACTTGATTCTATTATTTAATTTAATTTAGTTCAATTTAATTTGATTTGATATGATTTAATTTAATTTAATTTAACTTGATTTAATTTAATTTGATTTAATTTCCTTTAATTTAATTTAATTTGATTTAATTTAATTTTAATTTAATTTAATTCAATTCAATTTAATTTAATTTAATTTAATTTAATTTAATTCAATTTAATTTAATTTGTTTAATTTAATTTAATTTAAATTTTAATCTAATTTTATTTTAAATTTTAATTTAATTGAAATTTTAAAAGAGTTTAATAATTTCACTTTTAATTTAATTTAATGATTAAGTCTTTTAACATTTTAAATCTTAAATTTGAATTATCATTTTAATTAGGAATTAAATATTATTGAGATGATTAATTTAGGGATTCTTAAATTAAAGAACAAATCTCTTCCTAATAATAACCCTATTTTAATAATTCCAATTTTATTATTCTTCCAAATTTAATCAATTATTTAATTAAGGTTTATTTCAATTATCTTAAATTGTTTGGTAGGTTTCTTCCCTTTAATTATTTAAATTTCAATCATCCAAATCAGAATAAGATCAAATATTTTACTCTTTAATTTTATTAAGCCTAAAGTTTTAATTAAAGGTTAGAATTTTAATTACCATTTTGCCCCTTCAAGCTTAATAATTTCATAACTCACTAAATTGAGCTTAAATGAACTTGAAATTTTTATGTGACTTCACTCATATGCCAATAAAGACATTAGAGGAGAAAATGTGATTCTTCTGTATTTAATTTATTTATATAATTATTTTTGGTGGAAAATAGGGATTTCCAAGGAAAATTTAATAATATGACCAAGGGAAAGTTTCTGTCCTTAAGAAAATTATGGAACATTTCTAATGATCAGAGGACCACTTGGACCAATTTTGGTGATTTTTTGAATTATATTATTTTTATTAGAATTATTTTGAGTTTTGGAGTATTAATTAATTTAAAAATAAAATAAAGGTTAAAAAATAAATTTTATATTTTTCAAAAATCTCTCTGATATCAAGGAAATCATAGAATCAATTTTTACAATTTTCTGATTTTTCTTTGATTTATTAGAATTATTTTAGTGGAAATGCTAAAAAAATACATTTTTTTTAATTTTAAAATTACCTTAGGGCTTTAAAATTTAATATCTCATCAAATAGACCAAAGAAAAATATGGGGTTTGTTCCTAAGTGATTAGAATTCAAAATATGACATTTTAGTGAATTTTATTATTTTTGTGATTTTTATTATTTTTTATTTATTAAAATATTAAAATAATATAGAAAATCAACTTTTTTAGAAAATTGAAATTTTAATTTTCTTAAATTCCCATGATATCAGAGAGGCTCCAAAACCAATTTGTTGAATTTTTGAAAAGTATTTTGAAAGTTATGAATTTTTAAAGTTTAAATTGGCTAAATGGCTTAATCAACCCATTTAGTAGGGCTAACCAAGTCCAATTGACTTCAAATTTTTATGGTGGATTCCTCTGATCCAAAAGGTCAGTGGAGAATTAATTTCAAGTCAATTTGATGTATGATTAGCTCTAATTAATTAAGGAGCTATTTTGGGTGTTCAAGCCAATTAGGGTTATTCCAAGTGGATTAATTCAAAACCTATTTTTCCTAGAGTCCTCTAGTCATAAGAAACATCACCAAATTTTCCTAGAATTTATTTCACAACATGCTAATTATTAGATTTAAAATACTTAAAACAACAACATGAATTTGAAAAATCAATAACGTCTCATAGGGATGGCCTCTGACTTTGGAAAATTCAGGAAATGTTCCCAAATTTAGAGGCTTCAAAAGCCCTATGGTCTCATGCCATGGTGAATTTCCTATATGTATGAAGAATTAAAACAATGCAGAGGGTAAATAAATCATTAAAAATAAAATACTTAATGAAATTAAATGATTTCTTTTCCACATTATTCTCCTCTATTCATCGAGACGAAGGGTATTTTTATTTTATTTTTCCGATTTTTCTATACAAAGTTATGCATTTTTGAAGTTTAGGGAATTAAATAAATAAGAAAATCCATATTTTTCTATTTATCCGAATCGGCGCCGCGTCAACCTTAGCATCTCCGAAGCGCCGCGTGGCACTTTCTGATTCGACGCCGCCATCCGACTCAGCGCTCCAGGGGCCCGCTGTATTGTTCCGTCTCCTCATCCGGTGCGATCCTGACCATCCGTCCGCGCGTGTATGGAATGAATGGCATCCGTTCATCGTCCCCAAGCATCCTCACCGGAGAGCCCTCCACACTAAAACCCAAAGAACTCACTCATTTCTCAACGGATTTTCGTGTTCTTATGCTCTATGGATTCATCTTGAAGAGACGAATACATCTATACGGTGATCATGCATTGAAATTAAAGCATTTGAAATGGAGAATCTCCAGAAGCTCGGGATGAAGAATTAGCTCATACCTTTGGTCAGAGAAGTGTGGCTTCGATGCGAGGGTTGTGTCACCTTCGATTGGATCCCGAGCAAGCTCCGGATGAAGTCTCACGGTCCGGTGAATCGCTTAGGTATGATTTCGACCAAGCCCGATCCACAAAGCTTGAGTCCGGAACGGATGGGTGGCCCGAAGAGGGGCTTTGCTTGGTGGACTCCTTCCCTTGGTCCAGTAAAGGTGTAGGACCAATCAATTTGAGGATTGATCCACTTGTGGAGAAGTGTCCTAGTTTTGGGTGGAATTTTGGGTGAGAAATTGGGCTCGTTGGTGGGGATTAGGGCAAATTGTCATCGGGGATCAAGCTGCTCTGAAGTATGGAGAGTGTTCGGAACAATTTTGGCAGGGGTTTCGATAAGGTTCGGTTCAGCACCTCTCATGGCCGAGAGGGGGTGGTGTTTAAATAGGAGAGGGTGGAGGGCCTCCCGGGGGAGTTAGGGCTTGGGATCAGCTGCTCTTGGCAAGAGAAGAACAACTACCATGGCCACTGGGGATGGGGCAGCTCAGCAGGTGAGAATTCCAAGTTTTAGCTCACATGTGAGCTCTCGGCCTGGTGGTTTCCGGTGGCTGTGGTGGCTGGCCGGCCAGGGTCAAGTCACTGTTGTCATCAGGGAGGTCAGGGCTGGGGCTTAGTCTATTCAATTGGCAGTTGCCAAGTGTAAAGTGGTTGGATCAAAATGGAATGGGGGCATGGCTAATCTTGGCTCAATTTGGTCAACCCATGTGTTTGAAGCTGGGTTCACCTCTCCATGACACTGATTTTAGGCTGAGAAAAAGTGGTTTAGGTCGGCTTAATCGGTGGGGAAGGGTCACCATCCAAGTACAATTAAGCTTAAGCAAGGTTTAGTGGAATCATGGGAGTGGCTAATCCTCTTAAGGGAACATGGAAAGAGCTCCCTCCTCTTGCCATCTTGGGTATGGTGAAGTGTCCAAGGCTCTCATGGCTCCCATGTGGCTCATGCATGGCTTCATGGCTCACCTTTGGCTCGGAAGAAGCTAAGTCAACTTTCATGAAAGAGGTTTTTAGGAATTTTGGTAATTTAGGGGTGATTTGATAAGATTTGGCATATGGCTTAATTTAGAAAAATTTGATGGCTCAATTAGAACTTAGGGATGATTTCAATTAAGGGTATGATGAGAAGAATTTGTCATATGGGCTTTAACATGAAGTTTGGGCTTTTAGGAAGGTTTAAGAAAGTGGGCTTTTGGTTTGAAAATAAATTTATGGATGGGAATTTTGTGAAGGATTGGGCCAAAAAAATGTTGGGTTTAGTTCATGGATGTGTCATGAGTGATTTGAAGCAAGTTGGGAGTGATTTGGGTTTGAATTAGGTTGAATTTGGGCTTCCTTGGTGAATGGGCGAATATAGGTCAAATTGGGCTAACTTGCGCCAATGTTGGGCTAGGGTTGAAATTGATGTAACATAAATGTTGGGAAATGTTTATGGGAGTGTTTCAAAGAGGTTTTGGCTTTGGTTGGGTTTTGATTTTGGGGTTTGGGTTTATTTGGGTTAGGTTTGGGTTTAGGTCAAAATTGGGCCTTTTAGCTTTGGGTTGAATTTGAGTGGGTTTGGGGTCTAAATTTTGGGCAAATCATGTTAGTGTTTTGTTTGTGGGAATGTTAAGGAAGTTTTAGAAAAGATTTGGGGTTAATTGGAGTTGAATTGGGTTAGTTTGGGTTAGGTTTGGGTCATGGGTCCAAATTGGGCTTTAAGGCCAAAAGTGAAATTGGATCCAAATGTCAATCAAATTAGACTTGGATTTGGTCTAGATTGGTTTTGAGAATGTTGAATTGAAGTTTAGAATTGAATTGGACCAGAATTTGGGTCAATTGGGTAGATTTGGCTTGACATTGGGTTCACTTAGGGTTAAAATGGTTCAAATTGGGGGTTTTGACAAAAGTAGAGTAAATTAACAAAATTGGCCCATGGTGTAGTTGCAAAAAATGAAATTGAGAATATTTGGGATTTTCTGGAATTTTCTGGGAATTGTTTGAATTTTTGGATTTTTGGGTCAAGAGGGGTATTTTGGGTATTTGGAGGGTATTGGGAGGTATTTTTGGAATTTTTGGTATTTTTGGGTATGGATGATCAATTTGAGTAATGTGGGAATGTTTGGGATTGATTTTGAGGAATTTTGGGTGATTTGGAAATTTTAAAAAATTTGGGTAAATTTCAAGGGCTTTGGGTAGGCTAGGCAGGTGTAGGGTCTCGGGGGTCAAAAATTAAAAATTTGCAAAATTGAAGATTGGGTGAATGTAAGTGGAATGAAATCATTTTGGTTGAGCCATGAAGCCATATCAAGCCCACATGAGCCATGAAGGGACTCATTTGAGGCATCCATTATGTTGTTCCTAACCCTCTTGCGCGAGGGCTTAGGGGTTAAGGACCATCCATGTGAATCACCTACATGAGTCGGGAGGTCGAGTTGGGTATGGGTGTGGTTTTAGAAGGTGTGTGAAAGTGTAGTGTATAAGTGTAATGAGTGTGTAAGTCAGCCCTTCACCGGACCGAGCCACCCGAGGCGGTCTAAGGCCAAAGAGTCCATAGGAACTCATCCTTTAAACTTCCGCATTTGATTTCAACCCTCTAGGTGATTAGGGGTCTATAGTCAAGTTTGTGGAGTATGCGGGGAGTTAAGAAGTGGTTTGAATTTCTAAGTGGTGGGTCCCGATTCTAATCCTCTAAGATAGTCGAAAGGAAAAGCCTAAGGCTAGATCCTAAGTACTTAGAGAGAAGAAGAGAAGACCTCATCAAAAATGAGGTCAACAATTAAATAGAGGTAGAATGGTTATTTTTCCAGATACAGCTGCCCCACAGCTATTTTCACACAACTACAATAAACAGGCAGGCAGCTTCCCTGCAGAAGCTTCTTAGTACAGCGCATCTGCAGTTAAAAAGCTGATAAGCTACAACTACCCCAAATAGACCTTCAATGTCTAAGCACTGCACGAAGAACCAACATACACTTAGATAAATGACAAGTAGTTGGAAGAGACTTCAAGATTTTTTAGAGGGAAATTAAAACCTTGGAAGGAAAACCACGAGGTCTAACCCAATCAAAATAAAACACTATGTGTTTTAAGTACAGGGTTGTGCTCTTTCTTTCAAGACAAAAAAAAGGGTAAGTTACAATCCTACACTAAAACATATAATAGTCTCTATAAAACATAAAGAAAGTACAAGTGTTAGACATAACATCCATATTTTGGCTACAATGATTGTAAGTAGTGGTCTTCAATGATGATTGATGGTGGTTGGCAATAAGGAATATCATTGGTTACTGTCGGATTTTTGCCCAAACCAGGCTTTGGAATTTTACTTCTTCTTTTGTCCAAGCCCTAGTTAAATTAATCCATAATGTGTTTGTAAGTCTAGGAGTGTACCATTTTCTCAAGACAAAATGAAATAAGGTAAGTTACAATCTTACACCCAAAATTCCACTTGTCTCTATATAACACAAAGAAAATACAAATATTAAAAATAACATCCTTATTTTGACTACAATGATTGCAAGCAGTGGTCATTGGTGATGCTCGTCAATGGTTGCTAGCAAGGAATATAGATAGTTACCTGTCGAATCCTTGTGTAACATCCTTAACCACAAAATTAGACGGTCTATATTGATTCCCATGATCATAAATTTTTTTAAAGGTTTGGGTGACTTAATGACTTCAAAATTTAGTGATGTTGGGCACGTTGGAGTCCTCTTATTGAGACACTCAATTTGACTATAGATATGTTAAATTTAGAGTTTTCAATCATGCTTCAATGACTTGATATGGGCTTGATTAGACATGAATTGAACCAATTCTGACCATATTTAGTTTCTCTTTTACGGGCATCAGTTTGACTAAAAACTTTATGAAATTAGGGCTCAAATGATCTTGAATTTGAATTTAAAATATCCTTTATTAAAAGTGCTAAACATTTCTTGATGACACGTCACAACTTAATTGTTATGTATTTACATAAATAATGTCAAAACATAAATTTTTGTATAAGAAAATTACTTATTTGTAAAGTGCCTAAATAGTTCCAAACTATTTATATGGGCTATTTTTGTCATGATATTTATAGAAATATCAAAATAGTTTTTAGACATGTTAAATTAAGATTAAAAATGTCCCTATTGAGGGTAGTTAGAGCTCGATTTTAAAAAAATCAAGAATTATTTTGACATTTTTACTAACTCTGGGACTAAAATGTTCTCATGTAAATAATCAAAGACTAGTTTGACACTTTACTATATTACTTATGGATGAAAATGTGCATTTTATTTTTTAAAAGTCAAACTAAAATATTTCTCTATGTGATATTAAAGATTTAGATGCTATAAATATATAACATAATATTTAAATGTATATATGTAAATAGCTATGAAACAAGTTGTATACATGTAAATGCTCATTTTTTTATCATATCTTTTTATTTATTTCATTTAGCTAAATAAAATTGTATATGATATTCAAATAGTTAACTAATTAACGACATTATCTTACTTGTGTTGTTTTTAGATAAAACATTATCTTTTGAATCTCATCCCGAATGTCTTCTAAAGAAGTATTTTCATTTAAAATTGTGTGGATTTATTTGGTATTTTCATTTCAAAATGCTTGTAACCTTCTGTTGTGGTGTAAGGCCAGTTGAATGAACAAATTGTGTAGGAAACTACTAGTACTCTGCCGCTGTTAGAGGCACAAAAGGCTGTGGATCCTCTGTTGCCTCAATATGAGGTTGATGCACCAAAAATATATATGCTTTTACTATATGATTTTACTCATTTTTTGTGATATTAAACTTTAAAAGAAAGGTATTTTTTTATGTTTTTTGGTTTTAAGTACAAAAATAGTGATTGGAGCAAAAAGAAGCAAAAACGGTGCAATTTGGAGCAAGAACGAGCAAGAAAACAAATTTTGGCTTGACACCTTTCGATAAGTCTTTCTATGTTTAATCTCATTTACACTTCTTGCATACTTTTGAATGAGATTACACTTTAAAGAAAGGTTGTTTTTATGCCTATTTTGTAGGGCTATCTGTTAGGAATGAAACGCAACTGAAATGGGGCAAATCAGAGTTGTAACGGAGCCAAACAGAGCAAAATGGTGGAGCTGCGTAGGATGGGCGCCGGGGGCGTCCAAACTGGTGCCGGCGGCACCAGAAGCCTGAGACCACAAAAAATAAGTTCCGGCGGTGCCCGAGACGGCTTGGATGCGATATTAGGCGGTTTTTGGCCAAATACATCGTATCTGGACGTTTTTTGGATGGTTTCTTCATGCATCCCTTGGGAAATTCATCCCTACTCTATTTTAAACCGAATTTGAAGCCAAAAAAAAAAAAGAGATGTTAGAGAAAACTTGGATCTGAGAATAGGTGTAGAAATGTAGATTTCTACCTTTTTGGAGAAATTGGTGAGGGGAATTTGAGAGAATCTGTAAGGGAATGTTCTAGCATTGCATGGATCCGCGGGAGACTTTGTGGGAGAGGTTTTCATCTTTCTTACAAGGGGAAAAAACTAAGTATTGTGTTTTTCATTATCTTATGATATTTTAAACACTTATTTTGTGGATTTGCTTTGAAATGAATTTTTTCGTAGTGTTTTCTTCGTGCTTTGTGATGTCTTTCTGTTACTCTTTCTTCTTCTATGAAAACTGTGGCATAAGAAGATTATGCCATTGTTTTCATTCTACTTTTCTTTTGTAATGAGTAGGACTCATGTTTAGGATATTGAGATGCTTGCTAAAAGAAGTTTTAATTATAAATGTGATGGTTTTTACTTGCACTTCATTTACATTACAATAAGGGCCCGTTGTATTGTTAAAATTCATTGTAATTGCATTGTCTTAAAAGGACAGTGTAATTCTCAATAAAGTGGAACCACATTTAATGTCCATAAATGAATTGCGTAGTTCATGGGGATTGAGTGCAAATAAATAAGGAAATATGGTTTTGATGGGCGTCGAATTGGAGGTTTCAGGGTGACAGGCTGAGATCCCCAATTTGGTCCTAAGATTATTAACTAAACTCGAAGGTTAGTCTTCGGGTGAAGGGTGAGTGGGAGCTCCGTAGTGACGGTGGTATCCTCCGGCCTAGCCTTAGATTTAGTGACTGAACTTAGGATATGTCAATGTTCTTTACATGCTTGAAAGAGGGGGTACTCTTTTGAAGGTAAATAATAAGATTGCTCCTATTTGACACATACAATATTTAATGCATCACATTCCTAAACTTTATCTAATTAATTACATAAGAATAGTAGATTTCATTATCTCAAAATTCATCAAACCAATTTCCCCAAAAAAGGTTATCTTTAGAAGGAATATTTGCATTTAGGAGTAGTTATTATCCTTACATATAATCATCTGCATTTAGGAGTAGTTGTTAGAAAAACCACTTATATCACCCTTCCAAACTAAGGTTCTTAGTAGTAGACTTGAATTTGACTAAGAACCTCTTACCTCGCTTCTCTGTGAGATCGATAAACGGGACTTCATTAGAGCCCTGTATTACTTGATACGATACGTATACTTGCGTTTGAAATTGTGCTTTACAAAATCATTATAAATATATAAATCTAAGGTCATAAATTCTTACTTATAAAAAAGTCGCATCAAGTTTTTGGCGCCGTTCTTTGGGGAAGCTTCAGTAAGAACATTAGGAGAATTTTAGTTGAAGTAATTAGGCTTAGACTTGGAAAACTGTAGTATTGTAAAAACTATTTTTGTGTGAAAAGTGTTTTTATATGAAAAGTGTTGGAAAAAAAAGAAAAAAAAATTGTTTGTGTGAAAAATATGATGTTCGTGAAAATGTTTTGTTGTGTTGAATATATTTTTTATTTAATTTATTTAATTGTTAATGTATTGTTTGTTGTGTTACGTATGCGAAACAAAGGATACGCGAGGACTTGTTCCTTATGATCTAGAGTTTGAAGAAAATAAAAAAATAAAAATACAGAAAGGACTCAAAAAACTAGAAATGGAGATGGAAAACTTTCAAGATAATAACTTAGAAAATCATCATACTTTGTTGAGGGATTACGTAAATCCTACGATAGATGAAATTCACTCAAGTATAAAAAACCATGTCGTAGAAGCTGACTCATTTGAATTAAATCCTGAGATTATCCAACTAGTGCAGAACAATCAGTTTGGGGGAACTCTTTTGGAGGATCCCTATTTACACTTATCAAATTTTTTAGAACTTTATACTATATTTCATTATAACGGTATGTCAGACGATCTTTGTTAGACTAAGGCTTTTCCCTTTCTCACTAAGGGATAAGGCTAAAATGTGATTATACGCATTAGCACCTGGTTTTATTAAAAATTGGGAGGAGTTAACTCAGAAATTCTTAGCTAAGTATTTTCCACCTTCAAGGACTACTAAACTTAAGAAATGATATTATCTCATTTTGTCGGTATGAACGGGAATCAATATACGAAGCCTGGGAAATTAATGATCCACCAGCAGTAGCATCAATTATAGACCTAAGGGATCCTACTAACCCATTGTAAAAAGTTTGAATGATTAACCAATCGGGCAGAGCATGGTGTGGAATCTTTCTTGGTCTATAAAAATACAGAAAGGACTCGAAAAACTAGAAATGGAGATGGAAAACTTTCAAGATAATAACTTAGAAAATCATCATACTTCGTTGAGGGATTACGTAAATCCTACGATAGATGAAATTCACTCAAGTATACAAAACCATGTCGTAGAAGCTGACTCGTTTGAATTAAATCCTGAGATTATCCAACTGGTGTAAAACAATCAGTTTGGGGGAACTCTTTTGGAGGATCCCTATTTACACTTATCAAATTTTTTAGAACTTTATGCTATATTTCATTATAACGGTATGTCAGACGATGCTGTTAGACTAAGGCTTTTTCCTTTCTCACTAAGGGATAAGGCTAAAATGTGGTTATACTCATTAGCACTTGGTTTTATTAAAAATTGGGAGGAGTTAACTCAAAAATTCTTAGCTAAGTATTTTCCACCTTCAAGGACTACTAAACTTAAGAAATGTTATTATCTCATTTTGTCGGTATGAAGGGGAATCAATATACGAAGCCTGGGAAATATTTAAGGAACTCCTAAGAAAGTTTCCACACCATGCTCTGCCCGATTGGTTAATCATTCAAACTTTTTACAATGGGTTAGTAGGATCCCTTAGGTCTATAATTGATGCTGCTGCTGGTGGATCATTAATTTCAAAACCATTTGATGAAGCGTATGTGTTAATTGAAAAAAATGGCTAAAAATGAATTTTAATGACCATCTACTGTGGTAAATCATAAAAATGTAGCTAATGTTCTTGATACAGATGTGATTACAATTCTTGCATCTCAGGTTGCTGCAATATCAAGGAAGTTGGACCAATTTGGAATTAACCAACCTCAATTTACTCCTGTAAGTGAGGAAAGTTTGTTAGGGCATATGATTGATTCTAACTTAACATATGATGCTTTAAATAACATAAAAAACCCATATTCTATCTTTTACAACCCAGGTTTGGAGAACCATCCTAAATTTAACTGGAATCATATTACTGATGGTGGAAACCAAAAATGGGGAAATAATCATATAAATCCTAATGGAAGTTGGAATAATCAGGGGAACACAAACTATCAACCTTCATATCCACCGAACTCTAAAAATGATCAACAATTTAAGGATAAGAAGATGTTTATGGAAGAAGTGGTATTGCAAATGAGAAACCAATTGCAAAGTCAAAATGCTGTGATTAGAAACATAGAGAATCAACTCGGATAAATTGCTAATTCGCTTAGCAATAGACCCCAAGGAATACTTCCTAGCAACATTGAGATCAACCCTAAAGAGAACACTAATGAACAAGTAGAAGCTGTCCAATTAAGAAGTGGAAGAGAGATAGAGGATGTGGTTAGAAAAGAGAGATATGTTGTGAGAGAAACAAAAGAAACTAAAAGACCTGAAGAACATGTTTCCAAGGATCTAGAAAAATTAATATCTCCAACTAAAATCATTTTGGAAAGACCACCAACTTCCATTTCCTCAAATACTTATACAACATGAGTTGAATAAAAAATTTTCAAAGTTCATGAAAGTACTTAAGAAGTTAACGATAAATATTCCTTTCACTGAAGATTTGGAACAAATGCCAAGTTATGCAAAGTTTATGAAGGATATATTAAACAAGAAAAGGAAATTTAGAGATTACGAGACAGTTGCACTAAGTGAGGAGTACTGCGCTATACTTCAGAAAAATTTTCCTCAGAAACTTAAAAATCCTTGTAGCTTTACAATTCCTTGCGCAATTGGAAAAAGATTATGTGGAAAAGCTTTATGTGATTTAGGAGTGAACATTAATGTGATGCCTCTATCCATATTTAGAAGGTTAGGTTTAGTCGATATTTCTCCCACTATCGTAACCCATACATTGGGCGATCGATCTATCATTTATCCAAAAGGAGTTATAGAAGACGTGCTTGTTAAAGTGGATAAATTTATCTTTCCTTTAAACTTTATTGTATTAGATACGGAGGAATATAAAGAAATTCTAATTATTTTAGGGAGACATTTCCTTGTTACTGGACAAGCTATGATAGATGAGCAAAAAGGAGAGTTGACTATGAATATTAATGACCATGAAGTCACTTTTAATGTATTAAGGACTATGAAATATCCAACTGAGAGAAAAGACGATGATTTTTTTTGGATAAATGAAATTGATTATCTAAGTAAAGATCATTTCCAAAAAAGTTTTGAGAGTAAGTTAACAGATGAGATTGAGATAGACTTTCACGATGATTCAAAAACGTTATTTAAAGAAAACTGTATGTATGTTCAAGAGAGGTGTGAATGATGGATGCTACCAAAAATAGTAATATTTTAATTCCATCTGTTGAAAAATTTCATGAACTTAAGATGGATGTACCCCATATAAATTTAAAACCGGTCTATTTAAGAAATTCATCTACACAACCAGTCTTTATATCTTTAGATTCGACTCAATCACAAGAAAAACCTGAATTGAATGATGAACAAGATAAAATTATTGAACTAAGACTTGGAAGAGAATTTTAGGATATATTTCAAAAAAAATTTGAGTTGAGAAAAGAGGATAAGGATATTAGAAGACCATTGGAAGAAATTCCTGAGGAATTCGAAAAACCTATTTACTCAACTAAGATAGATCCTCCACCATTTAATAATTATAAAGGGGAAGAATTGGAAGATAACTTGAAATAGAAGAGTAACATAGAAGATATTGATCCTAAATCTGAATTATCTAGAGAGAATCTGATCCAAAATTTGGGAGATCTTGAATTATCTTATAAAGATCCATTTCTTATAAATTTCAAGGATGATATTAATATGCAAATTCAGAAAATCAATAGAAGAATATTGGATCTAGAAAGAAGTATGACGAACATTGATATAAATCCATCTAAAAAGGAAGAGCTGAATGAAAAATTACAATTTGAGGATTTTGTAGGAATTCCTGGATCTGAAAAAAATTGGGCAATTCATCGAAGATTACTTAATTGGAATTTTGATCCAGGAGGAATCATTTGTCGGGCCCTCGACGTTAAAACCAAGCACTTTATGGGAGGCAGCCCATAGTTATCAGTGTGTTTTGATTTAGTGTGCTTGAGAGTCATGATTTTTAGTGTTGTATTGTGTTTTCTTTAGTGTGGATTGATCAACTTAATTCATGTTTGGATTAGGGGATTGACTTGATCTTTATGTGTCATTATGGATTGATCAGTTTGATTGTTGCTGGTAGATGTTTGGATTGTTAGTGGTTGGATTTGATCTTTGTATGTCATGAGGGAGCTGATTCCTTAACTTCTTATTATGGTTAGACTTATATGTTCTCTTGTAGTAGTTGGATTGACGAGTTCATGTCAGCATATTTTTAGGTTGAGTGTCGTATTTTTTAAAAAGGGGTCACCTATAAAAGTTATCGGTGAAATTTTTAGATTTTTAAATTTAATTTAAACATATATAATTTGGAAAGTAGATTTTGATTTTGAAAATAATTTTAAGTTTGAAAATTTCAAGATGTGGAATCAAACCGATCTCACATCCCAAATAGTTTATGTAAACGAGCATCACATCACAAACCGTGTATCTATCCCGAAGAATAGACACACTGCTTGATGGTGGGGCTCGATTAAATAAACTAGAAGATTTGTGACATCCGTTAGGTCTGCGAACCAATTTTATAAGCCGACAAGTTCCCCTGGTTAATATAAAGGAATTAAGTAGGGTTTATATTACCTGGGTTCTTAAAGTTCCCTATAAGGGTAAGTCCCTATAGTTAATTACATCTTAAATGTCCGATGATACTTAAGAAAACTCTCGATAATGATCAGTGGTTTTGCTCTCAAGAATTTCAAAGTTTGAGGTTTCAAAGGATTGAAATTTGGAAATTTCAATAGGGATTGGATCAAATTTGGAACAGTTATTTTTAAGAGTCCAAAGGAAGAAAAGTGGGGTAAGTTGAGGATCCAAGAAGATTCTGGGCAACTTTCCAAACTATCCTATGATTTGGCTTCAATTTGAGGGTTTATTTAATGTTTTGGTCCTGCCAATTTTAGTTAATTAGGACTTATATTTATATGACATAATCATATAAATAGCCTCGAAGATGTGAGGGTTTATGTCATACCAAACGACTACCTCGGAGTCCTAAGACCGGTTAGGGCTTAATTTGCATAACACAATTATGCAATTTCCTAACAAAAAGTTGAGAATTTATGTTGCACTAGGCAAACTACTTCGAAATCCTATGGATTTGTTATTTAATGCTAAGAAAGGTTTTGCTGATGTAGATTCCAGTTTTGCTGATGACGATGACAATGCTGCCCATTATGCTCCAAGCTCCTTGTCGTTGCAAAGGTTTAGTTTTAGAAAGTGAAAATCAGGAGATGAGAGAAGTGTTTCGATTTAGAAGAGTTTTAAGGTTCAAATACGTTAGTGTTTTAATTAAAACATATCTTAAAGTTGATGAAGCAGGACCGATTAAGATCCCGCGGTTCCGTCATCCCGACACCGCTATTTTCATCGGATTCACTTAGTCCAAATGAATTTGCTAAACTCAACTGAATGAGTTCCATACTTTCATTTTGACCGTGGGAAATCTCGTTAGCAACACATAGGTTACATCATCTGAGGTATTCCCGATCATCCAATGAGATGTTTTAATTTAGTTGTAGTTGTAGTTTTGTAATCTGTTTGTGATTAAATTTTGAGTTATTTTATATTTTGAATGTTGTGGCAGCGAATTTTATCTTGTTATGACTTTTAATTTAGTTTTGGGTTTTAGTTTTGTGGCTATCCTAAAAGTTTCAGTTTTCATGCAGGGTGACATTCTTGTTTAACATGCAAGAAAAGTAAAGTACAATACAGATAAGTAAATTGCAATAAAGTAAAAGAGTACCTGGAGGGTCTTCTCGTCATTCCAAGCTGCACTTAAGACACATGTCAGAGCATTTTATATATTTGCAAGATAATATCTAGGTAGAGCCAAGGGAAGGTTTTGGTTATCTACCAAAATCCTAATCCTATCACTAGTCAATTCCTATGACGTCTAGGTTTCTGTGTTTCGTTGAGGATGACTTTCTTCACCAAAGAATAATTAAGTTCAATTGTTCTTCTAAAACATCCCATCATATTGAGAAAGTGCTTAGAACAGATCCTAAACATCTTTTCAATATTTCTGGGAATATTTCGAGCCCAAATGAATTTTGTTGTACAGGTGATTTGGTCATCCAAGAATTTAGTTATGTTTTGTTTCTTACTCAGTGAACTAGGATGTTTGATTATCCTATGAGTGAAGTGACATTTCACTTGATGCTCCATTTAAGAGTTATAATAATAATGAAAGCCTTTAAGGGAAAATTAATTTTTTGAGGATTTTAACAATTCTTAATTTAAAATTGGAATTGATGATTTAAAGTGATTTGGTTTAGTTATAAAATTTTAATTAATAATTTTAAGTTTGGAATAGTGTTCATGTTGTTTTAATTCAATTAAATCTTTATATTTTAAATGATCATAATATTTCAGATTAATTTTAATGTTTTAGATTTGCTTAGGTTGAAAGAGGTGTTTAAATTATTTATTTTTATTGAATTTTGATGACTTGATTTGGATTAATTATAATACTTTAGATTGATTTTAATTAGTTTAATTTTTATATTTTTTTATTATGAATTATTTTGAAATTATTTAAGGTTTCAAATTTGTTTTAAGTTTGTTCTTAAGTGATTTAAAATTAATTTTAAATGTTTAAAATTTATTTTAATTTGATTGTTAAATCATTTAATGTTTTAAGCTTTAACTTAATTGAGGGTTATTTTCCTTTTTAATTAGTCATTTCAGTCATCATTTTAGAATTAATTAAAGGAATTGGCATCTTCGTAAGTCACATCCCTAATAATCCAAAATTTTAATTATTCTCCCAAAATTTAAATGATTTAATTAATTAAAGTTCCATTTTGATATTTTCAAAGTGACTAATGGGTTTCTACCCCTTTATTCCCTAAGTTTCAATCATTCAAGAGAAGATTAAGATCAAATATTTTTACCCTCTCTTTTGATTAAACCTAACGTATTAATTAGGGTTAAAATTCTTAATTACCTTTATGCCCTTTTTAAGCCTAATCACTTCATAACTCACCAAATTGAGCTCAAATGAACTTGAAATTTTTATGTCACTTCACTCACATGTCAATTAAGACATTAGAGGAGAAAATGTGATTTTTCTGTTTTTAATTTAATTTATATAATTATTTTGATAGAAATAAGGTTCTTCAATGAAAATTCAACAACAAGACCAAGATAAGGTTTCTGTCCTTAAGAAAATTATGGGATGCTCCTACTGACTAGAGGACCACTTGGACCTATTTTGGTGATTTTTTTGAATTATATTTGATTTATTATAATTATTTTAAGTTTTTGAGTATTAATTAATTATGCAATTAAATTGAAGTTGAAAATTAAGTTGTATATTTTTCTTAAATCTCTCTGACCTCAAGGAACTCAGAGAAACAAATTTTATATTTTTTTGATTTTTCTTGGATTTATTAGAATTAATTTAGTGCAAAGGTTTGAAAATTCATTTTGACATTAAAAATTACATTAAGCTTTTAAAATTCAATATCTTAATCTAGAGACTTAGGAAAAAAATATTTAGTTGGTTCCTAAGTGATTAGTGAGCAAAATATGACATTTTTATGATTTTTAATATTTTTGTGATTATTATTATTATTTTTTAATTATTATTAAATTATTCAAAAATATGTTAAAAATGAAAATTTTTAGAAAATTTTCATTTTAATTTTTTAGACTCCTCTGATATCTGAGAGCCCACAAAACCAATTTGGTGAATTTTTGAAGTGTATTTTGTGTTTTATGAATTTTTAAAGTTTAAAAATAACCATACAACTTAAATGATCCATTTAGTGGGTTAAATCATTTCCAATTGAATTCAAATTTTTATGTGAGATTCTCTGTATCCTAAATGATATTGGAGAATTAATTTTAAGTGATTTGATGTGTGATTACTCCTAATTAATTATAATTCAATTTTAGGTGTTTGGGCTAATTAGGGTTATTCTTAAGGAATTAAATTAAACCATAATTTTCCTAGGGTCCTCTGGTCATAAGCTACCTCCTCTAATTTTTTTAGAATTTTTTAAGCAACATGCAAATTATTGGAATTAAAATTCCAAAACAGAGACATAAAATTGGAAAATCAATAACTCACCATAGAGATGGCCTCTGGCCTTGGAAAATTCAGGGAATGTTCCCAAAGACAGAGGCTACAAAAGCTCTATGGTCTCATGCCATGGCGAATTATATGCATGAGTGGAGAATTGAAATACCTAAAACAGTATTCGATATGAAATAAATCCTCCTATATTTTAGGCTATTCACATGATCGATATCAAGTGAATGTAAGCCCTAATTAATTAAAATCGGTAGGATAAAATATGAATAACTCTCCCAAATCAAAGCCAAACAATAAGATAAATTGAGAAATCACCGAGATATCCTCTTGTATCCGTGATATCCCCTAGTTCTTCCTCCTTTGGATTCTTTACAATCAAATGTTCCAAAATTTGAAAGTTTCACTTATTGGATCCCGATCATTATAATATCATTGAAAAGTCCTTAGCCTTCTTTAAGTCGTAAAAATATCTTTCCTCATCTTTATAATAAGTTTTCTTAGGTAATTTCGATTATCTAAGATGTAATTAACTATAGAGGCTTGCCCTTATAGGAAACTAAAATGACCCCAAATTAATATAAACCCCATTTGATTCTCTTTTTTATTAAATGAGAGAACCTGTCAGTCAACATAACAGGTTCCGTAGACCAAACAGATGTCATATTTGATTAGTTTATTTAACTGAGCCTCTATTATTAAGTGATTGTTTGTTCCTCGGAGTAGATGCATAGCTTAATACGAGTGCTCATTTATTTAAATTATTCAAAGTATGAAATCAGTTTGATTTCGTATTTTAAAATTAAAAAAAATTATATTTTCAAATTATATATATAAATTGAATGTCCTTCAGAAGCGGGAGACGGGATTTCGATTCCGGTGATCGATAGCTTCTACTGGACGACCTATATTTTAAAAACATGAACTAAAATGCACTGAGACAAAGAAGATGAGAGAAAATCTATTCAAGGCTTTACTTGACCTAGACATTTGCTTAGCTCAGTTGGATAGCACATCCTCAGATGGAGTTTATACTTTGAAGGAACAGCCTGGTGTAACCTTCACCAATGAAGATTTGCTACTCGGTACAGCCGATCACAACCATCCGCTCTACATTTCTGTCATCATCGGTAGATTTGTATATTTCAGAGTGTTAGTAGATCCTAGGGCATCACTTAACGTAATCATCGATGCATGATAACTATCCACAGATAAGATGATGCTCAAAGGATTTAATCAGAAAAGAGAAAGAGCCCTCAAATCTATAACACTACAAATGAAAGTTGGAAATCTAGTAACAACCGCAAAATTCTATGTCATCAATGCGAAAACTTCACTCAACACCCTGCTTGGTCGGCTGTGGCTTCACGAGTACAATATAGTTCCGTCGTCGCTTCACTAATGCATCAAGTACTACAAAGATGGACAAGAGCATCAAATCAAGGGAGACTTACAACCTTTCTCAATACATGAAGTAGGCATTCATGAAGACACCGCCTACTATTCTCCCCCGAAGAAAATAATATTTTCAAGAGAAGTCATGATAAGCAAAGTTGAAGATTCGGAAAAATCACCAGGACGGGACCATACACCTCCACTTCAACAATCTCTCACCGCTCCTTCACAACAAGTTGGTGGAGATTCTTTTAGCCCATGCATCTAAGGTCAAGGCCAGGGATATGGACGAGGGAGAACTCACCAGATTGTTGAACGGGTGAAGCCGGTGATCAGCATCGATGTAGAAGGAAACTCTGAAGTGGATGAATTCAACAAAGAAATAATGATGATAAGTCAGAAGAAACCTTAGTTCGAAATCTCTATGGATGACAAAAAAAAGAATGAATATGAATCAATGTATGATCAGATTAAACATTATGTTCAAGCCATGACCTTAACTTTGATCCATCCTCAAAAGGTCGAGAGTATGAAGGTCAAGGAAGTCCAGAATGATGGTGTTAAACCAATTAAGTTTTATCGAGCTTTCCCTTCTACTTCTAAAACTTGTATAACTCTTAAAGAAAATGATTCTAATGAATTAATGGAATTAACTTTGGTTACTTTTCTCCATGTTTAAAAAAATTGATTCAACGAGGATATGTGCCAAAGCAAATGCCAAAAGATAAGTTACAATCGTTTCAAAAATTATGGAATACAAAAAGAAAGAAACTCAATCAAAAGAAGGTATTGGGTTTAGTGTGATTGGACCTGTCGATGACTCAAGATTTTGCATGGTTGTTATTAGTTAGTCAGTAGAAGATTGCCTGGACATTCAGGAAGAACTTGAAGATCAACCAATAGAAGATGCTCTGCCAGCGTTTGAAGAAGAAATCAAAACTATAGTCGATGAGCTAAAAGAAATTAACCTCATAACTGAGGAGCAGCCACGACCAACTTTAATAAGTTTGTTAAACAACAAAGAGGTGGTTACAGACTTGGTTAGATTACTGTTAGAATTCAAGGGTTGTTTCGCTTGGAGTTATGATGAAATTCCTGGATTATCCCCAGAAGTTGCGGTTCACCGACTTGGAGTGGATCAAAATACAACACCAGTGAAGCAAGCTCCCAGAAGAATGCACCTCAAAATAGAACATCAAGTTACAACAAAAATAAAGAAATTAATAGATGCTAACTTTATCCGAGAAGAACAATATCTGACATAGTTGGCCAACGTTGTACTGGTTAAGATGAAAAATGGACAGATACGAGTGTGTGTCGACTTCAGGGATTTAAACAAAGCATGTCCAAAGGATGAATTCCCGTTACCAATACTGGAATTAATGGTGGACATTGCGTCGTCACATGAAATTTTCTCCTTCATGGATGCTTCATTAGGTTACAATCAAATCAAGATGGCTCCAGAAGATGCGATGCTCACAATATTCAAAACTCTGATCGGAATCTATTGCTACACAGTAATGCCATTTGTTTTGAAGAATCCTGGAGCTACTTATTAAAGATCAATGACGAAGATCTTCGATGATCGCATTCACAATCAAGTGGAATGCTATGTGGATGATTTGGTCATCAAGAGCAAAGAAAAAGAAAACCACCTATATGATTTGAGGATACAATCTTAATATGAATCCCTTAAAGTGCGCCTTCGGTGTTACCTCCGAGAAATTTCTAGGATTCATTATCCGTCATCGGGGAATCAAAATCGACCTGGAGTAAATTAAAGCTATCTTAGAAATTCTTCCTCCCAGAGCCTTGAAACAACTACATTCCTTTTAAGGAAAAGTGGCACACCTAAGACGCTTCATATCTAATCTGTCAGGAAGGTGCCTACCCTTCTCAAATTTACTTAGAATGGATGTTAAATTCTTTTGGGGAGAGCCGTGTCAACAAGATTTCAAAGATATTAAGTGGTACCTAATGACAACTTTTTTAGGAGCCCATATCCCAGGTAGACCATTGATACTTTATACCGCAGCTTTAGATGAGTCCCTTGGAGCCTTACTTGCCCAAGTCAATGATGAGGGTAAAGATAACACGCTCTACTACCTGAGTCTTCGTCTAATACTAGCCGAGGTGAAGTATCCTCATGTTGAGAAACATTGTATAGCTTTAGTTTTCACCACTCAGAAGCTTAGACATTACATGTTATCTCACAAAGTCAACTTGATCTCAAAAGTTAATCTATTTGCAATATTTAATGACACGACCAACACTTTTTGGATGTTTAGCAAGGTGGTCGATGATATTATTGTAATTTGATATAACTTTTGTACCCCATCACACCATCAAAGGGCAGATTCTCACGGATTTTCTTGCAGTGCACCCACTACCAGTTGGGTCCCCTCTCAACGATGATCTACCAGACAAACATATAATGCAAGTGGAAGATCCCAATGCTCAATATTGGGAAATGTGCTTCGATGGAGCATCATCAACCAGAAGAGACAAAGGACAATAGACAATAATACCAGGCAATGCAGAAATCGGTCTAATTTTCATGACACCATATGAGGCCATTCTAAGATATTCTTACCACTTGACAGATCTATGTACCAATAACGAAGAAGAATATGAAGCTCTAATAACTTGTTTAGAATTGGCAATATTAATGAAAATTACAGACATTGCCATATATGGTGACTCATAACTCTTCATCCAGCAAGTGACAAGACAATATAAGATTATGAAACTAAGATTAGAAGAATACTACCGGTAAATGATGAAGTTACTAGAGCAAATCCCAAGTGTAATATTCTATTGAACTCCTGGAGCAATAATTCCCATGAGAATGCTTTAGCTAAGCTTGCTAAAGAATTGGCTTGCCCACCCTAAGATTCTATAGATATTACAGTGCGAGGATGTTAGATTTTGTCGCAGATCGATCTTGATTGTTTTTAAAAGATTTGAAAAGAAGAAATAGGAGCTATAATATCAGATGATATAGAATATTGGTGTCAACCGATAATAGAATATCTGCAAATAGGAAAACTACCAGAAGATAAAACAACAGCGCATCAAATTCAGAAGAGAACTCTCTCATATGCCTTAATCGATAATGTTCTATACAGAAGATCCTTCAACCAGATGTTGCTCAGATGTCTTAGTAGAGCGTAAGCACAGAAAATCATCAAAAAGTACATGTCGGATTGTGTGGAGCTCACCAGTCAGGACCAAAGATGAAAATGAAAATCAAATGATAAAGATACTACTGGCCAACATTGATGATAGATTGCATAAACGTAGCAAAGAAATGTCATCAATGCCAAGTGCATGGAGTGATCTTGCACCAACCTTTGAATGTTCTACACCCCACGATTACCTCATGGCCTTTGAGTGTTAGGGCACAGATATAGTGGGTCTGATAGAACCTCCATCTTTAAAAGGAAACAATTTTATACTCGCTCCTATGGATTACTTCTCTAAGTGGGCAGAGGCAGTTCCGCTACGGGAAGTCATAGTACACCAGGTTTTATAGTTTTTTAAGAATCAGGTCGTCTACCATTTTGGTGTTCCACACAGGTTCATTTTAGATAATGGGTCCGTTTTCAAGAGCACAAAAATCAACAAATTCGTCAGACGTCACGGGATAGACTGGAGAAACTCTATGATGTACTACCCAAGAGAAAATGGCTTGGGAGAAGCCTTCAACAAGACACCCGTGCAATTCCTTTAAAAAAATGCTCGATGACAACAAAAAGGGATGGCATGATAAGTTACTGGAAGCTTTGTGGGCTTACAGGATGATGATCAGAACGCCGTCGCAGTCTACGTCTTACACACTCGTGTACTGGTCTGAGGCAGTTCTTTTAGAAGTTCAGCTGCCATCATTCGGAATCATTGCCATCCAAATTACCATAAAGAGAATGCTAAGCTTCCACTTGCAGAGTCAGAAAGTCTTGAAGGGAAGAGATTGCTCGCACATCAGAATTTGGATCTGTATTAAGCGAAGATGATTCAAGCTCATGATAAATTAGTCGTCCTGAGGTCGTTCAATGTTGGTGACCTTGTGCTCATTCTCAGAAGGCCTATTCTTACACACCGCAAGATAGGTGGAATTTTTGGAACAACCTAGGAAGGGTCATTTGTGGTAGAGCAAGTATACTCAGGAGGGTCATACCAGCTGGTGGATTCTCAAGGGGATAAACCCATATTGCTAATAAATGGACGATATCTAAAGAAATACTATGCAATGTGATAAATCTAAAAAATGATATAAATTTTGAAATAGCCATATGGCCAGTATCTGTGACTGGGTCCAAACTTTGTAATAAAATAAAGATAAATTAAAGTAAAATAAATTTTCTCACAAGATAAAACAAACTTATTAAATTTCTAATTCTAAATCTTACAAAATCATATTAAATAAGATAATGGCAGCAAATTAATTGCGAAAATTGTTAAATAAATATTAATAAGTTTGTTATTGTTCTTGTTCGTGCAAAGTGTCAGCCACTGACATTTCCCCCTATCTTCTTGTGCAGTAAGTGTCAGGTTGTGAGTTGGCATTTGCTTTAAAAGACTGCTTGGACCTTGCGCTCCAAAGAAAGAGAAAAGACACATACAAGAAGGCTGTAAGTATGAGATCAATGATGAAAATTGTTCACAGAAAGACCAGACAGACATCAGGACATGGAGGCACTGGAGGTTTTGTTGACTCACACCTCTTCGCCAGGAGGCACATTCAGTTTCCATCCATGATCACTACTCCGGAGGGTGATCTTGTGGCCGCTTCAGTTGAGAGAGTTCCAGATGCACCATTGTCACGTACAGAAAGAAGAAATACAAATCCCCGCAAGCGCTGACTCTTGGACAAGATGGAGAGGAGACATGCTCGGGAGTCAGCCACCAAGCTATCCCCCATTCCAGAAGAAATTTACGAACTAGAAATGAAAGAATCTAACTACAACACATCACACATAGATACCGAGCCAGAGATTGCTGAGGACCCCACAACAACGGGATCAAATGGAAGAAATCTTTAATGGGTGTCTGACTTGCAGCTCAGGTTTACTCAAACAACCTTCAGTGACAGGAGCATTTTAGAGTAGCTACAATGTCACGTTCTACAACTAGAGGAGTATGGCACATTCGAGGCATATGAGGCTGCCTTGATGCTACTCAGGAGCCAAGAAAATCCTGATGTAGTGCCATGTTTACCACATTTCGTTCTACCTCCGTCGCAGTAAGCAGTGCCAGATTACGTCATGGCAAAGATTAGAAGGGTCAAAAAGAACAAATTTCTGCATTATGAAGAAATATAAGGAAATTTTGTCAACATCCTGGAAGGATTCAAGTTATACACAGACGTATTTTTGAGGAATGATCAAGAAAAGATTCTAGATTGTGTTTCTGCCCTCCAAGAATTGGGCATGGCAAGCCGTCTAAAACAAAGGACGTACACACAGCCAAAGAAATGGAAAAGAGGAAAGGGCAGGGTCACCATTCAGTGTGGGTGCTGCTACAATTTCACCAAAGATCAACAAGGTAATCCCTCGGGGATTCTACAGCACGATGAAATGGATCTAATGTCGCCACAAATTAAGAAGATGGTAAAGAGGATGGTAGAATGACACGTCCTTTCTGCAGATTGTATTCCCAATATCTACCTTATAAATATTTATGAGGATAGGGACTGTATCCCTCCTCATATCGACTACCATGACTTCGTGAGACCCTTGTGAACAGTCTCTTTATAAGTGAAAGTAATATTTTTTTCGGACAAGAAATTCAGATTGTCAGACCGGGAGAGTTTCGAGGTTCTGTTGAAATCCCTCTACCAGTTGGATCAGTGCTGGAGCTGAAAGGAAACTGGGCAGATCTTGTGAAGCTTTGCATCCCAGGAGTTATAGAACAAAGGGTATCAGTTACCTTTAGAAGAATGGATGAAGAAAAAGCACCATTTTACTACGAGCCGGATCCAGAATTGGAAAGCCTTCGTCCCTTGCCGTTGTGACAACAATACCTCCAGGTGTTCGCGAGAGGACTTTTGTTCCGGAGTGTAGTTTTGGTAGGTTATCTTGTGTACAGAGCAACCTCATATGACAGATATCTACTACCTTCTACATCGGGTCACAGCAGTTGTCACATCTTTTGTGCCGACAAGATATGATGTCCTTGTACGTTTGATCGACTTTTTGGATGCTTTTCAGCATATGATCAGTTGTACTACCGCTTTCAGCGAAAGCTTAATGAAGATTTCTATTTCAGCTCATCGAGTTTTTGCAAAAGTATTCTTTTTGACATGACGGTCAATGGCCGCAGGACCGTACATTGGTCTCAAATTAAAACGAACAAAGAACATACAAAAAAATATAATTAAAGTAAAATACATCAAAAAAGTTAAAACAAAATCAAATGGAATGAAATGAAATCAAAAGAAAATTTAATCTGAAAAAAAAACAAAAAAATGAAACCAAATGAAATGAAACAAAGTCAAAAGAAATCGAATGAAGAAAATTGAAAGAAAATGATAAATTGAAAACGAACGATAAGCTAATTCTCTCTCGAGACTACGAGTCTTTGCACTCATCCTTAAATCCTTCATTTCCAAAGCCCACCATGAAATCTAGCACTTTACACAATGTCACTTCTCACAAATTCCAAACATTATAAAATTCTGCAAATTTTTTAATGGCTACCAATCTTAGCCGAATTACACCAATCCTACACTCTTTGAAAGTTAACATCAAATTTTCCTCTAAATCTTTTCTCATGAAATTTTGGGATCTGTCCCTAAATTATGTTTCCATTCTGTCACCTCTGGGGTTAGAAGTGAATCCCTGAGCTTTTCTTCCTTATGTGACACTCTGCTACCTCTTGAGTCGGATATGAGTCCCTGAGCTTTCCTCCTAAATGTGGTAAAGATTCCTTCAAATTCCCTATATTTCCACCTCCTACCCGAGAAGTATTCCGTCTTCCATGAAATTCTAGGATCGGAGCACAGTCGTCCGACTCCTTAAAATTCTCTATATTTCTGTCTCCTATCCGAGAAGTTTTCTGCCTTCCATGAAATTCCAAGATTGGAGCATAGTCGTCTAACTCCTCAAAATTCCCTATACTTCCACATCCTATATGAGAAATTTTCTACCTTCCATGAAATTCTAACATCTGAGCACAGTCATCCAATTCCTTAAAATTTCTTATATTTCTGCATCTTATCTGAGAAATTTTCTGCCTTCCATTAAATTCCAGGATCAGAGCATAGTCGTCTAATTCCTTAAAATTCCATATATTTCCACTTCCTATCAGAGAATTTTTCTGCCTTCCATGAAATTTTAGGATCAGAGCATAGTCATTTGATTCCTTAAAATTCCCTATATTTCCATCTCTTATATGAGAAGTTTTCCACCTTCCATGAAAATCCAGGATCGGAGCACAGTCGTCCGACTCCTTAAAATTCCCTATATTTCTGCCTCCTATCCGAGAAGTTTTCCGCCTTCCATGAAATTTTAATATCGGAGCACAGTCATCCAACAACAACAACAAAGCCTTATTCCCAGTAAGTGGGGTCTGCTAAAAGGATTCATGTCATGATTTTTTTGAAAAGTTTTACGCTTGCTGTCAACTACCAAACGCAACCCTCCACTTTTCACATCCAGGCTTGGAGCACAATCATCCGATTCCTTAAAATTTCCTATATTTATACCACCTATCCGAGAAGTTTTTCACCTTCCATGAAATTCCAAAATCGGAGCACAGTCGTCTGACTCCTTAAAATTCCCTATATTTCCACCTCCTATCTGAGAAGTTTTCTGCGTTCCAAGAAATTCCAGGATCAATGCACAGTCATTTGGTTCCTTAAAATTCCCTATATTTCCATCTCCTATCCAAGTAGTTTTCTGCCTTCCATGAAAGGATCGGAACGCAATCATCCAATTCCTTAAAATTCCCTATATTTCCGCCTCCCATCGGAGAAGTTTTCCGCCTTCCATGAAATTCTAGGATCGGAACACAGTCGTCTGACTTCTTAAAATTCATTATATTTCCACCTCCTATTCGAGAAGTTTTCCGCCTTCCATGATATTCTAGGATTGGAGCTCAGTTGTCTGATTCCTTAAAATTGCCTATTTTACAACTTCTTATGCGAGGTGTTTTTCACCTTCCATGAAATTCCAGGATCATCATCTGATTCCTTCAAATTCCTTATATTCCCATGTCCTATCTGAGAAATTCTCCACGTCCATGATATTCTGAGGTCAGTACTGAAATTCTGATTCTCATTTCTGAGATTGTTATCTAAATTCTAGTACTCATCCTCTGAAATCCATACCTAAATTCTGATTCCCTCTTTCTTTGATCAGTACCTAAATTCCGATTCTCCCTTTACATTCACATGAAATTCAAAATTCACACAAAATTAAAATTTTCAAATTAAAGTAAGATTTCACAAATTCAAAATTCCACAAATCCTAAATTTCCATAATCTCCATAAAACCCAAAATCAATTCTAAATCCAAATTCAAATCAAATCTGAAACCAAATTCAAAACCCAAATTCCAAATTCAATTCAATTTTGATCAGACTCCTTCAGAGTTTGGAGGCTTGAAATTCATAACTCTTTAATGAAGGTACTCCTTTTTCCTCCCCAGTAAAAATTCCCGGGACTTGAAGATTCTCTACCCAAAAAAAAATCTCCAGCAGAAACTTCCTCGCTAATTCCATATTTTTTCTTGAGTTTTAACTCAGACAGTTGTGTTGGTTTCGTTGATCTCGTCGGCAAACACCAATACGTGGAGTGTGCTTGCCCAGCACACCACACCTATTGGGGGTCCATTTGTTGACCTCTCTTTTGGTTGAGGTCTTGAATTTCTTTAGAACATCCTAGGGTCTAGCCATAGGACTCTCCTAATGACTTTCTTAGAAGACTAGTCTTGGAACCCACCCCCTCCCTTAAAAACTCAAATCTTCTTTGCTTCCTTGGAAGTTTTCATATGTTTAAGGCCTAACCTCCAGCTTTTGGGAGGAAGAGGCCAAGCATAAGGAAGCCAAGGGAAGTCTCCTACACATGGTCAGACCTTAGGTCTTACCTCGGGTGATCTGTGGGAGGCTGACACACACTCTTGCACACTACACTCTCACATACTACCTCACAACCCTAAGCATAAAACTTCTCAACACTTGATCCCCTACTCCTTTGGTAGCTCATGTGGATGGTTTTTCCAAAGCTCTTAGCCCCAGGCTAGGGTTTGACTAGTACCAGCACATGGAGGGTCTAAATGGAGAGTTCCCTTGGTCCATGGCTCAAATGAGTTATCAATCTCATTCAACCTCAATTTACTAAAAATCCTAACTCTTGGCTCCTTACCCCTAAACTCCACCAAATGACCAAATTACCCCTAAAAACCCTAAGTTTTTCTAAAATTCCCATAATCACCAAAATCCTTCAAAAATCATCCCAAAATATTCTACACCACTTAAAATACCCAAAACACCTCATTTTTTCCAAATACACAAAAAATACCCCACAAATACCCTAAGAATACCCTTAATTCAGAAATTCCAAAAAGTCCCAAAACTCTAAAACAATTCCCAATTTCAGTTTGGAACCATCAAACTGACCCAATTTGACCCAGTTTTTCCAAATACCCTAATAATACCCCAAAAATAGCCTAAGAGTACTCATAATCCAAAAAATTCCCAAAACTCCCCAAATATTCCCAAATTCAATTTAAAGCACTCCAATCTTTTTCTAAACTCTTCATAACAGTTATACACACAATATTGCTTAATAAATTGACTCAACCTAAGCTCAAACCTAACCTAAACCCAAAATGACCTAAATCAAGCCATAAACCAAATGTTACCAAATTTAACCAAATAGACCAAATTAACTCCATGGCAGTCAATCTTAGGACTCCAAAAACCAGCTAAGACCAACCAAACCCAACCCAAATGGGCTTGGACCAAGGGTCCTTAGACAAAGTCAAATCTTATTTAAATGCTTGCTAAACCCATTACTTCAAGAAACCACTCCTCAAGCCAGCTATATTACCATCATGTAAACCTCTCTTACTTCCCATCAGCCTGCCAGCCACCTTTCCTGTCCTTGCTAGCCGACCTAGCTACCAGAATGATTGAAACCGAGTGCCCCATACCCCCTAAATTCCAAAAATTGGGCCTTGTCAGTGTGGCATCCCCTCACTAATCACTAGTAACTTGCTGCCTTCCACCTAAGTAGCAAATCTCACCCAAAGCCAAGCCTTAAGCTTAGCCAATTGGCCATGGCTAATAAGCCACACGACCAATCGTGGTGTGCTGAAAATTTTCTAAGGAGACTCTGTCAAATTGCTCTCAGAGCTTCCCTGAGACCTCCTGAGTGCAAGCCTACCATTCTCAGCCAATCATCCAGATTGTCCAGAGCTAATTTCCCCACTAAAATTTCAGCTAAAACCAGGATAATTGCAATTGCATCTCCCCACTGCCCAAAAACCCAAACCAACTTACTCTACACGATCACCAGAGTGAAAGAAGAAGTTTTCCTATAAAAGCCCCATCACAGAGAGCCTCTACACTAGACTTTGATCAACACATGAAATCAACCATAGTCGAATTCAGGACCAAGAATTTCACTAGGGCCAAAGACTTCATCTGGAGGTTCATTGGGAGCAATCGAAGCTACTACAACCATCTGATTGAGTCCTCCCCTCTCGGTCAAAAGTATTAAACTTCACCTTCATCCGAAGCCATTTTTTATCCTCCATGCATGTTGAGTTCATTTCAGGCTAGGTTAGCCGTATAGATAGGTTCTTCTAGGTCAGATGAAGCTCTAGAAACAAACCCCAAGTGATTGAGTTGAGTCTAGGTTGAGATCTTAAGGTTTTAAGGTGGATGGTTTACGGGCTAAGTAAGTTGGGGCCGATGACCAGGAGCTGTAGGATCGCGCATGTAATGAATGGATGGCTAGAATTGCTCTGGATGAACTTTTGATACATAAAGCATGGAGCTGACTCAGATGAAGGTGTCAAATGGGAGCGCACCATGTATACATTCTAAGCTACCTAGTATCCAGTCAGCGCTGCGTGTTTAAGTGAGAAAATATGGAAATTTTGAATTATTTAAATCAATGGAACTTTAAAAATCCATAACTTGGTATAAAAAAATTCATAAAAGTAAAAGAAAAATATCATAGTGCTCAGTGAACAGAGGAGAATAATGTGGAAATGGTTTGAAATTTATTTGATGCATATTTGAGTTTTAATGAATTAAATACTCTTTTGAATGTTTTGATTCTCCATGCACTTAGAAATTTCACCATAGCTTGATATTTTGGTATGTTGTTGCTTATGTCTTGGAAAATCTTCCCTGATTTTTCCAAAGTCAGAGATGATCTCTAGAAAAAGATCTCTATTTTTTAAATTATCATGTCTGTTTTGGTATAAAAATTGTAATAATTAAAATAAATGATTAGAAAAATACAAAATAAATTTTTGTAGGTTACTTATGATCAGAGGACCCTAAGAAAAATGTAAATTTAGTCTAACTCATTAAGTATAACCCTAATGGTAATTAAGACATAAAACTAAAATAAAAATAAATTGGATTAAATATAAATGTAAATAACCCAAGAATAATGCTCCACTACCATTTAAGGATAGGAAAACTCCCCATAAAAATTTCAAGTCAAATGGAGTTAATTTAAATGCTTAAATAAAATTTTTAAGTTAAATCACATTTTTATCAATTATATAATTATAATAAGTATAATAAACTTCAAAAAATTTCCAAATTAATTTTGGGAGTTCTCTGTGATTAGAGGAGCTTCTAAAAAATAAAAATTTCATTTTTAATCATTATTTTAATATTTAAATAATTAAAAAATTAATAAAATCATAAAATTAATAAAATTATTGGATTTATTCCAAATTGTCTCCTAATCATTTAGAAATAATTGGGGTAATTTTTCTAACCTTATAAATAATGATATTAAATTTTAAAGGGATAAAATCAATTTCTAAAAGCTAAAATGGAATTTCACTAATTTTTCACTAAGATAATTTTAGTAATTAAAATATAAATCAGAAAATATGAAACTTATTTCTCTAGGTACCTTGACCTTAAAGAGATTTAATAAAAATATAAAACTTAATTTTTTACTAATATAATATTTTATATATAATTAATAATAAAAAATTTCAAATAATTATAATAATTAAACTAAAATTGAAAAAATCATAAAATTTGATCTAAGTGGTCCTCAGGTCTATGTAAACCTCCAATAATTTTCTTAAGAATAGAAACATTGTTCTAATAGAGTTATTGAATTTCCCATGAAAAATACTATTTTTGCATTAAAATAATTATATAAATTAAATTAATTTTTGAAAAATCACATTTTCTCAACTAATGTTTTAATTAACCCATGAGTGGGGTGATATGAAAATTTCAAAATGGTTTGAGTTAAACTTAATAAATTATGAAGTGATAAGGCCTTTTGGGGAAAAAGTGTAATTTTGAAGAATTTAGCCTTATTTATTATTTAGGCTTAATTAAAGTGGGAAATATGTACGGAATGATCTTAGTTATTATGTTTGAGTGATTGAAACATAAAGGGTTAAATGGTAGATACCCATCTCATTTTTGTCACATTAAAATATAAAGTTTATGAAATAATTAATCATTATAATTTGCAGGAAAAAATAAATTAAGTGATCCTTAGGTTACGGGTTGATTTTTGGAAGTTGATAATTCACTAATTTAATACCCCTACTTGATGTTTAAATGGTAATTCATTAACTTTATAAGAGTCCTAATTATATAAACTAACTTTTCTGACATAACAAAATATACCCGCTAAAATCTTAAGGGCTTAGTAGTGAGCTAGGTTTATTTGAAAATTTGACTAATGAGGATTAGAAAAGGAAACACAATTAATCTTAAACCACTTTTGAAACACTACAAGCCCATCAAAATTGATTAACTTCTTCCATAAATTAAGTTTTCCTCTAAAGGCCCCCACTTACATAATTCTTAAGTGAAACATGTAGCGATGTTTACCACACTTATTGGGTTAATCAAAACATTGGTGCACTAAGCATAAGGGTATGAAACAAATGAATTATTTAATAATTATGATAAGTCTAAAATGAACTCAAGGAAGCTCAAAAGAATTATGAAATGTCTAGGTATCTCCTAGGCCCTTCTCACAAATCTTCTGGACAACTAAACCTATCATATTTATTAAATGAAGAAATCTCTTAAAAGAATAAATAGGACCCACCAAGTTTTGACATAGGGTTTTGTAGGCCTGCGATGAACCTATCTATAAGTTTTACTTTCCTATAAATTTTTATTGCAAAAGATACTAAAGTTTCAGGTGGAGGAACGAGATGACTCGCGAGACACACTTTTACAAGTTCCAATACCTGACACACTTTACTTTTCTTGCTTACAAACTTGCATGTTAAACAACAATGTCACCCCGCATGAAAACTAAAACTTTAGGGTAGCCACAAAACTAAAACCATAACAAAATTAAAGCAAAACAAGATAAAATTCACCGCTACAACAATAGAAAATATAAGAAAAATCAAAATTTAATTACAAACAAAATAAAAATTGCAATTGTAACTAAATTAAAATATCTCTATCGAATGATCGAGAATAGATTGGAGGATGCAACCTATGGCTACTAACGGGATTTCTGACGGTTTAAATGAAAGTATGGAACTCATTAAGTTGAGTTTAGTAAATTCATCTGTACTAAGTGAGTCTGAAGAAAATAGCTGTACTGGAAGGAGGGAACCATGGGATCCTAATTGGTGTTGCTATAATCAACTTTAATATTCCCTTAAGTAAGAGATTAAGACACTCAATTCAAAACTTCCAAAACATGATACTTCTCTTTTTTCTTTAATTGACATTTTTTTAAACTAGAGCTGATACGACAAGGAGCTGGGAGCATGCATAGTGGGAAACACGACCATCTTCAACAATAAAACTTATTAGAAATTAAAACAGCAAGCCATAGGACTTCGAGGTAGCTTGCCTAACACAACATAAACCCTCATCTTATCTCTTTAGGTATTTGCATGAACATGTTGTGAAATATAAAACCTAACTCGTCTTACTATTCTGAGGTCGTCATCGGGTATGATATAAACCCTCTTATCTTTCAGGCTATTCACATGATTAATATTAAGTGAACGTAAGCCCTAAATAATAAAATTTGTAGGATGAAACACTAAATAACTTTTTAAAAATAAAGCCAAACCATATGGTAGTTTGGGAGAACACCAAGATCTCTCTTGGATCTATGTCTTTCCCTTAGTCTCCTCTTCCTTTGGATTCCTACAAAAATTGTTCCGAAATTTGAGCCACTCACCCATTGAATCTCCTATTACCACTCTTTCATGAAGAACCTTGCCCTTTGGAAGTCAAGAGTACAATATTTCTTGATCTATATCAAGAGTTTTCTTAGGTGACTTCAGTTATCTAAGATGTAATTAACTATAGGGCTTACCCTGATAGGCAACTTAAAAACCCCAGATTAATATAAACCTTATCGAATTCCTCCATATTAGATAAGGGAAATTGTCTGTTAACATAAATGATTCGCAGACAACATAGATATCATAAATTTTGTAGTTTATTTGATCGAGCAGTATCATCAAGTAGTGTGTCTATTCCTCGGGATAGATGCATCGCTTGCGATATTGTGCTCATTCATTCAAACTACTAAATGAATGAGATTCATCCATTCTCGCTTTTCAAATTTAAAATATTATTTCTAAAAATCCATATATATTAAATTAAATCAAAACCCTATTTATAAAACTACATTTTACACCATTTAAAAGTTTCAATCTCCCAAAAATTTAACGACCGACACCTATTTATTTGAACTCAATTATGTGAACTTCATCACCCGTATAATCTCAGGTGGTTCTTAACAATAGTTGACTGAGACAATACAGCATTGGTTCTTACATGTTCTCACAACAAATTTTAACATACAAGTTGATCAAGTTTACATGTAAATGAAGAAAAAAATCACCACAATAAATTCTCACTCTACTCAATTATATATCCTACACATGCATACTAATTCATTAAAAGTGGGAAGAGTAAAGAAAACTACTCACTACACATGGAAAAACAACAAGAACTTTTCATTGAACAAGACTTTGAAACCACACAAACAAAGTACTAGATTCAAATCAAAATACAATGACAATACTTATTTTTGATGGATATCAAACTCTCCTTGTATATAAAAAGCAATCTCCTTACAATCCTCTCCAAAACAAAGTGAGAATAAAAGAAGAAATATCTCACTCTCTCTCTTTCTCTCTCACCTTGTCACCCCACTTAGGGCTCACGCCCAAGTGATCTTCTTCTTCTCCAAGCCTTCTTCTCCTCTTCTAATAGTTCCTCTCCCTTCTTCAAGAGTTTCCAAGCCTTAATTATAATTTCTAAGAGATGCTTTAGTGTCTCTTCAAAAAGAGTCCACTTCAATGAATCTTCCAAAGGGTGCCTTAAGTGCCTCTTCACTCCAAGGGACACATGTCTTCAATAATAACTCCCTATAACTACCACAAATACTTATATAAATTTCATTTTATCATTTCCAACAAATTCCCCAAGAGACACACTTCACAACGCTTCAAAAATCATCCAAATCCGACATTTCTTCTTGAAGTTATGGAAAAAATTGTCACTGGCAGCTATGCACTGATTTCTAGTGGTTAGGCGCCACTATCTGGTGGCTATGTGCCAACAGGTGGTGCTTAGGCTCCAGGTACAGGTACATAAGTGTCCAGTTCGACCTGTTTTGCTCCGGTTCGACCCGTTTTGCTCCGGTATGCTCCATTTTGGTTTATTTTTGTTCCTTTTGCCCCAATCACTCCAAATTATTCAATTTGATGTACCTTCAACCAAAATCACAAGAAAGCATACCTTTAAAGTGCAATATCATTATAAAATTTAGAATAAAAAGTTGTACATTTTTAGGTGGATCATAGTCCCCCAAACTTAAAGATTACTTGTCCTCAAGTAATACTACACTTATAAAATAATATATGCAGATTAGAGTTAATGGGTCATCGTTTAGAATTGCTAAAATTTTGTTCTTAAAATGTGATAGTTCAACTTAGAAGAAATTCTAGTGAATTAGACTAGCCTAAAGTCTAAAATATTTATTATCAAACTTGAGAATTTGTTTTCCTATCTAATTCAGAAAAATATGCAAATTTTTCAAACTTCGAATCCTATGAACTTTACTTTCTAGACTTAAGAACTCACTTAAAAATAATTTAACTAATATAATTATAAAAAGAAATCTTAGGATTGTTTTAAGTTTCTTACTCTAGAAAGACTCAAGTGAAACCAATTTTTGATTAGGACCTCGACTCAAGCTTCTCCTTACAATATTTTTTTTTGTATTTTAGGATTTTTTTTATCATTTCGTTTATTTTTTTAATTTTTTTTATATGTCTGTATTACTATACTTGGAGAAGTCTTTAAATAACTTTGAATTCCACTATCCTCCTCTAAAGTTAAACTTATTACTTTCCTTTACTTGAAGATATGTATAATTTTTTTAAATACTTTTCAAAAGAGCCTTAAATGTTTGAAAATAAACACTCTAAGAATCCTTAATTTTCAAAAAATACATTTCTTCCTACTAAAGATAGTTATCATTTTCCCAAGTTCTCCACTAAATATCCTTAACTCTAGGGTTCAGCCTTTTCACTAAAAATATCAATTAAGTTTTTCTACTCTATTTATATACTTAAAATTTTAACATTCTTAAGATGACTCTACATAACAAAAATAATTAGAAATAAAATACAAATTTATTTTTAGTAGTTTGAAAACAAGTAATGTTTAAATTTGAAATGATTTTCTTTCCCCCCACAAACTTAAGCTCAAACAAGTGTAACAAAGAAGTACAAAAATATTGGGTAGGGAAAGATCACTTTTACAATTTACTACACATCCTACAAAAATATCAACAAATAGCACTTAGTAGAATATTGTATTAGAAAGTAAATCTAGCCTAAACATGCTAGACATAACACTATAAAAGAATTTTAAATTGTAGAATAGGTACAAACTGAAGTTTAAACATGAACACATTTTAAACTTTATAAAGGAATTGCTGGATGCTAACAAGTTTGAAATGTTAAGATAAGTTTTGTTCTCTCCAATGACTCATTCAACTTGAATCACAAACATAGACACACAACCTCCAATACATAGACTCATATATTTCATAAACAAACAACAACTGAGGTTAATTTGATCTCCCTTCTACTCACATTTCCCATCCTTACTTACAATTTCTAACGAAAGAAACTACACTAATAACGTGGGTGTATTATAAAATATTTTATATGGCTATCACCCTTGGACTAGAATTCCCTTATTATAAGAACTCATGTGCTTCCAATTTCAGGTTTACTCTAACTCTAAGGTATACACAATTTGGTAAATAAAAGTAGTGCAGTTCATTCAGATGTTATTCACTAAGTAAGTTCATAACCTTACTCAGTAAAGACAAAGTCAGATAAAGGAAGTAATAAAGTTTACATGGAGTGGTCTGATGGCTGAATATTTATGCTTACGATTTAGATATGAAATTTATGATTTATAATATGGCATTCTACGCAAGTATACGTATCGTTTATCAAGATAGGATTTTCTGATTAAGCCACGAGATATCGAACTCACACGAAAATGTGTAAAAATTTAAAGAAATAAGAAAATAAATTTTACTTTTTTTAATTGATTTTTGTAAGTATGTTTTAAGGTTTTAATTTCGAAAAGTTGTTTTTGATATTTTTAATAACAAGTTTAAGCAGGAAATGAAATTATCAATACTCTAAATACAATATAAAAGTTATAAGAATCAAATATCTTTTTGTTTCTTCAATGAATCATTAATAATTATGGAATTTTATGTTGTGAAAGTATTTAAATGTATTGTGCCAAATATGATCAATTATGTTCTTTACCCTTACTTGGTTCTATAAATAAACTTGGTTAATTTGAAATTTTGAAATTTTGTAGATGAGTTAAGCAGGGAAGATACCAAGTCTCACTCTATAGTTCCCTCTATTCCCTCCACCTGGGGCTAAAATCTCATAACAAAATTTAAAATAACAAACTAAATTATGGGGTGTTGGCCTGTCACTCTAAAGTCCTCTAATTTTAATCCCCAATAAAGCATATCTCCCTATATATTTGCATTCAATCATATGGACTACAATTCTAACCCATATAATTGCATGTGATTCTTTCCAATTGTTGTTTGAGACAATACCCCATTAGATCTTACATAATCTCACAACAAATTTTAACATCTTAATTGGACAAATCAATAAGTAAACTAAGTTCAAGGAATTGAATCATCACAATTTATTCCAGCATTAAACACTTATACTTTCCACAACATACTTTTATAATTTAAGTAATTCATCATCTAAGAAAGAAAAAAATAAACTAAACTACTCAGATTTTTTTAAGTAAACACAAACAAAACTTGATATGAAAGCATAAACCATAATGAAAACACAACAATCATACTTAAAAACAAAATATAAAAACTAAGATAAATACTTATTTGTAAATCCTCTCCACCACACTGTGAAAGTTCCTTCGGAATTTTTGCTTTCCACAATACAAATCTACAGAGGATGGCGCCCAACTCTAGTGACTCTAATAAAGACTTTAAACTTTAATAAAAACTAGATATAAGTACAAAAGAAGATTGGTGAGAAGAATGCTTCACAGCAACCCTTTTTCCTTTCTTACTCTCTACTCTCTACTATAGAAAAGAAAAACTATAAAACTTAACACACTGTAATAACCACTCTAATAACACACACTAAATAGTAACCCTTTCAACACACACATGTAAATTATGAGGCTTCATTTTTATATTTGTCTAAAAGGTGCCTTGGTGTCTCTTCAAATCATGTCCAGATTCAACATATCCACCAAAAGATGCATCTCTTCATTCGAATTTGCCGCCCAAAGGAAGTTAAGGAAGTAACCACCAAAAGTTGCTTCAAACACCCCTTAAAAATGGCTCCAAAGTTCATTTAAATTCGATTTTTAACTTTAGCTCTTAGGCGCTAGAGGCCAAATTTCTCAAACTTCATAATTTTGCTCTATATTTGGTCTTTCTTTGCTCCTTTCATCATAATTAATTATTTTCATCATACCTGCAAGAAAAACACAAAATACCTTCTATTAAAGTGCAATATCATCAAAAATAGGTATAAATGTGTGCATAAAAACACTATATATTTTAAGTGTATCAAAATCCCCCAAACATAAAATGTTACTTGTCCTCAAGTGACTCTTAACCATAAAAGTTTTAACATGCAAATTATGTAAATGAGTTTCTTTAAGAAGATTTCAAAATTTTTTTCTAGAAATGAAATAATCTAATTTAGAAAAAAATTTAGTAAATAAGACAAATTTAAAATTTAGAAAGTTCTTAAGTAAAAGATAATAAAAATATGAGTTTCTATCTAATTCAGAAATACTTGTAGATTTTTCAAAATATAGGATTCAAACATTTTATTTTTCTTTACTTAAAATTTTAATTGAGAATAATTTTACTTACTATATTATAACCTTAAGTTTTAGATTTTCTTAAAACTTATATTTTAAACTTTAGGTATGGAACCAATTTTTGATTAGGCCCTTAAATCCTCAAGCTTCTCCTTCCTTTTCACATACTATTTTCACTTTTTTTCCTCTTTTTCTTTTTATTTTTCTTTTCTTTTCTTTTCTTTTCTTTTTTTCTTTTCTTTCTTTTTTATAAGGCAAGGATTACTGTATCTGGATAGGCCTTTAATGATTTTGAATTCCACCCTTTCATTTAAAATAAAGGTCTGATATTTATCTTTCACTTAAAAATCATAATAATAGTATTGAAAATTATTTCTTAATTAAAAAAATTAAGCTTTGAAAAATAAAAGTCAAATCTTCTATTTATCCAAAAATATAATATTTCTTACTAAAGATAGTTTAACTATATTTAACATTTCTTTATTAAGAACATTTTAACTTTAAATTTTTCATTATTACTATAAATTTTAACTAAATTCTTTTATTTATTTCTATATTCAAAATTTTGTTTCCCTAATATAACTTTATATACATAATTATTTTCAATCAAAAACTAAATTTATTTTATGTATTCTTGAGAATAAAAAAATTTTTAGTTTTTTGAAAAATTTAGTCTTTCAAATCTCCCCCAAACTTTAACTTTTAGTTAGGATAAAAACATTTAAGCATAAGAAATGATACATGAGTGTGAATTAAAAACTAAATTAACATGTTTGCAATAATTTCAATATCCTAAATATACATGTATAACATTTTTAAAGATAAACAGGAGTAAAAAGAAACTAAATCCAGTTTTTCATAAAAGAAAAATTTTAAAAGACTTCTACAATAGTGGAGGCTTTCTAAGCAAATACACTCCAACTTAACATAACTAAAATCTCAACAAGATAATAATTGGTAGTAGATTTTGAAAAGTTTAAAGATGCAATTTTCAAATAGTGGTTTTTAATAGTGTTCTAAATTTTCTAACAAATTTGGAATTAACTTATATTCTATTAAAAATTCAAACACTAAATACACATTTTATACTTTTACTACTACACACATATCACAAATTACAACATAAAACATTACTTTATCACATAAACATTTGAATATGCATACAAAGAAATTGTCAACTATGCTCTATACAAAATCAGAGTTCATATCATAAATACATCACACAACAATCAAACATAACATCACATATAAAAACATTAAAATAAAAACATAATTACACATAAGAAATCACAAATCAAAACAAACTAAACACAATAACTCTCATCATCATCCTCATCATCATCTTCTTCAGCCCAGTCTCTGGATGTCACATAAGTTATATACAAAGGATGAGGGGGCATCTCAGCACTATGATCACCTCTAATTACTTTATCCATGTACTGCTGATAATTCTCCTCATATTCATCATGCTTAACAATATACCTTTTAATATTTTCAATCATACCATCCATATCTCTAACATGCTCTTTGGTAAGACATACTTTCTTCAAAATCTTCTTCAATAGTTGAGTTTGTGAATCACTAAATGATGATGTTCTGGAAGTAGTGGTACGTGAAGTAGAAGCAACAAAAGCAGAAGTAGAAGTAGTGGAAGTTCTAAATCCTCCTCTCCAGATAAACTCTGAATTTTCAGTGTAAGCACCGATGTTTGCACTGGTAATAAGTCTCAATGGTTGAAGAACTTCCTCCCATATTTCAAACTTAACACCAGATCACTCACAAATCGAGTGAATTAAGGATGGAAATCCCATATCTGATGTAGTAGCAAATTTGGCATAGTTCATCACATAGTAAAAAATAATAGCTCCTACATCAGTAGGCTTTCCCAACTGAATACAATGATTCATAACTGCTCTCTCCCTTGAAACTTCACTAGTATGACTTGAAGGCAATAGTTTAGATGAGATAAAGTAATTCCACACCTTTGAAATGGCATTCAACTTAGAGGCCTAAAAATTTACTCTTCTTTCATTTGTTATCTTCAATAAACCTCTTCCATCAGTCAGAAATGATATGATCTCATCTAATTATGCTTAAGTAGGATGATAATAAGCATAAAAACAAAACACCGTAGGAGGCAAGTGGTAAAAGACATTGATTACCGTAGGTGAAAAATGTACTTGTTCACCTCTAACCATCACCAATTTTTCTTCTGGTATAGGCAAGTTTGCATAAAACTCTCTGACCGCATAAACAACAGCAACAGCGGAGAAGTAATAGTAATTTTCTTAATTCTTTCTAGTAATCATTTCTTTAATAACTTCTCCTGGCTTAATAAACACTCGTTTCAGAATCAATTTATGTGACGACAGTGCATCGACATATTGATCCTCAGCTCTTGCACTAACAAAGTTGTTGGAGTTAAATTTTGCTTTATCTTTTGATCTCTTTGACTTTAGAGCCATCTTTAAAAATATCACAAAAATTCACAATAAATTCCAAAATTAAATTAAACTTGTTAATTTAACTTCCAAAGGTAATTTCCACTAAATCCAAGCAATTTTTCATGCTTTTCCTCAAATTTCACCATAAATAATGATCTTAAGATTTTTCAATAATGTACTAAAAATATATGGTGAAAATCAAAATTTTTACTTAGGAGAAGTGCTCATTCCTCAAAGAATTCAAATCTAACAAATCTTGTTGAAATCGGCTCTTAATTGATCCAACTTAAGCATGCCTTAAATCCTATTTCGTGACTTCGAAAGATTGAGGATGACCAGAGGTGTTAAAAATGTCAATTTTTAGGTTTTTAACTACAGAAAATCAGTTTTCGCGAACCGGTGTTTAAGCATGAGGCTTCGAAGCTTAGCTGCGAATTCTAGCCGCCAGCATCCTTACTTTCACAATTAATTTAAAAATGCACTAAACCCCTTGGTTAATCACCCTAAATCACTTCAAATAATAATTTCTCCCTTTTAAACTTTTCTAATTCTCCAAAGAAAGTTAAATTTCCATCAATTCTAAACAAATTTCACACAAACACAAACTTCCATTAAAAGTAATCACACTTAATACAAACTAAAAATTTCTATCCAAGCATTTTGGATGAAATTTCCTAATACACAATAATTCAAGTACATCAAAACATAGATAATTTTACATTATCAAGATGTAACAAACTCACATAAAAGTTTAATAAAACACAAACATATAACACTAGACACTAAACAATTATCACATAAAACAACAATACTAGATTATACTCAAATTAATTGCAATCTCCATTAGGTTGAATGTATCTAGAACCACCATTAGTTCCATTTGAACCATCTGGAATTTAGATTTGATAAAATGGGCAATGGTTGAAAACTCTGACATCTTCTTCTTCTAATCATTTATTTTTCAGAAACATCACCTTATCTACTTCTTCCATATGACTTGTATGACTGAATTGCAATTTAAGTTGCCATCCCATATGCGCTAAATGAGCGTTAGTTTCATTTAACTTTGCTTTAATTGACTCGATGTTGGCTTCAATCTTCGCAATCCTTTCTGTAGTACCTTGAATACTAACTGCAAGGAATCCTTTGTATAACTCTTGCACACTTTCTCTGATAAATTTCTTCTTGTTGGTTTCCTCCTTCTTCTTTTTCACTCTCCCAAGAATACATTTTTGCACTCAAAACACTCTTCTTAAGACTTAGAAATGGAAAAAGGGACTGGGGCAATTGTTTCTCTTAATCCAGGGCCTTTTTATAGACATGAGAAGTGCTAAAACCGACACTAGACATTTTAAAACTCCAAAATAACTCCTAAAACTACTTCCCCACGATTTTGGCTTCTAGAAATTCATTTATCACATTTTTCTTAACAGCGGCGCTTAAGCTCCAACTAAGCGGTGCTTAGCCGCCAGTGCACATTTTTGCACAGGTCTACCAATTGTCTAAATTTTTCAGTATGACTCTTTTAAGTCATCCTTTAATGTCAAATAAACACCAGTATAACTATTTTCTTCAAAATACTACCATATAATCATAAAAACAAACAAAAAAAACCACAAAAAGCAAACATACAGCCAAGCACACCAATAAATATAAAACAAAGCACACCGACAAATATGGGTTGCCTCCTACAAAGTGCTTGGTTTAATGTCTTCAACCTGACATACCTAGATCTTATTCTTAGTGACCAACATCAGATTCTCATCAGATTTAAGATGATCGACTGAAAAAAAAGGTTGAAGTCTATGGCCATTAAATTTGAATATTTTTCCAGTCTTAGGATCTTGAATATCCACAGCTCCATAAGAATAAAATTTTATTACAAAAAATGGACCCATCCATTTGGACTTAAGTTTTCCAGCAACAAATTTCAACCTTGCATTATACAACAAAACTTTTTGTCCTAGCTCAAGATTTTTAGTAAGAATCTTCTGATCTTGCCATAACTTCATTTTCTCTTTATAAATCTAAGAATTTTCACAAGATTCATTTCTTATCTCTTCAAGCTCATTTAATTGCAATAATTTCTTCTCAGCAATGTCCTTTAAATTATAATTGAACTCTTTAATAGCCCAATATGCTTTATACTCAAGTTCAACACGCAAATGACAAGCATTTCCAAAATTTAGCCTATATGGGGACGTCCCTATAGAAGTTCTGTAAGTAGTCATATAAGCCCACAAAGTATAATACAGTTTGATTAAACAATCCTTTCTGTTTGGATTAACAGTTTTTTCCAATATTCTTTTAATTTCACGATTGGATAATTCAGCCAAACCACTTATCTGCGGATGATAAGTAGTGCCAATGCGATGGTTAATATGATATTTCTTTTCTAACTTCTCCATAATCACATTTCTAAAATGACTTCCCCCATCTGTTATGATTACTCCTGGTATTCCAAATCTACAAAATATATTCTTTCTTAAAAACTTTGCAACACTTTGAGCATCACATTGAGGTAAAGCAACAGCTTCAATCCATTTGGATACATAGTATATTGCTATTAAAATATAGATCTTTCTGAATGATGATGTAAATGGTCCTATGATATCAAATCCCCAAACATCAAATATTTCAAGTTGCAACATATAATTGAGGGGCATCTCATTTCTTCTAGAAATATTGCCTACATGCTGACATCGATTAGAATTTTTAATATATGCATTAACATCTTTAAAATTTGTAGGACAATAAAATCCAGATTGTAAAATTTTATAAGAAGTTCTATCAACTCCAAAATGTCCCCCATAATCAGAATTATGACATTTTTGAATAATTTTATAAGTTTCTTCTAAAGGCACACATCTTCGAATGATCAGAGAATTTCCTTGTTTATATAAAAATGGGTCATCCCAAAAATAAGTTTTAGCAGCAGATAAAAACTTCTTGTTTTATTGATATGTCAAAACATATGGTATAATATCACTTACAATGAAGTTTATAATGTCGGCATATCACGGAATACACCACTCATTAATAGTGAATAATTTTCATTAGGAAAATGATCATTAATTTCTTCAGTATCACTAAAAGATTCTTCAGTTTTAAGCTTGGATAGATGATCAGCAATTTGATTATCAGCACCCTTCCCATCTACTCTCTCAAAATCAAATTCTTGCAAAAGAAGAATCCATCTAATCAATCTCGGTTTTGCATCTTTTTTCTTCACTAAATATTTGATAGCAGAATGATCAATATGCACTACACATTTAGTTCCAATTAAATATGATCAAAATTTCTTGAAAGCAAATACTATAGCTAACAACTCTATCTCAGTGTGGTATAGTTAATTTGAGCTTCATTAAGAGTTTTACTAGCATAGTAAATCACTTTGAAAATTTTATCATATTTTTGACCCAAAACAACAACAATAGCATAATCACTAGCATCATACATTAATTCAAAAGGATTTTCCCAATTTGGTGAAATTATAATAAGTGCAGTGATTAATTTTTCTTTTAATGTTTCAAAATCTTTTAGGCATTCATCATTAAAATAAAAAATTACATTCTTTTCCAATAAACAACATAAGAGTTTTAAAATTTTTGAAAAGTCTTTAATATAACGCCTATAGAATCCAGCATGTCCCAAAAAACTTCTAATTCCCTTTACATTTGTTGGACAAGGTAAATTAGAGATAACTTGAATTTTTGCAGAATCTACCTCTAAACCTTTTTCTGATATTTTATGTCCTAATACAATTCCTTCTGCTACCATAAATTGACATTTTTCTCAATTAAGGACCAAATTAGCTTCTTCATAGTGTTTTAGAACTTTAGATAAATGTTCTAAACATAATTCAAATGAACTTTCAAACACTGAAAAGTCGTCTATAAAAACTTCAATCCCTTTTTCAATTAAATCACAGAAAATAACCATCATACATCTCTGAAATGTAGCAGGGGGATTACATAAACCAAAGCAGGGGGATTACATAAACCAAAATAAATTCTTCTGAAAGAAAATGTACCCTAAGGATTGGTAAACATTGTTTTCTCTTGATCCTCAGGAGTAATTTGAATTTGGTGGTACCCAGTATATCCATCCAAAAAATAAAAGTATTTATGCCTAGCCAGTCTATCCAACATCTAATCTAGAAATGGGAATGGAAAATGATCTGTCCTTGTTACAAGATTTAATTTTCTATAATCAATGCATATCCGCCACCCTGTAATTTGTCATGTTGGTATAATCTCATTCTTCTCATTAACAGTCACAGTTACTCCTCCTTTCTTAGAAAGACAGGGAATAGGACTAACCCCTGCACTATCTGAAATAGGGTAGATAATTCTAGCATCCAACCACTTTAAAATTTCTTTCTTAACAACATCTTTCATAATAAGATTTAATCTACTTTGATTTTAGCCCTAGGTTTACAATTATCTTCCAAAAGGATCCTATGTATACAAATTGAAGAACTGATTCCTTTAATATGAGCTATCATCTATCCAAAGGCTTTCTTGTACTTATTTAAAACTTCAAACAACTTCTCTTCTTCTGTTTTAGTTAATTGAGAGGAAATTAACACTCGAAAAGTTGAGGACTTACCTAGAAAAATATACTTCAAATGATTAGGAAGCATCTTTAACTCAAGTTCAGGAAGCTTTTCAATTGATAGACCAAAAGATTCATCTTTTTCAGTCATGTCCATTTGTTCAAAATTTTCATGAACATAATTTAGATCTTCCTCTTGAAAATCTTAAAAGTGATGTAACTCCTCTTCTTGCTCATGTTCTAATTCTTCTCTTTTAGATTTCTCTTCATAAGTTAATTTGAAATGACATTCAATCAAATACTTGATAACATCCATCCTATAACATTCATCATCTTTATCTCTTGCAGGATATTTCATAGATTTTGAAATGTTGAATGTAACAGTCTGATCATTAACTCTCATTGTTAATTCCTCTTTTTGCACATCTATCATTGCTCTGCCTGTGGCTAGGAAAGGTCTTCTTAAAATTATAGGTATCTCTTTATCTTCCTCCATATCTAGCACAATGAAATCAATAAGAAAGATAAATTGATCCACTTTTTCCAAAACATCTTCTATAACTCCTTTAGGATATGTGATAGAATGATCTGCTAATTGTAGAGTTACAATAGTTAGAGTTATTTCTTCTAATCCCAGTCTTTTGAATATTGATAGAGGCATAATTTTAATGCTTGCACACAAATCACATAAAGCTTTTCTATAAAATCTATCTTTGATTTCACATGGAATTGTGAAACTACTAGGATCTTTAAGCTTTTCAGGAAGCTTCTTCTGAGTTATTGCACTGCACTCCTCATTAAATGCAACTGTCTCATTATCTTTAAACTTCCTTTTTTTTGTTAAGAATATCCTTCATAAATTACACCTGGCTTGGCATCAGTTCTAAGGCTTCAGCAAATGGAATGTTGATTGTTAGCTTCTTAAATATCACCAAGAATTTTGAAAATTACTTATCCAATTTTTAATGATGAAGTCTTTGAGGAAATGGAGGTGGTGGTTTCTCCAAATTTTCCTTAAGTGGAGAAATAGGTCTTTTCAAACCTTTCTAAGTGTCCTATTTTGGTTCTTCAATCTCTTCTTTCTCTACTTCAATTTCTTTTTGAACTCTACCTTCCAACTCTCCTCCACTTCTCAGTTGAATTGCTTTTACATGATCCTTACTCTTATCTCTTGGATTTACTTCAGTATTACTTAGAAGCGTACATTAGGATCTATTACTTAATGTATTGGCAATCTATCACAATTGATTTTTAATATTTATTTATGTAGCTCCTTGACTTTGCAATTGATTTCCCATTTGTAACACCACTTCTTCAATAGACAACCTCTTCTCCTTATATTGTAAAGCATTGTTATACCTGGAGGATAGGTTAATCTATAATTATAATTCCCTTGGTTGTTCCAGTTCCCCAATGGGTTTACTTGGTTGTTTCCCTATTATTGATTAATACCACCCTGGTTATTGGTATTCCAATTAAAGTTTGAGTGATTCTTCCAACCTGGGTTATAATAATTAGAATAAGGGTTATTAGGCTTACTTATAACATTCAAAGTTTCTGGTATGAGAATCAACCATTTGACTTAATGAATTTTCTTCAATCACGGAATTAGCTGAGAAAAATTCATTCCTAATTGGTCTATCTTCCTTGAAATTGCAGCAACTTGATTTGCTAACTTTGCAAAAGCATCATTTTCATGAATATTGGCTACCTTTTTAGGATTTAACCTTTTAAAAGGTCATTGAAAATTATTAGTAGCCATTTCCTCTATCAAAGCATAAGCATCAGTAAACTGTTTAGACATCAGTGATCCTCCTGCAGTAGCATCGATAATAGATCTAAGAGAACCAACTAATCCATTATAAAAAGTTTAAATTATTAACCAATCTGGTACGAATGATGTGGACATTTCTTGAGGAGATCTTTAAATCATTCCCATGCTTCATATATAGATTCACCTTCAAACTGATAAAAAGATGTAATATCATTTCTAAGCTTCGCAGTCATTGATGGTAGAAAATATTTAGTAAGAAATTTTTGTGCTAAATCACTGCAAGTTCTGATAGATCCAGGTGTTAACAAATTTAACCATATCTTAGCTTTATCCCTTAGTGAGAAAGGAAAAAGTTTAAGTCTAATAGCATCATTTGAAACACCATCATAATTAAAAGTAGCACACAACTCTAGAATGCTGCAAGATGTAAATTAGGATCTTCAGTTGGTGCTCCCCTAAACTGATTATTAGACACCATTTAGATAATAACATGGTTAAGCTCAAAGGAATTAGCAGCTACAGCAGGGTGTTAAATACTACCATGAAGTTCATCCACTGTAGGGTTAGCGTATTCTCTTAAGAGTCTAAATTTTCGATGGATGTCAACATTTTGATTTTGATGATTTGCCATTTCTTAAGTATTATTTTCTTTTTCAGAATTTTTAATTTTTTTGATTTTTCTGATTGTTCTTTCTAATTCAGAATTGTAAGGCACAAGTCCCTTAGACCCTGAACTACGCATACAACGTTAAATAAAATAAAACAAAACACACTAATAAAAGCAAAGAAAAGTAAAAATTTTAATTTCTCTTAATTTTCTTTAAATGAAATTTTAATTAATTTCCTCGGCAACGGCGCCGAAAAATTGATGCCCAAATATTTATGCTTACAATTTAGATATGAAATTTATGATTTATAATATGGCAATCTATGTAAGTATAAGTATCGTTTATCAAGTAATATAGGACTTTTTAATTATGCCCCGAGATATCAAACCCACAGTGAAATGTGTAAAAATTTAAAGAAATAAGAAAAATAAATTTTTACATTTTTTTAATTGATTTTTGTAAGTATGTTTTAAGGTTTTAATTTTGAAAAGTTGTTTTTGATATTTTTATCAACAAGTGTAAGCAGGAAATGAAATTATCAATACTTTAAACACGATATAAAAGTTATAAGAATCAATTATCTTTTTCTTTCTTGAATGAATCAATAATAAATTTGAAATTTTATGTTGTGGAAGTATTTAAATGTATTGTGCCAAATAGGAGCAATTATATTATTTACTCTTACTTGGTTCTATAAAGAAAATTGGTTAATTTGAAATTTTGAAATTTTGTAGATGGGTTAGGCAGGGAAGATACCAGCTCTCACTCTTGAGTTCCCTCTATTCCCTTCACCTGGGGGCTAAAATCTCATAACAAAATTTAAAATAACGAACAAAATTAGGGAGCTTTAGCCTGTCACTCTAAAGTCCTCTAATTTTACGCCCCAATAAAGCATATCTCCCTATATATTTGCATTCAATCATATGGACTACAATTCTCACCCATATAATTACATGTGATTCTTTCCAATTGTTGTTTGAGACAATACCGCATTGAATCTTACATAATCTCACAAAAAATTTTAACATCTTAATTGGCCAAATCAAGAAGTAAATTAAGTTCAAGGAATTGAATCATCACAATTTATTTCAGCATTAAACACTTATACTTTCCACAACATACTTTCATAATTTAATTACTTCATCATCTAAGAAAGAAAAAGATAAACTAAACTACTCAGATTTCATGAAGTAAACACAAACAAAACTTGTTATGAAAGCATAAAACATAATGAAAACACAATAATCTTATTTAAAAAAAAATATAAAAATAAAGATAAATACTTATCTAAAAATCCTCTCCACCAGACTTTGGAAGTTCCTTTGGAATTTTTGTTTTCCACAATACAATTCTATAGAGGTTGGCGCCCAACTCTGGTGACTCTAATAATGACTTTAAACTTCAATAAAAACTAGATATAAGGATAAAAGAAAATTGGTGAGAAGAATGCTTCACACCAACCCTTTTTCCTTTCTTACTCCCTACTCTCTACTGTAGAAAAGAAGAACTCTAAAACATAACACACTCTAATAACCACTCTAATAACACACACTGAATAATAATGCTTTCAACACACACATGCAAATTATGAGGCTTCATTTTTATAATTGTCTAAAGGTGCCTTGGTGTCTCTTCAAATCATGTCCAGATTCAATGTATCCACCAAAAGATGCATCCCTTCATTCAAATTTGCTGCCCAAAGGAAGTTAAGGAAGTCACCACCAAACGTTGCTTCAAACACCCCTTGAAAATGGTGCCAAAATTAATTTAAATTCGATTTTTAATTATGGCACTTAAGCGCCGGCACTTTGGCGCTTAGGCGCCAGAGGCCAAATTTCTTAAACTTCATAATTTTTCTTCAAATTTTGTCCTTATTTGCTTCTTTCATCATAATTAATTATTTTCATCAAACCTGTAAGAATAACACAAAATACCTTCCATTAAAATGCAATATCATCAAAAATAGGTATAAAAATGTGCATAAAAATACTATATATTTTTGGTGTATCATGGTCCAAGTCCAAACTCTACATGCTTCAAGGTAATACTTAGCTCCGGTTGAGAAATAAGTCGTAATAGACTCGTCAGCCTGCTACTAGTATAAGTCATATAAAAATTTAGTCAAGACTAAGGTATAACCTCACAACATTAATCCAAACAACTCTTACACATCAAAAAAGGATCAAAGTCCAACATCACACTAAACAGATAACAAAGAGAACTATGGGTTGACTCCCACGAAGCGCTTGGCCTAATATCGATGACCCGATGTATCCAATGTTTGCCCCAAAATCAAAATCTCATTCATTTTTTTCTATATACCATGAAATATGCCATTCAGTGATTTTGAATAACTCTTTCTTAGAAGATCTTTCACTGATTTCATCATTCAATTCAGGTTCTTGTGTTCGAGTAGAATCCAAAGATATAAAGACTGGTAGTGTAGATGAATTCCCTAAATAGGTAGGCTTTAAAATTATATGGGGTACATTCATCTTAAGTTATTGAGATTTTTTAACAGATGGAATTAAAAGTTTACTATTTTCGGTAACGTCCATCATTTTACACCTCTCCTAAACATACATATAGTCTTCTTTAAATAATATTTTCAACTCATCATGAAAGTCAATTTCGATCTCATCTATTAACTTACTCTCGAAACTCTCCCGGAAATGGTCTTTACTTAGATAATTAACTTCATCCATCCAAAAACAATCATCATATTTTCTCTCAGTTGGATATTTTATTATCTTTAATACATTAAAAGTTACTTCTTGGTCATTAATATTCATAGTCAACTCTCCTTTTTGCACATCTATCATAGCTTGTCCAGTAACAAGGAGAGGACTCCCCAAAATAATTGGATTATCTTTATCATCCTCCATATCGAATACAATAAAGTCCAAAGGAAAGATAAATTTATCCACTTTAACAAGCAAATCTTCTATAACCCCTTTTGGATAAAGGATAGATAGATAAGCTAACTGAAGGGTTATAGTAATGGGAGAAATATTAGATAAACGTAACCTTTTAAATATAGATAGAGGAGTTAAATTAATGCTCACTCCTAAATTACATAAAGCTTTTCCACATAATTTTTCTCCAATTGCACAAAGAATTGTAAAGCTACAAGGATCTTTAATTTCTTGATGAAGCCATTACTGAAGCATAGCGCTGCACTCCTCACTTAGTGTAACTGTCTTGTAATCCCCAATTTTTATTTTCTTGTTTAATATCTCCTTCATAAACTTGTTGACCTCATTTTTGATGTGGTCTTTTCTCTTCTCTCTCCTTAGTACTTAGGATCTAGCCTTAGGCTTTCCATTTGACTATCTTAGAGGACTAGAAATGGAACCCACCACTTAGAAATTTAGACACCTCTTAACTCCCTGCAAACCCCATAAGTTTGATTGTAAACCCCTAAGTCACTTAGAGGGTTAAGATCAAATGCGGAGGTTTAAAGGATGAGTTCCCTATAGGACTCTTTGGCCTTAGGACTACCCTGTGTGGCCTGGTCAGGTGAGGGTTGACCTGCACACATTACACTTTCACACACATCCCAAATCCTAAAACCATTCATACCTAGCTTGACTTCTTGACTCATGTAGGTAATCCATATGGATGGTCCTCAACCCCTAAGCCCTTGGCTAAGAGGGTTAGGAACAACATAATGAATACCTCAAATGAGTCCTCTCATGGCACTTATGGGCTTGATATGGCATCATGGCTCAACCAAAGTGATTCCATTCTACTCAAACATGATCAATCTTCATTTTTCCCAAATTTCAATTTTTGTACCTCAGGGCCCTACACCCACCAAACCTACCGAATGCCCTTGAAATTACCCAAAATTTTGAAAATTGCCTAAATTTCCCAAAATTCCACAAAATCAACTCTAAACACTTCCCACCACTCAAATTGATCACCCATAACCAAATATACCTAAATTTCCAAAAATACCCCCCAATACCCTCCAAATACCCAAAATGCCCTTTTAGCCCAAAAAATCTATAAATTCAAAAAATTCCCAGAAAATTCTAGCAAATCCCAAATATTTCCAATTTCATTTTGTTCAACTACACCATGGGCCAATTTTGTCAATTTAACCCACTTTTACCAAAACCCCCAATTTGACCCATTTTTAACCCAAGTGGACCCAATGTCAAACCAAATATCAATTTATACCAAATCCAAGCCCAATTTTATTGACATTTGGATCCAATTTCAATTTGAAGCCTAAGGCCCAATTTTGGCCCATGACCTAAACTTAGCCCAAACTAACCCAACTCAACTCCAATTAACCCCAAATCTTTTCCTATACCTTCTTAATATCCCCAAAAACAAAACACTAACAAGATTTCTCCCAAATTTGAACCTAAACTCCACCCAAACCTAATCTGAAACCAAAATCCCCATTTTTGGCCTAAACCCACCATAAACCCAAATAGGCTCAAATCCCTAAATCAAAAACCAACCGAAGTTGAAAACTCTTTGTAACACTCCCATAAACATTTCTCAACAATAATTTTACATCAAATCCAACATTAGCCCAACCTTAGCCCAATTTGACCCACTTTGGCCCCTTTACCAAAAAGTCCCAAATCAAACCCAATTCAACTCCAAATCACCTCAAATTTGTTTCAAATCACTCATGACACATCCCTAAACTAAACCCAACATTTATTTGGCATGGTCCTTCACAAAATTTCCATCCACCAATTTGTTTTCAAACATAAAGGCCCACTTTTTTAAACCATTCTAAAAGCCCATTTTTACCAAATCCAAAAGCCCAAAATTGGCTCTAAAGCTCACATGGCAATTTCTTTGCATCGTACCTTTAATTGATATCACCCCTAAGTTTCAAAATCATTATTAAACCATTCCAAATCAAGCTTCATCCAAATTTCCACCAAAATATCCAAAATCCTTAAAATCCATTTTTATGAAATTGACCAAACTTTTTCCAAGCCAAATTTGAGCCATTGAGCCATGTACAAGCCACTTGGAAGCCATGGAAGCCACTTTCCATCTCACCAAGCCATTAATCGCAAGGAGAGGGATTCTTTCATAATCCTTCATTAAGCCCTTTTAACCATATTCATGTCACACTCTAAACCAAGCCTTGCCCCCTCACCATGGAAAGAGACCTCACCACTCTCTCTTGGCTGACCCTAATGATTCCTCCCAGCCTAAAGTCAAGCCTTGGGGAGGTGCACCTAGCCTAAACCATGCCTTGGACCAAAATGAGGCCAAAATTAGGCTCCCCCCTTTCCATTTAAATCAAACCTTAGACACTTGTCCAAAGCCAATTGATTGCACCAAACCCCAGCTCTGACTCCCCTGAGTCAGATGGTGACCTGACCCTGGCCGGCCAGCCAGCAGGTCGCCGGAAAACACCATGGCCGAGGAGCTTGGAATGAGCTAAAAATTCAAATCTCACCTGCTGAGCTGGCCCACTCCAATTGGCCACCACAGCTCTTCATCTCCTCCCCTAGGCAGCTGATCCCAGCCATCAATTGCCACTGGGAAGCTCTGGCCATGGCTATTTAAACAAGCCACCCCCTCTCGGCTAAAGGTTGGCTGAAATCAACCTTCAGAGAATTCATCCAAACTCCTCATAGAGCTTCCCCTAGCCAAGAGCAATTCATCCCCACTGCTCTCCTGCCCTAAATCCCACTAATTGAGCTCAATTTTGGAGCTCAATTCTCGGCCCGAACGAACATCCACGGAACCTCCACCAAAATCAAATTAAACTCACCCACACCCTGCACAGGACCAAGAGAAGGAGTTCCCCAATGGAAGCCCCCTCACCAGGCCGGCCATTCTCTCTATCAGCCAAGCTTTGAAATCAAGCTTGGTGGAAGTTGTACTTAGAAAATTTGATAGGACCAGAGGCTTCATCCCCAGGCTCCTCCAACTCCAGCGAACGTGCCGAGCACATTCAGTTGAGGCCTCACCTCCTGAACCAAGGTATGGATACTCCTCCTCCCCGAGAGCTTCCAGCGACTCTCCATTTTATTTAAGTTGATTTTAATGCACATAAACCATATGGGTGTGTTTGTCTCTTCAAGACGAATCCATGGAGTACAAGAACAAGAAAATCTGTTGAGAAATGAGAGAGATATAGGGTTTTAGTGTGGAAGGTCACGGGTGCACACCAGTCGTAGACGATGACCAGGCGCCGTCCGATCGCGCGTGTATATAGTGAACGGTCCAGATTGCACCGGATCGAAGGATCAAACAAGACCGCGGGCTGCATGTCATCCGAGTCAGATGGCGGCGTCGAATGGGAGCGCACTGTGTGGGCCTTCGGAGCTGCCGAGGTTGACGCGGCGCTGAGTGGGTTAAGAAGGAAAATAGGTTATTTTATATTTATTTTAATACCCAGAAATTGAAAAATCCATATATTTGTGTAGAAAAATCACAAAAATAAAATAAAAATACCCTATTGCTCAGTGAATAGAGGAGAATAATGTGAAAAAAGAATTGAGTTAATTTGATGAGTATTTTATTTTTAATTAATTATTTACTCATTTCAGTATTTTAATTCTCCATTCGCATAGACAATCCACCATAGCATGAGACCATAGGGCTTTTAAAGCCTCTGATCTTGGGAACATTCCCTAAATTTTCCAAGCTCAGAGGCTATCTCTATGGAAAGTTATGTATTTTTCAAGTTTATGACACTGTTTTTGGTATTTTAATTTCATTAACAAGCATGTTGCTTAGAAAATTCTAGGAAAAATTGGGAAAGTTTCTTAGGACTAGAGGACCCTAGGATAATTATATTTTTAGTTAATTCATTAAGAATAACCTTAATTAGCCCAATTACTCAAAACTGAACTTTAATTAGTTGGATTTAACCACACATTAAAAGAACTTGAAAACAATTCTCCACTGATCTTTAGGATCAAAGAGACCTCACATAAAAATTTGGAATAAATTGGAAATGTTTAACCCCATTAAAAGGATTAATTAGGTCACATGAGTAAAATTAAACTTTAAAAATTCATAACTTCAAAAATACATTTTAAAAATTCAAAAAAATGGTTTTGGGGCTTCTCTGATGTTAGGGGAGTCTAAGAAAAGTAAAATTAAAAATTTCTAAAAATCTTCATTTTCCACCATATTTTAATATTTTTAATAAATAAAAATAATAAAAATCATAAAAAAAATCATAAAAATGTCATATTTCACTTTCTAATCTCCTAGGAACAAACCAAAAATTTTTCCCAAGTCTCTTGGTTAAGATATTGAATTTTAAATGTTTAAGACAATTTTTAATATTAAAAAATGGATTTTCCAACCTTTTCACTACATTAATTCTAATAAATCAAAGCAAAATTAGAAAATTATAAAATTTATTTCTTTGAACTCCTTAAGGTCAGAGAGATTTATGAAAAATATAAAACTTAATTTTTAACCTTTATTTTATTTTATAATTAATTAACACTATAAAACTCAAAATAATTATAGTAAATAAAATATAATTCAAAATATCACCAAAATTAGTTCAACTGGTCCTCTAGTTAGTAGGAACATCCCATAATTTTCCTAAGGACAGAAATCTTACCTTGGTCGTGTTGTTGAATTTTCATTGAAAACCCTTACTTTTCACAAAAAATAATTATATAAATTAAATTAAATTCAAAAAATCATATTTTATCCTCTAATGTCTTAATTGACGTATGAGTGAAGTGACATAAAAATTTTAAGTTCATTTGAGCTTAATTTGATGAGTTATGAAATAAATAAGCCTAAAGGGGCATAAATGTAATTAAAGAATTTTAACCCTAATTAACATTTAGGTTTAATCAAAATGGGGGCTAAAATATCTGATTTTAAAATTTTCACTAGAAGATTGAAACCTAGGGAATTAAGGGGTAGAAACCCATTAATCATGTTGAGAATATTTAAAGTAAATTTTAATTAATTAAACAATTTGATTTTTGGAAGAATATATTAAAATTTGAATTATTAAGATTAGGGATATGATTTAAGAAGATATCAATTCTTTAATTTAAAATCCCTAAATGATTCACTTTAATAATATTTAAATTTTAATTAAATTTAAAGTGATAATTGAAATTAATAATTAAATAATTAAAAGGAAAATAAACCTTAATTAAATTAGAACTTAAAACATTGAATAACTTGATAATCAAATTGAAATAAATTTAGAACATTAAAATTAATTTGAAATCACTTTAAAAACAAATCTAAAACAAATTTTAAACATTAAAAATCAATCTCAAAATAATTCTTAATTAAAAAAATCAAACCAATTAAAAGTTAATCTAGAATATTGCAGTTAAATTAAAATTAAATCATTAAAGTCTAAATTAAATAATTTAAACTCCATTTTCAATTCAAATAGTTTAAAACATTTAAGAATAAAATAACTTGAACACTATTCTAAACTTAAGATTATTAAAATTTCATAACTAAATTTAATCAATTTAAATCACCAATTCCAATTTTAAATCATTAAATTCTTTAACAAACTGATTTGCCCCCAAAAGGTCTTTTTTATTATAACTCTTAAGTAAAGTATCAAGTGAATTGTCACTTTACTTATAGGATAATCAAACATCCTAATTCACTGAACAAGAAACAAACTAAACTAATTTTTTGGATGATTAATTCACCTGTGCAATAAAACTCATTTGGACTCAAAATAATCCCAAAGATATTGAAAAGATGTCTAGGACTCGTCCTAAACACTTCCTCAATATGATGGGGTGTTTTAGAAGAACAATTGAATTTAATTATTCTTTGATGAAGAAATTCATCCTTAAAAAATACAAGAACCTAGACGTCATAGGAAATGACTAAGCAATAGGATTAGGATTTTGGTAGACAACCAAAATCTTTCCTTCAGCTTTACCTAGGTACTTGTTATAAATATTTAAATGCCTTAACATGTGTTTTAAGTGCAGCTTGGAATGACGAGAAGACCCTTCAGGTACACTTTTATTTTATTGCAATTTACTTTATTGCAATTTATTTATATGAGCTGCACTTTACTCTTCTTGCATGTTAAACAAGATTGTTGCATGAAAACTGAAACTTTTAGGATAGCCACAAAACTGAAACCCAAAACTAAATTAAAATCAACACAAGATAAAATTCACCGCCACAACATTCAAAAGATAAAACAACTCAAAATTTAATCACAAACAGAACAACAAAACTACAATTGCAATTAAATTAAAACATCTCGTTGGATGATCGGGAATACCTCGGATGATGTAACTTACGTGTTGCTAATGGGATTTCCCACATTCTAAATGAAAGTGTGGAACTCATTCAGTTGAGTTTAGCAAATTCATCTGGACTAAGTGAATCAGATAAAAATAACGGTACCAGAATGATGGAACTGTGGGATCTTAACCGGTGTTGTTATAATCAACTTTAAGATTCCCCTAATAAAACATTAAAGACATTTGAACTTTAAGACTCTTCTAAACCAAAACACTTTTCTCATCTCCTGATTTTCACCTTCTAAAACTAAACCACTGCAACAACAAGGAGCTTGGAGCATAGTGGGTAGCACGGCCATCGTCGACAGCAAAACTTGTGTCTACTTCAGCAAAACCATTCTTTAGTATTAAATAACCGAGCCATAGGATTTCGAGGTAGTTTGCCTAGTGCAACATAAATCCTCAACCTTTTCGTTAGGCACTTACATAATCATTTTATGCAAATTAAGTCCTAACTGGTCTTAGGATTCCGAGGTAGTTGTTTGGTACGACATAAACCCTCACATCTTCGAGGCTACTTGTGTGATTATATCATACAAATATAAGTCCTAATTAACTAAAATTTGCAGAATTACAACATTAAGTAAATTCTCGAATTGAAACCAAATAATAGGATAGTTTGGGAAGTTGCAATGATTCCTCTTGGATCCTCAACTTCTCCTACTTCTCTTCCTTTGGACTCCTGAAATGAGCTGTTTCAAATTTGAGCTAATCCCTATTGAAATTTCTAAAATCCAATCCTTTGAAAACCTTAAACTTTGAAATTTTTTAGAGCAAAACCACTGATCATTATCGAGAGTTTTCTTAAGTGTCTTCAAACATTTAAGATATAATTAACTATAGGGGCTTGCCCTTTTAGGGAACATTAAGAACCCAGGTATTATAAACCCTGCTTAATTCCTTTATATTATCCAGGGGAACTTGTCGGCTTATAAAATTGGTTCGCAGACCAAATGGATGTCACAAATCTTCTAGTTTATTTAATCGAGCCCCATCATCAAGCAGTGTGTTTATTCCTCGGGATAGATGCACGGTTTGTGATACAATGCTCGTTTACATAAACTAGTTGAGATGTGAGATCGGTTTGATTTCATATCTTAAAGTTTTCAAACTTAAAATTATTTTTAAAAAATCAAATGCTACCTTTCAAAAAATATATATATATATATTTAAATTAAATTTAAAATCTAAAATTCGCCGACAACTTCTATAGGCGACCCCCTTTTTTAAATATACCATATAACCTAAAAATATGCCGACAAAACTTTGCATAACTTGGCATCTATTTCAAAGCTTTAGTGAAAGGAATATTTATCATTAACTTCTTAAGTACTTTTATGAACATTGAAAATTTTTTATCCTACTCATGTTGTCCAAGTCTTTGAGGAAATGGAGGTGGTGGTCTTTCAAAATTGATTTTAGTTTGAGATGTTAATTTTTTCAGATCCTTAGAAACATGTTATTTAGGTCTTTTTGTTTCTTTTATTTTTCTTACAACTTCTTTCTTTTTTTTAACCACATCCTCTATCTCTCTTCCACTTCTTAATAAGACAACTTATACTTATTCATTAGTGTTCTATTTAGGATTGATCTCAATGTTGCTAGGAAGTGTTCTTTGGGGTCTATTGCTAAGTGAGTTAGCAATTTGTCCTAGTTGATTCTCTATGTTTATAATCGCCACATTTTGACTTTGTAACTGGTTTCTCATTTGCAATACCACTTCTAAAGACATCTTCTTATCCTCATATTATTGATCATTGTTAGAGTCTAGTGGATATGAAAGTCTATAGTTTGGGTTCCCCTAATTATTCCAACTTCCATTAGTATTTGTAGGATTATTTTCCCATTGTTGGTTTCCACCCCCATTAGTATGATTCCAGTTATAATTAGGACGATTCTTCTAATCTAGGTTGTAAAGTTAGAATAAGGGTTGTTTATGGTATTGAAAGTCTTATAGGATAAGTTAAAATCAATCATATGCCCTAAAGAACTTTCCTTACTTATTGGAGTAAATTGATGCTGGTTCATTCCAAATTGGTCCAACTTCCTTGATATTGCAGCAACCTGAGATGCAAGAATTACAATTGCCTCTGTATCATGAACACTGGCTACCTTTTTAGGATTTACACTTGCAGAGGGTTATTCAAATTCATTTATACTCATTCTTTCAATTAAAGCATACGCTTCATTAAATAGTTTTGACATTAACGATCCACCAGCGATAGTGTCAATTATAGACCTAAGGGATCCTACTAACCCATTATAAAAAGTTTGAATGATTAACAAATTAGGCAGAGCATGGTGTCTACACTTTCTTAGGAGTTCCTTAAATCATATATTGATTCTCTTTCATACTGACAAAAGGAGATAATATTGTTTTTTTGTTTAGTAGTCCTTGAAAGTGGAAAATACTTAGCTAGAAATTTCTCAGTTAGCTCCTCCCAATTTTAAATAGAGCTAGGTGCTAATGAGTATAACCACATTTTAGCCTTATCCCTTAGTTAGAAAGGAAAAAGTCTTAGTCTAACAACATCGTCTGACATGTCGTTATAATGAAATGTAGCACAAAGTTTTAGAAAACATGATAAGTGTAAAAAGGGATCCTCCGAAGGAGTTCCCCCAAACAGGTTGCTTGCACCAGTTGGATCTTTTCCGGATTTAGTTCAAACGAGCCAGCTTCTAAGACAGGGATTTGTATACTTGAGTGAATTTCACCTATGTTAGGTTTACATAATCCCTCAATGATTTATGCTGGTTTTCCAAGATATTATTTTGAATGTTTTCCATTTCCATTTCTAGTTTTTTATGTCATTTTTATTTTTTGATTTTTCTTTTTTTTTTGAAACTCAAGATCATAAGGCACAAGTCCTGCAGATCCTTTAGTTCGCATATATACACAACATACAGTACATTAACAATTAAACAAAAAAATTTTCAACATAAGAAAACATTTTCACAAACACTTTTTTTTACACAAACAGTTACTTCACAAGACGTTTTCATACAAAAAAAAACCTTTCACACAAAATAGTTGTTACGAAACTAAAATTTTCTAAGTCTAAGACTAAATATTTCAACTAAAATCCTCCTAAAAGTCAAGATCTACCGTTGCGATCCCCTGCAACGATGCCAAAACCTTGATCCTCTATTACAATATAGAAGAGTTAGTTCCTTTAATTTTCTTATTTAAATTTCTTCCTTCATAACTGTACCAAAAACTTGACTCCAAAGCAAAGTAAGATTTCAATTATGTCTTTAAATAATATGGATTTTATGCAAGTATATGTATCGTTATCAAGTAACATAGAGCTTTATGATTAAGCCCCGAATATCGATCCCATGGAGATTGCAGTAAATCACAATGGCTTTCAAGATAAGTTCTAGTCTACAATAACATTCCCTAGCTTTGAAGGTCGATAAAGGCTTGGTTTTAATTAAATCCTACAATTATTACTATAATAATACTTCTAAACTAAAATACTTTGTGATAATCAGAAAGTGGGGTTTATATATATATAAAGTATTCTTCCTCATGAAATAAAATTAGTGACATGTGTAAAAGTAATATAAGTAGCGAGAGAGATTGTGAAAAATATGAGAAATTATATTCTTTACCCTTACTTGGTTCTATAAAGAACATAGGTTCATCTAATGGTTTGAAATCTTGAAGATGGGTTAGACAAGGAAGATACTAGCTCTCACTCTAGAATTCTCTCTTCTCACTCCACCTGGGGTCTAACATCTCATATCAAAACTTAAAAACATCAAATTAAATTGGGGGCTTTAGTCTGTCACTCTAAAGTCCTCTAATTTTACACCCATTAAAGTTTATCTTTTGATTTATTTGCACTCAATTATATGAGCTAAATTCTTACCCATATAATCTCATTTGATTCTTACCAATAGTTGACTGAGACAATATTGCATTGGTTCTTACATATTCTCACAACAGATTTTAACATGCAAGTTAATCAAGTTTACATGTAAATGAAGAAAAAAGTACAATCATCATAATATATTCTCACTCAACTCAATTCTATATCCTACACATGCATACTAATTCATTGAAAGAGGGAAGAGTAAAGAAAACTACTCACTACACATGGAAAAACAATAAGAGCTCTTCATTGAACAAGACTTTGAAGCCACACAAAGAAAGTACTAGATTCAAATCAAAATAAAATGAAAACACTTATCTTTGATGTAAATTAAACTATCCTTGTATAGAAAAATCAATCACCTTACAATCCTCTCCAAGAACAAAGTGAAAAGAAAGAAGAAATCTCTCACTCTCTCTCTTTCTCTCTCACCTTGTCGCCCCATTTGGGGCTCATGCCCAAGTGATCTTCTTCTTGTCCAAGACTTCTTCTCCTCTTTTAGTAGTTCCTCTCCCTTCTCTAAATATTTTTCTTCAAGAGTTTCCAAGACCTAATTATAATTTTCCAAGAGATTCTTAAGTGTCTCTTCAAAAATAATCCACATTCAATGAATCTTCCAAAGGGTGCCTTAAGTGACTCTTCACTCCAATAATAACTTCTTCTAACTGATCCATGAAAAAAATACCTATTTTTATGCCTTGATTTTTATCAAATTCTTAAAGATATTATGCTTTAATGAAAGGTATTTTTGTGTTTTGGATGTAGGTGATGCAAAAGTGTTCAAGAAGAAAGAAAAGATGAAGAAGGAGCAAAAAGGAGGAAAAATTGAACCAAAATGCAAAATTGTCAAAATAATTGGCTTGGCGCCTAGGCGATCCGTCGCCTAGGCGCCAGAATCTGTCGCCTAAGCGCCAGTTTGATACAGAATTCTGTAAGATTTTTGACAACTTTTGGATGGTTATTTTGACGGTGTTAGCGGTTATTGGACCATCTAGAAGATTGGCAGTTATTCATAGATTAAAGGACATGTGATACATTGTATTTGGACGCTTGGAAATGGTTAGGATCTCGAAGAGGTGTGATCAAAAGTGAAGAGGTGCGATGAACTGGACGCAGAGTCCGGCGCCTAGGCGCCAGACACACCTTCTAAAAGATTCATTGAACCTGGACACATTTTGAAGAGATGCCTCAAGGCAACCCTTAAAGCCTATAAATAGAAGGCTACTCCTTCAGAGAAAAAGGCCCAAAATTAGAGAGACATCCAACCTAGTCCCCTAACCCCATAGTTCCATTTAAAGAGAGAAATTAGAGAAATATTTTAAGGGCCATATTTATAGTTTTTTTGATTAATAAGTGAGTTTATTTAGAGTTTGTATTAAGAGTATTTAAAGTGTTGGTGCTTTTGAAGTCTATTTACTTTGGAGTCAGAAGGATTCAGAGGTTCAGTTAGAGAAACACTTGAGATAAGTATTTGTATTTTGATTCAAAGTTTTATTTATATGTTTTTTTGTTTAAATTCAATGTGTTCTGAGTAGTTACTTTACTTTATCCTTTCAATTATGAAAAAATAAATAAGATAATATAACATTCGGTGGAGAATTAAAAACTATATATATTTTAAACATTGTGATGATATTAATACTGGATCTTAATTTACTATTTAAATTGGCCATTTAAATTGTTAAAATCTGTTGAAGAGTTTTGAGACCTAGAAGGAGATGAATTCTTAAATAGTAGATATCACATGAATCCTTGGGTAGTCGAAGGCCATGCACGGGTTATTCAATGTGAAGTGTAAATAAATAGGAAGATAATATTTAATGGGTGTAGAATTGATAAGTTTTTAGAGTGACAGGTTAAATTCTTGTAATTTGGTTTATAGAGAAGGAAAGGGTCACTAGTAGGGCCGACCATAGCAACCCTTGGACATCTAGTAGTGTGAGCCTAGATTAACCCATTCTATTAACAATACATTAGGACCTGATCTATAGATTAACTAATGTTCTTTATACTATCGAGCGAAGGTAAAGAATAGGAATGCTTCTATTTGACACAATACCATAAATTTATATTCTCCACGAATACTACATTATCTAAAAAAGTCTTGGATTAATTGAAAGGAAGAAGGTTGTTTGCTTATTTTTATTTACGTCATTCATTACTTTATTACTGTTTTATTTCTGCATCTAGTAAAGTATATATCAAATTTTTAACTTTAAAAGAAATACATAAAAATAAAATCAAAATATTTAAAAGAAAAATCTATAATCCTCCTCGTGGGATCGATACTGGGGTCTTTATTTAAAGCTCTATATTACTTGATATGATATGTATACTTGCGTAGTACCCCTAGTGTGTAAAATATTTTTCATAAAATTATATTTATAAACACTAGCTGCTATTATTATTTATGTCAAAGTATTGTTATAACATATTTTTGATAAATAAATTACTGCACTGTTTGGCGATTGCAAACCAAGATTTTGGTGCATTGCTGCGGATCGAGGGTCAAGTTTTTGGCGCCGTTGCCGGGGAGGCAAAATTTATAGATTTTAAATATTTTATTTTATTTATTTCTTTTATTGTCAAAAATATAAAATACAAAAACATAAAAAAAGATAAAAACAAAAACAAAAATATAAAAAAAACATTTTTTATTTCTTGTTATTTTACTTTTTATTTACTTTTATGCGTAGTTCGGATATGAAGGATTATTACCTTTAGATTCTGAATTAGAAAGAACTGTTAGAAGAATTAAAAAAGGAAAACAAATTCAAAAATATCAAGAGATGGCTAATTTACATAACAATTTACATAATCCAATTGAAATTAATGAACAAAATGTTTACAAACCATTAAGGGATTATGCTAACCCTACAGTTGATGAACTTCATAGTAGTATTCAAATACCTACTGTAGATGCTAATTCTTTTAAGCTTAAACCATCTATTATTCCAATGATTTAAAATAATCAATTTGGGGGAACACCAAATGAGGATCCAAATTTACACCTTGCTAGTTTTTTAGAACTTTGTGCTACCTTTAAATATAATAATATTTCTGATGATGTTATTAGACTTAGAATCTATCCTTTTTCTTTAAGAGATAAAGCAAAGATATGGTTGAACTCATTAGCAATAGGTTCTATTAAAACATGTGCTGAAATGACACAAAAATTCCTTGTTAAATATTTTCCTCCTTCTAAAACTGCTAAATTAAGAAATTATGTTACTTCATTTAGTCAATTTGACGGGTAGACAATTTATGAGACTTGGGAAAGATTTAAAGAACTATTAAGAAAGTGTCCTCATCATGCTTTACCTGATTGGTTAATTATTCAAACATTTTATAACGGACTTATTGGATCACTTAAATCAATTTTTGATGCTGCTACTGGAGGTTCTTTAATGTCTAAATCATTTGAAGAAGCTTATGCTTTAATTAAAGAAATGACTAACAATAATTTTCAATGGCCTTCTGAAAGGATTAATCCTAAAAGATTGGCAAGTATTCATGATAACGAAGCCTTTTCTATCTTAGCTTCACAAGTAGCTGTAATATCTAAGAAATTAGATAATTTTGCTATCAATATCACATAACAACTCTGCTAATAATAAAGATTCTCAAACTATTGAAACTTTACAAGCTATTGGTAGTAAAAATAAACCTTTTTCCAATTATTATAATCCTGGATAGAAAAATCGCCCTAATTTTAACTGGGATAATTCACAACAACAATGGGGTAATAATCAATCCCATCCAACTGAAAATTGGAACAATCAAGTAAATTCAAACTATAAACCACCTCGATTTAATAATCAACAGAAAAAGTTATCTATAGAAGAATTAATTTTACAAATGAGTAATTAATTACAAAATCAAAACACTGCTATTCGTAATATTGAGAATCAAATGGGACAAATCGCTAATATAATTAATTATAGACCTACAGGAACACTTCCTAGTAATGTTGAAATCAATCTAAATGAAACTGGAATAGAACATGAACATGATAAAGCTCTGCAACTTAGAAGTGGAAAGGAAATAAAAGAAAGAATGCAGAATGAAATTGAAAATGAGATTGAGGTTGAAGAGATTGAAAAATCTAAAGAAACTCTTTCTCCGAGTCAAGATCAGACTGTTATTCCTATTAATGTGGAAGTTCAAAAACCACAACCACCTTTTCCTCAAAGACTAAATCAACAGAAGCTTGATCATCAATTTTCTAAATTCTTTAAAATTTTTAAGAAACATACCATTAACATACCTTTTGCTGAAGCTTTGGAACATATGCCAACTTATGCAAAATTTATGAAGGATATTTTTAGTAAGAAACGAAAATTTGAAGCTTTTGAAACTGTTGCATTAAGTGAAGAATGTAGTGCAATAATTCAAAAGAAATTACCTCAGAAACTTAAAGATCCTGGATGTTTTAATATACCTTTTGCTATTGGAGAAAATTTTTGTGGAAAAGCTTTATGTTATTTAGGAGCAAGTATGAATCTCATGCCATTTTCAATTTTTCGAATGTTGAATTTAGGAGAGATTACTCCCACCACTGTAACCCTTCAGTTAGCTGATAGATCTATCACTTACCCTAAAGGAGTTATAGAGGATGTTCTTGTTAAAGTGGATAAATTTTATTTCCTCGTGGATTTCATTGTACTTGATATGGAAGAAGATAAAGAAATACCTATTATTTTAGGGAGACCTTTTCTAGCTACCGGACGAGCTATGATTGATGTGGAAAAATGAGAATTAACCATGAGAGTTAATGATCAAGAGATTAAATTCAATGTACTTAAATCAATGAAGTACCCTGCTAAAGAAAAATGCTATCGAATGGATATTATTGATTATATAATTGAAAAACATTATCAAGAAAGATGTAAAGTCATTTCTGAAGAAAAAATTGAATTATTAACTGATGAAATGAAGAACTAAAAGAAGAATAATTATCTAAAGAAACTCATTATATTAAAGATAACTGGGAAATTTTGGACATAACATAAAATGATATACTTTTACCCTCAATTAAAAAAGCCCACGAATCTGGAATTAAAAATGTTACTCGCACATTTAAAGTATGCTTTTCTTGGAAATTCATTAACTTTACCGTTATTATTTCTTCTAAACTAAGTTTAGATCAAAAAGAAAAGCCGATAGGAGTGTTAAAGAATTATAAGAAAACTTTTGGTTGGACTATTGTTGATATAAGAGGAATAAGCCCTTCCATCACGTATGCACGAGAATTTTAATGGAAGAAGATTTTAAACCTACTTATTGAACCTCAAAGAAGATTAAATCCTATCATGAAAGAAGTTGTTTAAAAAGAAATTTTAAAATGGTTAGATCGTTGGAATTATTTATCCTATTTCGGATAGACTGATGGGTTAGTCCTATTCATTGTGTTCGACGAAAGGAGGAGTAACTGTCATTGTCAATGATAAAAATGAACTAATTCCTACAAGACAAGTTACTGGAAGGCGAATTTGCATTGATTATCGGAAACTAAATGACGCCACTAGAAAGGATCATTTTCCTTTACCTTTCTTAGATAATATGCTTGATAAATTAGCTGGACATTCATATTTTTGTTTTCTGGATCGATATTCTGGTTATCATCAATTACCTGTCGCTCCTGAGGACCAAGAGAAAACAACATTTACAAGTCCTTATGGAACATTTGCGTTTAGAAGAATGCCTTTAGGTTTATGTAATGCACCTGCAACTTTTCAAAGATGTATGATGTCAATATTTTATGATTTGATTGACAAAGGAATTGAAATATTTATGGACGATTTTCAGTCTTTGGAAATTTTTTTGAATCTTTTTTGGAAAATATTTCTAAAGTTCTGAAAAGATGTGAAGAAACAAACTTAGTTCTTAACTGGGAAAAATGTCAATTTATTGTCACAGAAGACATTGTACTTGGTCACAAAATTTCACAAAAAGGGATGGAAGTTGATCAAGCAAAAGTGAAAATTATTGCTAAACTGCAACCACATACTACTGTTACTGTTGCGAGAAGTTTTCTGGGACATGCTAGATTTTATAGAAGATATATAAAGGATTTTTCTAAAATTGCTAAACCTCTTTGTCATTTATTGGAAAAAGAAGCTAAATTTGAATTTAATGAAGACTGTGTTAACGCTTTTAATATTTTAAAAGAAAAATTAATAACTGCACCTATAATTATTGCACCAAATTGGAATAAACCCTTTGAATTAATGTGTGATGCAAGTGATTTTGCAATTGAAGCTGTATTGAGACAAAAATATGAGAAAATTTTCAAGTTTATATATTATGCTAGTAAAACTCTTACTGAAACTCAAAGAAATTACACTACTACTGAGAAAGAGCTTTTAAGCATAATACTATGCCTTTGATAAATTTAGACCTTATCTTCTTGGTACCAAATGCATAGTTCATACTGATCATTTCGCTATTAAATATTTAATGTCAAAAAAAGATGCTAAGCCTAGACTGATAAGATGGGTTTTACTTCTACAAGAATTTGATTTTCAAATAGTGGATATAAAAGGAACTGATAACCAAATCGCTGATCATTTATCTAGAATTAAGAATGAGGTTATTACAGAGGAAAATATAAATGAAAAATTTCTTGATGAACTTTTATATGTTATTCAAGGATGCCAAACACCTTGGTATGCGGATATAGTTAACTATTTAGTTAGCAATATTCTATCTTATGGATTGAATAAAAAATATATTAAGATATTTAAAAATGATGCTAAATCATATATTTGGGAAGAACCTCATTTATTTATATTAGGAAGAGATTCTGCAATTTGAAGATGTGTACCTTATGAAGAAACTTTTGCAATTATTCAAAAATTTCATGATTCCAATTTTGGAGGACACTTTGGAGTAGATAAAACTGCATTTAAAATTTTAAATTCAGGATTTTGTTGGCCTACCTTGTTCAAAGATGTGAGACATTATGTGAAAACATGTGATCGATGTCAAAGGATGGGAAATATATCTAGAAAAGATGAAATGCCTTTAAAGTATATATTGGAAGTTGAAAATTTTGATATATGGGGTTTAGACTTTATGGGACCATTTGTACCATCATCTGGAAAGATTTATATTTTTTTAGCAGTCGATTATGTTTCAAAGTGGATTGAAGTCTGTAGCTTTACCTAATCGTGATTCCAAAAGTGTTTCAAAATTTTTAAAGAAAATGATTTTTTCAAGATTTGGAATGTCTATGGTAATTATTACAGATGGTGGAAGTCATTTTAGAAATATAAGAATTCAATCATTACTGGAAAATTTGGAATCAAACACAGAATTGCAACTGCGTATCACCCTCAAACAAGTGGAATGGCTGAGTATCAAACAGAGAAATTAAAAGAATTTTAGAGAAGACTATTAATCCTAAAAGAACTGATTGGGTTGATAGACTTGATTCTGCATTATGGGCGTATAGAACAACTTATAAGACACCAATCGGAATGTCACCTTACCGGTTAATTTATGGTAAACATTGTCACTTATCTGTTGAACTTGAACATAAAGCTTATTGAGCGATAAAGGAGTTTAATTTTGATTTGAATACTGCAGAAGAAAAATGATTATTACAATTAAATGAGATGGATGAAATAAGAAATGAATCATATGAAAATGCAAAAATTTATAAAGAGAAAATGTAGATATTACATGATAAAAAGATTTCAGGAAAAATATTCGAGCCCGAACAAGAAGTATTATTATTTAATACTCGTTTAAGACTTTTTCCTGAAAAATTAAGATCTAAATTGATTGGACTATATATAATTAAGAAAGTATACCATTATGGAGCTGTGGATATTAAAGACCCCAAAACAGGAAAAATATTTAAGGTTAACGGATTAAGACTGAAGTCTTATTTTGGAGACATTAAAATGATTTATAAAGAGGCTTACGAGTTAAGTCAACCTAATTAAAGACTTATTTAGGTCGGGCTGACGTCGTTCAACCAAGTGCTTTGTGGGAGGCAACCCATAGTTATTTTTGTGTGTTTTTACATTTTCAATGTAAGATTATGCCTCGGTCATGATTAATTTTATATAACTTTAGAAAATTGGTTGCTAACAAGTCTTCATTGACTTAAGCTAAAAATTATCTCAAAGTATATAAAGTTTGGACTTTGGATCACTTCATTTCATATGTGAGTAAAGAGGAGATCAAGTTAACCTTCATTATGATTGTTTATAATTTGTGTTACTAAGTCTATATTGATCTTACCATTCTAATTTACCTATTTTGGTGAACGAAACTTTAAAATTTGACGATAGGTGAAACGGAGTCGAACATGGTTCCGACACCTAGGCGCCATAATTCGGCGCCTAAGCGCCAGAATAAACTGTGTATATATGGGTCCGACGCCTAGGCGCCAGATTTGGTACCTAAGCGCTACAGTTACTGGATCGTGTAAAAATAAAAAATTTTCAGTTTTTCACACGATTTTCTCCTTTAAATTACCCCATCTTCGTCCCCAATCCCTAAGCAACCAAAATTACGACCTAGACACTTCAATCTTGAGAGATTAGAGAGGACTTTTGAAGAAATGGAGAGAAGAAATCTTGGAGAAGAGGCTAGAGACAAAGGTTCAAAGGATCCTCAACCCTACTTCAATGGTTTTATATCTGTAAATTTGGACAAAATTTCAAGTCTTCTAGATAAATTTGAAGTAGAATTCAAAAGTATTGGAGATCACCTCCATGAGATGTATCATCAAATTGAACATCTAGAAGGGCAGGAAAAGATTCAATTTGATCATCTAGCGGCCTATCAAGATGCTCAAGTGGAGATGTATGCGAAGAACAAAATGAATTGACGAGAAAACGGCTACGGATTTTTCGAGAGCGTTAGTATTCTTCACAAGTAGGCCGAGTAATCTTAATTGCGAAGAGAATGGGAATTTCTAATTAGAAGATTAGATAGTTATTTTGGTATGATCTAGACTTTTATTAGTGTGTCGTTGTATCGATTTAGTAAATCGATTGTATTGTTTGTGTGTTTGATTTATTGTTCAATATGTGTTGTATTTTCTTTGAAATTATGTAGTTTGATTGTTTGTTAGGACTTGAATCATATTAATATACTTATCTGTATTGTATTGAGCCAAAATTAATGATTATGAATGGAATTAGAAGAGTTTGATTTAAAACTTGTGTTTAATTGGTGGATGTAATTTTTAATTTTTAAAATTTTTGGAAAATATTTTGGAAGTTGGAAACAGAAGCACTACTCTAATATGAGTAATTGGAAGTTGAATTTATGAGTTTTGGTGGAAAATAAAATTTTTAAAGTGATTTTTGTGAAAGGCGAGTCTGGCGCCTAGGTGCCAGAATTCGGCGCCTAAGCGATGGTTCAGCCTGCTTACCGAAAATTAGCATTTAAATCCCATTAGCCATGGTTGACGCCTAAGCTGCATCCCCTTCTTCTTTTTTGTGAAAACCCACCATCTAAATTTATTTTGAGGTCAAAACATCAAGTTTTTGAGCCCAAAATCACTTGATTTCTTCATCTCAAGGTCAGATCTACCTTCTAATCCATTTATTTTTTTATTCTTACCATAATTTTTCCTATTTTCTGTTAAAAACCGAAATTTTGAGAAAAATTTTGATTTTTAGAGTTTCTCTATGAATTCTTAAACTCATTTTGAGTTTCAAGCTTAAAAAGAGTTTAAATCTATGATTCCTAAATTTATTTGTGTTTTCTATCACATTTAGATGGCTCCAAAATCTAAGCGAGTAAAGGCACGAGAAAATTTCGACAGCTGCAAGTTTTCGACTACAGCAGCGCATTTTTTTTATCACGAATTTACGACGTCAAGAAAGTTTATCTCAGAGAACAGTTTTTACAATCCTGGTGAAATGATCGAGAACACGATCGTTGCACACAACTGGCAACGATTCTGTTATTTCACTGCTGTTACCGTTATTCCTTTTGTACGTGATTTTTATGCCAACTTTTTGGATGCAGAAGATTATGAAGTCTTCATTAGAGGTGTCGGAGTAGGATTTACTCCAGATTGGATCAATATTTTCTATGACCTGCCACCTACCATTGAGTGCTACTATTCTGGTTTATCTCCATCTAAGGGAGATCTTGAGATGATTATTGCATATATGACTGATGGCACTGGAACTTGGAAGATTCGGAACGACAAACGGGTAAACTTCAAATTTTCTAAGCAAAATGGTATTTCAAAGGCATGGCATTATTTTATTTCTGCTAGAATTCTACCTTCCAACCATCTAAGTGAAGTTAACAGAGATCGAGCTATCCTGAACTACTGCATTCAGGAGAGGAAGCCGATAGATGTTGGCAGTATTATTTATGATTCATTGGAATCGATTGCTAGATCCAGCACTTCTGTGGGATTAGGATTCTCATCCTTGATTCATTCTTTATGCATGAGCAATGAAGTTTCTGCTAATTTATCAGAGGAGATGTTGAAGACTACAAAGCCAATTGGGTAGGAGAGTGTTAGCATTTATGATTGTCTTCGAGGGAAGAGATCTACTGGTCCTTCTACTTCTGCACCTACTCCAGGTAGAGCTTCTACTTCTAGACCTTCTACTTCTACTGCTGAGCCACCATCTAGTTTCTGGGAATCGATGCATGATCAATTTCTGGAGCAGCAGAATGAGTTATTTCTAACTCACTGCAGAGTAGATACTATAGACAAGAAGATTGATCATCTATCTGATTATACCCAAAGGAAAAGTGATTATGATGCTGAGTATTCAGAGTCTTTAGTGAGATTCTTGAAGGGTGAGCATGATGTTCAGTTTCCTACCTGTCCTAGATTTATACCATATGTTGATCTAAAGGATGTGGAGTTTTCTTTTGGTGATGACGATGAAGAGGCTATAGATAGTGATTAGTAGCTTGATTTACCTCTAAAATGTGTTGATTCTGTTGTTAGTTTATTTCTTGTTTGCTAGTACTGTTTGTTGTTTGTTGTTTGTTAGTGTAGATTTGTTTATGAAACTTTGTGTTGATTGTTTGATGTTGAGACTGTTTTAGATATTTAGTGTATTGTGTTGAAGACTGAAATTTGGACGAATTAATGTTTATTTCTATCTCAGCCTACTGTTTAGTATTCTTAAATAGATAGTAATGTTGTTCTATTTCTGTTACTGTGAGTAGTATAGTCATTTAATTCAGCTACTGATATAAAAAAAATGAGCCTGCTTACTTTTATATATACTTCGTTATTTCAGTAATATTCATAAAAAGAATTCATAGAAGTAAATTTTTCTTTTTAGATTATTTTTACATACTTATAAAAATTCCTATTAAAATTATACCTTTCTTTCTCTCATACTTTAGATTTTTTTTTTCATAATATACCAAAACTTAAGTTTGGGGTAAGGGAAAATACATGCAAATTTTAATTTTATTTTTCCTTAATGAACTAATATTTTCTAAAAAATATTAACATAACATAAGGAATGAAGAATCTATTTAAGATCATTTAAATTTTTGAAATTATAAATAATTTAGTAGACTTAACCAAAATTTTAATAACTTTGATTGATTTTAAGAATAGAATTATTGAACTTAAAGAAGAGTAAGATTAAGAAATTTTTCTATTCATAGTAGAAATAATTGAATTTTAGAAGTATTAAGAAATAAAAAATTATAACTTGAAAAAGAAAAGATTGAAATTCTTTTTGAAATCTATTCATGTTATAGTAATTAAGTGAAAATGTATAAGTTTGAAAATATAAGTTAAGGATAGCGAAATTCAAAACCATTAACAGACTATCCAGATATAGTAATCCTCTCTGTAAACAAAAAAAAAAAAAAAAGAGAGAGGAGAAGCTTGAGGATATGCCTAATCAAAAATTGGCTTCACTTGAATTAGCTTATAAGAAAAAAACTAATTATATATTTTACTTAATTTTTATGCATGTATCTTTATTAGAAAAGGTTTTCATGAAGATCTTTTTCTTGTAAATAATTTATGTGATCTTAATATAATAAACTAAAATTATTTTCGATGTGAATGAAATTTTTTTTGAAATCTTATGATTTGGTAGTTAAATATTCTTTAAATTCTTAAAATTAAACTTAGTTAGTAAAATTTGATTAATGATTTACTAAAGCCTTTATAAAATCAAAAAATATAAGAAATCTTAAATATTTACCTTTTATTCCAATTTTTATACATTTTATATAGTAAAAAGGGTTACTTGAGGACATGTAGCGTTTAAGTTTGGGGGATTTTGATCAATGAAAAAAATACTTATTTTTATGCCTTGATTTTTATCAAATTCTTAAGGATATTATGCTTTAATGAAAGGTATTTTGTGTTTTGGATGTAGGTGATGCAAAAATGTTCAAGAAGGAAGAAAAGATGAAAAAGGAGTAAAAAGGAGCAAAAATGGAGCCAAAATGCAAAATAGTCAAAATAATTGGCCTGGCGCCTAGGCGCTAGAATCCGACGCCTAAGCACCAGTTCGAGACAGAATTCTGTAAGATTTTTGACGACTTTTGGACGGTTATTTTGACGGTGTTAGCTGTTATTGGACCATCTAGAAGATTGGCAGTTATTCATGAATTATAGGACATGTGATACATTGTATTTGGATGCTTGGAAACGGTTAGGATTGTGAAGAGGTTCGATCCAAAGTGAAGAGGTGAGAAGAACTGGACGCAGAGTCCGGCGCCTAGGCCCCAGATACACCTTCTAGAAGATTCATTGAACCTAGACACATTTTGAAGAGATGCCTCAAGGCAACCCTTGAAGCCTATAAATAGAAGGCTACTCCTTTAGAGAAAAAGGCCCAAAATTAGAGAGACATCCAACCTAGTCCCCTAGCCCCATAGTTCCATTTAGAGAGAGAAATTAGAGAAATATTTTAAGTGCCATATTTATAGTTTCTTTTATTAATTAGTGAGTTTATTTAGAGTTTGTATTGAGAGTATTTGAAGAGTCAGTGCTTTTGAAGTCTATTTACTTTTGAGTCAGAAGGATTCAGAGGTTCAGTTGGAGAAACACTTGAGATAAGTATTTATATTTTGATTCAAAGTTTTGTTTATATGTTTTGTTGTTTAAATTCAATGTGTTTAGAGTAGTTACTTTACTTTCTCCTTTCAATTATGAAAAGATAAATAAGATAATATAACATTCATTGGAGAATTAAAAACTATATATATTTTAAACATTGTGATGATAATAATACCGGATCTTAATTTACTATTTAAATTGGCCATTTAAATTGTTAAAATCTGTTGAAGAGTTTTGAGACCTAGAAGGAGATGAATTCTTAACTAGTAGATATCACATGAATCCTTGGGTAGTCGAAGGCCTTGCACGGGTTATTAAAGGTGAAGTGCAAATAAATAGGAAGATAATATTTATAGGGTGTAGAATTGATTTGTTTTTAGAGTGACAGGCTAAATTCTTATAATTTGGTTTATAGAGAAGGAAAGGGTTACTAGTAGGGCCGACCATAGCCACCCTTAGACATCTAGTAGTGTGAGTCTAGATTAACCCATTCTACTAACAATACATCCAGACCTGATATATAGATTAGCCAATGTTCATTATATTATCGAGCGATGGTAAAGAATAGGAATGCTTCTATTTGCTACAATACCATAAATTTATATTCTCCATGAATATTACATTATCTAAAAAAGTTTTGGATTTCATTCATTACTTTATTACTGTTTTATTTCTTCATCTAGTAAATTAAATATCAACTTTTTAACTTTAAAATAAATACATAAAAATAAAATCAAAATATTTAAAAGAAAAATCTATAATCCTCCTCGTGGGATCGATACTGGGGTCTTTATTTAAAGCCCTATATTACTTGATATGATACGTATACTTGCGTAGTAACCCTAGTGTGTAAAATATTTTCCATAAAATTATATTTATATACACTAGCCGCTATTATTATTTAAGTCAAAGTATTGGCTATAACATATTTTTGATAGCATAAATTACTGCATTGTTTGGCGATTGCAAACCAAGATTTTGGTGCATTACTGCGGATCGAGGGTCACTAACCACCCCAAATCCTCCTAAAAATTTCATTGTATCATTTCCAATGAAATTCCTAAGAGACACATTTCGCAATGCTTCAAAAATAGTCAAAATATGACGTTTCTTCTAGAAGTTTTGGCAAAAATTATCACTAGCGGCTATGCACTAATTTCTGGCAGTTAGGCACGACTGCCTAGTGACTATCCACCAAATGGTGGCAGTTAGGCGCCAGTCACAAGTACATAAGTGTCTGGTTCACCCGTTTTACCCTGTATGCCCCAGTTCGACCCGTTTGCGACTCTTTGCTCCATTTTGGTCCATTTTTGTTCCTTTTGCTCCAATCACTCCAGATTCTTCAATTTGATGTACCTACAACCAAAATTACAAGAAAACATACCTTTAAAGTACAATATCATTATAAAATTTTACATACAAAGTAGTACATTTTTAGGTGGATCAGTCACACCCACACCTAGCGTGATCACGCCAGTCTGAAAATTGGCATGTACATATCTTGTTCATTGTGGCCACACCAAACTAATGGGTGATGTTCATGAAAGTCATATGTGACAAAATATGAGGTCAACAAATGGACTCACAATATATGTGGTGAAATGTTCAAATTACATTACGCTTTTTGACATTGAACGAAGTGATCAATCAATTAAAATGATTATGTTGGAGTTTTGTGAATTGTAATGTTTGGGATCCCCTGGGAATTTTAGGCTTCCATGAAAACATTAGAGTGGAAACTGATGTGGATTTACATCCAACCAATGTAGTGAACATGAAGAATAAAATAGGAAGGCAAGTATTGGAACTATCATTCAATTCTTGAGCAAGCAAAGGAAGATTAAGATTTTTAACCACATTAAGGAGGAAAGCACTAGAACTAACATCTATCCTGAGTTAGACAGGATGACTAGATCATAATGGAAATTTTTTAAGATTATCATTCATCTTGAAAGCTAGCAAAAATAATGACAGAATGTGTCCATACTAAGAAGGAAAGTGCAGTGTGAAACATCCAATCCTAGATGACATGACTAGACCAGGAAAAAAAATGCTAGTGCTTATCATTCATCTTGAAAGCTAATATGGGCAATTGATAAAATCTATGAACATCAGGTAGAAAAGTGTGGGGACTAACATCCATCCTAAGGAATAGATGGAATGACTAGATCAGAAAGGACTGCGCTATAGCTTATCATTCATCTTGAAAACTAGCCAAAGAAACTGAAAGGTGTCTACACTAGGAAAAAAAGTGTTGAGACTAACATCTATCCTAGAGAATAGATGAAATGACTAAATCTAAAAGGATAGTGCTGGATCTTATAGTTCATCCTGAAAGTTAGTCAACAAGAAAAATTCATACGATTAACAGGGGAATTTGCTTAATTTTGCTGGGTGATTTGGTTTAAATATATTGAGAAATTGTGATATGAATTTGAGTTACACCTGAACACATTAGAAAAGAGAATACATGCAATTATTCTTAACCTAAGAGGTATAGTGAAGCTAATTGACCAGGATAGATAATACGAGGATCAAAATTGAAAGAAAGCCAGTTAGTCAGTTTAAAGCAGATGGTTCAGAGAATGGCATCTACCTTAAGATTTGATCCGATTGTCTTAAAAGTTAACCATTAGGCATTAGGCTTCTAAGGGTATTTTTTTGTGGTGTGTAATGACTATACCAGAGAGTTGCACTTACTCTAGTAGGCTTACATATGCAAGACATTGACAGTTAAATCCTATGTAGGTATTGAGGTCAATGAACTAAGAAGTAAGAAAAACTATATATGTTGTGTTGATTTGTGTCAGTTTTTGTTGTTTAATTTTTCAATGACTAATACTAAGAAAGTTTTCTGATAAGGATGTAGGTTGCTCTAGACTTAGTTTAGATTAGTCGAGACCCTACCTTACCATACTGAAAAATACATTTAGAGAAAAGAACCAATTTCCTTAGTGTCGGTCCATGCCAGGGCTTAATCCTCAGAATGGAGAGCCAATGCTGGTGCGTTCCTCTAGTACACACCAGATAAGCATAGTTATCCTAACTTGGTAGTGTACAATGACTATACTAGGACTCATCCTAAATTTATAGAGCCAGGATGTCAGCCTATGTTGAGTCTATATGTCAACAAAACTAATGAAAAAAAGAGAGGAAAGATAAATGTTTGGTGTCCAATAAGCTAGAGTGAGTTAAGAGATTTATTTCAACTTAAAATTAATAACCCTAAGCATTAATCTACATCAATAACCGCAACTGTGACTAGATTAATGAATCTGATCTCATTGTGATGGTGTCATATGAGGCATGCTCCAACTTTTGATGGATCATTGGCTTGATCTGTGGAAAGGAATGGTCAAGGACAATCTAGATCTAACGGCCTTTTCCCAACGTGTTTAGTGACTATACTATAGGATAATGGTTATACACTTTTTTTAATCAGTCAATCCATGAACGGCATGACCATCCATTTTTTGATTATAAATTCACAAACGTAGGAAAGGAAAGTGAATCATGTAGGCGCTCAATAGAATATATAACTGGAAAGGTGCCATTTAACCAATCAAAGATTTATTTCTAAAGTGTTGAATTGATTAGACTCGAAAATTCATCGACATCAACTAACATTGTCAAATTAAATAAGTTAGTCCACTCTAACTTCAAGTATGGTATTCTGACATATAATCAGGCAATGATTGACTCTATGGAGTAGTTACATAGAAAAAGTCCTATCCTAGTTTTAATTAGCTAAAGTGTCAGTTCCATTGGAGTGGATGTAAACTAACTAAAAATGACCGACTCTAATGGAAGGAACAAAACATCTCATTTGTGTATGATAAATTGAACTTAGAGAAAGTTTGTTAGAAGATTTATTATAACTCAAATTTATGAACATACAGAATTAATCCAGAAAACCAACCTTGGCTGGCCTGGATTTAATCAGCCTGGTCACATCGTGATGATGTCACGTGGGGTGTACTCCAACTTGCAATGGACCAAAGCCAAACTTTTGGAGTGTTTGAATAAGATGAAACTAAGTTTGGCAAACCCTTTTTGGTGTCTGATTATCGTCCCATATTTACAAATTCAATGGATTGACATTGTAGGATGGTAAATCAACCTAAACACATTGTGTTGGTCCCACGTGAGACATACTCAAATTTCTGATGGACCTGAACATGGTTCAAATAAAAGGTTACAATTGTCTAAAGTGACTGGGGCGTGTGTGATTCATCATATCTCATGTTTACTAGCCCAAAAGATTGATATCTAAAATTAGACCCGACTTATTTATTGTTAGCCAACTTGATCACAACATGATAGTGCCACATGAGGCGTGGTCCAACATTTTATGGATAAAAAACAAACTTCTTTCAGTGTATGATAGACTAAGTTGAGAAGAAACTTAACCTAAGGGATTGATCTTCAGAACCAACACAAACTGGTCTGAAGACAATCAACCTGGTTCCATCGTGTTGGTGCCATGTGAGGCGTGCTCCAACCCTTGGTAGACCAGAACAAGTGCAAATGGAATTCATTGCACATTGTGTTTTGATGCACCAAAAATATATACTCTTTTAGCTATATGTTTTTACCTATTTTTTGATGATATTGCACATTAAAGGAAGGTAGTTTTCATGATTTGTTGCAGGTATGATGACTATAGGTGATTGGAGCGAAAAGATGCAAAAAGGAACGAATTTGGAGCGAAATGGAGCAATTTGGAGGAAAACAGCCTTGGCGCCGCTGGTGCCCTATTCCAGAGACTCCAGAATTAATTGGCACGATAAGGCGCCACCGGCGCCACTATCGGGCGCCGCCGGCGCCCTATGTCGGTTCACTTCAAATTTAAAAGTTTTGGTGGATTTTTGAAGTGGTGCTTAAAGAAACTCTTGGGGAATTCATTCCTAACATTAAATTAAGTGTCCAAGATGAAAATAGAGAGGATGAAGAGAAGAGAATTGCTGTAGAGAGTGTGAGGAAAGTGTGAGAGAGAGTTAGGGTTTGTGATTTTAAGAGAGATTATTCTCTAAGGAGGGGACAAGAGGGAGTAAAGTGAGAGATTGCTTCTTCATCTTTGTTCCAAGGAGAGAATTAAGTGTTGCAAGGAGGAGAAAAGGAATCAAGGGGACTTTGAAGGAATTTGCTTGAGGAAGAGAAAGAGATAAGTTGTATTTACATTTGTGGTTTGTATGACTCTTCTTTTATATATAAAATCCATGTGTTTTTATATCTTCTCCATGGTTAGTGAGTAGTCTCCCTTGCCTTTCTTCTTGCAAGAAGTAATTATGATGTGGTGATGTGAAAATGATGTGCCCTTTAAGTGTTATAAAAGTTATGATGTTTCTTTAATTTAGAACTTAATTTACTTTTCAATCCACCCAATTGAATTGTTAAAACATGTTGAGAAACATTAATTCCAAAAGAATTGAATGTTCTACCACAAGAATGAAGAAACCATTTAATGTCCGTGAATGAATTGCGTAGTTCATGGGGATTAAGTGCAAATAAATAAGGAAATGAGTTTTGATGGACTTCAAATTAGAGGTTTCATGGTGACAGAATGAGATCCCCAATTTGGTCTTAAGATTGGTAACTAAAGCCTATGGTTAGCCTTCGAGTGAAGGGTGAGTGGGAGATCCAAAGTGAGAGCCAGAATCCTCCTAGCCTAGCCTTAGATTTAGTAACTAAACTTAAGATATGTCAATGTTCTTTACCTGCTTGGAAGAGGGGGTACTCTTTTAAAGGTAAAGAAGCAAATATGCTCCTATTTGGCACAACACAAATAATTATCATTCTTCATCATCCACACATAATAATCTTTATGCAGGAAGAAAGACAATTTTCAAATAGAAGTATCTTATAAATCACATAAGTTAGTGTGTTTGTTAGTTAATATAGTTCAGTAATTAGAAGTAATTGTAGTAGCTTTATGTTGACCTCATTTTTGATGAGGTCATCTCTTCTTCTTTTTAGTACTTAGGATCTAGCCTTAGGCTTTTCCTTTGACTATCTTAGAGGATTAGAATTGGGACCCACCACCTAGAATTTCAAACCACTTCTTAACTCCCTGCAAACTCCACAAACTTGACTATAGACCCCTAATCACCTAGAGGGTTGAAACCAAATGTGGAAGTTTAAAGGATGAGTTCCTATAGGACTCTTTGGCCTTAGGACTACCCTGGGTGGCACTGGTGCAGTGAAGGGCTAACTTACACATACACTACACTTATACACTACACTTTCACACACCTCCTAAAACCACACCCATACCCAACTTGACCTCCTGACTCATGTAGGTGATTCACATGGATGGTCCTTAACCCCTAAGCCCTTGGCAAGAGGGTTAGGAACAACATAGTGGATGCCTCGAATGAGTCCCTTCATGGCTCATGTGGGCTTGATATGGCTTCATGGCTCAACCAAAATGATTTTATTCCACTTATATTCACCAATCTTCAATTTTTCAAATTTTCGATTTTTGACCCCGGGACCCTACACACGCTTAACTTTACCCAAAACCCTTGAAATCACCCAAATTTTTCAAAAATCCCAAATCACCCAAAATCCCTCAAAAACAATCCCAAACATTTCCACATTACTCAAATTGATCACTCATAGCCAAAAATACCAAAAAATCCAAAAATACCTCCCAATACCCTCCAAATACCCAAAATACCCCTCTTGACCCAAAAATCCAAAAATTCAGAAAATTCCCAGAAAATTCTAGAAAAATCCCAAATATTCCCAATTTCATTTTGTTCAACTACACCATGGGCTAATTTTGTCAATTTACCCCACTTTTATCAAAACCCCCAATTTGACCCATTTTAACCCAGAGTGAACCCAATGTCAAGCCAAACTTACCCAATTGACCCAAATTCTGGTCCAATTCAATTCTAAACTTCAATTCAACATTCCCAACACCAATCTAGACCAAATCCAAGTCCAATTTAATTGACATTTGAATCCAATTTCACTTTTGGCCTTAAAGCCCAATTTGGACCCATGACCCAAACCTAACCCAAACTAACCCAATTCAACTCCAATTAACCCCAAACCTTTTCTAAACCTTCCTTAACATCCCCACAAACAAAACACTAACATGATTTACCCAAAATTTAGACCCAAACCCCACTCAAATTCAACCTAAAGCTAAAAGGCCCAATTTTGACCTAAACCCTAACCTAACCCAAATAAACCCAAACCCCAAAATCAAAACCCAACCAAAGCCAAAACTTCTTTGAAACACTCCCATAAACATTTCCCCACATTTATTTTACATCAATTTCAACCCTAGCCCAACATTAGCCCAAGTTAGCCCAATTTGACCTATATTGGCCCATTCACCAAAGAAGCCCAAATTCAACCCAATTCAAACCCAAATCACACCCAACTTGCTTCAAATCACTCATAACACATCCGTGAGCTAAACCCAACATTTTTTTGGCCCAATCCTTCACAAAATTTCCATCCACCAATTTGTTTTCAAACCTAAAGGCCCACTTTCCTAAACCATTCTAAAAGCCCATTTCCACCAAATACAAAAGCCCAAAATTGGCCCTAAAGCCCACATGGCAATTTCTTTTCATCATACCTTTAATTGATATCACCCCTAAGTTTCAAAATCATCATTAAACCATTCCAAATCAAGCTTCATCCAAATTTCCACCAAAAATGCCAAGATTCCAAAAATCTACTTCCATGAAATTGACTAAGCTTTGTCCCAAGCCAAATTGAGCCATGAAGCCATGCACAAGCCATATGCAAGCCATGGCAGCCACTTTACATATCACCATGTCATTTTTGGCGAATGGAGGGAGTCCTTTAATGATTCCCTTAAGGCTGATTAAGCCTTTTCATGACTCTTCTAAACCTTGATTAAACATAAATGTACTTAGGTGGTGACTTCTCCCCACTAAGCTAACTGACTTACCTGATTCCCTTAGCCCAAAAACCAGAACTTGGAAGGGTGCACCAAACCCAAAATGGTGGGTTGACCCATTTGGACCTAAAATGAGCCTCTCCTCATACCATTTTAATCCAAGCCCTTTACACATGTCCATGGCCGATTGATCGCACAAACCTCCAGCCCCGACCCACCTGGACACGAGGGTGACCCATGCTGCCGGCCAGCTGCCTGGGTCGCCGGAAAGCACCATGGCCGAGACCTTGGGAGGAGCCAAAGTTTGGAATTCCCACCTGCTGAGCTGCCCCATCCCCAGTGGCCATTGTAGCTGTTCTTCTCTTGCTAAGAGCAGCTGATCCAAAGCCCTAACTCCCCCTGGGAGGCCCTCCACCCTCTCCTATTTAAACACCACTCCCTCTCAGCCATGAGAGGTGCTGAACCATATCTTACTGACACCATGCCAAAATTGTTCCAGAACACTCTCCATACTTAGAGCAGTTGATCCCCGGTGACAATTTGCCCTAATCCCCACCAACGAGCCCGATTTCTCGCCAAAATTCCACCCAAAACCGGGACACTTCTCCACGGTGGATCAATCCTCAAATTGATTGGTCCTACACCTTCACCAGACCAAGGGAAGGAGTCCACCAGCAAAAGCCCCTTCTCCAGGCCACCCATCTATTCCAGACTCCAAGCTTTGTGATTGGGCTTGGTCGAAATCATACCTAGGCAATTCACCAGACCAGGAGACTTAATCTGGAGCTTGCTGGGATCCAATCAAAGGTGACACAACCCTCAGATTGAAGCCACACTTCTGCGAGCAAAGGTATGAGCTAATTCTTCATCCCGAGCATCCGGAGATTCTCCATTTCAAATGCTTTAATTTCAATGCATGATCACCATATAGATGTATTCGTCTCTTCAAGACGAATCCATAGAGCACAAGAACACAAAAATCCGTTGAGAAATGAGTGAGTTCTTAGGGTTTTAGTGTGGACGGCTCTCGGGTGAGGACGCTTGGGGACGATAAACGGATGCCGTTCATTCCATACACGAGCGGACGGACGGCCAGGATCGCGCCGGATGAGGAGATGGAACGATACAGCGGGCCCCCTGAGCACTGAGTTGGATGGCGGCGTCGAATGGCAACGAGACACCCGGCGTTTCGGAGCTGCCGAAGATGGCGTGGCGCCACGTGGATAAGTAGGAAATTAGGGTATTTTTTATTTATTTAATTCCCTAAACTTCAAAAATGCATAACTTTGTGTAGAAAAATCAGAAAAATAAAATAAAAATACCCTCTTGCTCGATGAACGAGAGGAGAATAATGTGGAAAAGAAATCATTTAATTTCATCAAGTATTTTATTTTTAATGATATATTTACCCTCTGTATTGTTTTAATTCTCCATGCATATAGGAAATTCACCATGGCATGTGACCATAGGGCTTTTGAAGCCTCTGAATTTGGGAACATTCCCTGAATTTTCCAAAGTCAGAGGCCATCCCTATGAGAAGTTATTGATTTTTCAAATTCATGTTGCTGTTTTGAGTATTTTAAATCCAATAATTAGCATGTTGTGAAATAAATTCTACAAAAATTTGATGTTTCTTATGACCAGAGGACCCTAGGAAAAATAGGTTTTAAATTAATTCACTTGGAATAACCCTAATTGGCCTAAACACCCAAAATAGGTCCTTAATTAATTAGAGCTAATCATATATCAAATTGGCTTGAAATCAATTCTCCACTGACCTTTAGGATCAGAGGAACCTACCATAAAAATTTGAAGTCAATTGGACTTGGTTAGCCCTACTAAATGGGTTGATTAAGCCATTTAGCCAATTTAAACTTTAAAAATTCATAACTTTCAAAATACTTTTCAAAAATTCACCAAATTGGTTTTGGAGCCTCTCTGATATCAGGGGAATTTAAGAAAAATAAAATTGCAATTTTCTAAAAAAGTTGATTTTTTGTATTATTTTAATATTTTATAATTAAAAAATAATAAAAATCACAAAAATAATAAAATTCACCAAAATGTCGCATTTTGAATTTTAATCACTTAGGAACAAACCCCATATTTTTCTTAGGTCTATTTGATGAGATATTAAATTTTAAAGCCCTAAGGTAATTCTAAAATTAAAAAAATGTATTTTTAAGTATTTCCACTAAAATAATTCTAATAAATCAAAGAAAAATCAAAAAATTGTAAAAATTGATTCTCTGATTTTGTTGATATCAGAGAGATTTTTTAAAAATATAAAATTTATTTTTCAACCTTTATTTTATTTTTAAATTAATTAATACTCCAAAACTTAAAATAATTATAATAAAAATAATATAATTCAACAAATCACCAAAATTGGTCCAAGTGGTCCTCTAGTCATTAGGAATGTTCCATAATTTTCTTAAGGACAGAAACTTTCCCTTGGTCATATTGTTAAATTTTCCTTGGAAATCTCTATTTTCCAACAAAAATAATTACATAATTAAATTAAATACAGAAAAATCACATTTTCTCCTCTCATGTCTTTATTGACATATGAGTGAAGTCACATAAAAATTTCAAGTTCATTTAAGCTCAATTTAGTGAGTTATGAAATTATTAAGCTTGAAGGGGCAAAGTGGTAATTAAAATTTTAACCTTTAATTAAAACTTTAGGCTTAATAAAATTAAAGAGTAATATATTTGATCTTAATCTGATTTGGATGATTGAAATTTAAATAATTAAAGGGTAGAAACCTATTAAATAATTTAAAAATAATTAAAATAAACTTTAATTAAATAATTGATTAAATTTGGAAGAATAATAAAATTGGAATTATTAAAATAGGGATATTATTAGGAAGAGCTTTGTTCATTAATTTAAAAATCCCTAAATTAATCATCTCAATAATATTTAATTCCTAATTAAAATGATAATCCAAATTTAAGATTTAAAATGTTAAAAGACTTAATCATTAAATTAAATTAAAGTTAAATTATTTAAATTAAACCCTTCTAAAATTTCAATTAAATTAAAATTAAAAGTAAAATTAAATTAAAATTTAAATAAAATTAAATTAAAACATATTAAATTAAATCAAATTAAACTAAATTAATTAAATTAAATTAAATTAAATTAAATTAAATTAAATTAAATTAAATTAAATTAAATTAAATTAAATCAAATTAAATTAAAATTAAATTAATTCATATCAAATCAAACTAAATTGAATTGAATTAAATTAAATAATAGAATCAAGTTAAAATTAAAATCAAGTTAAATTAAATCAAGATTGAAACTAAACTAAATTAAATTAAATTGAATTAAAAAAAATAACATCACCTAAGACATAAAGAAATTCAAAATAAAGCAACTTGAACACTATTCCAAATTTAAACCCGATAACTGAAATTAAATTAAATCACAAACCATTTGAATATCAATTTGCCCTCGAAAGCTTTTGTTATCATAACTCCTAAACAGAACGTTAAATGAAGCGATACTTCACTCATAGGATATTGAAATGTCCTAGTTCACCGAGTAAGATAACAACAAAACTTAACTAAACCTCGGACGATTATTTCACCCGATCGATTAAATCCATTTGGGCTTAAAAATAATCCTAGAAATATTGAAAAGATGTTTAAGACTCGTCTTAAGCACTTCCTCGATATGATAGGATGTTTATAAGAACAATTGAATTTAATTGTTCTTTGATGAAGAAAATCGTCCTCAAACCAAAACACAAGAACCTAGACGTCATAGGAAATGACTAGCTATAGGATTAGGAACTTGGTAGAAAACCATAACCCTTCCCTTAGCTTTACCTAGGAACTTGCTTAAATATTCTAATTGTGTTTTAAGTGCAGCTTGGGATGACGGGAAGACCCTCAAGGTACGCTTTTATTTTATTGCAATTTACCCTATTGCAATTTATTTAATCGCATCGCACTTACTTTTCTTGCATGATAAACAACTGTTGCATGAAAACCCACACTTTTAGGATAGTCCCTAAAACTGAAACCAAAATTAAATTAAAAGTCATTGCAAGATAAAATTCAACGCCACAACATTTCAAAATATAAAACAACTCAAAATTTAATCACAAACAGAAAACAAAACTGCAATTACAACTAAATTAAAACGTCTCGTTGGATGATCGGGAATACCTCGGATGATGTAACCTGCGTATTGCTAACGGGATTTCTCATGGTCTAAATGAAAGTGTGGAACTCATTTAGTTAAGTTTAGCAAATTCATCTGGACTAAGTGAATCCGATAAAAATAACGATGCCGAAAGGATGGAACCGTGGGATCTTAACCGGTGTTGTTATAATCAACTTTAAGATTTGTTTTAAATAAAATATAAAAAACACTTGGAAATTAAGATTTTCTCTAAACCAAAACACTTTTCTCATCTCCTGATTTATGACTTTTATAACTAAACCTCTGCAACAACAAGGAGCTCGGAGCATGGTGGGCAGCACGGCCATCGTCATCAGCAAAACCTGAGTCCACTTCAGCAAAACTTTCTTAGAATTAAATAACTAAGCCATAGGATTTCGAGGTAGTTTGCCTAGTGCAACATAAATCCTCAACTCTTCGTTAGGCATTTGCATGATCATGTCGTGTAAATTAAGCCCTAACCGGTCTTAGGACTCCGAGGTAGTCGTTTGATACGACATAAACCCTCACATCTTCAAGGCTATTTATATGATTTTATCATACAAATATAAGTCCAAATTAATCAAAATTGGCAAGATTGAAATATAAGATAACATTAGAACTTTCCTAAATCCAAGCCAAACAATAGGATAGTCGGGAAATTACCGAAGTTCGCTTCGAATCTGTTATTTCTCCTACCTTTCTTCCTTTGAATTCCCAAAACAAAAATGTTCCAAACTTGATCCATTCCCTTTTGAAATTTCAAAAATCCAATCCTTTGAAAACCTTAAACTTTGAAATTCTTGAAAGCAGAATTATTGATTATTATCGAGAGTTTTCTTAGGTGATTCCTGTCACTTAAGATGTAATTAACTATAGGGGCTTGCCCTTATAGGGAACTTTAAGAACCCGAGTAATATAAACCTTGTTTAATGCTTTCATATTAAGCGGGGAATTTGCCTGGCTTATAAAATTGGTTCGCGGACCAAACGGATGTCACAAATCTTCTAGTTTATTTAATCGAGCCCCATCACCAAACGAAGGTGTCTATTCTTCGACATAGATACACGGTTTGTGATGCGGTGCTCGTTTATATAAACTATTCAGGATGTGAGATCGAGTTTGATTTCATATCTTAAAATTTTCAAATTTAAAATTATTTTCAAAATCAAATACTACTTTTCAAATTATTTATTTAAATTAAATTAAAAGTTCGCCGACAATTTCTGTAGGCGACCCTTTTTTAAAATACAACACATAACCTAAAAATATGCCGACAATTTCTGGCGACTCCGCTGGGGAGAATTCCTCTCTCCATTTTAATCAGACAATTCTGCTTTCAAAAATCGGTAGTGTATCCATGTTCCTAGTGGATCAAACTGCCCTTCTTTCAATTGGAATACTATGTTCATTTCTACCTTGAACAAGTATAGCCAACATTCTCTCGGATTTAGGAGCCACTCGTTTAGACACCCCTAAACGGAGAGGTTCCGAAATCCTTTTACCTCATTTCGAGGTGGGGTGGACCCCGATAGGTATTAGTTTAGGAGCGGTCTTGCGGGTCGAGAAGTTTCTGCAAGACTTTCTCTTCCTTTTCCAGTTCCTAATCAATTCCTTTTACCCTTCCTACAACTCTCCTTCTTTTATTAATTCTCCCTCCTAACGAACAAATCTTTTCGAAAAAGACAATTTTCCTTTAACACCAAAAATACACTAAGATAAATGGAAATGTGTTCAGACTCTTTCTTTTTCGTCATAAGTTATACGATAAGAAGAAGCACGATTCAGAGACTAACACTTGGAATCTGCCCTGCAGAAATGGAAGCCCCAAAACTGATCTTCTCCTTCGTCAACGGACTCGACACAGCCGTGTTCGAGGACGAACCGCTCGATAATGGAATCATTCGATTCGGACAAGGATTCGGGGACACCGACATCAAAATCCCCGACTTCACTCTATTTTCACTCACAAGCAAAGTACCAGAAACTGAGAAGCCGTTGATTGAGTTCAACCTCAAGTCAACACATGAATTCCCTCCTCTGCAAAAGATTCCAACTGAGAGGAGTACTGCTGTCCACGGAAGGACCTGTTGTTGCTACCCCCACCGGTCTAGTTGTCTCGCACCTACCCCGGCTCTGCCAAACTAAAGGGGAAGGAAATTCGAACTATGACCTGTTACCAGTGAAGGGTACGGACCTTCCTGCGAGACCTTCTATTTTTGAAATCGGGTCCGGCTCTAGAATTCCATCGTCGACACGGACTCGAAGAAGGAACGAAGTAGAAGGATTGCTAGAGAAGCCGAGTTCGCTGAAGTTGCTTTCCTGGAGGAAATCCCGGAACCGCCCAAGTATACACCGTCTGCTCGAATACATACTACTTTTGGGAGGAAGCAGATTCCATCGCCTCTCCGCCGCAGAGGATGAAGAAAATGTTCGCAAGATTGCTGCCGCATTGCCTCAGCCCGTATATTACAACGATAGCTGTAAGAAAAGGGCCAGAACTACGCCATTTGCCCGACTGCAAACTTTGATAGAGAAGTTAGCGAAGAAGGAAAGTTGCCTCGTATCGAAATTTTAAGAAGGATAGGGCTGGTGCCAGTCAAATCTCATCTTGGGCCGCGAGTAGAACCTGTTATCGCTGCAGAAGAGCTAAATAAGAGAATGAAAGCTAGTCCGCCCGTCGTTGTTTCAGGACTACAGATTAGGGAGGATACCACCTTCCAGCATTTGGCTGACAGACCATCCGGTCCTAGACCTTCTGCTGCTAGAAGGATGGTATGGCGTCCCACTACTCGGACAATTAAGATTGAAACAACAACTCGAGAAGGAAAGTCTCGTCGGGAGACTTGAATCCGAAGAAAGTGCTACGACGATGAAGGGGACTCATGAGAAGGAAACCCGACAATTATCACATGACAACTGCAAGGATGTACAGAAAAGACCGCTAGAAGATGCTATGGAAAAACTAAGAACTGATATTCGGCGATTAGCAAGGGAAAGAGAAGAGAAATTCGAAGATGAGATTGATTCGTCAGAGTTCATGGATGATGAATATGCGAGAAATTAACATGGTTGAAACACGAGCTTCGTCGGCTTCACAAGGTGCTCCTGCGGCCGCGCAGAAGAGAGGAGCCGGAAGTAATGAGGAGGCGGCTTCAAGAGAAAGATGATACGATCGCCCGAATGGCAAAACGGATGGAAGAGATGGCTGTAGCCCTAGCCACTCTCCAGAGTCAAGTGCAACCCCAAAGAGAAACACCCCCAGAAGTCATTCACATTGTAGACGGAGGAAAGGAGATTACGTCCGTCAACGGGGATGATTAGTTAAAGAAGGATACAACACAAAGCATGATTCCGGAAAAGGATATTAAGAGCATGGTGGAACAGCGAGTGCGAGAAGCCTTGGCACAATCAAAGAGCGGGACATCCATTCGGACGGGTAGGCCTTACCCCGAAGAATTCAACGCCGTCCAATATCCGAAAGGCTTTGTACCACCTCTCGTTCAAGACTTTTGATGGAGCAGGAAACCCTCGGCGGCATGTTGCACATTTTCGTGCCGATTGTTGCAATGCCGGCGGAAGTGATGCCTTACTCTTTAGACAATTTGTCGGCGACTGTCGGGGATCGCCTTTGATTGGTATGCGGAATTACCGAACGGTTCGGTGAAGACATTTTCGGAACTAGAGAACCTCTTCATCGAGCGATTTGTCGGAGCTCGAGCACCACATCACTATAGGTGATTTAGTGGTAGAGAAGCGAGAACCCAACGAAACCTTGGTGGACTACATACTTCGATGGAGGAACCTAAGTATGAAGTGTGAGCCACGACTACAAGAACGAGCATGCGATCGGCATTTTACTCGAAAAGCATTCATGGCCCGATAACACTTCTCCTCGAGGATTTACTATTAAGACTTTTGAGAAGTTGTTAAGCAAGGCCGGAAGCTTGCAAGAGGAGGCGAAGCAATTAAGTTTCACTGACAAAACAGACAAACAAAAGCCTGTGAAAACTTTTGAAAAGAAGACCGGGATCGTTGCAGCAGTCGATAAAGGCAAGCAACCGATATAAATATCGTCAGAACGGTCGCAGCAACCTCAACAGAATTACCAGCAACCCCGAACCAGCTATCAGTCATCTCAACAGTATGAACAACCGCCTCGTCCGCAACGTACTTTAAGGGAGCTTTTGAGCAGGGAATATCCATTTAAGAATGAGGCAGTGCCGAAAATGTTTCACAGTCTGATGAAGACTCCAGATTTCCAACTGCCAGAACCTAGGAGACCAGAAGAAGTCAATAAGAAAGGTGATCCCAACTTTTGCCCTTACCACAGGATGCTTGGACACAAGATAGAAGATTGTATTACCTTCAAAAGTTGGCTCAACGACGATCTTCGGAAAGGGAATATAATGATCCCAAGGAGTACATGAAGGAACCCCGGAAAGGAGGTTCCGTCAATGTTATCTCGACGGATCTCATCGTGCCGATAGACCCCTATGCGACCGATGATGGATGGGCTACCGCTTGGACAAAGTCTTCGAAAAGATTTTGGATCACATCCAAATCGCTTCGGTGCGAGCCTCGATTCGGAGTTCGAAACACGTTAAGTCGACACTATCACTTGCGATAGAAGAACCACCTCAACAAGAGACAATTAAAGAGAAGAAGAAAATCGACGAAGAAGAGAAAACCGAGGCTCCTAAGGCTAGACTAGGGGCTGCTTATCCTAGGATAGTTGTTTCCGATTCGGGGGAGAAATCCCTCGAACCTCTGACTCTGTATGATTATCTGCTCACTCCGGTGGGATCTTATAATGATAAGGGTTATGGCGTTGGCTACGTTTTGACTGTTTCTAATGATTACATAACTAGCGACAATCCGGACATCGATTTCGATACAAATGACAATTCTCAAATCATACACAATCTCGACGATCACAATGACGAAGAAGACATCCATCAAGGAGGCTACGAGAGTTCAACAAGCAACAAATCTATTTGCGAGTTTCGAGGAGCTCCAGTCACAATAGAATTAGAGCCTTCAGACTCCGAAGCTAATCTAGATGAACCTGTCATTCCAATTCAGGAAGAAACACCAGCAAACTCAATACTGGATTCAGGAGAAATTACAGAAGTCAACTTAAGAAGTGGAAGAGTTCTACCTCCGAGAATGGGTCCAAAGGACAAAGGAAAGCGGTGGTTGTTCAAGAAGAATCAACCACCGACGGAAGAAATACCCATTCGGGAAGAAGCCGAGACACATGAAAATAAAGTGGACTACAACGTGTTAGCCCATCTTAGGAAACTACCGGCCAAGCCGAGCATCTACGACGCTCTCATCTTATCAAAGGAGATGAGAGAAGCTCGATCGAGGCCTTACTTGATCCGGAAATTTGCTTAGCTCAAATGGCCGGAGATTCCTTAGATGAGGTTTGTTCGTTAAAGGAACAGCGAGGTGTCACCTTCACGGACAATGATCTACTACTTGGGACAGTAGACCACAACCGACCGTTGTACATTTCGATTACTAATTGGGAAGTTTACGCTCTCCAGAGTATTGGTGGATCCGGGAGCATCAATCAACATAATGAATCTTCGAACGCTAGCATACTTGGAAATTGATGCTCGCGAGCTTGAAGCGGACAAAATGTTATTAAGAGGATTCAACCAGAAAGGAGAAAGAGCCCTCGGATCAATAACACTACTAATGAAGACCAGTGACTTGGCAAAGACAACCGCAAAATTTCACATAATTGATTCAGAAATGTCATTCAACGCTCAACTGGGCCGACCATGGATACATGAAAACCGGATGGTACCATCATCTCTACATCAGTGCATCAAATACTACGATGGAGGGGAACAATGCATCAAAGGTGACTTACAACCGTTCTCCGTACATGAAATAGGAATCCATGAAGATGCAGCTTATTATGCACCTCCGAAGAAAACAATTTTCTCCAGAGATACCATAACGAATGAAGCAAAGGAAATTCGGGATGACGAAGAACTCGAAGTCCTAGTCCAACGGTCACTCACCACTCCCTTACGGCGAGATGGTGAAGGTTTCTCCACAACTCGCATCCGAGGTCGAGGCCGGGGACGAGGTCGTGGTAGAGACGTTAGGACGGTTGGACGGAGGAAACCGATCATCAATGTTGATTGGGAAGACGAGTTTTGAAGAAGAAAAAGAAATCAAGCAAGAAGCGACGACAATAAGTCGGAGGAAGCCGCAATTCGGGATCCCGCTCGAAGATGAAAAGAATGAAGAATATAAATCGATGTACGAGAAGATTAACCACTATGTACATACTATGACCCTGACCCCGATCCATTCTAATAAGATCGAGGGTATGGTGGTCAAAGAGGTACGTAGCGGCGATGCAAAGCCCATCAAATTCTACCGTGGTGCTCCTTCCTCCAAAACTGAAAATAATGTACAATTTGAAGATGTCACCTCATCAGAATTAATAGAATTACCTTTTGAGTGGTACTCTCCCTGTGTTCAAAGTTTAATTCAGCGTGGTTTCTTACCTCGACAATGAACAAAAGGTCAATCACAACGTTTTGAAAATTTATAGAATAACTCCGGCCGTCCACCCAATTTAAAGCATGGTCTCGAATTCGGCACTGTAGGATCAGTTGACGATACTGAATTTTGCTTGGTTGTCACTTGCAAGTCCAATGAAGATCGCATGGAAACTACGAGAAGAATTTGAAGATTTACAAATTGGAGACGCTCACCGGAATTCGAAGAAGAGATTAAATCTACAATAGATGAGTTAACGAAAATTAACTTAGGTACTAGCGAAGAGCCTAGACCTACCTTTGTTAGTTCCTTACTCAATAAAGAAGACTCTGAAGAAATAATCAAGTTATTAGTGGAATTTAAAGACTGTTTTGCTTGGAGCTACGATGAGATGCCAGGTTTAGCTCAAGAGGTCGCGGTCCATAAGCTAGGAGTGGATCCTACTGCATCCGGTCGGACGAGGTTCCAGAAGAATGCGTCTAGAAATCGAACAACAAGTCATAGCTGAAGTTAAAAAGCTAATAGATGCTAAATTTGTCCGTGAAGAACAATACCCAACTTGGTTAGCCAATGTGGTACCAGTTAGAAAGAAGAATGGTCAGATCAGAATTTGTGTGGATTTCAGAGATTTAAACAAGGCATGTCCAAAGGATGAATTCCCTCTACCGATCCCAGAATTAATGATCGACATTGCTTCGACACATGAAATATTCTCATTCATGGATGGATCTTCGGGATACAACCGGATAAAAATGGCTCCGGAAGATGAAAAACTTACCGCATTCAGAACGCCGATCGGAGTATATTGCTATACAGTGATGCCATTCGGACTGAAGAACGCAGGAGCAACCTACCAGAGAGCGATGACAAGAATTTTTGATGATCTCATCCACAATCAAGATGAATGCTACGTGGACAATGTGGTCATCAAAAGCAAAGTAAAGGACAACCACCTATATGATTTGAGAATTGTTTTCGAATGATTAAGACAATTTAACCTTAAGATGAATCCCTTAAAATGTGCCTTCGGCGTCACCTCCGGGAAATTCTTAGGATTCGTTGTCCGACATCGTGGAATTGAAATCGACCCGGAAAAGATTAAAGCTATCTTAGAAATGCCGCCTCCCAAAACCTTAAAACAACTACGATCTTTTCAAGGGAAGTTGGCATATCTTCGACGCTTTATCTCGAACTTTTCGAGTAGGTGTCGGCCTTTCTCGGCACTAGTTAAAAAGGACGCCAAATTTATTTGGGAAGAGAAATGCCGAAGGCCTTCGAGGAAATTAAATAATATTTAATGACACCTCTCTGTCTTAGCAGCCCCAGTCTCGGGTAGACCGGCGATACTTTATACCTCGGCTTTGGACGACTCACTCGGAGCCACTGTTAGCCTGAGTCGATGATGAGGGTAAAGAAAATGCTCTTTACTACCTAAGCCGTCGTTTACTTCCGACGGAAATAAGGTATCCCGCAATTGAAAAGCATTGTTTGGCCCCGATCTTTGCCGCTCAAAAGCTCGGGCACTACATGCTTTCTCATAAGGTCAACTCGATCTCGAAATTTAATCCATTGCGATACTTGATGACTCGTCCAACGCTTTCGGCAGACTTGCTAGATGGTCGATGATATTATTGTAATTCGATATAACTTTCGTGCCTCTTCGTGCCGTAAAGGGACAAGTCCTAGCAGATTTCCTCGCGAGCACACCCTTTGCGGCAGAATCTCCTCTCAATGACGACTTGCCGGATGAATAAATAATGAGCCTAGAAGACCACGATGATCGATTTTGGGAATTATATTTCGATGGAGCATCTTCGACACACAAAGATGAAGAATCGCAAGTGATAGTGCTCGGTAAGGCAGGAATCGGATTAATCTTTATAACACGGAGCGGGGGATGTTAAGATACTCCTACCACTTGATAGAGTCGTGTACAAACAACGAAGCGAGAATACGAAGCCCTCATAACGGAGCTGGAATTAGCTATTCGAATGGGGATAACGAGACATCAATATCTACGGGGATTCACGGTTAATCATTCAACGGATCGCCGGATAGTACGAATTTTAAAACCAAGACTCGAGCAATACTTCCGGTATGCCATACGGTTGTTGGAACGGATTCCAAATGTGACGATCTACAAAATTCCCGGAAAGAAAATGCTTTAGCAGATGCGTTAGTTCGCCTCGCAAAAGAATTTGCTTGTTTGCAAGATTAGTCAGTAGAAGTGTCGGTTCACGGACGTCGGGTCCTATCACGGCTCGACATAGACACAATACACAAATCGAGAAAAAGGAGAAGAATCGAGTTGCAGCGGTGACGAGAAAACACGAGAAGATTGGCGACAACCATTAATAGACTACTCGCAAACGGGAAAACTACCGGACGATAAGTCGCTAGCCCATCGGATCAAGAAAAGAACTTTGTCCTACGCATTAATAAACAACACGTTATACGTAAGGTCTTTCGATCAAATGTGGCTAAGGTGCCTAAGCGGGTCCGAGGCCCGTGAAATTGTTAAAGAGGTGCATTCGGGACTCTATGGCGCTCACCGGTCGGGTCCGAAGATGAAAATGAAAATTAAAAGACTAGGGTACTACGGCCCTCGATGATGACCGATTGCATGAAAATCGCCAGAGAGCTGTCACCAATGCCAAGTGCACGGAGTGGTTCTACACCAACCTCCAAATGTGCTACATCCGACAATTGCGTCGTGGCCATTTGAATGTTGGGGCATAGATATAGTGGGTCCGATAGAACCACCATCTTCGAAAGGACATCGCTTCATTCTTGCGGCTACGGATTACTTTCCAAGTGGGCGAGGCGGTTCCACTTAGAGAAGTGAAAGCACACCACGTGCTACGGTTTTCAAGAACCAAGTTGTCTACGAGTTTCGGAGTGCCACGCGAGATCACCTCGGATATTGGGTCGGCATTCGAAGCCCGCGGATCAACAATTTTGGCGAGAGACACGGAATCGGCTGGCGATATTCAACAATTTACTACCCGAGAGCAAACGGCACTGGTGAGGCTTTTAATAAAACTCTCGTTCAAATCTTAAAGAAAACCTTGGACGATAATAAGAGAAATTGGCACGAGAAGTTATTAGAAGCCTTATGGGCCTACCGGACAACCTTCGAACTCCTACTCGAAGCTACACCTTACGCTTTGGTGTATGGGTCCGAGGCGAGTGTTACCCTTAGAGGTCCGGCTTCCTTCACTCGGAATTGCAATTGCAAACAAAATCACGACAGAAGAGAATGTCAAATTACGGCTAAAAGAATTGGAAAGCCTGGATGGGAAAAGACTTGCGGCGTAGCGAGAATTTAGAATTATACCAAGCTAAGATGGTTCGAGCCCATGACGGATCGGTCCGCCCGAGAACCTTGAAAGTTGGTGATTTAGTTCTCGTTCTCGAGAGACCTATTCTTGCACACCGCAAGATAGGAGGAAAATTTGAACCCACTTGAGAAGGGCCGTTTGTGGTTGAGGCGATCTACTCGGGAGGCTCTTACCGGCTAGTGAATCGCCGAGGAGAACGACATATGCTTCCGATCGACGGACGATACTTAAAGAAGTATTATGCTACCTGATGTTTCGAAGGAATGAATTCTTCATCCCTAGAAGCACGGGCGAAGTAATTACTTATGACTGGGTCTGAACCCAAAATTAATAAAAAATGTGCTAAAAAAAATAATAAAATCGTGATAATAAAGTTTTCCTTGTTTTCTCTTCCATATCAAAGTCTCTTTCCTGATATTTTCCCACTTCATTCCTGTTAAATTTGAAAATATAAAAGGAATAATAAAAAAAACTGTCTTTAATAAACATTTTCTTAATGTTCTTGTTCTTAGTACAGCCCCTGATCCTTTTCCTTGTCTTTTCGCAGGGAAATGTCGAACGGGCGGTTGGTCCTGAACTTTAGAAATGGCGTAAGCCTTGCACTCGACGAAAAGAAGGTGAAAGATGGAGCGATAATAGAGATTGACTCAGACTTCGCACCGGTAGGCACGCGATACGAGGAAAGTGAGCGGGTCCCGGTTGACCGAGAGGACGCCCGATCAGACGGTAATGAAAGTGGGTGGCCCAAGCCACCACTCCGACGACGAAAAGGAAAACAAGCACCGAAGAAGACAAGAAAATCAAGTACGTAGTCGCTACAGCAGAGGGCATGCTTGTCAGCGCCGCGCCCACAGAAACTCAGGAAGTACGAAGAGCTACTCTCACAACAACTCAGCGAAGAAATAAAAATCGTCGTATCCGCAAGATGTTAACTAAACTTGCAGCGGACCAGCGCGACGAGGCAATTGCTGCTTGCCGGTACATATACTTCGAGGACGCCGGTTCACCGGGTACACGAAGGAAGGAGGCCGGCTCCGAGGATAACGGAAGAGACCAGGGAAATCTTAAGAAGAACAGAAGAAGGAAGGCTACCACGCCACCAGATAAAGTCACCAGTAATGCATAACCTTGTTGCAGAAGCAACCCTGGAGGATGTCCCGACGGACACCATCCTCGAGGAGCCGAGGTATGCAGGAGAATGTGAAGGGATTGAGCCATATATCCCACAATATGTCACCAGGACTCGCCATTTGCAAATTATTCCAGAATACGAGCTAGAAAGAATGCAGAATGTCGAGAAGAAAACTTTTGAATACTTCGAGAGAATCAGAGGCAGGAGGATCAATATACTAGAAGGCCTCGAGCTACATGCAGACGTGTTCTCAGAATAAGAACAACAACAAATCGTGGACTGCATTTGGGATTTAAAAAGAATGGGCCGAGCAGGTCGCCTAAGAGAAAACACCTACTCAGAACCCCGGAGATGGATGTCAGGGAAAGGTAGAATTACATTACAATGTGGATGCTGCTACAACTTCGCAGAAGACAGGAAGGGAAACCCACCGGGAATACTCCGTCATGGCCAGGTGGATCCAATGCCATTAGTCATCAAAAGGATGGTAAAAAGAATGATAATATGGAGGGTGCTGCACGGCGGATTGCATACCCGACGGTTGCATCATTAACATTTACAAGGAGGGTGATTGCATACCCCCGCACATAGATCACCACAACTTTGTCGGACCTTTCGCACGGTTTCTTTTACGAACGAGTGTAATATCATGTTCGGATCCGACCTCCGGATAGCGGGCCCAGATGAGTTCCGAGGGCCAGTAAAGATACCATTACCGGTAGGTTTTGTCATGATACTGAAGGGCAACGGAGCAGATGTCGCTAAACATTGCATACCGGGAGTACCAATGAAGTGGATCTCAGTTACTTTCAGAAGGATGGATGACAGGAAAACACCTTACCACTTCCAGCAAAACCCGGAGCTAGAGAGCCTCCGGCCTTACGAGTCTGTGAGTTACATGGAAAATATCACACCTCCAACGTACATCCATACGGCATCCTTGCCAAGGATGGCTTGGAAGGTGATGTTATTGACCATGTACCTCACTATTCAGACATGGATTTCTGACAGATACTTTTTTGGATGGATCGACAAAGATCATACATAGTCCATTTTGAGTCTACATGGATTGTATGAGATGTATTCCAGATCGAGTTGTATGATGTATCTTTAACATGATTGGAATGAAAGTGACCATGTCACATTTTTGGCCTTCACCTCTTTTGTGCAAGTTGACTGAGAAACGCCATTAAAGTTAATTGAACTTCGAACAAAGAACAGAAAAGAAACAAAAAAGAATAAAAGAAAACTTTCCTTAAAAATCTAGATAAAAAAAAATGATGAACACCAAATTCACATGAACATTAAATGAACGATAAAATAAATTTGAATTGTTAAAAGAAAAACAAAATGAACATAAATTTCAAATCAAATCTCAATCAAATTTCAAATTCAATCTTTCCAAATCTCAAATCAAATCTCAATCAAATTTCAAATTCAATCCTTCCAGATCTCAAATCAAACCTCAATCAAATTCAAATTCAATCTTCCAAATCTGAAATCCAATCCGTTCTACTCTCTCCCTTGTCTGGGATGGAAGCGGTTGATTCCATTGACATGGATCGAATCTGATGGCAAGGAATTGTATCCAATCCAAACCAGCAACTTCCGATCAACTCTTTTGAATGGGGTATGTAACATCTACATATTCCCTCCTAATCTATTTCCTTCCAAGAAAGTCTTTCACAACTTTCATGAAATTCTCGAAACACCAAAATTCCACACTTTTCAAATCAACACTACTAATCTTTGCAAAATGAAATACATCAAAATTCAAACTTTTGGAGTTGAGGATTTTACATCCGAGACTGCATTGCTTTAGGATCCTTTCCCTGTCGCAATGAAATACATCAAATTCAAACTTTTGGAGTTGAGGATTTTACATCCGAGACTGCATTGCTTTAGGATCCTTTCCCTATCGCAATGAAATACATCAAATTCAAACTTTTGGGGTTGAGGATTTTACATCCGAGACTGTATTGCTTTAGGATCCTTTCCTATCGCAATGAAATACATCAAATTCAAACTTTTGAGGTTGAGGATTTTACATCCGAGACTACATTGCATTAGGATCCTTTCCCTATCGCAATGAAATACATCAAATTTAAACTTTTGGGGTTGAGGATTTTACATCCGAGACTGCATTGCTTTAGGATTATTTCCCTATCGCAATGAAATACATCAAAATCAAATTTTTGGGGTTGAGGATTTTACATCCGAGACTACATTGCTTTAGGATTCTTTCCCTATCGCAGTGAAATACATCAAAATCAAATTCTTGGAGTTGAGGATTTTACATCCGAGACTGCATTGCTTTAAGATCATTTCCCTATCGCAATGAAATACATCAAATTCAAACTTTTAGGGTTGAGGATTTTACATCCGAGGCTGCATTGCTTTAGGATTCTTTCCCTATTGCAATGAAATACATCAAAATCAAACTCTTGAGGTTAAGGATTTTACATCCAATACCGCATTTCTTTGAGATTTCTCCTCATTGTAATGATTCAATCCAATCAATTCAATTTTCTTTTGAGGTTGAAGACGTTACATCTAAAACCACAAAATTCCAATTCTCATTTCAAATCAAATCCCTTCAAATTAATCTTAACAAAACTTCAATCTAAATTGAAACTCAAACTAAAATCTAAGCTCACACATCAAAACTTAAATTGAAACAAAATAAAATCTAAATCGAACTTCCCCCAGATCATGTGATTTGGAATTCACCTCCTTTTCCTTTCCCCAGTGAGAGTTCAGGGATCTCCAGTCTCAGAGATATACTTGACACTCCCCAGCGGAAACTCTTCTACTTTATCCCAAGTTTGTCACTTAGACTTTTGTGTTGGTTTTGTTGATCGCTTCGGTCAACACCAATACGTGCGGTGTGCTCTGTCAGCTCACCACACCTATTGAGGGTCCATTTGTTGACCTCATTTTTGATGAGGTCATCTCTTCTTCTTTTTAGTACTTAGGATCTAGCCTTAGGCTTTTCCTTTGACTATCTTAGAGGATTAGAATTGGGACCCACCACTTAGAATTTCAAACCACTTCTTAACTCCTGCAAACTCCACAAACTTAAATATAGACCCCTAATCACCTAGAGGGTTGAAACCGAATGTGGAAGTTTAAAGGATGAGTTCTATAGGACTCTTTGGCCTTAGGACTACCACTAGGTGGCCTGGTGCAGTGAAGGGCTGACTTACACATACACTACACTTATACACTACACTTTCACACACCTCCTAAAACCACACCCATACCCAACTTGACCTCCTGACTCATGTAGGTGATTCACGTGGATGGTCCTTAACCCCTAAGCCCTTGGTTAAGAGGGTTAGGAACAACATAGTGGATGCCTCAAATGAGTCCCTTCATGGCTCATGTAGGCTTGATATGGCTTCATGGCTCAACCAAAATGATTTCATTCCACTTATATTCACCCAATCTTCAATTTTCCAAATTTTGATTTTTGACCCAGGGACCCTACACACTTCTAGCTTACCCAAACCCTTGAAATCACCCAAATTTTTCAAAAATCCCAAATCACCCAAAATTCCTCAAAATCAATTCCAAACATTTACACATTACTCAAATTGATCACTCATAGCCAAAAATACCAAAAATTCCAAAAATACCTCCCAATACCCTCCAAATACCCAAAATACCCCTCTTGACCCAAAAATCCAAAAAGACAGAAAATTCCCAGAAAATTCCAAAACATCCCAAATAATCCCAATTTCATTTTGTTCAACTACACCATGGGCCAATTTTGTCAATTTACCCCACTTTTATCAAAACCCCCAATTTGACCTATTTTAACCTAAAGTGAACCCAATGTCAAGGCAAACTTACCCAATTGACCCAAATTCTGGTCCAATTCAATTCTAAACTTCAATTCAACATTCCCAACACAAATCTAGACCAAATCCAAGTCCAATTTAATTGACATTTGAATCCAATTTCACTTTTGGCCTTGAAGCCCAATTTGGACCCATGACCCAAACTTAACCCAAACTAACCCAATTCAACTCCAATTAACCCCAAACCTTTTCTAAACCATCCTTAACATCCCCACAAACAAAACACTAACATGATTTACCCAAAATTTAGACCCAAACCCCACTCAAATTCAACCCAAAGCTAAAAGGCCCAATTTTGACCTAAAACCAAACCTAACCCAAATAAACCCAAACCCCAAAATCAAAACCCAACCAAAGCCAAAACTTCTTTGAAACACTCCCATAGACATTTCCCAACATTTATTTTACATCAATTTTAACCCTAGCCCAACATTAGCCCAAGTTAGCCCAATTTGACCTATATTGGCTCATTCACCAAAGAAGCCCAAATTCAACCCAATTCAAACCCAAATCACTCCCAACTTGCTTCAAATCACTCATAAAACATCCATGAGCTAAACCCAACATTTGTTTGGCCCAATCCTTCACAAAATTTCCATCCACCAATTTGTTTTCAAACCTAAAGGCCCACTTTCGTAAACCATTCTAAAAGCCCATTTCCACCAAATACAAAAGCCCAAAATTGGCCCTAAAGCCCACATGGCAATTTCTTTTCATCATACCTTTAATTGATATCATCCCTAAGTTTCAAAATCATCATTAAACCATTCCAAATCAAGCTTCATCCAAATTTCCACCAAAAATGCCAAGATTCCTAAAATCTACTTCCATGAAATTGACTAAGCTTTGCGCCAAGCCAAATGGAGCCATGAAGCCATGCACAAGCCATATGCAAGCCATGGCAGCCACTTTACACATCACCATGTCATTTTTGGCAAAGGGAGGGAGTCCTTTAATGATTCCCTTAAGGGTGATTAAGCCTTTTCATGACTCTTCTAAACCTTGATTAAACATAAATGTACTTAGATGGTGACTTCTCCCCACTAAGCTAGCTGACTTACCTGATTCCCTTAGCCCAAAAACCAGAACTTGGAAGGGTGCACCAAACCCAAAATGGTGGGTTGACCCATTTGGACCTAAAATGAGCCTCTCCCCATACCATTTTAATCCAAGCCCTTTACACATGTCCATGGCCAATTGACTACACAAACCTCCAGTCACGACCCACCTGGACCCTGAGGGTGACCCATGCTCACGGCCAGCCGCCACGGTCGCCGGAAAACACCATGGCCGAGACCTCGGGAGGAGCCGAAGTTTGGAATTCCCACTCGTCGAGCTGCCCCATCCCCGGTGGCCATTGTAGGCTATTCTTCTCTTGCCAAGAGCGAGTCGATCCCAAGCCCTAACTCCCCTAGGAGGCCCTCCACCTCTCTCTATTTAAACACCACTCCCTCTCGGCCATGAGAGGTGCTTGAACCAGATCTTGCTGAAACCACCTGCCAAAATTGTTCCGGAACACTCTCCATACTTAGAGCGAGTTGATCCCCGGTGACAATTTGCCCTAATCCCCACCAACGAGCCCGATTTCTCAGCCAAAATTCCACCCAAAACCGGGACACTTCTCCACAGTGGATCAATCCTCAAATTGATTGGTCCTACACCTTCACCAGACCAAGGGAAGGAGTCCACCAGCAAAAGCCCCCTCTCCAGGCCACCCATCTATTCCAGACTCCAAGCTTTGTGATCGGGCTTGGTCGAAATCATACCTAGGCAATTCACCAGACCAGGAGACTTCATCTGGAGCTTGTTGGGATCCAATCGAAGGTGACACAACCCTCAGATTGAAGCCACACTTCTCTGAGCAAATGTATGAGCTAATTCTTCATGCCGAGCTTCTGGATATTCTCCATTTCAAATGCGTTAATTTCAATGCATGATCACCGTATAGATGTATTCGTCTCTTCAAGACGAATCCATAGAGCACAAGAACACAAAAATCTGTTGAGAAATGAGTGAGTTCTTAGGGTTTTAGTGTGGACGGCTCTCGGGTGAGGACGCTTGGGGACGATGAACGGATGCCGTTCATTCCATACACGCGTGGACGGACGGCCAGGATCGCACCGGATGGGGAGATGGAACGATACAGCGGGCCCCCGGAGCGCTGAGTTGGATGGCGGTGTCGAATGGCAGCGCGACACGCGGCGTTTCGGAGCTGCCGAGGATGGCGTGGCGCCGCGTGGATAAGTAGGAAATTAGGGTATTTTTTGATTTATTTAATTCCCTAAACTTCAAAAATGCATAACTTTGTGTAGAAAAATCAGAAAAATAAAATAAAAATACCCTCTTGCTCAGTGAACAGAGAGAATAATGTGGAAAAGAAATCATTTAATTTCATCAAGTATTTTATTTTTAATGATTTATTTACCCTCTGCATTGTTTTAATTCTCCATGCATATAGGAAATTCACCATGGCATGTGACCATAGGGCTTTTGAAGCCTACGAATTTGGGAACATTCCACGAATTTTCCAAAGTCGAGAGGTCATCCCTATGAGAAGTTATTGATTTTTCAAATTCATGTTGCTGTTTTGAGTATTTTAAATCCAATAATTAGCATGTTGTGAAATAAATTCTAGAAAAATTTGGTGATGTTTCTTATGACCAGAGGACCCTAGGAAAAATATGTTTTAAATTAATTCACTTGGAATAACCCTAATTGGCCTAAACACCCAAAATAGGTCCTCAATTAATTAGAGCTAATCATACATCAAATTGGCTTGAAATCAATTCTCCACTGACCTTTAGGATCAGAGGAACCTACCATAAAAATTTGAAGTCAATTGGACTTGGTTAGCCCTACTAAATAAGTTGATTAAGCCATTTAGCCAATTTAAACTTTAAAAATTCATAACTTTCAAAATACTTCTAAAAAATTCACTAAATTGGTTTTGGAGCCTCTCTGATATCAGGGAAATTTAAGAAAAATAAAATTGCAATTTTCTAAAAAAGTTGATTTTTTGTATTATTTTAATATTTTAATAATTAAAAAATAATAAAAATCACAAAAATAATAAAATTCACCAAAATGTCACATATTGAATTTTAATCACTTAGGAAAAAACCCCATATTTTTCTTAGGTCTATTTGATGAGATATTAAATTTTAAAGCCCTAAGGTAATTTTAAAATTAAAAAATGTATTTTTTAGTATTTCCACTACAATAATTCTAATAAATCAAAGAAAAATCAAAAAATTGTAAAAATTGATTCTCTGATTTCCTTGATATCAGAGAGATTTTTGAAAAATATAAAATTTATTTTTCCACCTTTATTTTATTTTTAAATTAATTAATACTCCAAAATTTAAAATAATTATAATAAAAATAATATAATTCAAAAAATCACCAAAATTGGTCCAAGTGGTCCTCTGGTCATTAGGAATGTTCCATAATTTTCTTAAGAACAGAAACTTTCCCTTGGTCATATTGTTAAATTTTCCTTGGAAATCTCTATTTTCCACCAAAAATAATTACATAATTAAATTAAATATAGAAAAATCACATTTTCTCCTCTCATGTCTTTATTGACATATGAGTGAAGTCACATAAAAATTTCAAGTTCATTTAAGCTCAATTTAGTGAGTTATGAAATTATTAAGCTTGAAGGGGCAAAGTGATAATTAAAATTTTAACCTTTAATTAAAACTTTAGGCTTAATAAAATTAAAGAGTAAAATATTTGATCTTAATCTAATTTGGATGATTGAAATTTAAATAATTAAAGGGTAGAAACCTATTAAACAATTTAAAAATAATTAAAATAAACTTTAATTAAATAATTGATTAAATTTGGAAGAATAATAAAATTGGAATTATTAAAATAGGGATATTATTAGGAAGAGCTTTGTTCTTTAATTTAAGAATCCCTAAATTAATCATCTCAATAATATTTAATTCCTAATTAAAATGATAATCCAAATTTAAGATTTAAAATGTTAAAAGACTTAATCATTAAATTAAATTAAAGTTAAATTATTTAAATTAAACCCTTTTAAAATTTCAATTAAATTAAAATTAAAAGTAAAATTAAATTAAAATTTAAATTAAATTAAATTAAATTAAATTAAATTAAAACATATTAAATTAAATTAAATTAAATTAAATTAAATTAAATTAAATTAAATTAAATTAAATTAAATTAAATCAAATTAAATTAAAATTAAATTAATTCATATCAAATCAAACTAAATTGAATTAAATTAAATTAAATAATAGAATCAAGTTAAAATTAAAATCAAGTTAAATTAAATCAAGATTGAAACTAATCTAAATTAAATTAAATTAAAGTTAAATTAAATTGAATTAAAAAAAAATAACATCACCTAAGACATAAAGAAATTCAAAATAAAACGACTTGAACACTATTCCAAATTTAAACTCGATATAGCGAAATTAAATTAAATCACAAACCATTTGAATATCAATTTGCCCTCGAAAGCTTTTGTTATCATAACTCCTAAACGAACGTTAAATGAAGCGATACTTCACTCATAGGATATTCGAATGTCTAGTTCATCGAGTAAGATAACAACAAAACTTGAATTAAACCTCGGACGATTATTTCACCTGATTGATTAAATCCATTTGGGCTTAAAAATAATCCTAGAAATATTGAAAAGATGTTTAAGACTCGTCTTAAGCACTTCCTCGATATGATAGGATGTTTATAAGAACAATTGAATTTAATTGTTCTTTGATGAAGAAAATCGTCCTCGAAACCAAAACACGAGAACCTAGACGTCATAGGAAATGACTAGCTATAGGAAAAGAAAATTTACAGATAATGAAACTGCCGTACGTAGAGAACAAAGGTAGTACAATTGTCTTAAAAAGCTTCCTAAAAAATTAAAAGACTTCGGTAGTTTCACTATACCTACCTTTATGCCATTGGAGAAAAAAATTTTATGGAAAAGCTTTGTGTGAGTTAAAGAGCAAGCATAAATTTAATGCCTCTATCAATTTTTAAAAGATTAGAATTAAAGAGAAATTTCACCTACTAAATAACTCTTCGCTAGCGCATCGTTTCTTGACTTATCCTAAGGGAGTTATTGAAGATGCAGCAGTAAAAGTGATAAATTTATCTTCCCTGTGAGATTTTATTGTTCTAGACATGGAAGAAGATAAAGAAATTCCTATTTTATTAAAGAAGACTCCTTTAGCCAATTTTAAAAGCTACATCGATGTTCAGAAAATCATCACAGAGTAAACGATCAAAAAGTAACTTTTAACATAGCAAAATCTATGAAATATCCTACTTTAGAAAAAGATGATGAATGTTTTCGAATGGAAATAATTAAACATTTGCAAAATTATCATTTTAAAGAATATTACGAAGAAAAGTTAGAAAAAGAAAATATAGATTTAATTTGAAGAAGTGTATAATGAAAATTTGGATTATATACAGAAAATTTGAAATGTTGGATAATGATTGAGAACGTTGAGGAACATAGTTCCATCAATTATTGGACCCCCGAGCGCTTCCGACTCAAAATTCTACCCTTAATCATTTAAAATTTGCTTTGCTTGTGTAACCATTCAAATCCCTACCAAATATTATATCACCGAATCGAATGAATCACAAGAAATAAAAACTGTTAGACACATTAAAAAAAATATAAGAAAACTTTTGGTTGGACTTTAGCAGATATTAAAGGAATTAGTCCTTCAATCCGTATGCACAAAATTATTTTAGATAATGAACATAAGCCAAAAAATAGATCCCGAAAGGAGATTAAACCTAATAATGAAAGAAGTAACCAAGAAAGAAATATTAAACGGTTAGATAATGATATTATATATCTCGTTTTGACAAAGGCTTGGGTAAGCCCAATTCACTGTGTTCTTAAGAAAGGAGGAGTGACCGTCAAAGCTAATGAAAATAATGATTTAATACCTATAAAGACAAATGTCTGACGGCGTATATGTATTGACTATAGAAAATTAAATGCAAACCTACTAGGAAAGATCACTTCCCATTACCATTTGTAGACTAAATGTTGGATAGATTAGCCGGACATAAATATTTTTGTTTTTTAGATGGATATACCGGTTATCATCGTATACATATTGCTCCCGAGGATCAAGATAAAACTACATTTACTCTTCCTTATGAAACATTTACTTTTCGAAGAATGCCTTTTGAATTATGTAATGCACTCGCAATATTCCAACAGATGTATGATGTCTATATTTAGTAAATTAATTGATGATGGAATAGAAGTATTTATGGATGATTTCTCTGTATTTGGAGCGCGTCATTCGACGCATGCTTGAATCATCTTCAAAATGTATTAGAAGTATGCGAGAAACTAACTTAGTTCTAAATTGGGAGAAATGTCAATTTTATGGTCAGCAGTAGAGGAATTGTATTGGGGCATAAAAATTTCGTAAAATGGCATGGAAGTAGATCCCGCAAAATTCAAGTTATAAATAAATTACCACCTCCAACTACAAGAGAGGTAAGAAGCTTTGGAAATGGGCCGGATTCTATAGACGCTACATAAAAATTTTTTCAAAAATTACTAAACCTCATGCCAACTTTTAGAAAAGGATAAGAAATTTGAATTCACAACTGAATGCTTAAATGCTTTTGAATTATTAAAAGATAAATTAATCACAACACTTACAATAGTTTCACCTGATTGGGAGAAACCATTTGAACTTATGTGTGATGCTAGTGATTATGCTATAGGAGCAAGAGATTGGGCAAAGATATGATAAAAATGTTTAAAGTCATATACTATGCTAGTAAAACTTTAATAATGTTGAATTGAATTATACAATTACTGAAAAAGAGCTATTAGCAATTGCTTATGCTTTATAAATTTAGGCTATATGAAATTGGAAATAAATGTATCAGGCATATCGATCACTTCCGTTATTAAATATCTAATGCAAAAGAAAGATTCCAAACCAAGATTAATTAGATGGATATTACTAATGCAAGAATTTGATTTTGAAATCATTAACAAAAGGGAACTGATAATCAAATAGCAGATCATTTATCAAGACTTCGAGTATAGTGAATTAGCCGATAATCGATAATGAAATTACCTACAATTTTCCCCGACGAACAATTATATAATATAAATGAGTGGAAAATACCATGGTATGCGTCGATATAGTAAATTATATTGTAAGTGATATTTTACCACCTATTTTAACTTTGCAATAACAGAAAAATTCATTCATGATGCTAAAACATATTTTTGGGATGAAAACTTACATTATATACAATGTAAGGATTTTATACTGTAAGATGCGTGCCTTATGAAGAAACAGAATAAATCATTCGTAAATGTCATGATTCTCGATTTTGGAAGACATTTTTAACGTATAAAACTGCTTATAAAATTTTACAATCTGGATTTTATCGGGCCTACTCTTTTAGAGATGTTTATAAAGATATATCAAAACTCGCGATAGATGTGAACGAGCAGTAATATATCTAGAAGAAAATGAAATGCCTCTAAATTTTATATAGAAGAAATAAAATGCCAACTCGAGATTTTTGATGCTCAGATTAGATTTGCTGACCATTTGTTCCTTCATTCGGAAACTCATATACCACACACATTATGTTTCTAAATGGATCGAAACACAAGCTTTACCTCGATGTGACGCTAAGAGTGTTTCAAAGTTTCTAATGAAAATATTTTTACTAGATTTGGAATGCCGAGAGTGATTATCACATCGACGGAGGATCTCATTTTAGAAATAAATATATTCACAAACTAAGAGAAAAATTTAACATTATTCATATAAGATATCAACCTATTATCATCCACAAACCAAAGGATTGAATTTTCAAGTTTCTAATCGAGAGATTAAACGTATTTTTAAAAGATTGTAAACCCTAATAGATTGGATTGGTCTACAAGATCAGACACTCCATTATGGGCATACAAATAATCGTTTATAAAACTGATTGAATGACTTCCTTACAGGCTTATTTATGAAAAGACTTGCCACTAATGCTCGAATTAGAACATAAAGCTTATTGGCGAATTAAAGAATTTAATTACAATCTGAAAGTAAGTCAAGTAGAAAGATTATTGCTATTGAATGAATTAGATGAATTAAGAAATAAATCTTATCATAATGATAGAATTTATAAAGAAAAAAATGAAGTTATGGCATGATCGGAAGATTAACTAAGAATTTTCGGGATGACAAGAAGTTTTGCTTTATAATACAAGATTAAAATTATTTCTTGGGAAATTGAAATCTCGATGGTTAGCCTTTCACTATAACTCAAATATATTCATATGCACCTCGGAGTCCTAAGATCGGTTAGGGCTTAATTTACATGACATGATCATACAAATGCCTAACGAAGAGTTGAGGATTTATGTTGCACCAGACAAACTACCTCGAAGTCCTATGGCTTGGTTATTTAATTCTAAGAAAGTTTTGCTGAAGTAGACTCAGGTTTTGCTGATGACGATGGCCGTGCTGCCCACCATGCTCCGAGCTCCTTATTGTTGCAGAGGTTTAGTTTTAGAAGTCATAAATCAGGAGATGAGAGAAGTGTTCTGGTTTAGAGAAAATCTTAAAATTCAGGTGTTTTTTAATATTTTAATTAAAACAAATCTTAAAGTTGATTATAACAACACCGATTAAGATCCCACGATTCCATCCTTTCGACATCGTTATTTTTATCGGATTCACTTAGTCTAGATGAATTTGCTAAACTCAACTGAATGAGTTCCACACTTTCATTTAGACCGTGGGAAATCCCGTTAGCAACACGTAGGTTACATCATCCGAGGTATTCCCGATCATCCAACAAGACGTTTTAATTTAGTTGTAGTCGTAGTTTTGTTGTTCCGTTTGTGATTAAATTTTGAGTTGTTTTATATTTTGAAATGTTGTGGCGGTGAATTTTATCTTGTAATGACTTTTAATTTAGTTTTGGTTTCGCTTTTAGGGACTATCCTAAAGGTGTGGGTTTTCATGCAACAGTTGTTTATCATGCAAGAAAAGTAAGTGCGATGCGATTAAATAAATTGCAATAAGGTAAATCGCAATAAAATAAAAGCGTACTCGGAGGGTCTTCCCGTCATCCTAAGCCGCACTTAAAACACAATTAGAATATTTAAGCATTTAAAGCAAGTTCCTAGTAAAGCTAAGGGAAGGGTTATGGTTTTCTACCAAGGTCCTACTCCTATGGCTAGTCATCTCCTATGACGTTTAGTGTGTCAGTATTTTGGGTTCGAGGACGATTTCCTTCATCAAAGAACAATTAAGTTCAATTGTTCTTATAAACATCCTATCATATCGAGGAAGTGCTTAAGACGAATCTTAAACATCTTTTCAATATTTCTAGGATTATTTTAAGTCCAAGAGAATTTAATTATACAAATGAATTAATCATCCAGGAGTTCAAGTTTTGTTATCTCGCTCGATGAACTGAGACATTTGAATATCCTATAAGTGAAGTAACACTTCACTTAACACTCCGTTTAGGAGTTATGACAACAAAAGCTTTCGAGGGCAAATTGATGTTCAAATGGTTTATGATTTAATTTAATTTCAGTTAATGGGTTTAAGTTTGAAATAGTGTTCAAGTTGCTTTATATTTATTTTTGAATTTCTTTGTCTTAAGTGATGTTATTTTTAATTCAATTTAATTTAACTTTAATTTAATTTAATTTGGTTTAGTTTTAATTTTAATTTAATTTATTTAATTTTAATCTAATTTTAATTTTAACTTGATTTTTTTTTTAATTTAATTTAATTTAATTTAATTTAATTTAATATGATTTAATTTAATTTAATTTAATTTAATTTGATTTAATTTAATTTAATTTAATTTAATTTAATTTAATTTAATTTGATTTAATTTTATTTAATTTAAAATGTTTTAATTTAATTTAATTTAATTTAATTTAATTTTAATTTTAATTTAATTTAATTTTAAATTTTAATTTAATATTTTATTTTTTATGTTTTAAAGATGATTTAATTTTAATTGTTAAAGTATTAATTTAATTGAAATTTTAAAAGGATTTAATTTAAATAATTTAACTTTAATTTAATTTAATGATTAAGTCTTTTAGCATTTTAAATCTAAAATTTGAATTATCATTTTAATTAGGAATTAAATATTATCGAGAAGATTAATTTAGGGAATCTTAAATTAAAGAACAAATCTCTTCCTAATAATATCCCTATTTTAATAATTCCAATTTTATTATTCTTCCAAATTTAATTAATTATTTGATTAAGGTTAATTTTAATTATTTTTAAATTGTTTAGTAGGTTTCTACCCTTTAATTATTTAAATTTCAATCATCCAAATCGATTAAGATCAAATATTTTACTTTTTCATTTTATTAAGCCTAAAGTTTTAATTAATGGTTAAAATTTTAATTACCATTTTGTCCTTCAAGCTTACTAATTCCATAACTCACTAAATTGAGCTCAAATGAATTTGAAATTTTTATGTGACTTCACTTATATGTCAATAAATGCATTAGAGGAGAAAATGTGATTTTTCTGTATTTAATTTATTTATGTAATTATTTTTGGTGGAAAATAAGGATTTTCAAGGAAAATTTAATAATATGATCAAGGGAAAGTTTCTATCCTTAAGAAATTATGGGATATTCCTAACGGCCAGAGGACCACTTGGACCAATTTTGGTGATTTTTTGAATTATATTATTTTTATTATAATTATTTTGAGTTTTGGAATATTAATTAATTTAAAAATAAAATAAAGGTTGAAAAATGAATTTTATATTTTTCAAAAATCTCTTTGATATTAAGCAAATCAGAGAATCAATTTTTACAATTTTCTGATTTTTCTTTGATTTATTAGAATTATTTTAGTGGAAATGCTAAAAAATACATTTTTTTAATTTTAAAATTACCTTAGGGCTTTAAAATTTATTATCTCATCATATAGACTTAAGAAAAATATGGGGTTTGTTCCTAAGTGATTAAAATTCAAAATGTGACATTTTGGTGAATTTTATTATTTTTGTGATTTTTATTATTTTTTAATTATGAAAAATATTAAAATAATGCAAAAAATCAACTTTTTTAGAAAATTGAAATTTTAATTTTCTTAAATTCCCTGATATCAGAGAGGCTCCAAAACCAATTTGGTGAATTTTTGAAAAGCATTTTGAAAGTTATGAATTTTTAAGTTTAATTTTGGCTAAATGGCTTAATCAACCCATTTGATAGGGCTAACCAAGTCCAATTGACTTCAAACTTTTATGGTGGGTTCCTAATCTCTGAAAATTTTATTAAGAAATTCATACCTATTTTTGATGAAATTGCACTTTAAAGAATGGTATTTTCTTTATTTTATTGCAAGAATGGAGAATTTAGGTGATAAAAGCAAAAATCATAAAAAGGAGCGAATTTGGAGCAAAAAGGAAGAAAATAATGAAATTTGTGCTGAGTCGCCGACGGCGAGGCTACGAGGAGACAATTCTGAAGGAATTATAACTGTCTCGCTAACAGCGAGCCCGAGCCCGCTGACAGCGAGCTAGCGAGGTTTGAAGATCTTCTAGAAGCCTCGCCGATAGCTAGGTAGTTTGTCGCCGACGGTGAGCTAGTTCAAATGGCGCAGATACATTGAACCTGGACACTTTCTGAAGAGATGCTTACACACCTCTTGGTCCTTTGCTCACCTCTATATATAGAGGCCGAAATTCAGCTTTTTAGAGTGTTATTTAGTGTCTTAGTGTGCAGTTTTTGTGTTCTAAGTGTGTGTTATTAAGTGTTATAAGTGTGTTAATTTGAGTCTTTAGTGAGTCTTTAGTGAGTTAGTAAGTGTTTTAGTGAGTCTTGCTGTACTGGAAGGAAAAATCAAAGGAACTGCGAGGAGTCTGCTTGGGGATAAATCGAGATAAGTATTTGTATTTATTATTTTTAACTTTAAATGAAATCCATGCTTAGTTTAGTTCCCATGCATTCTGAGTAGTTTATTAGTCTTTCTCCCCGTTATGAAATTAAGTGACTTGATGAACTAAAAATAGAAGTACTTTTATATATTAATAAATTGTGATAATTTTTACTTAAAACTTACTTTACTTTTAAACCGGCCATTCGATTTGTTAAAATATGTTGATTATCAACTATAGTAAAAATTACATCCGATATTCGGGAATTCAAAAGCCTTGGAAGGAAGGTGCAAAAAAATAAGGAAATAATATCATCGGGCGTAGAATCGAGCATTTTAGTGTGACGTGACTAAAATATTCAATTCGATCCTATTGTTTGAGAGTTGAAGTGTAGATGTTAGCCCTCGGGCGAGGGAACGTGGGAGCTACGAAGTGGCGATCGGTATCCTCCCGAACCTAACCGCAGATTCAGTAATCAAACATAGGATTAGTCAATATTCTTTACACCTGGACCAAAGGGTAAAGAATATGAATGTTCCTATTTGTCACAATACCTTAAAATTATCTATTTAAATTCATCAATCACTTAAATTTCTAAACAAGGGGAAAGATACTTTTTCTGAATAGTTAAGACTTATTTAGCAATTAGTTTAATTTCCTGCACTTTCAATACGTATTAATTTTCTACTTAGTTAAGTTACCTAATTAAAATACTTAGTTTACTTTATTGCGCTTAAATTTAGAATTCCAAATTTTCGTATACCTTCGATTCTGAATTAGAGCGTACAATTAAAAGAATTAGAAAACAAAAGAAACAAATTATAAATTTAACGCAAATGGCGAATATTCCTGAAATTCAAAATATGAACCAACAAAGACCATTAAGAGATTATGCCAACCCTACATCGGATGAAATTCATTTAACTATTCAAAACCCCGATGTAGTCGCTAATTCATTTGAACTTAAACTCCGCAATCATCCAAATGGTACAAAACAATCAATTTAGTGGTTCACCTATCGAAGATCCTAACTTACATCTTGCTAGTTTTCTAGAAATTTGTGCTACTTTTAAATATCAAGGAGTATCCGACGATGCTATAAGACTTAGACTTTTTCCTTTTTCATTAAGGGATAAGGCTAAAATGTGGTTGAATTCGTTAAGACTCTGGATCTATTAAAACTTGGGGAGAATTATCACAAAAATTTCTATCCAAATATTTTCCACGATCTAAAACTGCTAAGTTTAGAAATGATATAACTTCTTTTTGTCAGTTAGATGGAGAATCAATATATGAATCTTGGGAGAGATTTAAGGAACTTCTTAGGAAATGCCCACATCACGCGTTACTGTATCGGTCGATTATTCAAACCTTTTATAATGGATTAGTAGGATCTTTAAGATCAATCATCGATGCTTCTGCCGAAGGTTCATTAATGTCTAAACCATTTGATGAAGCTTATGCACTAATCGAAGAAATGGCAACAAATAATTTCCAATGGTCTCATTGATAGACTAAATCCAGAAAAGATAGCCAACATTCATGAAAACGATGCAATATCTATGTTAGCTTCTCAAATTGCTGTTATATCTAAGAAATTAGATCATTTTGGAATGAACTACTCCCCTACTTTAGAAGAAAACTCATCCAGACAAATCATAGAATCTCAATCTAATTATGAAACTTTAAATGCTATTAATAATAGAACTAATAACCCTTATTCAAACTATTATAATCCTGGTTGGAAAACTCATCCAAATTTTAATTGGAATAACACATCTAATCAACAATGGATGAATCAACCTAATCAAGCAAATCCAAACTATAAACCTAATTACCCACCTGGATTTAATAACAATAACCCTCAATTCTAAGATAAGAAATTATCTATGGATGAATTAATTTTGAATATGGTCATCAACTACAAAATCAAGGAAATCAACTACAAATTCAAGGAAATTAATTACAAATTCAAGGAACATCTATTAAAAATATCGAAACTCAACTTGGACATATTACTATCATGCGCTAAATAATAGAATACCTGGAACTTTTCCTAGTAATGTGGAAATAAATCCTAAAGATCAAGGAAACGAACAAATTAAAGCAATACAACTAAGGAGTGGAAAAGAATTAGAACCTCAAATTCAAAAAGAACTTGAAAGACGAAAAGAGGAAGTGGAAATTGAAAAGGAAACAATTCAACAAGATTCAAACTTAGAACATCCTTTAATACCTATGAAAATTTCGTTGAAAAACCTCCACCACCATTTCCTCAACGACTAGCTCAACATAAAAAAGATAAACAATTTGCTAAATTCTTGAAATATTAAAGAAATTAACAATCAATATACCTTTTGTCGAAGCTTTAGATCGGATGCCAAATTATGTAAAATTTATGAAAGATATTTTAAATAAGAAAAGAAAATTCTCCGATAATGAAACAATCAGCACTTAATGAAGAGTGTAGTGCTATTATTCGAAGAAGCTTCCCGAAAAATTAAAAGATCCTGGTAGTTTCACTATACCCCGCGCTATAGGAGAAAAATTTTATGGAAAAGCTTTGTGTGACTTAGGAGCAAGCATCAATCTAATGCCTCTATCGATTTTTAAGAGATTAGGATTAGGAAAAATTACACCTACTTCGGTAACCCTTCAATTAGCCGATCGTTCGTTACCTATCCTAAGGGAGTTATCGAAGATGTGTTAGTAAAAGTGGATAAATTTATCTTCCCAGTAGATTTTATTGTTTTAGATATGGAGGAAGATAAAGAAATTCCTATCATTTTAGGAAGACCATTTTTAGCTACCTGGAAAAGCTATGATTGATGTTCAGAAAGGAGAATTAACTATGAGAGTAAATGACCAAAAATTTACCTTTAATATTGCAAAATCAATGAATTATCCTGCGCTAGAAAAAGATGATGAATGTTTTCGGATGGAAATACTTGAACATTTACGACAAGAACATTTTAAGGAATATTATGAAGATAAATTAGAAAAAGAAAACACTAAAATAATTGAAGATAATAATGAAGAACTAGATTATATTCAGGAAAGATTTGAATTTTTGGATAATACTGAAAACACTGACAAGAATATAGTTCCATCAATTATTAAACCTCCTGAACTTCGAGCTAAAAATATTACTCGATCATTTGAAATATGCTTATTTAGGTAATTCTTCAACTTTACAAGTTATTATTTCATCTCGCATTAAACGAATCTCAAGAACAAAAACTTTTAGAAACTTTAAAAAAATATAAGAAAACTTTTGGTTGGACTTTAAGCAGATATTAAAGGAATTAGTCCTTCAATCCGTATGCATAGAATTATTTTAGATGATGAACATAAACCTAAAGCGAGATCCCCAAAGGAGATTAAACCCGATAATGAAAGAAATAGTTAAGAAAGAAATTTTAAAATGGTTAGATAATAGTATTATATATCCTATTTTCGATGATGCTTGGGTAAGCCCAATTCACTCGTGTTCCTAAGAAGGGAGGAGTGACCGTCATCGCCAATGAAAGTAACGATCTTATTCCTATAAGACAAGTTACCGGTTGGCGTATATGTATTGATTATAGGAAATTAAATACCGCCACCAGGAAAGATCACTTCCCTTTACCATTTCTAGCACTCGTATGTTAGATATATTAGCCGGACATAAGTATTTTTGTTTTCTAGATGGATACACCAGTTATCATCAAATACAAATTGCTCCTAAGGATCAAGAGAAAACTACATTTACTAGTCCTTATGAAACTTTCGCTTTTCGAAGAATGACTTTTGGATTATGTAATGCACCGGCAACATTCCAGAGATGTATGATGTCTATATTTAGTAAGTTAATTGACAATGGAATAGAAGTATTTATGGATGATTTCTCCGTATTTGGAACATCATTCGACACATTCTTAACTCATCTTGAAAAAGTATTAGAAGTATGCGAGAAAACAAATTTAGTTCTAAATTGGGAGAAATGTCAATTTATGGTTGCGGGCGACATTGTATTAGGGCATAAAATATCAGAAAAAGGCATGGAAGTGGACCCTGCAAAAATTCAAGTTATAGCTAAATTACCACCTCCAACTACGGTAAAAGGGGTAAGAAGTTTTCTTGGACATGCTAGATTCATTAGAAGCTATATAAAAGATTTTTCAAAAATTACTAAACCTCTATGCCAACTTCTCGAAAAGGATAAGAAATTTGAATTTACAATCGAATGCCTGAATGCTTATGAACTCTTAAAAGAAAAATTAATTACATCACCTATAATAGTTTCACCTAACCTGGAGAAACCATTCGAGCTTATGTGTGATGCTAGTGATTATGCTCGTTTGAGCGAGCTTCTTGGCAAAGATATGAAAAGATTTTTAAAGTTATATACTATGCTAGTAAAACTCTAAATGATGCCTGAAATAAATTATACGATTACGTAAAGAGAATTATTAGCGGTAGTATATGGTTTTAATAAATTTAGACCTTATCCGATTGGAACAAAATGTATCGTGCATACCGATCATTCTGCTATCAAATATTTAATGCAAAAGAAAGATTCCAAACCAAGATTAATTAGATGGATGCTATTAATGTAAGAATTCGATTTTGAGATCGTTAATAAGAAAGGAACTCGATAATCAAATTGCGGATCATTTATCAAGATTAGAAAATCATGAATTATCCGATATTGAAAATAAAATTATAGCATGCTTTCCTGATGAACAACTATATAATATCAATGAGTGGAAAATACCATGGTATGCTAATATAGTAAACAATATAGTTAGTAATATTTTACCACCTATGCTAACTTTGCAACAACAAAAAAAATTCATCCATGATACGAAAACCTATTTTTGGGATGAACCATATTTATATAAGCAATGTAAGGATTTAATTATTAGAAGATGTGTACCTTATGAAGAAATCGAACCAATTATTCAAAAATGTCATGATTCTGATTTTGGAGGACATTTTGGGACTAATAAACTCGCTTATAAGATTCTACAATCTGGATTTTACCGGCCTACTCTATTTAGAGATGTATACGTATATATTAAAACTTGCAATAAATGTCAAAGAGTAGGAAATATATCTAGAAGAAATGAAATACCTCTAAATTTTATATTAGAAGTTGAAATTTTTGATGTTTGGGGATTAGATTTTATGGGACCTTTTATTCCTTCGTTTGGAAACTCATATATATTAGCAATTGTTGATTATGTTTCCAAATGGATCGAGGCACAAGCTTTACCTAGGTGTGATGCTAAGAGTGTTTCAAAATTTCGATGAAAAATATTTTTACTAGATTTGAATGCCGAGAGTGATTATCACCGACGGAGGAACTCATTTTAGAAATAAATTCATTCACAAACTAGTAGAAAAATACAATATTACTCATAAGATTTCCATCGCTTATCATCCACAGTACTAATGGATTAGTCGAAGAATCTAATCGTGAGATTAAACTTATTTTAAAAAAATCTGTAAACCCAAATCGGTTAGATTGGTCCATTAGATTAGACAATCGCATTATGAGCTTATAGATCGCTTATAAAACTCCAATCGGAATGACTCCTTACGAGCTTATATATGGAAAAACATGCCACTTACCAGTTGAATTAGAACATAAAGCATATTGGGCGATTAAAGAATTTAATTATAATATGAAGGAAGCTGGTGAGAAAAGATTGCTGCAATTAAATGAATTAGAAGAATTAAGAAATGAATCATATGATAATGATCGGATTTATAAAGAAAAGATGAATTTATGGCATGATCGGAAGATTAATCAGTGAAATTTTGGACCAGGATAGGAAGTTTTGCTATATAATACTAGATTGAAATTATTTCCTGGAAAATTGAAGTCTCGATGGTTAGGACCTTTCACCATAACTTAAATATTTTCATACGGAACTATAGAAATTGAAGATCCAAAACTCGGACATAAATTTAAAGTTAATGGACATAGATTAAAACCATATTTCGAAGGTATAAGACCTAACTATAAAGAGGTTTTAATGCTTAGTCGACCTGATTAATAATTGAAATTAGGTCGGGCTGACGACGTTAAACCAAGCGCTTTATGGGAGACAACCCATATTAGTTATCTATTTTTATTGTATCTTAATAGTTAGTTTATATTATTGAAACTTTACTACTCAATTATTGTTAAGAATTATTACATATTCGAACCATTATGATGAGAAAGAAATTATTCGATTTAGAGCGAAATTGGACATTATTTTGGAATCTCGCCGACGGCGAGGTCGATACTCGCCTACAGCGAGGTTCGCGCCTAAATTAAATTCAGTTTATTTATCGAGCTCGCTGACAGCGAGAAACGTCCCGCCGACAGCGAGAACATGGGAGGCGGTTTATAACCGAGTCGGCCGACGGCGAGAAACTTTCGCCGACGAGTGAGGAAGTTATAAAGATGAGTTATTTATACTTTGAATGCCGATTTGGACGGTTTCAACACCAATTCCTTAGTGAAAACCCATTCTTAAATCATTCTAGATCTGCCATCTCCACTAGAATTCATTCCATTCACCATAATGCCTCCAAATTCTTAGATTCCCCTAATTCTGGAGTGTTTAACCGGAGGAAATTTGTGAGTGTGGAAGCGCAGCGGATCTTCAACAAGGTTTTGGTAAAGAAAAGAGTTATCAAGGAACGGGGATTTGTCAATCAAGGATTAGAGAATTCCACTACGAAGATAGAAGAAACGATCGTGTAGCGGCACTGGGAGGTATTATGTTACACTACGTCTGCCGTTGTTATTCCAAGTTATGAAAGAGTTCTACTCTAACTTACATGCGATCAACAATGGGAATGTCTACGTCCGAGGAAGATGAGTGACGTTTACTCCATCAAGAGTAAATGAATTATTCTCTATAGAAAACACCCCGTATGTCACTATTCAAATTTTGTGCCTTCTCGATATAATATGAATGAGATATTTCGATATCCGATCGATGAACCGGAAGATTAGGAAATGCGTGAAGACGGATATGTTAGTTTCTCTGCATCACTTTTGAATCATGTCTCAAAGCACTGACACTTTTTCATCTCATCTAAATTGTTACCTACTATGAGGGTAAACAAGGTTTCAAAAGAATGCGCTATATTGAATTATTGTATTCAAATTGGATTGCCTATTGATGTTGGATCAATAATTGTTAAGTCTGCATTGGGTTTAATTGTGCATGGGTCAGTTAACGGACTAGGACACCCATCTACTATTTTTGCATTATGCGATCGATACTGTGTTTCTTATGAAGCTTGGGAAAAGGTTCCGTTACCTTGGAAGCCGCTTGATCCTACGGATATGTTCCCTACTTTGGACAATAATGAAGACATTACATTCATCTCTCGATAGAGCTTCACGAGAATAATCCTATAAGCAAGGCCTATTTCGGATAAAACGGAGTTACTTATGAAGAAAATTAAAGGAATGGAGAAAGATCTGCAGAATGTGAGAGATTTAATCGACAATATATCCGATTTATTTGATCATATCGATCGGAGGATGAAGGAACACTTTGATCATTTTGGACACACTGAAGCTAGCTTTCTTCATTTACCGAGACGTAAGGGTTGGATCACTAAAGAATCTGCTTCGAATTTCCCTTCGAGCCTTTCTATAACTTATTTGTGCATCATAGTCATATCGGAAATATCAGAGAAGATGAAGATTCTAACATTGAAGAATAGTAGTAAAGATTTCCATAGTATGTTTGAATTTATGTTATTTGATTTGATTTAGATTTTATTATGTGTGGAGTGATGATTTGAATATCTCAAACTTAGTTGAGATATGCATCATAGTTTTGTATCAGCATTTAGTGTGTCGTGGATTGGTTTGCGATGCTGATTAGTAGTAAGAATTGAAGCTCGAAGTTTGATTATAGAATTTAAAATTATGTTAGTTTGTACATCTCATGGATTTCAATATTAAAGTTAATTTGTTGTGTTGTGTGAATTTGTTTGTGTATAAGTAGCTAATCTTCATATTAAAGTAATAAATGATGTGATCGAAAATATAATATAAGGCAAATCAAGGACGAAAATGAGTGACGAATTTCAGAAATTTAAAATTTTTTGGAATCTCGCCGACGACGAGAAAAATCCCGCCGACAGCGAGATCGATTTCGCTGACAGCGAAGAATTTCTCGCCGACAGCGGATTTTTCCCGAGAGTTTTTGGTTCCAAAAAATATTAGCTCGCCGACGGCGAGAAAAATCTCGCTAACAGCGAGGTCGGGAAAAACAAATATTTTGACCGGTCAAAAACACTATTCATCATCCCCAACCTCTCATTTTCGCAAAAATTGACCTAGGGCTTGAGAGATCTTGGATTTGAAGCTATTTCAACACTTTTTGACACCGGATTTCATCTTCCCTTGGTAAGAGCTTCACTCCTATGCAAAAAATTTTGATTTTCACCATATATTTTCACCACATTGCAAATTTTGGGAAAAATCAAAATGTGGAAGAAATATTTGGTGGAAATCCATGGAATTTGATTTAAATTGCTTATAAATGTTGTAGGAAGCCTTCTTAGTATTATTTTTAAGTTTAGTGAAAATTTTCACGATTTTCACAGATCGATCGTATGGCTCCACAACAAAAACGTCGGTTAGAATTCGACGAAAACCGATTCATCAATGCACGAGCACAGGCTAAATATTTTGAAAATATACAAGGAAGAAAGTGCATTGTGGATCGGGTTTTCTAAAATCCGGGAGGAGAAGTAGAGCGGATTATTAAGGAACGAGGTTGGGAGAATTTACGTTACGTTCAATATAGAGCATTCGTAGAAGTGGTTAAAGAATTTTATGCCAATTGACTGCCGCCGAAGATGCACCGAAGAAGGTACGAGGGTTTTTCGTAGATTTCAATGCTGCAAGAATTAACACGTTCTATGAAGTTCATGACTCGCACTTTTGCGAGTATGAAACTTTTGGAACGATGGAAGGACCACCTGGAGGAAGTCATTAGCTTTCTCACCGATGGGACCGGAGTTTGGAAAATTAAGCGACAGGAAAGAGTGAATTTTCCTCTTTCTAAATTAAATGCGATCTCAAAGCTCGACATTAATTTATTTGTTCTACTCTGTTACCCACATATCACCACAGTGAGGTAACACGAGATAGAGCAATTCTGAATTTTTGTATTCAGAAAAATAAAAGCATCAACATCGGGAGAATTATTTATCAAAACATCCTAGCCACTCCTCGAAATGAGAGTGGAGATGGATTGGGACACCCTGGATTAATTTTTGCACTCTGCCAACTCTCTGGAGTTGAGGCTAGAGATGATGAAGAATGGGTGGAACCTGATGAAACCACTCACAACTGCCAACATTAAGAAGTATGAATCTCATGAAGGGTGGAGATCGGGAGTGAGAAGTTATTTCACTCGGTCAGTAGAGATATACCCTCTACTAGCTATGAACCTCCCGAGCCTACCACACCTACCCTACAAGATCCGATGAATGAATTAACCACCGCATAGGAGGAGTTTTGAGCGGTTGGAGAGACAATGGGGAGAAGATTTGATCATTTTGATCAAAGGATTGATAATCTGGAGAGGAGACATGATTATGATAGTGAGTACCTCCAGCGACATTCGGAATACGAAATTGCATACTATGAAGCTGAACGTCGTTATAGGAGTGGAGATTTAGATGTCATCTTTCCAGATTGCATGAGGTATACTCAGTATCATCCTGCTCAGTCTTCTCAGCCTACAGATCAAGGAGGGGATGATAATATAGTTTGGGACTTTGATGCTGAAGATTAGGACTTTATTTGTTTTATTTGTTTGATGTTAAGTTATTTTGAGGACTTTATATGTTTGTAATATTCAGTACTTTATTTTTTGTGAGACATTGGATGTTTGTTAGATTATTTGCTTGAATTGTTATAGTAGTTTAGTTTTTGTTTTTGTGTTAGTTAATTGCATTTGTTTTTTATGTTAAATAGGATGTTAGTTTTCTTTTGTATGTTTTTATTTTATTTTGTATTGTTTTAAGTTTTTTTTTAAATTGTTAATCTATTAGTTAAATTGTTTTAATATGTTAGTAATTCATATGTGTAGTGTAGAGTTATTTTAATTGTTGTGTTTAATACTTATCTTAGATTTTATCCCTGCATTTTCTTTAAATTGTTATATATATATGGAGAATACTAACAGATACAGGTTCAATGAAAAATGAAAAATCCTCGCAAAAATTTCAAAGAAAAAAAAAGAAATACCTAAACTTCAAAGGTATGATTTATTTACTTTCCTCCTTTTTCATTATTTAGATTAGATATAAAAATTTAAGTTTGGGGGGGAGTAAAATAAAAATTTAGTTATTAACTTGTTCTCAATTTCTATTTTCAAATTATTATAAAATGATTTTTATAGCAAATTTTTTCAATTTAATTAATATGAACTATTTTATTTAATTATTATAAAAGATTAAATGAAATATTTCTAGTGCTTTAATTGATTAAATAGAATAAAATATTTGGTTAAAGGGAATAAGAATATAGTAAACTATTTTTAGTAAGGAAAACTATATTCTAAAATTAAAATTCTTAAGTATTCAAGTGAAAAAGAAAAGATTGAAAATCAATGAAGTAAAAACTATGAAGTATATATAAGCTAAGAAATATTTCTAAGTTTCAAATTTAGGAAGATGAAAATGAAGTTCAAAATTATTAACAGGCTCTCCAGATATAGTAATCCTCATTAGAAAAAAAAAAGAAAAAAAGAAAAAGAAAAAGAAAAAGAAAAAGAAAAAGAAAAAGAAAAAGAAAAACGAGGAGAAGCTTGAGGAGATGCCTTATAAAAAATTGGCTTCATTTGAATTAACCTAAAGGGAAAAACTTAGATATTTCCAAACTTATGTTTATGGATTAGAATTTAACCTAACAGTGTTTTCTTGAATTTCTTATCATATGAATATCTTAAGTAGTTATTCTTTTAAATATAGTCATTCCTGAAATGAATAGTAAGCTAGAAATCTTAGACTCGATAACTAAATAATTTATTTCTATAAGATTAATTAAATTACATGAATTATTTCTATTTAACTTTATTATGATATTAATTAATCTAATTCATAGTTAATTTAAATTGAAAAATCTTATTATAAAACTCATTATTTTTATGTAGTACTAAAATTACTTGAGGACAAGTAATAAGTAAGTTTAGGGGATTTTGATCACTCGAAAATTTTATTAAGAAATTCATACCTATTTTTGATGAAATTGCACTTTAAAGAAATGTATTTTCTTTATTTTATTGCAGGAATAGAGAATTTAGGTGATAAAAGCAAAAATCATAAAAAGAAGCGAATTTGGAGCAAAAAGGAAGAAAATAATGAAATTTGTGCTGAGTCGCCGACGGCGAGATCGAGCCCGCCGACGGCGAGGCTACGAGGAGACAATTCTGAAGGAATTATAACCGTCTCAACGATAGCGAGCCCGAGCCCGTCGACGACGGAGCTAGCGCGGTTTGAAGATCTTCTAGAAGCCTCGCCGACAGCGAGGTAGTTCGTCGCCGACGGCGAGCTAGTTCAAATGGCGCAGATACATTGAACCTGGACACTTTTTGAAGAGATGCTTACACACCTCTTGGTCCTTTGCTCACCTCTATATATAGAGGCCGAAATTCAACCTTTTAGAATGTTATTTAGTGTCTTAGTGTGCAGTTTTTGTGTTCTAAGTGTGTGTTATTAAGTGTTATAAGTGTGTTAATTTGAGTCTTTAGTGAGTCTTTAGTGAGTTAGTGAGTTTTTTAGTGAGTCTTGCTGTACTAGAAGGAATAGTCAAAGGAACGCTGAGGAGTCCGTCAGGGATAAATTGAGATAAGTATTTGTATTTATTGTTTTTAACTTTAAATGAAATCCATGCTTAGTTTAGTTCCCATGCATTACGAGTAGTTTATTAGTCTTTCTCCTCGTTATGAAATTAAGTGACTTGATGAACTAAAAATAGAAGTACTTTTATATATTAATAAATTGTGATAATTTTCCTTAAAACTTAATTTACTTTCAAACTGGCCATTTGATTTGTTAAAATATGTTGATTATCAACTATAGTAAAAATTACATCTGATATTCGGGGAATTCAAAATCCTTGGAAGGAAGGTGCAAATAAATAGGGAAATAATATCACTGGGCGTAGAATCGAGCATTTTAGTGTGACGTAATAAAATATTCAATTCGATCCTATTTTCGAGAGTCGAAGTGTAGATGTTAGCCCTCGGGCGAGGGGAACGTGGGAGCTGCGAAGTGGCGATCGGTATCCTCCCGACCTAGCTACGCATTCGAGTAATCAAACATAGGATTAGTCAATAATCTTTACACTCGGACTAAAGGGTAAAGAATAGGAATGCTCCTATTTGTCACAATACCTTAAAATTATCTATTTAAATTCATCAATCACTTAAATTTCTAAATAAGGGAAAGATACTTTTTCTAAATAGTTAAGACTTATTTAGCAATTAGTTTAATTTCCGCACTTTCAATACTTATTAATTTTCTACTTAGTTAAGTTACCTAATTAAAATACTTAGTTTACTTTATTGCGCTTAAATTTAGAATTCCAAATTTTCGTATTCTATTTTAAAATTATTATTATTATTATTTTAAAATTAGCTGTTATTTAATTTTCTCTTTCCTTGTGGGATCGATAACCAGGAATCCACTAGAGCCCTGTATTACTTGATATGATACGTATACTTGCGTAGCATCCACAACATAAATAATTACAATTCTATACATATAATATAGCGGGGTCAAGTTTTTGGCGCCGTTGCCATTAAATTAAAAATATCATAATATAAAATGTGGGTCAGTTCCTCTGATCCTAAAGGTCTGTGGAGGATTGATTTCAAGTCAATTTGTTGTATGATTAGCTCTAATTAATTAAAACTTCATTTTGGGTGTTTAAGCCAATTAGGGTTATTCCAAGTGAGTTAACTCAAAACCTATTTTTCCTAGGGTCCTCTGGTCATAATAAACATCACCAAATTTTCCTAGAATTTATTTCACAATATGCTAATTATTGGAATTAAAATACTCAAACTAGCAACCTAGAGTTGAAAAATCAATAACTCTTCATAGGGATGGCCTCTGACTTTAGAAAATTTATGGAATGTTCCCAAATTCAGAGGCTTCAAAAGCCCTATGGTCTCATGCCATGGTGAATTGTATACATGCATGGAGAATTGAAAATGTGCAGAGAGTAAATAAATTATTAAAAATCAAATACTCAATGAAATTAAATGATTTCATTTCCACATTATTCTCCTCTGTTCACTGAGCAAGAGGGTATTTTTATTTTATTTTTATGATTTTTCTACACAAAGTTATTCATTTTTGAAGTTTAGGGTCAAAAATAAATAAAATATTTCATTTTCCCACTCAATCGCCACGTGTCGCTCCCCGATTGGGCCGGCGCGGTTCGTTCATGGATGCGAGCTACCGTCCAACTCCATCGGTGCCGTCCGTTGGATACACGCCCGATCGGACGATCGCTCGCTTCTCTCCCTAGTTCTATTCACCCAAAACCGTACAACTTCAAACCTCGATATCTCCTCGATTCTCAACGAAATTGAATGAATTTTTTTTAAAATGATCGTCTAATCGAGTAGCACACATCTATACGGTGTTGATATACTTAAAACATGTGAATAATTACGTAAAATTAAAACATGCTCGGTTGGAGGAGAAAAAATTTGATACCTTTGTCCAAGAGGTGAGGCCTCAATCGGAAATGATCGGATCGAGCTTAGGAGTGCTTGGAGAAGCTTTGGGAACAATTTGGCAGAGTTTACCCAAGGTAATCTTTGCATCTCCTCCACTTGGTCATGGAGGTGGGGTTTAAATAAGGAAGGTTATGGTGGAGCTTGGGTGGCCATGAGGGTTGGCTTGGTTCATTCATCAAGGTTTTTGGCCGAGGAAAACTCACATGATCGAGCTTCGATCTTGGTGCAATCAATTGGGTTATGCCATGTGTAAAGTCAAGGATTTAAACGGCATGGGTGTAAGGAGAATTTTTGGTCCAATTTGGGTCAATTCATGGTTTTGGCTTGGTTCACTCACCAAGGATTGATTTGGGCTGATGTGAGATAATTTGGGTCAGCCTCACATATGTGGTTAAGTCACCATCCAAGGTGAGGTGGCCAATTTTGGTTAAAGTGTATCATGAATGGGGTTAAAAAAGGTTTAGTGAAGGCTTAAGAAAGGCTCCCCTCTCCTTGCCATAAGTGGCATGGTGAGGTGGAAAGGGCTTGGAATGTTTGTGTTGGTCTGTTGATCTCTTCGGTCAACACCAATACGCACGATGTGCTTGGTCAGCACACCACACCTATTGGGGGTCCATTTGTTGATCTCATTTTTGGTGAGGTTCCTTTCTTCCTCTCAGTGCCAAGGATCTAGCCATAGGACTTCTCATTGACTATCCTAGAAGACTAGAGTTGATACCCTCTCTTTAGCAATTCTCAACCACTTCCTGACTCCTCTTGGGACCCCAAATGGATGGTTGCAAACCTCTAAATCACCTTGGAAGGTTAAAACCACCATATGGGCAACCAATAGTGAGTTCCCATAGGAATGCTCGGACTTAGGGAAAACTTAGGTGACTTGAGCTTCTCTTGCACACACACACACCCCTAAGATACTTAACAAAAACCTTGAAACCTTACCTTCTACCCTTTAAGAAACTCACATGATTGGACCAAAGCTACTAGTCTCTGATTAAGATGGCTAGGGTCAATATGTGAAGGGTCATAAAGTGGTCACTATTTGGCTAGACTTGGTCCCAAAATGGTTGGACTTGGCTAAGTCCATGGCTCATACTCCTAAACCCTAATTCCATTTCAAATCACTTTTTACTCAATCTTGACCCCACTAAAATGGTCCCATTCTCCCCTATTTGAAGCACTATTCATTTTCCCAAAATTTCAGGTTTTGACATTGGGTCCTTAAACTTACCCAAAACTACCTAAATTGCCCCTACAACCACCAAATCATCCAAAATTTCCCAAAAATTACCCAAAATTTCCAAAATTCCTAAGAATCATTTTAAAACAGTTCCCACCTCATAAATCCACCAAAATACCCCAATACACTCCAAATAACTTCCAAATACCCTAAATACCCCTCTTGACCCAAATTTCAAAAATTCCAAAAATTCTAAAGAAATTCCAGAAAATCCTAAATATTCCCAATTTCATTTTTTTCAACTAAACCATAATCCAAGTTTGCCAAATTAACCCACTTTCAATCCAAAATCCAAACTTGGCTCACTTAACCCAAATGGACCTAATGCCAAACCAAATCAACCCAATTGACCCCAAATTTGATCAAATTCAATTGCAAACTTCAATTCAATATCCCCAATACAATTTCAGTCAAAACCAAGCACAATTTGGTCCACATTTGAGTTCAATTTCAACATTAATCCCAAACCCCAAATTTTGGCCCTATGATTCAATTCACCTCAAAATGACCCAAAGCCACTCAATTTTCTCCAAATCAAATTCCAAACTCCTCTCAACACATTCCTACACCAAATACAACATTCATTTGGCAGAAATTTTGATTGAAATCCAATACAAACTCATTTGGAACCAAAATCCCCAAATTTGCCCTAAAGATGTTACATGGCCTAAATCCCTAAATTGAATCCCCTAAACCTGAAATTTCCACCCAATTTCTATCCCAAAACTTTCATGGCAATCACACACATGATTTTGAACCATCAATTGGGCTCTAGCCAAGCTCTAACCTAACCTAAACTCAAGCTTAACCTTTGGTGACCAAATTGAACCAAACCACTAAATTCCACCAAATTCACCTACTCAATCCATTCAATTCCACTCCAAACCTTTTCTACAAGCTTGATGAAGCCGGATGGAACCACATGACATAAAGTGTGGACCGTGTGGCACTGCTTTGATGTTGGTGCCGAATGGAGAGATGCCGCATGGAGCTTCAATCAATCCCAGGATGACACAATGCCGCATCACTTAAGTAGGAAAATAGGGTTCTTTTTCTATTTATTTAAATCTCAGAAATTTAAAAATGCATATCTTTGCATAGAAAAAACACAAAATTAAAAGAAAAATACCCTCTTGCTCAGTGAACAGAGGAGAATAATGTGGAAAAAGAATTAATTTATTTTGCTGAGTCTTTAATTTTTAATTAATTTAATATTATTATGAATGTTTTAATTCTCCATTAGCATGCATAATTCACCATGGTATGAGACCATAGGGCTTTTGTAGCCTCTGATATTTGGAACATTCCCTGAATTTCTCAAGGCCAGAGGCTATGTCTATGTGATGTTATCTATTTTCGAAGTTCAGAGTCATTTTCTTGAAAATTAATTGTGAAAATTAGCATGTTGATCATAAAAAATTAGAAAAATTAGGGGAAGTATCTCTGAACATGAGGACCATAGGAAAATTGTAACTTGATTTAATTCACTTAAACGAACTCTAATTTGGCTAAAACCTCAAAACTAAAATCAATTAATTTTGGAACAACCACACATCAAAATAACTCAAAATCAATTCTCCATTAATATTTAGGGTCAAGGGAACTCCACATAAAAATTTCAAGTCAATTGAAAATGATTTGACCCACTAAATGGATTATTCAAGTTACATGACCATGTTTGAAATTTAAAAAGTCATAAAACTCAAAATACATTTCAAAAATTCACCAAATCAATTTTGAGGCCTCTGTGGGGTCAGAGGAGTCTAAGAAAATTAAAATTGGAATTTTTCTAAAATTTTTATTTTTAAGATATTTTTGAATATTTTAAAAGTAAAAAAATTATAAAAATCACAAAAATATTAAAATTCATAAAAATGTCATATTTGGTCCCGTAATCACTTAGGAGCCAACCAAAAATTTTTCCCAAGTCTCTAAGTGAAGATAATAAATTTTAAAGGCTTAGGGTAAATTTTAATATTAAAAAATAGATTTTTCAACCCTTTCACTAAAATAACTCTAAAAATTTAAAGAAAAATAAAAAAAATATAAAATTTATTTCTTTGAGTTCTCTGACCTCAGAGGGATTTAAGAAAAATATAAAACTTAATTTTCCACATCAATTTTATTTTATAATTAATTAATACCCCAAAACTTAAAATAATTATAATAAATAAAATAAAATTCAAAAAATCACCACAATTGGTCCAAGTGGTCCTCTAGCCAGTGGGAATCTCCCATAATTTTCCTAAGGACATAAACTTTATAAATTAAATTAAAATCCCAACAATCACATTTTTTCCTCTAATGTCTTAATTGACATGTGAGTGAGGTGAATTAAAAATTTCAAGTTCATTTGAGCTTGATTTAGAGATGAATAAGCATAAGAGGGCATAAAGGTAATTAAGGAACTTTAACCTTAATTAATATTTAGGCTTAACCAAAGAGAAGGGTAATCGTTTGATCTTAATTTTCCTTTTAGATGATTGAAACTTAAGGAGTTAAGGGGCATAAACCCATTAATCTTCTTTGAACTTTAAAGAAGAAATCTTAATTAATTAAATCATTATAATTTTAGAATTTAATTTAGGCATGAATGAAATTCTAACCATTTGAATTGAATCCCTAACCAATAGATTGATCAAATATTACTTAAAAAAGGAAACAACAAAAGTGATGAATGAAATTAAAGGGAATAATCTTAAAACTTTATAATTAAGTTAAAAGCTTAAAATAGTTAAATTTATTTAAAGAAATTTAAAAATCAAATCAAAATAAACTTAACATATTAAAACCAAACTAAAAAATCACTTAAAACTAAAAGTTAAAATAAATTTGAAACATTAAGATCAATTCAAAACAATTTATAATTAAAACATTATAATTAAATTAAACCAATTAAAATTAATCTAAAACATTATGATTAAGTTAAAACAAACTTAACTGAATTAAATAATTTAAAACACTTTTTTAATCTAAATCATTTAAAACATTTGAAAACCAACCTGAAAATTTTATAACTGATTTGAATCACCTTAAATCACTAACTCAAACTTTAATTAAGAATGGTTAAGTTCTTTAATGAACTAACTTGCCCCTAAAGGCTTTCACCTCTATAATTCTTAAATGAAGTATTAAATGAAATGTCACCTTACTCATAAGATAATCAGATATACTAGTTCACTGAGTAAGAGTCAAAACTCAACTAAAACCCGGATGATCAATTCATCCCTACAATGAAATTCACTTGGACTCAAAATGATCCCAAAAAGCATTGAAAAGATGTTCAGACTCGTCCTAAGAAATTTCTCAAACTAATGGGATGTTTTAATAGAACAATTGAACTTCAATGTTCTTTGATGAAGAAAATCATCCACAAAACGCACCTTAGGAGTTGACTAGTTATAGGACTAGGATTTGGTAGAGAATCAAAACCTTCCCTTTGCTTTACTTAGGTGTTTTCTTTCGAATATATAAATACTCTAACATGTGTTTTAAGTGCAGTTGGAAATAACGAGAAGACCCGCCAGACACGCTTTTATTTTATTGCAACTTATTTACCTGCGCTGTGGTTTACTTTTCTTTATCGCAAGCTTGCATGTTAAACAACAATGTCACCCTGCATGAAAACTGAAACCCATAGGATAGCTGCAAAACTGAAACCAAAACTAAATTAAAATCAATACAAGATAAAATTCACTGCCACAACATTTAAAATATAAAACAACTCAAAATTTAATCACAAACAAAACAACAAAACTATAATTACAACTAATTTAAATCGTCTCGTTGCATGATCGGGAATCCCTCGGATGATGTAACCCACGTGTTGCTAACGAGATTTCTCACGGTCTAAATGAAAGTGTGGAACTCATTTAGTTGAGTTTAACAAATTCATTTGGACTAAGTGAATCCGATGAAAATAGTGGTGCCGGGATGATGGAACCGTGAGATCTTAACCAGTTTTGCTTAATCAACTTTAAGGGTTCCCCTAATAAAACTTAAGATATTAAATTTGAAACTCAACCTATAAACCATGACACTTCTCCCATCTCTTGATTGTCACTTTCTTAAACTAAATCCTCTGCTACAATAAGGAGCTTAGAGCAAGCGCGCTGGACAGCACGGTGGACTTCATCAGCTGTCCTTTCTTTAGTAATTAAACAATAAGACATAGGATTTTGAGGTAGTTTTCCTAGTGCAACATAAGTCCTCAACTTACCTTTTAGACATTTGCATAATTATGTTGTGCAATTTAAGCCCTAAACTCATTTTAGGACTTCGAGGTATTCATTTGGTACGACATAAACCCTCACATCTTCGAGGCTATTTGTATGATTATATCATACGAGTATAAGTCCTAATTAATTAAAATTGGCAGGATTAAAACATTAAATAATTCTCTCTAAATCAAAGCAAAACAATAGGATAGTTGGGAGGTCACTGAGGTTCTCCTCGAATCCATGACATTCCCTACCTTTCTTCCATTGGATTCCCAAAATAAAATGTTCCAAATTTGATCCATTCCCTATTGAAAAATTCCAAAGTCCAATTCTTTGAAAACCCTAAACTTTGAAATCCTTGAAGGCAAAACCACTGTTCTTTATCGAGAGTTTTCTTAAGTGATTCCCGTCATTTAGGATGTAATTAACTATAGGGGCTTGCCTTTATAGGGAATTTTAGAACCCAGCTTAATATACACACTATTTGATTCTTTCATATTAAATAGGGAATTTGTCGGCAAATTAAAAATGGTTCGCAGACCAAACAAATGTCATAAATTTACTAGTTTATTTAATCGAGCCCCGTTTTTAAGTAACATGTCTATTCCTCGAGATAAATGCATAGTTTAAGATGCGGTGTTCAATTACTTAAACTACTAAAGATATGAGAACAGTTTAGTCTTGTATTTTAAAAATTAAATAATATTTTCCAAACTATTTAAAACTATATATACTTAAATTTAAAATTAAAACCTAAAATGCGCCGACAGAGATAAGTTGAGGATTTATGTCACACTAGACAAAGTACCTCAATGTCCTATGGCTTGTTATTTATTTCTAAGGAAGATTTGCTATTGAAGAGTTGTATGCCTACTCTTTGTGCTACCCACAATGTATGCTTTGAGTTTCTCGCTGCAGCAGGTTTAGTTTTAGAACTATCAAAAGTAAGAAGTGAGATAAGTATCATGGTTTAGAGTCCATGTTTTCAAATGTTTCAAGATTAATGTTAAAATTCTTATTAGGGGGAGGGGAATTTAAGTTGATTATAGAAACACCGGTTAGGATCCCAAATTTTCCTCATTCCGGTGCCACTATTTTCTTTAGATTCACTTAATCCAGATGAATTTACAAAATTCAAATAAATGAATTCAATACTTTCATCCAAGCTGTGGGAAATCTCTTTAGCAGCCGTAGGTTGCCTCATCCAAGGGATTCCCATTCATCCAAAGAGACGTTAATTGTTATTTTGTTTTGTTTGTGATTAAATTTTGATTTGTCTTATATTTTTACTTATTGTGAATCGATTTTTGGTTTTGGAGTTTTGTTTTGACATGGAAGTTTCGTTTTGTTGTTTTCACATGCAGGTTTACAAGCAAGAAAGAGTAGTAAAGTAAGTGTAGGGAATGATAGTACGATAAAGTAAAGTACTGTAAACTGTAAAACCATACGGGTCCTCTTCTCGCACTCCAACCAAAAGATTAGCTTTTGACATTGTATATATAATTTTTCAGGGAATCAAAATTGCATGAAAGAAAAGTTGTAAGAATAGGTTTTAGGTGTGCTTAGCAAGCTCTATGTCATCACTTGGTGGGTTCCTATTTGTTCATATAGAGGGTGTCTTTCTTTAACAAAGTATAATAAGTCCAGTTACCATAGAAGACTTATGAAAAGATTCAGGGAATACCCTAGACATTTCACAATCCTTTCGAACCATCTCAAGTTCATTTGAACTAATTATATTGCTAAATAATTCATCCACAATATACCTGTATGTTTAGTGAACCTTGATTTTTTAATTATCCCTTTAAGTGAGGTAATCAACATTTGACATTTCATTTCTGAATTATGTGGATGGAGGCTTCTGAGGGCAAATTGATTTATTAAGAATTTTTAAACAATTAGTTTAGAGTTGGTCTTGTAGTGTTTCAATGATGTTTAAAGTTGATTATATTTTCTTTTCTAAACGTTATTAGTACAAACTAAATTAATCCTAGTTCACTACTAAACTGATGCACCAAAAATATATACGGTTTTTGCTATAAAATTTTACCCATTTTTGGTGATATTGCAGTTTAAAGAAGGTATTTTTCATGATTTTTTGTAGGTATGATGATTTTAGGTGATTAGAGCAAAAAGAAGAGAAAATGAACGAATTCAAAGCAAAAAGGAGAAAAACAGGTTCAGGCGCTGCCGGCGCCATTTTCTAGAGACTTAAGCAATATTTTGACGATAGAGTGCCGCCGGGGCCCTATCAAGCGCCGCCGACGCCCAAAATCTTTAGAATTTAAATTTGAAGAGTTTTGGCGACTTTTTGAAGGGATGCCTATGAAAACTTTTGGGATTTCATTCCTAACTTATAAATAAAGTTTTTATGTTACTATATTATCAATAAATACCGTTTATACTTTCTTACTTCATTACTTCATTACCTTCCCGACAACCGCGCCAAAAACTTGGTGCGGGACTTATATTTTTGCAAGAATTTATGAACTCAAATTTATATATTTATAATGATTTTGTAAAGTCCAAGCACTGAATGCAAGTATACGTATCGTATCATGTAATACAGGGCTCTAATGGAGTCCTAGTTATCGATCCCACAGGGAAGTACAAAGTATAAGAAAGTTTTTCACAATATATATAATATAGCTCTGAAATCCGATACTCAAATTGCACTTAAAGTTTAATGCTTACTTCTACTACCACTATGCAGAAAACAATAACAATTAACTAAACCACAATTACTTCTAACAACTTTGAAAATAGAATTAACTAACAGACACACTAAACTATGTATTTAAAAGGTTTTTGATATATGAGAAAAGTACCTTTCCTCTTGCAATGAGAATGTGATGTGTGGATGATATGGAACAAATATCTATGTTGTTGTGCCAAATAGGAGTATAAATATTTCTTTACCCTTAAAAGAGTACCCCCTTTTCTAAGCATGAAAAGAACATTGGCATATCCTAAACTTAGTCACTAAATCTAAGGCTAGGCTGGGAGGATACTGGATGTCACTACGGAGCTCCCACTCACCCTTCACCTGAAGGCTAACCTTCGAGTTTAGTCACTAATCTTAGAACCAGTTTGGGCATCTCAGTCTGTCACCCTGAAATCTCCAAATTGAAGTCCATCAAAACACATTTGCCTATTTATTTGCACTCAATTCTCATGAACTACGTAATCCATCCATGGAAATTGAAAGGATTCTTCATTATTGTTGTAGGACATTAAATCCTTTCAGAATTAATGTTCAACAACATATTTTAACATTCCATTTGGCCAAATTAAAAAGTAAATTAAGTTTGAAATGAAAAACCATCACAATTTCTTCAATACATTAAAAGGACATTAAATCCACATCAATCCATCATCACATATCTATGCAAGAAGAAAGACAAGGGAGACTACTTAGAATTCATGAAGAAGATACAATAAAACATGGATTTTATATATAAAAGAAAAGTCATACAAACCACAAAATAAAAAACAACTTATCTCTTTCTCTTCCCCAATGCAATTCCCTTGAAGTTCCTTTGAATCCTTTTCTCTCTTCTTTACAACACTTAATTACCTCTTTAGAATGGAAAGAAAGAATCATTCTCTCACTTTACTTCTTCTCCTTCACTCCTTAGAGAAGAATTCCTCTCAAATGCTCACTTCTACACACATTCTCCTAAACCCTAACACTTAACACACACCAAGACCACCAAGAGAGAGCAAGACAAACCAAGAGAGCCCCCTCATTTTCATCCAAAAATAGTTAATTGTAGTGTGTAATTGTGTATTTGTTTACTTTTTAAAAGTATTTGTGTGATTGTATATGCCTAGTAGTGGATCTATAGGTTTAATGCCTTACGATTCGGAGTTAGAGTGTACTTTCAGAAAAATTAGAAAACAGCAAAAACAATTTAAAAAATGTTGTGAAACGATGAATAATTAAGATAATTAGAGAAATGATCTTGGAAATTTAGCAAGACCTTTAAGAGATTATGCTAACCCAACAGCAGACGAAATTCACATAACTATTCAAAATCGTGATGTTGTTGCTAATTCATTTGAACTTAAACCTGTTATTATCCAAATGGTACAAAATAATCAATTCAGAGAAACACCTAATGACGATCCAAATTTACATTTCACTAGTTTTTTAGAACTGTGTGCTAATTTTAAATATGATGGAGTGTCTAGTGATGCTGTTAGACTTAAACTTTTTCCTTTTTCATTAAGGGATAAAGCTAAGGTGTGGTTAAACTCGTTAGCACCTGGATCTATTAGAACTTGAGGAGAATTATCTCAGAAGTTTCTATCAAAATATTTCCCTCCATCAAAGGCTGCTAAACTAAGAAATGATATTACATCCTTTTGTCAGTTTGAAGGAGAGTCAATATATGAAGCTTGGGAGAGATTTAAAGATCTTCAAAGGAAGTGCCCACATCATGCTTTACCAGATTGGTTAATAATTCAAACATTTTATAATGAATTAGTGGGATCATTGAGATCTATTATAGATGTCCTTCTTCAGTGGATTGTTAATGTCAAAACCTTTTGATGAAGCATACGCATTAATTGAAGAAATGACTACTAATAATTTTCAATGGCCCTCTGAACAGGTAAATCCTAAGAGAGTAGCTAGTGTTCATGATTCAGATATAATGACTATGGTAGTTTCTCAAATTGCAACCCTTTCTAAGAAAATAGATCAATATGGAATGAATTATTCTCAACCACCTCAAGTGTTGGAGGAAAATTCATTTGGACAGATAACAGAATCTCAAACACCTTATGAGACTTTAAATGATGTTAATAGACCTAACAATATTTATTCGAATTATTATAATCTTGGTTGGAAGAATCACCCAAACTTAAATTGGAATAATAACAATGCCAATGTTAACCCGCATTGGGGTAACAATTCTATAAATCCAATTGGAAATTGGAACAATCAAGGAAATACCAATTTTAGACCATCTTATCCTCCTAGATTTAATAGTAAACCCGCAATTTAAGGATGAGAAGTTTTCTACTGAAGAAATGACTCTAAATATGGGAAATCAATTACAAGTTCAAGGTGTTGCTATGAAAAATATTGAAAATCAATTAGGACATATTTTCACTACACTTAATAATAGACATTCTAGAACACTTCCAAGTTATGTTAAGATCAATCCAAAAGATTAAAACATGGAACAACTTAAGGCTATTCAATTAAGGAGTGGAAAAAAATTGGAAACTAGAGTGCAAAAAGAAGTTGAAACAAAAAAGGAGAAGGTGGAAATCGAAAAAGGTTTAAACAATATTTATCCAGACTTGGATTATCCTCTTGAGCCAATGAAGATAATTGTTGAAAAACCACCACCTCCATTTCCTCAAAGATTGAAGAAACAAAACAGGGATAACAGATTTGGAAAATTTTTTGATATCCTTAAAAAATTAATGATAAATATTCCTTTTGTTCAAGCATTAGAACAGATGTCTGACTATGCCAAGTTTATAAAGGATATTCTGAGAAAGAAAAGAAAGTTTACAGATCATGAAACTTTTGCACTTAGCGGAGAGTGTAGTGCAATTATTCAGAAGAAGCTTCCGGAAAAACTTAAAGATCCTGGTAGGTAGTTTTACTATTCTGTGTGCTATAAGTGAAATTTTTTTCAAAAAAGCTTTATGTGATCTAGGAGCTAGTATTAATCTTATGCCTTAATCAACTTTCAAAAGGTTGAGAATAAGAGAAATTTCTCCTACATCTATGACTCTTCAATTGGCCGATCGTTCCATTACTTACCCTAAATGAGTGGTGGAAGACGTGTTTGTGAAAGTGGATAAATTTATCTTTCCTGTGGATTTTATTGTACATGATATGGAGGAAGATAAAAAAATTTCAATCATTTTGGGAACACCATTCCTTGCTACTGGAAGGGCAGTGATTGATGTTCAAAAGGGAGAATTAACTATGAGAGTTAATGATCAAGAGGTGACCTTTAATATTTTAAAATCTATGAAGTATCCCTCAATGGAAAAAGATAATGAATGTTTTAGGATGGAGGTCTGTGAATATTTGAGAAACAATCATTTTGAGAATATATTTGAAAAAAAAGTGGAGTATGAAAATATGTTTGAAGAAGAAACTGAATATGATGAACATTCAGATAGTAAGAAGTATAAAGATTTGGAGTATGTTCAAGAGAGATTCGAAGTATTAGACACTATGGAAGCTGGAAATAAAAGCTTAATTCCATATATAATAAAACCTCCTGAACTTGAGATTAAAATTCTCCCTAATCATTTAAAGTATATGTTTTTAGGAGAATCATCTACCTTGCCAGTTATTGTATCTTCGAAGTTAAATGATTATCAAGAACAGAAGTTGTTGGAAACTTTAAAAAGATACAAGAAAGCTTTTGGATGAACTTTGGCAGATATTAAAGGAGTTAGTCCTTCGATTTGTATGCACGAAATTTTAATAGATAAAGAACATAAACTATGAGTTGATCCGCAAAGGAGATTAAATCCTATAATGAAAGAAGTAGTTATAAAAGTGATTTTAAAATAGCTGGATGCTGGAATTGTTTATCCTATTTCGAATAGTGCTTGGGTGAGTCCAATACATTGTGTACCAAAAAAGCGAGGAGTGAACGTTGAAGTGAATGAATGTAAAGAAATTATACCCACAAGACAAATTAATGGATGGCAAATTTGTATTGACTATAGGAAATTAAATTTCGCCACTAGAAAAGATCACTTTCCTCTTCCTTTTCTCTATCAAATGCTAGATAAACTTGCTGGACACAAGTACTAATGTTTTCTGGATGGATATACTAGTTACCATCAAATACCTATTGATCGTGAGGATCAAAAAAAGACAACATTTACTATCCCTTATGGAACCTTTACTTCTCAAAGAATGCCTTTTGGACTGTGTAACGCACCTGCAATATTTCAGAGATGTATGATGTCTATCTTCAGTAGTATGATAGATAATGGAATATAAGTTTTTATGGATGATTTCTCTATATTGGGGACTTCATTTGAAATTTGCTTGGAAAACTTAGCAAAAGTTTTGGAGCTCTGTGAGAAAATAAATCTAGTTTTGAATTTGGAGAGATGTCAATTTATGGTTGCAGGAGGAATTGTGCTTGGGCATAAAATTTTTGAACATGGTATGGAGATCGATCCTGCTAAAATTAGAGTGATTGAGAGATTGCAGCCACCCGCTACTATGAGGGAGGTGAGGAGTTTCTTAGGACACACTGGATTTTACAGGCGATATATTAAAGATTTTTCTAAAATTACTAGACTTTTGTGCCGACTTTTAGAAAATGATAGAAATTTTGATTTTTATGATGATTACTTAAGAGTTTTCGAATTATTGAAAGAGAAATTAATCACTGCACCTATAATTGTTTAACCATATTGGGAGAAACCATTTGAACTTATGTGTGATGCTATTGATTATGCGATCGGAGTAGCATTGGGGCAAAGACATGATAAAGTTTTCAAAGTCATTTACTATGCTAGTAAAACACTTAATGAGGCTCAAATTAATTATACCACAACTGAAAGAGATTTATTAGCTATATTATTTGCTTTTGAAAAATTTAGACCTTATTTAATTGGAGCTAAAAGTATTGTGCATACAGACCATTCAGATATCAAATATTTAATGCATAAGAAGAATGCAAAACCTAGACTCATTAGATTAATACTTCTTTTGGAAGAATTTGATTTTATGATAGTTGATAGGATGGGAGCTGATAATCAAATAGCTGATCATCTATCAAGATTAGAATATGATAAATTATCTGAATTTGAAAAGGAAATTACTGAAATTTTCCCTGATGAGGAACTTTACACTATTATGGGAAGCAATTTTCCTTAATATGCTGATATTGTGAATTATATTGTAAGTGATATTGTACCACCTGATTTAACAAGGTAACAACAAAATAAGTTTAAATATGATGCAAGATTTTATTTTTGGGATGAGCCATATCTATATAAACAATGTAAGGATATGATTATTAGGAAATGTGTGCCATAAGAAGAAATAAATTTGATTATTCAACGATGTCATGATTCTGAATTTGGAGGTCATTTTGGTGCTGATAAAACTGCTTTTAAGTTTCTACAATTTGGATTTTATTGGCCTACTCTTTTTAGAGATGTTTATAGATATATTAAATCATGTGATCGATGTCAGAGAGTAGGTAATATCTCTAGAAGAAATGAAATTCCTCTAAATTATAGTTTGGAAGTTGAAATTTTGATGTATGGGGATTAGATTTTATGGGACCATTTACTCCTTCATTTAGAAATTTATATATATTGGTTGCCATTGATTATGTCTAGAAATAGATTGAAGCTATTTCTTTACCTAGATGTGATCCTCGGAGTGTTTTAAAAATTTTAAAGAAAAATATATTTACAAGATATGGAATGTCGAGAGTGATCATAACTGATGGTGGATCCCATTTTAGGAATAATCGAATTAAGAGATTAATTGAGAAATATAATATTATTCATAGAATCTCCTCTGCTTATCATCTCCAGACTAGTGGTTTAGCAGAAGTGTCTAATCGTGAAATTAAAATAATTTTGGAGAAAACTGTGGATAATCATAAATTAGATTGGTCTGCTCAATTAGATACTACTTTATGGGCTTATAGGACTGCTTTTGAAACCCCTACTGGATGTCTCCTTATAGACATGTGTTTAGTAAGACTTGCCATTTACCAGTTGAATTGGAGCATAAAGCATATTGGGCGATAAAAGAGTTGAATTTTAATTTGAAAAATGCTGGAGAAAAAAGATTTATGCAATTGAATGAATTAGAAGAGATTAGAAATGCATCTTATCACAATGATAGGATCTATAAAGAGAAAATGAAATTGTGGCATGATCAGAAGATATTGAAAAATAACTTGGAATTTAGACAAAAAATTTTTTTACACAACACAAGATTGAAGTTATTTCCTGGAAAGCTCAAGTCATGATGGTTAGGATCTTTTACAGTTGTAAAAGTTCATTCTTTTGGAGCTGTTGATATTAAAGATTATGATGCTAGAAAGATTTTCAAGTTTAATGGGCATCGATTAAAGCCTTGCTTTGACGGATTTTAACCTGACTTCAAAGAGGTTTTAATGCTGAGTCATCTCAATTAACTGAATGGTTTGTCAGGCTGACAACGGTAAACCAAGCGCTTTATGAAGGCAACCCATGTATCTTTATGGTGTGTTTGCTTGTTCGATGTAGTTGTGCTTTTTAGATAGTGTTTTTTGAATCCTAGTTACTCCTAAATAATTTAAAAATTGAGAAATTGTGGATCAAATCGAGATATTGGAATATTTTGGGCCAAACAAAGTTCGGTAAGAATTTTTGACCACTGGCGCAGCCGGTGCCCTATCGCAGATATAATACTGAACTTACAGGTTTGAGCGATGTCGACGCCCAAAACCTGTTGACAGTTTTTAAAGTTTTAAAATGCGAGTTTTGGCAGTTTTGAGCGAGATCTTCGTCCTTATAACTCCCTAAACTCCATTTTAAACTTCCTAACTCCAGAAAAATGAAAACTACCATTCTCAATTTGCATCCCATTGATTCCTACTCCATTGAAACCCCTTGATCTCGCATTTTCAACTGAAGGAAGTTCATAAGTTTTGAGGCGCAGCTTTTCTTCAACAAAGTGATGATGAAGAGGAGGATTATCAAGGAAATAGGCTTCATAAATCGAGGTATGGATAATCCTACTACTAGAATTGAAGAGATAATTAAGGAGAGACGTTGGGAAGTGCTTTGCTACACTACCGCTGCCGTTGTTGTTCCTGTCGTGAAAGAATTCTATGCAAATCTTCATGGGATCAACCAAGGGTCCGTATTTGTGTGTGGTAGATTTGGGCAATTCACTCTTGCATGAATTAACGATCTCTTGATGATCAAGAATGTACCTATTTGCCATTATTCTAATTTCAATGCCACAAGTAATAATATGAATGATGTGTATCGATTTTTGATGGATGAGAATGAGGATTGAGAAATTAGAGAAAATGGATACATTAGTTTCCCATCTACATCTCTAAATCCAGTGTCAAAGCAGTGACAGTACTTTATTTCAGCAAAGTTATTTCCAGCATGGAAGATTAGCAAGGTAACTAAGGAAAGTGCAATTTTGAAATTCTGTATTCAAACTGGAAGGCTGATTGACATTGGTAATAAAATTGTGAAATCAGTTTTGGGATTAATTGTTCATGGATCTCAATATGGGCTTGGATACCCATCCACCATATTTCTATTGTGTAGTCAATTACAAGTTCCATATGAAAGTTGGGAAAAGGTTCTTCTTCCATGGAGGCCTATTGATCCAACTAATCCTTATGACTACCAAATAGTGAGAGATGAATATGACATGAATTTGCTTGTTGATCAACCAACATAGACTTCACAACTAATTCACCCTATTTTCCTGAAGGTTCCAGAATGATATTGAAGATGATCAAACAGTTGAAGAAAGAGGTATAGAATGTTATGAATGCAATTAATAATATTTCTGATTTAATCGATCATATAGATTAAAGAATGAAGGAACAATTCGATCACACTGATCGAATTGAGATGGGCTTGATTAACCTAATGAAGAAGAATGCGGTGATTGCTGAGGAATCATCTGACGAATTTCCAATTCATCCATTCTATAATTTGTTTGTGCATCAGCAATCGTTTGGAGACAATGGAGGAGAGGATAGTTCTGAGACTGATGTGGAGTAATTAATGGATTCTACTTATGTTTGTTGTGTGTTTAATCTACTTTGCTTAATTATGCTTGGTGTGTCTAGTATTTGTTTTGCTTTTTAATTTTAATTTGGATTTGGATATGCTTACTTTCATTGTGTGCTTAGATTTTAGTGTTTTGCCTATCGTAGAGTACTTACAGCACTAAACATCTAAGAGCTGTTGGTTTGGTTTGAATGAACATATTTGGTGTTTATGTTGTACCTTGGATTATATATATATAAGTTTGTTGTGTATTGTTTGTGTAAAGAATTGTGTTAATTATTGCTTATGAGATGAAGTAAATGCTTATTAAAGTGTTAAACATCATTGTGGATGTCGAAATGATCGAAATGATCAAAATTACAAAAAAAATTTTGGACCATGAAAAAATTTTTGAGTGACACCGCCGGTGCCCAAATCTAGAGAGTTTGGCATTTTATTTTAAATAGGGTGCCGCCGGTGCCCTATCAAGTGCTGCCGGCGCCCGAATATAGAAAAAGGCAGAAAAACCTCAATTTCATAATTTTTATCCTGGGACCCGCAAAATTTTCCATTACTTTCGTCTTCCTCTTCCATTTTCGTGATTTTGAAGATCTAGGGCTTGCTAGATCTCAGATTTAAGGTGATTTCAAAGCTTTTCGAGGCCGGATCTACACTTCTCTTGGTAAAAGCTTCACTTTAAGTTAAAAATTTTTTATTTTCACCATGGAAATCTCTCACATTGATTAGGTTGGAATTTTTGGAGTTCTAAAGAGATTTTGAGATTTCCATGATGAAATTTGCTCATACTTGTTTAGTATAGTATTTGGAGTTTCTTACATTGTGTATTTAGGATTTATTGGAATTTTCTTGAAAATTATAGAAATTCACATGGCTCCAAGGATGAGTAAAGGGAAGAGGAAATTGGATTTTGATGAAGAAAAATTTGTTAATATTAAAGCCCAATTTCGCTTTAACTCTTATCTTTACAATAAAAAGTGTATCCATGATCGAGCTTTTGATAGTCCTGGTGGATCTGTAGAATAGTTAATTGCAGAACGAAACTGGGAATGATTTTGTTATTTTACTGCAAATGCTATTATGGGAGTTGTTAGAGAGTTTTATTCAAATGTACCCTGGACTGAGACTGAGTATGTGCTAGTTAGAGGAAAATTGGTTGAGTTTACTCCTCAGCGTATCAATGCTTTCTATCAGACTCAGGAACCATTTGTTTGTGAATACAAAAACTTTGACACTTGAGGGCAAAATATGAGAGAAGTGATTGCTTTTCTGACGAATGGGCGGGAGGAATGGAAAGTAAGTCAAAAATAGTTGATTAACTTCCCCGCTTCCACATTGAATGTTGCATTAAAAGTTTGACATTATTTCATCTCAGCGAGACTATTACCATCTTATCACCACAAAAAAGTTACAAGGGATAGAGAAATTCTGAACTATTGTATTCAGAAGATGAAAAAGATTGATATTGGAGCTATTATCTACAAGAACATTCAGACTATTGCTAGAGGTGAGACCACTAGTGGTTTAGGGCATCCTGCTTTAGTTCATGCCCTGTGTGTTCAGTCTGGAGTAGAGTTTAGCAGTTCTGAAGAACTGGCTATACCGTTGAGACCAATTACAAAGACTATTATCTGTACTTACGAGTCTCATGTGGGAGCTTGAGTTGAGTGTAGGAGTACTGATATTCCTACTACGAGTTATGATGTTCCATCTACATCTGAGACGCCTACCTTATCTGATATTATGGAGCAACTGAGATTACAGAGTGCTAGTGTGGATAGGCTCCTTGGTAGGATGGAAGTGTTTGAGGTGAGGAGTGATGTTGAAGATTATTTGAAGAGGAGAGTTGAGTATGATATTGCTTATTATGATGCTCAGGTCAAATTTATGAGGGAGGAATCTGATGTGATATTTCCTACTTGCCCCAGCTATACACCATATAGACCTGACCCTACTGATGACCCTGCTGATGATCCTGGTGATGGAGATTGGTAGACTGTTTGTTTCTATTTTTGTTGTTCTTGTTGTGTTGTGTTGTACTGTTATGATGTAGTAGTTATTTATTTTTCATGTGATGTATAACCACCGTTGGTGTCTTCGTTATGTTAGTATCGAAACATTGAAATTGTTAGCTGGACTGTGTAGTACTGTGAAAGTTTTTTTAATATTGTAGTGTTTTGTTGGAAGTTTAGATGTTTAAAGTTAATTTCTCTTTACCCATGCAAATATTTAAAATTGTTATATCACTGCTTCTAATTGTTTCATGCCTGCTAGTTGTAAATTTTGACTAATACCAGATAGCTATTGAAGATTTCAAGATCCCAGCACAGAAATATTAGTTTTATTTTACTCTATACTGTTTCAAATTTACTGAAAAATTTAGGGTAGAGAAATATTAACTTTTATTTGTTCTCAGTTATTATATTTTTAAAATTATTAGCAAAACTTCTGGCAGTTGAACCTCACTATAGATAACTAAAACTTTTTATTTTAGTTAAATATTATGGAAGGATAGGATGAAAATTTTTAGTAATAAAGGTTAATTTTATAGAAGTAAGATATTTGGTATGAAAGGATTTGATTATAGTTAACTATTTAAAGTAAAGAAAACTGTATTTTTGAAATGTTAATGGACTTAAAGTATTATGTGTTAAGAAGAGATTGTGACTTTATGATGAATAATAAAGTTGTACTTAACTATAAATTAAGGAGGTGTCTCAAGTTTGAATTTTAGAAAGAGGAGAGTGAAGTTCAAAATCATTAAAGACTATCCAGATATAATAATCCTCATTAAAAAAATAAAAGAAAAGAAAAGAAGGATTGAAAAACAATCCCGAAAAGAAAAAGAGAAAGAAGAAAAAGAAAAGAAAAAGAAAGAAAAATTTTTATGAGGAGAAGCTTAAGGAGATGCCTAATTAAAAATTGGCTTCACTTGAGTCACCCTAAAGGAGAACTTGATTTCATTTCTGAATTTATGTTTAAAGTATTTGCCTACATTCTAATAAAATTAGCATGAACTCCTTTTTCACTTAGTCTTTCGAGGCACTCTTAATGTGACAAATTATGGTTCATCTTGAAATAAATAGAAGACTAGAACCCTTAGACTTGATTGCTGAATATTCTTATACTTGTAATGTTGACCTGAGTTACTAAATTTCTTTCTGAAATCTATCCAATATTTTCTTTTGAATGAAAAATTTTAGTGTCCTACAGTTGAAAAGTACATTGCCTAGAGTTATAATTTTATATAGTAAAAAGATTACTTGAGGACATGTAATTGTTAAAGTTTGGGGGATTTTGATGCACCAAAAATATATACAATTTTTGCTATATAATTTTACCTATTATTGGTGATATTGCACTTTAAAGAAATGTATTTTTCATGATTTGTTGCAGATATGATGATTTTAGGTGATTGGAGCGAAAAGAGGTGAAAATGAACGAATTCAGAGCAAAAAAGGAGCAAAAAGGAGCAAAAAGAAAGAAAACAGGTTCTGGCGCCACCGGTGCCAGAATGGGTGCTGCGCACCATTTTCCAGAGACTTTAGCAATATTTTGAAGATAGAGCGCCGCCGACGCCCTATCAGGCACCGCCGGCGCCCAAAGTCGGTGGAATTCAAATTTGAAGAGTTTTGGTGACTTTTTGAAGGGATGCCTATGGAAACTCTTGGGATTTCATTCCTAACTTAAAATTAACTGTCTTTGGATGAAAATGAGGGGGCTCTCTTGGTTTCTCTTGCCACTCTTGGTGGTCTTGATGTGTGTTAAGTGTTAGGGTTTAGGAGAAGAGTGTGTAGAAGTGGGGATTTGAGAGGAATTCTTCTCTAAGGAGTGAAGGAGAAGAAGTAAAGTGAGAGATTACTTCTTCCTTTCCATTCTAAAGAGGGAATTAAGTGTGGTAAAGAAGAGAGAAAAGGATTCAAAGGCACTTCAAGGGAATTGCGTAGGGGAAGAGAAAGAGATAAGTTGTATTTTATTTTGTGGTTTATATAAATTTTCTTTTATATATAAAATCCATGTTTTATTGTATCTTCTTCATGAATTCTGAGTAGTCTCCCTTGTCTCTCTTCTTGCATAGAGATGTGATGATGGATTGATGTGGATTTGATGTGCTTTTAATGTATTGAAGAAATTGTGATGGTTTTTCATTTCGAACTTAATTTACTTTTCTATTTGGCCAATTGAAATGTTAAAATATGTTGTTGAACATTAATTCTGAAAGGATTTTATGTCCTACAATAATAATGAAGAATCCTTTCAATTTCCATGGATGAATTGCGTAGTACATGGGAATTGAGTGCAAATAAATAGGGAAATGTGTTTTGATGGACTTCAATTTGGAGATTTCAGGGTGACAGGCTGAGATCCCTAAATTGGTTCTAAGATTAGTGACCAAACTCGAAGGTTAGCCTTCAGGTGAAGGGTGAGTGGGAGCTCCATAGTGACATCCAGTATCCTCCCAGCCTAGCCTTAGATTTAGTGACTAAATTTAGGATATGCCAATGTTCTTTTCATGCTTAGAAAAGGGGGTACTCTTTTAAGGGTAAAGAAACATTTATGCTCCTATTTGGCACAATAACATATATATTTGTTCTATGTCATTCACACATCACATTCTCATTGCAAGAGGAAAGAAACTTTTCTCATATATCAGCAACTTTTCAAATACATAGTTTAGTGTGTCTTTTAGTTAATTATGTTTTTAAAGTTGTTAGAAGTAAATGTAGTTTAATTAATTGTTACTGTATTCTGCATAGTGGTAGTAGAAGTAAGTATTAAACTTTAAGTGCAATTTGAGTACCAGATTTCAGTGCTATATTATATATATTGTGAAACACTTTCTTATACTTTGTACTTCCCTGTGGGATCGATAATCAAGACTCCATTAGAGCCCTGTATTACTTGATACGATACTTATACTTGCGTTGAGTGCTTGGACTTTACAAAATCATTATAAATATATAAATTTGAGTTCATAAATTCTTGCAAAAATATAAGTCCCGCACCATAAACCCTTAAGATTTAATGGGTAGATTTGTAATTTTAGGAAAGGTTAAGTGTCATTTAATCATTATCAAATATTGAATTGTCATTCAAACATCAATTAGGGGTATTATATTAGTGGGTTATTAACTTCCAAGGTCAAACCCCTAACCTTATCATCACTTCATTTAATTGACTTCCAAATCATAATAATTTAGGAAATTGCAATTTTACCTTTTTAGTGGAAAAGGTGAGAATTGTTCCTATCTCTTAATTCCTTTGCGTTTCAACCATCTAGAAAAGCTAATTTATGATCATTCATTACCCATTAACCCTTGATTCGGACTAAATGTTGATTCAGGCATAAATTTTATAATGACAATTTTGCCCTAAAGGCCTTACCACTTCATAATTCATTAAACTTAACTCATATGACTTTGAAATGTTTATGTTACTCCATTTATGAGTCAATTAAAACATTAGAGGAGAAAATGTGATTTTTCTGAATTTATATAATTTTTATAATTATTTGAATACAAAAATAGGGATTCCCAAAGTTAATTCAATAACATAATCAAAACAAATTATCTGTTCTTAGGAAAATTATTGGAGGTTCCACATAGTCAGAGGATCGCTTAGGCTAATTTTTATTATTTTTGTAGTTTTATATTAATACAATAATTATTTTTTGGTTTTGAGTATTAATTAAATATAAAATATTACTTAAACTGAAAATTAAGTTTTATATTTTTATTAAATATCTCTAAAGTTAAGGAACATAGAGAATAAAATATCATATTTTTGTTATTTATATTTTAATTATTGGAATATTTTAATGGAAAATTAAGGGAAATTTAATTTAAGCCTTTAAAAATTAATATATTTACTTAAAAAATTAGGAAAATTATTTTAATTGCCCCCAAGTGATCAGGAGACGAAATGTGACATTTTGATATATTTTTATATTTTATTAATTTTTATGATTTCTTACTTATTTTTAATTATTTAAATATTCAAAATAGACTTAAAAAATGAAATATTTATTTTCAATTCCAATTTTAATTTTTTAAGTTCCTCTGGTTACTAGGAGCTCCCAAAATCAACTTTATAATTTTTTGGCTTATATTTTAATTATTATAATTATTTTAATGTCAAAAATGTCATTTTACTTAAAAATCCATTTTAGTGGTGAAATTAATTCGAATTCAATCGAAATTTTTATGTGGAGCTCCTCTATCACTATTCATAATGTAGGATGAACTTTATGATTTTTCCATTTATGGTGAACATTGGGGATGATTTTAGGGTTTAGGGTGGACATTGGGGATGATTTGGGCACTTTATGCTAAAAAGGGTAATTTAAGAATTTTGGTTAAAAAAATGTTAATTTGGTAAAACTAGGCTCAATGGAGAGGTTTTAATTGATTTTGGGAACTTTTGAAATGATTTTGGATTTTTTTGGGAATTTTTGGATTTTGAAGGGCATTTTGGTCATTTTGGGTATTTTGGGTCTATTTGGGAAATTTGGTCAATTTGGAGTATTTTGGTCAATATTAGTGGTGGTGAGTGTTTTGAAATGATTTTGAAAGAGAATTTGATAATTTTGGTAATTTTGAAAATTTTTTGGGAGAAATTAGGGTTTAGAGGCAATTGGGTAATTTGGTGGAGTTTATGGGTAAGGGGTTAACAGTTGGAATTTTGTTAAGATTTGGGTTAACTAAAGGATGGCAACCCTCTTGAGCCATGAACCAAGGGAAATCTCATTTTAGATCCTCCATGTGTTGGCCCTAGCCAAACCCTAGCCTAGGGCTAAGAGCTTGGGGAAGCACCCACATGAGTTTCCAAAAAGTAGGGGATCAAGTTGGAGGAAGTTTGGTTTAGGGTTTGGGGTAGTTAGTGTAAGTGTAGTGTAGGTGTGAGTGTGTGTGTAAGCTTAACCAAGACCAGATCACCCAATATTTATGCTAAGGCTTAACCATTCTATAGGGGACTCCCCTTGAGCTTCCTTTTGCCTAACCTCATACTACTAAGTGCTAGAGGTTAGCCTTAAGCATATGAAACTCCAAGTAGAGCAAATAAGCATTTTGAATTTTTAAGGGGGGAGGATTTCATCACTAGTCATCTAAGATAGTCACCAGAAGTCCTATGGATAAACCCTAAGTTCTTCTAAAGAAAGGCTAGACCTAAAAAAAAGTGAGGTAAGCATCAATGAAGATGAAGGCTCCTACATTCAACCTCACTCACCCCTCGTAGTAGAGTGTTCGTTGAAAGAGATATTGTCGGTGGTGGAATGCAACGACTTTTGATGTCTTCGATGTCAAGATTCATGTCCGTCGCCGCCAATTCCCTGTTTATGTTAATTTTTGTCAAGGAGTCGTCACTCTGTCTCTCTATAATATTGCCCTAATCTTCAAGAAATCTTATTTCTTTTGGATCATGTAAAGGATCCTTAGATAATAAGAAGTTTGAAGAAAGTAAGGGCTAATAAAATAGGAAACAGTAGAATAATAAATGTCGGTGATAATCCCTATAAAAGGAGATTCTAGAATGCCTTATTCTAGAAAATTTATATAAGGACGATCACACATGAAATTTTGATAACCATAGATTTATAGGTGTGATACCTATATCAAGTTCTTAAATCTCCTATAGGAGTAAGCTCCTATAGCTAATTACATCTTAGACAATTAAAATTGTCTAAAATGTTAACACTTGTCTTCTAAGAAGTTTCAAGAACAAGGAAAGAAGCAACACTTAATTCCCTTTCTCTTTTATTTTCAAAATTTGACATATATGAGGTTATCCCATGATGTAGGGATGATTTAAATCATATTCCTCATCATTAGGTGGTGTCGGCACATTTTTAGGTTGTGTGTTTTATTTTGAAAAGGGGTCGCCTAACAGAAGTTGTCGGCGAATTTTTAATTTAATTTAAATAGATAATTTGAAAAGTAGTATTTGATTTCTGAAAATAATTTTTAAATTTGAAGATTTTAAAATATGAAATCAAACCGATCTCACATCCCAAATAGTTTATATAAATGAGCACCGTACCACAAACCGTGTATCTATCCCGAAGAATAGGTACACTGCTTGACGATGGGGATCGATTAAATAAACTAGAAGATTTATGACATCCGTTTGGTCTGCGAACCAATTTTATAAGCCGACAAATTCCCCTGCTTAATATGAAAGCATTAAACGGGGTTTATATTACTCGGGTTCTTTAAAATTCCCTATAAGGGCAAGCCCCTATAGTTAATTACATCTTAAGTGACGGGAATCACCTAAGAAAACTCTCGATAATAATCAGTAATTCTGCTCTCAAGAATTTCAAAGTTTAAGTTTTCAAGTGATTGAATTTTGGAATTTCAATAGGGAATGGATCGAGTTTGGAACATTTTATTTTTGGGAATTCAAAGGAAGAAAAGTAGGAGAAATTATAGATTCGAAGCGAACTTCGATAATTTCCCAACTATCCTATTATTTGGCTTGAATTTAGGAGAGTCCTAATATTTATTTAATATTTTGATCTTGCCAATTTTAGTTAATTAGGACTTGTATTTATATGATAGAATCATACAAATAGCCTTGAAGATGTGAGGGTTTATGTCGTACCGAACGACTACCTCGGAATCCTAAGTCCGGTTTGGGCTTAATTTGCAATGCAAATGCCCAACAAAAGGTTGAGGATTTATGTTGCACTAGGCAAACTACCTCGAAATCCTATGGCTTTGTTATTTAATTCTAAGAAAGTTTTGCTGATGTAGATTCAAGTTTTGCTGACGACGATGGCCGTGCTGCCCACCATGCTCCATCTCCTTGTTGTTGCAGAGGTTTAGTTTTTTAGAAGTCATAAATCAGGAGATGAGAAAAGTGTTTTGGTTTAGAGAAAATCTTAATTTCCAAGTTTTTTTTTTTGTGTTTTAATTAAAACAAATCTTAAAGTTGATTATAATGACACCGGTTAAGATCCCATGGTTCCATCCTTCCGGCATCGTTATTTTTATCGGATTCACTTAGTCTAGATGAATTTGCTAAACTCAATTGAATGAGTTCCACACTTTCATTTAGACCGTGGGAAATCCCGTTAGCAACACGTAGGTTACATCATCCGAGGTATTCCCAATCATCCAACAGGACGTTTTAATTTAGTTGTAATTGTAGTTTTGTGTTCGTTTGTGATTAAATTTTGAGTTGTTTTATATTTTGAAATGTTGTGGCAGTGAATTTTATCTTGCAATGACTTTTAACTTAGTTTTGGTTTCAGATTCAGGGACTATCCTAAAGGTGTGGGTTTTCATGCAACAGTTGTTTATCATGCAAGAAAAGGTAAGTGCGATGCAATTAAAGAAATTGCAATAATGTAGATTGCAATAAAATAAAAGCGTACCTGGAGGGTCTTCCCATCATCCCAAGCTGCACTTAAAACGCAATTAGAATATTTAAGCAAGTTCCTAGGTAAAGCTAAGGGAAGGGTTATGGTTTTCTACCAAATTCCTAATCCTATAGCTAGTCATTCCCTATGACGTCTAAGTTCTTGTGTTTTAGTTTGAGGATGATTTTCTTCATCAAAGAATAATTAAGTTCAATTGTTCTTATAAGTATCCTACCATATTGAGGAAGTGCTTAAGAAGAATCTTAAACATCTTTTCAATATTGCTAGAATTGTTTTAAGTCCAAATGAATTTAATCATACAAATGAATTAATTGTCCGAGGATTCAAGTTTTCTTATCTTGCTCAGTGAACTAGGACATTTGAATATCCTATAAGTGAAGTAACATTTCATTTAACGTTCTGTTTAGGAGTTATGGTAACCAAAGCTTTCGAGGGCAAATTGGTGTTCCAATGATTTGTGATTTAGTTTAACTTCAGTTAGAGGGTTTAAATTTGGAATAGTGTTCAAGTTGCTTTATATTTAACTTCTTTATGTCTTAGGTGATGTTATTTAATTCAATTTCATTTAACTTCAATTTAATATAATTTGGTTTAGTTTTAATTTTAACTTAATTTAATTTGATTTGATTTTAATTTTAACTTGATTTTAATATTTGATTTAATTTTAATTTAATTTAATTTAATTTAATTTAATTTAATATGTTTTAATTTAATTTAATTTAATTTAATTTAACATTTTTTAATTTAATTTAGTTTAATTTAATTTAATTTAATTTAATTTAATTTATTTATTTAATTTAATTTAATTAATTTATTTAATTTAATTTAATTTTTTAATTTTAATTTAATTGAAAATTTAAAAAGAGTTTAATAATTTAACTTATTATTATTTTTTTTAATTTAATTTAATGATTAAGTCCTTTAACAGTTTAAAACTTAAATTTGAATTATCATTTTAATCAATAATTAAATATTAATGAGATGATTAATTTAGTGATCTTTAAATTAAAGAACAAATCTCTTCCTAATAATATCCCTATTTTAATAATTCCAATTTTTTTATTCTTCCAAATTTAATCAATTATTTAATTAAGGTTCATTTCAATTATTTTAAATTGTTTAGTAGGTTTCTACCCTTTAATTATTTAAATTTCAATTATCCAAGTCAGATTAAGATCAAATATTTTACTTGTTAACTTTATTAAACCTAAAGTTTTAATTAAGGGTTGAAATTTTTAATTACCATTTTGCCCTTCAAGCTTAATAATTCCATAACTCACTAAATTGAGCTCAAATGAATTTGAAATTTTTATGTGACTTCACTCATATGTCAATAAAGACATGAAAGGAGAAAATGTGATTTTTACGTATTTAATTTATTTATGTAATTATTTTTGGTGGAAAATAGGAATTTCCAAGGAAAATTTAATAATATGACCAAGGAAAGTTTCTGTTCTTAAGAAAATTATGGGACATTCCTAATGACCGGAGGACCACTTGGACCAATTTTGGAGATTTTTTGAATTATATTCTTTTTATTATAATTATTTTAAGTTTTGGAGTATTAATTACTTTAAAAATAAAATAAAGGTTGAAAAATGAATTTTATATTTTTTTTAAAATCTCTCTGATATCAAGGAAATTAGAGAATCAATTTTTGCAATTTTTTGATTTTTCTTTGATTTATTATAATTATTTTAGTTAAAATGCTAGAAAATACATTTTTTAATTTTAAAATTACCCTAGGGCTTTAAAATTTAATATCTCATCAAATAGACCTAAGAAAAATATGGGATTTATTCCTAAGTGATTAAAATTCAAAATGTGACATTTTGGTGAATTTTATTATTTTTATGAATTTTATTATTTTTTAATTATTAAAATATTAAAATAATGCAAAAAATTAAATTTTTTAGAAAATTAAAATTTTAATTTTCTTAAATTCCCCGATATCGTAGAGGCTCCAAAACCAATTTGGTTAATTTTTGAAAGGTATTTTGAAAGTTATGAATTTTTAAAGTTTAAAATGGCTAAATGGCTTAATCAACCCATTTAGTAGGGCTAACCAAGTCCAATTGACTTCAAATTTTTATAGTGGGTTCCTCTAATCCTAAAGGTCAGTGGAGAATTGATTTCAAGTCAATTTGATATATGGTTAGCTCTAATTAATTAGGGATCTATTTTGGGTGTTTAAGCCAATTAGGCTTATTTTAAATGAGTTAACTCAAAACCTATTTTTCCTAGGGTCCTCTGGCCATAAGAGACATCACCAAATTTTTCTAGAATTTATTTCACAACATGCTAATTATTGGAATTAAAATACTCAAAACAGTAACATGAATTTGAAAAATCAATAACTTCTCATAGGGATGGCCTCGACTTTGGAAAATTCGGGGAATGTTCCTAAATTCGGAGGCTTCAAAAGCCTCATGGTCTCATGCCATGGTGAATTTCCTATATGCATGGAGAATTAAAATAATGCGAGAGGGTAAATAAATCATTAAAAATAAAATACTTGATGAAATTAAATGATTTCTTTTCCACATTATTCTCATCTGTTCACTGAGCAAGAATGTATTTTTATTTTATTTTTTTTATTTTTCTACACAAAGTTATGCATTTTTGAAGTTTAGGGAATTAAATAAATCAGAAAATCCCTAATTTTCTATTTATCCGAGTCGGCGCCGCGTCAACCTTAACATCTCCGAAGTGCCGCGTGGCGCGCTCCCATTCGACGCCGCCACTTGAGTCGGCGGCCGGGTCCTGCCTTCTGCGTATCATCCGTTGATCCGACCTAATCTGAGCCGTCCGTTCGCGCGTGTATTAAATGAACGGCATCCGTTCATCGTCCCCAAGAATCCTCACCCAAGAGCCGTCCACACTAAAACTCTAAGAACTCACTCAATACTTAACAGATTTTCAGTGTTCTTGTGCTCTATGGATTCGTCTTGAAGAGATGAACACATATATACGGTGATCATGCATTGAAATTAAAGCATTTGAAATGGAGAATCTCCAGAAGCTCGGGATGAAGAATTAGCTCATACCTTTGCTCGGAGAAGTGTGGCTTCAATCGAGGGTTGTGTCACCTTCGATTGGATCCCGACAAGCTCCGGATGAAGTCTCCAGTGCAGTGAATCGCCTAGGTATGATTTCGACCACGGTCGATCACAAAGCTTGGAGGCTGGAGCAAGCGAGTGGCTCGGAGAGGGGGCTTTTGTTGGTGGACTTCTTCCCTCGGTCCGGTGAAGGTGTAGGACTAATCAATTTGAGGATTGATCCACTGTGGAGAAGTGTCCTGGTTTTGGGTGGAATTTTGGCTGAGAAATTGGGTTCTGTTGGTGGGGATAAGGGCAAATTGGCACTAGGGATCAACTGCTCTAAGTATGGAGAGTGATCTGGAGCAATTTTGGCAGAGTTTCGATAAGGTCCGGTTCGGCCACCTCTCATGGCCGAGAGGGGGTGGTGTTTAAATAGGAGAGGGTGGAGGGCCTCCCGGGGAGAGTTAGGGCTTGGGATCGACTGCTCTTGGCAAGAGAAGAACAGCTACAATGGCCACCTGGGATGGGGCGGCTCGGCAGGTGAGAATTCTAAGTTTGGGCTCACAAGTGAGCTCTCGGCACAGTGGTTTCTGCGGTGCGTGGTGGTCGGCCGGCTAGGGTCGAGTCACTTGTTGTCATCGGGGAGGTCGAGGTGGAGCTTAGTGCGATCGATTGGCCAATGCCATGTGTAAAGAGCTTGGATTGAAATGGAATGGGGGAAGGCTATTTTGGGTTCAAATGAGTCAACCCATGATTTTGGGCTAGGTTCACCACCCGAGGCCCGGTTTTGGGCTGAAAAGGATCACTTGGGTCAGCCAAGAGAAAATGGTGTGGTCTCCATCCATGATGAGGTGGCTAAGCATGGTTTAGTGTGTGACATGCTTAAGGTAAAAAAGGGTTTAAGAAGAATTAGGAAAGGGGGCCCTAATTTTGCCATTAATGGCTTGATCACATGTCAAACCTTCCATGGCTCCATGTGGCTTGTCCATGGCTTGCATGGCTTGTCTTTGGCTTGGGGAAAGTTGAGTCAATTTCATGGAAATGGATTTAAGAAAAATTTTGGTATTTAGGGGTGATTTGGCATGAGGCTTGATTTGGAATTATTTGATGATGGGATTATAACTTAGGGAATGGCTTTGATTAAATGGATGGCAAATGGAAATGTCATGTGGGCTTTAGGGCCAATTTTGGGCTTTTGTATTTGGTGGAAATGAGCTTTTAAAATGGTTTAGGGAAGTGGGCTTTTGGATTTTAAAATGGATTTTAGGATGGAATTTTTGGCAAAGGCTTGGGCCAAATAATTGTTGGGTTTAACCCATAGATGTGTCATGAGTGACTTGGAGCAAATTGGGAGTGATTTGGGTTTGAATTGGGTTGAATTTGGGCTCCTTTGGTGAATGGGCCAATATAGGTCAAATTGGGCTAACTTGGGCCAATGTTGGGCTAGGGTTGAAATTGATGTAAAATTAATGTTGGGAAATGTTTATGGGAGTGTTTCAAAGAGGTTTTGACTTTGGTTGGGCTTTGATTTTGGGATTTGGGCTCATTTGGGTTAGGTTTGGGTTTAGGTCAAAATTGGGCCTTTTAGCTTTGGGTTGAGTTTGAGTGGGGTTTGGGTCAAAATGCTGGGCAAATCATGTTAGTGTTTTGTTTGTAGGAATGTTAAGGAAGATTTAGAAAAGATTTGGGGTTAATTGGAGTTGGATTGGGTGAGTTTGGGTTAGATTTGGGTCATGGGTCCAAATTGGGCTTTAAGGCCAAATGTGAAATTGGATCCAAATGTCAATCAAATTAGACTTGGATTTGGTCTAGATTGGTATTGGGAATGTTGAATTGAAGTTTATAATTGAATTGGACCAGAATTTGGGTCAATTGGGTAGGTTTGGTTTGACATTGGGTTCACTTTGGGTTAAAATGGGTCAAATTGGAGATTTTGACAAAAGTAGGGTTAATGGACAAAATTGGCTCATGGTGTAGTTGAACAAAATGAAATTGGGAATATTTGGGATTTTTTGGAATTTTCTGGGAATTTTCTGAATTTCTGGATTTTTGGGTCAAGAGGGGTATTTTGGGTATTTGGAGGGTATTGGGAGGTATATTTGGAATTTTTGGTATTTTTGGCTATGAATGATCAATTTGAGTAATGTGGGAATGTTTGGAATTAATTTTAAGGAATTTTGGGTAATTTGGATATTTTGCAAAAATTTGGGTAATTTCAAGGGTTTTGGGTAGGCTAAGCGGGTGTAGGGTCCTGGGGGTCAAAAAATGAAAATTTGGGAAATTGAAGATAGGGTGAATATAAGTGGAATGAAATCATTTTGGTTGAGCCATGAAGCCATATCAAGCCCACATGATCCATGAAGGGACTCATTTGAGGCATCCACTATGTTGTTCCTAACCCTCTTAGCCAAGGGCTTAGGGATTAAGGACCATCCATGTGAATCACCTACATGAGTCAGGAGGTCAAGTTAGGTATAGGTGTGTGAAAGTGTAGTGTATAGGTGTAGTGTGTGTGTAAGTCAGCCCCTTCACCAGACCGGGCCATCCAGGGGTAGTCCCAAGGCCAAAGAGTCCCATAGGAACTCATCCTTTAAACTTCCACATTCGATTTCAACCCTCTAGGTGATTAGGGGTCTACGATCAAGTTTGTAGAGTTTGCAGGGAGTTAAGAAGTGGTTTAAATTTCTAAGTGGTGGGTCCCAATTCTAGTCCTCTAAGATAGTCAAAGGAAAAGCCTAAGGCTAGATCCTAAGTACTAAAGAGAAGAAGAGAAGACCTCATCAAAAATGAGGTCAACAGGTGGTTTGTGAGGTGAATGATGACTAAACCATTTTATCTCTTAAGGATGGGGGAGGGAATGACACTTCATTAACATTCATGATGAAGGCTTGATGAATTTAAACCATAGTTAAGGTTCATTATAAATGGGTTGAGTGGAGTGTCATTTTTGTCATGATGTGTCTAATGGATCATGGGTGACCCTTTTTTAACCCCCATAATTTATATTTGATTTTTAAAAATTAATTATGGGATTTTGATGTCATGTATGATGTCATGTATCCAAATATAATTTAACTATTAATTAATATGTAATTAATTAAAAATATTTAAAATGATATTATTGATTAATAAATTAACCAAAATAATTTTAAAATTAATTATTTGATTAATTTACATTATTTTAGTTCAATATTTCATGTGGTTCTTTTCATGGTTTTTAATTGTATTTCTAAATTTTTAATTAATTATTAATTAATCAAAAATATTAGAAATTATAATTTTAGTCAATAAATCAATCAAAATAAATTTGAAATTAATTATTTGATTAATTTTATTATTTTTGGTCCAAAATTGTGTATTTTGACCAAATTTAATAAATATTGGTTAGGGTTAACCAATGTTGACTCAGGTTGACCAATCCTAGTCCAAAAATATCCAATATGACTTCCTTAATCTTATCATGATTAATTCGGTCATGAAGTTTATAAATTTTGTCGTTTAAAGGTTTAAATTGGTTTTATTGGTCATATTGACCAATTTTAGGATTTAAGTCAATCCAATGGTCATAGTGGTGATATTTGGATTAATTTCTGATAATTTTGAACAATATCAAGTTGGTTATTTCAATGTCTATTTATGTGGTCACTTTTATGGTTAAAGGGGCATGGGTTAGTCATTTTGACTTAATTTTGACCCTTATTAGGTCAAAATTGACCAATAGGATTATAGTTGTCTTTTATATTATGTACTGTTTTTTATTAAATTTTAATTATTTAATAAAAAATTGACTAATAAAGTCAATTCAATATTCTTTTGGTCATGAATTGATCATTTTAACCTAATTTATCACTTAAGGTTATGAGATCAATATAGTGGTGTATAGGTCATAAATTGACCATCTTTGTCTTGTTTATGTCAAAAGTTGATCATTTTGATTATTATTGATTAAAATTGATCATGATTGATCAATTTTAGGTGCAGGGTTGACCCAAATGATTTATTTAACCTTGTCATGGTTAAGTTAATCACAGGGTTGTTGATTTTGATAACCATACCTAAGTTTGATTAGGGTTAGTAATGTTAGGTTAATTTGATATTGTTAATTAATCAAATTAAATTTTTTTAATTAACTTAATACTTAAGATGTCTTAATGTTCAATGTGGTGAACACTAAGTCAGTAAGGAGGTCATGGATTGACTTCTATTCTTAATTTATTTGGTGAATGACCCTCACAAAAATGAGTTCAACAAATGGGCCCCCAATATGTGTGGGATATTGTAAATGTACGCCGCACATATTGGCATTGACCGAAACGGCCTGTATGTCATAAATGTCAATTTGTACAGAAGTATTTTATATCATCATTTAAAAGATGAGAATGTATGTCATAAATGTCGAATGTCGATATGTCAATTTCGAGAAAGAATGCAATGCAACTTATATCTTGTCTCGAAGAAAAAGTTATGGGAATGTTTCATTTTTGTATCAGGAAAAGAGAAAATAGATGTTAAGTTCCATTTCTTGGAAATGTTCAATGTCAATGTCAAGTGAGAGGAATGCCATAACTTCCGTGTCAGGAAAGGACTTGCATCTAATAACTTTAGAGAGAAAATGGAAGTCATATTCCATTTCTCAGAAATGTCAAATATCGATGTCTAATTAGAGGAATGCCGTAACTTCTGTGTCAGGAAAGGATTTACATCCAATAAATTTAGAGATAAAATGGAAGTCATATTCCATTGCTCGGAAATGTCAAATGTCGATGTCAAGTTAGAGGATTGCCGTAACTTTCGTATCAGGAAAGGACTTACATCCAATAACTTTAGAGAGAAAATGGAAGTCATATTCCATTTCTCAAAAATGTCAAATGTTGATGTAAAGTTAAAGGAATGCTACAACTTTCGTGTCAGGAAAAGACTTACATACAATAACTTGCAAGAGTGGCAGACTCACTAAGATATTTGCTGAGGAATATCCGCTGGGGATTTGACCTTTACAGGTCAGAGGGTACTATTTATATCAATTATTATATTGTCATTTAAAGGATTCATCTTGGCATTTTTAGGACCTACCAACACATCATAGACAACAAGAAATATTTTTCAACATTTCATTTTATTTCCAAAGATAATATATTGCAAACAAAAGTCAACAGCACATATCATCGCAAACAAAATTTAATAACACACATATGTACATATATATCATATGACACACATGCTACAAACTACTGATATACCATATGTCAGAAATTTTCACATCACTCTTCTTGTCGTGACATAGTCTTTGATACTACTAGACCAACCATAAACATCTAACACTCCAAGACATCATCTGTCAAACATGTCTCAGGTGTTTGGACATTCATGGGGTCATGGTAGCTCCAAAGGCTTTAGCCCTTCTAGTTTTGGAATGACCTGATATTCAATGAGTCTTTTATCTGGCCTCATCCACTGTAAGTTGGTGAAAATGTGAGGTCTATTAACATTGGGTATACAGTGTTTCACCACATCGGCACCGTTTCCTTGAAATAGAAGAACTGATCCTCGTGGGAAAAGGACTCAAAATGTCCCTGCAAATTATCTTGGTCCAAGGATTTGTATTTCCCTTCCAAAAATGATGGAACAACGATTCATCAAAGATACCGTGCAAAAGGGTCTTTCAAAATACAATCCCCCTTGTCATAGATGTTAATAATACCACTGTCTTGAATGCAATGTGTCCGTACAATTCCCCATATGATGAGACGTTTGATAATCTAGATGATTACCTTGGGCAACAGGTCCACCTGCTTATGTTGTAGTATTCCAGGAGGGTTCCCTTCGTTATCTTTAGCATAGTTATAACAACATCAGTATTGGATCTTCAGCCTCCCCTTACCGTGTATCCATTTGTTGAGCTCAGAGTATGTTTGTCTTCGAAGACGTCCAGCCCGACCTAGATCTCCAAGTTTCATTATAGGCATATTTTTAGGTTTGTGTGTTGTATTTAAAAAAAAGGGCCCGCTTACAGAAATTGTCGCGAATTTTAGATGTTAAATTTAATTTAAATATATATAATTTAGAAAGTAGTATTTGATTTTGAAAATAATTTTAAATTTGAATATTTTAAGATATGAAATCAAACCTATCTCACATCCCAAATAGTTTATATAAACGAGCACCGCATCACAAACCGTGTATCTATCCTGAAGAATAGACATACTACTTGATGATGGGGCTCGGTTAAATAAACTAGATGATTTGTGACATCCGTTTGGTCTGCGAACCAATTTTATAAGCCGACAAGTTCCCCTGCTTAATATAAATGAATTAAGCAGGGTTTATATTACATGGGTTCTTAAAGTTCCCTATAAGGGTAAGCCCCTATAGTTAATTAAATCTTAAATGACGGGAATCATTTAAGAAAACTCTCGATAATGATCAGTGGTTTTGCTCTCAAGAATTTCAAAGTTTAAGGTTTTCAAAGGATCGGATTTTGAAATTTTCAATTGGGAATGGATCAAATTCGGAACCGTTTGTTTTGGAATCCAAAGGAAGAGAAGTAAGAGAAGTCGAGGATCCAAGAGGAATCTTGGCAACTTCCCGACTATCCTATTGCTTGGCTTCAATTTAGGAAGAATTATTTAGTATTTCGATCCTGTCAATTTTAATTAATTAGGACTTATGTTTGTATGACATAATCACACAAGTAGCCTCGAGGATGTGAGGGTTTGTGTCGCATCAAACGACTACCTCGGAGTCCTAAGACCGGTTAGGGCTTAATTTGTATAACATGATTATGCAAATGCCTAATGAAGAGTTGAGGATTCATGCTGCACTAGGAAAACTACCTCGAAATCCTATGGCTTTGTTGTTTAATTCTAGGAATGTTTAGTTGATGTAGAGTTGTTTTGCTGACGAAGATGGCCGTGCTGCCCACTACGCTCCAAGCTCCTTATTATTGCAGAGGTTTAGTTTTAGAAGTCATAAATCAGGAGATGAGAGAAGTGTTTTGGTTTAGAGAAAATCTTAAAATCCAAGTGTTTTTAATATTTTAATTAAAACAAATCTTAAAGTTGTTTAAACGAATCGATTAAGATCCCACGGTTCCGTTATCCCGGTACTCGTTATTTTCATCGAATTCACTTAGTCCGGATGAATTTGCTAAACTCAACCGAATGAGTTCCACACTTTCATTTAGACCGTGGAAATCCCGTTAGCAACACGCGGGTTACATCATCCGAGGTATTCCCGATCATTCAACGAGACATTTTAATTTAGTTAAAGTTGTAGTTTTGTTGTTCCGTTTCGTGATTAAATTTTGAGTTGTTTTATATTTTGAAATATTGTGGCGGTGATTTTTATCTTGTAATGACTTTTAATTTAGTTTTGGTTTCGGTTCAGTGGACTATCCTAAAGGTTTTGGTTTTCATGCAACAGTTGTTTATCATGCAAGAAAAGTAAAGTACAGAGCATGTAAGTAAATTGCAATAAAGTAAATTGCAATAAAATAAAAGCGTACCTGGAGGGTCTTCCCGTCATCCCAAGCTGCACTTAAAACACATGCTAAGACATTTAAATGTTTCAACAAGTACCTAGGTAAAGCTAAGGGAAAGGTTTTGGTTGTCTACCAAAGTCCTAATCCTATAGCTAGTCATCTCCTATGACGTCTAGGTTCTTGTGTTTTGGTTTAAGGATGATTTTCTTCACCAAAGAAAAATTAAGTTCAATTGTTCTTATAAACATCCAATCATATTGAGGAAGTTCTTAAGACGAGACTTAAACAACTTTTCAATACCTCTAGGATTGTTTTAAGTCCAAGAGAATTTAATTATACAACTGAATTAATCATCCTTAAGTTTTCATCCTCTTGCTTCAGCTGAACTGAGACATTTGAATATCCTATAAGTGAAGTAACACTTCACTTGATACTTCATTTAAGAGTTATAATAATAAGAGCTTTAGAAGGGCAAATCAACTTATTAAGTATTTTAATGATTTAAACTTAATGATTTAATTTTAATTTTGACTTAATTATAAAAAAATTAGTTTAAGTTCGGAATAGTTGTTCAAGTTATTTTAGATCTAATTCTTAATGATTTCATTTAGGTTTGTTGTTAAATGATTTTAATTTAATTTAATTCAATTTAATTTTAATTTAATTTGATTTGGTGTTAATTTAATTTAATTTAATTTAATTTAATTTCATTTAATTTAATTTTAATTTAATTTTAATTTAATTTTAATTTAATTTTAATTTTAATTTAATTGAATTTAATTTTAATTTAATTTAATTTTTAATTTAATTTAATTTAAATTTAATTTAATTTTAATTTAATTTTAATTTTAATTTAATTTAATTTAATTTTAATTTAATTTAATTTAATTTAATCTTAATTTAATTTAATTAAATTTAATTTAATTTTAGTTTAATTTTAATTTGGATTATTATTTTGAAATTTTTTTAAGTAAGAATTAAGTATTATTGAAGTGATTTATTTAGGGATTTTTAAATTAAAGAATAAATATCCTCTTAATAATATCCCTACTTTAATAATTCCAATTTCTATTATTCTTCCAAAATTTCAATCAATTAATTAATTAAAGTTTTATTTTAATTATATTTGAAATGGTTAGTAGGTTTCTACCCTCAATCATTCAAGTTTCAATCATCCAAAATCAGTTTAAAATCAAATATTTTACCCTCCCCTTTTTGATTCATCCTAAAATTTTAATTAAGGGTTGAAATTTTTAATTACTCTTTTGCCCTTCAAGCTTAATAATTCTATAACTCACTAAATTAAGCTCAAATGAACTTGAAATTTTTATGTAACCTCACTCACATGTCAATTAAGACATTAGAGGAGAAAATATGATTTTTCTTTATTTAATTTATTTATGTAATTATTTTTAATGGAAAATAGGGGTTTTCAAGGAAAATTCAATAACATGACCAAGGAAATGTTTCTGTCCTTAAGAAACTTATGAGATATTTCTAATGACTAGAGGACCATTTGGACCAATTTTGGTGATTTTTTGAATTATATTTTATTTATTAGAATTATTTTGATTTTTGGAGTATTAATTAATTTTAAAATAAAATTAAAGTTAAAAAATGGATTTTATATTTTTACTAAATCTCTCTAACCTCAAAGAGTCCAGAGAAATAAATTTTATATTTTTCTGATTTTTATTTGATTTATTAGAATTATTTCAGTGAAAAGGTTGGAAAATACATTTTTTAATATTAAAAATTACATTAAGCCTTTAAATTCAATATCTTATCCTAGGGACTTAAAAAAAATATTTGGTTTGTTCCTAAGTGATTAGAATTTAAAACATTTTGGTAATTTTTAATATTTTTGATGATTTTTATTATTTTTTTAATTATTAAAAATATTAAAATAATGACAAAAATCAACTTTTTTAGAAAATTTCAATTTTAATTTTCCTAAGTTCCTCTGATATCAGAGATGCTCCAAAACCATTTTTGTGAATTTTTAAAAAGTATTTTGTGAGTTATGAATTTTTAAAGTTTAATTTTATTCATTTTGCTTAAGAGGCTTAATCAACCCATTTGGTAGGGTTAATCAAGTCCAATTGACTTCAAATTTTTATGTGATGTTCCTCTCATCCTAAAGATCAGTGGAGAATTATTTTCAAGTTAATTTGATGTGTAGTTAACCCTAATTAATTAAAGTTCAATTTTGGGTGTTTAGGCCAATTAGGGTTGTTCCATGTGAATTAACTCAAAAACTATTTTTCCTAGGTTCCACTGGCCATAAGAAACATCACTAAATTTTCCTAGAATTTATTTCTCAACATGCTAATTATTGGAATTAAAATACTCAAAACATTTACATGAACTTGGAAAATCAATAACTTCTCATAGGGATGGCCTCTGACCTTGGAAAATTCAGGGAATGTTTCCAAGATCAGAGTCTTCAAAAGCCCTATGGTCTCATGCCATAGTGAATTGTCTATGCAAATGGAGAATTAAAATACCACAGAGAGTAAATAAATCATTAAACATAAAATACTTAATGAAATGACTTGATTTCTTTTCCACATTATTCTCCTCTCGTTCACCGAGCAAGAGGGTATTTTTATTTTATTTTTAGGATTTTTCTACACAAAGTTATGCATTTTCGAAGTTCTAGGTATTTAATAACATGGAAAATAACCCTATTTTTCTACTTATCCACGTGGCGCCGCGTCAACCTCGGCAGCTCCGAAGGGGTGCGTGTCGCGCTGTGATTGGGCGCTGCCATCTGAGTCAGCCGTCCCGGGACCCGCCTTTCACGTAACATCTTCCGATCTGACGCGATCCGAGCCGTCAATCCGATACACGCGCGATCCAACGACTCCTGGTCATCATCTACGACTGGAGTGCACCCATGACCGTCCACACTAAAACCCTAAGAACTCACTCGATTCTCAACGGATTTTTGTGTTCTTATGCTCTATGGATTAGTCTTGAAGAGAGAACACATCCACATGGTAAACATGCATTGAAATCGATTCATATTAAGTGGAGAATCTCCAGAAGCTCAGGAGGAAGAGAGAGCTCATACCTTTGCTCAGAGAATTGAAGCTTCGATCTGAGAGTTGTGTCACATTCGATTGGGTCCAAACAAGCTCCAGATGAAGTCCCTTGGACTGGTGAATTGCCTAGGTACAAAAGTTACCACAGCCGATCACAAAGCTTGGAGGCCGGAAGCAATGGCCGGCTCCGGTGAGGGGGCTTTTACCGGGAAACTTCTCCTCTCGTCCGGTGAAGGTGTAGGGTCAATCAATTCGAGGATCGACTCACCGTGGTGAAGTGTCCTAGTTTTGGGCTTGAATTTCAACTCGAAATCGTGCTCATAGAGAGGAAATGGCAGGGCATTTCAGTAGGAATCAAGTTCCCTGTGTGTGTGGGAGAGTCCGGAATGATTTTGACTGCAGTTTCCGCATGGTTTGTTTCATCGCCCCTCGGCCGAGAGGAGGTGGTGTTTAAATAGGAGTGGTCGGAGGGCCTCCTAGGGGCTTCGATGGGTCGGATCAGCCGCTAGGTCAAGGGAAGAACAGCCATGGTAGCCATCGGGGCATGGGGCGGCTCGACAAGGAGAATTTCAATGTCGGGCTCCTCCCAAGGTCTCGGCCATGGGGTTTTCCCGAGCAATGGGGTGGTTGCCGACCAGGCATGGGTTACCATCTCGACCAGCTGAGGGCAGTGGCTCGGCAATGGTGAAGTCAATCGGAGTTGGCCATGTGTAAAGGTGGTGAATTGAAATTGAATGGAAAAGGGGTGATTTTGGCTAGGTTTTGGTCAACCCTTGGTTTTGGGCTAGGTTCACCATCCAAGGCTTGACCTCGGCCGAGGGAGAATCATTTGGGTCACCTGAATTGGGGTAGTGAAGTCCTTATCCATGGTGAGGTGGCTAAACATGGTTTAGTGTGTAGCATAAATAAGGTTAAAAAGTTTTAAGGGAGGTTTAAGAAAGAAGGCCCTCCTTTTACCATTAATGGGATGGTGAGGTGTAAAGTGGCTTTCATGGCTCCCATGTGGCTTGTGCATGGCTTTATGGCTTGCCTATGGCTTAGTATGGCTTGGCTTGGTTTCATGGAAATGGGTTTAAGGAATTTTGGTATTTTGGTGTAAAATTTGGATGATTTTTCATATGGCTTTGTTTAGAAAGGTTTGATTGCTGATTTAGGACTTAGGAGTGATTTTAATTAAGTGAGGATGAGATGAGATTGTAGTGTGGGCTTTAGGATGGGTTTGGGCTTTTGAGTTTGGTTATGAATGGGCTTTTGAATGTCTTTTGGAAGTGGGCTTTTAGATGAAAATTTTGCAAAGGGCCATGTCAAATAAAAGTTGGTTTTAGTTTAAGGATGTGTCATGAGTGATTTGGATCAAGCTTGAGGTGGTTTGGAATTGAATTGAGTCTAAATTGGGTCTCTTTAGTGATAGGGTTAAAATAGGTCAAAATGGACTAACTTGGGCTAAGGTTGGTCTAATGTTGAAATTGATGTAAAATTAATGTTGCGAAATGTTTATGGGAGTGTTTCAAAAAGGTTTCAACTTTGGTTGGGTTTTGATTTTGGGATTTGGGCCTATTTTGGTTAGGTTTGGGTGTAGGCCCATTTAAGGGATTTTGGGTTTAGATTGAATTTGAGTAGAGTTTGGGTACAAGTTTTGGGCAAATTATGTTAGTGTTCTATTTGTGGGGATGTTAGGAAGATTTTAGAAAGGATTTGGGTCAAGTTGGGATTGAATTGGGTTGGTTTGGGCTAAGTTTGGGTCATGGGCCAAAATTGGGCCTTAAGCTTAAAAGTGAAATTAGATTCAAATGTGAATCAAATTGGACTTGGATTTGGTCTATATTGATATTGTGATATTTAATTGAAGTTTATAATTGAATTGGACCAAAATTGGGGTCAATTGGGGTGATTTGGTTTGACATTGGGTTCATTTGGGTCAAAATGGGTCAAATTGTGGTTTTGACAAAAATGGGTTAAATTGACAAAATTGGCCCATAATGTAGTTGAACAAAGTGAAATTGGGAACATTTGGGATTTTCTGGAATTTTCTGGGAATTTTTTGAATTTTTGGATTTTTGGGTCAAGAGGGGCATTTTGGTAATTTAGAGGGTATTGGGGGTATTTTTGGAATTTTTGGTATATTTGGTTTGAGATGGTCAATTTGAGTAGTGGGGGAATATTTGAGATTAATTTTAGGAAATTTTGGGTGATTTGGAAATTTTGAAGAATTTGGGTAGTTTCATGGGCTTTTAGTAGGTTAGGCAAGTCCGGGGTCCCGGGGGTCAAAAATTGAAATTTTGAAAAAATGAAAATTGAGCAAGTGTGAGTGAAATGGAATCATTCTGGTTGAGCCATGAAGCCATATTAAGTCCACATGAGCCATGAAAGAACTCATTTGAAGCATTCAACATGTTGTTCCTTACCCTCTTAGCCAAGGGCTTAGGGGTTAAGGACCATCCATATGAATTACTCACATGAGTCAAAAGGTCAAGTTGGGTGAGAGTGTGGGTTTTAGGATTTGTAATGAGTGTGTAAAAGTGTAGTGTATGTGTAAGTCAGCCCTCACCAGACCAGGCCACCGAGGGTAATCCTAAGGCAAAAGAGTCATATATGGAACTCATCCTTTAAACCTCCACATTTGATCTCAACCCTCCAAGTGACTCAGGGGCAGTGACTTAGGGGTTTACAATCAAGCATATAGGGTTTGCAGGGAGTTAAGAAGTGGCTTGAATTTCTAAAGGATGGGTCCCAATTCTAGTCCTCTAGGATAGTCAAAGGAAAAGCCTAAGGCTAGATCCTAAGCACTAAAGAGAAAAGGGAAGACCTCATAAAAAATGAGGTCAACAAATGGACCCCAATAGGTGTGGTGTGCTAACCAAGCACACCGCGCGTATTGGCGTTGACTGAAGAGATCAACAAAACCAACACAGATGTCCAAGTGAAAAACTTAGGATAGAGTAGAAAAGTTTCCGTTGGGGAGTATCAAGTATGTTTCCAAGACTGGAGATCCCTGAACTCTCACTGGGGAAAAGAAAAGGAGGTGAATTCCAAATCACAAGATTTGGAGAATTTTGATTTAGATTTCGTTTCATTTCATGTTCAAGTTTTTATGTGTGAGTTTAGATTTTTTGATTTGGAGTTCCAATTTAAATTGAAGTTTGATTTAAAATCAGTTTGAGGAAATTTGGATTTGAAATGAGAATTGAAACCCGAGTTCCAACCTCGGGATTGCGAAGAAAACTCGGATTTTAGGTAGCAACCTCGGAGTAAGCATCCGAGTTTAAGTGTCGATTGAAAAGAATGAGAATCAGAATTTAGGTACTGATCTCGAAAGAGAACTGGAATTTAGGTACCAGTCCCACAAGTTTGGAATTGAAATTTAGATGTCAATTCGAAAGAGAATCAAAATTTAGGTATCGATTTCGAAAAGAGAGTCGGAATGTAGGTACCGATATCAGAATGAGAACTGGAATATAGGTTCCAGTCTCGAAAATTTTTGAATTGAAATGTAGGTATCAATTCGGATGAGAATCGAAATGCAGTATCGATCTCGAAATGAGAACCGGAATGTAGGTACCGGTCTCGTAAATTTTGAATTGAAATGTAGGTATCAAATCGGAAGAGAATCGAAATGTAGGTATCAATCTCGAAATGAGAACTGGAATGTAGGTACTAGTCTCAAAAATTTTGAATTGAAATGTAGGTATCAATTCAGATGAGAATCGAAATGTAGGTATCGATCTCGAAATGAGAACTAGAATGCAGGTACCAGTCTCGAAAATTTTGAATTGAAATGTAGGTATCAATTCAGATGAGAATTGAAATGTGGTATCAATTCGAAATGAGAACCGGGAATGTAGGTACTACTAGAAAATTTTGAATCGAAATGTAGGTATCAATTCGGATGAGAATCGAAATGTAGGTATCGATCTCGAAATGAGAACCGGAATGTAGGTACCAAATTTCGTAAATTTTGAATTGAAATGTAGGTATCAATTTGGATGAGAATCAAAATGTATGTATCGATCTCGAATGAGAACTTCGAATGTAGTTACCTACTCTCGAAATTTTGAATTGAAATGTAGGTATCAATCTCAAGATGAGAAACTGAATGTAGGTACCGCCTTCGGAAATTCTTGAATCAAATGTGGGTATCAATTCGGATGAGAATCGAAATGTAGGTATCTCGAAATGAGAACTGAATGTAGGTACCAGCCTCGAAAATTTTGAATTGAAATTTCGTAGGTATCAATTCGGATGAGAATCGAAATGTAGGTATCGATTCGAAATGAGAACTGAATGTAGGTACCGCCTCGGAAATTCTCAATTGAAATGTACCGTGGAGATTTGGATTTAGCTTTTATATCGAGATGAGATGTGAAAGTGTTCCCACGATCATCAATCGTTCGATTATTTGGCGAACGGCATGAATTCCATGCCATCAGAACCAAATCAAAAATTTTTCATGGTTCCGAAATCATCCCGAAAGAGGGTTTCCAAAGGAAGTCTGAAGCAGATCTTGATTCTCAAGAAGAATTGAGGGTTTGAAAAGATGGATTTAGATTGGAATTCAATTTGAGATTTAGGTTCATTTCATTTGTCCTTTAGCGATTTGATTTTATTTTGTCGTTCATTTACTGCTCATTAATTTCGAGTTCATTTTACTATTTAGATTTTTAGGTGAAAAGTTCTATTTCTATTTTTTTCTCTTCGTTCTTCGTTCAAAGTTCATTTAACTCTAATGACATTTTCCTACCAATTTGCACAAAAAAGAGGTGAAGGCAAAATATGACGTAGTCGTTTTCATTCCAACTTCGCCGAAAGTACATCATACAACTCGTTCTAATTATGATGTCACTTTCCTCGAAATTTACGTCCCGTACAATCCATGTAAATCCAAACGGATCGTATAAACTTCGTTGATGCATCCAAAAGCGTTTATAAAAAATCCATGTCCGAATAGTAAGAAACAAGGGTAATAATATCACCTTCCAGCTCACCCCGGTACGAATGCCGCATGGATGTGCATCGAGGTGTGTTATTTCCCATGTGTAACTTACAAATTTCGTGGGGCCGAGACTCTCCACTCGATCCGGCTGGAAGTGGTAAGGCACCTTTCTGTTGTCCATCCTTCTAAAAGTAACGGAGATCCGCTCCACTGGCACTCCCGGTATACAATGTTTTGTGACCCACAAATTTATATTATGATATTTTAATTCACCGCAACGAAGGCAAAAAAACTCGAATTCCGCTATATTATATGTATAGAATTGTAATTGTTTATGTTGTGGATGCTACACAAGTATACGTATCGTATCAAGTAATACAGGGCTCTAGTGGAGTCCTCGGGTTATCGATCCTAATAAAAGGGAAAGAGAAAATTAAATAACAACCTAATTTTAAAATAATAATAATAATTATAATAAAATAAGTATACAAAAATTTGGAGTTCTAAATTTAAGCGCAACAAAGTAAACTAAGTATTTAATCAAAATTTATCTAAGTAGAAAATTAATACTAATTGCAAGTGTGAAATAAACTAATTAAATAAGTCTTATCTATTCAGAAAAAGCATCTTTCCCCTTGTTTAGAAATTTAAGTGATCGATGAATTTAAATAGATAATGTTAAGGTATCAGACAAATAGAGGCATTCCTATTCTTTACCCTTTGGTCCAGGTGTAAAGAATATTGACTAATCCTATGTTTGACACATGCACTGCGCTGTGGGCCGGGAGGATACCGACCGCCAATTTCAAAAGGCTCCCACGTTCCCCTCGCCCGAGGGCTAACATCTACACTTCCCGCCTTCAAACAATGGGGACCGAATTGAATATTTTAGTCCGTCACAATTTCAAAATGCTCAATTCTACGCCAAGTGATATTATTTCCTCATTTATTTTGTAACTTCCTTCCAAGGCTTTTGAATTTCGAATATCGATGTAATTTTTACTATAGTTTCGATAATCAACATATTTTAACAAATCAATGACCAGCTTGAAAAGTAAATTAAGTTTTAAGTAAAAATTATCACAATTTATTAATATATATAAAAATACTTCTATTTTTAGTTCATCAAATCACTTAATTTCATAACAAGGAGAAAGACTAAATAAACTACTCGAATGCATGGAAACTAAACTAAGCATGGATTTCATTTAAAGTTAAAAACACAAATACAAATACTTATCTTAATTTATCCCCACACTCCCTCAGCCTTTCGACTCTTCCTTCCAAGATGACACGACTCACTAACTCACTAATACTTACTAAAGACTCAAAATAACTCACTTATAACACTTAACACAAAGATCGTACACTAAATACACTAAATAACTCAAAAGTAACACACAAAAGACTTAATTTACAGCCCTCTATATATGCGAGGTAAAGCAAAGGACCAAGAGGTGTGTAAGCATCCCTTCAAAAAGTGTCCAGGTTCAATGTATCTCGCACTATCAACTACTGCCGGCGACAAACTACCTCGCCGTCGGCGTGGCGAGTTTCTAAGATCTTCAACCGCTCTAAACTCGCCGTCGTTGGCTCGGCTCGCCGTTAGCGAGAGCCGCTATGTACCTGCAGAATTTTCTTCTTAACCCGCCGTCGGCGACTCAACACAAATCGTATGATTTTGCTCCAAATTCGTTCCTTTTACGATTTTTACTTTTATCACCTAAATTCTTCATTCCCGCAATAAAATAAAGAAAAATACCATTCCTTAAAGCCGCAATTTCATCAAAAAATAGACAATTTCTTAATAAATTTTTCAGCGATCAAAATCCCCAAACTTACTTATTACTTCGTCCTCAAGTAATTTTAGTACTACATAAAAATAATGAGTTTTATAATAAGATTTTTCAATTTAAATAACTATGAATTCGATTAATTAATATCATAATAAAGTTAAACCAAAAGAATTCATGTAATTTAATTGATCTATAGAAATAAAATTATTTAGTCATCAAAGGTCTAAGATTTCTAAATTTACTATTCATTTCAGAACGACTATATTTCTTAAAAGAATAACTACTTAAGATATTCATATGATAAGAAATTCAAGAAAATACTATTAGGTAAAATTTAATCCATAAACATAAGTTCTGAAATATCTTTTCCCCTTGTGTTAAATCAAACGAAGCCAATTTCGATAAGGCATCTCCTCAAGCTTCTCCCTCATTTTTCTTTTTCTTTTTTCTTTTTTTTTTTTAAATCGAGGATTACCGTATCTCGAGAACTCCGTTAATAATTTTGAACTTCATTTTCATCTTTGTAAATTTGAAACTTAGGATATTTCTTAGCTTATTTATACTTCGTAGTTTTTACTTTATTGATTTTCAATCTTCTTTTCTTTTTCACTTGAATACTTAAGAATTTAAATTTTTAGAATATAACTTTTCCTTTACTAAAAATAGTTTACTATATTCTTATTCCTTTAACCAAATATTTTATTCTATTTAATTAATTAAAGTACTAGAAATGTTTCATTTTTAACCTTTTATAATAATTAGATAAAATAATTCATATTAAATCAAATTGAAAATTTGCTATAAAAATCATTTTATAATAATTTAAAATAAATCGAGAATAAGTTAATAACTAAATTTGTATTTTACTTTCCCCAAACTTAAATTTTATTTATTCTAAATATCAATAAGAAAAAAGAAAGTAAATAAATCATACTGTTTAGGTATTTCTTATCTTTGAAATTTTGCAGCTTTTTCATTTTTCTTATCAACTCCGTACTATTAATATTCTCCATATATATATAACAATTTAAAGAAAATGCAAAATGGATAAAATCTAAGATAAGTATTAAAACACAACAATTAAAATAACTCTACACTACACATATGAATTACTAACATATTAAAAACACCGAATCCAACTGCATTAACAATTCTAAAAACTTAAAACAATACAAAATAAAAACATATTTAAGAAAACTAACATCCTAATTAACATAAAAAACAAATGCAATTAACTAACACAAAAACAAAAACTAACTACTATAACAATCCAAGCAGATTAATCTAACTAAAATCCAATGTCTTAAAAATAAAGTACTGAATATTACAAATATATACAAATTCTCAAAATAACTTCTTACATCAAACAAATAAAATAAAGAAAGTCCCACCTTCGCATCGAAGTCCCAAACTATATCATCTCCCTCCCCGATCCGTAGGCTGCCGAGAAGACCGAGTTGCAGATACCGAGTGTACCTGGGGTATCTGGAAAGACTACATTCAATCTCCTCCACTCCTATAACGACGTCTCACTCATAATACGCAATCTCGTAGCTCGAATGTCGTCGAGGTATTCACTATCATAATCATGTCTCCTCTCCAAACATTATCAACTTTGATCAAAATGATCAAACCTTCTCCCCATGGTCTCTCTTCAACCGCTTCAAAACTCCTCCTATGTAGAGTCAATTCATTCATCGTATCTTATAAGGTAGGGTGGTAGCCTGTGGAGGGTCCATAGCTGCGAGGGTATATCTCTACTGACCGAGTAACAATCCTACTCGCTCTCCACCCTTCATGGGACTCATACTCTAATGTTAGTTACCGTAAGTGGTTTCATTGGTTCCACCCATTCTTCATCATTCCTACCAACTCCTGCAGTTGGCAGAGTGCAAAATCAATCTGTGGTGGCCCAATCCACTCCACTCTCATTTCTAGGAGCGACACGATATTCCGATAAATAACTTCGATGTCGTATGTTTTGCTATTCTGAATGCAAGAATTTAATTGTTTCATCTCGCGTTACCTCACTATGGTGATAGCGCTGGTAACAGAGTAGAACAAATGAAGTAATGCCGTTTGAGATCGCATTTAATTTAGAAAGAGGAAAATTCACTCTTTCCCCGCCGTTTATTTTCCATATCTCGGCCCCATCGCTGAGAAAGTTAATGACTTCCCCAAGGTCTCCATCGTTCCAAAAGTTTCATACTCGCTAAAGTGCGAGTCATGAACTTCATAGAACGCATTAATTCTAGCAAAGATTAAAATCTACAAAACCTCGTACCTTTACAGTGCATCTTCAAATTTACAAATAAATTGGCATGCTAAAATTCTTTCACCACTTCTACAGCTTGCTCTATACCGAACATAACAGAAATATTCCTGTACTTCTCGTTCCTTTATAATCCGCTCACATCTCCTCCCGGATTTTTGAATACCCGATCCGCAATGCACTTTCTTCCTCAGAGCATTTTCAAAATATTTTGCTTCGTGCTCGTGCATTAATGAATCGGTTTTCGTCGAACTCTACTCGACGTTTCCGTCGTGGAGCCATTCGGATCGATCCGTGAAAATCATAAAAATTTTCACCAAACTTAATAATAATACTAAGAAGGCTTCCTACAACATTTGTAAGCAATTTAAATCAAATTCCATGGATTTCCACCGAATATTTCTTCCACATTTCGATTTTTCCTAAAATTTGCAATGTGGTGAAAATACATGGTGAAAATAAAAAATTTTTGCATAGAGTGTAGCTCTTACCAAGAGAAGATGAAATCTGGTGTTTTTGAGTGATGAAATCGCTTCAAATACAAGATCTCTCAAGCCCTAGGTCAGCTTTGCAAAATCGAGGTCGGGGATGATGAATAGTGTTTTGACCGGTCAAATATATATGTTTTTTCCTACCTCGTCAAGCCAGCGAGATTTTTCGTCATGAAGCACATTTTTCGCGTAACAAAAACTGGAAAATCACTGGCCGGCGAGATTTTCTTCGCCGTCGCCGAGATCGATTTAGTTTGCCGAAGGGATTTTTCGCTCGCTCTGCCGAGATTCCAAAAATTTTAAATTTCTGAAATTCGTCATTCATTTTCGTCCTTGATTTGTCTTATATTATATTTCTGATCACATCATTTATTAATTTAATATGAAGATTAGCTACTTATGCACAAACAAATTCACACAACACAACAAAATTAACTTTAATATTGAAATCCATGAGACATACAAACTAACATAATCTTTAGACTCTATATTCAAACTTCAAACTTCAATCCTTACTACTAATCAAAGATCGCAAACCAAACCACGACACACTAAATGCTCATAAAATTATGACGCATATCTCAACTAAGTTCGAGATATTGTTCAAATCATCACTCCACACATAATAAAAATCTAAATCAAATCAAAATAACATAAACATAAACATACCGTGGAAATCTTTACTACTACTCTTCAATGTCGACCTTCATCTTCTCCGATATTTTCTCATATGACGATGATGCACAAATAAGTTATGTAAAGGCCCGAAGGGAAATTCGAAGCAAGATTCTTTCAAATACCCAACCCTTTCCGTCTCGCAGTTCCAAGAAAGTTCTACCAAGTGTCCATGTAATGATCGAAGTGTTCCTTCATCCTCCAAATAATGTGATCAAATAAATCAGATATATTGTCGATTAAATCTCTCACATTCTCAGAAGTTTTTCCATTCCATTAATTTTCTTCATAAGTAACTCCGTTTTATTCGAAATAGGCCTTCATGACAGGATGACTTCGTGAAGCTCTATCGAGATAAATGTAACGTTCTCATTATTGTCCAAAGTAGTGGAACATATCCGGGTAGGATCAAGCGGCTTCCAAGGTACGTAACCTTTTCCCAAGCTTCATAAGAAACCCGGTACTCGACCGCATAATGCAAAAATATTAGATGGGTGTCCTAGTCCGTGAACTGACCCATGCACAATTAAACCCAATGCGTACTTTAACAATTATCGATCCCACGTCGAATAAAGCAATCCACTAATACAATAATTCAATATAGCACATTCTTTCGAAACCTTGTTTACCCCTCATAGTAGGTAACAATTTAGATGAGATGAAAAACTCGTCGTTGCTTCGAGACTGATCTCAGAAAAAAGTGATGCAGAGAAACTAACATACCGCCTTCACGCATTCTCCCAATCTTCCGGCTTCATCGCCGATATCTAAATATCTCATTCATATTATACCGAGATGGCACAAAATCTCCGCGAATAGTGACATACGGTGTTTTCATAGAGAATAACTCATTTACTCTTGATGAGTAAACGTCACCATCTTCCTCGACGTAGATATTCCTATCAGTTGATCGCATGTAAGTTAGAAAGTGTAATCCTTTCACAACCGGAATAACAACAAGAGCGTATTCCCAAGCCGCCGTGTGATCTTCTTCTATCTTCGTAAAGGGAATTCTAATCCTCATCGACAAATCCCCGTTCCTCGATAACTCTTTCTTTACCAAAACCTTGTCAAGATCCTCTCGCTTCGCACTCACAAATTTCCTCCAGCTTAAACACTGCATTTAGAAGAATCTAAGAATTGAGGCCATTATGGTGAATGGAATGAATTCTAGTGAAGAAGGCAAAAGACGAATGGTTTTAATGGTTTTTCACTAAGGATTTCGTGCCGAGTCCGTCCAATTTGGCTTTAAAGTATTTATCACTCATTTTTATAACTTCCGCTCGTCGGCGGAGGTTTCGCCGTCTAGCGACTTAGTTATAAAAACTCGCCTTCGTAGTTCTTGCTATCGGCGAGCTCGCCGTTTCGCCGTCGAGCTTATAAATAAATTGAATTGGGCGCGAACCTCGCTGTCGGCGAGTATCGACTCCGCCGTCGGCGAGATTTCAAAATAATGTCCAATTTCGCTCTAAATCGAATAATTTCATTTCATCATAATGGTTCGAATATGTGACGATTCTAATAATAATCGAGTAATAAAGTTTCAATAATATAGATTAATTATTAAAATACAATAAAAATAGATAACTAATATGGGCTGCCTCCATAAAGCGCTTGGTTTAACGTCGTCGCCCGACCTACTTCAATTATTAATCAAAGTTGACTAAGCATTAAAACCTCTTTATAAAGTTAGGTCTTATACCTTAGAAATATGGTTTTAATCTATGTCCATTAACTTTAAATTTATGTCCGCTTTTTGGATCTTCGATTTCTATAGTTCCGTATGAAAATATTTGAGTTACGGTGAAAGGTCCTAACCATCGACTTCAATTTTCCAAGTAAATAATTTCAATCTAAACATTACATGTTGTAAAACTTCCCGTCCTAGTTCAAAATTTCTCTCGATTAATCTTCCGACTTCATAATTTCATCTTTTCTTTATAAATCCGATCATTATCATATGATTCATTTTTTAATTTTTCCAATTCATTTAATTGCAGCAATCTTTCTCACCAAATTTTCCTTCATATTATAATTAAATTCTTTAATCGCCCCAATATGCTTTATGTTCTAATTCAACTGGTAAGTGACATGTTTTTCCATATATAAGCTTGTAAGGAAGTCATTCCAATCGGAGTTTTATAAGCAAATTCTATAAGCCCATAATGCAAGCATGCCTAATCTAATGTAATCAATCTAACCTATTTCAGTTTACAGATTTTTCTAAAATACGTTTAATCTCACGATTGATACTTCGCCTAATCCGCTAGTCTGTGGATGATAAGCAAAGGATATCTTATGAGTAATATTGTATTTTTCTACTATTTGTGAATATATTTATTTCTAAAATGAGTTCCTCCGTTAGTGATAATCACTCTCGGCATTCCAAATCTAGTAAAATTTTTTTTCATCAAAAACTTTTCAAACACTCTAGCATCACACCTAGGTAAAGCTTGTGCTTCGATCCATTTGGAAACATAATCAACAATATACTAATATATATGAGTTTCAAACGAAGGAATAAAAGGTCCCATAAAATCTAATCCCCAACATCAAATTTCAACTTCTAATATAAAATTTAGAGGCATTTCGTTTTCCTGTGATATATTTCCTACTTTTCGCATTTATCGCAAGTTTTAATATATCTGTGATACATCTTTAAATAGAGTAGGCTTGTAAAATCCAGATTGTAGAATCTTATAAGCGCTTATCAATCCCAAAATGTCCTCCTCCAAAAAATCGAATCATGATATTTTGAATAATCGTTCCGCTTCATAAGGTACACATCTTCTAATAATTAAATCTCATATCGCTTATATAAATATGGTTCATCCTAAAATAGGTTTTCGTATCATGGATGAATTTTTTCTATTATCGTTAAAGTTAACATAGGTGGTAAAATATTACTAACTATATAGTTTACTATATCGCATACCATACGATATTTTCCACTTACTGATACTATATATGTTTTTGTTCATCGTAAAATCGTCTATAATTTCATTTCAATAATTTGCTAATTCATGATTTTCTAATTCGATAAATGATCCGCAATTTGATTATCAGCTCCTTTCTTATTAACGATCTCAAAATCGAATTTCGCATTAATAGCATCCATCTAATTAATCTTGGTTCGAATCTTTCTTTTGCATTAAATATTCGATACAGAATGACCGCATGCACGATACATTTTATTCAATCGATAAGGTCTAAATTTATTAAAACCATATACTACCGCTTAATAATTTCTTCTCAGAATCGTATAATTTATTTCAACATCATTTAGAGTTTTACTAAAGATAGTATATAACTTTAAAATCTTTTCATATTCGCCCCAAGAACTGCCCTACAAAGATAATCACTAGCATCACACATAAGCTCAAATGGTTTCTCCCAGCTAGTGAAACTATTATAGGTGCCGTAATTAATTTTTCTTTAAGAGTTCAAAAGCATTCGTGCATTCGATTGTAAATTCAAATTTCGTCCTTTCGAGAAGTTAGCATGAGGTTTAAAGAATTTTCAAAAATCTTTATATATCGTCCGTAGAATCTAGCATGTCCAAGTAAACTTCTTACCCATTTTACCGTAGCTTGGAGGTGGTAATTTAGCTATAACTTGAATTTTTTGGTGGTCCACTTCCATGCCTTTTCCGAAATTTTACGTTTCCTAATACAACGCCGCCAAAGAACCATAAATCGACATTCTCCCAATTTAGAATCTAAATTTGCTTTCTCACATACTTCTAATACTTTTTCAAGATGAGTTAAGCATGTGTCAAATGATGTTCCAAATACAGAGAAATCATCCATAAATACTTCTATTCCATTGTCAATTAACTTACTAAATATAGACATCATACATCTTCCTAATGTTGCCGTGCATTACATAATCCAAAAGGCATTCTAAAAGCCAAAGTTCCATAAGGACTAGTAAATGTAGTTTTTCTTGATCCTCAGAGCAATTTGCATTTGATGATAACCGGTGTATCCATCTAGAAAACAAAAATACTTATGTCCGGCTAATCTATCTAACATCCGGTCTAGAAATGAGAAGTAAAGGATCTTTTCGCGCGTATTTCTTAATTTCCTATAATCAATACATATACGCCAACCGGTAACTTGTCTTATAGGATTTCAAGACGTTATTTTCATCGACAGCCGACGGTCACTCCTCCCTTCTTTAGGAACACAATAATTGGGCTTTACCCAGCACCGTCGAAATGTGGATAAATGATACCATTATCTAACCATTTTAAAATTTTCTTAACTACTTCTTTCATTATCGGGTTTAATCTCCTTTGGGGATCTCGCTAGGTTTAGTGTTCATCATCTAAAATAATTCTATGCATACAGATTGAAGGACTACCTTAATATCTCTATGAAGTCCAACCAAAAGTTTTCTTATATTTTAAAGTTTCTAAAAGTTTTTGTTCTCGAGATTCGTTTAATGCAGATGAAATAATAACCGGTAAAGTTGAAGAATTACCTAAATAAGCATATTTCAAATGATCAGGTAATATTTTTAGCTTAAGTTCAGGAGGTTTTAGTAATTGATGGAACTATATTCTTGTCGTTGTTTTCGCATTATCCAAAAATTCAAATCTTTCCCGAATATAATCTAGTTCTTTCATTATTATCTTCAATTAATTCAATATTTTCTTTTTCTAAATTATCTTCGTAATATTCCTTAAAATTTTCGTGTTGTAATTGTTCAAGTATTTCCATCCGGCAACAAAAACATTCATCATCTTTTCTGCCAGATATTTCATTGATTTTGCAATATTAGGTAACTTTTTGGTCATTTACTCTCATAGTTAATTCTCCTTTCGAACATCAATCATAGCTTTTCCAAGTAGATTTAAAAATGGTCTTCCTAAAATGATAGTGGGGAATTTCTTTATCTTCCTCCATATCTAAAACAATAAAATCTACTCGGGAAGATAAATTTATCCACTTTTACTAACACATCTTCAATAACTCCCTTAGGATGTGCAACCGAACAATCACGACCGGGTTACCGTTGTGTGTAATTTTTCCTAATCCTAATTCTTAAAAAATCGATAGAGGCATTAGATTGATGCTTGTCTTTAAGTCACACAAAGTTTTTCCATAAAAATTTTCTCCTATAGCGTTGTGGTATGTTGAAACTACCAGATCTTCAATTTTCGTAGCTTCTTCGAATAATATCACTACACTCTTCACCGAGTGCGAATGTTTCATTATCTCGTGAATTTTCTTTTCTTATTTAAAATATCTTTCATAAATTTATATAATTTGGCATTCGATCTAAAGCTTCGACAAAAGGTATATCGATCGTTAATTTCTTTAGTATTTCAAGGAATTTAACAAATCGTTTATCTTTTTTATGTTTGTTACGTCGAGGAAATGGTGGTTGAGGTGTTTCAACAGAAATTTTCATGCATTAAAGGATGTTCCAAGTTCAATCTTGTCAATTGTTTCTTTTCAATTTCCACTTCCTCATTTTGGTTTTTAAGTTCTTTTTCGAATTCCGAGCTTCTAATTCTTTTCCACTCCTGGGCTTCGTAGGACAGCTTTAATTTGTTCTTTTCCCTGACCTTTTAGGATTTATTTCCACATTACTAGGAAAAGTTCCAGGTATTCTATTATTTAGTGCGTAGCACATGTCCAAGTCGAGTTTCGATATTTTTGAATAGATGTTCCCGGAATTTGTAATTGATTTCCTCAATTCCGTAGTCGATTTCCTCGATTTTGTAAATACGACCCATATTAAAAATTAATTCATCCATGTGATAATTTCTTATCTAATTGTGGGTTATTGTTATTAAATCCAGGTGGGTAATTAGTTATAGCTTGATTTGTTTGGATAGGTTGATTCATCCACGTTGATTAGATGTGTTATTCCAATTAAAATTTGGATGAGTTTTCCAACTGTGATTTATAATAGCTCAATAAGGGTTATTAGTTATATTATTAATAAAATATTTAAAGTTTCATAATTAGATCAGATTCTATGATTTGTCCATGAGTTTTCTTCTAAAGTAGGAGAGTAGTTCATTCCAAAATGATCTAATTTCTTAGATATAGCAAGAATTTGAGAAGCTTAACATAGATATTGCATCGTTTTCTGTTAAATGCCGGCTATTTTTTCTGGATTACTCTATCTCGTTGTGCCATTGAAATTATTTGTTGCCATTTCTTCGATTAGTGCATAAGCTTCATCAAATGGTTTAGACATTAATGAACTCAAGAAGAAGATCGATAATTAATCTAAAGATCCTACTAATCCATTATAAAAGGTTTGAATAATCACCAATCCGTAGTGCATGCGGGCATTTCCTAAGTTCCTTAAATCTCTCCCAAGATTCATATATCGATTCTCCATCTATCTGACAAAAAGAAGTTATATCATTTCTAAACTTAGCAAGCTAGAGCTATGGAAAATATTTGGATAGAAATTTTTAAATGATAATTCTCCCAAGTTTTAATAGATCCAAAGTAACGAATTCAATCCACATTTTAGCCTTATCCCTTAATGAAAAAGAAAAAGTCTAAGTCTTATAAAGACGTCGATACTCCTTGATATTTAAAAGTAGCACAAAGTTCTAGAAAACTAGCAAGATGTAAGTTAGGACTTTCGCAGTAACCACTAAATTGATTGTTTCTATGAAACATTTGGATAATCGCAGGTTTAAGTTCAAATGAATAAGAATACATCAGATTTTGAATAGTTAAATGAATTTCATCTCGATGTAGGGTTGGCATAATCTCTTAATGGTCTTTGTTGGTTTATATTTTGAATTTCAGAATATTCATTTGTGTTAAATTTATAGCTTTGTTTCTTTTGTTTTCTAATTCTTTTAATCGTACGCCGTAATTCGAATCGTAAGGTATTAAATTTTCGTTTCCAAATTTGCGCATACAATTTCGAATGTATATTAAATTTATTTATTATGATTATTTTAAAATAAATTCGTTACTCTAGTAAATTTTTCTTACTTGCACGCGCCAAAAACTTGACCCACAAATTTATATTATGATATTTTAATTGATCGCAACGAAGCCAAAAAAAACTTCGACCCCACTATATTATAGCGTATAATTGTAATTGCTTATGTTGTGGATGCAACGCAAGTATACGTATCGTATCAAGTAATACAGGCTCTATCCTCGTTATCAATCCCACAAAGGAAAGAGAAAATTAAGTACCGCCTAATTTTAAATAATAATAATAATAATATAATAAAATAGTATACAAAATCGTAGGTTCTAAATTTAAGCGATAATAAAGTAAACTAAGTATTCTAATCAACTTATCTAAGTAGAAAATTAATAATTGCAAGTGCAAAATAAAACTAATTGCTAAATAAGTCTATCTATCTCTAAAAGTATCTTTCCCCTTGTTTAGAAATTTAAGTGATCGATGAATTTAAATAGATAATGTTAAGGTATTGCGACAAATAAATGAGCATTCTTATTCTTTACCCTTTGGATCCAGGGAAGAATACTTCGACTAATCCTATGTTCGATTACTCGAATCGGCGGCTGGGGGCTGGGAGGATACCGATCGCCACTTCGCAGCTCCTACGTTCCCCGCCCCGCCGAGGCTAACATCTACACTTCGCCTCAAACACAGACCGAATTGAATATTTTAGTCCGTCACACTAAAATGCTCAATTCTACGCCCAAGATATTATTTCCCTATTTATTTGCACCTCCCTTCCATTTTCAATTTCCCCGAATATCGATGTAATTTTTACTATAGTTGATAATCAACATATTTTAACAAATCAAATGGCCATTTTGAAAAGTAAATTAAGTTTGGCAAAAATTATCACAATTTATTAATATATATATAAATACTTCTATTTTTAGTTCATCAAATCACTTAATCTTCTCATAACATGCAGAAAGACTCAAATAAACTACTCGTAAAGCATGGAAACTAAACTAAGCAATGGATTTCATTTAAAGTTAAAAACAATAAATACAAATACTTATCTTAATTTATCCCCAAGCGTACCGCAGCCTTTCGACTCTTCCTTCCAAGACAACACGACTCACTAACTCACTAATACTCTCACTAAAGACTCAAATAACTCACTTATAACACCGAACACAAAGATCGCACACTAAATGACACTAAATAACTCAAAGTAAATACACAAAAGACTTAATTTCGGCTTCTATATATGAGGTAAGCAAAGGACCAAGAGGTGTAAGCATCCTTCAAAGTGTCCAGTTCAATGTACGCACCATTTCAACTAGGCCGCCGTCAGCGACAAACTACCTCGCCGTTCGGCTTCTAGAAGATCTTCAACTGCCTAGCTCGTCAAGAGGGCTCTACGGCGCGCCGAGACAGCTTATAAATTCTTCGAATTTTCTTCTTAACCTCGCCGTCGGCGGGCTCGATCTCGCCGTCGCGCGACTCGACAAATTGCATGATTTTGCTCCAAATTCACTCCTTTTTATGATTTTGCTTTTATCACTCAAATTTTCATCTCGTAATAAAATAAAGAAAATAATTCTTTAAAGTGCAATTTCATCAAAAATGTGCATGAATTTCTTAATAAATTTTTCAGCGATCATTCTTTTGCGATGTCTCCGCTCCATTTCCTTTTAATATCATGACAATCCCACCAAGCGGTATTCTCCACCGCCCTCTTAACTTACCCGGGCCCGCTATCCGAAGGTCGATCCGAACATGATATCGTATCACTGACGAACGAAACCGGCAAGTGTAGTTGTCCGACAAAGTCGTGGTGGTTTATGCGGAGGTATGCGCCGCTCTTCGGTAAATGTTGATGATGCACCGTTGGGTATGCAATCGCCGGCGCACTCCTACGTTACCATTCTTTTCACCATTATTTTAATTATCTCGCATCGATCCACTTCACTCGACGTAAGATCCCCGTGGATTTCCTTCGTCCTCCTTGCCATAAGAACAACCGCATTGAATTGTGACTCTTCCTTTCCCCGGCATCCATCTCCGGCTCAATAAGTCTTTCCTCAAACGGCTCGCTTCGACCCATCTCTCGAAGCTCTAAGATGCGCCGCGAACACCCGTCGCTGCTCGTACTTCCGAGAATACATCTATGTGTACCCCGAGGCCTTCCAAAATGTTGATTCTTTTGCCTTTAATTCTTTTCAAGTATTCGAAAGTCTCTTCTCAACATTTTGCATTCTTTCTAATTCATATTCTCCGGATGATCTCGCAAGGACGAGGCCTAGTAACGTACCGCGAGATGTATGGCTCAATCCCGTCACGTTCTCCCGCATACCTTGGCTCCTCTAGGATTGTCTCGTCGGAACATCCTCCGAGTTGCTTCCGCAACAAGGTTCTTCGTATCCGGCCCCTTCCCCGTCCGCGTCGAGGCACTCGTCTCTATTTCTCGTTCTTCTTGGCACTTCTTCGATTTGTTCTAATTTTCTTGGCATTGAATTTCTTCTTTCTGGTTTCTGACGAACCGGTATCTTTGAAATGTGTGTGCCGGCAAAAGAGGCTATCTCTTCGTGTTGATCAGCTGCTAGTTTAGTCAACATCTTGCGTATACAGCGATTCTTATTCCTTCTCGCAGGTAGCAAGTGAGAGTGGCTCCTTTACCCTCGAATTTCGCGAGTGCGGCGCCGATGAGCCCGCGCTCTCGTCGCGGCAACTACCGACTTGATTTTCTTGCTTTCCTCGATGTTTGTCCTTCTCTTTTGTTGTTGGATTGGTGGCTCGGGCCACCCATCTTCATCACCTGTCCGGCTCTTCTCGATCAACCGGGACCCAATCATTTTCTTCGTATCGTAGGCCGGTCGGTGTGAAGTCAGAATCAATTTCTATCACTGCTCCATCCTTCACCCTCTTTTCATCGAGTGCGAGACTCAAGCCATTTTTAAAGTTTAGAACCAACAGCCCGTTCGAGATTTCCTTGCGAAAAAGACAAGGAAAAGGGTCAGGGGCAGTACTAAGAACAAGAACATTAAGAAAATATTTATCACTGAAGATTCTTATTCACTTATTTTAATTTAAAGGAAGTAGGAAGAGATGAGAAAATATCAGGAATGAATGGATTTAAAAGGAAAGATTGACATTTTATTATTATGATTTCCCATGTTTTCTTTTTTTTAACATTTTCGTTGATGAGATTATTTTTTATCATCCATTTTATTTTGTTTTGGGTTCGGACCTGACCATAAAGTGATTACTTCACCCGTGTTTCTAGGGATAAGATTCTATTTTAGAGGCCACCCTTCGAAACATCAGGTTGCGTAATACTTCTTTAAATACCGTCCATTGATTGGAAGCATAGGTCGTTCTCCATGGCAATTCACAAGCTGGTAGGAACCTCCTTAGTAGACTGTCTCGACCACAAACGGCCCTTCCCATGTTGGTTCAAATTTACCTCCTATCTTGCGATGTGCAAGAATAGGTCTTCCGAGAACAAGAACTAAGTCACCAACTTCGAAAGTTCTCGGGCGGACCGGCTTATCATGGACCCGGATCATCCTAGCTTCGGTACGGTTCCAAATTTTGCTGCGCTGCAAGTCTTTTGCCTTCCAAGCTTTCCAGTTCTTCCAGTCGTAATCTGGCATTTTCTTCAGTAGTAATTTTATTTGCAACTGCAATTCTGAGTGATGGAAGCTGGACTTCCAATGGTAAGACTGCCTCGGACCCGTACACTAAAGCGTAAGGCGTAGACTGAGTAGGAGTCCTAAAAGTCGTCTTGTAGGCCCATAAGGCTTCTAACAACTTCTCGTGCTAATTTCTCTTATTGTCGTCCAAAGTTTTCTTTAGAATTTGAACTAGAGTTTTATTAAAAGCCTTGGCCAAGCCGTTTGCTCTTGGATAGTAGATTGTTGAGTATCGCCAATCAATCCCGTGTCTTCTGACAAAATTATTGTCCTTTGTACTTTTGAATGCTGACCCATTATCTGAAATGATTCTGCGTGGTACCCCAAAACGATAGACAACTTGGTTCTTAAAAAACTGTAGCACGTGGTGTGCCTTAACTTCCCTGAGTGGTATAACCTCTGCCCATTTAGAAAAGTAGTCTGTAGCTGCAAGGATGAAGCGATGTCCTCTTGAAGAAGGTGGTTCTATCAGACCCACTATATCTGTGCCCCAACACTCAAATGGCCACGACGCGATTGTCTGGATGTAAAGACATTCGGAGGTCGATGTAGAACTACTCCATGCACTCGGCATTGGTGACGCCTTCGGCGATCTTCATACAGTCGATCATCATTAAGGGCCAGTAGTACCCTAGTCTTTTAATCTTCATTTTCATTTTCGGACCCGATCGATGAGCGCCACGTAGTCCCGAGTGTACCTCTTCGACAATTTCACGAGCCTCTGGACCCGCTCGAGCATCTTAACCACATCCGATCAAAAGACCTTCTGTATAATGTATTATTTATTAATGCGTAAGATAGAGTTCTTTTCTTGATTTGATGGGCTAATGACTTATCGTCAGGTAATTTCCCTATTTGCAGGTAGTCTATTAGCAGTTGACGCCAATCTTCTGTGTTTTCTGTTATTGCCGCAACCGATTCCTCTCGCTTTTCTCGATTTCCGTATCATATCCATGTCGAGCTGTGATAGGACCTGTTGTCCCTGAACTGACACTTCAACTAACTCATCTTGTAAGCAGGCAAATTCTTTTGCAAGGAGAGCTAGCGCATCCGCAAGAGCATTTTCTTTTATGGGGATCTTGTAGATCGTTACATTTGGAATATGTTCCAACAGTTTCATGGCATACTAAAAGTACTGCTAGAGTCTTGGCTTTAAAATTCTGTATTGTCCGGCGACCTGTTGAATGACCAACTGAGAATCTCCGTAGATGTTGATGTCCGTTATTCCCATTTGAATGGTTAGTTCTAGTCCTGTTATGAGGGCTTCGTATTCTACCTCGTTGTTTGTGCACGGTTCTGTTAAGTGGTAGGAGTATCTTAACATCCCCTGCTCCGGTATTATAAAGTTTAGTCCGATTCCTGCCTTAATGGGCACTGTCGTTTGCAACTCTTTATTCTTCTATGCTGAGGACACTCCGTCGAAGTATAGTTCCTAACGTCGATCATCAGGGTCTTTTAGGTTCATTATCTACACGTCAGGTAAGTCATCATCGAGAGGCGAATCTGCTGGTAAAGGGTGTGCTGCAAGGAAGTCAGCTAGTACTTGTCCCTTTACGGCACGAAGAGGAACGAAAGTTATTTCAAATTGCAATAGTATCATTGACCACCTGGCAAGTCTACCAGAAAGTGTCTGTCGGGTCATCAAATATTGCAACGGATTAACTCTCGAAATAAGGTTGACCTTATGAGAAAGCATGTAATGCCTGAGCTTCTGTGTGGTGAAGATCAGGGCCAAACAATGCTTCTCAATAGGAGGATACTTTACTTTCGTCGGGATTAGACGACGGCTTAAGTAGTAGAGAGCATTTTCTTTTCCCTCATCATTGTCCTGGGCTAGCAGGGCTCCAAGGGAGTCATCTAAAGCCGCGGTATAAAGTATTAAAGGTCGACCTGAGACTAGGGCTGCTAAGACAGGAGGTGTCATTAAATACTGCTTAACGTCCTTGAAGGCCCACTGGCATTTCTATTCTCAAACTAATTTGGCGTCTTTTTTAACTAATGCCGAGAAGGGCTGACACCTACCTGACAAGTTCGAGATAATGCTTCGAAGATATGCCAATTTCCCTTGAAAGGACCGTAGTTGTTTGAAGGTTTTAGGAGGTGGCATTTCTAAGATAGCTGTAATATTTTCCGGATCGATTTCAATCCCGCGATGTCGGACAACAAATCCTAAGAATTTCCCAGAGGTGACGCCGAAGGCGCATTTCAGGGGATTCATCTTAAGGTTATATTGTCTTAATCGCTCGAAAACAATTCTCAAATCATACAGGTGATCTTCTTTCAGTTTGCTTTTGATAACCACGTCATCCACGTAGTACTCGACTTGGTTGTGAATGAGATCATCAAAGATCCTCGTCATTGCTCTTTGGTAAGTTGCTCCTGCGTTCTTCAGTCTGAAATGCATTACTGTGTAGCAGTACACTCCGATTGGCGTTCTGAAAGTTGTGAGCTTTTCGTCTTCTGGTGCCATCTTTATTTGATTGTATCCTGATGATCCATCCATGAAAGAGAAGATTTCAAGTGTTGATGCTATGTCGATCATCATTTCTGGAATTGGTAGTGGAAATTCGTCTTTTGAACATGCTTTATTTAAATCTCTAAAATCCACGCAGACTCTGATCTGACCATTTTTCTTTCTGACTGGTGTGACGTTGGCTAACCAAGTCGGGTATTGCTCTTCACAGACAAATTTAGCATCTATTAGCTTCTTAACTTCAGCTATTACTTGTTGTTCGATTTCTAGACGCATTCTTCTCGGAGCTTGTCTAACTGGAACGGAAGTAGGATCCACTCCTAGCCTGTGAACTGCAACTTCTGAGGCTAATCCTGGCATTTCGTCATAACTCCAAGCAAAACAGTCCTTGAATTCCATTAACAGCTTGATTATGTTCTCGGAGTCTTCTTTGTTGAGTAAGGAGCTAACAAAGGTAGGCCTAGGCTCTTCGCTAGTACCTAAGTGAACTTCCATTAACTCGTCTATCGTGTATTTACTTTCTTCTTTGAATTCTGGCAATCTTCATTGGATTCGCAAGTGACAACCAAGAAAAATTCTGAATCATCAACTGGTGCTACTGTGCCGAATCCAAGACCATGTTTTGAATTGCGAGGCCGACCGACATTATTCCATAATTTTTCAAAGTGTTGTGATCGGCCTTTTGTCCATTGTCGAGGTAAGACACCACGTTGAATTAAGTTTTGAACACAGGGAGAGTACCACTCAAATGACAGTTCCATTAATTCAGATGAAGTAACATCTTCAAATTGTACATCTTTTTCAGTATTGGAAGAAGATGCACCACGGTAAAACTTGATTGGTTTAGTACCACCACCATGTACTTCCTTGACCACCATACCCTCAATCTTATTAGAATGGATCGGGGTTAGGGTCATAGTATGTACATAATGGTTAATCTTCTCGTACATTGATTTATATTCTTCATTCTTTTCATCTTCGAGAGAGATCTTGAACTGTGGTTTCTTCTGATTTATTATTATTGCTTCTTTCTTGATTTCTTCTTCTTCTTTGAAGGTGTTCTCCCAATTAACATCGATGAACGGTTTCTTCTGTCCAACCGTTCCGATATTTCTTCCACGTCCTCGTCCCCGACCTCAACCTTGGGTGCGCGTTCTGGAGAAATCTTCACCATCTCGTCGCAAGGGAGTGGTGAGTAACTGCTGGACTAGAACTTCAGGTTCTTCATCGTCTCGAATTTCTTTTATTTCATTTGGTATGGTATTTCTGGAAAAGATTGTTTTCTTCGGGGGCTCGTAGTAGGCCGCATCTTCATGAATTCCAAGCTCGTGTACAGAGAACGGTTGTAAGTTACCTTTGATGCACTGTTCCCCTCCTTCGTAATACTTTATGCATTGGTGTAGAGATGACGGTACCATCCAATTTTCATGGATCCATGGCCGACCCAGTAGAGCATTGAACGATGTATCAGAATCAATTATGTGGAATTTTGCGGTTGTCTTTGCTAAATCACCGGTCTTCATTAGTAGTGTTATCAATCCAAGAGCTCTTTCTCCTTTTTGATTGAAGCCTCTTAATAACATCTTGTCTGCTTCAAGCTCACGAGCATCAATTTGCAAATATGCTAGCGTCCGAAGATTCATTATGTTGATTGATGCTCCCGGATCAACCAACACTCTGGAGAGCGTAAACTTTCCAATAGTGACTGAAATGTATAACAATCAGTTGTGATCTGTTGTTCCTAGTAATAGATCATTGTCCGTGAAGGTAACACCTTGCTGTTCTTTTAACGAGCAAACCTGGAATCACCGACCATTTGAGCTAAACAAATCTCTGGATCAAGTAAAGCCTTGATCAGAGCATCTCTCATCTACTTTGACAGGATCAGAGCGTCGTATATGCTTAGTTTGGATGGTAGCTTCCTAAGATGGGCTAGCACGTTGTAGTCCACTTTATTACGATGTTCCTCGGTTTCTTCCCGAATGGGCAATTCCTCTGTCGGGGTTGGTTCTTCCTGAGCAACCACCTGCTTTCCTTTATCCTTCGGACCCATTCTCGGGGGTAGAACCTTTCCACTTCTTAAATTTACTTCAGTTATTTCTTCTGAATTTGGTGTTGAATCTGCCGGTGTATCCTCCTGAATTGGAACAACTGGCTTTTCTAAAGTTTCCTCGGTGTCTGATGGTTCTAATTCTATCGTGATCGGAGCCCCTCGGAATTCATAAATGGACTCGTTGCTTGTTGAGCTTTGGTAGCATCCTTTGTGAACACCTTCTTCGTCGTCGTCATCAAGGTTGCATATGATTTGAGAATCGTTATTTGTACTGGAATCGAGATCTGGATTAAGCCGGTTATCGTTAGTTACGTGATCGTTAGAGACAGTCAAAATGTAGCCAATGCCATAACCCTTATCATTATAAGATCCCGCCGGGGCGAGCAAATAATCATACAGAGTCAAGAGTTCGAGAGATTTCTCCCCCGAATAAAAAAAAACCATCCTAGGATAAGCAGCCCCTAGTCTACCCTTCAGAGCCTCGGTCTTCTTTTCTTCCACGATCTTCTCCTCCTTCTGGGGCGGTTCTTCAATCGCAAGTGATAGTGCCGGCTCGACAGGTTTCAAACTCTGAGTTGAAGCGCGTACCGAAGCGGCCTGAATGTGATCCAAAATTGTCTTCGATGACTTTGTCCAGACAGTACTCCATCCATCATCAGTCGTGTAAGGGTCTATCGGAACAATGAGATTCGTTGAAATAACATTGAAGGAACCTCCCTTCTGGGGTTCCTTCATGTGTTTTTTTGGGATCGTTATGTTCCCTTTTCGGAGATTGTCATCAAGCCAACTCTTGAAAGTGATGCAATCCTCTATCTTGTGTCCAAGCATCCGGTGGTAAGGGAAATAGTTTAGATGATCTTTCTTATCGACTTCCTCCGGCTTCTTGGGCTCGCAGCTCGAAAATCGAGTGTCTTCATTAAGCTCGCGGAACATCTTCGCTATCGCTTCATTTTGAATGGGTATTCTTTGTTTAGAAGTTCTCTTAAAGTACGTAATGAACGAGGTGGTTGTTCATAATGTCGAGGCGACCGATAGCTCGGACGAGGTTGCCGATAATCTCGTTGAGGTTGCCGATAAGTCCGTCGTGGTGGTTGATAACTCAGGCCGCGGCCGCTCCGACCGTATCTGCACTGGCTGCTTCCCCTTATCTATTGCCGCGACGATTCCAGATTTCTTTTCGAATGTTTTCACAGGCTTCTGCTTATCATTCTTGTCAGCGAAACTTAACTGTTTTGCCTCTTCTTGCAAGCTCCCAGCCTTGCTAAGCAACTTCTCGAAAGTCTTGATTGTAAGTCCTTTAAGGAGAAGTGCTATCGGGCCATGGATACTTTTAAGCAGGATACCGACTGCATGTTGTTCTTGAAGCTGTAATTCACACTTCATGCTTAAGTTTCTCCATCGAAGTATGTAATCCACTAAAGTCTCGTTCGGCTTTTGCTGCTCCACCACTAGATCACCGATAGTGATGTGGTGCTGAGCTCCGCAAATCATTTAACGAAGAGATTCTCCAGTTCCGAAAAAGTCTTCATTGAGCCGTTCGACAATTCTGCATACCAGTCGAAGGCAATCCCTGATAAGCTGCTGACAAACTGTCGGAAGAGTAAAGCATCGCTCCCACCGGCATTGCAGCAACTAGCACGAAAATGTGTAACATGTTGCCGGGGGTTTCCTGTTCCATCAAAAGTCTTAAACAGAGGAGGTATGAAGCCTTTCGAGTATTGGACTGCATTGAACTCCTGAGGGTAAGGTCTACCCGTCTGAATAGATGCTCCATTCTTGGATTGTGCTAGGGCCTCTCGCACCTACTGTTCTACCATATTTTTAATATCCTTTTCTGGAATCATGCTTTGTGTAGAATCCTTCTTTGGTTGCTCGTCTCCATTGACGGATGTGATCTCTTTTCCTCCATCCGCAATATGGATGATCTCTGGGGGTGTCTCTTTCTGATGCTGGGCCTGACTCTGGAGAGTGGCTAAGGCAGTAGCCATCTCTTCCATCCTCTTTGCCATCTGGGAAATCGTATCATCTCTTTCTCAAAATTGTGCTCTCAACACTTCCGGTTCATCTCTTTCCGTAGCTGCTGGAGCACCTTGTGAAGCTGACGATGCTCGCGTCTCAACCATGTTGATCTCGGCATACTCCTCATCCATGAACTCTGATGAGTCAATTTCATCTCCTAATTCTTCTTCTCTTTCCTTTGCTAATCATCGGATGTCGGTCCTTAAATTGTCCATGGCATCCTATAGTGGCCCTTTTCGCACGGTCTTGCAGTTGTCTCGTGACGGTTGTTGAACTTCCTTCACGGGAGTCCCCTTTATTGCAGTAACACTTTCTTCTGATTCAAGTTTCCTTGTGAGACTTTTCTTCTCAGGACATTATTTTGGTCTTAGCTGACCGGTAGTAGGTCGCCACACCATCCTTCTTGTAGCCGGAAGCCTAGGACCGGATGGTCTGTCGGCTATATGCTGGAAGGTGGTATCCTCCCTAATTTGTAGACCCGATATAACAACGGGTGGACTGGCTTTTATCTTCTTCTTTGGTTTCTCTGTGGCAGAAACAGGCTCTATTCGTGGTCTGAGATGGGATTTAGCTGGCACCCGTCCTATCCTTCTTAAGATTTCCGATACAGGGCATCTTTCTTTCTTTGCCAATCTTTCTATAACAGCTTTTCCTTTTGTAATTGTTGTAGTATGCAGGTTGGGGTAATACGGTGGCGATCTTACGAACATCCTCTTCATCTGATACGGCAGAGAGGGGGTGAAACCTGCTCCCTTCCAACAGAGGTATATACTTAGGCAGTTCTTCTCTTTCTTCAGGAATTTCTTCTAGAAAAGCAACTTCAGCAGCTCTAGCTTTCTTGGCATCTTCCTGCTTCTATTTATCCTTTGAGTTCGAGTTAGGGGTGCAACTCTTGAACCGGACCCAATCTAAAAAATAGATGGTATTGTAGCAAAGTCTGCACCCTCCACGGTGGCAGGCTCATCACAGACTTGGATTTCCTTCCCCTTCGCGCTTGCGAAGTCGGGGTAGGTGCTGAGATGACTAGACCGGTGGGGGTAGAGACAACAGTCCTCCTACGAACAGTGGTACTCCTTTCAGCTGGAACCCTTTGCAGGGGAGGGAATTCTTGAGCCGACTTCAGGTTGAACTCAATCACGAGCTCTTCAGTTTCTGACACTTTGTCCATTAGTGTGAAGAGAGTGACGTCAGTGAACTTAACATCTGTGTTGCCAAATCCTTGTCCGAAACGGATGATTCCATTGTCGGGCAGCTCATCCTTGTAAACGGCGAAGTCCATTCCATTGGTGAAGGAGAAGATTAGCTTTGGGGCAGTCATTTTCTGCAGGGCAGATTCCGAATGTAAGTCCCGAATTATACTTCTTTTCATCGTAAAGTTTAGGACAAAAAAGAAAGAGTCCAAACACATTTTCGTTTATCTTAGTGTATTTGTGATTTTCAAAAGAGATTGTTTGTTAGAAGGTTCGTTTGTTAGAAACAAAACGATTAAAGGAAAAAGGTTATAGAAAAAAGTAAAGGACGCGATTTAGAATTGGAAAGGAAGAGAAAGTCTTATGCAAGACTTCTCGACTCGAAGGATCGCTCCTAAACTAACACCTATTAGTGGTCCACCCCACCTCAGAAAAGAGGTAAAAGGATCTCGGAACCTCTCTGTTTAGGGGTGTTTAAACAGTGGCTCCTAAATCCGAGAGGAGTTGGCTATACTTTTTCAAGACAGAAATGAACGGGGTATTCCAACGGAAGAATGATAGTTTTGGTCCACTAGGGATATGGACTCACCACCGATTTATGAAAGCAAAACCATATAATCAAAAATGGAGAGAGGAACTAGTCCCCAGCGGAGTCACCAGAAGTTGTCGGCATATTTTTAGGTTTGTGTGTTGTATTTTAAAAAAAAGGGTAGCCTACAGAAATTGTCGGCGAATTTTAGATGTTAAATTTAATTTAAATATATATAATTTAGAAAGTAGTATTTGATTTTGAAAATAATTTTAAATTTGAAAATTTTAAGATATGAAATCAAACCGATCTCACATCCCAAATAGTTTATATAAACGAGCACCGCATCACAAACCGTGTATCTATCCCGAAGAATAGACACACTGCTTGATGATGGGGCTCGGTTAAATAAACTAGAAGATTTGTGACATCCGTTTGGTCTACGAACCAATTTTATAAGCCGACAAGTTCCCCTGCTTAATATAAATGAATTAAGCAGGGTTTATATTACCTGGGTTCTTAAAGTTCCCTATAAGGGCAAGCCCCTATAGTTAATTACATCTTAAATGACGGGAATCATTTAAGAAAACTCTCGATAATGATCAGTGGTTTTGCTCTCAAGAATTTCAAAGTTTAAGGTTTTCAAAGGATCGGATTTTGGAATTTTCAATTGGGAATGGATCAAATTTGGAACCGTTTGTTTTGGAATCCAAAAGAAGAAAAGTAGGAGAAGTTGAGGATCCAAGAGGAATCTTGGTAACTTCCGGACTATCCTATTGTTTGGCTTCAATTTAGGAAGAATTATTTAGTATTTCGATCCTGTCAATTATAATTAATTAGGACTTATGTTTGTATGACATAATCACACAAGTAGCCTCGAGGATGTGAGGGTTTGTGTCGTATCAAACGACTACCTCTGAGTCCTAAGACAGATTAGGGCTTAATTTGTATAACATGATTATGCCAATGCCTAACGAAGAGTTGAGGATTTATGCTGCACTAGGCAAACTACCTCGAAATCCTATGGCTTTGTTGTTTAATTCTAGGAATGTTTAGTTGATGTAGAGTTGTTTTGCTGACGAAGATGGCCGTGCTGCCCACTACGCTCCAAGCTCCTTGTTGTTGCAGAGGTTTAGTTTTAGAAGTCATAAATCAGGAGATGAGAGAAGTGTTTTGGTTTAGAGAAAATCTTAAAATCCAAGTGTTTTTAATATTTTAATTAAAACAAATCTTAAAGTTGTTTAAATAGAATCGATTAAGATCCCACGGTTCCGTCATCCCGACACCGTTATTTTCATTGAATTCACTTAGTCCAGATGAATTTGCTAAACTCAACTGAATGAGTTCCACACTTTCATTTAGACCGTGGGAAATCCCGTTAGCAACACGTGGGTTACATCATCCGAGGTATTCCCGATCATTCAATGAGACGTTTTAATTTAGTTAAAGTTGTAGTTTTGTTGTTCTGTTTGTGATTAAATTTTGAGTTATTTTTTATTTTGAAATGTTGTGGTGGTGATTTTTATCTTGTAATGAGTTTTAATTTAGTTTTGGTTTCAGTTCAGAGACTATCCTAAAGGTTTTGGTTTTCATGCAACAGTTGTTTATCATGCAAGAAAAGTAAAGTACAGTGCATGTAAGTAAATTGCAATAAAGTAAATTGTAATAAAATAAAAGCGTACTTGGAGGGTCTTCCCGTCATCCCAAGCTGCACTTAAAACACATGTTAAGACATTTAAATGTTTCAACAAGTACCTAGGTAAAGCTAAGGGAAAGTTTTTAGTTGTCTACCAAAGTCCTAATCCTATAGCTAGTCATCTTCTATGATGTCTAGGTTCTTGTGTTTTGGTTTAAGGATGATTTTCATCACCAAAGAACAATTAAGTTCAATTGTTCTTATAAACATCCCATCATATTGAGGAAGTGCTTAAGACGAGTCTTAAACATCTTTTCAATACCTCTAGGATTGTTTTAAGTCCAAGAGAATTTAATTATACAAGTGAATTAATCATCCTTAAGTTTTGTCCTCTTGCTCTGTGAACTAGGACATTTGAATATCCTATAAGTGAAGTAACACTTCACTTGATACTTCATTTAAGAGTTATAATAATAAGAGCTTTAGAAGGGCAAATCAACTTATTAAGTATTTTAATGATTTAAACTTAATGATTTAATTTTAATTTTGACTTAATTATAAAAAAATAGTTTAAGTTTGGAATAGTGTTCAAGTTATTTTAGATTTAATTCTTAATGATTTCATTTAGGTTTGTTGTTAAATGATTTTAATTTAATTTAATTCAATTTAATTTTAATTCAATTTAATTTAATTTGATTTGATTTTAATTTAATTTAATTTAATTTAATTTAATTTAATTTAATTTGATTTAATTTAATTTTAATTTAATTTTAATTTTAATTTAATTTAATTTAATTTAATTTAATTTAATTTAATTTAATTTAATTTAATTTAATTTAATTTTTAATTTAATTTAATTTAAATTTAAATTTAAATTTAATTTAATTTAATTTAATTTAATTTAATTTAATTTAATTTAATTTAATCTTAATTTAATTTAATTTAATTTAATTTTAGTTTAATTTTAATTTGGTTATTATTTTAATTTTTTTTTAAGTAAGAATTAAGTATTATTGAAGTGATTTATTTAGGGATTTTTAAATTAAAGAATAAATATCCTCTTAATAATATCCCTACTTTAATAATTCCAATTTCTATTATTCTTCCAAAATTTCAATCAATCAATTAATTAAAGTTTTATTTTAATTATATTTGAAATGGTTAGTAGGTTTCTACCCTCAATCATTCAAGTTTCAATCATCCAAAATCATTTTAAAATCAAATATTTTACCCTCTCCTTTTTGATTAATCCTAAAATTTTAATTAAGGGTTGAAATTTTTAATTACTCTTTTGCCCTTCAAGCTTAATAATTCTATAACTCACTAAATTAAGCTCAAATGAACTTGAAATTTTTATGTAACCTCACTCACATGTCAATTAAGACATTAGAGGAGAAAATGTGATTTTTCTGTATTTAATTTATTTATGTAATTATTTTTAATGGAAAATAGGGGTTTTCAAGGAAAATTTAATAACATGACCAAGGAAATGTTTCTGTTCTTAAGAAAATTATAGGATGTTCCTAATGACCAGAGGACCATTTGGACCAATTTTGGTGATTTTTTGAATTTTATTTTATTTATTAGAATTATTTTGAGTTTTGGAGTATTAATTAATTTTAAAATAAAATTAAAGTTGAAAAAGGGATTTTATATTTTTCTTAAATAATGACCAGAGGACCATTTGGACCAAATTTTCCTAGAATTTATTTCTCAACATGCTAATTTTTGGAATTAAAATACTCAAAATAGTAACATGAACTTGGAAAATCAATAACTTCTCATAGGGATGGCCTCTGACCTTGGAAAATTCAGGGAATGTTCCCTAAATCAGAGGCTTCAAAAGGCCTATGGTCTCATGCCATAGTGAATTGTCTATGCAAATGGAGAATTAAAATACCACAGAGAGTAAATAAATCATTAAAAAAAATACTTGATGAAATGACTTGATTTCTTTTCCACATTATTCTCCTTTGTTCACTGAGCAAGAGGGTAATTTTATTTTATTTTTTAGGATTTTTCTACACAAAGTTATGCATTTTTGAAGTTATGGGTATTTAATAAATAGGAAAATAACCCTATTTTTCTACTTATCCACGCGACACCGCGTCAACCTCGGCGGCTCCGAAGGGGTGCGTGTCGCGCTGTGATTGGGCGCCGCCATCTGAGTCAGCCGTCCCGGAGCCTGCCTTTCACGTAACATCTTCCGGTCCGATGCGATCCGAGCCGTCCATCTGATACACGCGTGATCCAACGGCTCCTGGTCATCGTCTACGACTGGTGTGCACCCGTGACCGTCCACACTAAAATCCTAAGAACTCACTCGATTCTCAACGGATTTTTGTGTTCTTATGCTCCATGGATTCATCTTGAAGAGACGAACACATCCATATGGTAAACATGCATTGAAATCGATTCATATCAAATAGAGAATCTCCAGAAGCTCGGGAGGAAGAGAGAGGTCATACCTTTGCTCAGAGAAGTGAAGTTTCGATCTGAGAGTTGTGTCACGTTCGATTGGGTCCAAGCAAGCTCCAAATGAAGTCCCTTGGCCTGGTGAATTGCCTAGGTACAAAAGTGACCACAGCCGATCACAAAGCTTGGAGGCTGGAAGCAATGGCCGGCTCCGGTGAGGGGGCTTTTACTGGGAAACTTCTCCTCTTGGTCTGGTGAAGGTGTAGGGTCAATCAATTTGAGGATTGACTCACTGTGGTGAAGTGTCCTGGTTTTGTCTTGAATTTTAACTCTGAAATTGAGCTCACAGAGAGGAAATGGCAGGGGGATTTCAGTGGGGATCAAGTTCTCCAAGTGTGGGGAAGAGTCTGGAATGATTTTCACAGAGTTTTTGTATGGTTTTGTATGGGGATTTCAGTGGGGATCAAGTTCACCTTAATTGGAGTTGGCCATGTGTAAAGGTGGTGAATTGAAATGGAATGGGAATGGGGTGATTTTGGCTAGGTTTGGGTCAACCCTTGGTTTTTAGCTAGGTTCACCATCCAAGGCTTGATCTTGGGCTGAGGGAGAATCATTTGGGTCAGTTGAATTGGGGTAGTGAAGTCCTTATCCATGGTGAGGTGGCTAAACATGGTTTAGTGTGTAGCATAAATAAGGTTAAAAAGGTTTAAGGGAGGTTTAAGAAAGAAGGCCCTCCTTTTACCATTAATGGGATGGTGAGGTGTAAAGTGGCTTTCATGGCTCCCATGTGGCTTGTGCATGGCTTTATGGCTTGCCTATGGCTTAGGATGGCTTGGCTTGGTTTCATGGAAATGGTTTTAAGGAATTTTGGTATTTTGGTGTAAACTTTGGATGATTTGTCATATGGATTTGTTTAGAAAGGTTTGATTGCTAATTTAGGACTTAGGAGTGATTTTAATTAAGTAAGGATGAGATGAGATTGTAGTGTGGGCTTTAGGATTGGTTTGGGCTTTTGAGTTTGGTTATGAATGGGCTTTTGAATGTCTTTTGGAAGTGGGCTTTTAGATGAAAATTTTGCAAAGGGCCATGTCAAATAAATGTTGGGTTTAGTTTAAGGATGTGTCATTAGTGATTTGGATCAAGCTTGAGGTGGTTTGGAATTGAATTGAGTCTAAATTGGGTCTCTTTAGTGATAGGGTCAAAATAAGTTAAAATGGACTAACTTGGGATAAGGTTGGGCTAATGTTGAAATTGATGTAAAATTAATGTTGAGAAATGTTTATAGGAGTGTTTCAAAGAGGTTTCAACTTTGGTTGGGTTTTGATTTTGGGATTTGGGCCTATTTGGGTGTAGGCCCATTTAAGGGATTTTGGGTATGGGTTAAATTTGAGTAGGGTTTGGGTCCAAGTTTTGGGCAAATTGTTTTAGTGTTCTATTTGTGGGGATGTTAGGAAGGTTTTAAAAAAGATTTGGGTCAAATTGGGATTGAATTGGGTTGGTTTGGGCTAAGTTTGGGTCATGGGCCAAAATTGGGCCTTAAGCTTAAAAGTGAAAGATTCAAATGTCAATCAAATTGGACTTGGATTTGGTCTAGATTGATATTGGGGATATTGAATTGATGTTTAGAATTGAACTGGACCAAAATTGGGGTCAATTGGGGTGATTTGGTTTGACTTGGGTTCATTTGGGTCAAAATGGGTCAAATTGGGGGTTTCGACCAAAGTGGGTTAAATTGACAAAATTGGCCCATGGTGTAGTTTAAAAAAGTGAAATTGGGAATATTTGGGATTTTCTGAAATTTTCTGGGAATTTTCTGAATTTTTGGATTTTTGGGTCAAGAGGGGCATTTTAGTAATTTGGTGGGTATTTGGGGTATTTTTGGAATTTTTGGTATATTTGGTTGGAGATGGTCAATTTAAGTAGTGGGGAAATGGTTGAGATTAATTTTAGGAAATTTTGGGTGATTTGGAAATTTTGAAGAATTTGGGTAGTTTCAAGGGCTTTTAGTAGGTTAGGCGGGTCCGGGGTCCCGGGGGTCAAAAATTGAAATTTTGAAAAAATGAAAATTGAGCAAGTGTGAGTGAAATGGAATCATTCTGGTTGAGCCATGATGCCATATTAAGTCCACATGAGCCGTGAAAGAACTCATTTGAGGCATTCAACATGTTGTTCCTAACCCTCTTAGCCAAGGGCTTAGGGGTTAAGGACCATCCATATGAATTACTCACATGAGTCAAAAGGTCAAGTTGGGTGAGAGTGTGGGTTTTAGGATTTGGAATGTGTGTGTGAAAGTGTAGTGTATGTGTAAGTCAGCCCTCACCAGACCAGAACACTCAGGGTAATCCTAAGGCCAAAGAGTCCTATAGGGAACTCATCCTTTAAACCTCCACATTTGATCTCAACCCTCCAAGTGACTCAGGGGCAGTGACTTGGGGGTTTACAATCAAGCATATAGGGTTTGTAGGGAGTTAATAAGTGGCTTGAATTTCTAAAGGATGGGTCCCAATTCTAGTCCTTTAGGATAGTCAAAGGAAAAGCCTAAGGCTAGATCCTAAGCACTAAAGAGAAAAGGGAAGACCTCATCAAAAATGAGGTCAACATTCATCACATGATCAATGATGGCTGCCTGCTCGTAGTCATCAAATACTCTGGTGAATAACTTAATCCCTTTAAGGTTATTGATTGTTCGCTCATTGATATGTTTGAATTGTTCAAAAGATTGTTGTTTAATTTCTTGAATCCATCATATTTCTTCTTCAGAGTTGGGCATCCTCTGGACTTCTTCCTTTGGCTTTGTCATGATATGATGTGTTTCAGCAGGTAAGATCTCAAGATTTGGAGATTCAAACTGATTAGTGTTATCTCCCTTAAGTTTTCTATCTTATAGTTGTTTCTCTTCTTGACATTTCAGTCGTTTATTTCTATTTCTCCTTTGAGAACAGGTAAGTCCTGCTGTCGTCTTGTTAATCTCTGCAACCTCTTAAGCTACAGTCGTTACTACTGATTTTAATTTCCCAATATTAGGATTTGGTTTGTGATCATCAGTTTCTGATTCATCTTCGAAATCATATTGTTCCCAAAGTTTGAATTCTATTAAAGGTGTCTGTTCCTTAACTTCATTTTGATCAACTAGGTACAATAATGACCCACAATATATTGATTTGATCTGTAGCAGATCAAAGTTAAAATGGATTCTTGAACCGTCAAAGTGTCGGTGGTCCAATGCAAAAGTCATATCATTTTGAAAAGTGAAAAGCAGTCTGTTGTCAGACATTTTCCTGTAAATGACAGGGTTATGATATGCCAGACTAAATTTCATTGTCAAAGTGTTATTATTATTATTATTATTATATTTTTATTTTGAGGGATTGTGCTCACAAGTGTATACTCGTTAAGCAAAAAAAAGGAAATGTTAAGAGACAAACTCAAGTTTGTACAAACGTAGCGACAAATTATTATTATTATTTTTCCAGTTCAGAAACAAGTCATTGTCTAATGTAGCATAATAATTTTTTAGTAAATGCACATTAATTGAGGGTAAAACTCTATCTCCTTAACAGTCAACTAACTGATAAGATCCTCCTGGATACGTCTTTTCAATTACATATGGGCCCTCCCACATGTGTTCAAATTTACTGACTATTTTTCGGAGTACTAAACCCAAATCCCCAATTTGAAAGGTCCTAGGGAGAACCAATTTATCATGAGCCGGTATCATTTTGACTTGGTATAGTTCTAGATTTTGCTGAGCTTAAATTCGTTTACCTTCTAGATTTTTCAATTCTTTAAAACATTATTTTGTGTTTTCTTCTTCAGTGATTTTGTTTGCAATCACAATCCTAAGAGAAGGAACTTGAATTTCTAGTGGAAGTATGGCTTCAGAATCATATATCAAAGAAAACGGTGTTGACCATGTTGGTGTTTGGTATGTAGTTCTATAAGCCCATAATGATTCAATTAATTTTTCATGCCATTGTCTTGAATTGCTCAATGTTTTCTTTAAAATTTGAACCAATGTTTTATTAAAAGCTTCAGCTAAGCCATTGGCCTTTGGGTAATAAATTTTCGAATATTGTCAATTTATTCCATGTCTTTGAATAAAATTGTTTATTTTCATGTTCTTAAAGGCTAATCCATTGTCTGAGATAATCCTTCGAGGAACTCCGAATCTATAAACAATTTTTGTCTTGAGGAAGTGAAGAACTTGTTCTGCTTTGACTTCCCTCAGTGGTACTACTTCTGCCCATTTTGAGAAATAATCAGTGGTTGCTAATATAAACCAATGTCGTTTGGTTGACGAAGGATATATAGGGCCCATAATATATGTGGCCCAACATTCAAACGGCCAAGATGCAACTGTCGGATGTAATAAATTTGGAGGTTGATGTAAGACCCCTCCATGGACTTGACATTGATGACATTTTCTTGCTACTTCAAGGCAATCAATTATCATTGATGGCCAATAATACCCGTTCTTTTTTTTCATTTTTATCTTGGGCTCAGACTGGTGTGCACCACATAGGCCTGATTGAACTTTTTTGAAGAGTTCTTGAGATTTTGATTGACTTAAACATCTTAACCACATTTGATGAAAAGATCGGCGATAAAGGACATCATCTATTAAGACATAAGATAATGGCCTTTGTTTAATTTCAACTGCAATGGAAATATTGTCAGGCAATGTTCCAGTTCGTAAGTATTCAATAATTGGTTGATGCCAATCATTGTTCTTTTCTTCATTGACACCCATTATTATCATGTTTTCTTCCTTTTTGTCCAAATTATCGAGATCAATTTGAGATAAAACTCGCCTTTTCTTTACGGATATCAAGATGTTATTTCCTTCAGGACGAGCAAATTCTTTTCCAAGATTTGCCAAAGCATCTGCTAAAGAATTATCTTGTCTTGGAACTAGGAAAAATATCACATTAGGAATGTTTTATAATAATCACATAACGTAATTAAAATATTGTTCAAGTCATGGACTTAAGATTTTATATTTTCCTGATATCTGATTAATGATCAGTTGGGAATCACCAGAAATGTTAAGACTTGTGATGTTCATTTTGATTGCCAGTTCTAAACCAACTATGAGTGCTTCGTACTCAGCTCCATTATTTGTACTTGGCTCAGTTAGATGATAGGAAAATGGTATCATTCCTTTGTCTGGAGTAATAAAAACTATTCCTACCTCTGCTTTGCCAGGTATAGTGGTTTGTTTGTCTTTATTTTTTCTAGAGGAAGAAGCTCCATCAAAATATAATTCCTATTGCTTTGAGTCAGAATATTTTATTTTGAATACTTCTTCGTCAGGAAAATCATCATTAAGTGGAGATTCATTCGGTACAGGGTGTGCTTCTATAAAGTCTGCCAAGATTTGTCCTTTGACAGCGCACAATGGTGCAAATGTTATATCAAATTGTAGTAACATTGCCCATCTTGCCAATCTTCCAGAAAGAGTTGGTTGAGTCAATAAATATTGCAATGGGTTAATCTTTGAAATAAAATTCACCTTATGTGATAATATATAATGTCTTAGCTTTTGAGCTGCAAAGATTAAAGCTAAAAAATGCTTTTCGATTACAGGGTACCTTATTTCAGTTGGATTTAAACAACGACTTAGGTAATATAGAGCATTTTCTTTACCTTTGTCATTATTTTGAGCCAACATTGCTTCTAAAGAATTTTCTAAAGCTGCAATATAAAGGATAAGAGGTCTTCCTAACACATAGGCTGCTAGAACAAGAGGTGTCATTAAATATTCTTTGATATTTTCAAAAGCAGATTGGCATTTTTCATCCCATACAAATTTGATATCTTTTCTGGTCAGGGCAGTGAGAGGTTGACATCTTCCTGACAGATTGGAGATGAAACGATGAATGTATGTTAATTTCCCTTCGAAAGATCGTAATTGTGTTAAATTTTTGGGAGGAGGCATATTCAAGATAGCTTCAATTTTAAGCGGGTTAGTATCGATCCCACGATGTCGAAAAAAAAATCCTAAAAGTTTTCCTGAGGTGAAACCAAAGGTACACTTTAGAGGATTCATTTTAAGATTAAATTGTTGTAATCGTTCGAAGATGATTCTTAAATCATATGTATGTTCTTTTTTGTATTTACTATTGACAACCAAGTCATCTACGTAACATTCAACTTGCTTATGAATAAGCTCATCCAAAATTCTTTCCATGGCCCTCTGATAAGTAGCACTAGCATTTTTTAGTCCAAATGGCATTACTTTATAACAATATAACCCAATGGGTGTTCTAAAAGTTGTATTTGGCTCATCTTCAAGGGACATTCTAATTTGGTTATATCTGGACATCCCGTCCATAAAGGAGAATATTACATGTGTTGTGCAATATCTACCATTAATTTGGGAATTGCTAATGGAAATTTGTCTTTTGGACGGGCTTTATTTAAGTCTTGGAAGTCTACACAAACTCGTATTTGGCCATTTTTTCTCTTTACTGGTACTATATTGGCCAACCATATTGGATATTTTTCTTCTAGAATAAAATTGGCCTCAATTAGTTTCTTGACTTCGGTGATGACTTGTTGTTCTATGTCAATACGCATTCTTCTTGGACCTTGTTTTACAGAGATGGCTTTTTGATCTATCCCTAATTTGTGAACTACAACTTCTGGAGCTAATCGAGGCATTTCGTTGTAATTCCAAGCAAAGCAGTCCTTGTATTCTTTTAACACTTAAACTATTTCTTCTATTTCTATATTATTAAGAGAACTGCTAATAAAAGTTGGTTTTGGGTTTTTTCTGTCCCCAAGTTTATTTCTTTTAGTTCGTCCATCGTTGCTTTAATTTCTTCTTTAAATTCTAGTGGGCATCCTCTATCATAGGATTAGGTATTTGTTCAAAATTTAGATTATCTGTGACAACCAGGCAAAATTTGGTATCATCTTAAGGTCCTAGGACACCAAATCCTACTCCTTCTTTGGAATTACGATTCCGTTTATTATTCCATAGATGCTTAAAATCATAAGATTGGTTTAATGAATTTTTTCTAGACATTAAACTATTTTGCATATGTTTTTGAACACATGGAGAATAATGCTCAAAAGAAATTTTTATTGATTCCAAAAAGTTTTCATCTTTAGATTTTACATTAACATCTGAGCTAGTAGAGCCAAGTCAAAATTTTATCGATTTTTCATCTTCACTATGTACTTCTTTGACTACTAAATCTTCAACTTTTGTAGAAGAAAGAGGAGTTAGGGTCATAGTATTTACATAGTGATTTATTTGTTCATACATAGATTCAAATTCTTTTTCTTTATCTTCTTCTTCAACAAGTATCTTGAATTGGGGATCCTTTGCAATTGTCTTCTTCTTTTCTTCTTCATAATCCAAATAAATTTCAAACTTTGGTGCTTTCTTCATGTTAGTAGCAAGAATCCCCTTTTGTTGTGCTTGTCTTTGGCCTCGGCCTCGACCACGAACATCAACTTGTTTTTCTTTATTTTTTTAATCTTTTTTCCTTCATATTTGATATTGTATTTCTAATGAATATCAATTTATCTATTGGAGCATAATATGCAGCATCCTCATGTAGACCAATTTCCTTGATTGAAAATGGTTTAACATCTCTTATTATGCAACATTCTTTTCTCTTTGTAGATATTTGATACATTCATGTAATGATGACGATACCATTTTATTTTCATGGAGCCAAGGTCGGCCAAGTAGAGCATTAAAGGATGTATCTGAATCAATTACGTGGAATTTTGCTGTTGTCAACAGATTATCTATCTTTAAGTACAAAGTTATTGATCCTACGGCTCGTTCTACTTGTTGATTAAATCCCTGTAACATGATCGTATCAGTTAACACTTTATAGACATCAATGTCCAAATGTGCGAGAGTTCTCAAATTCATAATATTAATTGAAGTCCAATGAGTACTCTCAGAAGCATGATATCATTGATGTTCAGTGTAATATAGAGTAGACAATTATGTTTAGTCGTGTTGAGTAGCAAATCATTGTCAGAAAAGGTTATTTTTGCTCGTTCTTTGAATTTTTGTGCTTTAATCACAGAAGTACTGACAAGTTGAGCTAAATAAAATTTCAGGATCTAAGAGAGCCTTTATCAAAGATTCTCTCATTTCCTTAGATAGGACAAGAGCATCATATATGCTCGATTTTGCTGGTAGCTTCCTTAAATGAGCCTCTACATTATAATATACTTTTCCATGGATATCATTTCTATTGTCTGTTGAATTTTGGGGATCATGCGCAACGGAAGCGAAATTAATTAAAACGCATTTTAAAGTCATTTCCCCAAAACCACCAAGGATCTCATGTGCTCATACAAATAAAAACATAAACCCAAAAAGAAGTGCAAGAAATCATACCATGCAAGAGTTCTACTCTTAGATTTCCTCGGATCTTTAAGGCGCTGAAACCACCGCCCTCTACCGGTATCCACACTCGAACAGATTTCCAAATGGCTTCCAACTGCTAGATCGGAAACGGGGTTTTCTCTAAAACCAAAAGAACTCTCTTCCTCTCTTGCAAGAGTTCAAAAGGAATAAAAAAAAATTGACTTCATAAGCCATGACCCCTCCTTTTAATTGAAGTGGCACCATTTCATGGCACCTCTTCATTAAAAAAAAAACTCCTTTTAAATATATGATGAATTAAAACTCCTTTTAATTCATGTTTGTAATTTAAAATAATCTTATTATTATAAATTACTCAAGAGAGAGAGTGTTCATCAACCATTCTAGTCCATTCAAATTTTGCGCGACCCTATAGGTTCAATTAACATTGGCAGTAGGCTTAAATCACCATTTAAAAACCTACAAGTTATAGTTGGTCTCTAGCAAGACACTATAACTACTCAAGTTAGTATGAATAGTCTCAAGATCCGAGACAACCTGATTGTTAATGGCATAATCCTTTTATCACGTGATATCATGATAGAATATAAGGCATGGAATAATGTCAACCTTATATCTCTCTATCTTTAATTTCTCGACTCCTGATTAGACTGATAAAATAAATGCAATTGTGTCGGCATTTTTTAGGTTGTATTTTATTTTGAAGAGGGGTCGCCTAACAGAAATCTGTCGGTGAATTTTTAATTTAAATAAATAATTTGAAAAGTAGTATTTGATATTGAAAATAATTTCAAATTTGAAGGTTTTAAGATATGAGACTAAACCGATCTCACATCCCAAATAGTTTATATAAACGAGCACCGCACCACAAACCGTGTATCTATCCCTAAGGATAGACACACTACTTGATGGTGGGGCTCGATTAAATAAACTAGAAGATTTGTGACATCCGTTTGGTCTGCGAACCAATCTTATAAGCCGACAAGTTTCCCCTGCTTAATATGAAAACATTAAACGGGGTTTATATTACTCGGGTTCTTTAGAATTCCCTATAAGGGCAAGCCCCTATAGTTAATTACATCTTAAGTGATGGGAATCACCTAAGAAAACTCTCGATAGTAATCAATAATTCCGCTCTCAAGATTTTCAAAGTTTAAGATTTTCAAGGATTGAAATTTGGAATTTCAATAGGGAATGGATCAAATTTGGAACATTTTATTTTGGGAATCCAAAGGAAGAAAAGTAGGAGAAATCACAGATTCGAAGTGAACTCCGGTGATTTCCCGACTATCCTATTGTTTAGCTTGAATTTAGGAAAGTCCTATTGTTTGTTTAATGTTTTGATCTTGCCAATTTTAATTAATTAGGGCTTATATTTGTATGATAAAATCAAACAAATAGCCTCGAAGATGTGAGGGTTTATGTCGTACCCAACGACTTCCTTGGAATCCTAAGACCGGTTAGGGCTTAATTTGCGATGCAAATGCCTAACAAAAGGTTGAGGATTTATGTTGCACTGTGCAAACTACCTCGAAGTCCTATGGATTTGTTATTTAATTCTAGGAAAGTTTTGCTTCGGAGTAGACTCGGGTTTTGCTCGATGACGATGGCCGTGCTTGCCCACCATGCTCCGAGCTCCTTGTTGTTGCAGAGGTTTAGTTTTAGAAATCATAAATCGGGAGATGAGAAAAGTGTTTTGGTTTAGAGAAGTCTTAATTTTCCAAGTGTTTTTTATGTTTTAATTAAAACAAATTTTAAAGTTGATTATAACGACATCGGTTAAGATCCCACTGCTCCATCCTTCGGCATCATTATTTTTATCGGATTCACTTAGTCCGGATGAATTTGCTAAACTCAATCGAATGAGTTCCACACTTTCATTTAGACCGTGGGAAATCCCGTTAGCAACACGTAGGTTACATCATCCGAGGTATTCCCGATCATCCAACAGGACGTTTTAATTTAGTTGCAATTGTAGTTTTGTGTTATGTTTGTGATTAAATTTTGAGTTGTTTTATATTTTGAAATGTTGTGGCGGTGAATTTTATCTTGCAATGACTTTTAACTTAGTTTTGGTTTCGGCTTTAGGGTCTATCCTAAAGGTGTGGGTTTTCATGCAACAGTTGTTTATCATGCAAGCAAAATAAAGTACATTTGCAAGAAAGTAAATTACGGGAAAGTAAATTGCAAGAAAGTAAATTGCAATAAAATAAAAGCGTACACTGGAGGGTCTTCCCGTCATCCCAAGCTACACTTAAAACATAATTAGAATACTTAAGCAAGTTCCTAGGTAGAGCTAAAGTAAGGGTTTTGGTTTTCTACCAAATTCCTAATCCTATAGCTAGTCATTTCCTATGACGTCTAGGTCTTTGTATTTTGGTTTGAAGACGATTTTCTTCATCAAAGAATAATTAAATTCGATTGTTCTTATAAATGTCCTATCATATTGAGTAAGTGCTTAAGAAGAATCTTAAACATCTTTTCAATATTTCTAGGATTGTTTTAAGTCCAAATGAATTTAATTATATAAATGAATCAATCGTCCGGGGATTCAAGTTTTGTTGTTATCTTGCTTCGGTGAACTGAGACATTTGAATATCCTAAGAGTGAAGTAATATTTCATTTAATGTTCTGTTTAGGAGTTATAATAACCAAAACTTTCAAGGGTAAATTAGTATGTTTGTGATTTAGTTTAATTTCCATTAGTGGGTTTAAATTTGGAATAGTGTTCAAGTTATTTTAGATTTATTTTGAATTCTTTATGTCTTTGGTGATATTATATTTAATTCAACTTAATTTAATTTAGTTTAATTTAATTGAGTTTTAATTTAATTTAATTCAATATAGTTCAATTTAATTTGATTTGATGTTTAATTAATTTGATTTGATTTAATTTTAATTTAATTTGATTTAATTTAATTTAATTTAATTTAATTATTTGATTTAATTTAATTTGATTTAATTTAATTTAATTTAATTTAATTATTTAATTTAATTTAATTTACTTAATTTAATTAATTTATTTAATTTAATTTAATTATTTAATTTAATTTAATTTACTTAATTTAATTTAATTTATTTAATTTAATTTAATTTAATTTAATTTTATTTAATTTTAATTTAATTCAATTTTTTTTTTAATTTTAATTGAATTTTTTTTAAAAGAGTTTAATAATTTAATTTTAGTTTAATGATTAAGTCTTTTAATATTTTGAATTTTGAGTTATCATTTTAATTAAGAATTGAATATTAATGAGATGATTAGTTTAGGGATTTTTAAATTAAAGAATAAATTTCTTCCTAATAATATCCCTATTTTAATAATTCCAATTTTATTATTCTTCCAAATTTAATCAATTATTTAATTAAGGTTTAATCATTTTAAAATTGTTTAATGGGTTTCTACCCTTTAATTATTTAAATTTCAATCATCCAAATCAGATTTAGGATCAAATATTTTACTTGTTAATTTTTTTATTAAACCTAAAAGTTTTAATTAAGGATTAAAGATTTTAATTACCATTTTACCCTTTAAGCTTAATAATTTCATAACTCACTAAATTGAACTCAAATGAACTTGAAATTTTTATGTAACTTCACCCATATGTCAATAAAGACATGAGAGGAGAAAATGTGATTTTTCTGTATTTAATTTATTTATATAATTATTTTTGGTGAAAAATAGAGATTTACAAGGAAAATTTAATAACATGACCAAGGGAAATTTTTTGTCCTTAGGAAAATTAGGGGACATTCCTAATGATCAGAGAAGCACTTGGACCATATTTAGTGATTTTTTGAATTATATTATTTTTATTATAATTATTTTAAGTTTTGGAGTGTTAATTAATTTAAAAATAAAATAAGTGTTGAAAAATGGATTTTATAATTTTCAAAAATCTCTCTGATATCAAGGAAATCAGAGAAGCAAATTTTGCAATTTTCTGATTTTTCTATGATTTATTATAATTATTTTAGTGAAAATGCTAGAAAATACATTTTTTTTAATTTTAAAATTACCTTAAAGCTTTAAAATTTAATATCTCACTAAATAGACCTAGGAAAAATATAGGGTTTGTTCCTATGTGATTAAAGTTCAAAATGTGACATTTTGGTGAATTTTATTATTTTTGTGATTTTTATTATTTTTTAATTATTAAAAATATTAAAATATTATTAAAAATCAACTTTTTTAGAAAATTGAAATTTTAATTTTCTTAGGTTCCCCTGATATCAGAGAGGCTCCAAAACCAATTTGGTGAATTTTTGAAAGATATTTTAAAAGTTATGAATTTTTAAAATTTAAAATGGCTAAGTGGCTTAATCAACCCAATTAGTGGGGCTAACCAAGTCCAATTGACCTTAAATTTTTATGGTGGATTCCTCTGATCCTAAAGGTCAGTGGAGAATTGATTTCAAGTCAATTTAATGCATGGTTAATTCTAATTAATTAAAGACCTATTTTGGGTGTTTAAGCCAATTAGGGTTGTTTTAAATGAACTAAGTCAAAACCTATTTTTCCTAGGGTTCTCTGGTCATAAGGAACATCACCAAATTTTCCTAGAATTTATTTCACAACATGCTATTTATTGGAATTAAAATATTCAAAAACAGTAACCTGAACTTGAAAAATCAATAACTTTTTATAGGGATGGCCTCTGACTTTGGAAAATTCAGGGAATGTTCCCAAATTCAGAGGCTTCAAAAGCCCTATGGTCTCATGCCATAGTGAATTGTATGCATGCATGGAGAATTAAAATAATGCAGGGAGTAAATAAATTATAAAAAATAAAATACTTGATGAAATTAAATGATTTCTTTTCCACATTATTCTCCTCTGTTCACTCGAGCAAGAGGGTATTTTTATTTTATTTTTATGATTTTCCTACACAGAGATATGAATTTTTGAAGTTTAGGGAATTAAATAAATAAGAAAATACCCTAATTTTCTATTTATCCACGCGGCGCCGGCGCATCCTCGGCGACTCCGAAAGGCCACGCGGCGCGCTCCCATTCGACGCCGCCACTTGAGTCAGCAGCCCGGGCCCCGCGGTTCTCGCACCGTTTCCTGGCCCGACGCCATCTGAGCCGTTCGTCCGCGCGTGTATTGAATGGACGGCATCCGTTCATCATCCCCAAGTGTTCTCACCCGAGAGCCGTCCACACTAAATCCCTAAGATCTCACTCGATTCTCAATGGATTTTTATGTTCTTATACTCTATGGATTCGTCTTGAAGAGACGAACACATCTATACGGTTAACATGCATTGAAACTAAGGCATTTGAAATAGAGATTCTCCGAAGCTCGGGATGAAGAATTAGCTCATACCTTGGCTCGAGAGAAGTGTGGCTTCAATCCGAGAGTTGTTGCACCTTCGATTGGATCCCGCAAGCTCCGGATGAAGTCTCCGGTCCGGTGAATTGTCCGGATATGATTTCGACCAAGCCCGATCACAAAGCTTGGAGGCTGGAGCAACTCGGGTGGCTCGGAGATGGGGCTTTTCATGGTGGACACCTTCCTTGGTTTGGTGAAGGTGTAGAACCAATCAATTTGGGAATTGGCTCAGCTGTGGAGAAGTGTCCTGGTTTTGGGTGGAATTTCAACTGCGAAATTGAGCTCGCGAGAGGAGAAATGGCGGGGGGATTTCACTTGGGGATCAAGTGCTCTAAGGGTGGAGAAGGGTCCGGAACAATTTTGGCGAGTTTTGGCAAGGTTTGTGCTTAGCTCTTCTCATGGCCGAGAGAGGTGGAGTTTAAATAGGAGAGGGTGGAGGGCCTCCCGGGGGAGTTAGGGCTTGGGATCGAGCCTGCTCTGGTGAGGAGAAGATCGGCCATGGTGACCACTAGGCATGGGGCGGCTCGGCAAGTGAGAATTTCAATGTTAGCTCACATGTGAGCTCTCGGCCATGGTGTTTTCCGGCGGCCTGGTGGCCGGCCGGCCAGGCAATGGTCACCATCTTGGTCAGGTGGGTTAGGGCTGGGGTTTAGTGTAGGCAATTGGCAAATGCCAAGTGTAAAGGGTTTGATTCAAAGTAGAATGGGGCATGGCTAAATTTGGACCTAAATGGGTCAACCCACCCATTTGGGCTAGGTGCACCACCCAAGGCCTGGTTTAGGCTGAGGAGAAAGGGATTTGGATCGGCTTGATTAGTGGGGTCAAGTCGCAATCCAAGTACAATTAGGCTTAAGCATGGTTTAGGGGAATCATGGGAGTGGTTAATCACCTTTAGGAATTAAGGAAAGAGTCTCCTCCTTTTGCCCAAAATGGCATGGTGACATGTAAAGAGGCTCTCATGGCTTGCATATGGCTTGTGCATGGCTCCATGGCTCCATTTGGCTTGGGAAAAGGTTTGATCAATTTCATAAAAAAAGATTTTAAGGATTTTGGATAATTTGGTGGAAATTTGGATGAAGCTTCATTTGGAATTATTTGATTGATGGTTTTGGAACTTAGGGACAATTTTGATTAAATGGATGATGAAAGGAAGTGTCATGTGGGCTTTGGATGAATTTGGGCTTTTGAATTTGAAGGGAGTGGTCTTTTAGGAAAGTTTAAGGAAAATGGGCTTTTGATTTTAGGATGGGCATTTGGATAAAAATTTTATGAAGAACTTTGTCAAATAAATGTCATAATTGGTTTAGGGATGTTCTATGAAGGGCTTGGAATCAATTTGATGTGATTTGGAGTTGAATTGGTTTGAATTTGGGTTTATTTGGTAAGTGGGCCTATGTAGGTCCAAGTGGGCCAAGTTGGGCTAATGTTGGGCTAGAGTTGAAATTGATGTAAAATCAATGTTGAGAAATGTTTATGGGGGTGTTTCAAAGAATTTTTGGCTTTGGTTGGGCTTTGATTTTGGGATTTGGGCTCATTTGGGTTAGGTTTGGGTTTAGGTCAAAAATGGGCCTTTTAGCCTTGGGTTGAGTTTGAGTGGGGTTTGGGTCTAAATTTTGGGCAAATCATGTTAGTGTTTTGTTTGTGGGAATGTTAAGGAAGATTTAGAAAAGATTTGGGGTTAATTGGAATTGAGTTGGGTGAGTTTAGGTTAGGTTTAGGTCATGGGTCCAAATTGGGCTTTAAGGCCAAAAGTGAGATTGGATCCAAATTTCAATGAAATTGGACTTGGATTTGGTCTAGATTGGTATTGGGGATATTGAATTGAAGTTTAGAATTGAATTGGACCAAAATTGGGGTCAATTGGGTAGGTTTGGTTTGACATTGGGTTTACTTTAGGTTAAAATAGGTCAAATTGGGGGTTTGACAAAAGTAGGGTAAATTGACAAAATTGGCCCATGGTGTAGTTGGACAAAATGAAATTGGGAATATTTGGGATTTTCTGGAATTTTCTGGGAATTTTCTGAATTTTTGGATTTTTAGGCCAAGAGGGGTATTTTGGGTATTTGGAGGGTATTGGGAGGTTTTTCTTGGAATTTTTGGTATTTTTGGGTATGGATGATCAGTTTAAGTGATGTGGAAATGTTTGGGATTGATTTTGGAGAGTTTTGGGTAATTTGGAAATTTTGAGAAATTTGGGTAATTTCGGGGTTTTGGGTAGATTTAGCGGGTGTAGGGTCCCGGGGTCAAAATTGAAAATTTGGGAAATTGAAGATTGGGTGAATTTAAGTGGGAAGAAATCATTTTGGTTGGGCCATGAAGCCATATCAAGCCCACATGAGCCATGAAGGGACTCATTTGAGGCATTCAACTATGTTGTTCCTAACCTCTTAGCCAAGGGCTTAGGGGTTAAGGACCATCCATGTGAATCACCTACATGAGTCAGGAGGTTAAGTTAGGTATGGGTGTAGTTTTAGGAGGTATGTGGAAGTGTAGTGTGTAGGTGTAGTGTGTAGGTGTAGTGTATAAGTGTAGTGTGTGTAAGTCAGCCCCTTCACCAGACCAGGCCACCCAGGGCAGTCCTAAGGCCAAAGAGTCCTATAGGAACTTATCCTTTAAACTTCCACATTTGATTTCAACCCTCTAGGTGATTAGGGGTCTACGATCAAGTTTGTGGAGTTTACAGGGAGTCAAGAAGTGGTTTTAATTTCTAAAAGGTGGGTCCCAATTCTAGTCCTCTAAGATAGTCAAAGGAAAAGCCTAAAGCTAGATCCTAATCACTAAAAAGAAGAAGAGAAGACCTCACCAAAAATGAGGTCAAAAAATTGATCTCCATCAATTCATTTGAGTGTGGCCACACAATTCTCAGTCTAAATCATTCGAGGGGCCCAGAGATATCTCTCTTATTATAAGAGGGATAAATTCCATCTTGATTACTCATATCTCACTACATGATTCACATTATGCCCAATCATAATCTTTATGGTCATCCGGTCAAAGACAACGTTGGGTTATGTCTAAACATAATATTCCTCATGTTGAGAACCATGACAATTTTAGGTCAGAGGATTCGATGTCACTACAACTTGAGATTAACATATGACTTATATCCATGATTTAATCTCAAAGCGAGTCGATCCGATATTTGTTCTCCGATAAATACATATAAATCTGATGTGTATCCTCATACATATATTCATCTCATGAATATCCATCAAACTTTATATTAATCTTTATTTATTGTCATTCCCACAACAATAAGCGATTATGGATATTTAGAATAATCTTCATAATAAACATGAAATTATTCAAGGTTCTTCTTCATCATAAACATGCTAATTAAAATAGAAAAATATTCATAAAAGTTCAAAATACATATCCATATAATGAGGCCTAGGGCACTTATCACTAATGATCTCCCACTTGCACTAGGCCCATTTATCAATGTATCTAATACCCATGGACCTTACATGACCCTCATGCTTTGCTTGTGGTAGAGGCTTAGTTAATGGATCCGCAACATTGTCATCTGTTGCAACTTTGCATATTTTAACGTCACCTCTCTCAATAATTTCTCTAAGGAGATGATAACGCCTGAGTATATGTTTGGATCGCTGATGTGACCTAGGTTCCTTTGCTTGTGCTATAGTACCATTGTTGTCACAATAAATCTCAACGGGATTTGTGATACTAGGAATCACTCCAAGGTCGAAACAAATTTCTTTATCCAAGCTGCTTCTTTCGTTGCATCACATCTTCGCTATGTACTCGGCTTCAGTTGTAGAATCGGCAACGGTGCTTTACTTTGAACTCTTCCGACTAATAGCACCACCATTTAAACAAAACACATATCCCGATTGCGATCGATAATCATCTTTGTGTGATTGAAAGCTTGCATCCGTGTAACCTCTTACAACCGGATCATCTTCCAATCCACCAAACACCAAGAACACATCCTTAGTTCTTCTCGAGTACTTAAGAATGTTTTTGATCTGCTATCCAGTGACTTTCACGGGATCGATCGGTATCTCGCTCGTTATGCTTAAAGCATAAGAAACATCCGGTCTAGTACATAACATGGCATACATGATAGATCCTATAGCGAAGCATAAGGAATTTTACTCATATGCTCTCGCTCATCATTAGTGTTAGGACACCGAGTCTTGCTAAGCGTTATGCCATGTGACATAGGCAAGAATCCTCTCTTGGACTCTTCCATACGTAACCTTTTCGGTATAAGGTCTATATATGTACTTTGATTTAGAGCAATTAGCCTTTTAGATCTATCTCTATAGATCTTTATCCCTAGGACATAGGATGCCTCTCCTAAATCCTTCATTGAGAAACATTTACCCAACCAAGTTTTGACATTGTGCAAGGTAGGCTACCAGTGAAAAAGTTTCATCATAGTCAATACCATGAATTTGTTTAAAACCTTTTGCAACAAGTCTTGCTTTATAAGTATGCATATTTCTATCCATGTCAGTTTTCTTCTTGAAAACCCACTTGCACCCAATGATCTTAATATCATCTGGTGGATCAACCAAGTTCCAAACTTGATTATCATACATGGATTGGATTTCGATTTCATGGCCTCTAACCATTTGTCGAGTCTAGATCTAACATAGCATCTTGATAGGTAGTAGGATCACCATGATCCATTGACGATACATCATGATCATTATTCATGAGAAATCCATATCTCTCGGGCTCATAACGTATTCTATTAGATCTACGTAGTTCTTGTGTTACAAACTGGTGTGTCAATAACTCCTTGTTGACCACTATCATCCAAAGGCATTTCAATGTTATTTTGTGACTCTCGAACTTCTTCGAGTTGTACTTTACTCCCACTGATTCCTTTAGAAATAAATTCCTTTTCCAAAAAGAAACCATTTCTAGCAATAAACACTTTGTTCTCAATGGGATTGTAAAAGTAATATCCTTTAGTCTCATTAGGATAACCCACAAAAATACATTTATCAGATTTAGGTTCCGAGTTTATTAGAATGTAAACGCTTTACATAAGCTTCACAACCCCAAATCTTAAGAAAAAGCAAACTAGGCTTCTTCCCAGTCCATATCTCATATGGTGTCTTTTCAACCCTTTTGGATGGAACTCTATTTAGTGTAAAAGCAGCTGTCATAAGTGCATAACCCCAAAAAGAAAGTGGAAGATCTGATGCACTCATCATTGATCGAACCATATCAAATAGAGTTCGATTCCTTCTTTCAGACACACCATTCCATTGTGGTGTTCTAGGAGGAGTAAGTTGTGAAACAATTCCACAACTCTTAAGATGATCACGAAACTCTTGGCTCAAATATTCTCCACCTCGATCAGATCGAAGCACCTTAATTGTCTTACCAAGTTGATTTTGTACTTCATTTTGAAAATACTTGAACATTTCAAATGATTCATATTTATGTCTCATCAAATAGACATAACCATACCTACCGAAATCATCGGTAAAGGTAATGAAGTACCGTAACCTCCTATGGCTTCTATACTTAATGGTCCACATACATCCGTATGTATTAGGGCCAATAATTCACTAGCCCTTTCACCGTGTCCAGGTAAAAGGCTCCTTTGTCATTTTCCCCAAAAGACACGATTCGCAAGTATCAAATGATTCATAATCAAATGAATTCAAAAGTCCATCTTTATGGAGTTTTGAAATGTGTTTCTCATTTATGTGTCCTAGACGACAATGCCAAAGATAGGTTACATTCAAGTCATTTGACTTAAATTTCTTGGTAGCAATGTTACATACAGAAAAATCATTGGATATTTGAAGGTTCAAAACATAAAGACCATCTAGTAAAACAGCATTTGCATAGAACATATCTTTATGATAAATGGAGCAAATATTATTCCTAATAATAAAAGCAAAACCATCATTATCCAAACAAGAAACTGAAACAATGTTTCTACATATTGTAGGAACATAAAAAACAATTGTTCAATACTAACAAAAGCCCACTTGGGTAAAGAAAGTTCATAACTTCCTACAGCTCAAAGCGAGCAACTTTTGCTCCATTGCTGCAGCGAAGATCCACTTCGCCCGTTTCGATTTTCTACTCCCTTTAGTCCCGCACATTTGCACAAATGTGAGATGCGAATCCGAGTATCCAATATCCAGGAACTAGAAGGAGTATAATCAATCCGTATAACATTTATACCGAAGCACTTGGTCCCACCGATCTTCTTGTTGATTTGATCTTCCTTATAAAGTTTGCAATTTCTTTTCCAATGACCGGAGTTCATTGCAAAAGAAACGAGACATCATCCTTACAGGATTTAGCCTTGGAACTAAGATTGGGCTTAGGTTTAGGATTGGACTTTCCACCCCAACCTTTGCCTTTTCCTTTTCCTTTCTTTTTAAAACCCTTACCCTTTTGCTTAACCATTAAGATTTGCCCAGACTTGGATTTTATATTTTGTTCAGCAGTTTTAAGCATCGTATGCAACTATGATATTGATTTGTCCATCTCATTCATATTGTAGTTCATGACAAGCCGGTCATAACTACGAGGAAGTGAATTCGGGAGCAAATCGGTAGCCAATTCTTGGCTCGATGGAAATCCAAGCCTTGCCGGGTGCTCCATGTAACCTTTCATTTTAAATACATGAGCACTAAGCCGAACTACCTTCGAGTCATTTTGCAAGAATGCAATGCCTTGGTAGTTTCATACCTTTCTTGCCTTGCTTGTTGCTGGAACATTTCCTTTAGGTTTATGATCATATCATAAGCCTCCATATGTTCTAAATCTTCCGGATCTCGGAACTCATGGCAACTAACATCAAGCAAGCAACATCTACGAGTCATTATGATGCTTCTCATAAGCATTCTTTTACGTTGCGGAGGCATTATCATCTGGTTTTTCGAGGTGAGGTTCATCCAGGACATATAACTTCCTTTCGTGTTTGAGAACAATTCTCGAATTACGAAACCGATCAGAAGTTAGCCCTCGTAAGCTTGTCCTTCTCGAGGACCGATCGCAATGAAAATGCGAATTGTTATTATTGTTGTTGGCCATCTACAATAAATGCAAAGTTTAAGTATATTAATTATGAAAAACTCCCACTAAATTAATAATCCCTCTTTAAAATTATATTAACTTTAGTGGTATAAGATCCATAATTATACTTAATTTTAAGTCGGCTTTGGCATGACACTTAAAATCAAGTATATTTAGGTAGGTAACTATTACCAATTGCATCAAATGCAACTCTTAATGGGATTTTTGACATCTTATGTCGTAGCATGTTTAAATCTCATCTCATGCCCTTAGGCCCAAAACCATTTTGTAAGCCTTAATTAAGTTTTACAATTTTAAACACATGAGTAGCACCATTACTCATCCTGCCATGCTAATATTATCTAATGTACTCCTACTTTGGTAGAACCCACATCATGGTGATATTAGTTTTTGACAGGTGTTTAATAATAATGGATGGCATGAAAAACTTAAAATTTCAAATGATTTTAAATTATAATGATGTTATGATTTATTTTAGTATCATATACTAAACCACATCACAGAAAATATCAAAATCTGAAGCATAATTAAGCGTGTCAAATATGACCCCAAAACCAGAATGATCTTCATAAGCCAATTATGAAGATCAAAAGTCCAATCTAAGGGTAAAAAGTAACTTCTAAAGCCTTCGAGATCACCATCTCCTGCATGGACTTCTAGCTCCTCCATCACCATGGTGGATAGTGGACTTCAAGTGCCTTGCTTTGTCTTCTCACGATTTATCTCTCCAAGAATAAATACATGTAATATAAATTACAACAAAGTAAAATGGCACGCAGGCCATAATTAATAATTATATCCCATTGCAAAAATTAAAAATATTACAACCATGCAATTCACAGAAGTCACTGGGCCATATTATGTGTCACGCAAGTCAATACATCATGTATTAATCTAATTAATACATCCATGTTTGACAAACTAAAAAAAATAATAATAAAATTACTTGATAATTGGCTTGATGTTTCTAAAACAATTAAATTTTTGAGGCGTTAGGAATAAAAACGGCGGTTCCGATAGCCGGTTAGCGGATGGGGTCGAGGGGCAGCGCCCTCGCGGGGTTGCAAGGGGCAGCGCCCCTGTTAAAAAAAAAATTTCTTAATTAAAATCGGTACATCGCAATACTAAAATTTTATATTTTTGCCAAAAACAATCAAAAATTTCATAAATTATTTAAAAGGAATTTCATGCAAAAAATTATAAATATTGCGATATAAATTCAACACTTTAATCTAATTAAAATTTGAATCCGGATTTTTAAATTCGCATTAAATCATAATTTAATTAATCATATAAATTAATTAATGCGAATAGGTGCCATTCGAACGAATAGACACGAGGGAGTTGGGCCTCACAAACGAAGAGGTGCCAACCCATTAGACACCTATTGGTGTCAACTCCACATTGACCGCCCGCCATAACCGCCTGCCAACGGCCAACCGCTGTCGTCGGCCAACCGCCCCCGCCGAATCCGCCGGTGGCCATAGCCGCCGCAGCCGACGTCCAAAAACGCCGTTAAATTGATTTCTATGAAAACACAAGTTGGCTCTGATACCACTGTTGGATTTTGGGGATCATGCGCAACGGAAGCGAAATTAATTAAAACGCATATTAAAGTCATTTCCCCAAAACCACCAAGGATCTCATGTGCTCATACAAATCAAAACATAAACCCAAAAGAAGTGCAAGAAATCATACCATGCAAGAGTTCTACTCTTAGATTTCCTCGGATCTTTAAGGAGCTGAAACCACCGCCCTCTACCGGTATCCACACTCGAACGGATTTCCAAATGGCTTCCAACTGCTAGATCGGAAACGGGGTTTTCTCCAAAACCAAAAGAACTCTCTTCCTCTCTTGCAAGAGTTCAAAAGGAATAAAAAAAAATTGACTTCATAAGCCATGACCCCTCCTTTTAATTGAAGTGGCACCATTTCATGGCACCTCTTCATTAAAAAAAAAAACTCCTTTTAAATATATGATGAATTAAAACTCCTTTTAATTCATGTTTGTAATTTAAAATAATCTTATTATTATAAATTACTCAATAGAGAGTGTTCATCAACCATTCTAGTCCATTCAAATTTTGTGCGACCCTATAGGTTCAATTAACATTGGCAGTAGGCTTAAATCACCATTTAAAAACCTACAAGTTATAGTTGGTCTCTAGCAAGACACTATAACTACCCAAGTTAGTATGAATAGTCTCAAGATCCGAGACAACCTGATTGTTAATGACATAATCCTTTTATCACGTGATATCATGATAGAATATAAGGCATGGAATAATGTCAACCTTATATCTCTCTATCTTTAATTTCTCGACTCTTGATTAGACTGATAAAATAAATGTAATCGATCTCCATCAATTCATTTGAGTGTGGCCACACAATTCTCGCCTAAATCATTCGAGGGGCCCGCAGATATCTCTCTTATTATAAGAGGGATAAATTCCATCTTGATTACTCATATCTCACTACATGATTCACATTATTCCCAATCATAATCTTTATGGTCATCCGGTCAAAGACAACGTTGAGTTATGTCTAAACATAATATTCCTCATGTTGAGAACCATGACAATCTCAGGTCAGAGGATTCGATGTCACTACAACTTGAGATTAACATATGACTTATATCCATGATTTAATCTCAAAGCGAGTCGATCCAATATTTGTTCTCCAATAAATACATATAAATCGATGTGTATCCTCATACATATATTCATCTCATGAATATCCATCAAACTTTATATTAATCTTTATTTATTGTCATTCCCACAACAATAAGCGATTATGGATATTTAGAATAATCTTCATAATAAACATGAAACTATTCAAGGTTCTTCTTCTATCATAAACATTCTAATTAAAATATAAAAATATTCATAAAAGTTCAAAATACATATCCATATAATAGGCCTAGGGAACTATCACTAACATTGTCTTCCAATGATCGTTCTTATATCAGAGGAATATTTTCTTTTGGTGCTATTATCTGTTTTTCTTTTCTTAGTGGGGCCATTCTGGAAGGTAAAAATTTTCCACTTCTCTCAAGTTAACTTCGCTTATTTCTTGTGGTATAACTTTCAATTCTTGAGTTTCTGAATCAGAAAATTCCAATTCTATGGAAATTGGTACTTTTTCTAATTTGAGCGTGAAAGTTTCATCTTCATTATTATTATCATTTTGGTTGTCATTAGTCTCGTCAGATTTACATATGATTAAAGTATTGTCTACAGGATCAAAATTGACTTGCTCATCTTCATGAATATCATGAGAAATAGTTAGGATATAACCAAAACAGGAAACATTTTTATTTATGAACAAAAAGTCGTACAAAGTTAACAGTCTAAGGGATTTTCTCTCTTTATCTGAAACAACTATCCTAGAAGGATATGACAACATAGAAGGAGTGAAAGATACAAAAGTAGGAGCAACCCCTATGTTTATAAAACTCTTATTTCCTTTCTGCTTCTTAGTAGATTCATTACAAACATTGTTAGGTTTGATAAACATCTCTTTATAAGATTTTCCTGGAGGAATATCAAAGCTATCTTAACGAGTATTTACTGAGATCATATTTACTGAACCTTTTTTAGCCTCCTTCAAACATTCTTTTGGGATAGTAAGATTTCCTTCTTTGAAATTTTTCTCCAACCAGTCTTTGAAGATGAAGCAATCTTCAATTTTATGTCCAGACATCCTCTGATATGGACAATAATTAGGATGATCATTCAAATCAACTTCTGTCGCCTTTTAGCCTCAGGTAATTTAAATTCAGGTATCTTTAGTAAACCATGAACGATTTTAATAACTGCTTCTATTTTAAGTGGATATTCCTTATTCATTCTATCAGTTATCGTTCTTTTGTCTGCTTAAGGTAAAGTCGGTTGTTGATATTGTAATTGGGAAGACGACTGTTGTTGTTGTTGTTGATTTTGTCGTTGTTTCTTTTGTTCAGATTGTATTTGCATCACATTTTTTTTCCTTTTTCTATCGTGGTAGTTTTCTTTTCTGGTACCTTGACTGGTTTCATTTTCTCAGTCTTTTCCATCTGCTTGGCTTATTCTTGGAGATTAGCAGCTTTACCGAGTAATTTTTCGAATGTTTTTATGGTAAATCCCTTAAGCATAAATACTATTGGGCCATGGATATTTTTGAGGAGTATTTCCGCTGCATGTTGTTCTTGAAGCTGTGGCTCACATTTCATACTAAGATTTCTCCAACGTAGAATGTAATCCACAAGTGTTTCTTGTAGCTTTTGCTTTTCTACAACCAGGTCTCCGACTATTACATGATGTTGTGCTCCAACAAAATGTTGGGTATACAAATTTTCTGGTTCTGCAATGGTTTAACAGAACCATTAGGAATTTTGGCGTACCAGTCAAAAAGCAACTTTCATTAGACTGTTGACAAATTGTCGGAATAACAGTGGATCACTTCCTCCTGCATTGCAACAGCTCGCTCTAAAGTGAGCAAGATGTTGCCTTGGATTTCCTATTCTGTCAAAAATTTTGAAAAGTGGTGGAACAAAACCTTTAGGATATTGAACTGAATCAAATTCCTTTGGGTAGGGCCTACCTTAATTAATGATCCAATCCATTCTTGTGCCATGGTTTCTTTTATTTTTTATTCCACTAATTGTGAAAGCTCATTTTCTAGAATTCAACTTTGACCGGGTTCCTTTTTCTTCTGTGAGCTTTCTTCAACTTCAATTTTATCTTCATGATATTTATTGTTTTAGGTCAAACAATTTCAATGGCCAGTGATGGAGTTGCTGGTGAATTTTGTAAGGCCGCTGCCAATTCTTCCATTCTTTGTTTAAGGCAATTGATTTATTCATCTTGTTGTCAAATGACAGATCGTAATTCTTCAGTAACATTTTCTTTATTTGGAGGAGATACTTCCTGAGCAAAACTAGATCATGTTTCTACGACATGTATTTCTATAAACTCTTGACTGTGCTGGTTTTAAGTATTTTCCTTTCTTCATGAAGCTAATTGTTTAATGTTATCTCTTAATATCTCCAATATTTCCTCAATTCTTTTACCAGAATTCTTTTAAGCGGTATTGTCTTGAGAAATATCCATAGGAATATCCATGATACTGGAAGCTCCATCTGAAACTTCTTGTTTCCTTACATTCTTTTTTAATTTAGAGTTATGCCTTTTTGATTGATCTACAACTCGTAACTTGTGTATAAGATTCTTCATCTTCGATGTTTCTTCAGCTTCCAATAGCAATTTATTGTGTTTTATACAGTTGGTCAAAGTAACTGTCTCGTTTGTTTTTGATTTTGAACGGGGCTTAGTTGGCACTAAATAAATGGATCTATCATATTCAAGGATTTTCTTTTTCATGTTTGTGGTAATTGCACATCCCATTTTATCCAATAACTTGGCAATTGAACATCTATCTTTTCATGCCAATCGTTTGAATAAAGTGTGCGTTGTTTGGATGGGTGGAAAATTTTCTTCTTTTGAAGACTGATACATACCCTCGTTATATTCAACCGGTACGGGATAGAATTTAGTTTTATCCCAAGGGTATGTTTCTTCTTCATATTCAGTAAGGGTAAACTTTTAAATTTCATTTTCATTCCTGTTCTTTCTTTGAGTATATGTTAAAGGATCATCCTTGGAGCTGGACCCAAACTCATATATTGATCTTGGAATATTGTCTTCTTGTTCCTTACAAAGTCCTTTTCCTTTATTGTTAACTTCCTCAAAGCTACGTTGTTTCATAGGAAGTTGTTAAGGAAAAAGAAAAGATTCTTAATAAGGGTTCTCACAAATATCTGGATAATATGGAAAAGATTCTATTATCATAGGAGGAGTATTCCAAATATATTCAGCTTCGTCATTGAATATTCCAAATCCGTTTTGTGGAAAGTAAACAAATTCATTAAATGGTGAATTCAGATCTTGAAAATAGGAAAAGTCTGAGTTAGGAGAATCCATAGCAGTTTTCTGTCAATGTCCAGAGAAAGCTTATGTCAAAATTTTATGATAGACTTGTTTATGAACTGGTATTATTATTAATACTTTATTGAAAATAACTCTTTTAAAAAAGCTATGGAATGATGATAATGTTTATCAAATGAGTCTTTTAACAAAATATGAAGAGAAAGAATCTTTAAAAGATCATATCTCCAGCGGAGTCGCCACTCTCTTGATGGCGACGAATTGTCGTTGTTCGTCGCCGTCAATTCTCATGTCATGTCAGTGTCAAGGAGTTGCCAGTCTATTTTAACTGCCCCAACCTTTAATACCCTTTTGAAAAGGAATAAAAGAAAGGGAGCAAAATAGATAATCAAAGGAAAGGTAGTGTGATATCTTTATAGGGAGAACTCTAGAATGTACTTATCCTATTAGAGAAATGACAAGTCTGGTAACCATAGATGTTTAGGAATTTAACCTATTTTGGATTCTTTTTACTTCTCCTATAGAAGCAAGCTCTTGATTAATGTTAAAAACTCATTTTTATGAATACTTTTTAGGAAAACAAAAATAAAAATGTTTTATTCCTAATTTTTATCTCATTTTGTCATGAGATATTAGTCATTTATGTCATGAGTTGTCTTCTATAGATATTACTTATTTGTTATTTTGTTTATGATTTTTAGTTAATGTCAGTATTTTTGTTTTTTCATTGTTTTAGCATTATGTTATTATTTCATTTGTTTTATTTCTTCTTCTTTAAGTTTGGTGGCTATCCTAATAGTTCTAGTTTTGTTGTTTTTGTTGTCAACTATCCTAATAGTTCCAATTTTGTTGGTTTTATAGTCATGTCATTTTTTTGTTGTTTGTTGAAGGTTTAGGTTTTGTGGCTAACCTAAAAGTTTCAGTTTTGTCATTTTTATTGTTTTTATCTTTTTAATATTTTAATGCCGTCGATCGTCCTGCAAAACTGAGTTAGTATACTATAACATGCAAAGAAAATCTAAATGAAACTTGTCTTCGTCCTAAAAAGAAAATATTGTCAGAAATAATATTTAAATTACTTGGTAAAATATCAATTTTTTCGGAGTTTTTGGATATCCAATTTTGGTTGAAATGTCGATTTGATTTTTGATTTCAATATATATAGATTTGGGTTTGATTTAGATTCAATGATTTTAAGAACTGGACTTTTAAATTCAATTGTAACTTGAATTTAATAAGTTTTGTGAAATTCATAGATTTTTTGGAGTTGAATTTGTTCGATTTTGATTTTTTTTAGATTGTTTACTTAAATAAGATTTTTAGACTCGATGTCATTTGAGCCTAAAGGTTTGGATTTTAGATTTTTAGATTCAATTATCACTTGAATCTAAATAAGATTTTTAGATTCAATTATCATTTGAGCCTAAGGTTTTAAGTTGAGTCTAATTAGACTTTTAAGAATTTATTTAAATTTTCTAATTTTTAGGTTTGATTTTTCAATGTTGAATTTAATTTGTTAATTTTATGTCGATTTAAGTTTAATTTGTTAATTATGTCATGTCAGGTTAATTTATGTCAAATTGTGTCAAGTTTGGTTGGATATGTTGAATTATGTTATTTTATGTTTGTTTATATTATTTTAAATTTCAATTTGAATTGATCTTTAGATTGTGTTGAGTTAAGTTTAATTTTGGTTAAACTTAGGTTTTATGTTTAGATATGTTGAGTTGATTTCGATGTGGATCGAACTTAAATTTTAAGTTAAATTTAAATTTTATTTTATTTTGACTTAAATATAGATTGAATTTAAGTTGGGTTTGACTTGAGTTCAAATTAAAATTAAGATTTGGGTTTAGTTAGGTTCAATACATATTGAACCTAAAGTTTTTGACTTAAATTATTATTGACTTAGATTCATGTTAAATTGATATAGTTTTGATTTTAAGTTAAGATTATTTGGCTTAAATTTAATGTTGATTGAATTTAAGTTAGGTTTGGATTTATCTTAAATTTATGTCTTATTTAATTTAACTTTAGGTTTTATTTGAGTCTAACTTAGGTTTGATTTTAAGCTTATCTTTTTGTTTAAGTTTAACATAAATTTAATGTAAGTTTAATTTAAGTTTAGTTTGATTTGAGTTTGATTTAAGTTTGATTTGATTTAGTTTAAGTTTAATTTAAATTTAACATAGATTTGATTTAAGTTTAACTTAAGTTTGGTTTAAGTTCGACTTAAGTTTAATTTAAGTTTAACTTAAGTTTGATTTAAGTTTAACTTAAGCTTTGTTTAAGTTTAACTTAAGCTTGATTTTAAATTTAACTTAAGTTTGATTTAAAGTTAGCTTAAAGTTGATTAAGCCTAAGGTAGTTAAGGCTTAATGTTTTAATTAGTTCTAATATGGGTTAGACTTAATTAAGGTTTAGGATTTATTAAACTTAATGTAAGTAAGGTTTAATTGAATTAACTGAACTTAATAAGGGTTAAATCCAACTGATTAAAGGTTATTTAAACCTAATTTAATTAAGGTTTAATTGGTTAACTGAACATAATTAGGGTTAAATCCAATTGATTAAAGGTTAATTAAACCTAATTTAATTAAGGTTTAATTGGTTAACTGAACTTAATTAAAGTTAAGTTCAATTGATTTAGATTTGATTAAACCTAATTTAGTTAAGACTTAAAGGTTTAAATAGGTTTAACGAATTAAACCTAATTAGGGTTTATTTGTTTTAAACTTAATGTAATTAACGTTTAAAATAATTAATCAGGTCTATTGAGGGTTATACCTAATTAAATTTTAAGAGTAATCAAACCTAATGAAAGTAAAGTTTAATTGAATTAATTAGTTCTAATTAAGGGTTAGAATTAATTAGGATTTTGTGGTATTAAGCCTAATGAGGTTAAGGCTTAATTAGGGTTAATTAGGTCTAATTGTTGTTTTAGGCCTAATTGAATAAAACCTAAGGTGATTAAGGTTTAATAAGGTTTGGTTAAGTTTAATTGGTATATTAAACCTAAGTAGGGTTCATTAAGTTTAATATGTCTTTTAAACTTAATTAATTTTGTTTTTATGTTAAACTTAAAGCTTATAGATTAATTAAGTTTGATTTATCTTTTAAACTTAATTAAAGCTTAATTAAGTCTAATCTAATGTCTTTAAGCACTATTAGGGTTTGATTTGAGTCTTATTGTAAGATAGACTCAATTTTAACTTAGCTCATTATGGGATGAACCAAGTTATTTTAAAAGTGGATTCTTAGGGTTAAATTAATTAATTTATGATTAATGAATTCTCAAACCTATTAAAGTGTTATTTTAAAATTGTCTAATGACTTAAGTTTTGTTATTTTAAGATTATTATATGTCATCTTAAATTTCCTAGTCATTTTATAATTTTATTTTTTCCTAGTTTTCATTTTATAATTATTGTAGAGAAAAATTACAAGATGTCTTGAAAATTAATAAATAATGTCTTATAGAACAATTCTAGTTTAGAAAAAAATCAGCAAAGATTCCAAAAGGCAAAAAGATAATTTGACAAAAATTTCATATTTTTCTGATTTATATTTAATTTTTAACAATTAAAATACTCCAGGGAATATTTAATTATTTAAAAATTAAATATAGAGATAAAAATTATAATTTTTATCTCATAATTTTCTTCTCTTCAAGAGGAATCTAGATGTATATTTTTTTAATTTTTATCATTTTTATTTAAAAAATATTGAATTTTGAAGTTTTTAAGGTTAAACTAAATTTTATAAATTCAATTTGATTTGATAAGCATCGGGTGCGGATGTGTCCTCGTACGAGTCGAAGAAGCGCTCGATCCCCTGCAAGAATCCAAACAGTGGAGCGCACTATATAAAATCAGGATCATCATATTTTTGAATAGAAGATCAGACGTCTCGGGTCATCTCCTTCCTTCAGGCAGGCCCGAGCACCCTTCATCTTCTAAGGTTAAAATCTCACTCAAATCTCAATGGATTTGAGTGAAATCTGTCCCTATTGGATTGTCTGAGGCAGGAGATCAAAACCGTACAGATTTGTTATGGTTTTGAACGACTTTTACTCACAAAGGCTGAAACTCGAACAGCATTAATGGTGGAAAACCATACCTTCGCCATAGTGGTTTAAGCTTTGAATTGTTTTCTTTGTATTTGTCATCTAGGTCCAAGAAAGCTTCCAGACGCTTCAATTTGAGTCCAATTAGGGTTTATATAGGATTTGAAATTTGGTGTGCTCGGTTTGAAGAAAAATGGTCAAGACAGGGTTAGGGACTATGGGGAAGCTTGATTTCAGTTGGGCTCTTATTCTTTTTACCCCTAAATAGCTTAAGAAAAGTCAATTTTGGGTTTTGTAGAGTTTATTTTCAGACTTTAATTTTTTTTCTGGTTTTAGGTGGCTCGGGTTAGGTCGAATTGGGTTCAACCAGTGGGTCAAATGGTTAGGTCTTGATAGGGATCAATTGCTTTGATCCTAGGGAACATTTTTTGGTGCTCATGGTCAGAGGTTTTGGGTAGCCTATATGGATCTTTTATTTCCTTGCTCTGTGTTCCCCTAAAGCTTGGGTTTCAACCTTAATCATGGCCATGTTTGGGTTTATCTAAGGTTAGGCCAGATGGAATTTATTTAGAGGAGCTGATAAGGTCCTAATGAGGAGTTTTCATGTTGGGGATATTTGGATTTGAGTGTTGTATGGGGTTCTCCAATGTTTTTTTATTTACTGCATATGCTTGGGCTAGGTCCTGTTTATAGCCATGGGGATGGCTTGACTGAATTTTGTTTTGGCTTAGGATCATTTGGGGAAGCTTTCAACTATGCCATAAATGATTTGGATAAGATGGTGGCCTTCAAATGAGTGGGTTTTTGAATTTAAAATAGTTAAACTAATGTAGGGTCACTCATGGTTAAACTTAAGTTTTAATTTTAAATTCCTTTCATTTATTCATTTTGGAGTGGATAATATATGTCTAATTTTGTTGAAATTATCCTCCCCTAGGTAATTCCTAAATTTATTTAATGGATTTGAAGGAATAGAGACACCTTACCCTCTTACTCATTCCATGCATGGGTTAGTTATGATTATCTTTAACCATGGTGAGAAGTGTAGTTCATGTGAAATTTGTCTTCTATTGGTGAGTTCTTTTAATTTCTTGAGATGTCTCAAAGATTAGCTAGCCACCTTATTTCAATGGAGTGAGTGACGCATGGCTTAAGTTGAAGAGAAGGTGACACTTAATTCCCTTCCTCTTTTATTTTCAAAATTTGACATATATGTGGTCATCCCATGATGTAGGGATGATTTAAATCATGGTTCCTCATCATTGGGTGGTTTTTGAGGTGAATGATGACTCAACCATTTTATCTCTTAAGGATGGAGGAGGGAATGACACTTCATTAACTTTTATGATGAAGACCTGATGAATTTAAATCACAATTAAGGTTCATTATAAATGGGTTGGGTGGAGTGTTATTTTTATCATGATGAGTCTAATGGGTCATAGATGATCCATTTTTGATCCCCCATAATTTATATTTAATTATTTAAAAATTAATTATGGGATATTTATGTCATGTATGATGTCATGTATCCAAATAAAATTTCACTTTTGATTAATATGTCATTAATTAAAAATATTTAAAATTATATTATTGATTAATAAATTAATCAAAAAGATTTTAAAAATAATTATTTGACTAATTTACATTATTTTAGTTCAATATTTCATGTGGTTCTTTTCATGGATTTTAATTGTATTTCTAAATTTTTGATTAATATTAATTAATAAAAAATATTAGAAAGTATAATTTTATTCAGTAAATCAATCAAAATAATTTCAAAATAAAGTTATTTGATTAATTTTATTATTTTTGATCTAAAATTAAGTAATTTGATCAAATTTAATAAATATTCACTATGTTTAAACAATGTTGACTCTGGTTGACCAATCCTAGTCCAAAAATATCTAATATGACTTCCTTAATCTATCATGATTAATTTGGTCATGAAGTATATAAATTTTGTCATTTAAGGTTTAAATTAGTTCTATTAGTCATATTGACCAATTTTAGGATTTAAGTCAATCCAATGGTCATAGTAGTGATATTTGGATTATTTTTTGATAATTTTGAACAATATCAAGTTGGTTATATCAATGTCTATTTATGTGGTCAATTTTATGGTTAATGGGGCATGGTTTAGTCATTTTGACCCATTTTAAACTTTTTAGGTCAAAATTGACCAATAGGATTATTGTAGTTTTCTTTTATATTATGTATTGTTTTTGACTAAATTTTAATTATTTAATAAAAAATTGACTAATAAAGTCAATTCAATATTCTTTGGGTCATGAATTGATCATTTTAACCTAATTGATCACTTTAGGTTATGATATGACCATCTTTATCTTGTTTATGTCAAAAGTTAATCATTTTGATTATTATTGATTAAAATTTATCACGATTGATCAATTTTAGGTGCAGGATTGACCTAAATGATTTATTTAACCTTGTCATGGTTACGTTAATCACAGGGTTGTTGATTTTGATAACCATACCTAAGTTTGATTAGGGTTAGTAATGTTAGGTTCATTTGATATTGTTAATTAATCAAATTAATTATTTTTAATTAACTTAATATTTAAGATGTCTTAGTGGTCAATGTGGTGAACACTGAGCTAGTAAGGAGGTCATGGATTGACTTCTATTCTTAATTTATTTGGTGAATGACCCTCACAAAAGTGAGGTAAAAAATGCTTTATGCTCAAGTTCAGCTGGTAAATAACAAGCTTTCTCTAAAATTAGTCTATATGGGAACATTTCTATAGGAGTATTGTAAGCAGTCCTATAAGCCTACAAAGCAATATCAAGTATGATTGACCAATACTTTCTATTTGGATTAACAGATTTTTTCAAAATTCTTTTAATTTCATGATTGGATAATTCAACCAAACCACTAGTCTGAAGATGATTAGCAGTAGCAATTTTATGGTTGATATGATATTTCCTTACTAATTTCTCGATAATTTTATTTTTAAAATGTCTTCTCCATCAATTATGATTACTTTTGACATTCCAAATCTACAAAATATATTCTTTCATAAAAACATTGCAACACTCCAAGCATCACATTGAGGTAAAGCAATAGCTTCTATTCATTTAGAAACATAGTTTACTGCCATCAATATGTATAAATTTCCAAAAGATGGTATAAATAGTCCCACGAAATCTAATCCCCAAACGTCAAATATTTCAACTTTCAATATATAATTGATAGGGCATTTAATTTCTTCTAGAAATATTGCCTACACGCTGACATTGATCACAATTTTTAACATAAGCATTAACATCCTGAAAAATTGTAGGCCAATAAAATCCAGATTGTAGAATTTTATATGCAGTTTTATCAACACCAAAATGTTTCCCAAAATGATAATCATGACATTTTTGAATAATTTCATAAGTTTCTTCTAAAGGAACATGATATCCGATAAACATATGTGTGCCAAAAACTTGACTCCACACTTAATATATGTGCTGATGATTTACATAAAAAATTATGATTTTATAATATAGGATACTATGCAAGTATACATATCATTTATCAAGTAATATAGGACTTCTGACTAAGCCCCGAGATATCGAACCCACAAGGAAATGTAGAAACTTTTTAAAGAATTAAGAAAATTATATTTTTACATTTTAAATGACTTTTGAAAGTATGTTTTGATTTGAAAGCTTGAAAATTGTTTTTGGTATTTTTAATAAAAGCTAAGCAGGAAATAAAAATTATCAGAACTTTAAAATGCGGTATAAAAAAATAGGAAATAAAATATATTTTTCTTTCTCTTATAAAATAATAATAATTATGAAAATATTGTTGTGGAAGTTTTTAAAATGTGTTGTGATAAATAAGAGGAAATTTATTCTTTACCCGTACTTGGTTCTATAAAGAATATTGGTTAATTTGAAATTTTAAAATCTTGAACATGGTTAGGTAGGTAATATACCAGCTCTCACTCTAGAGTTCCCTCGATTCCCTCCACCTGAGGGCTAAATTCTCATAACAAAATTTAACATATCAAACCAAATTAGGAGGCTTTGGCCTGTCACTCTAAAGACCTCTAATTTTTTTTCCCCATTAAAAATATATCTCATTATATATCGCATACAATTATTTTCATGTAATTTTTACCAATTGTTGTTTGAGACAATACCACATTGGATCTTACATAATCTCACAACAAAATTTAACATCTTAACTGATTAAATTAAGAAGTAAATTAAGATCATGGAATTAAATCTTCACAACTTATTCCAACTTTAAACACTTATACATTCCACAACAATCCTACATAATGTAATTACTGAGAAAAAGATAAAGAAAACTACTCAGAATTCATGGAGAAAACACAAGCACACATTGATTTGAAAAAAAAAAATCATAAAGAAAACACAACAAGAAAAACTAAATATAAAAATAGAAGTAAACACTTATCTGAAAATGCTCTCCATAAGTCTCCGGAAGTTCCTTTCAAACTTGACTTTCCACAGGACAACACTATAGAGGTTGGTGCCCAACATTGTTGACTCCAACTCTGACTTTAGACTTTAATAAAAACTAGATAAATGGACGAAAGGAAAATTGGTGGAAAGAAAGTTTTACACCAACCCTATCTCCTCTAAAACTAAACTAACTAAAATATAAACAATAAAAGACTGAAAGTAAAACTAGGAAACTAGAAGAAAACTTTAAAAATTAGAAAAGACTATTGAAAACTAGACTCACTCCTACACACACACACACACACTAAAAATACTAACGTGATATAATTTTAATAATAATCTAAAAGATGCCTTGGTGTCTCTTCAAAGAATGTCCTGATTCAACGTATCCACCAAAAGTTGCATCCCATCATTCAAATTTGCCACCCAAGGGAAGTTAAGGAAGTCAAGTTGCTTCAAACACCCCTTGAAATTAGCACCAAAAATAAAGAAAATTCAATTTTTCGGCGCTTAGCCGCCAAGGTCCAATTTTTCATTTTTTTTTATTTTTTTGCTCCAAATGTGATCATCATAATCACTTATTTTCATCAAACATGCAAGAAAAACACAAAATACCTTCCATGAAAGTGTAATATCATATAAAATAGGTATAAAAATGTGCATAGAAACACTATATATTATAGGTGTATCAAAATCCCCCAAACTTAAAATGTTACTTGTTCTCAAGTGACTCTTAATTACATAAAAATTTTAGCATGCAAATTATGTAATGAGTTTCTTTAGGATAGTAACAAAATTTTGTTCTAAGAATAGTCCAATTTTGAAAAAAATTCAGTAATTAAGACCAACTTAAAGTTTAGAAAGTTCTTAGTTAAAGGATAATGTAAAATATAAGTTTTCTATCTAATTCAGAAATACTTGTAGATTCTTCAAAATATTGGATTCACACATTTATTTTTCTCACATAAAAAACTTTATTTGAAAATAATTTTACTTACTATATTATAACCCTAAGCTGTAGATTTTCTCAAAACTTATATTTTAAACTTTAGGTATGGAACCAATTTTTGATTAGGTCCTTAAATCCTCAAGTTTCTCCTTCCTTTTCACATACCATTTTTCACTTTTTTTTTCTTTTTTCTTTTTTTTATTTTTCTTTTTTCTTTTTTTTATTTTTCTTTTCTCTTTTTTTACAAGGCAAATATTACTGTATCTGGATAGTCCTTTAATGATTTTGAATCCCACCCTTCCATTTAAAATAAAGTTCTGATATACATCTTTCACTCAAAAATCATAATAATAGTATTTGAAAATTATTCCTCAATAAAAGAAATTTAAGCTTTGAAGAATAAAAGTCAAATCTTATATTTATCTAAAAATACAACATTTCTTACTAAAGATAGTTGAATTATATTTAACACTTCTTTACTAAGAAAATTTTAACTTTAAAATTTTCATTATTACTATAAATTTTAACTAAATTCTCTTATTCATTTCTATATTCAAAATTTTGTTACCCTAATATATCTTCATATACATAATTTTTTTCAATAAAAAATCAAATTGATTTTAAGTATTCTTGAGAACAAATAAAATTTTAGGTTTTTAAAAAATTTCTTTTTTTTAAAGTCCGCCCACCAACTTTAATTTTTACTTAGGATAAAGTATTTAAGCATTAGAAATGATACATGGGTGAGAATTAAAAACTGACATAACATGCTTGCAGGAATCTTAAATCCTAAATATGCTAGTATATCAATTTAAAAACAAGAGTGAAAAGAAATCAAATTCAATTTTTTGAGTTTTTCATTAATTGGAAATTTCAAAATTTCAAAGGACTTCTACAATAGTGGAGGTTTCCAAACAAATACACACCAACTAAAAAAAACTGAAATCACACCAATACTAGATAACAAATGATAGTAGTAAATTTTGAAAAGTTTTAAACATAAAATTTTTAAATAATTGTTTTTAATAGTGTTCCATATTCTCCTAAAAATTTTGGAATTAAAGTATACACTATAAAAAAACTCTGACACAACATACACATTAAAACATTTACTACTACACATATATCACACAAAGCAACATATAAAATATCAATCCAACAAAGATACATCTGAATATGAAAAAATAGTCCAACTATAATCAGCATACTACCAGAGTTCACACAACAAACAAAATATCAAAATAAAATACAAGACATAACATACATCAGTTCATCAACAAAAACTCAGTAATAGATAAAACATATAGACTAATCATCCTCCTCATCATCATCATCTTACTCGTTCCAATCTCTGGATGATACATAGGGTATGTAGAATGGATGAGGGGGCATCTCAGCACTCATATCACCTCTAATCAATCTATCCAAATAATGCTGATAATTCTCCTCATATTCATCATGTTTTATAATATATCTTTCCATATTATCCAGTTTACCATCCATGTCTCTAATATGCTCACGAGTAAGACTCACCTTCTTCAAAATATTTCTTAACAAACTGTTTGTGAATCTCTAGATGATGAAGCTCTTGAAGTAGTAGCACGAGAAGTAGAAGAAGTAAAAGCAGAAGCAGAAGCAGTAGAAGCCTTACCAAATCCTCCTCTCCAGCCAAACTCTGAATGTACAGTGTAAACTCCAACGTTTACACTGGTAATTGGTTTCAAAGGTTGAAGGACCTCTTTCCAAGTTTCAAATTTCACTCCAGATCGTTCACATAATGAATGAATGAAGGAAGGAAATCCCATACCTGCAGTAGTTGTAGATCTGACACAATTCAAAATGTAATCATAAATGATTGCTCCAATATCTATAGGCTTCTCTTGCTGAATGCAATGGTTCAATAAAGCTCTCTCCCTTGTAACTTCACCAGTATGGCTTGAAGCAACAGCTTAGATGAGATAAAATATTGCCATGCTTTAGAAATGACATTTAACTTAGAGGCCTGAAACTTGACTCTTCTATCATTTGTGATCTTCAATAAACCTCTTCTGTCAGTCAGAAATGCCATTATCTCATCTAACTCTGCCTCAGTAGGATGATAGTTCGAATAAAAACAAAACATATCAAGAGGCAGTCAGTAAAAGACATTGATTACCGTAGATGTAAAATGTACTTCTTACCTTCTCACCATCACCAAATTTTCTTCTGCTGCTGGTAAGTTTGCATAAAACTCTCTGACCAGAGAAACAACAGCAGCAGCAGAGAAGCATCAGTAATTATCCCAATTACCTTTAGCAATCATCTCCTCAATAACCTCTCCTGGCTTACTAAACACACGCTCAAAAATTAATTTACGTGATTGTAGTGCGTCAACGTATCGTTCCTCAGCCCTTGCACTAACAAACTTGTCAGAATCAAATCTCGTCTTTTCTCTCGCGCGCTTTGGCTTTAGAGCCGTTTCTAAAGTTCATGAAAAATTCACCATAAATTCCAAAATCAAACTAAAGTTGCTAAATTAACTTCCAAAAGTAATTTCCACTATATTCAAGCAATTTCTCATCCTTTTCCTCAAATTTTCACCATGAATAGTGATTTTAAGATTTTCCAAAATGTACTTAAAATACATGGTGAAAATAAAAAATTTTTACTTCGGAGTAGTGCTCTTACCTTAAGGAATCCAAATCTAACAATTTTTGTTGAAATCGGCCTTCAAGCGATCCAATATGTTGATGCCCTAGGCTCCTTTTCGTGAAATTAGAGGTTGAAGACAACAGGTAAGCTAAAAATGGCGATTTTCGGGGTTTTAACTGCTGAAACTAATTTTCGCGAACCTGCGCCTAAGCGCGAGGCCTTCGGCGCTTAGCCACAAAATCTGGCACTTAAGAGCCGGTAATCTAGTGCATAGTCGCCAGTATCAAGATTTTCACAATTAAGAAATTGCACTAAACCACTTAGTTAATCACCCTTAATCAACTAAAAATAATTGTCTCTTCCTAAATAATCTCCAATACTCCAATTTCAAACTTTAATATCCATTAATTTCGATCAAATTTCACACAAACATAAACTTATATCCATTGAAAACAAATCACACTTAATATAAACAAAAAATTTCTATCCAAACACTTTGGATGAAATTCCCTAAATACAACACACTCAATAAGCGTAAAGATAAGTTTACATCACTAAGATGTAACAATCTCTCATTACAGTGCAACAGAACACAAACATAAAACATTAAACACTTAAAACATCAAACACATAAAACATAAAATACATAAAAATCACAAAATAAAACCAACATTTAGTTCCACTCTCCAGTAGGTGGAATATATCCAGAACCACTATTATTTCCATTTGACCCTTGTGGAATATAAATCTGATAGAACGGGCATTGATTGAACACTCTTACATCTTCTTCTTCTAACCAGTTGTTCTTCAGGAACATCGCCTTATCCGTTTCTTCCACGTGACTTGTATGATTGAATTGCATCTTGAATTGCCATCCCATATGCTCCAAATGTGTGTTAATTTTATTAATCTTTTCTTCGATTGAAGTCACTCGGACTTCATTCATTGTAATCTTTTCTGCAATTCCTTGAATATTAACTGCAAGAAATCCATTGAATAACTCTTTAGCACTGTCACTAATAAACTTACCCTTGTCAGACTCCTCTTTCTTCTTGATCTCATTCACCCTGGAAGACATGATGCACTCAAAACACTCTTCTTAAGACTCAGGAATGAAAATAGGACTTGGGGCAAGTGTTTCTCTTAATCCAGGGCCTTTTATAGACTTTAGAAGTGCATAAACCCACCCTTAAACGTTTAAAAACTCCAAAATAACTTCCAAAACCACTTCCACATGATCTAGGCTTCTAGAACCTCATTTATCACATGTTTCATAACTCCGGCGCCTAAGCGCCAACTAGGCGGCGCTTAGCCGCCAGTGCTCAATTTAGCACAGGTCTGCCAAATGTCCAAAATTTCATTCTGACTCCTCTAAGTCATAGACTAAGGTCAAATAAACACTACTATAACATAAAAAAATCAAAAATACTACTACAAAAACATAAAAAACAAACCAAATAAAGAACACAAAACAAACATAAAGCAAATCACACAGATAACTATGGGTTGCCTCCCACAAAGCGCTTGGTTTAACTTAATCAGCCTGACATACCCAGAACTCATTCCGAGTGACCCAACATTAGATTCTCATCAGGTTTAAGTTGATCAACTAATAAATAAGCTTTAAGTCTATGACCGTTAACTTAAATATTTTTCCAATCTTAGGATCTTGAATATCCACAACTCCATAGGAATAAACTTTTATCACAATAAATGGACCCATCCACCTGGACTTAAGTTTTCCAGAATCAATTCTCAATCTAGCATTATATAGCAAAACTTTCTATCATGGCACAAGATTTTTAGTAAGAATCTTCCGATCATACCATAACTTCATCTTTTCCTTATAAATTTTAGCATTTTCATAAGATTGGTGCCTTATCTCTTCAAGCTCATTTAATTGCAATAATCTCTTCTCAGCAGCATCTTACAAATTATAATTAAACTCTTTAATAGCTCAATATGCTTTATGCTCAAGTTCAATAGGCAAATGACAAGCTTTTACAAAAATCAGCCTATATGGGGATATTCCTATAGAGGTTCTGTAGGCAGTCTTATAGGCCCACAAAGCATAATCCAGTTTGATTGACCAATCCTTTATGTTTGGATTAACAGTCTTTTCCAATATCCTTTTAATTTCACGATTGGATAATTCAACCAAACCACTTGTCTGAGGATGATAAGCAGTAGCAATGCGATGATTTATATGATATTTCTTTGCCAACTTCTTAATAATCTCATTTTTAAAATGATTTCCCCCATCTGTTATGATTACTCTTGGTATTCCAAATCTGCAAAACATATTATTTCTTAAAAACTTTGCAATATTTTGAGCATCAACATCGAGGTAAAGCAATAGCTTCAATCAATTTGGAAACATAATCTACTGCTATCTAATATAAATATTTCTGAAAGATGGTGTAAATGGACCCATGATAACACAATGAATTGGATATATAACACAATGAATTGGACTTACTCAAGTACTATCCAAAATAGGATATATAATTTTAGCATCTAACCATTTTAAAATTTCTTTTTTAACTACTTATTTCATTATAGGGTTTAGTCTTCTTTGAGGGTCAATTCTTGGTTTATGTTTTTCATTTAATAAAATTTTGTGCATAGAAATTGAAGGACTAATTCCTTTAATATCAGCTAGAGTCCAACCAAAAGCTTTTTTGTATTTTTTAATGTATCCATTAATTTTTGTTCTTGAATTTCATTTAAATCTGAGGATACAATTACTGGTAATGTTGAAAACTCTCCTAAAAATACATACTTTAAATGATTTGGAAGATTCTTTAATTCAAGTTCAGGGGGTTTTACAACAGATGGAAGTAATGTTTGATTTTCTGGTGATGTTGAATTACGTGTTTTATATTTTTTTCTGAATATAATCAGCTTATTTACTTTCTATTTCTTCAAAATTATCTTTTTCTTCATAATTTTCTTGGAAATATTCTATTCCTAAATAATCACATATATCCATTCTGAAACATTCATCATCTTTTTCTATTGATGGATATGTCATTGATCTTGAGATGTTAAAGGTTACTTCTTGGTCATTTACTCTCATAGTCAATTCTCCTTTTTGAACGGCTATAATAGCGCTTCCTGTAGCTAGGAATGGTCTTCCTAAAATGATTGAAATTTCTTTATCTTCTTCCATATCTAGAATGATAAAGTCCACAGGAAAAATAAACTTATCAACTTTGACCAAAACATCTTCTACAATTCCCTTAGGATGTGTAATAGATCGATCAGCTAACTGTAAAGTTACAGAAGTTGGTACAATCTCTCCAATTTCTAACCTTTTAAAAGTTGATAGAGGCATCAGATTTATGCTAGCTCCCAAATCACATAATGCTTGCCCATAAAATTTTTCACCAATAGCACACGGAATAGTGAAACTACCAAGATCTTTAAGTTTTTCAAGAATTTTTCTTTGAATTATAGCACTACACTCTTCACTGAGTGCAACAATCTCATGATCTAATAACTTCCTCTTTTGTTGAGTATATCCTTCATAAATTTAACATAATCAGACACTTGTTCTAAAGCTTCAAAAAAAGGAATATTTATTAATAATTTTTTTCAAATTATCTTAGAATTCAAAAAATCTTTTTCCTTTATCTTGTTGCTTTAGTCTTTGAGGAAATGGTGTAGGTGGTTTTTCAACAGTAATTTTCATAGGTTTCAGAGGAAAATCAGGATATAAACTTTTGTTTTCTCCTTCAGTTTCTTCTTTTTCCTTTTCAACTACAGTTTCTTTTTGAACTCTTGATTCCAACTCTTTTCCACTTCTTAATTGAATAACTTTGATTTGTTCTTTTCCTTGATCTTTAGGATTTACTTCAACATTGCTAAGTAAAGTTCTAACAGGTCTATTGCTTAATTCAGAAGCAATTTGCCCTAATTGGTTTTCTATGTTTTTAATAGATTTTCCTTAATTTTGTAATTGATTACCCATATTCAAAACTAATTCTTCCATAGACAACTTCTTCTCCTTGAATTGTGAATTATTATAAAAACCTGGTGGATTAGAAGGTCTATAATTGGAATTACCTTGATTATTTATATTTCCTAATGGGTTTACAAGATTGTTCCCCCACTGAGGATTATTATTATTATTTTGGTTATTCCAATTAAAATTTGGATGATTCTTCCAACCTGGATTATAATAGTTTGAATAAGGACTATTTTGTCTACTATTTATTGCATTTATTGTTTCATATGAAGATTGAGCATCTATGATTTGTCCTAATGAATTTTCTTCTAACACTTGAGGTGTTTGAGAACGATTCATTCCATATTGATCTATTTTCTTTGAAAGAGAAACAATTTGAGAAACTATCATAGTTAAAGCATCAGAATCATGAAAAATGGCTACTTTCTTAGGATTTACCCTTTCAGCAGGCCATTGAAAATTATTGGTAGCCATTTCTTCTATTAACACATAGGCTTCTTCAAAAGGTTTAGAAATTAGTGATCCACCAGCAGCAGTGTCAATTATAGATCTAAGTGATCCTACTAATCCATTATAAAATGTTTGAATAATTAACCAATCTGGTAAAGCATGATGTAGACATTTCTTAAGAAGTTCTTTAAATCTTTCCCAAGATTCATATATCGATTCTCCCTCATACTGACTGAAAGATGTGATATCGTTTCTAAGCTTAGTAGTCTTAAATGGTGGAAAATATTTCGATAAGAATTTTTGTGAAAGTTCTCCCCAAGTTCTTATAAATTCAAGTGCTAATGAATTTAACCAAGCCTTAGCCTTATCCTTTAATGAAAAAGGAAAAAAAGTCTAAGTCTGACAGCATCATCAGACACTCTATCGTACTTAAAAGTAGCACAAAGTTCCAAGAAACTTGCAAGATGTAAATTAGGATCTTCATTTGAAGTTCTACCAAATTGATTGTTTTGTACCATTTGGATAATTGTAGGTTTAAGCTCAAATGAATTAACAGCTACATCAGGATTTTGAATAGTTAAGTGAATTTCATCTAATGTAGGGTTAGCATAATCTCTTAATGGTCTAGATTGTTGTTCATTTTCTATTCTTTGGTTGTTTACGTTGATTTCCATTGTTTCAGAATTTATAGATTCTTTTCTCAGTTTTCTAATTCTCCTAACAGTGCGTTCTAATTCTGAATCGTAAGGTATAAGATTTTCATAACCAAATTTGCGCATACACTCGAAATCAGTACACAACCAAAACAGTTAACTAAAATAAGTTGCAATTCTATAAAGTTTTCCTAAATTGTTGTCCGTTACTCTAATTATGTTATATTCTTATAACATATAAAATATTCCCCGGCAATGGCGCCAAAAACTTGAACCACCCTGCGCTTTTATCCAATTTGAATGTACTTAAAAATATAAGAATTCCACACCACTACTAAAAGATATAAATCCTTAGCAAGAGTGCCAAAGACTTGACTTGGAGCATAATTTTAACTTTAGTAACAATTAAATATTTTAATCTTTTATTTGTAGAGTTACTTTCAAACGCAAGTATACATATATTTCAAGTAATACAAGGCTCTAATAGAGTCCTGGCTTTCGATCCCACAGAGAATATATTAAAGCCTACGGACTAGGATTATAAAAACCAATTCAGAATCACAACTAAATCGAATTGCCTATCTGTCACTAATATGCAATCAACAATAATATGAAACTTATATTAAAAACTAGTTTTACTAACAATTTACTAATACTACTAGAGTTAAGTTCAAATATAGTTAATAACAAGAATCTTTCTCCTTAGTTAAGATAGTTAAGTGAAATGATAATTATAATTAGTTTTAATGTGTTGTGCCAAACAGGAGCATACCTATTCTTTACCCTTTGGTCCAGGCATAAAGAACATTGAATAATCCTATGCTTGGTTACTGATTCTGCAGCTAAGCTGGGAGGATACCAGCTCTCACTTTAGAGCTCCCACGTTCCCCTTACCCGAGGGCTAACAATCTACACATCAGCACCCAAACGATAGGACCAAATTGAGGATTTTAGGCTGGCACTCTAAAATCTCCAATTCTACGCCCGATTAATATTATTTCCCTATTTATTTGTACTTCTCCCTTCAAGGATTTACCCATCTACCTTGCAAAGAGAAATGTGATACATACAAGTTAAAAATCATTAGCCCACGGTCAGGTCTTAAGAATTCTTCACGGATTTCAACAATACAAATGTCCAATTCGTATAGTAAAGTAAGTTTAGGTATAGTACCATCACAACTTTTATAATTTATTTAATAGAATAATTATATAATCATTTCAAAAAAATATCAAAACCAGAAGAAAGATAGAACAACTACTCAGAATTCATGAAGAGGATGTAATAAAACTTAGATTTCATATAATAAAGTAAAGTTCTACACACTAAAAACAAATAAACACTACTTATCTCAAATTGCTCCCTAAGCAAACTCCTTGAAGTTCCTCTGGATCTTTTCCTTGGAATTCTCCTTTTAAACGTCAATGTGGAAGAGTTCCCTCACTTTCCTTCTACTCTTGCAATCCCTAGAAAAATTCCTTACAAATTCTCTATTTGAACTCACAACTCACTAAATTAAACTCACCAATTGACTCTCTTTTACACTATGGACTCACTAATAATCACTTAAGAGACCAGAATAAGAGCCATTTTCAGCATAAATTCGTTCCTTTTAAAGTTGTAGAATAGTCTCTAAGGGCTGTGAAGGCACCCCTTCGAAAATCATCCACATTCGATGTATTTCTGGAAAGATCCATCGATCCCACAATCGACGGCCTCGAGGCATCGTCGGCAGCCTTCTAGAAACAGTTCATTTAAACAGACCCCACCGTCGGCGGCCTCGATCCTCGCCGTCGGCGGCCTCCCTTGCAATTAATTCTGAACTCTCGGGAAAATCACGCCGTCGGTGGCCTCGACCTCGCCGTCGGTGGCCTAGGTCAAATTTGCATAATTTAGTAATTTTTATTCCAAATCTACTCCTTTTTACATATTTTCATTCTTTTGTCCTTAAATCTTCAGACCTGCATAAAAACACCAAAAATACCTTTCTTTAAAGTGCAATATCATCAAAAATCAGTATAAAATAAGCCTGAAATTCTTGATCTTTTTTTTCTTGGATCAATCACATAAAGCTCTTTCGAAAAATTTCTCACCTATAGCACACGGGATAGTAAAACTACCTGGGTCATTAAGTTTTTTAGTAAGCTTCTTCTAAAAAATTGCACTACACTCACCACTAAGTGCAACAGTCTCGTGGTCTTTAAACTTTTTTTATGTTTAAGAATATCCTTCATAAACTTTGCATAATCAGACATCTGCTCTAATGCTTCAACAATGGGAATATTAATCATTAAATTTTTAAGAATTTCTAAAAACTTTGCAAATCTGTTATCCCTCTTCTATTTCTTTAGTCTTTGAGGAAAAGGATGAGGTGATTTTTCAACAGCTATCTTCATTGATTCTAGCGGATATTTGTCTGGATATATCTTATTAGAATGATATATCAGGGTATTTGAATAATTCAAAATAACCCTATTTATCAATTTAAACACGTTGGCACCGCGTTATCCTTGTCCAGGTCAAAAATCCACGCGGCGCGCTCCTGTTCAACGCTGTCATCTGACTCGACAGCCACACGGCCCGCTGTCCCATTTTATCTCCTCATCCAGCTTGATCTCCGTCATTCATTCATTACACACGCCATCTGACGATGGCTGGTCATCGTCTACGACTGGTGCATCTCGAGAGCCGTCCACGTTCTAACCCTAAGATCTCCCTCATCTCTCAACCAAATTGCATGATCTTGGGCTCTATGAACTCGTCTCGACAAGATGAACACATCTATATAGCTATGATGATTTAAAATTAACTCAAACAAAATGGAGAATTAAAATAAGGCCTCGAGAAGGAGGAGTTTAATATCTTGGCTCTGAGAAGTGAAGCTTCAATCAGAGGGGCTTGGAACGTTCGTTGGGGTCTGAGGAAGCTAGGGATGAAGCCTAGAGATGTGGTAAAATGCCTAGACTTGACTTTCACCAAGACTGATTTCGAGCTCTGGTCGATAGAAGGAATGGCTGTTCTGGTGAGGGGGCTTCCACTGGGGAACTTCTTCTCTTGGTCTGGTGTTGGTGTAGAGTCGATCAATTTGAAGATTGGCTCACTGTGGTGAAGTGTCCTATTTTTGGGCTTAAAATTAAGCTCAGAAATTGAGCTCACAGAGAGGATTTTAGGGCTGAATTTCAGTGGGGATCAACTGCTCTAGGTTAGGAGAGGAGTTTGGAACCAATTTGACAGGGTTTTACTAAGGTTCAGTGCATTCAACCATTTGGCTGTGGTGGTGAGGAGTTTAAATAGCCATGGCTATGGGCTTCCCAGAGGCAATTAAAGGCTGGGATCAGCTGCTCAGGGGAGGAGAAGAAGAGCCCTGGTATCCACTGGGGTTGGGACAACTCAACAAGCTCAAATTTGAAATTTTTTCTCACATGGAGCTCTCGGGTGTGGTGTTTTCTGGCGACCCAGGCGGCTGGCCGGCAGGCATGGGTCACCATCTGACTCAGCGAGGTCAGGGATGGGGTTTGGTGAGTTCAATTGGCTTTGAACATGTGTCAAAGGTTTGATTTAAATGGAATGGGGAAGGGTTAATTTTGAGCTTAAATGGATTCAATCATGGATTGGGTTTTGGTGCACCCCCCCCCCCCAAGGCTTGACTTTGGGCTAAGGGAGAATCATTTAGGCCTGCTCAAAGATGGGTGGTGAAGTCTCCATCCCTGGTGAGGTGGCTAAACTTGGTTATAGTGTGACATGAATGGGGTTAAAAAGTTTAGTGAGGGATTAAGAAAGAGACTCCCTCTTTTACCAATAATGGCATGGTGAGGTGGAAAGGGCACCTCATGGCTTGTATATGGCTTGCCCATGGCGTCTTGGCTCACATTTGGCTTGGGAATGGCTTGGCTCACTTGCTTGAGAAAGGGATTTTAGGATTTTTGAAATTTAGGGGTATTTTGGCATGAGGCTTGATTTAAATTTATTTGATGATGAAATTGGAATTTAGGGAATGATTTTAATTAAAGGGATGACAAATGAAAATGTCGCTTGGGCTTTAGGATAGATTTTGGGCTTTTAAAATTGTTTTGAATGGGCTTTTGAAATGTCTTAAAGAGGTGGCCTTTAAGTTTTAAAATATACTTTTGGATAAAAATTTGGTAAAAGTTTATGCCAAATAAATGCTACAATTGGTTTAGGAATGTGCCATAAGTGATTTGGAACGAGTTTAGGGTAATTTGGAGTTGAATTGGATTTAATTTGGGTCTTTTAGTAATTGGACTAAAGTGGGTCAAATTGGGCTAACTTAGGCTAAAGTTGGGCTAATGTTGTGTTTGATGTAAAATTAATGTTGCAAAATGTTTATGGAGGTGTGAAAAAGAGTTTTCAATTTTGTTTGGGTCTTGACCTTGGGATTTGGGCTTGTTTGGGTTCATGGTTGGTTTAGGCCAATTTGGGAAATTTTGGTTTGAGTTGAGTTTGGGTGGAGTTTGGGTCCATATATTGGGTAAATTAAGTTAGATTTTAGTTTGTGGGGATTTTAGGAAGGTTTCAAAACAAATTTGGGGAAAATTGGGTGACATTTGGGTTGAATTTTGGATGGATTGGGTTTGTTGGCCATTTTGGGCCTTAAGGGCTAATTTGGGATTTTTGATCAAAATTGGTTAGATTGACAAAATTGGGGTATGTGGCAGTTAAACAAAATAAAATTGGGAGTATTTGAGATTTTCTGGAATTTATTGAGAATTTTTAGAACTTTTGGATTTTTTTGGGCCAAAAAAGGTATATGGGTATTTGGAGGTTATTTGGAGGGTATTGGGGGGTATTTTTATAATTTTTGATATATTTGGCCATGGATGATCAATTTGAGTGTTGGGGAGTGTTTAGGATTGATTTTGAGGAATTTTGGTAATTCGGCCAATTTTTGAGAATTTTGGGCATTTTTAGTGGTATTTGGTAGGTTTGGTGGATATAGGGCCCCGGGGGTAAAAAAATGAAATTTAGGAAAAATTAAGATTGATCAAGTGTGAGTAAAATTAAACCATTTTGGTTGAGCCATGAAGCCCTATTAAGCTCACAAGAGCCATGAGAGGACTCATTTTAGGCACTCAATATATTGTTCCTAACCCTTTTAGCCAGGGCCTTAGGGGTTGAGGTCCATTTATATGAGTTTCCTATATGAGTCAGAAAGTCAAGTTGGGTAACAGTTGTTTTAGGATTTGGAATGAGTGTGAGAGTGTGGTGTGTGTAAGTTCAACCTCACCAAGACCAGGCCACCCAGGGTTGTCCTAAGTCTTGACCATCCTACAGGAACTCATCCTTGAACCTCCACATTTGACTTTTAACCTTCCAATTGGCTCGAAGGTTTATGGTCATCTGTGTGGTTCAAGAGGAGTTAAGAAGTATTTGAATTTCTATGTGGTGGGTTCCATTTCTAGTCCTCTAGGATAGTCAAAGGGAAAACCTATGGCTAGATCCTAAGCACTAAGAAGAGAAAAGACATCACAAAAAATGAGGTCAATAAATGGACCCCCAATAAGTGTGGTGTTCTAACCAAGCACACCGCGCGTATTGGTGTTGACCAAAGAGATCAACAAAACCAACACAGATGTCTAAGTGACACACTTAGAATAAAGCATAGAAAATTTCCACTGGGGAGTATCAGGTAAATCTCCAAGACTGAAGATTCCATAACTCTCACTGGGGAAAAGGAGGTGAATTTCAAATCATAGGATTTCAAGAGATTGGATTTTAGATTGGTTTCATTTCTATTTCAAGTTTTAATTTTGAGTTTTGAATTTCCATTCGGGTTTCCATTTTGGTTGAAATTTGATTTGAGATTGATTTTAAGATGTATTTCGTAGAAATTTTGAATTTAAAATGAGAATTGGAACCTAGGTTCCAACCTCGAGATTACAAAGAGAACTGGAATTTAGGTACCAGCCTCGAAGAGAGAATCAGAATTTAGGTACCAATCGAGAAGGATGAGGATCAGAATTTAAGTACTGATCTCAAAATGAGAATTGTAAGTTAGGTACCAGCCTTGGAAGAGAGTCAGAAGTTAGGTACCAACCTCGAAAAAAAAGGTGAGAACTGGAAGTTAGGTACCAGTCTCGGAAGAGAGTCGGAAGTTAGGTACCGACCTTGAAAAAAAAAGTGAGAACTGGATGTTAGGTACCAGTCTCAGAAGAGTGTGAATTTAGCAGACACCGAGATCAGGATGCCTTGTCGAACTTATACACAATTCGGAGGATTACAATGCAAAAACGTTTCTTGGAAAGAGTACGGGATTAGTGGACACCGAGATCAGGATGCCTTGTCGGTCTTATACCCAAGTCGGAGGATTCGAATGCAAAAAAGTTTCTCGGAAAGAGTATGAGATTAGAGGACACCGAGATTAGGATTCCTTGTCAGTCTTATACCCAAGTTGGAGGATTAGAATGCGAAAAAGTTTCTCAGAAAAAATGCGAGATTAGTTGACACCGAGATCAGGATGCCTTGTCGGTCTTATACCCAAGTGGGAGGATTAGAATGCAAAAAAGTTTCTCGGAAGGAATGCGAGATTAGTGACACCGAGATCAGGATTCCTTGTCAGTCTTATACCCAAGTTAGAGGATTAGAATGCAAAAAAGTTTCTCGAAAAGAATGCGAGATTAGTGGACACCGAGATTAGGATGCCTTGTCGGTCTTATACCCAAGTCAGAGGATTAGAATGCGGATGCGAGATTGGCGGGAATTCAGAAGAGAGAATCAAAATTTAAGTATTGATCTCGAAATGAGAACTAGAAGTTTGGTACCAGCCTCAAAAGGATGGGAATTGGAAGTTATGTACCAATCTCAAAAGTTGGTATTTTATTTGGGTTTTCAAGATCCTGCGGAAAATTTAGCGCAGAAGAGATTGGAATGAGACATGAAAGTGTTTCACATCCTGAGAGAGTTGATCAAAGTTTGATTGTTTGGCGAAGGATATGAATCTGTGCCATCAGAAACAAATTGAAAATTTCATGGTTCTATGTCAGTAGACTCAGTCGACCTTCTTAAAAGAGGGAAAGAGATCGTGTAGAGTCGAAAGGATTTCAAGACGACGAAAAAGTTTAGAAGTTTGAAACTGAAGTTGAAGTCTTCTGTGGGGAAGAATCAACTTAAGAGAGGGCTCAAAGAAGCTTCAAATGGATTTCAGTCGAAAGATTCAAATCGACGGATTCAGATCAGAATTCAATTTGAGATTTAAATTCGTTTCGTTTGTTTTAGTGATTCAATTTCATCTTTGTTTATTTAGAGTTCGTGCTAATTTGGTGTTCATTTTGACATTCAGATTCTTAAAAAGAGTTCTTTATTCATTTTCTTTTCTTTTCGTTCTTTGTTCGAAGTTCATTTAACTTAATGGGGTTTCTCAGTCAATTTGCACAAAAGAGGTGAAGGCAAAACACGACATGGTCGTTTCCATTCCAATTTTTTGAAAATACATCATATAGCTTGATCCAAAACATGATGATATTTTCCTTGATAATTTGTTATTTGGTACAATGCATATGAATCCCAAAACGAATTGTGTAAGATTCTTTCAAGTTTCCTCCAAAAGCATCTGTCGAAGTCCATGTCTGAACAGTGAGATACATGGACAATAACATCACCTTCCAAGCCATCCTTGGCAGGAAATGCCATCCGGATGTGCATTTGAGGTGTGTTATTTCCCATGTAGCTCACAGCTCATAGGGCCGAAGGCTCTCTAACTCTGGATCTGGCTGAAAGTGGAAAGGCATTTTGCTGTTGTTCATCCTCCTGAAAGTGATGGAGATCCGCTCAATAGGCACACCTGGAATGCAGTGTTTTGTTATGTCTGCTCCATTTCCTTTTAGCACCAAGACGGAACCTACCGGTAGAGGTATCTCCACCGGCCCTCGGAATTCACTGGGGTCCGCTATCCGGAGGTCAGATTTGAACATGATGTTACATTGGTTGACTAAAGACACTATGAAACTTTAAACTGTTCATTACCAAGATTTGAGCTAATCCCTTTTGAAATTCCAAAATTCAATCCTTTGAAACTTTAAACTTTGAAATTCTTGAGAGCAAAACCACTGATCATTACCAAGAGTTTTCTTAAATGATTCCCGTCATTTAAGATGTAATTAACTATAGGGGCTTGCTCTTATAGGGAACTTTAAGAACCCAGGTAATATAAAACCTGCTTAATTTCTTTATATAAAACCTCCTTAAGAAGTAGGGGATGTTACAGACCCGAAGTGAACTTCGGTGACTTCCTAACTATCCTATGATTTGGATTTGATTCAAGAGAATTATTTAATGTTTTAATCCTACCAATTTTAGTTAATTAGGACTTATATTTGTATGACATAATCATACAAATAGCTTTGAAATGTGAGGGTTTATGTCGTACCAAACGATTACCTCGGAGTCCTAAGACTGGTTAAGGCTTAATTTGCATAATATGATTATGCAAATGCCTAACAAAAAGTTGAGGATTTATGTTGCACTAAGTGAACTACCTTGAAATCCTATGGCTTTATTATTTAATGCAAAGAAAGGTTTTGCTGATGTAGATCCAAGTTTTGCTGACAACGATGGCTGTGCTGCCTACTATGCTCCAAGCTCCTTATTATTGAAGAGGTTTAGTTTTAGAAGGTGAAAATCAGGAGATGAGAGAAGTGTTTTGGTTTAGAAGAGTCTTGAGATTCAAATGTCTTAATGTTTTAATTAAAACAAATCTTAAAGTTGATTAAGCATGACCGATTAAGATCCCACAGTTCCGTCATTCCGGCGCCGCTATTTTCATCGGATTTGACTTAGTCCAAATAAATTTGTTAAACTCTAGTGAATGAGTTCCACACTTTCATTTAGACCGTTGGAAATCTCATTAGCAACATGTGGGTTACATCATCCAAGGGATTCCCGATCATCCAATGAGACACTTTAATTTTAGTTGTAGTTGTAGTTTTGTTGTTCTGTTCGTGATTAAATTTTGAGTTGTTTTATATTTTTGAATGTTGTGGCGGTGAATTTTATCTTGTTTTGATTTTTAGTTTAGTTTTGTGTTTCAGTTTTGTGGCTAGCCTAAAAGTTTCAGTTTTCATACAAGGTGACATTCTTGTTTAAAATGCAAGAGAAGTAAAGTACAATACAGGTAAATAAATCGCATTAAAATAAAAGCGTACCTGGAGGGTCTTCTTGTCATTCCCGGCTGCACTTAAAACACACGTCAGGGCATTCAAATGTTTGCAACAAATACCTAGCTAAAGCTAAGGGAAGGTTCTGGTTGTCTACCAAGATCCTAATCTTATTGCTAGTCAATTCCTATGACGTCTAGGTTCTTGTGTTTTGTTAAGGATGATTTTCTTCACCAAAGAACAATTAAATTCAATTGTTCTTCTAAAACATCCCATCATATTGAGAAAGTGCTTAGAACAAAAGTTATATCGAATTGCAATAATATAATCGACCACCTGGCAAGTCTGCCGGAAAGCATCGGTCGGGTCATCAAGTATTGCAATGGATTAACATTCGAGATAAGGTTGATCTTATTGGAGAGAATGTAATGTCTGAGCTTTTGAGTGGCGAAGATCAAGCCCAAACAATGCTTCTCAATCGGGGGATACTTTACCTCCATCGGAATTAGGCGGCGACTTAAGTAGTAGAGAGTGTTTTCTTTGCCCTCGTTATTGGCCTGGGCTAGCAGGGCTCCAAGGGAGTCGTCTGAAGCTGTGATATAAAGTATCAACGGTCTTCCCGATACTGGGGCTGCTAAGACAGGAGGTGTCATTAAATACTGCTTAATGTCCTCGAAGGCCCGCTGGCATTTCTCTTCCCAAACAAATTTGGCGTCCTTTTTAACCAATGTCGAGAAGGGCTGACACCTACCTGACAAATTTGAGATAAAGCGTCGAAGATATGCTAATTTCCTTTGAAAGGATCGTAATTATTTCAAAATTTTGGGAGATGATATTTCTAAGATAGCTTTAATCTTTTCTGGATCGATTTCAATTCCGCGATGTCGAACAACAAATCCTAAGAATTTCTCGGAGGTGACGCCGAAGGCGCATTTCAGGGGATTCATCTTAAGGTTAAATTACCTTAATCGCTCGAAAATAATTCTCAAATCATACAGGTGATCCTCCTTCAGTTTGCTCTTGATGAACACATCATCTACATAGCACTCAACTTGGTTGTGAATGATATCATCAAAGATCCTCGTTATTGCTCTTTGGTAAGTCGCTCCTGCGTTCTTCAATCCAAAAGGCATCACTGTGTAGCAGTATACTCCAATTGGCGTTCTGAAGGCTGTGAGCTTTTCATCTTCCGGTGTCATCTTTATCTAATTGTATCCTGATGATCCATCCATGAAAGAGAAGACTTCGTGTGTCGAAGCGATGTCGATCATCAATTCTGGAATTTTTAGCAGGAACTTATCTTTCGAGCATGCTTTATTCAAATCTCTGAAATCCACGCAGATTCTGATCCGACCATTCTTCTTTATGACTAGTACCACATTGTCTAACCAAGTTGGATATTGCTCTTCACTGACAAATTTATCGTTGATGAGTTTCTTAACTTCAGCTATTACTTGTTGTTCGATCTCTAGACGCATTCTTCTCGGAGCTTGTCTGACTGGAATGGCTGTGTGATCCACTCCTAGCATGTTAACTGCAACATCTGTAGCTAATCCTGGCATTTAATCATAACTCCAAACAAAACAGTTCTTAAATTCCATTAATAGCTTGATCATTTCTTTGGAGACTTCATTATTGAGTAAGGAGCTAACAAAGGTCAGCCTAGGCTCTTCGCTAGTACCTAAGTTAACTTCCACTAACTCCTCTATTGTAGATTTAATTTCTTCTTCAAATACTGGTGGAGTGTCTCCAACTCGTAGATCTTCAAGATCATTTGAAGCTTCCAAGCAGTCTTCATTAGGCTCGCAAGTGACAACCAAGTGAAATCTTGTATCATCAACTAATCCTCTTTTGCCGAATCCAAGACCATGCTTTGAATTGGGAGGTCGACTGACATTATTCCATAATTTTTCATAGTGCTGTGATTTACCTTTTGACCACTGTGATTGACCTTTTGACCACTGTGATTGACCTTTTGACCAGTGTTCAGGTAAAAATTGGTCCATTTGATTAGGTAAGACACCACGTTGAATTAAATTTTGAACACAGGGAGAGTACCTCTCAAAAGGCAATTCCATTAATTCAGATGAAGTAACATCTTCAAATTGTACATCATTTTCAATTTTGGAAGAAGAAGCACCATGGTAAAACTTGATCAACTTAGCACCGCCACCATGCACTTCTTTGACCACCATACCCTCGACCTTATTAGGATAGATTGAGGTCAGGGTCATAGTATATACATAGTGGTTAATCTTCTCGTACATTGATTTGTATTCTTCGTTCTTTTCATCTTCGAGAGAGATCTTGAACTGGGGTTTCTTTTGATTTATCTTCATTACTTCTTTCTTGGTTTCTTCTTCTTCGAAACTATTCTCCCAATCAACATCGATGACCGGTTTCTTTTGTTCAACTGTTCCACTATTTCTTTCATGACCTCGTCCTCGGCCTCGACCTCGAGTGCGAGTTCTGGAGAAAACTTCACCATCTCGCCGTAAGGGAGTGGTGAGTAACTGTTGAACTAAAATTTCATGTTCTTCATCGTCTCGAACTTCTTTTGCTTCATTTGGTATGGTATTTTTGGAGGAGATTGTCTTTTTTGGAGGCGCATAATAAGCTGCATCTTCATAAATTCTGATTTCATGCACGGAGAATGATTGCAAATCACCTTTGATACATTGTTCTCCTCCTTCATATTATTTTATGAACTGGTGTAGAGACGACGGTACCATCTGGTTCTCATGGATCCATGGCCGACCCAGTAGAGCGTTGAATGATGTCTAAGAATCAATTATGTGGAATTTTACAGTTGTCTTTGCCAAATTGTCTGTTTTCATTAATAGTGTTATTGATCCATGAGCTCTTTCTCCTTTCTGATTAAAGCGCCTTAATAACATTTTGTCTGTTTTGAGGTCGCGAGCATCAATTTCCAAATATGCTAACGTCCAAAGGTTCATTATGTTGATTGATGCTCTTGGATCAACTAGCACCCTGGAGAGCGTAAACTTATCGATAGTGACTGAAATGTACAACGGTCGATTGTGATCAGCTGTTCCAAGTAGCAGATCATTGTCCATGAAGGTAACACCTCACCGTTCTTTTAACGAGCAAACCTCATCTAAGGAATTACCGACCATTTAAGCTAAACAAATTTCTGGATCAAGTAAAGCCTTGATCAGAGTTTCCCACATCTTCTTTGACAGGATCAGAGCATCGTAGATGCTCAGTTTGGCAGGTAGCTTCCTAAGATGGTCTAGCACGTTATAATCCAGTTTATTACCAGGTTCTTCAATTTCTTACCGAATGGACAATTCCTCTGCTGGGGTTGGCTCTTCCTGAGCAACCACTTGCTTTTCTTTATCCTTTGGACCCATTCGCGGGAGTAGAACTTTTCCGCTTCTTAGATTGACTTCTGTTATCTCTTCTGCATCTGGTGTTGGATCTGCCAATTTCTCCTCTTGAATCGGAACTGCTGGCTCTTCTAAAGTTGCTTAGGTTTCTGATAGCTCTAATTCTATTGCAATTGGAGCTCCTTGGAATTCACAAATGGAGTCATCACTTCTTGAGCTTTCATAGCCATCTTTGTGAACTTTTTCTCTTTTGTCATGGTCATCGAGGTTTAGTTTGATTTAAGAATCGTTATTTGTATTGAAATCGAGATCCAGATTAGGTTGGTTATCGTTAGTTGCGTAATCGTTAGAAACAGTCAAAACATAGACAACACCAAAACTCTTATCATTATAAGATCCCGCCGGGGCGAGCAAATGATCATACAGAGTCAGAGGTCCGAGGGATTTCTCCCTCGAATCAGAAACAACCATCCTAGGATAAGCAGCCCCTAGTCTACCCTTTGGAGCCTCGGTCTTCTTTTCTTTCACGATCTTCTCCTTCTTCTGGGGTGGTTCTTCAATCGCAATAGATAGTACCGGCTCGGCAGGTTTCAAACTCTGAGTTGAAGCACGCACCGAAGCGGTCTGGATGTGATCCAAAATTTTCTACGAAGACTTCATCCAGACAGTACTCCATCCATCATCAGTTGTGTACGGGCCTATCGGAATAATAGGATCCGTTGAAATAACATTAATGGAACCTCCTTTTCGGGGCTCCTTCATGTATTCCTTTGGGATCGTTATGTTCCCTCTCTGAAGATTATCCTCGAGCCAATTCTTGAAGGTGAATAAGTCTTCTATCTTATGTCTAAGCATCTATGGTAGGGAAAGTAATTTGGATGGTCCTTCTTATCGACTTCCTCTAGCCTGCTGGGCTCTGGTAGCTGAAAGTCAGGTGTATTGATCAAACTTTAAAATATTTTGGCTACTGCTTCAGTCTTGAAGGGGTATTCTTTATTCAAAAGCTCCTTCAGGGCCTGTGGCGGACGAGGTGGCCGTTGATCATGCTGCAGTGACTGATAACTTGATCAAGGTTGCTGATAGCTTTACTTCGGTTGTTGGTAAGTCAGTTGAAGTGGTTGGTAACTTGGTTGTGGCCACTCTGGTTGTATTTGCATTGCTTCTTACCTTTATCCACTGCCGCGACGATCCCAGATATTTTTTCAAATGCCTTTACGGGCTTCTGCATATCAGTCTTTTCGACAAAACTCAGCTGTTTTGCCTCTTCCTACAAGCTCCCGGCCTTGCTAAGCAACTTCTCTAAAGTCTTAATCGTGAATCCTTTAAGGAGAAGTGCTATCAGGATGTGGATGCTCTTGAGCAGGATACCGACTGCATGCTATTCCTAAAGTTGTGGTTCACACTTCATGCTTAAATTCCTCCATCGAAGTATGTAATATACTAAAGTTTCGTTCGATTTCTATTGCTCCACCACTAGATCACCAATGGTGATGTGGTGCCGAGCCCTTGCAAACTGCTTAACGAAGAGGTTCTCCAATTCTGAAAAGGTCTTTGCTGAACCGTTCGGCAATTCTGCGTACCAATCGAAGGCAATCCCTCATAATCTGCTGATGAACTGACAAAAGAGTAAGGTGTCGCTCCCACCGGCATTGCAGCAACTAGCATGAAAATGTGCGACATGTTGTTTGGGGTTTCCTGTACCGTCGAAAGTCTTAAACAGAGGTGGGACGAAGCCCTTCGGGTATTGGACTGCATCAAACTCCTTAGGGTAAGGTCTACCCGTCTGAATAGATGCTCCACTCTTAGACTGGGCTAAGGCTTCTTGCACCTGCTGTTCCACCATGTTTTTAATATATTTTTCAGGAATCATACTTTAAGCAGAATCCTTCTTTGACTTTTCATTTCCGTTGACGAATGTAATTTCTTTTCCTCCATCGGTAATGTGAATGATCTATGGGGGTGTTTCCTTCTGAGGTTGAAGCTGACTCTGGAGAGTGGCTAAGGCAGCCGCCATCTCCTCCATCCTCTTTGCCATCTGAGAAATCATGTTATCCTTTTCTTGAAGACATGCTCTCATCGTTTCTAGTTCATCTCTTTCTAAAGTTGATGGAGCTCCCTGCAGAGCTGACGATGCTTGGGTCTCGACCATGTTGATCTCAACACATTTTTCATCCATGAATTCTGATGAATCCACTTCATTTCCCAGTTCTTCTCCTCTTTCCCTTGCCAACTGTCGGATGTCCGTCCTTAGCTTTTCTATAGCATCCTCAAGTGGTCTTTTCCAAATGGTATCGCGGTTGTCAGGCGACGACTGTTGAACTTCTTTTTCAGGAGTTTCCTTTAATGTAGTAGCACTTTCTTCAGATTTGGGCACTCTGACGAGACTTTTCTTGCCAGAGCATTTTGTCGATATCGGTTCAGCAATAATAGGTTTCCACACCATCCTTCTTGTAGTAGAAGGCCTAGGACCAGATGGTCTATCGGCTGTACTTCGGTAGGTGGTGTCCTCCCTAATATGGTGACCTGATACAACAACAAGCGAACTTCTCTCGGTAGCTCGCACTTTCTTCTTTGGCCTCTCTGGGGCAGTGATAGGGTCTACTCGTGGTCTGAGGTAGGATCTAGCTGGTACTCGTCCCATTCTTCTCAGAATTTCTGACACGGGCAACTTCCTTCTTAGCTAATTTCTCTACTACTGCTTGCAAACGGGTTAGCGGAGTAGTCTTAATCTCTTTCTTCCTACAATCACTATAGTATGCAGGTAAGGGTAACGCAGCGGTGATCCATCAAGCATCTTCTTCATCAGATGCAGCAGAGAGAGGGTGAAACCTACTCCCTCCTAACAGCAGTGAGATCTCAGGCAGTTCTTCTTCTTCCTCAGGAATCTCTTTCAGAAAAGCAACTTCAGCAGCCTTGATCTTCTTGATCCTGGCGATATTTCTGCTCCTATTTCTTTTTTGAGTCTGGGTTAAGGGTGTAACTTTCGAGCTGGACCCTATCTCAAAGATAGACAGTATTGCAGCAAAATCTGAACCCTGCATGGTAACAGGCTCTTCATCGACTTGGACTTCTTTTCCTTTCAGTTTGGCGGGATCCGGGGTAGCTGGAGTAATGACGAGACCGGTGTGGGTAAAGATGACAGTTCTGGGGGTAGCATTTAACCTCCTATGAACATCAGTGTTTCTTTTAGTTGGGACTCTCTGCAGGAGAGGAAACTTTTGAGTCGACTTCAGGTTGAACTCAATTATGGGCTCTTCAGTTTCTGGTACTTTGTTCATTAGCGCAAAAAGAGTAACATCGGTGAACTTAATGTTCATATTGTCGAACCCTTGTCTAAAGAGAATGACCGCATCATTAGGTAGCTCATCCTTGTATACAGCTAAGTCTATTCCTTTGGTGAAGGAGAAAATCAGCTTTGGTGCAGACATTTTCTGCAAGGTAGATTCCAAGCGTCAGTTCCAAATTATGCTTCCTTTCATCAGGATGAAAAGGAGAGGAGTTTCTCTAAACGATTCTGAACACATTTCCATTTATCTTTTCACTTTCTTTATAAAGTATTTAAGATTCTTGTTTTTATTTATGTATTTGTGGTTTAACAGAAAGTTTTTTTATTAAGGAGTTTGTTTATTAGAAGGTTTGTTCATTAAGAACGAAACAAATAAAAAGGGGACGGGTTAAAGGAAAGATAAGGAACCCAATCCAGAAACCGGAAAGGAAGAGAGAGTCTCACAAGACTTCTCAACCCGAGGAACCGCTCCTAAGCTAACACCTATTGGGGGTAAACCCCATCTCATTGGGGAGGTAGAAGGATTCCAGAACCTCTCTATTTAGGGATGTCTAACCATGGCTATGGGGCTTCCCAGAGGCAATTGAAGGCTGGTATCAGCTGCTCAGGGGAGGAGAAGAAAAGCCCTGGTGTCCACTGAGGTTGGGACAATTCAGCAAGCTCAAATTTGAAATTTTGGCTCACATGGAGCTCACGGGTGTGGTGTTTTTCGGTGACCCAGGCGGCTGGCCGGCAGGCATGGGTCACCATCTGACTCAGTGAGGTCAGGGCTGGGTTTGGTGAGTTCAATTGGCTTTGAACATGTGTCAAAGGTTTGATTTAAATGGAATGAGGGAAGGGTGAATTTTGAGCATAATTGGGTTCAATCATGGTTTGGGGTTTGGTGCACCCCCCAAGGCTTGACTTTGGGCTAAGGAAGAATCATTTGGGTCAGCTCAAAGATGGGTGGTGAAGTCTCCATCCATGGTGAGGTGGCTAAACTTGGTTAAAGTGTGACATGAACGGGGTTAAAAAGTTTAGTGATGGATTAAGAAAGAGACTCCCTCTTTTGCCATTAATGGCATGGTGAGGTGGAAAGGGCTCCTCATGGCTTGCATATGGCTTGTCCATATCTTCTTGGCTCACATTTGGCTTGGGAATAGCTTGGCTCACTTGCATGAGAAAGGGATTTTAGGATTTTTTAAATTTAGGGGTATTTTGGCATGATGCTTGATTTAGATTTATTTGATGATGAAATTGGAATTTAGGGAATGATTTTAAATAAGGGATGACAAATGAAAATGTCATGTGGGCTTTAGGATAGATTTTGGGCTTTCAAAGTTGTTTTGGATGTGCTTTTAAAATGTCTTAAAGAGGTGGGCTTTTAGGTTATAAAATAAACTTTTGGATAAAAATTTGGTAAAAGTTTATGCCAAATAAATGTTGCAACTGGTTTAGGAATGTGCCATGAGTGATTTGGAACAAGTTTGGGGTAATTTGGAGTTGAATTGGATTTAATTTGGGTCTTTTAGTAATAGGACCAAAGTGGGTCAAATTGGGCTAACTTGGGGTAAAGTTGGGCTAATGTTAGGTTTGATGTAAAATTAATTTTGCAAAATGTTTATGGAGCTGTAAAAAAGAGGTTTCTATTTTGGTTGGGTCTTGACCTTGGGAATTTAGCTTGTTTGGGTTCATGGTTGATTTAGGCCAATTTGGGAAATTTTGGTTTGAGTTGAGTTTGGGTGGAGTTTGGGCCCAAATATTGGGTAACTTAAGTTAGAGTTTTGTTTGTGGGGATTTTAGGATGGTTTCAAAACAAATTTAGGAAAAATTGGGTGACATTTGGGTTGAATTTGGGATGGATTGGGTTGTTGGTCATTTTGGGCCTTAAGGGCTAATTTGGGATTTTTGATCAAATTGGGTTAAATTGACAAAATTGGGGTATGTGGCAATTGAAAAAAATGAAATTGGGAATATTTGGGATTTTTTGAATTTTTTTGAGAATTTGTCGAATTTTTGGATTTTTTTTGGCCAAAAAGGGTATTTTGGGTATTTGGAGGTTATTTTGAGGGTATTTAGGGGTATTTTTGGAATTTTTGGTATATTTGGCCATGGATGATCAATTTGAGTGGTGGGGAGTGTTTAGGATTGATTTTGAGGAATTTTGGTAATTTGGACAATTTTTGAGAATTTTGGGCAATTTCAAGGGTATTTGGTAGGTTTGCTGGATTTAGGGGCCCGGGGGTCAAAAATTGAAATTCGGGAAAAATGAAAATTGATTGAGTGTAAGTAAAATGAAACCATTTTGGTTGAGCCATGAAGTCATATTAGGCTCACAGGTGCCATGAGAGGACTCATTTTAGGCACTCAATATGTTGTTCCTAACCCTCTTAGCCAGGGGCTTAGGGGTTGAGGTCCATCCATATGAGTTTCCTACATGAGTCAGAAAGTCAAGTTGGGTAAGAGTGGTTTTAGGATTTGGAATGAGTGTGAGAGTGTGGTGTGTGTAAGTTGAACCTCACCAAGACCAGGCCACCCAGGGTTGTCCTAAGGCTTGACCATCCTATAGGAACTCATCCTTGAACCTCCACATTTGACTTTTAACCTTCCAAGTGGCTTGGATGTTTATGGTTATTTGACAATTCCTCATTTGACTTTTAACCTTCAAGAAGAGTTGAGAAGTGTTTGAATTTCTAAGTGGTAGGTTCCATTTCTAGTCCTCTAGGATATTCAAAGGGAAAACCTATGACTAGATCCTAAGCACTAAGAAGAGAAAAGACCTCACCAAAAATTAGGTTAACAAGTTCTCAAGAGAAAACTTGTGAAAAACATCCTATAAAATCATTCGAAGAGAGATTGAATAACTTGAAAAATGACATCAAATAATTCTCAATGCGAAGAAAGGATAATTCTTCAAATAGTTCAAACGAGGAAATTACCGAGATAAACATGGTGGAAATACGATCTACTTCCTTAGCACGAGAATTAAGTTAAGAAGATACGACATAAGAGTTACGAGAGGTTATTCGTGAACGAGATGAACAAATCAACCGTCTTGAACAAATAATGGAAGAATTAATGATAGCTCTATAAAATCCACAAACAAATCTATTGCCTATCATTGAAATCATTAGGCTAGAGGCAATACACATTGTAGAGGACAAAAGAGAGCCAATATAAATTGAAGAAACCAGTCAAAATAAAAAGGATTCTCCATAAGGTGGAACTAGAAAAAGAAATCATACAAATGGTAGAATAGAAAATAAAAGAAACAATGGCTCAGGTAAAGGCTGGATCACTAATTCCATAGGGTAGACCTTATCTAGAGAATTTTGATTTTGTCCAATACCCCAAACGGTTTGTTCTTCCTCTCTTTAAAATTTTTGACGGGACTGGTAATCCTTGTTAGCATCTTGCGCAATTCACTGCGAGTTGCTGCAATGCAGGATGAAGTGATGCTCTCTTATTCCATAAATTTGTTAATAGTCTCATAGCGTTGCCTTTGACTGGTATTTGAAACTTTCTAATGGGTCAGTAAAACATTTGGAGAGCTTGAAAGCCTCTTCATTCAATGCTTTGCTGGAGCACAACGCCACACTACAGTTGGTTACCTGGTAATTAAAAAATAAAAACTAGGAGAGAGTTTTGTGGATTACATCTTGTGCTGGAGAAATCTTAGCATGAAATGTGAACTACAACTCCAGGAACAACTTGCTGTCAAAATCCTGCTAAACAACCATGGTCCTATAACATTCATGTTAAAAGCATTTACGATAAAGAAATTTGAAAAACTACTCAGTAAAGCTGCCAACCTTCTAGAAGAAGCCAAGCAGATGAGTGTAATGGACAAAGCAGAAAAGACAAAGTTTGTTAAAACATTTGAGAAGAAAACAGGAAATGTGGCATAAAAGGGCAAACAAGTGATGCAAGTCTAGCTTAAACAAAAGGACAACGACATAATATAAATCAACCGCCACAACAGACATCTTCTCAATTACAATTCCAACAACCAGTTCCAGTATCGACATACAAGAGGAAAATGATTGAAAGAATGAATAAGGAATATCTGTTCAAAATGGAAGTCGTCGGTAAAATATTCTGTTACTTGCTAAAAATGACAGAGTTCAAGTTTCCTGAGGCTAAAAGGCCAGGAGTGGTTGATACGAAAGACAATCCCAATTATTGTCCTTATCACAGAATGCTCAGTCGCAAAATTGATGAATGCTTTGTCTTCAAAGACTGATTAGAACGAAACTTTAAAGAAGGGGATATAGTAATCTAGAAAGAATATTTGAAATAACTTGAAAAAGGTTTAATCAATATGATTTCAATTGATAAACTTATCCCTAATTCTAACAACAAAGACAGAAGCAACGTCATTTAAAGTAAATCTTCGAGGAGATCCTTTTGGAATTTTAAATTACAAAATCTTTTAAGAAAGGAAAGAGAAAGAAAAATAAAGAACCAAAAAGGATTAGAGGTCTTTTAGACACAAGAACTGTTGTTCATTTTGTACCTTATTGTTCTCATCTTCTTTATCTTCTACTAAGATAGTTGTGTCGGATGAAGGGAGAAAATCCCTGAAGCCATTGACCTTGTATGACTTCCTTTTTACCACTACTTTAAATAAGAATACTTCTAGTTCTGCTTACATTTTATCTATTTTGGATGATGCTTCTGAAAATGATAGTACCAATTTCAATCCTGTAGACAATACTCAAATTGTACACGATATCGACCAATCTCACAGCAATCAAAAAGAAAATAACATTAGTGAAAATTCTGATAATGACAAAGACGAGAGTGATAATGTCACATTCCAATTGCAAGGAACACCAATTTCCATATAATTGGAATCTTTAGACTCAGAGACAAAAGAATCGGAAGAAATAATTGAAATCAATTTACGAAGTGGAAAAGTTTTACCACCTAGAACGACTCCCCAAAAAAAGAAAAGCAAACTGTCACTTCAGAGAAGATTATTTCTCCAATACATACACAATTATCTGAAAGAATTAAAGATAGCCCTCACAAGGTGGATTACGATGTATTAGCTCATCTGAAGAAGTTACCAACAAAATTGAGTATTTATGACGCTCTTATACTCTCCAAAGAAATGAGGGAGTCTTTAAGAAAAGCCCTTTTAGATCCAGACTTTTTCTTAGCTCAACTTACTAACATCACTCAGAATGAAGCTTGTCCATTAGAAGAACTGACAAAAATTACCTTCTTAGACAATGACTTGTTACTTGGGACAACTGAACATAATCGTGCACTGTACATCACAGTAAACATAAACGAAAAGACACTTTCAAGGGTGCTTATTGACCCAGGTGCATCGATTAACATAATGAATTTAAGGACTCTTGCATATTTGGACATTAATGCATCCCAATTATCAAGAGACACAAAGATATTACGAGGATTTAATCAACAAGGAGAATGAGCTTTAGGATCAATAACATTACTCCTAAAAATAGATGATTTGGTGACAACATCAAAATTCCATATCATAGATTTTGATACATCTTTTAATGCTCTCCTTGGCAGACCTGGCTTCATGAGCATAAAATGGTTCCTTCTTCACTACATCAATGCATAATGTATTTACAAAAAGGACAAGAATGTTGTATCATATGCGATTTGCAACCCCTTTCAGTCAATGAAATTGGAATAAATGAAGAAGCTGCATATTATGCTCCAATAAAATAGACAGTATTCTCTAGAGAAGCAGTGGTGAATCCAAAAGAGAAAGATAAATAAAATAAAATAAATGAAAAACACTATTTTTCTTCAATGTAGACAAAAGGTGATATTTATCATCAGACTTGCACTCGAGGTCGAGGCCGGGGATGACGACGAGAGAAAGAAGACGTAGTTGTCAAAATGAAGAAACCTTTGAAGTTCAAAATTCACCTGAACTCTGAAAAAGATGTAAAAGAAGAAAAGAAAACATCAGTGATATTAAAAGAACCTCAATTCAAGATACCTCTTGAAGAAGAAGAAGATAAAGAAAAACAATTTGAATCTATGTATGAAAAGATTAATCATTATATACACGCTATAACCTTAACTCCAATATCTACTTAAAAGATTGAGAATTTAGTTGTCAAACAAGTATATGGTGATGATAAAAAGCCAATTAAGTTTAGACTTGACTCTAATTCTTCTAGTACTGAAACTAATGTAAAATTAGAAGATAAAAATCTTCCAGAATCAATGAAAAATAGCTTTTGAGTTGTATTCCCCTTGGGCACAAAAATTTATTCAAAATAGTTTAATAGTCAAATAACGGTCTTTAAAATAACCGCATTTTATTGAACAAATACGGAACAACAACAAACGAAACCCTAATTCCAAAGAGGGAATTGGATTCCCTACTTTATAACCTCTAGATGATATGGAATTTTCCCTAGTCATCATCGAAAAATTTGATTCTAAACAAATATTTGATCTTCCAATTGAAGGTGTCGCGTGTCCTCAAACCATACAGGACAAAATTTAGGTTTAACATGAAGCTCTCCAAAATTACAAATTGATCATCCCCACACCATCACAGACCCCTATGATGATGAGCTCAATAGAAATTGGCCATCCCCATAGCCTCAAACCCACTGTTTGACCTCACCCTATCAAGCCGAGTCACATTGAGATTGCATTCATATAAAGACTCAATTTGAATCTAAATTGAGTTAGGAGAAAGTCTTCTGAGGACCAAACGAAGCTTCCAAGTCATTCAATTCGAGTTAATACTTACTATGGCCAAGGTATGGTTCTTCACACCCAACCTGAGCTCGAGCTTGGTCTAGAGTAGGTCTAGCGAATTCAAAAAACACACAAATCCATATTGATATGTTCGTCTCCTTCAGATGAAGCTCTAGAAACAAAAATTGCTCGATTCCATCAAGAATCAAGCGATATTTTGTGTCTAGAGCACAAACAGTGTTCGGGTTTAGACCAAATGAAGGGGATGAACGGATGTCGTCCATTTCCATGTTTAGAAATGGACGGCTGTGATTTAATCGCACTGGATCTGATGTTCGAAGCCTGTCAGTGGATCAACCACATTTCGACAAGTTTAAGGACACGCGACACCTTTTCGTCTTTTCTGATTAGTTTTAGATTTAATTAAATCAGATTATCCTTAAATTAATAAAAAATTCATAACTTTGCATATAAAAATCACAAAGATAAAACAAAAGTACCTGTAAGCTCAGGACTATGACAGGAACAATGCAGAATTAAAATCATGAATTAAGGAATTACATTTAATTTTTAATTAATTAAATACCCTCTAAAGTATTTTAATTATTAAAAATTATTCATAAATCAATAATTTATGAAACTTTGAGCAATTAATTTCTATGTCCTTAGGAGCAATCTCTAATTTTTTCAAAACAAGAAAATTCCCTATGATAACCTTTCCTTATTTCTATGAGATTTAGTAATTATTCTAAAAAATAATTGTAAAAAGAAGAAAATAGGAAAATTAAAATGAATATTGGTTAGAAAATTAAGGGAACAACTTTAAACACTAAAATGACAAAATCTGGCCTCTTGTGACATTTTTCATATTAGGGTTAAAAATTTCAATATTTAAAACCCTAAAAATATCAAAAATAAAAAAATTTGCTTCATATTAACTCATGCTACAATGAGCTAGGTCAAATTTGAGTCCAAACATCAAATGGACTCAAACCAAAACATAATTAAGTTTAGTCCAACATTAAACTTAATTAAATCTATTAGGATTAATATAAATCAAAACCTTATTTAGGTCTAAGACATCATTAAGACCTAATTAGACCAAGTTAGACCTTAATCACATTAGGTTTAACTTAATAGACCTTAATTAGGTCTAAGACATCATTAAGATCTAACTAAAACAAGTTAGACCTTAATCATATTTGGTTTAAGTTAACAAACCCTAATTGGTCAAAGACATCATTAAAACCTAATTAAACCAAGTTAGACCTTAATCACATTAGGTTTAACTTAACAAACCCTAATTAGGTCTAAGACATCATTAAGACCTAATTTAACCAAGTTAGACCTTAATCACATTAGGTTGAACTTAACAATCCCTAATTAGGTCTAAGACATCATTAAGACCTAATTAAACCAAGTCAGACCTTAATCACATTAGGTTTAACTTAATAAACCCAAATGAGCTCTAATTAGGTCTAGCATATCATTAAAACCTAATTAAACCAAGTTAGGCCCTAATCACATTAGGTTTAACTTAATAAATCCTAATTTGGTCTAAGACATCTTTAAGACCTAATTAAACCAAGTTAGACCTTAATCCCATCATGTTGAACTTAATAAACCCTAATTAGGTCTAAGACACCATTAAGGCCTAATTAAACCAAGTTAGACCTTAATCACAATAGCTTTAACTTAACAAACCGTAATTAGGTCTAACCCATTATGACCTAATTAAATCATTAAACCTTAATTAACTCAGGTCTAACCCATTAGACCTTATTAAATCATTAAACCTAAACCCAAACCTCAATTAAGTCTTACCCATTATACATAATTAAATCATCAAACCTTAACTCACTAAGGTTTAATCAAACCTAAATCCTAATTAAATCCAACCCATTATACCTATTTAAATCATTAAACTTTAACTAATTAAGGTTTAATCAAACCTTAATCCTAAGTAGGTATAACCCATTAGACCTAATTAAATCATTAAAACTTAACTAACTAAGGTTTAATCATACCTAAAACTTAATTAGGTCTAACCCATTAGACCTATTTAAATCATTAAACCTTAACTATCTAAGTCTTAATCATACCTAAGCCCCAATTAGGTCTAACCATTAGACCTAATTAATCATTAAAGCTTAATTAACTAAGGTCAAATCAAACTTAAACCTTAATTAAGTCTAATCTAACTAGACTTAATTAACCTTTAAGCCTCACTTAAATAAGGCTTAAACAACCTCAAACCCTAGTTAAGTCTATTCTAATTAGACTTAATTAATCTTTAAGTATTACTTAAATAAGGCTAAAAAACTTAATTAAGTTTATTTTAATTGAACCTAAATCAATATTTCTAACTTAGGTTCAACCTAAATTGAACCCAAGTTAACTTAAACTTAGGTTCAACCTATAATGAACCTAAATCAACATTTCTAACTTAGGTTCAACCTAAATTGAACCCAATTCAACTTAAACTTAAATTCAACCTATAATAAACCTAAATTAACATTTCTAACTTAGGTTCAACCTAAATTGAAGACAAGTTAACTTAAACATAAGTTCAACCTACACTTAACCTAAATCAACATTTCTATATTAGGTTCAACCTATACTAAACCTAAATCAACATTTCTAACTTAGGTTCAACCTAGATTGAACCCAAATTAACTTAAAATATTAGGTTCAACCCATATTGAGTTTAACTCAACATTTCTAACATAGGTTCAACTTAAATTGAACCCACGATTACTTAAGAATCAGGTTCAAACCATATTGAACCTAACGTAACTTAGGTTTAACCTAAATTAAACTTGATTTAATCAACAACCTGCATTGAGCTAGACTCAAACTTCTGACTTAAAATCAATTTAAGTCAAAACTCTTAATTTAAGTTTAAACTACTTTGAATTTAAAAAATCAAATCGAAGAAATTAGATTGAAATGACATTGAATCTAATTATCTAAGTGTAATCCATAAAATCTTTTAGATTAAAATGACATTGAATCTAATATTTTAAAATCTAACTTATGTTAGATTTTTTTTCAAGTCTAATCCATATTAGATTTAAAAATTCAAATGACATCATATCTAAAATTCTAAAATTCTAAAATCTAACTTATGTTAGATTTTATTCAAGTCTAATCAATCTTAGATTTAACACCTTTTTAGATTCAAATGACACCGAATCTAGAAATTCTGAAGTCTAACATAAATTCAACAAATGACAAACGACAAAAATCATAAAAATTAATTGGTTAATAAATCGTAAATAACTTAAATCTTTCCAACCTAAAAATTTGAAAAGACATTAAGATTTGAATGACCCAATGAACAAAAATCACCTAGTACAACTTGAACCCCAGTGTTCTTGATCTACGAAGATTTCTTGGACGACGCAATCCTGGTTACTGATTCAAATCTTCCGGTCCTGGTTTAAACTCCTTTCGGACTAAGTAGATTAAAGCCTCTGATATCTCTGGGACGACGGAGCCAGTGACATCTTGATCGGGTTATCTAAAATTTAATTAAATAAAAGATTTAAGAAATAAATTAACATTATTTATTTTAAATTTGACATTGTTTTTCTTGTAGGGTAAAAACCAATTTCATTTTAGATTTTCTTTGCATATTATAGGTTGTGCTAACTTTGTTTTGCAGGACGATCAAGATGAAATGATAAAATTAGTTTCGTTTTAGATTTTCTTTGCTTATTATAGGACGTGCTAACTTTGTTTTGCAGAACAACATTCTGAAGACAAGACAAACGACAATAAATGACAATCAAAACGACATTAAAACTACATTAGTAAAATAGGACAAAACAAAATGACATTAAAATGATAAAACCAAAACAAAATAAAGCCTAAACTTTTAGGATAACCACAGAACCTAAACCTTTAGGATAATCACCAAATAAATGACAAACTACAAGACAAAACAACAATAAAATGAAAGACAACAAAACAAAAATAAAATTGACATAACAAAAGACATTGACAAAAATCAAACTCTTAGGATAGTATGACATATTACCCCTAGGATTGAATGTTGACTTTTCTTTCCTTTTTCTTGAAACTTCTTAGAAAATCAATGGTTAACGTTAATTAGAAGTTTCCTTAGACAAATTTAAATTGTATAGGAGATTTAAGAACTCAGGATAGGTATCACACCTACAAATCTTTGGTTATAAAAATTTTATATGATATTTTCCCTATATAAAATTTATAGAATAAGGTATTCTAGAATCTCCCTTTATAAGGATTATCATCGACATTCTACTTTTTTCTATTTTATTAGCCCTTATTTTTTTCAAGTTTCTTATTACTCGGGGATCTTTTACATGATATAAAGAAATAAGATTTCTTGAAAATTAGGGTGATATGATTGATAAAAATATTGGCGACTCCAAAAAAAATGACATTAACATCGAGAAAATCTCTAACGCGGCTACGAACGCCGACAATCTTCCTCTTCGATTTTGTGTAGTTTACCTTGCCCTTCTCCCTAAAATGTGATATAGTTTTGTGAACAATCAAAATTGTTTGGAAGTGTTTTAATTTATTAATTATGATGATTTAAACTTTGAACTTAATTTACTTATCGATCTAGCCAATTGATTTATTAAAATTTGTATTGAAAACAAATGATCCAAGAGGGCTATGCATTCTATAACTAAGTAAGAGTCACATTTAATTTTATGGATGTTAATGTAGTCCATGGGGATGAGTGAAAATAAATAGGAAAATATACTTTGATGGGCGTAGAATTGTAGATTTTAGGGTGACAGATTAATATCCCTAATTTGGTCCAGGTGTTTTGAAACTAAAGCAAGATGTTAGCCCTCATGCAGGGGGAACGTCTTCCCAAACTGACAATGGATTTAGTGACTAAACTCTAGATTAACTAATATTCTTTGTCTCTCACAAAGAGGATAAAGAATATAATTACTCGTATTTGGTACAATAAAATTTTTGAAAATTTGGATAATTCACTGAGTAACCTCATTGCAAAGGGGAAACATACTTTCTAAAATTTGAACCCCTAGTTATAAAATTTAGTTTAGTCACATTCGATACATCTTTGAAGTTTAGAGATTAGTGTAGTAAACATATTTTCTTTAGCTGCTTGAGATAAACTCCAACCTACTTTCTCACTTCCATTTTCTATAGTTTTAATATTGTTTCTTTGTGTTATTATATAAGAATTTTCACCTCCCTGTGGGATTGATACTTAGGGCTCCATTAAATACTTTATTACTTGTGTGATACGTATACTTATGTTTGCAACCTAGTGACTATCTAAAATTGAAAATATACCTTAATTCACTAGGAGTGGAATATTTAAAGATTTAAAAGAGAAACTCATTATAATGAAGTAAACTTTTGTGTGATTTTCCTGCAAATTTCCTAGTTTAGTTGCCACACGTGTTTGGGTGTCTAAAAACATTACTAGCACAACTCGCATCAGTTTTCAACATCTTTTCAATATCACTTTCCTTGACCACAACAATCTAAATTATATTGTACAAATCTAAAATAGTTGGATTTATTGCAGTTGGTGGATGTTGACCTCATTTTTGATGAGGTCTTCCCTTCTTCTTTTTAGTGCTTAGGATCTAGCTTTAGGCTTTTCCTTTGACTATCTTAGAGGACTAGAATTGGGACCCACCTTTTAGAAATTTAAACCACTTCTAAACTCCCTGCAAACTCCACAAACCTGACTATAGACCCCTAATCACCTAGAGGGTTGAAATCGAATATGGAAGTTTAAAGGATGAGTTCCTATGGGACTCTTTGGCCTTAGAGCGCCTCACAGGTGGCCCGGTGCGGTGAAGGGGCTGACTTACACTACACTTACACACTAAATTTCCACACACTTCCTAAAACTACACCCATACCTAACTTGACCTCCTGACTCATGTAGGTGATTCACATGGATGGTCCTTAACCCCTAAGCCCTTGGCTAAGAGGGTTAGGAACAACATAGTGAATGCCTCAAATGAGTCCTTTCATGGCTCATATGGGCTTGAAATGGCTTCATGGCTCAACCAAAATGATTTCTTTCCACCTAAATTCACCCAATCTCCAATTTCCCAAATTTTCAATTTTTGACCCCGAGACCCTACACCTACTAAACCTACCCAAAACCCTTGAAATTACCCAAATTTTTGCAAAATTTCCAAATTACCCAAAATTTTCCAAAATCAATCTCAAACATCTCCACATCACTCAAATTGATCATCCATACCCAAAAATACCAAAAATTCCAAAAATACCTCCCAATACCCTCCAAATACCCAAAATACCCTTCTTGGCCTAAAAATCCAAAAATTCAAAAAATTCCCAGAAAATTCCAGAAAATCCCAAATATTCCTAATTTCATTTTGTCCAACTACACCATGGGCTAATTTTGTCAATTTACCCTACTTTTGTCAAAACCCCCAAATTGACCAATTTTAACCCTAAGTGAACCCAATGTCAAACCAAACCTACCCAATTGACCCAAATTCTGGTCCAATTGAATTCTAAACTTTAATTCAACACTCCCAATACCAATCTAAACCAAATCCAAGTCCAATTTGATTGACATTTGGATCCAATCTCACTTTTGGCCTTAAAGCCCAAATTTGGACCCATGACCCAAACTTAACCCAAACTCACCCAATTCAACTCCAATTAACCTCAAATCTTTTCTAAATCTTCCTTAACATTCCCACAAACAAAACCCTAACATGATTTGCCCAAAATTTGAACCCAAATCCCACTCAAACTCAATCCAAGGTCAAAAGGCCCATTTTTTGACCTAAACCCAAGCCTAACCCAAATTCGACCCAATTCAAATCCAAATCACCCCCAATTTGTTTCAAATCACTCATGACACATCCATGAGCTAAACCCAACAATTATTTGGCCCAACCTCTTTACAAAATTCCCATCCATAAATTCATTTTTTAAACTTAAGGGCCCATTCCTTAAGCAATTTTAAAAGCCCACTTCCACCAAATCCAAAGCCCAAATCTACCCTAAAGCCCACATGACATCTCCATTTGTCATCCATTTAATTAAATCCATTACCTAAGTCCTAAAATCATCATTGAATTATTCCAAATGAAGCTTCATCCAAATTCCCATCAAATTACCAAAAATTTCTTAAAACCCATTTTTATGAAATTGACTCAACTTTCTCCAAGCCAAAGACAAGCCATGCAAGCCATTGACAAGCCACATGAAGCCATGGGGGCTTGACATGTGACCATGCCATTAATGGTAAAAGGAGGGGCTCCTTTCCTAATCTTTCATTAAGCCTTTTTTACCTTAAGCATGTCACACACTAAACCATGTTTAGCCACCTCATCATGGATAGAGACCACACCACTCTCTCTTGGCTGACCCAACTGATCCTCTCAGCCCAAAATCAGAGCTTGGAAGGGTGCACCAAGCCCAAAATGGTGGGTTGACCCAAACCAAGCCAAAGTGAGCCTTCTCCCATTCCATTTCAATCCAACTCCTTTACACATGGCAATTGCCAATTGATTGCACAAGCCTCCAGCCCTGACCCACCTGAGCTTGAGGGTGACCTGACCCTGGCCGGCCGGCCACCAGGCCGCCGGAAAACACCATGGCCGAGAGCTCACATGTGATCCAACATTGAAATTCTCACTTGCTGAGCTGCCCCTTGCCTAGTGGTCACCATGGCTGTTCTTCTCCTCACCAGAGCAGCTGATCCCAAGCCCTAACTCCCCCTGGGAGGCCCCTCAGCCAGCTCTATTTAAACTCCACCCCTCTCGGCCATGAGAGAGGAGAGAAGCACAAACCTTGCCAAAACTCTGCCAAAATTGTTCCAGACCCTTCTCCACCTTTAGAGCACTTGATCCCCAGTGAAATCCCCCTGCCATTTCTCCTCTGTAAGCTCAATTTCAGAGTTGAAATTCCACCCAAAACCGGGACACTTCTCCACGGTGAGCCAATTCCCAAATTGATTGGCTCTACACCTTCACTGGACCAGGGAAGGTGTCCACCATCAAAAGCCCTATCTCCAGAGCCACCCAGGTTGCTCCGAGCCTCCAAGCTTTGTGATCGGGCTTGGTTGAAATCATATCCGGACAATTCACCGGACCGGGAGACTTCATCCGGAGCTTGCTAGGACCCAATCGAAGATGCAACAACTCTCGGATTGAAGCCACACTTCTCCGAGCCAAGGTATGAGCTAACTCTTCATCCCGAGCTTCCGAAGATTCTCTATTTCAAATGCCTTAGTTTCGATGCATGTTAACCGTATAGATGTGTTCGTCTCTTCAAGACGAATCCATAGAGTATAAGAATGTAAAAATCCATTGAGAATCGAGTGAGATCTTAGGGATTTAGTGTGGACGGCTCTCGGGTGAGAACACTTGGGGACGATGAACGGATGCCGTCCATTCAATACACGCGCGGACGAACGGCTCAGATGGCGTCGGACCGAGGAAACGGTGCGAGAACCACGGGGCCCGGCTGCCGACTCGGATGGCGGCGCCCAATCACGGCGCGACACGTACCCCTTCGGAGCTGCCGATGTTTCGTCGGCGCCGCGTGGATAAATAGATAAATAGGGTATTTAATGTATTTATTAAATATCAGAAACTTTAAAAATCCATATCTTTGTGTAGAAAAATCATAAAAATAAAATAAAAATACCCTCTTGCTCAGTGAATAGAGGAGAATAATGTGGAAAAGAAATCACTTAATTTCATCAAGTATTTTATTTTTTATAATTTATTTACTCTCTGCATTGTTTTAATTCTCCATGCATGCATACAACTCACCATGGCATGAGACCATAGGGCTTTTGAAGCCTCTGAATTTGGGAACATTCCCTGAATTTTCCAAAGTCAGAGGCCATCCCTATGAAGAGTTCTTGATTTTTCAAGTTCAGGTCACTGTTTTGAGTATTTTAATTCCAAAAATTAGCATGTTGTGAAATAAATTCTAGGAAAATTTGGTGATGTTCCTTATGACCAGAGAACCCTAGGAAAAATAGGTTTTGACTTAGTTCATTTAAAACAGCCCTAATTGGCTTAAACACCCAAAATAGGTCTTTAATTAATTAGAGTTAACCAGGCATCAAATTGACTTGAAATCAATTCTCCACTGACCTTTAGGATCAGAGGAACCCACCATAAAAATTTGAAGTCAATTGGACTTGGTTAGCCCCACTAATTGGGTTGATTAAGTCACTTAGCCATTTTAAACTTTAAAAATTCATAACTTTTAAAATACTTTTCAAAAATTCACCAAATTGGTTTTGGAGCCTCTCTGATATTAGGGGAACCTAAGAAAATTAAAATTTCAATTTTCTAAAAAGTTGATTTTTAATAATATTTTAATACTTTTAATAATTAAAAAATAAAAAAAATAATAAAAATCAAAAAAATAATAAAATTCACCAAAATGTCACATTTTGAATTTTAATCACTTAGGAACAAATCCCACATTTTTCCTAGGTCTATTTAGTGAGATATTGAATTTTAAAACCCTAGGGTATTTTTAAAATTAAAAAAATGTATTTTCTAGCATTTTCACTAAAATAATTATTATAAATCATAGAAAAATCAGAAAATTGCAAAATTTGATTCTCTGGTTTCCTTGATATCAGAGAGATTTTTGAAAAATATAAAACCCATTTTTCAACATTTATTTTATTTTTAAATTAATTAACACTCCAAAACTCAAAATAATTATAATAAAAATAATATAATTCAAAAAATCACTAAAATTGGTCCAAGTGCTTCTCTGGTCATTAGGAATGTCCCCTAATTTTCTTAAGGACAGAAACTTTCTTTTGGTCATGTTATCAAATTTTCCTTGAAAATCTCTATTTTCCATCAAAATAATTATATAAATAAATTAAATACAGAAAAATCACATTTTCTCCTCTCATGTCTTTATTGACATATGAGTGAAGTCACATAAAAATTTCAAGTTCATTTAAGTTCAATTTGGTGAGTTATGAAATTATTAAGCTTAAAGGGTAAAATGGTAATTAAAATCTTTAATCCTTAATTAAAACTTTAGGTTTAATAAGAAATCAACAAGTAAAATATTTGATCTTAATCTGATTTGGATGATTGAAATTTAAATAATTAAAGGGTAGAAACCCATTAAATAATTTTAAAAATGATTAAACTTTAATTAAATAATAGATTAAATTTGGAAGAATAATAAAATTGGAATTATTAAAATAGGGATATTTGTTAGGAAGAGATTTATTCTTTAATTTAAAAATCCCTAAATTAATCATCTCATTAATATTCAACTCTTAATTAAAATGATAATTCAAATTCAAAATATTAAAAGACTTAATCATTAAACTAAAATCAAATTATTAAACTCTTTCAAAAATTTCAATTAAAATTAAAGATAAAACTAAATTAAAAATTAAATTAAGTTAAGTAAATTAAATTAAATAATTAAATTAAATTAAATTAAATTAAAATTAAATCAAATTAAATTAAATAATTAAATTAAATTAAATTTAAATTAAATTAAATTAAATTAAATAATTAAATTAAATTAAATTAAATTAAATAATTAAATTAAATTAAATAATTAAATTAAATTAAATTAAATAATTAAATTAAATTAAACTAAATAATTAAATTAAATTAAATCAAATCAAATTAATTAAACATCAAATCAAATTAAATTAAATTAAGTTAAATTAAAACTCAATTAAATTAAATTAAATTAAATATAACATCACCTAAGACATAAAGGAAATTAAATATAAAACAACTTGAACACTATTCCAAATTTAAACCCTTTAATTTAAATCAAGTCATTTGAATACTAATTTACCCTTGAAGGCTTTGATTATTATAACTCCTAAACAGAACATTAAATGAAATGTTACTTCACTTATAGGATATTCAAATGTCCTAGTTCACTGAGCAAGATAACAATAAAACTTGAAATTCTTGGACGATCGATTCATTTATATAATTAAATTCATTTGGGACTTAAAACAATCCTAGAAATATTGAAAAGATGTTTAAGATTCTTCTTAAGCACTTCCTCAATATGATAGGATACTTATAAGAACAATTGGATTTAATTGTTCTTTGATGAAGAAAATCGTCCTCAAACCAAAACACAGAGAACCTAGACGTCATAAGAGTTGACTAGCTATAGGATTAGGAATTTGGTAGAAAACCATAACCTTTCCCTTAGCTTTACCTAGGGACTTGCTTAAATATTCTAATTGTGTTTTAAGTGCGGCTTGGGATGACGGGAAGACCCTCCGAGTACGCTTTTATTTTATTGCAATTTACTTTCTTGCAATTTACTTTCTTGCAACTTACTTTATTGCAAATGCATTTTACTTTTCTTGCATGATAAAACAATCGTTGCATGAAAACCCACACCTTTAGGATAGTCCCTAAAGCTGAAACCAAAACTAAGTTAAAAGTCATTGCAAGATAAAATTCACCGCCACAACATTTCAAAATATAAAACAACTCAAAATTTAATCACAAACAGAACACAAAACTACAATTGCAACTAAACTAAAACGTCCCGTTGGATGATCGGGAATACCTCGGATGATGTAACCTACGTGTTGCTAACGGGATTTCCACGGTCTAAATGAAAGTGTGGAACTCATTCAGTTGAGTTTAGCAAATTCATCTGGACTAAGTGAATCCGATAAAAATAATGATGCCGGAAAGATGGAACCGTGGGATCTTAACCGGTGTCGTTATAATCAACTTTAAGATTTGTTTTAATTAAAACGTAAAAAACACTTGGAAATTAAGATTTTCTCTAAACCAAAACACTTTTCTCATCTCCTGATTTATGATTTCTAAAACTAAACCTCTGCTACAACAAGGAACTTGGAGCATGGTGGGCGACACGGCCATCGTCGTCGACAAAACTTGAACCTACTTCAGCAAAACTTTCCTAGAATTAAATAACCAAGCCATAGGACTTCGAGGTAGTTTGCACTAGTGCAACATAAATCCTCAACCTTTTCGTTAGGCATTTGCATTGCAAATTAAGCCCTAACCGGTCTTAGGATTCCGAGGTAGTCGTCCGATACGACAATAAACCCTCACATCTTCTAGGCTATTTGTTTGATTTTATCATACAAATATAAGTCCTAATTAATTAAAATTGGCAAGATTGAAATACTAAATAAGTATTAGGACTTTCCTAAATTCAAGCCAAACGATAGGATAGTCGGGAAATTACCGAAGTTCACTTCGAATCAGTGATTTCTCCTACCTTTCTTCCTTTGGATTCACAAAACAAAATGTTCCAAAATTTGATCCATTCCCGATTGAAATTCCAAAATTCAATCTTTGAAAACCTTAAACTTTGAAATTCTTGAAAGCAGAGTTATTGATTATTATCGAGAGTTTTCTTGGGTGATTCCCGTCACTTAAGATGTAATTAACTATAGGGGCTTGCCCTTATAGGGAATTTTAAAGAACCCAGGTAATATAAACCCTGTTTGATACTTTCATATTAAGCGAGGGAATTTGTCGGCTTATAAAATTGGTTCGCGGACCAAACGGATGTCACAAAACTTCTAGTTTATTTGATCGAGCCTCACCCTCGAGCGGTGTGTCTATCTTTAGGGATAGATACACGGTTTGTGGTGCGGTGCTCGTTTATATAAACTATTTGGGATGTGAGATCGGTTTAATCTCATATCTTAAAACTTTCAAATTTAAAATTATTTTCAAAATCAAATACTACTTTTCAATTTATTTATTTAAACTAAATTAAAAATTCGTCGACAACTTCTGTTAGGCGACCACTTTTCAAAATAAAACACACAACCCTAAAATAAGCCGCGCAGTGGACTAGATAGTGAATAAATTTGTGTTCCATTGGAGGAATTGGGAGAATATCGTGGGGATTTGTATAAAGACCTTAAGGCTTCCTTATTTTTTGTAGCTCATGTAGCTGGTGGAAGTGCTAATGGTGAAGGTTTTATGTTCAGTGGTGAAGGGGTTGTAGATGGAGTGTAAGTTCTTTAATAAGTGGCCGTTAGGTTTCTTGGGGTAAAAGATCTACAGTTAATGGAAGGTTTCATGTTCCAGCAAGTACGACATTGTCGTCTGGAGTCATATTCATGAATGAAAGAAAAACCTACAATAACCATATAATGCATTGGTTCAATTAGATTATGCTAATATTCTATATGATTTAATTAGAATGAACCATATTGTTACCCACTAGGTATGCAAAGCAGAGAAGACTCACAAAACTTGGGAGTTAATGAGTAAGACTTTGCATATGTCATCAGTCGCAACCTTGAACTAGATATTAGGGTTTGAATCATTAAATTAAGTTTTAAAAACCAAATATGATTTACAAATAAATAACATATTAGCATATTTTTCTTCAAGGAAAAAATTTCTTCGCATGCAACATGAATACTTACCAAAATCATATAAGAGAGTCACAAATCCACTCATACATCCAAGTGGTTTTTGCAACCTCATTCTAATTTCTATTTACTAAAATCATATACCAAAATACTGCAGATTGCTCTTGGCCAATTATGTGGCAAATATTTGAATATTTTCACCATATCTCAGAAATCCATACGGATTGAGTTGTTGTCATATGGGAAGGACTGGTTAAAAGAAAAAAATTTATGTAAATGCTCACTATTATATCAACAGACTTCATGAATTTAATATTACACATTCTTTGTTTCGTTATTATAAATTCATCCTTCAACAAGGGGAGTTCTGCTCCATAACCTCATCTCCCCTATTTAGCATCCCTATAATCATTTTTATCTCATTAACTCTGAAAGTCAAAAAATGACCACGAATATTGAAACATTTCTTCTCAGAATCACAAAAAGACAAAAGCTTCACTGTCAAAACATTTTAATGTTGGAAGGCTAGCATCATATTGAATTAATAGATGTTCAGCTCCCGCATCATTTGAATGGCTTCATCAGTCATGTAAATGATGTAACTAAGTCTAAAACCTCTCTCATTGTAGAAGGAAAAAACCTACAACTAACCCTTTATGAGAAAATTTCTTTACAGAGAAAAGATTTCATGTAAGTTAAACTCAATAAATTTGCGAGCATGCTTAACATTAAATAGTCATGACATTAAATATGCTTCATTAAACACTATATGAGAACATAACATTAAGAAAGTTTCCATGCACAACAAAAGCCGCAAGAAATTTAATATTTAACTGAAGAAGTCAGTCATAAACATTTGCATAGAGTTGACATAAAGTTTTTATAAGATTCAATAAACATACACAACATGTTACATGATTAAAATTTACATGAAAAGAAATTTTTTCCAAAAATAAGTTTATCTAATCCTTAGTGACCAACACAAATAATCTTTGCTCAATAATTAGCTAGTAATCATACCTCAAAAAAGAGTCGATGCACAACCTGAAGATAAAACAAAAAAAAAAGCTTGTACTTCAGCAAACTATCAAACCACTATAGAAATTGAAATAAAACAACCTCAATCCAATATATTTATGAAAAAACCTTTCCTAATATTGCATGCTTAGCATATTTCACCTACTTCAGAGTCTTCAATTAGTCATCTGCTATAGTGGAAAGACCATACAAAGCATGTACCAAAATAATTTAGTCAAAATTTTCAAAGTTCTATTCCAGATAGTTAACTCAATACTTCATGGAGATAACATATTATATATGCAAATTTTTTTTCATAACACAACCTTTAGCCATCAAATGACAAGATTTATATATGAATTAGATTTTATCCTTCGTATATACAACACATTGATGAAGAAATCCAACTTGAATTGTTTAAATTAGCATATATAAAATATTTTATAGCCCAAAATAATTACTTTATTTCTGTGCACAATCCATGCACAACATGTAAAATGCTCATTTGTTGATTTTGAACAAAAAATTTGTAAGGAAATTCAGATTAACTATTCTTTAGAAAGCACAAAACAACTCATGTAATGCCCTAAATACTGGATCCACTTCAGTAGGCTATCAATCTTAGAAAAAAAAATTAAATAAAATGTATTAAATCAAATACTTTTATGAATAAAATTAACCTTATATTATATAACTATAATTTTTCACCTTCCTCAAAACCTTATATTGGGCATCTAAGCGCCTGAAAAGACAGTAGACAACATGTAGCAAGACAATATAGTCATTTTTTTCAAACTTTTTCTAAAGATAGTCAAATAAAAACTTCATTAGAATAACATATTACCACAGTATGGACCTTATATACTGTTTTCTCCCATCACAAAACCATTTTGATATTAAATGACAAGAATTAATCATAAATTAGATTTTATCCTTCGTGTATACAATATATTAATGAAGAAACCCAACATGAATCATTTTGATTAGTATATATCAAATATTTGATAGCCTAAATTAATGAATTCAATTAATTGCACAGCCCATACACATCATGTATATTGTAAATTTGTTAACTTTGAGCAAAAATATTACGATGAAAGTGGGATTATCCTTTACAAAAATGACAAGTAATGCTCTAAATAAAGGATTCACTTCAGCAAAATGATTATCAACAGAAAAAATTTGAAATAAAACATATTAAATCCAATAAGTTAATGAATAAACCTAAACTAATATTGCATAATTAGCATTTTTCTCCTTCCTCGAATTCTTAAATCAAGCAACTGCTTCAGTGAAACAAACATACACAACATTTAATAGGACAACTTACTCTTTTTTTTTAGTATTTTCAATATACAGTCAACCAAAAACTTCAAGGAGATAACTCATTATCATGTTATGGGGCCCTATATATACTTTTCTCTTCAGGAAACAAACAATGGAAACCAAATGACCTAATTTAATCACAATTTTGAATTTTTCCTTCATAGATACAGTTTACTACTAAAGAAAAAAACATAATAATTCAAATTTAGCATCTATCAACTATCGGATAGCCCTAAATAATGACTTAACTGTAGTGCACAGTCCATACACAACATGTAAAATGCTTACTTTTCACTCTTTGGCAACAATTTTGTGAAGAAAGTTGGTTAACTTTTCATGAATAACACAATATTTCTCACATAGCACACTAATTCATGGATCAACATCACCTAACACAAAATATACATCACAAAAATTGATGAATTACGTCTTCAACCCAATATAATTTTGAATAATCCTCACATAATATTGCATAATTAGCAGCTTTCAATTTTCTTGGAGTTCTAAATCAAGTATCCCCTTCAGTGAAAGAACATGCACAACATGTAGTGTAAAATTTACAATTTTTTTTTCAGAGTTTGTCTACATATAGTTAACCAAAAAGTTCCACAAAATAACTCATTACCACACTATGGCGGCTAGTATACAATTTTCCTCTCAAATAACAACAAATATAAAAAATTTGACAAGATTTAATAATATTGTAGAATTTATCCTTCATATATACTGCATACTATTGACAAAAGTCAAATAAAATTTTTAAACTTAACATGTTTCAACTATGAGATAGCCCTAAATAATTACTTAGCTAAAATGTACAGTTCATACAGAACATGTAAAATGCTATTTTATCACTCTTCGAAAAAAAAATTTTGAAGAAAGTTGGTCTAACGTTTCTTGAATAGGACAAAATAACTCACATAGTGCACTAAATTAAGGTAACACTTCAGCAAGCATACACAAAATTGGTAAAAACATGACATCAACAACAATTGACGAAGAAAAGGATGATTAGCAACAACCAATTATTCAATATTTATAGATCGGAAGGTTACCCGAAAACAATTCTATCGCAACCCAAGTCAAACAAAGAGCATTGTCCTATGCCCTAGTAAATGATATTCTTTGTAAACTATCTTATGACAAAATGTGGTTAAGATGTATAAAAGAACCTGAAGCTCAAAAGATTGTTAAAGAAGTTTATTCAGGTCTATGAGGTGCACAACAATATGGACCTAAAATGAAGATCAAAATAAAAAGAATGGGATACTATTGGCCAATAATAATGACTGATTTTCTTGAAACTGCAAAGAAATGTCGCAAATGTCATATACATGGAGTGGTTTTACATCAACCACCAAATGTATCACATCCAACTATTTGCATCTTGGCCATTTGAAAGTTGGGGCACATACATAGTGGGCCCTATAGACCCTCCATCGTCTAAAGGCCATCAAATTATTCTAGCAGCCACTGATTACTTCTCTAAATAGGCAGAAGCGACACTGCTCAATGAAGTTAAAGCAGAACAAGTTCTCCATTTATTTAAAATTCATATTTTCTATAGGTTTGGAATTCCTCGAAGAGTCTTATCAGACAATGGACTAGCATTTAAAAATACCAAAAATGAATTCAAAGACATGGGATAGACTGGAGATATTCTACAATCTATTAACCTAAAGCCATTGGTCTAGTTGAAGCCTTCAACAAAACATTGGTACAAATTCCGAAAAAGACATTAATTAATAGTCCAAGACAGTGGCACGAGCAATTGATAGAAGCTCTATAGATCTATAGGACTACATATAGAACACCAACATGGTAAGCACTGTTTGCTTTGGTATATGGTTCTGAGGCAATTTTACCACTTGAGGTGCAAATTCCTTCTCTCAGAGTTGCTGTTGAAAGTAAAATAACTGGAGTTGTTGTTGATAATAAAATAATTGAAGAAGAAAATGCCAAATTACGACTTCAGGAACTTGAGAGTTTAAAAGGAAAACGTCTACAAGCTCAGCAAAATCTTGAACTATGTCAAGCAAAAATGATATGGGCCTATGACAAAATGGTTCGTCCTAGATCCTTTCAATTTAGTGAATTAGTTTTATTTTTTCGAAGACCTATTCTTGCTCATCGAAGAATAGGTGGAAAATTTGAACCGATGTGGGAGGGCTTGTATGTTATTGAAAAGACATATTCAGAAGGATCATACTAGTTGGTAGATTGTCAATGAGAAAGATTCTTGCCACCAATCAACAGACGTTTCTTAACAAAATATTATGCGACATAAATAATCATGACTTGTTCGTAAACTAGGCTAATAATGAATAAAATTACAAATAAAATATTGACAATCACTGTCTATTTTTTTAACATCTCCTTTTTGTTCACATAACATATGTTTGTGAATATCATTTCTCAACAATAATAAATTTTGTATTGATAAATTAAATTAAAATTTGGTCTGATATATTTTCACTAACTTGTTGCTTGCAGAGAAATTTTGAATAACAAACTTTTGTTCACTTTTCGAAGTGGTGTGTATTTGGCATTAGACCAAGGATGTGTTGAAAAGGGATCAAGAATCCACATTGATTTTGACCTATCTCAAGTTGAATTACTTTATGATTGTCCTTTGTTATCCATTGCTAATCAAGAAGAAGCAAAAGAAAAACAATTTGTATTATAATTCAAACTTCGTTAACAAGACATCAAGATGGAAGAAGTCATTCCAACAAAACAAAAACAACAAATTGACAATCAAAAATTAAAATCAGTAGTGGTAACTACATCTTATGAAGTTGAAAAAGGCATCTGTTAGCAGAGTAAAGATGTTAGCCTCCGGATTGACTAGAACTTAAAGGAAAAATCAAAACAAACGACTTAAAATACTTGAAGAAAAAGAATGAAACATAAAAAAATCCATGAAATAAGATCATGATTTTGAATTTCCAGACTTTGAAAATGTCCCTAAAGAGACATATTATGTCTTAAGAGAAGAAATAATGGATGAAGAAGAGAAAAGGATTGAGAGAATGACATTCACTCCACCTATTTACATACCAGCACAGGATCTCACATCATCAGAGATATCAACCGATAAACAAATTGCTTCTAAAGAAGAAGTGAGACGTATTTAAGCCTTTAAACAAAAAACATTTGAGCAATTTAAATATATTAACTGTCGAACCGTTAATATATTAGATGGCATTCAGTTATTTACCAGGGTTTTCGACGAAGTCGAGCAAGGAGCCATTATCGAACATGTGATGAAAGAACATGATCTTGGGCGAGCTGGATGCCTAGGAAAGAGGACGTACTCTGAAACCAATAGGTGGATACGTGGCAAAGGTTGAATGGCTATCCAATATGTGTGTTGTTACAATTACGCTGTAGATAAGGATGACAATCCCCCAAGAATCTTACAACATGAACAAGTACATCTGCTACCTATAATGATTATTCAAATAATCAGACGACTGATGACATGGAACATGATGCCTATTTATTGTGTACCAAACAGGTGCATTATAAATATATATGAGGAAGGAGAATGTATACCACCTCATATTGACAACCATGATTTTGAGAGACCCGTTTGCACTCTATCACTCATGAATAGGTGTTCTATTATGTTTGGAAGAGAAATACAAATTGTGGGACCTGGGAAATTTTATGGATCTTACCAAATTCTTGTACCAAGAGAATCAGTTCTAATCTTCCAAGGTAATGGAGCTGATGTTTCCAAACATTGTATACCGAATGTAAGCCGACAACGCATTTCAAAAACATTGAGGACAATGTGTCCTAAAAAAGCTCCTGAAGAATATCGGCCTATACCAGAACTGGAAGGACTACAAACCTTAAAACTACCATGACCCTATGAATGTCCTAACTCTTAAGACATACTTGACAGACAACGTCTTGGAGTGTTAGATATTGGTGGTAGGTCTAGCAGTATCAAGGGTTATGAGAATAACAGACGAACAAGCTGACAGCTTTTGATATGATATTGTATAGACAGTTTGCAGTGTGTGTTATATAATATATGATGTACTATTGACTTATACCATCTACGCACATTATCTTTGGGAGTAGAATAAAATCTTGTAAAATACTCCTCAACTGCTAATAATACATTGTTGGGTCCAAAGATGCCAAAATGAATACTTTAAATAAAAATGAGAAGATAAACAACTTGTGATAATTAACATGAGATTTATCTTTTGACCTGTAAAGGTCAAATCCCCAACGGATACATTTTTCTTCATGTACTTTTTACACATAACCTCCTACTATTGGATATAAGTCCTTTTCCTGACATGCAAACATGGCATTCCTGTAGCTCATTCTTTAAGAAAGTTTATAAGTCATATAACATTCCTTCTCAAAATTGACATATCAACATTTGACATTTTTGAGAGATGATATGGCATTCTCTCTCTCTCCAGCTATTGGAAATAAGACACTTCTTGACATGGAAACATGACATTCCTATAGCTTTTTCTTTGAGTAAGGATATAATTCATATAACATTCCTTCTTAAAATCGACATATCGACATTTAACATTTTTGAGAAATAGAATATGAAATCCATTTTTTCTCCCCAGTTATTGGATATAAGTCTTTTCCTGACATGGAATTATGGCATTACTCTAACTCTTTATTTGAGAAAGGATATAAGTCATATATCATTCCTTCTTAAAATCGACAAATCGACATTTGACATCTTTGATAAATTGAATATGAAATCCATTTTCTCTCTTCAGTTATTGGATATAATTCCTTTTCCAGACACGAAACTATGGCATATCTCTAACTCATTCTTTGGGAAAGGATATAAGTTGTATAACATTCCTTCTCAAAATCGACATACAGGCATTTAACATTTTCTAGAGATGGTATGACATCCATCCTCTTTCCCAATAACTATAAGACCTTTTCTGATGAACTAACAATGGTTATTATGACATCCAGACCATTTTGGTCAACGCCAATATGTGCGGCATACTTATGCAGTATTCCACACATATTGGAGGCCTCTTTGTTGAACTCACTTTTGTGAGGATCATTTTTAAACCATGTTGAGCTAGGAAGTTGACGTCCTAAATCTCAATGATGGTCACTAAACCCTAATGTCTACGGTAAAACCCTAATGAATCCTTTTTAACCAAAATCTTAATGACATTCTTAAATAATTAAATCAACAATGACAAACACTAATTTGATCAACTTTTAACCTAAAAAGTCAACTTTGGTCAAAATGGTCAATTCTTGACCCAATGACCACCACATTAACCAAACTGGTTAACCTTTGACCCAAAAGGACAACTTTGGTAGAACTGGTCAACCATTGACCCAAGAATACAACTTTAGTCAAACTAGTCAAACTTTGACCCAAAAGATTAACTTTGATAAAATAGGTTAATACTTGATCCAATAACAACCCTATTGACCTAAATAGTCAATTTTTTACTCAAAAGGTCAAACTTGGCCAAAATCATCAATCCATTGCCCCAAAGAATATCTAGACTATCCAGACAATAATTTGATCAAATATAACTCACTTAATCAATTGAGAATATCAAACTGACCAAACATCACTAAACTTATTCAAACCTAGGTCTGGTCACCAGAATTAATGACCTTATGATTAAGTTAACCATGAAAAGGTAAATGAATCACCTGGGTCAACCCTAGATCTAGTCTGGTCAATCATGGCTAATCTAGGTCAACAATGAGCAACCTTTGACTTAAACAAAACAAATTTGGTCAAAATAGTCAAACCCTGACCTAAAGACCATCACATTGACCTGATTAGCCACACCATAACCTAACAAATTAGTGAAAAAATGGTCAACCGATGACCTAAATACCATTGCATTAACCTCATTGGTAAATCTTTGACTTAAATGATTAAAAATTAATCAAAATAATCCATCCATAACCTAAAGACAATCATACTAACATCATGGGTCAATTTTTGACTTAAAAGGTAAAACCTCATAAAAAATGATCTACCCTTAACCTCATGACCATAAAAATTGATCTGATATTGATCTAATCAGCTCGACATTGGTCAAAATGACCAAAAATTAATCCAAAAGTCACCACATTAACCCTAAGATTGACTTAAACCTTAAAATTGGTTAACATGACCAAATTAAAACCTTAATGACAAAACCTAAGGAATTTATGATTAAACCAACCATGCTAAGGTTGTGGGGGTCACATTGGACCCCTTGGACTAGAATTGGTCAACTTAGTTCAACCTAGGTTAACATTGGTCAACCCTAGTCATCACCTATCAAATTTGGTCAAAATATTCAATTTTGAACCATAAATGATGAAATTAATCAAATAATTAATTATAAAATTATTTTGATTAATTTATTGACTAAAAATATTATATATATATATATATATATATATATATATATATATATATATATTAATTGTAGGTGGCCTTAAGTTGACTAGTGAGGGAATGAATTTTTGGATCCAAAGTGAGTGGGTCCAAGTGGTTAAAGTTCCAGCATCAATCAAATTTATCATCTCCCGAGAATCCCCCTCGATGATTAGATTCCTCCGATTGAAGATCACCTGGATCTCTTTCCTCTAGAGTGACCCTCTCAACTATTCCCCCTATTCAACTCAGAATACTGGTGGCAGGTGATCTCTTATATGTTCCTCACTTAAGGATTGACAATGGCCACACTTTGCTGAAACAACATTGACTAGTGATGGTATTGGTTGATGGAACTGTCTCTCATTGGGCTCTTTTCTTTTGGCTGAATTTGTTCCATGAGGTCTCATGCTTCATTGCTATCCCCCTGGGCACACTATCAGTTGTTGAAGGTTCTCATGATTTCCTTAAATTGAGGTGTTTTTTCAGTAATTTATAGATTTACTTGTAACTAGCAGTTTTTCCTTTATATTTTCAGCTGATTTTGTTATGTGAGTGGGGAACCCCAAAGGGCTTCAAATTGTATTTTGTCTCTTGTTTGGTGGGGTCCCCCTCTACTTCAACTTTTGTAACCCCCCTTTTTTATTTACTAATCAACATGCAGGGAGCCTCTGTTGCTCCTTAATATATATATATATATATATATATATATATATATATATATATATATATTTTATCAAAAGACTTGCCTAGCACGAAAGTAGTATATTAATCACCATCATCAGTACAGTTGTGTTCTTACAAAAGGAAGACCTATCCTATCACCATCCAACAAAACTACTAGGGAAGAGGGAGGTGTAGTTTCTACCAAAATTTCCCCTTTACAATAACCCTGAGATGCAAGCCAGTGTGCAGGAGCATTACCCTCCCTAGGTATATATGAATAAATTACATTTATACTCTCAACCACTCCCTTCACTCTATTCAGCCATCTCTGAATGTACCATGGAGCAACTTCAGTCCCTTGCAGGAAGCTAATGCAATTAGAAGAATCTGATTCTACCATTAGTAATCTCACATCACAGATTCTGGCAATTTTAAGTGCCCAAAAGATGGCCATCATTTCAGCCTCAAGAGCATCACAAGCCTCAACAGGAGAGTAGAAGAACAATAAACATTGCCTCATCCTATTTCTAAAAATGCCACCAATCCCAGCCTGCTGAATTTTAAAGCTACCATCAGTATTAACTTTGATCCAAGGGGAAGGGGGAGGGGACCAACCAGCAACCAGAGAAAAGGGGGAGGAAAATTCAGAACCTACTTGGCAGATATCTGTGAATTTGTGATATTTAGTGAGTTTCTTAAGGTAAGTTAAGGAATGAGCAGCAACAAGGGAGGCAGGGACAGAACACCCCTCAAACCTAACCTTATTTCTGCCCATCCAGATAAACCAGGCCACAATACAAGGAACCACCAGGAGATTCACCTTATGCCAGTCCCCCCAACACATCAATAGGTCCAGCCAACTTAATTGCAAAGTATCCACCTGAATCCTGCTTATAACATGAATCCAGACCTCTTGAGAGAATGCACACCTAAAGAACAAATGATCCCCAGATTCTTCCTCCTGCATACATAATAGACAGCAGGAAGGCCCTCTAATTCCCTTTAATTTGAGGATATCATCAGTAGGAAGAAGCAAATGTCTTAATCTCCAGCAAAAGAAGGACATGGAAGGAGACAGCAGTTTGCTCCACAGCTCAGGTCCCCACCTGATATGATCCCAGGAATAGAATTTCTGAAAGATAAAGGTCCCCAGCTTTTGATGAAGTTGCTGTTTGGTGATAATCTTATCTCTTTTTTCAGGATGAAAGGGAGTCAAGAGAACCTGCTGTAGCTGGTCAGAATTTAAGATGTTTCTCAGAATTCTGCAATTCCATTGGTTTTCAGACCAAAAGGTATTAACATAGCATTTAGATATAGAAGGTCCATCAACATTTTGTGGGCAAGTGAGTTTCTCCCCTCCCCACACCCAATTATCAAGCCAAAAATTGATTTGACCCTCTCCCAGCTCCCAGATAAAGGTCTGTTCAGCCTTATCTTTGACCTTCAGCAATTCCTTCCACAATCTAGAGTCCCCAGGTTTGGGCACCACCGAGAGAAGGGTGATCCTTTCTACGGTATTTACCATGCATATACCGAGACCAAATGGTATCATTTGCCACCGAATCTAATCCACAATTTACATAAATTTATGAAGCTAAGTCGTTCAAAGCTTTTAAACCCCGACTTCAGACTTGAAGGGGTTTACAAAGTTGTTTCCAGGATGACCAATGGATCTGCCTATGTTGACCAGCCCAAAGAAATTTGTTGAAGATTCTGCCAATGCTTGTTTGTGTGCTCTTTTTCATAATAAACATCTGTAGAGCATAGGAGGGGAGGGCAGTTAAAATGCTCTTCAGTAAAGTTAGTCTCCCCCCATTTGACAAAAAAGAATTAGACCACCCAGAAATTTGTGCTTTGATTTTCTCAATGATTTCTTGAAAATGGGTTTGTCTTGATCTTCCCTTAATCAAATGGACTCCCAGGTAACTGATTGGCAAAGTAGCAGACTGAAAGCCTGTGTATTCAGCAATCCAGGTTCTCATCATAAGGCTAACATTAGAACTAGGTAGAAATTGCATTTCTGAAGATTCAGCTCCAAACCAGAAACCTCCTTGAAATTAGCTAGTGTTTTCATTATTTTTTTAATAGCCACTTTAGAAGCCTTAGAAAAGATAATGATATCATCAGCATAAGATAAATGGCTTACAATGAAATTGGACCTGTGATGGTAAGCTGAACTTGGTGCTTGGGTGAACACAAAATCCAATAATCTGGATAAGTAGTCAAATGCAAGGATAAAAATGGTAGGGGAGAGAGGATCACCTTGCCTGATACCTCTGGAAGCTCTAAAGAACCCATGGCATCTCCCATTCACCATAACAGAATGAGCATTGTTGCTCAGCCACCTATGGATGAGCTGAACAAAACTCAGTCGAAAACCCCTAGCACATAATGTTTGGGTGATAAACCCCCAACTGATGGTATCATATGCTTTTCTTATATCCGAGCTTGAGTATCACATTGTTGCCTCTACATTTCTTATCTAAATCCAACACCATTTCCTGGGCCAGCAAGATATTATCTGAAATTGATCTGCCTTTCACAAATGCAGCCTGACTGGGGCAAATCAGAAGATTCAAATGTGGCTGCAGTCTTGCCATGATGATTTTACTGATAATTTTGGTCATTACAGAAGTAAGGCTAATAGGTCTGTAATCTCCCCAAGATTTTCTCAATTTATTTTTTGGGATTAGAACAATAGTAGAGGCAGAAAAATACCTGGGAATATCAATACCCTGGAAGAAGTCTTGTACAGCTTGAATAATCTCCTTCCCAACAACTGTCCAACCAGCTTTATAAAAGTTGGAAGAGAAGCCATCTGGTCCTGCAGCTTTAGCATCATCTAGGGAGTCTAATGCATTTTTTATCTCCTCCTCCCCAGGGATTTCCACTAAGTTAAGATTCTGAACATACATATACTGGGTCTGTAGCAAATTCTCATAAATAGGGGTAGGGCAAATATTGGGTTGGGTAAACATTTGAGCAAAGTGATTAACAGCATCCAAAGCTATATCTTCAGCATTATGGAGCACAATTCCAGCCTCATCAGTGATGGAAAGAATCATGTTACACTTCCTCTTATACTTAATGAATGCATGGTAATACTTGGTGTTTCTATCCCCTTCAATAAATTTGGCAGCAGCTGCTTTCTGTTTATAAAACTCCTCCTGGTACTTGAACTGGACCAGCAACTGATCATGTGCATTATAAAGAGCAGCTTCACTACCCACTCCATTAAGAAAACCAGCTTCAGCAGCAGCCACATCCTCTTCAGCCTTCTTAAGATTATCTTGTACATTCCCAAAAACTGTCCAATTCCAATTTCTGAAATGCTGAGCAGTGATTTTATGCAATTTCCATAGGTTACCCCAAGAGGAGCCTCCCATGGGAGATACCCACACCTTCCCAAGTTCAGCCAGAAAATTTGGGTGCTTAGACCACATGTTTTGAAATCTGAACATACCACCATTACTATTAACAGTGTTGTTAATAGAGATGAGCAATGGTCACGTGATCGAGCCGACCATGGATAAATGAGTAACAATGGTATAGGGAAATTGTTGAAGCCAAGAGGAATTCCCCAAGCACTCTGTCAAGTCTCTCCCAGGTTCTACCCCTTCTCCAGGTGTATGCTGGACCACAAAAACCCAGATCAAAGATTGCTACATCAGCAATAAATTGATTAAACCTATTCATGGAAGCCCAGCTAGGAGAAGCACCACCCTTCTTTAAGCAGCAGAAGAAAGGCAGTTAAAATCCCAACCAACAAGCCAAAAGGAATTGATGCTGGGAGCAATGTTAACCAGGTTATTCCAAAGATTCTGCTGATGAACAGGAGCTGAGCTAGCATAAATAAAAGTGACAAAACCAAAAAGATCACCAATAGAAACTTGAATGTGCATAAACTGTTGATGATCCACCAAAATAGAACAATTTAACTCTTTTCTAGCAAAAACCCAGATATTATTACTCACATTAGTCCAACATTGGAAGTTAGGGAATTTTTTAATAATGCAGTGAGAATTTTTATTAACCATGGGTTCAAGTAAAGCAAAACACCATAGCTTGTAATACTTAACCATATATTTAACTCTACCAAGAGAGGAGGGATGAGCAGCCCCTCTTATATTCCAGCACAGAAAATTTATCATAGAAGAAGATTTTTCCCTTTTCCCCTAGTCCTAGGGCAGAAGAGGGGCTATCAGGAGGGTCACATAAGGGCTAGGATTCCAGCAGACTTTGTATCTCTGATTTACTTTTCTTTCTTTTACTGTTTTTCTGAATTTGCCATCCAGACTTCAGTTCTTCATTCACCACTTGAATCTTCCCCCAGACAATTCCATTCTATTTTCCACTTCCCTGATTATCCCAGGGAGGGGATTATCTTCTATAATCTTCAAGGCATGTGTAGTGACACCACCCTCCACAACACCTTCCTGCTCCTTCACATTCTGCACATCCTCTTTTTCCCCTTCACAATCTGCACTTCCTCTTTCAGTCCTTGGAGGGTCAAGATTAACCACTTCCACGGAGACGAGTTTCGACGATCGGACCACCGCTCATCCCACGGAGCCAAGTTAACCTTCCGCTTACCAAAAGATTTCTTTTTGCTCGGGAGGATGAAGTCTGTAGCAATTTTCCAACTCATGACCAAACATTCTACAGTGCTTGCAGTAAAATGGTTTAAATTCTAATTCCACCTCCTGCCAGAAACCCTCATCTGGTATATCCTCATCTGTTCTCACCCACACTCTATGGATATCTGGGAGTGTAATGTCCCTTTCCACTAAAACCCTTGCTGCTGCTGGTCTTGCTAGATCAAAAGTATGTGTATCTGTTTTTAAAGGGGTTCCCAGTGCTTGACTTATGTTAAATAGAGCATTGTGATCATATAGTTGGATAGGTAGATTAGGTAGTTTATACCACATGGGGATGATAGGTGGCTCCTTTAGTGGATCAAATTCAGGAGTCCACTTTAATAACTTCATATATGTACCAGCAATTAGGATAGATTGTTTGCCAAAAACTTTTGCATAATCTTCCTCATTAGAGAGTCTAATGAGCAAATGCCTACCATCCAGCAGCCCAAGCTTCCAGCTGCCAGCAAGGTTTAAATCCTCAAAACTCTTCCTTACATATTCCATTTTTGGATGTCCCATCTGAAACTTCCCAATCAAATAGAACTTAATAGCATCATTCAGACACTTCATGTCTTTTTTGGAGAACAAGACAGCAGGTGAGCCATCCTTGTTACCAACAGGATTAATGAAAGGGGCATTTCCCCTACCAGCAGCAGTATCATGCAATGCTTGGGGAAAAACCAGATGGTCAAAGGATTTATGAGCAGAGTTCCCCATACCCACAACCCCAACATAAGAGGCTTTAGCCCACAATGCATTAATTGTAGCATCAATAGGATATGGCCGAACAGGGTTAGCCATAGAACAGCAGTAGAGAAGCCCTCCCCCACACCAAACCAACCAATGAAACAGTAAAAATTTGAAAATCTTCCAGCCCGGGAAAGAAAAAACCCTTCCAAACAACCAAAAAGCCCAAGAGGAAGTCTCTCCAGGAAGTAGAAACAGGAGAAAGAACCTACCAGCTCCATCCAAACCTCCAGCCGCCAAGAGCAAACCCTAGCAGAGCACCTCCCTCCTTACCAGCAGCCATTTATATATATATTCCTTAATATATATATATATATATATATATATATATATATATATATATATTTTAAAAAAAAGGAGCAACACGAGAGGGCTCCCTACATGTTACTAATAAAAGGAGAGTACAAAATCATTGATGGAAATGCTCCCAACTAACAAAAAACCTAATGGAGACCATTCCCTAAAGACCACAAAACAAGAAAACTAAAAGATTGGGTGAGTGAATATATATGTATACATATGTAAATATGTATAAATATAAAGTAAGTTTAAAAAGTGGTTTGGTGCAAAAAAACCCCACAGCACCCAAGAAATTCCATCAGAACACAGGGGGTGTCTCCAATCTGATATGTGGGAGCTGAAGCTTATCTCCATTAATTAAAATTTTGAGATCAAAAGGGGGGGTTGAGGCAACTAAAACCTGCTGGGATCCGGCCCCCTAACTGCTAACCAATGAGCCACTTTGTTACCCTCCCTAGGAATTGAAGAAGAGGTAAAATGGGTGGGTTTAGCTTCGATTACTTTGTTTTCTCCAATAGTCTTGCATCCAGGTTGTAGACCAGCTTTTGTCGAAGAATGTTAAGTAGAACGAGTGGAATCCACTTCTAGCCAAATATTCGACCGGTTAGCAATTTTGGCAATATGCATAGCATACTCCACAGACAATAAATTCGGTCTCCAGTGCATCTCTAGCTTTCACGAGTGCATAAAAGAAAAGTAGGCGAGTTACCATAAGAGTTTCGAAAATTCCTCCCACTCCTGCATTATCCTTAGAGAAACCGCCATCGGTATTAATTTTGATGGTTGGGTTAGAAGGGGAAGCCATCTAACCAGCTTAACTTTTTACCAACAGTAGGTAGGAGCTCGGTGTGCAACGGATTGGTGAAACCCTTGTGTTTAATGATTTTGTGTATATATGTTTTACGGTTATTGGCTACTTTGTCCACGAGTAGCGGCTATCCCATCAAATTTGGCACTCGTTTCGGCCATCCACGAAACCACATCACAATGCGAGTGTAGAGTATTAACCTTCCGATTTTCCTTATTCATCCAAAGTGTATGAAGATCTTCCCAAAGCAATAAGTTTGGTTCTTCCAGCCATTGGTTAGTTGCAGCCATACGAGTTCTGGAAAAGGAGCAGCTTAAAATATAGATGAGGGATGGATTCATCATGTTGATGGCGAGAGAACACATTTAGAGGGCCCCCTAAGACCTTTCGGCTTAAGAATATCATCGATTGGGATGATGCCATGGAAGGTTCTCCAACGACTGAAAGGACATGGAAGGGGACAAAAATTTATTCCAAATGGAGTTTCCCTGGGAACGAAGGCCGATTGAAAAGACTCCTGTAAATAGTTTTAGTTATATTTTGATTATGGTGATTACTCCAACAAACTTTATCCGGACTATTTTGATCAAAATTGATGGTAGAAATCGCCTTGCCGAATGATCCTGTAAAATGGCTTTGAGCCGTGGAAGAGACCAATTGCTCCCATCCCAAAACTCACAAACCTTTGTAGTTGAATCGGTAAGATTATCTTTAGCAACTAACCAATCCTTGGGACACCGGTTATCCAACCAAAAATTCACTTCACCCCTCCCCGGCTCCCGGATAAAAAGATTTTCAGCAGAACTTCTCACCTTAAGTAGATTGACCCGGATTCTAGAGTCACCTAATTTCCCGACCACTTGAGTGGGATGGGAGAACCTGCGTATTTACCCATCATAAATTTAGCCCACAGTGAGTTTTGGGCTCGAAGTTAATCCATAATTTGCACATATTAACCTGCTCGAATTTGAGGAAAGCTTTTGAATCCAAGGCCACCAGCAGCCACTCGGTTTTGTGACCTTTTGCCAAGAAGTCCAATGCTTTTGGGTTCTCCGACCGACCCATAAAAATCTATTAAAAACCCTTTCCAACTGTAATTGGGTGCTTTTCTTCATAGCAATCATTTGAAGAAGATAGGAGGGGAAGGTTGTGAGGATACTTTTAAGGAGTGTGATTCTACCACCATTTGATAAGAAAGAATTAGTCCAAGCGACTCGATTGAGAGCCGACTTTGGTGAGAATCTCCTCAAATTGAATTTGTTTGGTTCCGCCCAAAGTGAGAAGGACACCCGGATATTTAAAAGGAGGGGTACCGCATTTAAATCCGAGTGTACTCCGGAATCCATTGCTTGATCCGAATAGGTGTCGGCTTGGAGAATACCAATTGACACTTCTCGGGATTGAAAAGCATTCCGCATTGTTGTTGGAAGGAGTCTAAACGGTGTTTTAACTTTTTCACGGCAGTTTTGTGTGCACTTGGAGAAAACCATGATGTCATCTCGCATAAAGGAGGTGAGAAATAACAATGTTTGACTTATGATGGTACTCGGCATAGCTTTTATTCGGAATGGTCCGATTAACCATCCTTGAGAAATAATCAGCAGCTAATATGAAGATGAGAGGAGAAAGTGGATCTCCCTGCTTTAATCCTCCGGTGGCATGGAATTTGCCTCCGGCGATCCCATTCAATAAGATAGAGTGTTCATTTGAATGAAGCCACCTGGAGATGAGATTGCGGAACCGTTGCTCGGAAACCTCTAGCAATCAAAACATCTTCAATAAACTCCCGACTAATGGTATCATAGGCTTTTTGTATATCCAACTTGTATATGAGATTACCTCCCCTATGAACCGTATCCAAATCAAGCAAAAGTTCTCGGGCAAGTAGCACATTATCGGAGATTGACCCGCCCTTCACAAAAGCTGATTGATTCATGCATATTAACCTATCAAGATGAGGTTGAAGTCTCCCCACAATTATTTTGCTGATAACCTTACCGATTACGGATGCCAAAGAGATGGGTCTAAAATGATCCCGAGTTATGCATAAGATTATTTTTGGGAATCAACACAATGTTTGAAGCACAAAAATAATCGGGAAGATCATTTCCAAGGAAGAAACTTTGGATAGCTGCCACCACATCACCACCAACCAAATTCCACTCCTTCGATAGAAATCTGCGTGTAACCATCTGGTCCTGCAGTTTTAGAACTATCAATTGATTTTATAGCATTCCAGATTTCTTGCTCAGTTGGGATGGTAGTTAATTCAAGTACATTGGTGTACTGCAAGTTGTCCTGGAAAAGAGATCTATCAATAGGAAATCTAGTTCTGGGAGGAGGATTAAGTAGCCTGTCAAAATGTGTAATAGCAGGTCCCAACATCCTATCAAGCCTCTCCCAGATAATCCCTCTCTTCCATGTAAAAGCAGGTCCTCTAAATCCATGGTCATAAAGATTGGCTGCATGAATATTATCATTGAAAATGGTCATATCGGAGAGCTTGGGAGGTCTACCCCCAATTTTTTCATTTGAAGACCCCACATCTGTTAAAATCACCCCCAACAATCCGGGGTGAGTGTACTTGGACACCGATGTCCCGTAGCCGACTCCACAGGATAACTTTATCTTCCTTTTTACATCCAAGCATAAACAAAGGTTATTAAACCATCCCTGCCATTAATCTGAAAGGAAGAATGTATAAATTGCTTGTTGTCAATAAGGATAGACCAGTTCACCTCTTTTCTACAAAAAATCCAAATTTTATTATTGCAGTTGGCATAGTGGTTGTAGCCTTGTAGCTTGCTGATGATTTTCTGAGGATATTTATTAACCAAAGGTTCCAGGATGGTAATGCACCATAATTTATATTTTTTGTTTAAATGTAGCAGTCTTTTAAAAGATAGGGGATTAGCAATACCCCTAATATTCCAACAGAGGAAATTTATCATTAAATGGGATGGGGATTAAAAGAGGATTGAGATCTAGATCTAGATCTCCCCCAGTAACGAAATTCCAGCTAACTCCCCACGTAAAGAGGAGTTCCAAGTTTTTGTACTTCACCGAGATTATTCTTCTTCTTTTCCTGGAGGTTTGGGTGTGCCATTTGCCTTCCATCTCTTCCCGCATAACACCGATTCCAGCATTGGAGGGAAGCCGGGTATCCACTTGTTGTTCAATAGATTGAGTTGGTGTGACTATTCGACTTCCTCTTCCTACCTTCGTAACTATGTGGGGATCTTCCCCCAAAAGCAGACTCAGAAATATCATCAGAAACATTTCTGATAACTCCAGAGTGAACTAGAGGGGTGCAATTATCCACATTGACTGTGGGTTCAATCATCTCCCCAACAGAAGGGGGGATTTGATAAACTGGTGTTCTCCCCACCTCAGCTGGAGGGGTAAAGCAAGTTTGAGAGACTGAGTTCACAAAGTCTCTCCTTTCTCCTGAGCCCTGTTGCACTAAAACAGTATCAACAGATTGCTTGTGTTGAGTTTCCTTTGTTATGGATCTTCTAGATGGGGGATGAATTCTGTAGCATTTTTCAATTGTATGTCCAAACATTTTGCAATGAGAGCAATAATAAGGTTTTTGCTGCATTATAACTTCTTGCCATTGTCCTTCCTTAGCTGATCCAATCCAAATTTTTTTGACCTCAGGCAATGAAATATCCCTCTCAATCTGGATCCTAGCCATTTCAGGTTTAGCTTTATTAATTGTAGCAAGCATCCGGTCTTAAAGGAGTTCCAATAGACCTCCCAATTTGGAAAAGAGCATCCTGATTAAAAAATCTGTATGGAAGATCGGGTAGTTTAAACCAGATTGGCACAATTGGAGGGTCCTTGCTAGGATCAAAATCTGCTGTCCATTTGATTATTTTCATCTCCACTCCAAGCAATAGTCACCAAATGTTTAGCAAATAACATAGCATAATCCTCTTCAACAGTGAAGTTGATAAGAAGGTGTCTTCCATCCAGTAGTCCTAGCTTCCAATTCCCTTGAAAATTTAGTGATTCAAAGTATTTCCTCACTAGCTCCATCTTGGGATGTCCCAAACTAAATTTCCCAATCAAAGTGAGTTTCACTTCATCATCAAGCACAACCAATTCCTGATCAGTGAAAATCACAGCAGGATGGCCATCCTTTTCTTCCAGAGGTCTGATAAATGGGCAAGAAATTCTTCCAGCTGCTGCATCATGCAATCTCTGTGGGAAAAATAATCTGGAAGGATCTGTGATGGAAGGGGCAGATCCTACAACACCAGCATAGGTGGCTTTTGCCCACTCAATGTTGGTGGTAAGATCAATGGGGTGAGCCATCAGACCACCCAACACCACCAACGAGGCCACCAATGGAACAAGTGTACCCAAACGGATGGGAAAAGGAAGAAATGCACACGGACCAAGAGCAAGGAGCCGATAATCAACCAAAAGTGAGCACAACCCCGAGTGGGTACACCCACGGACCAAAGAGCAAGAAAAACCACCCCAAAAAGAGCACAATGGAACAAGTAAAAATTTGAAAAACAAAGAACCCGGAACAACAAAAGCTGCCGGAAGAGCAACCAAGGAGCCCGAGAACACTTCACCTCCAGACCAGCACACACCAAGCTTACCCGCACCACCACCCTCCAAGCGCCGCCAGCAAGGTCATCTCCTTAATATATATATATATATATATATATATATATATATATATATATATATATATATATATATATATATATATATATATACATATATATATATATATATTGTACTTTCCATATCCTTTAATATATTGCTTGCCGATTAGGCATGTTTTTGGAATATATCTATATATATATATATATATATATATATATATATATATATATATATATATATATATATATGTACTCGTTCCAAGTAGAAAATCATTGTCTGTGAAGGTAACACCTCACTGTTCTTTTAACGAGCAAACCTCGTCTAAGGAATTACCAGCCATTTGAGCTAAACAAATCTCTGGATTAAGTAAGGCTTTGACCAGAGCTTCCCTCATCTCCTTTGACAGGATTAGAGTGTCGTAGATGCTCAGTTTGGCTGGTAGCTTCCTAAGATGGGCTAGCACATTATACTCCACTTTATTACCATGTTCCTCAATTTCTTCCCAAACAGGCAATTCTTCTGCTGGGGTTGACTACTCCTGAGCAACCACCTGCTTTCCTTTATCCTTTGAACTCATTCTCGGAGGTAGAACTTTTCCGCTTCTTAGGTTGACTTCAGTTATTTCTTCTGCATCTAGTGCTAAATCTGTCGGTGTCTCCTCTTGAATCGGAATGACTGGCCTTTCTAGAGTTGCTTCAGAATCTGATAACTCCAACTTTATCATGATTGGAGCTCCTCGGAATTCACAAATAGATTCGTTGCTTGTTGAGCTTTCGTAGCCATCTTTATGAGCGTCTTCTCCCTCGCCATGGTCATCGAGTTTTAGTATGATTTGAGAATCGTTTATAGTATCAGAATCGAGATCCTGATTAGGTTGGTTGTCATTAGTTACTTAATCATTAGAAACAGTCAAAACGTAGCCAACACCAAAACTCTTATCATTATAAGATCCCGCCGGGGCAAGCAAATAATCATACAGAGTCAGAAGTCTGAGGGATTTCTCCTCCGAATCGGAAACAACCATCCTAGGATAAGCAGCCCCTAGTCTACCCTTTGGAGCCTCAGTCTTCTTTTCTTCCATAATCTTCTCCTCCTTCTGGGGTGGTTCTTCAATCGCAAGCAAAAGTACCGGCTCGGAAGGTTTCAGACTTTGAGTTGACCCGTGCACCGAAGCGTTCTGGATATGATCCAAGATTTTCTTTGAAGACTTTGTCCAGACAGTATTCCATCCATCATCGGTCGTGTATGGGTTTATCGGAACAATATGATCCGTTGAAATGACATTGATGGAACCTCCCTTTTGGGGTTTCTTCATGTATTCCTTCGGGATCATTATGTTCCCTCTTCGAAGATTACCTTCGAGCCAATTCTTAAAAGTGAAGCAGTCTTCAATCTTGTGTCCAATCATCCGGTGGTAAGGGTAGTAGTTCGGATGATCTTTCTTGTTTACTTCTTCTGGCCTTCTGGGCTCTGGTAATTGAAAATCAGGTGTCTTCATCAAACTGTGAAACATCTTAGCTACTGTTTCCGTCTTGAATGGATACTCTTTGTTCAGAAGTTCCTCTAGGGGACGTGACGAACGAGGTAATGGTTGACTATGTTGCCATGGCTGGTGGCTCGGTCGAGGCTATTGATAGCCCTGCTGAGGTTGCTGATAAATCTGTTGTGGTTGTTGGTAAGTCTGTTGCGCAGGTTGATAACTGGGCTGTGGTTGCTCTGGCTATATCTACACTGGCTGCTTGCCTTTTTCTACTGCCGTGACAAACCCAAAATTCTTTTCAAATACCTTTACGGGTTTCTGCTTATCGGTCTTGTCTACGAAACATAGCTGTTTTGCTTCCTCCTGCAAGCTCCCGGCCTTGCTAAGCAACTTCTTAAAATTTTTGATTTTAAATCATTTAAGGAGAAGTGCTATCGGGCCATGGATACTTTTCAGCAAAATATCGATCGCATGCAGTTCCTAAAGTTGTGGTTCACACTTCATGCTTAAGTTTCTCCATCAAAGTATGTAATCTACCAAAGTTTCGTTCGGTTTCTGTTGCTCCACCACTAAATCACCGATAGTGATGTGGTACCGAGCCCCGGCAAACCGCTTAACGAAGAGGTTTTCCAATTCTGAGAAGGTCTTAACTGAACCATTCGTAAGTTCTGCATACAAATCGAAGGCAATCCCTGACAGACTGCTGACAAACTGTCAGAAGAGTAAAGCATCGCTCCCACCGGCATTGCAGCAACTAACACGAAAATGTGCGACATGCTGCCGGGAGTTTCCCGTTCCATCAAAAGTCTTGAACAGAGGTGGTACAAAGCCTTTTCGGTATTGGACGCATCAAATTCCTCAAGGTAAGGTCAACCCGTCTGAATAGAAGCTCCGCTCTTAGACTGTGCTAAGGCTTCTCGCACCTGCTGTTCTACCATGTTCTTGATATCCTTTTCGGGAACCATGCTTTGTGCAGCATCTTTCTTTGGTTGTTCATCTTCGTTAATAGATGTGTCTCCTTTCCTCCGTCCGTGATGTGAATAAATTTTGGGGGTATTTCTTTCGGAGGTTGCACCTGACTCTGGAGAGTGGCTAAAGTAGTAGCCATCTCTTCTATCTTCCTTGCCATTTGAGAAATTGTGTTATCCTTCTCTTGAAGTTGTGCTCTCATCACTTCCGATTCATCTCTTTCCACTGTTGTCGGAGCACCATGCGAAGCTGACGATGCTCATGTCTCAACCATGTTGATCTCAGCATAATCTTCATCCATAAACTCTGATGAATCTACTTTAGTTTCTAAATTTTCTCCTCTTTCCTTTGCCAACCGTCGGATGTCCGTTCTTTGCTTGCCTATGGCATCATCTAGTGGCCTCTTCCAAACGGTTTCACGGTTGTCATGTGACGACTGTTGGACTTCTTTCTAAGGAGTTTCCTTTAATGCAGTAGAACTTTCTTCAGATTCTGGCTTTCTGAAGAGACTCTTCTTTCCAGAACTCTGTGCTTGTATCGGTTCAGCAATAAAAGGTCGCCACACCATCCTTCTCGTAGTAGAAGGCCTAGGACCAAATGGTCTATTGGTTATGTGTCAGTAGGTGGTGTCCTCCCTAATAAGGTGTCCCGATACGACAACAGACGAACTAGCTCACACTTTCTTCCTTGGCCTCTTCGGGGCAGTGACGGGGTTCACTTGTGGTCCGAGGCAGGATTTGACTGGCACTCGCCCCATCCTTCTTAAGATTTCTGATACGGGGCATCTTTCTTTCTTTGCTAACTTTTCTACTACGGCTCGCAGTTGGGTAAGCGGCATAGTATTGGCCCTCTTCCTCTTACAGTCACTATAGTATGCAGGTCGGGGTAATGCAGCGGCGATCCTTCGAACATCTTCCTCATCTGATGCAGCAGAGAGAGGGTGAAACCTACTTCCTTCCAACAAGGGTAAAATTTTAGGTAGTTCTTCTTCTTCCTCAGGAATCTCTTCCAGAAAAGCAACTTCAGCAGCCTTAGTCTTCTCGATCTTGGCGATCTTCCTACTCCTATTTTGTCTCTGAGTCCGAGTCAGGGGTGCAACTCTTGAACTAGACCCAATCTCGAAGATAGAAGGTATTGCAGCAAAATCTATACCCTCCACGGTGACAGGCTCATCACAGACTTAAATTTCCTTTCCCTTCAATTTGGCAGGAGTCGGGGTAGGTGCAGAGATAACCAGACCGGTGGGGGTAGAGATGACAGTTCTGGGGGTAGTAGCTAATCTACTATGAACAACATTGTTTCTTTCAGCTGGAATTTTTTGTAGAGGAGGGAACTCTTGAGTCGACTTCAAATTGAACTCAATCACAGGTTCCTCAGTTTCTGATACTTTGTCCATTAGTGTGAAGAGGGTGACGTCAGTGAACTTAATATCCGTATTGTCGAATCCTTGTCCAAAATGGATGATTCCATTGTCGGGCAGTTCATCTTTATATACGGCGAAGTCCATTCCATTGGTGAAGGAGAAAATTAACTTTGGTTCAGTCATTTTTTGCACGGTAAATTCCGAACGTCGGTCCCGAATTATGCTTCCTTTTGTCGCAAAACATAAGACAGAAAAGAAAGAGTCCAAACACATTTTAGTTTATCTTAATGCATTTGTGATCTAAAAGAGTTCGCTTATTAAAAGGTTGTTTATTAGAGGATTTGTTTGTTAGGAACAAAACAAATAAAGGAGGAAGGTTAAAGGAGAGATAAAGGATTTGATTCAGAATTGGAAAGGAAGAGAAGTCTCGTAAGATTTCTCAACCCGAAGGACCGCTCCTAAGCTAACACCTATTGGGGGTCCACCCCACCTCAGAAAGAGGCAAAAAAGATTTTAGAACCTCTCTGTTTAGGGGTGTCTAAACAGTAGCTCCAAAATCCAAAAGGAATTGACTGTACCCATTTAAGACAGAAATGAACGTGGTATGCCAACGAAAAGAATGGTAGTTTAGTCCAAAAGAGGTATGGACTCACTACCGATTTATGAAAGTAAAACCATCTGATCAAAATAGAGAGAAGAACTTTTCCCCAGCGGAGTCGCGAGAATTTTTTGGCATATTTTTAGGTTTGTGTGTTGTATTTTAAAAAGGGGGTCGCCTACAGAAGTTATCGGCGAATTTTAAATTTAATTTAAATTTAAATATATATATATATATATATTTAGAAATAAGCATTTGTTTTTGAAAATAACTTTAAGTTTAAAATTATTTTAAGATATGAAATCAAACAGATCTCACATCCCAAATAGTTTATACAAACGAGCACCACATCACAAACCGTGTATCTATCTCGAAGGACAAACACACTGCTTGACGTTGGGGCTCGATTAAATAAACTAGAAGATTTGTGATATCCTTCTGGTCTGTGAACCAATTTTATAAGCTGACAAGTTCCCCTGCTTAATATAAGGGAATTAAGCAGGGTTTATATTACTTGGGTTCTTAAAGTTCCCTATAAGGGCAAGCCCTTATATTTAATTACATCCTAAGTGATGGGAATCACTTAAGAAAACTCTCGATAATGATCAGTGGTTTTGCTCTCAAGAATTTCAAAGTTTAAGGTTTTCAAAGGATTTAATTTTGGAGATTTCAATAGGGGATGGATCAAATTTGGAACAGTTATTTTCAGGAGACCAATGAAAGAGAAGTAGGAGAGGTTGAGGATCCAAGAAGAATCTTGGCAACTTCCCAAACTATCCTATTGTTTAGCTTCAATTTAAGAGTATGTTTAATGTTGTAATCCTGCCAATTTTAATTAATTAGGACTTATATTTGTATGACATGATCATACAAATAGCCTCGAAGATGTGAGGGTTTATGCGTATCAAACGACTACCTCGGAGTCCTAAGACCGGTTAGGGTTTAATTTGCATAATATTATTATGCAAATGCCTAACAAAAAGTTAAGCATTTATGTTGCACTAGGAAAACTACCTCGAAATCCTATGGCTTGGTTATTTATTTCTAAGAAAGGTTTTGTTGATGTAGATTCCAGTTTTACTGAAGAAGGTCGTGCTGCACTCCGTGCTCCAAGCTCCTTGTTGTTGCAGAGGTTTGGTTTTAGATGGTGACAATCAGGAGATGAGAGAAGTGTTTTGGTTTATAAAAGTTTTAAAGTCCAAATGTCTTTAGTGTTTTATTAGGGGAATCTTAAAGTTGATTATAACAACACCGGTTAAGATCCCACGGTTCCATCATTTCGGCACCGTCATTTTTATCAAATTCACTAAGTCCAAATGAATTTGCTAAACTCAACTGAATGAGTTCCACACTTTCATTTAGACCGTGGGAAATCGTGTTAGCAACACGTAGGTTACATCATCCGAGGTATTCCCGATCATCCAACAAGATGTTTTAATTTAGTTATAGTTGTAGTTTTGTGTTCTGTTTGTGATTAAATTTTGAGTTGTTTTATATTTTAAAATATTGTGGCAGTGGATTTTATCTTGTTGTGACTTTTAATTTAGTTTTGGGTTTCAGTTTTGTGGCTATCCTAAAGGTTTCAGTTTTCATGCAACAATCTTGTTTAACATGCAAGAAAAGTAAAGCGCAGTACATGTAAGTAACTTGCAATAAAATAAAAGCGTACCTGGAGGGTCTTCCCGTCATTCCAAGCTACACTTAAAACACATATTAAAGCATTTATATAATTTGTAAGAAAACACCTAGGTAAAGCTAAGGGAAGGTTTTGTTTGTCTACCAAAGTCCTAATCCTATTGCTAGTCAATCCCTATGACGTCTAGGTTCTTGTGTTTTGTTAAGGATGATTTTCATCATCAAAGAACAATTAAGTTCAGTTGTTCTTTTAAAACATATCATCATATTGAGAAAGTGCTTAGGACGAGTCATAAACATCTTTTCAATACTTCTGAGATTATTTTGAGTCCAAATGAATTTTATTGCACTGGTGAATTAATCATCCAAGAATTCAATTAAATTTTGCTTCTTGCTCAGTGAATTAGGATGTTTGATTATCCTATAAGTAAAGTGACATTTCACTTAATGCTCCATTTAAGAGTTATGATAACGAAAGCCTTTAAGGGCAAATTAATTTATTAAAGATTTTAATGACTTAAAATTGGCATTGATGACTTAAAATGGTTTAATTTATTTATGAAATTTTAATAATTTTAAGTTTGGAATAGTGTTTAAGTTGTTTTAATTTAATTAAATCTTTACATTTTAAATGATCTCAATGTATTAGATTAATTTAGATTGAAAGAGGTGTTTAGATTATTCAATTTAGATTTTAATGATTTAATTTTAATTTTAATTGAAATATTTTAAGTTAATTTTTAATTGGTTTGATTTTTTTAATTATGGATTATTTTTTAGGTTGATTTTGATGTTTCAAGTTTTTTTTAGATTTGCTTTTTTTTAAGTAATTTCAAATTAATTTTAATGTTTTAAATTTATTTCAATTTGATTATCAAATCACTTAAGTTTTTAAGCTTTTAATTTAATTAAGGTTTATTTTCCTTTTAATTATTTAATTATTAATTTTAATTATCATTTTTGAGTTTGATTAAGAGTTGAATATTATTAAAGTGATTCATTTAGGGATTTTAAATTAAAGAATTGATATCTTCTTAAATCATATCCCTAATCTTAATAATCCAAATTTTAACTTATTCTTCCAAAATTCAAATTATTTAATTAATTAAAATTTACTTTTAATATTTTCAAGATGATTAATGGGTTTCTACCCCTTAATTCCCTAGGTTTCAATCATCTAATGAAAATTTTAAAATCAAATATTTTACCCTCCCCTTGATTAAACCTAAATATTAATTTGGGTTAAAATTCTTTAATTACCTTTATGTCCTTTTAAGTCTAATTATTTCATAACTCATCAAATTGAGCTCAAATAAGCTTTAAATTTTTATGTCACTTCACTCACATGTCAATTAAGACATTAGAGGAGAAAATGTGATTTTTCTGGATTTAATTTAATTTAATAAAATTATCTTAATGAAAAATAGGGATTTTCAATGGATATTCAGTAACATGACCAAGGCAAGGTTTCTATCCTTAAGAAAATTATGAGATGTTCCTACTGACTATAGGAAAACTTGAACCAATTTTAGAGATTTTTCAAATTGTATTTTATTTATTATCATTATTTTGAGTTTTGGAGTGTTAATTAATTATAAAAAAAATTAAAGTTGAAAAATGGATTTTATATTTTTCATAAATCTCTCTAATCTCAAGGAATTCAGAGAAACAAATTTTATATTTTTATAATTTTTCTTTGATTTATTAGAATTAATTTAGTGAAAATGTAAGGAAATTCATTTTTTAATATTAAAAATTATTTTAAGCCTTTAAAATTCAATATATTAATCTAGAGACTTAGGAAAAATATTTGGTTTATTGCTAAGTGATTAGGAGTCAAAATGTGACATTTTCATGATTTTTAATATTTTTATGATTTTTATCATTTTTTAATTATTAAAATATTAAAATATGATTAAAAAATGAAGATTTTTAGAAAAATTTAATTTTAATTTTCTTAGACTCCCCTAATATCAGAGAAGCCCCAAAACCATTTTGGTAAATTTTTGAAATATATTTTTAGAGTTATGAATTTTTAAAGTTTAATTTTTGTCATATAACTTAATTAGTCCATTTAGTAGGGTTAATCACCTCCAATTGATCTCAAATTTTTATGTGAGACTCTTCTGATCCTGAAGATCAGTGGAGAATTATTTTCAATGATTTTGATGTATGGTTAACCCAAATTAATTAAAATTCATTTTTGAGTATTTAGGTCATTTAAGATTATTCTTGATGAATTAACACAAACCATAGTTTTTCTAGGGTCCTCTGGCCCTAAGGTACTTCTCTAAATTTTTCTAGAATTTTCTAAGCAACATGCTAATTACTAGAATTAAAATACCAAAATTGGCACAAAAAATTGGAAAATTAATAACTTGCCATAGAGGTGGCCTCTGACCTTGGAAAATTCAGGGAATGTTTCCAAGATCAGAGGCTACAAAAGCCCTATGGTCTCATGTCATGGTGAATTGTCTATGCAAATGGAGAATTAAAACATTGAAATCAGTAAATAATTAATTAAAAATAAAATATTCATCATATTAACTCAATTATTTTTCCACAATATTCTCCTCTATTCACTGAGCAAGAGGGTATTTTTAGTTTATTTTTATGATTTTTCTATGCAAAGTTATGGATTTTTGATGTTCTGGGTAATTAAATAAATCAAAAATATCCTATTTATCTACTTATCCACGCGGCGCCGACTCATCCTCGACAGCTCCAAAAGCCCATGCGTCGCCTCCCTATTTGACTCCGCCATCTGACTCATCGCTCCTGGGGCCCGCGATTCATGTCTCGTTAACTCGTCCGACACAATCTGCACCGTCCATTCGATACACGCTCAATCCAACGGCGACCAATCATCGTCTCCGCCTGGTGTGTCCCGAGAGACGTCCACACTCAAATCCTAAGATCTCTCTCATTTCTTAATGGATTTTCGTGTTCTTATGCTCTATGGATTCTTCTTGAGGAGACGAACTTATCCATATGGTTTATAGGCTATGAAATTAGGTAAAGCAAAATAGAGAATCACTGGAAGCTCAGGAGGAAGAAGGGGTCCATAGCTTGGCTCTAAGAAGTGAAGCTTCAATCAGAGAGTTGTGGCACCTTCGATTGCACCCAAGGAAGCTCCAGATGAAGTCTCTAGCTCTGGGGAATTACCTAGGTATGAAAGTGACCAAGGCCGATTTCAAAGCTTGGCCGATAGAGAGGATGGCTGGCCTGGTGAGGGGGCTTTCACTGGGAACTCCTTCTCTAGGTCTTGTGCAGGTGTGGGTGAGTTGAATTTGATTTTGCTGGAGGTTTCAGAGTTGTCCTGGTTTTTGGGTGGATTTTTTACTGAGAAATTGAGCTATATTAATGGGGGTTAGGGAAAAAGGTGACCCGACCGCAATAATGCAGTAATATTCGCTTCCAAAAGATGACCAAAAACTTGACCCAATTTATAAATAGCGGCTAGTGTATAAAACTAAAATGTTGTAAACTTTTAGAAAATTTTTTACACACTATGGGTACTATGCAAGTATACTTATCGTTTCAAGTAATATAGGGTTTTCTTTTATAACCCTAGAATTGATCCCACAGAGAAGCGAGGTAAGAAATCCTTTAAGTTAATTCTAGTCTATTTCTATAAGGCCTAAATTTGGAATGTCGATTAAAATGAGTTTTCTAATAACTAATCCTAAATTAAATTCTTAAATAAAAAGATAACTTATGAATAAATTGGTTTGGAGAAATTTGAGATATTAAAAATTACCTTTCTCTTGCAATTACATAGATAATGTGTAAGAAAGATATGCTTAGAATTAATGTAGTAGTGCCAAATAGAAGCATTCCTATTCTTTACCCTTTGGTCCAGGCATAAAGAACATTGGCTAATCTATAGATCGGTTCAGGATGTTTTATTAGTAGAATGGGTTAATCCAGGCTCACACTACTAGATGTCCAAGGGTGGCTATAGTCGGCCCTACCAGTGACCCGTTCCCTTTCTATAGATCACATTATTAGAATTTAGTCTATCACTCTAAAAACTAATCAATTATGCGCCCAATAAACAATATCTCCCTATTTATTTGCACTTCACCTTGAATAACCCGCACAAGGCCTTCGACTACCCAAGGATTCATGTGATATCTACTAGTTAAGAATTCTCCTTCTAGGTCTTAGAATTCTTCAACAGGTTTTAACAATACAAGTGATCAATTTGTAAAGTAAATGAAGATCCGGTATGAATATCATCACCATAATTTAATAAGAGAATATCTAAGCAAATCTTAATTCCTAAACATGCATCTATTTCATTACAAAATAAAAGTAAATGAAAATAATGACATAAGAAGTAAAAGAATTGATAGAACTATATAATAAATTAAGTGTCAACAAGGAACTTATTTCATTAGTATTCTATTATATTTATGCAACTATCTGTCACCTAGAAGCATCTAATAAATAATTTTATCTTAAAAATAATTTTCCTACGCATGCCACTACTTCATATTGAAAGAAAGAGTAAAAGAAATCACTTACGAAACATGGATAATTCACGACAGAAAACTTGGTTTAAAACAAAGAAAATCCACTAGAAAGTGTTTACAACAATTACAAGAGAATGAAGAACACAATACTTAGCTTTTTCCTTCTGAAAGAAAGAAAAAGATCTCTCCACCAAAGTTTCTCACCGATCCATGTGCCGCTCGTACATCCCTTACATAAATATCTCAAAATCCCTCACCAATCTCTCCATAAGATATAAAAATCTACATCTTCATAACTCTAAATGACTAAAATGACTAAGGGGAGAGAGAGAGACTATATGGTGACATTTTCTCTGAAGGAGTGGACTCCTATTTATAGGCTCTAAAGGTTGCCTTGAGGCACCTCTTCAAAATGTGTCAAAATTCAATGAATCTTCTAGAAGGTGTCTCTGGCGCCTAGGCGCCGGAATTTGGCGCCTAGGCGCCTGACACAGCATCCAGTTCTTTGCACCTCTTCACTTTGGCTCGCACCTCTTCATGATTTAAACTGCTCCAATGTGTCTAGATTCATTATATCACATGTCCTATATATTAGGAATAACTTCCAGGCTTCTAGAAGGTCTAGAAACTACTTAAAACCATGAAAATAATTCCTGAAGTCGTCAAAATCCCGTCCAATAACCGTTTCTAGATGATTCTGGCGCCTAGGCGCTGGGTTTTGGCGCCTAGGCGCCACCCTGTGCGCAGCTCTAAGGTTTTACTCTGTTTGGCTTCGTTCAACTTCATTTCGCCCCATTTCAGTTGCGTTGCATTCCTAACATCTTCACCTACAAGATAGACATAAAAATAACCTTTCTCAAAAGTATAATTTCATCCAAAAACATGTGAGAAATATGAAAGATAGTAAGCATAGAAAGAAATATTGATATGTGCTAAGTCAGAAGTTTCTTTCTTTATCATTTTGGCTTAAAATTGCATAGTTTTTGCTTCATTTTTTTTCTAAAATCATATTTTTATACTTGAAAACAAAAATATGCAAAATTATGCAAAATACCTTCCTTTATAGTATAATATCATTAAAAAAATGTGCATAAAGTTAGCATGAAATGAACACTAAAAATAGGTATTTTTTTCATGGATCAAAATCCCCCAAACATAAACGTTACTTATCCTCAAGTAACACTATAATCATTAAAAACCACATAAGTAAATCATGTGTATGAGTTTCTTTAGGAGTTTCTAAAATTTTGTTCTAGAAATGTAGTAGTCCAATTTAGAAAAAAAATGCAGTAAATGAGACCAATTTGAAGTTTAGAAATCTCTTGGATGAAAGAGTATGAAAATATGTGTTGCTATCTAATTCAGAAATGCTTGTAAATTTTTCAAAATATAGGGGTTAGGCATTTTATTTTCTTTACTTAAAAACCTTTGTTAAAAATAATTATACTAACTATATTATATTTTTAAGCTTAAGATTTTCTCAAATCTTATACTTTAAAAAGCTTAGGTGTGGAACCAATTTTTGATTAGGCCCTTTAATCCTCAAGCTTCTCCTTCCTTTTTCACATACTATACTTTTCTTTTCTTTTCTTTTCTTTCCTTTTTCCTTTTTTTTTCTTTTTTTAAGCAAGGATTACTATTTCTGGATAGGCCTTTAATAATTTTGAATTCCACCCTTCCTTTCTTAAAGCATAAGTTAGATATATATCTTTTACTTAGAAATATAATAACTGTTTGGAAAATTATTTTTCAATAAAAGAAATTTAAATAATGAAAACAAAAGTCTAATCCTTCTATTTTTCTAAAAATACAAATTTTCTTACTAAAGATGGTTACACAATATTTATCATTTCTTCACTAAGAAAAATTAACTTTAAATTTTTCATCACTAATATAAATTTTAACAAAATTCTTTTACTCATTTCTATATTAAAAATTTTATTTCGCTAATATAACTTCATACACATAATTATTTTTTAATCAAAATCAAATTTATTTATAGCAGTTTTGAGGACAAATAAAATTTAAGTTTTTGAAAATTGTTTTTCATTCCCCCCCAAACTTGAATTTTTTTACAATATTTTGCAATTAATTCCATAAAATATAGGAGGAAGAAAAATTAAAGTTAAATCTACTAACTACTACAACATCCTATCAAATTTAAACACATGCATAATCAGGATAGAATGACTGCAGGAGAAGGTAAATCTAGCCTAAAATATGCGTACAATAATATTAAACTAAAATGAAAGTATACTAACTTTAAAATATATTTTCCTTCCTACCCCCAAACTTGAATTTGAATATGTATAGCACTCAGCACAGAAAATATAAGCAGGAAGAAAAATAGTTCAGAAATTCAATCTACCATAATTGTCTATCAATAACATCTACATATATTCATCAAGACAGAATAATTTGGAACAGAAAGTAAATCTAAACTAACATGCTTGAATAAAATTAAATTAAAGAAAGGTTAAATAAGCATGACAAACATCAGCATGGGAAAATATATTTAAGTGTTCTTCAAATCTCTAAATTGTTGTAACACAAACACAAATACAAACACACAAACTAAAATATCTAGACTCGCAGATTCATACACAAATATCAATTGAGGTTAATTTGATCTCCTTTTCTACTCACATTTTCCCTCCTTACTTTCAATTTCTAACGGAAGAAACTACACTAATAACGTTGGTGTATTAATAAAAGTAGTGCAGTTCATCTATATTTTGTTTACTAAATAAGTTCGCGACCTTACTCAGTGAAAACAAAGTCATTTAAAGGAAGTAACAGAGTTGACATGGAGTGGTCCAAGTCTAAACTCTATATGCTTCAAGGTAACGCTCAGCTCCGATTGATAACTGAGTTATAACAGACTCGTCAGCCTGCTTCTACTAGAAGTCATATACAAATTTAGTCAAGACCAAGGCATAACCTCACAACAATAATCTAATCCGCACTAAAGCAAACACAAAACAACACATAAACAATCATGACTCGCAAGCACACTAAATCAAAGCACACTGATAACTATAGGTTGCCTCCCATAAAGTGCTTGGTTTTAACGTCGCGGGCCCGACAAATGTTTCCTCCAGGATCAAAATTCCATTTTAATAATCCTTGATCAATCATCCAATCATTTCCAGATCCAGGGATTCCTATAAAATCTTTAAATTTTAATTTTTCATTTAGTACTTCATTTTCAGTTTGATTTATATCATTGTTCCTCATATTTCTTTCTAGATCAAATATTCTTCTATTGATTTTCTGAATTTGCATATTACTATCATCCTTGAAATTTATAATAAATGGATCTTTATAAGATACTTCAATATCTCCTTAATTTTGGAACAGATTCTCTTTAGATAATTCATATTCAGGATTAAATTCTTCTATATAACTATTCTGTTTCAAATTATCTTCCAATTCTTCCCCTTTATAATTATTAAATGATGGAGGATCTATCTTAGTTGAGGAAATAGGTTTTTCTAATTCCTTAGGAATTTCATCCAATGGTCTTCCAATATCCTTATCCTCTTTTCTCAACTCAAAGTTCTTTTGAAATATATCCTCAAGTTCTCTTCCTAGTCTTAGTTCAATAATTTTATCATGTTCATCATTTAATTCAGGTTTTTCTTGTGATTGAGTCGAATCCAAAGATATAATGACTGGTTGTGTAGATGAATTCCCTAAATAGGTAGGCTTTAAAATTGTATGGGGTACATCTATCTTAAGTTCATGAGATTTTTCAATAGATGGAATTAAAATTTTACTATTTTCGGTGACATCCATCATTTCACACCTCTCTTGAACATACATACAGTCTTCTTTAAATAACATTTTTGAATCATCATGAAAATCCATTTTAATCTCATCAGTTAACTTACTCTCAAAACTTTCATGGAAATGGTTTTTATTTAGATAATCAATTTCATCCATCCAAAAACAATCATCAATTTTCTCAGCTGGATGTTGCATAGTCTTTAATACATCAAAAGTTACTTCCTGGTCATTAATATTCATAGTCAACTTTCATTTTTGCACATCTATCATAGCTTGTCCAGTAACAAGGAAAGATCTCCCTAAAATAATTGGAATTTCTTTATCTTCCTCCATATCTAATTCAATAAAGTCCACAGGAAAGATAAACTTATCCACTTTAACAAGCACGTCTTCTATAACTCCTTTTGGATAAATGATAGATCGATGAGCTAACATAAGGGTTACCGTAGTGGGAGAAATATCAACTAAACCTATCCTTCTAAATATAGATAGAGGCATCACATTGATTCTTACTCATAAATAACATAAAGCTTTTCCACATAATCTTTTTCCAATTGCACAAGGAATTGTAAAGCTACAAGGATCTTTAAATTTCCTAGGAAAATTTTTCTGAAGTATAGCGTTGCACTCCTCACTTAGTGAAACTGTCTTGTAATCCCCAAATTTCCTTTTCTTATTAAATATGTCCTTCATAAACTTTGCATAACTTGGCATCTGTTCCAAAGCTTCAGTGAAAGGAATATTTATAGTTAATTTCTTAAGTACTTTCATGAACTTTGAAAATTTCTTATCCAGCTCATACTGTTTAAGTCTTTGAGGAAATGGAGGTGGTGGTCTTTCTAAATTTATTTTAGTTGGAGATATTAATTTTTCTAGATCTTTAGAAATAGGTTCTTCAGGTCTTTTTGTTTCCTTTGTGTCTCTCACAACTTCTTTCTCTTTTTTAACCACTTCCTCTATCTCTCTTCCACTTTTTAAATGGATAGTTTCTACTTGTTCATTATTGTTCTCTTTAGGGTTGATCTCAATGTTGCTAGGAAGTGTTCCTTGGGATCTCTTGCTTTGTGAATTAACAATTTTTCCCAATTGATTCTCTATGTTTATAATCGCGGCATTTTGACATTGCAACTGGTTTCCCACTTTCAATACCACTTCTTCCATAGACATCTCCTTATCCTCAAATTGTTGATCATTGTTAGAGTCCGGTGGATATGAAGGTCTATAGTTTGTGTTCCCCTTATTATTCTAACTTCCATTAGGATTTGCATGATTATTTTCCCATTTTTGGTTTCCACCATCAGTAGTATGATTCCAGTTAAATTTAGGATGATTCTCCCAACCTGGATTGTAAAAGTTAGAATATAGGTTGTTTGTGGTATTTAAAGTTTCATATGATAAGTCAGAATCAATCATATTCCCTAATGAACTTTCCTCACTTACTCGGAGTAAACCGAGGTCTGGTTCATTCCAAATTGGTCCAACTTCCTCGATATTTCGAAGCAACCCGAGATGCAAGAATTGCAATCGCATCTATATCATGAACACTGGCTACCTTTTTAGGATTTACCCTTGCAGAGGGCCATTCAAATTCATTTGTAGCCATTTCTTCGATTAACGCATACGCTTCATCAAATGATTTTGACATTAACGATCCACCGGCGGCAGTGTCAATTATAAACCTAAGGGATCCTACTAACCCATTATAAAAAGTTTGAATGATTAACCAATCGGGCAGAGCATGATGTGGACATTTTCTTAGGAGTTCATTAAATCTTTCCCAAGCTTCGTATATTGATTCTCGTCCATATTGACAAAATGAGATAATATTGTTTCTAAGTTTAATAGTCCTTGAAGGTGGAAAATACTTAGCTAGGAATTTTTGAGTTAATTACTCCCAATTTTTAATGGAGCCAGGTGCTAATGAGTATAACTATATTTTAGCCTTATACCTTAGTGAGAAAGGAAAAAGTCTTAGCCTAATAGCATTGTTTGACATACCGTTATAACAAAATGTAGCACAAAGTTCTAGAAAACTAGATAAGTGTAAATAGGGATCCTCCAAAGGAGTTCCCCCAAACTGGTTGTTCTGCACAAGTTGGATAATCTCAGGATTTATTTCAAATGAGTCAGCTTCTACGACAGGGTTTTGTATACTTGAGTGAATTTCATCTCGTCGTAGGATTTTCATAATCCCTTAATGAAGTATGATGATTTTCTAAGTTATTATCTTGAAATTTTTCCATTTCCATTTCTAGTTTTTCGAGTCCCTTTTATTTTTTAAATTTTTTCCATTTTTCTAACTCGGGATCATAAGGCACAAGTCCTTCAAATCTTTTGTTTTGCATATAGAGCACAACAAACAGTACATTAACAATTAAACAAATAATAGATAAAATATATTCAACACAACAAAACATTTTCACGAACACCTTATTTTTCACACAAACAATTTTTACGACACTACAATTTTCCAAGTCTAAACCTAATTATTTCAACTAAAATTCTCCTAATGTTCTTACCGAAGCTTCCCCGGCAACGGCGCCAAAAACTTGACCCGACCGCAATAATGCAGTAATATTCGCTTCCAAATAATGGCCAAAAACTTGACCCAATTTATAAATAGCGGCTAGTGTATAAAATCAAAAAGTTGTAAAATTTTAGAAAATATTTTACACACTAGGGATACTACGCAAGTATACGTATCATTTCAAGTAATACAGGGTTTTCTTTTATAACCCCAATATCGATCCCACAGAGAAACGAGGTAAGAAATCCTTTAAGCTAATTCCAGTCTATTTCTATAAGACCTAAATTTGGAATGTCGATTAAAACGAGTTTTCTAATAACTAATCCTAAATTAAATTCTTAAATCAAAAGTTAACTTATGGATAAATTGGTTTGGAGAAATTTGAGATATTAAAATTACCTTTCTCTTGCAATTACATAGATAATGTGTAAGAAAGATATGCTTAGAATTAATGTAGTAGTGTCAGATAGAAGCATTCCTATTCTTTACCCTTTGGTCCAGGCATAAAAAATATTGGCTAATCTATAGATCGGTTCAGGATGTTTTATTAATTGAATGGGTTAATCTAGGCTCACACTACTAGATGTCCAAGGGTGGCTATGGTCGGCCCTACCAGTGACTCGTTCCCTTTCTATAGATCAAATTATTAGAATTTAGTGTGTCACTCTAAAAACTAATCAATTCTGCGCCCAATAAACAATATCTCCCTATTTATTTGCACTTCACCTTGAATAACCCGCACAAGGCCTTCGACTACACAAGGATTCATGTGATATCTACTAGTTAAGAATTCATCTCCTTCTAGGTCTCAAAATTCTTCAACAGGTTTTAACAATTCAAGTGATCAATTTGTAAAGTAAATGAAGATCCGGTATGAATATCATCATCATAATTTAATAAGAGAATATCTAAGCAAATCTTAATTCCTAAACATGCATCTATTTCATTACAAAATAAAAGTAAATGAAAATAATGACATAAGAAGTAAAAGAATTGATAGAACTATATACTAAATTAAGTGTCAACAAGAAACTTATTTCATTAGTATTCTATTATATTTATGCAACTATCTGTCACCTAGAAGCATCTAATAGATAATTCTATCATAAAAATGATTTTCCTACGCATGCCACTACTTCATATTAAAAGAAAGAGTAAAGGAAATCACTTACGAAACATGGATAATTCACGACAGAAAACTTTGTTTAAAACAAATAAAATCCACTAGAAAGTTTTTACAACAATTACAAGAGAATGAAGAACACAATACTTAGCTTTTTTCCTTCTGAATGAAAGAAGAAGATCTCTCCACCAAAGTTTATCACCGATCCATGCGCCGCTCGTACATCCCTTACATAAATATCTCAAAATCCCTCACCAATCTCTCCATAAGATACAAAAATCTACATCTTCATAACTCTAAATGACTAAAATGACTAAGGGGAAAGAGAGAGACTATAGGGTGTCATTTTCTCTGAAGTAGTGGACTCCTATTTATAGGCTCCAAGGGTTGCCTTGAGGAACCTCTTCAAAATGTGTCCAAATTCAATGAATCTTCTATAAGGTGTCTCTGGCGCCTAGGCGCCGGACACCGCGTCCAGTTCTTCGCACTTCACTTTGGCTCGCACCTCTTCATGATTTAAACTACTCCATTGTGCCTAGATTCATTGTATCACATGTCCTATATATTAGAAATAACTTCCAGGCTTCTAGAAGGTCTACAAACTACTTAACACCGTGAAAATAACTCCCAAAGTCATCAAAATCCCGTCCAATAACCGTTTCTGGATGATACTAGCACCTAGGCGCTGGGTTTTGGCGCCTAGGCGCCACCCTGTGCGCAGCTCTACGGTTTTGCTCCGTTTGGCTTCGTTTCAACTCTGTTTCGCCCCATTTCAGTTGCGTTGCGTCCCTAACATCTTTACCTACAAGATAGACATAAAAATAACCTTTCTCAAAATTATAATTTCATCCAAAAATATTTGAGAATTATGAAAGATAGTAAGCATAGAAAGACATATTGATATGTGCTAAGTCAGAAGTTTCTTTCTTGCTCATTTTGGCATAAAATTGCATAGTTTTTGCTTCGTTTTTTTATAAAATCATATTTTTATACTTGAAAACAAAAATATACAAAATGATGCAAAATACCTTCCTTTATAGTGTAATATCTTTAAAAAAATGTGCATAAAGTTAGCATGAAATGAACACTAAAAATAGGTACTTTTTTCATGGATCAAAAGGACACTAGGAATCAATTGCACTAGGTTAGGAGAAGCTCCTGAAGCAATTTTGGCAGAGTTTTGTTAAGCTCTGATTCATCACCTTGATTGGCCGAGAAGGTGGTGGGTTTAAATAGGCATGGCTAGAGGGCTTCCCAAGGGGAGTTAGGGCTTTGGATCAACTGCTCTATGTAAGGGAAGAATAGCCATGGAGTCCAATTGAGTTGGGATAGCTCAACCAGGTGAATTTAAATTTTTGAATCCAAATAAAGCTCTCGGCAATGGTGTTTTCCGGCAATCCAGGTGGCTGGCCGGCAGGGTCAGGTCACCATCTTAACTCAGTGAGTCCAGGGGTTGAGTTTGGTGCAAGCAATTGGCTTTGGCCATGTGTAAAAGATTTGATTTAAGTGGAAAGGGGGGAAGACTTATTTTTGGTTGATTTTGTCCAAGGCATGGTTTAGTCTAGGTGCACCTCCCCAAGACTTGACTTTGGGCTGAGGGAGAATCATTTGGGTCAACTAGGAAGGGGTGGTGAAGTCCCCATCCAAGGTGAGGTGGCTAATTTTGGTTAAAGTGTATCATGAATGGGGTTAAAAGGACTTAATGAAGGCTTAGGAAAGGCTCCCCTCTTCTTTCCATAAATGACTAGGTGAGGTGTTAAAACTCTCATGGCTTCATATGGCTTGTAAATGGCTCACATTTGGCTTACATTTGGCTTAGAAAAGGTTGGCTTGTTTCATGAAAAAGGGTTTTGGCATTTTTGATGAATTTAGGGGAAATTTGCATGAGGCTTGATTTGGAATCATTTAACCATTGATTAAAACTTAGGGATGGCTTCAATTGAAATGGATGGTGAAAGAAATGCTATGTGGGCTTTAGGGTCAATTTTAGGCTCTTTGAACTTTGGTGAAAATGAGCTTTTAAAGGCTTTATGGGAGTGGGATTTTAGAATATAAAATGGACTTTTGGATGAACGTTTTGTGAAGGATCATGCAAAATAAAATGTTGGGTTTAGTTGAGGGATGTATCATGAGTGATTTGGAAAAGATTTTGTGACATTTAGAGTTGAAATGGGTTCAATTTGGGCCTTTTTGATAATGGGTTCAAAATTGATCAAATTGGGCCAACTTGGGCTAATGTTGGGCTAATGATGGATTTGATGTAACATTAATGTTGAAAACAATTTATGGGGGTGTGAAAAAGAGTTTTCAACTTTGGTTGGGCTTTGGTTTTGGGATTTGGGCCTATTTGGATTCATGGTGGGTTTTAGGCCAAATTGGTGATTTTTTATTTGGGTTAGATTTGAGTGAAGTTTGGGTTGAAATTTTGGGAAAATCAAGTTAGTGTTTTGTTTTTGGGGATGTTAGGAAGGTTTAGGAAAAGATTTGGGGTTAATTGGGGTTGAATTGGATTGGGTTGGGCTAGGTTTAGGTCATGGGCCAAAATTGGGCCTTAGGCTTCAAATTGAAATTGGATCTAAATGTTCATCAAATTGGGCTTGGATTTGGTCTAAATTGGTATTGGGGATATTGAATTGAAGTTGAGAATTGAATTGGATCAAAATTAAGGTCAATTGGAGTGGTTTGGTTGGACATTGGGTCAACTTAGGTTAAAAACAGGTCAAATTGAGGGTTTTGGTAAAAGTGGGTTAAATTGAAAAAATTAGCTTATGGTGTAGTTGAACAAAATGAAATTGGGAATATTTGGGATTTTCTGGAAGTTTCTAGGAATTTTTGGAATTTTTGGAATTTTGGGTTAAAAAGGGTATTTTGGGTATTTGGAGGTTATTTAGAGGGTATTGGGGTATTTTGGTGGGTTTAAGAGGTGAGAATTATTTTAAAATATTTTTTAGAATTTTTAAGAATTTTGGGTAAATTTTGAGAAATTTTGGAGAGTTATTGGTTATAGGGGCAATTTGGGCAATTTGGGGTAGGTTTGGTGGGTTTAGGGTCTAGAATGTATGTGAGAGTGTGGTGTGTGCAAGCTTACCCTCACCAAGACCAGGCCACCCAGGATAATCCTAAGGCTAAAGAGTCCTATAGGAAACTCATCCTTTAAACCTCCACATTTGATTTTAACCCATTTCTAGTCTTCTAAGATAGTCAAGGAGAAGCCCTATGGCTAGATCCTAAGTACTAAGGAGAGAGAAGAGAAAAGACCTCATCAAAAATGAGGTCAACAAATGGACCCCCAATAGGTGTGGTGTGCTAACTAAGCACACCGCGCACCTATTGGCGTTGACCGAAAAGATCAACAGAACCAACACAGACGTCTAAGTGACACACTTAGAACGAAGTATAGAAAATTTCCTCTGGGGAGTATCAAGTAAATCTCCAAGACTGAAGATTCCAGAACTCTCGCTGGGGAAGAGAAAAGGAGGTAAATTCTAGATCACAAGATCTAGAGAGATTCGATTTAAGATTCGTTTCATTTTATGTTTCAAGTTTTAATGTGTGAGTTTGGATTTTGGTTTGAGTTTCAATTTTAATTGAAGTTTGATTCAAGATTTATTTCAAGAGGGACTTCGTGGAAATTCACTATTTTGAAATGAAAATTGGAACCTAGGTTCCAACCTCGGGATTGCAAAGAGAACTGGAATTTAGGCTCCAGCCTCGAAGATTGAAAGAGAACTAGAATTTAGGCTCTAGTCTCGAAGAAGAGAGTTGGAATTTAGCCTCCAACCTCGAAAATTGAAAGAGAGCTAGAAGTTTGGCTCTAGCCTCGAAGAGAACTAGAAGTTTGGCTCCAGCCTCAGAAATTTGAAAGAGAGCTAGAAGTTCGGCTCTAGCCTCAAAAAGAACTAGAAGTTCAGGTCCAGCCTCAGAAATTTGAAAGAGAGCTAGAAGTTTGGCTCTAGCCTCAAAGAGTTTGAAAGAGAGCTAGAAGTTCAACTCTAGCCTTAAAGAGAACTGGAAGTTCGGCTCCAGCCTCAAAAGTTTGAAAGAGAGCTAGATGTACGGCTCTAGCCTCAAAGAGAACTGGAAGTTTGTCTCCAGCCTCAGAAATTTGAAAGAGAGCTAGAAGTTCGGCTCTAGCCTCGAAGAGAACTGGAAGTTCGGCTCCAGCATCGAAAATTTGAAAGAGAGCTAGAAGTTCGGCTCTAGCCTCAAAGAGAATTGGAAGTTCGGCTCCAACCTCAAAATTTTGAAAGAGAACTTGAAGTTCGACTCTAGCCTCGAAGTGAACTGGAAGTTCGGCTCCAGCCTCGAAAATTTGAAAGAGAGCTAGAAGTTCGGCTCTAGCTTTGAAGAGAACTGGAAGTTCAGCTCCAGCCTCAGAAATTTAAAAGAGTGCTAGAAGTTCGGCTCTAGCCTCGAAGAGAACTGGAAGTTCGGCTCTAGCCTCGAAGAGAACTGGAAGTTGGGCTCCAGCCTCGAAAGTTTGAAAGAGAGCTAGAAGTTCGGCTCTAGCCTTGAAGAGAACTGGAAGTTTTGCTCCAGCCTCAGAAATTTGAAAGAGATCTAGAAGTTCGGCTCTAGCCTCGAAAATAACTGGAAGTTCGACTCCAGCCTTGGAAATTCGATCTGTATGAAGAGGGACCCAATCCCATGCCCTCAGAACCAAATCGAACAATGTTCGTGGCTCCGTGTCAATAGGACTAGTCAATCCTCTAACCCACAGAGGAAGGAGAATTGAAAGATTCGAACAGAAGGATTCAGAATGGAAATCAATATGAGGTTTAGATTTGTTTTATTCATTTTAGTGATTTGATTTCATTTTTGTTTATTTAGAGTTCGTGTTTATTTGCAGTTTATTTTGACATTCAAATTTTTTAAAAAGAAGGACTTCCTTATTCATTTTTTTTTCTTTTCGTTCTTTATTCGAAGTTCATTTAGCTTAATGGCATTGCCCAGTCAATTTGCTCAAAAAGAGGTGAAGGCAGAACATGACATGATCTTTCTCATTCTGATCTGTTGAAAATACATCATACAACTTGATCGAAAACATGATGATATTTTCCTTGAAAATTCAGTATCTCATACAATTCTCATAAATCCAAAACGGATTGTGTAAGATTCTTGTTGATTCTTTCAAAAGAATTTGTCAAAATTCATGTCTGAATAATAAGATACATGGACAATAACATCACCTTCCAAGCTACCCTTGGCAGGAATGTCGTACGGATGTGCATTGGAGGTGTGTTATCTCCCATGTAACTCACAGCTCGTAAGTCGGAGACTCTCTAACTCTGGATCTGGCTGAAAATGAAAAGGCATCTTACTGTCATCCATCCTTCTAAAAGTGACGGAGATTCGTTCAACAGGCACTCCTGGAATGCAATGTTTTGCTATGTCTGCTCCATTTCCTTTTAATACCATGACGGAACCTACCGGTAGTGGTATTTCCACCGACCCTCAGAATTTTCTGGGGTCCGCTATCCGGAGGTCAGATCCAAACATGATATTACACTGGTTGACAAAAAAGACTCTGCAAAAAGGTCTGACAATGACATGATGGTCTATGTGTGGAGGTATGCAGTCGCCCTCCTTGTAAATGTTAATGATGCAGCTATTGGGCATGTAATTTGCAGGCAATACCCTCCATGTCACCATCCTTCTTACCATTCTTTTGATGATTCTTTGCATTGGATCCACCTCACTGTGACGGAGTATCCCTGGTGGATTTCCTTTTCTGTCTTCTGCGAAGTTGTAGCAACACCCGCACTGGATAGTAACTCTTCATTTTCCTGACATCCATCTTCGGGGCTCTGAATAGGTTTTCTCCCTCAGAAGACAAGCTCGGCCCATTTTCTGAAGCTCGATAATACAGTCCACAATCTGCTGTTGTTCGTAATCTGAGAACACATCCGTATGCAGCTCAAGGCCTTCCAAGATGTTGACCCTCTTGACTCGAATTCTCTCAAAGTATTCAAAAGTTTTCTTTTCAACTTGCTGTAATTTCTCCAGCTCATATTCTGGGATTATCTAAAGTCCCCGGGTTCTGGTAACATACTGTGGGATGTACGGCACGCTCTCCTGCATGTCTCAGTTTCTCAGGGATAGTCTCTGTCGGAACATCCTCCGGGGTTGCTTTCGCAACAAGACTCTTCAAAACTGGTAGCTCTGTCTGGCTTCGTAGTATTGATTCTATTTCTACTCTTCTTGGGATTTTTTTATCTTTTCTATTGTTCTTGGAGTTGGTCTCCTCTTTTTTGGCTCTTGACAAACCAATCTCTTCGAAGTATTTGTATTGACGGTAGCAACTGTCTCTTCTTGTTGATCTGCTGCCAGCTTAGTCAGTATCTTGCGAATGAAATGGTTCTTATTTCTTCGCTGAGTTGGAGTGAGAGTAGCTCTCCTTACTTCTGGAATTTCTGCGAGCATGGTGCTGACAAGCCTGCCCTCTGTTGTAGTAACCATGGACTTAACTTTCTTGTCTTCTCCCATTGCATGAGCGGCATTTTCCTTTCTTTTCTTGCTGGTGGACTGTTGACTTGGGCCACCCAATTTCATCACTGTCTAGCTGTGGAATTCTTCTCGGTCAATCAGAGTCCAATAATTTTCTTCGTACTGTAGCTCAGCCGGTGTGAAATCAGAGTCAATTTCAATCACGGCTCCATCCTTCATCCTCTTTTCATTGAGTACCAGACTCACGCCATTCTTAAAGTTCAGAACCAACCGCCCGTTCGACATTTCCCTGCGAAAAATAAGGAAAGGATCAGGGGCTGTACTAAGAACAAGAACAATAAGAAAACATTTATTAATGAAAAATTTTATTTACTTCTTTTAAATTTTAAAGGAAGTAAGAAGAGACGAGGAAAGATCAGGAATGAATTGATTTAAAAGAAAAGATCAAAATTTTATCGCTTTACATATTTTCTTTTTAACACATTTTTTTGTTAATGATTTTTATTTTATCATCCATTTTTTATTTTGGGTTCGGACACAGTTACGAAGGATTACTCTATTAGTGTTTCTAGGAATGAGACTTCACTTTTAAAGTCCATCCTTCGAAACATCAGGTTGTGTAATATTTCTTCAAATATCGTCCATTAATTGGAAGCATAGGCCGTTCTCCACGACAATTAACAAGCTGGTAGGAACCCCCTGAGTAGACTGTCTCGATCACGAAAGGCCCTTCCCAAGTTGATTCCAATTGACCTCCTATCTTGCGGTGTCCAAGAATAGGTCTTCTGAGTACTAGAACCAAATCACTTACTTTGAATGTTCTTGGGCGGACCAGTTTATCGTGGGCCTGGATCATCTTGGCTTTATACAGTTCCAAATTTTTCTGCACTGAAAGTCGTTTCCCTTCTAAGCTTTCTAATTCTTCTAGTCATAATCTGGCATTTTCTTCTATAGTGATCTTGTTTGCAACTGCAATTCTGAGTGACGGAAGATGAACCTCTAAGGGTAAAACGGACTCGAACCCGTACACTAAGGCGTAAGGTGTAGACTGGGTAGGAGTTCTAAAAGTCGTTCTGTAGGCCCATAAAGCTTCTAACAGCTTCTCATTCCAATTTCTTTTATTGTCATCCAAAATTTTCTTTAATATTTGGACTAGCGTTTTATTAAAAGCTTCGGCCAAGCCGTTTGCTCTTGGTTAGTAGATCGTCGAATAACGCCAGTTGATCCCGTGTCTCCTGACAAAATTATTGATCTTTGTGCTTCTGAACGTGGACCCATTATCTAAAATGATTTTGCGCGGTACCCCGAAACGGTAGATAAATTGATTCTTGAAGAACTGTAGCACGTGGTCTGCCTTCACTTCTCTAAGCAGTACTATTTCTGCCCGCTTGGAGAAGTAATCTATTGCTGTAAGAATGAAGCGATGTCCCCTTGAAGAAGGCAGATCTATCAGACGCACGATATCTGTGCCCCAACACTCAAATGGCCACGATGTGATTGTCGGATGTAGCACATTTGGAGGTTGATGTAGAACCACTCCATGAACTTGGCATTGGTGACAACTCTTGATGACTTTCATGCAATCAGTCATTATTGAGGGCCAGTAGTACCCTTGTCTTTTAATCTTCATCTTCATCTTCGGGCCTGACTGATGAACGCCACAAAATCCTGAGTGCACTTCTTTAACAATTTTGCGAGCTTCGGACCCGATCAGGCACCTTAGCCACTTCTGATCGAAAGACCTTCTATATAATGTATTGTTTATTAATGAATAAGACAGAGTTCTTTTCTTAATCTGATGAGCTAATGACTTATCGTCCGGTAGGTTTCCTGTTTGCAGGTAGTCTATTAGCGGTTGACGCCAATCTTCTGCATTTTCTGTTACTGCCGCAATTGTTTCTTCTTCTTTTCCTGACTTGTGTATCGTGTCCATGTCGAGCTATGAGAGAACCTGACGTCCCTAAACTGACACTTCAACTGATTCATCCTGCAAGCAGACAAATTCTTTTGCAAGGTAGGCTAACACATCTACAAGAGCATTTTCTCTTCTGGGAATCTTGTAGATCATTACATTCGGAATCTGCTCCAACAATTTCATGGCATACCGAAAGTACTGCTCGAGTCATAGCTTTAGAATTCTATATTGTCTTGTGACCTGTTGAATTATCAACTGAGAATCCCAATTGATGTTGATATATGTTATCCCCATCTGAATGATTAATTCCAATCCAATTATAACAACATCGTATTATGCTTCGTTGTTTGTACATGCTTCTATTAAGTGGTAGGAGTACCTCAACATCCCCCGCTCCGGTATTATAAGTATTAGTCTGATTCCTGCCTTACCGGGCACTATCGTTTGCAAATCTTTATTTCTCTGTGTTGAAGATGCTCTGTTGAAGTACAGTTCCCAACGTCGATCGTCGGGGTCTTCTAGGCTCATTACCTGCTCGTCTGGCAAGTCGTCTTTGAGAGGCGATTCTGCCGGTAAAGGGTGTGTTGTGAGGAAGTCTGTTAGGGCTTGTCCCTTTACTGCATGAAGAGGAACGAAAGTTATATCGAATTGCAATAGTATCATCGACCACCTAGCAAGTCTGCCGGAAAGCGTCGGTCGGGTCATCAAATATTGCAATGGATTAACTTTCTAGATAAGGTTGACCTTATGAGAAAGCATGTAATGCCTGAGCTTTTGAGCGGCGAAGATCAGAGCCAAAAAATGCTTCTCAATCGAGGGATACTTTAATTCCGTCAGAATTAGATGACGACTTAAGTAGTAGAGGGCATTTTCTTTCCCCTTGTCATTGACCTTGGCTAGCAGGGCTCCAAGGGAGTCGTCTAAAGCTGCGGTATAAAGTATCAACGGTCTACCCGAGACTGGGGCTGTTAAGACAGGAGGTGTCATTAAATATTGTTTAATTTCATCGAAGGCATGTTGATATTTGGAGTCACAAGTAAATTTAGCATCCTTCTTAACCAAAACAGAAAAAGGCTGACACCTTCCTAACAAATTCGAAATAAAGCGTCGAAGATATGCCAAATTCCCTTGAAAGGATCGTAATTGTTTCAAGGTTTTGGGAGGTGGCATTTCTAAAATAGCTTTAATCTTCTCTAGATAGATTTCAATTCCACGATGTCGGACAACAAATCCTAAGAATTTCCCAGAGGTGATGCCGAAGGCACATTTCAAGGGATTCATCTTAAAGTTATATGGTCTTAATCGCTCGAAAATAATTCTCAAATCATACAGGTGATCTTCCTTTAGTTTGCTTTTGATGACCACATCATCCACGTAACACTCAACTTGATTGTGAATGAGATCATCAAAAATCCTTGTCATTGCTCTTTGGTATGTTGCTCCTACGTTCTTCAATCCGAAAGGCATCACTGTGTAGCAGTATATTCTAATTGGCATTCTGAAGGCTGTGAGCTTTTCATCTTCCAGTGCCATCTTTATCTGGTTGTATCCTGAAGAACAATCCATGAAAGAGAAGACTTCGTGCGTTGAGGTGATGTCGATCATAAATTTTGCGATTGGTAGAGGGAATTCATCCTTTGGACATGCTTTGTTCAAATCTCTGAAATCCACGCAGATTCTGATCTGTCCATTCTTCTTCCTGACTGGTACCATGTTGGCTAACCAAGTTGGATATTATTCTTCAAGGACAAATTTAGCGTCTATTAGCTTCTTAACTTCAGCTATAACTTGTTGTTCAATTTTTAGACGCATTCTTCTCGGAGCTTGTCTGACTGGAACAGAAGTGGGATCTACTCCTAGCCTGTGAACTGCGACTTCTGGAGCTAATTTTGGCATTTCATCATAGCTCCAAGCAAAACAGTCCTTGAATTCCATCAGTAGCTTGATCATTTCTTCGAAGTCTTCTTTATTGAGTAAGGAGCTAACAAAGGTCGGCCTAGGCTCTTTGCTAGTACCTAAGTTAACTTCCATTAACTCGTCTATTGTAGATTTAATTTCTTCTTTAAATTTTGGCGGAGCGTCTCTGATTGCAGATCTTCGAGATCATCTGAGGTTTCTAAGCAGACTTCATTAGGCTCACAAGTGACAACCAAGCAAAACTCTGAGTCGTCAACTGATCCTACTGTACTGAATCCGAGACCATGTTTTGAATTAGGTGGCCGAACGGCATTATTCCATAATTTTTCAAAGTGTTGTGATCGACCTTTTGTCCATTATTTAGGTAAGACACCACGTTGAATTAAATTCTGAACATAGGGAGAATACCACTCAAAAGGCAGTTCCATTAATTCAGAAGAAGTAACATCTTCAAATTGTACATCATTTTCAGTTTTGGAAGAAGAAGCACCACGGTAGAATTTGATCGGCTTAGCACCACCACCATGCACTTCCTTGACCACCATACCCTAGACCTTATTAGAATGGATCGGGTCAGGGTCATAGTATGCACATAGTGGTTAATCTTCTCGTACATTGATTTGAATTCTTCATTCTTTTCATCTTCGAGAAAGATCTTGAACTAGGGTTTCTTTTGATTTACGGTTGCTGCTTCTTTCTTGATTTCTTCTTCTTTGAAATTGTTCTCCCAATCAACATCGATGACCAGTTTCTTTTGTCCAACTGTTCCAATGTCTCTTCCTCGACCTCGTCTCCGGCCTCGACCTCGAGTGCGAGTTCTGGAGAAACCTTCACTATCACGCCGTAAGGGAGTGGTGAGTAACTGTTGGACTAGAATTTCAGGTTCTTCGTCGTCCCGAACTTCTTTTGCTTCAATTGGTACAGTATTTCTGGAGAAGATTGTTTTCTTCGGATGTGCGTAATAGGCTACATCTTCATGAATTCCAATCTCGTGTACAGAGAATGGTTGCAAGTCACCCTTGAAACACTGTTCTCCTCCTTCGTAATACTTTATGCATTGGTGCAGAGACGACGGTACCATCCGGTTTTCATAGATCCATGGCCGACCCAGTAGAGCGTTGAACGATGTCTCAGAATCAATTATGTGGAATTTTGCGGTTGTCTTTGCTAAATCGCCGGTGTTCATTAATAGTGTTATCGATCCAAGAGCTTTTTTTCCCTTCTGATTGAACCCTCTTAATAACATCTTATCTGCTTCAAGCTCGCGAGCATTAATTTCCAAATATGCTAACGTTCGAAGGCTCATTATGTTGATTGATGTTCCTGGATCAAACAACACTCTGTAGAGCATAAACTTTCCAATAGTGACTGAAATATAGAACGGTCGGTTGTGATCAATTGTTCCGAGTAGCAAATCATTGTCTGTGAAGGTAACACCTCGCTGTTCTTTTAACGAGCAAACCTCATCTAAGGAATTACCAGCCATTTGAGCTAAACAAATCTCTGGATTAAGTAAGGCTTTGACCAGAGCTTCCCTCATCTCCTTTGACAGGATTAGAGCGTCGTAGATGCTCAGTTTTGCTGGTAGTTTCCTAAGATAGGCTAGCACATTATACTCCACTTTATTATCATGTTCCTCAATTTCTTCCTGAACGGGCAATTCTTCTGCTGGGGTTGACTCCTCCTGAGCAACCACATGCTTTCCTTTATCCTTTGAACCCGTTCTCGGAGGTAGAACTTTTCTGCTTCTTAGATTGACTTCAGTTATTTCTTCTGCATCTGGTGTTGAATCTGTCGGTGTCTCCTCTTGAATCGGAATGACTGGCCTTTCTGGAGTTGCTTCAGAATCTGATAACTCCAACTCTATCGTGATTGGAGCTCCTCAGGATTCACAAATAGATTCGATGCTTGTTGAGCTTTCGTAGCCATCTTTGTGAGCGTCTTGTCCTTCGCCATGGTCATTGAGTTTTAGTATGATTTGAGAATCGTTTATCATATCGGAATCGAGATCTGGATTAGGTTGGTTGTCGTTAGTTACGTAATCATTAGAAACAGTCAAAACGTAGCCAACACCAAAACTCTTATCCTTATAAGATCCCGCCGGGGCGAGCAAATAATTGACATGCCTAAAATATATATGTTTTTTGCTATATCATTTTACTTATTTTTTGATAATATTACACTTTAAAGGAAGGTATTTTGTATGTTTTTTGATTTTAGGTACAAGAAATGGCGATTGCAGCAAAAGGAAGCAAAAACGGTGCAATTTGGAGCAAAAACGAGCAAAAAAATGAAATTCTGCTCTGACACCTTTCGATAAGTTTTTCGATGCTTAATCTCTTTTATACTTTTTGCATATTTTTGAATGAGATTACACTTTAAAGAAAGGTTATTTTTATGTTTATTTTGTAGGGCTATCTCTTACGAACGCAACACAACTGAAACGGGGCAAAACGGAGCTAAAACGGGGCCAAACGGAGCGAAATGGTGGAGCTGCTCAGAGCCATCTCGCCGACGGCGAGATCTTCCCGAGACCACTGAAAAGTGGCCGAAAAGCTCACCGACAGCGAGCTCGAACTCGCCGACAGCGGCCCGGACGACCAAGAGCCAACTTTTGGCGGTTTTGGGCCTATATTCGAAGTATTTGGACGCTTTTTTGAAGGGGTGCTTAAAAAAATTCTTGGGAATTCGTCCAAACTCTTTAAAAATGGCGAATATAGGTTAGAAAAAAGAGAGATTAAGAGAAGATTAGAGAGAAAAAATTGGAGAAAAACTTAGACGAATGTTTAGGATTCTTAGATTAAGAGTAGAAATGTAGATTTCTACCCTTTTGGAGAGATTGGAGAGGAGATTTTTGAGAGAATTTGTAAGGGATTATACGAGCATTGCATGGATCACCGGGAGACTTTATGGGAGAGATCTTCGTCTTTCTTTCAAAGGGAAAAAGCTAAGTATTGTTCTTCATTATCTTATGATTTTGTAAACATTTGTGTAGTGGATTTGCTTTGTTTAAATGAAGTTTCCTTTGCGTTTTCTTCGTGCTTTGTGACGTATCTCTCTTACTCTTTCTTCTTCTTTGGAAATAGTGGCATGAGATGATTATGTCATTATTTTCAATTTACTTTTCTTTTCTAATGAGTAGAATTCATGCTTAGGATTTTGTGATGCATGTTAGAAGTTAATTTAGATATAAATGTGATGGTTTTTACTTTCACTTCATTTACATTGCAATTAAGGCCTGTTGTAATGTTAAAATTTGTTGTGAAAACATACGATCCGAGAGGGCTATGCTTTCTACAACTAAGTACGAACCACATTTAAATTCCATGAATGGTGAAGTTCATAGAAGTTGAATGCAAATAAATAGGGAAATAATATTAATCGAGCGTAGAATTGGAGATTTTAGAGTGACAGGCTAAAATCCTCAATTCGGTCCTATCGTTTGGGTGTTGAAGTGTAGATGTTAGCCCTCAGGTGAGGGGAACGTGGGAGCTCCGAAGTGGCAGCCGGTATCCTCCCGAGCTTAGCCGCGGATTCGGTAACCAAGCATAGGATTAGTCAATGTTCTTTATGCTCGGACCAAAGGGTAAAGAATAGGATTGCTCCTATTTGGCACATATAATATTAAATGCATCTCAATCCTATACATTATCTATTTCATTACATAAGAATAGTAGTTTTTAATATCTCAAAATTCTCCAAACCAATTCGTCCAAAAAGGGTTATCTTTAGAATTATTATTTTCATTTAGTTATAGTTACTATTACATTTAACACTTGCATTTAGGAGTAGTTGCTAGATAAAACACAATTTTAATCGACATTCCAAACTAAGGACTATTAGTAGTAGACTAGAATTTGATTAAAGACTTCTTACTTCACTTCCTCGTGGGATCGATACCGGGGTTTTTAAAGAAAACTCTATATTACTTGAAACGATACGTATACTTGCGTAGTACCCCTAGTGTGTAAAATATTTTCTAATTTTTATATCATTTAAGATTTTGCACACTAGCCGCTATTTAGAAATCGGGTCAAGTTTTTGGCCATCTTTTGGAAGTTAATTTACTGCGTTATTGCGGGTCGGGTCAAGTTTTTGGCGCCGTTGCCGGGGAAGCTTCGGTAAGAACTTTAGGAGAAATTTTAGTTGAAATAATTAAACTTAGACTTGGAAAACTGTAGTTTCTTAAAAACTATTTTTGTGTGAAAAGTGTTTTCTATATGAAAAAGTGTTGTGAAAAATTTGTTTTTGTAAAAAATATGGTGTTCGTGAAAATGTTTGGTAGTGTTGAATATATTTCATCTATTATTTGTTTAATTGTTAATGTATTATTTGTTGTGTTACGTATGCAAAACAATGGATCTGTAGGACTTGTGTCTTATGATCCCGAGTTTGAAGAAAATAAAAAAATAAAAATTCAGAAAGAACTCAAAAAATAGAAGTGGAAATGAAAAACTTTCAAGATAATAACTTGGAAAATCATCATAAATCATTGAGGGATTACATAAATCCTACGACAGATGAAATTCACTCTAGTATACAAAACCTTGTCGTAGAAGCTGACTCATTTGAAATAAATCCTGAGATTATCCAACTGGTGCAGAATAATCAATTTGGGGGAACTCCTTCGGAAGATCCCTATTTACACTTATCAAATTTTCTAGAACTTTGTGCTATATTTCATTATAACGGTATGTCAGACGATGCTGTTAGGCTAAGGCTTTTTCCTTTCTCACTAAGGGATAAGGCTGAAATGTGGTTATATTCTTTAGCACCTGGTTCTATTAAAAATTGGGAGGAGTTAACACAGAAATTCTTAGCTAAGTATTTTCCACCTTCAAGGACTACTCAACTCAGAAACGATATTATCTCATTTTGTCAGTGTGAAGGGGAATCAATATACGAAGCATGGGAAAGATATAAAAAACTCCTAAGAAAGTGTCCACATCATGCTCTGCCCGATTGGTTAATCATTCAAACTTTTTATAATGGGTTAGTAGGATCCCTTAGGTCTATAATTGATGCTACCGCTGGTGGATCATTAATATCAAAATCATTTGATGAAGCGTATGCATTAATTGAAGAAATGGCTACAAATAAATTTTAATGGTCCTCTACAATGGTAAATCATAAAAATATAGCTAGTATTTATGATACAGATATGATTACAATTCTTGCATCTCAGATTGCTGCAATATCAAGGAAGTTGGACCAATTTGGAATGAACCAACCTCAATTTACTCCTGTAAGTGAGGAAAGTTCATTAGGGCCTATAATTGATTCTAAATTATCATATGAGACTTTAAATACCACAAACAACCCGTACTCTAACTTTTACAACCCAGATTGGGAGAACCATCCAAAATTTAACTGGAATTATACTACTAATGGTGGAAACCAAAAATGGGAAAATAATCATGCAAATCCTAATGGAAGTTGGAATAACCACGGGAACACAAACTATAGACTTTCATATCCACCGGACTCTAACAATGATCAACAATCTGAGGATAAGAAAATATCTATGGAAGAAGTGGTATTGCAAATGGGAAACCAGTTGCAAAGTCAAAATGCTGCGATTAGAAACATAGAGAATCAACTGGGACAAATTGCTAGTTCACTTAGCAATAGAAACCAAGGAACACTTCCTAGCAACAATGAGATCAACCCTAAAGAGAACACTAAGGAACAAATAGAAGCTGTCCAATTAAAAAATGAAAGAGAGATAGAGGATGTGGTTAGAAAAGAGAAAGATGTTGTGAGAGAAACATCGAAAACTAAAAGGCCTGAAGAACGTGTTTCTAAGGATCTGGAAAAATTAATATCTCCAACTAAAATCAATTTGGAAAAACCACCACCTCCATTTCCTCAAAGACTTAGACAGCATGAGTTGGCTAAAAAATTTTTAGAGTTCGTGAAAGTACTTAAGAAGTTAACGATAAATATTCCTTTCACAGAAGCTTTGAAACATATACCAAGTTATGCAAAGTTTATAAAGGATATATTAAACAGGAAAAGAAAATTTGGGGATTATGAGACAGTTGCACTAAGTGAGGAGTGTAGCGCCATACTTCGGAAAAATTTTCCTCGGAAATTTAAAGATCCTTGTAGCTTTCCAATTCCTTGTGCAATTGGAGAAAAATTATGTGGAAAAGCTTTATGTGATTTAGGAACGAGCATTAATGTGATGCCTCTATCTATATTTAGAAGGTTAGGTTTAATCGATATTTCTCCCACTACTGTAACCCTTACATTAGGCGATCGATCTATCATTTATCCAAAAGGAGTTATAGAAGACGTGCTTATTAAAGTGGATAAATTTATCTTTCCTTTGGACTTTATTGTAATAGATATAGAGGAAGATAAAGAAATTCCAATTATTTTAGGGAGACCTTTCCTTGTTACTGGACAAGCTATGATAGATGTGCAAAAAGGAGAGTTGACTATAAATATTAATGACCATGAAGTCACTTTTGATGTATTAAAGACTATGAAATATCTAGCTGAGAGAAAAGATGATGATTGTTTTTGGATGGATAAAATTGATTATCTAAGTAAAGAACATTTCCAAGAAAGTTTTGAGAGTAAGTTAACAAATGAGATTGAAATAGACTTTCATGATGAGTCAAAAATGTTATGTAAAGAAGACTGTATGTATGTTCAGGAGAGGTGTGAAATGATGTACGTTACCAAAAATAGTAAACTTTTAGTTCCATCTCTTGAAAAATCTCATGAACTTAAGATGGATGTACCCCATACAATTTTAAAGCCTATCTATTTAGGGAATTCATCTACACAACCAGTCTTAATATCTTTAGATGCGACTGTACGGCTTATTTTTAGGTTGTGTGTTTTATTTTGAAAAGGGGGTCGCCTAACAGAAATTGTCGACGAATTTTTAATTTAATTTAAATAAATAATTTGAAAAGTAGTATTTGATTTTGAAAATAATTTTAAATTTGAAGATTTTAAGATAAGAAATCAAACCGATCTCACATCCCAAATAGTTTATATAAACGAGCATCGCACCACAAACCGTGTATCTATCCCTAAGGATAGACACACTGCTTGATGGTGGGGCTCGATTAAATAAACTAGAAGATTTGTGACATCCGTTTGGTCTGCGAACCAATTTTATAAGCCGACAAACTCCCCGCTTAATATGAAAGCATTAAACAGGGTTTATATTACTCGGGTTCTTTAAAATTCCCTATAAGGCCAAGCCCCTATAGTTAATTACATCTTAAGTGACGGGAATCACCTAAGAAAACTCTCGATAATAATCAGTAATTCTGCTCTCAAGAATTTCAAAGTTCAAGTTTTCAAAGGATTGAATTTTGGAATTTCAATAGGGAATGGATCAAGTTTGGAACATTTTGTTTTAGGAATTCAAAGGAAGAAAGGTAGGAGAAATTACAGATTCGAAGCGAACTTCGGTAATTTCCCGACTATCCTATTTTTTGGCTTGAATTTAGGAAAGTCCTAATGTTTATTTAATGTTTTGATCTTGTCAATTTTAATTAATTTGGACTTATATTTATATGACATAATCACACAAATAGCCTCGAAGATGTGAGGGTTTATGTCGTATCAGACGACTACCTCGGAATCCTAAGACCGGTTAGGGCTTAATTTGCAATGCAAATGCCTAACAAAAGGTTGAGGATTTATGTTGCACTAGGAAAACTACCTCGAAGTCCTATGGTTTGGTTATTTAATTCTAAGAAAGTTTTGCTGAAGTAGACTCAAGTTTTACTGATGACGATGGCCGTGCTGCCCACCATGCTCCGAGCTCCTTATTGTTGCAGAGGTTTAGTTATAGAAGTCATAAATCAGGAGATGAGAAAAGTGTTTTGTTTTAGAGAAAATCTTAATTCCCAAGTGTTTTTTATATTTTAATTAAAACAAATCTTAAAGTTGATTATAACAACACCGGTTAAGATCCCACGGTTCCATCCTTCCGGCATCGTTATTTTTATCGGATTCACTTAGTCCAGATGAATTTGCTAAACTCAACCGAATGGGTTCAACACTTTCATTTAGATCGTGGGAAATCTCGTTAGCAACACGTAGGTTACATCATCCGAGGTATTCCCTATCATCCAACAAGACGTTTTAATTTAGTTGTAATTGTAGTTTTGTGTTCTGTTTGTGATTAAATTTTGAGTTGTTTTATATTTTGAAATATTGTGGCGGTGAATTTTATCTTGCAATGACTTTTAATTTAGTTTTGGTTTCAGTTTTAGGGACTATCCTAAAGGTGTGGGTTTTCATGCAACAGTTGTTTATCATGCAAGAAAAGTAAGTACGATGCGATTAAATAAATTGCAATAAGGTAAATTGCAATAAAATAAAAGCGTACTGGGAGGGTCTTCCCGTCATCCCAAGCCGCACTTAAAACATAATTAGAATATTTAAGCAAGTTCCTGGGTAAAGCTAGGGAAGGGTTATGGTTTTCTACCAAATTCCTAATCCTATAGCTAGTCATTTCCTATGACGTCTAGGTTCTTGTGTTTTGGTTTGAGGATGATTTTCTTCATCAAAGAATAATTAAGTTCAATTGTTCTTGTAAGTATCCTATCATATTGAGGAAGTGCTTAAGAAGAATCTTAAATATCTTTTCAATACTGATTGGATTGTTTTAAGTCCAAATGGACTTAATTAATCAGGTGAAGTAATCGTCCGAGGTTTAGTTAAGTTTTGTTGTTATCTTACTCAGTGAACTAGGACATTTGAATATCCTATAAGTGAAGTAACTTTTCATTTAATGTTCTATTTAGGAGTTATGACAATAAAAGTTTTCGAGGGCAAATTGGTGTTCAAATGGTTTGTGATTTAGTTTAATTTCAGTTATCGGATTTCAATTTGGAATAGTGTTCGAGTTGCTTTATATTTAATTTCTTCATGTCTTAGGTGATGTTACTTTAATTCAATTTAATTTAACTTTAATTTAATTTAATTTAGTTTAGTTTTAATTTTAATTTAATTTATTTAATTTAAATTTATTTTAATTTTAACTTGATTTTATTTTTAATTTTATTTAATTTAATTTAATTTAATTTAATTTAATATGATTTAATTTAATTTAATTTAACTTAATTTAATTTAATTTAATATTTTTTAATTTAATTTTATTTAATTAATTTAATTTAATTTTAATTAAATTTTAATTCTATTTAATTTGATTTGTTCAATTTAATTTAATTTAATTTATTTGATTTAATTTAATTTAAATTAATTTAATTTGTTTGATTTAATTTAATTTAATCCTTAATTTAATTTTATTTTTAATTTTAATTTAATTGAAAATTTAAAAAGAGTTTAATATATAAACTTTTAATTTAATTTTAATGATTAAGTCCTTTAACATTTTAAAACTTAAATTTGAATTATTTTAATTAGGGATTAAATATTATTGAGATGATTAATTTAGGGATTTTTAAATTAAAGAACAAATCTCTTCCTAATAATATCCCTATTTTAATAATTCTAATTTTATTATTTTTCCAAATTTAATCAATTATTTAATTAAGGTTTATATTAATTATTTTCAAATTTTTTAATGGGTTTCTACCCTTTAATTATTTAAATTTCAATCATCCAAATCAGATTAAGATCAAATATTTTACTTGTTAATTTTATTAAGCCTAAAATTTTAATTAAGGGTTAAAATTTTAATTACCATTTTGCCCTTCAAGCCTAATAATTTCATAACTCACTAAATTGAGCTTAAATGAACTTGAAATTTTTATGTGACTTCACATATGCCAATAAAGACATGAGAGGAGAAAATGTGATTTTTCTGTATTTAATTTATTTATGTAATTATTTTTGGTAGAAAATAGGGATTTCCAAGGAAAATTTAATAATATGACCAAGGGAAAGTTTCTATCCTTAAGAAAATTATGGGACATTCCTAATGACCAGAGGACCACTTGGACCAATTTTGGTGATTTTTTGAATTATATTCTTTTTATTATAATTATTTTGAGTTTTGGAGTATTAATTAAATTAAAAATAAAATAAAGGTTGAAAAATGAATTTTATATTTTTCAAAAATCTCTCTGATATCAAGGAAATCAGAGAATCAATCTTTACAATTTTCTGATTTTTCTTTGATTTATTAGAATTATTTTAGTAGAAATGCTAAAAAATACATTTTTTTTAATTTTAAAATTACCTTAGGGCTTTAAAATTTAATATCTCATCAAATAGACCTAAGAAAAATATGGGGTTTATTCCTAAGTGATTAGAATTCAAAATGTGACATTTTGGTGAATTTTATTATTTTTGTGATTTTTATTATTTTTTTTTAATTATTAAAATATTAAAATAATACAAAAAATCAACTTTTTTAGAAAATTGAAATTTTAATTTTCTTAAATCCCCCTGATATCAGAGAGGCTCCAAAACCAATTTGGTGAATTTTTGAAAAGTATTTTGAGAGTTATGAATTTTTAAAGTTTAAATTGGCTAAATGGCTTAATCAACCCATTTAGTAGGGCTAACCATGTCCAATTGACTTCAAATTTTTATGGTGGGTTCCTCTGATCTTAAAGGTCAGTGGAGAATTGATTTTAAGTCAATTTGATGTATGATTAGCTTTAATTAATTAGGGAGCTATTTTGGGTGTTTAAGCCAATTAGGGTTATTTTAAATGAACTAGTTCAAAACCTATTTTTCCTAGGGTCCTCTGGTCATAAGAAACATCACCAAATTTTCCTAGAATTTATTTTACAACATGCTAAATATTGGATTTAAAATACTCAAAACAGTAACATGAATTTGAAAAATCAATAACTTCTCATAGGGATGGCTCTCGACCTTGGAAAATTCAGGGAATATTCCCAAGTTCAGAGGCTTTAAAAGCCCTATGGTCCCCTATGGTCTCATGCCATGGCGAATTTCCTATATGCATGGAGAATTAAAACAATGCAGAGAGTAAATAAATCATTAAAAATAAAATACTTGATGAAATTAAATGGTTTCTTTTCCACATTATTCTCCTCTGTTCACTGAGCAAGAGGGTATTTTTATTTTATTTTTCTGATTTTTCTACACAAAGTTATGGATTTTTGAAGTTTAGGGAATTAAATAAATAAGAAGATACCCTAATTTTCTATTTATCCACGCGGCGCCGCGTCAACCTCGGCAGCTCCGAAATGCCGCGTGGCGCTCTCTGATTCGACGCCGCCGTCCGACTCAGCGCTCCGGGGGCCCGCTGTGTCGTTCCATCTCCTCATCCGGCGCGATCCTGGCCGTACGTCCGCGCGTGTATTAAATGAACGGCATCCGTTCATCGTCCCCAAGCGTCCTCACCCGAGAGTCGTCCACACTAAATCCCTAATATCTCACTCAATACTTAACGGATTTTCATGTTCTTGTGCTCTATGGATTCGTCTTGAAGAGACGAACACATCTATACGGTGATCATGCATTGAAATTAAAGCATTTGAAATGGAGAATCTCCAGAAGCTCGGGATGAAGAATTAGCTCATACCTTTGCTCGCAGAAGTGTGGCTTCAATCCGAGGGTTGTGTCACCTTCGATTGGATCCCGCAAGCTCCGGATGAAGTCTCCCGGTCCGGTGAATTGCCTAGCTATGAAAGTGACCACGCTCGATCACAAAGCTTGGAGGCTGGAACAACCGGGTGGCCCGGAGATGGGGCTTTCAGTGGGAAACTTCTTATCTTGGTCTAGTGAAGGTGTAGGACCAGTAAATTTGAAGATTGGCTCACTGTGGCAAAGTGTCCTGGTTTTGGGTGAAATTTCAGTTGAGAAATTGGATTCTGTTTGTGGGGATTAGGGCAGATTAACACTGGGGATCAACTGCTCTAAGTATGGAGTAGGGTTTGGAAAAATTTTGGCAGAGTTTTGGCAAGGTTTTGTGCAACACACGTCCATGGCCGTGAGGGGGTCGGGTTTAAATAAAGGCGGCTGGAGAGCCTCACAGGGATAGCCAAGGGTTGGTATCAGCTGCTCTGGGCATCGAAAGAACAGCCATGGTGGCCATTGGGCATGGGGCAGCTCAGCAAGGTGGAATTCCAAAGTTTGGCTCCTCCCAAGGTCTCGGCCATGGTGTTTTCCGGCGACTCGGGCGGCTGGCCGTAGAGCATGGGTCACCCTCGGGTCCAGGTGGGTCGTGGCTGGAGGTTTGTGCGGTCAATTGGCCATGGACATGTGTAAAGGGTTTGAATCAAAGTGGAATGGGAAAGGGCTAGTTTTGGGTCTAAATGGGTCAACCCTTGGTTTTGGGTTAGGTCCACCCTCCAAGGCCAATTTGGGCTGAAGGGAAAGTCACTTGGATCAGCTTGATTAGTGGGGTCAAGTCACAATCCAAGTACAATTGAGCTTAAGCAAGAGTTAGGGGAGACATGGGAGTGGTTAATCACTCTTAAGAGAATCATTAAAGGGTCCCCTCTTCTTGCCATTTTGGGTATGGTGAAGTGTCCAAGGCTTTCATTGCTCACATGTGGCTCATGCATGGCTTCATGGCTCACCTTTGGCTTGGGAAAAGTTAAGTCAATTTCATGGAAATGGATTTAAGAAAATTTTGGTATTTTGATGGGAATTGGCACATGGCTTTATTTGGAATCATTTGATGATTGATTTGAACTTTAGGGATGATTTTAATTAAGGGTATGATGAGAAGAATTTGTCTTATGGGCTTTAGCATGAAATTTGGGCTTTTAGGAAGGTTTAAGAAAGTGGGCTTTTGGTTTAAAAATAAATTTATGGATGGGAATTTTGTGATGGATTGGGCCAAACAAATGTTGGGTTTAGCTCATGGATGTGTTATGAGTGACTTGAAGCAAATTGGGAGTGATTTAGGTTTGAATTGGGTTGAATTTGGGCTTCTTTGGTGAATGGGCCAATATAGGTCAAATTGGGCTGATTGGGCCAATGTTGGGCTAGGGTTGAAATTGATGTAAAATAAATGTTGGGAAATGTTTATGGGAGTGTTTCAAAGAGGTTTTGGCTTTGGTCGGGTTTTGATTTTGGGGTTTGGGCTTATTTGGGTTAGGTTTGTGTTTAGGTCAAAATTGGGCCTTTTGGTTTTGGGTTGAATTTGAGTGGGGTTTGGGTCTAAATTTTGGGCAAATCATTTTACGGTTTTGCTTGTGGGAATGTTAAGGAAGGTTTAGAAAATATTTGGGGTTAATTGGAGTTGAATTGGGTGAGTTTGGGTTAGGTTTGGGTCATGGGTCCAAATTGGGCTTTAAGGCCAAAAGTGAAATTGGATCCAAATGTAAATCAAATTGGACTTGGATTTGGTATAGATTGGTGTTGGGAATGTTTAATTGAAGTTTAGAATTGAATTGGGCCAAAATTTGGGTCAATTGGGTAGGTTTGGTTTGACATTGGGTTCACTTTGGGTTAAAATGGGTCAAATTGGGGGTTTTGACAAAAGTAGGGTAAATTGACAAAATTGGCCCATGGAGTAGTTGAACAAAAAGAAATTGGGAATATTTGGGATTTTTTGGAATTTTCTGGGAATTTTCGAAATTTTTGGATTATTGGGTCAAGAGGGGCATTCTGGGTATTTGGAGGGTATTGGGGGGTATTTTTGGAATTTTTGGTATTTTTGGCTATGGATGATCAATTTGAGTAATGTGGAAATGTTTGGGATTGGTTTTGAGGAATTTTGGGTGATTTGGAAATTTTGGAGGATTTCAAGGGTTTTGGGTAGGCTAGGCGGGTGTAGGGTCCCGGGGGTCAAAAATTGAAAATTTGGAAAATTGAAAATTTGGAAAATTGAAAATTTAGAAAATTGAAGATTGGGTAAATGTGAATGGAATGAAATCATTTTGGTTGAGCCATGAAGCCATATCAAGCCCACATGAGCCATGAAGGGACTCATTTGAGGCATCCACTATGTTGTTCCTAACCCTCTTGGCCAAGGGCTTAGGGGTTAAGGACCATCCATGTGAATCACCTATATGAGTCAGGAGGTCAAGTTGGGTATGGATGTGGTTTTAGGAGGTGTGTGAAAGTGTAGTGTATAAGTGTAGTGTGTGTGTAAGTCATCCCTCACTGAATCAGTGCCACCCAGTGACAGTCCTAAGGCCAAAGAGTCCTACAGGAACTCATCCTTTAAACTTCCACATTTGATTTCAACCCTCTAGGTGATTAGGGGTCTACAGTCAAGTTTGTGGAGTTTGCAGGGAGTTAAGAAGTGGTTTGAATTTCTAGGTGGTGGGTCCCAATTCTAATCCTCTAAGAGAGTCAAAGGAAAATACTAAGGCTAGATCCTAAGTACTAAAGAGAAGAAGAGAAGACCTCATCAAAAATGAGGTCAACAGCGACTCAATCACAAGAAAAACCTGAATTGAATGATGAACAAGATAAAATTATTGAACTAAGACTTGGAAGAGAATTTGAGGATATATTTCTAAAGAAATTTGAGTTGAGAAAAGAGGATAAGGATATTGAAAGACCATTGGAAGAAATTCCTAGGGAATTAGAAAAAACATATTTCCTCAACTAAGATAGATCCTCCATCATTTAATAATTATAAAGGGGAAGAATTGGAATATAACTTGAATCATAAGAGTTATATAAAAGAATTTGATCTTGAATCTGAATTATCTAAAGAGAATCTTATCCAAAATTTGGGAGATATTGAATTATCTTATAAAGATCCATTTCTTATCAATTTCAAGGATGATATTAATATGCAATTTCAGAAAATCAATAGAAGAATATTGGATCTAGAAGGAAATATTAGGAACAATGATATAAATCCAACTGAAATTGAAAAGCTAAATGAAAAATTAAAATTTGAGGATTTTATATGAATCCCTGGATCTGGAAATGATTGGGCGATTGATCGAGGATTAATTAAATGGAATTTTGATCCAGGTGGAATCATATGTCGGGCTAATGACGTTAAACCAAGCTCTTTATGGGAGGCAACCCATAGTTATCAGTGTGTTTTGATTTAGTATGTTTTAAGAGTCATGATTGTTTGTGTTGTATGATGTTTGCTTTATAATGTATTGATAAGTTTGATTAATGATTGGTAGATGTTTAGATTGTTAGTAGTTTGATCTTTGTGTGTCTTGAGGGAGGTGATTCCTTAACTTCTTATTATAGTTTCATCTTAGTTTGTTACTTCCTTTCTACAACTTTATTTTCATTAGGTAGGAGTCGCGAACCTATTTGATGAATACCATGTGGATGATCTTACCCTATCTTTATAAATGTTATAGGTGCTTAATTATAAGAATTAGATGATACTTGAGATTGGTGTCCGGAAACTAATTTATCAGGGATAATCTTATCTTTGAGATTGTAATCTATAATATCATTTGAAAGTACCTAATTTACTAGTGTAGTGATTCCGTTAGAAATTGAAGGTAACATAGTGAGATTGTATGAGTTAAAGGATGAAATATCCTCATTTATCATTTGTGTTTGTATTTATTATATGTGTGTTTATTTTTGTGTTACAACTTTATTTAGGTCTTGAAGAACATTTTATATTCCCTTGCTGATACCTGTTATGCTAGTTAGACTTTGGTTTAGTTAATTTCATTCTGGCATGATTAGTTTAGATTTACTTTCTGCTGCATATTGTTCTGTCCTAATGAATACTTGCAAATGATTTTGATAGACATTTGTGGTAGATAGAATTTCTAAATTGTTTTCTTCCTGCTTATATTTTTTGTACTAAATGTTATATATGTTAAAAATTAAGTTTAGGGGTAGGAAGAAAAATAAAATTTTGATATGAAAATACTTCCTTTTAGTGTAATTTTATTACAAGTATATTTTAGGCTAGATTTACTTTCTCCTGCAGTCATTTTATCCTGATTATGCATGAATATGAATTTGATAGAATGTTGTAGTAGTAAGTATATTTAACCTTTACTTTTTCTTCCTGCTACATTTTATGGAATTAGTTGCAAAATATTTTAAAATTTAAGTTTGGGGGAAGAAAAATATTAACTCTTATTTGTTCTCAATTATCATATTTTCAAAAATTATTAGCATAACTTCTGGCAATTGAACCTCGCTTGAGATAACTAAAACTTTTTATTTTAATTGAATATTATGGAAGGATTGGATGAAATTTTTTTAGTAATAAAAGTTAATTTTATAAGGGTAAGATATTTGGTAGGAAAGAATTTGATTATAGCTAACTATTTAAAGTAAAGAAAACTGTATTTTTGAAATATTAAGATACTTAAAGTATTATGTGTTAAGAAGAGATTGTGACTTTATGATGAATAATAAAGCTCATACATAATTATAAAGTAAGGATATGATTTAAGTTTAAACTTTAGAAAGAGGAGAGTGAAGTTAAAAATCATTACAGGCTCTGCAGATACAGTAATCCTCATATAAAAAAATAAAAAAAAGAGAGTGAAAAAAAGGGATTGAAAGTGATATCGAAAGAAAAAAAAAAAAGAGAAAGAAAAATATTTATGAGGAGAAACTTGAGGAGATACCTAATCAAAAATTGGCTTCACTTGAGTCACTCTAAAGGGAGAACTTGATTTCGTTTATGAATTTATATTTAAAGTATTGGCCTACATTTTGATAAAGTTTTCATGAACTCCTTTTTCACATAGTCTTTCAAGGCATTCTTAATGTGACAAATTATGGTTTATCTTGAAATAAATATAAGACTAGAACCCTTAGACTTGATTGCTGAATATTCTTATACTTGTAGTGTTAACCTGAGTTACTGAATTTCTTTCTAAAAGTCTAACCAATATATTCTTTTAAAAGAAAAATTTTAGTGTCTTACAGGTGAAAAGTACAATGTCTTGAGTTATATTTTTATGTAGTAAAAGTGTTACTTAAGGACAAGTAACAGTTAAGTTTGGGGGTATTTGACACGCCTAAAATATATATGCTTTTTGCTATATCATTTTACTTATTTTTTGATGATATTACACTTTAAAGGAAGGTATTTTGTATGTTTTTTGGTTTTAGGTACAAGAAATGGCGATTGGAGCAAAAGGAAGCAAAAAAGGTGCAATTTGGAGCAAAAACCAGCAAAAAAATGAAATTCTGCCCTGACACCTTTGGATAAGTTTTTCGATGCTTAATCTCTTTTATACTTTTTGCATATTTTTGAATGAGATTACACTTTAAAGAAATATTGTTTTTATGTTTATTTTTTAGGGCTATCTCTTACGAACGCAACGCAACTGAAACGGGGCGAAACGGAGCTAAAACGGGGCCAAACGGAGCGAAATGGTGGAGCTGCTCAAAGCCATCTCGCCGACGGCGAGATTTTCCCGAGACCACCGAAAAGTGGCTGAAAAGCTCTCCGACAGCGAGCTCGAACTCGCCGACAGCGGCCCGGACGACCACGAACCTACTTTTGGCGGTTTTGGGCCAATATTCGACGTATTTTGACGTTTTTTCGAAGGGGCGCGTAAGGAAACTCTTGGGAATTCTTCCAAACTCTTTAAAAATGGCGAATATAGGTTAAAAAAGGAGAGATTAAGAGAAGATTAGAGAGAAAAAATTGGAGAAAAAGTTAGAGGAATGTATAGGATTCTTAGATTAAGAGTACAAATGTAGATTTCTACCCTTTTGGAGAGATTGGAGAGGAGATTTTTGAGAGAATTTGTAAGGGATTATACGAGCATTGCATGGATCGTCGGGAGACTTTATGGGAGAGATCTTCGTCTTTCTTTCAAAGGGAAAAAGCTAAGTATTGTTCTTCATTATCTTATGATTTTGTAAACATTTATGTAGTGGATTTGCTTTGTTTAAATGAAGTTTCCTTTGCGTTTTCTTCGTGCTTTGTGACGTATCTCTCTTACTCTTTCTTCTTCTTTGGAAATAGTGGCATGAGATGATTATGCCATTGTTTTCAATTTACTTTTCTTTTCTAATGAGTAGAATTCATGCATAGGATTTTGTGATGCATGTTAGAAGTTAATTTAGATATAAATGTGATGGTTTTTACTTGCACTTCATTTACATTGCAATTAAGGCCTGTTGTAATGTTAAAATTTGTTGTGAAAACATACGATCCGAGAGGGCTATGCTTTCTACAACTAAGTACGAACCACATTTAAATTCCATGAATGACGAAGTTCATAGAAGTTGAATGCAAATAAATAGGGAAATAATATTAATCGGGCGTAGAATTGGAGATTTTAGAGTGACAGGCTAAAATCCTCAATTTGGTCCTATCGTTTGGGTGCTGAAGTGTAGATGTTAGCCCTCAGGTGAGGGGAACGTGGGAGCTCCGAAGTGGCAGCCGGTATCCTCCCAGCCTAGCCGCAGATTCAGTAACCAAGCATAGGATTAGTCAATGTTCTTTATGCCTGGACCAAAGGGTAAAGAATAGGATTGCTCCTATTTGGCACATACAATATTAAATGCATCTCAATCTTATACATTATCTATTTCATTACATAAGAATAATAGTTTTTAATATCTCAAAATTCTCCAAACCAATTCATCCAAGAAGGGTTATCTTTAGAATTATTATTTGCATTTAGTTATAGTTACTATTACATTTAACACTTGCATTTAGGAGTAGTTGCTAGATAAAACACAATTTTAATCGACATTTCAAACTAAGGACTGTTAGTAGTAGACTAGAATTTGATTAAAGACTTCTTACTTCACTTCCTCGTGGGATCGATACTGGGGTTTTTAAAGAAAACTCTATATTACTTGAAACGATACGTATACTTGCGTAGTACCCCTAGTGTGTAAAATATTTTCTAATTTTTATATCATTTAAGATTTTGCCCACTAGCCGCTATTTAGAAATCAGGTCAAGTTTTTGGCCATCTTTTGGAAGTTAATTTACTACGTTATTGCGGGTCGGGTCAATAATCATACAGAGTCAGAGGTCCGAGGGATTTCTCCTCCGAATCGAAAACAACCATCCTAGGATAAGCAGCCCCTAGTCTACCTTTTGGAGCCTAAGTCTTTTTTTCTTCCACGATCTTCTCCTCCTTCTGGGGTGGTTCTTCAATCGTAAGCGATAGTGTCGGCTCGGCAGGTTTCAGACTTTGAGTTGACGCGCGCACCGAAGCGTTTTGGATATGATCCAAGATTTTCATTGAAGACTTTTTCCAGACGGTATTCCATCCATCATCGGTCATGTATGGGTTTATCGGAACAGTAGGATCCGTTGAAATGACATTGATGGAACCTCCCTTTTGGGCTTCCTTCATGTATTCCTTCAGGATCGTTATGTTCCCTCTTCGGAGATTACCTTCGAGCCAATTCTTAAAAGTGAAGCAGTCTTCAATCTTGTGTCTGATCATCCAGTGGTAAGGGCAGTAGTTCGAATGATCTTTCTTGTTGACTTCTTCTGGCCTTCTGGGCTCTGGTAATTGAAAATCAGGTGTCTTCATCAAACTGCGAAACATCTTAGCTACTGCTTCCGTCTTGAATGGATACTCTTTGTTTAGAACTTCCTCTAGGGGACGTGACAAACTAGGTAGTGGTTGACTATGCTGCCATGGTTGGTGGCTCGGTCGAGGCTGTTGATAGCCCTGCTGAGGTTGCTGATAAATCTGTTGTGGTTGTTGGTAAGTCCATTGTGGTGGTTGATAACTGGGCTGTGGTTGCTCTCGCTGTATCTGCACTGGTTGCTTGCCTTTATCTACTGCCGTGACAATCCCAGATTTCTTTTCAAATACCTTTACTGGTTTCTGCTTATCGGTCTTGTCTACAAAACATAGTTGTTTTGCTTCCTCCTACAAGCTCCCGGCCTTGCTAAGCAACTTCTCAAAAGTCTTGGTTGTAAATCCTTTAAGGAGAAGTGCTATCGGGCCATGGATACTTTTTAGCAAAATACCAATCGCATGCAGTTCCTAAAGTTGTGGTTCACACTTCATGCTTAAGTTTCTCCATCGAAGTATGTAATCCACCAAAGTTTCGTTCGATTTCTGTTGCTCCACCACTAAATCGCCGATAGTGATGTGGTGCCGAGCCCCGGCAAACCGCTTAACGAAGAGGTTTTCCAATTCTAAAAAGGTCTTGACTGAACCATTCAGAAGTTCTACAGACCAATCGAAGGCAATCCCTGACAGGCTGCTGACAAACTATTGGAAGAGTAAAGCATCGCTCCCACCGACATTGCAGCAACTAGCACGAAAATGTGTGACATGCTGCCGGGGTTTCCCGTTCCATCAAAAGTCTTGAACAGAGGTGGTACTAAGCTTTTTGGGTATTGGACCACATCAAATTCCTCAGGGTAAGGTCTACCTGTCTGAATAGAAGCTCCGCTCTTAGACTGTGCTAAGGCTTCTCGCACCTGCTGTTCTACCATGTTCTTGATATCCTTTTCGGGAATCATGCTTTGTGCATCATCCTTCTTTGGTTGTTCATCTTTGTTAACAGATGTGATCTCCTTTCCTCCGTCCGCGATGTGAATAATTTCTGGGGGTATTTCTTTCTGAGGTTGCACCTGACTCTGGAGAGTGGCTAAAGCGGCTGCCATCTCTTCCATCTTCCTTGCCATTTGAGAAATTGTGTTATCCTTCTCTTGAAGTTGTGCTCTCATCACTTCCGGTTCATCTCTTTCCACTGCTGCCGGAGCACCTTGCGAAGCTGACGATGCTCGTGTCTCAACCATGTTGATCTCAGCATAATCTTCATCCATAAACTCTGATGAATCTACTTCAGTTACCAATTTTTCTCCTCTTTCCTTTGCCAACTGTCAAATGTTTGTTCTTAACTTGCCTATGGCATCCTCTAGTGGCCTCTTCCAAACGGTTTCACGGTTGTCATGTGACGATTGTTGGACTTCTTTCTCAAGAGTTTCCTTTAATGCAGTAGAACTTTCTTTAGATTCTGGCTTCCTGATGAGACTCTTCTTTCCAGAACACAGTGCTTGTATCGGTTCAGCAATAATAGATCGCCACACCATCCTTCTTGCAGTAGAAGGCCTAGGACCAAATGGTCTATTGGCTATGTGTCAGTAGGTGGTGTCCTCCCTAATATGGTGTCCCGATACGACAACAGGCGAACTAGCTTGCACTTTCTTTTTTGGCCTCTCCGGGGCAGTGACGGGGTTCACTTGCGGTCCAAGGTAGAATTTGACTGGCACTCGCCCCATCTTTCTTAAGATTTCTAATACGGGGCATCTTTCTTTCTTTGCTAACTTCTCTACTACAGCTCGCAGTTGGGTAAGCGGCGTAGTCTTGGCCCTCTTCCTCTTACAGTCACTATAGTATGCAGGTCGGGGTAATGCAGCGGCGATCCTCCGAACATCTTCCTCGTTCGATGCAGCAGAGAGAGGGTGAAACCTACTTCCTTCCAACAAGAGTGACATTTCAGGTAGTTCTTCTTCTTCCTCTGGAATCTCTTCTAGAAAAGCAACTTCAACAGCCTTAGCCTTCTCGATTTTGGCAATCTTCCTGCTCCTATTTCTTCTCTGAGTCTGAGTTAGGGGTGCAACTCTTGAACTGGACCCAATCTCAAAGACAGAAGGTATTGCAAAAAAATCTGTACCCTCCACGGTGACAGGCTCATCACAGACTTGAATTTCCTTTCCCTTCAATTTGGCAGGAGTCGGGGTAGGTGCAGAGATAACCAGCCGGTGGGGGTAGAGATGACAGTTCTGGGGGTAGTAGCTAACCTCCTATGAACAGCAGTGTTTCTTTCAGTTGGGATTTTTTGTAGAGGAGGGAACTCTTGAGTCGACTTCAGATTGAACTCAATCACGGGTTCCTCAGTTTCCGATACTTTGTCCATTAGTGTGAAGAGGGTGACGTCAGCGAACTTAATATCCGTATTGTCAAATCCTTGTCCAAAACGGATGATTCCATTGTCGGGCAGTTCATCTTTATAGACGCTGAAGTCCATTACATTGGTGAAGGAGAAATTTTACTTTGGTGCAGTCATTTTCTGCACGGTAAATTTCGAACGTCAGTCCCGAATTATGCTTCCATTTGTCGCAAAACTTAAGACAGAAAAGAAAGAGTCTGAACACATTTTAGTTTATCGTAATTCATTTGTGATCTAAAAGAGTTCTCTTATTAAAAGGTTGTTTATTATAGAATTTGTTTGTTAGGAACAAAACGATTGAAGGAGGAAGGTTAAAGGAGAGGTAAAGGATTTGATTCAAAATTGGAAAGGAAGAGAAGTCTCGTAAGATTTCTCAACCCGAAGGACCGCTCCTAAGCTAACACCTATCGAGTGTCCACCCCACCTTAGAAATAGGCAAAAAGGATTTTAGAACCTCTCTGTTTAGGGGTGTCTAAACAGTGGCTCCAAAATCCAAAAGGAATTGACTATACCCGTTTAAGACAGAAGTGAACGTGGTATGCCAACAAAAATAATGGTAGTTTGGTCCAAAAGGGTATCGACTCACTACCGATTTATGAAAGTAAAACCATCTGATCAAAATGGAGAGAAGAACTTTTCCCCAGCGGAGTCGCCAGAAGTTTTCGGCATATTTTTAGGTTTGTGTGTTGTATTTTAAAAAGGGGGTCGCCTACAGAAGTTGTCGGCGAATTTTAAATTTAATTTAAATTTAAATATATATATATAGTTTTAGAAGGAAGCATTTGATTTTGAAAATAACTTTAGGTTTAAAATTATTTTAAGATATGAAATCAAACAGATCTCACATCCTAAATAGTTTATATAAATGAGCACCACATCACAAACCGTGTATCTATCTCGAAGGACAAACACACTGCTTGACGATGGGGCTCAATTAAATAAACTAGAAGATTTGTGACATCCGTTTGGTCTGCGAACCAATTTTATAAGCCGACAAGTTCCCCTACTTAATATAAGGGAATTAAGCAGGGTTTATATTACCTGGTTTCTTAAAGTTCCCTATAAGGGCAAGTCCCTATAGTTAATTACATCTTAAGTGACGGGAATCACTTAAGAAAACTCTTGATAATGATCAGTGGTTTTGCTCTCAAGAATTTCAAAGTTTAAGATTTTTAAAGGATTGAATTTTGGAGATTTCAATAGGGGATGGATCAAATTTGGAACAGTTATTTTCAGGAGACCAAAGGAAGAGAAGTAAGAGAGATTGAGGATCCAAGAAGAATCTTGGCAATTTCCCAAACTATCCTATTATTTAGCTTCAATTTAAGAGTATGTTTAATGTTGTAATCCTGCCAATTTTAATTAATTAGGAGTTATATTTGGATGACATGATCATACAAATAGACACAAAGATGTGAGGGTTTATGTCGTACCAAACGACTACCTCGGAGTCCTAAGACCGATTAGGGTTTAATTTGCATAATATGATTATGCAAATGCCTAACAAAAAGTTGAGGATTTATGTTACACTAGGCAAACTACCTCGAAATTCTATGGCTTGGTTATTTATTTCTAAGAAAGGTTTTGCTGATGTAGATTCCAGTTTTGCTGAAGAAGATGGTCGTGCTGCCCACCATGCTCCAAGCTCCTTGTTGTTGCAGAGGTTTGGTATTAGAAGGTGACAATCAGGAGATGAGAGAAGTGTTTTGGTTTAGAAAAGTTTTAAAGTCCAAATGTCTTTAGTGTTTTATTAGGGGAATTTTAAAGTTGATTATAACAACACCGGTTAAGATCCCATGGTTCCATCATTTCGGCACCCTCATTTTTATCGGAATCACTTAGTCCAAATGAATTTGCTAAACTCAACTGAATGAGTTCCACACTTTCATTTAGACCGTGGGAAATCCCGTTAGCAACACGTAGGTTACATCATCCGAGGTATTCCCGATCATCCAACAAGACATTTTAATTTAGTTATAGTTGTAGTTTTGTGTTCTGTTTGTGATTAAATTTTGAGTTGTTTTATATTTTAAAATGTTGTGGAGGTGGATTTTATCTTGTTGTGACTTTTAATTTAGTTTTGGGTTTCAGTTTTGTGGCTATCCTAAAGGTTTCAGTTTTCATGCAACAATCTTGCTTAACATGCAAGAAAAGTAAATCGCAGTACATGTAAGTAACTTGCAATAAAATAAAAGTGTACCTGGAGGGTCTTCCCGTCATTCCAAGCTACACTTAAAACACATATTAAATCATTTATATAATTTGTAAGAAAACACCTAGGTAAAGCTAAGGGAAGGTTTTGGTTGTCTACCAAAGTCCTAATCCTATTGCAAGTCAATCCCTATGACGTCTAGGTTCTTGTGTTTTGTTTAGGATGATTTTCTTCATCAAAGAACAATTAAGTTCAGTTGTTCTTTTAAAACATTTCATCATATTGAGAAAGTGCTTAGGACGAGTCCTAAACATCTTTTCAATACTTCTGAGATTATTTTGAGTCCAAATGAATTTTATTGTACTGGTGAATTAATCATCCAAGAATTCAATTAAATTTTGCTTCTTGCTCAGTGAATTAAGATGTTTGATTATCCTATAAGTAAATTGACACTTCACTTAATGCTCCATTTAAGAGTTATGATAATGAAAACCTTTAAGGGCAAATTAATTTATTAAAGATTTTAATGACTTAAAATTGGCATTGATGATTTAAAATGGTTTAATTTAGTTATGAAATTTTAATAATTTTAAATTTGGAATAGTGTTCAAGTTGTTTTAATTTAATTAAATCTTTACATTTTAAATGATCCCAATGTATTTGATTAATTTAGGTTGAAAGAGGTGTTTAGATTATTCAATTTAGATTTTAATGATTTAATTTTAATTTTAATTGAAATATTTTAAGTTAATTTTTAATTGGTTTGATTTTTTTAATTATGGATTATTTTTTAGGTTGATTTTGATGTTTCAAGTTTGTTTTAGATTTTCTTTTTTATTAAGTAATTTCAAATTAATTTGAATGTTTTAAATTTATTTCAATTTGATTATCAAATCACTTACGTTTTTAAGCTTTTAATTTAATTAAGGTTTATTTTCCTTTTAATTATTTAATTATTAATTTTAATTATCATTTTTGAGTTTGATTAAGAGTTGAATATTTTTAAAGTGATTCATTTAGGGATTTTAAATTAAAGAATTGATATCTTCTTAAATCATATCCCTAATCTTAATAATCCAAATTTTAACTTATTCTTCCAAAATTCAAATTGTTTATTTAATTAAAATTTACTTTAAATATTTTCAAGATGATTAATGGGTTTCTACCCCTTAATTCCCTAGGTTTCAATCATCTAATGAAAATTTTAAAATCATATATTTTACCCTCCCCTTGATTAAACCCTAAATATTAATTTGGGTTAAAATTCTTTAATTACCTTTATGTCCTTTTAAGCCTAATTATTTCATAACTCATCAAATTGAGCTCAAATGAGCTTTAAATTTTTATGTCACTTCACTCACATGTCAATTAAGACATTAGAGGAGAAAATGTGATTTTTCTGAATTTAATTTAATTTATATAATTATCTTAATGAAAAATAGGGATTTTCAATGGATATTCAATAACATGACCAAGGCAAGGTTTCTATCCTTAAGAAAATTATGGGATGTTCCTACTGACTAGAGGACCACTTGGACCAATTTTGGTGATTTTTCAAATTATATTTTATTTATTATCATTATTTTGTGTTTTGAAGTGTTAATTAATTATAAAATAAAATTAAAGTTGAAAAATGGATTTTATATTTTTCATAAATCTCTCTAACCTCAAGGAGTTCAGAGAAATAAATTTTATGTTTTTCTGATTTTTCTTTGATTTATTAGAATTAATTTAGTGAAAATGTAAGGAAATTCATTTTTTAATATTAAAAATTATTTTAAGCCTTTAAAATTCAATATATTAATCTAGAGACTTAGGAAAAATATTTGGTTTATTGCTAAGTGATTAGGAGTCAAAATGTGACATTTTCATGATTTTTAATATTTTTATGATTTTTATTATTTTTTAATTATTAAAATATTAAAATATGATTAAAAATGAAGATATTTTAGAAAATTTTAATTTTAATTTTCTTAGATTCTCCTAATATCAGAGAAGGCCCAAAACCATTTTGGTAAATTTTTGAAATGTATTTTTAGAGTGAATTTTTAAAGTTTAATTTTTGTCATATAACTTAATTAGTCCATTTAGTAGGGTTAATCACCTCCAATTGATCTCAAATTTTTATGTGAGACTCTTCTGATCCTAAAGATCAGTGGAGAATTATTTTCAAGTGATTTTGATGTATGGTTAACCCAAATTAATTAAAATTCATTTTTGAGTATTTAGGCCAATTAAGAATATTCTTAATGAATTAACACAAATCATAATTTTTCTAGGTTCCTTTGGCCCTAAGGTACTTCTCTAAAATTTCCTAGAATTTTTTAAGGAACAAGCTAATTACTAGAATTAAAATACCAAAATAGGCACAAAAACTTGGAAAATTAATAACTTGCCATAGAGGTGGCCTCTGACATTGAAAAATTCAGGGAATGTTTTAAGATCAGAGACTACAAAAGCCCTATGGTCTCATGCCATGGTGAATTGTCTATGCAAATGGAGAATTAAAACATTGAAATCAGTAAATAATTAATTAAAAATAAAATATACATCAAATTAACTCAATTCTTTTTCCACATTATTCTCACCTATTCACTGAGCAAGATGGTATTTTTAGTATATTTTTTATGATTTTTCTATGCAAAGCTATGGATTTTTGAAGTTCTGGGTAATTAAATAAATCAAAAATACCCTATTTATCTACTTATCCACGCGGCGCCGACTCATCCTCGGCGGCTCCAAAAGCCCACATGTCGCCTCCCTATTTGACTCTGCCATCTGACTCAGCGCTCTGGGGGCCCGCGGTTCATGTCCCATTCACTCGTCCGACGTGATCTGCATCGTCCATTCAATACACACTCGATCCAACAGAGACTGATCATCGTCTCCGCCTAGTGTGTCCCGAGAGCCGTTCACACTCAAACCCCAAGATCTCTCTCATTTCTCAATGGATTTTCGTGTTCTTATGCTCTATGGATTCATCTTGAGGAGACGAACACATCCATACGGTTTATAGGCTATGAAATTAAGTCAAGCAAAATAGAGAATCGCTGGAAGCTCGGGAGGAAGAAGGGGTCCATACCTTGGCTCTGAGAAGTGAAGCTTCAATCAGAGAGTTGTGGCACCTTCGATTGCACCCAAGGAAGCTCCAGATGAAGTCTCTAGCTCTGGGGAATTGCCTAGGTATGAAAGTGACCAAGGCCGATTTCAAAGCTTGGCCGATAGAGAGGATGGCTGGCCTGGTGAGGGGGCTTTCACTGGGGAACTCCTTCTCTAGGTCTTGTGCAGGTGTGGGTGAGTTTAATTTAATTTTGGTGTAGGTTTCAGAGTTGTCCTGGTTTTTTGGTGGATTTTTGACTGAGAAATTGAGCTCTGTTAATGAGGATTAGGGCAAAAGGACACTGGGAATCAATTGCTCTAGGTTAGGAGAAGGTCCTGGAGCAATTTTGGCAGAGTTTTGTTAAGCTCTGGTTCATCACCTTGATTGGCCTAGAAGGTGGTGGGTTTAAATAGGCATGGCTAGAGGGCTTCCTAGGGGGAGTTACGGCTTGGGATCAACTGCTCTATGCAAGGGAAGAACAACCATGGAGTCCAATTGAGTTGGGATAGCTCAGCCAGGTGAATTTAAATTTTTGAATCCAAATAAAGCTCTTGGCCATGGTGTTTTTCGGCAATCCAGGCGGCTGACCGACAGGGTTAGGTCACTATCTTGACTCAGTGAGTCCAGGGGTTGAGTTTGGTGCAAGCAATTGGCTTTGGCCATGTGTAAAAGATTTGATTTAAGTGGAAAGGGGGGAAGACTTATTTTGGTTTGATTTTGTCCAAGGCATGGTTTAGTCTAGGTGCACCTCCCCAAGACTTGACTTTGGGCTGAGGGAGAATCATTTGGGTCAGCTAGGAAGGGGTGGTGAAGTCCCTATCCAAGGTGAGGTGGCTAATTTTGGTTAAAGTGTATCATGAATGGGGTTAAATGGACTTAATGAAGGCTTAGGAAAGGCTCCCTCTTCTTGTCATAAATGACTAGGTGAGGTGTCAAAACTCTCATGGCTTCATATGGCTTGTAAATGGCTCACATTTGGCATACATTTGGCTTGGAAAAGGTTGGCTTGTTTCATGAAAAAGGGATTTGGCATTTTTGATGAATTTAGGGGAAATTGGCATGAGGCTTGATTTGGAATCATTTAACCATTGATTTAAAACTTAGGGATGGCTTCAATTGAAATAGATGGTGAAAGAAATGCAATGTGGGCTTTAGGGTCAATTTTAGGCTTTTTGAACTTTGGTGAAAATGGGCTTTTAAAGGCTTTATGGAAGTGGGATTTTAGATTTTAAAATGGACTTTTGGATGAAATTTTTGTGAAGGATCATGCCAAATAAAATGTTGGGTTTAGTTTAGGTATGTATCATGAGTGATTTGGAAAAGATTTGGTGTCATTTGGAGTTGAAATGGGTTCAATTTGAGCCTTTTTTATAATGGGTTCAAAATGGATCAAATTGGGCCAACTTGGGCTAATGTTGGGCTAATGTTGGATTTGATGTAAACTTAATGTTGAAAAATTTTTATGGGGGTGTGACAAAGAGTTTTCAACTTTAGTTGGGCTTTGATTTTCGGATTTGGGCCTATTTGGATTCATGGTGGGCTTTAGGCCAAATTGGGGATTTGTGATTTGGGTTAGATTTGAGTGAATTTTGGGTTCAAATTTTGGGCAAATCAAGTTAGCGTTTTTTTTGTGGGGATGTTAGGAAGGTTTAGGAAAAAATTTGGGGTTAATTTGGGTTGAATTGGATTGGGTTGGGCTAGGTTTAGGTCATGGGCCAAAATTGGGCCTTAGGCTACAAATTGAAATTGGATCCAAATTTTCATCAAATTGGGCTTAAATTTGGTCTAAACTGGTATTGGGGATATTGAATGGAAGTTTAGAATTGAATTGGATCAAAATTGAGGTCAATTGGAGTGGTTTGGTTGGACATTGTGTCAACTTAGGTTAAAAAAAGGTCAAATTGAGGGGTTTCGGTAAAAGTGGGTTTAATTGATAAAATTTTCTTATGGTATAGTTGAACAAAATGAAATTGGGAATATTTGGGATTTTGTGGAATTTTCTAGGAATTTTTGGAATTTTTGGAATTTTGGGTTAAAAAAGGGTATTTTGGGTATTTGGAGGTTATTTAGAGGGTATTGGGGTATTTTGGTGGGTTTAAGAGGTGAGAATTGTTTCAAAATAGTTTTTAGGATTTTTGGGAATTTTGGGTAAATTTTGAGAAATTTTGGAGAGTTTTGGGTTGTAGGGCCAATTTGAGGTAGGTTTGGTAGGTTTAGGGTCTAGAATGTGTGTGAGAGTGTGGTGTGTGAAAGCTTACCCTCACCAAGACCAGGCCACCCAAGGTAATCCTAAGGCCAAAGAGTCCTATAGTAAACTCATCCTTTAAACCTCCAATTTGATTTTAACCCTCCAAGTGGCTTAGGGGTTTATAATCAAACTTGTGGGGTTTGAAGGGAGCCAAGAAGTGTTTGAACTTCTAAGTGATTGGTCCCATTTCTAGTCCTCTAAGATAGTCAAAGAGAAGCCCTATGGCTAGATCCTAAGTACTAAGGAGAGAGAAGAGAAAAGACCTCATCAAAAATGAGGTCAACAAGACCTTAATCACATTAGGTTTAACTTAATAAACCCTATTTGGTCTAAGACATCTTTTAAACCTAATTAAACCAAGTTAGACCTTATTCACAACATGTTTAACTTAATAAACCCTAATTAGGTCTAAGACATCAATAAGGCCTAATTAAACTAAGTTAAACCTTAATCACAATAGGTTTAACTTAACAAACCCTAATTAGGTCTAACCCATTAGGACCTAATTAAATCATTAAACCTTAATTAACTAAGGTCTAACCCATTAGACCTAATTAAATCAATAAACCAAAACCCAAACCTCAATTAGGTCTTACCCATTAGACATAATTAAATCATCAAACCTTAACTCATTTAGGTTTAATTAAACCTAAATTCTAATTAGATCCAACCCATTAGACCTAATTAAATCATTAAACTTTAACTAACTAAGGTTTAATCAGACATGAATCCTAAGTAGTTCTAACCCATTAGACCTAATTAAATCATTAAAACATAACTAACTATGGTTTAATCATGCCTAAATCTTAATTAGGTCTAACCCATTAGACCTAATTAAATTATTAAACCTTAACTAACTAAGGTTTAATCATACCTAAGCCCCAATTAGGTCTAACCATTAGACCTAATTAATCATTAAACCTTAATTAACTATTGTTTAATCAAACTTAAACCTTAATTAAGTTTAATCTAATTAGACTTAGTTAACCTTTAAGCCTTACTTAAATTAGGCTTAAACAATCTCAAATCCTAATTAATTCTATTCTAATTGCACTTAATTAATCTTTAAGTATCACTTAAATAAGGCTAAAAACTTAATTAAGTTTATTTTAATTGAATTTAAATCAACATTTCTAACTTAGGTTCAACCTAAATTGAACCCAAGTTAACTTAAACTTAGGTTCAACCTATACTGAACCTAAATCAACATTTCTAACTTAGGTTCAACCTAAATTGAACACAATTTAACTTAAACATAAGTTCAACCTATAATAAACCTAAATCAACATTTCTAACTTTGGTTCAACCTAAATTGAACCCAAGTTCACTTAAACATTAGTTCAACCTATACTTAACCTAAATCAACATTTCTAACTTAGGTTCAACTTAAATTGAACCCAAGTTAATTTAAATATTAGGTTCAACCTATACTAAACCAAAATCAACATTTCTAACTTAGGTTCAACCTAAATTGAACCCAAATTAACTCAAAACATTAGGTTCAACCTATATTGAACTTAAATCAACATTTCTAACTTAGGTTCAACTTAAATTGAACCCAAGATTACTTAAACATCAGGTTCAAACCATATTGAACCTCACTCAACTAAGGTTTAACCTAAATTAAACTTGAGTTAATCAACAACTTGCATTGAGCTGGACTCAAACTTCCGACTTAAAGTTAATTTAAGTTAAAACTCTTAATTTAAGTTTAAATACTTTGAATTTAAAAAATCAAATCGAAGAAATTAGATTCAAACGACATTGAATCTAATAATCTAATTGTAATCCATAAAATCTTTTAGATTCAAATGACATCGAATCTAATATTCTAAAATCTAACTTATGCTAGATTTTTTTTTCTTGTCTAATCCATATTAGATTTAAAAATTCAAATGACATCAAATCTAAAATTCTAAAATCTAACTTATGTTAGATTTTATTCAAGTCTAATCAATATTAGATTTAACACTTTTTTAGATTCAAATGACACTGAATCTAGAAATTTTGAAGTCTAACAAAAATTCAACAAATGACAAATGACAAAAATCATAAAAATTAATCGTTTAATAAATTGTAAACAACTTAAAACTTTCCAACCTAAAAATCTGAAAAGAAATTAAGATTTAAATGACCTAATGAACAAAATTCACTGAATACAACTTGAACCCCAGTGTTCTTGATCTATGAAGATTTCTTGGATGATGTAATCCTGGTTGCTGATTGAAATCTTCTGGTCCTGGTTTAAACACCTTCAGACAAAGTAGATTAAGGCCCCTGAAAACCCTGGGACGACAGAGCCAGTGACATCTTGACCGGGTTATTTAAAATTTAATTAACTAAAATATTTAAGAAATAAATTAACATTATTTCTTTTAAATTTGATATTGTTTTCCTTTCAGGATAAAAACAAATTTCATTTTAGATTTTTTTTTTGCATATTATAGGTTGTGTTAACTCTGTTTTGCAGGACGATCAAGATGAAATGATAAATTAGTTTCGTTTTAGATTTTCTTTGCATATTAGAGGATGTGCTAACTCTATTTTGCAGAACAACATTTTGAATACAGGACAAACGATAATAAAATGACAATCAAAACGACATTAAAACTACATTAGTAAAATAGAACAAAACAAAATGACATTAAAATGACAAAACCAAAACAAAACAAAACCTAAACTTTTAGGATAGCCACAGAACCTAAACCTTTAGGATAGTCACCAAATAAACGACAAACTACAAGACTAAACAACAACAAAATGACAACCAACAAAACAAAAATAAAATTGACATAACAAAAGAAATTGACAAAAATCAAACTCTTAGGATAGTATGACATATTACCCCTAGGATTGAATGTTGACGTTTCTTTCCTTGTTCTTGAATCTTCTTAGAAAATAAGTGGTTAACTTTAATCAGAAGTTTCCTTAAACAAATTTAAATTGTATAGGAGATTTAAGAACTCGGGATAGGTATCACACCTATAAATCTCTGGTTATAAAAATTTTATATGAGATTTTCCAATTTCTAGAATAAGGTATTCTAGAATATCTCTTTATAAGGATTATCATCGACATTCTACTTTTTTCAATTTTGTAAGCCCTTATTTTCTTCAAGTTTCTTATTACCCAGGGATCTTTTACATAATCTAAAGAAATAAGATTTCTTGAAGATTAGGGTGATATGATTGATAAATAGATTGGCAACTCCAAAAAAAATGACATTAACATCGAGAAAATATCTGATACAGCTACGAATGCTGAAAATCTTCCTCTTCGATTTTTTGTAGTTTACTTTGCCCTTCTCCCTAAAATGTAATATAGTTTTGTGAAGAATCGAAATTTTTTGGAAGTGTTTTAATTTATTAATTATGATGATTCAAACTTTGAACTTAATTAACTTATCGATCGAGCCAATTAATTTATTAAGATTTTTTTTGAAAATATATGATCTGAGAGGGCTATGCTTTCTATAACTAAGTAAGCATCACATTCAATTTTATGGATGTGAATGTAGTTCATGGGGTTGAGTGAAAATAAATAGGGAAATATACTTTGACGGGCGTAGAATTGGAGATTTTAGGATGAAGAGCTAATATCCCCAATTTGGTCAACGTGTTTGGAAACTAAAGCAAGATGTTAGCCCTCATGCGAGGGGAACGTGGGAGTTTAGTATCTTCCTAGACTAACAATGTATTTAGTGACTAAACTCTAGATTAGCCAATATTCTTTATCACTCACAAAGAGGATAAAGAATATAATTACTCGTATTTTGCACAATAAAATTTATGAAAATTTGGATAATTCACTAAGTAACCTCATTATAAATGGGAAATATACTTTCTAAAATTTGAACCCCTAGTTATAATATTTAGTTTAGTCACATTAGATACATCTTTGAAGTTTAGAGATTAGTGTAGTAAACATAGTTTCTTTAGCTGCTTGAGATAAACTCCAACCTACTTTCTCAGTTCAGTTTTCTATAGTTTTAATATTGTTTCGTTGTGTTATTATATAAGAATTTCCACCTCCCTGTGGGATTGATACTTAGGGCTCCATTAAATAATTTATTACTTATATGATACGTATACTTGTGTTTGCAACCTAGTGACTATTTAAAATTTAAAATATACCTTAATTCTCTACGAGTGGCATATTTAAAGATTTAAAAGAGAAACTCAATATACTGAAGTAAAATTTAGTGTGATTTTCTTGCATATTTCCTAGTTTAGTTGATACGTGTGTTTTGGTGTCTATAAACATTACTAGCACAACTCGCATCAGTTTTCAACATCTTTTCAATATCCCTGACCCTGACCACAACAGTCTAAACTATATCGTACAAATCTAAAATAGTTGGATTTTTTGCAGTTGGTGGACTAGATAGTGAATAAGTTTGTGTTCCATTGGAGTAATTGGGAGATTATCGTGGGGACATGTATAAAGACCTTAAGGTTTCCTCATTTTATGTAGGTCCTGTAGCTGGTGAGAGTGCTGATGTGAAGGTTCTATGTTCAGTGGTGAAGGGGTTATAAATGGGGTGTAGGTTCTTTAATAAGTGGCAGTTAGGTTTCTTGGGGTAAAAGATCTATAATTAATGGAAGGTGCCCTGTTCTAGCAAGTACGACATTGTCTTCTGGAGTCATATTCATGAATGAAATAAAAACCTACAATAACCATATAATGCATTGGTCTAATTAGATTATGCTAATATTCTATATGATTGAATTAGAATGAACCATATTGTTACCCACTAGGTATGCAAAGCAGAGAAGACTCACACAACTTGAGAGTTAATGAGTAAGACTTTGCCTATGTCATCAATCACAACCTTGAATTAGATATTAGAGTTTCAATCATTGAATTAAGTTTTAAAAACCAAATATGATTTACATATAAATAACATATTAGCATATTTTTCTTCAAGGATAAAATTTCTTCGCATGCAACATGAATACTTACCATTAAGAAAGTCACAAAGCCACTCATACATGCAAGTGGTTTTGCAACCTCATTCTATTTGCTATTTATTAAAATCATATTCCAAAATATTGCAGATTGCTCTTGGCCAATTATGTGGCACATATTTGAATATTTTCACCATATCTCACAAATCCATAGGGATTGAGTTGTTGTCATATGGGAAGGACTGGTTAAAAGAAAAAATTTTATGTAAATGCTCACTATTGTATCAACAGATTTCATGAATTTAACATTACGCATTCTTTGTTTCATTATTATAGATTCATCCTTCAACAAGGGGAGTTTTGCCCCATAACCTCATCTCCCCTATTCAGCATCCATATAATCATTTTTGACCACGAATATTGAAACATAGCTTCTCAGAATCCCAAAAAGACAAAAGTTTCACTGTCAAAACATTTTAATGTTGGAAGGCTAGCATCATATTGAATTAATAGATGTTCAGCTCCCGCATCATTTGAATGGCTTCATCAGTCATGTAAATGGTGTAACTAAGTCTAAAACCTCTCTCATTGTAGAAGGAAAAAACCTACAACTAACTCTTTATAAGACAATTTCTTCACAGAGAAAAGATTTCATGTAAGTTAAACTCAATAAATTTGCGAGCATGCTTAACATTAAATAGTCATGACATTAAATATGCTTCATTAAACACTATACGAGAACATAACATTAAGAAAGTTTCCATGCACAACAAAAGCCGTAAGAAATTAAATATTTAACTGAAGAAGTCAGTCATAAACATTTGCATAGAGTTGACATAAAGTTTTTATAAGATTCAATAAACATACACAACATGTTAGAGGATTAAAATTTACATGAAAAGAAATTTTTTTCCAAAATAAGTTTATCTAACCCTTGGTGACCAACACAAATAATCTTTGCTCAATAATTAGCTAGTAATCTTACCTCAGAAAAGAGTCGATGCACAACCTGAAGATAAAAAAAAAGTTTGTACTTCAGCAAACTATCAAACCACTATAGAAAAATTGAAATAAAACATCCTCAATCCAATATATTTATGAAAATACCTAACCTAATAATGCATGCTTAGCATATTTCACCTACTTCAGAGTCTTCAATTAGTCATCTGCTTTAGTGGAAAGACCATACAAAGCATGTACCAAAATAATTTAGTCAAAATTTTCAAAGTTTCATTCCAGATAGTTAACTCAATACTTCATGGAGATAACATATTATATATGCAAATTTCTTTTCATAACACAACCTTTTGCCATCAAATGACAAGATTTATATATGAATTAGATTTCATCCTTCATATATACAACATATTGATGAAGAAATCCAACTTGAATTGTTTAAATTAGAATATATAAAATATTTGATAGCCCAAAATAATTACTTTTTTTCTGTGCACATTCCATGCGCCACATGTAAAATGCTCATTTGTTGATTTTGAACAAAAAATTTTTAAGGAAATTCAGATTAACTATTCTTTAGAAAGCACAATACAACTCATACAATGCCCTAAATACTGGGTCCACTTCAGTAGGCTATCAATCTTAGCAAAACAAATTAAATAAAATGTATTAAATCCAATACATTTATGAATAAAATTAACCTTATATTATATAACTATAATTTTTCACCTTCCTCAAAAGTTTATATTAGGCATCTACGCCCGTGAAAAGACAGTAAACCACATGTAGCAAGACAATATAGTCATTTTTTTCAATTTTTTTCTAAAGATAGTCAAATAAAAACTTCATTGGAATAACATATTACCACATTATAGACCTTATATACGGTTTTCTCCCATCACAAAACCATTTTGATATTAAATGACAAGAATTAATCATAAATTTGATTTTATCCTTCGTATATACAATATATTAATGAAGAAACCCAACATGAATCATTTTGATTAGTATATATCAAATATTTGATAGCCTAAATTAATGAATTCAATTAATTGCACAGTCCATACACGTCATGTATATTGCAAATTTGTTAACTTTGAGCAAAAATATTACAATGAAAGTGGGATTATTCTTTACAAAAAGGACAAATAATGCTCTAAATAAAGGATTAACTTCAGCAAAATGACTATCAATAGCAAAAAAAAGTTAATGAATAAACCTAAGCTAATATTGCATTTTACATAAATAAAGGATTAAACCCAATAAGTTAATGAATAAACCCAATAAGTTAATGAATAAACCTAAGCTAATATTGCATAATTAGCATTTTTCATCTTCCTCGAATTCTTAAATCAAGCAACTGCTTCAGTGAAACGAACATACACAACATTAAATAGGACAACTTAATCTTTTTTTTTTAGTGTTTTCTACATATAGTCTACCCAAAACTTCAAGGAGATAACTCGTTATCACGCTATGGGGCCCTATATATACTTTTCTCCTCAGGAAACATACAATGGAAACCAAATGACAAGATTTAATCACAATTTTTAATTTCTCCTTCATATATACAGTTTACTACTGAAGAAAACAAACATAATAATTCAAATTTAGCATCTATCAACTATCAGATAGCCCTAAATAATGACTTAACTGTAGTGCACAGTCCATACACAACATGTAAAATGTTTACTTTTCACTCTTTGGCAACAACTTTGTGAAGAAAGTTGGTTAACTTTTCGTGAATAACACAATATTGCTCACATAGCTCACTAATTCATGGATCAACTTCACCTAGCACACAATATACATCCCAAAAATTGATGAATTACTTCTTCAACCCAATATAATTTTGAATAAACCTCACATAATATTGCATAATTAGCAGCTTTCAATTTTCTGGAGTTCTAAATCAAGTGTCCTCTTCAGTGAAAAGAACATGCACAACATGTATTGTAGTAATTTATTAAATTTTTTTCAGAGTTTGTCTACATATAGTTAACCCAAAAGTTCCACAGAATAACTCATTACCACACTATGTCGCATAGTATACAATTTTCCTTTAAAAAAACAACAAATATAAAATGTTTGACAAGATTGAATAATATTGTAGAATTTATCCTTCATATATACTGCATACTAATGACAAAAGTCAAACAAAAATTTTTAAACTTAACCTGTTTCAACTATCAGATAGCCCAAAATAATTACTTAGCCAAAATGCACAGTTCATACAGAACATGTAAAATGCCCTTTTATCACTCTTTGGCAAAAACATTTCTGAAGAAAGTTGATATAATGCTTCTTGAATAGGACAACATAACTCACATAGTGCACTAAATTAAGGCAACACTTCAGAAAGCACATAACACATACCACGAGAAGTGATGAATGTATTCTTTAATAATAAATTTAGGAGTAAACCTCGCATAATATTGTATAATTTGCTTTTTTTTACAATTTTTAGAGTCATAAATCAGGCATCCACGTCAGTAAAAAGGCCATACTTAGCATGTAGTCGAATATTTACTCAGTTTTTTTAAACTTTTTCTTCAGATAGTCAACCCAATACCTTATGGGGATATCTCGTTACCAAGCTATGGTGCCCATTATATAATTTTTCCTTCAGTAAAAACTAACCGAAACGAAATGGCAAGATTTTGCAATAATTAAGAAATTTATCCTTCATATATACTATATATCAATGAAGAAACCCAACATAAAATTTTAAAATTAGCATATATTGGCTTTTTGATAGCCCTAAATAATAACTTAACCGCAGTGCACAGTCCATACACATCAAGTAATATGTTATTTTATCACTGTTCGAAAACAATTCTATGAAAAAATTTAGACTAATGTTTCCTGAATAGCACAATACAACACACATAATATACTAATTCAAGGATCCACTTCAGCAAATGCACAAAACACTTCACAAAATTTGATGAATTACATTTTTAATCCAATAAATTTATGAATAAATCTTACATAATGTTACAAAACAAGCTTTTGTCACATTCTTCAGAATTCTTAATTAGGCTTCTCTTTCAGTGAGAAGAACATACACAACATGTAGCAAGACATATTAATCTTTTATTTTAGAGTTTTTCTATATATAGGCAACCCAAAATATTATTGTAAAAACTCATTACCACGCTATAGGACTCTGTATATACTTTTCTCCTCAGCAAACAACCAATAGAAAAGACAATATTTAATTATAATTTAGAATTTATGATTCATATATTTAGTATATTAATGAAGAAACCCAACAGTGCACAGTCCATACACAACATGTAAAAATGCTTTTTTAGAACTTTTTGGCAACAATTTTCTGAACAAGTTGGTCTAATTTATCACGAATAGTTCAATATAGCTCACATAATGCACTAAGTCAAAGATCCATTTTAGCAAGCACACAATATGTTGGAATGGAGAGGCTTTTGGGATTTGGCAAAGGCTAGAAATTTATGGAAGAAGCTTCACTTTATTTTCTTTGCTTGATGCAAACTCAAAGACTCTACCCCTATTTATACTAGTGGCACCTCCTAAATTAACGGCTAGGATTGTGCCACCATAATTCTAATCCAATGGTTACAATAATTCCCCACCTAACACACAATTATTCAACACCTACCATACAATAATTCTAAACCTACCACACCTACCATACATTCTAGAATAAGCTTCTAGATGAGGCTCTTATTAGACTTTTAAAACAACTAAAATCAAGTTTAAATTTCAACACCCCCTCTTAAACTTGATTTTGTGACTCCAAGTAAACTTCTCAATTTGATAAAGTCTTCACTTTTGAGTGGCTTGGTAAATATATCAGCAACTTGATCTTGAAACTTCACGTACTGCACTTGTATCTCCTTTCTTTCGATGCATTCTCTGATGAAGTGATAGCGCGTATCAATGTGCTTGCTTCTATCGTGGAAAACTGGATTCTTTGCTAGTGCTATTGCAGACTTGTTATCGAAAAAAATTTTGATCTCCTCTTCTTGTGGTAAACTTAACTCTTTTAATAAGTTTCGAAGCGAATTGCATGACAAACACATGAGGTTGCGGCCACATACTCGCTTCACACGTAGAAAGAGTGACAATTGGTTGTTTCTTTGACATCCAAGTGAAAGCAATATCTCCTATGAAGAACACGAACCCTGTAGTGCTCTTTCGATCATCCATGTCTCCAGCCCAATCACTATCGCTATATCCTTCAAGCTTGAAATTGTTAGATGATGAGTAAAGTAAGCCAAAATCAATTGTACCTTTGATATAGCGCATAATTCTTTTAGCGGTCTTCAGGTGGGTAGCAGTTGGAGTCTCCATGTAGCGACTAATAAGTCCAACAGCATAAAGAATATCTGGCCTTGTGCATGTCAAGTAGCGCAAACTTCCAACCAAACTCTTGAAAATCGTTGGATCGATTCTTTTTCCCTCATCATACTTTGATAGCTTGACTCGCATTCTACGGGGTATTTATAGGTTGGCTATTATCCATCTTGAACTTCTTCGATATCTCCCTTGCATAACCTTCTTGAGAGATGAAAATTTCATCCTTTGTTTGCTTGACTTCGATGCCAAGATAATATGCCATAAGCCAAATATCTGTCATCTCGAACTCCTTCGTCATCGCATCTTTAAACTTTTCAAACATGCTTGGATTATTTCCTGTGAAGATCAAGTCATCAACATATAAACAAACAATCAAGACATTTCCATCATCATTCTTGATGAAAAGAGCATGCTCGTAAGGACACTTTATGAAGCCCTTCTCTTGCGGATACTTGTCTATTCGACTATTCCATGCTCTTGGTGCTTGCTTCAACCCGTAGAGAGCCTTTTTAGCTTTAGAACCTTGTCTTCTTGTCCTTTGACTTCATATCCTGGTGGTTGCTGAATGTAAACTATTTCTTCAAGTATTCCATTCAAAAAAGCAGATTTTACATCCAATTGATGTATTCTCCACTTATTTTGGGCTGCCAAAGAGATGATTAGTCTAATAGTTTCTAATCGAGCAACGAGGGCAAATACCTCATCATAGTCGATGCCTGCTCTTTGATCGTAGCCTTTTGCCACCAATCTTGCTTTGTATCTTTCAATTTCTCCTTTGGAATTCTTCTTTGCTTTGTACACCCATTTCACACCAATTGTCTTGTGCCCTTTTGGAAGTGAAGCTAGCTCCCATGTGTCGTTCTTCTCGATTGCCTTGATTTCTTCATCCATTGCATCTTTCCACTTCTTGCTTTGTATGGCTTCTTGGAAATCCATGGGCTCACAGTCGGCAAAGAGACAAAAAGACTAAGATTATCTTGATTGTTAGTTACCTCATAAAGATCATGTAATTTTCTGAAGCGTGGTACTCTTTCACTTGAATGTTCTGTTGAATTTGATGGAGATGAGTCACTTTGAGTATTTGTAGTTAATGTTGTTTGTGGAGTAGTAGGCTCTTCTCTTGTTTGTTCGATCCGTGGCTGCTCTACGTCTTCTTCTTGCAAGTATGGGAAAAAGTTGTAGTCCTCGTCATGTGATTCCCAATCCCATTCTCCTCCTTCATCGAATATGACATCTCTGCTGATGATTGACTTCCCTGTATTTGGATTGTATAGCTTGTAGCCTTTTGAGTTGGTGTCATAACCAATGAAGATGAACTTCTCGCTCTTATCATCCAGCTTGCTTCTTTTTCGTTGGGTATGTGTACATGAGCTATGCATCCAAAAACTCGCAGATGTGAGATGTCGGGCTTCCTTCCACTCCATGCTTCTTGTGGTGTCTTTCCCCACACACTTCTTGTTGGTGATCGGTTAGCCAAATAAACAGCACATGCGATCGCTTACGCCCAAAACTTCTTCGGTAATTTCTTGCTTTTTAACATGCTTCTTGCCATGTTAAGGATGGTTCTATTCTTCCTTTCCGCTACTCCATTTTGTTGGGGGGATCTTGGAACAGTTAGAAGTCGACGTATTCCGTTGGCTTCACAGAATTCTTGAAATTCTTTCGAAGTGAATTCTCATCCTCGATCGAATCGCATAGCTTTGATCTTGAGACCACTCTCCTTTTCTACATCTCGCCTTAAACTTTTTGAACATTCCAAAAACCTCTGATTTTTGTTTTAAGAAATACACCCATGTTTTTCGTGAGAAATCATCTATGAAGAGAAGGAAATAGTTGCTCTTACCGAGTGAGTTTGGCTTTATTGGACCGCACACATCTGTATGTATGAGCTCAAGAGGTTTTTGGGCTCTTGAACTTGACTCCCTTGGAAAGCTTTTTCTGAAGTGCTTTCCGAGTAAACATCCTTCACATAATTGATCAGGGTGGTTGATGCAAGGTAAGCCTCTCACCATCTCTTTCTTTGAAAGCAATTCGAGTCCTCCGAAGTTGAGATGCCCAAATCGAAGATGCCAAAGCCAAGAAGCATCTTTATAACAGGTCTTGAGACATTTGGCAATATTGTTTTGAATGTTAAGCAAGAACATTCTATTTTTAGACATTGGCACCTTAGCAATCAAGTTACCAATATTGTCTTTTAAGAAGAGAGTATTTTCTTTCAAGTGAATATCATATCCCTTCTCCAATAGTTGCCCTAAACTCAAGATGTTGCTTTTCATATTCGACACAAAGTAAACATTAGAAATAAATTGATGCTTCCCATTTTTCTGGCGGATGAGAATGTTACCTTTGCCTTTCACCTCTATCTTGGACTCATCTCCAAACGACACATTGCCGCTTACTGATTCGTCAAGCTCTACGAACATGCTTCGTCTCCCGCACATATGGTTGCTTGCACCGGTGTCCAGGTACCATGTACTATCTTCACCTCTTTCATTATCCTTGTATGCTAGTAGTAGCGTGCCATCTTCTTCTCTCTTTTCTTCTATGTAGTTGACTCTTTCATAAACTTTGTTCGTAGGAGCTCTACATTCTTTTGCATAATGCCCGAACTTGTTACAATTATAGCACTTAATTTGAGATTTATCGTACCTCGAATTTGAGCGCCCTCGACCACGTCCTCTTGTAGATCTTTCTCATTTCTCATAGTTATTGTTGGAAGCCCACCCTTGCTTGCTAGTATGACCTCGTCCTTGTCCACCACCTCTTCCATGTTGGCTTCTAATATTGTTGAAGCTTTCATCCTTCAGAGTTGGTTGAATATTCGTTTTGAGAAGTTGTTCGACAATCTCTTCATTCATCTTCTTCTTTTCTTCGTGGGCTTGCGAGTGAACCCGAAGTTGTTCTATCGTCATGGCTTGTAAATCCTTGGTTTCTTCGATAATAGTTGTGATACTTATCAAATTTTGAATCTAATGAACGAAAAATCTTTTCCATGATTGCCACATCTTCTAACTTCTCTCCATTTCTTTTTAGTTGATTGGAAATTGTAATGACTCTAGAAAAGTAATCGGAGACCAACTCGCCTTCTTTCATATGTAAGATATCAAATTGACTTCTTAAAGTTTGAAGTCGTACCTTTTTAACCTTCTCTTCTCCTTTATACGAAACCTCGAGCTTCTTTCATGCTAGCTTGACCGAAGTAGCACTTGAGATCTTCTCAAAACCATCTTCATCTAAAGCTTGATAGATGAGGAAGAGAGCCTTCTTGTCTCTCTTTCGCAAGTCTCTTAAGCTCTCCTTTTGTGTTGTGGATAGAGCGGACTCGTCGCTTGGCTCATCGCAGCCTTTCTCCACAACCTCCCAAACATCATGCGCTCCAAGAAGTGCCTTCATCTTGATACTCCAATTGTCGTAGATGCTTTCCTTAAGCATCGGGACTTGGAAGAAACCATACCACCATTTGCCATTGCTTTATAAAGGAACCTTTGAAGCTCGATACCACTTTGTTGGAATGGAGAGGCTTTTGGGATTTGGCAAAGGCTAGAAATTTATGGAAGAAGCTTCACTTTATTTTCTTTGTTTGATGCAAACTCAAAGACTCTACCCCTATTTATACTAGTGGCACCTCCTAAATTAACGGCTAGGATTGTGCCACCATAATTCTAATCCAATGGTTACAATAATTCCCCACCTAACACACAATTATTCAACACCTACCATACAATAATTCTAAACCTACCACACCTACCATACATTCTAGAATAAGCTTCTAGATGAGGCTCTTATTAGACTTTTAAAACAACTAAAATCAAGTTTAAATTTCAACACAATACACATCACAAAATTAGAGAATTACATATTTAATCCTCACTTTACTAAAGTCTTAAATCAAGCATCTGCTTCAATGGAAAGATCATACACGACATGTAGCAAGAAAATTTACTTACATTTTTCAAACCTCTTTTTAAATGGTTAACGCAAAACGTCATGTGGATAACTCATTACCAGTTACGGGGCACAATATAACGTTTCCTCCTATGCAAACAACCAAAACAATTTAACATGAATCTTAAATTTGATTTTATCCTTCATATATATAGTGTATTAAAGAAGAAACCCATCGTAAATTCTTAAAGTTTGCATATATCATATTTTATTGCCCTAAATAATGACTTTACTTCACAGTTTATACATAGCATGTAAAATACTATTTTGTCAGTCTGTAGCTTCTGGTTCAAGTTTCCATAAAAAAGTAGTTCTTTAAGCTTTTGTTTCAAGTTAAGAAAATATTTTTTTCTATAGTTTTTTGTTCATATACATCCGAGAAGGTCTAAAATCTTCAAATATAGGTATATTTGATTATTATATAATATCTTACGCTTATATAATAGATACTTACGTAATTTTTCTTTTGGAAGAACATGAACGACAGCATATTGCTAGATGTACATAATAAATTATTTTTTTTCAAACACAACCAACGTATAACAACAGAACACAATTAATCAGCTTTGCATTGGAAAATATTGTAATAAGTCTGCGGTGGTTTCTAACGATGCTTTCCGAATTGAGAATAATTACCAGATGGTTTATGTTTAAGATATTGCTAGTATTTTGTTCGCTATCCATCGTCACTGATCTTCTTTGTCTTCAAACTTCCTTTTTAATCATCTTCGTCTACAAAATTTCTCCTCTTCAGAATTCTACAACCATTTTTTTATTCCAGTTCCCGCATCTGATTTTCCCACTTAGACACGTGCAGTAAGTATTATAACCCTGAGAATAATAATTACTCTGGCCTGTTTCAGGTCATACATAAAAGAATTTTTATGTTTTATGTTATATAAAATCTGGTCTTCTCCATGTTGCATTATATAATTGGCGTCCGGATGTAGGAGTATGTCTACACTCCGAATATAATATGTTTTCCAAAATTTGATTGGTGATGACTGGTGAATAAATGAAACCTCTAATTTTTTCCTCATATGCTTTTCACTACAAAATTTGTGCCTCGCCTTCTTGATTCAGCTTTTTATCTTCACTTGACCAAACTATTTATAAGCGACCATTCGGTAACAGTCTAATTATAAAACACAAAGAAGGAATCACTATATTATTTAATTGAAATTCAGTCCAGCACATCACCCATGACAACATATTATGAATATCCATTTTTTGAATTTCAAACATTTACGAACATAGAAAAATTCCAAAATAATTAAGTATTACAAAAATAAGCATCTTTTTTATATTTTTTTCTTAAAATGTTGCTATTAATTCTGTTGTATACGTTCAGAATGTAACTGCTTGGTCTTGCCTACACGTTAAAAATGTTGGCGCCTAAGCATGTTTCTCCCCTCCTTCCTTGAAAGCCTCTATTAACGGTACAGACCAGTATGGTCCTTACTATCTATGCATTACCAATACCACTCATCATTAACTTAAATCTATCAAATTCTTAATAATTCTCTATAATTCGGTGAGAACTTCATCGAGGCATCTATGCTTAGAAATGGAGTTCTGATATAGTAAATGTGTGATAGGCATGCGCGTTTCAAGCATTGTACTTTATTAGGTGCTCTCTCTCTCTCCCTCTCTCTCTCCCTCTCTCTCTCTCTCTATATATATATATGAAAGAAGATGGGAGCCATCCAAGGGACAGCAAACAAACTAAAAGGAGTATAGAAGAAGCTAACGATGGTTCCTGAGATCGTCGAAGAGGAGGTTATCGGAGGAACAATGTCAGTGACACCACCGCTGCTCAATCTAAACCATGTTTCGTTTGTGGTCAGGTCTGTAAGCCGATCGGTGAAGTTCTATGAAGAGGTGCTTGGTTTTGTGAGTGTCAAGAGGCCTTCTTCCTTCAAATTTCATGGAGCATGGTAAGAGACTTCCTTCAAACTCTTCTTTTCCTTCTTCACTAATTGTAAGAATAGAATTAAGCTTTAAAATATGCACAGCTCTACATGCCTTCGAGCCATTGATAAGTTCTATCATTATTGGGTCCTTGATATTCTTAATCTTAAAGATTTCTGTAGACAACTTGTTTAGCTTCGTTTACTTTGATAAATTATCCCTTTTTTCAGCCGTCTGCAATTCATGTCATTATAGAATTATATCAATTTTACCAATACCTCAGTTTAAGTATAGATTAAATCATGTGTTTGCAATTCTGTCAAATCAAACAAGATATTCTAGAATTATATCAATCTTACCAGAACCTCAGTGTCAATTACTTCGATCAGATTACGAAAGAAAAGAAAAAAAAAACTTTCATTATAATCTTTGATTATGATATTTAAAATATATTTATATTTAATATGAAGCATTAAAGTCAGTGATACGAATCTGAAAACTTGATCAAATAAATCTGTTCTTTCAACAATATGTAGGCTCTACAACTATGGCATTGGAATCCATTTGCTGCAGTGCATCTCCCTTGATGAGGTTCCAAAAAAGAAGGGAATCATAAATCCAAAAGAAAATCATATCTCCTTCCAATGCTCAGACATCTACCTTCTGAAACGAAAACTTGAAGGAATGGGAATAGAGTATGTCACTGCTGTGGTTGAGGAAAGTGGCATAGAAGTTGACCAGCTCTTCTTTCATGACCCAGATGGCTATATGGTGGAGATTTGCAACTGTGACAATCTCCCTGTGATCCCACTCTCCTCATGCCCGATGAAACTTCCTTATATGAAAGATCAAATGCTTTCTTCCATATATGGTGATAAGCTTTAACAACCATGAACAAAACATTATTAATTCTCTTATATTGAATATACATTTCAACTTGCGATGGTTGATTACTGAATATTGTGTAGGTAAAGGGTATCCTAAGTTGCAATTTGGATCATGCGGTGCTGAAGCAGAAACAGTGATCATGGAAACCTTGATGACTGACATGATGGATATTTCCTTCTGATAATTGTGAAATGGAGAAGAGATTTGTGTACAGCATTACCTACTTGAAGTTCTTATTTGGTCACCGATATATCTGTTCCGATCTGATGGTCAAGACGTAGGCAAATTTTATTTTTACCAGTTTGAGGGTAAGAGCAATTTGGGGAGGGATGTTATGTGATGAATAAGCAAAACAACAACGATGATTCTTCGTTGCATTGAAAAATTATTATTTTTGGTAAATAAATTAAAGTTACTTCTCTTCTCCAAACTATTTGAAGTTCTCCTATTGCATTAGTCACTTATGTATTGTAACGTTTTATTTCTTCTGAGACATTCAGGTTGAATGCTTGTTCTGTTAACAAAAAAGTGAGTTTTTTGAGAAGTAATAATTTGGAAATAACCTTATGTAATAGTTAATGTTCCTTCATTAAGATTTTGGGTTTTTGAGTAAGTAGATAAATGGGTCAACATGATTCTCGTGAAAATTCAACAGACTAAGAGACAAAAGTGCAATCAATAATAAATCAAAAAAGAAAGTCCAATGGTTGCATCACCAAATGACTAAATACTTGATTGAACAAGTACAACACCTTTGGGTCGGGACCAAACGCCAGCCGAACCAACGCCTTCTAAGCCAAATTTGTGTCAGAAGAATGCATCAGCCCAACTCACATCCCAACATCTCCAACAGCCTCACAATAACCTCCCAAACAATGGTTCTGACCATGATACACTCCACGAACACCCCAACGAGATCTTCTGTCAAAAGTGAAGGTACTTTTCGAATTACAGCGATTCACCTCTACCTCATAGCTGAGTCTCATCCAAGTGAAGGGTCTTCTCTTCTAGGGTTCGATAGTTAACAGCCGAAGCAAACAGCCAAGCGGTTGACTCAAGCTGAGTGAGTGAAGTACAAATAACTGAAGGTCAATTCGTGCCGACCGAAAGCCCCAACTCAACAGAGTCAATCGAACAAGCCTCACAGATCTAAAGACCAACAATCTTAGCCAATAGATCGATAGGGTAGCCGAGCCATTTGCACATTTATGTAAATGCCTAAAATATCATGTAACATCCCCATTAAAGAAGGTTTAATCATGTGATTATGCACACGGTATCCTCATCTTCTATAAATAAGGGTGTCATTTATATAATAAAGGCTAATTAATTAATAATCAATGACTCAATTCATACCGTGGACTCTCTCTACCTCTCTCTCTCTCTCTCATGTATTTGGGTTTGATCACAGTACAATTTAAGATTTAACATCCTAAAAAGTGTGGTAAGCATCAATCATATCAGCAAAAAGAAGAGAAGCACAACAAAGAAAATAAACCCACCAAAGTGGCATCATAAACATGAAGTGCAATAGACACTTCACGCAACAACAGATTTATGAGTTGAAGGATCAAATGATGGGCCATATGTTGGACGCCATCCATGAAGCCATAGTAAGGGGAACGGACAAAAACCTCGGGGAGGAAGTCATAGAGCACAATGGCCTAAGGATGACTCAAACCCTTGAAAATGTAGAATAATCCCAATACCAAGACCGTGTTTGGTCAGTGTAGCTTGATGAACAGAAGTTTAGGTGTACTAACCCCCTCTCCATCAGAAAAAAATGCCTTTACTCAACAGATTTTAGATGTTAAACCTCACAAGAAGTTCAAGATAACGTCGCTAGAATCCTACAAAGGTCTAATTGATTCGACAAACCATATCGCTTCCTTTAGAGTTAATCGACTGCTTGTTGAGGATTAGCAATGCTCAGAATTGTCGCCTCTTTTTTACCAAGTTGAGGAAGTTGGCCTTCAGTTGATTTAATGGACTACTAGCTGTAATTACCTCCTTCACCAACATTAAGAAGATATTTATGGTTAGTTCGCCACTACTGAAAAGCCATAGAGGGTTTGTATGCCCCACTACAAATAAGAAATAGGCAAAATGAGAGCTTCAGCTCATGTGTCACATGTTAGAAAATATGTTTGAATGAGGAATCAGGAGCCCGCAGTCTCACATGTCACCCTAGATTAGAGGCTAAAGGAGAAAATCTTCCACTATTCTCTAAGACTTCAGCAACAAAAGACCACAACCACATTATTTGAGCTAGACATAAATCATGTTTTGATAGAAGAGGACAAATTTACCCTTATGTTCACAATGGCATAATCAACCATCAGTATTTTGAACAGGTGGGCCCAAGTGGCAATAGGTGGGAGCCTACGGACGGCTCAATCCTTCTGCTTGGCCACGAGATAAATTCAATCTACCACCCTAAGACAACATGGAGTTGATAGGCACAATAACTAATGTCTGGCAAGGTATCCTGACTAACGATCAGTTTGTTACCATGAGCAACCATCAAATGACCACAAAGCACCAAAAGGCCCTTTGTTGAGCATCTCTATGTTGGAGTTGGTGGATGTAATAAAAATAAAGAATACTTCAAGAAGACACTACCCATGATATTCGAAGCTTCTCCATAGCACAGTGAAGTATTGTACATACTGGTGGCGTCCAGAGCTTGATCGCTGTCGTTGTCATCAATTCTATGTCGGTAAGTTGTCAGTGTCGTTTTTTGTCGAGGAGTCACCACTCTATTTATCTATCATATTTCACTAATCTCTAAGTGACCTTATTCGTTTGGATCATTTAAAGAATCATTAGATACTAAGAAATTTGGATTGAAGGAAAAGGGGGCTAATAGAAAACAGTAGAAAGGAAATGTCGGGATAGTTTCATTGTGGTAAACTTTATGGAGAAAACTCTAAAGTGTCTGATTCTTTAGATTCCCATATAAGTAAAACCACATGAAAGTTTAGTAACCAAAGAATTAGGTATTTAACAGATCCTAAGTCTTTTATTATCTTATAGGAGCAAGCTCCTATAGTTAATTACATCTTAAACAGCTAGAGTTGTCTAAGAAAACTTCTGAATAACATTATCATTCGTTCTCTATGAAAATTTTAAGTGGCATGATCAAGGAAAGAACCATCAATGTTCAACTCTATGGGTAATATGTTTATAAGTGTCATGTACTACACTAAAGGTTTGGTTGTATTTTGTTTTATTTTGTTTTTTTGTTGTCGTTTTGTTGATGTTGTTTTATTTTGTTATTTTTGTTTTAATTTAGGTTTGTGTCATTTTGGTTGTTGTCATTTTTATTTTGTTATTCTTGTTTTTTTTTGTCATTTTACTGTTTTGAAATTCACCATTCAACCTTTACAATGTCGTCTCTACGAAACAGAGCTAACACATCTTAATGACATGTAAAGTAAATCTAAAACAAAATTTGTATTAAAAATCCAAAACCCACAACAAGAATAATGTCATTTTCTTGCAATAGAAATAATTTCAAACTTATTTGTTAATATAATTAGTTTAGTATTAAATTTTAAACAACCAGGTCAATATTTTCATGGCTTTGTCGTCCCAGGGTCCTTGGATGCCTTGTTCTACTTAGTCCAAAAGGTGTTTAAACCAGGACCAGAAGACTCATGTTAATAACCATGGATTACATCGTCCAAGAAGTCTTTGTAAATCAGAACATACTGTGTTTTAGGTTGCAATTAGTGATCTTTTTTTATTAAAGTTTCATTTAATTTTTAGTGTATTTTGTCATATTTTAAAGGTTGAAATATTTTAAGTTATTTACAATTTATTAATCAATTAAATTTGGTTATTTTTTCATTTATTTTATTTTTGAATGATCCGATCAAGATCTCACGTTCCATTATCTTGAATTCTTAAGTTTGTGGTTTGATTAGTTATGAGTGACTAGAAGATATTTTGTTAGAAACCATGGGTTACTTCCTTCAAACTATCTTTTCAAACCTATTGCATTTTTTAGTTCAATTTTAAGTTTTAATGTCTTTTAAAAAAGAATTTTATTTTATTTATGTTGATCAATTGGTAGGTCAAATTTAGATGTGAATTTGAATTACCAATTTTAGATTTATTTCAAGGTTGAACTTAATAAGAATTACATCATTTATTAGGTTTATTTTAAGTTGAACCTAAACTATTGGTAAAGTCCTAGATTTTAGGTTCAATGTGAGTAGAATCTAAGAACTTTGTTTAGTCTAAAGCATATTAGACTTAAATTTTAGGTTCAGTGTAGGTAGAACCTAAGAAATTGGATAAGTCTAAAGCATATTAAACATAAATTTTAGGTTCAATGTAGGTAGAACCTAACGTAGTTTTATTGTTTACGTCCAATGTAAATTAGACTTAAAGTTCAATTTAAGTTGACTTAAGATTGTATTATGTTCAATTTGGGTTGAACCTAAGATTTAGGTTGACTTAGGTTCAATTTGGGTTGAACTGAGTTTTAGGTTGACTTAGGTTCAATTTGGGTTGAACCTAAAGTTTAGGTTTACTTAGGTTCAATTTAGTTTGAACCTAAAGTTTAGGTTTACTTAGGTTCAATTTGGGTTGAACCTAAAGTTTAAGTTGACTTAGGTTTAATTTGAGTCGAACATAAGGTTTAGGTTAACTTAGGTTCAATTTGGGCTGAATCTAAATTTTAGTTTGGTTGAGGTTCAATTTGAGTTGAACCTACGGTTTAGGTTGATATATTATGTCTAATTTAAGTTAGTCTTAATGGGTGTTTAAATTTATTTTGAACTTAAGAAGGGTTTAAAGTTACTTAAGTCTAATGTAAATAAGGCTTTAAGTAATAATTACGTCTAATTAGGATTAGACTTAATTATGTTTTAGGATTGATTATGTCTAATGTAAGTAAGGCTTAATTAATTTAACTAACTTTAATAAGGATTAGACCTAATTATGTTTTATGATTGATTAAGCCTAATGTATGTAAGGTATAAATAAATTAGTTAGGTGTAATTAAGATTAGACATAATTATGGTTTAGTTTGACTTAAAACTAATGTAATTAAGGTTTAAGAAGGTGAAATAGGTCTAATAGGGGTTAGACCTAATTAGAGTTTAATTTGACTTAAACCTAATGTAATTAATATTTAAGAAGGTTAATTAGGTCTAATAGGGGTTGGACCTAATTATGGTTTAATTTTACTTAAATCTATTATCCTAAATTTAGCAGCAGATGTCTTTTGCATCATCACTCATATTGCTAACACCTCCAACTTACAAGCTTGCTCAATGTTTTATATGAAACTGCCACAATTCAAATTTCTCTAATTATTAAGGAGGATTTGAGCATCGTATTCAATGCCCAAACCCCAGAGTATTGTATGCACTTTTGGCTAAGATGTATTAGGTTAATTCTATGGAAGTTATTGTTTCATTTAGTTTATTATATGTATATATTTTTTGAAACAATTTTTATTACTTTCTTCAAGATTCACAGTATGTTCAAATGCCTTCTGAAATGCTTAGAAACTTTTTGGGACAATTAGAATGTGGTTGCAAATTATCCTGGCATTATCTAAGTCATCTCATGTTCATTTAGGCTTACTATGAATTATTGAATTTATTGACCAATTCTAAAATAGTAGGTAAAACTGAAATAATAATAATTTAAAACATTATTTCCTAATACATTTATCTATTATAATTTAATTAGCATATCAGTGAAGACCTTACCTAAATCAGAATTTTATCAAGAAAGTCACCCAACTGTTACCCAAAAGCAGTACAATAGTAAATGTATACTTTGGAAATTATCTCATCTCCCATCAATTTACTGATGTGCTTTAAATACTCCTATTAAATTTACTAAGAATCAATCTTAATAAAATAGCTTCTTGGATTCACATTCCTAACTTTAAATAGGTGAAAGGCCATTTAGGTCACTTTTATAATTTAAAAGATCCTTATATATAGATATATATATATATATATATGTATATTATATACAAATAGATATATATATATATATATATATATATGTGTGTGTATATATATAAATATATGTGTGTATATATATATATATATATATATATATATATATATATATATATATATATATATATATATATATATATATATATATATATATATATATATACCACTAAATTAAGTTATAGCTTGGAAAGTTATAGAGTCTTTAGCTCTTCATATCATACTTCAGAATTTTCATTTTGAATTATAATAGTTTGAGTTAAAGATGGTTATTATGAATTATTTTTTAAGGCTTTAAGGGTAAATTTGTAAGTTAAGCAACATTTATTTTCACCAAAATAATTGCTCAAGTCTTTCCAACTTGTACTAAGAGGTTCAAATCTAAGAATTAAATATTCCTAAATCATAGTCCCCACCAATTGATCATCCAAGCATTGGTCTTCTTTTAATCCCCAAAAACTGCTAAACTTAAAATTTTACCCTACAAATGCATTAGATAACTTCAAACATATCAGTAAGTATTTGATCATAACTTTCACCCATTTACCCTATGATGTGACATATTGTTTAATTAACTAAGGGTTAAGATGCAAATGATATTTGCAAATGCACCCCTAAGATAAACACTTCACTAACTACGCCCAAATGATTCCATTTATTATTAAACCTTATATGTCATTCACCCATAGGCTAACTAATGTATCAAAAAAGGTTTTTCATTTTCTTAAAGATTATTTTATTTTCTGTAATTATTTAAATAAGAAAATTTGAAATTTAAATGGAAATATATTTAGCTATTAAAAATATGCTATATGTCTTGTGTAAAATGGATAAGATCAACTAGAGAAAATTTCATGTCATTATGATTTATATGTGAACTTTTGTAAAGCTAATTAATTTTAAAATAAAAATACTTGGAAAATATGTTTCAAGACTTAATGCTCAAATTTATATTTCTTAAACGTCTGGTCTTCCTTGACTTTCCGCATTTTACATTTCATTTTCTAATTTTTCTTTAATTTTGTATAACTATTTTATTAGTATAGTAGTAATTATTATGAAAAATTAAGACTTTTGTTGTTAGACAAGCCCTCTAACTTTTGAAAAATCAAAGAACCTACCCAATCTCATGGGAACAATCCCTCAAAATTTCATGATATGATGATTTATAATTTGTTTAAATAAATAAAACATCATTTGGTGCACTTAATTAAGTAAAAATGAAATATTTAATAAATTTTTAACTTATAGGTGTCACATATATTAAAACATAAACACACATATGGAGTTAGGTAGTAGACATATGAAAATTAGAGCTGGGCATAAGTATTCATGAGTTAGGAGTGGCTAAGCTTCAGGACCATTAGCCCTTATAATTTTTCCCGAGCGACTCCCGTAAACAAACAACAACATTTGTGTGTATAAATTCTAACATTGGATATAAGGTATCACCATGACATTCAAGGGAGGGTAACCCTTGACCCAAACAAGGTATCTGAAAAGTGGACATTCATAAGGTAGCACCCAAAATTCTTAGTTTATCATGCATATGAAGAAATTAGACTTTAACTTAGCAAACAAAAAAATTATTCCACGAAAGAAGATTTCATAACATTATTGTATATTTTGTAAATTAGATGGTTCATTAATCAGTCACAATTTTAGGCCAGACACACCAACAATCTTGGAACATAACGAAAAATACTTACCAAAGGTTAGCAAACTGTAGTATCAATCCTACACCCTCATGAAGTCATCAAGTTAGGAGATTATTGACCTCATTTTTGATGAGGTCTTTTGCTTCTCTCTTTAGTACTTAGGATCTAGCCTTAGGCTTTTCCTTTGACTAATCTTAGAGGACTAGAAATGGAACCCACCACTTATAAATTCAAACACCTCTTAACTCCCTGCAAACCCCACAAGCTTGATTGTAGACCCCTAATACCTAGAGGGTTGAAATCAAATGTGAAGGTTTAAAGGATGAGTTCCCTGTAGGACTCTTTGGCCTTAGGACTACCCTGGGTGGCCTGGTCTAGTGAAGGCTGACTTACACATACACTACACTCTCACACACACATTCCAAATCCTAAAACCCACACTCTCACCCAACTTGACCTCTTGACTCATGTAGGTAATTCACATGGATGGTCCTCAACCCCTAAGCCCCTAGCTAAGAGGGTTAGGAACAACATAATGAATGCCTCAAATGAGTCCTCTCATGGCTCATATGGGCTTAATATGGCTTCATGGCTCAACCAAAATGATTCCATTTCACTCACATTTGCTCAATTTTCATTTTTCCAAAATTTTAATATTTGACCCCTAGGGCCCTGGACCCACCAAACCTACTGAAAGCCCTTGGAACTACCCAAAACCACCAAAATTTTCAAATTACCCAAAACTTTTCCAAAATCAACCTTGAACATTTCCCAACCACTCAAATTGATCATCCATAGCCAAATATACTAAAATTTCCAAAAATACCCCCAATACCCTCCAAATTACCAAAATGCCCCTCTTGACTCAAAAATCCAAAAATTCCAAAAATTCCCAAAAAATTCCAGAAAATCCCAAATATTATCAATTTCATTTTTTTCAACTACACCATGGGCCAATCTTGTCAATTTACCCCACTTTTTCCAAAACCCCCAATTTGATCCATTTTTAACCAAAGTGAGCCCAATGTCAAACCAAACCACCCCAATTTACCCCAATTTTGGTCCAATTCAATTCTAAACTTCAATTCAATATCCCCAATATCAATCTAGACCAAATCCAAGTCCAATTTGATTGACATTTGAATCTAATTTAACTTTTAAGCTTAAGGCCCAATTTTGGCCCATGACCCAAACTTAGCCCAAAACAACCCAATTCAACTCCAATTAACCCCAAACCTTTTCTAAACCTTCCTTAACATCCCCAAAAACAATACACTTACATAATTTGCCCAAAATTTGGACCCAAACCCTGCTCAAATTCAACCCAAACCCAAAATCCCTTAAATGGGCCTACACCCAAACCTAACCCAAATAGGCCCAAATCCCAAAATCAAGTCATTTCATTGAGTATTTTCTTTTTAATTAATTATTTACTCTCTGCACTATTTTGATTCTCCATTCATGTAGACAATTCATCATGGTATGAGACCATAGCGCTTTTGAAGCCTCTGAACTTGGGAACATTCCCTGAATTTTTCAAGGTTAGAGGCCATTCCTATGAGAAGTTATTGATTTTTCAATTGCATGTTACTGTTTCGAGTATTTTAATTCCAATAATTAGCATGTTGAGAAATAAATTCTTGGAAAATTTGGTGATGTTTCTTATGACCAGAGGAACCTAGGAAAAATAGGTTTTGAGTTAATTCACATGGAACAACCCTAATTGGCATAAATACCCAAATTTGAATTTTAATTCATTAGGGTTAACCACACATTAAATTGACTTGAAAACAATTCTCTACTGATCTTTAAGATTAGAGGAATATCACATAAAAATTTGAAGTCAATTGGATTTGATTAGCCTCACCAAATGAGTTGATTAAGCCTCTTAAGCAAAATGGATAAAATTAAATTTTAAAAATTCATAACTCACAAAATACTTTTCAAAAATTCACAAAAATGGTTTTGGAGCTTCTCTAATATCAGAGGAACTTAGGAAAATTTAAATTGTAATTTTCTAAAAAAGTTGATTTTTATCATTATTTTAATATTTTAAATAATTAAAAAATAATAAAAATCATAAAAATATTAAAAATCACCAAAATGTCACATTTTAACTCCTAATCACTTAAGAATGAACCAAATGTTTTTCCTAAGTCTCTAGGATAAGATATTGAATTTTAAAAGCCTAAAACATTTTTTTAATTAAAAAATGATTTTCTTTAATATTTCCACTAAAATAATTCTGATAAATCAAAGAAAAATCAGAAAATTATAAAATTTGTTTCTCTGAACTCCTTGAAATCAAAGAAATTTAAGAAAAATATAAAATCCATTTTTCAAATTATATTTTATTTTAAAATTAATTAATACTCCAAAACTCAAAATAATTCTAATAAATAAAATATAATTCAAAAAATCACCAAAATTGGTCCAAATGGTCCTATGGTCATTAAGAACATCCCATAATTTTTTTAAGGATAGAAACATTTCCTTGGTCATGTTATTGAATTTTCCTTGAAAACCCCTATTTTCCATTAAAAATAATTACATAAATAAATTAAATATAGAAAAATCACATTTTCTCCTCTAATGTCTTAATTGACATGTTAGTGAAGTCACACAAAAAAATTTCAAGTTCATTTGAGCTTATTTTAGTGAGTTATGAGATAATTAAGCTTGAAGGGCAAAATGGTAATTACAAATTTCAACCCTTAATTAAAATTTTAGGAATAATAAAAAAGGGGAGGGTAAAATATTTGATTTTTTAAACTGATTTTGGATGATTGAAACTTAAATAATTGAAGGGTAGAAACCAACTAATCATTTTAAGAATAAGTAAAATAAACCTTAATTAATTAATTAATTAATTAAAATTTTGGAAGAGTAATGGAAATTTGAATTATTAAAAGTAGGGATATTATTAAGAGCATATTTATTCTTTAATTTAAAAATCCCTAAATAAATCACTTCAATAATACTTAATTCTTAATTAAAAAAAAGAAAGTTAATTAAAATAATAATCCAAATTAATAATTAAAATAAAAATTAAACTAAAACTAAATTTAAATTAAATTTAAACTAAATTAAAAAATTAAATCAAATTAAATTAAAATTAAATTAAAACTAAAATAAATTAAAATAAATTAAATAAATTAAATTAAAAATTAAATTAAAGTTAAAATTAAACTAAATTAAAATTAAAATTAAATTAAATTAAATTAAAGATTAAAATTAAGTTAAATTAAATTAAATTAAATTAAATTAAACCAAATTAAATTAAAATCAAAATCAAATCAAATTAAGTTAAAATTAAAATAAATTAAATTAAAATTAAGTTGAATTAAATTAAATCAAAATCATTTAACAACAAACCTAAATGAAATCATTAAGAATTAAATCTAAAATAATTTGAACACTATTCCAAACTTAAAATTGTTAAATTAAAACACTTTAAACCATTAACTCAAACTTTCAATTAATTTGATTAAAATTCTCGATAAACCATCTTGCCCTTAAAGGCTTTAATTTTTATAACTCTTAAATAGAGTATTAAGTGAGATGTCATTTCATTCATCAGGTAATCAAATACCTAAGTTCACCGAGCAAGAGACAAAGTTTAACTAAACTCTTGGATGATTAATTCACACGTGCGATTAAACTTACTTGGACACAAAATAATCCCAGAAGTATTGAAAAGTTGTTTAGGACTCGTCCTAAGCACTTCCTCAATATGACGGGATGTTTTAGAAGAACAATTGAATCTAATTATTCTTTGATGAAGAAAATCATCCTTAAAATCAAACCAAGAACCTAGACGTCATAGGACATGACTAGTTATAGGCTTAGGAATTTGGTAGACAAACAAAACCTTTCCCTTAGCTTTACCTAGGTACTTGTTGAAACATTTAAATGTCTTAACATGTGTTTTAAGTGCAGCTTGGGATGACGGGAAGACCCTTCAGGTACGCTTTTATTTTATTGCAATTTACTTTATTGGAATTTACTTACATGCACTGTACTTTACTTTTTCTTGCATGATAAACAAGACTGTTGCATGAAAACTAAAACCTTTAGGATAGTCCCTAAACTGAAACCAAAACTAAATTAAAAATCATTGCAAGATAAAATTCACCGCCACAACATTCCAAAATAAAAAATAACTCAAAATTTAATCACAAACAGAAAAACAAAACTACAATTGTAACTAAATTAAAATGTCTCGTTGAATAATCGGGAATACCTCGGATGATGTAACTCACGTGTTGCTAACGGGATTTCCCACGGTCTAAATGAAAGTGTGGAACTCATTCAGTTGAGTTTAGCAAATTCATCTGGACTAAGTGAATTCGATGAAAATAAGCGTGCCGGGATGACAGAACCGTGGGATCTTAATCGGTTCTGTTTAACCAACTTTAAGATTTGTTTAATTAAAATATTAGAAAACACTTGGATTTTAAGATTTCTAAACCAAAACACTTCTCTCATCTCCTGATTTATAACTTCTAAAACTAAACCTCTGCAACAACAATGTGCTTGGAGCATAGTGGGCAGCACGGCCATCGTCATCAGCAAAATTCGGGTCTACATCAGCTTAACATTCCTAGAATTAAACAACAAAGCCATAGGATTTCGAGGTAGTTTGCTTAGTGCAACATAAATCCTCAACCTTTCCGTTAGGCATTTGCATAATAATATTATGCAAATTAAGCCTTAACCGGTCTTAGGACTCCGATGTAGTCGTTTGGTACTACAAAAAACCCTCACATCTTCGAGACTATTTGTATGATCATGTCATACAAATATAAGTCCTAATTAATTAAAATTGGCAGGATTGCAACATTAAATAAATTCTCAAATTTAAGCCAAACAATATGATAGTTTGGGAAGTTGCCAAGATTTCTTCTTGGATCCTCAGCTTCTCCTACTTCTCTTCCTTTCGACTCCTAAAATTAACTGTTCCAAATTTGATCCATTCCCTATTGAAATTTCCAAAACTCAATCCTTTGAAAACCTTAAACTTTGAAATTCTTGAGAGCAAAACCACTAATCATTATCGAGAGTTTTCTTAAATGATTCCCGTCATTTAAGATGTAATTAACTATAGGGGCTTGCCCTTATAGGGAACTTTAAGAACCCAGGTAATATAAACCCTGCTTAATTATTTTATTAAGCAGGGGTGCTTTTCGGCTTATAAAATTTGTTCGCAGACCAAACGGATGTCACAAATCTTCTAGTTTATTTAATTAAGCCCCATTATCAAGCAGTGTGTCTATTCTTCGGGATAAATATACGGTTTGTGGTGCTGTGCTCGTTTATATAAACTATTCAGGATGTGAGATCAGTTTGATTTCATATCTTAAAATTTTCAAACTCAAAATTATTTTCAAAATCAAATGCTACTTTCCAAATTATATACATATTTAAATTAAATTTAAAATCTAAAATTTGCCGACAATTTCTGTTAGGCGACCCTTTTTTCTAAAGTACAACACAAACCTAAAAATATGTCGACAACTTCTAGCGACTCTGCTGGGGACTAGTTCCTCTCTCCATTTTGATCAGATGCTTTTGCTTTCATAAATTGGTAGTGTATCTGTGTCCCTAGTGGAGCAAACTACCATTCTTCCGTTGGGATACCCCGTTCATTTATGTCTTGAACGAGTATAACCAACTCCTCTCGGATTTAGGAGCCACTGTTTAGACACCCCTAAATAGAGAGGTTCCGAGATCCTTTTACCTCTTTTCTGAGGTGGGGTGGACCCCCAATAGGTGTTAGTTTAGGAGCGATCCTTCGAGTCGAGAAGTCTTGCATAAGACTTTCTCTTCCTTTCCAATTCTAAATCGTGTCCTTTACCTTTTCTATAGCCTTTTTTTTCTTTAAACGTTCTAACAAACGAACCTTCTAATAAATAATCTCTTTTAAAAAAATTACAAATACACTAAGATAAACAAAAATGTGTTCGGACTCTTTCATTTTCGTCCTAAACTTTACGATGAAAAGAAGCATAATTCGGGATTGACATTCAAAATCTGCCCTACAGAAAATGACTGCCCCAAAGTTAATCTTTTCCTTCACCAATGGAATGGACTTCGCCATTTACAAAGATGAGCTGCCCTACAATGGGATCATCCTTTTCGGACAAGGATTTGGCAACACAGATGTTAAGTTTGCTAACGTCACTCTCTTCACACTAATGGACAAAGTGTCAGAAACTGAAGAGCCCGTGATTGAGTTCAATTTGAAGTCGGCTCAAGAATTCCCTCCCCTGCAAAGGGTTCCAGCTGAAAGGAGTACCATTGTTCGTAGGAGGACTGTTGTCTCTACCCCCACCAGTCTAGTCATCTCAGTGCCTACCCCGACTTCTAACAAACTGAAGGGGAAGGAAATCCAAGTCTGTGATGAGCCTGTCACCGTGGAGGGTGCAGACTTTCTTTGCAATACCATCTATTTTTGAGATTGGGTCCGAGTTCAAGAGTTGCACCCCTAACTCGGACTCAAAGGAGAAATAGAAGCGGGGAAGATCGCCAAGAAAGCTAGAGCTGCTAAAGTTGCTTGTTTAGAAGAAATTCCTGAAGAAAGAGAAGAACTGCCCGAGTATATACCTCTGTTGGAAGGGAGCAGGTTTCACCCCCTCTCTACTGCATCAGATGAAGAGGATGTTCGTAGGATCGCCACCGCATTACCCTGACCTTCATACTACAACAATTACAAGAGGAAAAAGGGATAAGACTATGTCATTTGCCCGACTGCAAGCTGTTATAGAAAGATTGGCAAAGAAAGAAAGATGCCATGTATCAGAAATCTTAAGAAGGATAGGACGGGCGCCAGCTAAATCCCTCCTCGGACCGTGAATAGAACCTGTTGCTGCCAGAGAGAAACCAAAGAAGAAGATAAAAGCCAGTTCGCTCGTTGTTGTATCAGGTCTACAGATTAGGGAGGATACCACCTTTCAGCATATAGCTGACAGACCATCTGGTTCTAGGCTTCCGGCTACAAGAAGGATGGTATGGCGACCTACAGCTGGCCAGCTAAGACCAAAGCAATGCCCTGAGAAGAAAAGTCTCATCAGGAGACTCGAATCAGAAGAAAGTGCCACTGCAATAAAGGGGACTCCCTGGAAGGAAGTTCAATAACCGTCACGAGACAACTGCGAGACCGTGCGAAAAGGGCCACTAGAGGATGCCATGGACATGTTAAGGACCGACATCCGACGGTTAGCAAAGGAAAGAGAAGAAGAATTAGGAGACGAAATTGACTCATCAGAGTTCATGGATGAGGAGTATGCCGAGATCAACATGGTTGAGACACGAGCATCGTCAGCTTCACAAGGTGCTCCGGCGACTTGCGAAAGAGATGAACCGGAAGTGTTGAGAGCACGGCTTCGGGAAAGAGATGATACAATTTCCCAGATGGCAAAGAGGATGGAAGAGATGGCTGCTGCCTTAGCCACTCTCAAGAGTCAAGCTCAGCCTCAGAAAGAGACACCCCCAAAAATTATCCATATTGCAGATGGAGGAAAAGAGATCACATCCGTCAACGGAGACGAACTACCAAAGAAGGATTCTACACAAAGCATGATCCCAGAAAAGGATATTAAAAAAATGGTAGAACAGCAGGTGCGAGAAGCCTTAGCACAATCCAAGAATAGAGCATCTATTTAGACGGGTAGACCTTACCCCGAAGAGTTTGATGCAGTCCAATATCCGAAGGGCTTCGTACCACCTCTGTTTAAGAATTTTGATGGAACAGGAAACCCTCGGCAGCATGTCGTACATTTTCGTGCTAGTTATTGCAATGCCGGTGGGAGCGACGCTCTACTCTTCCAACAGTTCGTCAGTAGTTTATCAGGGATTGCCTTCGACTAGTACGCAAAATTGCCGAACGGTTCAGTAAAGACCTTTTCAGAACTAGAAAATCTCTTCGTGAAACGATTTGCTGGGGCTCAACACCACATCACTATCAGTGATCTAGTGGTGGAGCAGCAAAAATCGAATGAAACTTTAGTGGATTACATACTTCGATGGAGAAACTTAAGCATGAAGTGTGAACCACAACTTCAAGAACAACATGCAGTTGGTATCCTGCTTAAAAGTATCCATGGCCCGATAACATTTCTCCTTAAAGGATTTACAATCAAGACTTCCGAGAAGTTGTTTAGCAAGGCCAGGAGCTTGCAAGAAGAGGCAAAGTAGTTGAGTTTCGCGAACAAGAACGATAAGCAGAAGCCCGTGAAAACATTCGAGAAGAAATCTGGAATCGTCGCAGTAGTAGATAAGGGCAAGCAACCAATGCAGATACAGTCAGAGCGGCCACAGTCTAGTTACCAACCACCACAACGAACATACCAACAACCTCAGCAAGGCTATCTGCAACCTCGTCTGAGCTATCAGTCGCCTCAGCATTATGAACAATCGCCTCGTTTGTCACGTACTTTAAGAGAACTTCTAAATAAAGAATATCCATTCAAAACGGAAGCAGTAGCGAAGATATTCTGCAGCTTAATGAAGACACCGGATTTTCAGCTGCCAGAGCCCAAGAAGCCGAAAGAAGTCAATAAGAAAGATCATCCGAACTATTTCCCTTACCACCAGATGCTTGGACATAAGATAGAAGATTGCATCACTTTCAAGAGTTGGCTTAATGACAATCTTCGAAAAGGGAACATAAAGATCCCAAAGGAATACATGAAGGAACCCCAGAAGGGAGGTTCCGTCAATGTTGTCTCAACGGATCCCATTGTTCCGATAGATCCTTACATGACTGATGATGGATGGAGTAATGTCTGGACAAAATCATCTAAGAAAATTTTGGATCACATACATGCCGCTTCGGTACATGCTTCAACTCAGAGTTTGAAACCCGTCGAGCCGACACTATCACTTGCGATTGAAGAACCGCCCCAGAAGGAGGAGAAGATCGTGGAAGAGAAGAAGACCGAGCCTCCGAAAGGTAGAATAGGGGCTGCTTATCCTAGGATGATTGTTTCCGGTTCGGGGAAAAAATCCCTCGAACTCCTGACTCTGTATGATTATCTGTCCGCCCCGGCGGGATCTTATAATGATAAGGGTTATGGTGTTGGCTACGTTTTGACTGTTTCTAACGATTACGTAACTAGGGAAAACCGGCTTAATGCAGATCTCGATTCCAATACAAATAACGATTCTCAAATCGTATACAACCTCGATGACCACGATGAAGAAGATGTTCACAAAGGAGGCTGCCAAAGCTCAAAAACATGGGTCCAAAAGATAAAGGAAAACAGGTGGTTGCTCAGGAAGAATCAACCCCGGCAGAGGAATTGCCCATTCGGGAAGAAACCGAGGAACACGGTAATAAAGTGGACTACAACGTGCTAGCCCATCTTAGGAAGCTACCAGCCAAACTAAGCATATACGACGCTCTGATCCTGTCAAAGGAGATGAGAGAAGCTCTGATCAAGGCTTTACTTGATCCAGAGATTTGTTTAGCTCAAATGGCCGGTGATTCCTTCGACGAGGTTTGCTCGTTAAAAGAACAACTAGGTGTTACCTTCACGGACAATGATCTATTACTGGGAACAGCAGATCACAACTGACCGCTGTACATTTCAGTCACTATCGGAAAGTTTACTCTCTCCAGAGTGTTGGTTGATCCAGGAGCATCAATCAACATAATGAATCTTCAGACGCTAGCATATTTGGAAATTGATGCTTGCGAACTTGAAGCAGACAAGATGCAATTAAGAGGCTTCAATCAAAAAGGAGAATGGGCTCTTGGATCGATAACACTACTAATGAAGACCGGTGATTTAGCAAAGACAACCGCAAAATTCCACATAATTGATTCTGAGACATCGTTCAACGCTCTACTGAGTCGACCGTGGATCCATGAAAACTGGATGGTACTGTCGTCTCTGCACCAGTGCTAAAAGTATTACAAAGGAGGGGAACAGTGCATCAAAGGTGATTTGTAGCCATTCTCCGTGCATGAAATTGGAATTCATGAAGATGCAGCCTACTATGCGCCTCCGAAGAAAACAATCTTTTCTAGAAATACCATACCAAATGAAGCAAAAGAAATTTGAGACGATGACGAACCTGAAGTTCTAGTCCTACAGTTACTCACCACTCCCTTACGGCGAGATGCTGAAGATTTCTCCAGAACTTGCACCCGAGGTCGAGGCCGGGGACGAGGACGTGGAAGAAATGTTGGAATAGTTGGACAGAAGAAACCGATCATTGATGTTGATTGGGAGAACACTTCCGAAGAAGAAGAAGAAATCAAGAAATAAGCAATGACAATAAGTCAAAAGAAATCCCAGTTCAAGATCTCTCTCGAAGATGAAGAGAATGAAGAATATAAATCAATGTACGAGAAGATTAACCATCATGTACATACTATGACCCTGACCCCGATCCGTTCTAATAAGATCGAGGGTCTGGTGGTCAAGGAAGTGCATGGTGGTGGTACTAAACCAATCAAGTTTTACCGTGGTGCTTCTTCTTCTAAAACTGAAAGTGATGTACAATTTGAAGATGTTACTTCTTCCGAATTAATGGAACTACCTTTTGAGTGGTACTCTCCCTGTGTTCAAAATTTAATTTAGCGCGGTGTCTTACCTCGACAATGGACAAAAGGCCGGTCACAACACTTTGAAAAACTATCGAATAATGTCGGTCGGCCTCCCAATTCAAAACATGGTCTCGGATTCGGCACAGTAGGATCAGTTGACGATAGAGAATTTTACTTGGTTGCCACTTGCGAACCTAATAAAGATTGCTTCAAAGCTTCAGAAGATCTCGAAGATCCACCAATCGGAGATGCTCCACCAGAATTCGAAGAAGAAATCATATCTACAATAGATGAGTTAATGGAAGTTAACTTAAGTACTAGCAAAGAGTCTAGGCCAACCTTTGTTAGCTCCTTACTCAATAAAAAAGATTCCTAAAACATAATCAAGCTACTAATGGAATTGAAGGACTGTTTTGCTTGGAGTTACGATGAAATACCAGGATTAGCTCCAGAAGTCGCAGTTCACAAGTTAGGAGTGGATCCCACTATCGTTCCAGTCAGACAAGCTCCCAGAAGAATGCGTCTAGAAATTGAGCAACAAGTAATAGCCAAAGTTAAGAAGCTAATAGATACTAAATTTGTCCGTGAAGAATAATACCCTACTTGGTTAGCTAATGTGGTACCAGTCAGAAAGAAGAATGATCAGATCAGAATCTGCATGGATTTCAGAGATTTGAATAAAGCATGTCCAAAAGACAAATTTCCATTACCAATCCCAGAACTGATGATCGACATTGCTTCAACACATGAAATCTTTTCTTTCATGGATGGATCATCAGGATACAATCAGATAAAGATGGCACCAGAAGACGAAAAGCTCACGGCATTCAGAACACCGATATGAGTGTATTGCTACACAGTAATGCCATTCGGACTAAAGAATGCAGGAGCAACATACCAAAGAGCGATGTCGAAGATTTTTGATGATCTCATTCACAACCAAGTTGAGTGCTACGTGGATGATGTGGTCATCAAAAGTAAACTGAAAGAAGATCACCTGTATGATTTGAGAATTATTTTCGAACGACTAAGACAATACAACCTTAAGAGGAATCCCTTAAAATGCGCCTTCGGCGTCACCTCCGGGAAATTCATGGGATTTGTTGTCCGACATCGCGAGATTGAAAATGATCCGGAAAAGATTAAAGCTATCTTAGAAATGCCATCTCCTAAAACTTTGAAACAACTACGATCCTTTCAAGGAAAGTTGGCATATCTTCGACGCTTTATATCGAATTTGTCAGGAAGGTGTCGACCTTTTCTGCTTTGGTTAAGAAGGATGCCAAGTTTACTTGGGACTCCAAATGTCGACATGCCTTCGATGACATCAAACAATACTTAATGACACCTCCTGTCTTAGCAGCCCCAGTCTCAGGTAGACCGTTGATGCTTTATACCGCGGCTTTAGACGACTCCCTTGGAGCCCTGTTAGCCTAGGTCAATGATGAGGGGAAAGAAAATGCTCTCTACTACTTAAGCCGTCGTCTAATCCTGACGGAAGTAAAGTATCCTCCTATCGAGAAGCACTGCTTGGCCCTGATCTTGGCCGCACAAAAGTTCAGGCATTACATGCTTTCTCATAAGGTCAACCTTATTTCGAGAGTTAATCCGTTGCAATACTTGATGACCCGACCGACGCTTTCTGATAGACTTGCCAGGTGGTCGATGATACTATTTCAATTTGACATAACTTTCATTCCTCTTCGCGCCGTAAAGGGGCAAGTCCTAGCAGACTTCCTTGCAGCACACCCTTTATCGGCAGATTCGCCTCTCGACGACGGTTTGCCTGACGAGTAGATAATGAGCCTAGAAGACATTGGTGATCGACGTTAGGAACTATACTTCGACTGTGCGTCCTCAGCATAGAAGAACAAAGAATTGCAAATGATAATGCCCGGTAAGGCAGGAATCAGACTAATATTTATAACACCGGAGCTGGTGATGTTAAGATACTCCTACCACTTAACAGAACCATGCACAAAAAATGAGGCAAAATACGAAGCCCTTATAACAGGATTGGAACTAACTATTCAAATGGGAATAATGGGCATCAACATCTACGGGGATTCTCAGTTGATCATTCAACAGGTTGCCGGACAGTACAGGATTTTAAAGCCAAGACTCGAGCGATACTTTCGGTATGCCATGAAGCCTGATTGGAACATATTCCGAATGTAACGATCTACAAGATCCCCGAAAAGAAAATGCTCTTGCGGATGCGTTAGCTCGCCTTGCAAAGGAATTTTTCTGCTTACAAGATGAGTAAGTTGAAGTGTCAGTTCAAGGACGGCAGGTCCTATCACAGCTCAACATGGATACAATACACAAATCAGAAAAAGCAGAGGAATCAGTTGCAACAATAACAGAAAACACAAAAGATTGGCGTCAACCGCTAATAGACTACCTGCAAATAGGGAAATTACCGGACTATAAGTCATTAGCTCATCAAATCAAGAAAAAAACTCTCTCTTACGCATTAATAAACAATACATTATACAGAAGGTCTTTTGATCAGATGTGGCTAAGATGCCTGAGCGGGTTCGAGGCTCGTGAAATTGTTAAAGAAGTACATTCAGGACTTTGTTACGCTCATTAGTCGGGTCCAAAAATGAAAATGAAGATTAAAATACTAGGATACTACTGGCCCTCAATGATGACCGACTGTATGAAAGTTGCCAAAAGTTGTCACCAGTGCCACGTGCACGGAGTGGTTCTACATCAACCTCCAAATGTGCTACATCCGACAATTGCGTCATGGCCATTTGAGTGTTGGGGCACAAATATAGTGGGTCCGATATAACCGCCTTCTTCAAGAGGACATCGCTTCATTCTTGCAGCTACAGACTACTTTTCTAAATGGGCAGAAGCAGATCCATTCAGAGAAGTAAAGGCACACCACGTGCTACAGTTTTTCAAAAATCAAGTTGTCTACCATTTCAGAGTACCGCACAGAATCATTTCAGATAATGGGTCCGCATTTAGGAGCACAAAGATCAACAATTTTGTCAGAAGACACGGGATCGATTGGCGATACTCAACAATCTACTACCCAAGAGCAAACAGCTTGGCCTAGGCTTTTAATAAAACTCTCGTCCAAATTCTAAAGAAACCTTTGTACGAAAACAAGATAAATTGGCAGGAGAAGTTGTTAGAAGCCTTATGGGCCTACAGGACGACTTTCAGGACTCCTACTCAGTCTACGCCTTACACTTTAGTGTACGGGTCCGAGGCAGTTTTACCTTTGGAGGTTCAGCTTCCATCACTCAGAATTGCAGTTGCAAATAAAATTACTACAGAAGAAAATGCCAGGTTACAACTGGAAGAACTGGAAAGCTTGGAAGGGAAAAGACTTGCAGCGCAGCAAAATTTGGAATTGTTCCAAGCAAAGATGATCCAGGCCCATGATAAACTGGTCTGCCCAAGAACTTTCAAAGTTGGTGACTTAGTTCTTGTCCTCAAGAGACTTATTCTTGCACATCGCAAGATAGGTGGTAAATTTGAACCGACTTGGGAAGGGTCATTTGTGGTCGAGACAGTCTACTCAGGAGACTCCTACCAACTTGTGAATTGCCAAGGAGAATGACAAATGCTTCCAATCAACGGACGATATTTGAAGAAGTATTACGCAACCTGATGTTTCGAAGGAATGAATTCTCATCCCTAGAAACACGGGTGAAGTAACCACTTGTGACTGGGTCCGAACCCAAAAACATAAAAATGAATGAAAAAAATCATTAATAAAAAAATATGTGCTAAAAATAAAATATGTGAAATCATAATAATAAAGTTTTACCCTTCCTTTCAAATCAACTCTTGTTCTTGATCTTTCTTCATCTTTTCTTACTTTTCTTAAAATTAAAATAAGTGAATAAGAATCTTCAGTGATAAATATTTTCTTAATGTTCTAGTTCTTAGTACAGCCCCTGATCCTTCCCTTATCTTTTTCGCAGGGAAATGTCGAACGGGCGGTTGGTCCTAAACTTTAGAAATAGTGTGAGTCTCGCACTCGATGAAAAGAGGGTGAAGGATGGAGCGGTGATAAAAATTGATTCTGACTTCACACCAGCCAGCCTACAGTACGAAGAAAATGATTGGGTCCCAGTTGACCGAGAAAAGCTTCACAGCCAGACAGTGATGAAGATGGGTGGCCCAAGCCACCAACCCAACAACAAAAAGAGAAAGACAAACATCGAGGAAAGCAAGAAAATCAAATCTGTAGTTACCACGACAGAGGGCAGGCTCGTCAGCGCCGCGCCCGCAAAAATTTAAGGGGTAAGGAGAGCTACTCTCGCTGCTACCCAAAGAAGGAATAAGAATCACCGTATCCGCAAGATGTTGACTAAAATAACAACAGATTAACATGAGGAAACAGCCGCTTTTGCCGGCACACACATTTCAAAGATACCGGTTCTTCAGGAACCAGAAGGAAGAAAGCCAACGCCAAGAAAATCAGAACAAATCGAAGAAGTGCCAGAAGAACTGAAATAGAGTCAGTGCCTCGACGCCGAACAGAGATACCAGATCTGAAGAACCTTGTTGCGGAAGCAACCCCGGAGAATGTCCATACAGAGACAATCCCCGAGGAGCCAAGGTATGCAGGAGAACGTGACGAGATTGAGCCATACATCCCGCAGTACGTTATTAGACCTCGTCACTTGCAGATCATCCTAGAATATGAATTAGAAAGAATGCAAAATATTGAAAAGAAGACTTTCGAATAGTTTGAAAGGATTAATGGCAAGAGAATCAACATTTTGGAAGGCCTCGAGTTACACACAGATGTATTCTCAGAATATGAGCAACAGTAGATTGTGGATTACATCTTAGAACTTCAGAAGATGGGTCGAGCAGGCCGTCTGAGGGAAAAGAATTATTCAGAACCCCGGAGATGGATGTCAGGGAAAGGAAGAGTCACAATACAGTGCAGATGTTGCTATAACTTCGCAGAGGACAGAAAAGAAAATCCACCAGGGATACTCCGTCGCAGTGAGGTGGATCCAATGCCGAGGATAATTAAAAGAATGGTGAAAAGAATAATAACGTGGAGGGTACTGCCAGCAGACTGCATACCCAACAGTTGCATCATCAACATTTACCAGAAAGGCGACTGCATACCTCCACACATAGACCACCACGACTTTTTTAGACCTTTCTGCACAGTTTCGTTCATTAACTAATGCAATATCATGTTCGGATCTGACCTCCGGATAGCAGGCCCGGGTAAGTTCCGAGGGTCGGTGGAGATACCACTTTCGGTAGGTTTCGTCATGATATTAAAAGGAAATGGAGCAGACGTCGCAAAACATTGTATACTGGGAGTGCCAGTGGAGCGGATCTTCGTTACTTTTAGAAGGATGGACGACAGAAAGACGCCTTACCACTTCCATCCAAATCCAGAATTGGAGAGTCTTCGGCCCTACGAGCTCTGAGTTACATGGGAAATAACACACCTCCAATGCACATCCATGCGGCATTCCTGCCAAGGGTGGCTTGGAAGGTGATGTTATTACCCATGTTTCTTACTATTCAGACATGGATTTTTTGACAGACGCTTTTGGATGTATCAACAAGAAACTTACTCAGTCCGTTTTGGATTTACATGGATTGTATGAGACATTAAATTTCTGAGAAAAATGTCGTCATGACTAGATCAAGTTGTATGATGTACTTTCAGTAAATAGGAATGAAAGCGACAACGTCATATTTTGCCTTCATCTCTTTTTGTGCAAATTGACTGGGAAACGCCATTAGAGTTAAACAAACTTTGAACGAAGAACATAAAAGAAAAAAAATAAATGAGAACTTTTCCTAAAAATCTAAATAGTAAAATGAACTCCAAATTCACATGAACACTAAATAAACAACAAATAAAAAAAAAATCAGATCGTTAAAGGGAAAATGAAATGAATCTAAATCTCAAATTGAATTCTAGTCTAAATCTATCTTTTCAAATCCTCCAATTCTTCTTCAAATCAAGATCTACTTCAGACCTCCTTTGAAACCCTCTCTCGGGATGATTTCAGAACCACAAAGAATTTTCGATTTGGTTCTGATGGCATGGATTCATACCATTCACCAAATAATCAAACTTTGATTGATTCTCGTGGGATGTGGAACACTTTCATAATCTCATTTCAATCTCCCACTAAATCCAAATCTCCACAGTACATTTCAATTCAAAATTTTCGAGACTGGTACCTACATTCTAGTTCTCATTTCGAGATCGATACCTACATTTCAATTCTCATCTGAATTGATACCTACATTTCAATGCAAAATTTCCGGGACTGGTACCTACATTCCAGTTCTCATTTAGAGATCGATACCTACATTTCGATTCTCATCCGAATTGATACCTACATTTCAATTCAAAATTTCCGAGACTGGTACCTACATTCCAGTTCTCATTTTAAGATCGATACCTACATTTCAATTCTCATCTGAATTGATACCTACATTTCAATTCAAAATTTCCAAGACTGGTACCTACATTCCAGTTCTCATTTCAAGATCAATACCAACATTTCGATTCTCATCTGAATTGATACCTACATTTCAATTCAAAAATTCCGAGACGGGTACCTACATTCCAGTTCTCATTTCGAGATGGATACCTACATTTCGATTCTCATCTGAATTGATACCTACATTTCAATTCAAAATTTCCGTGACTGGTACCTACATTCCAGTTTCCATTTTGAGATCGATACCTACATTTCGATTCTCATCTGAATTGATACCTACATTTCAATTCAAAATTTCTGAGATTGGTACCTACATTCTAGTTCTCATTTCGAGATCGATACCAACATTTCGATTCTCATCTGAATTGATACCTACATTTCAATTCAAAATTTCCGAGACTGGTACCTACAATCCAGTTCTCATTTCGAGATTGATACCTACATTTCGATTCTCATCCGAATTGATACCTACATTTCAATTCAAAATTTTCGAGACTGGTACTTACATTCCATTTCTCATTTCGAGATCGATACCTACATTTCGATTCTCATCTGAATTGATACCTACATTTCAATTCAAAATTTTTGAGACTGGTACCTACATTCCAGTTCTCATTTCGAGATCGATACCTACATTTTGATTCTCATCTGAATTGATACCTACATTTCAATTCAAAATTTCCGAGACTGGTACCTACATTCCAGTTCCCATTTCGAGATTGATACCTACATTTTGATTCTCATCTGAATTGATACCTACATTTCAATTCAAAATTTCCGAGACTAGTACCTACATTCCAGTTCTCATTACGAGATCGGTACCTACATTTCAGTTCTCATTTCGAAATCAATACCTAAATTTCGATTCTCTTTCGAATTGACATCTAAATTTCAATTCCAAACTTGTGGGACTGGTACCTAAATTCTAGTTCTCTTTCGAGATCAGTACCTAAATTCTGATTCTCATCCTTTTCAATCGATACTTAAACTCCGATTCACACTCTGAGACTGGTACTTAAATCTAGTTTTCTTCGCAATCCCGAGATTGGAACCTATGTTTCAATTCTCATCTCAAATCTAAATTTCCTTAAACTGATTTTAAATCAAACTTCAATCTAAATTGGAACTCCAAATCAAAAATCTAAACTCACACATTAAAACTTGAACATAAAATGAAGCAAAATCTAAACCAAAATTCCCCAGATCTTGTGATTTAGAGTTCACCTCCTTTCCATTCCCCAGCGAGAGTTCAGAAATCTCCAGTCTTGGAAATATACCTGATACTCCCCAGCGGAAATTCTTCTACTTCGTCCTAAGTTTGTGACCTGGACATCTGTGTTGCTTTTGTTGATCTCTTCGGTCAACGCCAATACGCGCGGTGTGCTTGGTTAGTACACCACACCTATTAGGGGTTCATTTGTTGACCTCATTTTCGATGAGGTCTTTTGCTTCTCTCTTTAGTACTTAGGATCTAGCCTTAGGCTTTTCCTTTGACTAATCTTAGAGGACTAGAAATGGAACCCACCACTTAGAAATTCAAACACCTCTTAACTCCCTGTAAACCCCACAAGCTTGATTGTAGACCCCTAATGACCTAGAGGGTTGAAATCAAATGTGAAGGTTTAAAGGATGAGTTCCCTATAGGACTCTTTGGCCTTAGGACTACCCTGGGTGGCTTGGTCTAGTGAAGGCTGACTTACACATACTCTACACTCTCAAACACACATTCCAAATCCTAAAACCCACACTCTCACCCAACTTGACCTCTTGACTCATGCAGGTAATTCACATGGATGATCCTCAACCCCTAAGCCCCTGGCTAAGAGGGTTAGGAACAACATAATGAATGCCTCAAATGAGTCCTCTCATGGCTCCTATGGGCTTAATATGGCTTCATGGCTCAACCAAAATGATTCCATTTCACTCACACTTGCTTAATTTTCATTTTTCCAAAATTTTAATTTTTGACCCCTGGGACCCTGGACCCACTAAACCTACTAAAAGCCATTGGAACTACCCAAAACCACCAAAATTTCCAAATTACCCAAAACTTTTCCAAAATCAACCTTGAACATTTCCCAACCACTAAAATTGATCATCCATAGCCAAATATACCAAAATTTCTAAAAATACCCCCAATACCCTCCAAATTACCAAAATGCCCCTCTTGACTCAAAAATCCAAAAATTCCAAAAATTCCCAGAAAATTCCAAAAAATCCCAAATATTCCTAATTTCATTTTGTGCAACTACACCATAGGCCAATTTTGTCAATTTACCCCACTTTTGCCAAAATCCCCAATTTGATCCATTTTTAACCAAAGTGAGCCCAATGTCAAACCAAACCACCACAATTTACCCTAATTTTGGTCCAATGCAATTCTAAACTTCAATTAAATATCCCAAATATCAATGTATACCAAATCTAAGTCCAATTTGATTGAGATTTGAATCTAATTTCACTTTTAAGCTTAAGGCCCAATTTTGGCCCATGACCCAAACTTAGCCCAAACCAACCAAATTCAACTCCAATTAACCCCAAACCTTTTCTAAACCTTCCCTAACATCCCCACAAACAAAACACTAACATAATTTGCACAAAATTTGGACCCAAACCCTACTCAAATTCAACCCAAACCCAAAATCCCTTAAATGGGCCTAAACCCAAACCTAACCCAAATAGGCCCAAATCCCAAAATCATAACCCAACCAAAGTTGAAACCTCTTTGAAACACTCCCATAAACATTTCTCAATGTTAATTTTACATCAATTTAAACATTAGCCCAACCTTAGCCCAAGTTAGTCCATTTTGACCTATTTTGACCCTATCACTAAAGAGACCCAATTTAGACCCAATTCAATTCCAAACCACCTCAAGTTTGATCCAAATCACTCATGACACATCCTTAAACTAAACCCAACATTTATTTAGCATGGCCCTATGCAAAATTTTCATCTAAAAGCCCACTTCCAAAAGACATTCAAAAGCCCATTCCTAACCAAACTCAAAAGCCCAAGCCCATCCTAAAGCTCACATTACAATCTCATCTCATCCTCACTTAATTAAAATCATTCCTAAGTCCTAAATCAGCAGTCAAACCTTTCTAAACAAAGCCATATGACAAACCATCCAAATTTTACACCAAAATACCAAAATTTCTTAAACCCATTTTCATGAAACCAAGACAACTTTTCCCAAGCCATATAAGAGCCATGAAGCCATCCTTAAGCCCCATGTGAAGCCATAAGGGGTTTGACATGTGAGCAAGCTATTAATGGCAAAAGGAGGGCCCCCTTTCCTAATCCTTCATTAAGCCTTTTTAACCATATATATGTCACACACTAAACCATGTTTTGCCACCTAATCCTCGATGGAGACTCCACCACACATGGGAGGTTGACCCAACTGATTGCCTCAGCCCAAAATCAGGTTATGGGAGAGTGAACCCAATCCATTTGGATGAGTTGACCAAACCAAGCCTAAAATGGCCTTATCCCCATACCACTTAGAGCCAACCCCTTTACACATGTCCAAAGCCAATTCACTTCACCAAATCCCAGCCCTGACTTCCCTGGTCCAGATGGTGACCCATGCCTGGCCGGCCAGCCACCACAGCCTCCGGAAAACACCATGGTCGAGACCTTGGAAGGAGTCAAACATTGAAATTCCATCTTGTTGAGCTGCCCCATGTCCTATGGCTGCCATGGCTGTTCTTCCCTTGATCTAAGCAGCTGATCCAAGCCTTCAACCCTCCCTGGGAAGCCCTCCAGCCAGCCCTATTTAAACACCACCTCCTCTCGGCCAAGGGAGGTGCTGAAACAAATCATATAGAAACTCTGCCAAAATCATTCCAGACTCTCCTCCACACCTAGAGAACTTGATCCCCACTGAAATCCCCCTGCCATTTCCTCTCTGTGAGTTCAATTTCAGAGTTGAAATCTAAGCCCAAAACCAGGACACTTCACCACAGTGAGTCAATCCCCAAATTGATTGACTCTACACCTTCACCAGACCAAGAGGAGAAGTTCCCCAGCAAAAGCCCCCTCTCCAGGCCAGCCATTGCTTCCAGCCTCCAAGCTTTGTGATCGGCTGTGGTCACTTTTGTACCTAGGCAATTCACCAGGCCAAGGGACTTCATCTGGAGCTTGCTTGGACACAATCGAACATGACACAACTCTCAGATAGAAGCTTCACTTCTCTGAGCAAAGGTATGAGCTCTCTCTTCCTCTCGAGCTTCTGGAGATTCTCCATTTGATATGAATTAATTTCAATGCATATTTACCATATGGATGTGTTCGTCTCTTCAAGATGAATCCATAGAGCATAAGAACATAAAAATCCATTGAGAAATGAGGGAGATATTAGGGCTAGAAGGTCGAAGGTCACGGGTTCACACCAGTCGGAGACGATAACCAGAAGCCGTTGGATCGCGCGTGTATCGGATGGATGGCTCGGATCGTGTCGGACTGGAAGATGTTATGTGAAAGGCGGGCCCTGGGATGGCTGACTCAGATGTCGGCGCCCAATCACAGCGCGACACGCACCCCCTTCGGAGCCGCCGAGGTTGACGCGGCGCCGCGTAGGATAAGTAGGAAAATATGGAATTTTCTTATTTATTAAATACCCAGAACTTTAAAAATGTATAACTTTGTGTAGAAAAATCAAAAAAATAAAATAAAAATACCCTCTTGCTCAGTGAATAGAGGAGAAAAATGTGGAAAAGAAATCAAGTCATTTCATTAAGTATTTTATTTTTAATTAATTATTTACTCTCTGCACTATTTTGATTCTCCATGCATGTATACAATTCATCTTGGTATGAGACCATAAAGCTTTTGAATCCTCTGAACTTGGGAACATTCCCTGAATTTTCTAAGGTCAGAGGCCATCCCTATGAGAAGTTATTTATTTTTCAATTGCATGTTACTGTTTCGAGTATTTTAATTCCAATAATTAGCATGTTGAGAAATAAATTCTTGGAAAATTTGGTGATGTTTCTTATGACCAAAGTAACCTAGGAAAAATAGGTTTTGAGTTAATTCACATGGAACAACCCTAATTGGCTTAAATACCCAAATTTGAATTTTAATTAATTAGGGTTAACCACACATTAAATTGACTTGAAAATAATTCTCCACTGATCTTTAAGATCAGAGGAATATCACATAAAAATTTGAAGTCAATTGGATTTGATTAGCCTCACCAAATGGGTTGATTAAGCCTCTTAAGCAAAATGAATAAAATTAAATTTTAAAAATTCATAACTCAAAAAATACTTTTCAAAAATTCACAAAAATGGTTTTGGAGCTTCTCTAATATCAGAGGAACTTAGGAAAATTAAAATTGTAATTTTCTAAAAAAGTTGATTTTTATCATTATTTTAATATTTTTAATAATTAAAAAATAATAAAAATCATAAAAAATATTAAAAATCACCAAAATATCACATTTTAACTCCTAATCACTTAGGAACAAACCAAGTATTTTTCCTAAGTCTCTAGGATAAGATATTGAATTTTAAAAGCCTAAAACAATTTTTGAATTAAAAAATGATTTTCTTTAATATTTCCATTAAAATAATTCTAATAAACCAAATAAAAATCAGAAAATTATAAAATTTCTTTCTCTGAACTTCTTGCAATCAGAGAGATTTAAGAAAAATATAAAATCCATTTTTCAAATTTTATTTTATTTTAAAATTAATTAATGCTCCAAAACTCAAAATAATTCTAATAAATAAAATATAATTAAAAAAATCACCAAAATTGGTCCAAATGGTCCTCTGGTCATTAAAAACATCCCTTAACTTTCTTAAGGACAGAAACATTTCCTTGGTCATGTTATTGAATTTTCCTTGAAAACCCCTATTTTCCATTAAAAATAATTACATAAATAAATTAAATACAGAAAAATCACATTTTCTCCCCTAATGTCTTAATTGACATGTGAGTGAAGTCACATAAAAAAATTTCAAGTTCATTTGAGCTTAGTTTAGTGAGTTATGAGATAATTAAGCTTGAAGGGCAAAATGGTAATTAAAAATTTCAACCCTTAATTAAAATTTTAGGAATAATCAAAAAGGGTAGGATAAAATATTTGATTTTTTAAACTGATTTTGGATGATTGAAACTTAAATGATTGAAGGGTAGAAACCAACTAATCATTTCAAGAATAATTAAAATAAACCTTAATTAATTAATTAATTAAAATTTTGGAAGAGTAATGGAAATTTGAATTATTAAAAGTAGGGATATTATTAAGAGCATATTTATTCTTTAATTTAAAAATCCCTAAATAAATCACTTCAATAATACTTAATTCTTAATTAAAAAAAAGAAAGTTAATTAAAATAATAATCCAAATTAATAATTAAAACTAAAATTAAACAAAAACTAAACTAAATTAAAAAATTAAATCAAATTAAATTAAAATTAAATTAAAATTAAATTAAAACTAAAATAAATTAAAATAAATTAAATAAATTAAATTAAAAATTAAATTAAAGTTAAAATTAAACTAAATTAAAATTAAAATTAAATTAAATTAAAATAAAGATTAAAATTAAGTTAAATTAAATTAAATTAAATTAAATTAAACCAAATTAAATTAAAATCAAAATCAAATCAAATTAAGTTAAAATTAAAATAAATTAAATTAAAATTAAGTTGAATTAAATTAAATCAAAATCATTTAACAACAAACCTAAATGAAATCATTAAGAATTAAATCTAAAATAATTTGAACACTATTCCAAACTTAAAATTGTTAAATTAAAACACTATAAACCATTAACTCAAACTTTCAATTAATTTGATTAAAATTCTTGATAAACCAACTTGCCCTTAAAGGCTTTAATTATTATAACTCTTAAATAGAGTATTAAGTGAGATGTCATTTCATTCATCAGGTAATCAAATACCTAAGTTCACTGAGCAAGAGACAAAGTTTAACTAAACTCTTGGATGATTAATTCACCTGTGCAATTAAACTTACTTGGACTCATCCCAGAAGTATTGAAAAGATGTTTAGGACTCGTCCTAAGCACTTCCTCAATATGACGGGATGTTTTAGAAGAACATTTGAATCTAATTGTTCTTTGATGAAGAAAATCATCCTTAAAATCAAACCAAGAACCTAGATGTCATAGGAGATGACTAGTTATAGGCTTAGGCATTTGGTAGACAACCAAAACCTTTCCCTTAGCTTTACCTAGGTATTTGTTGAAACATTTAAATGTCTTAACATGTGTTTTAAGTGCAGCTTGGGATGACGGGAAGACCCTCCAGGTACACTTTTATTTTATTGCAATTTACTTTATTGCAATTTACTTACATGCACTGTGCTTTACCTTTTCTTGCATGATAAACAAGACTGTTGCATGAAAACTAAAACCTTTAGGATAATCCCTAAACTGAAACAAAAAATAAATTAAAAATCATTGCAAGATAAAATTCACCGCCACAACATTCCAAAATAAAAAACAACTCAAAATTTAATCACAAACAGAACAACAAAACTACAATTGTAACTAAATTAAAACGTCTCGTTGAATTATCAGGAATACCTCGGATGATGTAACCCACATGTTGCTAACGAGATTTACCATGGTCTAAATGAAAGTGTGGAACTCATTCAATTGAGTTTAGCAAATTCATCTGGACTAAGTGAATTCGATGAAAATAACGGTGCCGGGATGACGAAACCGTGGGATCTTAATCGGTTCTGTTTAACCAACTTTAAGATTTGTTTAATTAAAATATTAAAAAACACTTGGATTTTAAGATTTCTAAACCAAAACACTTCTCTCATCTCCTGATTTATGACTTCTAAAACTAAACCTCTGCAACAACAATGAGATTGGAGCATAGTGGGCAGCACGGCCATCGTCATCAGCAAAATTCGAGTCTACATCAGCTAAACAATCCTAGAATTATACAACAAAGCCATAGGATTTTGAGGTAGTTTGCTTAGTGCAACATAAATCCTCAACCTTTCCGTTAGGCATTTGCATAATCATATTATGCAAATTAAGCCCTAACCGGTCTTAGGACTCCGAGGTAGTCGTTCGGTACGACATATACCTTCCCATCTTCGAGGCTATTTGTATTATCATGTCATAAAAATATAAGTCCTAATTAATTAAAATTGGCAGGATTGCAACATTAAATAAATTCTCAAATTGAAGCCAAACAATAGGATAGTTTGGGAAGTTGCCAAGATTTCTTCTTGGATCCTCAGCTTCTCCTACTTCTCTTCCTTTCGACTCCTAAAATTAACTGTTCCAAATTTGATTCATTCCCTATTGAAATTTCCAAAACTCAATCCTTTGAAAACCATAAACTTTGAAATTCTTGAGAGCAAAACCACTAATCATTATCGAGAGTTTTCTTAAATGATTCCCGTCATTTAAGATGTAATTAACTATAGGGGCTTGCCTTTATAGGGAACTTTAAGAACCCAGGTACTATAAACCCTGCTTAATTATTTTATTAAGCAGGGGAACTTGTCGGCGTATAAAATTGGTTCGCAGACCAAACAGATGTCACAAATCTTCTAGTTTATTTAATCGAGCCCCATTATCAAGCAGTGTGTCTATTCTTCGAGATAGATACACGGTTTGTGGTGCGGTGCTCGTTTATATAAACTATTCGGGATGTGAGATCGGTTTGATTTCATATCTTAAAATTTTCAAACTCAAAATTATTTTCAAAATCAAATGCTACTTTCCAAATTATATACATATTTAAATTAAATTTAAAATCTAAAATTTGCCGATAATTTCTGTTAGGATACCCCTTTTTCTAAAGTACAACACAAACCTAAAAATATGCCGACAGAGATATTGTATTATTCTATTATTTTGAATTTAGCATTGTTGACCTCACTTTTAGTTGAGGTCTAGTCTTTCTTTAGAATAGCCTAGGGTTTAGCCATAGGACTCTCCTGGTGACTTTCTTAGAAGACTAGCCATGGAATGCTTTTCATTAGAAATTCAGACACTTCTTTGCTTCACTCGGAGATTTCATATGCGTAAGGCCTAACCTCCAGCTTTTAGGGGCAAGAGACTAAGCATAAGAAAGCCCAGGGGAAGTCTCCTACAAGTGGTCAAACCTTCGGATTTACCCTGGAGAGCTGTGACTAGAACACACACACTTCACACTCACAACCCTAAACAAAGCACATTCCTTTCATCCCCTAACTCTTTGGAAACTCATGTAAGTGGTTTTCCCAAGCTCTTAACCTCAGGTTAGGGTTTGACTAGTACCAACATATAGAGGACCAAATTAGGATGACCCTTGGTCCATGGCTCAACCTAAACAATTTCATATCACTCACCTTCAACCAATCTCAATTTTTCTAAAATTTCAATTTTTGACCCATTGCCCCTAAATCTACCCAAAATACCCCCAAAACCCTAAAATCCTACAAAATTTCCAAAATCACCCAAATTACCCATTTTCTTCAACAATCATTCCAAAATACTCTCTACCACTCAAATTAACCAAAAGTACCTAAAATTACCAAATTTCCCAAAAAAAATTTCTAAGATGACCAAAATACCCCTCTTACCCCAAAATTCCAAAAATTCCAAAATATTCCATAATTTCCTAAAACCTCCCAAATATTCCCAATTTCATTTCTCTAAACTATCACATGACCCAATTTGGTCAATTTAGCTCAATTTAACGAAAAGCCCCAATTTGACGCATTTAACCTAAAAGTGCCCAAATTGAACTCAATGTCCACCCAATTGAACCCAATCTTGCCCAATTTGAAATGCAAACTTTAATTCAACATCTCCAATGCCAATATAAACCAAATCCAAGCTCAAATTGATCCACATTTGAGTTTAATTTCAATATAATCCAAAATCCCAAAATTTGACCTCATGACTGGTGCAAGTTTTTTAATTTGCAAAAAATAATGAACTCTGATTTAGATATATATATTGATTTAAATGATAGTGAGTCACACAATTAACGCAAGTATACATATCACTTAAGTATTACATGGCTCTAGTGGAGTCCTGGAATATCGATCCAATTGGGAGGCTTTACTTTTATAGCATAGCACAGAAATCTATTACCGAATCACAACACAATTGCAAGTTGCTTAATTTTAAAAGTAAAAACAAACAGGTTTAGTTACTATATCTACCAAAGCACGTTCTAAACTCTAGTGAGTTAAACTAATGCAATATTAAATTTATAACAAAATTCAGTTGTAAGAAAGAGTCTTCCTCCTTTCCATTCATAATGTGATGATTATTGTGACACATATCAGTGATGCAAATGTATTGTGCCAAATAGGAGTATTCCTACTCTTTACCCATAATTCAGCATATAAAGAACATTGGCTAATCCTAAGTTTAGTCCCCAAATCCTTAGTTGGGCTGGGAGAATACTGACTCTCACTCCAGTGCTCCCACTTCCCTTCACCTGAAAGCTAACTCTCGCTTCTAAACATTAGGAACAAATTGAGGATTTCAGCTTGTCACTCTGAAATCTCCAATTTTACGCTCATCAAAGTATATTTTCCTATTTATTTGCATTCAACCCCCATGAACTTCACCATTCATGGAATTTGGATGTAACCTTCACTTTTGTTGTGGAACTCATAATCCTTTTGGAACATATGTTTCCCAAAAATTTTTAACAATTCAATTGGACAAATCAAAAAGTAAATGAAGTTTTAAGTGAAATGGTTATCACAAATTCTTCATAATAAATCAGCACATCATTTCCATTTCATAACATCAACACATCACATGAAAAGGAGAAAGACAAAGAAATCTACTCAAGAATCATGAAAAAAAGATGACAAAACATGGATTTCTTATATAAAAACAACGCCATACAAATAGAGTAAAGTAAAGACTACTTATCTCAAAGTCTTCCCCAAGAGAATCTCAAGGAATTACTTTGACTCCTCTTCTTTTCTAACAACAATACATAATTCTCTTTTTAAAATAGTAAGGAAGAAGAAATCTCTCACTTTCCTTCTCCTCTCACACTCCTTAGAAGAGAAAAAACAAAAACCTAACTTCCTACACAAAATGGGAAGAACTCACTCTCTAAACTTTAAAATTTTCTCTTCTTTTCTTCCTCCCTTTGAAATGTGTCTCCAAAAGTGTTTAAATTTGGCAAAAACTTAATTCCCATGAGTTTCCTTAAGAAACCTTTTAAAATCTGGCCAAATACATTAAATCTAGTTCAAAATCGAGATAGGCCGCTGTCCGGCGCTGGTAGGAGCACCGTTCGGCGCATTATTCTACTAAAACGTCGTAACTCTCTAGAAACTGGCACTATCCGGTGTTGGTCTCAGTGTCGTTCGGTGCTAGTTTAATAAAATAAACTTTTGTACTTTTTCACTCTAAATTTACTCTTTTTCACTTCCTTTTGCTCCAAAGGCCTAAAATCATTATACCTGCATGAAATCATCAAAAATACCTTTCTTTAAAGTGAAATATCATCAAAAATAAATATGAAATGAATAGTAAAAACAATGTTTCAGTGGATCAAGATCCCCTAAAATTAACTACTACTTGTCCTCAAGTAAGTCTAGTTAATACATAAAATTATGATCCACAGCAATGAACTTTCTTTCTAGAATACCATAATTTTGATTTAGATAAGTACAATAGTAAAATTTTCAGAAAGATATTTGAATAATTCAAGTGAATTCTTTAGGTGTATGAATATCTTGTAATCAGGTCTAAGAGTTCTAGCTTTCTATTCATTTCAAAAATGATTGTAGATTGTTCTATTAAGGCACTTAAAAGGATTACATGAAAAGAAGTTTATGAGAACACCACTAGTAAAGATTCTAATCCGTACATATAAGTTCATGATAGTAATTAAGTTTTTTCCCTTTAGGTAGGTCCAAGTGAAGCCAGTTTTTTATTAGGCATCTCCTCAAGCTTCTCCTTCTCTTTTCTTTTCTTTTTCTTTTGTTTCTGCTTTTCTTTTCTTTTTGCTTTTCTTCTTTTTTTTGTTTTTCTTTTCTTTTCTTTTCTTTTTTGCTTTTATTTTCTTTTCTTTTTTTTCAGTGAGGATTACTGTATCTAGATAGTCTTTAATAATTTTGAACTTCACCCTTCTCACCCTAAATTTGAAACTTACGGCATTCCTTACCTTATAAGCACTTCTTTAGCTTATTAATGATTCATCATAGAGTCTCAATCCTTTCCTATCACATAAAATTTTAAGATTCTTAATATTTTAAACATACAGTTTTTTTCTTTGAATAGTTGACTATAGTCCTATACTTTTATACCAAATTTCTTACATTACAAAATTACTTTTCATTACCGAACACTTTCATTTAATTTCATATAATACTTAAATAAAACCAAAATACAATTATCTGAAATTGAGCTTTATTACAGGAAATAATGTTACTAATTTTTGAAAATAATTTTAAATGAGAACAACTAACAGTTAATTCTTTTTTTTCCTTCCCCCAAACTTAGATTTTTGAATATATTTTACATGGAAGAAAGAGGAAATCTAAATATAGCTCATACCTCAATATGCTGGCTTTTCATACCTTTGCGTTTCAGCAGTTTTTCTTTATAAAGTAGAATAGTAGACCTGAAACAATTAAGAAACATTTCTATACATAAATATGGGTTAGAAGTTCATAAAGAAGAAGTTTAAAACACATTAAACAATGCACATAATATTAACATCCAACTGTTACTGGTACAAATTAAACTAGCAATCTAAACACACATAAAAACTTCACTATCACATCACAAATCAACAACAAAGTCTACTACAAGTACATCCAACACACAAATAACTTCTCAGATACAAATCATAAGGAGTCTCAGCTACATCATAAATACAAAACACAAATACATCACAAAGTTTAATGAAGAATAAAAATAACAATACACAAACTGCCAATCTTCATCTTCTGCAGAAGCTCCACTATCATCAGGTTCTTCAAGCTGGTATGGAGTATACTCAGGTTAAGTAGGAAATACAACATCAGTGTCTCCTTGTCGGCATATTTTTAGGTTGTGTTTCATTTTGAAGAGGGGTCGCCTAACAGAAATCTGTCGGCGAATTTTTAATTTAATTAAAATAAATAATTTGAAAAGTAGTATTTGATTTTGAAAATAATTTTAAATTTGAAGATTTTAAGATATGAGATTAAACCGATCTCACATCCTAAATAGCTTATATAAACGAGCACCGCACCACAAACCGTGTATCTATCCCTAAAGATAGACACTACCGCTTGACGGTGGGGCTCGATTAAATAAACTAGAAGATTTGTGACATCCGTTTGGTCTGCGAACCAATTTTATAAGCCGACAAAATTCCCTCGCTTAATATGAAAACATTAAACGGGGTTTATATTACACAGGTTCTTTAAAATTCCCTATAAGGGCAAGCCCCTATAGTTAATTATATCTTAAGTGACGGGAATCACCTAAGAAAACTCTCGATAATAATCAATAATTCTGCTCTCAAGGATTTCAAAGTTTAAGTTTTCAAGGGATTGAATTTTGGAATTTCAATAGGGAATGGATCAAGTTTGGAACATTTTGTTTTGTGAATCCAAAGAAAGAAAAGTAGGAGAAATCACAGATTCGAAGTGAACTTCAGTAATTTCCTGACTATCCTATTGTTTGGCTTAGATTTAAGAAAGTCCTAATATTTTTAAATGTTTTGATCTTATCAATTTTAATTAATTAGGACTTATATTTATATGATAGAATCATACAAATAGCCTCTAAGATGTGAGGGTTTATGTCGTATCAGACGACTACCTCGGAATCCTAAATCCGGTTAGGGCTTAATTTGCAAGGCAAATGCCTAACAAAAGGTTGAGGATTTATGTTGCATAAGGCAAACTACCTCGAAATCCTATTGCTTGGTTATTTAATTCTAGGAAAGTTTTGCTGAAATAGGTTCAAATTTTGCTGACGACGATGGCCGTGCTGCCCACCATGCTTCGAGCTCCTTATTGTTGCAGAGGTTTAGTTTTAGAAATCATAAATCAGGAGATGAGAAAAGTGTTTTGGTTTAGAGAAGTCTTAATTTTCCAAGTGTTTTTTGTGTTTTAATTAAAACAAATCTTAAAGTTGATTATAACGACACTCGTTAAGATCCCACGGTTCCATCCTTCCGGCATCATTATTTTTATCGGATTCACTTAGTCCGGATGAATTTGCTAAACTCAACTGAATGAGTTCCACACTTTCATTTAGACCGTGGGAAATCCCGTTAGCAACACGTAGGTTACATCATCCGAGGTATTCCCGATCATCCAACAGGACGTTTTAATTTAGTTGCAATTGTAGTTTTGTGTTCTGTTTGTGATTAAATTTTGAGTTGTTTTAAATTTTGAAATGTTGTGGCGGTGAATTTTATCTTGCAATGACTTTTAACTTAGTTTTGGTTTCAGTTTTAGGGGCTATCCTAAAGGTGTGAGTTTTCATGCAACAGTTGTTTATCATGCAAGAAAAGTAAAGTGCATTTGCAATAAAGTAAATTGCAATAAGGTAAATTGCAAGAAAGTAAATTGCAAGAAAGTAAATTGCAATAAAATAAAAGCGTACCTGGAGGGTCTTCCCGTCATCCCAAGCTACACTTAAAACACAATTAGAATATTTAAGCAAGTTCCTAGGTAAAGCTAAGGGAAAGGTTATGATTTTCTACCAAATTCCTAATCCTATAGCTAGTCATCTCCTATGACGTCTAGGTTCTTTGTGTTTTGGTTTAAGGACGATTTTCTTCATCAAAGAATAATTAAGTTCAATTGTTCTTATGAACATCCTATCATATCGAGGAAGTTCTTAAGACAAATCTTAAACATCTTTTCAATATTTCTAGGATTGTTTTAAGTCCAAATGAATTTAATTATACAAATGAATTAATCGTCCGGGAATTCAAGCTTTGTTGTTATCTTGCTCAGTGAGCTAGGACATTTGAATATCCTACAAGTGAAGTAACATTTCATTTAATGTTCTATTTAGGAGTTATGATAACTAAAGCTTTTGAGGGTAAATTGGTGTTCAAATGATTTGGTTTAAGTTAAAGAGTTTAAATTTGGAATAGTGTTCAAGTTGCTTTATATTTAATTTCTTTCTGTTTTAGGTGATGTTATATTTAATTTAATTTAATTTAATTTAATTGAGTTTTAATTTAATTTAATTCAATTGAGTTTGATTTGATGTTAAATTAATTTGATTTGATTTAATTTTAATTTAATTTGATTTAATTTCCTTTAATTTAATTTAATTTAATTTAATTTAATTTAATTTAATTTGATTGTTTAATTTAATTTAATTTGATTTAATTTAATTTAATTTAATTTAATTTAATTTATTTAATTTAATTTAATTATTTAATTTAATTTAATTTGATTTAATTTAATTTTAATTTAATTTAATTTAATTGAGCTTTAATTTTAATTTAATTCAATTTAATTTAATTTACTTAATTTAATTTAATTTTTAATTTAATTTAATTTTTAATTTTAATTGAAATTTTTTAAAAGAGTTTAATAATTTAATTTTAGTTTAATGATTAAGTCTTTTAATATATTTTAAATTTGAGTTATCACTTTAATTAAGAATTGAATATTAATGAGATAATTAATTTAGGGATTTTTTAAATTAAAGAATAAATCTCTTCCTAATAATATCCCTATTTTAATAATTCCAATTTTATTATTCTTCCAAATTTAATCCATTATTTAATTAAAGTTTAATCATTTTAAAATTGTTTAATGGGTTTCTACCCTTTAATTATTTAAATTTCAATCATCCAAATTAGATTAGGATCAAATATTTTACTTATTAATTTTTTATTAAACCTAAAGTTTTAATTAAGGATTAAAAATTTTAATTACCACTTTACCCTTTAGGCTTAATAATTTCATAACTCACTAAATTGAACTCAAATGAACTTGAAATTTTTATGTGACTTCACTCATATGTCAATAAAGACATGAGAGGAGAAAATGTGATTTTTCTGTATTTAATTTATTTATATAATTATTTTTGATGAAAAATAGAGATTTTCAAGGAAAATTTAATAACATGACCAAAGGAAAGTTTCTGTCCTTAAGAAAATTAGGGGACATTCCTAATGACCAGAGAACCACTTGGACCAATTTTGGTGATTTTTTAAATTATATTATTTTTATTATAATTATTTTAAGTTTTGGAGTGTTAATTAATTTAAAAATAAAATAAATGTTGAAAAATTAATTTTATATTTTTCAAAAATCTCTCTGATATCAAGAAAATCAGAGAAGCAAATTTTGTAATTTTCTGATTTTTCTATGATTTATTATAATTATTTTAGTGAAAATGCTAGAAAATACATTTTTTAACTTTAAAATTACCTTAAAGCTTTAAAATTTAATATCTCACTAAATAGACCTAAGAAAAATGTGGGATTTGTTCCTAAGTGATTAAAATTCAAAATGTGACATTTTGGTGAATTTTATTATTTTTGTGATTTTTATTATTTTTAATTATTAAAAATATTAAAATATTATTAAAAATCAACTTTTTTAGAAAATTGAAATTTTAATTTTCTTAGGTTCCCTTGATATCAGAGAGGCTCCAAAACCAATTTAGTGAATGTTTGAAAGATATTTTAAAAGTTATGAGTTTTTAAAGTTTAAAATGGCTAAGTGGCTTAATCAACCCAATTAGTGGGGCTAACCAAGTCCAATTGACCTCAAACTTTTATGGTGGATTCCTCTGATCCTAAAGGTCAGTGGAGAATTAACTTCAGGTCAATTTGATGCATGGTTAACTCTAATTAATTAGAGACCTATTTTGGGTGTTTAAGCCAATTAGGGTTGTTTTAAATGAACTAAGTGAAAACCTATTTTTCCTAAGGTTCTCTGATCATAAGGAACATCACCAAATTTTCCTAGAATTTATTTCACAACATGCTATTTATTGGAATTAAAATACTCAAAACGAGTAACATGAACTTGAAAAATCAATAACTCTTCATAGGGATGGCCTCTGACTTTGGAAAATTCAGGGAATGTTCCCAAATTCAGAGGCTTCAAAAGCCCTATGGTCTCATGCCATGGTGAATTGTATGCATGCATGAAGAATTAAAATAGTGCAGAGAGTAAATAAATTATAAAAAATAAAATACTTGATGAAATTAAATGATTTCTTTTCCACATTATTCTCCTCTGTTCACTGAGCAAGAGGATATTTTTATTTTATTTTTCTGATTTTTCAACACAGAGATATGAATTTTTGAAGTTTAGGGAATTAAATAAATAGAAAAATACCCTAATTTTCTATTTATCCACGCGGCGCCGCGTCAACCTCGGCAGTTCCGAACGCACACGCGTCGCGCTCCCATTCGACGCCGCCACCTGAGTCAGCATTCCGGGCCCCGCGGTTCTCGTACCTTCTCCTGGTCCGACGCCATCTGAGCCGTTCGTCCGCGCGTGTATTGAATGGACGGCATCCGTTCATCGTCCCCGAGCGTCCTCACCCGAGAGTCGTCCACACTAAATCCTTTAGATCTCACTCGATACTCGATGGATTTTTATGTTCTTATGCTTCTATGGATTCGTCTTGAAGAGACGAACACATCTATACGGTTAACATGCATTGAAACTAAGGCATTTGAAATGGAGAATCTCCGGAAGCTCGGGATGAAGAATTAGCTCATACCTTTACTCGGAGAAGTGTGGCTTCAATCCGAGAGTTGTTGCACCTTCGATTGGATCCCAGCAAGCTCCGGATGAAGTCTCCCGGTCCGGTGAATTGTGCGGATGTGATTTCGACCAAGCCCGATCACAAAGCTTGGAGGGCTGGAGCAAGCCGGGTGGTGCTGGAGATGGGGCTTTTGTTGGTGGACACCTTCCCTTGGTGCAGTGAAGGTGTAGAACCAATCAATTTGAGGATTGGTCCACTGTGGAGAAGTGTCCTGGTTTTGGGTGGAATTTCAACTCTGAAATTGAGCTCACAGAGAAGAAATAGCAGGGGGATCTCACTGGGGATCAAGTGCTCTAAGGGTGGAGAAGGGTTTGGAACAATTTTGGCAGAGTTTCGGCAAGGTTTGTGCTCAGCTCCTCTCATGGCCGAGAGGGGTGGAGTTTAAATAGGAGAGGGTGGAGGGCCTCCCGAGGAGAGTTAGGGCTTGGGATCGAGTTGCTCTTGGCAAGAGAAGAACGTCTACAATGGCCACTGGGGATGGGGCGACTCGGCAGGTGAGATTTTCAAAGTTGGCTCACATGTGAGCTCTCGCCATGGTGTTTTCCGGCGGCACGGTGGCCGGCCGGCCAGGCATGGGTCACCCTCGAGGTCGGGTGGGTCGGGGCTGGGCTTGGTGCAAGCAATTGGCAATTGCCATGTGTAAAGGCTTTGATTCAAAGTAGAATGGGGCATGGCTAGTTTTGAGTCTAAATGGGTCAATCCACCCATTTGGGCTTGGTGCACCCTTCAAGGTGGCTTTGGATGCTGTGGGGGATCAAAGGGATCGAGCTGGTTTGGCATGGAGAAGTCTCCATCCAAATATATTTGGATTAAATTTAAGTTTAGGTGAAACATGATTAAGGCTAATGAGCTTCGGGGATTAAGGAAAGCCCCCCTCTTCTTACCCAATATGGCATGGTGGAGTGTCCAAAGCTCTCATGGCTCACATGTGGCTCATGCATGGCTTCATGGCTCACCTTTGGCTTGGCAAAAAGTTTGGTCGATTTCATAAAAAAGGATTTTAAGGATTTTGGATAATTTGGTGGAAATTTGGATGAAGCTTCATTTAGAATTATTTGATCATTGGTTTAGGACTTAGGGATGATTTTAATTGAAAGTATGATGAAGGGAAATGTCATATGGGCTTTGGAAGAATTTTTGGGGTTTTGGATTTGGTGGAAGTGGGCTTTTAAAATGGTTTAAGGAATGGGCCTTTTAAGTTTAAAAATGAATTTATGGATGGGAATTTTGTAAAGAGGTTGGGCCAAATAATTGTTGGGTTTAGCTCATGGATGTGTCATGAGTGACTTGAAGCAAATTGGGGGTGATTTGGATTTGAATTGGGTTGAATTTGGGCTCTTTTGGTGAATGGGTCAATATAGGTCCAAGTGGGCCTAGTTGGGCCAATGTTGGACTAGGGTTGAAATTGATGTAGAATTAATGTTGATAAATGTTTATGGGAGTATTTCAAAGAGGTTTTGACTTTGGTTGGGCTTTGATTTTGGGGTTTGGGCTCATTTGGGCTAGGTTTGGGTTTAGGTCAAAAATGGGCCTTTTAACCTTGGGTTGAGTTTGAGTGGGGTTTGGGTCTAAATTTTGGGCAAATCATGTTAGTATTTTGTTTGTGGGAATGTTAAGGAAGATTTAGAAAAGATTTGGAGTTAATTGGAATTGAATTGGGTGAGTTTGGGTTAGGTTTGGGTCATGGGTCCAAATTGGGCTTTAAGGCCAAAAGTGAGATTGGATCGAAATTTCAATCAAATTGGGCTTGGATTTGGTCTAGATTGGTATTTGGGATATTGATTTGAAGTTTAGAATTGAATTGGACCAAAATCGGGGTCAATTGGGTAGGTTTGGCTTGACATTGGGTGCACTTAGGGTTAAAATGGGTCAAATTGGGGGTTTTGACAAAAGTAGGGTAAATTGACAAAATTGGCCCATGGTGTAGTTGGACAAAATGAAATTGGGAATATTTGGGATTTTCGGGAATTTTCTGGGAATTTTCTGAATTTTTGGATTTTTAGGTCAAGAGGGGTATTTTGGGTATTTGGAGGGTATTGGGAGGTTTTTTTGGAATTTTTGTTATTTTTGGGTATGGATGATCAATTTAAGTGATGTGGAAATGTTTGGGAATGATTTTGGAGAATTTTGGGTAATTTGGAAATTTTTGAGAAATTTGGGTAATTTCAAGGGTTTTGGGTAGGCTAAAAGCGGGTGTAGGGTTCCGGGGGTTCCAAATTGAAAATTTGGGAAATTGAAGATTGGGTGAATTTAATTGGAAAGAAATCATTTTGGTTGAGCCATGAAGCCATATCAAGCCCACATGAGCCATGAAGGGACTCATTTGAGGCATTCACTATGTTGTTCCTAACCTCTTAGCCGAGGGCTTAGGGGTTAAGGACCATCCATGTGGATCACTTCCATGAGTCGGGAGGTCGAGTTAGGTATGGGTGTGGTTTTAGGAGGTATGTGGAAGTGTAGTGTGTAGGTGTAGTGTATAAGTGTAGTGTGTGTAAGTCGGCCCCTTCACCGGACCGAGGCCGCCTGGGGCGGTCCTAAGGCCAAAGAGTCCCATAGGAACTCATCCTTTAAACTTCCACATTTAATTTCGACCCTCTAGGTGATTAGGGGTCTACGGTCGAGTTTGTAGAGTTTGTAGGGAGTTAAGAAGTGGTTTGAATTTCTAGAAGGTGGGTCCTAATTCTAGTCCTCTAAGACGAGTCGAAGGAAAAGCCTAAGGCTAGATCCTAAGTACTAAAGAGAAGAAGAGAAGACCTCATCAAAAATGAGGTCAAGAAATGGACCCCCAATAGGTGTGGTGAGCTGACGGAGCACACCGCGCGTATTGGTGTTGACCGAAGCAATCAACAAAACCAACACAGATGTCCAAGTGACAAACTTAGGACGAAGTGGAAAAGTTTCCGCTGGGGAGTGGCAAGTATATCTCTGAAACCGAAGATTCCTGAACTCTCGCTGGGGAAATGAAAAGGAGGTAAATCCCAAATCACATGACCTGGGGAATTTCGATTTAGATTTTATTTTGTTTCAATTTAAGTTTTGATGTGTGAGTTTAGATTTTAGTTTGGAGTTTCGATTTAGATTGAAGTTTTTTTTGTCAAAATTAATTTGAGGGATTTGACTTGAAATGAAAATTGGAATTCTGAGGTTTTAGATGTAACATCTTCAACCTCGAAAGAAATTAAATTGATTAGATTGAATCGTTGCAATGAGAAGAGATATCAGAGTAATGCGGTGTTGGATGTAAAATCCTTAACCTCAAGAGTTTGATTTTTGATGCATTTCAGTGCAATAGGAAAAGAATCCTAAAGCAATGCAGTCTCGGATGTAAAATCCTCGACCCAAAAGGTTTGAATTCGATGTATTTCAGTGCAATAGGAAATGAATCCTAAAGCAGTGCAGTCTTGGATGTAAAATCCTCGACCCAAAAGTTTGAATTTGATGTACTTCAGTGCAATAGGAAAGAATCCTAAAGCGGTGCGGTCTTGGATGTAAAATCCTCGACCCAAAAGTTTGAATTTGATGTATTTCGGTGCAATAGGAAAAGAATTCTAAAGCGGTGCGGTCTTGGATGTAAAATCCTCGACCCAAAAGTTTGAATTTGATGTACTTCGGTGCAATAGGAAAAGAATCCTAAAGCGGTACGGTCTTGGATGTAAAATCCTTGACCCAAAAGTTTGAATTTGATGTACTTCGAGTGCAATAGGAAAGAATCCTAAGCGAGTGCGGTCTTGGATGTAAAATCCTCGACCCAAAAGTTTGAATTTGATGTACTTCGAGTGCAATAGGAAAGAATCCTAAGCAGTGCGAGTCTTGGATGTAAAATCCTCGACCCAAAAGGTTGAATTTGATGTATTTCGGTGCGATAGGAAAAGAATCCTAAAACAGTCGTTGTCTTGGATGTAAAATCCTCGACCCAAAAGTTTGAATTTGATGTACTTCAGTGCAATAGGAAAGAATCCTAAAGCAGTGCGGTCTTGGATGTAAAATCCTCGACCCAAAAGTTTGAATTTTATGTACTTCGGTGCAATAGGAAAGAATCCTAAAAGCGGTGCGGTCTTGGATGTAAAATCCTCGACCCAAAAGTTTGAATTTGATGTACTTCGGTGCAATAGGAAAGAATCCTAAAGCAGTGCAGTCTTGGATGTAAAATCCTCGACCCAAAAGGTTGAATTTGATGTATTTCAGTGCAATAGGAAAAGAATCCTAAAATAATGCAGTCTTGGATGTAAAATCCTCGACCCAAAAGTTGAATTCGATGTATTTCAGTGCAATAGGAAATGAATCCTAAAGCAGTGCAGTCTTTGATGTAAAATCCTCGACCCAAAAGTTTGAATTTGATGTATTTCAGTGCAATAAGAAAGAATCCTAAAGCAGTGCAGTCTTGGATGTAAAATCCTCGACCCAAAAGGTTGAATTCGATGTGATTGATATTTGATTTGAGATCTGGAAGAAATTGAATTTGAATTTGATTGAGACTTAAAATCTGGAAAGATTGAATTTGAGATTTGGAAGGATGAGTTTGAACTCGATTGAAATTTGATTTAAGATTTGATTTGAAATTTGGAGGATCAAATTTGAAACTTGATCGGGAGTGGATTTGGAATTTGAAAGGATGGAATTTTGAGATTTGTGTTGATTTCGTTTATCTTTTAATGGTTCAAATTTTATTTTATCGTTTATTCAATGTTCATGTGAATTTGGTGTTTGTCATTTTTAAGATTTTTTTTTTTTAGGAAAGTTTTCTTTTATTCTTCTTTCTTTATTTCTTTTCTGTTCTTTGTTCGAAGTTCATTTAACTTTAATGGCGTTTCCCAATCAATTTGCACGAAAGAGGTGAAGGCCAAAAACGTGACATGGTCACTTTCATTCCAATCATGTTGGAAATACATCATACAACTCGATCTGGAATACATTTCATACAATCCATGTAGACTCAAAACGGACTGTGTATGATCTTTGTTGGTCCATCAAAAGAAGCATTTGTCAAAAAATCCATGTATGAATAGTGGGGTACATGGTTAATAACATCACCTTCCAAGCCATCCTTGGCAAGGATGCCGTCTGGATGTACGTTGGAGGTGTGATATCTCCCATGTAACTCACAGCTCGTAAGGCCGGAGGTTCTCTAGCTCTGGGTCTGGTTGGAAATGGTAAGGTATCTTGTTGTCTTCCATTCTCCCGAAAGTAACCGAGATCCGCTCCACCGGCACTCCCGGTATGCAATGCTTAGCGATATTTGCTCCGTTGCCCTTCGGTATCATGACGGAACCCACCGGTAAAGGTATCTTTACTGGCCCTCGGAACTCACCCGGGCCTGCTATCCGGAGGTCGGATCCGAACATGATGTCACACTCGTTCAAGAAAGAGACTGTGCAGAAAGGTCTGACGAAGTCGTGGTGATCTATATGTGGGGGTATGCAGTCACCCTATTTGTAAATGTTGATAATGCAGCTATTGGGTACGCAATTTGCTGGCAGTACCCTCCATGTTATCAATCTTTTCACCATTCTCCCGATGACTAATGGCATCGGATCTACTCGCCCATGACGGAGTATCCCGGTGGGTTTCCCTTCTGTCTTCGACAAAGTTGTAGCGAGCATCCGCATTGTATTGTGATTCTTCCTTTCCCTGGCATCCATCTCCGGGGTTCCGAGTATGTGTTTCCCTCAGGCGGCCTGCTCGGCCCATTCTTTTCAGATCCCGGATACAATCCACGATTTGCTGTTGTTCATACTCTGAGAATACGTCGGTATGTAGCTCGAGGCCCTCTAGTATGTTGATCCTTCTTCCTTTAATTCTCTCGAAGTATTCGAAAGTTTTCTTTTCAACATTTTGCATTCTCTCCAGCTCGTATTCCGGAATGATCTGCAGATGGCGAGGCCTTGTGACATATTGTGGGATATATGGTTCAATCCCTTCACGTTCCCCTGCATACCTCGGCTCCTCAGGGATGATGCCTGTCGGGACATCCCGGGGTTGCTTCTGCAACAAGGTTATGCATTATTGGTGGTTCTATCCGGTGGCGTGGTAGCCTTCTTTCTTCGGATCTTCTGGAGATTTCCCTGGTTCTTTCTGTTATCCTAGGAGCTGGCCTCCTTTCTTCGAGTTCCTGGTGAACCGGTGTCCTTGAAATGTGTGTGCCGGCATTAGCAATTGTCTCGTCACGGCTGGTCCGCAGCTAGTTTTGTTAACATCTTACGGATACGGCGATTCTTATTTCTTCGTTGCGTGGGCGTGAGAGTAGCTCTTCGCACTTCTTGAATCTCCGTGGGCGCGGCGGCGACAAGCCTGCCCTCCGCCTGTAGCGACTACGGACTTCATTTTCTTATCTTCTTTGGTGTTTGCTTTTCTTTTCTTGTTGTTGGATTGGTGGCTTGGGCCACCCACTTTCATCATTGTACGCCCGGGTAGTTCTTCTCGGTTAGCCGGGACCCGAGTCACTTTCCTCGTATCGTAGGCTCGTCGGTGCGAAATCCGAGTCAATCTCGATTATCGCTCCATCTTTCACCCTCTTTTCATCGAGTGCAAGGCTTACGCCATTCTTAAAGTTCGGGACCAACCGCCCGTTCGACATTTCCTGCGAAAAGACAAGGAAAAGGATCGGGGGCTCGTACTAAGAACAAGAACATTAAGAAAATGTTTATTAAAGACATTTTTTTTTATTTCTCCTATATTTTAAAATTTAACAGGAATGAAGTAGGATAAGATCAGAGAAGAGATTTTGATTTGGAAAGGAAAACAAGGAAAACTTTATTATCATGATTTTATTTATCTTAGCACATTTTATTATTTTTTGGGTTCGGACCCGATCATAAGTAATTACTTCGCCCGTGTTTCTTAGGGATGAAGAATTCATTCCTTCGAAACATCGAGTAGCGTAATACTTTTTCAAGTATCGTCCGTTGATCGGAAGCATATGTCGTTCTCCCCGGCAATTCACTAGGCTGGTAGGAACCTCCCGAGTATATCGCTTCAACCACGAACGGTCCTTCCCAAGTGGGTTCAAATTTTTCTCCTATCTTGCGGTGTGCAAGAATAGGTCTCTTGAGAACGAGAACTAAGTCACCAACTTTGAAGGTTCTTGGGCGGACCAGTTTGTCATGGGCTTGAACCATCTTAGCTTGGTATAGTTCTAAATTCTGTTGCGCTGCAAGTCTTTTCCCTTCCAAGCTTTCTAATTCTTCGAGTCGTAATCCGGCGTTTTCTTCGTCGTGATCTTGTTTGCAACTCGTAATTCCGAGTGAAGGAAGGCTGAACCTCTAAAGGTAACACTGCCTCGGACCCATACACTAGAGCGTAAGGTGTAGCTTGAGTAGGAGTTCTGAAGGTTGTTCGGTAGGCTCATAAGGCTTCTAACAATTTCTCGTGCCAATTTCTCTTATTATCGTCCAAGGTTTTCTTTAAGATTTGAACGAGAGTTTTATTAAAAGCCTCAGCGAGACCGTTTGCTCTTGGGTAGTAAATTGTTGAGTATCGCCAGTCGATTCCGTGTCTCCTGACAAAATTGTTGATTTGTGTGCTTCTGAATGCTGACCCATTATCTGAGATGATCCTGCGCGGCACTCCAAAACGGTAGACAACTTGGTTCTTGAAAAACTGTAGCACGTGGTGTGCTTTCACTTCTCTAAGTGGAACTGCTTCTGCCCACTTGGAAAAGTAATCTGTAGCCGCAAGAATGAAGCGATGTCCTTTTGAAGATGGTGGTTCTATCGGACCCACTATATCCGTGCCCCAACATTCAAATGGCCATGACGCAATTGTCGGCTGCGAGCACATTTGGAGGTTGGTGTAGAACCACTCCGTGCACTTGGCATTGGTGACAGCTCTTGGCGATTTTCATGCAGTCGGTCATCATCGAGGGCCAGTAGTACCCTAGTCTTTTAATTTTCATTTTCATGGCGCCACAGAGTCCTGAATGCACCTCTTTAACAATTTCACGGGCCTCGGACCCGCTTAGGCACCTTAGCCACATTTGATCAAAAGACCTTCTGTATAATGTGTTGTTTATTAATGCGTAGGACAGAGTTCTTTTCTTGATCTGATGGGCTAGCGACCTATCTTCTGGTAGCTTTCTGTTTGCGGGTAGTCCATCGATGGTCGTCGCCGATCTTACGTGTTTTCCGTCACTTCTGCAATTGCTTCTTTTTCTTTTTCGATTTGTGTATTGTGTCTATGTCGAGCTGTGATAGGACTGACGTCCGTGAGCCGACACTTCCACCGATTCATCTTGCAAACAGGCAAATTCTTTTGCGAGACGGGCTAAAGCATCTGCTAAAGCATTCTCTTTTCTGAGATTTTGTAGAATGTCACATTTGGAATGCGTTCCAACAATTTGTATGGCATACTTGGAAGTATTGTTCGAGTCTTGGTTTAAAAATTTTGTATTGTCCGGCGATCTGCTGAATGATTAACTGTGAATCCCGTAGATGTTGATGTCTCGTTATCCCCATTTGAATAGTTAATTCCGGTCCCGTTATGAGGGCTTCGTATTCGCTTCGTTGTTTGTACACGGTTCGTCAAGTGGTAGGAGTATCTTAACATCCCCGCTCCGATGTTATAAAGATTAGCCCGATTCCTGCCTTACCGGGCACTATCACTTGCGATTCTTCGTCTTTGTGCACTGAAGATGCTCCGTCGAAATATAATTCCCAACATCGATCATCAGGGTCTTCTAGGTTCATTATTTGTTCATCTGGCAAATCATCATTGAGAGGAGATTCTACGCGCGAAGGGTGCGCTGCGAGGAAGTCTGCTAAGACTTGTCCCTTTACGACACGCAGAGGCACGAAAGTTATATCGAATTGCAATAATATCATTGACCATCTGGCAAGTCTGCCGGAAAGTGTTGGACGAGTCATCAAGTATTGCAATGAATTAAACTTCGAGATCAGGTTAACCTTATGAGAAAGCATATAGTGCTCGAGCTTTTGAGCGGCGAAGATCGAGGCCAAACAATGCTTCTCGATTGCGGGATACCTTACTTCCGTCGGAAGTAAACGACGGCTTAAGTAGTAAAGAGCATTTTCTTTACCCTCATCATTGACACTGGGCTAACGGGGCTCCGAGAGAGTCGTTTAAAGCCGCGGTGTAAAGTATCGCTGGTCTACTCGAGGCTCAGGGCTGCTAAGACGGGAGGTGTCATTAAATATTGTTTAATGTCCTCGAAGGCCTTCGGCATTTCTCTTCCCAAATAAATTTGGCGTCCTTTTTAACTAGTGCCGAGAAAGGTCGACACCTACTCGACGGGTTTGAGATAAAGCGTCGAAGATATGCCGGCTTCCTTGAAAAGATCGTAGTTGTTTTAAGGTTTTGGGAGGCGGCATTTCTAAGATAGCTTTAATCTTTTCGGGTCGATTTCAATTCCACGATGTCGGACAACGAACCCTAAGAATTTCCCGGAGGTGACACCGAAGGCGCATTTTAAGGGATTCATCTTAAGGTTAAATTGTCTTAATCGTTCGAAAACAATTCTCAAATCATACAAGTGGTTTTCCTTTACTTTACTTTTGATGACCACATCGTCCACGTAGCATTCGACTTGATTGTGGATGAGATCATCAAAAATTCTTGTCATTGCTCTCTGGTAGGTTGCTCCTGCGTTCTTCAGTCCGAATGGCATTATCGTGTAGCAAAATACTCCGATCGGCGTTACGAATGCTTCGTAAGCTTTTCATCTTACGGAGCCATTTTTATCCGGTTGTATCACGAAGATCCATCCATGAACGAGAATATTTCATGTGTTGAAGCAATGTCGATCATTAATGCAGGATCGGTAGAGGGAATTCATCCTTTGGACATGCCTTGTTTAAATCTCCGAAGTCCACACAAATTCTGATTTGACCATTCTTCTTTACGTCGGCACCACATTGGCTAGCCAAGTCGGGTATTGTTCTTCACGGACAAATTTAGCGTCTATTAGCTTTTTAACTTCGGCTATGACTTGTTGCTCGATTTCTAGACGCATTCTTCGGGACCTTGTCCGGTCGGAACGAAGTAGGATCCACTCCTAGCTTATGAACTGCAACCTGCGGAGCTAATCTTGGCATTTCATCGTAGTTCCAAGCAAAACGGTCCTTAAATTCCATTAATAATTTGATTATTTCTTCGGAGTCTTCTTTGTTGAGTAAGGAGCTAACAAAGGTAGGTCTAGAGCTCTTTGTTAGTACCTAAGTTAACTTCCGTTAACTCATCTATTGTGGATTTAATTTCTTCTTCGAATTACGGTGGAGCATCTCCAATTTGTAAATCTTCGAGTTCGTCGCGTAGCTTCCATGCGAGTTTTCATTGGACTTGCAAGTGACAACCAAGCAAAATTCAGTATCGTCAGTCGACCTCTCTGTGCCGAATCCGAGTCCATACTTTGAATTGGGTGGACGACCGGAGTTATTCCATAATTTTTCAAAATGTTGTGATTGGCCTTTTGTCCATTGTCGAGGTAAGAAACCACGTTGAATTAAATTTTGAACACGGGGAGAGTACCACTCAAAAGGTAATTCCATTAATTCGATGAAGTGACATCTTCGAATTGTACATTATTTTCGGTTTTGGAGGTAGAAGCACCACGGTAGAATTTGATTGGCCTTGCACGGTCGTTACGTACTTCTTTGACCACCATACCCTCGATCTTGTTAGAATGGATCGGGGTTAGGGTCATAGTATGTACGTAGTGGTTAATCTTCTCGTACATTGATTTATATTCTTCATTCTTTTCATCTTCGAGGGAGATCTTGAATTGCGGCTTCTTTCGACTTATTGCACTTGCTTCTTGTTTGATTTCTTTTTCTTCTTCGAACTATCTTCCCAATCAACATTGATGGCTGGTTTCCTCTCGTCCAGCTTGCCCTAACGTCTCTACCACGGCCTCGTCCCCGGCCTCGACCTCGGATGCGAGTTGTGGAGAAACCTTCACCATCTCGCCGGAAGGGAGTGGTGAGTGACTATTGGACTAGAACTTCAAGTTCTTCGTTGTCCTGAACTTTCTTTGCTTCATTTGTTACGGTATCTCTGGAGAAGATCGTTTTCTTTGGCGGTGCATAATAAGTTGCATCTTCATGGATTCCAATCTCATGTACGGAGAATGGTTGCAAGTCACCTTTGATGCACTGTTCCCCTCCATCGTAGTATTTGATGCATTGATGTAGAGATGATGGTACCATCCTGTTTTCATGTATCCATGGTCGGCCCAGTAGAGCGTTGAACGACGTTTCTGAATCGATTATGTGAAATTTTGCGGTTGTCTTTGCTAAGTCACCGGTCTTCATCGGTAGCGTTATTGACCCGAGGGCTCTTTCTCCTTTACGGTTGAATCCTCTTAATAACATTTTGTACGCTTCGAGCTCACGAGCATCAATTTCCAAGTATGCTAGCGTTCGAAGACTCATTATATTGATTGATGCTCCTGGATCCACCAATACTGCGGAGAGCGTAAACTTCCCAATTGTAGCTGAAATGTACAACGGTCGGTTGTGATCTGCTGTCCCAAGTAGTAGGTCATTGTCCGTGAAGGTAACACCTCGCTGTTCCTTTAACGAGCAAACCTCATCTAAGGAATCTCCGGCCATTTGTGCTAAGCAAATTTCTGGATCAAGTAAGGCCTTGATCAGAGCTTCTCTCATCTCCTTTGATAAGATGAGAGCATCGTAAATGCTCAGTTTGGCCGATAGTTTCCTAAGATGGGCTAGCACGTTGTAGTCCACTTTGTTCTCATGCGCCTCGGCTTCTTCTCGAATGGGTATTTCTTCTGCTGGGATTGGTTCCTCTTAAGCAACCACCTGCTTTCCTTTGTCTTTTGGACCCACTCTTGGAGGTAGAACTTTTCCACTTCTTAAGTTGACTTCTGTAATTTCTTCTGAATCTAGTGTTGAACTTGTCGGTGTCTCCTCCTGAATCGGAATGACAGGCTCTTCCGGATTATCTTCAAAATCTGAAGGCTCTAACTCTATCGTAACTTGAGCTCCTCGAAACTCACAGATAGATCCGTTGCTTGTTGAACTCTCGTAGCCTCCTTGATGGATGTCTTCTTCATTATTTTGATTGTCGAGATCGTGTATGATTTGAGAATTGTTGTTGGCATCGAAGTCGATGTCCGGATTGTCGCTAGTTACATAATCGTTAGAAACGGTCGAAAACGTAGCCAACGCCATCACCCTTATCATTATATGATCCCACCGAAGTGAGCGAGATAATCATACAAAATCGAGAGGTTCGAGAGATTTCTCCCCCGAATCGGAAACAACTATCCTAGGATAAGCAGCCCCTAGTCTAGCCTTAGGAATCTCGGTCCCCTCTTCTTCGTTAATCTTCTTCTTTTCTTCGATCGTCTCCTGTCGAGGTGGTTCTTCTATCGCAAGTGATAAGTACCGGCTTAACGGGTCTCGAACTACGAATTGAAGCTCGCACCGAAGCGGTTCGGATGTCTGTCTAAAATCTTCTTCGAAGACCTCGTCCGAGGCGGTAGTCCATCCATCGTCGGTTGCATAGGGATCCATCGGAATGACGGGATCGGTTGAGATAATATTGACGGAACCTCCTTTACGGGGTTCCTTCATGTACTCCTTCGGGATTGTTATATTTCCTTTCCGAAGGTTGTCGTTGAGCCAACTTTTAAAGGTAATGCAATCTTCTATCTTGTGCCCAAGCATCCGATGGTAGGGGCAAAAGTTGGGATCACCTTTCTTGTTGACTTCCTCTCGGTCTTCTAGGCTCCGGCAGTTGGAAATCCGGAGTTTTCATCGGACTACGGAACATTTTCGGCCTTCGCTTCATTCTTGAACGGATATTCTCTCGCTAGAAGCTCCCTCAATGTACGTTGCGGACGGGACGGTTGTTCATACTGCGGAGACGACTGATAGCTGGACCGGGGTTGCTGGTAATTCTGTTGTGGTTGCTGCGGCCGTTCTGGTGGTATTTGCATTGGTTGCTTGCCTTTATCAACTGCTGCAATGATCCCGGATTTCTTCTCGAAGGTCTTCACCGGCTTCTGCTTGTCCGTCTTGTCGGCAAAACTTAATTGCTTCGCCTCTTCTTGCAAGCTTCCGGCCTTGCTTAACAACTTCTCAAAAGTCTTAATAGTGAATCCCTTGAGGAGAAGTGCTATCGGGCCATGAATGCTTTTAAGCAAGATGCCGATCGCATGTTGTTCTTGCGAGTTGTGGTTCACACTTCATGCTTAAGTTTCTCCATCGAAGTATGTAATCCACCAAAGTCTCATTCGGCCTTTGTTTCTCTACCACTAAATCACCTATAGTGATGTGGTGCTGAGCTCCGGCAAATCGCTTGATGAAGAGGCTCTCTAGCTCTGAGAATGTCTTCACTGAACCGTTTGGTAATTCTGCGTACCAGTCGAAAGCGATTCCTGACAGACTGCTGACGAACTGTCGGAAGAGTAACGCATCGCTCCCGCCGGCATTGCAACAACTGGCACGAAAGTGTGCAACATGCTGTCGGGGGTCCCTGGTTCCGTCGAAGGTCTTAAACAGAGGTGGTACGAAGCCTTTCGGGTATTTGACAGCGTCGAATTCTTCCGGGTAAGGTCTACCCGTCCGAATGGATGTCCCGTTCTTCGATTGTGCTAAGGCTTCTCGCACTTCGTCGTTCTATTAAATTCTTGATATCCTTTTCGGGGATCATACTTTGTGTTGTATCCTTTTCAGCTGGTCATCCCCATTGACGGATGTAATCTCCATTCCTCCGTCTACAATGTGAATGACCTCTGGGGGTGTCTCTCTATGTGGTTGTACTTGACTCTGGAGAGTGGCCAGAGCTACGGCCATCTATTTCATCCTCTTCGCCATTTGAGCGATCGTGTCGTCTTTTTCCTGAAGCTGTCTTCTCATCAGTTCGGCTCCTCTCTTCTGCGGTTGCAGGAGCACCTTGTGAAGCTGATGAAGCTCGTGTCTCAACCATATTGATTTCTGCATATTCGTCGTCCATGAACTCCGATGAATCGATCTCATCTCCGAACTTTTCTTCTCTTTCTTTTGCCAACCGTCGGATATCGGTTCTCAACTTTTCCATGGCATCTTCTAGAGAAGCTTTCTGTGTGTCTTTGCGGTTGTCATGCGATAGTTGCTGGGTCCCCTTTTCACGAGTCCCCTTCATCGCAGTAGCGCTTTCTTCAGATTCCAGCCTCCTGGCGAGACTTTCTTTCTCGGGCTGCTGTTTCAATCTCAACTGCCCAGTAGTGGGACGCCATACCATCCTTCTAGCAGCAGAAGGTCTAGGACCGGATGGTCCGTTCGGCCAAATGCTTCGGAAGGTGGTATCCTCCCTAATCCGTAATCCCGAGACTACGACGGGCGGGCTAGCCTTTATTCTCTTGCTTGGCTTTTCTGTCATGACGGCGGGCTCTACTCGGGGCCCAAGACTTGATTTGACCGGTACCCGCCCTATCCTTCGTAGAATTTCCGATACGGGGCAGTTTTCCTTCCTTGCTAACTTCTCTACTAAAGTTTGCAGTCGAGCAAACGGCGTAGTTCTAGTTCTTTTCTTGCGGCTATCGTTGTAGTATGCGGGCTGAGGTAATGTGGCAGCAATATTGCGAACATTCTCCTCATCCTCTGCGGCGGAGAGGGGATGGAACCCGCTTCCTCCCAAAAGTGGTATGTAGTCGAGCGGCGGTGTATATTCGGTAGCGGTGTATATTCCGGCAGCTCGGAATTTCCTCCGGAAAGCGATTTCGGCGGCTACGGCTTCTCCGGCGATCCTTCTACTTCGTTTCTTCTTTGGGTCTTTGTCGGCGACGGAATCTTTGAACTCGGACCCGATTTCGAAAACGAAGGTCTTACAGGAAGATCTGTACCCTCCACGGTAACAGGTTTACCATAGTTCTGGATTTCTTTCCCCTTTGATTTGGGAAAAGTCGGGGTAGGTGCAGAAACAACTAGACCAGTGGGGGTAGTAAGAACAGTCCTCCTGCGGAAAGCAGTACTCCTCCTAGTCGGGACCCTTTGCAGGGGAGGAAACTCTTGAGTCGACCTAAGGTCGAACTCGAGCGGTGGCTCCTCGGCTTCGGATACCTTGTTTGTCGGTGCAAAGAGGGAGACGTCGGTGACCTTGACGTTCGTGTTTTCAAATCCTCGTCCAAATCGGATGACCCCATTGTCGGGCAGCTCATCCTTATAGACAGCGAAGTCCGATCCGTTGGTGAAGGAGAAAATCGGTTTCGGGGCTTCCATTTCGCAGGGTAGATTCTGGTTGTCAGTCCCAAGTTATGCTTCTTTTCTTTAGGATGAAAAGAAAGGAATTGAAAAGAGTCCGAACTCATTCTTGTTCATGTATTTATAAGAAGGAATCATTTGTTAAAAGAATCACTTATTAGAGGGTTTGTTTATTTAGAACGGAATGTTCAAAAGTGTAGAGAAGGTAAGGAATCAGATTCGGAGTTGGAAAGGAAAAGAGAGTCTTAGCGGGACTTCTCGACTCGAAGGATCATTCCTAAACTAACACCTATTGAGGTCCACTTCACCTCGAAAATGAGGTAAAAGGATCTCAGAACCTCTCTGTTTAGGGGTGTCTAAACAGTGGCTCCTAAATCCGAGAGAATGTTGGCTATACTCATTCAAGATAGAAATGAACATAGTATCCCAACGGAAAGAAGGGTAGTTTGATCCACTAAGGACATGGGTGCACTACCGATTTTTGAAAGCAGAATTATCTGATTATAATGGAGAGAGGAATACTCCCCAGCGGAGTCGCCAGAAATCTGTCGGCATATTTTTAGGTTGTGTTTCATTTTGAAGAGGGGTCGCCTAACAGAAATCTGTCGGCGAATTTTTAATTTAATTAAAATAAATAATTTGAAAAGTAGTATTTGATTTTGAAAATAATTTTAAATTTGAAGATTTTAAGATATGAGATTAAACCGATCTCACATCCCAAATAGCTTATATAAACGAGCACCGCACAACAAACCGTGTATCTATCCCTAAAGATAGACACACTGCTTGACGGTGGGGCTCGATTAAATAAACTAGAAGATTTGTGACATCCGTTTGGTCTGCGAACCAATTTTATAAGCCGACAAAATTCCCCGCTTAATATGAAAACATTAAACGGGGTTTATATTACTCAGGTTCTTTAAAATTCCCTATAAGGGCAAGCCCCTATAGTTAATTACATCTTAAGTGACGGGAATCACCTAAGAAAACTCTCGATAATAATCAATAATTCGCTCTCAAGGATTTCAAAGTTTAAGTTTTCAAGGGATTGAATTTTGGAATTTCAATAGGGAATGGATCAAGTTTGGAACATTTTGTTTTGTGAATCCAAAGAAAGAAAAGTAGGAGAAATCACAGATTCGAAGTGAACTTCGGTAATTTCCCGACTATCCTATTGTTTGGCTTAGATTTAAGAAAGTCCTAATATTTTTAAATGTTTTGATCTTGTCAATTTTAATTAATTAGGACTTATATTTATATGATAGAATCATACAAATAACCTCGAAGATGTGAGGGTTTATGTCGTATCAGACGACTACCTCAGAATACTAAGTCCGGTTAGGGCTTAATTTGCAAGGCAAATGCCTAACAAAAGGTTGAGGATTTATGTTGCATAAGGCAAACTACCTCGAAATCCTATGGCTTGGTTATTTAATTCTAGGAAAGTTTTCGTTGAAATAGGTTCGAGTTTCTATCGACGACGATGGTCGTCCGCCCACCATGCTCCGAGCTCTTTTTTGTTGCGAGAGGTTTACTTTTAGAAATCATAAATCAGGAGATGAGAAAAGTGTTTTGGTTTAGAGAAGTCTTAATTTTCCAAGTGTTTTTGGTGTTTTAATTAAAACAAATCTTAAAGTTGATTATAACGACACCGGTTAAGATCCCACGGTTCCATCCTTCCGGCATCATTATTTTTATCGGATTCACTTAGTCCAAATGAATTTGCTAAACTCAACTGAATGAGTTCCACACTTTCATTTAGACCGTGGGAAATCCCGTTAGCAACACGTAGGTTACATCATCCGAGGTATTCCCGATCATCCAACAGGACGTTTTAATTTAGTTGCAATTGTAGTTTTGTGTTCTGTTTGTGATTAAATTTTGAGTTGTTTTATATTTTGAAATGTTGTGGCGGTGAATTTTATCTTGCAATGACTTTTAACTTAGTTTTGGTTTCAGTTTTAGGGGATATCCTAAAGGTGTGAGTTTTCATGCAACAGTTGTTTATCATGCAAGAAAAGTAAAGTGCATTTGCAATAAAGTAAATTGCAATAAGGTAAATTGCAAGAAAGTAAATTGCAATAAAATAAAAGCGTACCTGGAGGGTCTTCCCGTCATCCCAAGCTACACTTAAAACACAATTAGAATATTTAAGCAAGTTCCTAGGTAAAGCTAAGGGAAAGGTTATGGTTTTCTACCAAATTCCTAATCCTATAGCTAGTCATCTCCTATGACGTCTAGGTTCTTTGTGTTTTAGTTTGAGGACGATTTTCTTCATCAAAGAATAATTAAGTTCAATTGTTCTTATGAACATCCTATCATATCGAGGAAGTTCTTAAGACAAATCTTAAACATCTTTTCAATATTTCTAGGATTGTTTTAAGTCCAAATGAATTTAATTATACAAATGAATTAATCGTCCAGAATTCAAGCTTTGTTGTTATCTTGCTCAGTGAGCTAGGACATTTGAATATCCTACAAGTGAAGTAACATTTCATTTAATGTTCTATTTAGGAGTTATGATAAGTAAAGCTTTTGAGGGTAAATTGGTGTTCAAATAATTTGGTTTAAGTTAAAGAGTTTAAATTTGGAATAGTGTTCAAGTTGCTTTATATTTAATTTCTTTCTGTTTTAGGTGATGTTATATTTAATTTAATTTAATTTAATTTAATTGAGTTTTAATTTAATTTAATTCAATTGAGTTTGATTTGATGTTAAATTAATTTGATTTGATTTAATTTTAATTTAATTTGATTTAATTTCCTTTAATTTAATTTAATTTAATTTAATTTAATTTAATTTGATTGTTTAATTTAATTTAATTTGATTTAATTTAATTTAATTTAATTTAATTTAATTTAATTTATTTAATTTAATTTAATTTAATTTAATTATTTAATTTAATTTAATTTGATTTAATTTAATTTTAATTTAATTTAATTTAATTGAGCTTTAATTTTAATTTAATTCAATTTAATTTAATTTACTTAATTTAATTTAATTTTTAATTTAATTTTATTTTTAATTTTAATTGAAATTTTTAAAAGAGTTTAATAATTTAATTTTAGTTTAATGATTAAGTCTTTTAATATATTTTAAATTAGAGTTATCACTTTAATTAAGAATTGAATATTAATGAGATAATTAATTTAGGGATTTTTTAAATTAAAGAATAAATCTCTTCCTAATAATATCCCTATTTTAATAATTCCAATTTTATTATTCTTCCAAATTTAATCCATTATTTAATTAAAGTTTAATCATTTTAAAATTGTTTAATGGGTTTCTACCCTTTAATTATTTAAATTTCAATTATCCAAATCAGATTAGGATCAAATATTTTACTTATTAATTTTTTATTAAACCTAAAGTTTTAATTAAGGATTAAAAATTTTAATTACCACTTTACCCTTTAAGCTTAATAATTTCATAACTCACTAAGTTGAACTCAAATGAACTTGAAATTTTTATGTGACTTCACTCATATGTCAATAAAGACATTAGAGGAGAAAATGTGATTTTTCTGTATTTAATTTATTTATATAATTATTTTTGATGAAAAATAGAGATTTTAAAGGAAAATTTAATAACATGACCAAGGGAAAGTTTCTGTCCTTAAGAAAATTAGGGGACATTTCTAATGACCAGAGAACCACTTGGACCAATTTTGGTGATTTTTTGAATTATATTATTTTTATTATAATTATTTTAAGTTTTGGAGTGTTAATTAATTTAAAAATAAAATAAATGTTGAAAAATAAATTTTATATTTTTCAAAAATCTCTCTGATATCAAGGAAGTCAGAGAAGCAAATTTTGCAATTTTCTGATTTTTCTATGATTTATTATAATTATTTTAGTGAAAATGCTAGAAAATACATTTTTTTAACTTTAAAATTACCTTAAAGCTTTAAAATTTAATATCTCACTAAATAGACCTAAGAAAAATGTGGGATTTGTACCTAAGTGATTAAAATTCAAAATGTGACATTTTGGTGAATTTTATTATTTTTGTGATTTTTATTATTTTTAATTATTAAAAATATTAAAATATTATTAAAAATCAACTTTTTTAGAAAATTAAAATTTTAATTTTCTTAGGTTCCCCTGATATCAGAGAGGCTCCAAAACCAATTTAGTGAATTTTTGAAAGATATTTTAAAAGTTATGAATTTTTAAAATTTAAAATGGCTAAGTGGCTTAATCAACCCAATTAGTGGGGCTAACCAAGTCCAATTGACCTCAAACTTTTATGGTGGATTCCACTGATCCTAAAGGTCAGTGGAGAATTGACTTCAGGTCAATTTGATGCATGGTTAACTCTAATTAATTAGAGACCTATTTTGGGTGTTTAAGCCAATTAGGGTTGTTTTAAATGAACTAAGTGAAAACCTATTTTTCCTAAGGTTCTCTGGTCATAAGGAACATCACCAAATTTTCCTAGAATTTATTTCACAATATGCTATTTATTGGAATTAAAATACTCAAAACGAGTAACATGAACTTGAAAAATCAATAACTCTTCATAGGGATGGCCTCGACTTTGGAAAATTCGGGGAATGTTCCCAAATTCGGAGGCTTCAAAAGCCCTATGGTCTCATGCCATGGTGAATTGTATGCATGCATGGAGAATTAAAATAGTGCAGAGAGTAAATAAATTATAAAAAATAAAATACTTGATGAAATTAAATGATTTCTTTTCCACATTATTCTCCTCTCGTTCATCGAGCGAGAGGGTATTTTTATTTTATTTTTCCGATTTTTCTACACGGAGATATGAATTTTTGAAGTTTAGGGAATTAAATAAATAGAAAAATACCCTAATTTTCTATTTATCCACGCGGCGCCGCGTCGACCTCGGCGGCTCCTAACGCACACGCGTCGCGCTCCCATTCGACACCGCCACCCGAGTCGGCGGCCCGAGCCCCGTGGTTCTCGTACCGTCTCTCCGGTCCGACGCCATCCGAGCCGTTCGTCCGTGCGTGTATTGAATAGACGGCATCCGTTCATCGTCCCCGAGCGTCCTCACCCGAGAGCCGTCCACACTAAATCCTTTAGATCTCACTCGATACTCAATGGATTTTTATGTTCTTATGCTCTATGAATTCGTCTTGAAGAGACGAACACATCTATACGGTTAACATGCATTGAAACTAAGGCATTTGAAATGGAGAATCTCCAGAAGCTCGGGATGAAGAATTAGCTCATACCTTTGCTCAGAGAAGTGTGGCTTCAATCTGAGAGTTGTTGCACCTTCGATTGGATCCCGACAAGCTCCGGATGAAGTCTCCCGGTGCTGGTGAATTGTCTGGATGTGATTTCGACCAAGCCCGATCACAAAGCTTGGAGGCTGGAGCAACTGGGTGGTCTGGAGATGGGGCTTTTGCTGGTGGACACCTTCCCTTGGTCTGGTGAAGGTGTAGAACCAATCAATTTGAGGATTGGTCCACTGTGGAGAAGTGTCCTGGTTTTGGGTGGAATTTCAACTCTGAAATTGAGCTCACAGAGAAGAAATAGCAGGGGGATCTCACTGGGGATCAAGTGCTCTAAGGGTGGAGAAGGGTTTGGAACAATTTTGGCAGAGTTTCGGCAAGGTTTGTGCTCAGCTCCACTCATGGCCGAGAGGGGTGGAGTTTAAATAGGAGAGGGTGGAGGGAATCCCAGGGAGAGTTAGGGCTTGGGATCAGCTGCTCTTGGCAAGAGAAGAACAGCCTACAATGGCCACTGGGGATGGGGCGACTCAGCGAGTGAGAATTTCAAAGTTGGCTCACATGCGAGCTCTCGGCCATGGTGTTTTCCGGCGGCTCTGGTGGCCGGCCGGCCGAGCATGGGTCACCCTCGAGGTCGGGTGGGTCGGGTGGGGCTTGGTGCAAGCGATTGGCAATTGCCATGTGTAAAGGCTTTGATTCAAAGTAGAATGGGGCATGGCTAGTTTTGAGTCTAAATGGGTCAATCCACCCATTTGGGCTTGGTGCACCCTTCAAGGTGGCTTTGGAAGCTGTGGGGGATCAAAGGGATCAGCTGGTTTGGCATGGAGAAGTCTCCATCCAAATATATTTGGATTAAATTTAAGTTTAGGTGAAACATGATTAAGGCTAATGAGCTTTAGGGATTAAGGAAAGACCCCCCTCTTCTTACCCAATATGGCATGGTGGAGTGTCCAAAGCTCTCATGGCTCACATGTGGCTCATGCATGGCTTCATGGCTCACCTTTGGCTTGGCAAAAAGTTTGGTCAATTTCATAAAAAAGGATTTTAAGGATTTTGGATAATTTGGTGGAAATTTGGATGAAGCTTCATTTAGAATTATTTGATCATTGGTTTAGGACTTAGGGATGATTTTAATTGAAAGTATGATGAAGGGAAATGTCATATGGGCTTTGGAAGAATTTTTGGGGTTTTGGATTTGGTGGAAGTGGGCTTTTAAAATGGTTTAAGGAATGGGCCTTTAAGTTTAAAAATGAATTTATGGATGGGAATTTTGTAAAGAGGTTGGGCCAAATAATTGTTGGGTTTAGCTCATGGATGTGTCATGAGTGACTTGAAGCAAATTGGGGGTGATTTGGATTTGAATTGGGTTGAATTTGGGCTCTTTTGGTGAATGGGTCAATATAGGTCCAAGTGGGCCAAGTTGGGACAATGTTGGGCTAGGGTTGAAATTGATGTAGAATTAATGTTGAGAAATGTTTATGGGAGTGTTTCAAAGAGGTTTTGACTTTGGTTGGGCTTTGATTTTGGGGTTTGGGCTCATTTGGGCTAGGTTTGGGTTTAGGTCAAAAATGGGCCTTTTAACCTTGGGTTGAGTTTGAGTGGGGTTTGGGTCTAAATTTTGGGCAAATCATGTTAGCATTTTGTTTGTGGGAATGTTAAGGAAGATTTAGAAAAGATTTGGGGTTAATTGGAATTGAATTGGGTGAGTTTGGGTTAGGTTTGGGTCATGGGTCCAAATTGGGCTTTAAGGCCAAAAGTGAGATTGGATCCAAATGTCAATCAAATTGGGCTTGGATTTGGTCTAGATTGGTATTTGGGATATTTATTTGAAGTTTAGAATTGAATTGGACCAAAATCGGGGTCAATTGGGTAGGTTTGGCTTGACATTGGGTGCACTTAGGGTTAAAATGGGTCAAATTGGGGGTTTTGACAAAAGTAGGGTAAATTGACAAAATTGGCCCATGGTGTAGTTGGAAAAAATGAAATTGGGAATATTTGGAATTTTCTGGAATTTTGTAGGAATTTTCTGAATTTTTGGATTTTTAGGTCAAGAGGGGTATTTTGGGTATTTGGAGGGTATTGGGAGGTTTTTTTGGAATTTTTGGTATTTTTGGGTATGGATGATCAATTTAAGTGATGTGGAAATGTTTGGGAATGATTTTGGAGAATTTTGGGTGATTTGGAAATTTTTGAGAAATTTGGGTAATTTCGAGGTTTTGGGTAAGTTAGCGGGTGTAGGGTTCGGGGGTCAAAAATTAAAAATTTGGGAAATTGAAGATTGGGTGAATTTAAGTGGAAAGAAATCATTTTGGTTGAGCCATGAAGCCATATCAAGCCCACATGAGCCATGAAGGGACTCATTTGAGGCATTCAGCTATGTTGTTCCTAACCCTCTTAGCCGAGGGCTTAGGGGTTAAGGACCATCCATGTGGATCACTTACATGAGTCAGGAGGTCAAGTTAGGTATGGGTGTGGTTTTAGGAGGTATGTGGAAGTGTAGTGTGTAGGTGTAGTGTATAAGTGTAGTGTGTGTAAGTCAGCCCCTTCACCAGACCAGGCCACCCAGGGCAATCCTAAGGCCAAAGAGTCCTATAGAAACTCATCCTTTAAACTTCCACATTTGATTTCAACCCTCTAGGTGATTAGGGGTCTACAGTCAAGTTTGTAGAGTTTGCAGGGAGTTAAGAAGTGGTTTGAATTTCTAGAAGGTGGGTCCCAATTCTAGTCCTCTAAGACAGTCAAAGGAAAAGCCTAAGGCTAGATCCTAAGTACTAAAGAGAAGAAGAGAAGACCTCATCAAAAATGATGTCAACACTCCTGTGAAAAATCATATTTGTGCGTCATGATAAGCTATCTCATATTCTCTCCACCGCACTTGATAATCATCATTAAGTTTGTTCCTCACTTCCAGTCCCTCTACTATGGTGTTTAACCTTTTCATTTGATCTGTAACATCATGCAGAGTAGGCTCCCTCGATGCAGATGGTCTATCTCGACTAAAAGAAGGTTCATCAGTTATCTTACTCCATTTCCATCCTACATGGGCTTTATAAGTCTTCATATTTAGTTTAGTAATAGGCTTCAGGGGGTGGACTACCTCATCATTATCTTCAATCACTACACCTGCTTGAAAACATAAAGCATGAATCAGACTGGGGTGTCCTAGTCCTCCTGTAGTGTCTTCTTTTGGAGCTTGTCAAAATACTTTTATGAATAATAGCCCCAAAATTTATATTCTTCATGTTCAGAATACAATAATTCAAAACAACTCTATCAACAGTAACATCACTGTGATGGTTTGTAGGTAAAAATCTTGTAGAAATGAAATAATGCCAGACTTTTGATACAGGATTCAAAGTAGAAAGGAGAAAATTAACTTTCATTCTCTGATTAATTTTCCATTTCCCTTTTCCATCTGTCAAAAAGTTTATAATCTCATTTAATGCTTGATTCATGATAGGAGATTTTCATATTCACAATGGTAGGGTGCTCTCAACTGATAAAATGCATTTATGCTGGCAGGGGAAAAGTCAACCATTTGGCCTCTAACCAAAATTAATTCACTCTCAGAATAATATAGATTAGCATAAAATTCTCGAACAATACCCAGCATCGCATCAACAGTGAAATAACAAAAAATCTCCCATTGATGATTAGCAATCAATTCTTCAAGCATTCCTCCAGGATTTTCAAATGCTCTTTCATGAATACATTTCTTATTGCTAAGAAACATACTAAAACATGAATAGGCTTTGAAATTCACAAATTTACTTTCATCATAATCAAATTTTCTTTTCCCCTTAGCCAATCTTGGAGCCATTTATCTAAAACTATCAAAAATTTCTAAATCAATTTTAAAATTACAATGCAATCGACTCCAATGAAAATTTAAATAGATAAGAACTCAAAATTCATGAAAAATATCCAAAGTTTCTCCAAAAACTTCAAAATTCCAAATTTTCCTAATGTAGGAGAACCATGGTCAAAATTGAAAGTGTAGCTCTTACCAAGAGAAGATGAAATCTGAACTTTTTCGGCCACGAAATCACTTCAAATCCAAATTTTAGTGAGCCCAAGGCTCGTAAATCATCCTTGGCTGGAGGTTGAAGACAAAGATTTGGGCAAAAATGGTGGGTCCCATGGTTAAATCCCTAAAATTTAGAGTTTCGGGTATTTTTCGCATTCGAGCGCTGTCCGGCGCCAGAAGCAACGCCGTTCAATGCATTATTATGTCGAAATGGCCAAACTCTCTGACTTTTGGATCTGTCCGGCGCTGGTGCCAGCGCTGTTCGGTTCCAGTTTAAAAATTGGGTTTCTGGCTTTCTTTTGCAATTTCGATCATTTTAAACCCGCTCCGATGTCTAATCAGTCTAATTAAGCATTGAATAACATTATAAAGCCTTGGTAAATGAAATTTTTTAACACAAACAACACATAAAATTACTTTCATATATAAAATCCATGAGTCATACACATACACACAACACTAAACATGACATATTTTCAAGCCATATAATCTTAAATTCAGTATCGCACATAACCACAACACAATAATGCTGAGAACTAAACAAACAAGCATGTCCAAATATAACATTCAAAGCAAAGCAATTCGATACACAAATATAGAAATACACTAATCATGTTTCATTATTCCTTCGAACTATCATCAATTCTAAGATCTTGCATCGATTAACAATGGATAAATAAATTATAGAATGGACGAAACGGGAATTCTTCAGTAGAATCCTCTTCAATCCAACCTTTTCTTCTCATCAATCGCATCAAACTTCCTTCAAGATATCCAGAATGATCAAAGTGCTCCTTCATTCTCCAATCAAGATGATCAAAGAAATTAGAAAAGTTGTTGATTGCATTCATCATATGTTGTACTTCCTTCTCCAATTTCTTGATTTTCTTCAGGATGATTTGTGAACTTTCAGGAAAATAAGGAGGAATAGGTGTTGACCTTTGAGTTGGTTGATCTTCAATAATGCTCATATCATTCATATCACTAATTGCTTGGTTACTATATGCATATGCTGGGTCTATAAGCATCCAAGGTAGAAGTACTCTTTCCAAGTTCTCATATGGCACATGTGATTGACTGTAGAGGAGTAATATGGTGGAATGATTTTCAAGCCCATACTTTGATCCATGAACGATCAATCCCATAACAGACTTAACAATTATCGAACCAACATCAATAGGCATTCCCATTTCAATAAAATAATTCAGAATAACACACTTCTTAGTTACCTTACTGATTTTCATTGTTCGGAGCAATTTTACATAAATGAAGTAATGTAAGTATTTCGACGTAGGATTTAACAGTGTGGTCGAGAAACTTACATACCTGTTATCTCTTATCTCCCTTTCATCGCTTTCATCCGTCGGATATCAGTATATAGGATTCATATTGTCCTTCGTTGGGGCAAAATTCAAATAGTGGTAGATTGGCACATTCTCTATCATGTATAAATCATTAATCTTTGCAGGAGTAAATATGAAAAACCTACCTCGAACATAAACTGATCCTTAGTTGATTCCATGAAGATTTGCAAAAAAACTCCTTAACAACCGAAACAACTACATCAGTAGTAGTATAATACAATACTCCTCAATGTCTCTGAACAATAATTTCATCAATTCTATTTGTAGGATAATTCGTACCTCAATTTACAAAGCCTTGCTCCTTAATCAATCTCATTTCTGAGATATTTTTGTTGAAAAGTCACTGCGCCTCGAAACCTACGAACTTTCTACGGTTAAACACTAGAAATCTTTGAATTTCCATCGAGTCAGAATCCATTTGAACAAGAATTTGGGTATTCCTCTTTGTTCCTTTGGAAGTTCCAGTGTCTAGGGGCAGTTTTTGGAAGTTCTAATGGAAGAGTTACCGCCTAGAACCACCAAAACATAGATTTTAAAGACGAGAAATGATTTTCTGAACAGCAGCGCTGTCTGGCACTGATATCAGCACCGTTCGGCGCTAGTTCAAATTCTTTAAACTTCACTTCATTCAAATTTTTTCCAAATTTTGATTCGATTCCTTTCTTAAATATTACTATTGATAATTAAGGAAGAACACAACTAAATTATGTAATAAACAAACACAAATAACACATCAAACAAAGGAAACAATCAATAATTGTGGTTACCTACCACAAAGTGCTTGATTTTACATAACTTTCAGTTATTCAGGTTGATCCAACATTAAAACTTCTTTAAAACTAGGTCTATTTCCTTCAAAATATGGTTTTAATCTTTGGCCATTAACTTTGAATATTCTTCCATATTTAAGGTCTTTGATAATCACAACTCCAAACTGATACACTTTTACGACAATGAATGGTCCAATCCATCTAAATTTCATTATCCCAAGAAATAATTTCAATCTTGTATTGTATAATAAAACTTTTTATCCTAGTTCAAATTCCTTTTTAGCAATCTTCCGATCATGTCATATTTTTCTTCTTTCCTTATATATTCTATCATTATTATATGATTCATTTCTAATTTCTTCCAATTCATTTAATTGCAACAACCTCTTCTCACCAGCATCTTTCAAATTAAAATTTAATTTCTTTATCACCCAATATACTTTATATTCTAATTCAACTGGCAAGTGAAAGGTTTTTCCAAAGATTAATCTGTATGAGGACATTCCTATAGGAGTTTTAGAAGTAGGTCTGTATGCCCATAAAACAGTATCTAATCTAGCAGACCAATCTAATTTCTCAGGATTAATGACTTTCTCTAGAATTCGTTTAATTTCACGATTAGATACCTCTGCTAAACCATTACTTTGGGGATGATAAGCTGTAGAGATTTTATGCACAATATTATATTTTTCCACCAATCTCTGAATCAGATTATTCTTTAAATGGGATCCTCCATCAGTGATGATTACTCTATGCATTCCATATCTTATGAAAATATTCTTCATTAGAAATCTCGAAGAACTTTTAGCATCACACCTAGGTAAAGCTATTGCCTCAATACATTTTGATCTATAATCAACACTAATCAGTATATACATATATATTTCCAAATGAAGGCATAAATGGTCCGATAAAATCTAATCCCCATGCATAAAAAATTTCAACTTCCAGAGTAAGATTAAGAGGCATTTCATTTCTTCTAGATATATTACCTATTCTCTGACATAGATCACAAGTTTTGATAAATTTATAAACATTTCTGAAAAGTGTAGGATAATAAAATCCAGATTGCAAAATCTTATGCACAGTTCAATCAATTTTGAAATGTCATCCAAATTTAGAATCATGACATTCTCGAATAATTTTTTCAGTTTCTTCATAAGGCACACATCTCCTAATAATAAGATCTTTACATTGCTTGTACAGATAAGGATCATCCCAGAAATAAAATTTAGCGTCATGCTTAAATTTTTTCTGTTGTTGCCTTGTTAAATCAGGTGGTAAAATATTAATAACGATGTAGTTCACAATATCAGCATACCATGGTAAATTTCCATCAATAATACTAAATAATTGCTCATCAGAAAAAGTTTCAGTAATTTACTTTTCAAAATTATTCAAATTAGGTTGTTCAAGTCTAGATAAGTGATCAGCTATTTGATTATCGACCCATTTTCTATTAATGATCTCAAAATCAAATTCTTGCATTAAAAGCATCCATCGAACCAGTCTTTGTTTTGCGTCCTTCTTTTGCATTAAGTATTTAATAGCAGAATGATCAGTATGCACTATGCATTTAGCTTCAATTACGTAAGATCTAATTTTTTCAAAAGCATATACAATTGCTAATAACTCTCTCAGTAGTAGTGTAATTAATTTGAGTAGCAGTAAGAGTTTTAATTGCATAGTATATAACTTTAAACATTTTATCATGTCTTTGCCCTAAAACAACTCCAATAACATAATCACTAGCATTACACATTAGTTCAAATAGTTTCTCCCAATCAGGTGAACTATTATAGGTGCAGCAATTAATTTTTCATTCAATAGATTGAAAGCTTTTAAAAATTCATTGTTAAAATCAAACTTTATCTCTTTTCCAAAAGTTGGCTTAGAAATTTTTGAAAAATCTTTGATATATCGCATGTAGAATCCTACATGTCCCAAAAAACTTCTTAGCCCTGTCACAGTTGCTGGAGGTAGTAATTTTTCTATAACTTGAATTTTTGCAGGATCTACTTCCATGCCAAATTCAGATATGTTATGCCCAAGCACAATTCCTCCTATAACCATTAATTGACACTTTTCTCAGTTTAAGACTAAATTTGTTCTTTCGCATACCTCTAAAACTTTTTCTAAGTTACATAGACATGCATCAAATGAATCTCTAAATACTGAGAAATCTTCTATAAACACTTCTATTCCATCATCAATTAAATTGCTAAATATGAATGTTATACATCTTTGAAATGTAGCATGTGCATTACATAATCCAAATGACATTCTTCTAAAAGCAAAAGTTTTATAAGGGCTTGTAAATGTAGTTTTCTCTTGATCCACAAGAGCAATAAGTATTTGGTGATAACTGATATATCCATATAGAAAGAAAACATACTTGTGTCCAGCAAGTCTGTCAAGAATTTGGTCTAAAAAGGGTAAAGAAAAGTGATCTTTTCTGGTGGCGGCATTTAATTTTCTATAATCAATACGTATTTGCCAACTAGTGACTTGTCTTGTCGGCATAATTTCATCCCAATCATTTACATTAATAGTCACTCCTCCTTTATTAGGAACACAATGAATTGGGCTCACCCAAACACTATCAGAAATAGGATATATTATTCCAGCATCTAACCACTTTAAAATCTCCTTTTTAAACACTTTCATTATTGGGTTCAGTCTCCTTTGTGGATCAACTCTTGGTTTGTGTTGTTCATCCAATAAAATTCTGTGCATATAGATCGAATGATTGATTCCTTTAATATCAGCTATGGACTAACCAAAAGCTTTTTTTGTATCTTTTTGAAGTTTCCAATATTTTTTGTTCTTGATACTCATTTAAATCTGAAGATAAAATGAATGGTAGAGTTGAAGATTCTCCTAAAAACGTGTACTTTAAGTGATTAGAAAGAATTTTTAGCTCAAGTTCAGGGGGTTTAATGATAGATGGAATCAAACTTTTATCTCCATTTTCCACAGTATCCAACCTTTCAAAATTTTCTCGAACAAAGTCTAACTTTTCATTCTTAATTTCATCCAAATCATCTTCATTTTCACTTTCATTTTCATCCTCACATTCCAGATTTTTTTCAAATACTTCTTTAAAATGATCTTCTCTCAAATAATAGCAGATTTCCATTCGATAGCGCTCATTATCTTTTTCAGTTGAAGGGTACTTCATACATTTCTGAATATTGAAAGTTACCTCTTAGTCATTCACTCTTATAGTTAAATCTCCTTTTTGAACATCAATCATAGCTCTCCCAGTAGCAAGAAATGGTCTTCCCAAAATAATTGAAATTTCATTATGTTCCTCCATATCTAATATAATAAAGTCCACAGGAAAGATAAATTTATCCACCTTCACTAATACATCTTCCACAACTCCCTTAGGATAAGTGATAAAACAATCAACAAGTTGAAGAGTCACAGATGTAGGTGAAATTTCTCCTATTCCTAGTCTTTTGAAAGATAATAAAGGCATAAGATTAATACTAGCTCCAATATCACATAAAGCTCTTCCGAAAAATTTTTCACCTATAGTGCACGGGATAGTGAAACTACCCAGGTCTTTAAGTTTTTCAGGAAGCTTTTTCTAGATAATTACACTACACTCACCGCTAAGTGCAACAGTCTCGTGGTCTTTAAACTTTCTCTTCCTTTTAAGAATATCCTTCATAAAATTTGCGTAGTCAGGCATCTACTCTAACCCTTCAACAAAGGGAATGTTAATCATTAATTTCTTAAAAATTTCCAAAAATTTTACAAATCTGTTATCCCTGTTCTGTTTCTTTAGTCTTTGAGGAAAAGGAGGAGGTGGTTTTTCAACAGTTATCTTCATTGGTTCTATCGGATATTCGTCTGGATATATCTTATTAGCTCTTTTCTCAATGTTCACTTCCTCTCTTTCAACTTCGACTTCTTTTTGAACTCTTGATTCCAATTCATTTCCACTTCTTAATTGAATAGCCTTAATTTGCTTATTGTTTTGATCTTTCAGGTCGATCTCAAAATTTCTAGGAAGATTTCTAGAAGGTCTATTATTAAGCGCAGTAAAGATATGTCCCCATTGATTTTCAATGTTCTTCATCGCAGCGTTTTGAGCTTGAATTTGATTACCCATATTCAGAATTATTTCTTCAGTAGACAACTTCTTTTCCTTAAATTTTTGATTACTATTAAAACTAGGAGGATAAAAAGGTCTAAAATTGGTATTTCCTTGGTTGTTCGGATTTCCAACTAGATTCATAGAATTGTTTCCCCATTGCGGGTTAAAGACAACATTGGTATTACTCCAGTTAATGTTTGGATGATTCCTCCAACGAGGATTATAATAATTCGAATAAGGATTATTAACTTTATTATGTATAACATTCATGGTTTCATAAGACATTTAAGAGTCTATCATCTGTCCTGATAAATTTTCTTCTAACACTGTGGGTGTTGGAGAATAATTCATTCCATATTGAACTATTTTCTTAGAAAGTGCAGCAATTTGAGATACTATCATAGTTAACGCATCAGAATCATGAATACTGGCTACTCTCTTAGGATTTACCCGCTCAGAGGGTCATTGAAAATTATTAGTAGCCATCTCTTCAATTAACAAATATGCTTCATCAAAAGGTTTTGACATTAATGATCCACCAGCAGCAGCATTGATAATCGATCTCAATGATCCTACTAATCCATTATATAAGGTTTGAATTATTAACTAGTTAGGTAAAGCATGGTGTGGACACTTCCTCAGAAGATCTTTAAATTTTCCCAAGCTTCATATATGGATTCTCCATTAAACTCACTAAAAATGTGATATCATTTCTCAACTTCGTAGTTTTGGAAGGAGGAAATATTTTGACAGAAACTGTTGTGAAAGCTCTCCCCAAGTTCTAATAGATTAAGGTGAAAAAGGAAAAAGTCTATGTCTAACAACATCGTTCGACGCTCCATCGTATTTAAAAGTAGTACACAGTTCTAGAAAACTAGTGAGATGTAAGTTAAGATCTTCATTAGGTGTTCCTCCAAATTGATTATTATGTACCATTTGGATAATAGTAGGGTTAAGCTCAAATGAATTAGCAGCAACAACAGGATTTTGAATAGTTAAGTGAATTTCATCTGCTGTTGGATTAACATAATCTCTTAAAGGTCTTGGTATATTTTTGTTTGATTGTTTAAATTTTTCTCCATTTTGTGTGGATTTGCAGATTGTTTTTGTTGTTTTCAAATTTTTCTAATAATACGCTCTAATTCATAATCGTAAGGCACTAAACCTATAGATCCATTACTACGCATACAAACACAATAAACACACACTAACAATAAACAACACACAGAACTACGACTTACAATTAAAATATATGATTTCCAATACTACCAAAATAAATTTTAACAGTTACTTTTTTTACCTTGCCTCCCAGGCAACGTCGCCAAGAACTTGGTGTGACTTTTTTTAATTTACAAAAATTAATGAACTCAGATTTAGATATATATATATATTGATTTAAATGATAATGAGTCATGCAATTAATGCAAGTATACGTATCGCTCAAGTAATATAGGGCTCTAGTGGAGTCCTAGAATATCAATCCCACAAAGAGGCTTTACTTTTATAGCATAGCATATAAATTTATTATTGAATCACAACACAATTGCAAGTTGTTTAATTTAAAAGTAAAGACAAACAGGTTCAGTTACTATATCTACCAAAGCACATTCTAAACTCTAGCAAGTTAAACTAATGCAAGACTAAATTTATAACAAGGTTAAGTTTTAAGAAAGAGTCTTCCTCCTTTCAATTCATAATGTGATGATTATTGTTACACATATCAGTGATGCAAATGTATTGTGCCAAATAAGAGCATTCCTATTTTTTACCCATATTTCAGCGTATAAAGAACATTGGCTAATCCTAAGTTTAGTCCCCAAATTCGTGGTTAGGCTGGGAAGATACTGGCTCTCACTCCAAAACTCCCACTTCCCTTCACCTGAAGGCTAACTCTCGCTTCAGTTTCAAAACATTAAGACTAAACTGAGGATTTCAGCATATCACTCTGAAATCTCCAATTCTACGCCCATCAAAGTATATTTCTCTATTTATTTGCATTCTACACCCATGAACTTCACCATTCAGGGAATTTGAATGTAACCTTCACTTTTGTTGTGGAACTCATAATCCTTTTGAAACATAAATTTCCCAACAAGCTTTAACAATTTCATTGGCCAGATCAAAAAGTAAATGAAGTTCTAAGTGAAAAGGTCATCACAAATTCTTCATAATAAATCGACACATCATTTCTATTTTACAACATCAACACATCACATGAAAAGGAGATATAAAAAGAAATCTACTCAAGACTCATCAGAAAAATATGACAAAACATGAATTTCATATATAAAGAAAACATCATACAAACAGAATAAAGTAACGACTACTGATCTCAAATTCTTCCTTAAGCGAATCTCAAGGTATTCCTTTGACTCCTCTTCTTTCTTCACAATAACACACAATTCTCTCTTTAGAATAGTAAGCAACAAGAAATCTCTCACTTACCCTCTCCTCTCACACTCCTTAGAAGAGAAAAAAAACCTAACTTCCTAGACAAAATGGAAAGTACTCACTCTCTGAACTCTAAAGTCTTCTCTTCTTTTCTTCCCCCCTTGAAAAGTGGCTCCAAAAGTGGTTAAATTCGGTCAAAACTGAATTCTGAAGAGTTTCCTCAAGCAACCTTTCAAAATCCAGCCAAATAAATTGAATCTAGTTTAAAATCGGGATAGGGCACTGTCCGACGCTGGTTGGAGCGCTGTTCGGCGCATTATTCTGCCAAAATGTCGTAACTCTCTGGAAATTGACGCTGTCCGGCGCTATGACCAGCGCCGTTCGACACTAATTCAATAAAATACACTTTTGTTATTTTTCACTCTAAATTTGCTCCTTTTCACTTCCTTTTGCTTCGAAGGCCTAAAATCATTGTACTTGCATGAATTCATCAAAAATACCTTCCATTAAAGTGCAATATCATCAAAAATATGTATGAAATGAATAGTAAAAAACTATTAATTTTCAGTGGATGAATGACCCAATTCACCCTAAATTTGACCCAATGTTAACCAATTTCCCAAAATTTCAATCCTAAACTCTTCATAATACTCCCTTAAACTAAATGGAACCATCAATTACCCCTAATTTGGGTCCAAGCCTCACTCAAACTCACTTGAACCAAAAATACCCAATTTTAGCCCAAATTGAATACATCTCCAAAATTTCCTAAATTGATTACCCTAATCCCAAAATTTCCATCCAATTACTACTGGGAACTCTTTATGACATCTCTTTAGACCAATTGGAACCCTCAATTGGCCTAGGACCCAACCTTAGCCTCACCTAAACCTAAGCTAACCCAACATGCCCAAAATTAATAAAAATCCCAAATCAAGCCAAATTGATCCCCAAAACAATTTCAAAACCACTCAAATCCTTCTCTAAACCATTCAGGGAAATCATATACACCTTATTGCTCAATCATTTGGGCTCAACCCAAGATCAAACCCAACTTAGCCCAAAATTGACCCATGTGATCCAAAATGGAACCTATAACCAAACTTAACCAAACTGAACCAAATGTGACCAAACCAACCCTCCACAACCACTAAACTGACCATAGGGATTGAGCTAGACAAACCTAGCCCACCCTAGTGAAACCATGAACCAAAGGTCCCATGAATTATGCGATCTCTTCTTTTAAATGGTTAAATCTAAGGGAGATTTTCCATAATGCCTTAACCATTAAAACCCATTGCACTTATGGCCTGCCTGCCCACTGGCTCAACTTACCCACTAGCCACCTCCCCTAGCCCGTCCAGCCGGCCTATTTGCCGGAGGAACCTAAATCGAGAACCACCTTATACATATCCAAACCCAAACTCCACCCCATGGCCAGTTCAGCCCTGAATTACCATTGAAGCTTTTCAGCACTCCACCTAAGCAGTGCATTGCACCTGAATTGAAGCCCTGGCAGCCACCCCAGCCACGACTATTTAAACCACCACCCTTTATTGCCAAAGGTTAGCTGAACTAGCCCTTAATAAAACTCTGCCCTATCACTCCAAATCCTTCCTACAGCACAGAGAACTAAATCCCTACGGCATTCCTGCCATGATGCCCACTAACACAGCTCAATTTTGGAGTCCAATCTCATACTAGAAACAGGACATCCTCTAAAGATTGACCAAAGTCAAATTAAACTCATCCACACCATCCCCATAGTAAGAGAAGAAGTTCCCTACAGAAAGCCCCATCACCAGGCCGCTCCAATAGGGACTTCAACTAAATCTCTAAATCGGGTCTAGTCACTTTCATACCTAGGCAATTAACCAGGGCAAGAGGCTTCATCCTTGAGCTCCTGGGACCTCTAAGAAGGTGTAGAGCCTCTCTGATTGAAGGTTCATTTCTTAGAGCCAAGGTATTGAACTCTCCTTCTTCTCTAGGTTATCTTAATTCTCCATGTAATTAGGGTTAATTTAAACCATGATTAACCATATGGATTTATTTTTCATGCTTAGACGAGTTTATAAGATTAAACCCGTGGTGATTTTGTTGAGTCTAGTCTGAGAAATTAGGGTTTTATTATGGATGGTTGTGGATTCATGCCAGTTGGGGATGAAGCTGGGCAGCCGTTAGATCGAGTAGTTCAAGAATGGAGGGCTCTTATGGAGTCGGATAGATGGACGGTCCCTGAATACGTTGCCAAACCAAACTGCGCTAATCCCATAGCGCTGCGTGGCCACTTCGACGTCACCGAGGATGACATGGTTAAGTAGGAAAATCCTGATTTTCTGAATTATTCAAATCACCTAAACTTTTAAAATCCATAACTTGGTGTAGAAAAATAAAAAAAATAAAATAAAAATACCCACTTGCTCAATGATCAGAAGAGAATAATGTGGAAATGTTTTGAAGTTTATTTGATGCATGTTCCATTTTTAATTAATTAAATACTCTCTCGAGTCTTTAAATTCTCAATGCATGTAGACATTTCACCATAGCATGTTCTTAGGGTCACTTGTAGCCTCTGTCATAGGAGATCTTCTATGATATTTCCACGGTCAGAGGAGACCTCTATGAAGAGATTTATATTTTCCAAGTTTTTGCATCTATTTTGATAAATTAATTCCAATAATTAGCACGATAATTGAAAAATCTAGAAAAATCGTGGCACTCTACCCTTGACCAGAGGACCCTAGGATAAATTTTTCATGGGCCAAATCATTAAGAAATGACTTAATTGTCAACTTAACTCAAAACTGATTTTTAATTAATTACAATAAACCAAATGTGTAAATGGCTTAAAACAATTCTCCACTATACTTTGAAGGTCAGAGAACTCCACAAAAAGTCTACGGCATTTGGAGTTCATTTAGCCACCTAAATAAATTATCTAAGTGAAATGATAATTTCGAACATTAAACTAATATTAGTAATTAAAATACAACTCAAAAAATTGTCAAATTGATTTGGGACTTCTTTATAATATGAGGAATTTTCTAAAAATAGAATTAGAGCTTTAATAAAATTTTCATTTTTAACCATATTTTAAATATTTAAATAATTAAAAAATAATAAAAATCACGAAATATTAAAAATCAGTAAATTGTCACATTTGGTCTCCTAATCACCAGGGAACCATCCACATAATTTTTCCTAAGCCTATAAATTAAGATATTAATTTTTGAAGGCTTAAATCCGTTTTTAGATAGCTAAAAATGGATTTCCTTAATTTTCCACTAAAATAATTCTTAAAATTAAAATAAACAATAGTAAAATATAAAATTTATTTCTTTGGGTTCCCTGACCTCAGAGAGATTTAAGAAAAATATAAAATTGAATTTTCAACTTTTAAAAAATTTTATAATTAAATAAAACTCCAGAAATTAAAATTATTCTAAGAAATAAATTAAAACTCAAAAAATCATGAAATTTTGTTAAAGTGGTCCTTTAATCTAGGTCTACCTCCAATAAAAATTTCAAGACCAAAAGTTTTGTTTTGATCAAATTTTTGAATTTTAACTAAAAATCTATATTTTTCCATGAAAATAAATATATAAATTAAATTAAAATTTTAAAAATCACATTTTCTCCTCTAATGTTTAAACTAACCCATAAGTGGGGTTACAAAAAAACTTCAAAGTCATTTGAATTAAATTTAATGAATTATGAAGTAACAAAGGTCTTTTGGGGCAAAAGTGTAGTTTTTTTAAGAAATTTACTCTTAATTAATATTTAGGCTTAATTAAAATGGGAAAATGCCAATAAATGATCTTAATTATTACGATTCGATGATTGAAATATAAAAATGCATAAATGGTAGAAACCCATTGATCCCCGATATAAATATGTGCACCAAAAGCTTGACTTCACACTGAATATATGTGTTGATGATTTAGATATGAAAGTTATGGATTTTATAATATGGGATTCTACGCAAGTGTACATATCGTTTATCAAGTAATATAGGATTTTCTGATTAACCCTGAGATATCAAACCCACAGGGAAATGTAAAAACTTTTTAAAGAATTAAGAAAATTAAACTTTTACCTTTTTTTAATGACTTTTGAAAGTATGTTTTGATTTGAAAAACTTGAATATTGTTTTGGTATTTTTAATTAAAGCTAAGCAGTAAATGAAAATTATCAGAACTTTAAAATGCGGTATAAAATACTAGGAAATAAAATATCTTTTTCTTTCTCTTATAAAGCAGTAATAATTATGAAAGTATTGTTGTGGAAGTATTTAAATGTGTTGTGATAAATAGGAGCAAATTTATTCTTTACCCTTACTTGGTTCTATAAAGAAAATTGGTTAATTTGAAATTTTAAAATCTTGAACATGGTTAGGCAGGGAAGATATCAGCTCTCACTCTAGAGTTTCCTCGATTTCCTCCATCGGAGGGCTAACTTCTCATAAAAAAATTTAAAATATCAAGCCAAATTAGGGGGCTTTATCCTGTCACTCTAAAGACCGCTAATTCTACTCCCCATTAAAAACATATCTCCTAAGCATTCAATTATATGAACTACAATTCTCATCCGTATAATTGGATGTGATTTATACCATTTGTTGTTTGAGACAACACCGAATTGGATCTTACATAATCTCACAACAAATTTAACATCTTAACTGGCCAAATTAAGAAGTAAATTAAGTTTATGGAATTAAATCTTCACAACGTATTCCAACTTTAAACACTTATACATTCCACAACAATCCTACAAAATTTAATTAATTCTTTATTTAAGAAAGAAAAAGATAAAGAAAACTACTTAGAATTCATGGAGAAAATACAAGCAAACATTGATTTGAAGATAGAAATCATAAAGAAAGAACAAAAATAAAAACTAAATATAGAAAACAGAAGTAAACACTTATCTGAAAAAATCCTCTCCACAAGACTCCGAAAGTTTCTTTCAAACATGACTTTCCACAGGACAACACTATAGAGGTTGGCGCCCCCAACTCTATTGACTCCAACTCTGACATTAGATTTCAGTAAAAACTAGATAAATGGATGAAAGTAAATTGGTGGAAAAAAACTTTCACACCAAACTAACTAACTCTAAACAATAAAAGACTGAAAGTAAATATCTTTAAACTAGAAGATGAAACTAAAAACTAAGAGAATATTGAGACTCTTGAAAACTAAATTAAATAAATCTCACTAAAGACACACTTACACTAAAGACTCTCATGACATAATTTTAATAATAATCTAAAAGATTCCTTGGTGTCTCTTCAAATCATGTCCCGATTCAATGTATCCACCAAAAGATGCATCCCTTCATTCAAATTTGCCTCCTATGGGAAGTTAAGGAAGTCACCACCCAAATTTGCTTCAAACACCCCTTAAAATTGGCGCCAAAAATGAAGAAAATTTGATTTTTAACTGTGACAGCTAAGCGCCGACCAGGCGGCGCTTAGCCGCCAAGGTCCAATTTTTCATTTTTTATTTCTTTGCTCCAAATTTGATCCAATTTTTGCTCTTTTTATCATAATTACTCATTTTCATTATACCTGCAAGAAAAACACAAAATACCTTCCATTACAGTGCAATATCATCAAAAATAGGTATAAAATTATGCATAAAAACACCATATATTTTAGGTGTATCAAAATCCCCCAAACTTAAAATGTTACTTGTCCTCAAGTCACTCTTAATCACATAGAAAATTTTAGCATGCAAATTATGTAATGAGTTTCTTAGGAAGATAACAAAATTTTGTTCTAGAAATGAAATAGTTCAATTTAGAAAAAATTTCAGTAATTAAGACCAACTTAAAGTTTAGAAAGTTCTTAGGTAAAGGATAATGTAAAATATAGTTTTCTATCTAATTCAGAAATATTTGTAGATTTTTCAAAATATTGGATTCACACATTTATTTCTCTTACTTAAAAATCTTTATTTGAAAATAACTTTACTTACTATATTATACTTTAGGTATGGAACCAATTTTTCATTATGCCCTTATATCCTCAGGCTTCTCCATCCTTTTTACATACCATTTTTCACTTTTTTTCTCTTTTTTTCTTTCTTTCTTTCTTTTTCTTTTCTTTTTTTTTCTTCTTCCTCTTTTTTTTAATAAGTCAAGGATTACTATATCTGGATAGACCTTTAATTAATTTGAATTCCACCCTTCCATTTAAAATAAAAGGTCTGATATATATCTTTCACTTAAAAATCATAATAACATTATTTGAAAATTACAACTTAATAAATAAATTTAAGCTTTGAAGGATAAAAGTCAAATCTTCTATTTATCCAAAAATACAATATTTCTTACTAAAGATCAATAAACTATATTTAACACTTTTTTTACTAAGAAAATTTTAACTTTAAAAATTAAAAAAAAAATTTAGTTTTTCATTAAATGGAAATTCAAAATTTTTAAGGACTTCTACATTAGTGGAGGTTTTCAAAGCATATACACTCCAAGTGAAATAATTGAAATCACACTATTATTAGATAAAAAATGGTAGTAGTAGAATTTGAAAAGTTTTAAATATGCAATTTTAAATAATATTTTTTAATAGTGTTTCAAATTCTCCTAACAATTTTGGAATTAAAGTACAGACTATAAAAACTCTTACACAACATAACATTAAAACATTTAATACTACACATATATAACTCAAAACAACAAGTAGAATATCAATCCAATACATATACATCTGAATATGCAAAAATAGTCTAACTATAATCAACATATTACCAGAATTCACACAAGAAACACAATATCAAAATAAATCAACAGAAATAACATACATCAACTCATCAACAAAAACTCAATAACACATAAAACAAATCAACTAATCATCATCATCATCATTATCTTGCTCATTCTAATCTCTGGATGGAACATAAGGTATATAGAATGGATGAGGGGGCATCTCAGCACTCATATTACCTCTTATCAATCTATCCAAATAATGGTGATAATTCTCCTCATATTCATCATGTTTAACAATATATCTTTCCATATTATCCATTTTACCATCCATGTCTCTAACATGCTCATGAGTAAAACTCACCTACTTCAAAATCTTTCTCACCAAACCAGTCTGTGAATCTCTAGATGATGAAGCTCTCGAAGTAGTAGCACGTGTAGAAGCAGTAGAAGTAGAAGCCCTACCAAATCCTCCTCTCCAGCCAAACTCTAAATGTACAATGTAGTTTACACTGGTAATTGGTTTCAAATGCTGAAGGACGTCTTCCCAAGTTTCAAATTTCACACCAGATCGTTCACATAATGAATGTATCAAGGAAGGAAATCCCATACCTATAGTAGTGGTAGATCTAGCACAAATTCTAAATATAATCATAAATGATTGCTCCATTATTTATAGGCTTCTCTTGCTAAATGCAATGAGTTTGAATAACTCTCTCCCTTATAACTTCACTAGTATGGCTTGAAGGCAATAGCCAAAATGAGAAAAAATAATGCCATGCTTTAAAAATTGTATTTAACTTAGAGGCCTGAAAATTTACTCTTCTATCATTTGTGATCTTTCATAAACCTCTTCCGTCAGTCAGAAATGCTATAATCTTATCTAACTCTCCCTCAGTAGGATGATAGTTCGAGTAAAACAATACATATCAGGAGGCAGTTGAAAAAAGAAACTGATTACCACAGATGTAAAATGTACTTCTTGCCTTTTCACCATCACCAAATTTTCTTCTGCTGCAGGTAAGTTTGCATAAAACTCTCTGACCACAGAAACAACAACAACAGCGAAGAAGCAGCAATAATTTTCCCAATTCCTTTTAGCAATCATCTCTTCAATAACCTCTCCTGGTTTACTAAACACACGCTCAGTAATCAATTTATGTCGCTGTAGTGCTTCAACGTAACGTTCCTCAACCCTTGCACTAACCAATTTTTCAGAATCGAATCTCGTCTTTTCTCTTGAGCGCTTTGACTTTGGAGCCATTTCTAAAAATTCATGAAAAATTCACCAAAAATTCCAAAATCAAACTAAACTTGCTAAATTAACTTCCAAAAGTAATTTCCACTAAATCCAGAAAATTTCTCATCCTTTTCTTTAAATTTTCACCATGAATAGTGATTTTAGGATTTTCCAAAATGTAATCAAAATACATGGTGAAAATAAAATAAAATTTACTTAGGAGTAGTGTTCTTACCTTATGGAATCTAAATCTAACAATTTTTGTTGAAATCAGCCTTCAATCGATCCAAAATGTTGATGCCCTAGGCTCCTTTTTGCGAAAGTTAGAGGTTGAAAACGACAGCTAAGTTAAAAAATGGGGATTTTTGGGTATTAACTGCTGAAAATCAATTTTCGTGAACTGGCGCCTAACTGCGAGGCTTTCGGCGCTTAGCCGTGATAATTGGCACTTAAGCACCAGAAATCTGGTGCTTAGCCACCAGTGCCAAGATTTTCACAATTTAGAAAATGCACTAAACCACTTAGTTAATGACACTTGATCATCTCAAAATACTTGTCTCTTACTCAATAATCTCCAATAATCCAATTTCAAACTTTAATATCCATCGATTCCAATTAAGTTTCACATAAACACAAACTTATATTCATTAAAAACAAACCAAACTTAATACAATATTAAAAATTTCTATCCAAACACTTTGGATGAAATTCCCTAAATACAAACAGACTCAAAAAGCATAATGATAAGTTTGCATCACTAAGATGTAATAATCACACATTAAAGTGCAACAGATCACAAACATAAAACATTAAACACTTTGAAACATTAAACACATAAATATAAAATACTCAAAATAAACCACAAGGTAAAACCATCATTTAATTCCACTCTCCAGTAGGACAAATGTATCCAGAACCACTATTATTTCCATTTGACCCTTTTGGAATATAAATATGATAGAACGGATGATGATTGAAAACACTTAAATCTTCTTCTTCTAACCACTTGTTCTTCAAGAACATCGCCTTATCTGCTTCTTCCACGTGACTTGTATGATTGAATTGCATCTTGAGTTTCCATCCCATATGCTCCAAATGTGCATTAGTTTTATTGATCTTTGTTTCGATTGAAGTCACTCGGGCTTCGATCATTGCAATCTTTTCTGCAATTCCCTGAATACTAACGATAAGAAATCCATTGAATAACTCTTTAGCATTATCACTAATAAACTTACTCTCGTTAGACTCCTCTTTCTTCTTAATCTCATTCTCACAGGAAGACATGATGCACTCAAAACACTCTTCTTAAGACTCAGGAATGAAAATAGGATTTTGGGCAAGTGTTTCTCTTAATCCAGGGCCTTTTATAGACGTTAGAAGTGCATAATCCAACCCTTTAACATTTAAAAACTCGAAAATAACTTCTAAAACCACTTCCCCACGATCTAGGCTTCTAGAACCTCATTTATCACATGTTTCATAACTCCTGCGCCTAAGTGCCAACTGGGCGGCGCTTAGCCGCCAGTGCTAAATTTAGCACATGTCTGCCAAATATACAAAATTTCATTCTGACTCCACTAAGTCATAAAATAAGGTCAAATAAACACTACTATAACATAGAAGCTCCAAAATACTACCACCAAAACATAAAAACAAACGAAACGAAGCACACAAAGCAATCATAAAGCAAAGCACACCGATAACTTTGGCTTGCCTCCCATAAAGCACTTGGTTTAATATCTTCAGCCTGACATACCCAGAACTCATTTTGAGTGACCCAACATCAAATTCTCATCATATTTAAGTTGATCGACTGAAAAATAAGGTTTATGTCTATGAACGTTAACTTTAAATATTTTTCCATCCTTAGGATCTTGAATATCCACAGCTCCATAAAAATAAAATTTTATCACGATAAATGGACACATCCACCTGAACTTAAATTTTCAAGAAAAAATTCTCAATTTAGCATATTACAACAAAACTTTCTGTCCTGGCCCAAGATTTTTAGTAAGAATCTTCCGATCATGCCATAATTTCATCATTTCTTATAAATCTTAGCATTTTCATAAGATTCAATCCTTATCTCTTCAAGCTCATTTAATTGCAATAATCCCTTTTCAGTAGCATCTTTTAAATTATAATTGAACTCATTAATAGCTTAATATGCTTTATGCTCAAGTTCAATAGGCAAATGACAAGTTTTTCCAAAAATCAGCCTATATGGGGACATTTCTATAGGGGTTATGTAGGCAATCCTATAGGCCCACAAAGCATAATCCAGTTTGATTGAACAATCCTTTCTGTTTGGATTAACAATCTTTTCAAATAGTCTTTTAATTTCACGATTGGATAATTCAACTAAACCACTTGTCTGAGGATGATAAGTTGTAGCAATGCGATGATTTATACAATATTTCTTTGCTAACTTCTTAATAATCGCATTTTTAAAATGAGTTCCCCATCTGTTATGATTACGCTTGGTATTCCAAATTTGCAAAATATATTATTTCTTAAAAACTTTGCCACACTTTGACCATCACATCGAGGTTAAGCAATAGCTTTAATCCATTTGAAAACATAATCTTCTGCTATAAAAAATATAAACATTTTTGAATGATGGTGTAAATGTACCCATGAAATCTAATCCCCAATCATCAAATATTTCAATTTCCAAAAGATAATTGAGGGGCATTTCATTTCTTCTAGAAATATTGCCTACATGCTGACATCTTTCATAATTTTTAATATAAGCATTCACATCCTTAAAAATTGTAGGCTAATAAAATCCAGATTGTAAGATTTTATATGCAGTTCTTGCAACTCCAAAATGTCCCCCATAATCAGAATGATGACATTTTTGAATAATTTCATAAGTCTCTTCCAAAGGGATACATCTTCAAATTATAAGATCATTTCCTTGTTTATATAAAAATGGATCATCCCAAAATAAAGTCTTAGCATCAGACATAAATTTCTTTTCATTCTGGTATGTAAAACCATAGGGTATAATATTACTGACAATAAAGTTTACTTTGTCAGCATACCACGGAACACACCACTCATTATCGGTGAATAATTTTTCATCAGAAAACTGTTCATTAATTTATTCAGCATCACAGAGAGATATTTCATTTTTAAGCTTGGACAAATGATCAACAATTTGACTATCGGAACCCTTCCTATCTACTATCTCAGAATCAAATTCTTACAAAAGAAGAATCCATCTAATCAATATCGGTTTCGCATCCTTCTTCTTCATTAAATATTTGATAGCAGAATGATCAGTATGTGACCCACTTTCAGATATTTATACTTACAACTATGATATGAAAATTAGCAATAGTACCAAAAACTTGATCCCGCACTGAATATATATATACTGATGATTTTATTATGGAATTTATGATTTATATTGTGGATACTAAGCAAGTATATGTATCGTTATCAAGTAATATAGGGTTCTAATGGAGTCCTAGATATCGATCCCACAGGGAAGTTAGAAAATTTTAAAGACAAATTTACTTACTAATCTAGTATACAGAAATTAAGAATACTTAGACTAAAATAAATTAATGCTTAAGGTTAAATATAAGATTTCAGAAAAGTATCTTTCTCCTTATTTTAGAGAATTAAGTGAATGAAGAATTAAATAGGTTTTTAATTGTATTGTGCCAAATAGGAGCATTCATATTCTTTACCCTTTGGTCCAAGTGCAAAGAACATTGACTAGTCTTATGTTTGATTACTGAATCTGCGGCTAGGCTAGTAGGATACCAACTGCCACTTCAGAGCTCCCACGTTCCCCTCGCCTGAGGGCTAACATCTACACTTCAGCTCTCAAACAATAAGACCGAATTTAATATTTTAGTCTATCACACTAAAATGTCCAATTCTATGCCTGATAGTTTAATATTTCCCTATTTATTTGCACACTCCTTCTAAGGCTTTTGACTTCCCAGAATCTTGGATGTAATCTTTACTATAGTTGATATTTCAACATATGTTAACAAATCAATTGGCCAGATTGAAAGTAAATTAAGATTTAAGTTAAAGATTAGCACAATTTGTATTTTTATATTTTTAGGCACAATTACTTTAATTCATCATTTCACAAAATCTCATTAACAAGGAGAAAGACTAAAGAAACTATTCAGAATGCATGGGAAAAATAACACAAAGCATGGATTTCATTAAAGTTAACAAATGAATAACAAAAATACTTAACTCAATTCTTCTCGCCAAGAAGACTCCTTAAAGTTCCTTTGACTCTTCCTTCCAGTACAACACACCAAATCGCTAAACACTTTATCTACTCACTAAGAAGACTCTTAATTACACTTAACTTCCACAAAAATGACATAAAACTGGCACACAACTGACTAGAATTCGTCTCTATTTACAGAAGGGGTCAAATCTCCAAAGGTTGCTTAAGCACCTCTTCAAAAAGCGTCCAGGTTCAATGTATTTTGTCTCTTTTCAACTATCTCGCCGTCGGCGGCTTGATCTCGTCGTCGATGGGCTTCTAGAAGATGGGCTAACAGCACCGATCTCACCGTCGGTGGGCTCGATCTCGCTGTCAGTGGGCACCTTATAATATATTAAAAATCTTTCGGGAAAAACTCGCCATCGGCGGCCAAAATCTCGCCGTTGTTAGATAATTGAGTCCTTTTTGCTCCAAATCCGCTTCTTTTGTGCTTTTTTCTATCAGTACTTATAAATCTTCATTCCTGTAATGAGACAAAGAAAATACATTTCTTTAAAGTGCAATTTCATATAAAATTGGTATAAATTTCTCAATACATTTTTTTGTGGTCAAAATTCCCCAAACTTAACTATTACTTGTCCTCAAGTAATTTTAATACTACATAAAAGTAATGATTATTTGTAGTAAAATTTTAATTCAGAAATACTATGAATTTTATTTAAATAAGTATTATAGTAAAGTTTAATAGAAATATTTTTAGATATTTAAATTAATTTTATAGATATAAGACTATTTTGTCATCAAGTATAAGATTTTTAGTTTTCTATTTATTTCAAGAATGACTATATTGAAATATTAAATTACTTAAAATATTCAGATGATAAGAAGTTCATGAAAATACTATTCAGTAAAATACTAATCTATATATATAAGTTCAGAAATGTAATTAAAGTTTACCCTTTAGGTTGATTCAAATGAAGTAATTTTTGATAAGACATTTCCTCAAGCTTCTCCTCACTTTTTATATATATATATTTTCTTTTTCTTTTCTTTCTGGATTGATTTTCAATCCCTTTTTTTTACTCTTTTTTATGTGAGGATCACTATTTTTGGTTAGCCTGTTAATAATTTTCCTCTTCTCAAGTTTGAAAGTGGAATCATTTCCTTGCTTAATATATATTTCAAAGCTTTTACTTCATTGAGTTTCAATCTTTTCTCAACTAAATACTTAAGAATTTCATATTTGAAAATATAGTTTTCCTTACTTTAAATAGTTAACTATATTCTTATACTTTTAAACTAAATTTCTTAATCTATAAAATTAGTTAATCATTAAATGTATTTCTCTTAACTTTCTATATTAATTAAATAAATTAATTTTAGCTTAGTGAATTAAAATTACTACAAAAATTCATTTTTATAATAATTTTGAAAATGTAAATTGAGAACAATTTAATAACTAAATTTGTATTTTTCCCTCCCCCAAACTTAAATTTTTCTATCTATCTATATAGGGTGAAAAGGAAATAAACTGTAATATTTAAATCATACCTTTGAGCTTTAGGTATTTCTTCTTTTTGAATTTCTGCAGGCTTCTTCCATTACTTAATTAACCTGTACTGTTAGTATTTTCTATACACAAAATATTAAAGAAAGTGCTGGGTAAAGAAGTTTAACACAATACTACCACATTTTATACTAACATATTATACTACATCCACATACATTTACTAATTCAATCCAAGGTTACAATAGTAGTTCTGAAAGCATTAAAATTTAAAAACTGCCTAACTTTAACATCAATATTAAAACAATCTACCCTACATCATAATCAAGTTTATAAACTAAAACATCAATACTAAAATTTAAAACAAACAAACAAACAATCTCAACATCAGAATCTATAACTAAACAAATAAACATAACAACTAATCTTCTGCATCAAAGTCCTAAACTATATCATCATTTCCTGGATCAGTGGGTGGATTAGGCTGGTAATGAGTATATCGGGTGCACTCATGAAATATAACATCGAGCTCTCCTCTCCTGTAACGATTCTCAGCATCATAATAGGCTATCTCATACTCTGAATGTCTCTGGAGATACTCGCTGTCATAATCATGTCTTCTTTCTAAGCCTCCAATTCTCTGATCAATATGCTCCAGCTTTTCTTCTATTTTCTCAAAACTTTTCCTCTGTAGAGTCATCTCATTCATCAAATCTTGAAGGGTAGGAGTACTATAGGTAGGAGGGTCATAACTGATAGAGGGAATATATCTACTTGAAGCAGGTACATAGCTCCTTGTCCCAGATCTCCATCCTTCATGGGATTCATGTTTCTTAATATTAGCCGAAGTAATGGGTTTCATAGGCTTCACCCATTCCTTATCATCTCATGCCTCTACCCCAGATAATTGGTAGAGTGCATGGATCAGACCAGGGTGTCCTAGTCCTCCTCCTCTTTCACTTCTTGCGGTGGCTAATCTATTCTTATAAATGATACTTCCCACATTAATACTTCTTTGGTTCTGAATGCAGAAATTCAGAACTGCTCTATCTCTTGTTACCTCACTATGGTGGTAAGTAGGTAACAATGTAGAACATATAAAATAGTGCCAGGCTTTAGATGATGCATTCAACATAGAGAGAGGAAAGTTTACCTGTTTTGGCAGCTTCATTTTCCAATCTCCTTTCCCGTCAGTGAGAAAGTCGATCACCTCTTCCAGTGGTCCTTCCATAGTTCCAAATGTATCATACTCACTGGTGTAGGTGTCTCGTACTTTGTAATAAGCATTTATTCTTGCAGCACTGAATTCCACAAAAAATCCTCTAACCTTAACTGGTGCATCTTCAGCCTGTGTTAGGTTGGAATAGAATTCTTTTACTACTTCCACAGTGGTTTTGTTGGTTATGAAATAGAAATTTTCCCATCCTCTTTCTTTAATTATTCACTCTACTTCACCTCCAGGAATTTTGAAAACTCGATCCTGAATGCATTTTCTGGCTTGAATATTGTGAAAATATCTTGATTGTGCCCTTGCATTCACAAAACGAGTTTCATCGTAATCCACTCTTCTCTTTTGACGTGGAGCTATTTTTTGTTCTGTGAAATTTGCAAAAATTTTAACTAAACTTCTAAATATTACTAAGATGGCTTCCAATAGTTACTAAAATGATTCTAAATCAAGTTCCATGAACTTCTTCTAATTCATTTCCTCTAATTTCAAAATTTTCCAAAATTTCTCAATGTAGAAGAAATTCATGGTGAAAATAAAAAATTTTTACATAGGAGTGAAGCTTTTACCAAGGGAAGATGAAATCCATCGTCAAAATGTGTTGAAATTGCTTCAAATCCAAGATTTCACAAGCCCTAGGTCAGTTTTTTTCAGTTTTGAGGAGGGAGACGATGAATAGTGTCGGTTGACCGGTCAAAATATAGTACATTTCGCGATCTCGCTGTCGGTGAGAAATTTCTCGCCGTCAGCGAGCTAATTAATTCACCAAGGTCAAAGTTTCGAGAAAATCTTGTCGTCGGCGGGATTTCTCTCGCTGTCAGTGAGGTTTTTGAAAATTTTGATATATTTTAATTTTTCAATTATATTCTACTTAGATTAGGCCTTGTTCATTGTTCCGGTCACTTAATTTGATATATTTTTTTAAGATTAGATTCTATATTAACACATAAATTCACACACCACAAACATTATAACTTTATAAATGAAATCCATGAACTTACAAACTTCAAACACTACATAACTAACAATTGACTTATCAAATTAACCCAAACACATCTAACTCAGCATTGCAATCCACACCATGATACTCTAAATGCTGAGACTAAACAAACAACATACAATCTCATCTAAACTGAGATTAGCTACGTAAAGTTCAAACTAAATCAAAAACTAAAGTCAAATCAACACACATACATAAAATATGAATAGAAATCTCTGCTCTTCATCGAAATCTGAACTGATCTCTTCTTTGATGTTTCCATTAGAATGCAGGTGCACAAACAAATTATAGAAAGGCTTGAAAGGGAATTCTGCAGAAGAATCTTCTTCAATCCACCCTTTCTGTCTCAATAGTCGTAGAAAACTTGCCTCCAGATGTCCTGTATGGTCAAACTGCTCCTTCATTCTCCAATCGATGTGATCGAATAAATCAGAGATATTATCAATAAAATTCATCACATTCTGTAGATCCTTCTCCAATCCTTTAAGTTTCCATAAAATGAAGTTCGTTCTATCAGTCAGAGGTCTAACTAAAGGATTGTTTTGTGATGCTTGATCAGAAATAATTATTGTTTCATCATTGTTATCCAATATAGGAAACATATATGTCAGATCTAGTGGTTTCCAAGGCAATAGCACTTTTTCCCAAGTTCGTAGTAAAATTGGTACTGACTACATAAAGTAAATATAGTTGATGGGTGTCCAAGTCCATGAATTGACCCATGCACAATTAATCCTAATGCAGACTTCACAATGATAGATCCAACATCAATATGCAATCTAGATTGAATACAGTAATTTAAGATTGCACATTCCTTTGAAACCTTGTTTACCCTCATAGTGGGTAATAACTTTGATGAAATAAAGAAATGTGTTGACCTCATTTTTGATGAGGTCTTCCCTTCTTCTTTTTAGTGCTTAGGATCTAGCCTTAGGCTTTTCCTTTGACTATCTTAGAGGACTAGAATTGGGACCCGCCTTTTAGAAATTCAAACCACTTCTAAACTCCTTGCAAACTCCACAAATTTGACTATAGACCCCTAATCACCTAGAGGGTTGAAATCAAATGTGGAAGTTTAAAGGATGAGTTCCTATAGGACTCTTTGGCCTTAGGACTACCCCAGGTGGCCCGGTCCAGTGAAGGGGCCGACTTACACTACACTTACACACTACATTTCCACACACTTCCTAAAACTACACCCATACCCAACTTGACCTCCCGACTCATGTAGGTGATTCACATGGATGGTCCTTAACCCCTAAGCCCTCGGCTAAGAGGGTTAGGAACAACATAGATGAATGCCTCAAATGAATCCCTTCATGGCTCATAGGGGCTTGATATGGCTTCATGGCCCAACCAAAATGATTTCACCCCACTCAAATTCACCCAATCTTCAATTTCCCAAATTTTCAATTTTTGACCCCTGGACCCTACACCCGCTAAATCTACCCAAAACCTCGAAATTACCCAAATTTTTGCAAAATTTCCAAATTACCTAAAATTCTTCAAAATTATTCCCAAACATTTCTACACCACTCAAATTGACCATCTATATCCAAAAATACCAAAAATTCCAAGAAAACCTCCCAATACCCTCCAAATACCCAAAATACCCTTCTTGGCCTAAAAATCCAAAAATTCAGAAAATTCTCAGAAAATTCCAGAAAATCCCAAATATTCCCAATTTCATTTTGTCCAACTACACCATGGGCCAATTTTGTCAATTTACCCTACTTTTGTCAAAACCCCCAAATCGACCCATTTTAACCCTAAGTGAACCCAATGTCAAACCAAACCTACCCAATTGACCCCAATTTTGGTTCAATTCAATTCTAAACTTCAATTCAACATTCCTAATACCAATTTAGACCAAATCCAAGTCCAATTTGATTGACATTTGGATCCAATTCCACTTTTGACCTTAAGGCCCATTTTTCGACCTAAGCCCAAACCTAACCCAAATGAACCCAAACCCCAAAAATCAAAGCCCAACCAAAGTCAAAACCTCTTTGAAACACTCCCATAAACACTTCTCAACAATAATTCTACATCAATTTCAACCCTAGCCCAACATTGGCCCAACTCGGCCCACTTGGACCTATATTGGCCCATTCACCAAAAGAATCCAAATCCAACCCAATTCAAGCCCAAACTACCCCAAATTTGCTTCAAGTTACTCATGACACATCCATGAGCTAAACCCAACAATTATTTGGCCCAACCTTTTACAAAAATTTTCATCCATGAACACATTCATAAACTTAAAAGCCCACTTCCCTTAAACCCTTCTAAAAGCCCATTTCCTTCAAAATTCAAAAGCCCAAATCTACCCTAAAGCCCACATGACATCTCCATTTGTCATCCATTTAATTAAATCCATTACCTAAGTCCTAAAATCATCATTGAATTATTCCAAATGAAGCTTCATCCAAATTCCCATCAAATTACCACAAATTTCATAAAACCCATTTTTATGAAATTGACTCAACTTTCTCCAAGCCAAAGACAAGCCATGCAAGCCATTGACAAGCCACATGAAGCCATGGGAGGCTTGACATGTGACCATGCCATTAATGGTAAAAGGAGGGGCTCCTTTCCTAATCTTTCATTAAGCCTTTTTTACCTTAAGCATGTCACACACTAAACCATGTTTAGCCACCTCATCATGGATAGAGACCACACCACTCTCTCTTGGCCGACCCAACCGATCCTCTCGACCCAAAATCAGTGCCATGGGGAGGTGAACCAAGCCCAAAAGGTGAGTTGACCCATTTGGACCCAAAATAGGCTCATCCCCCATTCCATTTCAATCCAACTCCTTTACACATGGCAATTGCCAATTGATTGCACAAGCCTCCAGCCCTGACCCACCTGACCAAGATGGTGACCATTGCCTGGCCGGCCGGCCACCAGGCCGCCGGAAAACACCATGGCCGAGAGCTCACATGTGAGCCAACATTGAAATTCTCACTCGCTGAGCTGCCCCATCCCTAGTGGTCACCATGGCTGATCTTCTCCTCACCAGAGCAGCTGATCCCAAGCCCTAACTCCCCCTGGGAGGCCTCCCAGCCAGCTCTATTTAAACTCCACCCCTCTCGGCCATGAGAGGAGGAAGAGAAGCACAAACCTTGCCAAAACTCTGCCAAAATTGTTCCAGACCCTCTCCACCTTTAGAGCACTTGATACCCAGTGAAATTCCCCTGCCATTTCTCCTCTGTAAGCTCAATTTCAGAGTTGAAATTCCACCCAAAACCAGGACACTTCTCCACAGTGAGCCAATCCCCAAATTGATTGGCTCTACACCTTCACCAGACCAAGGGAAGGTGTCCACCATCAAAAGCCCTATCTCCAGTGCCACCCGGCTTGCTCCAGCCCTCCGAGCTTTGTGATCGGGCTTGGTCGAAATCATATCCGTACAATTCACTGCGACCGAGAGACTTCATCTGGAGCTTGCTAGGACCCAATCGAAGGTGCAACAACTCTCAGATTGAAGCCACACTTCTCTGAGCCAAGGAGCTTGGAGCATGGTGGGCAGCACGGCCATCGTCGTCAGCAAAACTTGAACCTACTTCAGCAAAACTTTCCTAGAATTAAACAACCAAGCCATAGGACTTCGAGGTAGTTTGCCTAGTGCAACATAAATCCTCAACCTTTTCGTTAGGCATTTGCATTGCAAATTAAGCCCTAACCGGTCTTAGGATTCCGAGGTAGTCGTCCGACACGACAATAAACCCTCACATCTTCTAGTGCTATTTGTTTGATTTTATCATACAAATATAAGTCCTAATTAATTAAAATTGGCAAGATTGAAATACTAAATAAGTATTAGGACTTTCCCAAACTCAAGCCAAACGATAGGATAGTCGGGAAATTACCGAAGTTCACTTCGAATTAGTGATTTCTCCTACCTTTCCTCCTTTGGATTCACAAAACAAAATGTTCCAAAATTTGATCCATTCCCTATCGAAATTCCAAAATTCAATCTTTGAAAACCTTAAACTTTGAAATTCTTGAAAGCAGAGTTATTGATTATTATCGAGAGTTTTCTTAGGTGATTCCCGTCACTTAAGATGTAATTAACTATAGGGGCTTGCCCTTATAGGGAATTTTAAAGAACCCGTGTAATATAAACCCCGTTTGATACTTTCATATTAAGCAGGGAATTTGTCGGCTTATAAAATTGGTTCGCGACCAAACGGATGTCACAAATCTTCTAGTTTATTTAATCGAGCCCCACCGTCAAGCAGTGTGCCTATTCTTCGGGATAGATACACGGTTTATGGTACGGTGCTCGTTTATATAAACTATTTGGGATGTGAGATCGGTTTGATTTCATATCTTAAAATCTTCAAATTTAAAATTATTTTCAAAATCAAATACTACTTTTCAAATTATTTATTTAAATTAAATTAAAAAAAAATTCGCCGCACAATTTCTGTTAGGCAACCCCTTTTTAAAATGAAACACGCAACCTAAAAATATGCCGACAAAATGCCAATGCTTTGAGACGGGGTTAAGAAGTGACGCAGAAAAACTAACGTACCCGTCTTCTCGTAATTCCCAATCGTCAGGTTCGTCAGTCAGATATCTGTATATCTCGTTCATGTTGTATCTTGTAGGAACAAAATTTGAAAAGTGGCAAACAGGGGTATTTTCAATTGAGTATAATTCATTGATTCGAGAAGGAGTGAAAGTTACCCATCTGCCTCTTACGTAAACACTTCCATTATGGATCAGATGCAGATTAGAGTAGAATTCTTTGACTACTGGACAGCGATGTGGTATAGCAGAATACCTCCCAACGTTGCTGAACAATCATTTCTTCAATTGTTGTTGTTGAATTCTCCGCTCCTCTGTTTACGAACCCTCTTTCTTTAATCCGACGTTTCTTCATCAAAACCTTGTTGAATAGTCGCTGAGTCTCAGAACTGACGAACTTTCGTCGGTTAAAAACTCTGGATTTCGTGGTTTCAAGTAGTTTGAAGGCCATAATAAATTGTTTTGGAGGGACTCTAGTAGTTTCTAAGGATGAAGATAATGTAAAAATGAAGTTTTAAACATTTTATATAGAGAAATGGCCTTAAAACTGTCCAAAACTGCAAAATAACTCTTAAAAATCACTTTTTAACTATCTCGCCGTCGGCGTTAACAATCTCACTGTCGGCGGAATAGTTAATATATTTAAACTGAATTTGGGCGCGCCGATCTCGCCGTCGGCGGGATCGATCTCGCCATCGGCGGGATTAGGTAAATTGCCCAATTTTTCGCTCCGGTCCGAATATTTTCTGATTTCTTCGCATATATTCAAATTTGTGATGATTCTTAAAAGTAAAATGAGTAGTAGAATTTATTCTATATTTTAATTTTCAATAACATTAATAAATAGATCATAATTAATAACTACTATGGGTTGACTCCCATAACGCGCTTGGTTTAACGTCGTCAGCCCGACCTAATTTAGTTAGTACTCAGGTTGACTGAGCATTAAAACTTCTTTAAAATTTGGTCTTATTCCTTCAAAATAAGGTTTTAATTTGTGTCCGTTTACTTTAAATCTATGCCCAGTTTTTGGATCTTCAATTTCTATAGTTCCATATGAAAATATTTGAGTTATAATGAAAGGCCCTAACCATCGAGATTTCAATTTCCCAAGAAATAATTTCATTCTTGTATTATAAAGTAAAACATCTTTTCCTGGCTCAAAATTCTTCAGGTTAATCTTCCGATCATGCCATAATTTCATTTTTTTCTTTATAAATTCTGTCATTATGATAAGATTCATTTCTTAATTCATATAATTCATTCAATTGCAATAATCTTTTCTCACTAGCTTCTTTCAGATTATAATTAAATTCTTTAATTGCCCAATAAGCATTATGTTCTAATTAAACTGGTAAGTGGCAAGTCTTTCCATAAATAAGCCTGTAAGGAGTCATTCCAATCAGAGTTTTATACGCAGTCCTGTATGCCCATAATGCAGTGTCTAGTCTTATAGACCAATCCAATCTATTAGAGTTTACAATTTTTTCTAAAATACATTTAAACTCTCGATTAGAAACTTCAGCTAATCCACTAGTTTGTGGAGGATAAGCAGTTGATATTTTATGAATAATGTTAAATTTTTCTACTAGTTTGTTAATATATTTGTTTCTAAAATGAGAACCTCCGTCAGTGATAATCACTCTTGGCTATCCAAATCTAGTAAAAATATTTTTCATTAAAAACTTTGAAACACTCTTAGCATCACACCGAGGTAAAGCTTGTGCTTCAATCCATTTAGAAACATAATCAACAGCAACTAATATATATGTGTTTCCAAATGAAGGAACAAATGGTCCCATAAAATCTAACCCCCAAACATCAAAAATCTCAACTTCTAATATAAAATTTAGAGGCATTTCATTTCTTCTAGATATATTACCTACTAGTTGGCATCTATTACAAGTTCTGATATATCTATAAACATCTCTAAAAAGAGTAGGCAAATAAAATCCAGATTGTAAAATATTATAAGCAGTTTTATTTGTTCCAAAATGTCCTCCAAAATCATAATCATGACATTTCTGAATGATTTATTCTATTTCTTCATAAGGCACGCATCTTCTAATTATATGATCCTTACATTGCTTATATAAATATGGTTCATCCCAAAAATATGTTTTAGCATCATGAATAAATTTTTTCTGTTGTTGCAAAATCAACATAGGTGGTAAAATATCACTTACAATATAATTTACTATGTGAGCATACCATGATATTTTCCACTCATTTATATTATATAGTTGTTCATCTGGAAAACTATCAGTAATTTCATTATCGTTGTCGATAATTCATTATATTCTAGTCTTCGATAAATGATCCGTAAATTGATTTTCAGCTCCTTTTTGTTAATGATTTCAAAATCAAATTCTTGCATTAGTAATATCCATCTAATTAGTCTTGGTTTGGAATCTTTCTTTTGCATTAGATATTTAATAGCAGAGTGATTAGTATGCACAATACATTTATTTCCAATTAAATAAGGCCTAAATTTATCAAAAGCATAAACAATTACTAATAGCACTTTTTCAGTAATTGTATAATTCAAGCTCTTTTTCAGTAACTGTATAATTCAATTCAGCAATATTAAGAGTTTTACTAGCATAGTATATAACTTTGAAAATTTTATCATATCTCTACCCAAGTACTGGTCCTATAGCATAATAACTAGCATCACACATAAGTTCAAATTGTTTCTCCCAATCAGGTGAAACTATTATAAGTGCTGTGATTAATTTATCTTTTAATAATTCAAAAGCATTTAGGCATTCAGTTGTGAATTCAAATTTCTTGTTCTTTTCTAAAAGTTGGCATAGAGGTTTAGTAATTTTTGAAAAATCTTTTATATAGCTTCTATAGAATCCAACATGTCCAAGAAAACTTCTTACCCCTTTTAGTGTAGTTGGAGGTGGTAATTTAGCTATAACATGAATTTTTGCAGGGTCTACTTCCATGCCATTTTCCGAAATTTTATGCCTTAATACAATTCCTCCTGCAACCATAAATTGACATTTCTCCCAATTTAGAACTAAGTTAGTTTTTTCTCATACTTCTAATACATTTTCAAGATGGTTCAAGCTGGCATCAAATGATGTTCCAAATAAAGAGAAATTATCTATAAATATTTCTATTCCATCATCAATTAATTTACTAAATATAGACATCATACATCTCTAGAATGTTGCAGGTGCATTACATAATCCAAAAGGCATTCTTCGAAAAGCAAATGTTCCATAAGGACTAGTAAATGTAATTTTCTCTTGATCCTCAGGAGCAATATGTATCTGATGATAATCGATATATCCATCTAAAAAACAAAAATATTTATGTCTGGCTAACCTATCCAACATTTGGTCTAGAAATGGTAATGGGAAGTGATCTTTCCTGGTGGCTGTATTTAATTTTCTATAGTCAATACATATACACCATCCAGTAACTTGTCTTATAAGTATTAAATCATTATATTCATTAGCTTTAACGGTCACTCCTCCTTTCTTAGGAACACAGTGAATTGGGCTTACCTAAGCACTGTCCAAAATAGGATATATAATACCATTATCTAACCATTTTAATATTTCTTTCTTGAGTACTTCTTTCATTATTGGGTTTAATCTCCTTTGAGGATCTACTCTTTGCTTATGTTCATTATCTAAAATAATTCTGTACAGATCAAAGGACTAGTTCCTTTAATTTCTACTAAAGTCCAACCAAAAGTTTTCTTATATTTTTTTAATATGTCTAACAGTTTTTGTTCTTGTGATTCATTCAATTCAGCTGATATAATAACTGGTAGAGTTGAATTGTTACCTAAGTAAGCATATTTTAAATGATTAGGTAGAACTTTTAATTCGCGTTTAGGAGGTCTAATTATTGACGGAACTATATTCTTTTCAACGTTTTCAGTATTATCCAACATTTCAAATTTTTCCTGTATATAATCCATTTTTTCTTTATTTGCTTCTTCAATTAATTCTATATTTTCTTTTTCTAACTTTTCTTCATAATATTCTTTAAAATGTTGATTTTGCAAATGTTCAAGTATTTCCATTCAAAAACATTCATCATCTTTTTCTACAACAGGATATTTTATTGATTTTGCTATGTTAAAAGTTACTTTTTGATCGTTTACTCTCATAGTCAATTCTCCTTTCTGAACATCAATCATAGCTTTTCCAGTGGCTAAAAAGGGTCTTCCTATTATTATGGGAATTTCTTTATCTTCTTCCATATCTAGAACAATAAAATCTACTGGGAAGATAAATTTATCCACTTTTACTAATACATCTTCAATAACTCCTTTTGGATAAATCACAGAACGATCAGCTAACTAAAGAGTTACTAAAGTAGGTGAAATTTCTCCTAATTCTAATCTTTTAAAAATTGATAGAGGCATTAAATTTATGCTTGCTCCTAAGTCACACAAAGCTTTTCCATAAATTTTTTCTCCAATAGCGCATGGTATAGTGAAACTACCAGGATCTTTTAATTTTTCAGGAAGCTTTTTTTGAATAATTGCACTACACTCTTCACTAAGTGCAACAATTTCATTATCTGTAAATTTTCTTTTTTTATTTAAAATATCTTTCATAAATTTTACATAATTAGGCATTTGTTCTAATGCTTCTACAAAAGGAATATTTACTGTTAATTTTTAAAGTTTCAAGGAATTTAGCAAATTGCTTATCTTTTTTATGTTGTTTATGTTGTTGAGGAAATGGTGGTGGTGGTTTTTCTATAGATATTTTCATAGGGATCAATGGATATTCTAAGTTTTGATCTTGCTGATCCTTTTCTTTCTCAATTTTCACTTCCTCATTTTTACTTTCTGTTTCTTTCTGAATTTTAGTTTCTAACTCTTTTCCACTTCTTAGTTGTATTGCTTTAATTTGTTCTTTTCCTTGGTCTTTAGGATTTATTTCCATATTACTGGGAAAAGATCCAGGAATTCTATTGTTAAGCGCAGTAGCAATATGTCTAAGTTGAGTTTCAATATTTTTAATTGTTGTTTCTTGATTTTGTAATTGATTTCCTTGAATTTGTAATTGATTTCCTTGATTTTGTAAGTGTTGACCCATACTTAATATTAATTCTTCTATAGATAACTTCTTATCTTTAAATTGAGTGTTATTAAATCCAGGTGGATAAGATGGTTTATAATTTGTATTTCCTTGATTAGGTGGATTTCCTATAGAGTTGCTCATCAATTGTTGATTAGTCGTATTGTTATTCCAATTAAAATTTGGATGATTCTTCCAACCAGGATTATAATAATTCGCATAAGGATTATTGGGTCTATTATTAATAGCATTTATAGTTTTATAAGGAGATTGAGAATCTATAATTTGTCAAGATGAGTTTTCTTCTAATATCGGAGAGTAATTCATTCCAAAATTATCTAATTTCTTTGATATAACAGCAATTTGAGAAGCTAAAATAGATATTGCATCATTTTCATGAACACTAGCTATCTTTCTAGGATTTATTCTTTCAGCGGGCCATTGAAAATTGTTAGTAGCCATTTCTTCGATTAACGCATAGGCTTCATCAAATGGTTTTGACATTAATGAACTTCCAGCAGCAGCATCAATGATTGATCTAAGAGATCCTACTAATCCATTGTAAAAGTTTGTGTAATTAACCAATCTGGTAACGCATAATGTTGGTATTTTCTAAGAAGTTCTTTAAATCTCTCACAAGCTTCATATATGGATTCTCCATCAAACTGACTAAAAGATGTTATATCATTTCTATGTTTTGCAGTTTTCGAAGGAGGAAAATATTTAGATAGAAAATTTTGTGATAATTCTCCCCAAGTTTTAATAGATCCAGGTGCTAATGAATTTAACCACATCTTAGCCTTATCCCTTAAAGAAAAAGGAAAAAGCCTAAGTCTAATATCATCATTAGATACTCCTTCATATTTAAAAGTAGCACATAGTTCCAAAAAACTAGAATGATGTGAATTAGGATCTTCATTAGGTGAACCACTAAATTGATTATTCTGTACCATTTGAATAATTGCAGGTTTAAGTTCAAATGAGTTAGCAGCTACATCAGGGTTTTGAATAGTTAGGTGAATTTCATCTAATGTAGGGTTGGCATAATTTCTTAATGGTCTTTGTTGATTTATATTTTCAATTTTTGGATTATTTGACATTTTTGTTAAATTTATAATTTCTCTCTTTTGTTTTCTAATTCGTTTAATTGTGTGCTCTAATTCTGAATGGTAAGGTATTAAATTTTCGTTTCTAAATTTACGCATATAATTTTTAAGTAATATTTAAAATAGTTCGTTACTCTAGTAATTATTTTAATAATTCTATTAATTACCTTAATAATTACTTTACTTAACTTCCCAGGCAACGGCGCCAAAAACTTGATCCACTTTCCGATATTTATACTTACAACTATGATATGAAAATGAGCAATGGTACCAAAAACTTGATCCCGCACTGAATATATATATACTGATGATTCTGTTATGGAATTTATGATTTATATTGTGGATACTACGCAAGTATACGTATCGTTATCAAGTAATATAAGACTCTAATGGAGTCCTAGATATCGATCCCACAGGGAAGTTAGAAAATTTCAAAGACAAATTTACTTACTAATATAGTATACAGAAATTAAGAATACTTAGACTAAAATAAATTAATGCTTAAGGTTGAATATAAGATTTCAGAAAAGTATCTTTCTCCTTGTTTTAGAGAATTAAGTGAATAAAGAATTAAATAAATTTTTAATTGTATTGTGCCAAATAAGAGCATTCCTATTCTTTACCCTTTGGTCCAGGTGCAATGAACATTGACTAGTCTTATGTTTGATTACTGAATCTGCGGCTAGGCTGGGAGGATACCGACTGCCACTTCAGAGCTCCCACGTTCCCCTCACCTGAGGGCTAACATCTACACTTCAGCACTCAAACAATAAAATCGAATTGAATATTTTAGCCTGTCACACTAAAATGTCCAATTCTACGCCCGATTGTTTAATATTTCCTTATTTATTTGCACCCTCCTTCCAAAGCTTTTGACTTCCCTTAATCTTGGATGTAATCTTTACTATAGTTGATATTTCAACATATGCTAACAAATCAATTGGCCAGATTAAAAGTAAATTAAGATTTAAGTTAAAGATTAGCACAATTTCTAACAAGGAGAAAGACTAAGGAAACTACTCAGAATGCATGGGAAAAATAACACAAAGCATGGATTTCATTAAAGTTAACAAACGAATAACAAAAATACTTAACTCAAATCTTCTCGCCAAGAAGACTCCTTGAAGTTCCTTTGACTCTTCCTTCCAGTACAGCACACCAAATCGCTAAACATTTTATCTACTCACTAAGAAGACTCTTAATTACACTTAACTTCCACACAAATGACACAAAACTGACACACAACTGACTAGAATTCGTCTCTATTTATAGAAGGGGTCAAATCTCCAAAGGTTGCTTAAGCACCTCTTCAAAAAGCGTCCAGGTTCAATGTATTTTGGCTCTTTTCAACTGTCTCGCCGTCGGCGGGTTGATCTCGCCATCGGCGGGCTTCTAGAAGATGGGCTAACGACACCGATCTCACTGTCGGCATGCTCGATCTCGCCGTCAGCGGGCACCTTATAATATATTAAAAATCTTTCGGGAAAAACTCGCCATAGGCGGCCAAAATCTCGCTGTCGGTGGGATAGTTCAATTTTCATCTAATTAATTCCTTTTTGCTCCAAATCCGCTTCTTTTGTGCTTTTTTGCTTTCAGTACTTATAAATCTTCATTCCTGCAATGAGACAAAGAAAATACATTTCTTTAAAGTGCAATTTCATATAAAATTGGTATAAATTTCTCAATACATTTTTCTGTGGTCAGCATGCACCACACATTTAGTTCCAATTAAATATGATTGAAATTTATCAAAAGCAAATACTATAGCTAATAACTCTTTCTCAGTAGTGGTATAATTAATTTGAGCTTCATTAAGAGTTTTACTAGCATAATAAATAACTTTGAAAATTTTGTCATATTTCAGACCCAAAACAACACCACTAGTATAATCACTACCATCACACATTAATTCAAAAGGTTTTTCCTAATTTGGTGAAATTATAATAGGTGCAGTGATTAATTTTTCTTTTAATGTTTCAAAAGCTTTTAGGCAATCATTATCAAAATAAAAAATTGCATCCTTTTCAAATAATCGACATAATGGTTTTCTAATCTTTGAAAAGTCTTTGATGTAACGCCTGTAGAATCCAGCCTGTCCAAGAAAAATTCTAATTCCCCTTACATTGGTCGGGCAATGTAAATTAGAGATAACTTGAATTTTTACATGATTTACCTCTAAACCTTTTTCTAAAATTCGATGTCTCAATACAATTTCTCTTGCTACCAAAAATTAGCATTTTTCCCATTTAAGGACTAAATTAGTTTCTTCACAGCATTTTAGAACTTTAGTCAAATATTCTAAACATGATTAAAATGAAATTCCAAATACTGAAAAGTCATCCATAAGAACTTTAATCCCTCTTTCAATTAAATTTCAGAAAATAGTCATCATACATGTTTGAAATGTAGCAGGGGCATTACATAAACCAAAGGGCATTCTTCTAAAAGCAAATGTGCCATAAAGACTGGTAAATGTTGTCTTCTCTTGATCCTCAGAAGCAATTTGAATTTGGTGGTAACTAGTATATCCATCCAGAAAATAAAAGTATTTATGCCCAGCCAGTCTATCTAACATCTGATCCAGAAATGGGAGGGAAAATGATCTTTCCTAGTGGCAAGCTTTAATTTTCTATAATCAATGCATATTCTTCATACTGTAACTTATCTGGTTGGAATCATTTCATTCTTTTCATTAACAGTTACAGTTACTCCTCCTTTCTTAAGAACACAGTGAATAGGACAAACCCATGCACTATCTTAAATATGGTAGATAATTCCAGCATCCAACCACTTTAAAATTTCTTTCTTAATAACATCTTTCATGATAGGATTTAATCTCCTTTGGGGATCAGCACGAGGTTTGTAATATCTTCCACAAGAATTCTGTGCATACAAATTGAAGGACTGATTCCTTTAGTATTAGCAATTGTCCATCCAAAGGCTTTCTTGTACTTCTTCAAAATTTCAAGCAAACTCTCTTCCTCTTTTTCAGTCAATTGAGATGAAATTATAACAGGCAAGGTTAAGGATTCACTCAGAAAAACATACTTCAAATGATCAGGATGCATTATTAACTCAGGTTTAGGAGGTTTTTCAATTGATGGACCATAAGATTCATCTTTTTCAGTCATATCCAACAATTCAAAATTTTCATGAACATAATTTAATTCTTCCCCTTGAAAATATTCAGAATGATGTAACTCCTCTTCTTTCTTATGTTCCAATTCTTCTCTTTCAAGTATTTCTTCATAAGTTGACTTGAAATGACATTCACTCAAATATCTGATAACATCGATCCTATAACATTCTTCATCTTTACCTATTGAAGGATATTTCATCAATTTTGAAATATTGAATGTAACAGTTTGATCATTAACCCTCATCGTTAATTCCCCTTTTTGCACATCTATCATTACTCTGCCTGTGGCTAGGAAAGGTCTTCCAAAATGGATGGGTATCTCTTTATCTTCCTCCATAGCAAGTACAATGAAATTAATCGGAAAGATAAATTGATCCACTTTAACCAAGATATCTTCTATAACTCCTTTTGGATATATGATCAAATGATATGCTAATTGCAGAGTTACAGAAGTTGGGGTTATTTCTCCTAATCCCAGTCTTTTGAAAACTGATAGAGGCATAAAGTTAATGCTTGCAACCAAATCACATAAAGCTTTTCCATAAAATTTGTCTCCAATTGCACATGGAATTGTGAAACTACCAGGATCTTTAAGTTTTTCAGGAAGCTTGTTCTGAATTATTGCACTGCACTCCTCACAGAGTGCAACTGTTTCATTATCTTCAAAGTTCCTCTTTTTATTGAGACTATCCTTCATAAATTTCACATATCTCAGCATTTGTTTTAAGGCTTCAATAAATGGAATATTAATGGTATGCTTCTTAAATATCTCCAAGAATTTTGAAAATTGCTTATCCAACTTTTGTTGACGATGTCTCTGAGGAAATGGAGGTGGTGGCTTTTCCAAATCAACCTTAGGTGGAGAAATTGGTCTTCCAAATCTTTCAGAGCATCCTCTTTTGGTTCTTCAATCCCTTCTTTCTCTATTTCAGTTTCTTTCTGAACTCTACCTTCCAACTCACTCCCACTTCTCAGTTGAATTGCTTTTACATGCTCTTTATTTTATCTCTTGGATTTACTTTAGTATTACTTGGAAGCATTCCTTGGTATCTATTACTTAATGAATTTGCACTTTGCCCTAATTGATTTTCAATATTTCTGATGGTTGCTCCTTGAATTTGCAATTGATTTCTCATATGTGACACCACTTCTTCAATAGACAACTTCTTCTCCTTTAATTATAAAGCATTATTAAAACCTGGAGGATAGGTTAGTCTATAATTATTATTTCCTTGGTTGTTCCAGTTCACCAATGGGTTTACTTGGTGGTTCCCCCATTGTTGATTAATACCACCTTGATTATTGATATTCGAGTTAAAGTTTGGATGATTCTTCCAACCTGGGTTATAATAATTGGAATACAGGTTATTACACTTTCTTATAGTATTCAAAGTTTCTGGTGAAGAATATGAATCAACCTTTTGTCCTAATGAATTTTCTTCAATCATGTAATTTTGCTGAGAAAAATTCATCCCAAATTGGTCTATCTTTCTTGAAATTGCAGCAAATTGATTTGCTAATATTGCAAAAGCATCATTGTCATGAACACTAGCTACCTTTTTAGGATTTAAACTTTCAGAAGGCCATTGAAAATTATTAATAGTCATTTCTTCAATTAAAGCATAAGCATCATAAAACTGTTTAGACATTAATGATCCACTAACAGCAGCATCGATAATTGATCTAAGAGATCTAACTAATCCATTGTAAAAGGTTTGAATTATTAACCAATCTAGTATCGAATGATGTGGACATTTCCTGAGGAGATATTTAAATCTTTCACATGCTTCATATATTTATTCACCTTCAAACTAAAAAAAATATGTAATATGATTTCTCAACTTCGCAGTCTTTGATGTTGGAAAATATTTAGCAAGGAATTTTTGTGCTAAAAATCACCCTATGTTCTGATAGATCTAAGTGCTAACGAATTTAACCATATCTTAGCTCTATCCCTTATTGAGAAAGGAAAAAGTATAAGTCTAATAGCATCATCCAAAACACTATCATATTTAAAAGTAACACACAACTCTAGAAATTTAGCAAGATGCAAATTAGGATCATCAGTTGTTACTCCCCCAACTTGATTATTAGACACCATTTGGATAATTACAGGTTTAAGTTCAAAGGAATTAGCAACTATAGTAGGGTGTTGAGTACTACCATGAAGTTCATCCACTGTAGGATTAGCATAATCTCTTAAAGGTCTGAATTCTTGATAGATGCCAATATTTTGATTTTAATGATTTGTCATTTCTTGAATATTTTTATTTTTTCAGAATTTTTAATTTTTAATTTTTTTGATAGTTCTTTCTAATTTGGAATCATAAGGCACAAGTCCCTCAGAACCTGAACTACGCATACAATAATAAAATAAAACTAAACACAACACACTAACAAAAACAAAGAAAAGTAAATATTTAATTTTTTCATAATTTTCTTTAAAAATGCAGTTTTAATTAATTTCCCCGGCAACGGCTCTAAAAACTTGATCCTTGATAAATATATGTGCAACAAAAACTTGACTTCATACAGAATATATGTGCTGATGATTTAGATATAAAAATTATGATTTTATAATATGGGATTCTACGCAAGTATACATATCATTTATCAAGAATATAGAACTTTCTAATTAAGCCCCGAGATATCGAATCCACAGGGAAATGTAAAAACTTTTTAAAGAATTAAGAAAATTATACTTTTACTTTTTTTAATGACTTTTGAAAGTATGTTTTGATTTAAAAAACTTGAAAATTGTTTTTGGTATTTTTAATTAAAGCTAAGTAGTAAATGAAAATTATCAGAACTTTAAAATGCGATATAAAATACTAGAAAATAAAATATCTTTTTCTTTCTTTTATAAAACAGTAATAATTATGAAAGTATTGTTGTGGAAGTATTTAAATGTGTTGTGATAAATAAGAGCAAATTTATTCTTTACCCTTACTTGGTTCTATGAAGAACATTGGTTAATTTCAAATTTTAAAATCTTGAACATGGTTAAGCAGGGAAGATACCAACTCTCACTCTAGAGTTCCCTCGATTCCTTCCACCTGAGGGCTAACTTCTCATAACAAAATTTAAAATATCAAACCAAACTAGGGGGCTTTAGCCTGTCACTCTAAAGACCTCTAATTCTACTCCCCTTTAAAAACATATCTCCTAAACATTCAATTATATTAACTACAATTCTCATCCATATAATTGGATGTGATTTATACCATTTGTTGTTTGAGACAATACCACATTGGATCTTACATAATCTCACAACAAATTTAACATCTTAACTGACCAAATTTAGAAGTAAATTAAGTTCATGGAATTGAATCTTCACAACGTATTCTAACTTTAAATACTTATACATTCCACAACAATCCTACATAATTTAATTACTTCGTTATTTAATAAAGAAAAGGATAAAAAAAAACTACTCAGAATTCATGGAGAAAGCACAAGCAAACATTGATTTAAAAATAGAAATCATAAAGAAAGCACAAAAATAAAACCTAAATATAGAAAATAGAAGTAAACACTTATTTAAAATCCTCTCCACAAGAATCCAGAAGTTCCTTTCAAACTTGACTTTCCACAGAACAACACTATAAAGGTTGGCGCCCAACTTTGTTGACTCTAACTCTGACTTTAGAGTTCCATAAAAACTAGATAAATGGATGAAAGCAAATTGGTGGAAGGAAAGTTTCACACCAAACTAACTAACTCTAAACAATAAACGACTGAAAGTAAATCTCTTTAAACTAGAAGATGAAACTAAAAACTAGAAGAGACGCTTAAAAACTAAACTAAAAGACTAACTCTCACTAAAGTTACACACTTACACTAAAGACTCTCATAACATAACTTTAATAATAATCCAAAAGGTGCCTTGGTGTATCTTCAAATCATGTCCCGATTCAACGTATCCACCAAAAGATGCATCCCATCATTCAAATTTGCTGCCTATAGGAAGTTAAGGAAGTCACCACCAAAAGTTTCTTCAAACACCTCTTAAAATTGGAGCCAAAAATGAAGAAAATTCAACCTTTAACTGTGCCGGCTAAGCGCTGACCAAGCGCGCTTAGCCGCCAAGTTCCAATCTTTCATTTTTTATTTTTTTGCTACAAATTTGATCTAATTTTTGTTCCTTTCATCATAATCACTCATTTTCATTATACTTACAAGAAAAACACAAAATACATTCCATTACAGTGCAATATCATCAAAAAGTGGTATAAAAATGTGCATAAAAACACTATATATTTTAGGTGTATCACCCATCTCATTTCTGTCACAATAAAATTTATCATTTAATTAATCATTGTAACTTGGAAGAGATTTAAAAGACTAAATTAAAAGATCCTTAAGGTTAGGGATTGGTTCTTGGAAGTTAATGTTCCAAATAATTTAATACCCCTATTTGAAGGATAATTTAATATATCTTTGATAAAGATCATAAACATGAAAAATCACTTTCTTTTCTAAAGACATAAATATACCTACTAAAATCTTAAGGACTTAAGTAGCGAGCTAAGCTTAATTAAAGGAATTAACTAATAAGGATTAGAAAAGAAAACTTAGTTAATTTTAAAATACTTATGAAATACTACAAGTCCATGAAAATTTTTAATTATTTGAGTTCTTCCACAAATTTGACTTTGCCTCTAAAGGCCCCACTTATATAATTCATGGGTGAAACATCAAGTGATAACTAGCCCACCCTTCAGGATAATCAAAACATTGGCTCAATGAGCATGAGGGTATGAAATAGATAAATCATTTAATAATTATTATAAGTCCAAAATGATCTCAAAGAAGCTCAAAAGGATTGTGAAAGATCTAGGTTTTCCTAGGAGCTTTTCACAAGTATTTTGAACACCTTGTAGAGCAGTTGAACGTATCACTATTATTAAATGAAAATATCTTTAAAATGAACAAGTTGGACCCACCAAGTTATGAAATAGGATTTAGTAAGCTTGTGGCGAACTTATCCATAGGCTTTACTTTCCTGCAAATTATAAATGATTATTGCAAAAATACTAAAGTCTCAGGTGGAGGAATGAGAAGACTCGTCAAGTATACTTTTATAAGTTTACAACATCTTCTTTTCCTGAACTTTCTTTATTTTTCTCTTTCTTCCAAGCTTGCATGATAAACAACATTGTCACCCTGCATGAAAATTGAAACCTTTAGGATAGCCACAAAACTGAGACCAAAAATTAAATTTAAAAATTAAAACAGGATAAAAATCACCGCTAGAACATTCAAAATATAAAACAACTCAAAATTTAACCATAAACAAAGCAAAAATCACAATTGCAACAAAACTAAAACGTCTCTCAGATGATCGAGAATCCCTCGGAGGAGGTAACCTACATGTTGCTAACGTGATTTTCCATGGTCTAAAGGAAAGTATGGAACTTGTTTGGTTGGGTTTAGTAAATTCATTTAGACTAAGTGAATCCGAAGAAAATGATGATGCCGGAAATGAGGGAACCGTGGGATCCTAACTGGTGTCGTCATAATCAACTTAAATATCCCTCTAATAAAATACTAAGACATCTCAATTTAAAGATTTCCAGAACATGATACTTTTATTTTCTCTCTGATTGACACTTCTTTAAACTAAGCCTGCTACGATGAGGACCATGGAGCATGCACAGTGGGTAGAACAACCATATTCAACAACAAAACTCCTTAGGAATTAAACAACAAGCCATAGGACTTCGAGGTAGCCTACCTGGTGCAGTATAAATCCTCATCTTATATCTTTAGGCTTTTACATAATTCTGTTGTGCAATATAAGTCCTAACTCGTCTTAAGACTCTGAGATTTTCATCAGTTATGATATAAATACTCATATCTTTCAGGCCATTCACATTATTAGTATCAAGTGAATGAATGTCCTAAATAATAAAATTGACAAGATGAAACACCAATTAAATATCCTAAATCAAAGCTAAAATCATAGGATAGGTTGGGAAGACATCAAAATTTTTCTTGGATCCATGTCCTTCCCCTAGCCTTCTCTCTGTTGGATTCTGATAAAATGAAATGTTCCAAAACTTGAGCCATCCGCCTATTAAATTTTTTACTATCACATTTTCTTGGAAAACCTTACCTTTGGAAGTCACAAATATATATATTTCCTGATGTATATCAAGAGTTCTCTTAGGTGACTTTTGTTATCTAAGATGTAATTAAGTATAGGGGCTTGCCCTTATAGGAAACTTAAAGTCTCAAGATTAATATAAATCCTATCTGATTCCTTCATATTAGATATGAGAAATTATCGGTCAATAATGGTTTACAGACCAAACGGTGTCATGAATTCCTTAGTTTATTTGATCAAACCTTACCCCAAGCCTTGTACCTATTCTTTGGAATAGATACATGCCTTGTGGTGAAGTGCTTAATTATTTTAAACTATCAATAATATGAGATTGGTTTGATCTCATATTTTTAAAATAATATTTTCAAAATTTCAAGTATTTTAAACTAAATCAAAATTCTAATTTATAAAACTATATTTTAAACTTTTCAAATTTTTAATTTCAAAACTTAACAACTGACAGTTTTCTGGTGACTCTGCTGGGGGGAAGTTTCTCTCTTCATTAAGATCAGGAAATAGTATATTCATGTATTGATAATGTGTTCATGTCCCTCATGAGACAGATTACCATTCTTCCGTTGACATACTTCACCCATTTCTTTCTTGGGAAAGTATTATCAACTCCTCTGGATTTCAGGGCCGTCTATTTGGTCACTCCTAAACAGAAGGGTTCAGGAATCTTTAGGTTTTCCTTGTGATCTTGTGGGGCCGGTCTCCCAATAGGTGTGTCAGTAAGCAAATTTCATTAGGGCAATGTGCGTTGTAAAGGAGATCTCTGAAAGGGTCACATACTTCACCACCTTTTTGTATCTCCCAGGTTCAATCCTGTCTTTAGCAGATTAACCCATTTTTCCTTAAATCTTAGAGTCCTTTTAACAAACATATGAAAACCTAAAATGAAAAAAAAAGATAACAAAATATCAAGATGAAGTGAAATTTTGCTCTGTTTACAAAACAACCATTTTTGTAGTATTTACACTATGATGACAAGGTTTTTGGCCCTCGCTAACCTTCAGAAAGCTTTTTTTGACAGTTAAGATATCAACTCCTACGTTAACTTTCTCCTGCAACTTGGCTTCCTCCTGCGAGGTGATACACCTAAAAGATATAGTATTTTTATGCACATTTTTATACCTATTTTTAATGATATCGCACTTTAATGGAAGGTATTTTGTGTTTTTCTTGCAGGTATGATGAAAATAGATGGTCACGATAAAGGGAGAAAAAATTGATCAAATTTGGAGCAAAAAAAATAAAAAATCAAAAATTTACGGCGGCGGCTAAGCGCTGCTGGGTCGGCGCTTAGCCGCCACAGTTATAAATCGAACTTTAATTAGATTTGGTGCCAAATTCAAAAGGGAATGGATGCAACTCTTGGTGTTAAAGTCCATAACTTCCTTTGGGAGGTAAATTTGAATGAAGGGGTGCGTTCCTTGGTAGATACATTGAATCTGGACACATTTTGAGGAGACCCTAAGCCACCTTTTGGTTCATTATTTAAAGAGAGTCTTAGAAGTGACGAAGTGAAGAATTGAAGAGGCTCTTCACTGTATTTCAAAGGGAGGAGTTTAGAAGATTCTTCCACTGCATTTTAAGTTTTTATTTAGAGTAGAAGTAGAGAGTAGAAAGGAGAAAAGGGTCGGAGTTAAGAGTTCTTCTCCCACTTCTTTTCTTTCTTTTAGTTTAGTTTTTATTGAAGTATGATGTCTATATTCCGAGTCATTGGATTTTGGAGACTTGCTCTGAGGAATAGTTTAACGAAGAGTCAAAGTTTCAAAGGAACTTCCTTAGACTTGTGGAAAAGATTTTCAGATAAGTGTTTACTTTTATTTTGTTTATCAATACTTGCTTTCATTTATTATTTTTCTTATCATTTTTAATTTCAAATCAATGTGTTTTTATATTTTCCTAATACATTCTGAGTAGTTTACTTTATCTTTTTCTTTCTTAAAATGGAGAAGTAATTAATTTAAAGAGAATTGTTGTGGAAAGTATCAGTATTTAAAAGTTGGAAGAAGTTGTGAAGATTGATTTTGAGAACTTTGTTTACTTCTTAATTTGGCCTGTTAAGTTGTAAAATTTCTTGAGATTATGTAAGATCCAATGTGGTATTATCTCATTAAAGTTAGTAGGAATCACTAGCAATTATATGGGTGAGAACTGTAGTCCATATAAGTGAATGTAATATTAGAAGATATTTTTATAGATGGGAGTAAAATTAGAGGATTTTAGAGTGACAGGCTAAAACCCCCTAATTTTGTTTGAAGTTTTGAGTTTTGTTATGAGAGGTTAGCCCCCAGGTGGTGAGAATCGAGGGAACTCTAGAGTGAGAGACTGGTATCTTCCCTGCCTAACTTTGTTCAAATTAATATAAATTTCAAATTAACCTATGTTCTTTATAGAACCAATTAAGGGTAAAGAATACATTTGCTTCTATCTGTCACAATAAAATTTAAATACTTCCACAACAATACTTAAAGAATTATTACTACTTCATGAAAGGAAAGAAAAAGATATTTTAGTTAATAGTATTTTTACATCCAGTGTTATTAGTTATTGAAACCTTTACTTTCATTGCTTAGCATTTTATTAAGAAAATTTTAAAAGACAAATCAACTTTCTAAAACTTTTCAAAATCAAGACATATTATTTCAAAAACAATTAAAGAAAGTAAAAAAGATAAATTTCTAAATTCCTTTAAAGATTTTCAACTTTTCCCTTTGGGTTTGATATGTCGGGGCTTAATCAGAAAGTTTTATATTACTTGATAAACGATATGTATACTTGCGTAGTATACCATATTATAAAATCATAATTTTCATATCTTAAATCATCAATACACTTATTGTTGACCTCATTTTTGATGAGGTCTTCTCTTCTTCTCTTTAGTACTTAGGATCAAGCCTTAGGCTTTTCCTTTGACTATCTTAGAGGATTAGAATTGGGACCCACCACCTAGAAATTCAAACCACTTCTTAACTCCCTGCAAACTCCACAAACTTGACTGTAGACCCCTAATCACCTAGAGGGTTGAAATCAAATGTGGAAGTTTAAAGGATGAGTTCCTATAGGACTCTTTGGCCTTAGGACTGCCCTGGGTGGCCTGGTCTAGTAAAGGGGCTGACTTTCACACACACTACACCTATACACTACACTTTCACACACCTCATAAAAACACACCCATATCTAACTTGACATCCTGACTCATAAAGGTGATTCACATGGATGGTCCTTAACCCCTAAGCCCTTGGTTAAGAGGGTTAGGAACAACATAGTGGATACCTCAAATGAGTCCCTCCATAGCTCATGTGGGCTTGATATGGCTTCATGGATCAAACAAAATGATTTCATTCCACTTAAATTCACCCAATCTTCAATTTTCCAAATTTTCAATTTTCAATTTTTGACCCCCGGGGCCCTACCCGCCTAGCCTACCCAAAACCCTTAAAATTACCCAAATTTTCCAAAAATCTCCAAATCACCCAAAATTCCTCAAGACCAATCCCAAACATTCACACATCACTCAAATTGACCATCCATAGCCAAAAATACCAAAAATTCCAAAAATACCTCTCAATACCCTCCAAATACCCAAAATGCCCCTCTTGACCCAAAAATCCAAAAATTCAGAAATTTCCCAGAAAATTCCAAAAAATCACAAATATTCCCAATTGCATTTTGTCCAACTACACCATGGGCCAATTGTGTCAATTTACCCCACTTTTATCAAAACCCCCAATTTGACCCATTTTAACCCAAAGTGAACCCAATGTCAAGCCAAACCTACCCAATTGACCCAAATTCTGGTCCAATTCAATTCTAAACTTCAATTCAACATTCCCAATACCAATCTAGACCAAATACAAGTATAATTTGATTGACATTTGAATCCAATTTCACTTTTGACCTTAAAGCCCAATTTGAACCCATGACCCAAACCTAACCCAAACTAACCCAATTCAACTCCAATTAATCCCAAAACTTTTCTAAACCTTCCTTAAAATCCATACAAACAAAACACTAACATGATTTACCCAAAATTTAGACCCAAACCCCACTCAAATTCAACCCAAAGCTAAAAGGCCCAATTTTGACCTAAACCCAAACCTAACCCAAATAAGCCCAAACCCCAAAATCAAAACCCAACCAAAGCCAAAACTTCTTTGAAACGCTCCCATAAACATTTCCCAACATTTATTTTACATCAATTTTAACCCTAGCCCAACTTTGGCCCAAGTTAGCCCAATTTGACCTATATTAGCCCATTCACCAAAGAAGCCCAAATTCAAACCAATTGTACTCCAAATCACACCAAATTGATTCCAAACCATTCATGAAACATTCCTAAACTAAATTCAAGACTTATTGGATCCAATCCTTTGCAAAATTCTCATCATAAAATCCATTTTTTAAAAAATCCAAAACCCACTTCCATAAATCACTTTAAAAGCCCACCTTCACTAAATTTCAAAGGCCCAAAGCCCACATGACAATCCTCTATCATCATCCATTTGATAAAACCATCTCCTAAGTCCTAAATCAATCATCAAATAAATCCAAATCAAGCCATATGCCAAATTCCATCAAATCACCCCTAAATTACCAAAATTTCCAAATTCAATTTTCATGAAATTGACCAAGCTTTTCCCCAAGCCAAAGACAAGCCATGAAGCCACTCTTAAGCCACATGTAAGCCATGTGAGTTTCTCACATGTGACCTTACCACATTTGGCAAAAGGAGGGCCCCCTTTCCTAATCCTTTTTAAACCCTTTTTTACCTTAAGCATGTCACACACTAAACCATGCTTAGCCACCTCATCATGGATGGGGACCACACTATTTTCTCTTGGCTGACCCAAGTGATCCTTTTCAGCCCAAAACCAGGCCTTGGGTGGTGAACCTAGCCCAAAATCATGGGTTGACTCATTTGAACCCAAAATAGCCTTCCCCCATTCCATTTCAATCCAAGCTCTTTACACATGGCATTGGCCAATTGATTGCACTAAGCCCCAGCCCTGACCTCCCTGACCTTGAGGGTGACCTGACCCTGGCTGGCCAGCCACCACATCCGCCGGAAACCACCAGGCTGAGAGCACCCATGTGAGCCAAAGTTTGGAATTCCCACTTCGTCGAGCCGCCCCATGCCCAATGGCCATCATGGTCGTTCTTCCTTGACCTAAGCAGCTGATCCCAAGCCTTAAACCCCCCTGGGAGGCCCTCCACCCTCTCCTATTTAAACCTCACCTCCTCTCGGCCATGAGAGGTGCTGAACCAGACCTTACTGAAACCCTGCCAAAATTGCTCCAGATCACTCTCCATACTTATAGCAGTTGATACCCAGTGACAATTTGCCCTAATCCCCACCAAAAGAGCCCAATTTATCAGCCAAAATTCCACCCAAAACCAGGACACTTCTCCACAGTGAATCAATGCTCAAATTGATTGGTCCTACACCTTCACCAGACCAAGGGAAGAGGTCCACCAGCAAAAGCCCCCTCTCTAGGCCACCCATCTGTTCTAGACTCCAAGCTTTGTAATCGACCGTGGTCAAAATCCTACTTAGACAATTCACCAGACCAGGAGACTTCATCTGGAGCTTGCTGGGACGCAATCGAAGGTGACACAACCCTCAGATCGAAGCCACACTTCTCTGAGCAAAGGTATGGCCTCACTCTTCTTCCCGAGCTTCTGAACATTCTCCATTTTTATTGAGTCAATTTCATGCCACATAAACCATATGGATGTGTTCATCTTCTCGAGACGAATCCATAGAGCATAAGAACATTCAATTTGGTCAAGTATCAAGTGAGATCTTAGGCCTAGAAGATGGACGGTTCTCGGGCTAGGAGGCTTGGGGACGATGAACGGATGTTGTTCATTCAATACACGCACGGACGGATGGCTCAGATGGCGTTGGACCAGGAGATGATACGTGAACCGAGGGCCGCGTGGCGCTGAGTCGAAAGGCGGCGTCGAATGGGAACGCACCGCGTGGCCGTTCGGAGATGCCGAGGATGACAGGGCGCCGCGTGGATAAGTAGGAAATTAGGCTATTTTCCTATTTATTTAATTACCAGAACTTGAAAAATGCATAACTTTGTGTAAAAAAATCCTAAAAATAAAATAAAAATACCCTCTTGCTCAGCGAACAGAGGAGAATAATGTGAAAAAGAAATCATTTAATTTTATTGAGTATTTGATTTTTAATAATTTATTTACTCCCTGCACATTTTCAATTCTCCATGCATGTATACAATTCACCATGACATGAGACCATAGGGCTTTTGAAGCCTCTGAATTTTGGAACATTCCTGAATTTTCCAAAGTCAGAGGCAATCCCTATGAAGAGTTATTGATTTTTCAACTCTAGGTTGCTAGTTTGAGTATTTTAATTCCAATAATTAGCATATTGTGAAATAAATTCTAGGAAAATTTGGTGATGTTTATTATGACCAGAGGAACCTAGGAAAAATAGGTTTTGAATTAATCCACTCGGAATAACCCTAATCGGCTTAAACACCCAAAATGGGTCCTTAATTAATTAGAGCTAATCATACATCAAATTGACTTGAAATCAATTCTCCACTAACCTTTAGGATCAGAGGAACCCACCATAAAAATTTGAAGTCAATTGGACTTGGCTAGCCCCACCAAATGGGTTGATTAAACCATTTAGCTAATTTAAACTTTAAAAATTCATAACTTTCAAAATACTTTTAAAAAATTCACCAAATTGGTTTTGGAGTCTCTCTGATATCAGGGGAATTTAAGAAAAATAAAATTGCAATTTTTCAAAAAAGTTGATTTTCTTATATTATTTTAATATTTTAATAATTAAAAAATAATAAAAATAAAAAATAATAATAAAATTCATCAAAATGTCACATTTTGAATTTTAATCACTTGGGAACAAACCCCATATTTTTCTTAAGTCTCTATAATGAGATATTAAATTTTAAAGCCCTAAGGAAATTTTAAAATTTAAAAAATGTATATTTTTAGTATTTCCACTAAAATAGTTCTAATAAATCAAAGATAAATCAGAAAATTATAAAAATTGATTCTCTGATTTCCTTGATATCAGAGAGATTTTTGAAAAATATAAAATTCATTTTTCAACCTTTATTTTATTTTTAAATTAATTAATACTCCAAAATTCAAAATAATTATAATAAAAAGAATATAATTCAAAAAATCACCAAAATTGGTCCAAGTGATCCTCTGGTCATTAGGAATGTCCCTTAATTTTCTTAAGGACAGAAACTTTCCCTTGGTCATATTATTAAATTTTCCTTTGAAATCTCTATTTTCCACCAAAAATAATTACATAAATAAATTAAATAAAGAAAAATCACATTTTCTCCTCTCATGTCTTTATTGACATATGAGTGAAGTCACATAAAAATTTCAAGTTCATTTAAGCTCAATTTAGTGAGTTATGAAATTATTAAGCTTGAAGGGCAAAATGGTAATTAAAATTGTAACCTTTAATTAAAACTTTAGGCTTAATAAAATTAAAGAGTAAAATATTTGATCCTAATCTGATTTGGATGATTGAAATTTAAATAATTAAAGGGTAGAAACATATTAAACAATTTAAAAATATTTAAAATAAACCTTAATTAAATAATTGATTAAATTTGGAAGAATAATAAAATTGGAATTATTAAAATAGGGATATTATTAGGAAGAGATTTGTTCTTTAATTTAAGAATCCCTAAATTAATCATCTCAATAATATTTAATTCCTAATTAAAATGATAATCCAAATTTAAGATTCAAAATGCTAAAAGACTTAATCATTAAATTAAATTAAAGTTAAATTATTTAAATTAAACTCTTTTAAAATTTTTAATTAAATTAAAATTAAAAATAAAATTAAATTAAACAAATTAAAATTAAATTAAATTAAGTCAAATTAAATTAAAACATATTAAATTAAAATAAATTAAAATTAAACTAAAATTAAATTAAATTAAATTAAATTAAATTAAATCAAATTAAATCAAATCAAATTAAATTGAATTAAATTAAAATAAAAAAAATAAATAAAATCAAGTTAAAGTTAAAATTAATTTAAATTAAATAAATTAAATTAAAACTGTAACTAAACCAAATTAAGTTAAATTAAAGTTAAATTAAATTAAGTTAAAAATAACATCACCTAAGACATAAAGAAATTTAAAAATAAATATGAAGCAACTTGAACACTATTCCAAATTTAAACCCGTTAACTGAAATTAAATTAAATCACAAACCATTTGAACATCAATTTGCCCTCGAAAGATTTTATTGTCATAACTCCTAAACAGAACGTTAAATGAAATGTTATTTCCCTCATAGGATATTCAAATGTCCTAGTTCATCGAGTAAGATAACAACAAAACTTAACTAAACCTCGGACGATTACTTCAACTTGATAGATTAAACTCATCTGGACTTAAAACAATTCTAGCAATATTGAAAAGATGTTTAAGATTCTTCTTAAGCACTTCCTCAATATGATAGGATGTTTGTAAGAACAATTGAACTTAATTGTTCTTTGATGAAGAAAATCGTCCTCAAACCGAAACACAAGAACCTAGACGTCATAGGAGATGACTAGCTATAGGATTAGAAACTTGGTAGAAAACCATAACCCTTCCCTTAGCTTTACCTAGGAGCTTGCTTAAATATTCTAATTGTGTTTTAAGTACAGCTTGGGATGACAGGAAGACCCTCCAGGTACGCTTTTATTTTATTGCAATTTACTTTCTTGTAATGTACTTTATTGCAAATGCACCTTACTTTTCTTGCATGATAAACAACTGTTGCATGAAAACCCACACCTTTAGGATAGCCCCTAAAACTGAAACCAAAACTAAATTAAAATTCATTGCAAGATAAAATTCACCGCCACAACATTTCAAAATATAAAGCAACTCAAAATTTAATCACAAACAGAACACAAAACTGCAATTACAACTAAATTAAAACGTCTTGTTGGATGATCGAGAATACCTCAGATGATGTAACCTACGTGTTGCTAACGGGATTTCCCACGGTCTAAATGAAAGTGTGGAACTCATTTAGTTGAGTTTAGCAAATTCATCTCGACTATGTGAATCCGATAAAAATAACGATGCCGAAAGGATAGAACCGTGGGATCTTAACCGGTGTTGTTATAATCAACTTTAAGATTTGTTTTAAATAAAACATAAAAAAACACTTGGAAATTAAGATTTTCTCTAAACCAAAACACTTTTCTCATCTCCTGATTTATGACTTCTATAACTAAACCTCTGCAACAACAAGGAGCTTGGAGCACAGTGGGCGGCACGACCATCGTCATCAGCAAAACTCAGATCTACTTCAGCAAAACCATTCATAGAATTAAATAACCAAGCCATAGGATTTTGAGGTAGTTTGCCTAGTGCAACATAAATCCTAAACTCTTCTTTAGGCATTTGCATGATCATGTCATGTGAATTAAGCCCTAACCGGTCTTAGGACTCCGAGGTAGTTGTTTGATATGACATAAACCCTCACATCTTCCAGGCTATTTGTGTGATTTTACCATACAAATATAAGTCCAAATTAATTAAAATTGGCAAGATTAAAACATTAAATAAACATTAGGGCCTTCCTAAATTCAAGCCAAACAATAGGATAGTCGGGAAATTACCGAAGTTCGCTTCGAATCTGTAATTTCTCCTACCTTTCTTCGTTTGAATTCCCAAAACAAAAATGTTCCAAACTTGATCCATTCCCTATTGAAATTCCAAAATTCAATCCTTTGAAAACTTAAACTTTGAAATTCTTGAGAGCAGGATTACTGATTATTATCGAGAGTTTTCTTAGGTGATTCCCATCACTTAAGATGTAATTAACTATAGGGGCTTGCCCTTATAGGGAATTTTAAGAACCTGGGTAATATAAACCCTCGTTTAATGCTTTCATATTAAGCGAGGGAATTTGTCGGCTTATAAAATTGGTTCGCGTACCAAACGGATGTCACAAATCTTCTAGTTTATTTAATCAAGCCCATCACCAAACAATGTGTCTATTCTTCGAGATAGATACACAGTTTGTGGTGCGGTGCTCTTTTATATAAACTTTTTGGGATGTGAGATCAGTTTGATTTAATATCTTAAAATTTTCAAATTTAACATTATTTTCAAAATCAAATACTACTTTTCAAATTATTTATTTAAATTAAATTAAAAATTCGCTGACAATTTCTGTTAGGCGATCCCCCCTTTTTTCAAAACACATAACCTAAAAATAATGCCGACACTTATATCCAACGGAGTCAAGTTTTTGGCAACCGTTGCACTTATATCTATCGAGGATCAAGTTTTTGGCGCCGTTGCCAGGGAAAATTAATTAAATTGCATTTTAAAGAGAATTAAAAATTAAAAATTTTTACTTTTCTTTATTTTTGTTAGTGTGTTGTGTTTTGTTTTGTTTTATTGTTGTATGCGTAGTTCAGGTTCTGAAGGACTTGTGCCTTACGATTCTAAATTAGAAAGAACTATCAGAAAAATCAAAAAAATGAAAAATACAGAAAAAGAAAAAAAATATTCAAGAAATGGCAAATCATCAAGATCAAAATGTTGGCATCCATCAAGAATTAAGACATTTAAGAGATTATGTTAACCCTACAGTAGATGAACTTCGTGCTAGTATTCAAAACCCTGCTGTAGATGCTAATTTTTTTGAGCTTAAACCTGCTATTATCCAAATGGTGTCTAATAATTAGTTCGGGGGAGCAACAACTGAAGATCCTAATTTGCATCTTTCTAATTTTCTAGAGTTGTGTGCTGCTTTTAAATATGATGGTGTTTCGGATGATGCTATTATACTTAGACTTTTTCCTTTCTCACTAAGGGACAAAGCTAAAATATGGTTACATTCGTTAGCACCTGGATCAATTAGAACTTGGGGTGAACTGTCACAAAAATTCCTTGCTAAATATTTTCCACCATCTAAGACTACTAAGTTGAGAAATGATATAACATCTTTTTGTCAGTTTGAAGGGGAATCAATATATGAAGCATGGAAAAGATTTAAAGATCTCCTCAGGAAATGTCCACATCATGCTATACCAGATTGGTTAATAATTCAAACTTTTTATAATGGATTAGTTGGATCTCTTAGATCAATTATCGATGCTGCTGCTAGTGGATCATTATTGTCTAAACCATTTTCTGATGCTTATGCTTTAATTGAAAAAATGGCTACTAATAATTTTCAATGGCCTTCTGAAAGGTTAAATCCTAAAAAGGTAGCCAGTGTTTATGAAAATGATGCTTTTACAATGTTAGCAAATCAATTTGTTGTTGTATCAAGGAAGATAGACCAATCTGGGATGAATTATTCTCAGCCAAATCTCATGATTGAAGAAAATTCATTAGCCCAAATGGTTGATTCTTATTCTTCACCAGAAACTGTGAATGCTATAATCAAACCTAACAACCCATATTCCAATTATTATTACCCAGGTTGGAATAATCATCCAAGTTTTAACTGGAATAACAATAATCAGGGTGGTGTTAATCAACAATGGGGGAACACTCAAGTAAACCCATTGGGGAATTGGAAAAATCAAGGTAATAATAATAATATATTAACTTATCCTTCAGGTTATAACAATGCTTTACAATTTAAGGAGAAGAAGTTGTCTATGGAAGAAGTAGTATCACATATGGGAAATTAATTAAAAATTCAAGGAGCAACCATCAGAAATATTGAAAATCAATTGGGACAAATTGCAAATGCCTTAAGTAATAGATCCCAAGGAATGCTTCCAAGTAATACTGAAGTGAATCCAAGAGAAAAGAATAAAGAATAAGTGAAAGCAATTCAACTGAGAAGTAGAAAAGAATTGGAAGGTAGAGTTCAAAAAGAAACTTAAGTAGAGAAAGAAGAGATTGAAAGACCTAAAGAGGACGCTCCAAAAGGTTTTGAAAGACCTATTTCTCCACCAAAGGTTGATTTAGAAAAACCACCACCTCCATTTCCTCAGAGACTTCGTCAACAAAAGTTAGATAAGCAATTTTCAAAATACTTGGAGATATTAATAAATCTTACCATTAATATTCCATTTGTAGAAGCCCTAGAACAAATGCCAAGCTATGCAAAATTTATGAAGGATATTTTTAATAAAAAGAGGAAGTTTGAAGAAAATGAGACTATTGCACTTAGTGAGGAGTTCAGAGTGATAATTCAAAAAAGCTTCCTGAAAAACTTAAAGATCCTGGTAGTTTCACAATTCCATGTGCAATCGGAGAAAGATTCTGTGGAAAAGCTTTATGTGATTTGGGTGCAAGCATTAACCTTATGCTTCTACCAATATTCAAAAGATTGGGACTAGGAGAAATAACCTGAACTACTGTAACTCTGTAATTAGCAGATCGTTCGATCACATATCCTAAAGGAGTTATAGAAGATGTTTTGGTAAAAGTGGACCAATTTATTTTTCCTGTAGATTTCATTTTGTTAGATATGGAGGAAGATAAAGAGATACCCATAATTTTGGGGATACCTTTTCTAGCTACAGACAGAGCCATGATAGATGTGCGAAAAGGGGAATTAACAATGAGGGTTAATGATCAGACTGTTACATTTAATATTTTAAAATCGATGAAATATCCCGCTAGAGGTAAAGAAGATGAGTGTTATAGGATGGATGTTATCGAATATTTATGTGAATGTCATTTCAAATCAACGTATGAAGAGAATTTTGAAAGAAAAGAATTTAAATATAAGCAAGAAGAGGAGTTATTTGATTCTGAAGATTTTCAAGAGGAAGATTTAAAGTATGTTCATGAAAATTTTGAATTGTTGGATATGACTAAGAAAGATAAATCTTATGGTCCATCAATTGAAAAACCTCCTGAACTTGAGTTAAAAATGCTTCCAGATCATTTAAAGTATGCTTTTCTAGGTGAATCCTCAACCTTCCCCGTTATAATTTCCTCTCAATTAACTAAAAAAGAAGAAGAGAGTATACTTGAAATTTTGAAGAAATACAAGAAAGCCTTTGGTTGGACAATTGCTGATATTAAAGGAATCAGTCCTTCAATTTGTATGCACAAAATTCTTATGGAAGATAATTACAAACCACGGGCTGATGCCCAAAGGAGATTAAATCCTATTATGAAAGAAGTTGTTAAGAAAGAAATTTTAAAGTGGTTGATGCTGGAATTATCTACCCTATTTCAGATAGTGCATGGGTTAGTCTATTCACTATGTTCCTAAGAAAGGAGGAGTAACTGTGGCTGTTAATGAAAATAATGAAATGATACCAACAAGAAAAGTTACAGGGTGGCGGATATGCATTGATTATAGAAAATTAAACCATGCCACAAGGAAAGATCATTTTCCACTCCCTTTTCTAGATCAAATGTTGGATAGACTCGCTGGGCATAAATACTTTTGTTTTCTGGATGGATATACTGGTTACCACCAAATTCAAATTGCTCCTGAGGATCAAGAGAAAACTATGTTTAGCAGTCATTATGGTACATTTTCTTTTAGAAGAATGTCCTTTGGTTTATGTAATGCCCCTACTACATTTCAGAGATGTATGATGGCTATTTTTTGTGATTTAATTGAAAAAGGGATTGAAATTTTTATGGATGAATTTTGAGTGTTTGGAATTTTGTTTGAATCATGTTTAGAACATCTATCTAAAGTTTTAAAAGGCTGTGAAGAAACTAATTTGGTCCTTAATTAGGAAAAATGCCAATTTATGGTAGTAAGAGGAATTGTTTTGGGACATCGGATTTCAAAAAAAGGTTTGGAGGTAGATCCTGCAAAAATTCAATTTATATCTAATTTACCTTGCCCAAACAATGTAAGGGGAATTAGAAGTTTTTAGGACATGCTGGATTCAACATGCTTTACATTAAAGACTTTTCAAAAATTACAAAACCTTTATGTCGTTTACTGGAAAAGGATGCAATTTTTAATTTTGATGATAACTGCCGTAAAGCCTTTGAAACATTAAAAGAAAAATTAATCACTGCACCTGTAATAATTTCACCAAATTGGGAAAAACCTTTTGAATTAATGTGTGATGCTAGTGATTATGCTATTGATATTGTTTTGGGTCAGAAATATGATAAAATTTTTAAAGTAATTTATTATGCTAGTAAAACTCTTATTGAAGCGCAAATTAATTATACCACTACTGAGAAAGAGTTATTAGCTATAGTATTTTCCTTTGATAAATTTCGATCATATTTAATTGGAACTAAATGTGTTGTGCACACTGATCATTCTGCTATCAAATACATAATGAAGAAAAATGATGCTAAATCGAGACTTATAAGATGGATTCTTCTTTTGCAAGAATTTGATTTTGAAATAGTCGATAGGAAGGGTTCTGATAATCAAATTGCTGATCATTTGTCCAGGCTTGAAATTTAAAAATCTCTCTGTGATATTGAAGAAATTAATGAACATTTTCATGATAAAAAACTGTTCACTGTTAAAGAAAGGAATGTTCCGTGGTATGCAGACATAGTAAACTTTATTATTAGTAATATTATACCCTATGGTTTGGCATATCATGAAAAGAAGAAATTTCTGTATGATGCTAAGACTTATTTTTGGGATGACCCATTTTTATATAAACAAGGAAACAATCTTATAATTCGAAGATGTGTACCTTTGGAAGAGACTTATAAAATTATTCAAAAATGTCATGATTCTGATTATGGGGGACATTTTGGAAGTGATAAAACTGCATATAAAATATTACAATTTGGATTTTATTGGCCTACAATTTTTAAGGATGTGAATGATTATATTAAAAATTGTCATAGATGTCAGTGTGTAGGAAATATTTCTAGAAGAAATGAGATGCCCCTAAATTATATGTTGGAAGTTGAAATATTTGATGTTTGGGGATTAGATTTTATGGGGCCACTTACACCATCTTTCAGAAATGTGTATATTTTGATAGCAGTAGATTATGTTTCCAAATGGATTGAAGCTATTGCTTTACCTTGATGTGATGCTCAAAGTGTTGCAAATTTTTAGAAAAGAATATATTTTGCAGATTTGTAATACCAAGAGTAATCATAACTAATGGGGAAGTCATTTTAGAAATGCAATTATTGGGAAGTTAGCAAAGAAATATCATATTAATCATCGCATTGCTACTGCTTATCATCCGCAGACAACTGGTTTGGTTGAATTATCCAATCATGAAATTAAAAGAATATTAGAGAAAACTGTTAATCCAAATAGAAAGGATTGGTCAATTAAATTGGATTATGCTTTGTGGGCTCATAGGACTGCTTACAGAACATCTATAGGAATGTCCCCATATAGGCTGATTTTGGGAAAAGCTTGTCATTTACCTTCTAAACTTGAGCATAAAGCTTATTGGGCTATTAAAGAGTTCAATTATAATTTGAAAGATGCTACTAAAAAAAGATTATAACAATTGAATGAGCTTGAAGAAATAAGGAATGAATCTTATGAAAATGCTAAGATTTATAAGGAAAAGATAAAGTTATGGCATGATCAGAAGATTCTTACAAAAAATCTTGTACTAGGACAACAAGTTTTACTGTATAATGCTAGATTGAGAATATTTTCTGCAAAACTTAAGTCCAAGTGGATGGGTCCATTCATTGTGATAAAAGTTTATTCTTATGAGTTGTAGATATTCAAGATCCTAAGACTGGAAAGATATTTAAAGTTAACGGACATAGACTTAAACCATATTTTTCGATCAAGAAATCTAAATCTGATGAGAATTTAATGTTGGGTCACTCAGAATGAGTTCTGGGTATGTCAGGCTGAAGACGTTAAAAAAAGCGCTTTGTGGGAGGCAACCCATATTTATCGGTGTGTTTGCTTTATGTTTATTTTGTGTCTTTTTTTTCTTCTTTGTTTGGTTTGTTTTTATATTTTTAATGGTAGTAATTTGGAGTTTTTAAACTTAAGTAAAGTTTATTCTACCTTAATTGATGATTTAGTGAAGTCAGAATGAAAATTTGGACACTTAGCGGACCTGTGCTAAAATGTGCACCGGTAGCTAAGCGCCGACTAGTTGGCGCTTAGGTGCCACGGTTATAAAAAACTTGAAAAATGTGAATTTAGAGCCTAGATCATGGGGGAGAAGTTATGGGAGTTATTTAGAAGATTATAAACATCTAGGGGAATATTCTAGCATCTCCCAAGTCTATAAAAAGGCCCTGACTTACAGAAAACACATACCCTAAGTCCAAATTTCAATTCTAAAGTCTAAGAAGAAAATTTTGAAGAGCACCATGTCTTCCTGGGAGAACGAGATGAATAAGAAGCAAGATTTCGATAAAAGTAAGTTCGTTAATGATATTGCTAAGGAGTTATTTAATGGATATCTGGCTGTTAGTATTCAAGGTATAGCAGAGATGATTGCAAAAATTGAAGCCCGAGTGACTTCAATGGAAGCAAAAATCAATGATTTTACCTTACATCTGGATCACATGGGATGGCAACTCAAGATGCAATTCAATCATTCGAGGTATGTGGAAGAAATAGATAAAGCAATGTTTGTGAAAAATAAATGGATTGAAGAAGATGATATAAGAATGAACAATGATCGCCCGTTCTATCAAATCTACATTCTTGAAGGGTCAAGTGAGAATAATAGATGTCGTGGTTATATTCCGCCTATTGGAGAGTGGAATTAAATGTGTTTTGTTTGTATCCGTTTAGTGTCTTAATGTGTTATGTTAGTGTTCTTGTGAGTTCATGTTTGATGTGTTTAGTGTTTTTGTATATGCCTGATGATGTGTTGGGTACATCTTAAAGATGTATACTTATCAGTTTAATATTATAGTGTCTTGTATTTTGAGAATTTTACCCTTTATGTTTGGATAGAAATTCTTGTGTTGTATTAAATGTTACGTTTATTTGAATATAAGTTTGTGTTTTGTGAAATTTGTGTGGAATCAATAATTACTAAACTTTGATTTGGAGTATTAGAAGACTTATGCGGGAGAAATAATTATTGTGGATTAATTAAGGGTAATTAACAAAGTGATTTAGTGCTTATACCTTAATTATAAAAATTAGGGTACTGGCGGTTAAGCACCAGAATGCCAGCGCTTACGCGCCAGGTTTCGCGGCCAAGTGACGATAGTTCTCGCTTAGGCGCCAGTTCGCGAAAATTGATTCCCGAAAGTTAAAAACCCAAAAATTGCCATTTTCAACCACCCCATCATCTTCAGCCTTTGCTTTGTCGCGAAAGAGGAGCCCAGGGTATCCTATTGTGGATCATTTAAGAGCCGATCTCAACAAAAAATGTTAGATTTGGATTCCTTGAGGTAAGAGCACTACTCCTATGTAAAAATTTTTGTTCTCACCATGTATTTTGAGCACATTATGGAAAATCTTAAAATCACTATTCATGGTGAAAATTTGAGGAAAAACTTGATAAATTGCTTGGATTTAGTGAAAATATCTTTTGGAAGATAATTTAGCAAGTTTAGTTTGATTTTGGAATTTATGGTGAATTTTTCGTGAATTTTTAGAGATGGCTCCAAAGTCAAAGCGCGCTCGAGATAAGACGAAGTTTGATTCTGACAAATTTGTTAGTTCGAGGGCCGAGAAGCGATACGTCGATGCATTGCAATCACGTAAGTTGATTCCCGAGCTAGTGTTTAGTAAGCCGGGAGAGGTGATTGAAGATATGATTGCAAGAAGAAACGGCAGACTATCGTTGCTTCTCCACTGTTGTTGTTGTTTCTGTGGTAAGAGAATTTTATGCAAATTTACCTGCTACAGAGGAAAATCAGGTGATGGTTAGGAGGCATGAAGTAAAAATTTCTTCAGGTGCAATCAATACCTTTTATGGACTACCTCCTGATATGTTTTGTTTTTATTCTAACTATCATCCTTCGGAAGGAGAATTAGATGAGATTATGGAGTTTCTGACTGATGGAAGAGGATTATGGAAAATTACAAAAGATAGAAGAGTGAACTTTCCTGCTTCCAAATTGAATGCCATTTTTAAGGCATGGCATTATTTTATCTCATCTATGTTGTTACCTTCAAGTCACACTAGTGAAGTGACGAGAGAAAGAGCAGTGTTGAACCATTGTATTCAGGATGGGAAGCCGATTGATATTGAAAGCATAATTTATGATTATGTTTTGAACTGTGCTAGATCAACCACCATTGCAGGTATGGGATTTCCTTCCTTGATTCATTCACTTTGTGAAAGATCTGGAGCAAAGTTTGAAACCTCGGAAGAGGTACTTCAGCCCTTGAGACCAATTACTAGTGTGAACATTGGTGCTTACACTATACATTCAGTGTTTGGTTGGAGAGGAGGGTTTTGTAGGGCTTCTACCGCTTCTGCTTCTGCTGCTTCTACTTCTCGTTCTTCTACTTCACGTGCTTTGTCATCTACAAATTCACAGACTGGTTTTTTAAGAAAGATTTTAAAAAAAGTAAGTCTTACTTGAAAGCATGTGAGAGATATGGATGGTAAGCTGGATAATGTTGAGAGATATATTGTAAAACATAATGAATATGAGGAGAATTATCAGAAATATTTGGATAGACTGATTAGAGGAGATCAGAGTGTTGAGATGCCACCTCATCCATTTTATATACCTTATGTGCCATCCAGAGATTGGAACGAGCAAGATGATGATGATGATGAGGATGAAGAGTAGTTGTATGTGTGTTTGTCTTAGTTATTGTGTTGTTGTGTTGTGTTTTTGTATGCTTCATCTAGTATTTTGTTTGATGATTGTATTGTGATGTAAACCTTGATAGTATGCAGATTGTAGTTGTACTATTTATCTGTTATGCATATTCATGTATTGTTGTTGTTTTATTATGGATTTATATGTTGCTGTGTGGTAGTCTGTAATTGTAAATATTTTTTATGTGTATGTTATGTCAGAGTTTTTAATAGTGTGTACTTTAATTCAAAAACTGTTAGGAGATTATAAACCACTATTAGGAACTTCTACTTAGAAAAACTACATGTTTAAAATTCTTTGAATTCCACTATTATCTGTTATCTATATCAGTGTTTTATTTTAGTTGGTGTGTATTTGCTTTGAAAACCTCCACTAATGTAGAAGTCTTCTGAAATTTTTACTTTTCTTATTAAAAAAAAAAAAAGAAAAATGTTTTGAAAAACTAAATTTGATTTCATGTTACTCCTGTTATTTAAATTGTTATACTTGCATATTAGGATATTAAAAATTCCTGCAAGCATGTTATGTCAGTTTTTTATTTTTCACCCCGTATCATTTCTTATGCTTATATGTTTTATCTTAATTAAAAATTTAAAGTTTGGGGGGGGGATTTTAAAAACAAAGATTTTCAAAAACCTAAAATACTATTTGATTCTCAAGAATACTTAAAATAAATATTATTTTTGATTGAGAACAATTATGTACATGAAGTTATATTAGGGGAATAAAATTTTGAATATAGAAATGAATAAAAGAATTTAGTTAAAATTTATAGTAATCATGAAAAACTTAAATTTAAAATTTTCTTAATGAAGAGGTGTTAAATAAAGTTAAACTATCTTTAGTAAGAAGTTTTGTATTATTGGATAAGTAAAAGATTTGACTTTTATTCTTCAAAGCTTAAATTTATTTTATTGAAGAGTAATTTTCAAATACTATTATTATGATTTTTAAGTGAAAGGTGTATATCTGACCTTTATTTTAAATGGAAGGGTGAAATTCAAAATCATTAAAGGCCTATCCAGATATAGTAATGCTTACCTTATAAAAGAAAAGTGAAAAACATAGTATATGAAAAGGGAGGAGAAGCTTGAGGATTTAAGGGCTTAATCAAAAATTGGTTACATACCTAAAGTTTAAGATATAAGATCAGAGAAAATCTAAAGCTTAAAGTTGTAATATAGTAAGTAAAATTATTTTTCAAATAAAGATTTTTAAGTGAGAAAAATAAATGTTTGAATCCTATATTTTGAAAAATCTACAAATATTTCTGAAATAGATAGAGACTTATATTTATCATTTTCTTTTACTTATGAACTTTCTAAACATTAAGTTTGTTTTAATTACTAAAATTTTTTCTAAATTGGACTGTTCTATTTCTAGAACAAAATTTTGTTATCTTCCTAAGAAACTCATTACATAATTTGCATGCTAAAATGTTTTATGAGATTAACTGTCACTTGAGGACAAGTAACATTTTAAGTTTGGGGGATTTTGATACACCTAAAATATATAGTATTTTTATGCACATTTTTATACATATTTTTAATGATATTGCACTTTAATGAAAGGTATTGTGTGTTTTTCTTGCAGGTATGATGAAAATAGATGGTCATGATGAAAGGAGCAAAATTGGATCAAATTTGGAGCAAAAAAATGAAAAATAAATAATTTGGCACTGTGGGCTAAGCACCGCTGGGCTGGCGCTTAGCCGCCACAGTTATAAATCAAACTTTAATTAGATTTGGAGCCAAATTTAAAAGAGAATTGTTGACCTCATTTTTGATGAGGTCTTCTCTTCTCTCTTTAGTACTTAGGATCTAGCCTTAGGCTTTTCCTTTGACTATCTTAGAGGACTAGAATTGGGACCCGCCTTTTAGAAATTCAAACCACTTCTAAACTCCCTGCAAACTCCACAAACTTGACCATAGACCCCTAATCACCTAGAGGGTTGAAATCAAATGCGGAAGTTTAAAGGATGAGTTCCTATAGGACTCTTTGGCCTTAGGACTGCCCTGGGTGGCCCGGTCGCAGTGAAGGGGCCGACTTACACTACACTTACACACTACATTTCCACAAACTTCCTAAAACCACACCCATACCCAACTTAACCTCCCGACTCATGTAGGTGATTCACATGGATGGTCCTTAACCCCTAAGCCCTCAGGCAAGAGGGTTAGGAACAACATAGTGAATGCCTCAAATGAGTCCTCTCATGGCTCATATGGGCTTGAGATGGCTTCATGGCTCAACCAAAATGATTTCTTTCCACCTAAATTCACCCAATCTTCAATTTCCCAAATTTTCAATTTTTGACCCCCGAGACCCTACACCTACTAAACCTACCCAAAACCCTTGAAATTACCCAAATTTTTGCAAAATTTCCAAATTACCCAAAATTTTCCAAAATTAATCCCAAACATCTCCACATCACTCAAATTGATCATCCATACCCAAAAATACCAAAGATTCCAAAAATACCCCCCAATACCCTCCAAATAACCCAAAATACCCTTCTTGGCCTAAAAATCCAAAAATTCAAAAAATTCCCAGAAAATTCCAGAAAATCCCAAATATTCCCAATTTCATTTTGTCCAACTACACCATAGGCCAATTTTGTCAATTTACCCTACTTTTGTCAAAACCCCCACTTGACCCATTTTAATCCAAAGTGAACCCAATGTCAAACCAAACCTACCCAATTGACCCCAATTTTGGTCCAATTCAATTCTAAACTTCAATTCAACATCCCCAATACCAATCTAGACCAAATCCAAGTCCAATTTGATTGACATTTGGATCCAATTCCACTTTTGACCTTAAGGCCCATATTTTGACCTAAACCCAAACCTAACCCAAATGAACCCAAACCTTAAAATCAAAACCCAACCAAAGCCAAAACCTCTTTGAAACACTCCCATAAACATTTATCAACATTTATTTTACATCAATTTCAACCCTAGCCCAACATTGGCCCAACTTGGCCCACTTGGACCTATATTGGCCCATTCACCAAAAGAATCCAAATCCAACCCAATTCAAGCCCAAACTACCCCAAATTTGCTTCAAGTTACTCATGACACATCCATGAGCTAAACCCAACAATTATTTGGCCCAACCTTTTACAAAAATTTTCATCCATGAACACATTCATAAACTTAAAAGCCCACTTCCCTTAAACCCTTCTAAAAGCCCATTTCCTTCAAAATTCAAAAGCCCAAATCTACCCTAAAGCCCACATGACATCTCCATTTGTCATCCATTTAATTAAATCCATTACCTAAGTCCTAAAATCATCATTGAATTATTCCAAATGAAGCTTCATCCAAATTCCCATCAAATTACCAAAAATTTCTTAAAACCCATTTTTATGAAATTGACTCAACTTTCCCCAAGCCAAAGACAAGCCATGCAAGCCATTGACAAGCCACATGAAGCCATGGGAGGCTTGACATGTGACCATGCCATTAATGGTAAAAGGAGGGGCTCCTTTCCTAATCTTTCATTAAGCCTTTTTTACCTTAAGCATGTCACACACTAAACCATGTTTAGCCACCTCATCATGGAAAGAGACCACACCACTCTCTCTTGGCCGACCCAACCGATCCTCTCAGCCCAAAATCGGGCCATGGGGAGGTGAACCAAGCCCAAAAGGTGGGTTGACCCATTTGGACCCAAAATAAGGCTCATTCCCCATTCCATTTCAATCCAACTCCTTTACACATGGCAATTGCCAATCGATCACACAAACCTCCACCCCCGACCCACCCGACCCCGAGGGTGACCCATGCTCGGCCGGCCGGCCACTGAGCCGCCGGAAAACACCATGGCCGAGAGCTCACATGTGAGCCAACATCGAAATTCTCACTTGCCGAGCCGCCCCATCCCTAGTGGTCACCATGGCCGATCTTCTCCTCACCGCAGCGAGTCGATCCCAAGCCCTAACTCTCCACGGGAGGCCCTCCACCATCTCCTATTTAAACTCCACCCCTCTCGGCCATGAGGAGAGCCAAGCACAAACCTTGCCAAAACTCGCCAAAATTGTTCCGCACCCTTCTCCACTCTTAAAGCACTTGATCCCCAGGTGAGATCCCCCGCCATTTCTCCTCCGTAAGCTCAATTTCGTAGTCGAAATTCCACCCAAAACCAGGACACTTCTCCACAGGTGAGCCAATTCCCAAATTGATTGGCTCTACACCTTCACTGGACCAAGGGAAGGTGTCCACCATCAAAAGCCCCATCTCCAGAGCCACCCAGTTGCTCCGACCTCCAAGCTTTGTGGATCGGGCTTGGTCGAAATCATATCCGGACAATTCCCTGCGACCAGGAGACTTCATCCGGAGCTTGCTGGACCCAATCGAAGGTGCAACAACTCTCGATTGAAGCCACACTTCTCCGAGCTAAGGTATGAGTTAACTCTCCATCCCGAGCTTCCGGAGATTCTCCATTTCAAATGCCTTAGTTTCAATGCATGTTAGCCGTATAGATGTGTTCGTCTCTTCAAGACGAATCCATAGAGTATAAGAACGTAAAAATCCATCGAGAATCGAGTGAGATCTTAGGGATTTAGTGTGGACGGCTCTCGGGTGAGAACACTCGGGGACGATGAACGGATGCCGTCCATTCGATACACGCGCGCACGGACGGCCGAGATCGCGTCGGACCAAGAGACGGTACGAGAACCGCGGGGCCCGGGCCGCCGACTCGGGTGGCGGCGTCGAACGGGAGCGCGACGCGTGTGCGTTCGAGAGCCGCCGAGGCCGACGCGGCGCCGCGTGGATAAATAGATAAATAGGGTATTTTCTTATTTATTTAATTCCCTAAACTTCAAAAATTCATATCTCCGTGTAGGAAAATCACAAAAATAAAATAAAAATACCCTCTCGCTCGGTGAAGAGAGGAGAATAATGTGGAAAAGAAATCACTTAATTTCATCAAATATTTTATTTTTTATAATTTATTTACTCTCTGCATTGTTTTAATTCTCCATGCATGCATACAATTCACCATGGCATGAGACCATAGTGGCTTTTGAAGCCTCCGAATTTGGGAACATTCCCTGAATTTTCCAAAGTCGAGACCATCCCTATGAAGAGTTCTTGATTTTTCAAGTTCAGTGTCACCGTTTTGAGTATTTTAATTCCAGTAAATAGCATGTTGTGAAATAAATTCTAGGAAAATTTGGTGATGTTCCTTATGACCAGAGAACCCTAGGAAAAATAGGTTTTGACTTAGTTCATTTAAAACAACCCTAATCGGCTTAAACACCCAAAATAGGTCTTTAATTAATTAGAATTAACCAGGCATCAAATTGACTTGAAATCAATTCTCCATTGACCTTTAGGATCAGAGGAATCCACCATAAAAATTTGAGGTCAATTGGACTTGGTTAACCCCACTAATTGGGTTGATTAAGTCACTTAGCCATTTTAAACTTTAAAAATTCATAACTTTTAAAATACTTTTCAAAAATTCACTAAATTGGTTTTGGAGCCTCTCTGATATCAGGGGAACCTAAGAAAATTAAAATTTCAATTTTCTGAAAAAGTTGATTTTTAATAATATTTTAATATTTTAATAATTAAAAAAATAATAAAAATCACAAAAATAATAAAATTCACCAAAATGTCACATTTTGAATTTTAATCACTTAGGAACAAACCCCATATTTTTCCTAAGTCTATTTAGTGAGATATTAAATTTTAAAGCCCTAGGGTAATTTTAAAATTAAAAAATGTATTTTCTAGCATTTTCACTAAAATAATTACAATAAATCATAAAAAAATCAGAAAATTGCAAAATTTGCTTCTCTGGTTTCCTTGGTATCAGAGAGATTTTTGAAAAATATAAAATCCATTTTTCAACATTTATTTTATTTTTAAATTAATTAACACTCCAAAACTCAAAATAATTATAATAAAAATAATATAATTCAAAAAATCACCAAAATTGGTCCAAGTGCTTCTCTGGTCATTAGGAATGTCCCCTAATTTTCTTAAGGACAGAAACTTTCCCTTGGTCATGTTATTAAATTTTCCTTGAAAATCTCTATTTTCCACCAAAAATAATTATATAAATAAATTAAATACAGAAAAATCACATTTTCTCTCCTCATGTCTTTATTGACATATGAGTGAAGTCACATAAAAATTTCAAGTTCATTTGGGTTCAATTTAGTGAGTTATGAAATTATTAAGCTTAAGGGGTAAAATGGTAATTAAACTTTTAACCCTTAATTAAAACTTTAGGTTTAATAAACAATCAACAAGTAAAATATTTGATTTTAATCTGATTTGGATGATTGAAATTTAAATAATTAAAGGGTAGAAATTCATTAAATAATTTTAAAATGATTAAACTTTAATTAAATAATAGATTAAATTTGGAGGAATAATAAATTGGAATTATTAAAATAAGGGATATTTATTAGGAAGAGATTTATTCTTTAATTTAAAAATCCCTAAACTAATTATATCATTAATACTCAATTTTTAATTAAAATGATAACTCAAATTTAAAATATTAAAAGACTTAATCATTAAACTAAAATTAAACTCTTTCAAAAATTTCAATTAAAATTAAAAATAAAGTAAATTAAAGATAAATTAAATTAAAATTAAATTAAATTTAATAATTAAATTAAATTAAGACAAATTAAATTAAATTAAATTAAATTAAATAATTAAAATTAAATTAAATTAAATTAAACAATTAAATTAAATTAAATTAAATTAAATAATTAAATTAAATTAAATCAAATCAAATTAATTAAACACCAAATCAAATTAAATTGAACTATGTTAAACTAAATTAAAACTCAATTAAATTAAGTTAAATTAAATATAACATCACCTAAACCAAAAAAAAATAAATTTAAAGCAACTTGAACACTATTCCAAATTTAAACTCTTTAACTTAAACCAAATCATTTGAATACTAATTTACCCTTGAAAGCTTTAGTTATTATAACTCCTAAATAAAACATTAAATGAAGTGTCACTTCACTCATAGGATATTCAAATGTCCTAGTTCACTCGAGCAAGTTAACAAAACTGAAAACCTCGGACGATTGATTCATTTATATAATTAAATTCATTTGGACTTAAAACAATCCTAGAAATATCGAAAAGATGTTTAAGATCCTTCTTAAGCACTTCCTCAATATGATAGGACATTTATAAGAACAATTGAATTCGATTATTCTTTGATGAAGAAAATCGTCCTTAAACCAAAACACGTAGAACCTAGACGTCCTAGGGAATGACTAGCTATAGGATTAGGAATTTGGTAGAAAACCATAACCCTTCCCTTAGCTTTACCTAGGAACTTGCTTAAATATGCTAATTGTGTTTTAAGTGCAGCTTGGGATGACGGGAAGACCCTCTAGGTACGCATTTGTATTATTGCAATTTACTTTCCTGCAATTTAATTTCCAAGAATTTACATTATCGCAATTTACTTTATTGCAACTGCGTTTATTTTTCTTGCATGATAAAACAACAGATTGCATGAAAACCCACACCTTTAGGATAGTCCCTAAAACTGAAACCAAATTAAGTTAAAAGTCATTGCAAGATAAAATTCACCGCCACAACATTTCAAAATATAAAACAACTCAAAATTTAATCACAAACGTAACACAAAACTACAATTACAACTAAATTAAAACGTCCTGTTGGATGATCGGGAATACCTCGGATGATGTAACCTACGTGTTGCTAACGGGATTTCCCACGGTCTAAATGAAAGTGTGGAACTCATTCAGTTGAGTTTAGCAAATTCATCCGGACTAAGTGAATCCGATAAAAATAATGATGCCGAAGGATGGAACCGTGGGATCTTAACCGGTGTCGTTATAATCAACTTTAAGATTTGTTTTAATCAAAATAAAAAACACTTGGAAATTAAGACTTCTCTAAACCAAAACACTTCTCTCATCCCCCGATTTATGATTTCTAAAACTAAACCTCTGCAACAATAAGGAGCTCTGAGCATGGTGGGCAAGACGACCATCGTCATCAGCAGAAACTCGGATCTACTTCACAGAAACTTTTCTAGAATTAAACAACCAAGCCATAGGACTTCGAGGTAGCTTGCCTAGTGCAACATAAATCCTCAACTCTTCGTTAGGCATTTGCATTGCAAATTAAGCCCTAACCGGTCTTAGGATTCCGAGGTAGTCGTCCGATACGACAATAAACCCTCACATCTTCTGAGCTATTTGTTTGATTTTATCATACAAATATAAGCCCTAATTAATTAAAATTGGCAAGATTGAAATATCAAATAAACATTAGGACTTTCCTAAATTCAAGCCAAACAATAGGATAGTCGGGAAATTATCGAAGTTCACTTCGAATCGTTGATTTCTCCTACCTCTCTTCCTTTGGATTCACAAAACAAAATGTTCCAAAATTTGATCCATTCCCTATCGAAATTCCAAAATTCAATCTTTGAAAACCTTAAACTTTGAAATTCTCGAGAGCGATAATTATTGGTTATTATCGAGAGTTTTCTTAGGTGATTCCCATCACTTAAGATGTAATTAACTATGTGGGCTTGCCCTTATAGGGAATTTTAAAGAACCTGTAGTAATATAAACCCCGTTTAATGTTTTCATATTAAACGAGGGAAACTTGTCGGCTTATAAAATTGGTTCGCGGACCAAACGGATGTCACTAATCTTCTAGTTTATTTAATCAAGCCCCACCATCGATGCTGTGTCTATCCTTAGGGATAGATACACGGTTTGTGGTGTGGTGCTCGTTTATATAAACTATTTGGGATGTGAGGTCGGTTTAATCTCATATCTTAAAACCTTCAAATTTAAAATTATTTTCAAAATCAAATACTACTTTTCAAATTATTTATTTTAATTAAATTAAAAATTCGCCGACAGATTTCTGTTAGGCGACCCCTCTTCAAAATAAAACACGACCTAAAAATATGCCGACAAGAATGGATGCAACTCTTGGTGGTAACGTCCATAACTTCCTTTGGGCGGCAAATTTGAATGAAGGGGTGCGTTCCTTGGTAGATACATCGAATCTGGACACATTTTGAAGAGACACCATGGCACCTTTTGGTTCACTATTTAAAGAGAGTCTTAGAAGTAAAGAAGTGAAGAATTGAAGAGGCGCTTCACTTTATTTTGAAGAGAGGAATTTAGGAGATTCTTCCACTGCATTTTAAGTTTTTATTTAGAGTAGGAGTAGAGAGTAGAAAGGATAAATTGGTCAGAGTTAAGAGTTCTTCTCCCACTTCTTTTCTTTCTTTTTGTTTAGGTTTTATTGAAGTCTGAAGTCTGTATTTTGAGTCATTGGAGTTTGGAGACTTGCTCTGAGGAATAATTTAGCGAAGAGTCAAAGTTTCAAAAGAACTTCCATAGTTTGGAGACTTGCTCTGAGGAATAATTTAGCGAAGTGTTTACTTTTATTTTGTTTATCAATACTTGCTTTCGTTTCTTAATTTTATTATCATTTTAATTTCAAATCAATGTGTTTTTATATTTTCCCAATGCATTCTGAGTAGTTTACTTTATCTTTTTCTTTCTTAAAATGGAGAAGTAATTAATTTAAAGAGAATTGTTGTGGAAAGTATCAGTGTTTAAAAGTTAAAAAGAAGTTGTGAAGATTGATTCTGAGAACTTTGTTTAGTTCTTAATTTGGCCTGTTAAGTTGTAAAATTTCTTGAGATTATGTAAGATCCAATGTGGTATTATCTCGTTAAAGTTAGTAGGAATCACATGCAATTATATGGGTGAGAACTGTAGTCCATATAAGTGAATGTAATATTAGAAGATATTTTTATAGAAGGGAGTAAAATTAGAGGATTTTAGAGTGATAGGCTAAAACCCCCTAATTTGGTTCAAAGTTTTGAGTTTTGTTATGAGAAGTTAGCCCCCAGGTGGTGGGAATCGAGGAAACTCTAGAGTGAGGGACTGGTATCTTCCCTGCCTAACAATGTTCAAAATAATATAAATTTCAAATTAACCTATGTTCTTTATAGAACCAATTAAGGGTAAAGAACACATTTGCTTCTATCTGTCACAACAAAATTTAAATACATCCACAACAATTATTTAAGAATTATTACTACTTCATGAAAGGAAAGAAAAAGATATTTTAGTTAATAGTATTTTTATATCCAGTGTTATTAGTTATTGAAACCTTTACTTTCATTGCTTAGTATTTTATTAAGAAAATTTCAAAAGACAAATCAACTTTCTAAAACTTTTCAAAATCAAGACATACTATTTCAAAAACAATTAATGAAAGTAAAAAGATAATTTTCTAAATTCCTTTAAAGATTTTCAACTTTTCCCCGTGGGTTCGATATCTCGAGGCTTAATCGTAAAGTCCTATATTACTTGATAAACGATACATATACTTGTGTAGTATCCCATATTATAAAATCATAATTTTCATATCTTAAATCATCAACGCACTTATATCTAGCCGAGTTAGGTTTTGGCAATCATTGCACTTATATCTATCGGGGATCACGAGGTCCATCTTGCAGCACCAATGATTCAGTTTGGGACCGGCTTTAGTGAGTTTGAAGTCGTACTCGGAAAGCCCCATTTGTGGTTTTGAAAGTTGCCACTCCTAAAGTTCAAGAACCGTTTGAAGAGTTCGATCTGAACTCCCACGAAGATTTCCCTTCTACTAAGAAGGTAAAAGTAACCACTAATCTCGTTAAATCAATTGTCTCGTGCTAAGGAGAGTTATTACCTCTACTGCCATCATTTTCGCCATCACTTCACCCACTTTTTCGTCTGCCAAAGGGAAAGAAATTCTGCATGAAGAAAATTTATATGATACCTTTCTTACCCCACCATTAGTCTTCGAGATTGGTTCAAGTTCTATACCTCCCCTACCAACCAAATCTCAAAGAAAAAATTGCAACCACAGGATTCGCAAGGCCGCCATGGCACAAGTTGCAAGTTTGCCAACAATTGATGAGATTCCTCAACAGGTGGAATTAGATTTACCGGATACCTCTCCTTTACTTCGATTTAGTAGGTTTCACCCATTAGCTGACACTACTGGAGATGAGAGCCTCCATAGGATTGCCACTACACTTCCAGCACCACACAGTCTTGATAAGGTGAGGGAGAGACCCACACCGATCATGCAAGCTCACACTCTTCTATGAAGGTTGTCTGAAATAGAAGCTTGTTCTGTCGCTAAGCTTCTCAAAAGTATGGGATGTGCAATATCCCCCAAAATAAATAACCGAATTCTAAAGATGGAAAGACCAGTTTGAATTTCCGTCAAACACCATTTGGGAAAACATGTTGATACAGCTGCTACAGATGATACTACAGCCGTTCCGACAGCTGCGGTACACATGTCAGTAAAGTCCCAGTTGGGCCCGAGAGTACCAGCTGCCAATGATCATAAGGAACCCCGAAAGAGAAAGAACGGGAGAGGATTACTCTCCTCTATGCATGGTCTACACTTTAGGGAGCACACTTCCCCTCGTTACCCCGATGTCCTCGCCGAGACACCTCATCTCAAGGCGTCAACTTTTAAGAGGAAAGTGTGGTTACCAAAGGGCATTCTACTAGTACATTCCGAAAGGTCTATTTACAAATAATGGGTCATGAATCTGATATTCCCTTTACCATTACCGCAGTTACTTCTGAATCAGTTGCAGAGAAAAGTGACAGTCCAGGGAAGCCTATAGATTTAAAATTGACAAAAGAGAAGATAGTTAATGATAAAGTTCGAAAGCTCAAAGTAAAAAATTCTGAGTTAGCTAAACAACAAAGGTTGGATATCAATGATGATGATTACTTACTGTCAGATTACATGGATTAAGAATTCATGGAAATTAATATGGTTAAAAATCGGTCCACGTCATCTGCGCACGATGCTCCTAGTGAGGAGCAGATGAGCTTTAGAGGACCATCCTCACAAGGGATGAATAAATTAGCCATCTTGAGCAGAAGATGGAGGAGATGACTGCCATGACCACCATGGCTACACTCCACGGACAATCGCACTCACGGCCCACAACATCTCTGGAGATTAACCAACCTAAGATTATACAAATCGCCAAGGAAAGAAGAGAAATTACTTCTGCCAATGAAGACGAACCACTGAGAAGAGATCTGACTTCGAGTCTGTCAGAGAAGGACATTAAACAGATGGTTGAACAGCAAGTTCAGGAGGCCTTGGCTCAGTTCAAATGTGGAGCATTAGTTTTAAAGGGTAGACCCTACCCGGAGGAGTTTGATGTCGTGCCTTACTCAAAAGGCTTCGTACCCCCGACTTTCATGACATTTAATGGGACAGGAAATCCTCAACGGCACACAACACACTTCAGAGCTAGTTGCTGCAACACAAAAGGAAGTGAAGCCCTGTTGTTCCTTCAGTTTGTTAGTAGCTTGTCAGGAATAACATTTGATTGGTATGCCTAGCTTCCTAATGGATCAGTAAAGACTTTTACAGAAATGGAAAACATGTTCGTGAAGAGATTTACCGGTGCCCGACATCATGTTACTATAAAAGATCTCGTGGTGGAGCGGCAAAAGCCCAACGAGACTTTGGTCGACTACATTCTGAGGTGGAGAAACTTAAGCATGAAATGTGAACCTCAGCTACAAGAAAATCACGTGATTGAGATACTCCTCAAGAGTATCTAGGGTCCAGTGGCTTTTATGCTTAAGGGTCTCACCATCAAGTCCTTCGAGAAGCTACTCAGTAAGGCCAACAACTTGTAAGAAGAAATCAAGCACATGGAACTTGCAGAAAAGACAGAGAAAACAAAACCCACTAAAGTATACGAGAAAAGATCAGGCGCAGTAAAAATAGTTGACAAAGGAACACAGCCAATAAGAATTCAGGTTGAGGAGTCACAACAGCAGCAAAGTCAGTCGCCTTAGTACAGTCAGTTTCAACAGTATGGTCAGTCTCGTGCACAACAAAGCAGTCAATCTGGTCAGTAGCAGAGGTCATACATGACAGATGGATGATAGGGTCTAACAATGTTAGAACAGTTACGCAGAAACTACTCCTTCAAACACGATGCCGTAGCAAAGATGTTCAAGAATTTAATGAAGAAGCCCGAGTTCAAATTACCTGAGCTGAAGAAGTCGAAAGAGATGGACAAGAAGGATCGGTCCAACTTTTCCCCCTACCACCGGATGCTCAGACACACCATAGAAAGCTGCTTCAGTTTCAAGGATTTGCTCGAGCAGAATTACAAAGAAGGGAATATAAAAATACTAAAGGAATACTTGAAATAACCTGAAAGAGGTTCTAAAAATGTGAATTCAGTCAAGCCAATCTCTCTGATTGATCTGTATGCCAAGAAAGTTGGATGGAGCACAATTTGGAACAAGCTCAAGAAAGTCCAGAATCAAATCCAGTCTACTCCAAATTCCGGAGTTTACCGCCAGCCCAATCCAAGATGAAGGCTTCACCGAGGATGCAACCGTGATAAGAATGGGGAAAGAAGCAGATCATGAATGAAATTAAGGATGATAGCGTGAAGGGTAGGATAGAGGTTGCCCCTGTTAGATTAGTTATTTCAGATTCAGGGGTGAAACCCCTTGATGCACCAAAAATATATATGATTTTTGCTATATAATTTTAATTATTTTTGGTGATATTACACTTTAAAAGGAATGTATTTTGTATGTTTTTCAGTTTTAGGTACAAGAAATGGTGATTGGAGCAAAAATATGTAAAATCGGTGCAATTTACAACAAAAACGAGCAAGAAAATAAATTTTTGCTTGACACCCTTTGATAAGTCTTTCTATACTTAATATCTTTTACACTTCTTGCATAATTTTGAATAATATTACACTTTAAAGAAAATTTTTTTATGCTTATTTTGTAGGACTATCTGTTAGGAACGGAACGCTACTGAAACAGGGCGAATCGGAGCTGAAACGGAGCAAAACGGAGCAAAATGGTGGAGCTGCGCAGGATGGGCGCCGTGGATGCCCATACTGGCACTGGCGGCGCCAGAAGCCTGAGAGCATAAAAAATAGGGCACCGGCAGTGCCCTATTCAGCGCCGGCGGAACCCAAAATGGCCTGGATGCGATATTGCCGTTTTTGGCCAAATACATCGAATCCGGACCCTTTTTGGAGGGTTTCCTCATGCACCTCTTGGAAAATTCATCCATTCTCTATTTTAAACCAAATTTATAGCCAAAAAAGAAGAGGAGATGTTAGGAAAAACTTGGAGAATGCTTAGAAATTTTAGAATGGGATTAGAAATGTAGATTTCTACCTTTTTGGAGAGATTGGTGAGGAGATTTTGAGAGAATCTGTAAGGGAATGTTCTAGCATTGCATGGATCGGCGGAAGACTTTGTGGGAGAGATTTTCATCTTTCTTTCAACGGGAAGAAATTAAGTATTGTGTTTTTCATTATCTTATGATTTTGTAAACACTTATTTTGTGGATTGCTTTGAAATGAAGTTTTCTGTTGTGTTTTCTTCATGCGTTGTGATGTCTTTCTCTTACTCTTTCTTCTTATTTGGAAATAGTGGTATAAGAAGTTTACGCCTTTGTTTTCACTCTACTTTTCTTTTGCAATGAGTAGGATTCATGTTTAGGATATTGGGATGCTTGCTAAAAGGTGTTTTAATTATAAATGTGATGGTTTTTACTTGCACTTTATTTACATTACAAAAACAGCCCGTTGTATTGTTAAAATTCGTTGTAATTGCGTTATCCCAAAAGGGCCGTGTAATTCTCTACAAAGTGGAACCACATTCAATGTCCATGAATGAGTTACATAGTTCATGGGGATTAAGTGCAAATAAATTGGGAAATATGGTTTCATGGGCGTCGAATTGGAGGTTTCAGGGTGACAGGCTGAGATCCCCAATTGGATCTTAAAGTTTAGTAACTAAAGCTAGTGTTAGCCTTCAGGTGAAGAGAAGTGGGAGCTCTGAAGTGGCAGCCAGTATCCTCCCACCCTAACCTTGGATTTAGGGACTAAGCCTAGGATTTGTGAATGTTCTTTATAGCACTCAGAAGAGGGGGTACTCAGAAAAGGGTAAAGAATAAGGTTGCTCCTATTTGGCACATACAATATTTAATGCATCTCATTCCTAAACTTTATCCAATTCATTACATAATAATAATAGATTTCATTATCTCAAAATTCACCAAACCAATTTATCCAAAAAGGGTTATCTTTAGAAGTAGTATTTGCATTTAGGAGTAGTTATTATTCTTACATATAATCATCAACTTTTAGGAGTACTTTTTAGAAAAATCACTTATATAGACCTTCCAATCTAAAGTCTGATAATTGTAGACTAGAATTTGACTAAGAACCCCTTACCTCGCTTCCCTGTGGGATCAATAAACAGGACTCCATTAGAGCCCTGTATTACATGATATGATACGTATACTTGCATTTGAAATTGTGACTTTACAAAATTATTATAATTATATAAATTTGAGGTCATAAATTCTTACATGAAAAAAATCGCATCAAGTTTTTAGCGCCATTGCCGGGGCAGCTTCGATAAGAATTTTAGGAGAATTTAGTTGAAGTAATTAGACTTAGAATTGGAAAACTTTAGTGTTGTAAAATTGTGTTTGTGTGAAAAGTGTTTTTTTTTATGAAAAGTGTTGAAAAAAAAACTGTTTGTGTGAAAATATGGTTTTTGTGAGAACTTTTTGTTGTGTTGAATATATTTTTTTGTTTTATTTATGTTATTTTTAATGTATTGTTTGTTGTGTTACATATGCAAAACAAAGGATCTGTAGGACTTGTGTCTTATGGTCCCGAGTTAGAAAAATGGAAAAAATTAAAAAATAGAAAGGACTCGAAATTCTAGAAATGGAAATGGAAAACATTCAAAATACTGACTTGGAAAATCATTATAAATCATTGAGGGATTATCTAAATCCTACGATAGATAAAATTCACTGAAGTATACAAAATCCTGTTGTAAAAACTGACTCGTTTGACTAAATCCAGTGATTATCCAACTTGTACAAAAAAACCAGTTTGGGGGAACTCCTTCGGAGGATCCCTATTTACACTTATCTAGTTGTCTAGAACTTTATGCTACATTTCGTTATAATGGCATGTTAGACGATGATGTTAGGCTAAGGCTTTTTCCTTTCTCACTAAGGGATAAGGCTAAAATGTGGTTATACTCATTAGCACCTTGTTCTATTAAAAATTGGGAGGAGTTAACTCAAAAATTCCTAGCTAAGTATTTTCCACCTTCAAGGACTACTCAACTTAGAAACAATTTTATTTCATTTTGTTAGTATGAAGAGCAATCAATATACGAAGCCTCAGAAAGATTTAAGGAACTCCTAAGAAAGTATCCACATCATGCTTTGCCAGATTGGTTAATCATTCAAATTTTTTATGATGGGTTAGTAGGATCCCTTAGGTCCATTATTGATGCTGCTGCTGCTGGTAGTTCATTAATATCAAAAACATTTGATGAAGCGTATGCATTAATTGAAGAAATGACTACAAATGAATTTCAATGGCCCTCTGCAAGGGTAAATCATAAAAATGTAGCTTTGTTCATGATACAGATGCGATTGCAATTCTTGCATCTCAGGTCACTGCAATATCAAGGAAGTTGGACCAATTTGGAGTGAACCAACCTTAATTTACTCCTGTAAGTGAGGAAAGTTCATTAGGACATATGATTGATTCTAACTTATTTTATGAGACTTTAAATACCATAAACAACCCGTATTCTAACTTTTACAACCCAGGTTGGAACAATCATCCTAATTTTAACTGGAATCATACTACCAGGGGTGGAAACCAATAATTGCAAAATAATCATGCAAATCCTAACGGAAGTTGGAATAATCAGGGGAACACAAGATATAGGCCTTCACATCCACTGGACACTAATATTGATCAACAATTTGAGGATAAGAAGATGTCTATAGACAAAGTTCTAGTGCAAATGGGAAACCTATTGCAAAGTAAAAATGCTGCGATTAGAAACATAGAGAATCAAATGGGAGAAATTGCTTATTCACTTAGCAATAGACCCAAAGGAACACTTCCAAGAAACATTGAGATCAAACCTAAAGAGAACAATAATAAACAACTATTTATTGTTACTGGACAAACTATGATAGATGAACAAAAAGGAGAGTTGATTATGAATATTAATGACCAGGAAGTCACTTTTGATGTGTTGAAGACTATGAAATTTCCAGCTGAGAGAAAAGATGATAAATATTTTTGGAAGGATGAAATTGATTATCTAAGTAAAGACCATTTCCAAGAAAGTTTTGATAGTAAGATAACAGATGAGGTCGGAATGGATTTTCATGATGAGTTGAAAACGTTATCTAAAGAAGACTGTATGTATGTTCAAGAGAGGTGTGAAATGATGGAAGCTACCAAAAATAGTGAACTTGTAATTCCATTTGTTGAAAAATCTCATGAACCTAAGATGGATGTACCACATACAATTTTAAAGCCTGTCTATTTAGAGAATTCATCTACACCACAAGTCTTTATATCTTCGTATTCAACTTAATTACAAGAAAAACTTGAATTGAATGATGAACAAGATAAAGTTATTGAAGTAAGACTTGGAAGAGAATTTGAGGTTAAATTTCAAAAGAACTTTGAGTTGAGAAAAGAGGATAAGGATATTGGAAGACCATTGGAAGAAATTTCTAAGGAATTAGAAAAACTTATTTCCTCAACTAAAATAGATCCTCCATCATTTAATAATTATAAAGGGGAATAATTGAAGATAACTTGAAACAGAAGAGTGATATAGAAGAATTTGATCCTGAATCTGAATTATATAGAGAGAATCTGATTCAAAATTTGGGAGATCTTGAATTATCTTATAGAGACCCATTTCTTATAAATTTCAAGAATGCTATTAATATGAAAATTCAGAAATTCAATAGAAGAATTTTGGATCTAGAAAAAAAAATGAGGAACAATGATATAAATACATCTAAAAAGAAAGAGCTCAATGAAAAAAATACAATTTGAGGATTTTGTAGGAATTCTTGGATCTGAAAAGGATTGGCCGGGTGATCGAGGATTACTTAGTTGGAATTTTGATCTAGGAGGAATCATTTATCAGTCCCGTGACATTAAAACCAAACGCTTTATTGTAGGCAACCCATAGTTATCAGTGTGCTTTGATTTAGTGTGCTTGAGAGTCATGATTGTTAGTGTCGTATGGTGTTTGCTTTAAAGTGGATTGACTTGATCTTTATGTGTCATTATGGATTGATAAGTTTGATTGATGATTGGTAGATGTTTGGATTGCTAGTTGTTTGATTTGATCTTTGTGTGTCATGAGGGAGGTGATTCCTTAACTTCTTATTGTGGTAACACTTGTATATTCACTTGTAGTAGTTAGATTGATAAGTCCACTATGAGTTGGGTCTTACCCAGACTTGAGTTTTACAAGAGATATCATGAATTTGAACAATGATAGCTTCATCTCAATCTTGTTACATCCATTCTCTAACTTTATTTTAATTTGATAGGAGTCATGAACCTATTTCATGAATAACTTGTGGATGATCTAACACTACAATTTATAATAGTTAAAGGTGCTTAACTATAGGGATTAGATGATGCCTAAGATTGGTGTCCGGAAACCAATTTATCAGGGATAATCTTATCTTTGGGATTATAAATTATTTAAAAGTACCTAATTTACTAGTGTAGTGATTCCATTAGAAATTGGAAGTAAATCAGTGTGATGTGATGAGTTAATGGAAGAATTGACCTCATTTATCTTATTTGTGTTTATATTAGTGTTACAATTTTATATAATAATTGAAGAACATTTTTATATTCCTTTGCTAATACCTGTTATGCTAGTTAAACTTTTATTTAGTGAATTTCATTCTGGCATGATTAGTTTAGATTCACTTTCTGCTGCATATTGTTTTGTCCTAATGAATACTTATAAATGGTTTTGATAGACATTTGTGGTAGATAGAATTTCTAAACTGTTTTTCTTCCTGCTTATATTTTCTGTATTGAATGCTATATATGTTAAAAACTAAGTTTAGGGGTAGGAAGAAAAATAAAATTTTAATGTGAAAATACTTCATTTTAGTGTACCTTTATTACAAGCATGTTTTAGGTTAAATTTACTTTCTCCTACATTCATTCTATCCTGATTATGCAAGTATATGAATTTGATAGAATGTTGTAGTAGTAAGTAGATTCAACCTTTACTTTTTCTTCCTGTAACATTTTATGGAATTATTTGTAAAATATTTTAAAAGTTAAGTTTGGAGGGAAGAGAAAATTTTAAAATGTAACTTTATTTGTCCTCAGTAGCTTGTATTTAATTTGATATCACTTTTAAAATGACTTGTGGTATGTTGTGTTACCTTTAGGTTACTATAATTTTGATTTTAGGAATGTTAGCAAAATAACTTAGTTGAAATCCTATGTGAAGAAACTGTTCTAGAGTTAAGATATTTTGTAGGAAACATTGGAAAAATGATTTTTTATTTATGGTAAAAAGGAGTTGAATATTTGAAAAGCAAAAATTCTTAGATTTATACTTAGTGAGAATTGAGCCTTTATTGAAAATCTTTTTCGAACTAATACTTACACTTATAAAAAGTGAGGGAAAGTTTTGAGTTTTGGATTTTAGAGAGAGGATAGTGAAATTCAAAATTATTAAAGGCCTATCTAGATATAGTAATCCTCACATAAAAAAAAGGTGAAAAAAAGGGATTGAAAATGATCGTGAAAGAAAAGAAAAAAAATGAGAAAATAAGTGAGGAGAAGCTTGAGGAGAAGCCTAATCAAAAATTGGTTTCACTTGAATCTTTTTAAATGAAAAGACTTAAAAATAATCCTAAGCTTATTCTTATTTCAAAAGGTATTGGTTAAATTGGTATAGATAAGGTGCTTAAATTCTATTTTTATACTTTCTATGAATCTTTAGGTTGACAATTTTCAATAACTTTTAAGGTAAATAAAAAAAAATCAGAATTCTTAAGTTGAATATGAGATATTCTTACACTCTAGTCCTAGGTTGATTTGCTAGAATGCTCCTATGTTATACTATAACATTTCTGAGATGAATTTTTAGGAAACTTTATTGAAACCCACAAACACAAGTCAATATATTTGGTTTTTAAAGTTATAGTGTTACTTGACGACAAGTAACAGTTAAGTTTATGGGATTTTGATGCACCAAAAATATATACAGTTTTTGTCATATGATTTTACTCATTTTTTGTGATATTACACTTTAAAAGGAAGGTATTTTGTATTTTCTTTTTTGTTTTATGTGCAAGAAATGGTGATTGGAGCAAAAAGAAGTAAAAACGGTGCAATTTTGAGCAAAAACGAGCAAGAAAATAAATTTTAGCTTGACACATTTCGATAAGTCTTTCTATGCTTAATATCTTTTCCACTTCTTGGATATTTTTGAATAATATTACACTTTAAATAAAGCTATTTTTATGATTATTTTGTAGGGCTATTTGTTAGGAACACAACTCAACTGAAACATGGTGAATCAGAGTTGAAATGGAGCCAAACGAAGCAAAATGGTGGAGTTGTGCAAGATGGGCACCGGGGGCGCCCAAACTGGCGCCTGCAGCGCCAGAAACCTGAGAACATAAAAAATAGGGTGCCGGCAGCACCCTATTCAGCTTCAGGGGCGCCAAAGACGGTCTGGATACGATATTGGGCAGTTTTTGGCTAAATACATCGAATCTGGACACTTTTTGGAGGGTTTCTTCATGCACCTCTTAAGAAATTTTTCCCTACTCTATTTTAAACTGAATTTAAAGCCAAAAAAGAAGAGGATATGTTAGGGAAAACTTGGAGAATGCTTAGAGATTTTAGAATGGGAGTAGAAATGTAGATTTCTACCTTTTTGGAGAGATTGGTGAGGGGATTTTGAGAGAATCTGTAAGGGAATGTTCTAGCATTGCATAGATTGGCGGGAGACTTTGTGGGAGAGATTTTCATCTTTCTTTCAAGGGGAAAAAGCTAAGTATTGTGTTCTTCATTATCTTATGATTTTGTAAACCCTTATTTTATGGATTTTCTTTGAAATGAAGTTTTCTGTTGTGTTTTCTTCGTGCTTTGTGATGTCTTTCTCTTACTCTTTCTTCTTGTTTGGAAATAGTGACATAAGAAGTTTATGTTATTGTTTTCACTCTACTTTTCTTTTGCAATGAGTAGGATTCATGTTTAGGATATTGGGATGCTTGCTAAAATATGTTATAATTATAATTGTGATGGTTTTTACTTGCACTTCATTTACATTACAAAAAGGGCCCGTTATATTGTTAAAATTCGTTGTAATTGCATTGTCCCAAAAGTGCAGTGTAATTCTCAACAAAGTGGAACCACATTCAATGTCCATGAATGAGTTACGTAGTTCATGGGGATTGAGTGCAAATAAATAGGTAAATATGGTTTCATGGGAGTAAAATTGGAGGTTTCATGGTGACAGGCTGAGACCCCCAATTTGGTCCTAAAATTTGGTAACTAAAGCTAGGGTTAGCCTTCAGGTGAAGGGAAGTGGGAGCTCTAAAGTGGCAGCTAATATCCTCCTAGCCTAACCTTGGATTTAGAGACTTAAGTCTAGGATTTTCCAATGTTCTTTATAGCACTCTGAAGAGGGGGTACTCAGAAGAGGGTAAAGAATAGGATTGTTCCTATTTAGCACATACAATATTTAATGCATCTCATTCCTAAACTTTATTCAATTCATTACATAAGAATAGTAGATTTCATTATCTAAAAATTCACCAAACTAATTTATCCAAAAAGGGTTATCTTTAGAAGTAATATCTGCATTTAGGAGTAGTTATTATTCTTACATATAATCATCTACTTTTAGGAGTACTTATTAGAAAAACCACTAATAGCGACCTTCCAATCTAAAGTCTGATAATTGTAGACTAGAATTTGACTAAGAACCCCTTACCTCGCTTCCCTGTGGGATCGATAAACAGTACTCCATTAGAGCCCTATATTACTTGATACGATATGTATACTTGCATTTGAAATTGTGACTTTACAAAATCATTATAAATATATAAATCTGAGGTCATAAATTCTTACATATAAAAAGTCGCACCATTCCTCAAACCCCTGACTTTGTACCATTATCTTTATTCCCCGCGAGGGTTTCATAATGATAATAGAAATGATATTGGCTACATTGTTACAGTCTCTAATGATGACGTAATTAATCACAACCTCTCTAACTCCGATTTTGATTTCCAAAATGATCCTCAAATAATGATTGTTCCTGACGAGAATGTTGATGAACATGAAGAAGATATCGACAACACTGGCTACGACTGCACCGAAAGCGAGAAACCAGTACTTCAATGCAAAGGAACTCCACTAGTCATCAACGTGGACTTTTTAAATACAGAAGAGCCAGATACAGTAATAGAAGAATCTTTGGGTCCAAAAGAAGAAGTAATAATAGAAGTACATTTAAGAAGTAGCAATGTACTACTGCCAAGGATAGCTCCAATAGATAAAGAAAAATAGATGATTACTTAAGAAGTATCTCCAGCAATGGAAGAAGTACAAGTTTGAAATGGAATTGAAGATTCAAACAAACTGGATTACAATGTGCTAGCTCATCTCAAGAAGTTGCTAGCCAAACTAAGCATTTACGATGCTCTGATCCTGTTAAAGGAGCTGAGATAAAATTTGATCAAGGCTCTACTTGATCCAGATATTTGCTTAGCACAATTGGCTAGCACATCCTCAAAGGGAGTTTGCACTTTGAAAGAACAGCCTGACGTAACCTTCACTGATGAAGATTTGCTACTTAGAACAGCCGATCACAACTGTCCTTTCTACATTTCTGTCATCATCGATAGATTTTTACTTTCCAGAGTGTTAGTAGATCCTGGAGCGTCACTCAACATAGTGAATCTATGGACATTAGCAAACATGAACATCCACGCTCGAGAGTTTTCTATGGGTAAAATGATACTAAGAGGATTCAACTAGAAAGAAGAAAGAGCCCTCGAATCTATAATGCTGCAATTGAAAGTTGGAAATTTAGTAACAATCACAAAATTCCATATCTTCGACGTAGATACTTCGTTCAATACCCTGCTTGGTCGATCGTGGCTTCACGAGTACAATATGGTTCCGTCATCACTGTACCAGTACATCAACTACTACAAAAATGGACAAGAACATTGCATCAAGGGAGACTTACAAACTTTCTTAATACATGAAGTAGGCATCCACAAAGATGCCACCTACTACGCTCCTTCAAAGAAAGCAATACATTCAAGAGAAATTGTGACAAATAAAATTAAAAAAGATTCAGAAGAACTACAAAAATGCGACCATATACCTCCGCTTCAAAGATCTCCCACCACTCCTTCGCAATGAGTTGGTGGAGGTTCTTTTAGCCCACGCATCCGAGGTCGAGGCCGGGGACGTGGTTGAGGAAGAACTCATCAGATTGTTGCTAGGTGAATCTGGCAATCAGCATCAATGTAGAAGGAAGCTCCAAAGAGGACAAAGAAACAATGATGATAAATCAGAAGAAGCCTCAATTAAAGATTTCTACATACGACACAGAAAAGGATGAATATGAGTTAATGTACGATTAGATTAATCATTATGTTCAAGACATGACCCTAACTCAGATCCATCCTCAAAAGATCAAGAGTATAGAGGTCAAGTAAGTTCATAATGATGGTGTTAAATCGATCAAGTTTTATAAAGCTTCTCCTTCTACTTTTGAACATTGTATAATTCTCAAAGAAAATGACTCGAATGAATTAATGGAATTACATTTTGGTTACTTTTCCCCATATGTAAAAAAGTTAATTCAACAAGGATATGTACCAAAGAAAATGCCAAAAGATAAGTTACAATCATTCAAAAAATTATGGAATGTAGAAGAAAAGAAACTCAACTCGACACAAGGCCTTGGGTTTGGTAAGATCGGACCCGTCGATGATTCGAAATTTTGCATGGTTGTTACTAGTCAGCAAAAAGAAGATTGTCTGTACATTCAAGATGAATATGAAGATCAAACAATAGGTGATGCTCTGCTAGAATTCAAAGAAGAAATCAAATCAACGGTCGATGAATTAAAATAAATCAATCTCGAGACTGAGGAGCAGCCCTGACCTACTTTCATAGGTTCATTGCTCACCAAAGAAGAAGTTACAGACTTGGTCAGGTTACTATCAGAATTTAAAAATTGCTTCACTTCGAGCTATGACAAAATGCCTAGAATATTTCCAGAGGTTGCAGTTCACCGGCTCGGTGTAGATCAAAGTATAATGCCAGTAAAGCAAGCTCCCAGAAGAATGAGCCTCAAAATTGAACAACAAGTTACAACGAAAATAAAGAAATTAATTGATGCTAACTTTGTCCGAGAACAACAGTATCCAACATGGTTATCTAACATTGTGGCAGTGAAAAGAAGAATGGATAAATTCGAGCGTGTGTCGACTTCAGAGACTTAAATAAAGCATGTCCGAAAGACAAATTCCCATTGCCAATACCAGAATTAATGGTTGATATTGCATTGTCACATGAGATTTTCTTCTTCATGGATGGATCGTCAGGTTACAATAAAATCAAGATGGCTCTTGAAGACACAGCGCTTATAGCATTCAGAATACCGATCTTGATTTACTGCTACACCGTGATGCATTTTTGGTTGAAGAACACCAGAGAAACATATCAAAGAGCGATGACAAAAATCTTCGATGACCACATTCACAACCAAGTGGAATGCAACATGTACAATTTGATCATCAAGAGTAAAGTAAAGGAAAACCATCTAAATGAATTTGAGGATCGTATTTGAACGATTAAAACAATAAAATCTAAAGATGAATCCCTTAAAGTAAGCTTTCAGCTTGACCTCTGGGAAATTTCAAGGATTCATTGTCTGTCATCGGGGAATCGAAATGATCTAAATAAGATTAAAGCTATCTTAGAAATGTTTCCTCCTAAAGCCTTGAAACAACTATGCTCTTTTCAAGGAAAATTGGCATATCTAAGGCGCTTGATATCTAATATGTCAGGAAGGTGTCTCCCCTTTTTAAACCTACTTCGAAAGGATGTCACATTCGTTTCGGGAGAGTCGTGTCAACGAGCTTTAGATGAAATTAAATGATATCTAACAACACCTCTTATTTTAGCATCCCCTATCCCAGGTAGACCGTTGATACTTTGTACCATGGCTTTAGATGAGTTTCTCGGGTCACTACTTGCCCAAGTAAATGATGAGGGTAAAGAGAACACACTCTACTGCTTGAGTCGATGTCTCATACCTGCAGAAGTAAAGTATTCTCCTATTGAGAAACATTGTCTAGCTTTGGTTTTTTCTGCTTAAAAGCTTAGAAACTACATGTTATCTCATAAGGTCAAAATAATTTCAAAAGTTAATCCATTGAAATATTTGATGACCCGACCAACACTTTCTAGATGCTTAGCAAGGTGGTCGATGATACCATTACAATTTGACATAACCTTTGTGCCCTTTCGCGCTATCAAAGGGAAAATTCTTGCAGATTTTCTCACAGCGCACCCATTGCCAGCTGGGTCCTTGCCCAATGACGAACTACCAGATGAACAAATACTACAGACAGTGCCAGACATTAAGAAATGTACTTCAACTAAGTGTCATCAGCATTAAGAGACAAAGGACAACTGGCAGTGATACTAGGCAAGGCAGAAATTGGTTTAATTTTCATCACTCTATATCAGGCCATAGTGAGATTCTTTTACCATCTGATAGAATTGTGTACCAACAACGAAGTAGAATATGAAGCTCTAATCACCGGTTGGAATTAGGAATACAAATGAAAATAACAGAAATTGTCATTTATGGAAACTCATAACTCTCCATTCAACAAGTGGCAAGACAATAAAAAATTTTGAAGCCAAGATTAGAATAGTACCACCGGTACTCAATGAAATTACTCGAGCAAATTCCAAGTGTGATATTCTATAGGATTCCTCGAGCAGACAACGCCCACATGAACGCTTTAACAAAATTCTCTAAAGAATTGGCTTGTCCACCAAAGATTCTATAGATATTACGGTGCAAGGACGTCAGGCTTTGTCACAATTCAACCTCGATAGCTTGCACAAGCTCAGAAAAGAAGAGGTAACAATTGCTGTGTCAGAAGATACCGAAGATTGGCATCAGCCGTTAATGAGATATTTACAAACCAGAAAGTTACCATAAGACATGTCAGTAGCTCATCAGATTCAAAAAAAGGCCTTATCATACGTCTTAATCGATAATGTTCTGTACAGGAGATCCTTCGACCAGATGTGGCTGAGATGCCTGAGCAAAGGAGAAGCACAAAAAATCGTCAAATAAGTACATGCCAGATTGTATGGAGCTCACAAGTCAGGACCAAAGATGAAGATGAAAATCAAAAGACTCAGATACAACTAACCATCAATGATGACAGACTGCATGGATATAGCTAAGAAATGTCATCAATGCCTAGTACATAGAGTGGTCTTGCACCAACCTCCAAATGTTCTACACCCCACGATTGCCTCGTGGCCATTCGAGTGTTGGGGAACGGATATAGTGGATCTGATAGACCCTTTATCTTCAAAAGGACACAAATTTATACTCGTAGCTACATATTACTTCTCTAAGTGGGCAGAGACAGTTTCGCTACGGTAAGTCACAACACAGTTGGTTCTAAGTTCTTCAAGGGCAAGCCCACAATTAGTTGGTCCTCCCTAGGTCGTTCAAAATTTGTGACCTCGTGCTCTTTCTTAGAAGGTCTATTCTTTTACACCGCAAGATAGGTGGAATATTTGAACCAACTCGGGATGGACCATTCTTGGTGAAAAAGGTTTACTTTGGAGGATTGTACCAACTGTGGACTCTTGAGGGGATAGACCCATGTTGTTAATAAATGGATGATATCTCAAGAAGTACTACATGACATGAGGAATCTGAAGAATGATTTTCATTCTGATGTAGAATAGGGCCAGCGTCTGTGACTGGGTCCAAATCATATACTAAAATAAAGTTAAATGAGATAAAGTAAATTTTCTCAGAAAAATAAAATACACTTGTTAATTTCTAAATCTAAATATTTTAAAAATTGTATTAGATAAGATAATGGAATCAAGAAAATTATAAAAATTAACAAAATAAAAGATGATAATAAGTTTGTTCTTATTCTTGTTCGTGCACAACACTACCCACTGACATTTCCCCATGTTTACTTATGTAGGAAATGTCAGGTTGCGAGTTGGTGGTTGCTTCCAAATACGGCTTAGACCTTGCGTCTTGATAAGGAACTGTTGGCATATTTTTAGGTTTGTGTGTTGTATTTTAAAAATGGGGTCGCCTACAGAAGTTGTCAGCTAATTTTAAATTTTAAATTTAATTTAAATATATATATATATATGTAATTTACAAAGTAGTATTTGATTTTGAAAATAATTTTAAATTTGAAAATTTTTAAGATATGAAATCAAACCGATCTCACATCCGAAATAGTTTATATAAACGAACACCACATCACAAACCGTATATCTATCCCGAAGAATAGACACACTGCTTGATGATGGGGCTCGATTAAATAAACTAGAAGGTTTGTGACATCCGTTTGGTCTGCGAACCAATTTTATAAGCCGACAAGTTCCCCTGCTTAATATAAATGAATTAAGCAGGGTTTATATTACATGAGTTCTTAAGCTCCCTATAAGGGCAAGCCCCTATAGTTAATTACATCTTAAGTGACGAGAATCACTTAAGAAAACTCTCGATAATGATCAGTGGTTTTGCTCTCAAGAATTTCAAAGTTTAAGTTTTTCAAAGGATTGAGTTTTGGAATTTTCAATTGGGAATGGATCAAATTTGGAACCGTTTGTTTTGGAATCCAAAGGAAGAGAAGTAGGAGAAGTTGAGGATCCAAGAGGAATCTTGGCAACTTCCCGACTATCCTATTGTTTGGCTTCAATTTAGGAAGAATTATTTAGTATTTCGATCTTGTCTATTTTAATTATTTAGGACTTATATTCGTATGACATGATCATACAAACAACCACGAAGATGTGAGGGTTTATGTCATACCACACAAGTACCTCGGAATCCTAAGACCGGTTAGGGCTTAATTTGCATAATATGATTATGCAAATGCCTAACGAAAAGTTGAGGATTTATGTTGCACTAGGCAAACTACCACGAAATCCTATGGCTTGGTTATTTAATTCTAAGAAAGGTTTTGCTGAAGTAGACCCGAGTTTTGCTGATGACGATGGTCGTACTGCCCACTGTGCTCCAAGCTCATTTTTGTTGTACATGTTTAGTTTTAGAAGTCATAAATCAGGAGATGAGAGAAGTGTTTTGGTTTAGAGAAAATATTAAGATCCAAGTGTTTTTTAATATTTTAATTAAAACAAATCTTAAAGTTGTTTAAACAGAACTGATTAAGATCCCACGGTTCCGTCATCCCGGCACCGTTATTTTCATCGAATTCACTTAGTCCGGATGAATTTGCTAAACTCAATCGAATGAGTTCCACACTTTCATTTAGACTCGTGGGAAATCCCTTTAGCAACACGTGGGTTACATCATCCGAGGTATTCCCAATCATTCAACGAGACGTTTTAATTTAGTTGTAATTGTAGTTTTGTTGTTCTGTTTGTGATTAAATTTTGAGTTATTTTATATTTTGGAATGTTGTGGCGGTGAATTTTATCTTGCAATGACTTTTTATTTTAGTTTTGGTTTCAGATTAGGGACTATCCTAAAGGTTTTGGTTTTCATGCAACAGTTGTTTATCATGCAAGAAAAGTACAGCACATGTAAGTAAATTGCAATAAAGTAAATTACAATAAAGTAAAAGCGTACCTGGAGGGTCTTCCCGTCATCTCAAGCTGCACTTAAAACACATGTTAGGACATTTAAACGTTTCAACAAGTACCTAGGTAAAGCTAAGGGAAAGGTTTTGGTTGTCTACCAAAGTCCTAATCCTATAGCTAGTCATCTCCTATGACATCTAGGTTCTTGTGTTTTGGTTTAAGGATGATTTTCTTCATCAAAAATTAATTAAGGAAGTGGTTTAGATGAGTCTTAAACATCTTTTCAATACCTCTAGGATTGTTTTAAGTCCAAGAGAATTTAATTATAGAAGTGAATTAATCATCCAGGAGTTTAAGTTTTTGTTCTCTTGCTCAGTGAACTAGGACATTTGAATATCCCATAAGTGAAGTAACGCTTCATTTGATACCTCATTTAGGAGTTATAATAATAAGAGCTTTAAAAGGGCAAATCAATGTATTAAGTATTTTAATGATTTAAACTTAATGATTTAATTTTAATTTTGACTTAATTATAAAAAATTAGTTTAAGTTTGGAATAGTGATCAAGTTATTTTAGATTTAATTCTTAATGGTTTCATTTAGGTTTATTATTAAATGATTTTAATTTAATTTAATTCAATTTAATTTTAATTCAATTTAATTTAATTTTAACTTAATTTGATTTGATTTTAATTTAATTTAATTTAATTTAATTTGATTTAATTTAATTTTAATTTAATTTAATTTAATTTAATTTTAATTCAATTTTAATTTAATTTAATTTAATTTAATTTAATTTTAATTCAATTTTAACTTCATTTAATTTTGATTTAATTTAATTTTAATTAAATTTTAATTTAATTTAATTTTGATCTAATTTTAATTTAATTTAATTTAATTGAATTTTAATTTTAATTCAATTTTAATTTAATTCAATTTTAATTTGGGTTATTATTTTAATTATTTTTTTTAAGTAAGAATTAAGTATTATTGAAGTGATTTATTTAGGGATTTTTAAATTAAAGAATAAATAACCTCTCAATAATATCCCTACTTTAATAATTCCAATTTTCATTATTCTTCAAAAATTTAATTAATTAATTAATTAAAGCTTTATTTTAATTATATTTGAAATGGTTAGTATGTTTCTACCCTCAATTATTTAAATTTCAATCATCCAAAATAAGTTTAAAATCAAATATTTTACCCTCCCCTTTTTAATTAATCCTAAAATTTTAATTAAGGGTTAAAATTTTTAATTACCCTTTTGCCCTTCAAGCTTAATAATTCTATAACTCACTAAATTAAGCTCAAATGAACTTGAAATTTTTATGTAACCTCACTCACATGTCAATTAAGACATTAGAGGAGAAAATGTGATTTTTCTGTATTTAATTTATTTATGTAATTATTTTTAATGGAAAATAGGGGTTTTCAAGGAAAATTCAATAACATGACCAAGGAAATATTTCTATCCTTAAGAAAATTATGGGATGTTCCTAATGACTAGGGGACCATTTGGACCAATTTTGGTGATTTTTTGAATTATAGTTTATTTATTAGAATTATTTTAAGTTTTGGAGTATTAATTAATTTTAAAATAAAATTAAAGTTGAAAAATGGCTTTTATATTTTTCTTAAATCTCTCTAACCTCAAGGAGTCCAGAGAAACAAATTTATATTTTTATGATTTTTCTTTGATTTATTAGAATTATTTTAGTGAAAAGGTTGGAAAATATATTTTTTTAATATTAAAAATTACATTAAGCCTTTAAAATTCAATATCTTATCCTACGGACTTAAAAAATAATTTGGTTTGTTCCTAAATGATTAGAATTTAAAATGTGATATTTTGGTGATTTTTAATATTTTTATGATTTTTATTATTTTTTAATTATTAAAAATATTAAAATAATGATAAAAATCAACTTTTTAGAAAATTACAATTTTAATTTTCCTAAGTTCCTCTGATATCAGAGAATCTCCAAAACCATTTTTGTGGATTTTTGAAAAGTATTTTGTGAGTTATGAATTTTTAAAGTTTAATTTTGGTTATGTGACTTAATTAATCCATTTAGTGGGGTTAAACATTTCCAATTGATTTCAAATTTTTATGTGAGGTTCCCCTGATCCTAAAGATCATTGAAGAATTATTTTCAAGTTAATTTGATGTGTGGTTAACCCTAATTAATTAAAGTTCAATTTTGGGTATTTAGGCCAATTAGGGTTGTTCCAAGTGAATTAACTCAAAACCTATTTTTCCTAGGTTCCTCTAATCATAAAAAACATCACCAAATTTTACTAGTATTTATTTCTCAACATGCTAATTATTGAAATAAAAATACTCAATACAGTAACATGAACTTGGAAAATCAATAACTTCTCATAGGGTTGGCCTCTCACCTTAGAAAATTCAGGGAATGTTCCTTAGATTAGAGGCTTCAAAAGCCCTATGGTCTCATGCCATGGTGAATTGTTTATACAAATGGAGAATTAAAATAATGCAGAGAGTAAATAAATCATTAAAAATAAAATACTTGATGAAATTACTTGATTTCTTTTCCACATTATTCTCCTCTGTTCACTGAGCAAGTGGGTATTTTTATTTTATTTTTAGGATTTTTCTACACAAAGTTATGTATTTTTTAAGTTCTGGATATTTAATAAATAAGAAAATTCCCTATTTATCTACTTATCCACGCGGCACCGCGTCAACCTTAGCCTCCCCGAACGGCCACGCGGCGTCTTCTGGTTCGGCGCGGCCCTCTGACTGGGATGCCACGCGACCCGCTGTATCGTTCCGTCTCCTCATATGACTCAATCTGGACCGTCCACCCATGCGTGTATCAAATGGACGACATCCGTTCATCGTCCCCAAGCCTCCTAGCTCGAGAACCGTCCATCTTCCAGACTTGATATCTCTCTCGATTCTTAACCGATTTCTACGTTCTTATACTCCATGGATTCGTCTTGAAGAGACGAACACATCCATACAGTTTATGTGGCATGAAATTAAGGCAATAGAAATGGAGAATTCATGGAAGCTCGGGAAGAAGAGAGAGCTCATACCTTTGCTCAGAGAAGTGTGGCTTCGATCTGAGAGTTGTGTCACCTTCGATATAGTCCAAGTAAGCTCCAGATGAAGTCTCTGGCCCTGGGGAATTGCCTAGACTTGACTTCCACCAGACCCAATCACAACCTTTGGAGGCTAGAGCAGATGAGTGGCCTGGAGAGGGGGCTTTCACTGGGGAACTCCTTCTCTTGGTCTTGTGCAGGTGTGGGTGAGTTTAATTTGATTTTGGTAGAGAATTGGGAGATGTCCCGGTTTTGGGTGGACTTTTGGCTGAGAAATTTGGCTATGTTGGTGAGAATTAGGGCAAATTGTCACTGGGGATCAATTGCTCTAAGAGTGGAGGATGATCTAGAACAATTTTGGCAGAGTTTTTGTATGGTTTTGTGCAGCCCCCCCTCATGGACGAGAGGTGAGGTGTTTAAATAGAGCTGGCTGGTGGGCCTCCCAGGGGGGTTAATGGTTGGGATCAGCCGCTCTCGGCAAGGGAAGAATAGTCTCCAATGGCCATCGGGCATGAGACAGCTCAAGAAGAGAGAATTCCAAACTTCGGCTCATCCCAAGGTTTCGGCCATGGCATTTTCCCACGATCGTGGTGGCCGGGTCGGCTAGGGTCGGGTCAACCTCGTGCTCGGGAAGTCGAGCTTGATTCCCGTGGGTTCAATTGAGTTTTGCCAAGTGTAAAGGGGCCGGATCAAATTGGCATGGAGGAGTGTCCATTTTGGCTCGATTTGGTCCAAGCCATGGTTTTGGGTTTGGTTCATCTCACCACGGCCTCGATTTTGGGCCGAGGAGGTCAGTGGGTCGTGCTCACATGTGTGGTGAAGTCCACATCAAAATAGTTTAAGTTAATTTTGGGTTATGGTGTTGCATTAAAGAGGTTAAAATGGCTTAAGGAAGGCTTAGGAAAGGACTCCCTCTTCTTTCCATTAATGGCTTGGTGACAAGTCAAACCCCCCATGGCTTCATGTGGCTTATCCATGGCTTGCATGTGGCTCCATTTGTCTTGGTAAGAGTTTGGTCAATTTTCATGGAAAAGGGTTTTAGGAATTTTGGAAATTTTGGGGTTATTTGATGGAATTTGGAATAATACTATTTTGGTTTGATTTTCATGATGGATTTAGCACTTAGGGAGTGATATTAATTGAGTGAGGATGAGATGAGATTGTAATGTGGGCTTTAGGATGGGTTTGGGCTTTTAAAATTTGGTAAAGGTGGGATTTTAAAATGGTTTAAGGATGTGTCATGAGTGATTTGGATCAAGCTTGAGGTGGTTTGGAATTGAATTGAGTCTAAATTGGGTCTCTTTAGTGATAGGGTCAAAATAAGTCAAAATGGACTAACTTGGGCTAAGGTTGAGCTAAAGTTGGATTTGATGTAAAATTGTTGAGAAATTTTTATGGGAGTGTCACAAAGAGGTTTCAACCTTGATTGGGCTTTAATCTTGGGATTTGGGCCTATTTGGGTTAGTTTGGGTGTAGGCCCATTTAGGAAATTTTGGGTTTGGGTTGAAATCGAGTAGGGCTCGGGTCCAAATTTTGGGCAAATTATGCTAAGTATTTTGTTTGTGGGGATGTTAGGAAGGTTTAGAAAAGGTTTGGGGTTAATTGGAGTCGAATCGGGTTGGCTCGGGTTAAGTTTCGGGTCATGGGCCAAAATCGGGCCTTAAGCTTAAAAGTGAAATTAGATTCAAATGCCAATCAAATTGAACTTTTATTTGGTCTAGATTGATATTGGGGATATTGAATTGAAGTTCAGAATTGAATTGGACCAAAATTGGGGTCAATTAGGGTGATTTGGTTTGACATTTGGTTCATTTGGGTCAAAATGGGTCAAATTGGAGGTTTTGGTAAAAGTGGGATAAATTGGAAAAATTGGCCGATTGTGTAGTTGAACGAAATGCAATTGAGAATATTTGAGATTTTCTGGAATTTTCTGGGAATTTTTGGAATTTTTTGGATTTTTGGGTCAAGATTGGCATTTTGGTAATTTGGAGGGTATTTGGGGTATTTTTGGAAATTTTGGTATTTTTGGTTATGGATGATTAATTTGATTGGTGGGGAAATGTTCAAGGTTGATTTTGGAAAAGTTTTGAGTGATTTGGAAATTTTGAAGAATTTGGGTAGATTCAAGGGCTTTTAGTAGGTTAGGCGGGTCCGGGGTCCGGGGTCCCGGGGGTCAAAAATTGAAATTTTGAAAAATTGAAAATTGAGCAAGTGTGAGTGAAATGGAATCATTCAGGTTGAGCCATGAAGCCATATTAAGCCCATAGGAGCCATGAGAGGGCTCATTTGAGGCATTCACTATGTTATTCCTAACCCTTTTAGCTAGGGGCTTAGGGGTTAAAGACCATCCATGTGAATTACCTACATGAGTCGAGAGGTCAAGTTAGGCATGAATAGTTTTAGGGTTTGGAATGTGTGTGAAAGTGTAATGTATGTGCAGGTCAACCCTCACTGCACTGTGCCATCCAGTGGTATTCCTAAGTGCTAAAAAGTCCTATAGGGAACTCATCCTTTAAACCTCCACATTTGATTTCAACCCTCTAGGTGATTAGGGGTCTACAATCAAGCTTGTGGGGTTTGCAGGGAGTTAAGAAGTAGTTTGAATTTCTAAAGGGTGGGTCCCAATTCTAGTCCTCTAGGATAGTCAAAGGAAGAGCCTAAGGATAGATCCTAAGCACTAAAGAGAAAAGGGAAGACCTCATAAAAAATTAGGTCAAATGGACCCCCAATAGGTGTGGTGTGCTAACCAAGCACGCCGCACGTATTGGCGTTGACCGAAGAGATCAACAAAACAAACACAGAAGCCCAAGTGACAAACTTAGGACAGAGTAGAAAAATTTCCGCATGGGGAGTATCAGGTATATTTCCAAGACTGGAGGTTCCTGAACTCTCGCTGGGGAAAGGAAAAGAAGGTGAACTCCAAATCACAAGATCTGGGGAATTTGATTTAGATTTCATTCCATTTTATGTTCAAGTTTTGATGTGTAAGTTTATATTTTGAGTTTTAATTTAGATTGAAATCTGATTTAAAATCAATTTGAGAAAAATTGTATTTGGAATGAGAATTGAAACCCGAGTTTCAACCTCGGGATTGTGAAGAGAACTGGAATTTAGGTACCAGCCTCGGAGTGAGAATCAGAGTTTGAGTATCGACGAGAAAATGATGAGAATTAGAATTTAGGTACTGATCTCGAAAGGGATGAGAATTGAAATTTAAGTATCAATCTCGAAAGAGAGTTGAAATTTAGGTATCGACCTCGAAGAGGATGAGAATCAGAATTTAGGTACTGACCTCGGGATGAGAACTGGAATGTAGGTACCAGTCACGGAAATTTTGAATTGAAATTTAGGTATCAATTAGAAAGAAAATCGAAATGTAGGTATTGATCTCGAAATGAGAACTGGAATGTAGGTACCAGTCTTGGAAATTTTGAATTGAAATGTAAGTATCAATTCAGATGAGAATCAAAATGTTGGTATTGATCTCAAAATGAGAACTGGAATGTAGGTACCAGTCTGGAAAATTTTGAATTGAAATGTAGGTATCAATTCAGATGAGAATTGAAATGTAGGTATCGATCTCGAAATGAGAACTGGAATGTAGGTACCAATCTCGGAAATTTTGAATTGAAATGTAGGTATGAATTCAGATGAGAATCGAAATGTAGGTATCGATCTCGAAATGAGAACTGTAATGTAGGTACCAGTCTCGAAAATTTTGAATTGAAATGTAGGTAACAATTCAGATGAGAATTGAAATGTAGGTATCGATCTCGAAATGAGAACTGGAATGTTGGTACCAATCTTGGAAATTTTGAATTGAAATTTAGGTATCAATTCAGATGAGAATCGAAATGTAGGTATCGATCTCGAAATGAGAACTGGAATGTAGGTACCAGTCTCGAAAATTTTGAATTGAAATGTAGGTATCAATTCGGATGAGAATCGAAATGTAGGTATCGATCTCGAAATGAGAACCGGAATGTAGGTACCAGTCTCGAAATTTTGAATCGAAATGTAGGTATCAATTCGGATGAGAATCAAAATGTAGGTATCAAACTCGAAATGAGAACTGGAATGTAGGTACCAGTCTCAGAACTTTTGAATTGAAGTGTACTGTGGAGATTTGGATTTAGCTGGAGGTTAAGATGAGATGTGAAAGTGTTCCACATCCCACGATCATCAATCGAAGTTTTATTATTTGGCGAACGGTATGAATACATGCCATCAAAACCAAATCAAAAATTTTTCTTGCTTCTGAAATCATCCCGAAAGAGGGTTTCAAAGGAAGTCTGAAGTAGATCATAATTTGAAGAAGAATTGGAGGATTTGAAAAGATGGGTTTAAACTGGAATTCAATTTGAGATTTAGATTCATTTTGTTTGTCCTTTAACGATCCCATTTTTTTTTATTTGTTGTTTATTTAGTGTTCATGTGAATTTGGAGTTTATTTTACTATTTAGATTTTTAGGAAAAGTTCTCATTTAATTTCTTTTCTCTTCTGTTCTTCATTCAGAGTTCATTTAACTCTAATGGCGTTTCCCAGTCAATTCGCACAAAAAGAGTTGAAGGCAAAATATGACGTAGTCATTTTCATTCCAACTTGCTGAAAGTACATCATACAACTTGATCTAGTCATGATGACATTTTCTTCGAAATTTAATGTCTTATACAATCCATGTAAATCCAAAACGGACTGTTGTAAGATTCTTGTTGATCCATCCAAAAGCGTCTGTCAAAAATCCATGTCTGAATAGTAAGAAACATGAGTAATAACATCACCTTCCAAGCCACCCTTGGCAGGAATGTCGCATGGATATGCATTAGAGGTGTGCTATTTCCCATGTAACTCATAACTCATAGGGCTAGAGATTCTCCAATTCTGGATCTGGCTGGAAGTGGTAAGGCGCCTTTTTGACGTCCATCCTTCTAAAAGTAATGGAGATCCGCTCCACTGGCACTCCCGGTATACAATGTTTTGCAACGTCTCCCTCATTTCCTTTTAATATCATGATGAAACCTACCGGAAGTGGTATCTCCACTGGCCTCGAAACTTACCCGGGCCTGCTATCCGGAGGTCAGATCTGAACATGATATTGCATTGGTTGACGAACGAAACCGTGCAGAAAGGTCTGACAAAGTCGTGGTGGTCTATGTGTGGAGGTATGCGATCGCCTTTCGGTAAATGTCGATGATGCAACTCGTCGGGTATTCAGTCTGCTGACAGTACCCTCCACATTACCATTCTTTTCACCATTCTTTTAATTATCCTCGGCATTGGATCCACCTCACTGTGACGTAGTATCCTTGGTGGATTTCCTTTTCTGTCCTCTGCCAAGTTATAGCAACATCAGCATTGTATTGTGACCCTTCCTTTCCCTGGCATCCATCTCTGGGGTTCTGAATAAGTCTTTTCCCTCAGACGGCCTCGCTCGACCCATCTTCCGAAGCTCTAAGATGCAGTCCACAACTGCCGTCGCTCGTACTCCGAGAATACATCCGTGTGTAACTCGAGGCCTTCCAAAATGTTGATTCTTTTCGCCTTTAATTCTTTCGAAGTATTCGAAAGTCTTCCTCTTAACATTTTTGCATTCTATCTAATTCATATTCTGGGATGATCTGCAAGTGACGAGGCCTAGTAACGTACTGCGGGATGTATGGCTCAATCCCATCACGCTCTCCTACATACCTTGGCTCCTCGAGGATTGTCTCTGTCAGGACATCCTTCGAGGTTGCTTCCGCAACAAGGTTCTTCAGATCTGGTCTCTCTGTCCGGCGTCGATGCACTGGCTCTATTTCTGATCTTCTTGGCACTTCTTCGATTTGTTTTGATTTTCTTAGCGTTGACATTCTTTTTTCTGGTTCCTGACGAACTGGTATCTTTGAAATGTGTGTGCTGGCAAAAGCAGCTGTCTCTTCGTGTTGATTCGCTGCTAGTTTAGTCAACATCTTGCGGATACGGAGATTCTTATTCCTTCTCTGGGTAGCAGTGAGAGTGGCTCTCCTTACCTCTTGAATTTCTGCGGGCACGGCGCTGACGATCCTGCCCTCTGCCGTGGCAACTACTGACTTGATTTTCTTGATTTCCTCGATGTTTGTCCTTCTCCTTTTGTTGTTGGATTAGTGGCTTGGGCCACCCATCTTCATCACTGTCTGGCTTTGAAGCTCTTCTCGGTGAACTGAGACCCAATCATTTTCTTCGTACTGTAGGTTGGCTGGAGTGAAGTTAGAATCAATTTCTATCACTGGTCCATCCTTCACCCTCTTTTCATCGAGTGCGAGACTCACGCCATTTTTAATGTTTAGGACCAACCGCCCGTTCGACATTTCCCTGCGAAAAAGACAAGGAAAGGATCAGGGGCTGTACTAAGAACAAGAACATTAAGAAAATATTTATCACTGAAGATTCTTATTCACTTATTTTAATTTAAAGGAAGTAGGAAGAGATGAGAAAATATCAAGAATGAATGGATTTAAAAGGAAGGATTGACATTTTATTATTACAATTTCCCATGTTTTTTTTTAACATTTTCGTTGATGAGATTATTTTTTATCATCAATTTTTATGGTTTTTGGGTTTGGACCCAGTCACAAGTGGTTACTTCACCCGTGTTTCTAGGGATGAGAATTTATTCCTTCGAAACATCAGGTTGCGTAATACTTCTTCAAATACCGTTCATTGATTGGAAGCATAGGTCGTTCTCCATGGAAATTCACAAGCTGGTAGGAACCCCCTGAGTAGACTGTCTCGACCACGAACGGCCCCTCCCATGTTGGTTCAAATTTACCTCCTATCTTGCGATGTGCAAGAATAGGTCTTCTGAGAACAAGAACTAAGTCACCAACTTTGAAAGTTCTTGGGCGGACCAGTTTGTCATGGGCCTAGATCATCTTAGCTTGGTACAGTTCCAAATTTTGCTGCACTGCAAGTCTTTTCCCTTCAAAGCTTTCCTGTTCTTCCAGTCGTAATCTGGCATTTTCTTCTATAGTAATTTTATTTGCAATTGCAATTCTGAGTGATGGAAGCTGGACTTCTAATGGTAACACTGCCTCGGACCCGTACACTAAAGCGTAAGGCGTAGACTGAGTAGGAGTCCTAAAAGTCATCCTGTAGGCCCATAAGGCTTCTAACAACTTCTCTTGCTAATTTCTTTTGTTGTCGTCCAAAGTTTTCTTTAGAATTTGAACGAGAGTTTTATTAAAAGCCTCGGCCAAGCCGTTTGCTCTTGGAGATTAGATTGTTGAGTATCGCCAATCGATTCCATGTCTTCTAGCAAAATTGTTGATTTTTGTGCTTCTGAATGCGGACCCATTATCTGAAATGATTCTGTGCGGTACTCCGAAACGGTAGACAACTTGATTCTTGAAAAACTGTAGCACATGGTATGCCTTCACTTCCCTGAGTGGTATAGCCTCTGCCCATTTAGAAAAGTAGTCTGTAGCTGCAAGGATGAAGCGATGCCTCTTGAAGAAGGTGGCTCTATCAGACCCACTATATCTGTGCCCTAACACTCAAATGGCCACGACGCGATTGTCGGATGTAGCACATTTGGAGGTTGATGTAGAACTACTCCATGCACTTGACATTGGTGACAGCTCTTGGCGATCTTCATACAGTCGATCATCATTGAGGGCCAGTAGTACCCTAGTCTTTTAATCTTCATTTTCATTTTCGGACCCGACTGATGAGCGCCACAGAGTCCTGAATGTATTTATTTAACGATTTCACGAGCCTCGGACCCGTTCAGGCACCTTAGCCACATTTGATCAAAATACCTTCTGTATAATGTATTGTTTATTAATGCGTAAGACAGAGTTCTTTTCTTGATTTGATGGGCTAACGACTTATCGTCTGGTAGGTTTCCTATTTGCAAATAGTCTATTAGCGGTTGTTGCCAATCTTCTGCATTCTCTGCTATTGTTGCAACTGATTCCTCTGCCTTTTCTTATTTCTGAATCATATTCATGTCGAGCTGTGATAGGACCTGTCGTCCCTAAACCGACACTTCAACTGACTCATCTTGTAAGCAGGCAAATTCTTTTGCAAGGCGAGCTAGCGCATCCGCAAGAGCATTTTATTTTCTGGGAATTTTGTAGATCGTTACATTCGTAATATGTTCCAACAATTTCATGGCATACTGAAAGTAGTGCTCGAGTCTTGGCTTTAAAATTCTGTATTGTCTGGCGACCTGTTAAATGACCAACTGAAAATCTCCGTAGACGTTGATGTCCGTTAGTCCTATTTGAATGGTTAGTTATAGTCCTGTTATGAGGGCTTCGTATTTTGCCTCATTGTTTGTGCACGGTTCTGTTAAGTGGTAGGAGTATCTTAACATCCCCCGCTCCGGTGTTATAAAGTTTAGCCTGATTTCTGCCTTACCGGGCACTATCGTTTGCAACTCTTTGTTCTTCTGTGCTGAGGACGCTCCGTCGAAGTATAGTTCCCAACGTCGGTCATCGTGGTCTTCTAGGTTCATTATCCGCTCGTCGTGTAAGTCATCATCGAGAGGCGAATCCGCCGGTAAAGGGTTTGCTGCAAGGAAGTCAGCTAGTACTTGTCCCTTTACGGCACGAAGAGGAACGAAAGTTATGTCAAATTGCAATTGTATCATCGATCACCTGGCAAGTCTGCTAGCAAGTGTCGGTCGGGTCATCAAATATTGCAACGGATTAACTCTCGAAATAAGCTTGACCTTAAGAGAGCATGTAATCCTGAGCTTCTGAGCGGCAAAGATCAGGGCCAAACAATGCTTCTCAATAGGAGGATATTTTACTTCCGTCGGGATTAAGCGACGGCTTAAGTAGTAGAGAGCATTTTCTTTTCCCTCATCATTGACCTGGGCTAGCAGGGCTCCAAGGGAGTTGTCTAAAGCCGTGGTATAAAGTATCAACAGTCTACCTGAAACTGGGGCTGCTAAGATAGGAGGTGTCATTAAGTATCGTTTGATGTCATCGAAGGCATGTTGTCATTTGGAGTCCCAAGTAAACTTGGCATCCTTCTTAACCAAAGCAGAAAAAGGCTGACACCTTCCTGACAAATTTGATATAAAGCGTCAAAGATATGCCAACTTACCTTGAAAGGATCGTAGTTGTTTCATGGTTTTAGGAGGTGGCATTTCTAAGATAGCTTTAATCTTTTCCGGATCAATTTTAATCCCGCGATGTCGGACAACAAATCCTAAGAATTTCCCTGAGGTGATGCCGAAGGCGAATTTTAAGGGATTCATCTTAAAGTTGTATTGTCTTAGTCGTTCGAAAACAATTCTTAAATCATACAGGTGATCTTCCTTCAGTTTAATTTTGATGACCACATCATCCACGTAGCATTCAACTTGGTTGTGAATGAGATCATCAAAAATCTTCGTCATCGCTCTTTGGTATGTTGCTCCTGCGTTCTTTAGTCCGAATGGCATTACTGTGTAGCAATACACTCCGATTGGCATTCTGAAGGCTGTGAGCTTTTCGTCTTCTGGTGCCATCTTTATTTGATTGTATCCTGATGATCCATCCATGAAAGAGAAGATTTCATGTGTTGACACTATGTCGATCATCAGTTCTAGAATTGGTAGTGGAAATTCATCTTTTGGACATGCTTATTTAAATCTCTGAAATCCACGCAGATTCTGATCTGACCATTCTTCTTTCTGACTGGTACCACATTGGCTAACCAAGTAGGGTATTGTTCTTCACGGACAAATTTAGCGTCTATTAGCTTCTTAACTTCGGCTATTACCTGTTGCTCAATTTCTAGACGCATTCTTCTGGGAGCTTGTCTGACTGGAACAGATGTAGGATCTAGTCCTAACTTTTGAACTGCGACTTCTGGAGCTAGTCCTGGCATTTCATCGTAACTCCAAGCAAAACAGTCCTTGAATTCCATTAGTAGCTTGATTATGTCTTCGGAGTTTTTTTTTTGAGTAAGGAGCTAACAAAGGTTGGCCTAGGCTCTTCGCCAGTACCTAAGTTAACTTCCATTAACTCGTCTATTGTAGATTTGATTTCTTCTTCGAATTCTGGTGGGGCATCTCCGATTGGTAGATCTTCGGGATCTTCGAAGCTTCCAAGCAGCCTTTATTAAGTTCGCAAGTGACAACCAAGCAAAATCCCGTATCGTCAACTGATCCTACCGTGCCGAATCCGAGACCATGTTTTGAATCGGGAGGCCGACTCGGCATTATTCCATAATTTTTCAAAGTGTTCTGATCGGCCTTTTGTCCATTGTCGAGGTAAGACACCACGTTGAATTAAATTTTGAACACAGGGAGAGTACGACTCAAAAGGTAATTCCATTAATTCGGAAGAAGTAACATCTTCAAATTGTACATCTTTTTTAGTATTGGAGGATGAAGCACCACGGTAAAACTTAATTGGTTTAGTACCACTACCATGTACTTCCTTGACCACCATACCCTCGATCTTATTAGAATGGATCGGGGTCAGAGTCATAGTATGTACATAATGGTTAATCATCTCGTACATTGATTTGTATTCTTCATTCTTTTCATCTTCTCTAGAGATCTTGAACTGTGGTTCCTTTTGATTTATTGTTGCTGCTTCTTTCTTGATTTTTTCTTCTTCTTCTGAAGTGTTCTCCCAATCAACATCGATGACCGGTTTCTTCTGTCCAACTGTTCCGACATTTCTTCCACGTCCTCGTTCCCGGCCTCAACCTCGGGTGCGAGTTCTGGAGAAATCTTCACCATCTCGCCGTAAGGGAGTGGTGAGTAACTGTTGGACTAGAACTTCAGGTTCTTCATCATCTCGAATTTCTTTTGCTTCATTTGGTATGGTATTTCTGGAAAAGATTGTTTTCTTCGGAGGGCGTAGTAGGCCTCATCTTCATGAATTCCAATTTCATGCACGGAGAATGGTTGCAAATCACCTTTGATGCACTGTTCCCCTCCTTTGTAATAATTTATGCACTGGTGTAGAGACGACGGTACCATCTGGTTTTCATGGATCCAAGGCTGACCCAGTAGAGCGTTGAACAATGTCTCAGAATCAATTATGTGGAATTTTGCGGTTGTCTTTGCTAAATCACCGGTCTTCATTAGTAGTGTTACCGATCCAAGAGCTCTTTCTCCCTTTTGATTGAAGCCTCTTAATAACATCTTATCTGCTTCAAGCTCACGAGCATCAATTTTCAAATATGCTAGCGTCTAAAGATTCATTATGTTGATTGATGCTCCTGGATCAACCAACGCTCTGAAGAGTGTAAACTTTCCAATAGTGACTGAAATGTATAACGGTCAGTTGTGATCTGCTGTTCCCAGTAATAGATCATTGTCCGTGAAGGTAACACCTCGCTGTTCTCTTAACGAGCAAACCTCGTTGAAGGAATTACCGGCCATTTGAGCTAAACAAATCTCTGGATCAAGTAAAGCCTTGATCAGAGCCTCCCTCATCTCCTTTGACAGGATCATAGCGTCGTATATGCTTAGTTTGGCTGGTAGCTTCCTAAGATGGGCTAGCACGTTGTAGTCCACTTTATTACCATGTTCCTCGGTTTCTTCCCGAATGGGCAATTCCTCTGCCGGGGCTGGTTCTTCCTGAGCAACCACCTGCTTTCCTTTATCTTTCAGACCCATTCTTGGGGGTAGACCTTTCCACTTCTTAAATTTACTTCAGTTATTTCTTTTGAATTTGGTGTTGAATCTGCCGGTGTATCCTCCTGAATTGGAACAACTTGCTTTTCTGAAGTTGCCTTGGTGTCAAATGGTTCTAATTCTATCGTGATCGGAACCCCTCGGAATTCACAAATAGACTCGTTGCTTGTTGAGCTTTGATAGCCTCCTTTGTGAACACCTTCTTCGTCGTCATCATCAAGGTTGTGTATGACTTGAGAATCGTTATTTGTACTGGAATCAAGATCCGGATTAAGCCGGTTGTCATTAGTTACGTGATCGTTAGAGACAGTCAAAACGTAGCCAACGCCATAACCCTTATCATTATAAGATCCCGCCGGGGCGAGCAAATAATCATACAGAGTCAAGAGTTCGAGGGATTTCTCCCCCGAATCGGAAACAACCATCCTAGGATAAGCAGCCCCTAGTCTACCCTTCGGAGCCTCGGTCTTCTTTTCTTCCACGATCTTTTCCTCCTTCTGGGGCGGTTCTTCAATCGCAAGTGATAGTGCTAGCTCGACAGGTTTCAAACTCTGAGTTGAAGCGCGTACCGAAGCGGCCTGGATGTGATCTAAAATTCTCTTCGATAACTTTGTCCAGACAGTACTCCATCCATCATCAGTCGTGTAAGGGTCTATCGGAACAATGGGATCCATTAAAATAATATTGACAGAACCTCCCTTCTGGGGTTCCTTCATGTATTCCTTTGGGATCGTTATGTTCCCTTTTCAGAGATTGTCATCAAGCTAACTATTAAAAGTGATGCAATCCTTTATCTTGTGTCCAAGCATCTGGTGGTAAGGGCAATAGTTCGGATGATCTTTCTTATTGACTTCCTCCGGCTTCTTGGGCTCTGGCAGCTAAAAATCTGGTGTCTTCATTAAGCTGTGGAACATCTTCGCTACTGCTTCAGTTTTGAATGGGTATTCTTTGTTTAGAAGTTCTCTTAAAGTATGTGTTGAACGAGGTGGTTTTTCATAATGCTGAGGCGACTGATAGCTCGGACGAGGTTGCTGATAATCCTACTGAGGTTGCTGATAAGTCCGTTGTGGTGGTTGATAACTAGGCTGTGGCCGCTCTGACTGTATCTGCACTGGCTGCTTGCCCTTATCTACTGCCGCGACGATTCTGGATTTCTTTTCGAATTTTTTCACAGGCTTCTTCTTATCGTTCTTACCCGCCAAACTTAACTGTTTTGCCTCTTCTTGCAAGCTCCCGGCCTTGCTAAGCAACTTCTCAAAAGTCTTGATTGTAAATCCTTTAAGGAGAAGTGCTATTGGGCCATGGATACTTTTAAGCAGGATACCGACTGCATGTTGTTCTTGAAGCTGTGGTTCACACTTCATGCTTAAGTTTCTCCATCAAAGTATGTAATCCACTAAAGTCTCGTTTGGCTTTTGTTGCTCCACCACTAGATCACCTATAGTGATGTGGTGCTGAGCCCCGATAAATCTTTTCATGAAGAGATTTTCTAGTTCTGAAAAGGTCTTTACTGAACCGTTTGGCAATTCTGCGTATCAGTCGAAGGCAATCCCTAACAAACTGTTGACGAACTAGCGGAAGAGTAAAGCATCGCTCCCACCGGCATTGCAGTAACTGGCACGAAAATGTGTGACATGCTGCCGAGGGTTTCCTGTTCCATCAAAAGTCTTAAACAGAGGTGGTACGAAGCCTTTCGGGTATTGGACTGCATCGAACTCCTTGGGGTAAGGTCTACCCATCTGAATAGATGCTCCATTCTTGGATTGTTCTAAAGCTTCTCGCACATGCTGTTCTACCATATTTTTAATATCCTTTTCTTGAATCATGCTTTGTGTAGAATCCTTCTTTGGTTGCTCGTCTCCATTAACAGATGTGATCTCTTTTCCTCCATCCGCAATATGGATGATCTCTGGGGGTGTCTCTTTCGGATGCTGGGCCTGACTCTGGAGAGTGGCTAAGGCAGCAGCCAACTCTTCCATCCTCTTTGCCAACTGGGAAATTGTATCATCTCTTTCCCGAAGTTGTGCTCTCAACACTTCCGGTTCATCTCTTTCCGCAGCTGCCGGAGCACCTTGTGAAGCTGACGATGCTCGTGTCTCAACCATGTTGATCTCGGCATACTCCTCATCCATGAACTCTGATGAGTCAATTTCATCTCCTAATTCTTCTTCTCTTTCCTTTACTAACCGTCGGATGTCGGTCCTTAACTTGTCCATGGCATCCTCTAGTGGCCCTTTTTGCACGGTCTCGCGGTTGTCTCGTGATGGTTGTTGAACTTCCTTCCCGGGAGTCCTCTTTATTGTAGTAGCACTTTCTTCTGATTCAAGTTTCCTAACGAGACTTTTCTTCTCAGGACATTATTTTGGTCTTAGTTGACCAGTAGTAGGTCGCCACACCATCCTTCTTGCAGCCGGAAGCCTAGGACCGGATGGTCTGTCGGCTATATGCTGGAAGGTGGTGTCCTTCCTAATCTTTAGACCCGATACAACAACGGGTGGACTGGCTTTTATCTTCTTCTTTGGTTACTCTGTGGCAGCCACAGGCTCTATTCACTGTCCGAGATGGGATTTAGCTGGCACCCGTCCTATCCTTCTTAATATTTCGGATACAGGGCATCTTTCTTTCTTTGCCAATCTTTCTATAACAGCTTGCAGCCAAGCCAATGGCGTAGTCTTATCCCTTTTCCTCTTGTAATTGTTGTAGTATGCAGGTCGGGATAATATGGTGGCGATCTTAGGAACATCCTCTTCATCTGATGCGGCAGAGAGGGGGTGAAACCTACTCCCTTCCGACAGAGGTATATACTCAGACAGTTCTTCTATTTCTTCAGGAATTTCTTCTAGAAAAGCAACTTCAGTAGCTCTAGCTTTCTTAGCGATCTTCCTGCTTCTATTTCTCCTTTGAGTTCGAGTTAGGGGTGCAATTCTTGAACTGGACCCAATCTAAAAAATAGATGGTATTGTAACAAAGTCTGCACCCTCCACGGTGGCAGGCTCATCACATACTTGGATTTCCTTCCCCTTCAGTTTGGTAGAACTCGGGGTAGGTGTTGAGATGACTAGACCGGTGGGGGTAGAGACAACAGTCCTTCTACGAACAGTGGTACTCCTTTCAACTGGAACCCTTTGAAGGGGAGGGAATTCTTTAGTCGATTTCAGGTTGAACTCAATCACGGGCTCTTCAGTTTCTGACACTTTGTTCATTAATGTGAAGAGAGTGACATCAGCGAATTTGATATCTGTGTTACCGACTCCTTGTCTGAAATGGATGATTCCATTGTCCGGCAGCTCATCCTTGTAAACGGCGAAGTCCATTCCATTGGTGAAGGAGAAGATTAGTTTTGGGGCAGTCATTTTCTGCAGGGCAGATTCCGAATGTCAGTCCAGAATTATGCTTCTTTTCATTGTAAAGTTTATGACGAAAAAGAAAGAGTCCGAACACATTTTCATTTATCTTAGTTTATTTGTGATTTTCAAAAGAGATTGTTTGTTAGAAGGTTAGTTTATTCATTAGGAATGGAAGGAGATTAGAAAGAGTAAAGGACCCGATCCAAGACTTGAAAAAGAAGAGAAAAGCTCATATGATTTCTCAACCAGAGGAACGCTCCTAAGCTAACACCTATTGGGGGTCCACCCCACCTCAGAAAAGAGGTAAAAGGATCTCGGAACCTCTCTGTTTAGGGGTGTCTAAACAGTGGCTCCTAAATCCGAGAGAAGTTGGCTATACTCATTCAAGACAGAAATGAACGGGGTATTCCAATGGAAGAATGGTAGTTTGGTCCACAAGGGGCATGGATTCACTACCGATTTATGAATGCAAAACCATCTGATCAAAATGGATAGAGGAACTAGTCCCCAGTGGAGTCGCCAGAAGTTGTTGGCATATTTTTAGGTTTGTGTGTTGTATTTTAAAAAAGGGGTCGCCTACAGAAGTTGTCGGCGAATTTTAAATTTTAAATTTAATTTAAATATATATATATATATAATTTAGAAAGTAGTATTTGATTTTGAAAATAATTTTAAATTTGAAAATTTTTAAGATATGAAATCAAACCGATCTCACATCCCAAATAGTTTATATAAACGAACACCACATCACAAACCGTATATCTATCCCGAAGAATAGACACACTGCTTGATGATGGGGCTCGATTAAATAAACTAGAAGATTTGTGACATCCGTTTAGTCTGCAAAACATTTTATAAGCCGACAAGTTCCCCTGCTTAATATAACTGAATTAAGCAGGGTTTATATTACCTGGGTTCTAAAAGTTCCCTATAAGGGCAAGCCCCTATAGTTAATTACATCCTAAGTGACGAGAATCACTTAAGAAAACTCTCGATAATGATCAGTGGTTTTGCTCTCAAGAATTTCAAAGTTTAAGGTTTTCAAAGGATTGAGCTTTGGAATTTTCAATTGGGAGTGGATCAAATTTGGAATCGTTTATTTTGGAATCCAAAGGAAGAGAAGTAGGAGAAATTGACGATCCAAGAGGAATCTTGGCAACTTCCCGACTATCCTATTGTTTGGCTTCAATTTAGGAAGAATTATTTAATATTTCGATCTTGTTAATTTTAATTATTTAGGACTTATATTCGTATGACATGATCATACAAACAGCCTCGAAGATGTGAGGGTTTATGTCGTACCAAACAACTACCTCGGAATCATAAGACCGGTTAGGGCTTAATTTGCATAACATGACTATGCAAATGCCTAACGAAAAGTTGAGGATTTATGTTGCACTAGGCAAACTATCTCGAAATCCTATGGCTTGGTTATTTAATTCTAAGAAAGGTTTTGCTGAAGTAGACCCGAGTTTTGCTGATGACGATGGCCGTGCTGCCCACTGTGCTCCAAGCTCCTTGTTGTTGCAGAGGTTTAGTTTTAGAAGTCATAAATCAGGAGATGAGAGAAGTGTTTTGGTTTAGAGAAAATCGTAAGATCCAAGTGTTTTTTAATATTTTAATAAAAACAAATCTTAAAGTAGTTTAAACAGAACCGATTAAGATCCCACGGTTTCGTCATCCCGACACTGTTATTTTCATTGAATTCACTTAGTCCAGATGAATTTGCTAAACTCAACTGAATGAGTTCCACACTTTCATTTAGACCGTGGGAAATCCCGTTAGCAACACGTGGGTTACATCATCCGAGGTATTCCCAATCATTCAACGAGACGTTTTAATTTAGTTGTAATTGTAGTTTTGTTGTTCTGTTTGTGATTAAATTTTGAGTTATTTTATATTTTGGAATATTGTGGTGGTGAATTTTATCTTGCAAGGACTTTTTAATTTAGTTTTGGTTTCAGTTTAGGGACTATCCTAAAGGTTTTGGTTTTTATGCAACAGTTGTTTATCATGCAAGAAAAGTACAGCGCATGTAAGAAAATTGCAATAAAATAAAAGCGTACCTGGAGGGTCTTCCCGTCATCCTAAGCTGCACTTAAAACACATGTTAGGACATTTAAACATTTCAACAAGTACCTAGGTCAAGCTAAGGGAAAGGTTTTGGTTCTTGACCCACAATTTTATATTATTATATTTTTAATTTAATTACAATGACGCTAAAAACTCGACCCCCCTATATTATATGTATAGAATTGTAATTGTTTATGTTGTGGATGCTACGCAAGTATACGTATCGTATCAAGTAATACAGGCTCTAGTGGAGTCCTCAGTTATCGATCCCACGAGGAAAGAGAAAATTAAATAACGGCTAATTTTAAAATAATAATAATAATTTTAAAATAGTATACGAAAATTTGGAATTTCGAATTTAAGCGCAATAAAGAAAACTAAGTATTTCAATTAGTGTAACTTAACTAAGTAGAAAATTAATATGTATTGAATGTGCAGGAAATTAAACTAATTGCTAAATAAGTCTTAACTATTCGTAAAAGTATCTTTCCCCTTGTTTAGAAATTTAAGTGATCGATGAATTTAAATAGATAATTTTAAAGTATTGTGACAAATAGGAGCATTCCTATTCTTTACCCTTTGGTCCGGTGTAAAGAATATCGACTAATCCTATGTTTGATTACCGAATCTGCGGCTAGGCCGGGAGGATACCGACCGCCACTTCGCAGCTCCCACGTTCCCCTCGCCCGAGGGCTAACATCTACACTTCAGCTCTCAAACAATAGGACCGAATCGAATATTTTAGTCTCGTCACACTAAAATGCTCAATTCTACGCCCAAGTGATATTATTTCCTTATTTATTCGCACCCTCCTTCCAAGGCTTTTGAATTCCCCGAATATCGATGTAATTTTTACTATAGTTGATAATTAACACATTTTAACAAATCAAATGGCCAGTTTGAAAGTAAATTAAGTTTTAAGTAAAAATTATCACAATTTATTAATATATAAAAGTACTTCTATTTTTAGTTCATCAAGTCACTTAATTTCATAACGAGGAGAAAGACTAATAAACTACTCGGAATGCATGGGAACTAAACTAAGCATAGATTTCATTTAAAGTTAAAAACAATAAATACAAATACTTATCTCGATTTATTCCCAAGCAGACTCCTCGCAGTTCCTTTGACTCATCCTTTCAGTATAGCAAGATTGACTAAAAACTCACTAACTCACTAAAGACTCACTAAAGACTCAAATTAACACACTTATAACACTTAACACCCAATAATACCAATTAACACACAAAAACTGCACTTTGAGGCTGAATTTCGGCCTCTATATATAGAGGTGAGCAAAGGACCAAGAGGTGTGTAAGCATCCCTTCAAAAAGTTTTGAGGTTCAATGTATCTGCGCCATTTGAACTAGCTCGCCGTAGGCGACGAACTACCTCGCTGTCGGCGAGGCTTCTAGAAGATCTTCAAACCGCGCTATCTCGCTGTCGGCGGGCTCGGGCTCGCTATCAGCGAGACAGTTATAAATCCTTCAGAATTTTCTTCCTCGTACCCTCGCCGTCGGCGGGCTCGATCTCGCCGTCGGCGACTCAGCACAAATTGCATTATTTCCTTCCTTTTTCCTCCAAATCTGCTCCTTTTTATGATTTTTTCTTTTATCACCTAAATTCTACATTCCTGCAACAAAATAAAGAAAATACCTTTCTTTAAAGTGCAATTTCATCAAAAATAAGTATGAATTTCTTAATAAAATTTTCAGTGATCAAAATCCCACAAACTTACTTATTAATTGTCCTCAAGTAATTTTAGTACTACATAAAAATAATGAGTTTTATAATAAGATTTTTCAATTTAAATAAACTATGAATTAGATTAATTAATATCATGATAAAGTTAAATAAAAATAATTCATGTAATTTAATTAATCTTATAAAAATAAATTATTTTGTTATCGTGTCTAAGATTTCTAGCTTACTATTCATTTCGAGAATGACTATATTTAAAAGAATAACTACTTAAGATATTCATATGATAAGAAATTCAAGAAAACACTATTAGGTAAAATTCTAATCCATAAACATAAGTTTGGAAATATCTATGTTTTTCCCTTTAGGTTAATTCAAATGAAGCCAATTTTTGATAAGGCATCTCCTCAAGCTTCTCCTCATTTTTCTTTTTCTTTTTATTTTTTTTTTCTTTTTCTATTTCCTTTTTTTTCTTTTTTTTTCCTAATGAGGATTACTGTATCTGGAGAGCCTGTTAATAATTTTGAACTTCATTTTCATCTTCCTAAATTTGAAACTTAGAAATATTTCTTAGCTTATATATACTTCATAGTTTTTACTTCATTGATTTTCAATCTTTTCTTTTTCACTTGAATACTTAAGAATTTTAATTTTAGAATATAGTTTTCCTTACTAAAAATAGTTTACTATATTATTATTCCCTTTAACCAAATATTTTATTCTATTTAATCAATTAAAGCACTAGAAATATTTCATTTAACCTTTTATAATAATTAAATAAAATAATTCATATTAATTAAATTGAAAAATTTGCTATAAAAATCATTTTATAATAATTTGAAAATAGAAATTGAGAACAATTTAATAACTAAATTTGTATTTTACTCTCCCCCCAAACTTAAATTTTTATATCTATTCTAAATAATGAAAAAGAAGGAAAATAAATAAATCATACCTTTGAAGTTTAGGTATTTCTTTTTTTCTTTGAAATTTTTGCAAGCTTTTTCATTTTTCATTGAACCTGTAATGTTAGTATTCTCCATATATATACAACAATTTAAAGAAAATGCAGGGATAAAATCTAAGATAAGTATTAAACACAACAATTAAAATAACTCTACACTACACATATGAATTACTAACATATTAAAACAATTTAACTAACATATTAACAATTTTAAAAACTTAAAACAATACAAAATAAAATAAAAACATACTAAAGAAAACTAACATCCTATTTAACATAAAAACAAATGCAATTAACTAACACAAAAACAAAAACTAAACTACTATAACAATTCAAGCAAATAATCTAACAAACATCCAATGTCTCACAACATAAAGTACTGAATATTACAAACATATAAAAGTTTCCAAAATAACTTAACATCAAACAAACAAAACAAATTAAGTCCTAATCTTCAGCATCAAAATCCCAAACTATATTATCATCCCCTCCTTGATCTGTAGGCTGAGAAGACTGAGCAGGATGATACTGAGTATACCTGGGGCATTCTGGAAAGATGACATCTAAATCTCCGCTCCTGTAGCGATGTTCAGCTTCATGATATACTATCTAGTACTCTGAATGTCTCTGCAGGTACTCACTATCATAATCATTTCTCCTCTCCAGATTATCAATCCTTTGATCAAAATGATCAAATCTTCTCCCCATTGTCTCTCCAAACTGCTCAAAACTCCTCCTATGCAGGGTCGCCTCATTCATCGGATCTTGTAGGGTAGGGGTGGTAGGCTCGGGAGGTTCATAGCTAGTAGAGGGTATATCTCTACTGACCGAGTGAAATAACTTCTCACTCCCGATCTCCACCCTTCATGAGATTCATACTTTTTAATATTGGTAGTCGTGAGTGGTTTCATAGGTTCCACCCATTCTTCATCATCTCTAGCCTCAACTCCGCAGAGTTGGCAGAGTGCAAAAATTAATCCAGTGGTGTCCCAATCCAAGCTCCACTCTCATTTCGAGGAGTGGCCGGGATGTTTTGATAAATAATTCTCCCAATGTTGATGCTTCGTTTTTCCGAATACATAAATTCGAACTGCTCTATCTCGTGTTACCTCACTCGTGGTGATATGTGGGTAACGTAGTAGAACAAATAAAGTAATGCCGAGTTTTGGAGACATCATTTAATTTAGAAAGAGGAAAATTCACTCTTTCCCGCTCGCTTAATTTTCCAAACTCGAGTCCCATCGGTGAGAAAGTTAATGACTTCCTCCAGTGGTCCTTCCATCGTTCCAAAAGTTTCATACTCGCTAAAGTGTGAGTCATGAACTTCATAGAACGAGTTAATTCTTGCAGCCTTGAAATCTACAAAAAATCCTCTTACGTTTACTGGTGCATCTTCAGCGACAGTCAAATTGGCATAAAATTCTTTAACCACTTCTACAGCTGCACTATATTGAATGTAACAGAAATTCTCTCAACCTCATTCCTTAATAATCCGCTCTACTTCTCCTCCCAGATTTTTAAAAACCCGATCCGCAATGCACTTTCTTCCTTGTATGTTTTCAAAATATTTAGCCTGCGCTCGTGCATTGATGAATCGGTTTTCGTCGAATTCTACTCGACATTTTTGTCGTGGAGCCAAACGATCGATCTATGAAAATCGTGAAAATTTTCACTAAACTTAAAAATAATACTAAGAAGGCTTCCTACAACATTTATAAGCAATTTAAATCAAATTCCATGGATTTCCATTGAATAATTCTTCCACATTTTGATTTTTCCCAAAATTTGCAATGTGGTGAAAATATATGGTGAAAATCAAAAATTTTTGCATAGGATTGAAGCTCTTACCAAGGGATGTCAAAAAGTGTTGAAATCGCATCAAATCCAAGATCTCTCAAGCCCTAGGTCGGTTTTTGCGAAAATGAGAGGTTGGGGATAATGAATAATGTTTTTGACCGGTCAAAATATATGTTTTTTGCGACCTCGCTGTCAGCGAGATTTTTCTCGCCGTCGGCAAGCTAATATTTTTCGGAACCAAAAACTCTCGGGAAAAATCCGCTGTCAGCGAGAAATTTTTCTCTGTCAGCGAGATCGATCTCGCTGTCGGCGGGATTTTTCTCGCCGTCGGTGAGATTCCAAAAATTTAAATTTCTAAAATTCGTCACTCATTTTCATCCTTGATTTGCCTTATATTATATTTTCGATCACATCATTTATTAATTTAATATAAAGATTAGCTACTTATACACAAACAAATTCACACAACACAACAAATTAACTTTAATATTGAAATCCATGAGATGTACAAACTAACATAATTTTAAACTCTATAATCAAATTTCAAACTTCAATCCTTACTACTAATCAGCATCGCAAACCAATCCACGACACACTAAATGCTGATACAAAACTATGATGCATATCTCAACTAAGTTTGAGATATTCAAATCATCACTCCACACATAATAAAATCTAAATCAAATCAAATAACATAAATACAAACATACTATGGAAATCTTTACTACTACTCTTCAAGGTCAGAATCTTCATCTTCTCTCATATTTCCGATATGACGATGATGCACAAATAAGTTATAGAAAGGCCGAAGGGAAACTCCGGCTGCATTCATCGATGATCCAACCCTTCTATCTCGCAAATGAAGAAAGCTAGCTCCGTGTGTCCAGAATGATCTATGTGTTCCTTCATCCTCCAGTCAAAGTGATCAAATAAATCAGATATATTGTCGATTAAATCTCTCACATTCTACAGTACTTTCTCCATTCCATTAATTTTCTTCATAAGTAACTTCGTTTTATCTGAAATAGGCCTTGCTATAGGATTATTCTGTGAAGCTCTATCAGAGATAAATGTAATGTCTTCATTATTATCCAAAGTAGGGAACATATCAGTAGGATCAAGCAGCTTCCATGGTAACAGAACCTTTTCCCAAGCTTCATAAGAAACTCCGGTACCGACCGCATAATGCAAAAATAGAGATGGGTGTCCTAGTCCGTGAACCGACCCATGCACAATTAAACCCAATGCGTACTTAACAATTATTGATCCAACATCAATAGGCAATCCATTTTGAATACAATAATTCAATATAGCGCATTCTTTCGAAACCTTGTTTACCCTCATAGAGAGTAACAATTTAGATGAGATGAAAAAGTGCCAGTGCTTTGAGACAGGATTCAAAAGTGATGCAGAGAAACTAACATACCCGTCTTCACGCATTTCCCAATCTTCCGGTTCATCAATCAGATATCGAAATATTTCATTCATATTATATCGAGAAGGCACAAAATTTGAATAGTGACATACCGGGGTGTTTTCTATAGAGAATAATTCATTTACTCTTGATGGAGTAAACGTTACCCATCATCCTTGGACGTAGACTTTCCCATTGTTGATCTCATGTAAGTTAGAGTAGAACTCTTTCACAACTGGAATAAGAACAACAGACGTAGTGTAACAAAATACCTCCCAGTGCCGCTGCGCGATCATTTCTTCTATCTTTGTAGTGGAATTCTCTAATCCTAGATTGACAAATCCACGTTCCTTGATAACTCTTTTCTTTACCAAAACCTTGTTGAATATCCACTGCGCTTTCGCACTCACAAATTTCCTCCGGTTAAACACTCCAGCATTAGAGGAATCTAAGAATTTGGAGGCCATTATGGTGAATGGAATGAATTCTAGTGAAGAAGGCAGATTTAGAATGATTTAAGAATGGGTTTTCACAAAGGAATTGGTGTTGAAACCGTCTAAATCAGCATTCAAAGTACAAATAACTCATCTTTATAACTTCCTTGCTGTCGGCGAGAAGTTTCTCGCCGTCGGCGACTCAGTTATAAAGACTGCCTCCCATGTTCTCGCTGTCGGCGGGACGTTTCTCGCTGTCAGCGAGCTTGATAAATAAATTGAATTTAATTTAGGCGCGAACCTCGCTGTCGGCGAGTATCGACCTCGCCGTCGGAGAGATTCCAAAATAATGTCCAATTTCGCTCTAAATCGAATAATTTCTTTTCTCATCATAATGGTTCGAATATGTGATGATTTTGAGTAGTAAAGTTTCAATAATATAGACTAACTATTAAGATATAATAAAAATAGATAACTAATTTGGGTTGCCTCATATAAAGCGCTTGGTTTAACGTCGTCAGCCCGACCTAATTTTCATTATTAATCAGGTCGACTAAGCATTAAAACATCTTTATAGTTAGATCTTATACCTTAAAAATATGGTTTTAATCTATGTCCATTAACTTTAAATTTATGTCCAGTTTTTGGATCTTCGATTTCTACAGTTCTGTATGAAAATATTTGAGTTATGGTGAAAGGTCCTAACCATCGAGACTTCAATTTTCCAGGAAATAATTTCAATCTAGTATTATATAGCAAAACTTCCTGTCCCGGTTCAAAATTTCTCTGATTAATCTTCCGATCATGCCATAATTTCATCTTTTCTTTATAAATCCGATCATTATCATATGATTAATTTCTTAATTCTTCCAATTCATTTAATTGCAGCAATCTTTTCTCACCAGCTTTCTTCATATTATAATTAAATTCTTTAATCGCCCAATATGCTTTATGTTCTAATTCAACTGGTAAGTGGCATGTTTTTCCATATATAAGCCTGTAAGGAGTCATTCCAATCGGATTTTTATAAGCAATCATATAAGCCCATAATGCAATGTCTAATCTAATAGACCAATCTAACCTATTTGGGTTTACAGATTTTTCTAAAATACATTTAATCTCACGATTAGATACTTCAGCTAATCCGCTAGTCTGTGGATGATAAGCAGTGGATATCTTATGAATAATATTATATTTTTCTACTAGTTTGTGAATGTATTTATTTCTAAAATGTATTCCTCCGTCAGTGATAATCACTCTCGGCTTCCCAAATCTAGTAAAAATATTTTTGATCATAAATTTTGAAACACTCTTAGCATCACACCTAGGTAAAGCTTGTGTCTCGATCCATTTGGAAACATAATCAACAGCTACTAATATATATGAGTTTCCAAACGAAGGAATAAAAGGTCCCATAAAATCTAATCCCCAAACATCAAAAATTTCAACTTCTAATATAAAATTCGTAGGCATTTCATTTTTTCTAGATAGTTTTCCTACTCTTTCGACATTTATCGCAAGTTTTAATATATCCGTATACATCTCTAAATAGAGTAGGCCAAGTAAAATTCGTATCGTAGAATCTTATAAGCAGCTTTATCGGTCCCAAAATGTCCTCCAAAATCGAATCATGACATTTTTGAATAATTGGTTCAGCTTTCTTCATAAGGTACACATCTTCTAATAATTAAATCCTTACATTGCTTATATAAATATGGTTCATCCCAAAAATAGGTTTTCGTATCATGGATGAATTTTTTCCGTTGTTGCAAAGTTAGCATAGGTGGTAAAATATTACTAACTATATAGTTTACTATATCAAGCATACCATGGTATTTTCCACTCATTGATATTATATAGTTGTTCATCGTGAAAATTGTCTATAATTTCATTTTCAATATCGGATAATTCATGATTTTCTAATCTTGATAAATGATCCGTAATTTGATTATCGGTTCCTTTCTTATTAACGATCTCAAAATCGAATTCTTGCATTAATAGCATCCATCTAATTAATCTTGGTTTGGAATCTTTCTTTTGCATTAAATATTTGATAGCAGAATGATTAGTATGCACGATACATTTTGTTCCAATCGGATAAGGTCTAAATTTATTAAAACCATATACTACCGCTAATAATTCTCTTTCGTAATCGTATAATTTATTTCAAGCATCATTTAGAGTTTTACTAAGCATAGTATATAACTTTAAAAATCTTTTCATATCTTTGCCCAAGAACTCGCTCTTACAAGCATAATCACTAGCATCACACATAAGCTCAAATGGTTTCTCCCAGTTAGGTGAAACTATTATAGAGTCCGTAATTAATTTTTCTTTTAAGAGTTCAAAAGCATTCGAGCATTCGATTGTAAATTCAAATTTCTTGTCCTTTTCGAGAAGTTGGCATAGAGGTTTAGTAATTTTTGAAAAATCTTTTATATAGCATCTGTAGAATCCAGCATGTCCAAGAAAACTTCTTACCCTTTTTACCGTAGTTAGAGGTAGTAATTTAGCTATAACTTGAATTTTTTGCAGGGTCCACTTCCATGCCTTTTTCTGAAATTTTATGCCCTAATACAATGCCGCCCGCAACCATAAATTGACATTTCTCCCAATTTAGAAATAAATTTGTTTTCTCACATACTTCTAATACTTTTTCAAGATGAGTTAAGCATGTGTCAAATGATGTTCCAAATACGGAGAAATCATCCATAAATACTTCTATTCCATTGTCAATTAACTTACTAAATATAGACATCATACATCTCCGGAATGTTGCTTGGTGCATTACATAATCCAAAACGCATTCTTCGAAAAGCGAAAGTTCCATAAGGACTAGTAAATGTAGTTTTCTCTTGATCCTCAGGAGCAATTTGTATTTGATGATAACCGGTGTATCCATCTAGAAAACAAAAATACTTATGTCCGGCTAATCTATCCAACATCTAGTCTAGAAATGGTAAAGGGAAGTGATCTTTCCTGGTGGCGGTATTTAATTTCCTATAATCTATACATATACGCCAACCAATAACTTGTCTTATAGGAATAAGATCATTATTTTCATTGGTAGTGACGGTCACTCCTCCTTTCTTAGGAACACAGTGAATTGGGCTTACCCAAGCACTGTCAGAAATAGGATATATAATATCATTATCTAACCATTTTAAAATTTCTTTCTTAACTACTTCTTTCATTATCGGGTTTAATCTCCTTTGGGGATCCGCTTTAGGTTTATGTTCATCATCTAAAATAATTCTATGCATACAGATTGAAGGACTAATTCCTTTAAAATCTGCTAAAGTCCAACCAAAAGTTTTCCTATATTTTTTAAAGTTTCTAAAAATTTTTGTTCTTGAGATTCGTTTAATGCAGATGAAATAATAACTAGTAAAGTTGAAGAATTACCTAAATAAGCATATTTCAAATGATCAGGTAATATTTTTAGCTCAAGTTCAGGAGGTTTAATAACCGATGTAACTATATTCTTGTCGTTGTTTTCGGTATTATCCAAAAATTCAAATCTTTCCCGAATATAATCTAGTTCTTCATTATTATCTTCAATTAATTCAGTGTTTTCTTTTTCTAATTTATCTTCGTAACATTCCTTAAAATGTTCTTGTTGTAAATGTTCAAGTATTTCCATCCGAAAACATTCATCATCTTTTTCTAGCTGCAGGATATTTCATTGATTTTGCAATATTAAAGGTAACTTTTTGGTCATTTACTCTCATAGTTAATTCTCCTTTCTGAGCATCAATCATAGCTTTTCTAGTAGCTAAAAATGGTCTTCCTAAAATGATAGGAATTTTTTTTATCTTCCTCCATATCTAAAACAATAAAATCTACTGGAAAGATAAATTTATCCACTTTTACTAACACATCTTCAATAACTCCCTTAGGATAGGTAATCGAACGATCAACTAATTGAAGGGTTACTGAAGTAGGTGTAATTTTTCCTAATCCTAATCTCTTAAAAATCGATAGAGGCATTAGATTGATGCTTGCTACTAAGTCACACAAAGCTTTTCCATAAAATTTTTCTCTTATAGCGCAAGGTATAGTGAAACTACCAGGATCTTTCAATTTTTCAGGAAGCTTCTTCTGAATAATAGCACTACAGTCTTCACTAAGTGTGACTGTTTCATTATCAGTGAATTTTCTTTTCTTATTTAGAATATCTTTCATAAATTTATATAATTTGGCATCTGATCTAAAACTTCAACAAAAGGTATATTGATTGTTAATTTCTTTAATATTTCAAGGAATTTAGCAAATTGTTTATCTTTTCTATGTTGAGCTAGTCGTTGAGGAAATGGTGGTGGAGGATTTTCAACAGAAATTTTCATAGGTATTAAAGGATTTTCTAAGTTTGAATCTTGTTGAATTATTTCCTTTTCAATTTCAACTTCCTCTTTTTGGCTTTCAAGTTCTTTTTGAATTTGAGGTTCTAATTCTTTTCCACTCCTTAGTTGTATTGCTTTAATTTGTTCTTTTCCTTGATCTTTAGGATTTATTTCCACATTACTAGGAAACGTTCCAGGTATTCTATTATTTAGCGCAGTAGCAATATGTCCAAGTTGAGTTTCGATATTTTTAATAGCTGTTCCTTGAATTTGTAATTGATTTCCTTGAATTTGTAGTTGATTTCCTTGATTTTGTAGTTGATGACCCATATTCAAAATTAATTTATCCATATATAATTTCTTATCTTTGAATTGAGGGTTATTGTTATTAAATCCAGGTGGGTAATTAGGTTTATAGTTTGGATTTGCTTGATTAGGTTGATTCATCCATTGTTGATTAGATGTGTTATTCCAATTAAAATTTGGATGAGTTTTCAAACCAGGATTATAATAGTTTGAATAAGGGTTATTAGTTCTATTATTAATAACATTTAAAGTTTCATAATTAGATTGAGATTCTATGATTTGTCCGGATGAGTTTTCTTATAAAGTAGGAGAGTAGTTCATTCCAAAATGATATAATTTCTTAGATATAGCAGCAATTTGAGAAGTAACATAGATATTGCATCGTTTTCATGAATGTCGGCTATCTTTTTCGGATTTACTCTATCGCAGGCCATTGGAAATTATTTGTTGCCATTTCTTCGATTAGTGCATAAGCTTCATCAAATGGTTTAGACATTAATGAACCTCCAAAGAACAACATCGATGATTGATCTTAAAGATCCTATTAATCCATTATAAAAGGTTTGAATAATCAGCCAATCTGGTAACACATGATGTGGGCATTTCCTAAGAAGTTCCTTAAATCTCTCCCAAGCTTCATATATTGATTCTCCATCTAACTAACAAAAAGAAGTTATAGCATTTCTAAACTTAGCAGTTTTAGATGGTGGAAAATATTTTGATAGAACTTTTTGTGATAATTCTCCCCAAGTTTTAATAGATCTAGGTGCTAACGAATTCAACCACATTTTAGCCTTATCCCTTAAAGAAAAAGGAAAAAGTCTAAGTCTTATAGCATCATCAGATACTCCTTGATATTTAAAAGTAGCACAAAGTTCTAGAAAACTAGTAAGATGTACTTTAGGATCTTCAGTAGGTGAACCACTAAATTGATTGTTTTGTACCATTTGGATAATTGTAGGTTTAAGTTCAAATGAATTAGCAGCTACATCAAGGTTTTGAATAGTTAAATGAATTTCATCTGATGTAGGGTTGGCATAATCTCTTAATGGTCTTTGTTGGTTCATATTTTGAATTTCGGGAATATTCGCCATTTGTGTTAAATTTATAATTTGTTTCTTTTGTTTTATAATTCTTTTAATTGTACGCTCTAATTCGAATCGTAAGGTATTAAATTTTCGTTTCTAAATTTGCGCATACAATTTTAGAATAGATATTAATTTATTTATTATGATTATTTTAAAATTGTCCGTTACTCTAGTAAATTTTTCTTACTTTCCCCGGCAACGACGCCAAAAACTCGACCCACAATTTTATATTATGATATTTTTAATTTAATTGCAATGACGCCAAAAACTCGACCCCGCTATATTATATGTATAGAATTGTAATTGTTTATGTTGTGGATGCTACGCAAGTATACGTATCGTATCAAGTAATACGGGGCTCTAAGTGGAGTCCTCAGTTATCGATCCCACGTGGGAAAGAGAAAATTAAATAATGGCTAATTTTAAAATAATAATAATAATTTTAAAATAGTATACGAAAATTTAGAATTCTAAATTTAAGCGCAATAAAGTAAACTAAGTATTTCAATTAGGTAACTTAACTAAGTAGAAAATTAATACGTATTGAAAGTGCAGGAAATTAAACTAATTGCTAAATAAGTCTTAACTATTCAGAAAAAGTATATTTCCCCTTGTTTAGAAATTTAAGTGATTCATGAATTTAAATAGATAATTTTAAGGTATTGTGACAAATAGGAGCATTCCTATTATTTACCCTTTGGTCCAGTGTAAAGAATATCGACTAATCCTATGTTTGATTATCGAATCCGCGGCTGAGCCGGGAGGATACCGACCGCCACTTCGCAGCTCCCACGTTCCCCTCGCCCGAGGGCTAACATCTACACTTCAGCTCTCAAACAATAGGACCGAATTGAATATTTTAGTCCGTCACACTAAAATCCTCAATTCTACGCCTAGTGATATTATTTCCCTATTTATTTGCACCCTCCTTCCAAGGCTTTTGAATTCCCCGAATATCAGATGTAATTTTTACTATAGTTGATAATCAACACATTTTAACAAATCAAATGGTCAGTTTGAAAGTAAATTAAGTTTTAAGTAAAAATTATCACAATTTATTAATATATAAAAGTACTTCTATTTTTAGTTCATCAAGTCACTTAATTTCATAACAGGGAGAAAGACTAATAAACTACTGAGATTGCATGGGAACTAAACTAAGCATGAATTTCATTTAAAGTTAAAAACAATAAATACAAATACTTATCTCAATTTATCCCCAAGCAGACTCCTCGCAGTTGCTTTGACTCTTCCTTCCAGTAACGCAAGACTCACTAAAATCTCACTAACTCACTAAAGACTCACTAAAGACTCAAATTAACACACTTATAACACCTAACACCCAATAATACCAATTAACACACAAAAACTGCACTTTGAGGCTGAATTTCGGCCTCTATATATAGAGGTGAGCAAAGGACCAAGAGGTGTGTAAGCATCCCTTGAAAAAGTGTCCAGGTTCAATGTATCTGCGTCACTTGAACTAGCTCGCCGTCAACGACGAACTACCTCGCTGTCGGCGAGGCTTCTAGAAGATCTTCAAACCGCGCTATCTCGCTGTCGGCGGGCTCGGGCTCGCTGTCTGCGAGACAGTTATAAATCCTTCAGAATTTTCTTCCTCATACCCTCGCCGTCGGCGGGCTCGATCTCGCCGTCGAAGACTCAGCACAAATTGCATTATTTCCTTCCTTTTTGCTCCAAATCTGCTCCTTTTTATGATTTTTTCTTTTATCACCTAAATTCTACATTGCTGCAACAAAATAAATAAAATACCTTTCTTTAAAGTGCAATTTCATCAAAAATAGGTATGAATTTCTGAATAAAATTTTCAGTGATCAGTTGTCTACAAAAGTCCTAATCCTATAGCTAGTCATCTCCTATGACGTCTAGGTTCTTGTGTTTTGGTTTAAGAACGATTTTCTTCATTAAAGAGCAATTGAGTTCAATTGTTCTTATAAAAATCCCATCATATTGAGGAAGTGGTTAAGATGAGTCTTAAACATCTTTTCAATACCTCTAGGATTGTTTTAAGTCCAAGAAAATTTAATTATACTAGTGAATTAATCATCCAGGAGTTTAAGTTTTGTTCTCTTGCTCAGTGAACTAGGACATTTGAATATCTCATAAGTGAAGTAACACTTCATTTGATACCTCATTTAAGAGTTATAATAATAAGAGCTTTAAAAGGGTAAATCAATTTATTAAGTATTTTAATGATTTAAACTTAATGATTTAATTTTAATTTTGACTTAATTATAAAAAATTAGTTTAAGTTTGGAATAGTGTTCAAGTTATTTTAGATTTAATTCTTAATGGTTTCATTTAGGTTTGTTGTTAAATGATTTTAATTTAATTTTAATTGAATTTAATTTAATTTTAATTTAATTTGATTTGATTTTAATTTAATTTAATTTAATTTAATTTGATTTAATTTATATTTAATTTAATTTAATTTAATTTAATTTAATTTAATTTAATTTAATTTAATTTAATTTTAATATAATTTTAATTTAATTTAATTTAATTTAATTTAATTTTAATTCAATTTTAACTTAATTTAATTTTGATTTAATTTCATTTTAATTCAATTTTAATTTAATTTAATTTTGATTTAATTTAATTTTAATTTAATTTAATTTTAATTTAGATTATTATTTTAATTAATTTTTTTTAAGTAAGAATTAAGTATTATTGAAGTGATTTATTTAGGGATTTTTAAATTAAAGAATAAATAACCTCATAATAATATCCCTATTTTAATAATTTCAATTTCCATTATTCTTCAAAATTTCAATTAATTAATTAATTAAAGCTTTATTTTAATTATATTTGAAATGATTAGTAGGTTTCTACCCTCAATTATTTAAATTTCAATCATCCAAAATCAGTTTAAAATCAAATATTTTACCCTCCCCTTTTTGATTAATCCTAAAATTTTAATTAAGTGTTAAAATTTTTAATTACCCTTTTTCCCTTCAAACTTAATAATTCTATAACTCACTAAATTAAGCTCAAATGAACTTGAAATTTTTATGTAACCTAACTCACATGTCAATTAAGACATTAGAGGAGAAAATGTGATTTTTCAGTATTTAATTTATTTATGTAATTGTTTTTAATGAAAAATAGCGGTTTTCAAGGAAAATTCAATAACATGACCAAGGAAATATTTCTATAATTAAGAAAATTATGGGATGTTCCTAATGACTAGTGGACCATTTGGACCAATTTTGGTGATTTATTGAATTATAGTTTATTTATTAGAGTTATTTTATGTTTTGGAGTATTAATTAATTTTAAAATAAAATTAAAGTTGAAAAATGGATTTTATATTTTTCTTAAATCTCTCTAACCTCAAGGAGTCCAGAGAAATAAATTTTATATTTTTCTGATTTTTCTTTGATTTATTAGAATTATTTTAGTGAAAAGGTTGGAAAATACATTTTTTAATATTAAAAATTACATTAAGCCTTTAAAATTCAATATCTTATCCTAGGGACTTAAAAACAAATATTTGGTTTGTTCCTAAATGATTAAAATTCAAAATATGACATTTTGGTGATTTTTAATATTTTTATGATTTTTACTATTTTTTAATTATTAAAAATATTAAAATATTGATAAAAATTAACTTTTTAGAAAATTACAATTTTAATTTTCCTAAGTTCCTCTGATATCAGAGAAACTCCAAAACCATTTTTGTGGATTTTTGAAAAGTATTTTGTGAGTTATGAATTTTTAAAGTTTAATTTTGGTTATGTGACTTAATTAATCCATTTAGTGGGGTTAAACATTTCCATTGATTTCAAATTTTTATGTGATGTTCCCCTGATCCTAAAAATCAGTGGAGAATTGTTTTCAAGTTAATTTGATGTGTAGTTAACCCTAATTAATTAAAGTTCAATTTTGGGTATTTAGGCCAATTAGGGTTGTTCCAAGTGAATTAACTCAAAACCTATTTTTCCTAGGTTCCTCTGATCATAAGAAACATCACCAAATTTTCCTAGTATTTATTTCTCAACATGCTAATTATTGGAATTAAAATACTCAAAACGAGTAACATGAACTTGGAAAATCAATAACTTCTCATAGGGATGGCCTCGACCTTGGAAAATTCGGGGAATGTTCCCTAGATCAGAGGCTTCAAAAGCCCTATGGTCTCATTCCATGGTGAATTGTTTATGCAAATGGAGAATTAAAACAATGCAGAGAGTAAATAAATCATTAAAAATAAAATACTTGATGAATTAAAACAATGCAGAGGCTTCAAAAGCCCTATGGTCTCATTCCACATTATTCTCCTTTGTTCACTGAGCAAGAGGGTATTTTTATTTTATTTTTAGGATTTTTCTACACAAAGTTATGCATTTTTGAAGTTCTAGGTATTTAATAAATAAGAAAATTCCCTATTTATCTACTTATCCACGCGGTTCCGCGTCAACCCTAGCCTCCCCGAACGGCCACGCGGCGTCTTCTGGTTCGGTGCCGCCATTTGACTGGGATGCCACGCTGTATTGTTCCGTCTCCTCATATGACTCAATCTAGATCGTCCACCCACGCGTGTATCAAATGGACGACATCCATTCATCGTCCCCAAGCCTCCTAGCCTGAGAACCGTCCATCTTCCAGACTTGATATCTCTCTCGATTTTTAACCGATTTCTACGTTCTTATACTCTATGGATTCGTCTTGAAGAGACGAACACATCCATACAGTTTATGTGGCATGAAAGTAAGGCAATAGAAATGGAGAATTCATGGAAGCTCGGGAAGAAGTGAGAGCTTATACCTTTGCTCAGAGAAGTGTGGCTTCGATCTGAGAGTTGTGTGACCTTTGATTGAGTCCATGTAAGCTCCAGATGAAGTCCTGGCCCTGGGGAATTGCCTAGACTTGACTTCCACTAGACCCGATCACAACCTTTGGAGGCTAGAGCAGATGAGTGTCCTGGAGAGGGGGCTTTCACTGGGGAACTCCTTCTCTTGGTCTTGTGCAGGTGTGGGTGAGTTTAATTTGATTTTGGTGGAGAATTGGGAGATGTCCTGGTTTTGGGTGGAATTTTGGCTGAGATATTGGGCTCTGTTGGTGAGAATTAGGGCAAATTGTCACTGGGAATCAATTGCTCTAAGTGTGGAGGATGATCTGGAACAATTTTGGCAGAGTTTCTGTATGGTTTTGTGCAGCCTCCCTCATGGCCGAGAGGTGAGGTGGTTTAAATAGAGCTAGCTGGAGGGCCTCCTAAGGTGGGTTAATGGTTGGGATCTGCTCGCTGCGGGCGAGGGAAGAACGGCTCCGAGTGGCACGCGGGCATGAGGCGGCTCGGACGAGAGAATTCCAAACTTTGGCTCATCCCGAGGTTTCGGCCATGGCATTTTCCGGCGGCTCGTGGTGGGCGGCCGGCCGGGAGTCAGGTCGACCTCGGGCTCGGGGAAGTCGGATCATGATTTACGTGGGTTCGATTGAGTTTTGCCAAGTGTAAAGGGGCTGGATCAAAGTGGCATGGAGGAGTGTCCATTTTGGATTGATTTGGTCCAAGCCATGGTTTTGGGTTTGGTTCATCTCCCCATGGCCTGATTTTGGGCTAAGGAGGTCAGGTGGGTCAAGCTCACATGTGTGGTGAAGTCCACATCAAAATAGTTTAAGTTAATTTTGGGTTATGGTGTTGCATTAAAGAGGTTAAAATGGCTTAAGGAAGGCTTAGGAAAGGACTCCCTCTTCTTGCCATTAATGTCTTGGTGACAAGTCAAACCCCCCATGGCTTCATGTGGCTTGTCCTTGGCTTGCATGTGGCTCCATTTGGCTTGGTAAGAGTTTGGTCAATTTTCATGGAAAAGGGTTTTAGGAATTTTGGAAATTTTGGGGTTATTTGATGGGATTTAGCATAATACTATTTTGGTTTGATTTTCATGATGGATTTAGCACTTAGGGCGTGATATTAATTGAGTGAGGATGAGATGAGATTGTAATGTTGGCTTTAGGATGGGTTTGGACTTTTAAAATTTGGTAAAGGTGGGCTTTTAAAATGGTTTAAGGGAATGGGCTTTTATGTTTCAAAATGAACTTTTAGATGAAAATTTTGCAAAGGTCCATGTCAAATAAATGTTGGGTTTAGTTTAAGGATGTGTCATGAGTGATTTGGATCAAGCTTGAGGTGGTCTGGAATTGAATTGAGTCTAAATTGGGTCTCTTTAGTGATAGGGTCAAAATAGGTCAAAATGGACTAACTTGGGCTAAGGTTGAGCTAAAGTTGGATTTGATGTAAAATTAATGTTGAGAAATATTTATGGGAGTGTCACAAAGAGGTTTCAACCTTGATTGGGCTTTAATCTTGGGATTTGGGCCTATTTGGGTTAGGTTTGGGTGTAGGCCCATTTAGGAAATTTTGGGTTTGGGTTGAAATTGAGTAGGGATTGGGTCCAAATTTTGGGCAAATTATGTTAGTTTTTTGTTTGTGGGGATGTTAGGAAGGTTTAGAAAAGGTTTGGGGTTAATTGGAGTTGAATTGAGTTGGTTTGGGTTCAGTTTGGGTCATGGGCCAAAATTGGGCCTTAAGATTAAAAGTGAAATTAGATTCAAATGTCAATCAAATTGGACTTGGATTTGGTCTAGATTGATATTCGGGATAATGAATTGAAGTTTAGAATTGAAGTGGACCAAAATTGGGATCAATTGAGGTGATTTGGTTTGACATTGGGTTCATTTGGGTCAAAATGGGTCAAATTGGGGGTTTTGGTAAAAGTGGGGTAAATTGGCAAAATTTGCCCATAGTGTAGTTGAACAAAATGAAATTAAGAATATTTGGGATTTTCTGGAATTTTTTGGATTTTTCGGTCAAGAGGGGCATTTTGGTAATTTTGAGGGTATTGGGGGTATTTTTGGAAATTTTGGTATTCTTGGTTATGGATGATCAATTTGATTGGTGGGGAAATGCTCAAGGTTGATTTTGGAAAAGTTTTGGGTGATTTGGAAATTTTGAAGAATTTGGGTAGTTTCAAGGGCTTTTAGTAGGTTAGGCGGGTCCGGGGTCCCGGGGGTCCAAAATTGAAATTTTGAAAAAATGAAAATTGAGCAAGTGTGAGTGAAATGGAATCATTCTGGTTGAGCCATGAAGCCATATTGAGCCCATAGGAGCCATGAGAGGACTCATTTGAGGCATTCACTATGTTATTCCTAACCTTCTTAGCCAGGGGCTTAGGGGTTAAAGACCATCCATGTGAATTACCTGCATGAGTCAAGAGGTCAAGTTAGGCATGAATAGTTTTAGGGTTTGGAATGTGTGTGAAAGTGTAATGTATGTGCAGGTCAACCCTCACCAGACCAGGCCATCCAGGGTATTCCTATGGCCAAAAAGTCCTATAGGGAACTCATCCTTTAAACCTCCACATTTTATTTCAACCTTCTAGGTGATTAGGGGTCTACAATCAAGCTTGTGGGGTTTGTAGGGAGTTAAGAAGTAGTTTGAATTTCTAAAGATTGGGTCCCAATTCTAGTCCTCTAGGATAGTCAAAGGAAGAGCCTATGGCTAGATCCTAATCACTAAAGAGAAAAGGGAAGACCTCATCAAAAATGAGGTCAACAGGAACACACAAAAGAAGACTACAGATATGAATTCAATGAAGAAGAATGGTCGTAAAGAGACCAGATAGACATCAGGAGATGGAGGTAATTGAGGATTCATTGAATCACACCTCCTTGCTAGGAGACATACTCAGATTACATCCAAGATCACCACTCCAGAGGGTGGTCTAGTTACTGCTTCGCCTACAGAGCCCCATATGCACCTTTGGCAAGTACAAGAAGAAGAAATGCAAACCGCCGCAAGCGTTGCCTCTTGGAAAGGATGGAGAGGAGACAAGCCCAATAGCTAGCTACCTAGCTACCACCCATACCAGAAGAATTCTATGAACAACAAATGAAAGAAACTGATAGGACAGTGTGTCGCGTACCGACACTGAGCTAGAGACTACAGAGGACCCCACGCTGGCATTGGATCCGATGAAAGAAATCTTTACTGGTGTTCGAATTGCAACTCGAGTTTACTTCGATAGCTTTCAGACACGAGGGCATTTTTAGAATGTCCAGAATATCACGTTCTACAGCAAGAAGAGTATGGAACATTAGAGGCAATGCAGCTACCTTAATGCTACTCAAGAGCAGAGAACATCCTGATGTAGAGCCATATGTAGCACAGTTCGTTCTGCTACCGCCACCACCATGATGAGTTCCGGACTACATCATGGCAATGATCAGAAGAGTTAGAAAGAAAGAATTTCAATACTATGAAGAATTTCAAGGGAAATTTGTTAATATCCTGGAAGGACTCGAGTTATACACCAACGTATTCTCGATGAAAGGAGAGGAAGGAATTCTGTATTGCATCGACGCTCTTCAAACTCTGGGCAGAGCAGGTTGCTTGAAGCGGAGGACATATACATAGCCATAAAAATTGAAGAGAGGTAAATGCATGGTCACTATCCAGTGTGGTTGCTGCTACAAATTTGCTAAAGATCGACAAGAAAATCCTCTGAGGATCATAGAGCAAGATGAAGTGGATTAGATACGACCACCAATCAAGAAAATGATAAAGAGGATGGTCGAGTGGCATATATTGCCTATAGATTGTATTTCTAATAACTTCATCATAAACATTTACGAGGATGGGGACTGCATCCCACCTCATATCGACCACCATGGCTTTGTGAGACCTTTCTGCATGCTTTCCTTTACAAGTAAATACAACATCCTTTTAAGACGAGAAATTCAAATTGTCGGACCAGGGGAATTCGAAGGTTCTGTTGAAATCCCCCTACCAATCGAATCAATAATGGTATTAAAAGGAAATGGAGCAGATTTAACAAACACTGCATTCTAGGAGTTACGAGAAAAAGGGTGTCAGTCACCTTCAGAAGAATGGATGAAGATAAAGCGTCGTTTTACTACGAGAAGGATCAAGAATTGGAGAACTTTCGTCTTTGGACACAGTGACGACAGTACCTCCAAGTGTTCGCGAGGGGACTTCTATTATGGAGTGCAACCTTGGCAGGTTAGCTCGTTCCCGCAGCAGCCTCAGACGGCAGAAGTTTACTAGCCCTCACAACGGGTCACGTCAATCGTTGTCACCACTTTTGTAGCAGCTAGATGATATGATATGTCAACTCTGTTCAGTTTTGTATACATGATCAAATTTTGGATTCTTGTCAGCATTTGATCAGTTGTACTACTTTCAGCAAATAAATGAAGACTTTTATTTTCAGAAATGTTTTTTTTTCAGCGTGATGATCGAAAGCCGTAGGACCATGTGTTGGTTCCAAATGAAAATGAACAAAAGAATGATACAAAAGAAAAAGATAAAATGACAACAAAATGAAATTAAAATGAAAATGAACTCAAAATTTAAATCAAATGAAATCAAATGAAGCAAAACAAATTGAAAGAAAATGTTGAATTGAAAACAAACAAATGATAATATTCTCTCTCTTGAGATTCTTAATCCTTACACTCATCTTCGAATCCTTTGCTTTTGCGAAAACTTCACGAAATTAGGCACATTTCACACAACATCACTTCTCACCAATTTGAAATATCATGAAATTCTATAACTCTTACATTAGCTACCGGTCTTGGCCGAATTGCACCAAATTTGCTTTCTTTGAGAGTCAATACTAAGTTTTACGAAATTCTCCTCAAATGAAATACCAAGATCAGTACCTGAGTTCTGAGTCCCTTCTGTTACCCCTTGGGCCGGATGTGAGTCCTTGAGCTTTCCTTCATAAGATTCCTAAATTTCCCTATATTTTCATCTCCCTTCCGAGAACGTTTTCTGCCCTCCATGAAGTTTCTGGATCAGAACTCAGTTATTTGATTCCCCAAAATTCCCTATATTCACATCTACCTTACGAGAAACGTTTCTGCCCTCCATGAAATTTTGGGATCGGAGCTAAGTTATCTGATTCCGCCAAATTTCCTTACATTTCCATCTCCCCTCTAAGAATTTTTTTCACCCTCCATGAAATTCTGGGATCGGAGCTCAGTTATCTGATTCCTCCAAACTTCTCTATATTTCCATCTCCCTTCCAAGAAGTTTTTCTGTCCTCCATGAAATTCCAGGATCAAAGCTCAGTTATCTAATTCCACCAAAATTTCCTATATTTCCATCACCCTTCCGAGAAACTTTTTCACTCTCGATGAAATTCCGGGATTGGAGTTCAGTTATCTGATTCCCATAAAAATTCCTATATTTGCATCTCCCTACTGAGAAGTTTTTCCGCCCTCCATGAAATTCAGGGATCAGAGCTCAGTTATCTGATTCCCCAAAAATTCCTAATATTTCCATTTCCCTGACGAGAAATATTTATGCCCTCCATGAAATTCCAGGATCGGAGCTCAGTTATCCAATTCCCCCAAAATTCAATATATTTCCATCTCCCTTCCGAGAAGTTTTTCCGCCATCCACAAAATTTCGAGATTAGAGCTCAGTTATCTGATTCCGCAAAATTTCCTATACTTCCTTCTCCCTTCTGAGAAGTTTTCCGCCCTCCATGAAATTCTGGGATCAGAGCTCAGTTATCCAATTCCCCATAATTTCTTAGTTTTCTGTCTCCCTTCTGAGAAAATTTCCACACCCAAAAAATCTCGAGACCGGTACCGAAATTTCGATTCTCGTCTCTGAGACTGGTATGTAAATTCCAGTTCTCATCCTTCAGGATCAGTACCTAAATTCTGACTCCCATTTCCTGAGGCTGGTAGCAAAATTCTAGTTCTCATCCTTTGGGATTAGTACTTAAATTCTGATTCCCATCTTCCGAGATCAGTATTAAAATGTTGATTCCCCTCTGCACACACTTAAAACTTAAAAGTCTCCACAAGATTAAATTTTTTCAAATTTGAAATTCCACATATTCTAAATTTCCATAAATTCCATAAAATTTAAAATTAATTCAATTCCATAAAATTTAAATCGAAATCAAATTTAAATTTGAAATTCAAATCAGATCCAAATTCTAATTCCAAATTCCAACTTCATAATCAATTCAGATTGGACTCCTACAGAGTTTGGAGGCTTGAAATTCACAGCTCCTCTTTTGAAGGTATTCCATTCTTCTTCCCCAGTAGAAGCTCTTGGGACTTAAAGGTTTTCAGCCAAATAATCCTCAGTAGAAACTTCCTCATTGAATCCTACGTGTTTATTTTGAGTTTTGACTTAGACAATTGTGTTGGTTTTGTCCATGTCATCGATAAACACCAATATGTGCAGTGTGCTTGCCCAGCACACCACACATATTGGGGGTCCATTTGTAAACCTCACTTTTCCTTGAGGTCTAGTCTTTCTTTAGAATAGTCTAGGGTCTAGCCATAGGACTCTCTTGGTGACTTTCTTAGAAGACTAGCCATGGAACCCTTTCCCTTAGAAATTCGACACTTCTTTGCTTCACTGGGAGTTTCCATATGCTTAAGGCCTAACCTCCAGCATTCGGGAGGAAGAGACCAAGCATAAGGAAGCCTAGGGGAACTCTCCTATAGGTGGTCAAACCTTAGGATTCACCGTGGAGAGCTGGGACTATCACACACACACTTCAAACTCACAACCCTAAATAAAGCACATCCCCTTTGATCCCATAACTTTTTGGAAACTCATGTAAGTGGTTTTCCTGAGCTCTTAGCGTTAGGCTAGGGTTTGGCTAGTACCAACACATAGAGGACCAAATGAGGGTGACCCTTGGTCTATCGCTCAATGATCCACAGAAAATTTGATAGTTTTTTACTAGCCATTTCATACCTATTTTTGATGATATTGCACTTTAAAGAAAGGTATTTTTCATGATTTCATGCAGGTATAATGATTTTAGGCTTTTGGAGCAAAAGGAAGAGAAAAGGAGAAAATTTAAGCAAAAATGGGCAAAAGTGCATTTTATTAAACTAGCGCTGAATGGCACTGTGACCAGCGCTAGACCACATCAATTTACAAAGACTTTGGATGCTAAATGTAGAAAATAACACCAAATGGTGCCCTATCCTGTGTCGAACCGCGCCTTATCCCAAATTCAAACTAGATTCAATGTATTTTGCTAAATTTTGGAGGGTTGCTTGATGAAACTCTTGGGAAATCAGTTATGCCCAGATTTAAACTACTTTGAAGCCAAATTTTGGGAGAGAGAGAGTTTAGAGTGTAGAGAGAGAGTTTAGAGTGTAGAGAGAGTGAGGAGAAAGTGTCTTTTCATTTTTGTTTAGGAAATCTTAATTTTGTGTTTTCTCTTCTAAGGAGTGTAGGATAAGATGGATTGTGAGAGATTTCTTCTTCCTTACTTATCTAAAGAGAGAATTATGTGTTGTTGTGAAGAAAGAAGAGGAGTCAAAGGAATTCCTTGAGATTCGCTTGGGGAAGTGTTTGAGATAAGTTGAGTTTTCATTACTCTATTTATATGACGATGCTTTTATATATATACTTCATGTTTTTTTCATAATTTCCTCATGAATCTTGAGTAGATTTCTTTGTCTTTCTCCTTTTCATGTGATATGTTGATGTTGTGATATGAAAATTATGTGTTGATTTATTATGGAGAATTTGTGATGAACCTTTCACCTTGAACATCATTTACTTTTTGATCTGACCAATTAAATTGTTAAAACTTGTTGGGAAACATATTTTCCAAAAGAATTATGAGTTTCACAACAAAAGTGAAGGTCACATTCAATGTCCATGAATGAGTGAGATAGTTTATGGGGATCGAGTGCAAATAAATTGGGAAATATACTTTGATGGGCTTAGAATTGGAGATTTCAGAGTGACAAGTTAAAATCCTCAATTTGGTTCTAGGGTTTCGAAACCAAAGAGAGAGTTAGCCTTTAGGGGAAGGGAAGTGGGAGCTCTGGAGTGAGAGCCAGTATCCTCCCAGCCTAACCACGGATTTGGGGACTAAACTTTGGATTAGCCAAAGTTTTTAATGGGCTTGGAATAGGGTAAAGAATAAGAATGCTCCTTTTTGGCACAATACATTTGCATCATTGATCTATATCACAAAAATCATCATATTATAATTGGAGAGGAGGATGACTCTTTCTTACAACTGAACTTAGTTGTAACTTTATTCTTGTGTTAGTTTAACTTGCTAGAAGGTTAGAATGTACTTTGGTAGAAGTAGTAACTACAACTGCTTGTCTCTATTTTAAGAATTGAACTTACTTACAATTGTGTTGTGATTCGATAAGTGATTTCTGTGCCACACCATAAAATTAATTGCCTCCCTATGGGATCGATATCCAGGACTCCACTAGAGCCCTGTATTACTTGAGCGATATGTATACTTGCGCTTAATTGTGTGAGTCCTTATAAAACTAAATCAGAATATATATAAATTTGAGTTCCTAAATTTTGGCAAATTAAAAAAATTGCACTAAGTTTTTGGCGTCGTTGCTAGGGAGGAAAGGTAACTATTAAAATTAATTTTTTAGTATTTAAAATCTTACTTTTGAATTGCATGTCATAATTGTGTTTGTTTATTGTTAGTGTGCTTATTGTGTTTGTATGTGTAGTATCAGATGTATATGTTTAGTGCCTTACAATTCTAAATTAGAGCGTATTATTGGAAAAATTTGAAAATAACAAAAATAATCTGAAAATTCTCACAAAATGGAAACGACTTAAACAATCAAAATGAAAAATATACTTATACCTTTAAGAGATTATGCTAATCCAACAACAAATGAAATTCATTTAACTATCCATGATCCTGAGGATGTTGCTAATTCATTTGAGCTTAAACCTGCTATTATCCAAATGGTATAGAATAATCAATTTGGAGAACACCTAATGAAGATCCTAACTTACATCTCGCTAGTTTTCTAGAATTGTGTGCTACTTTTAAATATGTTGGAGTGTCAAACAATGTTGTTAAGCTTAGACTTTTTCCTTTTTCATTAAGGGATATGGCTAAGTTGTGGTTAAATTCGTTAGCACCTGGATCGATCAGAACTTGTGGAGAAGATTCACAAAAGTCTATGTCAAAATATTTTGCTCCTTTAGAAACTGCTAAGCTGAGGAATGATATCACATCTTTTAGTCAGTTTGATTGAGAATCCATATATGAAGCTTGGGAAAGATTCAAAGATCTTCTGAGAAAGTATCCACACCATGTTTTAACAGACTGGTTAATAATTCAAACCTTTTATAATGTATTAATGGGACCTTTGAGATCGATTATCGATGTTGTTGCTGGTGGATCATTAATGTCTATACCTTTCGATGAAGCATAATCTTTAATTGAAGAGATAGCTACTAACAATTTTCAATGGCCCTCTGATCGGGTAAATCCTAAGAGAGTGGCTAGTATTCATGTTTTTGATGAGATAACTATGATAGTCTCTCAAAATGCTGCACTTTCTAAGAAAATAGATCAATATGGAATGAATTATTTTCCAACACCCCTAGTGTTAGAGGAAAATTCATCAGGACAGATGATAGACTCTCAAATGTCTTATGAAACTTTGAAGCCATAAACAAAAAAGTCATCAATCCTTATTCGAATTATTATAATCCTAGTTAGAGGAATCACCTGAACTGCAACTGTAATAACACAAATGTTGTTGTTAACCAACAATGGGGAAACAATCCTATGAACCCAATTGGAAATTTGAACAACCAAGGACATACCAATTATAGACCTTCTTATTCTCCTGGTTTTAATAGTACTTGATCACAGGAAAATATATTAAGAAATTCATACCCATTTTTTATGAAATTGGACTTTAAAGAAAGGTATTTTCTTTATTTTATTGCAAGAATGAAGATTTATAAGTGATGAAAGCAAAAAGCATGAAATGAAGCGAATTTGGATAAAAAAAGGAAGAAATTCATTCAAAATGAACTAAGTCGCTGACGGAGAGATCGAGCCAGCCGACGGCGAGATCATAAGGAGAATTTTTGAAGGATTTGCAACTACCTCGCTGACAGCGAGCCCGAGCCTGTCGATGACGAGATCACATGGTTTGGAGACCTTCTAGAAACCCCGCCGAAGCCGAGGTCGTTTCTCGCCGACGGTGATATAGTTCAAAATGCTAGATACATTGAACCTGGACGCTTTTTGAAGAGGTGCTTAAGTACCCCTTGGACCTTTGTCTACCTTTATAAATAGAGGATGAATTTTAGTATGTGGTGTGTCTATTGTGTGTCTTCTGTGTGTCAATTTTAGAGAGTCTTAGTGTCTACTTGGTGTCTAGTTTTAGTTTTAGTAAGTGTAATTAGTGAGTTTAGAAGTGTGATGTACTAAAAGGAAAAGTCAAAGGAACTTCAAGGAGTCTGCTTGGGAAGGAAATCAAGATAAATATGTTTGTTTATTGTTGTTAACTTTAAATGAAATCCATGCTTTGTTTAATTCCCATGCATTCTGAGTAGTTTTCTTAGTCTTTCTCCTTGTTTATGAAATTATGTGAATTGATGAAATTAAATAGCGAGTGCCTAATATATTAAAATAAATTGTGATAATCTTTTACTTAAAACTTAATTTACTTTCAATCTGGCCAATTGAATTGTTAAAATATGTTGAATCATCAACTATAGTAAAGATTACATCCAATATTCAGGGAAGTCAAAAGCTTGGAAGGAGGATGCAAATAAATAGGGAAATATTATTTATCAGACGAAGAATTAGACATTTTAGTGTGACAAACTAAAATATTCAATTTGGTCCTATTGTTTGAGAGCTGAAGTGTAGATGTTAGCCCTCAGGTGAGGGGAACGTGGGAGCTCTAAAGTGGCGACGAGTATCCTCCCAGCTAACCACGGATTCGGTAATCAAACATAGGACTAGTCAATGTTCTTTGCACCTGAACCAAAGGGTAAAGAATAGGAATGCTCCTATTTGTCACAATACAATAAAAATTCTATTTGAATTCATCATTCACTTAATTTTCTAAAAATAAGGAGAAGGATACTTTTTTCTGAAATCTTTAACTTTATTTAAAGCATTAGTTTACTTTACTTCGCTTTAGTTAAGTATTCTAAATTTCCGTATACTATATTAGTAAGTAAATACTTTTAAATTTAGCTGTTACAATTCTTTTAAAACTTGCCTGTGGGATCAATAACCAGGACTCCACTAGAGCCCTGTATTACTTGATACGATACGTATACTTGCGTTGAATCCACATTATACATTCCATCATAAAATCAAATATATATATTAAAGCGGGATCATGTTTTTGGTGCCGTTGCTATTAACATAATTTGCAAACACAAAAAAAAGTGGGTCAGTACTCAACAATTTAAGGAAAAGAAGTTGTGTACTGAAGAAATGATTATGATTATGGGTAATCAAATTCAAGCTCAAAATATTGCGATGAAAAACATTGAGAATCAATTGGGACATATCTTTACTACGCTTCATAATAGACCTTATGGAAATCTTCCTAGCAATGTTGAGATCAACCCAAAAGATCAATACAAGGAGCAAATTAAGGCTATTCAATTAAGAAGTGGAAAAGAATTGAAACCAAGAGTTCTTAAAGAAGTCGAAGTTGAAAGAGAGGAAGTGAACATTGGGAAAGGGTCTAATAGGATATGTCCTGATGAATATCTGCTTGAACCAATGAAGATAACTGTTGAAAAACCACCTCCTCCTTTTCCTCAAAGACTAAAGAAACAGAAAAGGGATAATAGATTTGCAAAGTATTTGGAAATTCTTAAGAAATTAACGATTAATATTCTCTTTGTTGAAGCATTAGAGCAGATTCCTGATTATGCAAAGTTTATGAAGGATATTCTTAAAAAGAAAAGAAAGTTTAAAGACCATGAGACTGTTGCACTTAGCGGTGAGTATAGTGCAATTATCCAGCAGAAGCTTCCTAAAAAACTTAACGACCCAGTAGTTTCACTATCCCATGTACTATTGGTGAGAAATTTTTCGAAAGAGCTTTATGTGATCTTAGAGCTAGTATTAATCTTATGCCTTTATCAACTTTCAGAAGATTTTGAATAGGAGAAATTTCACCAACATCTGTGACCCTTCAATTGGTTGATCGTTCTATCACTTATCCTAAAGGAGTTGTGGAAGATGTATTAGTGAAGGCGGATAAATTTATCTTTCCTGTGGACTTTATTGTTTTTGATATGGGGGAAGATAAATAAATTCCAATTATTTTGGGAAAACCATTCCTTGCTACTGGGAGAGCTATGATTGATGTTCAAAAAGGAGAATTAACTATGAGAGTTAATGACCAAGAGGTAACTTTCAATATTCTGAAATCTATGAAATACCCTTCAACTGAAAAAGATGATGAGTGCTTTCGAATGGAAATCTATGATTATTTGAGAGAAGATCATTTTAAAGAAGTATTTGACGAAAACTTGGAATGTGTGGATTAAAATGAAAGTGAAAGTGAAGATGGTTTGGATGATATGTAAAATGAAAAGTTAGAATTTTTTCAGGAAAAATTTAAAAGATTGGATACTATGAAAATGGAAATAAGAGTTTAATTTCATCTATCATTAAACCCCCTGAACTTGAGCTGAAAATTCTTCCTAATCATTTGTAGTATACGTTATTAAAAGAATCATCTACTTTACCAGTCATTGAATCTTTAAACTTAAATGAATATCAAGAACAAAAATTATTGGACACCTTAAAAAGATACAAAAAGGCTTTTGTTTGGTCCATTGCTGATATTAAAGGAATCAGTCCATCGATCTGTATGCACAGAATTTGTTTGAATGAACAACATAAACCTATAGTTGATCCACAAAGGAGACTGAACCTAATAATGAAAGAAGTGTTAAAAAAGAGATTTTAAGGTGGTTAGATGTTGGAATTTTATATCTTATTTCTAATAGTGTTTGGGTAAGCACAATTCATTGTGTTCCCAAGAAACAAGGAGTGACTGTAGACGTAAATGATCAAAATGAAATTATACCTACAAGATAAGTCACTTGTTGGCGAATATGTATTAATTATAGAAAATTAAATGCAACCACAAGAAAAGATCACTTTCCTTTACCTTTTTTAGACCAAATGCTAGACTGACTTGCTGGACACAAGTATTATTGCTTTTTGGATGGATATATCGGTTATCACCAAATACTTATTGCTCCCGAGGATCAAGAGAAAACTACATTTACTATCCCTTATGGAACTTTTTCTTTTAGAAGAATGCCCTTCGGATTATGCTACAACATTTCAAAGATGTCTGACGTTTATATTTAGCAAATTAATAGACGATGGAATAGAAGTGTTTATGGATGTTTCTCAGTATTTGGAGATTCATTTGATGCATGCTTATGTAACTTAGAAAAATTTTTAGAGGTATGCGAAAGAACAAACTTAGTCCTAAACTAAGAAATGTGTCAATTTATGGTTCCAGGAAGAAATGTGCTTGGGCATAAAATATCATAATATGGCGTGGAAGTAGATCCTACAAAATTCAAATTATAGAAAAATTACCACCTCCAACAACTGTGAGAGGGGTAATATTAAAGACTTTTGGGACATGTAGGATTCTACAGTCGTTATATTAAAGTTCTAAAAAATCACTAAGCCTCTATGCCAATTTTTGGAGAAAGATAGAAAGTTTGATTTAACGTTGAATGTTAAAAAACCTTTGATCTATTATAGGAGAAGTTAATTTATGCCCCTATAATAGTTTCACCTGATTGGGAGAAACTATTTGAATTAATGTGCGATGTTAGCGATTATGCTATTGGAGTTGTTTTAAGGCAAAGGCACGATAAAATGTTTAAAGTTATATACTACGTTAGTAAGACTCTTACTGATGCTCAAATTGACAACACCACTACAGAAAGAGAGTTATTAGCTATTTTTTATGCCTTTGAAAAATTTACATCTTACTTAATTGGAGGTAAATGTATAGTGCATACTGATCATTCTGCTATTAAATATTTAATGCAAAAGAAGGTTGTAAAAGTAAGACTGATTCGATGGATACTTTTAATGCAAGAATTTGATTTTGAGATCATTAATAGGAAAGGGGTTAATAATCAAATAGCTGATCATTTATCAAGACTTGAATAGCTTAATTTGGATGACTTTGAAAGGGAAATAACTAATTTTTTTTCTGATGAGCAATTATATAGAATTATTGAAAGAAATTGACTGTGGTATGCTAATATTGTAATCTACATTGTTAGTAATATTTTACCACATGACAAAACAATGCAACAGCTACAAAAAATTAAGCATGATGCTAAATTGTATTTTTGAGACGATCATTATCTGTAAAAGTAATGTAAAGATCTTATTATTAGGAGATGTGTTCCTTATAAAGAAACTGAAAGAATAATTTGATAATGTAATAATTCTGAATTTGGAGGAAATTTCAGAATTGATAGAACTGCACATAATATTTTGCAATCTGGATTTTATTGGCCTATAATTTTTTGAGATATTTATAGATTTATCAAAACTTGTGATCGATTCAGAGATTGGCAAAAAATATAATATTATGCATATAATCTCTATAGCTTATCATCCCCAAACTAATGGCTTAGCAGAGGTATCTAATCATGAAATTAAACGAATTATGGAGAAAGTCGTTAATCCTAAGAAATTAGATTAGTCTGCTAAATTAGACACTACTTTATGGGCGTATAGAACTGCTCATAAAACTTCTATAGGAATTTCCCCTTAAAGATTAATCTTTGGATAGACTTGTCACTTGCCAGTTGAATTAGAATATAAAGCATATTGGGCGATAAAGCAATTGAATTTTTATTTGAAAGATGCTTCTAATGAGAAAAGACTGTTGCAATTGAATGAATTAGAAGAAATCTGAAAAAAATCATATGATAACGATAGAATATACAAGGAGAGAAGAAAAATATGGCATGATCAGAAGATTGTTGAAAAGGAATTTGAACCAGGACAAAAAGTTTTATTATATAATACAAGATTGAAATTATTTCCTGGGAAACTAAAATCTAGATGGACAGGACCATTCAATGTCGTAAAAATTTATCAATTTGGAGCTCTGATTATCGAAGACCCTAAATCTGGAAGAATATTTAAAGTTAATGGCCAAAGATTAAAAACATATTTTGAAGAAAATAAACCTAATTTTAAAGTGTTTTTAATGTTGAATCAATCTAAATAACTTTAAGTTATGTCGGGCTGACAACGTTAAACCAAGCGCTTTGTGGGAGACAACCCATAGGTATTGAGTGTTTGCTTGGTTTGATGTGTTATTTGTGTTTGTTTGTTACTTAACCAAGTCCTAGCCTTCCTTAAATATCATTAACAACATTAAATGAATCAAATTGAAGTTTGGAAATAATTTGGACTAAAGAAGGTTTAGTAAAATTTGATCTAGCTCAAACGACGCTATTATCAACAACAGACCTCACCGTTGTTTAGAAAATTATTTCTTGTCTTTAAATTCGAGTTTTGGCAGTTCTAGGCTGTAATTCTTCCACTTGAACCTAAAAACTGCCCCTAGACGCAGGAACTACAGAAGGAACAAAAAGGAAGATCCAAAATCTTGTCCAAATGGATTATGACTCGATAGAAACTTCAAAATTTTAAGTTTTTAACCGTAGAAAGTTCATCAGTTTCAAAGTACAACGCCTATTTAACAAAAATATCTCAAAGATGAGGTTAATGAAGGAGCAAGGCTTTGTAAATCGAGGTACAAATTCTCCTACTACTAGAATTGATGAAATTATTATTCAGAGACATTGGGAAGTGCTATGTTATACTACTACCGCTATAGTTGTCCCGGTTGTGAAGGAGTGTTATGCAAATCTTCATGGAATCAACCAAGGTTCAGTCTATGTGTGAGGTAGGTTTGTCACATTTACTCCTGCAAAGATTAATGATTTATACTTGATTGAGAATGTGTCAATCTGTCACTACTCATTTTGCCCCAACAAAGGACAAAATGAATGATATATACAGATATCTGACAGATGAAAGTGATGATTGGGAGATAAGAGATAACAGGTATGTAAGTTTTTCAACTACACTGCTAAATTCTACGTCGAAGCACTCAGATTATTTCATATTTGCAAAATTGTTCCAAACAATGAAAATCAGTAAAGTATCTAAGGAGTGTGTTGTTCTGAATTATTGTATTCAAATGGGGATGCCTATTGATGTTGGTTCGATAATTGTTAAGTCTATTTTGAGATAGGTTGTTCATGGATCAAAGTATAGGCTTGGACATCCTTCCACTATATTTCTCCTCTGTAGTCAATCACAAGTGCCTTATGAGAAATGAAAAAGAGTACTTCTACCTTGGAAGCCTATAGACCCAGCAGATGAACATAGTAACCAGGCAGTTGGTGATATGAATGACATGAGCATCATTGAAGATCAACCATCTTAGAGGTAAACACCAATTCTTCCTTGCTTTCCTGAAAGTTCACAGGTCATCTTGAAGAAAAATTAAGAAATTAGGGAAGAAAATAAAACACCTAATGAATTTAATCAACAATCTATTTGACTTCTTTGATCATCTGGATTGGAGAAAGAAGGAGCACTTTGATCATGTTAGGTATATCGAAGGAAGTTTGATACGTTTGATGAAAAGGAAAGGTTGGATTGATCAGGATTCTACTGAAGAATTCCCAATTCATCCGTTCTACAATATGTTCGTTCACGCTGAATCAATTGGAGATTTAAGAGTTAATGATAATTCTGAGGAAGAATGAAGACTTTATTATTGTATTTCTATGATTGTGTTTAAGCTGATTGCTTTGCTTTGCTTGGATGTTATATTTGGACTTGCTTTCTTGTTTAGTTTTCAGCATTATTATGTTGTGGTTGTTATCGATACTGACTTTTAGAATTATATGGCTTGACGATGTGTAGTGTTTAATGTTACTTGTACGTGTCGGTAACTTAAATTTTATATATGAAAGTGATGTTTTGTGTTGTTTGTGTTAAGAAAAATCATTTGCCATGACTTTAGAATATTATTCAATGCTTAATTAGACAAATTAGGCGTCGGAGCGGGCTTAAAATGATTGAAATTGCAAAAGAAAGTTGGAAGCCCAGTTTTTGAACTGGTGCGAACGGCGCTGTCACCAGCACCGGACCGCGCCAAATGACAGAGAGTTTGACCGTTTCAATAGAAAATAGTGCCAAACGGTGCTGTCACTACGCCGGACTGCGCTAGACCAAAAAAAGGCCCTAAACTCTAGATTTTCATGATTTAACCCTGGGGCCTGCCGTTTTTGCCCAAACCATCATCTTCAGCCTCCAGCCAAGGCTGATTTTTGCACATAGGGCTCACTAGCATTTAGATTTTAAGCGATTTTATGGCTAGAAAAGTTTGAATTTGATCTTCTCTTGGTAAGAGCTATACTTTAACTTAATTTTTTTTTATTTTGACCATAAAAATCTACTACATTAGGAAGACTTGAATTTTGATGTTTTTAAAGAAAATGTGCAGATTTTTCATGGTTTTTTAGTTCTTATCTTTTAACATTTACTTTGGAGTCCATTACATTACAATTTTGAAATTGATTTAGAAATATTTGATATTTTTAGACAAATGGCTCCAAGTTTGGCTAAGGGGAAGAGAAAGTTCGATTATGATGAGCATAAATTTGTGAATTTCAAGGCTTATTCCCACTGTAGTACATTTCTAAGCAATAAGAAATGTATTCAAGAGAAAGCATTTGAAAATCCTGGAGATATGATTGGAGAGCTGCTTGCAAATCATCAGTGGGAGATTTTCTGTTATTTCACTGCTGAATCGATCCTGGGAATTGTGAGGGTGTTTTACGCTAATTTATACTATTCTAAAAGTGAGTATATCTTAGTTAGAGAATAAATGGTTGAATTTACCCTTGCCCACATCAATTCATTCTATCAATTGAGAGATCCCTTTTTAAGTAAATATGAAATTTTCCTGTTACAAATGGAGCATTTGATACGATTATGAACTTTTTGACTGAAGGAAAAGGGTAATGAAAGATTAAACTGAAATAAAAAGTTAATTTCCCCATTTCTACTTTGAATCATGTATTGAAAGCAAGCACTATTTGATTTCTGCATGACTTTTGCCTACCAGCCATCACAGTGAGGTTACTATAGATAAAGCTATTATGAATTACTATATTCATAATATGAAGAATATTAATATTGGGGCTATTATTCATAAGAGTATTTTGATAAGTTCAAAAGGAGAGATTACAGGTGGACTAGGACACCCCACCTTATTCATGTCTTGTGTATTCAGTTAGGTGTACCAACTGAAGATAATGTTGATGTAGTCTATCCCCTGAAGCCCTTTACTAAATTAAATATGAAAACCTATGAAGCCCATGTAGGATAGAAATGGAGTAAGAAAGCTGATGAACCTTCTTCTAGCTATGAGAGACCATCTACATCTAGGAAACCTACTCTACATGATGTTGTGGATCAGTTGGAAAGGTTTAACACCAGAGTAGAAGGGCTAGAAAAAGGAATAAAATAAATGATGATTATCGAGTGCGGTGGCGATAATATGAGATAGCTTATCATGACGCACAAATGAGATTTTTCAGGGGAGACACTAGTGTTGTATTTCCTACTTACCCTGAGTTTATTCCATGCTAGCTTGAAGAACCTGAAGATGGTGGAGGTTCTGCAGATGATTATTGGTGGTTTATTAGTTTTATTTACATTTTATTTTGTATTTGTGTTTTGTATATGTGATGTATCTGAGACTCTCTCTGATTGGTATCTGGGATGTAATTTGTATTTGGTTTTATTTGTAGCAGACTTTATGTTGATTTGTGATGTATGTGATGTGATTGAGGAGTTTGCATATGGTTTAGTAATCTATGATAGTAATAGTTGAATGTTAGTGTTGTGTGTATAGTTTATGTTTTATGTTTTTAATGTTCTTCACATGCAAATCTCTAACCCATATTTGTGTATAGAAATTCTTTTAATTATTTCAGGCCTACTGTTCTAATTTATGAAGGAAAACTTGCCTAAACTCAAAGGTATGAAAAGCCCAATATATTGAGGTATGAGTTATATAATTGTATCTTTTCTTTCTTCCCATGTTAATTTTATAGATATTCAAAATTTTAAGTTTGGGGGAGGGAAAGAATTAAATGTTAATTGTTTGCATTTAAAAGTATTTTGAAAATTATTAACATGATTTCCTGGGAAAGAACTCAATTTCATATAACTGTATTTTGATTTTATTTAAGTATTTTATAAAATTGAATGAATGTATTTGATAATGAAAAGTAATTTTGTAGGCTAAGATTTTTCGTATAAGAGAATAGAACTATAGTCAACTATTCAAAGTAAGAAAATCTGTATCTTTGAAATATTAAGAATCTTAAAATATTATGTGATAGAAAAGGAATAAGACTCTATTATGAATCAATAATAAGCTAAAGAAATGCCTATAAGGTAAAGGATTGTGGTAAGTTTGAAATTTAGGGTGAGAAGGATGAAGTTCAAAATTATTAAAGGCTATCCAGATACAGTAATCCTCAGTTGAAAGAAAAGAAAAAACTAAAAGAAAAGAAAAGAAAGAAAAGTGAGGAGAAGCTTGAGTAGATGCCTAATAAAAATTGGCTTCACTTGGATCTACCTAAAGAGAAGATATTAATTACTTTCCTGAACTTATATGTTTGGATTAGCATCTTTACTACTAGTGTTCTCATAAACTTCTTTTCATGTAATCCTTTTAAGTGCCTTAATAGGACAATCTACAGTCATTTTTGAAATGAATAGAAGGCTAGAACTCTTAGATTTTATTACTAGATAGTCTTACACCTACAAAATTTATTTGAATTATTCATAGATCTTTCTGAAAATTTTACTATTGTACTTATCTATATCAAAATTATGATATTCTTGAATGAAAGTTCATTGCAGTGAATCATTATTTTATGTATTAACTAAAATTACTTGATGACAAGTAATAGTTAAGTTTGGGGTATCTTGATCCACTGAAAATTTAATATCTTTTTACTATCCATGTTATACTTGTTTTTGATGATACTGCACTTTAAAGAAAGGTATTTTTCATTTTTTCATGCAGGTACAATGATTTTAGGCCTTTGGAGTAAAAGGAAGCAAAAAGGAGCAAATTTGGAGCAAAAGGGGCAAATGTGCATTTTATTGAACTAGCGTTGAACGGCGTTGTCACCAGCACCGGACAACGCCAATTTACAGAGACTTTGGACGCTAAAAGCAGAAAATAGCACCGAACTGCGCCCTAACCTGCGTCGGACAAAGCCATATCCCAAATTCAAACTAGATTCAATTTATTTAACCTGATTTTAGAGGGTTGCTTGAAAAAACTCTTAGAAAATTAGTTATGGCTGAATTTAAACTACTTTGAAGCCAAAATTAGGGAGAGAGAGAGAGAGAGTTTATAGTGTAGAGAGAGAGTTTAAAGTGTAGAGAGGGTGAGGAAAGAGTGTCTTTTCATTTTTTATTTATGAAATGTTGGTTTTGTGTTTTCTCTTCTAAGGAGTCTAGGAGAAGAGGGAAAGTGTGAGATTTCATCTTGCTTTCTTATCTAAAGAGAGAATTGTGTGTTGTAGTAAAGAAAGAAGTGGAGTCAAAGGAATTTCTTGAGATTTGCTTGGGGAAGAGTTTGAGATAAGTTGTCTTTTCCTTACTCTATTTGTATGACGATGATTTTATATATAAAATCCATGTTTTTCAATAATTTCCTCATGAGTCTTGATTAGATTTCTATGTCTTCCTCCTTTTCATGTGATGTGCTGATGTTGTGATATGGAAATTATGTGCCAATTTATTATGGAGTATTTGTTATGACCTTTTCACTTCAAACTTCATTTAATTTTTGATCTGGCCAATTAAATTGTTAAAACTTGTTGGGAAACATATTTTCCGAAAAGATTATGAGTTTAACAACAAAAATGAAGGTCACATTCAATGTCCATGAATGAGTGACGTAGTTCATGGGGATTGAGTGCAAATCAATAGGAAAATATACTTTGATGGGCGTAGAATTTGAAATTTCAAAGTGACAGGCTAAAATCCTCAATTTGGTCCAAGGGTTTGGAAACCAAAGCAAGGGTTAGCCTTCTGGGGAAGGGAAGTGGGAGCTCTGGAATAAAAGCCAGTATCCTCCCAGCCTAACCACAAATTTGGGGACTAAACTTAGGATTAGCCAATGTTCTTTATGCACTTGGAAAAGGGTAAAGAATAGGAATGCTCCTATTTGGCACAATACATTTGCATCACTGATCTATATCACAAAAATCATCATATTATAATTGGAGAGGAGAAAGACTCTTTCTTACAACTAAACTTTGTTATAACTTTAGTCTTGTGTTAGTTTAACTTGATAGAAAGTTAGAATGTAGTTTAACTTGCTAGATTGTTAGAATTCGAGAGGAGAAAGACTCTTTCTTACAACTGAACTTTGGTAAAAGTAGTAACTACAATTGTTTTTCTTTATTTTTAGAATTGAACTTACTTGCAATTGTGCTGTGATTCAATAAGTGATTTCTATGCTACACCATAAAATTAATTGCCTCATTGTGGGATCAATATGCAGGACTCCATTAGAGCCCTGTTCACTTGAGCGATATGTATACTTGCGTATAATTGTGTGACTCATTATAAAACTAAATAGAGATCATTATGCAGCAAAAGCCCTATTATTGCAACCATTGCAAAATGTTTGGGCATACAGTTGAAAGGTGCTTCAGGCTTCAGCCAACCTCTAAGAAACCCAACTCCACTACTACAGGGAGACCTGCCCCCACCAGCAATCCAGCTACAAACCTTTCACCAATATCCCCTTCCATCACTACTACCCTTACTAACAACATGGCTCACCTCTCATCCCCTATCCCCACTGATCACACTCCCAATCCCTCTACTCCTTTGGAACACCCTAAACTTTCACCCCCCAGAGTCCCCCCTTCACAGGCCAATCACATTTCTCCTACCATCCCCCCACCTCCTCTCCTTTCATCTCCCCCACCCCCCTCTTTGCTAGCTGCTGTCCCTCCATCTATTTTACCTCTAGCCCTTCCTGTTGGAGAGCTTCAAGAGTCCTTGGAACAAGCTTGGGAAGTTCAGACTTCAAAAAAAGAAAAAATCTAAATCAGATCCTACTAGAAACCCCCTCCCCATCCAAGACCCCTCCCAGCCCTACCCCCCTTTCTACTAGGGGCAGAACCAGATCTAAATCTCATCCCCCCTCCACCTCTTCACTCAAACCATGATAAATTTCCTTTATTGGAATATTAGAGGTGTGGCTCAACCCTCCTCTCTAAAAAGACTCATTTACCTTACCAAAAAACACTCTATTTGGTGCCTTGTCATCCTTGAACCCCTTGTTCATCAAGCTCCTTCCAAAATTATCAAAAAGTTTCCTGGTTTTTCCCACTTTGCAAACTCCAACAATAAAATTTGGATTCTTTGCAGAAAAGAAATCACTTGGACTGTCCTTCTGGATCACCCCCAACTTGTTCATCTCTCTCTTCAATTTGCTGGCCACTCCATTGCTGCCTCCTTTGTCTATGCTGGTTGCAGGAGCATTGACAGATCTCAACTTTGGGAGCAAATTCATGAACTGAGTACCCATATCAATTCCCCCTGGATTGTAGGTGGAGATTTCAACTGCATATCTACTCCAGCTGAAAAACTTGGTGGCAGAAGGCCTAATGTTAGGACCATGTGCAACTTCAGGGATAACATCCTAGCTGCTGGACTGTTTGATTTGGGTTTCATGGGCCCCCTCTTCACATGGAAGAGGAATCATGTTCAGAAATGCTTGACGACTGCGTCCAATGAGCTCGGCAATCCCATTTCCTCCATACCCAAATTACCCACTTGGCTCTTACTTGTTCCGATCATAGACCCCTTTCGATCTCCCTAACTATCCCTCCTAATCAGCAATCTAAACCCCCTTTCAGATATCAGAATTTCTGGTCTTCTCACCCTGAATTTTTGCCATTTGTCAAGAACCACTGGAAAGCTTCTACTCAGCAGGACCCCTGGATCAGATTATGCTCATTACATCAGAACCTGAGTCCCCAGCTGAATAAGTGGGGATGGCAGCAATTTGGCAATGTCTTTTCTGCAGTTGAACAGGCTGAACAAGAAGTTTTGTCTTTGGAGGAGAAGACCCAACATAACAATGATCTAAATCCCCTTCTGCTGGTAGCAGAAGCTAAACTTTTGAAATCCATTGATATCCAAGATATGTATTTGAAGCAGAAGGCTTCCATCAAGCATTTTATTGAGGGAGATAGGAATACAGCCTATTTTCATGCCTACTTACAGTATAGAAGAAAATGCAACTATATTCACCGAATAAAGAATGATTCTGGGGAATGGATCTCCCATCATTTGGATATTGGCAGGAGTGCCACTCAATACTTCAGGAAGCTGCTCCAACAGCCTCACATGAATAGAACCCCAATTTCATCTGCTCTTTTCAGGAACCAGCAGCCCCTCCTAACTGGGAATGATCTCAGTTTTCCCCCCTCTGAAACTGAAATCTGGCAGGCCCTCTCCTCCATTGATTCATCCAAAACAGCTGGCCCAGATGGCTACACTTCTGCTTTTTATAAAAAGTCTTGGACAATCATAAAAAATGACATCATTGAAGCCATTGTTAATTTCTTCCAAGGTGGTGATATTCCCCAATACTTCTAGAACTCTAGTTTTGTGCTAATTCCCAAAGGTAGTATGCAGACCACTTGGGATCACTACAGACATATATCCCTTACTTCTGTTATCAGCAAACTAATCAGTAAGATTATTGTCAATAGACTGCAACCCCTATTGGACCATCTCATCAGCCCCAACCAAACTGCATTTGTCAAGGGAAGATCCATATCTGATAACATATTGTCGGCCCAAGAATTGCTATTAGATCTTAATAAAAAGTGCAGAAGTGGAAACCTAATCTATAAGCTGGACATCAAGAAGGCCTATGACACCATTAATTGGAATTTTCTGCTGGAAACTCTTGCTGCTAGGGGATTTCAGAACAATTACTGCAACCTCATCAAAAGATGGTTAAAAGCTAATGCTCACTCCATAATTCTTAATGGTTCCAGTTGTGGTTACTTTGCTGCCACCAGGGGTCTTAAACAAGGGGACCCTCTATCACCCACTCTTTTCATCTTGGCCATGGACTATCTGTCTAGGCTCCTTAACCAAACTGCTACAATGCATGATTCCACTAGGTATCATCACAAATCAAATATTACCATCTCCCATCTGATATATGCTGATGATGTTATGATTTTTTCTAATGCTTCTAAAATTGTTGTTAAGCAAATCATGAAATGCCTGCATTCTTTTCAACTGTGTTCTGGGATGGAGTTCAATCCTGCAAAAAGCTACTTGATTTTCCCCCATAAAATTACTGCTGATACTAAACACTGGATTACCTCATTCACTAGCTTTTCCAGCACCAATCTACTTATCAATTACCTTGGGGCCCAACTTAATTTAGGCAGAGCTCAGCAAAGATAATTTGATGAAATCTTGAACAAGATCAGCACCTACCTGGCTAATTGGACTCATAATTATCTCTCAAATGGGGGTAGATTAACCATTCTCAGGAGCTTCCTCACAACTCTCCCAAACTATGCTCTCCAAACAGCTGGTATGAATAAAGGCACACAATACCTATTTGAAAGAGCCTTTAATCAGTTCTTATGGGCTAGACAAAGGAAGGAACTTCACTGGTCATCCTGGCAAAAAGTAGCTAAACCAATTTGGGCAGGTGGTATGGGTTTCAAGACCCTCCAACAGATTTCCCAAATCAACATCTGCAAACTCTGGCTTAAATTCAGATCCCAAACCTCACTCTGGGCTCAATACATCTCTGGAAAATACTGCAGGCACATTCACCCTTCCCAAGCAACTAGTAAAATTGGTGATTCTAAAATCTGGAGAGCCATGGTGAAAAACAAAACCCATGCTGAGAATATGTACATATGGAACTTAGGACATCCTGATCCATAACTTAAAGTTGCTGACTACTGGATTGGGGACAACTGGTCTATTCCATCACTAATTAAGGTGCTGAGTAAAGAATCTGCTGATCAAGTGGCTACAATCAAATTTAACAACAAAGAGAAAGACTCCATAAGCTGGCAATCCCATCTCTTCCACAGCCTATCTAAAGCCATCTATGCCAAACTTTATAACTGGAACACTGTGCAATGGGGAGAGGCGCCCTGGAATAAATATCTTTCTCCTTCCATGTGCTTTTTTTCTTGGAGAACTTTCTTGAAGCTACTTCCCACTGATGATATCCTCAAATTCAAAGGTATTAGAGGCCCCTCATGCTGTAAGCTTTGTTGGAAAGAGGAAGAATCCATCCCTCATCTATTTTTCAGATGCATTTTCTCCCAAGCTGTTTGGAGAAAACTCACCCAGCAGCTCCACTTAAACACTCTAAATTTGACCTGAGATCTCCTGTCTTCCTGCTGGCTAGGCTGGAATGCAATTGGTATGGGTGCCATTCCTTTTATCATTGCCTGGTTTATCTGGATGGAAAGAAACAAAGTTAATTATGATGGAACTATACCTAGTGAGCGTTAAGTTACCAAAAAGTGCCTCTCTTACATCCTAAAACTCATCAGATACACTAATTTCCCCAATATCTACTGCCTGTAACTCTCAAATTGTCTCCCTTCCTTCAAGATTGGACTGGTATCTTGGCTTTCCCCCCATTACCTCAAAGTCAATTGTGATGGCAGCTACTGTCCTGATTCTGCTGGCATTGGTGGTCTCTTCAGAAACAGTGGTGGTAATTGATGTCCTTTCTTCCATGCTCCTGTACATGCCACTGATTCCATGGAAACTGAGCTTATTTCCATTTACTGGGCTCTCAACATTGCTAGGAATTTTCATTGGCATCATATTGAGGTTGAAAGTGATGCTGAACTTGCCATTAAGAGCAGTAAGGATACTGATCTCCCTGCCACTCTTCCCTGGCACCATCTCTACTGGGTTAAAAGAATTCATGCCATTCGATCTCTGATCCAACCTCAGTTCTACTTCACCTATAGAGAAGCTAACCAACCAGCTGACTGGTTAGCCAAATTGGGAGCTAATTCTGGTGAAGCAGTCATATCCCATACCCCCTCACCCCAGCTATCCCTGCTTATTGGTAGTGACATCCTTAAAGTCCCTCACATAAGAATTATTCACTAACTGGGGCTTGGTGGGCCTCTCTACCCCCACCCTCATTTTCTCAGCATGATAACATTGTTTTGTGCCTGTTTGTAGGCACGTTTGTTTTTTAACATTCTTTATACTTCCGTCGGTTAGCACGTTAGGTGTTTTGCTTCCTTTTGGGTTTGTGAGGGATGGAGCCCCCTCAACCTTTTTTGTACCTAACTTCTAATAGCAACAAAGTTTTGTTTTTTAAATATATATATATATATATCTGAGTTCATAAATTTTGGCAAACTAAAAAAGTTGCACCACTCAACCAAAACAATTTCATATTACTCACCTTCAACAAATCTCAATTTTTCCAAAATTTCAATTTTTGACCCCTTGCCCCTAAATCTACCCAAAATACCCCCAGAACCATAAAATCTTCCAAAATTTTCAAAATCACCCAAATTACCCATTTTTCTCCAAAAATCATTTCAAAATACTCCCTACCACTCAAATTAACCAAAATTACCCAAATATGCCTAAATTCCAAAAAAAAACCCCAAAATGACCAAAATGGCCCTCTTAGCCCAAAATTCCAAAAATTCCCATAAATTTCCAAAACCTCCCAAATATTCCTAATTTCATTTCTGACAACTACCACATGACCCAAATTGGCCATTTTAGCCCAATTTAACCAAAAGCCTCAATTTGACTCGTTTAACCTATAAGTACCCAAATTGAACCCAATGTCTGCCCAATTGACCCTAATCTTGCCCAATTAAAATTCCAAAATTTAATTCAAAATCTCCAATACCAAGCTTAAATTGATCCACATTTGAGTTTAATTTCAACATAAATCCAGAATCCCCAATTTTGACCTCTTGACCTAATTCACCCTACAATTGACCCAATGTCAACCAATTTCCCCAAATTTCAATCCTAACTCTTCATATTACTCCCCTAAACTAAATTGAACCATCAATTAACCCAATTTGGATCCAAGCCTCACTTAAACCAACTTGAACCAAAAATACACAATTTTAGCCCAAATTGAACACATCTAAAAAATTCCCCAAATTAATTTCCCTAATTCCAAAATTTCATTCCAATTACAATTGGGAACTCTTTATGACATCTCTCTACACAATTTGAAACCCTCAATTTGTCTTGCACCCAAACTTAGCCTCACCTAAACCCAAGCTATCCCAACATGCCTAAAATTAATCAAAATCCCAAATCAAGCCAAATTGATCCCACAAACCAATCCAAACCACTCCAATCCTTCTCAAAACCATTCATGGCAATCATATACACCGTATTGCTTAATCATCTGGACTCAACCCAAGATCAGACCCAACTTAGCACAGCATTGACCCATGAGACTAAAAATGGAACCTATGACCAAACTTAACCAAATTGAACCATCTGTGACCGAACCAACCCCTACATAGCCACTAAACTAACCTTATGGACTGCGCTAGACCCACATAGCCCACCCTAGTGGAGCCATGCACCAAAGGTCCATTAAATTAGGGGATCTATTCCTTTAAATGGTTAAATCTAAGGGAAATTTTCCATAATGACTTAACCATTAAAACCCATTGCACTTATGGCCTGCCCACTAGCTCACTTGACCCACTGGCCAACTCCTTTGGCCTGGCCAGCCGGCCTATTCGCTAGAGGAGCCCAAACTGAGAGCCACCTTATACATGGACAAACCCAAACTCCACCCCATGGTCAGCTCAGCCCTGAATTACCATTGGAGCTCTTCAACACTACACCTAAGTAGTGCATTGCACCTGAATTGAAGCCCTGATAGCCACCCCAACCAAGGTAATTTAAACCACCACCCTTCTTGGCCAAAAGATTGGCTGAACCAGACCTTAACAGAACTCTACCAAAATCACTACAAATCCTTCCCACATGCCAGAAAACTCAATTCCCACTGCATTCCTGCCTTGAAGCCCACTAACTAAGCTCAATTTTAAAGTCCAATCTCAGGCCAGAAACAGGACATCGTCCAATCTCAGACCAGAAACAGGACATCCTCCAAAGCTTCACTAAAGTCAAATTAAATTCACCCACACCATCCCCACAGTAACAGAAAAAGTTCCCCACTGAAAGCCCATCACCAGGCCACTCCAGCAGGGACTTCCACCAAAGCTCCAAATTGGGTCTGGTCACTTTCATACCTAGGCAATTTAATAGGGCAAGAGGCTTCATCCCTGAGCTCCTTGGACCTCCACGAAGGTGTAGAGCCTCTATGATTAAAGTATCACTTCTCAGAGCTAAGGTATTGAACTCTCCTTCTTCCCGAGCTTCTCTGAATTCTCCATGTAATTAGGATTAAATTAAATCATGATTACCTGTATAGATTTTTTTGCCATGCTTATAAGAATCTATAGGATCAAACACGAGGTGATTTGGTTGAGTCCAGGCTGAGAAATCAAGGTTTTAGTATGGACGGTTGTGGGTTCAGACTAGCTGGGGATGATGCTGGGCAGCAATTGGATCGTGCGGTTTGTGAATGGAGCACTCTGATGGAGTCAGACGGATGGAAGGTCCATGAATGCGCCGCCATACCAAACCGCATTGGCTTATCCCATAGCACCGTGTGGCCACTTGAACGCCTCTGAGAATGATGTGGTTAAGTAGGAATATCCTAATTTTTTGAATTATTTAAATCACCTAAACTTTAAAAATCCATAAATTAGTGTAGAAAAATCACAAAAATAAAATAAACATACCCTCTTACTCAGTGAACAGAGGAGAATAATGTGGTAATGGTTTGAAGTTTATTTTATGCATGTTAAATTTTTAATTAATTAAATACTCTCTGGAGTCTTTTAATTTTCCATGCATGTAGACATTTCACCATGGCATGTCCTTAGGGTCAATTGTAGCCTGTGTCATAGAGGATCTTCTATAATTTTTCCTAGGTCAGAAGAGACCACTATCAAGAGATTTATATTTTCTAAGTTTTGGCATCTATTTTGATAAATTAATTCCAATAATTAGCATGATAATTAGAAAAATTCAGAAAAATCATGATAGGTTACTTTTAACTAGAGGACCCTAAGATAAATTTTTCATAGGCTTAACCATTAAGAAATGACTAATTATTAACTTAACTCAACATAGATTTTTAATTAATTAGAATAAATCAACTGTGTAAATGTCTTAAAAACAATTCTCCACTAGACTTTAAAGGTTGGAGAACTCCCCATAGAAATATCATGGAATTTGGAGTTCATTTAGTCACCTAAATGAATTTTGTAAGTGAAATGATAATTTTGAAAATTAAACTAATTTTAATAATTAAAATACAACTAAAAAAATTATTAAATTAATTTTGGGAGTTCTCTGTGATCAAAGGAGTTTTTTAAAAATAGAATTGGAGCTTTAATAAAATTTTCATTTTTAGTCATATTTTAAATATTTAAATAATTAAAATATAATAAAAATCACAAAAATATTAAAAATCATCAAATTGTCACATTTGGTTTCTTAATCACCAAGGAACCATGCATATAATTTTTCTAAGCTTCTAAATCAAGATATTAATTTTAAAGATTTAAATCAATTTTTAGAAGACTAAAAATGAATTTCCTTACTTTTCTATTAAAATAATTCTAAATATTAAAATAAAAATTAAAAAAATATAAAATTTATTTCTCTAGGTTCCCTGACCTCAGAGGGATTTCAAGAAAAATATAAAATTAAATTTTCAACTTTTAAAATATTTTATAATTAATTAAAAATCCATAACTTAAAATAATTCTATTAATTAAATCAAAACTCAAACAATCATGAAATTTTGTCCGACTGGTCACTTGATGTAGGTCTACCTCTAATAAAAATTTTAAGACCAAAAGTTTTGTTTTGATCAAATTATTGAATTTTCATTAAAAATCTCTTTTTTTGCATGAAAATAAATATATAAATTAAATTAAAATTTGAAAAATCACATTTTTTCCTCTAATATTTTAATTAACCCATAAATGTGGTAACATAAAAATTTTAAAGTCATTTGAATTAAACTTAATGAATTATAAAGTTACAAAGGCCTTTAAGGGAAAAAGTGTAATTTTTTTTAAGAATTTAACCTTAATTTATATTTAGGCTTAATTAAATAAGGAAAAGGGCAATAAATGATCTTAATTATTATGATTGGATTATTTAAATATAAAAAGGGGAAATGGTAGAAACCCATCTCATTTTTGTCACAATAAAATTTATGATATAATTAATCATTATAATTTGGAAGAGATTAAAAAGACTAAATTAAAAGATCCTTAAGGTTAGGGATTGATTCTTGGAAGTTGATGTTCCAAATAATTTAATACCCTTATTTGAAGGATAATTCAATATATTATTTATAAAGATAATAATCATGAAAAATCACTTTCTTTTCTAAAGACATAAATATACCTACTAAAATCTTAAGGGTTTAAGTAGTGAGCTATGCTTAATTAATGGAATCAACTAATAAGGATTAGAGAAGAAAACATAGTTAATTTTAAACTACTTATAAAACACTCCAAGCCCATGAAAATTTTTAATTAATTGAATTCTTCCACAAATTTGAATTTTCCTCTAAAGGCCCCACTTACATAAATTGTGGGTGAAACATCAAGTGATAACTAGCCCACCCTTCGGGATAGTGAAAACAATGGCTCACTAAGCATGAGGGTAAGAAACAGATAAATCACTTAATAATTATGATAAGTCCAAAATGATTTCAAGGAAGCTCAAAAGGATTGTGAAACATCTAGGTTTTCCTAAGAGCTTTTCACAAGTATTTTGAACACCTTGTAGAGAAGTTGAACCTATCACAATTATTAACTAAAAATATCTTTAAAATGAACAACTAGGCCACTCAGTTATGACATAGGTTTAGTAGACTTATGGTGAACTTATCCATAAGCTTTACTTTCTTACAAATTATAAATGATTATTGAAAAAATACTAAAGTCTCAGGTGGAGGAACAAAAGACTCGCCAGGTACACTTTTATAAGTTTACATCATCTTCTTTTCCTGCACTTTCATTACTTTTCTCTTTCTTGCAAGCTTGCAAGATAAACAACAATGTCACCCTGCATGAAAACTGAAACCTTTAGGATAGCCACAAAACTGAGACTAAAAATTAAAATTAAAAATAAAAAAAGATGAAGATTCACCGCCACAACATTCAAAATATAAAACAACTCAAAATTTAACCACAAACAAAGTAAAAATCACAATTGCAACAAAATTAAAATGTATCTCAGATGATCGAGAATCCCTCGGAGGAGGTAACCTACGTGTTACTAACGAGATTTCCCACAGTCTAAATGAAATTACAGAACTCATTTGGTTAGGTTTAGTAAATTCATTTAGACTAAGTGAATCTTAAGAAAATGATTCTACCGGAATGAGGGAACCGTGGGATCCTAACTGGTGTCATCATAATTAAATTTAATATTACCCTAATAAAATACTAAGATCTCAATTTAAACATTTCTAGACCATGATACTTTTCTTTTCACTCTGATTGACACTTCTTTAAACTAAACCTGCTATGATGGGGAGCTTAGAGCATGCACAGTGGGCAGAACAGCCATCTTCAATAGCAAAACTTCTTAGGAATTAAACAACAAGCCATAGAACTTCGAGGTAGCCTACCTGGTGCAGTATAAATCCTCATCTTATATCTTTAGTCTTTTACATAACTCTGTTGAGGAATATAAGCCCCGACTCGTCTTAAGACTCTGAGGTTGTCATCAGGTATGACATAAGTCTTCCTATCTTTCAGGCCAATCACATTATTAGTATCAAATGAATGTAAGTCTTAAAAAATAAAATCGACAGGATGAAACACCAAATAAATATCTTATATTAAAGTCAAAATCATATGATAGTATGGGAAGACATCAAAATTTTTCTTGGATCCATGTCCTTCCTCTAGCCTTCTCTCCTTTGGATTCTCATAAAATGAAATGTTTTGAAACTTAAGTCATTCGCCTATTGAATTTCTGACTATCACATTTCCTTGGAAAACCTTACCATTGGAAGTCAAGAATATAAATATTTCCTAATCTATATCAAGAGTTTTCTTAGGTGACTTCGGTTATCTAAGATGTAATTAACTATAGCGGTTTGCCCTTATAGGAAACTTAAAGACCCCAGATTAATATAAACTCTAGCTGATACCTTCATATTAGATCGGGGAAATTATCGGTCAACAATGGTTTGCAAACCAAACTGGTGTCATGAATTCTTTAGTTTATTTCATCAAACCTCACCCCAAGCCTTATACCTATTCTTCGGGATAGATACATGCCTTGTGGTGAAGTGCTTGATTATTTTAAATTATCAATTATATGAGATTGGTTTGATATCATATTATTAAAATAATATTTTCAAAAATCCATATATATTAAACTAAATCAAAATTCTATTTTACAAAACTATATTTTAAAATTTTCAAAAATTTCAATTTCAAAACTTAACGACCCTCCAGAGCAACCTAGAAATTGATAAGAGTTTTGAGGCTGTTAGAATGTTGGAAGATGTTTTAGAAAACAATCTCATTGGTCATAGTGATATTGATAAGAATTTTGAGGCTCTGGGCAGACCCTCCAGAGCAACCTAGACCTTACATAATGATAAAAATCATGTGTTATAATATTAAAGAAAATTTCTAATTTAAGTTCCCTTGATAGACTCATTATTCTCCATAGGATCCATAAATTCTTCTGCTTTGCTATTCTAGAGCCTCTGATTTTTTTATTAAAAATAAAATCAAGAGCCAGATTTTTGTTGGTCAGTCTTTTGCTAATGTTAGTAATAAAATATGGTATTTTGTAGAAAGGAAGCAACTTGGAAGGTTTTGATAGATCATCATCCATTTATGTATGTCATTATTAAAGTTAACGTTTTAGAGGCTCATGCCCCCTTTGCTTATGCTGGTTGTAACAAAATTGGATAGATTGGAATTATGGTCCCAACTACACCTCATAAGACAATATATGATGAACTGTTGGGTCATTAGGGGAGACATTAACTGTATCTCCAACACTATTAAAATGTGGGGTGGGAGGCCAGCTAATATGATTAACATTATTACCTTCTCAAGCGACATCTAGATAGAAAAATTGATATATTTGGATTTTTAGGGTCCAGTATATACATGGATAAGAGGGAGAATTGATGAAAGGTCGGACAGGTTTCTGTTGAACATTAGGTGGATGGAGGAATACTTGCTTACTTCAGTATTACACTTGTTTTGATCATAGGCCTATGGTCCTCACTATTGCTGCCTCAACCTATAAACTAAAATAAACTTTTAGATTTATTAATGTCTAAATAAAACACAAAGTATTTATGGAAGTGATTAAATCAAATAGGAACATATCTATTAACAGATCTAATTGATATAAACCATGGAAACTGCATAAGAATGTGGCTAACGAGCTCAAAAGGTGGAACTGGAGTTGTTTTGGAAATATTGTTGAGAAAGTGAAATGGGCTAAAAATGAAGTTCTAAGACTAGAACAAGAAATGGAAGAAGGCACTGCTATAGAAGAATCACTGATTGAAGCTAATGCTAATGTCATCAAAGCTATGAATTGAGAGGAAAATATTCTTAAGCATAATGTTGCCAATAAGAAATTCTATGAAACAAATAGAAATACAAAATCTTACCATGCCTGTATTAAACATAGAAGGGAGACTAAAGCAATATAGAAAGTTAGAGGTATTGATGGAGAATGGATTGTGGAACCAGAGCTCATGGTTAATAGTGTTGTAGCTCACTTCAATCGAATTATGAATTAATGTGAGGAGATGGATCCCATAATAGACCAAAATATATTTATCAATAGCAGGAATTGACCAAACAAATCAATATCACATATGTTCCCAATGTAGATGAACTATGGTGGCTTCACTCTAGAACTTTACAAAAAAAAATCCTAGCCAATTATCAACAAAGTGGTAGTCTCTACTGTACAAAGCTTTTTCAAGGGTGAAAATCATCCAAAATACTTTACTGTTACTACCATTACTTTAATTCCTAAGGAAGGAAAAAACAATAGTTGTGATCAAGTTAGAACCATTTCCCTCACCACTGTAATGTCTAAAGTTATTAGTAAGATCATGGCAATAAACTTAAACCTTTTCTGCCCAAGATTATTGTGCTAAACCAGTATGCTTTTGTTAGTGGGAGGACAATAACTGACAATATTCTAGCCACCCAAAAAATATTGTTGGATCTAAGTAAACCTTGTAAAGGGGAAATCTTATGCTCAAGTTAGATATGAGAGCTTATGAGTCCATAAGCTTGGATTTCATCATTGGGTTCACAAGGCCGTGGGTTTAATAATGAGTTCTATGATTTGATCAGTAGCTGGCTGACAAACAATTACTACATTTTGCTGAATAATAGGAATAACAAGGGACTTTTTCAAGCATCTATTGGTATAAAACAAGGAGGTCCACTCTCACATTTAATATTTATCTTGCTCATGGACTATCACTTAAGGTTACTAAATCACGCTCAACAAACTCATAAGCATGTCAGGTAGGCTCATAAAGCATCCAACCTTATTACCAGTTAGCTATGATAATGAGGTGATCATATTATTGAATGCAACTAAAATAACTATTAAGAAAACATATACAGTTTTTAACAAATTTTAGGAATTTTCTTACTTATCATCAACAACAAAAATGTCAGCTAATATTCAAAAATAAAAAGTGTAGGCTTCCACAAGAATTTGGATCAGGTACCACACTAGTTTTAGAAATGCAGAGTTACCTTTAAAGTACTTGGGAATTCAATTACTCAAGGGTTGAAGAAGACAAATCTAGTTTGGTGAAGAGGTTGAGAAAATTTCTAAATACATAAACTATTGTACATCAACCTACCTATCCAATGGTGACAGTATAACACTGATAGTGAGTATACTCATCTTCTATTCAAAGTAAACACTTCAGATAATGAAAATAAAGAAAATAACCCAAAAGGACACAAGATTTAATACTGAACAACTTTCTTTGGTATGGATAACAAAATTAAATTCATTGGACAAGATTAGACAATTTGTGCATACTTAATAAAGTTGGTGGCATTGGATTTAAATCCTTCAAACGTCTCAGCCAAATCATCTTTTGTAGAAGGTGGATCAAGTTTAGACTTCAAAATAAACTATGGTCAAAATTATTACTGAGTAAAAATTATAAAAACACTCACCATGTTTAATAAAAAGGAAGATTAGGGATTCATACATTTGGGTGTATCTTCTTAAAACTGATGTTTTCTGTGTGTGGTAGTTAAGTGAAAGAAAGGTTGACTTTTGGTTTGATAATTGGTTAGTAGATGGGAACCTTTACATTGGTGGAGAGGATAACCCTCCTCTCGCTTTTCTTGTGTAGAATTGTTGGAATATTTTCAGTGGGATGTAAACAATGTGGAGCAATTGGTTGATAGAGAGATCTCTACTGTTATATTGGGTACACCATTAGTTACTGATATGAATGACTGCTTTATTACATAAAACCTAAGTAGCCTCACTTCTAGATTCATATATTTTAAAACATACTAGTGGCAAAATTTTGATTGGGGGAGATCAATTTGGTGTAAATTCCTCAGTCCATCTATGTCATTCTTTGTATGGAGGTGTTTTCACAAAATGCTACCAACTGATGACATACTTAAACTTAATGGTTTGACAAGCCACTCTTGGTTTCTCTTTTGTAGGAATACAAAAGAAATTTTCTACCCTTTTTTTCATGCCCCTTCATTAAAGCATTTTGGGAGGATATCATTGCTACTCTTCAAATAAGGAATTTACATTTGAATTGACTTGAGCTTATTGAAGGCTGGAGGGATTGCAAGAAGATAAATATTGAAATTGTCTCATTTATCATTTTTTGGTTCATTTGGATGGCTAGAAACAAGACCAAATATAAAGAGAAATTTTATCACAAAAGCAAATAAGAATTAATTATCTAGCATACATAAAAAGATCACTTCATATATGAACTATCAGGGTCCTAATAAAGCTAATATATTTAACCTTAATGAAGGACCATCTACAATCAGTAGAGAACCAAAAAATTAGATGGAAGCCACCGGTTAAACCTTGGATAAAATTCAACACAGATGGGAGCTTTACTTCTTCAAAAGTTGGTATGGGTGGACTGTTAAAATATTACAATGAAAAATGCCTTCTTTATTTTCAATCTCCTATTATAGCTAATAATGCTCGACAAGTAGAAGTTCAGGCTGGGTTCTTAAAGTTGCTCAACACCTAAACAGAGTTAATCAACATATGGAAATTGATTCAAACTCACTTGTCCAAATGTTGACAAACTAGTTGGATCCACCCTCGCACATTCTACCTTGTATGAGGTAGATCAAGAGTATCTCTTCAAATAAGAATATCTTATGGAGCAACATCACCAGAGAAGGCAACCAGCCTACTAATTAGCTAGCTCATGAAGGTTTTATGTTTTCTAACATTTTTTTAAGCGTACAACCTTCTTCACACTTATTGCAACTAATTAAGGGACATAATTTGGATCTCCCATATATCAAATGTAAGTAATGCTCATAATGTTATCATTCCTTTTTCATATATATATATATATATATATATATATATATATATATATATATATATATATATATATATATCAAAAAAGGAAATATATTACCAACAATGATTAGTTACACCTGATATAGGGGAGGTGGAGAGAATCCCCCAAAAGTAAGGATTTCAAAAGACGAAAAGGAAATTTACAAAAAGTAAAAAATTATGAAGAAGCAGCATGCTTGGCCAACCAATTAGCTAGTTGGTTCCCTTCTCTGTAAATGTGGCTCCATTGTATATTTATCCCCTTTGCGAGAGAAAGGATTCTTCTGGACCAATAAATCAAATGCCAAGGGGGAGAAGAGAGGCCCTTCATGATATTGATAAGGTGAAGTGCATCTGATTCAATCAAAATAGAATCATACCTTAATAATGGCTGTTTTAGGGCACAAAACACAGCAAAAAATTCAGTTTCCAGTGCTGAAGAAGAGCAGATAGGGGATTCAAAACACCATAGTAATTGAACCTATAAGTTTCTACATACACCACCAATCCCAGCAGCTGAAGAGGAAAAACTACCATCTATTTTAATCTTGACCCAATAAGGGGAAGGTGTACACCAATGGATCACAAAGATTTTATCTTTCCTTGGTAGTTTCAATGGGGAAGAAGAAATGATTTTCTTAATGTAGCCACAACAATGTACTATCACCCTTCTAGCTTGACAGAAAACCTCTTCATATTTTGCTTTATTACGAGCCATCCATATAAACCAACTGATAATGAGGGGATGTAAAACATATGTTGATCTTTCCAATCTATCCAGCAAGCCTCGCAGGTGTACCACTTGTATAATAGATGATTAAGCTTAAAATGATTTAGAATGGTCGTCCATATATCTCTAGTTATTGGGCAGTGTAAAAAGAGGTGCAACAAAGTTTCTTCATCAGAGTGACACAACCAGCATCTAGAAGCACCTCTTAGCCCCTTCATGTTGAGAATATCATCAATAGGAAGAAACTTACTAAACAACCTCCAACTGAAAAAGGGCATAGAAGGAGTGAACTGGTTTCTCTAAATGTAGTTCCCCAAGAGTTAGTAGGCCAACTTTGAGTGGTAAAGTGGATATAATCATTTAAGGATTGATTGGGAGGATTTTGGTAATTAATTTGTCAGGCATGTTAGGTTCTATAGGAATGGAAATGATTTCCTTCAGGATATCTTCACTCACAAGTGTACTTAGTAAAGGCACATTCCACTGATTCTCCTGCCAACAATGGGCCACAGCAAGAGGTGTGGTCACACACATGTGAGATAAAGATGGAATACTCCCCTTAAGAAGCCAATTTTCCAGTCAGAAATTAATCTTCCCTTCACCTACTTCCCAGAGAAAAAGAGTATTTGCATATTCTTTAACCTTCAGCAAGCTCTTCCAATGCTTGGAATTCTTCAGTTTTGCTTTAGCCATGCATGGGTGAATTTTTTTGCAATACTTATACCATAAGAAATGAGCCCAAAGAGTATCCTTCCTTATGAATTTAATTCATTGTTTACAATAAAGAACAAGGCTCATTTGGTGAAAACTTTTAAAGCCTAGACCTTTAATAGTGACAGATTTACAAAGTTTATTCCATACTGCCCAGTGCATTTGTTTATGTTGGCCTTACCATAGAAATTTATTAAAAGTGGTTTCAAGTAGTTTTTGAGTGCTCTTCTTCATCCTGATCATTTGAAGGGTGTATAGAGGAAGAGTAGTGAGGATAATTTTCAACAAGGTCACTCTACCTCCATTGGATAGAAAAGTATTAGTCCAACAGTTAATATAAGAGGTAATCTTATTAATGACTGCATCATAATGGGTTTGCTTCATTCTGCCTTTTATCAATTGTACCCCAAGATAGTTCAATGGTAAGGCTGTAGAAGAGAACTCAGTAAAATTCTTGATCCAGTTTTTGTTGTGAATGTTCAGTTGTTTCCCAGTTAGAAATTGGCACTTCTCTTTATTTAGCTCCAATCCAGCCACTTCCTCCAAATGTAATAAGATTTGCATATTTTTTCCTAGCAGCCTGTTTACTGCCATTAGCAAAAATGATTACAACATCAGCATAAGCAAGATGACTGACTACTGGAGAAGAGCTGTGATGAAAACACATATAAGCATGATCAGTATGAGTTAAATTTAAAAGCCATGAGAAGTATTCAAAAGCCAGAATAAAGATTGTTGGGGAGAGGGTGTCCCACTGTTTGATGCCCCTGCCAGCAGAAAAGAAGCCATGAGAAGTCTCATTAAGGAGTACACAATAATTAGTGTTAGAAAGCCATCTTCTAATAAAATTGCAGAAGGTGGGGGTGAATCCCCTTGCATTCAGAACACTGTCAATGAAGTTCCAGCTGATAGAGTCATATGCCTTCTTGAGATCCAGTTACAAATTAAATTATGACCTCTGCAAGGTTTATCAAAATCTAGAAGTAATTCCTGTGTAAGTAGAATACTGTCTGAGATGGTCTGCCTTGAAAAAAAGCTTATGGAGATGTGGCTGAATTTTGTGTACCATGATTTTGCTTATGATTTTGGTGATGGTATTGGTCAAACTTATTAGTCTGAAATCATTCCAGTTAGACTTCCTTTTTCCTTTAGAAATTAATATAATGGCGGTTGAGGAAAAATAATTAGGCAGAGAAGTACAAGAGAAAAAGGATTGAATATCAGCTATGACATCACCCTTAACATCATCCCAAGCCTTTTTATAAAATTCAGTAGTATACCCATCAGGTCCAGCAGCTTTGTTAACATCAATAGTGGTCAATGCCTTCCAAATTTTAGCTTCATCAGGTACATTAGTTAACTGTAGTTGTTGTACATAATCCCTATCACCAAGGAACAGCTCATTGTGAATTTTGGGGGTATCATTAGAAGTAGCAGACAATAAATTCTGGAAGTGGTGTACAACACTCTGAGCAATTAATAATGGATCAGATATCACTTGTCCTTGGTTATTTTTAATTCTGATTATTTCATAACATTGTCTTCTATACTTATTTAGAGCATGGAAGTATTTTGAATTTCTATCCCTAAAAAGAAATTTGTTCACTGCAGCTTTTTGTTTCAGAAATTGCTCCTCCACCTCTGGAGCCTTTCATAATTGTTCTTGTGCCTCTATTAAGAGGTGTTCATTCTCCATTCCATCAGCTTGTTCACATTCCAATCCAGATAAATTCATTACTTCCATACTGACCTAATGGAAAAAATTCCCAAATACTTCTTTATTCCTATTCCACAAATGATGTGCCGAATTTTTCTGTAATCTCCATAAATTAGTGAGCGAGTTGTCCCCATCCCCAAAAGGAATGCTCCAACCTGCTCTAACCTCACTAATGAAGTTTCGATGATGAGTCCAAGCATTAAGAAATCTATAAGAGGATGTCATACCCCTGGTCATAAAGGATATCTTAATCAGGAGGGGAGAATGATCCAAAGAGGTTCTGGAGAGGGGGTGAATTTGAGTGATGGGGAATTGTCCATCCAGTCTCCATTAGCCAAGAATATATCTATTCTTTCCAAATATTTCCCCTCTTCCATGTGAAATGTTGACCAAAAAAACCCAATTCAAAAGTCAAGCAGTTGTGATATTATGTGAAAATTTTTGCATGTTGCTGAGGTTAGGAGTCCTACCCTCTATCTTCTCACTAGGATATTTGATGTTGTTGAAGTCATCACCAACCAATCAGTTGCCCACTATATGTGTACTGAGTGCCTTTAAGTCAACCCAACGGGTGTCCTTATCAGAAACTGTCGGCGAATTTTTAATTTAATTTAAATAAGTAATTTGAAAAGTAGTATTTAATTTTAAAAATAATTTTTAAATTTGAAGATTTTAAGATATGAAATCAAACCGATCTCACATCCCAAATAGTTTATATAAACGAGCACCGTACTACAAGCCGTGTATCTATCCCGAAGAATAGGCACATTCGCTTGATGATGGGGCTCGATTAAATAAACTAGAAGATTTGTGACATCCGTTTGGTCTGCGAACCAATTTTATGTGCCGACAAATTCCCCTGCCTAATATGAAAAACATTAAGCAGGGTTTATATTACCTGGATTCTTTAAAATTCTCTATAAGGGCAAGCCCCTATAGTTAATTACATCTTAAGTGACGGGAATCACCTAAGAACACTCTCGATAATAATCAATAATTCTGCTCTCAAGAATTTCAAAGTTTAAGTTTTCAAAGGATTGAATTTTGGAATTTCAATAGGGAATGGATCAAGTTTGGAACATTTTTGTTTTGGGAATTCAAAGAAGAAAAGTAGGAGAAATCACAGATCCGAAGTAAACTTCGGTAATTTCCCAACTATCCTATTGTTTGGGTTGGATTTAGAAAAGTCCTAATGTTTGTTTAATGTTTTGATCTTGCCAATTTTGATTAATTTTGGACTTATATTCGTATGATATGATCATACAAATAGCCTCGAAGATATGAGGGTTTATGTCGTATCGGACGACTACCTCGGAATCCTAAAAATGGTTAGAGCTTAATTTACATGACGTGATCATGCAAATGCCTAACGAAGAGTTGAGGATTTATGTTGCACTAGGCAAACTACCTCGAAATCCTATGGCTTTGTTGTTTAATTCTAGGAATGTTTAGCTGATGTAGAGTTGTTTTGCTGATGACGATGGTCGTGCTGCCCACCATGCTCCGAGCTCCTTGTTGTCGCAGAGGTTTAGTTTTAGAAGTCATAAATCAGGAGATGAGAGAAGTATTTTGGTTTAGAGGAATTCTTAATTTCCAAGTGTTTTTTATGTTTTATTTAAAACAAATCTTAAAGTTGATTATAACAACACCGATAAAGATCCCACGGTTCCATCCTTCCGGCATCGTTATTTTTATCGGATTCACTTAGTCCAGATGAATTTGCTAAACTCAACTAAATGAGTTCCACACTTTCATTTAGACCGTGGGAAATCCCGTTCGCAACGCGTAGGTTACATCATCCGAGGTATTCCCGATCATCCAATAGAACGTTTTAATTTAGTTGTAATTGCAGTTTTGTGTTCTGTTTGTGATTAAATTTTGAGTTATTTTATATTTTGAAATGTTGTGGCGGTGAATTTTATCTTGCAATTTCTTTTAATTTAGTTTTGGTTTCAGTTTTAGGGATTATCCTAAAGGTGTGGGTTTTCATGCAACAGTTGTTTATCATGCAAGAAAAAGTAAGTGCGATGCAATTAAAGAAATTGCAATAATGTAAATTACAATAAAATAAAAGCTTACATAGAGGGTCTTCCCGTCTTTCCAAGCTGCACTTAAAACACAATTAGAGTATTTAAGCAAGTTCCTAGGTAAAGCTAAGGGAAGGGTTATGGTTTTCTACCAAGTTCCTAATCCTATAGCTAGTCATTTCCTATGACGTCTAGGTCTTTGTGTTTTGGTTTGAGGACGATTTTCTTCATCAAAGAATAATTAAGTTTAATTGTTCTTATGGACGTCCTATCGTATCGAGTAAGTGCTTAAGACAAATCTTAAACATCTTTTCAATATTTCTAGGATTGTTTTAAGTCCAAATGAATTTAATTACACAAATGAATTAATCGTCCGGGAATTCAAGTTTTGTTATCTTGCTCGATGAACTAGGACATTTGAATATCCTATAAGTGAAGTAGCATTTCATTTAATGTTCTGTTTAGGAGTTATGATAACCAAAGCTCTCGAGGGCAAATTGGTGTTCAAATGATTTATGATTTAGTTTAACTTTATTTAAAGGGTTTAACTTTGGAATAATATTCAAGTTGTTTTATATTTAATTTCTTTATGTCTTAGGTAATGTTATTTAATTCAATTCCATTTAACTTTAATTTAATTTAATTTGATTTAGTTTTAATTTAATTTAATTTAATTCAATTTAGTTTGATTTGATGTTAAATTAACTTAGTTTAATTTGATTTAATTTCCTTTAATTTAATTTAATTTGATTTAACTTTAATTTAATTTAATTTAATTTAATTTAATTTAATTTAATTTATTTGATTTAATTTAATTTAATTTAATATTTTTTTAATTTAATTTAATTTAATTTAATTTAATTTAATTTAATTTATTTATTTAATTTAATTTAACTTATTTATTTAATTTAATTTAACTTATTTAATTTGTTTATTTAATTTAATTTAATTTAATTTAATTTAATTATTTAAATTTAATTTGATTTTAATTTAATTTGATTTTTAATTTTAATTTAACTCGAAAAAAATTTAAAAAGAGTTTAATAATTTAACCTTTTAACTTAATCCTTTAACATTTTAAAATTCAAATTTGAGTTATCATTTTTAATTAGGAATTAAATATTATTGAAATGATTAATTTAGAGATTTTTAAATTAAAGAACAAATCTCTTCCTAAAAATATCCCTATTTTAATAGTTCCAATTTTATTATTCTTCCCACATTTAATCAATTATTTAATTAAAGTTTATTTCAATTATTTTGAATTGTTTAATGGGTTTCTACCCTTTAATTATTTAAATTTCAATCATCCAAGTCAGATTAAGATCAAATATTTTACTTGTTAATTTTATTAAACCTAAAGTTTTAATTAAGGGTTAAAGTTTTAATTACCATTTTGCCCTTCAAACTTAATAATTTCATAACTCACTAAATTGAGCTTAAATGAACTTGAAATTTTTATGTGACTTCACTCATATGTCAATAAAGACATGAGAGGAAAAAAAGTGATTTTTTGTATTTAATTTATTTATATAATTATTTTTGGTAGAAAATAGAGATTCCCAAGGAAAATTTAATAACATGACCAAGGGAAAGTTTCTGTCCTTAAGAAAATTAGGGGACATTCCTAATGACCAGAGGACCACTTGGACCAATTTTGGTGATTTTTTTTAATTATATTATTTTTATTATAATTATTTTAAGTTTTGGAGTATTAATTAATTTAAAAATAAAATAAAGGTTGAAAAATGAATTTTATATTTTTCAAAAATCTCTCTGATATCAAGAAAATCAGAGAAACGATTTTTGCAATTTTCTGATTTTTCTTTGATTTATTATAATTATTTTAGTGAAAATGCTAGAAAATATATTTTTTTTAATTTTAAAATTACCCTAGGGCTTTAAAATTTAATATCTCATAAAATAGACCTAAGAAAAATATGGGGTTTGTTCCTAAGTGATTAAAATTCAAAATGTGACATTTTGGTGAATTTTATTATTTTTATGATTTTTATTATTTTTTTAATTATTAAAATATTAAAATAATATTAAAAATCAACTTTTTTAGAAAATTGAAATTTTAATTTTCTTAAATTCCCCTAATATCAGAGAGGCTCCAAAACCAATTTGGTGAATTTTTAAAAAGTATTTTGAATGTTATGAATTTTTAAAGTTTAAAATGACTAAATGGCTTAATCAACCCATTTAGTAGGGCTAACCAAGTCCAATTGACTTCAAATTTTTATGGTGGGTTCCTCTGACCCTAAAAGTCAGTGGAGAATTGATTTCAAGTCAATTTGATGTATGGTTAGCTCTAATTAATTAGGGATCTATTTTGAGTGTTTAAGCCAATTAGGGTTATTCCAAGTGAATTAATTCAAAAGCTATTTTTCCTAGGGTCCTCTGGTCATAAGAGACATCACCAAATTTTCCTAGAATTTATTTCACAACATGCTAATTATTGGAATTAAAATACTCAAAACAATAAGATGAATTTGAAAAATCAATAACTTTTCATAGGGATGGCCTCTGACTTTGGAAAATTCAGGGAATGTTCCCAAGTTCAGAGGCTTCAAAAGCCCTATCGTCTCATGCCATGGTGAATTTCCTATATGCATGGAGATTTAAAACAATGCAGAGGGTAAATAAATTATTAAAAATAAAATACTTGATGAAATTAAATGATTTCTTTTCCACATTATTCTCCTCTGTTCACTCGAGCAAGAGGGTATTTTTATTTTATTTTTATGATTTTCCTACACAAAGTTATGAATTTTTAAAGTTTAGGGAATTAAATAAATAGAAAAAATCCCTATTTTTCTATTTAAGTGACGCGGCGCCAGCTCAACCTCGGCAGCTCCGAATGCACACGCGTCGCGCTCCCATTCGACGCCGCCGCTTGAGTCAGCATCCCGGGTCCCGCGGTTCACGTACCATCTCCTGGTCCGACGCCATCTGAGCCGTCCGTCCGCGCGTGTATTGAATGAACGGCATTCGTTCATCGTCCTCAAGCCTCCTAACTCGAGAACCGTCCATCTTCTAAGCCTAAGATCTCACTCGATACTTGACCAAATTTAACGTTCTTATGCTCTATGGATTCTTCTCGAGAAGACGAACACATCCATACGGTTTATGTGGCATGAAATTGGCTTAATGAAAATGGAGAATGTTCGAAGCTCGGGAAGAAGAGTGAGGCCATACCTTTGCTCGGAGAAGTGTGGCTTCGATCCGAGGGTTGTTTCACCTTCGATTGGATCTCGGCAAGCTCCGGATGAAGTCTCCTGGTCCGGTGAATTGCCTAGGTAGGATTTCGACCACAGCTCGATCACAAAGCTTGGAGGCCGGAGCAACCGGGTGGCCTCGGAGATGGGGCTTTCGGTGAGGAACTTCTCCTCTTGGTCCAGTGAAGGTGTAGGACCAGTCAATTTGAGGATTAGCTCACTGTGGCAAAGTGTCCTGGTTTTTGGGCTAAAGTTTGAGCTCAAAATTGAACTCAGCTGGAGGGAATTAGGGCTGGAATTTAGTGGGGATCAAATGCTCTATGTATGGGGAGTAGTCTGGAACACTTTTGGCAGAGTTTCCTTAAGGTTTGTTTCAGCACCTCTCATGGCCGAGAGGGGTGGTGTTTAAATAGGAGAGGGTGGAGGGCCTCCCAGGGAGAGTTAGGGCTTGGGATCAGCTGCTTAGGTCAAGGGCAGAATAGCCATGGTGGCCATTGGGCATGGGGCAGCTCAGCAAGGTGGAATTCCAAAGTTTGGCTCCTCCCCATGTCTCGGCCATGGAGTTTTCCGGTGACCTGGTGGCTGGCCAGCCAGGCATTGGTCACCATCTTGTTCAGGTGGGTCAGGACTGGGGTTTGGTGCATTCAATTGAGGTTTAACATGTGTAAAGTGGTTGAATCAAAGTAGAAAGGGGAAGGGGCCATTTTGGCTTATTTTGGTCAACCCATGCAAATGGGTTGGGTGCACCTCCCCAAGACCCGGTTTTGGGCCGAGGAGGTCGGGTGGGTCAATCTCCCATGTGTGGTGGAGTCTCCATCAAGGATTAGGTGGCAAAGCATGGTTTAGAGTGTGACATGCTTAAGGTAAAAAAAGGCTTAAGAAGGATTAGGAAAGGGGGTCCTCCTTTTTCCATTAATGGCTTGATCACATGCCAAACCCTCCATGGCTTCATTTGGCTTGTCCATGGCTTGCATGGCTTGTCTTTGGCTTGGGGAAAAGCTTGGTCAATTTCATGAAAATGGATTTTAGGAATTTTTGGTAATTTGATGGAAATTTGTATGAAACTTGATTTGGAATGATTTGATGATGAATTTAGGACTTAGGTATTGAGTTTAATTGAAAGTATGATGAGGGGAAATGTCATATGGGCTTTGAGACCAATTTTGGGCCTTTGGATGTGGTAAAAGATGGGCCTTTAAAATGGTTTAAGGAATGGGCCTTTAAGTTTAAAAATGAATTTATGGATGGGAATTTTGTAAAGAGGTTGGGCCAAAAAATTGTTGGGTTTAGCTCATGGATGTGTCATGAGTGACTTGAAGCAAATTGGGGGTGATTTGGGTTTGAATTGGATTGAATTTGGGCTCTTTAGGTGAATGGGCAAATATAGCCCAAAATAGGCCAAGTTGGGCCAATGTTGGGCTAGGGTTGAAATTGATGTAAAATTAATGTTGAGAAATGTTTATGGTAGTGTTTCAAAGAGGTTTTGACTTTGGTTGGGCATTGATTTTGGGGTTTGGGCTCATTTGGGTTAGGTTTGGGTTTAGGTCAAAATTGGGCCTTTTAGCTTTGGGTTGAATTTGAGTGGGGTTTGGGTCTAAATTTTGGGCAAATCATGTTAATGTTTTGCTTGTGGGGATGCTAAGGAAGACTTAGAATAGATTTGGGGTTAATTGGAGTTGAATTGGGTGAGTTTGGGTTAGGTTTGGGTCATGGGTCCAAATTGGGCTTTAAGGCCAAAAGTGAAATTGGATCCAAATGTCAATCAAATTGGACTTGGATTTGGTCTAGATTGGTGTTGGGAATGTTGAATTGAAGTTTAGAATTGAATTGGACCAGAATTTGGGTCAATTGGGTAGGTTTGGTTTGACATTGGGTTCACTTAGGGTTAAAATGGATCAAATTGGGGGTTTTGACAAAAGTAGGGTAAATTGACAAAATTGGCCCATGGTGTAGTTGAACAAAATGAAATTAGGAATATTTGGGATTTTCTCGAATTTTCTGGGAATTTTCTGAATTTTTGGATTTTTGGGCCAAGGGGGGCATTTTGGGTATTTGGAGGGTATTGGGAGGTATTTTTGGCTATGGATGATCAATTTGAGTGATGTGGAAATGTTTGGGATTGATTTTGAGGAATTTTGGGTGATTTGAAAATTTTACCAAAATTTGGGTAATTTCAAGGGTTTTGGGTAGGCTAAGCGGGTGTAGGGTCCTAGGGGTCAAAAATTGAAAATTTGAAAAATTGAAGATTGGGTGAATATAAGTGGAATGAAATCATTTTGGTTGAGCCATGAAGCCATATCAAGCTCACATGAGCCATGAAGGGACTCATTTGTGGCATTCACACTATGTTGTTCCTAACCCTCTTAGCCAAGGGTTTAGGGGTTAAGGACCATCCATGTGAATCACCTACATGAGTCAGGAGGTCAAGTTAAGTATGGGTGTGGTTTTAGGAGGTGTGTGAAAGTGTAGTGTATGAGTGTAGTGTGTGTGTAAGTCAGCCCCTTCACCAGACCAGTGCCACCTGTAGGCGATCCTAAGGCCAAAGAGTCCTATAGGAACTCATCCTCTAAACATCAACATTTGATTTCAACCCTCTAGGTGATTAGGGGTCTACAGTAAAGTTTGTGGAGTTTGCGGGGAGTTAAGAAGTGGTTTTAATTTCTAAAAGGTGGTGGATCCCAATTCTAGTCCTCTAAGATAGTCAAAGGAAAAGCCTAAGGCTAGATCCTAAGTACTAAAGAGAAGAAGAGAAGACCTCGTCAAAAATGAGGTCAACAGAAACTAAACTTCCAGCATAAACAAAGGTAGAAAAAGCTTTAAAGTGAACGAAACTAAAATATAAATGAAGAAATTGATAGTTATCCACTAAAATGTTGCAATGTAATTCATTTCTACAAAACAACCATATTTTGTTGTTGTTGTTGGAGATGAAATTGCATCCATAGAACTTCCTTCTAATTTTCATTATATTCTCATGCACCATTAGTTCAAACAGTGCAATAATCCTGAATTTATAGGTCATGTTAAGGTGAAGGAGTCTGTTAAGGGTGTCAGGACTTGAAACACCCCTAAAATTCCAACACAATAGGTTAATCATGATGCAATGATTTACCTGCCTTAGTTAATCTAGGGAGGGAGACCTGTTGAGGATTACTTGAAACATCCTTAAGAATATTATCTTGTGATAAATTTCTGAACTCAAGGGCTTCCTTTCTTTTTCATCTACTATTCTGAACATTCCATTATTCCTTAAGAATATTAGTCATTTCCATCAATCCTTCTTCAAGTTTAACATCTCACAGCTATGTTCGGACTTCTGTAGTTTCTTTAAAGGATACAAAAGTTCCCCCTACCTCTAAGCTGTTGGGAAGTCCATCAATATCAGGAGGTTCACCAATCGCATCCTCAGGGGCACTTGTCAGATTCTTATCTGGAGCAAGAGTATGATCATATAAGTGTGGGTTTACCTAACTATCACAAACCAAAGTTGTGTTGACATTATCCATTCCTATATCTTCTTCATTTTCTAGATTATCTACTAGAGAAGTTATGTGTATGGCTAAATCTGGAGAGTTCAATATTACATGCCTTCTCTCAGGTTGTATATTGTTAGGAGCAGAAGCCTGATGGGGCACTACCAAGGTAGTGACTAGAGTGATTGAAGGGGCTGGTTATCTTTTTGAGCAAGTGGACTAATAGTATTAGAATATCCTTGATGGGCCAATCTATAAGGCCTCAAGTCTGGGTGCATTCTATTGTATTCTTCCATAGTTTGTCCAAACATAGGCAATGCTTACTATAGATAGGTTGGCATTCTAATATTACTGGTTGCTAGTAGCCATTATTGGTAGTTCCCAACCAGATACCATTTATAGTAGGAAGAGTGATATCTCTTTCAACCAATATTCTAGCTGTGGAGCTAGTTACATTAGCTGAAGACATATCTATCTTCAAAGGTCTGCTCAATGAATCATCTATATCATACAAAATTTTTGGATTGAAATTAGGTACCTTTAGATTAGGCAATTTGTACCAAACTTGTATAATAGGGGGTTCTAGAGATGGATCAAACTCCATGGTCCATTTCAAACAGCTTCATTGATTTCCCATCTATTTGGATGAATTTTTTGAATACACCTGTGGATAATCATCTTCCCTGGAAAACTGCAACATGATATGTCGACCATCAAACACCCCTACTTTCCAGCTTCCCATCAGTTTGGAGTCATCAATGTCTTTTCTAAGAGTGTCCATTTTATGATGACCAAATTGGAATTTACCCATGAGTGTGAACTTATACGGTTCACATGGCTTGGCAATCTCATCTTCAGTAAAAATTAGAGCTGGCTTGCCAACTTTCTTGGTGCACCACTTTATAAACTCACATTCTGCTCTACCTTCGATTGCATCATGGAAAACTTATGGGAAAACAAGTTTGTCTGTAAGAGTAGCACCTCATTCAGATCTTACAGTAACCTTAGCATAAGAACCTCTTCCAATGAATTTGGGGTATGCATTGGTTAAGTCAAACGCCATGGCCCCAAACCATAAAAAGAAGTCCACCACATAGCCAAGAACGATAATGGAACAGTAACTAAACTCCTAGAATTCAAAAAGGAAAGAACCTGGGAAGGCCCAAAAGGATTCAACCACCAGAAAGAAGCTTTACCACTCACAACAACTACTAGATAGCAGTTCACCTGACCTGAAGAAGAAGCCAAAACTAGCACCGCCACCAAAGAGTCCATGGAAACCCTAGCAGAGCACTTCCCTCCTCAGCTGTCATTTTTTTAATATATATATATATATATATATATATATATATATATATTGATTCTATTAAATAAGCTTAGCTTACAACTCTGAGATGGGGAATCTCTAAAAGATCCCCATCAAGAAGGAAAAGGAGAAGGGGAGAAGTAGAATGGGAGACAACAAACTCATTAGTGGAAGTTCCTAGTCTAGCAAGCCAGTTAGCTGGCCTGTTACCCTCCCTACAAACAAAAGAAAACTAAGCGTGTAAGGAGGATCTAAGGAGGTTTATCTTTTGGATCCATTAGGAGTGGTGCCATGGACGGAGTTTCTCCACAGTCAGCATCTGAATCAGGGTATTAGAGTTCACTTCCAACTGTAGGTGCTCCACTGGGTCATGGAAGCAAGCCTGGTGGCCCAGTAAGTAGCAATGAGTTGAGCTTCAAGAGCATCCAGTGCAGAAATAGGAGCATAGGAGAACAGGAGGCATTTCCCCATGTGGTTCCTAAATACCCCCCAAAACCAGCCCCCGGAGAAGAAAAGTTACCATCTATGTTCACGTTTATAAAGTGTGGAGGGGTGGGGGTTGCTAGAAAACTTTAATTGCTTTAAAGGAGGGGGCTAAATCTTGGTTGAAGTAATGGCTGATGTTAGGAAACTTCTTGTATTATCGACCTCACTTTTAGTTGAGGTCTAGTATCTCTTTAGAATAGTCTAGGGTCTAGCCATAAGACTTTCCTGGTGACTATATTAGAAGAATAGTAATGGAACCCTCACCTCATAAAAATTCAAAACACTTCTTTCCTTCATTTGAAGTTTTCAAATGCTTAAATTCTAGCCTCTAAGTATTTGGGAGGATGAAACCAAGCATTAGGAAGCTCAAGGGGAGTTTTCTATAGGATGGTCAAGCTTTAGGATTTACCCTGGATGGTCTAGGGAAAGCTGACACACATACTTACACATTTCACTCTCACACACTAACTCACAACCCTAAACCAAATTTCTCCACTCTTGATCCCCTAATCCATTGGAAGCTCATGTGGGTGGTTTTCCCAAGCTCTTAGCCTCAGACTAGGGTTTGGTAAGTACTAGTACAAGGAGGATCCAAATGGGGAATTCCCTTGGTCCATGGATGAAATGGGTTATTGATCCCTCTCAACCCTACTTTTACCAAAAATTCTAACTTTTGACCCTATTGCCCCTAAAATCCTCCAAATGACTAAATTACCCCTAAAACCCAAATATTGCTTAAAATTACCAAAATCTCCCAAAAATCATCCCAAATCATTCCTCACTACTCAAAATACCCAAAACTGCTCAAATCTACCAAAAATTCGAAAAACACTAAAAAACCTCTAAATATTACCAATTTCAATTTAAACCACTTTATCTGAGCCAAATTACCCAAATTAACCAAATTTAACCAAAAGCCTCAAATTGCCTCTTTACGCCCAAAATACCCAAAACACCTCAAATCTACCAAAAATTCCAAAAATTCTCAAAAATTCCTAAGACCCTCCAAATATTCTCAATTTTAATTTAAACCACTTTATTCGACCCAATTTTACCAAATTAGCCCAAATTGACTAAATGCCCCAAATTGCCCCTTAGGCCCGAAAAGCCCAAATCACCTCCAATTTCCCCCAATTCACCTCAATCTTGCATAATTTTAATTCCAAACTAAAATTCATTATCTGTATTCCCAATTGAAACCAAATCTCAGTCCAATTTGACTCAATTGCAAACTCAATTTGAACCCAAAGCCAAAACGCCCAATTTGGACCCTATGGCCCAATTCCCCAAATAAAACCCAATGTCGATCAATTTCTACCAATTTTGAATCCCAAACTCTTCATGACATTCCTCCACACCCAATTGAACCACCAATTAATCCAAATTTGAGCTCAAGCCTCACTCAAATCCAACTCATTTAAAAAATCCCTAAATTTACCCCAAATGTGTCACATGTCCGAAATCCACAAAATTAAAAGTCCTAACCCTAAAATTGATAACCAACTAGCTTAACCTAAACCCAAGCTAACCCAACATGCTCAAAATTGACCAAAAACCCTAATCAAACCAAATTGATCCCCCAATCCTATTCAAAATCACCCCAATCTTTTTCTAAACACTTTATAACAATCATACACAACATATTGAACAATCAATTAGACCTAACCCAAGTTTGAACCCAACCTAGCCCAACTTGAACCCAAGTGACCCAAATAGAACCCATGACCCAAATTAACAAAATCAAGCCAAATGTAACCAAACCAAGGTCACCATGGCCAGCCATTGAAACTAGGGAGTGACCTAGGGCCTCTAGCTTACCCTTCTCAAGCCATGGACCATGGGTCCCTAAAACAAGGGTCCTTAATTGGGTAGAACCTAGGGAGATTTGCCATAATGCATTAATCACTTAAGCTCACTCCACTTATTGCTTGACCACTGGTTCACCTGACAACTGGCCACCTCCCCAGGCCTGGCCGATGGGCCTAGTCACAGGAGGATCTCAAACTGAGAGCCACCTCAAGCCAAATAAATTAAATTGAGCCCATCCAAGCTGTCCAGCTTTGACTGCTCAACAAAGCTGATCTGTCTTCCACCAAAGCAGACATATCCACCTACATTGGTCCCTGAGCTCCATCAGGCAGCCATGGCCATAAATAGAGCTTACCACGGCCGACAGAGGATGTTGAAATTTTCTTAAGGAAACCTCACCAAAACTTCACCAGAGCTTCCTCAAACCTCCTTGAGTGTAGTTCACTGCCTTCAGCCACTCATCCCCACTTCCTTGAGCTAATTTCTCCACTGAAATTTCAATTGAAACTAGGACAGTTGTAATTGCATCTCCCCACTGCCTAAAACCCCAAACCAACTTGCTCTACACCATCACCAGAGTTAAAGAAGAAGTTCCCCATTAAAGCACCATCACAGAGAGTCTCTACCCCATACTTTGATCGACACTTGAAATCAGCCTTTGTCAAATTCAGGTCCAAACCTTTCACAGGGTAAAAGGCTTCATCTGGAGGTTCACTAGGACCAATCGAAGCTGTTACAACCATCTGATTGAGGCTTCACCTCTCAGATAAAGGTATTGAACTCTCTCTCTCTCTTGAGATATTATTCATTCTTCATACATGTATATTGTATTTCATTCCGTATAAGCCGTATAGATAGGTTTAACTTTCTTAGATGAAGCTATAGGATGAAACCCCATGTGATTTGGTTTAGTCTAGCTCGAGTTCTTATAGCTAGAAGGTAGAGGTGCTCTAGATGAACCAGGTGAAGATGATGAAGCACAACCGTTGGATCACGCGTGTTTTTCTTGGACAGCCAGGATGGAGTTGTATCTAGTAAGATGGTGGTGTCGAACAGGGAGCGCCGCATGTTCCTTTGGAGCTGTTGAGGATGAGGTGGTGCCGCACTAGATAAATAGAAAAATAGGGATTATTTAAATTTTTTAAATCAGTCACCCTTAGAAAATCCATAACTTAGTGTAGAAAAATTAGAAAAATAAAAGAAAAATACCCGCTTGCTCAATGAGCGGAGGAGAAAAATGTAGAATTAGTTTGCAGTTTACTTAATGAGTATTTTATTTTTAAATAATTAAATAAAATATGGAATCTTTTGATTCTCCATTTGCATAGACACTTCACCAGTGCTTAATCTTTGGATGTCTTGATCCCTCTGGCATGAAGGATCTACCCTAATTTTTCCAAGGTCAAGAGAGATCTCTATGAAGAAATACCTATTTTTCAAGTTATTTGAGTTTGTTTTAATATAAAAATTATAATAATTAAAATATTTATCAGAAAAATATAAAGTAAATTTTTCTAGGTTCATTGTGACTAGAGAAACATAGAAAAAAAGAAAAATTGGTTTGATTCATTAAGTATAACCCTAATTGTCATTAAACCATAAATTCTAAAGAAAAATATATTAGATGAAATATAAATGAAAATAACCTAAAAATCATTTTCCATTATAATTCAAGGTTAGAGAAACTTACTAAAAAATTTTCAATTCAATTGGAATTAATTTAAACACTTAAATGAGTTCTCTAAGCTAAATAGCACTTTTGGTATTAAAATAATTGTAACAATTAAAATATACTTAAAAATCATCAATTTAAATTCTAATGTTCTCTATGATTAGAGGAGCCCCTGGAAAGTAAAATTGTAATTATATTTTTCTTCATTTTTAAACATTATTTTATTATTTAAATAAATTAAATTAATAAAAATTACAAAATTAATAAAATTTTTGAAAATGTTCCAAATTGTATCCTAATCACTTAGGAACAATTGGAATAATTTTGCTAACTCTCTAAATAAAGATATTAAATTTTAAAGGATTAAAATTAACTTTTAAAGGTTAAAATGGAATTCCCTAATTTCTCATTAAAATAATTCTAATAATTCAAATACAAGTCACAAAAATATAAAATTTGGCTCTCTAGGTTTCCGACCTCGGAGAGATTTAAGCAAAATATAAAACTTAAATTTTCAAATAAATAATATTTTATATTAAATTAATACTCCAAAAACTAAAATAATTATAATAATTAAATTAAAATTCAAAAAATCATGAACTTTGGTCCAAGTGGTCTCCTTGTCTAGTGAACCTCTGATAATTTTCTTAAGAATAAATGATGTGTTTTGAATAGGTTATTGAATTTTCTTTGAAAATACCAATTGTGCGTGAATATAATTATATAAATTAAATTAAATCAAGTAAAATCACATCTTCTCGTCCAATGCTTTAACTGACCCATGAGTGAGGTAGTATAAAAATTTTGAAGCCATTTGAATTAAATTTGATGAATTATGGAGTGTTAAGGCCTTAGGGGTCATCCAAGGAAAAAATGTTAAGATTTTCATGCTTATTTTATACTGATTATGATGATATTGCACTTTAAAGAAGGGTATTTTTGGTGTTTTACTGTAGGTATGAAAAATTTAAGGACAATAGAGCGAATATATGCAAAAAGGAGTTAATTTGGAGAAAAAAGGACTAAAATTCTGAAAGTTTGACCTAGGGTGCCGACGGTGAGGTCGATGGTGCCGACAGTGTGATTTTCCCAAAAGTTCAGAACATATTTCAAGGGAGGCCACCGACAGCAGAGGTCAAGGCCGCCGACAGCGGGGTCAGTTTAAGACACTGTTTCTAGAAGGCCACCGACGGCAGAGCTCGAGGCCCCCGACGGCGGAGCTCGAGGCAGCTGACGGCGGAATCGACGGTTCTTTCACAAAATACTTCGAATGTGGACAATTTTCGAAGGGATGCTTGTAAAACCCTTGGGGACTCTTCAACAACTTTAAAAAGTATAATTTTAGGCCGAGAAAATGTCCTTTTGAAGTCATCTAAAAGTCACTAAGAGTCTACAAAAAATACTATTAGATTCTTCTAATTGTTACTTAGTGTCCAATAGAGAGTCCACTAGTGTCCATTGTTATTAGTGAGTGTTAAATAGTGAGTTCAAAAAGAGATTGTGAGGAATTCTTTGAAGGATTGTAAAGGTGGAAGGTATGTGAGAGATCTCTTCTGCATTGCCATTTCAAAGGAGAATTTTGAATACTCTAAAGAAAGGAAGAGATTCAGAGGAACTTCAAGGAGTTTGCTTGGGGAGGAATTTAAGATAAGTTGTGTTTATTTACTTTATTTTGTAAAACTTTACTTTTATATATGAAATCCAAGTTTTATTGCATTCTCTCCATGAATTCAGAGTAGTTGTTCTGTCTTTCTCCTTGTTTTAATATTTTTGTGGAATGATAAATAGAATTAATATGCCATAAAAGTTTAAAGAAGTTGTGATAATCTTTTACTTAGATCTTAATTTACTTTCAATCTGGCCAATTGAATAGTTAAAATCTGTTGAGTTTGACAACTATGGTAATGATTACATTCGAGATTCAGGGAGGTCAAAGTCCTTGGAAGGAGGATGCAAATAAATAGGGAAATAATATTCATCAGACATAGAATTAGAGATTTTAGAGTGACAGGCTAAAATCCTCAATTTGGCCATATCGTTTGGGTGCTGAAGTGTAGATGTTAGCCCTCAGGCTAAGGGAACGTGGGAGCTCCGAAGTGAGAGCCGGTATCCTCCCAGCCTAGACACAAATTCAATAACCAAGCATAGGATTAGTCAATATTCTTTATGCCTGGACCAAAAAGTAAAGTATAGATATGTTCATATTTGGCATAACACAGTTTAAAACTAATTCTTCCCTTAAATATCTTAACAAGGGAGAACGATTCTTGCTTATATATTTGAACTTTACTTTAGTATACTTAGTTAATTTTTAGTAGAACTAGTTTAATTTAAACTTTATATTATTGTCGATTGCGTATTAGTGACAGATAAGAAATTTCGATTTAGTTGTGATTCTGAATTTATTTCTATAATCCTAGTCTGTAGCCTCTAAAATATTCCCTGTGGGATCGATATCCAGGACTCCACTAGATCCCTGTATTACTTGAGCGACACATATAATTTCGTTTAAAGGTAACTCTGTGATTAAAGATTATAATATATAATTGTTACAAAAATTAAAATTACGCTCCAAGTCAATTTGACGCTATTACTGAGGATTTAGATTTTCTAGTAGTGGTGTCGAATTCTTAAATTTTTAAGTATATTAAAAATCGCAGTGAAGTTTTTGGCGCCGTTGTCGGGGAATATAAAATAATTAGAGTAACAGAAAATTTAGGACTGTTAGAAAACTTTTAAATAGAATTGCAACTTATTTAGTTAACTATTTTGCTGTGTACTAATTTTGATTGTATGCATAATATTGGTTCTTAAAATCTTATACCCTACGATTCAGAATTAGAACGCTCTGTTAGGAGAATTAGAAAACTATGAAAAGAACCTATAAATTATGAAACAATGGAAAACAACATAAACAACCAAAGAATTGAAAATGAACATTAATCTAGACCACTAAGAGATTACGCTAACCCTACATTAGATGAAATTCACTTAACTATCCAAAATCCTGATGCAGCTGCTAATTCATTTGAGCTTAAACCTGCATTTATCCAAATGGTACGAAATAATCAATTTGGTGAAACTTCAAATGAAGATCCTAATTTACATCTTGCAAGTTTCTTAGAACTTTGTGCTACTTTTATGTACGACAGTGTGTCTGATGATGCTGTTAGACTTAAACTTTTCCTTTTTTGCTAAGGGATAAGGCTAAGGCTTGGTTAAATTTGTTATCACCTGGATCTATTAGAACTCGAGGAGGACTTTCACAAAAATGCTTATCGAGATATTTTCCACCATCTAAGACTGTGAATCTTAGAAACGATATCACATCTTTATGTCAATATGAGGAAGAATCGATATATGAATCTTGGGAAAGATTTAAAGAACTTCTTAGGAAATATCCACAACATGCTTTGCCAAATTGTTTAATTATTCAAACATTTTATAATGGATTAGTAGGATCTCTTAGATTTATAATTGATGCTGCTGTTGGTGGATTACTAATGCTAAACCTTTTGAAGAAGCCTATGCGTTAATAGAAGAAATAGCTACCAATAATTTTTAATGCCCTGCTAAAAGAGTAAATCTTAAGAGAGTAGCCAATGTTCATGATTCTGATGCTTTAACTATGATAGTTTCTCAAATTGCTGCTCTTTCAAAGAAAATAGATCAATACGGAATGAATCGTTCTCAAACACCACCAGTGTCAGAAGAAAATTCTTTAGGACAAATTGTAAATGCTCAATCTTCATATGAAACTATAAATTTAATAAATAATCAACAAAATAACCCTTATTCAAACTATTATAATCCAGGTTAGAAAAATCTTCCAAAATTTAATTGGAATAACTAAGGTAATGCAAATCCTGTTAATCCTCAGTGGGGGAACAATCCCGTGAACCCATTAGGAAATATAAACAACCGGGGTAATTCTAATTATAGACCTAATCTACCGGGTTTTTATAATAATTCACAATTTAAGGAGAAGAAGTTGTCTATGGAAGAATTAGTTTTGAATATGGGTAATCAATTACAAAGTCAAGGAGCTGCTATTAAAAACATAGAAAACCAATTGGGGTAAATTGCTACTGCATTAAGCAATAGACCTGTTGGAACTTTACCTAGCAATGTTGAAGTAAATCCTAATGATCAAGGAAAAGATCAAATTAAGGCTATTCAATTGAGAAGTGGAAAAGAGTTGGAAACAAGAGTTCAAAAAGAAACTGTTGTTGAAAAGGAAAAAGAAGAAACTGAAGAAGAAAATGAAAGTTTATATCCTGATTTTCCTCTGAAACCTATGAAAATTACTATTGAAAAACATCCACCACCATTTCCTCAAAGATTAAAACAACAAGGAAAAGGAAAAAGATTTGATAAATTATTAGACATTTTGAAAAAAATTGTCAATAAATATTCCTTTTGTTGAAGCTTTTGAACAAATGCCTAATTATGTTAAATTTATGAAGGATATACTCAACAAAAAGAGGAAGTTACTAGATTATGAGACTATTGCACTCAGTAAAGAATGTAGTGCAATAATTCAAAGAAAGCATCCTGAAAAACTTAAAGATCCTGGTAGTTTCACTATCCCGTGTTCTATTGGTGAAAAATTTTATGTGCGAGCATTTTGTGATTTGGGAGCTAGCATAAATTTGATGCCTCTATCAACTTTTACAAGGTTGGGAATTGGAGAGATATTGATCAAAGAAAAAATACATATTTTTATGCCTTGATTTTTATTAAATTTTAAGGATATTATGCTTTAATGAAAGGTATTTTTGTGTTTTTGGATGTAGGTGATGCAAAAATGTTTAAGAAGGAGAAAAATATGAAAAAGAAGCAAAAATAGAGCCAAAATGTAAAATTGTCAAAATTATTGGCCTGGCACCTAGGCACCAGAGTCCGGCGCCTAAGCGCCAGCTCGATACAGAAAACTATTAAGTTTTTGATGACTTTTGGGCAGTTATTTTGATGGTGTGAGTGGTTATTGGACCTTCTAGAAGACTGGCAGTTGTTCTTGGTTTATAGGACATGTGATATAATGTATTTGGATGCATCAAAACGGTTTTAATCGCGAAGAGGTGTGATTTAAAGTGAAGAGGTGCGAAGAACTGGACGTGGTGTCCGGCGCCTAGGTGCTAGATACACCTTCTAGAAGATTCATTGAATGTCGACACATTTTGAAGAGGTGCCTTGAGGCAACCCTTGAAGCCTATAAATAGGAGGGTATTCCTTCAGAGAAAAAAGCCCCATCTACCCTCCCTATCTAGAGTCCTATCTAGAAAGAGAATTAGAGAGATCATATTAGGGCCACCTTTTTACTTTCCTTCATAAATTAGTGAGTTTATTTTAGAGTTTGTATTTAGAGTTTGAAAGAGTTGGTGCATCTGTAAGTTCATTATGCTGTGGAGTCAGTAGGAATCAGAAGTTCAGTAGAAGAAACATCTAAGATAAGTATTTTTATTTTGATTCAAAGTTTATTTATTATGTTTTGTTATTTAATTTTAATGTGTTCTGAGTAGTTACTATACTTTCTCCTTTCAATTATGAAAAGATAAATAAGATAATACAAAATTCGTCAAAGTATTAAAAATCATATATTTTCAAAACATTGTGATGATATTAATGCGAGTTCTTAATTTACTATTTAAATTAGCCATTTAAATTGATAAATCCTGTTGAAGAGTTTTGAGACCTAGAAGGAGATAAATTCTTAACTTGTAGATATCACATGAATCCTTGGGTAGTCGAAGGCTTTGTGCGGGTTATTCAAGGTGAAGTGCAAATAAATAGGAAGATGTTATATATTGGGCGTAGAATTGATAAGTTTTTAGAGCGACAGACTAAAATCTTATGATTTGGTTTATAGAAAAGGAAAGGGTCACTAGTAGGGCCGACCATAGCTACCCTTGGACATCTGGTAGTGTGAGCCTAGATTAACCCATTCTACTAACAATACATCCGGACCTGATCTATAGGCTAGCCAATATTCTTTGCACCTGAATCAAAGGGTAAAGAATACGAATGCTTCTATTTAGCACAATACCATAAATTTATATTCTCCACGAATATTATCATTATCTTAGAAAATCTTGGATTAATTGAAAGGAAGAACGTTGCTTTCTTATTGTTATTTACATCAATTATTTTATTTCTGCTTTATTATTGCATCTAGAAAATTAAAGATATTGTATTTTTGATTATAAAAGAAATACTTTAAAATAAAAATATTTAAATATCTATATCTCTCTCCTCGTGGGAACGATACTGGGGTCTTTATTACAAAGCCCAATATTACTTGAAACGATATGTATACTTGCGTAGAACCCCTAGTGTGTAAAATATTTTCCATAAAATTATATTTATATACACTAGTCGCTATTATTATTAATATCATATATTTTTTGAAAGCATTAATTAGTACGTTGATCTTCAGAGGACTTCAGGTCAAGTTTTTGGCGTCGTTGCCAGAGAAGAAGATTTTAGTACACATATATTTATATCGGGTCAAGTTTTTGGCGCCGTTCTTTGGGGAGAGTAGAGGAAACTTTTAGATTCATTTTTATTTATTACAAAAAAATAAAAAATATATATATAACAATAAAATTTATTTTAATTCTTGCTAATTAACTTTTTTTGCGTAGTTCTGGATCTGAAGGATTATTACCTTTAGAATATGAATTAGAAAGAATTATTAGAAGAATTAAAAAAGGAAAACAAATTCAAAAATTTCAAGAAATGACTAATTTACATAAAAATTTACAAAATCCAATTGAAATAAATGATCAAAATGTTTATAAGCCATTAAGGGATTATGCTAACCCTAAAGTTAATGAACTTCATAGTAGTATTCAAATATCCACTGTAGATTCTAATTCTTTTGAGCTTAAACCGTCTATTATTCAAATGGTTCAAAACAATCAATTTAGTGGAACACCAAATGAGCATCCAAATTTACACCTTGCAAGTTTTTTAAAACTTTGTGCTACCTTTAAATATAACAATGTTTCTGATGATGCTATTAGGCTTAGACTCTTTTCTTTTTCTTTAAAAGATAAAGTAAAGATGTGGCTGAACTCATTAGTAACAGGTTTTATTAAAACATGGGCTGAAATGGCACAAAAATTAATTGCTAAATATTTTCCTCCTTCTAAAACTGCTAAATTAAGAAATGATATTACTTCATTTAGTCAATTTGACAGGGAGACAATTTATGAAACTTGGGAAATATTTAAAGAACTATTGATAAAATGTCCTCATCATGCTTTACCTGTTTGGTTAATTATTCAAACATTTTATAATGGATTAATTAGATCTTTAAAATCAATTATTGATGCTGCTGATGGAGGTTCTTTAATGTCTAAATCATTTGAAGAAGCTTACACTTTAATTGAAGAAATGGCTAACAATAATTTTCAATGGCCTTCTGAAAGGATTAATCCTAAAAGAATGGCAAATATTCATGATAATGAAGCTTTTTCTAATTTTGCTTCAGAAGTTGCAGCAATGTCTAAGAAATTAGATAGTTTTTCTATTAATATATCACATAATAACTCTGTTAATATTGAAGATTATCAAACTATTGAAACTTTACAAGCTATTGCTAGTAAAAATAATCCTTATTTAAATTATTTTAATCCTGGATGGAAAAATCATCCTAATTTTAACTGGAATAATTCACAACAATGGGGTAATAATCAATCTCATCCCACTGGAAATTAGAATAATCAAGTTAATTCAAACTATAAACCACTTGGATTTAACAATCAACAGAAAAAGTTATTTATAGAAGAATTAATTTTACAACTAAGTAATCAATTACAAAATCAAAATACTGCTATTCGTAATATTGAGAATCAAATAGGACAAATCGCTAATTTAATTAATTATAGACCCCCAGGAACACTTCCTTGTAATGTTGAAATCAATCCAAAAGAAACTGGAAAAGAACATGAACATGTTAAAGCTGTACAACTTAGAAGTGGTAAGGAATTAAAAAAAAACAATGCAGAATGGAATTGAAAATGAGATTGAGGTTGAAGAGATTGAAAATTCTAAAGAAACTCCTCCTAATAAAGATCCAACTGATATTTCTATTAATATGGAAGTTGAAAAACCACCACCACTTTTTCCTCAAAGACTTATAAAACAGAAGCTTGATCATCAATTTTCTAAGTTCTTTGAAATTTTTAAGAAACTTACTATAAATATACCTTTTGCTGAAGTTTTGGAATAGATGCCAACTTATGCAAAATTTATTAAGGATATTTTAAGTAAGAAACAAAATTTTGAAGCTTTTAAAACTATTGCATTAAGTTAAGAATGTAGTGCAATAATTCAAAATAAATTACCTCGAAAACTTAATGATCCTGGAAGTTTTACTATACCTTGTGCTATTGGAGAAACGTTTTGTGGAAAAGCTTTATGCAATTTTGGAGCAAGTATTAATCTCATGCCATTTTCTATTTTTTGAAGGTTTAATTTAGGAGAGATTACTCCCACCACTGTAACCCTTCAGTTAGCTGATAGATCTATCACTTACCCTAAAGGAGTTATAGAGGATGTTCTTGTTAAAGTAGATAAATTTATCTTCCCTGTAGAATTCATTGTACTTGATATGGAAGAAGATAAAGAAATACTTAGTATTTTAGGGAGACCTTTTCTAGCGACCGGGACGAGCTATGATTGATGTGCAAAAAGGAGAATTAACCATGAGAGTTAATGATCAAGAGATTAAATTTAATGTCCTTAAATCAATGAAGTACCTTGACAAAGAAAAATGTTATCGAATGGATATAATTGATTATTTAATTGAGAAACATTATCAAGAAAAATATAAAGTAATTTTTGAAGAAAAATTTGAATTAGTAACCGATGAAGATGAAGATCTAAAAGAATAAGAAACTCATTATATTAAAGATAATTAGGAAACATTGGACATAACTCAAAATGATATACTTTTACCCTCAATTAAAAAAGCCCCTTAACTGGAATTAAAAATGTTACCTTCACATTAAAGTATGCATTTATTGGAAATTCATTAACTTTACATGTTATTATTTCTTACGAGCTAAGTTTAGATCAAGAAGAAAAATTAATATGAGTGTTAAAGTATTATAAAAAAGCTTTTGGTTGGACTGTGTGCATAGAATTTTAAAGGAAGAAAATTTTAAACCTACTATTGAATCGCAAAGAAGATTAAATCCTATCATGAAAGAGGTTGTTAAAAAATAAATTTTAAAATGGTTAGATGCTGGTATTATTTATCCTATTTTGGATAGCCAATGGGTAAGTCCTATTCATTGTGTTTCAAAGAAAGGAGGAGTAACTGTCATTATCAATGATAAAAATGAACTAATTCCTACAAGACAAGTTACTGGATGGCAAATTTGCATTGATTATAGAAAATCAAATGATGCCACTAGAAAGGATCATTTTCCTTTACCTTTCTTGGATCAAATGCTTGATAAATTAGCTGCGCACTCATATTTATGTTTTCTGGATGGATATTCTGCTTATCATCAATTACTTGTCGCTCCTGAGGACCAATAGAAAACAACATTTACAAGTCCTTATGGAACATTTGCCTTTAGAAAATGCCTTTTAGTTTATGTAATGCACTTGCAACTTTTTAAATATGTATGATGTCAATATTTTGTAATTTGATTGACAAAGGAATTGAAATATTCATGGATGATTTTTCAGTTTTTGGAACTTCTTTTTAATCTTGTTTGAAAAATATTTCCAAAGTTCTGAAAAGATGTGAAGAAACAAATTTAGTTCTTAACTGGGAAAAATGTCAATTTATGGTCACAGAAGGCATTGTACTTGGTCACAAAGTTTCACAAGAAGAGATGGAAGTAGATCAAGCAAAAGTGAAAATTATTGTTGAGTTACAACCACCTACTACTGTTACTGATGTGAGAAGTTTTCTAGGTCATGCTGGATTTTATAGAAGATATATAAAGGATTTTTCTAAAATTGCTAAACCTCTTTGTCATTTATTGGAAAAACATGCTAAATTTGAATTTAACAAAGACTGTGTTAATGCTTTTAATATTTTAAAACAAAAATTAATTACTACACCTATCATTATTGCACCTAATTGGAATAAATCTTTTGAATTAATGTGCGATGCAAGTGATTTTGTAATTGGAGCTGTATTGGGACACAAATATGAGAAAATTTTCAAAGTTGTATATTATGCTAGTAAAACTCTTACTTAAACTCAAAGAAATTACACTACTACTGAGAAAGAGCTTCAAGCTATAGTATATGCCTTTGATAAATTTGGACCTTATCTTCTTGGTACTAAATGCATAGTTCATACTGATCATTCTGCTATTAAATATCTAATATCAAAAAACGATACTAAACGTAGACTGATAAGATGGGTTTTACTTCTACAAGAATTTGATTTTCAAATAGTGGATAGAAAAGGAACGGACAACCAAATTGCTGATCATTTATCTAGAATTAAGAATGATGTTATTACTGAAGAAAACATAAATGAGAAATTTCTCGATGAACATTTATATGTTATTCAAGGATACCAAACACCTTGGTATGTGGACATAGTTAACTATTTAGTTAGCAATATTCTACCTTATGGATTGGATGAAAAATTTATTAAGAAATCTAAAAATGATGCTAAATATTATATTTGGGAAGATTCTCATTTATATAAATTAGAAAGAGATTCTATAATTCATAGATGCGTACCTTATGAAGAAACTTTTGCTATTTTTCAAAAAATGTAATGATTCTGATTTTGGAGGACACTTTGGAGTAGATAAAACTGCTTTTAAAATTTTAAATTAGAGATTTTATTGGCCTACTTTATTCAGAGATGTGAGACATTATGTTAAAACATGTGATCGATGTTAACGAATGGGAAATATATCCAAGAAAGATAAAATGCCTTTAAACTATATATTGGAAGTTGAAATTTTTGATATATAGGATTTAGACTTGATGGGACCATTTGTACCATCATCTGGAAAAATTTATATTTTATTAGCAGTTGATTATGTTTCAAAGTGGATTGAAGCTGTAGCTTTGCCTAATTGTGACTCCAAAAGTGTATCTAAATTTTTGAAGAAGAAGATTTTTTCAAGATTTGGAATGCCTATGGTAATTATCACGGATGGTGGAAGTCATTTTAGAAATATAGGAATTCGATCTTTCTTGCAAAAATTTAGAATCAAACATAAAATTGCAGCTGCATATCACCCACAAACAAGTGGAATAGGTGAAGTATGAAACGAGAGAAATTAAAAGAATTTTAGAGAAGACTGTTAATCCTAAAAGAACTGATTGGGTTGATAGACTTGATTCTGCATTATGGGCTTATAGAACATCTTATAAAACACCAATCAGAATGTCACCTTACCGGTTAGTTTTTGTAAAACAATGTCACTTACATGTTGAACTTGAGCATAAAGCTTATTGGGCGATAAAGGAGTTTAATTCTGATTTGAATACTGCAGGAGAAAAATGATTATTGCAATTAAATGAGATGGATGAAATAAGAAATGAATCATATGATAATGCAAAAATTTATAAAGAGAAAATGAAGGTAATACATGATAAAAATATTTCAGAAAAAATATTTGAGCATGGACAAGAAGTATTACTATTTAATACTCGTTTAAGACTTTTTCCTAGAAAATTGAGATCAAAATGGATAGGACCATATATAATTGAAAAAGTATACCAATATGGAGCTGTGGATATTAAAGATCCCAAAACGGGAAAAATTTTTAAAGTTAATGGATTAAGATTAAAGCCTTATTTGGGAGACATTAAAAAGATTTATAAAGAGGCTTATGAATTAAGTCAACCTGATTAAAGAATTACTTAGTTCGGGCTGACGACGTTAAACCAAGTGCTTAATAGGAGGCAACCCATAGATTTTATTTTTACTGTGTTTTTACATTTTTAATTTATGGTTATGCCTCGGTCTTGACTAATTTTATATAACTTCAGAAAATTAAAAATTATCTTGAAGTATATAAAGTTTGGACTTTGGATCACTCCATTTCATATGTGAGTAAAAAGGAGATCAAGTTAACCTTCATTGAAATTATTTATAATTATGTTATTGAGATTGTTCTGATCTTATCATTATAATTTACCTATTTTTTGGAGAACAAAACTTTGAAATTTGACGTTGGGCGAAACGGATTCGAACATAATTTCGGTGCCTAGGCGCCAGAATTTGGCACCTAGGCGCCAAAATAAGCTGTGTGTCGATGGGTCCGGTGACTAGGCGCCAGATTTGGCACCTAAGCGCCACGGTTACTGGGTCATGTAAAAACCAAAAATTTTCAGTTTTTCACACGATTTTCACCTTTAAATTAACCCATCTTCGTCCCCAATACCTATGAAATCATTATTTCGACCCATACACTCCATTCTTGAGAGATTAGAGGGGATTTTTGAAGAAATGGAGAGGAGAAGTCTTGGAGAAGAGGCTAGAGACAAAGGTCCAAAATATCCTCAACCCTACTTCAATGGTTTCATCGTTGTAAGTTTGGAGAAAATTTCTAGTCGTCTTGATAAATTTGAAGCCGATTTCAAGAGTATTGAAGATCGCCTCCACGAGATGTATCATCAGATTGAACATGTGGAATGACAAGCGAAACTTCAATTTGATCATCTAGCGGCTTATCAAGATGCTTAAGTAGAGATGTATGCGAAGAACAATTGGATCAACGAGAAAATGGCTACGGATTTTCCAAGAGCGTTAGTATTCTTCCTTAGTAGGCCAAGCAATCTTCATTGTGAAGATAATGGAAATTAGATATTGATTTCGTGAGATCGTGATTTATCTAGTGTGTCGTTGTATCGATTTAGTGAATCGATTGTGTTTGTTTGTTTGTTTGCTTTCATGTTCAATGTGTGTTGTATTTGTTTTCAAATTGTGTTGTTTGATTGTGTGTTAGGACTTGAATCATTATATTATACTTATCTGAAGTGTATTGAGCCATATTGAAGATTATAAATGGAAATTAGAGGAGTTTGATTTAAAACTTGTATTTGATTGGTGGATTTTATATTTAATCTCTAAAAATTTTTGGAAAATGTTTTGGAAGTTAAAAACTGAAGCCCTACTCTAATATGAGTAATTGGATGTTGAATTTATGAATTTTGGTGGAAAATAAAATTTTTAGAGTGATTTTTGTGAAAGGCGAGTCTGGCGCCTAGGTGCCAGAATTCGGCGCCTAAGCGCCGGTTCGGCCTGCTTACACGAAAAACACAATATAAACCCCATTAGCCATGGATGATGCCTAAGCTTCATCTTCTTCCCCATTTTCGCAAAAATACACCTCTTAGATCTATTTTGAGGTCAAAACATCAAGTATTTGGGTGCGAAATCACTTGATTTCTTTGTCTCGAGGTCAGATCTACACTTTAATCCATTTATTTTCGATTTTCACCATAGTTTTTCCTATGTTTTGCTAAAAACCAAAATTTTAAGAAAAATTTTGATTTTTAGGTATTCTATTTGGATTTTTAAACTTATTTTAAGTTTCTTAAACTTAAAAAGAGTTTAAATATTTGATTCCTAAATTTATTCTTTTTTCTTCACGTTTAAATGGCACAGAAATCTAAGCGAGGGAAGGGACGAGAAAATTTTGACAGTAGCAATTTTGCGACTGCGGCAGTGCATTTTCGATATCACGAATTTGCAACGTCGAGAAAGTTTATCTCGGAGCGAAGCTTTTACAATACGGGTGAAATAATCGAGAACAAAATCATTGTGCACAACTGGCAACGATTCTGTTATTTCACTGTTCCTGCTTTATTCCAGTCATTCGCGAATTTTATGCTAACTTTTTAGATGCAGAAGACTACGAAGTCTTCGTCAGAGGTATTGGAGTAGGATTTACTCCGGAGAGGATCAATGTGTTTTATGGACTGCCACCTACCATCGAGTGCCACTATTCTGGATTATCTCCATCTGAGGGAGATCTATAGATGATTATTGCTTATTTGACTGACGGCACAGGAGCCTGGAAGATCCGGAATGAAAAATGGGTAAACATCAAATCTTTTAAGCTAAATGGTGTTTCAAAGGCTTCATATTATTTTATTTTTACTAGACTTCTACCTTTCAACCACCTGAGTGAAGTTACCAGAGAAAGAGCTATCCTGAACTACTGCATTTAGGAGAGGAAGCTGATATATGTCGGTAGTACTATTTATGATTCTGTGGAGTCAACTGCTAGATCAAGCTCTTCTGTGGGACTGGGATTCCAATCTTTGATCTATTCCTTATGTGTTAGCAATGGAGTCACTGCTGATATTTCTAAGGAGAAGTTGAAGTCTACCAAGCCAATTGGGCAAGAGATTGTTAGTATATATGATCGTCTTCGAGGGAAGAGATCGACCGCTCCTTCTACTTCTGCACACACTTCAGGTAGACCTTCCACTTCCAGACTTCTACTTCTACTATTGAGCCACTATCTAGTTTTTGGGAATCGATGCATGATCAATTTCTGGAGCAGCAGCATGAGTTATTTCAAACTCACTGCAGAGTTGATTCTATTGATAAGAAAATTGATCATTTATCTGAGTATACCCAGAGGAAGATTAGTTACGATGCTGAGTATGATGAAGCTCTCGTTAGATTCCTGAAGGGAGAGCATGATGTTCAGTTTCCTACATGTCCTAGTTTTTCACCATATGTTGATCCTAAGGATGTTGAATTTTCTTTTGGTGATGATGATGATGATGAGGCTACAGACAGTGATTAGTGGTCTGATTTACCTCTGAATTTTGCGAAGTCTGTTGTTAGTTTAGTTTGTTTGCTAGTATTGATTGTTGTTTGTTACTTGCTAGTTTAGATTTGTTTATGTACTTTGTGTGGATTGTTGGGTGTTAAGACTGTTGTTAGAGTATTTTTAATGTATTATGTTTAAGATTGAAATTTGGATAAATTTATGCTTATTTTTGTTTTAGCCTACTGTTTAGTAGTTAGTATTGTTGTTCTATTTCTATTATTATAAGTAGTATAGTCATTTAATTTAATTGCTAATGAGCCTGCTTACTTTTATACATGCTTCTTATTTCAGTATTATTCATAAAAGCATGTGTAGAAGTAAATTTTTCTTTCTAGATTTTTTTTACATAATTATAAAAATTTCTTTTTAAAATTATGTTTTTCTTTCTCTCATACTTAAAAAAAAAAAAATCATGATAAACAAAAACTTAAGTTTTGGGGAAAGGGAAAATACATTCAAATTTAAATTTTATTTGTCCTTTAAGAACTATTATTTTCTTAAAATAAAAATTTTTAACATAACATGAGGAGTGAAGAATCTATTTAAGATCACTTAAATTTTTGAAATTATAAATAATTTAGTGGACTTAATCAAAAATTTTAATAACTTTAATTGATTTTAAGAATAGAATTATTCAACTTAAAGAAGAATAAGATTAAGAAATTTTTCTATTCATTGTAGAGATAGTTGAATTTTAGAAGTATTAAGAAATAAAAAATTATAACTCGAAAAGGATAGATGTCATAATAATTAAGTGAAAATATATAAGTTTGAAAATATAAGTTAAGGATAGTGAAGTTCAAAACCATTAATAGGGTATCCAGATACAGTAATCCTCTTTCTTAAAAAAAAAAGAAAAGAAAAAGAGAGGAGAAGCTTGAGGAAATGTCTAATCAAAAATTAGCTTCACTTGAATTAATTTATAAAAAGAAAACTGATTACATATATTACTTAATTTTTATGCATGTATTTTTATTAGAAAAGAATTTCATGAAGATCTTTTTCTTGAGAATAATTTATGTGATCTTAATATAATAAACTACAATTATTTTCAAAGTGAATGAAAAATTTTTGAAGTTTTATGATTTGGTAGTTAGAATATTCTTTAAATTCTTAAAATTAAACTTAGTTAGTGACATTTAGTTAATGATTTGCTAAAGCCTTTATAAAATCAAAAATCATAAGAAGTCTTAAATATTGACCTTTTTATTCCAAATGTTATACATTTTATATAGTAAAAAGGGTTACTTGAGGAAAAGTAACGTTTAAGTTTAGGAGATTTTGATCCAAGAAAAAAAATACTTATTTTTATGCCTTAATTTTTATTAAATTTTAAGGATATTATGCTTTAATGAAAGGTATTTTTATGTTTTTGGATGTAGGTGATGCAAAAATGTTCAAAAAGGAGAAAAATATGAAAAAGGAGCAAAAAGGAGCAAAAAGGAGAAAAATTAGAGCCAAAATGCAAAATTATTGAAATTATTGGCCTAGCGCCTTGGCGCCAAAGTTCGGCGCCTAAGCGTCAGCTCGATACAGAAAACTGTAAAGTTTTTGACTACTTTTGAGCAGTTATTTTGACGGTGTAAGCGGTTATTGGACCTTTTAGAAGACTGGTAGGTTTTCCTGGATTACAGGACATGTAATACAATGTATTTGGATGCTTCAAAACGGTTTTAATCGTGAAGAGGTGCGAAGAACTGGACGCGGTGTCCGGCGCCTAGGCGCTAGATTCCGGCGCCTAGGTGCCAGACACACCTTCTAGAAGATTCGTTGAATGTGGAGACATTTTGAAGAAGTGCCTTGAGGCAACCCTTGAAGCCTATAAATAGGAGGGTATTCCTTCAGAGAAAAACGCCTCATCTACCCTCCCTATCTAGAGTCCTATCTACAAAGAGAATTAGAGAGATCATATTAGGGCCACCTTTTTACTTTTCTTCATAAATTAGTGAGTTTATTTTAGAGTTTGTATTTAGAGTTTGAAAGAGTTGGTGTATCTGTAAGTTCATTACGCTGTGGAGTCAGTAGGAATCAGAAGTTCAGTAGAAGAAACATCTAAGATATGTATTTTTATTTTGATTCAATGTTTATTTATTATGTTTTGTTATTTTCTTTCAATGTGTTCTGAGTAGTTACTTTACTTTCTCCTTTCAATTATGAAAAGATAAATAAGATAATACAAAATTCGTCGGAGAATTAAAAATCATATATTTTCAAAACATTGTGATGATATTAATATTGGTTCTTAATTTACTATTTAAATTGACCATTTAAATTGTTAAAACCTGTTGAAGAGTTTTGACACCTAGAAGGAGATAAATTCTTAACTTATAGATATCTCATGAATCCTTGGGTAGTCGATGGCCTTGTGCGAGTTATTCAAGGTGAAGTGCAAATAAATGGGAAGATGTTATATATTGAGCGTAGAATTTATAAGTTTTTAGAGTGACAGACTAAAATCTTATGATTTGGTTTATAGAAAAGGAAAGGGTCACTAGTAAGGCCAACCATAGCCATCCTTGGACATCTAGTAGTGTGAGCCTAGATTAACCCATTCTACTAAAAATACATTCGGACCTGATCTATAGGCTAGCCAATGTTCTTTGCACCTCGATCAAAGGGTAAAGAATATGAATGCTTCTATTTAGCACAATACCATAAATTTATATTCTCCACGAATATTATCATTATCTTAGAAAATCTTGGATTAATTGAAAGGAAGAAAGTTGCTTTCTTATTGTTATTTACATCAATTATTTTATTTATGCTTTATTATTGCATCAAGTAAATTAAAGATATTTTATTTTTAGTTATAAAATAAATACTTTAAATTAAAAAATATTTAAATATCTATATCTCTGTCCTCGTGAGAACGATACTGGGGTCTTTGTTTCAAAGCCCTATATTACTTGAAACAATACATATACTTGCGTAGAACCCCTAGTGTGTAAAATATTTTCCATAAAATTATATTTATATACACTAGTCGCTATTATTATTTATATCATATATTTTTGAAAGCATTAATTAGTACGTTGATCTTCAGAGGACTTCAGGTCAAGTTTTTGGCGTCTTTGCCAGAGAAAAACATTTTAGTACGCATATATTTATATCGGGTGAAGTTTTTGGCGCCGTTGTCGGGGAGAGCAGAGGCAAACTTTTTTATTTTAAGTATTTTTATTTTATTCATTTTTCTTTATTACAAAAACACAAAAAAAAATATATATAATAATAATATTTATTTTAATTGTTGCTAATTGACTTTTTATGCGTAGTTCTGGATCTGAATGATTATTACCTTTAGATTCTGAATTAGAAAGAGCTATTAGAAGAATTAAAAAAGGAAAACAAATTCAAAAATTTCAAGAAATGACTAATTTACATAACAACTTACAAAATCCAATTGAAGTTAATGATCAAAATGTTTATAAGCCATTAAGGGATTATGCTAACCCTACAGTTGATGAACTTCATATTAGTATTCAAATACCAACTGTAGATGCTAATTCTTTTGAGCTTAAACCATCTATTATTCAAATGGTTCAAAACAATCAATTTAGTGGAACACCAAATGAGGATCCAAATTTACACATTGCTAGTTTTTTAGAACTTTTGCGCTACCTTTAAAAATAACAATGTTTCTAATGATGTTATTAGGCTTAGACTCTTTCCTTTTTCTTTAAGAGATAAAGCAAAGATGTGGTTGAACTCATTAGCAACAGGTTCTATTAAAACATGGGCTGAAATGACATAAAAATTCCTTGCTAAATATTTTCCTCCTTCTAAAACTACTAAATTAAGAAATGATATTACTTCATTTAGTCAATTTGACGGGAAGATAATTTATGAAACTTGAGAAAGATTTAAAGAACTATTAAGAAAATGTCCTCATCATGCTTTACCTGATTGGTTAATTATTCAAACATTTTATAATGGATTAATTGGATCTTTAAAATCAATTATTGATGCTGCTGATGGAGGTTCTTTAATGTCTAATTCATTTGAAGAAGCTTACACTTTAATTGAAGAAATGGCTAACAATAATTTTCAATGGCCTTCTGAAAGGATTAATCCTAAAAGAATGGCAAATATTCATGATAATGAAGCCTTTTCTATTTTAGCTTCACAAATAAGCGGCAATGTCTAAGAAATTAGATAGTTTTGTTATTAATATATCACATAATAACTCTGCTAATATTGAAGATTCTCAAACTATTGAAACTTTACAAGCTATTGCTAGTAAAAATAATCCTTATTCAAATTTTTATAATCCTGGATGGAAAAATCATTCTAATTTTAACTGGAATAATTCACAAAAATGGGGTAATAATCAATCTCATCCCACTGGAAATTGGAATAATCAAGTTAATTCAAACTATAAACCACCTGCATTTAACAATCAACAGAAAAAGTTATCTATAGAAGAATTAATTTTACAACTAAGTAATCAATTACAAAATCAAAATACTACTATTCGTAATAATGAGAATCAAATTGGACAAATCGCTAATTTAATTAATTATAAACCCCAAGGAACACTTCCTAGTAATGTTGAAATCAATCCAAAAGAAACTGGAAAAGAACATGAACATGTTAAAGCTGTACAACTTAGAAGTGGAAAGGAATTAAAAGAAAGAATGCAGAATGAAATTGAAAATGAGATTGAGGTTGAAGAGATTGAAAAATCTAAAGAAACTCCTTCTCCTAATAAAGATCAAATTGATATTTCTATTAATATGAAAGTTGAAAAAAACCACCACCTTTTCCTCAAAGACTTAAATAGCAGAAGCTTGATCATAATTTTTCTAGGTTCTTTGATATTGTTAAGAAACTTACTATAAATATACCTTTTGCTGAAGCTTTGGAACAAATGCCAACTTATGCAAAATTTATGAAGGATACTTCAATTAAGAAACAAAATTTTGAAGCTTTTAAAAATGTTGCATTAAGTGAAGAATGTAGTGCAATAATTCAAAAGAAATTACTTAAAAAACTTAAAGATCCTGGAAGTTTTACTATACCTTGTGCTATTGCAAAAAAGTTTTGTGGAAAAGCCTTATGCGATTTAGGAGCAACTATTAATCTCATGTCATTTTCTATTTTTTGAAGGTTGAATTCAGGAGACATTACTCCCACCACTATAACCCTTCAGTTAGCTGATAGATCTATCACTTACCCTAAAGGATTATAGATGATGTTTTTGTTAAAGTAGATAAATTTATCTTCCCTGTAGATTTCATTGTACTTGATATGGAGGAAGATAAAGAAATACCTATTATTTTTGGTAGGCCTTTTCTAGCGACCGGACGAGCTATGATTGATGTGCAAAAAGGAGAATTAACCATGAGAGTTAATGATCAAGAGATTAAATTTAATATCCTTAAATCAATGAAGTACCCTGACAAAGAAAAATGTTATCGAACGGATATAATTGATTATTTAATTGAGAAACATTATCAAGAAAAATGTAAAGTAATTCTGAAGAAAAATTTGAATTAGTAACCGATGGAGATGAAGAACTAAAAGAAGAAGAAACTCATTATATTAAAGATAATTGAGAAACTTTGGACATAACTCAAAATGATATACTTTTACCCTCAATTAAAAAAGCCCCTGAACTGGAATTAAAAATGTTACCTTCACATTTAAAGTATCCATTTCTGGGAAATTCATTAACTTTACCTGTTATTACTTCTTCTGAGCTATGTTTAGATCAAGAAAAAAATTAATAGGAGTGTTAAAGAATTATAAAAAAGCATTTGGTTGGACTATTGCTGACATAAGAGGAATAAGTCCGTCCATTTGTATGCATAGAATTTTAATGGAAGAAAATTTTAAACCTACTATTGAATCGCAAAGAAGATTAAATCCTATCATGAAAGAGGTTGTTAAAAAAGACATTGTTAAATGGTTAGATGCTGGTATTATTTATCCTATTTTGGATAGCCAATGGGTAAGTCCTATTCATTGTGTTTCAAAGAAAGGAGGAGTAACCGTCATTATCAATGATAAAAATGAACTAATTCCTTCAAGACAAGTTACTGGATGGCGAATTTGCATTGATTATAGAATATCAAATGATGCCACTAGAAAGGATCATTTTCCTTTACCTTTCTTGGATCAAATGCTTGATAAATTAGCTGCGCACTCATATTTATGTTTTCTGGATGGATATTCTGCTTATCATCAATTACCTGTCACTCCTGAGGACCAATAGAAAACAACATTTACAAGTCCTTATGGAACATTTGCCTTTAGAAAATGCCTTTTGGTTTATGTAATGCACCTGCAACTTTTTAAATATTTATGATGTCAATATTTTGTGATTTGATTGACAAAGGAATTGAAATATTCATGGACGATTTTTTCAGTTTTTGGAACTTCTTTTGAATCTTGTTTGGAAAATATTTCCAAAGTTCTGAAAAGATGTGAAGAAACAAATTTAGTTCTTAAGTGGGAAAAATGTCAATTTATGGTCACAAAAGGCATTGTACTTGGTCACAAAGTTTCACAAAAAGGGATTGAAGTAGATCAAGCAAAAGTGAAAATTATTGCTGAGTTACAACCACCTACTACTGTTACAGATGTGAGATGTTTTCTAGGTCATGCCTGATTTTATAGAAGATATATAAATGATTTTTCTAAAATTGCTAAACCTCTTTGTCATTTATTGGAAAAAGAAGCTAAATTTGAATTTAACAAAGACTGTGTTAATGCATTTAATATTTTGAAAGAAAGATTATTATTGCACCTATCATTGTTGCACTTATTTGAAATAAATCTTTTGAATTAATGTGCGATGTAAGTGATTTTGTAATTGGAGCTGTATTGCGACAAAAATATGAGAAAATTTTCAAAGTTATATATTATGCTAGTAAAACTCTTACTGAAACTCAAAGAAATTACACTAATACTGAGAAAGAGCTTCTAGCTATAGTATATGCCTTTGATAAATTTATACCTTATCTTCTTGGTACTAAATGCATAGTTCATACTGATCATTCCGCTATTAAATATCTAATATCAAAAAAGGATGTTAAACCTAGACTGATAAGATGGGTTTTACTTCTACAAGAATTTGATTTTCAAATAGTGGATAGAAAAGGAACGAACAACCAAATTGCTAATCATTTATCTAGAATTAAGAATGATGTTATTACTGAAGAAAACATAAATGAGAAATTTCCTGATGAATATTTATATGTTATTCAAGGATACTAAACACCTTGGTATGTGGATATAGTTAACTATTTAATTAGCAATATTCTACCATATGGATTGGATGAAATTTTTTTTAAGAAATTTAAAAATGATGCTAAATATTATATTTGGGAAGATTCTCGTTTATTTAAATTAGGAAGAGATTCTATAATTCGTAGATGCGTACCTTATGAAGAAACTTTTGCTATTATTCAAAAATGTAATGATTCTGATTTTGAAGTACACTTTGGAGTAGATAAAACTGCATTTAAAATTTTAAATTCAGGATTTTATTGGCCTACTTTATTCAGAGATGTGAGACATTATGTTAAAACATGTGATCGATGTCAAAGAATGGGAAATATATCCAAGATAGATGAAATGCCTTTAAACTATATATTGAAAGTTAAAATTTTTGATATATGGGGTTTAGACTTTATGGGACCATTTGTACCATCATCTGGAAAAATTTATATTTTATTAGTAGTTGATTATGTTTCAAAGTGGATTGAAGCTATAGCTTTGCCTAATTGTGACTCCAAAAGTGTATCTAAATTTTTGAAGAAGATGATTTTTTCAAGATTTGGAATGCCTAAGGTAATTATTGCAGATGGTGGAAGTCATTTAGAAATATAAGAATTCAATCATTACTGCAAAAATTTGGAATAAAACATAAAATTGCAACTGCATATCACCTACAAACAAGTTGAATGGTTGAAGTATCAAACAGAGAAATTAAAAGAATTTTAGAGAAGACTGTTAATCCTAAAAGAACTGATTGGGTTGATAGACTTGATTCTGCATTATGGGCTTATAGAACAGCTTATAAGACACCAATCAGAATGTCACCTTACCTGTTAGTTTTTGGAAAACAATGTCACTTACCTGTTGAACTTGAATATAAAGCTTATTGGGCGATAAAGAAGTTTAATTTTGATTTGAATATTGCAGGAGAAAAATGATTATTGCAATTAAATGAGATGGATGAAATAAGAAATGAATCATATGATAATGCAAAAATTTATAAAGAGAAAATGAAAATATTACATGATGAAAAGATTTCAGGAAAAATATTTGAGCCTGGACAAGAAGTATTACTTTTTAATACTCATTTAAGACCTTTTCCTTGAAAATTGAGATCAAAATGGATAGGACCATATATAATTGAAAAAGTATACCAATATGGAGCTGTGGATATTAAAGACCCCAAAAAGGGAAAAATTTTTAAAGTTAATGGATTAAGATTAAAGCCTTATTTGGGAGACATTAAAAAGATTTATAAAGAGGCATATGAATTAAGTCAACCTGATTAAAGATTTACTTAGGTCGGGCTGACGACGTTAAACTAAGCGCTTAATGGGAGGCAACCCATAGATTTTATTTTTAGTGTGTTTTTACATTTTTAATGTATGGTTGTGCCTCGGTCTTGACTAATTTTATATTACTTCAGAAAATTAAAAATTATCTTGAAGTATATAATGTTTGGACTTTGGATCACTCCATTTCATATGTGAGTAAAAAGGAGATCAAGTTAACCTTCATTGAAATTATGTATAGTAATGTTATTGAGATTGTTTTGATCTTATCATTATAGTTTACCTATTTTCTGGAGAACGAAACTTTGAAATTTGACGTTAGGCGAAACGGAGTCGAACATGGTTCCGGCGCCTAGGCACCAGAATTCGGCGCCTAAGCGCCAGAATAAGCTGTGTGTCGGTGGGTCCGGCGCCTAGGCGCCAGATTTGGTGCCTAAGCGCCATGGTTACTGGGTCGTGTAAAAACCGAAAATTTTTAGTTTTTCACACGATTTTCACCTTTAAATTAACCCATCTTCATCCCCAATCCCTATGCAATCATTATTTCGACCCATACACTCCATTCTTGAGAGATTAGAGAGGATTTTTGAAGAAATGGAGAGGGGAAATTTTGGAGAAGAGGCTAGAGACAAAGGTCCAAAAGTTCCTCAACCCTACTTCAACGGTTTCATCGCTGTAAGTTTGGAGAAAATTTCTAGTCGTCTTGATAAATTTGAAGCAGATTTCAAGAGTATTGGAGATCACCTCCATGAGATGTATCATCAGATTGAACATCTGGAATGGCAAGCGAAACTTCAATTTGATCATCTAGCGGCTTATCAAGATGCTCAAGTAGAGATGTATGCAAAGAATAATTGGATCGACGAGAAAACGGCTACGGATTTTCCAAGAGCGTTAGTATTCTTCCTTAGTAGGCCAAGCAATCTTCATTGTGAAGATAATGGAAATTAGATATTGATTTCGTGAGATCGTGATTTATCTAGTGTGTCGTTGTATCGATTTAGTGAATCGATTGTGTTTGTTTGTGTGTTTGCTTTCATGTTCAATATGTGTTGTATTTGTTTTCATATTGTGTTGTTTGATTGTGTGTTAGGACTTGAATCATTATATTATACTTATCTGAAGTGTATTGAGCCAAAATTGAAGATTATAAATGGAAATTAGAGGAGTTTGATTTAAACCTTGTGTTTGATTGGTGGATTTAATATTTAATTTTTAAAACTTTTTGGAAAATGTTTTGGAAGTTAGAAACTGAAGCCCTACTCTAATATGAGTAATTGGAAGTTGAATTTATGAATTTTGGTGGAAAATAAAATTTTTAGAGTGATTTTTGTGAAATGCGAGTCTGGCGCCTAGGCGCCAGAATTCGGCGCCTAAGCGTCGGTTCGGCCTGCTTACCCGAAAAACACAATATAAACCCCATTAGCCATGGATGACGCCTAAGCTTCATCTTCTTCCCCATTTTCGTGAAAATACACCTCTTAGATCCTTTTTGAGGTCAAAACATCAAGTATTTGGGTGCGAAATCACTTGATTTCTTCGTCTCGAGGTCAGATCTACACTCTAATCCATTTATTTTCGATTTTCACCATAGTTTTTCCTATGTTTTGCTAAAATCCAAAATTTTGAGAAAAATTTTGATTTTTAAGTATTCTATTTGGATTTTTAAACTTATTTTAAGTTTCTTAAACTTAAAAAGAGTTTAAATATTTGATTCCTAAATGTATTCTTGTTTTCTTTCACGTTTAGATGGTGTTTCAAAGGCTGGGCATTATTTATTTTTGCTAGACTTCTACCTTCCAACCACCTGAGTGAAGTTACTAGAGAAAGAGCTATCCTGAACTACTGCATTCAGGAGAGCAAGCCGATAGATGTCGGCAGTATTATTTATGATTCTGTGGAGTCAACTGCTAGATCCAGCACTTCTATGGGACTGAGATTCCCATCTTTGATCTATTCTTTATGTGTTAGCAATGGAGTCACCGATGATATTTCGAGGAGAAGGTCGAAGTCTACCAAGCCGATTGGGCAGGAGAGTGTTAGTATATATGATCGTCTTAGAGGGAAGAGATCGACCGCTCCTTCTACTTCTGCACACACTTCAGGTAGACCTTCCACTTAAAGACCTTCTATTTCTACTGCTGAGCCACCATCTAGTTTTTGGAAATCGATGCATGATCAATTTCTGGAGCAGCAGCATGAATTATTTCAAACTCACTGTAGAGTTGATTCTATTGATAAGAAAACTAATCATTTATCTGAGTATACCCAGAGGAAGAGTTGTTACGATGTTGAGTATGATGAAGCTCTCAGTAGATTCCTGAAGGGAGAGCATGATGTTCAGTTTCCTACCTATCCTAGTTTTTCACCATATGTTGATCCTAAGGATGTTGAGTTTTCTTTTGGTGATGATGACGATGATGAGGCTACAGACAGTGATTAGTGGTCTGATTTACCTCTTAATTGTGCTAAGTCTGTTGTTGGTTTAGTTTGTTTGCTAGTATTGATTGTTGTTTGTTGTTTGCTTGTTCAGATTTGTTTATGTACTTTGTGTGGATTGTTGGGTGTTAAGACTGTTGTTAGAGTATTTTTAATGTATTGTGTTTAAGATTGAAATTTGGATAAATTTATGTTTATTTCTCGTTTCGACTTTACTGTTTAGTAGTTAGTATTGTTGTTATATTTCTGTTATTATAAGTAGTATAGTCATTTAATTTAATTACTAATGAGCCTGCTTACTTTTATACCTGCTTCATTATTTCAGTATTATTCATAAAAGCATGTTTAGAAGTAACTTTTTCTTTCTAGATTTTTTTTTACATATAAAAATTCCTTTTTAAAATTATGTTTTTCTTTCTCTCATACTTAAAAAAAAAAATTCATGAAAAACCAAAACATAAGTTTGGGGGAAAGGGAAAATACATTCAAATTTAAATTTTATTTGACCTTTAAGAACTAATATTTTCTTAAAATAAAAATTTTTAACATAACATGAGGAATGAAGAATCTATCTAAGATCACTTAGATTTTTGAAATTATAAATAATTTGGTGGACTTAATAAAAAATTTAAATAACTTTGATTGATTTTAAGAATAGAATTATTCAACATAAAGAAGAATAAGATTAAGAAATTTTTCTATTCATAGTAGAGATAATTGAATTTTAGAAGTATAAAGAAATAAAAAATTATAACTCGAAAAAGAATAGATTGAAATACTTTTTGAAATCTATGTATGTTATAATAATTTAAATGAAATTGTATAAGTTTGAAAATATAAGTCAAGGATAGTGACATTCAAAACCATTAACAGGCTATCCTAATACAGTAATCCTCTCTCCTAAAAAAAAAAGAAAAAGGAAAAGAGAGGAGAAGCTTGAGGAAATGCCTAATCAAAAATTGGCTTCACTTGAATTAACTTATAAAAAGAAAACTGATTACATATATTACTTAATTTTTATGCATGTATTTTTATTAGAAAAGAATTTCATGAAGATCTTTTTCTTGTGAATAATTTATGTGATCTTAATATAATAAACTACAATTATTTTTGAAGTGAATGAAAAATTTTTGAAGTCTTATGATTTGGTAGTTAGAATATTCCTTAAATTCTTAAAATTAAACTTACTTAGTGAAATTTGGTTAATGATTTCCTAAAGCCTTTATAAAATCAAAAATCATAAGAAGTCTTAAATATGTACCTTTTTATTCCAAATGTTATACATTTTATATAGTAAAAAGGGTTACTTGAGGAAAAGTAACGTTTAAGTTTGGGGGATTTTGATCCAAGAAAAAAATACCTATTTTTATGCCTTGATTTTTATTAAATTTTAAGGATATTATGCTTTAATGAAAGGTATTTTTATGTTTTGGATGTACGTGATACAAAAATGTTCAAGAAGGAGAAAAATATGAAAAAGGAGTAAAAAGGAGCAAAAAGGCGCAAAAAAAAGCAAAAATAGAGCCAAAACGCAAAATTATCGAAATTATTGGCCTGACGCCTAGGCACCAGAGTCCGGCGCCTACGCGCCAGCTCGATACAGAAAACTATTAAGTTTTTGACGACTTTTGGGCAGTTATTTTGATGGTGTGAGTGGTTATTGGACCTTTTAGAAGACTGGCAGTTGTTCCTGGTTTATAGGACATGTGATACAATGTATTTGGACGCTTCAAAACGGTTTTAATCGCGAAGAGGTGCGATCCAAGGTGAAGACGTGCGAAGAACTAGACGCGATGTCCGGCGCCTAGGTGCCAGATTCAGGCGCTTAGGCACCAGACACACCTTCTAGAAGATTCATTGAATGTGGACACATTTTGAAGAGGTGCCTTGAGGCAACCCTTGAAGCCTATAAATAGGAGGGTATTCCTTAACAAAAAAATGCCCCATCTACACTCCCTATCTAGAGTCCTATCTAGAAAGAGAATTAGAGAGATCATATTAGTGCCACCTTTTTACTTTCCTTCATAAATTAGTGAGTTTATTTTAGAGTTTGTATTTAGAGTTTGAAAGAGTTGGTGCATCCGTAAGTTCATTACGCTCGTGGAGTCGATAGGAAACGAAGTTCGATAGAAGAAACATCTAAGATAAGTATTTTTATTTTGATTCAAAGTTTATTTATTATGTTTTGTTACTTAATTTCAATGTGTTCTGAGTAGTTACTTTATTTTCTCCTTTCAATTATGAAAAGATAAATAAGATAATACAAAATTTGTCGGAGAATTAAAAATCATATATTTTCAAAACATTGTGATGATATTAATACCGGTTCTTAATTTACTATTTAAATTGGCCATTTAAATTGTTAAGACCAGTTGAAGTGTTTTGAGACCTAGAAGGAGATAAATTCTTAACTTGTAGATATCACATGAATCCTTGGGTAGTCGAAGGCCTTGTGCGGGTTATTCAAGGTGAAGTGCAAATAAATAGGAAGATGTTAAATTTTGGGCTTAGAATTGATAAGTTTTTAGAGTGACAGACTAAAATCTTATGATTTGGTTTATAGAAAAGGAAAGGGTCACTAGTAGGGCCGACCATAGCCACCCTTAGACATCTAGTAGTGTGAGCCTAGATTAACTCATTCTACTAACAATACATCCGGATGTGATCTATAAGCTAGCCAATGTTCTTTGCACCTAGATCAAAGGGTAAAGAATATGGATGATTCTATTTGGTACATTACGATAAATTTATATTCTCCACGAATATTATCATTATCTTAGAAAATCTTGGATTAATTGAAAGGAAGAAAGTTGCTTTCTTATTGTTATTGACATCAATTATTTTAGTTGGTCCTAAACTTTAAAAATGGCGTGAGTCTCGCACTCGATGAAAAGAGGGTGAAGGATGGAGCAGTGATAGAAATTGATTCTGACTTCACACCAGCCAGCCTACAGTATGAAGAAAATGACTGGGTCCCAGTGGACCGAGAGGAACTTCATAGCTAGACAGTAATGAAGATGGGTGGCCCAAGCCGCCAATCCAGCAACAAGAAAAGAAAGAAAAACATTGAGGAAAGCAAGAAAATCAAGTCAGTAGTTGCCACGGCAGAGGGCAGGCTCGTCAGCGCCGCACCCGCATAAATTCAAGATGTAAGGAAAGCTACGCTCACAGCTACTCAAAGAAGGAATAAGAATGGCCGTATCCGCAAGATGTTGACTAAACTTGCATCAGATCAACACGAGGAAACAACCACCTTCGCAGACACACACATTTCAAAGATACCACCAGTTCATCAGGAACCTAAAAAGAGAGAACAAGCTCCAAGAACAACAGAAAGGATAAGGGAAACCCTAAGAAGATCAGAAGCAGAGAGATTGCCTCGACGTTAGATAGAGATACCGTATCTGAAGAACCCTATTACTGAAGCAACTCCAGAGGATGTCCCGACAGAGACAATCCCCAAGGAGCCAAGGTATGCAGGAGAACGTGACGGGATTGAGCCATACATCCCGCAATACGTTACTAGGCCTCGTCACTTGCAGATCATCCCAGAATATGAACTAGAAAGAATGCAAAATGTTGAGAACAAAACTTTTAAATACTTTGAAAGGATTAGAGGCAAAAGAATCAAGATTTTGGAAGGCCTCGAGTTACACACAGGTGTTTTCTCAGAGTACGAGCAACAGCAGATTGTGGATTACATTTTAGAACTTCAGAAGATGGGTCGAGCAGGCCGTCTGAGAGAAAATTCTTATTCGGAACCCCGGAAATGGATGTCAGGGAAAGGAAGAGTCATAATACAATGCGGATGTTGCTATAACTTCGCAGAGGACAGAAAAGGAAATCCACCAGAGAAACTCCGTCACGGTGAGGTGGATCCAATGCTGAGAATAATTAAAAGAATGGTGAAAAGAATGATAACATGGAGGGTACTGCCAGCAGACTGCATACCCAACAGTTGCATCATCAACTTTTATCAGAAGGGTGACTGCATACCTCCACACATAGACCACCATGACTTCGTCAGACCTTTCTGCACACTTTCGTTCGTCAACCAATGTAATATCATGTTCGGATCTGACCTCCGAATAGCAGGTCCGGGTAAGTTCCGAGGGCTGGTGGAGTACCACATCCGGTAGGTTCCGTCATGATATTACAAGGAAATGGAGCAGACATCGTAAAACATTGTATACTGGGAGTACCAGTGGAGCGGATCTCCGTCACTTTTAGAAGGATGGACAACAGAAAGGCACCATACCACTTCCAGCCAGATCCAGAATTGGAGAATCTCCGGCCCTATGAGCTGTGAGTTACACGGGAAATAGCACACCTCCAATGCACATCCATGCGACATTCCTGCCAAGGATGGCTTGGAAGGTGATGTTATTAACCGTGTATCTCATTATTCAGATATGGATTTGACAGACACTTTTTAGATGGATCAACAAGAATCACACATAGTCCGTTTTGAGTCATGGATTGTATGAAAGATATTTCAGATCGAGTTGTATGATGTATCTTCAACAAGATTGGAATGAAAGTGACCATGTCACATTTTGCCTTCGCCACTTTTTGTGCAAATTGACTGGGAAACGCCATTAAAGTTAAATAAACTTCGAACAAAGAACAGAAAAGAAAAAGAAAATAAATAAGAACTCTCTTCCATAAAAATCCAAACATTAAAAAGAATTTCAAATCCACATGAACACCAAATAAACAATAAAAAAAGGGATAGTTAAAGAACAAACAAAACAAATCTAAAGCTCAAACTGAATTCCAGTTTACGTCCATCTTTTCAAATCGTACAATCCTTCTTCAAATTGAGGTCTATTCCAGACCTCCTCTGAAACCCTCTCTCGGGATGATTTCAGAATAACGAGGAATCTTCAATTTGATTTGGATGTCATAGGTTCGTACCCTTCGCCAAGCAATCAGACTTTGATTGATTCTCGTTGGATATGGAACACTTTCATATCTCATTTTGATCTCAGAATAATCCAAATCTCAGCAAAATTCTTCATAGTCACAGCATAAATCAAATATCGACAAAATTTTTCACAACCACTGCATAAACCAAATCTCAACAATCGGGATAGGCCTCCGCCCTACTCCCATCTCAGCAATCGGGATAGGCCTCCACCCTACTCCCATCTCAGCAATCGGGATAGGCTTTCGCCCTACTCCCATCTCAGCAATCGGGATAGGCCTCCACCCTACTCCCATCTCAGCAATCTCAGCATTCGGGATAGGCCTCGCCGTACTCCCATCTCAGCAATCGGGATAGGCCTCCGCCCTACTCCCATCTCAGCAATCGGGATAGGGCCTTTGCCCTACTCCCATCTCAGAAATCGGGATAGGCCTCCACCCTACTCTTATCTCAGCATTCGGGATAGGCTTCCAGCCTACTCCCATCTCAGCAATCACAGCATTCGGGATAGGCTTCCGCCCTACTCCCTTCTCAGCAATCCTCAGCACTCGGGATAGGCATAGTCGTACTCATTTCTCAGCAATCTCAAAATTTGATCCTCTCAGCAAGAAATTGAAATTAAAGCACTCTGCATTTTGGATAGGCTTTGTCCTATTCTTCCTCAGCATTTCGGATAGGCTTTGTCCTAATTCCTTCTCAGCATTTGGAATAGGTTCAGTCCTACTTCCCTCTCAGCATACAAATGCATTCGGGTGGGCCTTAGCCCTACTCTTTTCTTCGCATAAAACCAAAATTGAAACTCAAATCGAAATTCAAACTCAAAATTAAAACTTGAAATAAAAAATGAAACGAATCTAAGATTCAATCTCTTGAAATCTTGTGATCTGAAATTCACCTCCTTTTTCCCCAGCGAGCGTTCTGAAAACTTCAGTCTTGGAGATTTACCTGATACTCCCTAGCGGAAATTCTTCCACTTCGTCCTAAGTTTGTCACTTGGACATCTGTGTTGGTTTTATTGATCTCTTCGGTCAACACCAATACACGTGGTGTGCTTGGTTAGCACACCACACCTATTGGGGGTCCATTTGTTGACCTCATTTTTGATGAGGTCTTCTCTTCGCTCTTTAGTATTTAGGATCTAGCCTTAGGCTTTTCCTTTGACTATCTTAGAGGACTAGAATTGGGACTCATCCCTTAGAAATTTAAATCACTTCTTGCCTCCATGCAAACCCCACAAAATTGATTGTAGACCCCTGATCACCTAGAGGGTTGAAATTAAATGTGAAGGTTTAAAGGATGAGTTCCCTATAGGACTCTTTGGCCTTAGGACCACCCTAGGTGGCTTGGTCTGGTGAGGGTTAACTTACACACTCACTACACTCACACTCTACACTCTCACACACACAACCCAGATCCTAAAACTACACCCATAACAACTTGACTCCTTGACCCATGTAGGTAATTCATATGGATGGACCTTAACCCCTAAGCCGCTGGCTAAGAGGGTTAGGAACAACATAGTAAATGCCTCAAATGAGTCCTCTCATGGCTCATATAGGCTTAACATGGCTTCATGGCTCAATCAAAGTGATTCCATTCCACTCATATTTGATCAATCTTCATTATTCCAAAATTTCAATTTTTTGCCCCGGGGACGCTACACCCATCAAACCTACTAAAACCCTTAAAATTGCCCAAATCCTCCAAAATTTCCAAATCACCCAAAATTCCCCAAAATTAACCTTGAACATTTCCTCACCAATCAAATTGATCATCCATAGCCAAAAATACCAAAAATTCCAAAAATACCCCTCAATACCCTTCAAATACCCAAAATGCCCCTCTTAGCAAAAAAATCCAAAAATTCAGAAAATTCCTAGAAAATTCCATAAAATCTCAAATATTCCTAATTTCATTTTTTACAACTACACCATGGGCCAATTTTGTCAATTTACCCCACTTTTACCAAAACCCCCAATTTAGCCCATTCTTAACCCAAGTGAACCCAATGTCAAACCAAATCTACCCGATTGACCCCAATTTTGGTCCAATTCAATTCTAAACTTCAATTTAATATTCACAATATCAATTTATACCAAATCCAAGTCAATTTGATTGACATTTGAATCCAATTTCACTTTTGACCTTAAAGCCCAATTTGGACCCATGACCCAAACTTAGCCCAAACCAAACCAATTCAACTCCAATTGACCCCAAACCTTTTCTAAACCTTCCCTAACATCCCCACAAACAAAACACTAACATAATTTACCCAAAATTGGGACCCAAACCCCACTCAAATTCAACCCAAAACCAAAAAGCCCAATTTTGACCTAAACCCAAACCACCTCAAATTCATTTCAAATCACTCATGACACATCCCTAAACCAAACCCAACAATTACTTGGCCCTAACTTCTACAAAATTCCCATCTATGAATTCATTCTTAAACCTAAAGGCTCATTCCCTTAAGCCTTCCTAAAAGCCCAAAGTCCATGACAAAGCCCACATGAAATTCCTCTCATCATCCCTTTAATTTAAAACACTTCCTAAGTTCTAAAATCCATCACCAAATAAACCCAAATCAAGCCTTATGACAATTCTCCTTAAATCCATGAAAAATTCCAACACCCTTTCTCATGCAAGTGAGACAACTTTTCCCAAGCCATATATGAGCCATGAAGCCATGCATGAGCCGCATGGGAGCCATGAGAGCCATGGGATCTACTTTCCACCTCACCATACCCAAGATGGCAAGAGGAGGAGGCCTTTTCCATATTCCCTTAAGGGGATTAGCCACTTCCATGACTCCACTAAACCTTGCTTAAACTTAATTGTACTTGGATGGTGACCCTTCCCCACTAATTAAGCTGAACTAAACCACTTTATCTTCAGCCCAAACTAGCCATGGGAAGGTGCACCTAGCCCAATCCATGAATTTGACCGAACTTAGCCAAAATACACCCTTACCCCCATTCTACTTTGATTCAAACACTTTACACATGGCAAAGCTCGATTGCTGCACAAACCTCCGACCACGACCCACCTGAACTTGAGGGTGACCCATGCACTGCACGGCCAGTGCCTGGATCGCCGGAAAACACCATGGTCGAAACCTTGGGAGGAGCCAAATTTTGGAATTCCACCTTGCTGAGTTGCCCCACTCCAAATGGCCATTGCAGCTGTTCTTCTCCTCACCAGAGTAGCTGATCCCAACCATTAAACCCCCCCTGGGAGGCCCTCCACCCTCTCCTATTTAAAAACCACCTCCTCTCGGCCATGAGAGGTGCTGAACCAAAACTTACTGAAACCCTTCCAAAATCATCCCAGACCACTCTCTACACATAGAGAACTTGATCCCCACTGAAATCCCCCTGCCATTTCCTCTCTGTGAGCTCAATTTTAGAGTTGAAATCCAAGCTTAAAACCAGGACACTTCACCACAGTGAGCTAATCTCCAAATTGATTGGTCCTACACCTTCACCAGACCAAGAGGAAAAATTCCCCAGCAAAAGCTCCCTCACCAGGCCAGCCATTGCTCCCAACCTCCAAGCTTTGTGATCCGTTGTGGTCGAAATCATACCTAGACAACTCACCAGGCCAAGGGACTTCATCTGGAGCTTGCTTGGACTCAATCGAAGGTGACAAAACTCTCAGATCGAAGCTTCACTTCTCTGAGCAAAGGTATGGACTCACTCTTCATCCCGAGCTTACAAAGATTCTCCATTTAATTTGAATCAATTTCAATGCATGTTTACCATATGGATGTATTCGTCTCTTTAAGACGAATCCATAGAGCATAAGAATACACAAGTACTTTGAGAAACGAGTGAGAAATTAGGTTTATAAGGTTGACGGTCATGGGTTCACACCAGTCGTAGACGATGGCTGGGAGCCGTCGGATCGAGCGTGTATAGAGCGGACGGTCGGGATCGAGCCGGACAGCGCGATGGTACATGAACTGCGGGCCCCTGGAGCACTGAGTCGGATGGCAGCGTCGAACTAAAAAGCGTCGCGTGGCTGTTCGGAGAAGCTAAGGTTGACGCGGCGCCGATTCGGATAAATAGAAAAATAGGGATTTTTCTTATTTATTAAATATCCAGAACTTCAAAAATTCATAACTTTGTGTAGAAAAATGCTAAAAATAAAATAAAAATACCCTCTTGCTCAGTAAATAGAGGAGAATAATGTAGAAAAGAAATCAAGTAATTTCATTAAGTATTTTATTTTTTATGATTTATTTACTCTCTGCATTGTTTTAATTCTCCATGCATATAAGAAATTCACCATGGCATGAAACCATAGGGCTTTTGAAGCCTCTGAAATTGGGAACATTCCATGAATTTTCCAAGGTCAGAGGCCATCCCTATGAGAAGTTATTGATTTTTCAAGTTCATGTTACTGTTTTGAGTATTTTAATTCCAATAATTAGCATGTTGAGAAATAAATTCTAGGAAAATTTGGTGATGTTGCTTGTGACCAGAGGGACCTAGGAAAAATAAGTTTTGAGTTAATTCACTTTGAAAAACCATAATTGACCAAAATACCCAAAATTGATCTTTAATTAATTAGGGTTAACCACACATCAAATTAACTTAAAAACAATTCTCCACTATCCTTTAGGGATAAGAGAACACCACATAAAAATTTGAAACCAATTGGACTTGATTAACCCCACCAAATGGGTTGATTAAGCCTCTTAAGTAATAATGGGTAAAATTAAACTTTAAAAATTATAACTCACAAAATACATTTCAAAAATTCACAAAAATGGTTTTGGAGCCTCTCTGATATTAGAGGAACTTAGGAAAATTAAAATTGTAATTTTCTAAAAAAGTTGATTTTTATCATTATTTTAATATTTTTAATAATTAAAAAATAATAAAAATCATAAAAATATTAAAAATCACCAAAATGTTACATTTTGAATTCTAATCATTTAGGAACAAACCAAGTATTTTTCTTAAGTCCCTAGGGTAAGATATTGAATTTTAAAGGCTTAATGTAATTTTTAATATTAAAAATGTATTTTCCAACCTTTCACAAAAATAATTCTAATAAATCAAAGAAAAATTAGAAAAATATAAAATTTACTTCTATGGACTTCTTGAGGTTAGAGAGATTTAAGAAAAATATAAAATCTATTTTTCAACTTTAATTTCATTTTAAAATTAATTAATGCTCCTAAAATAAAAATAATTCTAATAAATAAAATATAATTCAAAAAATCACCAAAATTAGTCCAAATGGTCCTCTGGTTATTAGGAGTGCCTCATAATTTTCTTAAGAACAAAAAAATTCCCTTGGTCATCTTATTGAATTTTCCTTGGAAATCCCTATTTTCTACAAAAAATAATTATATAAATAAATTAAATACAGAAAAATAACATTTTCTCCTCTAATGTCTTAATTGACATGTGAGTGAAGCCACATAAAAATTTTAAATTCATTTAAGCTCAATTTAGTGAGTTATGGAATTATTAAGCTTGAAGGGCAAAATGGTAATTAAAATTTTAACCTTTAATTAAAACTTTAGGCTTAATAAAATGAGAAAGTAAAATATTTGATTCTAATCTGATTTGGATGATTGAAATTTAAATAATTAAAGGGTAGAAACCCATCAATTATTTTTAAGAATAAACCTTAATCAATTAATTAATGAAATTTGGAAGATTAATAAAAATTGAAATTATTAAAATAGGGATATTATTAGGAAGACATTTATTCTTTAATTTAAAAATCCCTGAATTAATCACTTCAATAATATTTTATTCCGAATTAAAATGATAATCCAAACTCAAGATTTAAAATACTTAAAGACTTAATCATTAAATTAAATTAAAATTAAAAACATTTAAATTAAATCCTTCCAAAATTTCAATTAAATTAATACTTTAACAATTAAATTAAATCAACTTTAAAAACATAAAAAAAATAAAATATTAAATTAAAATTAAAATTAAATTAAATTAAAATTAAAATTAAATTGAATTAAATTAAATTAAAATAAATTAAATTTAATTAAAACATATTAAATTAAATTAAATTAAATAAAAAATAAAATAAACTTAAAATAAAATCTAAATTAAATTAAAAATTAAAAATAAAATTAAATTAAAATTAAAACTAAATTAAATTAAATTAAATTAAATTAAATTAAATTGAATTAAATATAACATCACCTAAGAAATAAAGAATTCAAAGTAAATCTAAAACAACTTGAACACTATTCCAAACTTAAACCCATTAATTAAAATTAAATTAAATCACAAATTACTTAAACATTAATTTGCCCTCAAAAGCTCTTGTTGTCATAACTCCTAAACGGAGTATTAAGTGAAGTGTTACTTCACTTATAAGATATTCAAATGTCCTAGTTCACTGAGCAAAAGAACAAAACATAACTAAACTCCTGAATGATTAATTCACTTGTATAATTAAATTCTCTTGGACTTAAAACAATCCTAGAGGTATTGAAAAGATGTTTAAGACTCGTCTTAAGCACTTCCTCGATATGATAGGATATTTATAAGAACAACTGAATTTAATTGTTCTTTGATGAAGAAAATCGTCCTTAAACCAAAATACAAGAACCTAGACGTCATAGGAGATGACTAGACTATGGGATTAGGACTTTGATAGACAACCAAAACCTTTCTCTTAGCTTTACCTAGGTACTTGTTGAAATATTTAAATGCCTTAACATGTGTTTTAAGTGCAGCTTGGGATGACGGGAAGACCCTCCGAGTACGCTTTTATTTTATTGCAATTTACTTTATCGCAAATGCACTTTACTTTTCTTGCATGATAAACAACCGTTGCATGAAAACCAAAACCTTTAGGGTAGTCCCTAAAACCGAAACCAAAACTAAATTAAAAATCACTGCAAGATAAAATTCACCGCCACAACACTTCAAAATATAAAGCAACTCAAAATTTAATCACCAATAGAACAACAAAACTACAATTACAACTAAATTAAAAAGTCTATTTGAATGATCGGGAATACCTTGGATGATGTAACCAACGTGTTGCTAACGGGATTTCCCACGGTCTAAATGAAAGTGTGGAACTCATTCAGTTGAGTTTAGCAAATTCATCTGGACTAAGTGAATTCGATGAAAATAACGGTGCCGGGATGACGGAACCGTGGGATCTTAATCGGTTCTGTTTAATCAAACTTTAAGATTTGTTTTAATTAAAATATTAAAAAAAACTTGAATTTTAAGATTTTCTCTAAACCAAAACACTTCTCTCATCTCCTGATTTATGACTTCTAAAACTAAACCTCTGCAACAACAAGGAGCTCGGAGCATGGTGGGCAGCACGAACATCGTCATCAAGCAAAACTCGAGTCTACTTCGACGAAAACTTTCTTAGAATTAAATAACTAAGCCATAGGACTTTGAGGTAGTTTGCCTAGTGCAACATGAATCCTCAACTCTTCGTTAGGCATTTGCATGATCATATCATGTAGATTAAGCCCTAATCGGTCTTAGGACTCCGAGGTAGTCGTTCGCTACAACATAAACCCTCACATCTTCGAGGCTGATTGTATGATTATGTCATACGAATATAAGTCCTAATTAACTATAATTGGAAAAATTGAAATATAAGATAATATTAGGATTTTCTCAAATCTAAGCCAAACAATAGGATAGTCGGGAAGTTGCCAAGATTCCTCTTGGATCCTCAGCTTCTCCTACTTCTCTTCCTTTGGACTCCTAAAATAAAGCTCGTTCCAAATTTGATATATTCCCAATTGAAATCTCCAAAACTCAAATCCTTTCGAAAACCTTAAACTTTGAAATTCTTGAGAGCAAAACCACCGATCATTATCGAGAGTTTTCTTAAGTGATTCCCGTCACTTAGGATGTAATTAACTATAGGGGCTTGCCCTCATAGGGAACTTTAAGAACCCAGGTAATATAAACCCTGCTTAATTCATTTATATTAAGCAGGGGAACTTGTCGGCTTATAAAATTGGTTCGCAGACCAAACGGATGTCGCAAATCCTCTAGTTTATTTAATCGAGCGCCATCGCCAAACAGTGTGTCTATTCTTCGGGATAGATACACGGTTTGTGGTGCGGTGCTCGTTTATATAAACTATTTGGGATGTGAGATCGGTTTGATTTCATATCTTAAAACTTTTAAACTTAAAATTACTTTCAAAATCAAATGTTATCTTTTAAACTATATATTTAAATTAAATTTAAATATAAAAAATTTGCCGACAATTTCTGTTAGGCGACCCCTTTTTCAAAATAAAACACATAACCTAAAAATTTGCCGACAAACCTCTATGCCAACTTTTAGAAAAAGATATGAAATTTGAATTTACCAAAGACTGCTTAAATGCCTTTGAGTTATTAATGGAAAAACTAATCACATCACCTATAATAGTTTAACCTGATTGGACAAACCATTTGAATTAATGTGTGATGCTAGTGATTATGTTATTGGAGCTGTTCTTAGTCAAAGATATGATAAAATTTTTAAGGTTATATACTACGCTAGTAGAACTCTTAATGATGTTCAAATTAACTACACAGTTACTGAAAAGGAGTTAATGGCTATTATGTATGCTTTTGATAAATTTAGATCATATTTAATTGGAACTAAATGTATTGTGCATACTGATCATCTGCTATTAAATATCTGATACAAAAGAAGAATACAAAATAAAGATTAATTAGATGGGTACTTTTAATGCAAGAATTCGATTTTGTGGTGATTGATAGAAAAGAAACTGACAATCAAATTGCTGATCATTTGTCGAGACTAGAATATAATGAATCATCTGATACCGACAATGAAATTACAGATAGTTTCCCTGATGAAAAACTTTATAATATAAATGTGTAGAAAATACCTTGGTATGTTGATATTGTTAGCTATATAGTAAGCAATATTTTGCCACATATGCTAACTCTGCAGCAACAGAAAAAATTCATTCAGGATGCAAAAGCATATTTTTGGAATGAACTATATTTATATAAGCAATGTAATGATCTTATTATTAGGAGATGTGTGCCTTATGAAGAAACTGAACATATTATTCAAAAATGCCACGATTTTGAATTTGGAGAATATTTTGGCATTGACAAAACTGCGCATAAAATTTTGTAAGCTGGATTTTATTGGCCTACTCTTTTTAGAGATGTTTATAGATATATCAAAACTTGTGATAGATGCCAACGAGTAGGTAATATAACTAGAAGAAATGAAATTCCTCTGAATTTCATGTTAGAAGTGGAGATTTTTTATGTTTGGGGATTAGATTTTGTGGGACCATTTATTCCTTCATTTGGGAACTTATATATTTTAATTGCAGTTGATTATGTATCAAAGTGGATTGAAGCATAAACTTTACCTCGTTGTGATGGTAAAAGTGTTTCAAGATTCTTAATGAAAAACATTTTCATAAGGTACGAATGCCGAGAGTGATTATGACTGACGGAGGATCCCATTTTAGGAATAAATACATTCAGAGATTGGCAAAAAAATTTAATATTGTTCATATGTTCTCTATTGCCTATCATCCTCAAACTAGTGGTTGAGCTGAAGTTTCTAATCGTGAGATTAAACAAATTTTAGAAATTACTGTAAATCCTAGTAGAGTAGATTGATCTATAAGACTGGATACTGCATTATGGGCATATAGGACTGCTTATAAAATTCCTATTAGTATGACTCCTTACAGACTTATATATGGAAAAGCTTGTCACTTACCAGTAGAATTGGAGCATAAAGCACATTGGGTGATTAAAGAATTCAACTATAATTTGAAAAATGCTGGTGAGCAGAGATTATTGTAATTGAATGAATTAGAAGAATTAAGAAATGAATCTTACGATAATGACAGAATTTATAAGGAAAACTGAAGTTAATGCATGATCAGAAGATTAACCAAAAGAATTTTGAACGAGGACAAGAAGTTTTGCTTTACAATATAAGGTTGAAATTATTTCCTGGGAAATTGAAGTCTCGTTGGTTAGGACCCTTTACTATGACTCAGGTTTACACTTATGGAGATGTTGAAATTGAAGATCAGAAGACTGGGAATAGATTTAAAGTAAATGGACATAGATTAAAACTATATTTTGAGGGTAAAAGACCAAATTTTAAAGAGGTTTTAATGCCAAGTCAACCTGAATAGGTCGGGCTGATGACATTAAACCAAGAACTTTATGGGAGGTAACCCATATTTATCTTTATTTGTTGTGTGTTTGTTTGAGTTTGTCAATAGTTTGTAGTAATATTAAATTCTACTACTTGTAATTGACCTTTGATTATCGAGAATTTGGACCCGTAGAGAAAATTTGGAATGTATTTGACCGCGACATAAAATTACAAATTTTTGCCTAGGGCGCCGACGGCGAGCTCGACTCTGCCGATTGCGGGTTTTTTCCGAGAGCCCTAGAATTAATTCCACAAGGCTCACCGAGGACGCCTTCGAGGCCGCCTACAATGGGATCGACAAGTAGGTAGTTTTTGGAGTTCGCAATGTCGGATTTTGGCGATTTTTACAGAATTCATCCCTTATAAACTCCCATGGATGGTTCTTAAACATTCCAACTCCCAAAAAAGAATGTAAACCACTTTCAATTCCTCTCTAATGGCCTCTAACTCAGTAGATTACCCTAGATTTCAAGTTTACAATCGGAGAAAGTTCGTCAGTGCCGAGGCGCAGCGACTTTTCAACAAGGTGATATCTAAGAGAACGTTAATAAAGTAAAGAGGATTTGTCAATCGAGGATTAAGTAATTCTTCATCACCAATTGAAGAAATGAGTGTGAGGTGAAGATGGGAAGTATTTTGCTATACTACTGCCACAGTAGTCGTTCCAGTGGTTAAGGAATTCTACCCCAATTTACATGGAATCAACTAAGGAAGCATCTATGTGCGAGGTAGGTGGATAGCAATCAATTCTGGAAGAATTAATGAGTTATATATGCTTGAGAATGTTCTTGTCTTCCATTATTTGAATTTCGTGTCAACGAGAAATAAGATGAATGAAATATACCAATATTTGATGGATGAAACCGATGACTAGGAAGTTAGAGAAAACGGGTACGTTAATTTTTCTGCAACGCTTTTAAATCTCGTTTCAAAAAATTGGCACTTTTTCATACATTCAAATGGGATGGCCCATTGATATTGGATCAATTATTGTGAAGCCTGATCGTTCAAGGATCATCTCAAGGGCTTGGACATCCTTCAACAATTTTCTTAATTTGTAGTTTTTTTCAGGTTTCGTATGAAATTTGGGAGAAAATAATGCTACCCTGGAAACCTTTATACCCAACTCGTATGTTCCCAGTCAATGATGAAGAAAATGACATGGGCGCGATCATGGATCAAGCATCGCAGAATTCTGTTCCTATTCAACCTCTAGTAGCAGACAAGACACCGATGATCTTACACCGAATCAAAAATCTGGAGAAGCAGGTACAAAATTTAATGAGTACAGTTAGCAATATGTCTGATTTCTTTGATCATATCGATTCGAGGATGAAAGAACAGTTTGATCATACTGGGAAATTTGAAGTGAGTCTGATACGCTTAATGAAGAAGATGGGATGAATTGATGAAGATTCAACTGAAGAATTTCTATTTCGACCTTTTTATAACCTATTTGTCTATGTTCAAGCAATGGGGGATATCAGAGGAGAAACCAGTACAGATTCTAAAGAGTAGTAGAATTGAAATGCTTATTTGTTTCATTATGTTGTGTTTGATTTGAACTTTGTTTATGTGTTTTCTTTCATACTTTGCTTTTTAATCTCAGTATATATGAGATTATGATTGAAACTTTTGTTTTCAGCATTTTAAGTGTTGTGGTTTGTATTGCGATGCTGATTAGATGGATTTAGGTTAAGAAAATACCTACTTACATGTGTTGTGTATTGTGTGTTGTAAACACTTGGATTTTATATATAAATGTGAAGTTTTGTTGTGTGTATGTTTATTTGAGTTAATACAACACTTAATCACTTAAAATATATGATTAAAATGATCGAATGGATGGCGATGAGGCTTAAAATTGATCGAAATCGCAAAACTTTAAAAAATGAATAATAATTAAAAATCTCACTGACGTCGCGCTCGAGGGAGCTAACGGCTTTATTTTCCCGGGGGTATTGGAATTTAATTCAATCGAGCCTGCCGACAGCGCGAACGCGCCAATGGCGAGATCACAAACATTACCTTTTAACTGCAATTTTGACCGATCAAATGCCACTATTCATCGTCTTCTTCCCCGTTTTACCCAAAAATTTAACATAGGGCTTGATAGATCTTGAATTTGGAGCGATTTCAACAAATTCTAACACCGGATTTCATCTTCCCTTGGTAAGAGCTTCACTCCTATGTAAAAATTTTTTATTTTCACCATGAATTTCTTCCACATTAAGAAATTTTAGAAAATTTGAAAATGTGGAGAAAAGACTTGGAAGGAATTCATGGAACATGATTTAGATTGTTTAAACCCCCTTTAGAAGCCATTGTATTATTATTTTGGAGATTAGTTTGGATTTTTGTGATTTTAATAGATCAAACAATGGCTCCACGACAAAAGAGAAGACTTGAATACGACGAGACTCGATTTATTAATGTGAAAGCACAATCGAGGTATACCTCAATCTTTCAATGTAAGAAGTACATCCAAGATCTAGTTTTCAAAAATCTTGGAGGAGAAGTGGAACGAGTTATCAAAGAGAGAGAGGATGGGAGAACTTCTGCTACTTAACAAATAAAGCTGCTATCAAAGTTGTGAGAGAATTTTACTTTAATCTGACTCAACTTAAGGACGAGCCTGTCCAATTTAAGGGATTTTCTGTCGACTTTAATGCTAATCACATTAACTCTTTTTTACGAGCTTCACAACTATTTTTCTAGTGAGTATGAAAAATTTGGAACAATGGAGGGTCCGTTGAACGATGTTATTGTCTTTCTCGCTGATGGGAAAGGCATTTGGAAAATTAAAAATAGTGAATGGATTACCTTTCCATTGTCCATGATGAATGCCACTGCTAAGGCATGACATTATTTCATTTGTTCGACTCTGCTGCCACCTACCATCATAGTGATGTCTTGAGAGATAAAGCTGTTCTGAATTTATGTATTCAGAACAACAGAAGCATTAATGTGGGGAGAATAATTTATAAGAATATTATAGCCATTACGAAGAGTGAGACAAGTGGATATTTAGGGTATCCTGGCCTAATTTATGCACTTTGTCAATTATCTGGAGTTGAAGTAAGAGATGATGAGGAATGGTTGTATCTGATGAAACCCATTAGTAAAGCGAATATAAAGACTTATGAATCCCATGAGGAATGGAGATCAAGGAGTAGGAGCAAGGTACCTTCTACTAATAGAGACATTCCTTCTACTAGCTATGACCCTCCTGCCTCTAGTCCCCCTACCTTATATGATTTGATGAATTCCATGACCCTACAGAGGAAAATTTTTGAGCATTTGGATGAAAAATTAGAAAGAATTAATCACAAGATTGAAGGATTGGAGAGAAGACATGATCACAATAGTGATTATTTTCAGAGGCACTCTGATTTTGAGATGGCTTATTATGATGCTTAGGCTAATTACTACAGAGGAGAGCCTGATGTTATTTTTCCAGAATGCCCCCGGTATACTCAGTATCAGCCCAATCCTCCTGCTGACCAAGGTGATGAAGACATTGCATAGGATTTTAATATCTGATAGTGATGTGATGTATTTGTTTGTTTTACTTTTGTTATAGTACTTCGATTTTTATTGTAATTTGTGGACTATGCTTTGTTTCTGGGAAGTGTTTAGTTTTGCAGTTTGCATTTTCATTTCTAGATATTTGTGATTGAAATTGTAATTGTGAACTGAATAGTCTAAAATAGTAAACAGTTTATTCTATGTTATGAAATGCATATGTCATGTATAGTTAGTTGTTGTTGTTTAATGTTTTGTTTTATATACTTGTTTTAAAATTTCATTACCCCAGCAAATTTTCTAAACTGTTATATGTGTATAAAGGTTTTTAAATATTACAGGTCAGTTGAAGTTAGAAATTTTAAGAAGAACCTACAACTTTCAAAAAAGACAAAAATGTCTAAAGTGCAAAGGTATGAATTTTATATTTAGAATTTTTCTTTTCACCCTGTATTATTTCTATTATAGAAAACTTTAAGTTTGGGGGAGGGGAGAAAAATATAAACTATTATATGATCTTAATTAACATATTTTAAAAAATTATAATATAATTTTTGTGATAAAATTTAATTCATATAACTATATTTAGATTTATCTAAATATTATAGAAAATTCAAAGAATTATTTTTGGTAATGAAGATTAATTTTGTAGGTTAAGATATTTAGTATAAGAGGATAAGACTATAGTTAGCTAATTAAAGTAAAGAAAACTTTATTTTGAAATATTAAGAATCTTAGGAATTTAGTTGAGAAAGAAAAGATTGGGATTCAATAATGTAAAAACTATGAATTACATATAAGGTAAAGATTGTTTTAAAGTTTCAAATTAAGGAAAAGAAAAGTGAAGTTTAAAATTATTAACAGGCTATTCAGATATAGTAATCATCACTTAAAAAAGAAAAAGAAAGAAAAACATAAGGATTGAAAAATAATCCCTGAAAAGAAAAGAAAAATATATAGGATTAAAAAAACAATCCAAAAGAAAGAAAATTAAGTGAGGAGAAGCTTGAGGAGATGCCTTATCAAAAATTAGCTTCACTTGGATTAACCTAAAGGGAAAACAAAAAGCATTTCTGAACTTATATTTATGACTTGTTCTTTACTTAATAGTATCCTCATGAAGTTCCTATCTTCTAAATATTCTAAGTGAATTGATATTGCAACATGTAGTCATTCTTAAAATGAATAGAAAACTAGAACTCTTAGACTTGATGACTAAATAGCCTTATAGCTGAAGAATTAATCTAATTACTTGAAAATCTTTCTAAGAATTTTTGTTATAATATTTATGTAAATCAAAATTATAGTATTTCTGAATTGAAGCTTTACCACACTAAATCATAAATTTTATGTAGTACTAAAGATTACTTCAGGACAAGTAATAGTTAATTTTGTGGGATTTTAACCCAAGAAAAAAATGTTATGATTTTCAAGCTCATTTTATATTGATTTTGATGATATTGCACTTTAAAGAAGGGTAACTTTGGTGTTTTTCTGCAAGTATGAAAATTTAAGGGCGATGGAGATAAAATATGTAAAAAGGAGCAAATTTAGAGCAAAAATGACTAAAATTATGAAAATTTGACCTAGTGCGCCGATGGCGAGGTCTATGGCACCGACGGCATGATTTTTTTGAGAGTTAAAAATATATTTGAAGAGAGGCTGCCGACGGTGAAGGTTGAGGCCGCCGACGGTGGAGGTTAAGGCCGCCGACAGTGGTGTCAGTGTAAGGCAGTGTTTCTAGAAGGACACCGACGACGGAGCTCGAGGCCGCCGACGGCGTGATCGACTGTTCTTTCATAAAATACGTCGAATGTGGACAACTTTCGAAGGGAAGCTTGCAAAACCCTTGGAGACTCTTCAACAACTGTAAAAAGAACCATTTTAGGCCGAAAAAATGTCCTTTTGGAGTCCTCTAAAAGTCACTAAGAGTCTGTAAAAAGTACAATTAGATTCTTCTAATAGTTACTTAGTGTTCAATAGAGAGTCCACTAGTGTCCATTATTATTAGTGAGTTTTAAATAGTGAGTTCAAATAGAGATTATGAGGAATTCTTCGAAGGATTGTAAGAGTGGAAGGGAAGTGAGAGATCTCTTTTGCATTGTGGTTTCGAAGGACAATTCCGCTTACTGTAAAGAAAGGAAGCGATTCAGAGGAACTTCAAGGAGTTTGCTTGGGGAGTAATTTAAGATAAGTTGTGTTTATTTACTTTAGTTTGTAGAACTTTATTTTTATATATGAAATCTAAGTTTTATTGCATTCTCTCCATGAATTCTGAGAAGTTGTTCTGTCTTTCTCCTTGTTTTTATATTTTTATGGAATGATAAAAAGAATTAATATGTCATAAAAGTTTAAAGAAGTTGTGATGATCTTTTACTTAGATCTTAATTTACTTTCATTCTGGCCAATTGAATAGTTAAAATATGTTGAGTTTGACAACTATAGTAATGATTACATTTGAGATTCAGGGAGGTCAAAGTCCTTGGAAGGAGGTTGCAAATAAATAGGGAAATAATATTCATCGGGTGTAGAATTGGAGATTTTAGAGTGATAGGCTAAAATACTCAATCTGGTCATATCATTTGGGTGTTGAAGTATAGATTTTAGCCCTCAGACTAGGGGAACGTGGGAGTTCTGACGTGAGAGCCAGTATCCTACCAGCCTAACCGCAGATTCAGAAACCAAGCATAGGATTAGTCAATGTTCTTTATGCCTGGACCAAAGGATAAAGAATATGTATGCTCCTATTAGGCACAACACAGTTTAAAACTAATTCTAATTATCTATTCACTGAAATATCTTAACAAAGTAGAAAGATTCTTGCTTATATATTTGAACTTTACTTTAGTAGACTTAGTTAATTGTTAGTAGAACTAGTTTAATTTAAAATTTATATTATTGTCAATTGCGTATTAGTGACAGATAGGCAATTTCGATTTAGTTATGATTTTGAATTAATTTCTATAATCCTAATCTGTAGCCTCTAAAATATTCCATGTGGAATTGATATCCAGGACTCCACTAGAGCCCTGTATTAGTTGAGAGATACGTATACTTACGTTTAAAGGTAACTCCGCGATTAAAGATTATAATATATAATTGTTACAAAAATTAAAATTACGCTCCAAGTCAATTTGGCGCTATTACTGAGGATTAAGATTTTCTAGTAATAGTGTCGAATTCTAATATTTTTAAGTATATTAAAAATTGTGATCAAGGGGAAAAGTCGTAATTTCTAGGAATTTAAACTTAATTAATACTTAGGCTTAATTAAACTGGGAAATGGGTAATGGATAATCTTAGTAAAGATGTTTGAATGATTGAAATACATGAGGGAATGAGTGGTAGAAACCCATCTCAATTTGGTCACATTAAAAGATTAGCTTATAATTTTATTAGTCTCATTAATTTGGATGAAAGTTAAATTAAAGGATCCTTAAGGTTAGGTGTAACTTTGGAGGTCAATAATCCACTAATCGAATACCCCTAGTCGATGATAAAGTAGTGATAATTCATAAATTTAATAACAATAATAATGATATAACTTAAATTTTCTAAAATCACAAAATATACCCATTTAAACCTCAAGGGCTCAGTAGTGAGCTAGGCTTAATTTAAATTTGACTAATGAGGTTTAGAAAAGAAAGCACAAATAATTTTAAAAAACATATGAAACACTACAAACTCATCAAAATTGGTTGAATTTTTTCAAAAATTAATTAGCCTCTAAAGGCCCATCTTACATAATTCATAAATAAAATGCCAAGTGATATCTACTCCACCTTTTGGGATAATTAAAACATTAGCTCATTGAGCATAAGGGTATGAAATAGATGAATCATTTAGTGATTATTATAAGTACAAATGAACTTAAGAAAGTTTAAAAGGGTTGTGAAATACCTTAGTATTCCCTGGGTCTTTTCACAAATTTTTTGGACACCTTGTAGGACAACTTAACTTATCATATTTATTAAATTAAGGCATCTCTCGAATGAAATAAAAAAGATCCACCAAGTTATGATATAGGATTTTGTAGGCTTGTGATGAACCTATTTATTGGATTTTACTTTCCTGCAAATTATAAATATTTACTATAAAAGATACTAAAGTTTCAGGTAGAGAAACAAGAAGGCTTGTCAGGTACACTTCAATAAGTTTATAGTACCTTCCTTTAAGTACTTCATTTACTTTTTTTCTTGCTTATAAGCTTGCATGTTAAACAATAATTTCGCCCTGCATGAAAACTAAAACCTTTATGATAATTGCAAAACTAAAAACAAAATCAAAATTAAAACAAGACAAGATAAAATTCACTGCCACAACAGTAAAAACATATGACAACTCAAGATTTAATTACGAACAAAAAAAATCATAAGTGAAACTAAATTAAAATGTCTCTATTGGATGATTGGGATACCTCCGAGGATTCAACCTACCGCTGTTAATGAGATTTCCCATGGTCTGAGTGAAATTAAGGAACTTATTAAGTTGAGTTTAGTAAATTCATCTAGACCAACTGAATTAGAAGAAATTAGTGGTGTCGGAATGTGGGAACCGTGGGATCCTAACCGGTGTCGCTATAATCAAAATAAATATTCCCCCTAAATAAGACATTAAGACAACTCAATTTAAACATGTCTAAAACATGACACTTCTCTCATCTCCTACATTTGACTTTTCTAAAACTAAACCTGCTACGACAAGGAGCTTGGAGCATGCATAGTGGGCAGCACAACCAACTTCAACACTAAAACTCCTTAGAGATAAACAAAAAGCCATAATACTTTGAGTTAGTTTGCCTAGTGTAGCATTAACCCTCACTTATCACTTTAGGCCTTTGCACTCTGTGCAATGTAAGCCCTAACTCTTCTTAGATTTTCGAGGTTGCCATCCAGTATGACATAAATCCTTCTATCTTTCAGGTTATTCACATGATTGGTATCAAGTGAATGTAAGCCCAAAATAATAAAATTGGCAGGATGAAACATCAAATATTAATCTCAAATCAAAGCCAAATCATAGAATTGTTGAGAAGATACCAAGATTCCTCTTGGTTCTATGACCTTCCCTTAGCTTTCCATTCCTTTGGATTCCCATAATAACTTTTCTGAAATTTAAGCTACTCACCTATTGAATTTCCTATTATCTCATTTTTCTTGAAGAACCCTATCTTTTGGAAGTCATGAGTATAAATATTTCCTGATCTCTATCAAGAGTTTTCTTAGGTGACTTCGTTTATCTAAGATGTAATTAAATATAAGGGTTTGTCCATATAGGAAACTTAAAGGCCCCAGATTAATATAAACCCAATCTAGTTTTTTCATACTAGGTAGGGAATTTTTTGGTCAATATAAATGGTTCGCAGATTAAATAGATGTCATTAGTTCTGTAGTTTATTTGATTTAGCCTTATCATCAAGTTGTGTGTATTTTCCTTAGGATAGGTACATTACTTGCGATATTGTACTTGTTTATTTAAATTACAAAAATAAATGAGATTCATCAATTTCTCATTTTTAAAATTTAAAATATTATTTTCAAAATCATTATATATATATGTACGTATTAAACTAAATAAAAACAATATATATATATATATATTCTATATTTTCCCAAAAACAAAGATGGATAGGAATTTTAACGACCGACAATTTTATGGCGACTCCTCTGGGATTAGTTTTGTTCTTCACTAAGATCAGGAAATGTTATATTAATAAATCAGTAATTATTTTATGTCCCTCATGAACCAGATTACCATTCTTCCATTGATATACTTTACCAATTTCTTTCTTGGGAAAGTGCAATCAAATTTCCTCAATTTTAGGATTGTTTGTTTAAGCCTTCCTTAAATAGAAGGGTCCATGAGTTTTTAGGTTTTTCTTGATTTTTGTGGGGTCAGATTTCCAATAGATGTGTTGGTGAATGTAATTCGCCAAGGCAATGTGCATTGTGAAGGGAATCCCGGACGGTTTCCCACACTTCACTTTCTCTTTAAGCCTTCTGGGTTTGAGCTTGCTATCGGTAAATCAAACCAGTCCCTTGTAAATGTTAAAATCCTTTTGACAAATTAAAGATAATATAAAAATACTAAGATGAAGTGTAATTGTGCCCAGTCCACAGAGCGACCTTTTCTTGCAGTGTTTGCACTACGATTAAAGTGTTTAAGCCTTCACTAACTTTCAGAATTCTTCGACAGTCACAATGATGATCCTTACACTCATTGCTCTTACAAATTTCCCTCCTCTCGTGAGGCCCGTCTTGCAGAGCCAATGATCCAGTTTGAGACTGGCTGAAGTTGCACTTTGAAAAGGTCCTTTCGTTATTGTGAAAGTTGCTACCCCAAAAGTTTAAGAGCCATCTACCGAGTTAGATCTGAACTTCCACCAGGATTTCCGTTCAGCTAAGAATGTGAAGGTTTCTATTATTCCTGTCAAGTTAGTCTTCTCTGTGTTTAAGGGAGTTGTGACCCCTACAGCTACCGGTTTTGCTGTCACTGCACCTAATTTCTTGTCTGTCAAGGGGAAGGAAATTTTGCATGAAGAAGATTCTGATAATGCATTTCTTCCTCCGCCGTCAATCTTTGAGATTGGTTCTAGCTCTAAAATTCCTCCACCAACTAGATCTCAAAGGAGGAACTACAAACATAAGATTCTCAAAGCTGTTAGGGTTATAAGTATGCCAGTGATTGATGAGATTCCTTAACAGGAGGAGCTCGGTTTACCAAATACCTCTCCTTTCCTTCGAGGGAGTAGGTTCCACCAACTGGTTGATACTACTGGAGATGGAAGCCTCCACAAGATTGCTGCTACACTTCCATCACCACATGGTCACGATGAGGTGAGGGAGAGGCTTACACCCATCACCCGAGCTCATACCCTTCTCCGAAGCTTGGCTGAAATAGAAGGGTGTTTCATTGCAAAACTTCTTAAGAATATGGGATGTCTAGTATCCCCTGAAATAAAGAGTGAAATTCTGAGGTTGGAAAGACCCGTCTGAGTTTCTGTTAGACACCGTTTGGGAAGACGAGAGTAGGTTGCCACCACTCCTACAAATGCTTCTTCTGCCGTTCCGACACCTATAGTACACAAATCTGTCAAATCCTAGCAGGGTCCGAGAATATCTTCTGCCGATGATTAGGATAAATCCTGTATAAAAAGGAATGAGGGAGTATTTTTTACCTCTGTACATGGTTTACGCCCTATATAGCACACTTCCCCTCGCTACTCTAGTGTCCCGTGATACACGTAAAATATATAGTATTTTTATCCATATTTTTATACCTATTTTTGATGATATTGCATTTTAATGGAAGGTATTTTGTGTTTTTCTTGCAGGTATGATGAAAATGATTAATTATGATGAAAAGAGCAAAAAGGATCAAATTTAGAACAAAATTATGATGTTTGAGAAATTTAGCCTCTGGCGCCTAAGCGCCAAAGTGTCGGCGCTTAAGAGCCACAGTTAAAAATTAAATTTTAATCAAATTTGGTGTCATTTTCAAGGGGTGTTTGAAGTAACTTTTGGTGCTAACTTCCTTAACTTCCTTTGGGCGGCAGATGTGATTGAAGGTATGCATCTTTTGGTGGATACATTGAATCTGGACATGATTTGCAGAGCTTCAAGGCACCTTTTGGAAAATTATAAAATTGAAGCCTCATAATTTGCAAGAGTTGAAGTTATTTTTTTACAGAGTTTCTTAGAGAGAGTTTTTTGAAGTTTGGAGAGTATGTGAAATTGACGGGGTGTTTTTGAAGTTTGGAGAGTTTTTTGAAGTTTGTAGAGAGTAGAGAGTAAGAAAAGAAAAGGGGTTAGTGTGAAGCCTTCTTCTCACCAATTTTCTTTCATCCTTATATCTAGTTATTATTGAAGTCTAAAGTTTGTATTTAAGTCATCAGAGTTGGGCGCCAACCTCTAAAAAGTTGTATTGTGAAAAGCAAAATTTTAGAGGAACTTCCATAGTCTTGTGGAGAGGATTTTTAGATAAGTGCTTATCTTTGTTTTTACACTTTGTTTTTATGCAAGATTTGTTGTGTTTTCATTATGGTTTATGCTTTCAAATCAAGTTGTGTTTAAGTTTTCTCCATAAAATATAAGTAGTTTACTTTATCTTTACTTTATTAGATGATGAAGTAACTAAATTTCGGAAGTATGTTGTGGAAAGTCTAAGTGTTTAATGCTGGAAGATATTATGATGATTCAATTCCTTGTACTTAATTTACTTCTTGCTGTGGCCAATTAAGATGTTAAAATTTTTTATGAGATTATGTAAATTCCAATGCGGTATTGTCTCAATCAACAATTGGGAAGAATCACATGCAATTATATGGGTGAAATTTGTAGTCCATATGATTGAATGTAAATATATAAGGAGATATATTTTATTAAGAGTAAAATTAGAGGACTTAAGAGTGACAGGCTTAAGCCCCCTAATTTGATTTCTTATTTTAAATTTTGTTATGAGATGTTAGCCCCATGGTGAAGGGAATAGAGGGAACTCTATAGTGAGAGCTAGTATCTTCCCTGCCTAACCCATCTACAAATTTTTCAAAATGTCAAATTAACCCATTTTCTTTATAGAACCAAGTAAGGGTAAAAAATATAATTTCACCTATTTGGAACAATACATTTAAATACTTCCACAACTTAAATATCCATAATTATTACTGAATCATTGAAGAAAGAAAATGATATTTGATTCTTATAGCATTTATATCGTGTTTAGAGTATTGATAATTTTAATTTCCTGCTTAACTTTTTATTAAAAATATCAAAAACAACTTTTCAACTTTGTTCTTTAAAACATAGTTACAAAAATCAATTGAAAAAGTAAAAAGTTATTTTTCTTATTTCTTTAAAGTTTTAGACATTTCCCTGTGGGTTTGATATCTCGGGGCTTAATCAGGAAGTCCTATATTACTTGATAAATGATACATATACTTGTGTAGTATCCCATATTATAAATCATAAATTTCTTATCTAAATCATAAGCATAAATATTTGGAGATCACCCCGTGGAGACACACCATCTCAAGGAATTAAATCTTAAGAGGAAAGTGAGGTTACCAAAGTTCGTTGCACCAATACGCTTTAAGAAGTCTGTGGATCACAAGATTGACCTTGAGTATGATATTCCCATTTCCACTTCCACCATTGAGTCTGAGTCAGTTGCAGAAAGAAGTGACAGTCGAGGAAAGCCTGGAGATCTGAGGTTAATCAAAGAGAAAACAGTTATTGATAAAGTTCAAAAACTCTGAGGAGAGTTTTTCAGAATTAGCTAAACAATGATGGTTGGATATTGATGATGAAGATTACTTCCTATCAGACTACATGGAGGAAGAGTTCATGGAGATTAATATCATCGAGACTAGGCTCACGACATCTGCACACGATGCTCCCGGTGAGAAGAATGTCGTGGATGAGCTTCAAAGGGCCATTCTGACAAAAGATGCATAGATCAGTTGTTTGGAAAAGAAGATGGAGGAGATGACCACCATCATGACTGCCATGACTACACTACACAGACAGTCACAATCACAACCAGCAGCATCTCTTAAAGTTAACCAGCCTGAGGTTACGCACATTGCAGATGAAAGAAGGGAAGTGGCTTCTGTTAATGAAGATGAACCACCAAGGAAGAATTCAACTCCGAGCCTACCAGACCAGGATATCAACTAAATGGTTGAACAACAAGTTCAGGTGGCCTTAGCTCAGTCTAAAGGCGGAGAATCAGTTTCAAGGAGTAGACCCTACCCAGATGAGTTTGATGTTGTGCCTTAACCCAAAGGCTTTGTGCCCCCAACATTCAAGAAGTTCTATGGGACAGGAAATCCTCATCAGCACATAGCACACTTTAGGGCCAGTTGTTGCAACACAGGAAGAAGTGAAGCTCTATTGTTCCATCAGTTTGCCAGTAGCTTCTTAAGGATAGCATTCAATTGGTATGTCTAGCTTCCCAACAGACCAGTGAATACCTTGTTAGAAATGGAAAGCATGTTCGTGAGAAGATTCACCGGTGCAGAGCACTATATTACTATAGGAGACTGATACACCTAAAATATATATTGTTTTTAAGCACATTTTTTACCTATTTTTGATGATATTACACTTTAATGGAAGGTATTTTTATTTTTTTCTTACAGGTATGATGAAAATGAGTTATTATGATGAAAGGAGCAAAAAGGGATTAAATTTGAAGCAAAAATTGAAAGGTGTGCAAATTTGGCCTCTGGTGCCTGTGCGCCGGATGGCTGGTGCATAGGTGCTATAGTTAAAGTGACGAATTTTATTTAATTTTGTGTGAATTTCAAAGGGTTTTTAAATCATCCTTTGGTTTAAACTTAACTAGCTTCCCATCGGCGCCAAAATTCATTTAAAATTTGAACGAATGGATGCATTCTTCGTGGATACATTGAATCGGGACATATTTTGAAGAGACACCAAGGCACCTTTTGGAGAATTATTAAAAATGAAGACTTGAAGATTAGAAAGTGGTGCCACACCCAAGAGAAGAGCTCAAGAGAAAATTTTGGCAGGAAAACTTGGAGGAAAGCTTGAAGTTGTTCCAGGGAAAGAGGAAGAATGAGAGCCTTCTTCTCACCAAATTTTCTTTACTCTTCTACTTTACTTTATCGTAGTTTGTATTAGAATTTAGGAGAGTCAATCCTCAAAGTTGGGCGCCAACCTCTGTGGAGTATTATAGTGTAAAGCAAAACTTCAGAGGAAATTTCAGAGTCTTGTGGAGAGGATTTTCAGATAAGTGTTTATCTTTGTTTTTACATTTGGTTTTTAAGTAAAACCTGTTGTGTTTTCACTATGATTTCTACTTTCAAATCAAATTATGTTTGTGCTTTCTCCATGAGTTCTGAGTAGTTTTCCTTAACTTTTTCCTTTTAAATGATGAAGTAATTAAATTATGGAAGGAAGTTGTGTGAAGTATATAAGCTTAATGTTGGAAGAAGTTGTGATGATTTATTTCCTTGTACTTAATTTACTTCTTCATTTGGCCAATTAAGATGTTAAAATTTGTTGTGAGATTATGTAAGATGCATTGCGGCGTTGTCTCAATGAGCAATTGGAAAGAATCACATGCAATTGTATGGATAAGAATTGTAGTTCATGTAAGGCAGATATGTTTTAATAGGGAGTAAAATTAGAGGACTTTAGAGTGACAAGCTAATGCCCCCTAATTTGGTTTGAGGAGAAAAATTTTGTTATGAGTTGTTAGCCCCCAGAGGGAAAGAATTGTGGGAACTTTAGAGTGAGAACTGGTATCTTCCCTGCCTAATCGATCTACAAAATTTCAATGCTTCAAATTAACCAATGTTTTTTATAGAACCATGTAAGGGTAAAGAATATATTTTCTCTTATTTGGCACAACACATTTAGATACTTCCACAACAAATTCCATAATTATTACTGATTCATTAAAAGAGGAAAAATATATTTTATTCTCATTGCTTTCATATCATATATTAGTCTTGTTAATTTAATTTACTTGCTTTACTTATTTTAATTAGAAAATATCAAAAACAAATTTTTAATTATCTATTTTAAAACATACTTTACAAAATCAATTCCAAAAGTCAAAAGTTAATTTTCTTATTTCTTTATATTTTTAGATATTTCCCTATGGGTTTGATATCTCAGGGCATAATCACAAAGTTCTATATTACTTGATAAACGATACGTATACTTGCGTAGAATCTCATATTATAAAATAATTAAAATATATTTCTTATTTGCTTTAGAGTCAAGTTTTTGGCATCTGTTGCAAATAAAGAGATAAAATCATTGGAAAGAAATATAAAGTGAAAAACGTGAGGATAAATATTCGGGTATCATGTTTTTGGCACCGTTGCTGGGGAAATTAATTAAATATTTATATAAAGAAAATTAAGAAAAATTAAAATTTTTTACTTTTCTTTACTTTTTTTAGTTTTTTTTATTTTATCTTATTTTATTTTTATACGTGTTGTTCAGGTTTCGAAGGACTTGTGCCTTACGATTCTAAATTAGAGAGAACTATCAGAAAAATAAAAATAAAAAAATTACTAAAAAAGATAAAAAAATTCAAGAAATAACGAATCAAGAAAATCAAAATGTTAACATCCATCAAGAATGCAGACCTTTAAGAGATAATGCTAACCCTATAGTGGATGAACTTCATGGTAGTATTCAACACCCTACTGTAGTTGCTAATTCGGTTGAACTTAAACCTGCTATTATCCAAATGGTATCTAATAATCAGTTTGAGGGAGCACCAACTGAAGATCCTAATTTACATCTTGCCAAATTTCTAGAATTTTATGCTACTTTTAAATATGACGGTGTTTCTGATGATGCTATTAGACTTAAAATTATTCCTTTTTCACTGAAGAATAGGGCTAAGATATGGTTAAATTCATTAACACCTGAATCTATTAGAACTTAGAGTAATTTAACACAAAAATTCCTTGCTAAATATTTTCCAACATCAAAGACTGTGAAGCTTAGAAATGATAGTACATCTTTTTGTCAGTTTGAAAGTAAAACTATATATGAAGCATGAGAACGATTTAAAGATCTCCTAAGAAAGTTTCCACATCATTTGATACAAGATTGGTTAAAATTTCAAACTTTTTATAATGGATTACATGGATCTCTTAGATCAATTATCGATGTTGCTGCTGGTGGTTCATTGATGTCTAAACAGTTTGCTGATGCTTATGCTTTAATTGAAGAAATGGCTACTAACAATTTTCAATAGTCTTTTGAAAGTTTAAATCCTTGAAAAGTAGCCAAAATTCATGATAATGATGCTTTTTCAATGCTAACAAATCAAGTTGCTGCAATTTCAAGAAAGATAGACCAATTTGGAATGAATTTTTCTCAGCCAATTTCCATGATTGAAGAAAACTTATTAGGCCAAATAATTGATTCTCAAACTTCACCAGTAACTTTGAATGCTATAAGTAAGCCTAATAACCCATATTCCAATTATTATAACCCAGGTTGGAAAAATCATCCAAACTTTAACTGGAATAACAATAATCAGAGTGGTAGTAATCAACAATGGGGAAACAACCAAGTAAACCCATTGGGGAACTAAAATAACCAAGGGAATAATAATTTTAGACTAACCTATCCTCTATGATTTAACAATACTTCACAATTTAAGGAGAAAAAAAGATCTATTGAAGAAGTGGTGTTATAAATGGGAAATCAATTGCGAAGTCAAGGAGGTACAATTAGAAAAATTAAGAATCAATTGGGACAAATTGTTGTCGGCATATTTTTTTAGGTAGTGTTTTATTTTGAAAAAGGGGGGTCGCCTAACAGAAATCTGTCGGCGAATTTTTAATTTAATTAAAATAAATAATTTGAAAAGTAGTATTTGATTTTGAAAATAATTTTAAATTTGAAGGTTTTAAGATACGAGACTAAACCGATCTCACATCCCAAATAGTTTATATAAACGAGCACCGCACCACAAACCGTGTATCTATCCCTAAGGATAGACACACTCGCTGACGGTGGGGCTCGATTAAATAAACTAGAAGATTTGTGACACCCGTTTGGTCTGCGAACCAATTTTATAAGCCGACAAAATTCCCCTGTTTAATATGAAAACATTAAACAGGGTTTATATTACCTTAGTTCTTCAAAATTCCCTATAAGGGCAAGCCCCTATAGTTAATTACATCTTAAGTGACGGGAATCACCTAAGAAAACTCTCGATAATAATCAATAATTCTGCTCTCAAGAATTTCAAAGTTTAAGATTTTCAAGAGATTGAAATTTGGAATTTCAATAGGGAATGGATCAAATTTGGAACATTTTGTTTTGTGAATCCAAAGGAAGAAAAGTAGGAGAAATCACAGATTCGAAGTGAACTTCGGTAATTTCCCGACTATCCTATTGTTTGGCTTGGATTTAAGAAAGTCCTACTATTTATTTAAATGTTTTGATTTTGCCAATTTTAATTAATTAGGACTTATATTTATATGATAGAATCATACAAATAGCCTTGAAGATGTGAGGGTTTATGTCGTATCGGACGACTACCTCGGAATCCTAAGTCCGGTTAGGGCTTAATTTGCAATGCAAGCGCCTAACGAAGAGTTGAGGATTTATGTTGCACTAGGCAAACTACCTCGAAGTCCTATGGCTTTGTTATTTAATTCTAGGAAAGTTTTGCTGAAGTAGACTCAGGTTTTGATCGATGATGATGGTCGTGCCGCCCACCATGCTCCGAGCTCCTTGTTGTTACAGAGGTTTAGTTTTAGAAATCATAAATCGTGAGATGAGAAAAGTGTTTTGGTTTAAAGAAGTCTTAATTTTCCAAGTGTTTTTTTTATGTTTTGATTAAAACAAATCTTAAAGTTGATTATAACGACACTCGGTTAAGATCCCACTGGTTCCATCCTTCCGGCATCATTATTTTTATCGGATTCACTTAGTCCGGATGAATTTGCTAAACTCAACCGAATGAGTTCCACACTCTCATTTAGACCGTGGGAAATCCCGTTAGCAACACGTAGGTTACATCATCCGAGGTATTCCCGATCATCCAACAGACGTTTTAATTTAGTTGCAATTGTAGTTTTGTGTTCTGTTTGTGATTAAATTTCGAGTTGTTTTATATTTTGAAATGTTGTGGCGGTGAATTTTATCTTGCAATGACTTTTAACTTAATTTGGTTTCAGTTTTAGGGTCTATCCTAAAGGTGTGGGTTTTCATGCAACTCGTTGTTTTATCATGCAAGAAAAATAAAGTACATTTGCAAGAAAGTAAATTGCAGGAAAGTAAATTGCAAGAAAGTAAATTGCGATAAAATAAAAGCGTACCTGGAGGGTCTTCCCGTCATCCCAAGCTGCACTTAAAACACAATTAGAATATTTAAGCAAGTTCATAGGTAAAGCTAAGGGAAGGGTTATGGTTTTCTACCAAATTCCTAATCCTATAGCTAGTCATTCCTTATGACGTCTAGGTTCTTTGTGTTTTGGTTTAAGGACGATTTTCTTCATCTAAGAACGATTAAGTCCAATTTGTTCTTATAAATGTCCTATCATATTGAGGAAGTGCTTAAGAGGAATCTTAAACATCTTTTCAATATTTCTAGGATTGTTTTAAGTCCAAATGAATTTAATTATACAAATGAATTAATCGTCCAAGAATTTCAAGTTTTATTGTTATCTTGCTCAGTGAACTAGGACATTTGAATATCCTATGAGTGAAGTAACATTTCATTTAATGTTCTATTTAGGAGTTATAATAACCAAAGCTTTCGAGGGTAAATTGGTATTCAAATGATTTAGTTTAAGTTCCATTAATGAGTTTAAATTTGGAATAGTGTTCAAGTTATTTTAGATTTATTTTGAATTCTTTATGTCTTAGGAGATGTTATATTTAATTTAATTTAATTTAATTTAATTTAATTTAATTGAGTTTTAATTTAATTTAATTCAATATAATTCAATTTAATTTGATTTGATGTTTAATTAATTTGATTTGATTTAATTTTAATTTAATTTGATTTAATTTAATTTAATTTAATTTAATTATTTAATTTGATTTAATTTACTTAATTTAATTTAATTTAATTTAATTATTCAATTTAATTTAATTTATTTAATTTAATTTAATTATTTAATTTAATTTAATTTGATTTAATTTAATTTAATTTAGTTTAATTTAATTGTTTAATTTAATTTAATTTGATTTAATTTAATTTAATTATTTAATTTAATTTAATTTATTTAACTTAATTTAATTTTAATTAAATTTTTATTTAATTGAATTTTTTAAAAGAGTTTAATAATTTAATTTTAGTTTAATGATTAAGTCTTTTAATATTTTAAATTTGAGTTATCATTTTAATTAAGAAGTGAATATTAATGAGATAATTAATTTAGGGATTTTTAAATTAAAGAATAAATCTCTTCCTAATAATATCCCTATTTTAATAATTCCAATTTTATTATTCTTCCAAATTTAATCAATTATTTAATTAAAGTTTAATCATTTTAAAATTGCTTAATGGGTTTCTACCATTTAATTATTTAAATTTCAATCATCTAAATCAGATTAGGATCAAATATTTTACTTGTTAATTTTTTTATCAAACCTAAAGTTTTAATTAAGGATTAAAATTTCAATTACTATTTTACCCTTTAAACTTAATAATTTCATAACTCACTAAATTGAACTCAAATGAATTTGAAATTTTTATGTGACTTCACTCATGTGTTAATAAAGACATGAGAGGAGAAAATGTGATTTTTCTGTATTTAATTTATTTATATAATTATTTTTGGTGAAAAATAGAGATTTTCAAGGAAAATTTAATAACATGATCAAGGGAAAGTTTCTGTCCTTAAGAAAATTAGAGGACATTCCTAATGACCAGAGGACCACTTGGACCAATTTTGGTGATTTTTTGAATTATATTATTTTTATTATAATTATTTTAAGTTTTGGAGTGTTAATTAATTTAAAAATAAAATAAATGTTGAAAAATGAATTTTATATTTTTCAAAAATCTCTCTGATATCAAGGAAACCAAAGAAGCAAATTTTGCAATTTTCTGATTTTCCTATAATTTATTATAATTATTTTAGTGAAAATGCTAGAAAATACATTTTTTAATTTTAAAATTACCTTAAAGCTTTAAAATTTAATATTTCACCAAATAGACCTAATAAAAATGTAGGATTTGTTCCTATATGATTAAAATTCAAAATGTGACATTTTGGTGAATTTTATTATTTTTGTGATTTTTATTATTTTTTTAATTATTAAAAATATTAAAATATGATTAAAAATCAACTTTTTTAGAAAATTGAAATTTTAATTTTCTTAGGTTCCCCTGATATCAGAGAGGCTCCAAAACCAATTTGGTGAATTTTTGAAAGGTATTTTGAAAGTTATGAATTTTTAAAGTTTAAAATGACTAAGTGGCTTAATCAACCCAATTAGTGGGGCTAACCAAGTCCAATTGACCTCAAATTTTTATGATGGGTTCCTCTGATCCTAAAGGTTAGTGGGGAATTGATTTCAAGTCAATTTGATGTATGGTAAGCTCTAATTAATTAGAGACCTATTTTGGGTGTTTAAGCCAATTAGGGTTGTTTTAAATGAACTAAGTCAAAACCTATTTTTCCTAGGGTTCTCTGGTCATAAGGAACATCATCAAATTTTCCTAGAATTTATTTCACAACATGTTATTTATTGGAATTAAAATACTCAAAACAGTAACCTGAATTTGAAAAATCAATAACTTTTCATAAGGATGGCCTCTGACTTTGGAAAATTCAGGGAATGTTCCCAAATTCGAGGCTTCAAAAGCCCTATGGTCTCATGCCATGGTGAATTGTATGCATGCATGGAGAATTAAAATAATGCAGAGAGTAAATAAATTATAAAAAATAAAATACTTGATGAAATTAAATTATTTCTTTTCCACATTATTCTCCTCTGTTCACTGAGCAAGAGGGTATTTTTATTTTATTTTTCTGATTTTTCTACACAGAGATATGAATTTTTGAAGTTTAGAGAATTAAATAAATAGAAAAATATCCTAATTTTCTATTTATCCACGCGGCGCCTCGTCAACCTCGGCAGCTCCGAACGCACACGCGTCGCGCTCCCATTCGACGCCGCCACCTGAGTCAGCAGCCCGGGCCCCGCGGTTCTCGTACCGTCTCCTGGTCCGACGCCATCTGAGCCGTTCGTCCGCGCGTGTATTGAATGGACGGTATCCGTTCATCGTCCCCGAGCGTCCTCACCCGAGAGCCGTCCACACTAAATCTCTAAGATCTCACTCGATACTCAATGGATTTTTATGTTCTTATGCTCTATGGATTCGTCTTGAAGAGACGAACACATCTATACTGTTAACATGCATTGAAAATAAGGCATTGAAATGGAGAATCTCCAGAAGCTCGGGATGAAGAATTAGCTCATACCTTTGCTCAGAGAAGTGTGGCTTCAATCTGAGAGTTGTTGCACCTTCGATTGGATCCTAGCAAGCTCCGCATGAAGTCTCCCGGTCCGGTGAATTGTCCGGATGTGATTTCGACCAAGCCCGATCACAAAGCTTGGAGGCCGGAGCAACCGGGTGGCCCGGAGATGGGGCTTTTATCGGTGGACACCTTCCCTCGGTCCGGTGAAGGTGTAGAACCAATCAATTTGGGAATTGGCTCACTGTGGAGAAGTGTCCTGGTTTTGGGTGGAATTTCAACTCCGAAATCGAGCTCACGAGAGGAGAAATGGCAGGGGGATCTCACCGGGAATCAAGTGCTCGTGTATGGGGAGGAGTCCGGAACAATTTTGGCGTAGTTTTGGCAAGGTTTGTGCTTAGCTCTTTTCATGGCCGAGAGGGGTGGAGTTTAAATAGGAGAAGGTGGAGGGCCTCCGAGGGGGAGTTGAGGCATGGGATCAGCTGCTCTGGTGAGGAGAAGAACAGCCATGGTGACCACTAGGCATGGGGCAGCTCAGCAAGTGAGAATTTCAATGTTGGCTCACATGTGAGCTCTCGGCCATGGTGTTTTCCGACGGCCTGGTGGCCGGCCGGCCAGGCATTGGTCACCATCTTGGTCAGGGAGGTCGTGGTCGGGGCTTAGTGCAATCAATTAGCATTGGCCATGTGTAAAGGGTTTGATTTAGATGGAATGGGGGCATGGCTAAATTTGAACCTAAATGGGTCAACCCACCCATTTGGGCTAGGTGCACCACCCAAGGCCTGGTTTTGGCTGAGGGAAAAGTGATTTGGCTCAAGCATAATCGGTAGGGTCAAGTCACCATCCAAGCACAATTAGGCATAAGCATGGTTAAGGGGAATCATCGGAGTGGTTAATCACCTTTAGAAATTAAGGAAAGAGTCTCCTCCTTTTGCCCAAAATGGCATGGTGACATGTAAAGAGGCTCTCATGGCTTGCATATAGCTTGTGCATGGCTCCATGGCTCCATTTGGCTTGGGAAAAGGTTGGGTCAATTTCATAAAAATGGGTTTTAAGAATTTTAGATATTTTGGGGTGATTTGGCATGTGGCTTGATTTGGAATTATTTGATTGATGATTTTGGAACTTAGGGACAATTTTGATTAAATGGATGATGAAAGGAAGTGTCATGTGGGCTTTGGATGAATTTGGGCTTTTGAATTTGAAGGGAGTGGGCTTTTAGGAAAGTTTAAGGGAAATGGGCTTTTGATTTTAGGATGGGCATTTGGATAAAAAATTTTGTGAAGAACTTTGTTAAATAAATGTCATAATTGGTTTAGGGATGTTCTATGAAGGGCTTGGAATCAATTTGATGTGATTTGGAGTTGAATTGGTTTGAATTTGGATTTATTTGGTAAGTGGGCCTATGTAGGTCCAAGTGGGCCAAGTTGGGCTAATGTTGGGCTAGGGTTGAAATTGATATAAAATCAATGTTGAGAAATGTTTATGGGAGTGTTTCAAAGAGGTTTTGACTTTGGTTGGGCTTTGATTTTGGGGTTCTGGGCTCATTCTGGGTTAGGTTTGGGTTCGTGTCAAAAATGGGCCTTTTAACTTTGGGTTGCGTTTGAGTGGGGTTTGGGTCTAAATTTTGGGCAAATCATGTTAGTATTTTGTTTGTGGGAATGTTAAGGAAGATTTAGAAAAGATTTGGGGTTAATTGGAATTGAGTTGGGTGAGTTTGGGTTAGGTTTAGGTCATGGGTCCAAATTGGGCTTTAAGGCCAAAAGTGAGATTGGATCCAAATGTCAATCAAATTGGGCTTGGATTTGGTCTAGATTGGTGTTGGGAATGTTGAATTGTAATTTAGAATTGAATTGGACCAAAATTGGGGTCAATTTGGTAGGTTTGGTTTGACATTGGGTTCACTTAGGGTTAAAATGGGTCAAATTGGGGGTTTTGACAAAACTAGGGTTAATTGACAAAATTAGCCCATGGTGTAGTTGGACAAAATGAAATTGGGAATATTTGGGATTTTCTGGAATTTTCTGGGAATTTTCTGAATTTTTGGATTTTTAGGCCAAGAGGGGTATTTTGGGTATTTGGAGGGTATTGGGAGGTTTTCTTGAAATTTTTGGTATTTTTGGGTATGGATGATCAGTTTAAGTGATGTGGAAATGTTTGGGATTGATTTTGGAGAATTTTGGGTAATTTGGAAATTTTGAGAAATTTGGGTAATTTCAGGGGTTTTGGGTAGGTTAGCGGGTGTAGGGTCCCGGGGTCAAAAATCGAAAATTTGGGAAATTGAAGATTGGGTGAATTTGGGTGGAAAGAAGTCATTTTGGTTGAGCCATGAAGCCATATCAAGCCCACATGAGCCATGAAGGGACTCACTTGAGGCATTCACTATGTTGTTCCTAACCCTCTTAGCCAAGGGCTTAGGGGTTAAGGACCATCCATGTGAATCACCTACATGAGTCAGGAGGTCAAGTTAGGTATGGGTGTGGTTTTATGAGGTATGTGGAAGTGTAGTGTGTAGGTGTAGTGTATAAGTGTGGTGTGTGTAAGTCAGCCCTTCACTGCACTGTGCCACCTGTCAGGGCCTCCTAAGGCCAAAGAGTCCTATAGGAACTCATCCTTCAAACTTCCACATTTGATTTCAACCCTCTAGGTGATTAGGGGTCTACAATCAAGTTTGTGGAGTTTGCAGGGAGTTAAGAAGTGGTTTGAATTTCTAAAAGGTGGGTCCCAATTCTAGTTCTCTAAGATAGTCAAAGGAAAAGCCTAAGGCTAGATCCTAAGTACTAAAGAGAAGAAGAGAAGACCTCATCAAAAATGAGGTCAACAAATGGACCTCAATAGGTGTGGTGAGCCGACGGAGCACACCGCGCGTATTGGTGTTGACCGAAGCGATCAACAAAACCAACACAAACATCCAAGTGACAAACTTAGGATGAAATAGAGGAGTTTTCGCCTGGGAGTAGCAAGTATATCTCTGAAACCGGAGATTCCTAAACTCTCGCTGGGGAAAGGAAAAGGAGGTGAATCCCAAATCACATGACCTGGGGAATTTCGATTTAGATTTTATTTTGTTTCAATTTAAGTTTTGATGTGTGAGTTTAGATTTCAATTTGGAGTTTCAATTTAGATTGGAGTTTGTCAAAATTAATTTGAAGGATTTGATTTGAAATGAAAATTGGAATTCTGAGGTTTTAGATGTAACATCTTCAACCTCGAAAGAAAATTGGATTGATTAGATTGAATCGTTGTAATGAGAAGAGATCTCAGAGTAATGCGGTGTTGGATGTAAAATATTTAACCTCAAGAGTTTGATTTTGATGTATTTCGAGTGCAATAGGAAAAGAATCCTAAGCAAGTGCGGTCTAGGATGTAAAATCCTCGACCCAAAAGGTTCGAATTTGATGTATTTCAAGGCAATAGAGAAGAATCCTAAAGCAAGTGCAGTGTTGGATGTAAAGTCCTCGACCCAAAAGTTTGAATTTGATGTAATTCAAAGTGCAACAGGAGAGAATCCTAAAGCAAGTGTAGTCTTGGATGTAAAATCCTCGACCCAAAAGTTTGAATTTGATGTATTTCAATGCAATAGGAAAAGGATCCTAAAGCAATGCAATCTTGGATATAAAATCCTCGACCCAAAAGTTTGAATTTGATGTATTTCAAAGGCAATTGGAAAGAATCCTAAAGCAAAGGCACTTGGATGTAAAATCCTCGACCCAAAAGGTTGAATTTGATGTATTTCAAGGCAATAGGAAAGAATCCTAAAGCAAGGCAGCCTTGGATGTAAAATCCTCGACCCAAAAGTTTGATTTGATGTACTTCAAAGGCAATAGGAAAGAATCCTAAAGAAGGCAGTCTTGGATGTAAAATCCTCGACCCAAAAGGTTGAATTTGATGTACTTCAAAGGCAATAGGAAAGAATCCTAAGCAAGGCAATCTTGGATGTAAAATCCTCGACCCAAAAGTTTGAATTTGATGTACTTCAGTGCAATAGGAAAGAATCCTAAAGCAAGGCAGTACTGGATGTAAAATCCTCGACCCAAAAAGGTTGAATTTGATGTACTTCAAAGGCAATAGGAAAAGAACCCTAAGCAGCAGGTACTTGGATGTAAAATCCTCGACCCAAAGGTTGAATTTGATGTACTTCAGTGCAATAGGAAAGAATCCTAGAAAGGCGATCTTGGATGTAAAATCCTCGACCCAAAAGTTTGAATTTGATGTATTTCAGTGCTATAGAAAAGAATCCTAGCAAGGCAGTCTTGGATGTAAAATCCTCGACCCAAAAGGTTGAATTTGATGTATTTCAAAGTGCAATAGGAAAGAATCCTAAAGCAAGGCAAGTCTTGGATGTAAAATCCTCGACCCAAAAGGTTGAATTTGATGTACTTCAAGTGCAATAGGAAAGAATCCTAAAGCAGTGCAGTCTTGGATGTAAAATCCTCGACCCAAAAGTTTGAATTTGATGTACTTCAGTGCAATAGGAAAGAATCCTAAAGCAGTGCAGTCTTGGATGTAAAATCCTCGACCCAAAAGTTTGATTTTGATGTATATTTAATTCAAGATCTGGAAGAAATTGAATTTGAATTTGATTGAGACTGGATTTGGAATCTGGAAAGATTGAATTTGAGATTTGGAAGGATGAGTTTGAACTCGATTGAAATTTGATTTAAGATTTGATTTGAAATTTGGAAGATCAAATTTGAAATTTGATCGAGATCGGATTTGGAATTCGATTGAGAATTTGATTCGAGGTTCGAAAAGATTGAAATTTGATTCAGAATTTGGAAAGATTGAATTTGAAATTTGATTTGAAATTTGGAAGGATGGAATTTAAGATTTGTGTTGATTTTGTTTATCTTTTAATGGTTCAAATTTTATTTTATCGTTTATTTAATGTTCATGTGAATTTGGTGTCCGTCATTTTTAAGATTTTTTTTTTTAAGGAAAGTTTTCTTTTATTTTTCTTTCTTTATTTCTTTTCTCGTTCTTTGTTCGAAGTTCATTTAACTTTAATGGCGTTTCCCAATCAATTTGCACAAAAGAGGTGAAGGCCAAAAACGTGACATGGTCACTTTCATTCCAATCATGTTGAAAATACATCATACAACTCGATCCGGAATACATTTCATACAATCCATGTAGACTCAAAACGGATCGTGTATGATCTTTGTTGGTCCATCAAAAGAAGCATTTGTCAAAAAATCCATGTCTGAATAGTGGGGTACATGGTTAATAACATCACCTTCCAAGCCATCCCTGGCAAGGATGCCGGCTGGATGTACGTTGGAGGTGTGATATTTCCCATGTAACTCACAGCTCGTAAGGCCGGAGGTTCTCTAGCTCTGGTCCGGTCGGAAATGGTAAGGTATCTTGCTCGTCGTCCATTCTCCCGAAAGTAACCGAGATCCGCTCCACTCGGCACTCCCGGTATGCAATGCTTAGCGATATCCGCTCCGTTGCCCTTCGCATCATGACGGAACCCACCGGTAAAGGTATCTTTACCGGCCCTCGGAACTCACCCGGGCCTCGCTATCCGGAGATCGGATCCGAACATGATGTCACACTCGTTCAAGAAAGAGACCGTGCAGAAAGGTCTGACGAAGTCGTGGTGATCTATATGTGGGGGTATGCAGTCACCCTGTTTGTAGATGTTGATAATGCAGCTATTGGGTATGCAATCTGCCGGCAGTACCCTCCATGTTATCAATCTTTTTACCATTCTCCTGATGACTAATGGCATCGGATTTACTCGCCCATGACGGAGTATCCCCGTGGGTTTCCTTTCGTCTTCAACGAAAGTTGTAGCAAGCATCCGCATTGTATCGCGATTCTTCCTTTCCCCGGCATCCATCTCCGGGGTTCCGAGTATGTGTTTTCCCTCGGGCGGCCTCGCTCGGCCCATTCTCTTCAAATCCCGGATACAATCCACGATTTGCCGTTGTTCATACTCTGGGAATACGTCGGTATGTAGCTCGAGGCCCTCTAGTATGTTAATCCTTCTTCCTTTAATTCTCTCGAAGTATTCAAAAGTTTTCTTTTCAACATTCCGCATTCTCTCCAGCTCGTATTCCGGAATGATCCGCGATGGCGAGGCCTTGTGACACATTGTGGGATATATGGTTCAATCCCTTCACGTTCCCCCGCATACCTCGGCTCCTCGTGGATGATGCCCGTCGGGACATCCCCCGGGTTGCTTCTGCAACAAGGTCATGCATTATTGGTGGTTCTATCCGGTGGCGTGGTAGCCTTCTTTCTTCTGATCTTCTAGAGATTTCCCTGGTTCTTTCTGTTATCCTAGGAGCTGGCCTCCTTTCTTCAGGTTCCTGGTGAACCGGTGTCCTTGAAATGTGTGTGCTGGCATTAGCAATTGTCTCGTCGCGCTGGTCCGCAGCCTAGTTTTGTTAACATCTTACGGATACGGCGATTCTTATTTCTTCGTTGCGTGGCCGTGAGAGTAGCTCTCCGCACTCATCGAATCTCCGCGGGCGCGGCGCCGACAAGCCCGCCCTCCGCCGTAGCAACTACGGACTTCATTTTCTTATCTTCTTCGGTGTTTGCTTTTCTTTTCTTGTTGTTGGATTGGTGGCTTGGGCCACCCACTTTCATCACCTGTCCGCCCGGTAGTTCTTCTCGGTTAATCGGGACCCAGCTCACTTTCCTCGTATCGTAGGCTCCGTCGGTGCGAAATCCGAGTCAATCTCGATTATCGCTCCATCTTTCACCCTCTTTTCATCGAGTGCAAGGCTTACGCCATTCTTAAATTTCAGGACCAACCGCACGTTCGACATTTCCCTGTGAAAAGACAAGGAAAAGGATTAGGGGCTGTACTAAGAACAAGAACATTAAGAAAATGTTTATTAAAGACATTTTTTTTATTTCTCCTATATTTTTAAAATTTAACAGGAATGAAGTAGGATAAGATCAGGGAAGAGATTTTGATTTGGAAAGGAAAACAAGGAAAACTTATTATCATGACTTTATTTATCTTAGCACATTTTATAATTTTTTTTTGGGTTCGGACCCAATCATAAGTAATTACTTCGCCCGTGTTTCTTTGGGATGAAGAATTCATTCCTTCGAAACATCAGGTAGCGTAATACTTTTTCAAGTATCGTCCGTTGATCGGAAGCATATGTCATTCTCCCCGGCAATTCACTAGCCGGTAGGAACCTCCCGAGTATACCGCTTCAACCACAAACGGTCCTTCCCAAGTGGGTTCAAATTTTCCTCCTATCTTGCGGTGTGCAAGAATAGGTCTCTGAGAACGAGAACTAAGTCACCAACTTTCAAGGTTCTTGGGCGGACCAGCTTTGTCATGGGCTTGAACCATCTTAGCTTGGTATAGTTCTAAATTCCGTTGCGCCGCAAGCCTTTTCCTTCCAAGTTTTCTAATTCTTCGAGTCGTAATTTGGCGTTTTCTTCGTCGTGATCTTGTTTGCAACCGCAATTCCGAGTGAAGGAAGCCGAACCTCTAAAGGTAACACTCGCTCGGACCCATACACTAGAGCGTAAGGTGTAGCTTCGAGTAGGAGTTCGAAGGTTGTCCCGTAGGCCCATAAGGCTTCTAACAATTTCTCGTGCCAATTTCTCTTATTATCGTCCAAGGTTTTCTTTAAGATTTGAACGAGAGTTTTATTAAAAGCCTCAGCCGAGACCGTTTGCTCTCGGGTAGTAAATTGTTGAGTATCGCCAGCCGATTCCGTGTCTCCTAACAAAATTGTTGATTTGTGTGCTTCGAATGCCGATCCATTATCCGAGATGATTCCGCGCGGCACTCCGAAACGGTAGACAACTTGGTTCTTGAAAACCGTAGCACGTGGTGTGCTTTCACTTCTCTAAGTGGAACCGCTCTCGCCCACTTGGAAAAGTAATCCGTAGCCGCAAGAATGAAGCGATGTCCTTTTGAAGATGGTGGTTCTATCGGACCCACTATATCCGTGCCCCAACATTCAAATGGCCACGACGCATTTGTCGGATGTAAGCACATTTGGAGGTTGGTGTAGAACCACTCCGTGCACTTGCGCATTGGTGACAGCTCTTGACGATTTTCATGCAGTCGGTCATCATCGAGGGCCAGTAGTACCCTAGTCTTTTAATTTTCATTTTCATCTTCGGACCTGACTGGTGAGCGCCACAGAGTCCTGAATGCACCTCTTTAACAATTTCACGGGCCTCGGACCCGCTTAGGCACCTTAGCCACATTTGATCAAAAGACCTTCTGTATAATGTGTTGTTTATTAATGCGTAGGACAAAGTTCTTTTCTTGATCTGATGGGCTAGAGACCTATCGTCTGGTAGCTTTCCTGTTTGCAGGTAGTCTATCAATGGCTGTCACCAATCTTCCGTGTTTTCCGTCACCGTCGCAACCGATTCTTTTTCTTTTTCCGATTTGTGTATTGTGTCTATGTCGAGCTGTGATAGGACCTGACGTCCGCGAACCGACACTTCCACTGATTCATCTTGCAAACAGGAAAATTCTTTTGCGAGACGGGCTAACGCATCTGCTAAAGCGTTCTCCTTTCTGGGAATTTTGTAGATTATCACATTTGGAATCTGTTCCAACAACTCGTATGGCATACTCGGAAGTATTGTTCGAGTCTCGGTTTAGAATTCCGTATTGTCCAGACGATCCGTTGAATGATTAACTCGCGAATCCCGTAGATGTTGATGTCTCGTTATCCCCATTTGAATGGCTAATTCCAGTCCCGTTACGAGGGCTTCGTATTCCGCTTCATTGTTTGTACACGGTTCCGTCAAGTGGTAGGAGTATCTTAACATCCCCCGCTCCGTGTTATAAAGATTAGCCCGATTCCCGCCTTACGGGCACTATCACTTGCGATTCTTCGTCTTTGTGTGCCGAAGATGCTCCGTCTAAATATAATTCCCAACGTCGATCATCGTGGTCTTCTAGGTTCATTATTTGTTCATCCGGCAAATCATCATCGAGAGGAGATTCTGCCGGCAAAGGGTGCGCTGCGAGGAAGTCCGCTAAGACTTGTCCCTTTACGGCACGCAGAGGCATGAAAGTTATATCGAATTGCAATAATATCATCGACCATCCGGCAAGTCTCGCCGGAAAGTGTTGGACGAGTCATCAAGTATTGCAATGGATTAAACTTCGAGATCAGGTTGACCTTATGAGAAAGCATGTAGTGCCCGAGCTTGTGAGCGGCAAAGATCGAGGCCAAACAATGCTTTTCAATTGCGGGATACCTTACTTCCGTCGGAAGTAAACGACGGCTTAAGTAGTAAAGAGCATTTTCTTTACCCTCATCATCGACCCGGGCTAACAGTGCTCCGAGAGAGTCGTCTAGAGCCGCGGTGTAAAGTATCGCGGTCTACCCGAGACTCGGGCCGCTAAGACAGGAGGTGTCATTAAATATTGTTTAATGTCCTCGAAGGCCTTCTCGGAATTTCTCTTCCCAAATAAATTTGGCGTCCTTTTTAACTAGTGCCGAGAAAGGCCGACACCTACCCGACAGTGTTCGAGATAAAGCGTCGAAGATATGCCAGCTTCCCTTGAAAAGATCGTAGTTGTTTTAAGGTTTTGGGAGGCCGCATTTCTAAGATAGCTTTAATCTTTTCCGGGTCGATTTCAATTCCATGATGTCGGACAACGAACCCTAAGAATTTCCCGGAGGTAACGCCGAAGGCGCATTTTAAGGGATTCATCTTAAGGTTAAATTGTCTTAATCGTTCGAAAACAATTCTCAAATCATACAGTGGTTTTCCTTTACTTTGCTTTCGATGACCACATCGTCCACGTAGCATTCGACTTGGTTGTGGATGAGATCATCAAAAATTCTTGTCATTGCTCTTTGGTAGGTTGCTCCCGCGTTCTTCAGATCCGAATGGCATCACCGTGTAGCAAAATACTCCGATCGGCGTTCGAATGCTCGTAAGCTTTTCATCTTCTCGGAGCCATTTTTATCCGGTTGTATCCTCGAAGATCCATCCATGAACGAGAATATTTCATGAGTTGAAGCAATATCAATCATTAATTCTGGGATCGGTAGAGGGAATTCATCCTTCGGACATGCCTTGTTTAAATCTCTGAAGTCTACACAAATTCTGATTTGACCATTCTTCTTTCTGACTGGCACTACATTTGTTAGCCAAGTCGGGTATTGTTCTTCACGGACAAATTTAGCGCCTATTATCTTTTTAACTTCGGCTATGACTTGTTGTTCGATTTCTAGACGCATTCTTCTGGGACCTTGTCCGACCGGAATGTAGTAGGATCGACTCCTAGCTTATGGACTGCAACCTCTGGAGCTAATCCTGGCATCTTATCGTAGTTCCAAGCAAAACAGTCTTTAAATTCCATTAATAATTTGATTATTTCTTCGGAGTCTTTTTTGTTGAGTAAGGAGCTAACAAAGGTAGGTCTAGGCTCTTCGCTAGTACCTAAGTTAACTTCCGTTAACTCATCTATTGTAGATTTGATTTCTTCTTCGAATTCCGGTGGAGCGTCTCCAATTTGTAAATCTTCGAGTTCGTCTGTAGTTTCCATGCAGTTTTCATTGGACTTGCAAGTGACAACTAAGCAAAATTCAGTATCGTCAACTGACCCTACTGTGCCGAATCCGAGTCCATGCTTTGAATTGGGAGGACGACCGGAGTTATTCCATAATTTTTCAAAATGTTGTGATTGGCCTTTTGTCCATTGTCGAGGTAAGAAACCATGCTGAATTAAATTTTGAACACAGGGAGAGTACCACTCAAAAGGTAATTCCATTAATTCCGATGAAGTGACATCTTCGAATTGTACATTATTTTCAGCTTTGGAGGAAGAAGCACCACGGTAGAATTTGATTGGCCTCGCACCGTCTTTACGTACCTCTTCGACCACCATACCCTCGATCTTATTAGAATGGATCGGGGTTAGGGTCATAGTATGTACGTAGTGGTTAATCTTCTCGTACATCGATTTATATTCTTCATTCTTTTCATCTTCGAGGGAGATCTTCGAATTGCGGCTTCTTCCGACTTATTGTCGCCGCTTCTTGTTTGATTTCTTTTTCTTCTTCGAACTATCTTCCCAATCAATATTGATGGTTGGTTTCCTCCGTCCAACCGTCCTAACGTCTCTACCACGACCTCGTCCCCGGCCTCGACCTCGGATGCGAGTTGTGGAGAAACCTTCACCATCTCGCCGGAAGGGAGTGGTGAGTGATCGTTGGACTAGAACTTCGTGTTCTTCGTTGTCCCGAACTTTCTTTGCTTCATTTTTTACGGTATCTCCTGGAGAAGATCGTTTTCTTTGGCGGTGCATAATAAGTTGCGTCTTCATGGATTCCAATCTCATGTACGGAGAATGGTTGCAAGTCACCTTTGATGCACTCGTTCCCCTCCATCGTAGTATTTGATGCACCGATGCAGAGATGATGGTACCATCCTCGTTTTCATGTATCCATGGTCGGCCCAGCAGAGCGTTGAACGATGTTTCTGAATCGATTATGTGGAATTTTGCGGTTGTCTTTGCTAAGTCACCGGTCTTCATCAGTAGCGTTATTGACCCGAGGGCTCTTTCTCCCTTCTGGTTAAATCCTCTTAATAACATTTTGTCTGCTTCGAGCTCGCGAGCATCAATTTCCAAGTATGCTAGTGTTCGAAGACTCATTATATTGATTGATGCTCCTGGATCCACCAATACTCTGGAGAGCGTAAACTTCCCAATTGTAACCGAAATGTACAACGGTCGGTTGTGATCTCGTCGTCCCAAGTAGTAGGTCATTGTCCGTGAAGGTAACGCCTCGTCGTTCCTTTAACGAGCAAACCTCATCTAAGGAATCTCCGCCATTCGAGCTAAGCAAATTTCTGGATCAAGTAAGGCCTTGATCGAGCTTCTCTCATCTCCTTTGATAAGATGAGAGCATCGTAAATGCTCGGCTTGGCCGGTAGTTTCCTAAGATGGGCTAGCACGTTGTAGTCCACTTTGTTTCCATGTGTCTCGACTTCTTCTCGAACGGGTATTTCTTCCGCCGGGGTTGGTTCTTCTTGAACAACCACCGCTTTCCTTTGTCTTTTGGACCCATTCTTGGAGGTAGAACTTTTCCACTTCTTAAGTTGACTTCGTAATTTCTTCGAATCTAGTGTTGAACTTGTCGGTGTCTCCTCCCGAATCGGAATGACAGTGCTCTTCCGGATTATCTTCAAAATCGAAGGCTCTAACTCTATCGTAACTCGGAGCTCCTCGAAACTCGCGGATAGATCCGTTGCTTGTTGAACTCTCGTAGCCTCCTTGATGGATGTCTTCTTTGTCATTGTGATCGTCGAGATCGTGTATGATTTGAGAATTGTTGTTGGCATCGAAGTCGATGTCCGGATTGTCGCTAGTTACGTAATCGTTAGAAACAGTCAAAACGTAGCCAACGCCATCACCCTTATCATTATATGATCCCACCGAAGTGAGCAGATAATCATACAAAATCAGAGGTTCGAGGGATTTCTCCCCCGAATCGGAAACAACTATCCTAGGATAAGCAGCCCCTAGTCTAGCCTTAGGAGTCTCGGTCCTCTCTTCTTCGTCAATTTTCTTCTTCTCTTCGATCGCCTCCTCGTCGAGGTGGTTCTTCTATCGCAAGTGATAGTACCGGCTTAACAGTGTCTCGAACTCCGAATTGAAGCTCGCACCGAAGCCGTTCGGATGTCGTCTAAAATCTTCTTCGAAGACCTCGTCCAGTCGGTAGTCCATCCATCGTCGGCTGCATAGGGATCTATCGGAATGACGGGATCGGTTGAGATAACATTGACGAAACCTCCTTTCTGGGGTTCCTTCATGTATTCCTTCGGGATTGTTATATTTCCTTTTCGAAGGTTGTCGTTGAGCCAACTTTTAAAGGTAATGCAATCTTCTATCTTGTGCCCAAGCATCCGATGGTATGCGCAAAAGTTGAGATCACCGTTCTTGTTGACTTCCTCTGGTCTTTTAGGTTCTGGCAGCTGGAAATCTGGAGTCTTCATTAGGCTACGGAACATCTTCGGTACTGCTTCATTTTTGAACGGATATTCTCTCGCTCGAAGCTCCTCAATGTACGTTGCGGACGGGACGGTTGTTCATACTGCGGAGACGACTGATAGCTGGACCGGGGTTGTTTGTAATTCTGTTGTGGTTGCTGCGGCCGTTCTGGCGGTATTTGCATCGGTTGCTTGCCTTTGTCAACTGCTGCAACGATCCCGGATTTCTTTTCGAAGGTCTTCACCGGCTTCTGCTTGTCCGTCTTGTCGGCAAAACTTAATTGCTTCGCTTCTTCTTGCAAGCTTCCGGCCTTGCTTAACAACTTCTCAAAAGTCTTAATAGTGAATCCTTTGAGGAGAAGTGCTATCGGGCCGTGAATGCTTTTAAGAAAGATGCCGACCGCATGTTGTTCTTGCAGCTTGTGGTTCACACTTCATGCTTAAGTTCCTCCATCGAAGTATGTAATCCACCAAAGTTTCATTCGGCCTTTGTTTCTCTACCACTAAATCACCTATAGTGATGTGGTGCCGAGCTCCGCGAATCGCTCGATGAAGAGGCTCTCTAGCTCCGAGAATGTCTTCACCGAACCATTTGGTAATTCTACGTACTCGGCCGAAGGCGATTCCCGACAGACCGCTGACGAACCGTCGGAAGAGTAGTGCATCGCTCCCGCCGCATTACAACAACCGGCACGAAAGTGTGCAACATGCCGTCTGGGGTTCCTGGCTCCGTCGAAGGTCTTCGAACAGAGGTGGTACGAAGCCTTTCGGGTATTGGACGCGTCGAATTCTTCCGGGTAAGGTCTACCCGTCCGAATGGATGTCCCGCTCTTCGATCGTGCTAAGGCTTCTCGCACTCGCTGTTCTACCAAGTTCTTGATATCCTTTTCGTGGATCATACTTTGTGTCGTATCCTTTCACTGGTCATCCCCATTGACGGATGTAATCTCCTTTCCTCCGTCTACAATGTGAATGACCTCTCGGGGTGTCTCTCTATCTGGTTGTACTTGACTCCGGAGAGTGGCCGAGCTACGGCCATCTCTTCCATCCTTTTCGCCATTCGAGCGATCGTGTCGTCTTTTCCCGAAGCCGTCTTCTCATCGCCCCGGCTCCTCTCTTCTGCGGCCGCAGGAGCACCTTGCGAAGCCGATGAAGCTCGTGTCTCAACCATATTGATTTCTGCATATTCGTCGTCCATGAACTCCGATGAATCGATTTCATCTCCGAACTTTTCTTCTCTTTCTTTTGCCAGCCGTCGGATATCGGTTCTCAACTTTTCCATGGCATCTTCTAGCGGAGCTTTCTGTGTGTCTTTGCGGTTGTCATGCGATAGTTGCCGTGTCCCTTTTTCACGAGTTCCCTTTATCGCAGTAGCGCTTTCTTCAGATTCCAGCCTCCTGGCGAGACTTTCTTTTTCGGGCTGCTGTTTCAATCTCAACTGCCCAGTAGTGGGACGCCACACCATCCTTCTAGCGAAGCAAGGTCTAGGACCGCATGGTCGTCGGCCAAATGCTGGAAGGTGGTATCCTCCCTAATCTGTAATCCTGAGACTATGACAGGCGGGCTAGCCTTCATTCTCTTGCTTGGCTTTTCTGTCATGACGGCGGGCTCTATTCGGGGCCCAAGACGGGATTTGACTGGCACCCGCCCTATCCTTCGTAGAATCTCCGATACGGGGCAGCTTTCCTTCCTTGCTAACTTTTCTACCAAAGTTTGCAGTCGAGCAAACGGCGTAGTTCTAGTTCTTTTCTTGCGGCTATCGTTGTAATATGCGGGCCGAGGTAATGTGGCAGCAATCTTGCGAACATTCTCCTCGCCCTCTGCGGCGGAGAGGGGATGGAACCTGCTTCCTCCCAAAAGTGGTATGTAGTCAGGCAGCGGTGTATATTCTGGTAGCGGTGTATATTCTGGCAGCTCTGGAATTTCCTCTAGGAAGGCAATTTCAGCAGCTCTGGCTTCTCTGGCGATCCTTCTACTTCTGTTTCTTCTTTGGGTCCTTGTCAGTGACGGAATCTTTGAACTGGACCCGATTTCGAAAATGAAGGTCTTACAGAAGATCTCGTACCCTCCACGGTAACAGTGTTTACCATAATTCCGGATTTCTTTCCCCTTTGATTTGCGTAAGTCGGGGTAGGTGCGTAAACAACTAGACCAAGTGGGGGTAGTAAGAACAGATCCTCCTGCGGACAGACAGCATTCTCCAAGTCCGGGACCCTTCGCAGGAGGGAACTCTTGGGTCGACCTAAGGTTGAACTCAAGCGGTGGCTCCTCGGCCTTCGGATACCTTGTTCGTCGCGTGCAAAGAGGGAGACGTCGGTGACCTCGACGTTCGTGTTTTCAAATCCTCGTCCAAATCGGATGATCCCATTGTCGGGCAGACTTCATCCTTATAAACAACCAAAGTCCAGTCCGTTGGTGAAGGAGAAAATCAGTTTCGGGGCTTCCATTTCTGCAAGGTAGATTCTGGTTGTCAGTCCCAAGTTATGCTTCTTTTCTTTAGGACGAAAAGAAAGGAATTGAAAAGAGTCCGAACTCGTTTTTGTTCATGTATTTATAAGAGGGAATCATTTGTTAAAAGAGTCACTTATTAGAGAGTTTGTTTATTTAGAACGGAATGTTCAAAAGTGTAGAGAAGGTAAGGAATCTGATTCAGAGTTGGAAAGGAAAAGAAAGTCTTAAGCAAGACTTCTTGACTCGAAGGATCATTCCTAAACCGACACCTATCGGGGTCCACCCCACCTCGTAAATGAGGTAAAAGGATCTCGAACCTCTCCGTTTAGGGGTGTCTAAACAAAGGGCTCCTAAATCCGAGAGAATGTTAGCTATACTCATTCAAGATAGAAATGAACATAGTATTCCAACGGAAAGAAGGGTAGTTTGATCCACTAAGGACATGGATGCACTACCGATTTTTGAAAGCGTAATTATCTGATTATAATGGAGAGAGGAATTTTCCCCAGCGGAGTCGCCAGAAATCTGTCGGCATATTTTTTTAGGTTGTGTTTTATTTTGAAAAAGGGGGGTCGCCTAACAGAAATCTGTCGGCGAATTTTTAAATTAATTAAAATAAATAATTTGAAAAGTAGTATTTGATTTTGAAAATAATTTCAAATTTGAAGGTTTTAAGATACGAGACTAAACCGATCTCACATCCCAAATAGTTTATATAAACGAGCACCGCACCACAAACCGTGTATCTATCCCTAAGGATAGACACACTGCTTGACGGTGGGGCTCGATTAAATAAACTAGAAGATTTGTGACACCCGTTTGGTCTGCGAACCAATTTTATAAGCCGACAAAATTCCCCTGTTTAATATGAAAACATTAAACAGGGTTTATATTACCTGGGTTCTTCAAAATTCCCTATAAGGGCAAGCCCCTATAGTTAATTACATCTTAAGTGACGGGAATCACCTAAGAAAACTCTCGATAATAATCAATAATTCTCGCTCTCAAGAATTTCAAAGTTTAAGATTTTCAAGAGATTGAAATTTGGAATTTCAATAGGGAATGGATCAAATTTGGAACATTTTGTTTTGTGAATCCAAAGGAAGAAAAGTAGGAGAAATCACAGATTCGAAGTGAACTTCGGTAATTTCCCGACTATCCTATTGTTTGGCTTGGATTTAAGAAAGTCCTACTATTTATTTAAATGTTTTGATTTTGCCAATTTTAATTAATTAGGACTTATATTTATATGATAGAATCATACAAATAGCCTCGAAGATGTGAGGGTTTATGTCGTATCGGACGACTACCTCGGAATCCTAAGTCCTGCTAGGGCTTAATTTGCAATGCAAGCGCCTAACGAAGAGTTGAGGATTTATGTTGCACTAGTGCAAACTACCTCGAAGTCCTATGGCTTTGTTATTTAATTCTAGGAAAGTTTTGCTGAAGTAGACTCGGTTTTGCCGATGACGATGGTCGTGCCGCCCACCATGCTCCGAGCTCCTTGTTGTCGCAGAGGTTTAGTTTTAGAAATCATAAATCGTGAGATGAGAAAAGTGTTTTGGTTTAGAGAAGTCTTAATTTTCCAAGTGTTTTTTTTATGTTTTAATTAAAACAAATCTTAAATTTGATTATAACGACTCCGGTTAAGATCCCACGGTTCCATCCTTCCGGCATCATTATTTTTATCGGATTCACTTAGTCCGTATGAATTTGCTAAACTCAACCGAATGAGTTCCACACTTTCATTTAGACCGTGGAAATCCCGTTAGCAACACGTAGGTTACATCATCCGAGGTATTCCCGATCATCCAACAAGACGTTTTAATTTAGTTGCAATTGTAGTTTTGTGTTCCGTTTGTGATTAAATTTCGAGTTGTTTTATATTTTGAAATGTTGTGGCGGTGAATTTTATCTTGCAATGACTTTTAACTTAATTTGGTTTCGCTTTTAGGGTCTATCCTAAAGGTGTGGGTTTTCATGCAACTGTTGTTTTATCATGCAAGAAAAATAAAGTACATTTGCAAGAAAGTAAATTGCAGGAAAGTAAATTGCAAGAAAGTAAATTGCGATAAAATAAAAGCGTACCTGGAGGGTCTTCCCGTCATCCCAAGCTGCACTTAAAACACAATTAGAATATTTAAGCAAGTTCCTAGGTAAAGCTAAGGGAAGGGTTATGGTTTTCTACCAAATTCCTAATCCTATAGCTAGTCATTCCTTATGACGTCTAGGTTCTTCGTGTTTTGGTTTAAGGACGATTTTCTTCATCAAAGATTGATTAAGTCCAATTTGTTCTTATAAATGTCCTATCATATTGAGGAAGTGCTTAAGAGGAATCTTAAACATCTTTTCAATATTTCTAGGATTGTTTTAAGTCCAAATGAATTTAATTATACAAATGAATTAATCGTCCAAGAATTTCAAGTTTTATTGTTATCTTGCTCAGTGAACTAGGACATTTGAATATCCTATGAGTGAAGTAACATTTCATTTAATGTCCTATTTAGGAGTTATGATAACTAAAGCTTTCGAGGGTAAATTGGTGTTCAAATGGTTTGTGATTTAGTTTAATTTCCATTAATGAGTTTAAATTTGGAATAGTGTTCAAGTTATTTTAGATTTATTTTGAATTCTTTATGTCTTAGGTGATGTTATATTTAATTTAATTTAATTTAATTTAATTTAATTTAATTTAATTTAATTGAGTTTTAATTTAATTTAATTCAATATAATTCAATTTAATTTGATTTAATGTTTAATTAATTTGATTTGATTTAATTTTAATTTAATTTGATTTAATTTAATTTAATTTAATTTAATTATTTAATTTGATTTAATTTACTTAATTTAATTTAATTTAATTATTCAATTTAATTTAATTTAATTATTTAATTTAATTTAATTTGATTTAATTTAATTTAATTTAGTTTAATTTAATTGTTTAATTTAATTTAATTTGATTTAATTTAATTTAATTATTTAATTTAATTTAATTTATTTAACTTAATTTAATTTTATTTTAATTGAATTTTTTAAAAGAGTTTAATAATTTAATTTTAGTTTAATGATTAAGTCTTTTAATATTTTAAATTTGAGTTATCATTTTAATTAAGAATTGAATATTAATGAGATAATTAATTTAGGGATTTTTAAATTAAAGAATAAATCTCTTCCTAATAATATCCCTATTTTAATAATTCCAATTTTATTATTCTTCCAAATTTAATCAATTATTTAATTAAAGTTTAATCATTTTAAAATTGCTTAATGGATTTCTACCCTTTAATTATTTAAATTTCAATCATCTAAATCAGATTAGGATCAAATATTTTACTTGTTAATTTTTTTATTAAACCTAAAGTTTTAATTAAGGATTAAAATTTTAATTACTATTTTACCCTTTAAACTTAATAATTTCATAACTCACTAAATTGAACTCAAATGAACTTGAAATTTTTATGTGACTTCACTCATGTGTCAATAAAGACATGAGAGGAGAAAATGTGATTTTTCTGTATTTAATTTATTTATATAATTATTTTTGGTGAAAAATAGAGATTTTCAAGGAAAATTTAATAACATGACCAAGGGAAAGTTTCTGTCCTTAAGAAAATTAGAGGACATTCCTAATGACCAGAGGACCACTTGGACTAATTTTGGTGATTTTTTGAATTATATTATTTTTATTATAATTATTTTAAATTTTGGAGTGTTAATTAATTTAAAAATAAAATAAATGTTGAAAAATGAATTTTATATTTTTCAAACATCTCTCTGATATTAAGGAAACCAGAGAAGCAAATTTTGCAATTTTTTGATTTTTCTATAATTTATTATAATTATTTTAGTGAAAATGCTAGAAAATACATTTTTTAATTTTAAAATTACCTTAAAGCTTTAAAATTTAATATTTCACAAAATAGACCTAAGAAAAATGTAGGATTTGTTCCTATGTGATTAAAATTCAAAATGTGACATTTTGGTGAATTTTATTATTTTTGTGATTTTTATTATTTTTTAATTATTAAAAATATTAAAATATGATTAAAAATCAACTTTTTTAGAAAATTAAAATTTTAATTTTCTTAGGTTCCCCTGATATCAGAGAGGCTCCAAAACCAATTTGGTGAATTTTTGAAAGGTATTTTGAAAGTTATGAATTTTTAAAGTTTAAAATGACTAAGTGGCTTAATCAACCCAATTAGTGGGGATAACCAAGTCCAATTGACCTCAAATTTTTATGATGGGTTCCTCTGAACCTAAAGGTCTGTGGGGAATTGATTTCAAGTCAATTTTTTGTATGGTTAGCTCTAATTAATTAGAGACCTATTTTGGGTGTTTAAGCCAATTAGGGTTGTTTTAAATGAACTAAGTCAAAACCTATTTTTCCTAGGGTTCTCTGGTCATAAGGAACATCATCAAATTTTCCTAGAATTTATTTCACAACATGCTATTTATTGGAATTAAAATACTCAAAACAGTAACCTAAATTTGAAAAATCAATAACTTTTCATAGGAATGGCCTCTGACTTTGAAAAATTCAGGGAATGTTCCCAAATTCAGAGACTTCAAAAGCCCTATGGTCTCATGCCATGGTGAATTGTATGCATGCATGGAGAATTAAAATAATGCAGAGAGTAAATAAATTATAAAAAATAAAATACTTGATGAAATTAAATTATTTCTTTTCCACATTATTCTCCTCTGTTCACTGAGCAAGAGGATATTTTTATTTTATTTTTCTGATTTTTCTACACAGAGATATGAATTTTTGAAGTTTAAGGAATTTAATAAATAGAAAAATATCCTAATTTTCTATTTATCCACGCGGCGCCGCGTCAACCTCGGCAGCTCCGAACGCACACGCGCCGCGCTCCCATTCGACGCCGCCACCTGAGTCAGCAGCCCGGGCCCCGCGGTTCTCGTACCGTCTCCTCGGTCCGACGCCATCTGAGCCGTTCGTCCGCGCGTGTATTGAATGGACGGTATCCGTTCATCGTCCCCGAGCGTCCTCACCCGAGAGCCGTCCACACTAAATCTCTAAGATCTCACTCGATACTCAATGGATTTTTATGTTCTTATGCTCTATGGATTCGTCTTCAAGAGACGAACACATCTATACGGTTAACATGCATTGAAAATAAGGCATTTGAAATGGAGAATCTCCGGAAGCTCGGGATGAAGAATTAGCTCATACCTTTGCTCGCAGAAGTGTGGCTTCAATCCGAGAGTTGCCGCACCTTCGATCGGATCCTAGCAAGCTCCGGATGAAGTCTCCTGGTCCGGTGAATTGTCCGGATGTGATTTCGACCAAGCCCGATCACAAAGCTCGGAGGCCGGAGCAACTGGGTGGCCTCGGATATGGGGCTTTATCGGTGGACACCTTCCCTCGGTCCGGTGAAGGTGTAGAACCAATCAATTTGGGAATTGGCTCACCGTCGAGAAGTGTCCCGGTTTTGGCGTGGAATTTCAACTCCGAAATCGAGCTCGCGGAGGAGAAATGGCAGGGGGATCTCACTGGGAATTAAGTGCTCGTGTATGGGGAGGAGTCCGGAACAATTTTGCGCAGTTTTGGCAAGGTTTGTGCTTAGCTCTTTTCATGGCCGAGAGGGGTGGAGTTTAAATAGGAGAAGGTGGAGGGCCTCCCAGGGGGAGTTGAGGCATGGGATCAGCTGCTCTGGTGAGGAGAAGAACAGCCATGGTGACCACTAGGCATGGGGCGGCCTCGGCCAGTGAGAATTTCAATGTTGGCTCACATGTGAGCTCTCGGCCATGGTGTTTTCCGGCGGCCCGGTGGCCGGCCGGCTGTGCATTGGTCACCATCTTGGTCGGGGAGGTCGTGGTCGGGCTTAGTGCAATCAATTAGCATTGGCCATGTGTAAAGGGTTTGATTTAGATGGAATGGGGGCATGGCTAAATTTGAACCTAAATGGGTCAACCCACCCATTCGGGCTAGGTCCACCACCCAAGGCCTGGTTTTGGCCGAGGGAAAAGTGATTTGGCTCAGCATAATCGAGTAGGGTCAAGTCACCATCCAAGCACAATTAGGCATAAGCATGGTTAAGGGGAATCATGGGAGTGGTTAATCACCTTTAGGAATTATGGAAAGAGTCTCCTCCTTTTGCCCAAAATGGCATGGTGACATGTAAAGAGGCTCTCATGGCTTGCATATGGCTTGTGCATGGCTCCATGGCTCCATTTGGCTTGGGAAAAGGTTGGGTCAATTTCATAAAAATGGGTTTTAAGAATTTTAGATATTTTGGGGTGATTTGGCATGTGGCTTGATTTGGAATTATTTGATTGATGATTTTGGAACTTAGGGACAATTTTGATTAAATGGATGATGAAAGGAAGTGTCATGTGGGCTTTGGATGAATTTGGGCTTTTGAATTTGAAGGGAGTGGGCTTTTAGGAAAGTTTAAGGGAAATGGGCTTTTGATTTTAGGATGGGCATTTGGATAAAAAATTTTGTGAAGAACTTTGTCAAATAAATGTCATAATTGGTTTAGGGATGTTCTATGAAGGGCTTGGAATCAATTTGATGTGATTTGGAGTTGAATTGGTTTGAATTTGGATTTATTTGGTAAGTGGGCCTATGTAGGTCCAAGTGGGCCAAGTTGGGCTAATGTTGGGCTAGGGTTGAAATTGATATAAAATCAATGTTGAGAAATGTTTATGGGAGTGTTTAAAAGAGGTTTTGACTTTGGTTGGGCTTTGATTTTGGGGTTTGGGCTCATTTGGGTTAGGTTTGGGTTCAGGTCAAAAATGGGCCTTTTAACCTTGGGTTGAGTTTGAGTGGGGTTTGGGTCTAAATTTTGGGCAAATCATGTTATTATTTTGTTTGTGGGAATGTTAAGGAAGATTTAGAAAAGATTTGGGGTTAATTGGAATTGAGTTGGGTGAGTTTGGGTTAGGTTTAGGTCATGGGTCCAAATTGGGCTTTAAGGCCAAAAGCGAGATTGGATCCAAATGTCAATCAAATTGGGCTTGGATTTGGTCTAGATTGGTGTTGGGAATGTTGAATTGAAGTTTAAAATTGAATTGGACCAATATTGGGGTCAATTGGGTAGGTTTGGTTTGACATTGGGTTCACTTAGGGTTAAAATGGGTCAAATTGGGGGTTTTGACAAAAGTAGGGTAAATTGACAAAATTGGCCCATGGTGTAGTTGGACAAAATGAAATTGGGAATATTTGGGATTGTCTGGAATTTTCTGGGAATTTTCTGAATTTTTGGATTTTTAGGCCAAGAGGGGTATTTTGGGTATTTGGAGGGTATTGGGAGGTTTTCTTGGAATTTTTGGTATTTTTGGGTATGGATGATCAGTTTACGTGATGTGGAAATTTTTGGGATTGATTTTTGAGAATTTTGGGTAATTTGGAAATTTTGAGAAATTTGGGTAATTTCAGGGTTTTAGGTAGGCTAAGCGGTGTAGGGTCCCGGGTCAAAAATCGAAAATTTGGGAAATTGAAGATTGGGTGAATTTGGGTGGAAAGAAGTCATTTTGGTTGAGCCATGAAGCCATATCAAGCCCACATGAGCCATGAAGGGACTCACTGAGGCATTCACTATGTTGTTCCTAACCCTCTTAGCCAAGGGCTTAGGGGTTAAGGACCATCCATGCGAATCACCTACATGAGTCGGAGGTCAAGTTAGGTATGGGTGTGGTTTAATGAGGAATGTGGAAGTGTAGTGTGTAGGTGTAGTGTATAAGTGTGTTGTGTGTAAGTCAGCCCCTTCACTGCACTGAGCCACCCAGTAAGCGGCTCTAAGGCCAAAGAGTCCTATAGGAACTCATTCTTCAAACTTCCACATTCGATTTCAACCCTCTAGGTGATTAGGGGTCTACGGTCAAGTTTGTGGAGTTTGCAGGGAGTTAAGAAGTGGTTTGAATTTCTAAAAGGTGGGTCCCAATTCTAGTTCTCTAAGATAGTCAAAGGAAAAGCCTAAGGCTAGATCCTAAGTACTAAAGAGAAGAAGAGAAGACCTCATCAAAAATGAGGTCAATAATTGTCAATTCATTAAGTAATAGATTCCAAGGAATGCTTCCTAGTAATACTGAAGTAAATCTAAGAGATAAGAATAAAGAACAAGTAAAAGCAATTCAACTGAGAAGTGGAAGAGAGTTGGAAGGTAGAGTTCAAAAAGAGATTGAAGTAGAGAAAGAAGATTCAAAAACCAAAAGAGGATGCGCTGAAAGATTTGGAAAGACTTATTTCTCCACCTAAGATTGATTTAGAAAAGCCACCACCTCCATTTCCTCAGAGACTTCATCAACAAAAGTTAGATAAGCAATTTTCTAAGTTCTTGGAGATATTTAAGAACTTTACAATCAATATTCCATTTGCTGAAGCCTTAAAATAAATGCTAAGCTCTATGAAATTTATGAAGGATATTCTCAGCAGAAAAAGAAAGTTTAAAGATAATGAAATTGTTGTACTTAGTGACGAGTGCAGTGCAATAATTCAGAAAAAGCTTTCTAAAAAGCTTAATGATCCTGGTAGTTTCACAATTTCATGTGCAATCGAAGATAGATTTTATGGAGAAGCTTTTTGTGATTTAGGTGCAAGCAATAACCTTATGCCATTATTAATATTCAAAAAACTGAGATTAGGAGAAATAACCCCTACTACTGTAACTCTGCAATTAGTAGATGGTTCGATCACATATCCTAAAGAAGTTATAGAGGGTGTTTTTGTTAAAGTGGATCAATTTATCTTCCCTGTTGATTTCATTGTGTTAGATATAGAGGAAGATAAAGAGAAACACATAATTTTAGGGAGACCTTTCCTAGCCACAGACAGAGCAATGATAGATGTGCAAAAAGGAGAATTAACAATGAGAGTCAATGACCAAACTATTACATTCAACATTTCAAAATCAATGAAATATCCTATAAGAGGTAAAGATGATGAATGTTATAGAATGTATGTTTTAAGATATTTAACTGAATGTCATTTTAAATCAACTTATGAAGAAAAATCTGAAAGTGAGGAATTGGAACACGAGAAAGAAGAGGAATTACAACATTCTGAAGATTTTCATGAGGAAGATTTAAATTATGTTCATAAAAATTTTGAATTGTTGTACATGCCTGAAAAAGATGAATCTTTTGGTCCATCAATTGAAAAGCCTCCTGAACTTGATAAAGTTACTTCCTAACCATTTGAAGTGTGCCTTTTTAGGTGATTCGTCGACCTTCTCATATATAATTTGCTCTCAATTGACTGAAAAAGAAGAAGAGAGTTTGCTTGAAATTTTAAAAAAATATAAGAAAGCCTTTAGATGGACAATAGCTAATAATAAATGAATTAGTCCTTCAATTTGTATGCATAGAATCCTTATGAAGGATAACTGCAAACCTCAGGCTGATTCTCAAAGGAGACTAAATACTATTATGAAAGATGTTAAAAAAGAAAATTTAAAGTGGTTGGATTATCTACCGTATTTTAAATAGTGCATTGGATAGTCCTATTCACTGTGTCCCTAAGAAAGGAGGAGTCACTATAACTGTTAACGAAAAGAATGAAATTTTACCAACAGGACAAGTTACAGGAAGGAGAATATGTATTAATTATAGAAAATTAAAACTTGGTACAAGGAAAGACCATTTTGACTTCTCGTTTGTAGATTAGATGCTGGATAGACTAGCTGTGCATAAATATTTTTATTTTATGGATGGATATACTAGTTACCACCAAATGCAAATTGCTTTTAAGGATCAAAATAAAACAATTTTTACCATTCTTTATAGTAAATTTACTTTTAAAAGAATGCACTTCGGTTTATGTAATGCCCCTGCTACATTTCAGAGATGTATGATGACAAATTTTTGTGATTTAATTGAAAAAAAGAATTGAATTTTTTATGGATGACTTTTCAGTGTTTGGAATTTCTTTTGAATCATGTTTTGAACATCTATCTAAAGTTCTAAAACATTGTGAAGAAACTAATTTGGTTCTTAACTAGGAAAATGCCAATTTATGATAGCAGGAGGAATAGTTTTAGGACATCGTATATCAGAAAATAGTATGGAGGTAGATCCTGAAAAAATTGATGTGATCTCTAATTTACCTTGCCCGACCAATGTATGGAAATTAGAAGTTTTTTAGGACATGCTGGATTCTACAGGCAGTATATTAATGACTTTTCGAAAATTTCTAAACTTTTATGTCTTTTACTGGAAAAAGATGTAATTTTTTATTTTGATGATGAATTCCTAAAAGATTTTGAAACATTAAAAGAAAAATTAATCATTGCATCTGTTATAGTGTCACCAAATTAGGAAAAACCTTTGAATTAATGTGTGATGCTAGTGATTATGCTATTGGAGTTGTTTCAAGTCAGAAATATGATGAAATTTTTTAAGTAATTTACTATGCTAGTTGAACTATTAATGAAGCTCAAATTAATTATACCACTACTGAGAAAAAGTTATTAGCTATAGTATTTACTTTTAGTAAATTCAGATCATATTTAATTGGAACTAAATGTCTTGTGTATATTGATCATTCTGCTATTAAGTATTTATTGAAGAAGAAGGATGCAAAACCATGATTGATAAGATGGATTCTTCTTTTGCAAGAATTTGATTTTAAAATAGTAGATAGGAAGGGTGCTGATAATCAAATTGGTGATCATCTGTCTAGGCTTAACAATGAAAATCTCTCTGTGATGCAAAAGAAATTAATTAAAATTTTCCTGAAGAAAAATTGTTCACTGTTAATGAGTGGCGTGTTCTGTGGTATGTCGGCATTGTAAACTTTATTGTCAGTGGTATTATACCCTATGGTTTTACATACCAGGAGAGGAAGAAATTTGTATCTGAAGCCAGAACTTATTTTTTGGATGACCCATTTTTATGTAAACAAGGAAATGATTTAATCATTCGAAGATGTGCACCTTTAGAAAAAAATTATGAAATTATTCAAAAATATCATAATTCTGATTAGGGGGACATTTTGGAGTTGATAAAACAGCATATAAAATCTTACAATCAGAATTTTATTGGCCTACAATTTAAAAGGATGTTAATGCTTATATTAAAAATTGTGATCGATGTCAACGTGTAGGCAATATTTCTAGAAGAAATGAGATGCCCCTCAATTATATGTTAGAAGTTAAAATATTTGATGTTTGGGGATTAGATTTCATGGGACCATTTATACCATCTTTCAAAAATATATACATTTTGATAGCAGTAGACTATGTATCCAAATGGATAAAAGCTGAGCTATACCTCGATGTGATGCTCAAGGTATTGCATAGTTTTTAAAAAAGAATATATTTTACAGATTTGAAATACCAAGAGTAATCATAACTAACAGGGGAAGTCATTTTAGAAATGCGATTATTTAAAATTTAGCAAAGAAATCATATTAACCGTCACATTGCTACTGCTTATCATCCGCAGACAAGTGGTTTGGTTGAATTATCCAATCATGAAATTAAATGAATATTGGAAAAGACTGTTAATCCAAACAAAAAGGATTAGTCAATTAAACTGGATTATGCTTTGTGGCTTATAGGACTACTTACAAAACTCCTATAGGAGTGTCCCCATATAGGCTAATTTTTGAAAATGCTTGTCATTTACCAGCTGAACTTGACATAAAGCATATTGGGCTATTAAATAGTTCAATTATAATTTGAAAGATGCTGGAGAAAAGATATTGTTGCAATTAAATGAGCTTGAAGAGATAAGGAATGAATCTTATGAAAATACTTTTATAAAGAAAACATGAAGTTGTGGCATGACCGGAAGATTCTTACTAAAAATCTTGAACCAGGGCAATAAGTTTTGCTATATAATGCTAAAATGAAAATATTTAGTAGAAAATTTAAGTCCAGGTGGAAAAACCCATTTATTGTGATAAAAGTTTATTCTTATGGAGCTGTTGATATTTAAGATCCTAAGACTAGAAAAATATTTAAAGTTAATGGTCATAGACTTGAACTTATTTTTCAGTCAATCAATTTACCTGATGATTCTGATGTTGGGTCACTCAGAAAAAACTCTGGGTATGTCAGGCTGAAGACGATAAACCAAGCACTTTGGGGGAGGCAACCCATATTTATCGGTGTGCTTTGCTTGAAGTTTGATGTGTGTGCTTTGTTTAGTTTGTTTTTATGATTATATGGTAGTAATTTAAAGTTTATATACTATAGAGGTGTTATTTAGACCTTATTTAATGATTTAGAGAATTCAGAATGAAGATTTGGACATTTTGCAGACCTGTGCAAATTTGAGCACTGACAGCTATGCACCGCATGTTGGCACTTAGGCGCCGGAGTTACAAAATACGTGAAAACATGGTTTATAGATGCCTACGTTGTAGGTAAGTGGTTTTTGGATTTAATGAGAAGTTTTAACACATCTTCGGTCAGTTTTGTACCTTCCCAAGTCTATAAAAAGGCCCTAAATTAAAAGAATACTGCCTCAGTTCTTATTTTCATTCCTGAGTATAGAAGTATATTTTGAGTGCAAAAATGTCTTCTTGAGAGAGCGAAGTTAAGAAGAAAGAGGAAGCCAACAAGAAGAAGTTTATTAATGAAGGTGCACAAGAGTTATTCAATAGATATCTAGCAGTTAGTATTGAAGGAGAAGCCGAGGTGGAGTCAATTGAAGCAAAGGTAAATGAAACTAACGCTCATTTAGCGCATATTGGATGATAACTCAAAATGCTATTCAGTCATACAAGTCATGTGGAAGAAGCAAATAGAGCGATGTATCTGAAGAACAAATAGTTAGAAGAAGAAGTTGTATGAGATTTTAATCATCGACCATTTTATCAGATTTACATTCTAGATGTTTTAAATGCAACTAATAGTGATTCTGGATATATTCCGCCTACTGGAGATTGTAATTAAATTAAGCGTAGTCTTGTGATTTTGTTTTTTGTGTTTAGTGATTTGTGTTTATGATTAATGTTTGTGTTTTGTTGCACTGTAATTTGATGTTTGTTACATCTTAATGATGTAAGTTCTGTTTATGATATGTGTTATGAACTTATGAATTATGGAATTTCATCGAAAATGTTTGGATAGAAATTTTTAGTTTGTATTAAGTGTAGTTTGTTATTAATATAAGTTTGTGTTTGTGTGAAATTTGTTTGGTATCGATTGAAATTTTAAAGAAAGGAGGATCTGTTAGAGCTTCCAGTGCTTCTACTTCTGCTGCCTCTACTTCTCGAGCTTCTACTTCACATGCATCATCTTCAAGAGAATCACAAACTAGTTTGTTACAGAATATTTTAATGAAAGTGATTCTTACTCGAGAGCATGTTAAAGATATGGATGGTAAGATAGAGAATATTGAAAGGAATATTGTAAAACATGATGAATATGAGGAGAATTATCACCAGTACATGGATAGATTGATTAGAGGTGATCACATTGTTGAGATGCCCTCTCATCCTTTTTATATACCTTATGTGCCATCTCGAGACTGGAATGAAGATGATGATGAGAAGGATGATGAGTAAGATTTGGTTTTCTGTGTTGTTGAATTTATGATGTTTTTATTTGTGTTTAATGATGTTTGGAGTTTTATGTGATGTTGTTGTATTTTGATGTGAACTATGATATGGACTAGATTGTAATTGAACTATTTCTGTTATGCACATTCAGATGTTTCTGAGATGAATTAATATTTTATGATGTATGTTTGTGATATATATGTGGTATTAAATGTTTTAAATGTGTATCTAGTGTTTGAGTTTTTAGTAGTGTATAATTTAATTCTAAAACTGTTAGGAAAAGTTAGGACACTATTAGGAACCCCTATTTAAATTGCATGTTTATACTTTTCAAAATCTGCTACCATATATTATCTAATGTTGTTGATATTTTAATCATGTTAAAGTTGGTGTGTATTTGCTTCGAAAACTTCCACTACTGTAGAAGTCCTTTGAAATTTCTTATTTTATATAAAAAAAATGAACTGAAAGCCTGAATTTGATTTCTTTTAACTCCCTGTTTTTAAACTGTTATACTTGCATATTTAGGATATGAAAATTCTTGCTAACGTGTTATTTTAGTTTTTTTTAATTCTTACCTATGTATCATTTTTTATGCTTAAATGTTTAATCCTAACTAAAAATTTAAAGTTTGGGGGGAATTTTAAAAACAAATTTTTAAAAACTAAAATTTTATTTGTTCTCAAGAATACTCATAATGAAATTTGAGTTTTGATTGAAAACAATTATGTATGTGAAGTTATACTAGGGGAGCAAAAATTTGACTATAAAAATGAATAAGTCAATTTAGTTAAAATTTATAGTAATGATGAAAAATTTAAAGTTAAAATTTTCTTAGTAAAGAAATGATAAATATAGTTAAACTATGTTTAATAAGAAATGTTGTATTTTTGGAAAGATAGAAGATTTTACTTTTATTTTTCATAATTAAAATTTATTTTATTGAAAAATAACTTCAACACTATTATTATGACTTTTAAGTGAAAGATATATATCAGACCTTTATTTTAAATGGAAGGGTGGAAATCAAAATCATTAAAGGCCTATCCAAATATAGTAATCCTTGCTTTATAAAAAAAAGAAGGAAAAAAAGGGAGAAGAAGCTTGAAGATTTAAGGGCCAAATCAAAAATTGGTTCCATACCTAAAGTTTAAAATATAAGTTTTAAGAAAATCTAAAGCTTAAGATTATAATATAGTGAGCAAAATTATTTTCAAAGAAAAATTTTTAAGTCAGGAAAATAAAATGTTTAAATCCTATATTTTGAAAAATCTACAAGTATTTCTGAATTAGATAGAAATTTATATTGTTCATGAACCTTTACTTAAGAACATTCTAAACTTTAAGTTGGTCTCATTTACTAAAATTATTTTGAAATTGGACAATTTCATTTCTGGAACAAAATTTTGAAACATTCCTAAAGAAACTCATTTACATAATTTGCATGCTTGATTATTATATGATTTTAGTGTCACTTGAGAACAAGTAACATTTTAAGTTTGGGGGATTTCGATACAGCTAAAATATATAGTGTTTCTAAGCACATTTCCTATTTTTTAAGATATTGCACTTTAATGGAAGATATTTTTATGTTTTTCTTGCAGGTATGATGAAAATGGGTGATTGTGATGAAAGGAGAAAAAAAAGGATCAAATTTGGAGCAAAAAATGAAAGGTGTGCAAATTTGGCCTCTAGCGCCTATGAGCCGGATGGCTGACGCATAGGCACCACAGTTAAAGTGAAGAATTTTATGTAATTTTGGCACGAATTTGAAAGGGTTTTTGAAGCATCTTTTGTTTTGAACTTCACTAACTTCCCATCAGCACCAAATATCATTTAAAATTTGAACGAACGGATGCATTCTTGGTAGATACATTGAATCGAGACATATTTTGAAGAGACACCAAGACACCTTTTCGAGAAATATTAAAAATGAAGACTTGAAGATCAGAAAGTGGCGCCACAACCAAGAGAAAAGTTTAGGAGAAAATTTTGGTGGGAGAAGTTGGAGGAAAGCTTGAAGTTGATTCCAAAGAAAGAGGAAGAAGGAGAGCCTTCTTCTCACCAAATTTTATTTACTCTTCTACTTTACTTTATCATAGTTTGTATTAGAATTTAGGGATGTGGAGTATTATAGTGGAAAGCAAATCTTCAAAGGAACTTTCAGAGTCTTATGGAGAGGATTTTTAGATGAGTGTTTATCTTTGTTTTTATATTTGGTTTTTAATTAAAACTTGTTGTGTTTTCACTATCATTTCTACTTCCAAATCAAATTATGTTTGTGTTTTCTCCATGAGTTACGAGTAGTTTTCTTTATCTTTTTCCTTATAAATGATGAAGTAATTAAATTATGGAAGGAAATTGTGTGAAGTATATAAGTTTAATGTTGGAAGAAGCAGTAATGATTTATTTTCTTGCACTTAATTTACTTCTTGATTTGGCCAATTAAGATGTTAAAATTTGTTGGGAGATTATGTAAGATCCATTATGACGTTGTCTCAATCAACAATTGGAATTAATCACATGCAATTGTATGGATGAGTGATGCGACTTTTTTATATGCAAGAATTTATGAACCCAGATTTATATATTTATAATGATTTTGTAAAGTCACAATTTCAAACGCAAGTATACGTATCGCTCAAGTAATACAGGGCTCTAGTGAAGTCCCGTTTATCGATCCCACAGGGAAGCGAGGAAAGAGGTTCTTAGCCAAATTGTAGTCTGCTATTATCAGACTTTAGATCGGAGGGTCGATATAAGTGGTGTTTCAACAACTACTCTTAAAAGTAAATCTTTATTTTAAAATAACTAATAAATACTCCTAAAGGAAAATATTAATACTAAAGATAACTTTTCTGGATGAGTTGGTTTGGTGAATTTTGAGATAATAAAACCTACTATTCTTATGTAGTGAATTGAATAATGTAAGGAATGAGATGCATTAAATATTGTATGTGCCAAATAAGAGCAATCTTATTCTTTACCCATATCTCAGTGTTTAAAGAACATCAGCCAATCTTAGGTTTAGTCCCCGAATCCATGGTTAGGCTGGGAGGATACTGGCTCTCACTCCAGAGCTCCCACTTCCCATCACCTAAAGGATAACTCTCACTTTAGTTTCCAAACACTAGGACCAAATTAGGGATTTTAGTCTGTCACCCTGAAATCTCTAATTCTACGCCTATCAAAGTATATTTACCTTTTTATTTACACTCAACTCCCATGAACTTCACCATCCATGGAATTTGAATGTGGTTCCACTTTGTTGAGAATTACACCGCCCTCTCGGATAAATGCAATTACAATGAATTTTAACAATACAACGGGCCCTTATTGTAATGTAAATGAAGTGCAAGTAAAAATATCACATTTATGTTTAAAACATCTTCTTGCATGCATCCCAATGAAATCTTACTCATTGCAAGTAAACATGAATCTTACTCATTGCAAAAGAAAAGTAGAATGAAAACAATGAAATAATCATCTTATGCCATTATTTCCAAAGAAGAAGAAAGAGTAAGAGAAAGACATCACAAAGCACGAAGAAAACACAGCGGAATGTCTCATTTCAAAGCAAATCTACAAAATAAGTGTTTACAAAATCATAAGATGATTAAGAACACAATACATAGCTTTTTCCCCTTAAAAGAAAGATGAACATCTCTCCCATAAATTCTCCCGCTGATCCATGCAATGCCAGAATAAACCCTTACAAATTCTCTCAAAATCCCCTCACCAACCTATCCAAAAAGGTAGAAATCTACATTTATACTCCTATTCTAAGATCTCTCAACATTCTCCACATTTTTCCTAACATTCCTCTTCACACACACTTTTTCTGACCTAAAATCATTCTTTTAAAGTGTAGGGACAAATTTCCTAATATGTGCTTGAAGAAACCTTCCAAAAAGCATCCTAATTCGATGTATATGGATAATAACCACTTCTGGCGCAGTCCGACACTGTCTGGGTGTCGTTTGATGCTATTTTCCATGACTTTTTTGTGCTCTCGGGACACCGGCGGTGTACGGCGCTGTATAGGGCGTCATTCAGCACTGGTACTCTGCACAGCTCCACCGCTTTGCTTCGTTTGACTTTATTTCAGCTCCGTTTCACCCCATTTCAGTTGTGTTGCATTCGTAGCAGATAGCCCTACACAATAAACATAAAAATAACCTTTCTCTAAAGTGTAATTACATTCAAAATATGCAAGAAGTGTAAAATAGATTAAGCAAAAAAAGACTTATCAAAATATGTCAGGCCAAATTTTGCATTTTTGCTTGTTTTTGCTCCAAATTGATCTATTTTTACTACTTCTTCTCCAAATGCCATTTATTGTACCAAAAACTAGAAAACATACAAAGTACCTTCCTTTATAGTGCAATATCATCAAAAATAAGTATGAAATAGACAGTAAAAAGCTATCAAATTTTTAGTGGATCAAGATCCCCCAAACTTAACTATTACTTGTCCTCAAGTAATTTAGTTAATACATAAAATAATGATCAACTTTAATGAACTTTCTTTCTGGAATACTAAGATTTTGACTTAGATAAATACAGTAGTAATGTTTGTAGAAAGCTTTTTTCATAATTCAAGTAAATTATGCAGGTATAAGGCTATCTAGTCATCAAGTCTAAGAGTTCTAGCCTTCTATTCATTTCAAAAATGACTGCAGATTGTCCTAACAAGGCACTTAAAAGAATTACATGAAAATAAGTTTATGAGAATACTAATAGTAAAGATGCTAATCCATACATATGAATTCAAGAAAGTAATTATGTTCACCCCATTAAGTAGATCCAGGTGAAGTCAATTTTTGATTACGCATCTCCTCAAGCTTCTCCTTACTTTTTCTTTTTTTTTCTTTTATTTTTTATTTTCTTTCTGAGGGATTATTTTCAATCCCCCTTTTTCTCTTTCTTTTTTTTTTTCTGTGAGGATTACTATATCTGGATAGCCTTCAATAATTTTGAACTTCACCCTTCTCACCCTAAATTTGAAACTTACCACGATCCTTTACCTCATTGGCATTTCTTTAGCTTATTATTGATGCTGAGTCCTAATCCTTTCCTTTCACATAAAGTTTTAAGATTCTTAATAAGTGAAACATACAATATTATTGCTACAGTATTGTGTCGGTTGCTGTATGCATAAGCATCTTGATAGGTTATACTATAGACACCGCTGCCTTCTCTCATTTTTACTCTATCTAATTTATGTCTTATGGTTAGAGAGCGCTCAATGTGCCTATCATTTATATTAATAGCATAGTTTGGATGTAAATTGAATATTAAAGTTTGGTAACATAGATTTCCTTGTATAACTCCTAATAAGGCATCTTTTTTAGAATGTATTATTCCATCATCATATATCCAGATTATAATTGGGCTATCTATTCCTTTTCTAAAATATGCTTTAATTAATATTTGGATACCTCCAAAAAATATATGTTTGTATTTTTCAGGGTTTTTAATTCTTTGTAAATCCTGTATTTTTATTTGTTGATTATAGAGTGGTATTTTTGTTTTTCCTTTTGTGTGGATTATATCTATAGGGTGTTCGCCTTGCCTGATGCTATAATGTATTGATCGCTTCCATAAGAATACAGGCATATCAAAACAGTCTTTAGTTCCTAAAAATAATTTTCTCTTTCGTATTTTATTATATGATTCTTCAGATAAATTAATATGTCTTTCATATCCGGTTGAGTCATCATTTGACATATCAATTTGAGAATGCTCTTCCATTTAATCAGAATATAAATATTTGTCTATTTCATTATCTGAATTAATCATTTCTATTAAAGTGTTTTCTGTTTCTGATAATTGATATAATTCTTCATCAGTTTCGATATATGAGAAATTAAAGATAGGTTCTAATTCATGTTCGTTGATAATTGAGACAGATGTGACACGGCTTAATTTAATTTTTTGTGGACATTTATTAGCATAATGCCCTTGTTTTTTGCAGATCCAACATTTATTATTTTTAGTTTTATTATTCGAATAATTAGTTCTTTTTCTAAAGGTTCTTTTGTTAGGATTAAAATATTTTTTGTTTATTTTTCTGAAGAATTTTTTGTTTTTATCTTTGCGTAACAATGACGACTATCTTTAGAGGTTGAACATCCCCATTGCTCGAATAATCAAATCAGATTTTTCACAACATAGAGATTGTTTATATTTTTTATTTTGTTTATGTAGGTCGATATATTGACACGCTTGTGTTAATTTTTCGTAGGCAAATTGTATTCGACTTCCTAAAGATGTATCATTAGGATAAGTCTTTCTAAATTCTTGACTCCATAGCGTATTATAAGGTTCGGGTAATTTATAGAAATATGAATCTAAATATAATGGTTTATCTTTATCTAATATATCATAAAAGAATTTTTGATAATCACAACTATATTCATTTAGGTAGCAGATGTTGCAGATATTTAAAGTTGTTATCTTTCGTTTAGCTATATCTGCTTGAAGCTTTCTATTTTGATATTCTGTATTAATGAGCTAAATATCCTAAAAATTCACTTTTTAGAAAACTACCATAAATGTTTGGCCATCGTCCTGGAGTATCAATTGTTTCTTGAGCTTGACATATTTCTCTAATAGTACGTTTTTTATCATCATCAAGTTCAATGAACCATTTTTTGGCTATACCTGTTAATGTATTTTAAATAAATGCATAAGCATCTTCTCCTTTTAGATTATAATTATAAATTGCTAGACTATTTTCTATTATCCATCTATCTATTATTTCAGTTACATCTTTTGTACAATCTAAATTTAAATAGATTCCATGACCGCTAATAGGTTCTGGTATATTATTTTTCTTTTCTGGTCTATTGGTAGGTATATGTTCAACGCTAGGTGGTAGATATCGTACGGAAGAGTTGGGTTCGGTTATTGCTTGCTTGATTTGTTTCTAAAGAAGGTATACCGGAAGTTATACTTAGAGGTTGATTGGTAGATGTGCTTGGTGCATCTATAGAAGGATAATTGACTTGTCCTGCCATTAACTAATGTTTAGTTAAAACATCTATTAAATCTCTTATTTCATTTTCGGAAGGGGAAGGTTCATCAATATGGATAATTTCATTGATTCTAATAGCTCCTTGTAAATTTCCTTGTCGACTAATTTTATTTATATTACTCCAGTTAAGAATTTCAGTATTGTTTTCTTGCCTTTTAAATTACAACAAGTAGCTAAGATTGCTGCTGTAGCTATATTATTATTTAAAATCTGTTGATTCTGAAATATTTTTGATCCTAATTCAAAAATATTAGAAGTATTTTCTGTATTAATAAAACTCTTAAACCGATTTTGAGTTAAATTTTTAAACATTTTAATTTTTTCTAATTTTTCTTAATTTAATTCCATATATTAAGAATCTCAGTATTTTGTATATTTTCTGAGTAAATTCCTAGCTCAATTTGTTGTTTCAAAAACATATAACTTATTACTATCCATTCGTTACTATTTCCTAAAGGAGATTTTATATGAAAAGCATGCTCTTTCTAGAATACCTCTAATTGTTTATTTCTTATATTTATTTGAAGAACTTCACAAATTCTACTAAATTCAGTTTCTAAGAAGAATTTATTCAACATCTAATCTCTTTTCAATAAGTTCTCTAAGTTCATTTATTATTAATGTTTTTTCTAATTCCTTTTCATCAACCCATTCTTTAACTTCATCCATTAAAATTTTTCTTCTTAAATCTTTTTTCATCTTTCACTTGTTGTTTATATGAACTAATAAACGCTTCGTATGACCAAGTATATGTACAAAGGCATTTTTTATGTTTTGGACATATATAAGCATTTTCTTCAGGCCAACATGGCTCTGATACCATTTTTTGTGTCCTCTTATTAATTCTATTTTTAGATATTCCTATATTATCTTTTTCCATAATATATGTAGAAATCTTCATGAATCTATAATCTATAAAATTATCTTAATAAGGGTCCATTACGCTTTCTATTATTTTATAATACTGACCTGATATTATTACGACTGTTCTTCTCTTAGGGTTTGATCATTACATCTTCGGTTCATGTCGTATTCATCCTCTTGGCTTTCTAAAGATGACAAGGGTTCGAACAAACAGACCACTCCCCTCTACGACCACTTCAAAAAACGCAGAACACAGCTTTAATTTGTTTCCTACCATAAAGCGTAGCTAAGAGAAAAAAAAGCAATGATAATAAGCATTCAGTATCATAAGATAACGGAATCATAACATGACATATATTAAAATAAACTTACAGACATAGACACAAGGAAGAAGATATTTAGCCGCGGAGGCTTGCACACATTACAATAGAAGGGAAATGAAGAGAGGGAGTTCTAAGATGAGAGCATTACAATAGAGAGAATTCCTATATATAGGTACAGAGTAATGATAATATTGCATAATTTCTGCTACAAAGCTTCACTAATTCAGAATCTTTAGAGCTGGAAAAAGTCCCAAAATTTTACCTTCATTTGTGCTAAATTGTCACGGGTTGTACGGTTGCATGTCTTTTGAGCTGGAAAAGTTATCATAATTGTACCTGCATCCGTGGAATAATTGAACCGTTCTAGGTGGGAAGTATTTCTTGCCCTAATATTTCTTGTATTATCTTGTATTATAATTGTATTCTACCTGCTTGTAGTTTCATACGTATTTCTTCAATAGTTTCCTTTTTCTGACAATAAGGGCATTTATGCGACTTGTTTTTTTGCATTTTTTCACAGAATAATTTTTTGGCTTCTTTGTTAACTGCAGCATTATTTCTCTTAAGTGTATTGATCCATTTCAGATAAAGAATTTCATGTACCTTCTTCGTTGGCTGCTTACTATGGTTGTAAATGAATAATTTGTCGGAAGAATGATATACCCAGATGTTGGTTGCGTCAATTTTCTTGGTTTCTATCCATATTTGATATAAATCTTCAGCTGTTGATTGAGAATGCACAATTTCAGCTGGCTTATACTTAGGAGTGAAAGGTTCGCTGCTAATTCCAATTTGAACAAGTGAGATGACTCCTCCATCTGGATAAGTCTAATATAATTTTAAATATAAATTCCAATGTTTTAAGATTTGATGAAAAGCCTCGGTTGCTTCAATTATAGGTTTGGGTAATTCTCTGAGAAGACTATCTTTTTCCAGATAAATCATTCGGATAAGACCGCATTTGTATAATTTTGATAGGAATTTTACATCAGTATTACCATAAATATATACCACTTGGGTTCTTCCAGCAGTATGGAAATAAATTTGAGGAGTTATTCGTTCTTCATACAGTGATAATTGCTGCCATTCATCTACTTTATCAGTAATTTTCTTATAATTTTCTTATAATTTTCTTGAAGTACTTTGGAATAATTGGGAGTAATCTTGGAAGAAGAGGCTTCAGTCACTATAATTTCATATCCAATTTTTAAGGTTTCGTCAGTTTTGCTAATAGATGAATCTTTATTTTTGCTAATTAAGAGATCTGCAAAATCTCAGATTCTTTTTTAATTCTATAAAAACAATTATATAGACCATACTTGCTCAAAAAGCACAAAAACATGGAATTGTACTAAGTAAAAAAGAAAGCCTTGTTTTTAGTTAACACTATTGAATTCCTAGGTCTTATCATTAATCAAGGATCTATTGAGCTACAAGAACATATTCTAACAAAAATAAGTTATTTTAAGCGAATCAACAATCAGAAAGATTTACAGCGCTTCTTAGGATGTGTTAATTATGCAGAAGCATTTGTAAAAAATCTAGCAGAACTAAGAGCACCATTACAGAAGAAATTAAAGAAAAATACGACATGGAATTGGAATGATAATGATACTAACGCCTTAAATCAGATTAAAGAAGTTTGCAAAAACTTACTAATGTTACACTTACCAATACAAGGAGATTATCTAATTATAGAAACTGATAGTACTGAAATATCATGGGGAGCTATTCTTAAAGCAAAAAGAGAAAAAATAGAATTCTTATGTAGATATGCATCCGGAACGTACACACAAACTGAACAAAATTATCATATCAATGAAAAAGAGTTATTAGCCATTAAAAAAGCAATAAAAAAAATTTGAAATATTTTTAAATGAAACATTTTTAATACGAACAGATAATAAAACAACCATTTCCTTTATAAAAGGAACAATTGTTGATTCTCTACCTAATAAGAGACTCATTCGATGACAAAGCTGGTTTTCTGCTTATAATTTTGATATAGAAAATATAGAAGGAAGTAAAAATAATCTGGCTGACATTTTGTCTTGTGAATTATGCAGGAAATAAGCATGGAAATAGAAAATACAGATGTATTAAGTGAGAATGATGACAAGCTCAGTCTTGAACTAAATACTTATTTAGAGACTGTGGAATTACAAATATGGAAAATTGAATGTGAAATTTCTCTTGCCAGTAATGTCCTCATCGAATTAAGAAAGCTAAAGAATTATCTTTGCGGAGAAAATATCGAAGAAGAAGTTCCTTCTCTCGCAGAATTAAAAAAGATCCGAGATTTTGCAGATCTCTTAATTAGCTAAAATAAAGATTCATCTATTAGCAAAACTGACGAAACCTTAAAAATTGGAGATGAAATTATAGTGACTGAGGCCTCTTCTTCCAAGATTACTCCCAGTTATTCCAAAGTAATTCAAGAAAATTATAAGAAAATTACTGATATAGCAGATGAACGGCAGCAATTATCACTGTATGAAGAACGAATAAATCCTCAAATTTATTTCCATACTACTGGAAGAACCCAATTGGTATATATTTATGGTAATACTGATGTAAAATTCCTATCAGAATTATACAAATGCGGTCTTATCCGAATGATTTATCTGGAAGATGACAGTCTTCTCAGAGAATTACCCAAACCTATAATTGAAGCAACCGAGGCTTTTCATCAAATCTTAAAACATTGGAATTTATATTTAAAATTATATCAGAGTTATCCAGATGGAGGAGTCATCTCACTTTTTCAAATTGGAATTAGGAGTGAACCTTTCACTCCTAAGTATAAGCCAGCTGAAATTATGCATTCTCGATCAACAGCTGAAGATTTATATCAAATATGGATAGAAACCAAGAAAATTAACGCAACCAACATCTGGGTATATCATTCTTCCGACAAATTATTCATTTACGACCATAAGTAAGTGACCAACGAAGAAGGTACATGAAATTCTTTATCTGAAATGGATCAATACACTTAAGAGAAATAATGTTGCAGTTAACAAAGAAGCCAAAAAATTATTCTGTGAAAAAATGCAAAAAGACAAGTCGCATAAATGCCCTTATTGTCAGAAAAAGGAAACTATTGAAGAAATACGTATGAAACTACAAGCAGGTAGAATACAGTTATAATACAAGATAATACAAGAAATATTAGGGCAAGAAATACTTCCCACCGACAACGGTTCAATTATTCCACGGATGCAGGTACAATTATGATAACTTTTCCAGCTCAAAAGACATGCAACCGTACAACCCGTGACAATTTAGCACAAATGAAGGTACAATTATGGGACTCTTTCCAGCTCTAAAGATTCTGAATTAGTGAAGCTTTGTAGCATAAATTATGCAATATTATCATTACTTTGTACCTATATATATGAATTCTCTCTACTGTAATGCTCTCATCTCGGAACTTCCTCTCTTCATTTCCCTTCTATTGTAATGTGTGCAAGCCTCCGCAGCTCAATATCTTCTTCCTTGTGTCTATGTCTGTAAGTTTATTTTAATATATGTCATGTTATGATTCCGTTATCTTATGATACTGAATGCTTATTATCATTGCTTTTATTCTCATAGCTACGCTTTATGGTAGGAAACGAATTAAAGCTGTGTTCTGCATTTTTTGAAGTGGTCGTAGAGGGGAGTGGTCTGTTTGTTCGAACCCTTGTCATCTTTAGAAAGCCACAAGGATGAATACGACATGAACCGAAGATGTACGGATCAAACCCTAAGAGAAGAACAGTAGTAATAATATCAGGTCAGTATTATAAAATAATAGGAAGCGTAATGGACCCTTATTAAGATAATTTTATAGATTATAGATGCAGGAAGATTTCTACATATATTATGGAAAAAGATAATATAGGAACATCAAAAAATAGAATTAATAAGAGGACACAAAAAATGGTATCAGAGCCATGTTGGCCTGAAGAAAATGCTTATATATGTCCAAAACATAAAAAATGCCTTTGTACATTTACTTGGTCATATGAAGCGTTTATTAGTTCATATGAACAACAAGTGAAAGATGAAAAAGATTTAAGAAGAAAACTTTTAATGGATGAAGTTAAAGACTGGGTTGATGAAAAGGAATTAGAAAAAACATTAATAATAAATGAACTTAGCGAACTTATTGAAAAGAGATTAGATGTTGAATAAATTCTTCTTAGAAACTGAATTTAGTAGAATTTGTGAAGTTCTTCAAATAAATATAAGAAATAAACAATTAGAGGTATTCTAGAAAGAGCTTGCTTTTCATATAAAATCTCCTTTAGGAAATAGTAACGAATGGATAGTAATAAGTTATATGATTTTAAAAAAACAAATTGAGCTAGGAATTTACTCAGAAAATATACAAAATACTGAGATTCTTAATATATGGAATTAAATCAAGAACAATTAGAAAAAATTAAAATGTTTAAAAATTTAACTCAAAATCGATTTAAGAGTTTGATTAATACGGAAAGTACTTCTAATATTTTTGAATTAGGATCAAAAATATTTCAGAATTAACAGATTTTAAATAATAATATAGCTACAGCAGCAATCTTAGCTACTTGTTGAAATTTAAAAAAGCAAGAAAACAATACTGAAATTCTTAACTAGAGTAATATAAATAAAATTAGCCCACAAGGAAATTTACAAGGAGCTATTAGAATCAATGAAATTATCCATATTGATGAACCTTCCCCTTCCGAAAACGAAATAAGAGATTTAATAGATGTTTTAACTAAACATCAGTTTATGGCAGGACAAGTCAATTATCCTTCTATAGATGCACCAAGCACATCTACCAATCAACCTCTAAGTATAACTTCCGGTATACCTTCTTTAGAAACAAATCAAGCAAGTAATAACCAGAACCCCAGCTCTTCTGTACGATATCTACCTCCTAGCGTCCATCCTATACCTACCAATAGACCAGAAAAGAAAAATAATATACAAGAACCTATTAGCGGTCATGGAATCTATTTAAATTTAGATTGTACAAAAGATGTAACTGAAATAATAGATAGATGGATAATAGAAAATAGTCTAGCAATTTATAATTATAATCTAAAAGGAGAAGATGCTTATGCATTTATTGAAAATACATTAACAGGTATAGCCAGAAAATGGTTCATTGGACTTGAAGCTGATCAAAAACGTACTATTAGAGAAATATGTCAAGCTCAAGAAACAATAAATACTCTAGGACGATGGCCAAACATTTGTGGTAGTTTTCTAAAAAGTGAATTTTTAGGATATTTAGCTCATAATATAGAATATGAAAAGAGAAAGCTTCAAGCAGATATAGCTAAATAAAAGATAACAACTTAAATATCTGCAACATCTGCTACCTAAACGAATATAGTTGTGATTATCAAAATTCTTTTATGATATATTAGATAAAGATAAACCATTATATTTAGATTCATATTTCTATAAATTACCCGAACCTTATAATATGTTATGGAGTCAAGAATTTAAAAAGACTTATCCTGACGATACAACTTTAGGAAGTCGCATACAATTTGCCTACGAAAAATTAACACAAGCGTGTTAATATATCGACCTACATAAACAAAATAAAAAATATAAACAATCTCTATGTTGCGAAAAATCTGATTTGATTATTCAGCAATGGGGATGTTCAACCTCTAAAGATAGCTGTCATTGTTCTGCAAAAGATAAAAAGAAAAAATTCTTCAGAAAAATAAACAAAAAATATTTTAATCCTAACAAAAGAACCTTTAGAAAAAGAACTAATTATTCGAATAATAAAACTAAAAATAATAAATGTTGGATCTGCAAAAAGAAGGGCATTATGCTAATAAATGTCCACAAAAAAATAAATTAAGCCATGTCACATCTCGTCTCAATTATCAACTAACACGAATTAGAACCTATCTTTAATTTCTCAGATATCGAAACTGATGAAGAATTATATCAATTATCGGAAACAGAAAACACTTTAATAGAAATGATTAATTCAGATAATGAAATAGACGAATATTTATATTCCGATTAAAAGGAAGAGCATTCTCAAATTTATATATCAAATGATGACTCAATCGAATATGAAAGACATATTACTTTATCTGAAGAATCATATAATAAAATACGAAAGAGAAAATTATCTTTAGGAACTAAAGACTGTTTTGATATGCATGTATTCTTATGGAAGCGATCAATACATTATAGCATCAGGCAAGGCGAACACCCTATAGATATAATCCACACAGAAGGAAAAACAAAAATACCACTCTATAATCAACAAATAAAAATACAGGATTTACAAAGAATTAAAAACCCTGAAAAATACAAACATATATTTTTTGGAGGTATCCAAATATTAATTAAAGCATATTTTAGAAAAGGAATAGATAGCCCAATTACAATCTCGATATATGATGATCGAATAATACATTCTAAAAAAGATGCCTTATTAGGAGTTATACAAGGAAATCTATGTTACCAAACTTTAATATTCAATTTACATCCAAACTATGCTATTAATATAAATGATAGACACATTGACCGCTCTCTAACCTTAAGACATAAATTAAATAGAGTAAAAATGAGAGAAGGCACCGTTGTCTATAGTATAACCTATCAAGCTGCTTATGCTTACATTATTAGAGTCCAGTGGATATGATGGTCTATAGCTTGTGTTCCCCTGATTAGTCCAACCTCCATTAGGATTTACGAGATTGTTTTCCCATTGTTGGTTTCCACCCTTAGTAGTATGATTCTAGTTAAAATTGGAATGGTTCTTCCAACCTGGTTTGTAAAAGTTAGAACACGGGTTGTTTATGGTATTTAAAGTCTCATATATAATTTGGAATCAATCATATGTCCTAATGAACTTTCCTCACTTATAGGACTAAATTGAGGCTGGTTCATTCCAAATTTGTTCAACTTCCTTGATATTGTAGCAACCTGAGATGCAAGATTTTCAATCACATCTGTATCATGAGCACTGTCTACCTTTTTAGGATTTACCCTTGTAGAGGCCATTGAAATTCATTTGTACCCATTTCTTCAATTAATGCATATGCTTCATCAAATGATTTTGACATTAATGAATCACCAACAGCAGCATCAATAATTGACCTAAGGGATCCTACTAACCCATTATAAAAAGTATGAATGATTAACCAATGTGGCAGAGCATGATGTGGACACTTTCTTAGGAGTTCCTTAAATCTTTCCCAAGCTTCACATACTGATTCCCCTTCATACTGACAAAATGAGATAATATTGTTTCTAAGTTTAGTAGTCATTGATGGTGGAAAATACTTAGCTAGGAATTTTTGAGTTAACTCCTCCAAATTTTTAATAAAATCAGGTGCTAATGAGCATAACCAAATTTTAGCCATATCCCTTAGTGAGAAAGGAAAAAGTCTTAGCCTAACAGCATCGTCTAACATGTTGTTATAACAAAATGTAGCACAAAGTTCTAGAAAACTGGATAAGTGTAAGTGGGGATCATCCGATGGAGTTCACCCAAACTGGTTGTTCTGCACAAGTTATATAATCACTAGATTTCGTTCAAATGAGTCAACTTCTACGACAGGGTATTGTATACTTGAGTGAATTACATCTATCGTAGGATTTACAAAATCGTTCAATGATTTATGATGATTTTCTAAGTTATTATTTTGAATGTTTTCCATTTCCATTTCTAGTTTTTCACGTCCTTCTGTTTTTTAATTTTCTTCCATTTTTCTGACTCGGGAACATAAGGCATAAGTCTGATAGATCATCTATTTTGCATACGTAACAAAACAAACAATACATTAACAATAAAACAAATAAAATAAAAAATATATTCAACACAACAAAATATCTTGATAAACACCTTATTTTTCATACAAACAGTTTTTTCACAACACTTTTCATAAAAAAATACTTTTCACACAAAAACAATTTTACGACACTAAAGTTTTCCAATTGTAATCCTAATTATTTCAACTAAAATTCTCATAAAATTCTTACCGAAGCTTCCTGGCAACGACACCAAAAACTTGATGTAACTTTTTTATATGCATGAATTTATGAACCTAGATTTATATATTTATAATGATTTTGTAAAGTCACAATTTCAAATATAAGTATATGTATAGCTCAAGTAATACAGGGCTATAGTGGGGTTACGTTTATCAATCCCCTAGAGAAGCGAGGAAAGAGGTTCTTAGTCAAATTCTAGTCTACTATTATCAGACTTTAGATTTGAGGGTCGATATAAGTGGTGTTTTAACAACAACTCTTAAAAGTAAATCTTAATTTTAAAATAACTAATAAATACTCCTAAAGGAAAATATTAATACCAAAGATAACCTTTCTGGATGAGTTGATTCAGTGAATTTTGAGATAATAAAACCTACTATTCTTATGTAGTGAATTGGATAATGTAAATGAATAAGATGCATTAAATATTGTATGAGCCAAATAGGATCAATCCTATTCTTTGCCCATATCTCAGTGTATAAAGAACATTGGCTAATTCAAGGTTTAGTCCCCAAATCCGTGGTTAGGTGCGGGAGGATACTGGCTCTCACTCCAGAGCTCCCACTTCCCTTCGCCTGAAGGCTAACTCTAGCTTTAGTTTCCAAACACTAGGACCAAAATGGGGATTTTAGTCTGTCACCCTAAAATCTCTAATTCTATGCCCACTAAAGTATATTTCCCTTTTTATTTGCACTCAACCCCCATGAACTTCACCATCCATGGAATTTGAATGTGGTTCCACTTTGTTGAGAATTACACCGCCCTCTCGGATCAATGCAATTAGAATGAATTTTAACAATACAACGAGCCCTTATTGTAATATAAATGAAGTGCAAGTAAAAACCATCACATTTATAATTAAAACATCTTCTTGCATGCATCCCAGTATCCTAAACATGAATCCCACCCATTGCAAAAGAAAAGTAGAATGAAAACAATGGAATAATCTTCTTATGCCATTATTTCTAAAGAAGAAGAAAGAGTAAGAGAAAGACATCACAAAGCACGAAGAAAACACAACAGAAAATCTCATTTCAAAGTAAATCCATAAAATAAGTGTTTACAAAATCATAAGATGATGAAGAACACAATACTTAACTTTATCCCCTTGAAAGAAAGATGAAAATATCTCTCATAAAGTCTCTCGTCGATCCATGCAATGCTAGAACAAACCCTTACAACTTCTCTCAAAATTCCTTCACCAATCACTCCAAAAAGGTTGAAATCTACATTTCTACTCCTATTCTATGATCTCTCAACATTTTCCACATTTTTCTAACATTCCTCTTCACACACACACTTTTTTGACCTAAAATTGTTCTTTTAAAGTGTAGGGACGAATTTCCCAAAAGGTGCCAGAAGAAACCTTCCAAAAAGCATCCATATTCGATTTATATGGAAAATAACCACTTATAGGTGCTATTTTACAAGACTTTTTCCTGATCTCGAGACACTGGCGCCTGTCGGCATATTTTTAGGTTTGAGTTGTATTTTTGAAAAAGGGGGTCGCCTACAGAAGTTGTCGGCGAATTTTTATATTTTAAATTTAATTTAAATATATATATATATATAATTTAGAAAGTAGCATTTTATTTTGAAAATAATTTTAAATTTGAAAATTTTAAGATATGAAATCAAGCCGATCTCACATCCCAAATAGTTTATATAAATGAGCGCCACATCACAAGTCGTGTATACGTCCGAAGAATAGACACACTACTTGATGATGGGGCTCGATTAAATAAACTAGAAGATTTGTGACATCCGTTTGGTCTGCGAACCAATTTTATAAGCCGACAAGTTCCCCTGCTTAATATAAATGAATTAAGCAGGGTTTATATTGCCTGGGTTCTTAAAGTTCCATATAAGGGCAAGCCCCTATAGTTAATTACATTTTAAATGAAGTGAATCACTTAAAAAAACTCTCGATAATGATCAGTGGTTTTTCTCTCAAGAATTTCAAAATTTAAGGTTTTCAAAGTATCGGATTTTGGAATTTTCAATTGGGAATGGATCAAATTTGGAACAAGTTTTTTTTGGAATCCAAAGGAAGAGAAGTAGGAGAAGTTGAGGATCCAAGAGGAATCTTGGCAACTTCCCGACTATCCTTTTGTTTGGCTTCAATTTAGGAAGAATTATTTAGTATTTCGATCCTGTCAATTTTAATTATTTAGGACTTATATTCGCATGACATGATCATACAAACAGCCTCGAAGATGTGAGGGTTTATGTCGTACCAAACAACTACCTCGGAATCCTAAGACCGGTTAGGGCTTAATTTACATGACATGATCATACAAATGCCTAATGAGGAGTTGAGGATTTATGTTGCACTAGGAAAACTACCTCAAAATCCTATGGCTTTGTTGTTTAATTCTAAGAAAGTTTAGTTGATGTAGATCCGAGTTTCTGTCGATGACGATGTGTCGTCTTGCCCACCATGCTGCGAGCTCCTTGTTGTTGCAGAGGTTTAGTTTTAGAAGTCATAAATCGGGAGATGAGAGAAGTGTTTTGGTTTAGAGAAAATCTTAAAATCCAAGTGTTTTTAATATTTTAATTAAAACAAATCTTAAAGTTGTTTAAACAGAACCGATTAAGATCCCACGGTTTCGTCATCCCGGCACCGTTATTTTCATTGAATTCACTTAGTCCAGATGAATTTGCTAAACTCATCTGAATGAGTTCCAAACTTTCATTTAGACCGTGGGAAATCTCGTTAGAACACGTGGGTTACATCATCCGAGGTATTCCTGATCATTCAACGAGACGTTTTAATTTAGTTGCAATTTTAGTTTTGTGTTCTGTTTGTGATTAAATTTTGAGTTGTTTTATATTTTGAAATGTTGTGGCGGTGATTTTTATCTTGTAATGACTTTTAATTTAGTTTTGGTTTCAGTTCAGGGACTATCTTAAAGGTTTTGGTTTTCATGCAACAGTTGTTTACCATGTAGGAAAAGAAAGTGCAATGCGATTAATTAAATTGCGAGAAGGTAAATTGCAATAAAATAAAAGCGTACCTGGAGGGTCTTCCCGTCATCCCAAGCTGCACTTGAAACACATGTTAGAGCATTTAAGTATTTATAGCAAATACCTAGGTAAAGCTAAGGGCAAGGTTTCTGGTTTTCTACCAAGATCCTAGTTCTATAGCTAGTCATTCCTATGACGTCTAGGTTTTCAATTTTGTTTATGGATGATTTTCTGCACCAAAGAATAATTAAGTTCAATTGTTCTTATAAAACACCCCATCATATTGAGGAAGTGCTTAAGATGAATCTTAAACATCTTTTCAATATTGTTGGAATTATTCTAAGTCCAAACGGATTTAATTAATCAGGTGAATTAATCATCCGATGTTTAATTAAGTTTTGTTCTTTTCCTCAGTGAACTAGGACATTTGAATATCCTATAAGTGAAGTAACACTTCACTTAATACTCCATTTAGGAGTTATGACAACAAGAGCTTTTGAGGGCAAATTGATGTTTAAGTGATTTGTGATTTAATTTAATTTTAATAAATGGGTTTAAGTTTGGAATAGTGTTCAAGTTGCTTTTAGACCTATTTTGAATTCTTTATGTCTTAGGTGATGTTATATTTAATTCAATTTAATTTAATTTAATTTAATTTAATTTAATTTTAATTTAATTTTATTTTTAATTTTAATTTAATTTAATTTTTATTTTAATTTGATTTTTATTTTTTTTGTTTAATTTAATTTAATTTAATATGTTTTAATTTAATTTAATTTAATTTAATTTAATTTAATTTAATTTAATTCATTTCAATTTAATTTAATTTAATTTTAATTTATTTTAATTTTAATTTAATATTTTATTTTTTATGTTTTAAAGATGATTTAATTTAATTGTTAAAGTATTAATTTAATTGAAATTTTGGACGGATTTAATTTAAATGTTTTAATTTTAATTTAACTTAATGATTAAGTCTTTTAGTATTTTAAATCTTGAGTTTGGATTATCAATTTAATTGGGAATTAAATATTATTGAAGTGATTAATTTAGGGATTCTTAAATTAAAGAATAAATGTCCTCCTAATAATATCCCTATTTTAATAATTTCAATTTTTATTAATCTTCCAAATTTCATTAATTAAATGATTAAAGTTTACTCTAATTAATCTTAAAAAAGATTGATGGGTCTCTATCCTTTAATTATTTAAATTTCAATCATCCAAATCAGATTAGGATCAAATATTTTACTCTCTCATTTTATTAAGCCTAATGTTTTAATTAAGGGTTAAAATTTTAATTACCATTTTGCCCTTCAAGCTCAATAATTCCATAACTCACTAAATTGAGCTTAAATGAATTTGAAACTTTTATGTGGCTTCACTCACATGTCAATTAAGACATTAGAGGAGAAAATGTGATTTTTCTGTATTTAATTTATTTATATAATTATTTTTTGTAGAAAATAGGGATTTCCAAGGAAAATTCAATAAGATGACCAAGGGAATTTTTCTATCCTTAAGAAAATTATGGGGCACCCCTAATGACCAGAGGACCATTTGGACTAATTTTGGTCATTTTTTAAATATATTTTATTTATTAGAATTATTTTGATTTTTGGAGTATTAATTAATTTTAAAATAAAATTAAGGTTAAAAAATAGATTTTATATTTTTCTTAAATCTCTCTAACCTCAAGGAGTCCAAAGAAATAAATTTTATATTTTTCTGATTTTTCTTTGATTTATTAGAATTATTTTTGTGAGAAGGTTGGAAAATACATTTTTTAATATTAAAAATTACATTAAGCCTTTAAAATTAAATATCTTACTCTAGGGAATTAAGAAAAATATTTGGTTTGTTCCTAAATGATTAGAATTCAAAATTTGACATTTTAGTTATTTTTAATATTTTTATGATTTTTATTATTTTTTAATTATTAAAAATATTAAAATAATGATAAAAATTAACTTTTTTAGAAAATTACAATTTTAATTTTTCTAAGTTCCTCTAATATCAGAGAGGCTCCAAAACTATTTTTGTGAATTTTTGAAAAGTATTTTGTGAGTTATAAATTTTTAAAGTTTAATTTTACCTATTTTGCTTCAGAGACTTAAACAACCCATTTAGTGGAGTTAATCAAGTCCAATTGGTTTCAAATTTTTATGTGGTGTTCTCCTATCCCTAGAGGACAGTGGAGAATTTTTTTTAAGTTAATTTGATGAATGGTTAACCCTAATTAAGTAAAGTTCAATTTTGGGTGTTTAGGCTAATTAGGGTTGTTCAATGTGAATTAACTCAAAACTTATTTTTCTTAGGTCCCTCTGGTCACAAGTAACATCACCAAATTTTCCTAGAATTTATTTCTCAACATGCTAATTATTGGAATTAAAATACTCAAAACAGTAACATGAACTTGAAAAATCAATAACTTCTCATAGGGATGGCCTCTGACCTTGAAAAATTCAGGGAATGTTCCCAAGTTCAGAGGCTTCAAAAGCCCTATGGTCTCATGTCATGATGAATTTCCTATGCAAATGGAGAATTAAAACAATTCAGACAGTAAATAAATCATTAAAAATAAAATACTTAATGAAATTACTTGATTTCTTTTCCACATTATTCTCCTCTGTTCACTGAGCAAGAGGGTATTTTTATTTTATTTTTAGGATTTTTCTACACAAAGTTATAAATTTTTGAAGTTACGGTAATTAAATAAATAGAAAAATAACCTAATTTTCTACTTATCCACGCGGCGCTGCGTCAACCTTAGCAGCTCCGAAGCTCCACGCGTTGTCTCCTGATTCGGCGCCGCCATCTGACTCAGCCGCCCTGGGACCCGCCTTTCACATAACATCTTCTGGTCTGACGTGATCCGAGCCATCCATCTGATACACGCGCGATCCAACAGTTCCCATTCATCGTCTACGACTGGTGCGAACCCGTAACCGTCGACCTTCTAACCCTAATTTCTCACTCGATTCTCAACGGATTTTCGTGTTCTTATGCTCTATGGATTCGTCTTGAAGAGACGAACACATCCATACGGTGAACATGCATTGAAATTGACTCAAACTAAATGGAGAATCTCTGGAAGCTCGGGAAGAAGAGTGAGTCCATACCTTTGCTTAGAGAAGTGAAGCTTCAATCTGAGGGTTGTGTCACGTTCGATTGGGTCCAAGTAAGCTCCAGATGAAGTCCCTTGGCCTGGTGAATTGCCTAGGTACAAAAGTGACCACAGCCGATCACAAAGCTTGGAGGCTGGAAGCAATGGCCGGCCTAGTGAGGGGGCTTTTGCTGGGAAACTTCTCCTCTTGGTCCGAGTGAAGGTGTAGAGTCGATCAATTTGAAGATTGACTCACTGTGGTGAAGTGTCCTGGTTTTGGGCTTGGATTTCAACTCTGAAATTGAGCTTACAGAGAGGAGATGGCAGGGGGATTTCAGTGGGGATCAAGTTCTCTATGTGTAGAGAGTGGTCTGGGATGCTTTTGGCAGGGTTTCAGTAAGTTTTGGTTCAACACCTCTCTTGGTCGAGAGGAGGGGGTGTTTAAATAGGAGAGGCTGGAGGGCCTCCCGTGGGGTTTAAGGGTTGGGATCACTGCTTCTGGTGAGGAGAAGAACAACTTGTAATGGCCATTTGGAGTGAGGCGACTCGAGCAAGGTGGAATTCCAAAATTTGGCTCCTCCCAAGGTCTCGGCCATAGTGTTTTCCGGTGATCCAGGCGGCTGGCCGGCAGGCATGGGTCACCCTCAGGTTCAGGTGAGTCAGGGATGGGGTTTTGTGTAGGTAATTGAGCTTTGCCATGTGTAAAGGGGTTAGATCAAAATGGAATGGGGGCATGGCTATTTTGGCTTGGCTTGGGTCAACCCATGTGTTTGAGTTGGGTTCACCTCCCCATGACCTGGTTTTAGGCTGAGATGATCATGTGAGTCAACCTACCAAAGGTAGAGAAGTCCACATCAAGGATTAGGTGGCAAAGTATGGCTTAGAGTGTATCATGTTTAAGGTAAAATAAAGGTTTAAAAAGGTTTAAGAAAGAGATTCCCTCTCTTTCCATTAATGCCTTGGTGAAGTGGAAAGTAGATTCCATGGCTCTCATGGCTCCCATGTGGCTCATGCATGGCTTCATGGCTCATATATGGCTTGGGAAAAGTTGTCTCACTTGCATGAGAAAGGGTGTTGGAATTTTTCATGGATTTAAGGAGAATTGTCATAAGGCTTGATTTGGGCTTATTTTGTGATGGATTTTAGAACTTAGGAAGTGTTTTAAATCAAAGGGATGATGAGAGGAATTTCATATGGGCTTTGTCATGGATTTTGGGCTTTTGAACTTGCTTTGGATGGGCTTTTAGGAAGGCTTAAGGGAATGAGCCTTTAGGTTTAAGAATGAATTCATGGATGGGAATTTTTTAGAAGTTTGGTCCAAATAATTGTTGGGTTTGGTTTAGGGATGTGTCATGAGTGATTTGAAATGAATTTGAGGTGGTTTGGGTTTGAATTGGGTTGAATTTGGGTTCATTTGGTAAATAGACCAATGTAGGTCAAATTGGGCTAAATTGGGCCAATGTTGGGCTAAGGTTGAAATTGATGTAAAATTAATGTTGGGAAATGTTTATGGGAGTGTTTCAAAGAGGTTTTAACTTTGGTTGGGTTTTGGTTTTGGGACTTGGGCTTATTTGGGTTAGGTTTGGGTTTAAGTCAAAATTAGGCTTTTTGGTTTTGCGTTTAATTTGAGTGGGGTTTGGGTCCAAATTTTGGGCAAATTATGTTAGTTTTTTGTTTGTGGGGATGTTAGGGAAGGTTTAGAAAAGGTTTGGGCTCAATTGGAGTTGAATTGGTTTGGTTTGGGCTAAGTTTGGGTCATGGGTCCAAATTAGGCTTTAAGGTCAAAAGTGAAATTGGATTTAAATGTCAATCAAATTGGACTTGCATTTGGTCTAGATTGATATTTTGAATATTAAATTGAAGTTTTAAATTGAATTGGACTAAAATTGGGGTCAATTGGGTAGATTTGGTTTGACATTGGGTTCACTTGGGTTAAGAATGGGCTAAATTAGGGGTTTTGGTAAAAATGGGGTAAATTTACAACATTGGCCCATGGTGTAGTTGGACAAAATAAAATTGGGAATATTTTGAATTTTTTGGAATTTTTTGGGAATTTTCTGATTTTTTGGATTTTTTGGCTAAGAGGGGCATTTTGGGTATTTGGAGGGTATTTTTGGAATTTTTGGTATTCTTGGCTATGGATGATCAATTTGATTGATGAGGAAATGTTCAAGGTTAATTTTTGGGAATTTTGGGTGATTTGGAAATTTTGGAGGATTTGGGCAATTTTAAGGGCTTTTAGTAGGTTTGGTAGGTGTAGGGTCCCCGGGGCCAAAAATTAAAATTTTGGAATAATGAAGATTGATCAAATATGAACGAATCACTTTGATTGAGCCGTGAAGCCATATTAAGCCTATATGAGTCATGGGAGGACTCATTTGAGGCATTCACTATGTTGTTCCTAATCCTTTTAACCAGGGGCTTAGGGGTTAAAGGTCCATCTATATGAATTACCTACATGAGTCAAGGAGTCAAGTTGGGTATGGGTGTGGTTTTAGGATGTGGATTGTGTGTGTGAGAGTGTAGAGTGTGAGTGTAGTGAGTGTGTAAGTCAACCCTCACCAGACCAAGCCACCCAGGGTGGTCCTAAGGCCAAAGAGTCCCATAGGGAACTCATCCTTTAAACCTTCACTTTTGATCTCAACCCTCTAGGTGATTAGGGGTCTACAATCAAGCTTGTGGGGTTTGCAGGGAGGTAAGAAGTGGTTCAAATTTCTAAGGGATGGGTCCCAATTCTAGTCCTCTAAGATAGTCAAAGGAAAAGCCTAAGGCTAGATCCTAAACACTAAAGAGGGAAGAGAAGACCTCATCAAAAATGAGGTCAATAAATGGACCCCCAATAGGTGTGGTGTGCTAACCAAGCTCACCGCGCGTATTGGCGTTGACCGAAGAAATCAACAAAACCAAAATAGATGTCCAAGTGACAAACTTAGGATGAAGTAGAAGGATTTCCGTTGGGGAGTATCAGGTAAATCTCCAAGACTGAAGATTCCAGAATTCTCGCTGGGGAAAAAAAGGAGGTGAATTTCATATCACAAGATTTCAAGAGATTGGATTTTAGATTCGTTTCATTTTTTATTTCAATTTTTAATTATGAGTTTGAATTTTGATTCGAGTTTCAATTCTTGGTTTTATGCAGAGAAAAGAGTAGGGCTAAGGCCCACCCGAATACATTTGTATGTTGAAGAGGAAGCAGAACTGAAACTATTCCATATGCTGAGGAAGGATTAGGACTGAGCCTATCTCAAAAGTTGAGGAAGAATAGGACAAAGCCTATTCGAAATGCAGAGTGCTTTAATTTCAATTTCTTGCTGGGAGGATCAAATTTTGAGATTGCTGAGAAAGGAGTAGGACTGTGCCTATCCCGAGTACTGAGAATTGTTGAGAAGGGAGTAAGGCGAAAGCCTATCCCGAATGCTGAGATTGCTGAGATGGGAGTAAGGCGGAAGCCTATCCCGAATGCTGAGATTGCTGAGATGGGAGTAGGGCGGAAGCCTATCCAGAATGCTGAGATTGCTGAGATGGGAGTAGGGCGGAAGCCTGTCCCGAGTGCTGAGAATTGCTGAGAATATGCTGAGATGGGAGTACAGCGGAAGCCTATCCCGAATGTCGAGATTTCTCGAGATGGGAGTAGGGCGGAAGCCCATCCTAAATACCGAGATTGCCGAGATGGGAGTAGGGCGGAAGCCTATCCCGAATCGTCGAAATTGCCGAGATGGGAGTAGGGCGGAGGCCTATCCCGACGTCGAGATGGGAGTAGGGCGGAAGCCTATCCCGAATGTCGAGATCGTCGAGATGGGAGAAGGGCGGAGGCCTATCCCGAATGCTGAGATTGCTAAGATGGGAGTAGGGCGGAGGCCTATCCCGAATGCTGAGATTGCTGAGATGGGAGTAGGGCGGAGGCCTATCCCGAATGCTGAGATTGTTGAGATGGGAGTAGGGCGGAGGCCTATCTCGAATGTTGAGATTGCTGAGATGGGAGTAGGGCGGAGGCCTATCCCGAATGCTGAGATTGCTGAGATGGGAGTAGGGCGGAAGCTTATCCCGAATGCTGAGATTGCTGAGATGGGAGTAAGGCGGAAGCCTATGCAATGGTTGTGAAATATTTTGTCGATATTTGATTTATGTTGTGACTATGAAGAATTTTGCTGAGATTTTGATTATGATGAGATCGAAATGAGATATGAAAGTGTTCCATATCCCACGGGAATCAATCAAAGTCTGATTGCTTGGCGAAGGGTACGAACCTATGCCATCCAAATCAAATTGAATATTCCTCGTGATTCTGAAATCATCCCGAGAGAGGGTTTCAGAGGTGGTCTGGAATAGATCTTGATTTGAAGAAGGATTGGAGGATTTGAAAAGATGGACGTAAACTGGAATTCAATTTGAGCTTCAGATTTGTTTTGTTTGTTCTTTAACTATCCCTTTTTTTTGTTTATTTGGTGTTCATATGGATTTGAAATTCTTTTTAATGTTTGGATTTTTATGGAAGAGAGTTCTTATTTATTTTCTTTTTCTTTTCTGTTCTTTGTTTGAAGTTCATTTAACTTTAATGGCGTTTCCAATCAATTTGCACAAAAAGAGGTGAAGGCAAAATGTGACATGGTCACTTTCATTCCAATCTTGTTGAAGATACATCATACAACTCGATCTGAAATATTTCTCATACAATCCATGACTCAAAAACGGACTATGTATGATTCTTGTTGATCCATCCAAAAAGTGTCTGTCAAATCCATGTCTGAATAATGAGATACACGGTCAATAACATCACCTTCCAAGCCATCCTTGGCAGGAATGCCGCATGGATGTGCATTGGAGGTGTGCTATTTCCCATGTAACTCACAGCTCGTAGGGCGGAAGATTCTCCAATTCTGGATCTGGCTGGAAGTGGTATGGTGCCTTTCTATCGTCCATCCTTCTAAAAGTGACGGAGATCCACTCCACTGGTACTCCCAGTATGCAATGCTTTGCGACGTCTGCTCCATTTCCTTGTAATATCATGACGGAACCTACCGGAAGTGGTATCTCCACCGGCCCTCGGAACTTACCCGGGCTCGCTATCCGGAGGTCGCATCCGAACATGATATTGCATTGGTTGATGAACGAAACTATGCGTAAAGGTCCGACAAAGTCGTGGTGGTCTATGTGTGGAGGTATGCAGCCGTCCTTCCGATAAATGTCGATGATGCAACTATCGGGTATGCGACCTGCCGACGATGACCCTCCAAGTTATCATTCTTTTCACCATTCTTTTAATTATTCTCGGCATTGGATCCACCTCACCGTGACAGAGTATCCCTGGTGGATTTCCATTTCTGTCCTCTGCGAAGTTATAACAACATCCTCATTGTATTGTGACTCTTCCTTTCCCTAGCATCCATTTCTGGGGTTCCGAATAAGTCTTTTCTCTCAGACGGCCTGCTCGACCCATCTTCTGAAGTTCTAGAATGCAATCCACAATCTGTTGTTGCTCGTACTTTGAGAATACACCTGTGTGTAACTCGAGGCCTTCCAAAATGTTGATTCTTCTGCCTCTAATCCTTTCAAAGTATTCGAAAGTCTTCTTCTCAACATTTTACATTCTTTATAGTTCATATTCTGGGATGATCTGCAAGTGACGAGGCCTAGTAACGTATTGCGGGATGTATGGCTCAATCCCGTCACGTTCTCTTGCATACCTTGGCTCCTCGGGGATTGTCTCTATCGGGACATCCTCCGGGGTTGCTTCAGCAACAAGGTTCTTCAGATATGGTATCTCTGCCCGGTGTCGAGGCATTGATTCTATCTTTGTCCTTCTTGGCACTTCTCCGATCTGTTCTGATTCTCTCGGTGTTGACTTTCTTCTTTCTGGTTCCTGCTGAACCGGTATCTTTGAAATGTGTGTGTCTGCGAAGGTGGTTGTTTCCTCGTGTTGATCTGCTGCAAGTTTAGTCAACATCTTGCGGATACGGAGATTCTTATTTCTTCTTTGAGTAGCAGTGAGCGTAGCTCTCCTCACTTCTTGAATTTCTGCGGGCGCGGCGCTGACGAGCCTGCCCTCTGCCGTGACAACTACTGACTTGATTTTCTTGCTTTCCTCGGTGTTTGTCTTTCGTTTTCATTTTCGGACCCGACTGATGAGCGCCACAAAGTCCTGAATGCACTTCTTTGACAATTTCACGAGCCTCGGATCCGTTCAGGCATCTTAACCACATTTGATCAAAAGTCCTTCTGTATAATGTACTGTTTATTAATGCGTAAGACAGAGCTCTTTTCTTGATTTGATGTGTTAATGACTTATCGTCCGGTAATTTCCACGTTTGCTCGGTAGTTCATTAGCGGTTGACGCCAATCTTCTATGTTTTCCGTCACTGCTGCAACTGATTCCTTTATTTTTCCTGATTTCTGTATCATATCTATGTCGAGCTGTGATAGGACCTGTCGTCCTTGAACTAACACTTCAACAGACTCATCTTGTGAGCAGGCAAATTCTTTTGCAAGGCGAGCTAGCGCATCTGCGAGAGCATTTTCTCTTCTGAGGATCTTTTAGATTGTTACATTCGGAATTTGTTCCAACGAGTTTCATGGCATATTGAAAGTATTTCTCGAGTCTTGGCTTTAAAATTTCGTGTTGTCCCGCGACCCGTTGAATGATCAATCGAGAATCTCCGTAGATATTGATATCCGTTACTCCCATTCGAATGGTCGGCTCTAGTCCTCGTTATGAGGGCTTCGTATTCTACCTCGTTGTTTGTGCATGGCTCTGTTAAGTGGTAGGAGTATCTTAACATCCCCAGCTCCGGTGTTATAAAGATTAGTCCGATTCCTGCCTTACAGGGCACTATCATTTGTAATTCTTTGTCTTTCTGTGCTGAGGACGCTCCGTCGAAGTATAGTTCCCAACGTCAATCATCAGTGTCTTCTAGGCTCATTATTTGTTCGTCTGGCAAGTCGTCGTCGAGAGGCGAATCTGCCGGTAAAGGGTGTGCTGCAAGGAAATCAGCTAGAACTTGTCCCTTTACGGCACAAAGAGGAATGAAAGTTATGTCCAATTGCAATAGTATTATTGACCACCTGGCAAGTCTGCCAGAGAGTGTTGGACGGGTCATCAAATATTGCAACGGATTAACTTTCGAGATAAGGTTGACCTTATGAGAGAGCATGTAATGATTGAGTTTCTGTGCGGCGAAGATCAGGGCCAAACAATGCTTCTCAATTGGAGGATACTTTACTTCCATCGGAATCAAACGACGGCTTAAGTAGTAGAGAGAATTTTCTTTTCCCTCATCATCGACTCCGGGCTAGCGTAGGCTCCAAGGGAGTCGTCTGCGAGCCGTGGTATAAAGTATCAACGGTCTACCCGAGACCTGGGTCGCTAAGACAGGAGGTGTCATTAAGTATTGCTTAATGTCCTCGAAGGCCCGTTAGCATTTCTCTTCCCGGACGAATTTGGCGTCCTTTTTAACTAATGCCGAGAAGGGTCGACACCTTCCTGACAAATTCGAAATAAAGCGTCGAAGATATGTCAGCTTCCCTTGAAAGGATCGTAGTTGTTTTAAGGTTTTGGGAGGCGGCATTTCTAAGATAGCTTTAATCTTTTCTGGATCAATTTCAATTCCGCAATGTCGGACAACAAATCCTAAGAATTTCTCGGAGATAACGCCGAAGGCGCATTTTATGGGATTCATCTTAAGGTTGTATTGCCTTAGTCGCTCGAAGACAATTCTCAAATCATACAGGTGATCTTCCTTCGGTTTGCTTTTGATGACCACATCATCCACATAAGACTCAACTTGGTTGTGAATGAGCTCATCAAAAATCTTTGTCATTGCTCTTTGGTATGTTGCTCCTGCGTTCTTTAGTCCGAATGGCATTACTGTGTAGCAATACACTCTGATTAGTGTTCTGAATGCCGTAAGCTTTTCGTCTTCTTGTGCCATCTTTATCTGGTTGTATCCTGAAGATCCATCCATGAAAGAGAATATTTCATGTGTCGAAGCAATGTCGATCATTAACTCTAGAATTGGTAGTGGAAATTCATCCTTCGGACATGCTTTGTTCAAGTCTCTGAAATCCACGCAGATTCTGATCTGACCATTCTTCTTCTTGACTGGTACCACATTAGCTAGCCAAGTAGGGTATTGTTCCTCACGAAAAAATTTAGCGTCGATCAGCTTCTTAACTTCGGCAATTACTTTTTGTTCAATTTCCAAACACATTCTTTTGGAAGCTTATCTGACTGGAACGGAAGTAGGATCCACTCCTAGCCTGTGAACTGCGACTTCTGGAGCTAATCCTGGCATTTCGTCGTAACTCCAAGCAGAAAAGTTCTTGAATTCAATTAATAGCTCGATCATTTCTTCGGAATCTTCTTGATTGAGTAAGGAGCTAACAAAGGTTGGTCTAGGCTTTTCGCTAGTACCTAAGTTAACTTCCATTAACTCATCTATTGTAGATTTGATTTCTTCTTCGAATTCTGGTGGAGCATCTCCAATTTGCAGATCTTCAGGCTCTTCTGTAGTTTCCAAGCAGTCCTCATTAGGTTTGCAAGTGACAACCAAACAAAACTTCGTATCATCAACTGAACCTACTGTGCCGAATCCGAGACCATGTTTTGAATTGGGAGGCCGACCGACATTATTCCATAATTTTTCGAAGTGTTGTGATTGGCCTTTTATCCATTATCGAGGTAAGACACCACGCTGAATTAAATTTTGAACACAGGGAGAGTACCACTTAAAAGGTAATTCCATTAATTCGGAAGAAGTGACATCTTCAAAATGTACATTATTTTCAATATTGGAAGAAGTGACACGGTAAAATTTGATTGGCTTTGCACGATACTGCTATGTACTTCTTTGACCACTATACCCTCGATCTTATTAGGCTGGATCAGGGTCAGGGTCATAGTGTGTACATAGTGATTAATCTTCTCGTACATCGATTTGTATTCTTCATTCTTCTCATCTTCGAGAGAAATCTTGAATTGTGGTTTCTTCCGGTTTATTGTAGTTGCTTCTTTCTTGACTTCCTCTTCTTCCTCAGAGTTGTTCTCCCAATCAACGTTGATCATCGGCTTTTTCGTCCAACTCGTCCCGGTGTCTCTTCCACGACCTTGTCCCGGCCTCGACCTCGGATGCGAGTTACGGAGAAACCTTCACCATCTCGCCGTAAGGGAGTGGTGAGTGATCGTTGGACTAGAACTTCAGGTTCTTCGTTGTCTCAAATTTCTTTTGCTTCATATGGCATGGTGTTTCTGGAGAAGATTGTTTTCTTCGGAGGTGCGTAATAAGCTGCATCTTCATGGATTCCAATCTCATGTACGGAGAAAGGTTGCAAATCACCTTTAATGCATTGTTCTCCTCCTTCGTAGTATTTTATGCATTGATGCAGAGACGATGGTACCATCCGGTTTTCATGGATCCACGGTCGGCCCAGTAGAGCATTGAACGATGTCTCAGAGTCAAATATGTGGAATTTTGCGGTTGTCTTTGCTAAGTCACCGGTCTTCATCAACAGTGTTATTGATCCAAGGGCTCTTTCTCCTTTCTGGTTGAATCGTCTTAGTAACATCTTGTCCGCTTCAAGCTCGTGAGCATCAATTTCCAGGTAAGCTAGTGTCCGAAGGTTCATTATGTTGATTGACGCTCCTAGATCCACCAATACTCTGGAGAGCGTAAACTTTCTGATTGTGACTGAAATGTACAACAGTCGGTTATGATAGGCTGTCCCAAGTAGTAGATCACTGTCCGTGAAGGTAACACCTCGCTATTCCTTTAACGAGCAAACCTCGTCTAAGGAATCTTCGGCCATCTGAGCTAAACAAATCTCTGGATCAAGTAAGGCCTTGATCAGAGCTTCCCTCATCTCTTTCGATAAGATGAGAGCGTCGTGGATGCTCGGCCTTGGCAGTAGTTTCCTAAGATGGGCTAGCACGTTATAGCCACTTTGTTACATGTGTCTCAGTTTCTTCCCGAATGGGCAATTCTTCTGCTGGGGTTGATTCTTCCTAAACAACCACCTACTTTCCTTTGTCTTTTGGACCCATTCTTGGAGGTAGAACCTTTCCGCTCCTTAAGTTGACTTCTCTGATTTCTTCTGAATCTGGTACTGAGTTTACTGGTGTCTCCTTTTGAATTGGCATGACAGGATCTTCTGGAGTCACTTCAAAATCTGAAAGCTCTAACTCTATGGTGATTGGAGTTCCTTGGAATTCACAAATAGATTCATTGCTTGTTGAACTTTCGTAGCCTTCTTGATGAATGTCTTCTTTGTCATTGTGATTGTCGAGGTTGTGTATGATTTGAGAATTTTTATTGGTATCGAAATCGAGATCCGGATTAGATTGGTTGTCGTTAGTTACGTAATCGTTAGAAATAGTCAAAACGTAGCCAATGCTAAAACTTTTATCATTATCAGATCCCACCGGGGCGAGCAAATAGTCAGAGGTTCGAGGAATTTTTCCCCCGAATCGAAAAAAACCATCCTAGGATAAGCAGCCCCTAGTCTAGCCTTAGGAGCCTCGGTCCTTTCTTCTTCTACGATCTCCTTCTTTTCTATGATCTTTTCTTGCTGGGGCGGCTCTTCAATTGCAAACGATAGTGCAGGCTTGACAGGTTTCAAACTGTGAGTTGAAGCATGAGCCGAAGCGGTTTGGATACGATCCAAAATTTTCTTCAATGACTTCATCCAAGCGGTACTCCATCCATCATCGGTCGTGTAGGGGTCTATCAGAACAATGGGATCCATTGAAATAACATTGACAGAACCTCCTTTCTGGGGTTCTTTCATGTATTCCTTTGGGATCGTTATGTTCCCCTTTCGGAGATTGTTATCAAGCCAACTCTTAAAGGTAATGCAATCCTCTATCTTATGTCCAAGCATTTAGTGATAAGGGCAGTAGTTGGGATGGTCTTTCTTGTTGACTTCTTCTGGCTTCCTGGGTTCTGGCAGTCGAAAATCCGAAGTCTTCATCAAACTCGCGGAACATCTTTGCACTCGCCTCATTCTTGAATGGATATTCTTTATTTATAAGCTCCTTTAACGTGCATTGTGGGTGAGGCGGTTGCTCATATTATCGAGTCGGGCTGATAACCGGAGCTGAGGTTGTCGGTAGTTCCGCCGAGGTTGTCGATACGTGGCCGCTGTCGCTCCGGCTATATTCGCATTGGTCGTTTGCCCATATCGACTGCAGCCGACGATCCCGCATTTCTTTTCAAATGTCTTCGCAGAGCTTCTGTTTGTCTGTTTTGTCGACGAAACTTAGTTGCTTCGCTTCTTCTTGCAAGCTTCCGGCCTTGCTTAACAACTTCTCGAAAGTCTTAATTGTAAATCCTTTAAGGAAGAGTGCTATCGGTCCGTGAATGCTTTTAAACAAGATACCGACTGCATGCTGCTCTTGTAGCTGTGGCTCACACTTCATGCTTAGATTTCTCAATCGAAGTATGTAGTCCACCAAAGTTTCGTTCAGTTTCTATTTCTCCACCACTAAGTCACCGATGGTGATATGGTGCTGAGCTCCGGCAAACTGTTTCACAAAAAGGTTTTCTAATTCTGAAAATGTCTTTACCGAACCGTTTGGTAACTTTGCATACCAATCGAAGGCGATCCCTGACAGGCTGCTGACGAATTGTCGGAAGAGTAAGGCGTCACTCCCACCGGCGTTGCAACAACTAGCATGAAAATGTGCAATATGCTGTCGAGGGTTTCCGTACCATCGAAAGTCTTCGAACGCAGGTGGTACGAAGCCTTTTGGGTATTGTACCGCATCAAATTCTTCGGAGTAAGGTATACCCGTCTGAATAGATGCTCCGCTCTGGGATCGTGCTAAGGCTTCTCTCACCTGCTCGTTCCACCATGTTCTTGATGTCCTTCTCTCGGAATCATATTTTGGGTAGAATCTTTCTTCGTCGATCGTCTCCGTTAACGGATGTAATCTCTTTTCCTCCATCCGTAATATGAATAACTTCCGGAGGCGTTTCTCTTGGGGGTCGAGCCCGACTCGAAGAGTAGCTAGGGCTGCATGCCCATCTCTTCCATCCTTTTTGCCATTTGAGAGATTGTATCATCTTTTTCTTGAACTTGTGCTCTTAATGCTTCCGGTTCATCTCTCTCAGCAGCTTCCAGGGCACCTTGCGAAGCTGACGATGCTCGTGTCTCGACCATGTTGATCTCCACATATTCGTCATCCATGAACTCCGACGAATCAACTTCATCTCCAAACTTTTCTTCTCTTTCTCTTGCTAATCGTTGAATGTTGGTCCTTAGCTTTTCCATAGCGTCTTCCAATGGTCTTTTTCTTGCGGTTTCGCAGTTATCATACGATGGCTGTTGGGTTTCCTTTTTGGGAGTCCCCTTCATTGCAGTGACACTCTCTTCGGACTCGAGTCTCTTGACGAGACTTTCCTTTTTAGGTCGTTGTTTCGGTCTTAATTGGCCAGTAGTAGGACGCCATACCATCCTTCTAGCAGCAGAAGGCCTAGGACCGGATGGTCTGTCGGCTGAATGATGGAAGGTTGTATCCTCCCTGATCTGTAAACCTGAAACAACAACAGGTGGACTAGCCTTCATCTTCTTATTCGGCCTTTCTGTGGCGATAACGAGTTCTACCCATGGCCCAAGACAAGACTTGGTTGGCACCCGCCCTATTCTTCTTAAAATCTCTTATACAGGACGTTTCTCTTTCTTTGCTAACTTCTCTATCACAGTCTGTAGTCGGGCAAATGGTGTAATCCTAGCCCTTTTCTTTAGGCTATCGCTATAGTATGCGTGTTGAAGTAATGTAGAAGCAATCTTGTGGCCATTTTCCTCGTCAGCTGCAGCAGAAAGGGGATGGATTCTACTTCCTTCCAAAAGTGGTGTATACTCAGACAATGGTATGTACTCAGGTAGTGGTGTGTACTCAGAGGTTTCTTCTATGAAAGCGACTTCAGCAGCTCTGGCCTTTCTGGCAATCTTTCTACCTCTGTTTCTTCTCTGAGTCCGAGTTAGGGGTGGAACCCTTGAGCTGGACCCAATTTCAAAAACAGAAGGACTTGTACGAAAATCTGTACTCTCCACTGTAACTTGCTCCTTACAAATTTGAATTTCCTTCCCCTTCAGTTTGGCTGAAGCCGGGGTAGGTGCAGAGACGACTAGACCGGTGGGGGGTAGAGATAACGATCCTCCTATGGACGTAGTATTCCTCTCAGCTGGAACCCTTTGCAGGGAAGGGAACTCTTGAGTTGACTTAAGGTTAAACTCGATCAAAGGTCTTTCAGTTTCAGATACTTTGTCTGTAAGTGTGAAAAGGGTAACGTCAGTGATCTTGACATTTGTGTTCTCGAATCCTTGCCCAAAACAGATGATCCCATTTTCGGGGAGCTCATCCTTAGTAACAATGAAGTCCAGTCCATCGGTAGAAGGAGAAAATCGGCTTTGGGCGGACATCTTCCGCAAGGTAGATTTTGATTGTCAGTCCCAAGTTATGCTTCTTCTCATCAGGACGAAAAGAAAGGAATAGAAAAGAGTCCGAACACATTTTTGTTCATGTATTTATAAATAGGAGTTATTTGTTAAAAGAGTCATTCATTAGAGGGTTTGTTTATTAGGAACGAAATGTTCAAAGGTGTAGAGAAGGTAAGGAATCCAATTCAGAATTGGAAAGGAAGAGAAAGTCTTATGCATGACTTCTCGACTCGAAGGACCACTCCTAAACTAACACCTATAGGGGGTCCACCCCACCTCAGAAAAGAGGTAAAAGGATCTCAGAACCTCTCCGTTTTGGGGTGTCTAAACAGTGGCTCCTAAATCCTAGAGGAGTTGGCTATACTCGTTCAAGACAGAAATGAACGGAGTATTCCAACGGAAGAATGGTAGTTTGGTCCACTAGGGGCATGGGCTCACAACCGATTTATGAAAGCAAAACCATCAGATTAAAATGGAGAGAGGAACTTTTGCCCAGCGGAGTCGCCAGAAGTTGTCGGCATATTTTTAGGTTTGTGTTGTATTTTTGAAAAAGGGGGGTCGCCTACAGAAGTTGTCGGCGAATTTTTATATTTTAAATTTAATTAATATATATATATATATATAATTTAGAAAGTAGCATTTGATTTTAAAAATAATTTTAAAATTGAAAATTTTAAGATATGAAATCAAACTAATCTCACATCCTAAATAGTTTATATAAATGAGCGCCACATCACAAGTTGTGTATCTATCCCGAAGAATAGACACACTACTTGATGATGGGGCTCGATTAAATAAACTTGAAGATTTGTGACATCCATTTGGTCTGCGAACTAATTTTATAAGCCGACAAGTTCCCCTGCTTAATATAAATGAATAAAGCGGGGTTTATATTACCTGGGTTCTTAAAGTTCCTTATAAGGGCAAGCCCCTATAGTTAATTACATCTTAAATGAAGTGAATCACTTAAGAAAACTCTCGATAATGATCAGTGGTTTTGCTCTCAAGAATTTCAAAGTTTAAGGTTTTCAAAGTATCGGATTTTGGAATTTTCAATTGGGAATGGATCAAATTTGGAACAAGTTTGTTTTGGAATCCAAAGGAAGAGAAGTAGAAGAAGCTGAGGATCCAAGAGGAATCTTGGCAACTTCCCGACTATCCTATTGTTTGGCTTCAATTTAGGAAGAATTATTTATTATTTTGATCCTGTTAATTTTAATTATTTAGGACTTATATTCGCATGACATGATCATACAAACAGCCTCAAAGATGTGAGGGTTTATGTCGTACCAAACAACTACCTCGGAATCCTAAGACCGGTTAGGGCTTAATTTACATGACATGATCATACAAATGCCTAACGAAGAGTTGAGGATTTATGTTGCACTAGGCAAACTACCTCGAAATCCTATGGCTTTGTTGTTTAATTCTAAGAAAGTTTAGTTGATGTAGATCCGAGTTTTGCTGATGACGATGGTCGTGCTGCCCACCATGCTCCGAGCTCCTTGTTGTTGCAGAGGTTTAGTTTTTGAAGTCATAAATCAGGAGATGAGAGAAGTGTTTTGGTTTAGAGAGAATCTTAAAATCCAAGTGTTTTTAATATTTTAATTAAAACAAATCTTAAAGTTGTTTACACAGAACCGATTAAGATCCCACGGCTCCGTCAACCTGGCACCGTTATTTTCATCGAATTCACTTAGTCCAGATGAATTTGCTAAACTCAACTGAATGAGTTCCACACTTTCATTTAGACCGTGGGAAATCCCGTTAGCAACACGTGTGTTATTTCATCTGAGGTCTTCCTGATCATTCAACGAGAAGTTTTAATTTAGTTGCAATTGTAGTTTTGTGTTCTACTTGATGATGTGGCTCGATTAAATAAACTTGAAGATTTGTGACATCCGTTTGGTCTGCGAACTAATTTTATAAGCCGACAAGTTCCCCTGCTTAATATAAATGAATAAAGCGGGGTTTATATTACCTGGGTTCTTAAAGTTCCTTATAAGGGCAAGCCCCTATAGTTAATTACATCTTAAATGAAGTGAATCACTTAAGAAAACTCTCGATAATGATCGATGGTTTTGCTCTCAAGAATTTCAAAGTTTAAGGTTTTCAAAGTATCGGATTTTGGAATTTTCAATTGGGAATGGATCAAATTTGGAACAAGTTTGTTTTGGAATCCAAAGGAAGAGAAGTAGAAGAAGTTGAGGATCCAAGAGAAATCTTGGCAACTTCCCGACTATCCTATTGTTTGGCTTCAATTTAGGAAGAATTATTTATTATTTCGATCCTGTTAATTTTAATTATTTAGGACTTATATTCGCATGACATGATCATGCAAACAGCCTCAAAGATGTGAGGGTTTATGTCGTACCAAACAACTACCTCGGAATCCTAAGACCGGTTAGGGCTTAATTTACATGACATGATCATACAAATGCCTAACGAAGAGTTGAGGATTTATGTTGCACTAGGCAAACTACCTCGAAATCCTATGGCTTTGTTGTTTAATTCTAAGAAAGTTTAGTTGATGTAGATCCGAGTTTTGCTGATGATGATGGTCGTGCTGCCCACCATGCTCCGAGCTCCTTGTTGCAGAGGTTTAGTTTTTGAAGTCATAAATCAGGAGATGAGAGAAGTGTTTTGGTTTAGAGAGAATCTTAAAATCCAAGTGTTTTTAATATTTTAATTAAAACAAATCTTAAAGTTTTTTACACAGAACCGATTAAGATCCCACGGCTCCGTCATTCTGGCATCGTTATTTTCATCGAATTCACTTAGTCCAGATGAATTTGCTAAACTCAACTGAATGAGTTCCACACTTTCATTTAGACCGTGGGAAATCCCGTTAGCAACACGTGTGTTATTTCATCCGAGGTCTTCCCGATCATTCAACGAGAAGTTTTAATTTAGTTGCAATTGTAGTTTTGTGTTCTGTTTGTGATTAAATTTTGAGTTGTTTTATATTTTTAAATTTTGTGGCGGTGATTTTTATCTTGTAATGACTTTTAATTTATTTTTGGTTTCAGTTCAGGGACTATCCTAAAGGTTTTGGTTTTCATGCAACAATTGTTTATCATGCAGGAAAAGAAAGTGCAATGCGACTAATTAAATTGCGAGAAGGTAAATTGCAATAAAATAAAAGCGTACCTGGAGGGTCTTCCCGTCATCCCAAGCTGCACTTGAAACACATGTTAGAGCATTTAAGTATTTATAGCAATTACCTAAGTAAAGCTAAGGGCAAGGTTTCTGGTTTTCTACCAAGATCCTAGTCCTATAGCTAGTCATTCCTATGACGTCTAGGTTTTCAATTTTGTTTATGGATGATTTTCTGCACCAAAGAATAATTAAATTCAATTGTTATTATAAAACACCCCGTCATATTGAGGAAGTGCTTAAGACAAATCTTAAACATCTTTTCAATATTGCTGGAATTATTCTAAGTCCAAACGGATTTAATTAATCAGGTGAATTAATCATCCGAGGTTTAATTAAGTTTTGTTCTTTTGCTCAGTGAACTAGGACATTTGAATATCCTATAAGTGAAGTAACACTTCACTTAATACTCCGTTTAGGAGTTATGACAACAAGAGCTTTTGAGGGCAAATTGATGTTTAAGTGATTTGTGATTTAATTTAATTTTAATTAATGGGTTTAAGTTTGGAATATTGTTCAAGTTGTTTTTAGACCTATTTTGAATTCTTTATGTCTTAGGTGATGTTATATTTAATTCAATTTAATTTAATTTAATTTAATTTTATTTTATTTTATTTTTAATTTTAATTTAATTTAAATTTTATTTTAATTTGATTTTTATTTTTAAATTTAATTTAATTTAATTTAATATGTTTTAATTTAATTTAATTTAATTTAATTTAATTTAATTTAATTTAATTCCATTTAATTTAATTTAATTTTATTTTATTTTAATTTTAATTTAATATTTTATTTTTTATGTTTTAAAGATGATTTAATTTAATTGTTAAACTATTAATTTAATTGAAATTTTGGAAGGATTTAATTTAAATGTTTTAATTTTAATTTAACTTAATGATTAAGTCTTTTAGTATTTCAAATCTTGAGTTTGGATTATCATTTTAATTGGGAATTAAATATTATTGAAGTGATTAATTTAGGGATTCTTAAATTAAAGAATAAATGTCCTCCTAATAATATCCCTATTTAATAATTTCAATTTTTATTAATCTTCCAAATTTCATTAATTAAATGATTAAAGTTTACTCTAATTAATCTTAAAAATGATTGATGGATCTCTATCCTTTAATTATTTAAATTTCAATCATCCAAATAAGATTAGGATCAAATATTTTACCCTCTCATTTTATTAAACCTAAAGTTTTAATTAAGGGTTAAAATTTTAATTACCATTTTGCCCTTCAAGGTTAATAATTCCATAACTCACTAAATTGAGCTTAAATGAATTTGAAATTTTTATGTGGCTTCACTCACATGTCAATTAAGACATTAGAGGAGAAAATGTGATTTTTCTGTATTTAATTTATTTATATAATAATTTTTTTGTAGAAAATAGGGATTTCCAAGGAAAATTCAATAAGATGACCAAGGGAATTTTTATATCCTTAACAAAATTATGGAGCACTCATAATGACCAGAGGACCATTTGGACCAATTTTGGTGATTTTTTGAATTATATTTTATTTATTAGAATTATTTTGAATTTTGGAGCATTAATTAATTTTAAAATAAAATTAAAGTTGAAAAATGGATTTTATATTTTTCTTAAATTTCTCTGACCTCAAGGAGTCTAGAAAAATAAATTTTATTTTTTTCTGATTTTTCTTTGATTTATTAGAATTATTTTGGTGAGAAGGTTTGAAAATTCATTTTTTAATATTAAAAATTACATTAAGCCTTTAAAATTCAATATCTTACCCTAGGGAATTAAGAAAAATATTTTGTTTGTTCCTAAATGATTAGAATTCAAAATGTGACATTTTGGTGATTTTTAATATTTTTATTATTTTTATTATTTTTTAATTATTAAAAATATTAAAATAATGATAAAAATCAACTTTTTTAGAAAATTACAATTATAATTTTCCTAAGTTCCTCTGATATCAGAGAGGCTCCAAAACCATTTTTGTGAATTTTTGAAAAGTATTTTGTGAATTATAAATTTTAAAGTTTAATTTTACCTATTTTTGCTTAAGAGACTTAATCAACCCATTTAGTGGATTTAATCGAGTCCAATTGGTTTCAAATTTTTATGTGGTGTTCTCCTATCCCTAGAGGACAGTGGAGAATTATTTCTAAGTTAATTTGATGAATGGTTAACCCTAATTAATTAAAGTTCAATTTTGGGTGTATAGGCCAATTAGGGTTGTTCAAAGTGAATTAACTCAAAACTTATTTTTCCTAGGTCCCTCTGGTCACAAGTTACATCACCAAATTTTCCTAGTATTTATTTCTCAACATGCTAATTATTGGAATTAAAATACTCAAAACAGTAACATGAGCTTGAAAAATCAATAACTTCTCATAGGGATGGCCTCTGACCTTGGAAAATTCAGGGAATGTTCCCAAGTTCAGAGGCTTCAAAAGCCCTATGGTCTCATGCCATGATGAATTTCCTATGCAAATAGAGAATTAAAAAAATGTAGAGAGTAAATAAATCATTAAAAATAAAATACTTAATGAAATTACTTGATTTTTTTTCCACATTATTCTTCTCTGTTCACTGAGCAAGTGGCTATTTTTATTTTATTTTTAGGATTTTTCTACACGAAGTTATGGATTTTTGAAGTTCTGGTAATTAAATAAATAGAAAAATAACCTATTTTTTTACTTATCCACGCGGCGCTGCGTCAACTTCGGCAGCTCCGAAGTTCCACGCGTCGTCTCCTGATTTGGCGCCGCCATCTGACTCAGCCGCCCTGGGACCCTCCTTTCACGTAACATCTTATGGTCTGACACAATTCGAGTCGTCCATCTGATACACGCGAGATCCAACGGTTCCCAATCATCATCTACGACTGGTGCGAACCCGTGACCGTCGACCTTCTAACCCTAATTTCTCACTCGATTCTCAACGGATTTTCATGTTCTTATGCTCTATGGATTCGTCTTGAAGAGACAAACACATCCATACGGTGAACATGCATTGAAATTGACTCAAACTAAATGGAGAATCTCTGGAAGCTCGGGAAGAAGAGTGAGTCCATACCTTTGCTTAGAGAAGTGAAGCTTCAATCTGAGGGTTGTGTCACGTTCGATTGGGTCAAAGCAAGCTCCGGATGAAGTCCTTGGCCGGGTGAATTGCTCAGGTACAAAAGTGACCACAACCGATCGAAAGCTTGGAGGCTGGAAGCAATGGTCGGCTTGGTGAGGGGGCTTTTACGGGAAACTTCTCCTCTTGGTCTGGTGAAGGTGTAGAGTCAATCAATTTGAAGATTGACTCACTGTGGTGAAGTGTCCTGGTTTTGGGCTTGGATTTCAACTCTGAAATTGAGCTCAAAGAGAGGAAATGACAGGGGGATTTCAGTGGGGATCAAGTTCTCTATGTGTAGAGAGTGGTCTGGGATGATTTTGGTAGGGTTTCAGTAAGGTTTGGTTCGGCACCTCTCTTGGCCGAGAGGAGGGGGTGTTTAAATAGGAGAGGCTGGAGGGCCTCCTGGGGGGTTTAAGGGTTGGGATCGAGCTGCTCCGGTGAGGAGAAGAACGATGCAATGGCCATTTGGAGTGAGGCGGCTCGACGAGGTGGAATTCTAAAATTTGGCTCCTCCCAAGGTCTCGGCCATGGTGTTTTCCTCGTGATCCGGGCGGTGGCCGCAGCATGGGTCACCCTCAGGTTCAGGTGAGTAAGGGCTGGGGTTTTGTGTAGGCAATTGAGCTTTGCCATGTGTAAAGGGGTTAGATCAAAATGGAATGGGGGCATGGCTATTTTGGCTTGGCTTGGGTCAACCCATGTGTTTGGGTTGGGTTCACCTCCCCATAACTTGGTTTTAGGCTGAGAGGATCATGTGAGTCAACCTACCAAAGGTAGTGAAGTCCACATCAAGGATTTGGTGGCAAAGTATGGTTTACAGTGTATCATGTTTAAGGTAAAAAAAAGGTTTAAAAAGGTTTAAGAAAGAGATCCCCTCTCTTGCCATTATTGGCTTGGTGAAGTGGAAAGTTGATTCCATGGCTCTCATGGCTCCCATGTGGCTCATGCATGGCTTCATGGCTCATATATGGCTTGGGAAATGTTCTCTCACTTGCATGAGAAAGGGTGTTGGAATTTTTCATGGATTTAAGGAGAATTGTCATAAGGCTTGATTTGGGTTTATTTGGTGATGGATTTTAGAACTTAGGAAGTGTTTTAAATTAAAGGGATGATGAGAGGAATTTCATGTGGGCTTTGTCATGGACTTTGGGCTTTTGAACTTGCTTTAGATGGGCTTTTAGGAAGGCTTAAGGGAATGAGCCTTTGGTTTAAGAATGAATTCATGGATGGGAATTTTGTAGAAGTTTGGGCCAAGTAATTGTTGGGTTTGGTTTAGGTTTGTGTCATGAGTGATTTGAAATGAATTTGAGGTGGTTTGGGTTTGAATTGGGTTGAATTTGGGTTCATTTGGTAAATGGGCCAATGTAGGTCAAATTGGGCTAATTTGGGCCAATGTTGGGCTAAGGTTAAAATTGATGTAAAATTAATGTTAGGAAATGTTTATGGGAGTGTTTCAAAGAGGTTTTAACTTTGGTTGGGCTTTGGTTTTGGGACTTGGGCTTATTTGGGTTAGGTTTGGGTTTAGGTCAAAATTGGGCTTTTTGGTTTTGGGTTGAATTTGAGTGCGGTTTGGGTCCAAATTTTGGTCAAATTATGTTAGTGTTTTGTTTTTGTGGATGTTAGGGAAGGTTTAGAAAAGGTTTGGGGTCAGTTGGAGTTGAATTGGTTTGGTTTGGGCTAAGTTTGGGTCATGGGTCCAAATTGGGCTTTAAGGTTCAAAGTGAAATTGGATTCAAATTTCAATCAAATTGGACTTGGATTTGATCTAGATTGATATTGTGAATATTAAATTGAAGTTTAAAATTGAATTGGACTAAAATTGGGGTCAATTGGGTAGATTTGGTTTGACATTGGGTTCACTTGGGTTAAGAATGGGCTAAATTGGGGGTTTTGGTAAACGTGGGGTAAATTAACAAAATTGGCCCATTGTGTAGTTGGACAAAATGAAATTGGGAATATTTGGGATTTTCTGGAATTTTCAAGGAATTTTCTGAATTTTTTGGATTTTTTGGCTAAGAGGGGCATTTTGGGTATTTAGAGGGTATTGGGGGTATTTTTGGAATTTTTTGTATTCTTGGCTATGGATGATCAAATTGATTGATGAGGAAATGTTAAAGGTTAATTTTGGGGAATTTTGGGTGATTTGGAAATTTTGGAGGATTTGGGCAATTCTAAGGGCTTTTAGTAGGTTTGGTAGGTGTAGGGTCCCCGGGGCCAAAAATTAAAATTTTGGAATAATAAAGATTGATCAAATATGAGTGGAATGGAATCACTTTTATTGAGCCATGAAGCCATATTAAGCCTATATGAGCCATGGGAGGACTCATTTGAGGCATTCACTATGTTGTTCCTAACCCTCTTAACCAGGGGCTTAGGGGTTAAGGTACATCCATATGAATTACCTACATGAGTCAAGGAGTCAAGTTGGGTATGGGTGTGGGTTTAGGATTTGGATTGTGTGTGTGAGAGTGTAGTGAGTGTGTAAGTCAACCCTCACCAGACCAAGCCACCTAGGGTGGTTTTAAGGCCAAAGTGTTCTATAGGGAACTCATCCTTTAAACCTTCACTTTTGATCTCAACCCTCTAGGTGATTAGGGGTCTACAATCAAGCTTGTGTGGTTTGCAGGGAGGCAAGAAGTGGTTCAAATTCTAAGGGATGGGTCCCAATTCTAGTCCTCTAAGATAGTCAAACGAAAAACTAAAGGCTATATCCTAAACACTAAAGAGGGAGGAGAAGACATCATCAAAAATGAAGTCAACAGCGCCATCCGTCACTGGATAGGGCGTCGTTCAGCTTTATTACTCTACACTGCTCCACTGTTTTGCTTCATTTGGCTCCGTTTTGCCACATTTCAGTTGCGTTGCATTTGTAGCAGATAGCCCTACAAAATAAACATAAAAATAACCTTTCTCTAAAGTGTAATTCCATTCAAAAATATTCAAGAAGTGTAAAAGAGATTAATCAAAGGAAGACTTCTCAAAATATGTCCGGCCAAATTTTGCATTTTTGCTCGTTTTTGCTCCAAATTGCACCATTTTTACTTCTTTTTCTCCAAAAGCCATTTCTTGTACTAAAAACTAGAAAACATACAAAATACCTTCCTTTATAGTGCAATATCATCAAAAATATGTATGAAATAGACAATAAAAAGCTATCAAATTTTTAGTGGATCAATGAGAATTGTAATTCATGTAATTGAGTGCAAATAAATAGAGAGATATGTTTTAATGGGAAGTAAAATTAGAGTACTTTAGAGTGATAGGATAAAGCCCTCTAATTTGGTTTGAGGTGAAAAATTTTTTTATGAAATGTTAGTCCCCAGGTGGAGGGAATTGAAGGAACTCTTGAGTGAGAGCTGGTATCTTCCCTGTCTAACCCTTCTACAAAATTTCAAAGCTTCAAATTAATCAATGTTATTTATAGAACCAAGTAAGGGTAAATAATATATTTGCTCCTATTTGGCACAACACATTTAGATACTTCCACAAAGAAATCTCATAATTATTACTGATTCATTAAAAGAGGAAAAGGATATTTTATTCTCATTGTTTTCATATCATTTAGTAGTCTTGTTAATTTAAATTGATTGCTTTACTTTTCTTAAATAGAAAATATCAAAAACAAATTTTCAAATTATCTATTTTAAAACTTACTTTACAGAATGAATTTAAAAAATAAAAAATTAATTTTCTTATTTCTTTATATTTTTAGACATTTCCCTGTGGGTTCGATATCTCAAGGCTTAATCAGAAAGACCTATATTACTTGATAAACAGTACGTATACTTGCATAGAATCCCACACTATAAAATAATTAAAATATATTTCTTATTTGATTTAGAGTCAAGTTTTTGGCATCTATTGTAAAGAAATAGATAATATCATTGGAAAGAAATACAAAGTAAAAAACATGAGGATAAATATTTAAGGATCAGAGACCTCGTAGTGGAGCGACGGAAGCCCGACGAGACTCTAGTCGACTACATTTTGAGATGGAGAAACTTAAGCATGAAGTGTGAACCTCGGCTACAGGAACAACATGCAATCAAGATTTCACTCAAAACTATCCACGGTCCAGTGGCTTTCATGCTTAAGGGTATAACCATTAAGTCCTTCAAGAAGCTACTCAGCAAGGGCAGAATTTTACAAGAGGAAGTTAAGCATATGGAACATACAAAGAAGACATAGAAAACGAGACCAGTCAAATTATATGAGAAGAGATCTGGTGTAGTGGCAATGGTCGACAAAGGGAAACAACCGATGAGGATTCAGGCCAAGTAATCACCTCAGCAGCACAATCTGTCACCTTAGTATAGCCAGCCTCCACAGTACAGTCAGTCTCAGTAGTACGGTCAACCTCGTTCACAGCAGAGCAACCAGTATGGTCAACAACAGAGGTCATATAGGACAAACAGATGACATGGTTCGATAATACCAGAACTGTTGTGCAGGAACTACTTCTTCAACGACGATGCTGTAGCAAAGATGTTCAAAACTTTGATGAAGAAGCACTAGTATAGATTACCCGATCTGAAGAAGCCGGAAGAGATGAATAAGAAGGATCAATCCAACTTCTATCCCTACCACAGATTGCTCGGACACACGATAAAAAGATGCTTCAGTTTTCAAGATTGGCTGGAGAGGAATTACAAGGAAAGGATTATAACGATACCAAAAGAATTTTTGAAACAACCTGAAAGAGGTTCTATAAATATGATTTCAGTCGAGCCAATCTATTTGATTGACCCGTATGCAAGCAAGGGTGGATGGATTACAATTTGGAACGAGCTCAAGAAAGTCCTGGATCACATTCTGTTCACTTCAAGTAGAACCGCTGCACGGAAGGTACCACCAGCCCAGCCTAAGACAGAAATTTCACTATGGAGACCGTCACAGTGGGAAACAAAGAAGAAGAAAACTGTGAATGAAATTAAGGATGATAGTGCGAAGGGTAGGATATGGGCTGCCCCTGTTAGATTGATTATCTCAGATTCGGGGTTGAAACCCCTCGAACCCTTGACTTTGTACGATTATATTTATGCCCCTCCAGGGTCTCATAAAGATATTAATGATTTTGTCTACGTTCTTACTACCTCTAGTTATGACGTAACTAATTACAACTTATCTAACCCAAATTTTGATTACCAAGATGATCCTCAAATCATATTACTTCCCGACAAGAATTTTGATGAAAACGAAGAAGATATCGATAACACTGATTACAACAGTACAGGAAGTGAGGAACCAATCCTTGAGTGCAAAGGAAATCCACTTGCGTCAAATTGGACTTTTCGAATACGGAGACAGAACTAGAAGAGTCAGCTACAATACCAGGAGAACCACTGGCTCTATAGGAGGAAGAAATAACATAAGTACATTTAAGAAGTGAAAGGTACTACCACCAAGGACAGCGCTAGTGGAGAAAGGAAAGCAGATAATGACTCAAGAAGAAGTGCCTCCAGCAACGGAAGAAGTGCATATTCGAAACAAGATGGAAAGTTCAAATAAAGTGGATTACAATGTACTAGTACATCTTAGGAAGTTGACAGCCATACTAAGTATTTATGACGCTTTGATCCTATCAAAGTAGATGAGAGAAAATCTGATCAAGGCCTTGCTTGATCCAGACAGCTGCTTAGCGCAGTTGGCTAACACATCCTCAGATGTAGTTTGTACTTTGAAGGAACAGCCTAGCATAATCTTCACCGATGAAGATTTACTACTCCAAACAGCTGATCACAACCGCCACTCTACATTTCCATCATCATCGACAGGTTCATACTTTCTAGAGTGTTGGTATATCCTAAAGGGTCGCTCAACATAATGAGTCTACGGATGTTGGCCTACTTAGATATCGATGCACAAGAGCTCTCCACAGATAAGATGATGTTAAGAGGATTCAACCGGAAAGGAGAAAGAGCTCTCGGATATATATAACAATGTAAATGAAAGTTGACAGTCAAGTAACAACTGCAAAATTCCATGTCATCGATGTATATACTTTGTTGAACACCCTACTTGGTCTACCATGGCTTCATGAGTACAATATGGCCCCTTCATCGCTTCACCAATGTATCAAATACCACAAAGATGGACAAGAGCATTGCATTAAGGGCGATCTATAGCCATTCTCAATACATAAAGTGGGCATTCTAGAAGACGCATCCTACTACTTTCCCCTGAAGAAAATAGTCTTTTCAATAGAATTGTGACAAGCAAAGTTAAAAATCCAGAAGAACCACAAGAACGAGACCATTCACCTCCACTTCAATAGTCTCCCACCACTCCTTCGCAACGAGTTGGTGAAGGTTCTTTTCTCCCACACATCTGAGGTTGAGGCCAGGGATGTGAGCGAGGAAGAACTCACCAGATTGTTGAACAGATGAAGCCAGTAATCAACATTGATGTAGAAGGAAGCTCCAAAGAAGATGAATCTAACAAATAAACAATGATGATAAGTCATAAGAAGCCTCAATTCGAGATCTCTCTTGATGAGACAGAAAAGAATAAATATGAATCAATTACGATTAGATTAACCACTATGTTCAAGCCATGACCCTAACTCTGATCCATCCTCAAAAGATCTAGAGTATGAAAGTTAAAGAAGTTCATAATGATGGTTTTAAACCGATCAATTTTTATTGAGCTTCTTCTTCTACTTTTGAACCTTGTGTAATTCTCAAAGAAAATGACTCTAATGAATTAATAGAATTACCTTTTGGTTACTTTTCGCCATCTGTACAAAAATTAATTTAACAAGGATATGTGCCAAAGCAAATGTCAAACTATAAATTACAATCATTTGAAATTTATGAAGTACAAAAGGAAAGAAACTTAGTTCAAAACAAGGTCTTCGGTTTAGAATGATTGGGCAGGTCGATGACTCGAGATTTTGCATGGTTGTTACCAGTCAGTCAGAATAAAATTGCCTTGACATTCAAAATGAGTTTGAAGATCTACCGATAAAGGATGATGCTCTAGAGTTTGAAGAAGAGATCAAGTTGATAGTGGACAAATAAGGAAATCAACATAGGGATTGAGGAGCAGCCCCAACTAACTTTCATAAGTTAGTTACTCAGTGAAGAAGAGTCTGTGTATTTGATAAAGTTATTGCCGGGATTATCTCCAGAAGTCACAGTCTACCGACTAGGAGTAGATCGAAGTACAATGCCAGTAGAGCAAGCCCTCAAAAGAATGGTCTATAAAATAGAACATCAAGCCATAGCTGAGATAACAGATGCTAACTTCGTCTGAGAACAACAACCTCTGACATGGTTAGTCAATGTTGTGCCAGTAAAGAAGAAGAATGGACAGGATTGAGTGCATGTCGACTTCAGAGACTTAAACAAGGCATTTCTAAAGGACATTGCATCGGGACATGAGATCTTCTAAGTCGAGGTTAGATCGTCAGTTTATAATCAGATCAAGATGGCACCAAAAGATGCAACACTCACAACATTCAAAACTCTGATCGGGATTTACTACTACACCGTGAAGCCGTTTGGATTGAAAAAACTCCATATCTACATACCAAAGAGTAATGATGAATATTATTAATGACCTCATTCACAACCAATTCGAATGCTACGTGGATGATTTGGTCATCAAGAGCAAGGTAAAGGAGAACCATCTATATGATTTGAGGATTGTATTTGAAAGACTACGACAATACAATCTCAAGATGAATTCCTTAAAGTGTGCCTTCAGTTTTACCTCTAGAAAATTCCTAGGATTCGTTGTCCTTCATTGGGAAATTGAAGTTGACCCAGAGAGGATTAATGCTATCATAGAAATTCCCCCACCTAAAGCCTTGAAACAACTACACTCTTTTCAAGGTAAATTGGCATACCTAAGATGCTTTATATCCAATCTGTCAGGAAGGTGTCTACCCTTTTTGAACTTACTTCAAAAGGATGTAAAATTCATCTGGGGAGATCCATCCCAATAGGCTTTTGAGGATATTAAACATCACTTAACGACAGCTCCTATTTTAGCAGCCCGTATCCCAGGTAGACTGTTGATACTTTATTCCACGGCTTTAGACGAGTCCCTATGAGCCTTGTTTATTCAAGTGAATGATGAGGGTAAAGATTACTACTTGAGTTGACGTCTAATACCCACAAAATTAAAGTATCCCCCAATTGAGAAACATTATCTAGCTTTGGTTTTTACCGCTCAAAATGCTTAGAAACTACATGTTGTCTCATAAGGTAAACCTAATTTTGAAAGTTAATCCATTGCAATATTTGATGACCCAACCAACACTTTTCTGGACGTTTAGAAAGGTGGTCGATGATACTATTGCAATTCGACATAATTTTTGTGCCCCTTCACGCTATCATAGGTCAGATTCTTACGTAGTTTCTTGCAGCACATCTACTACCAGCCGAGTCCCCGCTCAACTGTGAACTACCAGACGAGCAGATACTACAAATGGAACAGCCTAGTGCTAGATGCTAGGAAATGTACTTTGATGGAGAGTCATCAACTTGTAGAGATAAAGGATAACAGACAATGATAACTGACAAAGCAGGAATTGGTCTTATCTTCGTGACACCAGATCAGGCTATGCTAAGATTACCCTAACACTTGACAGAGCCGTACACAAATAACGAAGCATAATATGAAGCTATGATCATCAGTCTAGAATTGGTAATACTAATGGAAATAATAGACATTTCCATTTATGGCGACTCGTAACTCGTCATCCAGTAAGTGGCAGGACAATATAAGATTCTGAAGTCAAGATTGGAAGAATACCACCGATATAAGATGAAATTGTTAGAGCAGATTCCAAGTGTGATATTCTATAGAATTTCTTGAGCAAAAAATGCCCATGTGGACACCTTAGCTAAGCTTATTAAAGAATTAGCTTGTTCACCCGAAGATACTATAGATATTACAGTGCAAAGATGTCATGTTTTGTTGTAGATCAACCTTAATAGTTTGCATAAGATTGTAAAAGAAGAGATAACAGCTACAGTGTTGAATGATACAGAAGACTGGCATCGACTGATAACAGAATATTTGCAAACAGGAAGGTTGCCATAAGACAAGTCAGCAGCAAATCAAATTCAGAAGAGGGCTTTTTCATATGCCTTAATCGATAATGTTCTGTACAGATGATCTTTCGACCAGATGTTGCTCAATGTCTCAGCAGAGTAGAAGTGTAGAGAATCGTTTAAGAAGTACATTCCAGATTATGTGGAGCTCACCAGTCAAGGCTGAGGATGAAAATGAAAATCAAAAGACTTGGATATTACTGGCCGGCAATGATGACAGATTGTATGGACATAGCAAAGAAATGTCATCAATTCCAATTGCATGGAGTGGTCTTGCACCAACCTCCAAATGTTCTACACCCCACGATTGCCTTGTGGCCATTAAAGTGTTGGGCATGTGCATAGTGGGTCTGATAGACCCTCCATCATCAAAATGACACAGGTTCATACACACAGCTATGGATTACTTCTCTAAATGGGCAGAGGCATTTCCGTTACAAGAAGTCACAGCACAGCAGCTCCTGTAGTTCTTTAAGAAGTAGATCATCTACCACTTTGGGTTACCGTGCATAATTATTTTTGATAATGGGTCTGCTTTCAAGAGTACAAAAATTAATAACTTCGTCAGACGACACAAAATAGATTGGTGGTACTCGCTAATCTACTACCCCAAAGCAAATGGCTTCGTTGAAGCCTTCAACACGACACTTGTGCAAATCTTAAGAAAGAAACTTGAGGACAACAAAAGAGAATGGCATGAGAAGTTACTGGAAGCATTGTGGGGCTACAGAATGACCGTCAGAATGCCGACACAGTCTACACCTTAGGAACTCGTGCACGGGTCCGAGGTAGTTTTTCCGCTAGACGTTCAGCTAACATCACTCCGGATCGTCGTCACTAATCAAATTACAATAGAAAAGAATGTTAGACTTCAATTTGTAGAATTAGAAAGTTTTGAAGGGAAAAGATTGCTCCCGAAGCAGAATTTGAAACTTTGTCAAGCAAAGATGATTCAAGCCCATGATAAATTGGTCCGCCCGAGGTCGTTCAAAATTGGTGACTTCGTGCTCATTCTTAGAAGTCTTATTCTTGTACACCACACGATAAGTGGAAAATTTGAAATGACCTGGAAAGGCCCATTCGTGGTGGAACAAGTTTACTCAGGAGGGTCATGCCAGTTGATAGATTCCCAAGGGGATATACCCATGTTGCCGATAAATGGAAGATATCTAAAGAAAGACTATGCGACGTGAAAAACCTGAAGAAGGATATTCATTCCGTTATAGCCATATGGCATGTGGCTGTGACTGGGTCTAAATTTTGTAATTAAATAAAATTGATTAAAATAAATAAACTTTTCTCACAAAATAAAATATGCTTGTCAAATCTCTAATTCTAAAATTTGTAAAATCATATTAAATAAGATATTGGCATCAAGATAATTATAAAAATTGTTAAATAAATAATAATGTTGTTATTGTTTTCTTCGTGCAAAACACCAATCAATGACATTTACCCTTGTTTGCTTGTGAAGGAAGTGTTAGGTTGCGAGTTGGTATTTGCTTTCAAATACGATTTGGACCTTGTACTCAGAAAAGAAAAAATACATACAAGAAGGCTACAAATATGAAGTCAATAATAAAAAGTGGTCGTAAGGAGACCGGACAGACATTGGGACATGGAGGCACTGGAGGTTTTGATGACTCACACCTCCTCACATAGAGACACAGTTAGATTCCATCCATGATCACTACTCCAGAGGGTGATCTTGTTGTTGCTACAGCTAAGATAGCTCCAAATGCACTGTTGGCGCATACGAATAGAAGAAATGCAAATTTTCTCAAGCATCGCCTCTTGGATAGAATGGAGAGGAGAAAGGCTCAGAAGTTGGCCGCTGAGTTACCGCCCATTTCAAAAGAATTTTATGAGCTAGAAATGAAAGAAACTGACGACAGCGTGCCGGACACAGATACTGAGCCAGAGATTGTCGAGGACCCCAGACTGACATGGGATCCGATGGAAGAGATTTTTTTTTGGTGCTCGACTTGCATCTCGAGTCTAACCCGACAACCTTCAGTGATAGATGCATTTTTTAGAATGCCCACAAAGTCATGTTTTATAGTTAGAGGATTATGGCACATTTAAGGCATATGCAGTCGCCTCAATGCTACAGAGGAGTAGGAAGAATCCTGATGTAGAGCCATACATACCACAATTTGTTCTTCCATCGCCACATGAACCGACCTATACGATTGTAAGAATTTATGAATTTATATTTAAATATTTATAATAATTTTTGTAAAAGTCACAATTTCAAACGCAAGTATACGTATCGTTTCAAGTAATATAGGGCTCTACTAGAGTCCTGGTTATCGATCCCACAGGGAAGATTAAGTGAAAATTAAATTTAAGAATTATATTAGATTTTCAAATTAAAAGTAATTATTATTTTTATTTCTTTTCAAAATTTAGATTTTTATGTTTAATTAAATTTCTACTAAATGTAAATAAACAAAAAGAAAGTAAATTGTTAATACAAGTATAAATAAAACAAATTTCTCCTTTATCAACTAATCTAAAATTTTTTTCAAAATAATTATCAATTATTGAGAACTTGAAATTATGGTATTGCGTCAAATAGAAGCATTTCTATTCTCTACCTTCGCTTAATAGTATAAAGAACATTGGTTAATCTATAGATTGGTTCAGGATGTATTATTAGTAGAATGGGTTAATCTAGGCTCACACTTCTAGATGTCCAAGGATGGCTATGGTCGGCCCTACTAGTGACCCATTCCCTTTCTAGAAACCAAATTATTAGAATTTAGTCTATCACTCTAAAAAATAATCAATTCTACACCCAATAAATAATATCTCTCTATTTATTTGCACTTCAGCTTAAATAACCTGCATATATCCTTCGATTACCCAAGGATTCATGTGATATCTACTTGTTAAGAACTCATCTTTGGATACGTCTCAGAATTCTTCAATAGGTTTTAATAATTCAAATGACCAGTTTAAAAAGTAAATTAAGATCAGTTATTAATATCATCGTAATAATTAAAAATTTTATGTTAAGTTCTCTAACAAAATTAAATTATCTTGTTATCTCTTCATAGTTGAAAGGAGAAAGAAAACTAACTACTCATAACACATTAAATTAACACAACAAAATATATTTATAAAACTTTGAACCAAGTTACAAATACTTATCTGGAATGTTCCTTCAAGTGATCCGCTGACTTCTACTGACTCCAATGCAAAATGAAAGACTTCAACAACACCAACACTTATAAACTCACACTTACTACTCAAGGAATTGAGTAGTAACACTCAAAATAACTAAAATAAACTCAATAATTACTTAAGAAGGTGGCTCCCTAAAATTATTTTCAAGCGTGAGAGAACTCTAGGGTGCTTGGGGGCACTTTCCTATGTAGAATTGACTCCTATTTATAGAGCTTCAAAAATGACAAGGGGATGCTTAAAGCACCTCTTCGAAATTCATCCAAATACAATGTATCTTCTAGAAAGTAACCGTGGCGCCTAGGCGCCGGGATTTGGCACCTACGCGCCGGAGTCCTTGACCAAGTCTTCGTACCTCTTCACTTTGGATCGCACCTCTTCGTGATTAAAACTGTTTTTCTATGTCTAGATGCATTGTATCACATGTCCTATGTATTAAGAGTAACTTCCAATCTTCTAGAAGGTCTGATAACCACTTAACACCGTCAAACTAATTGCCCGAAGTAATAAAAAATCTTAACTGCTTCAGCATCAAACTCGCGCTTAGGCTCCGGATTCTGGAGCCTAGGCGTCAAACCTAAAGTTTATGCAAATTTGCTTTTAAGCTCTATTTTTGCTCTTTTTTGCTCCTTTTCCCTTCTTGATCTCTTTTTTATCTCTTACATCCAAAAACATAAAAATACTTTTCATTAAGGCATAATATCCTTAAGAATTGAATCATAAATAAGGCACAAAAATAGGTATTTTTTAAGTGGATTAAATTCCCCCAAACTTAAACTTTACTTGTCCTCAAATAACCCTTTTAATTACATAAAATATATAACATCTGGAATGAAGTTTAAATATTTAAGATTTCTTATAATTTATTGTTTTATAAATACTTTATCAAATCATTAACTAAATTTCATTAATTAAGTTTAATTTTAAGACTTTAAAGAATATTTAACTACCAAATCATAAGACTTTCAAATTTTCATTTATTTGAAGAATAATTGTAATTTATCATATTAAGGTCACATAGAATATTTACAAGAAAAAGACTTTCATGAAAAATTTTTCTAGCAAAAATATTTATAAATAAAAATTAAGTTAAAAATGTAATTAGTTTTCTTCCTATAAGATAATTCAAGTGAAGCCAATGTTTGATTAGGCATCTCCTCAAGTTTCTCCTCACATTTCTTTTTTTTTTTGCTCTTTTTTTCTTTTTTTTCTTTTCTCTTTTTTCTTAAGGATATTTTCCAATCCTCAATTTTTTTAATTTGTAAGGATTACTATATCTGGATAGCCTGTTAATGATTTTGAACTTCACTATCCTTAACTTATATTTAAAAACTTGTACATTTTCATTTAGTAAATATGACACTCTTAATAATTATTTTTCAAAAATTATTTCAATCTTTTATTTTTAAAATAATAATCTTGATTTCTTAGTATTTCAAAAATACAATTCTCTTTAGTATAAATAGAGAAATTTTAATCTTATTATTCTTTAAGTTAAATAATTTTATTCTTAAAATCCAACAAAATTATTTAAATTTTAGTTAAGTCTTCTAAATTATTTATAAATTCAAAAATTTAAGTAATCTTAAATAGACTTTTTTTTCATTCCTTATGTTATGTTAATATTTTTTTTAAAAAAATATTAGTATATTGAGAACAAGTAATATTTAATATTTGAAAATGTTTTCCCTTCCCCCAAACTTCAACTTTAGTATAAAAATGAATCATAAAATTTTCTAAAGCATGAAAGAAAGAATAAAACAGGAATTTATCTAGGTACAATGATGAAGTAGTAAGGAAAAACTCATTTCTACTTCTACACATGTTTTAATATGTACGTAACAGAAATGATTAAGCATATATAAAAAAGTTTGCAGAGCAGGAGTTAATTTCTACAATTTTGTTAAAATATATATATTATTATTATTCTCTCTTTTTTTATTTATTTAAAACATGCAAAATTACTAACTATTCGGGAATACTAAACGAGTAAGTTGAAACAGAAACAAACATTTATCATAGAAAATAAAAATTCATCCATACTTCAGTCTTTAATATGTAACACATAAGATGATCCTAAATAGTCTAAACATTAAAAGTCTACACAAAGTTAATTAAACAAATCAACACTAACAAATAACAATAAAATCAGACTCATCAGTACTAACATACTAGAAACAAAATACTAAAAATAGAATCAATACATCTCAGGAGGTAAATCAAACTATTAATCATTAGCTGTAGCCTCGTCGTCGTTGGCACCAAAAGAAAGTTCTACATCATTCGGATCTACATAAGGTGAAAATCTAGGACAGGTAGGGAATTGAACATCATGATCACCCTTCAGGAATCTAACAAGAGACTCAGAATACTCAGCATCATAATCACTCTTCCTTTGGCTGTATTCAGAATGATGATCGATCTTCTTATCGATTGTATCTACTCTATAATGAGTTAGAAATAACTCATTATGCTGCTCCATAAACTTATCATGCATAGATTCCCAGAAACTAGATGGTGGCTCAGCAGCAGAAGTAGAAGGTCTACTAGAAGTAGGTAATGAACTAGAAGGTGCGGTAGAACTCTTACCTAGGAGTCGATCATAGATACTCACAGTTTCTCGTCCAATAGGCTTTGTAGAATTGAGCTTTTCCTCTGAAAGCTCAGCAACAACTCCAGCTTTACACAGAATAAATCAAAGATAAAAATTTCAGTTCCACAGAAGTGCTAAAACGAGCAGTGGCCTCTACAGAATCATAAATGATACTCCCAACATCAATCAGCTTCCTCTCCTGTATGCAGTAGTTGAGGATAGCTTTGCCCTAGGTAACCTCACTCAAATGGTTTGATGAAAGGAGGCAAGCAGAATTAAAGTAATGCAATGCCTTAGAAACACCACTTAGCTTAGAAGATGAAAATTTTACCCGTTTTTCATTCTGAATCTTCCAAGCTCCAGTACCATCAGTCAAATAAGCAATAATCATCTCCAGATCTCCCTCAGATGGAGATAATCCAGAGTAATAGCACTCGATGTTCGGTGGCAGGCCGTATAAAATGTTGATTCGCTCTGGAGTAAATCTTACTCCAACTCCTCTTATGAAGATCTCGTACTCTTCTTCATCCAAGAAATTTGCATAAAACTCCCTGACGACAAGGATAACAGCAACAGTAGTGAAATAAAAGAATCGTTGCCAATTGAGTGCAACGATCGTATCTTCAATCCTTCCGCCAAGATTGTAAAAACATCGTTCCAAGATAAACTTTTTTTTCGTAGCAAAATCGTTATAACGAAAATGTGTCGTGAAAGTGGCAAACTTGCTACGATCAAAATTTTCTCGTTTCTTTCTTCGCATAGATTTAGGTGCCATCAAAACGTGAAATAAAAACACAAAATAAATTTATAAGATCAAAGGAAATGAACTAATTTAAGATTTTCAAACTTAAAAGAGCTTAAAAATCCATGTATTTAACTCTACAAATCAATTTTTCCTCAAAATTTTGGTTCTCTTCAAATAGAGCAAAATCCTTGGTGAAATTCAAAAATAAATGGTTTAGAAGGTAGATCTGACCTCGAGATGAAGAAATTGAGTGATTCCAAGCTTAAAAACATGAAAACGCGACCTCAAAATGGATCCTAAGGCTCTATTTTCATGAAAACGGGAAGAACAAGAAGCTTACGCTTCAAAAATGGCGTTGGGGGGTTTAAGAAGATGAAGTTTTGGGTTCAGGCCAAACTGAAGCTTATCGCCTTTCCAAAAATTCGATTTAAATGTTATATTTTCCACCAAAACTTATCAAATTCTACTTTTAATTACTCATATGAGAGTATTACTCCAATTTCTAACTTCCAAACATTTCCACAATTAATTAAAATGATAAACTAGATAAACTCAAGATATAACCAAACTCTTCAATTCCATTTCATATTTTTCATTTCAAGCTCCATAAATTCCAAAAAAAGACTATACCAAGGTTCATCATTCTATAAATAACACAAACAACATAAATTCAAAGCAAATTCTCAATCCAACAACACACATTGAACAATTAAGCAAACACACAAACCAAATCTTTGACTCACTAAAACTTGACTCAATCACACTTAGAACACATAAAAGATCTATTTAACACTGAACTGTAATTTTCATCCCTCTCGTTGTGAAGTTCGCTAGGCCCACATGGATAGAAAACTAACGCCCTTGGAAATTCCAAAGCCGTCTTCTCATCAATCCACCTATTCTTTGCATAAATTGCTACTTGAGCATCTTGATAGACTGCCATATGATCGAACTGAAGTTTCGTCTGCCATTCCAAATGCTCAATTTAATGATACATCTCATGCAGACGATTCCCAATGCTTTGAAGTTTTGCCTCAATCTTTTCTAAATGACTAAATAACCTCTCCATACTATCTGCAATAAAACCATTAAAATAAGGTTGAGGATCTTTGGAAGATTTGTCTCTTACCTCATTGCCATGATTTCCTCTCTCCATTGCTTCCAAACCTCTCTTATCTCCTCCAAAATGAATTATTCTGGTCGAAAATAGGGTTTCTTAGGGATTGGGGACGAAGATAGGGCAATTTATAAGGAGATTTCGTGTGAAAAACTGAAGATTTTCGGTTTTTACATGATCTGTAACTGGGGCGCTTAGGCGCCAAAATCTGGCGCCTACGCGTCGAACTATTGATACCATTGGTTATGCTGACGCTTAGGCGCCAACTTTGGGCGCATAGGCACTAGAACCACGTTCGACTCTGTTTCGCCTATCGTCAAATTTATAAAGTTTCGATCTTAAAAATAGGTCTATTAAAAGGATGTGATCAACTCACAAACATCGATAAAGATAAATTCAAATCACAAACAATCACAATGATAATATATGGGTTACCTCCCACAAAGCGCTTGGTTTATCATCCTCAGCTCGACCTAATCAGTTGAATTAATCGGGTAGACTTAGTGCGTAAGCCTCCTTGTAATTTGGTTTCATTTCTCCCATATAAGGCTTCAGTCTTAATCCGTTAACTTTAAATATTTTTCTCGTCTTAGGATCTTTAATATCCACAGTTCCATAAGGGTATACTTTCTCAATTATACATGTTCTCATCCATTTAGATCATAATTTTCCAGGAAAAAGTTTTAAACGAGCATTAAATAAGAATACTTCTTGTTCAAGCTCAAATATTTTCTTGAAATCTTTTTATCAGGCAATTTCTTCATTCTTTCCTTATAAATCTTTGCATTTTCATAGGACTCATTTCTTATCTCTTCCATTTCATTCAGTTGTAACAGTTGTTTCTCTCCTGCAGCATTCATATCATAATTGAACTCCTTTATCGCCCAATAAGCTTTATGTTCCAGTTCAACAGGTAAGTGACAATGTTTACCATAAACTAACCGATAAGGTTACATTCTGATAGGTGCCTTATAAGATGTTCTATAAGCCCATAATGCAGAATCAAGTCTATAAACCCAGTCAGTTCGTTTAGGATTAACAGTCTTCTCTAATAATCTTTTAATTTCTCTGTTTGATACATCAGCCATTTCACTTGTTTGTTGGGGATAAGCAGTTGCAATTCTATGTTTAATTCTAAGTTTTTCCAGTAATGATTGAATTCTTATATTTTTGAAATGACTTCCCCCATCTGTGATAATTACCCTTGGCATTCCAAATCATGTAAAAATCATCTTCTTTAAAAATTTTGATACACTATTGGAATCACAGTTAGGTAAAGCTACAACTTCAATCCACTTTGAAATATAATCAACTACTAATAAAATATAAATCTTTCCAGATGATGGTATAAAAGATCCCATAAAGTCTAAACCCCATACATCAAAAATCTCAATTTATAATATATAGTTTAGAGGCATTTCATCTTTTCTGGATATATTCCCCATTCTTTGACATTGATCACAAGTTTTCACATAATGTCCAACATCTTTAAATAATGTTGGCCAATAAAATCCAGAATTTAAAATTTTAAAAACAGTTTTATCCACACCGAAGTGTCCTCCAAATTCAGAATCGTGACATTTTTGAATAATTGCAAAAGTTTCTTCATAAGGTATACATCTTCGAATCATCTCTTCCTATTTTAAATAAATAAGGATCTTCCTAAATATATGATTTAGAATCATTCTTGAATTTCTTAATATATTTGTTATTCAATCCATATGGTAAAATATTGCTAACCAAATAGTTAACTATATCTGCATACCAAGGCATTTGTATTCCTTTAATAACATATAACTGTTCATTAGGGAATTTCTCATTTATGTTTTCTTCATAAATCTTCTCATTATTATTTTTGATTCTTGATAAATGATCAACAATTTGGTTGTCAGCTTATTTTCTGTCCACTATTTGAAAATCAAATTCTTGTAAAAGTAAAATCCATCTGATCAATATAGGTTTAGCATCCTTTTTAGACATTAAATACTAAATAGCAGAATGATTAGTATGTACGATACATTTGGTTCCAAGAAGATAAGGTCTAAATTTATCAAAGGCATATACTATTGCTAAAAACTCTTTCTCAGTAGTAGTGTAATTCATTTGAGTTTCATTTAGAGTTTTGCTAGCATAATATATAACTTTGAAAATTTTCTCATATTTTTGTCCCAATACAGGTCCAATTGCATAATCACTTGCATCACACATTAATTCAAAAGGTTTACTCCAATCGAGTGCAACGATGACGAGTGCGATGATTAATTTATCTTTTAGAATATTGAACACATTCGGACAAACTTCATTAAATTCAAACTTAGCTTCTTTTTCTAATAAATGACAAAGAGGTTTAGCAATTTTAGAAAAATCCTTTATATATCTCCTATAAAATCCAGCATGACCCAGAAAACTTCTCACATCAGTAACGGTAGTAGGTGGTTGAAGTTTAGGAATAATTTTCACTTTTGCCTGATCAACTTCCATACCTATTTGTAAAATTTTATGTCCAAGTACAATTCCTTCTGTGACAATAAATTGACTTTTTCTCAGATTAGAACCAAATTTGTTTCTTCACATCTTTTTCAGAACTTTCATTATATTTTCCAAGCAAGACTCAAAAAGAAGTTCCAAAAACTGAAAAATCGTCCATAAATACTTCAATTCCTTTATCAATTAAATAACAGAATATTGACATACATTTTTGAAAAGTTGCAGGTGCATTACATAAACTGAAATGCATTCTTCTAAAGGCAAATTTTCCTTAAGGACTCGTAAATGTTGTTTTCTCTTAGTCCTCAGGAGTAACAGGTAATTGATGATAACCAGAATATCCATCCAAAAAATAGAAATATGAGTGTCCAGCTAATTTATACAGCATCTGATCCAAGAAAGGTAAACGAAAATGATCTTTTCTAGTGGCGTTGTTTAATTTTCAATAATCAATGCAAATTTGTCATCCAGTAACTTGTCTTGTAGGGATTAATTCATTTTTATCATTAGCAATGATAGTTACTCCTCCTTTCTTCGGAACACAATGAATAAGACTTACCCATTGACTATTCGAAATTGGATAAATAATTCCAGCATCTAACCATTTTAAAATCTCTTATTTAACAACCTCTTTCATATTTGGGTTCAATCTTCTTTGAGGTTTAATAGTGGGTTTACATTTTTCTTCCATCAAAATCCTATGCATACAGATTGATGGGCTTATTCTTTTTATATCTGCAATAGTCCAACCAAAAGCTTTCTTATAATTCTTCAGAACTCCTATTAATTTTTCTTCATGATCTTTGCTTAATTCGAAGATATAATCACGAGTAATGTTAATGAATTTCCAAGAAATGCATACTTTAAATGTGCGAGTAAAATTTTTAATTCCAGTTCAGGGGCTTTTTCAACTGAGGGTAAAAGTATATCATTTTTAGTTGTATTTAAAATTTCCCAATTATTATGAATATAATGAGTTTCTTCAGATAAATTTTATTCATCTACTTCTTCAATTTCTTGAGTTAATGACTCATTATATGTTATGGATTCATCATTTTTTTCTTCAGAAATGACCTTACATTTTTCTTGATAATGCTTTTCAATTATATAATCAAAAATATCCATCCGATAACATTTTTCATTGTCGGGATACCTCATTAATTTCAGAACATTAAATGTTATACATTTATCATTAACTCTCATTGTTAATTCTCCTTTTTGCACATCAATCATAGCACGTCCAATAACTAGAAAATGCCTCACTAAAAGAATAGGTATTTCTTTATCTTCATCCATATCCAGTATGATGAAATCCACATGGAAGATAAATTTATCCACCTTAACAAGAACATCCTCTATAACTGCTTTAGGATAAGTAATTTATTGATCAGCTAACTGAAGGGTTATAATGCTGGGAGAAATCTCTCTTAAATCTAACCTTCGAAAGATAGAAAATGGCATGAGATTAATACTTTCTCCTAAATCATATAAGGCTTTTCCACAAAATTTTTCTCCAATAGCACATGTTATAGTGAAACTTCCAGGATCTTTAAGTTTCTGAGGTAATTTCTTTTGAATTATTGCACTACATTCTTCACTTAATGCAACAGTTTCATAAGCTTCAAATTTCGGTTTCTTGCTTAAAATATCCTTCATAAATTTTGTATAGCTCGGCATTTGTTCCTAAACTTCAGCGAAAGGAAAGTTGATGGTAAGTTTCTTTAAAATTTTAAAGAACTTAGAAAATTGATGGTCAAGCTTCTGTTGTTTTAGTCTTTGAGGAAAAGGTGGTGGTGGTTTTTTAACTTCCTCTTTAATAGTAATTACAGTCTGATCTTTACTTGGAGAAATAGTTTCTTTGGGTTTTCAATCTCTTCAACCTCTCTCTCTTTTTCAATTTCATTTTGAATCTTCTCTTTTAATTACTTTCCACTTCTAAGTTGTACAGCTTTTTCTTGTTCATTGTCTTTTCCAATTTCTTTTGGATTAGTTTTGATGTTGTTAGGCAGTGTTCCTTGAGGTCTGTAATTAATAAAATTAGCAATTTGACCCATCTGATTCTCAATATTTTGAATAGAAGTGTTTTGACTTTGTAGTTGATTACCTAGTTGAAAGATTAATTCTTCTACAGATAACTTTTTCTGCTGATTGTTAAAATCAGGAGGATAAGTTGGTCTAAAGTTTGAATTTCCTTAATTGTTCCAATTCCCAGTTGGATTACCTTGATTATTACTCCATTGTTGATGTCCATTATTCCAATTAATATTTCAGTGATTTTTCCGGCCTGGATTATAATAATTCGAATAAGGGTTATTAGTTTTACTAGCAATTGCTTGTAAAGCCTCTATTGTTTGAGAATCATAAATATTTACATAATTATCATTAATTACATGTGACATGTTAATACAAAATTAATCCAATTTCTTAGATATCATAGCCACTTGTGAAGCTAAAATAGAAAAAAGCTTCATTATCTTGAATACTTGCCACTCTTTTAGGAATAACTCTTTGATACACCTAAAATATATAGTATTTTTATGCACATTTTTATACCTATTTTTAATGATATTGCACTTTAAGGGAAGGTATTTTGTGTTTTTCTTGCAGGTATGATGAAAGTGGATGGTCATGATGAAAGGAGCAAAATTGGATCAAATTTGGAGCAAAAATAATGAAAAATCAAAATTTTGACACTGGCGGCTAAGCGCCGTTGGGCCGGCGCTTAGCCGCCACAGTTAAAGATCAAAATTCAAATGAATTTGGCGCCAATTCCAAAGGGGATGGGATGCAACTATTGGTGGTAACTACCATAACTTCCTTTAGGCGGCAAGTTTGAATGAAGGGGTGCGTTCCTTGGTAGATACATTGAATCTAGACACATTTTGAAGAGACACCAAGGCACCGTTTGGTTTACTATTTAAAGAGAGTCTTAGGAAAGATTAGGGGGGCTTTAGGAGGCTCTTCCACTGCATTTTGAAGGGTACTTCCATTGTTCTTCCACTGCATTTTAAGAGTTTTTATTAAGAGTAGGAGTAGAGAGTAGAAAGGAGAAAAGGGTCGGAGTGAAGTCTTCTTCTTCCCACTTCATTTTTTTCTTTTAGTTTAGTTTTTATTGAAGTCTGAAGTCTATATTTTGAGTCACCGAAGTTGGGAGACTTGCTCTGAGGAGTAGTTTAGCGAAGAGTCAAAGTTTCAAAGGAACTTCCTTAGTCTTGTGGAGAGGATTTTCAGATAAGTGTTTACTTTTAATTTTTTTATTAATACTTGCTTTCGTTTGTTATTTTTCTTATTGTTTTTAATTTTAAATCAATGTGTTTTTGTAATTTCCTAATGCATTCTGAGTAGTTTACTTTATCTTTTTCTTTCTTAAATGGAGAAGTAATTAATTTAAAGAGAATTGTTGTGGAAAATATCAGTGTTTAAAACTTTGTTTACTTCTTAATTTGGCCTGTTAAGTTATAAAATTTCTTGAGATTTGTCGGCATATTTTTAGGTCGTGTTTTATTTTGAAGAGGGGTCGCCTAACAGAAATCTGTCGGCGAATTTTTAATTTAATTAAAATAAATAATTTGAAAAGTAGTATTTGATTTTGAAAATAATTTTTAAATTTGAAGGTTTTAAGATATGATATTAAACCGATCTCACATCCCAAATAGTTTATATAAACGAGCACCGCACCACAAACCGTGTATCTATCCCTAAGGATAGACACACTCGCTGATGGTGGGGCTTGATTAAATAAACTAGAAGATTAGTGACATCCGTTTGGTCCGCGAACCAATTTTATAAGCCGACAAGTTTCCCCTGCTTAATATGAAAACATTAAACGGGGTTTATATTACTCAGGTTCTTTAAAATTCCCTATAAGGGCAAGCCCCTATAGTTAATTACATCTTAAGTGACGGGAATCACCTAAGAAAACTCTCGATAATAATCAATGATTCTGCTCTCAAGAATTTCAAAGTTTAAGGTTTTCAAAGATTGAACTTTGGAGTTTCAATAGGGAATGGATCAAATTTTTGGAACATTTTGTTTTGTGAATTCAAAGGAAGAAAGGTAGGAGAAATCATCGATTCGAAGTGAACTTCGATAATTTCCCGACTATCCTATCGTTTGGCTTGAATTTAGGAAAGTCCTAATACTTATTTAAATGTTTTGATCTTGCCGATTTTAATTAATTAGGGCTTATATTTGTATGATAAAATCAAACAAATAGCACTAGAAGATGTGAGGGTTTATTGTCGTATCGGACGACTACCTCGGAATCCTAAGACCGGTTAGGGCTTAATTTGCAATGCAAATGCCTAACGAAGAGTTGAGGATTTATGTTGCACTAGGCAAGCTACCTCGAAGTCCTATGGCTCGGTTGTTTTAATTCTAGGAAAGTTTTGCTGAAGTAGACTCAGGTTTTGCTGATGACGATGGTCGTCGTTGCCCACCATGCTCCGAGCTCCTTGTTCTCTGCGAGGTTTAGTTTTAGAAATCATAAATCGGGAGTTGAGAAAAGTGTTTTGGTTTAGAGAAAATCTTAATTTCCAAGTGTTTTTTATGTTTTATTTAAAACAAATCTTAAAGTTGATTATAACGACACCGGTTAAGATCCCACGGTTCCATCCTTCAGGCATCATTATTTTTATCGGATTCACTTAGTCCAGATGAATTTGCTAAACTCAACTGAATGAGTTCCACACTTTCATTTAGACCGTGGGAAATCCCGTTAGCAACACGTAGGTTACATCATCCGAGGTATTCCCGATCATCCAACGGGACGTTTTAATTTAGTTGTAATTGTAGTTTTGTGTTCGTTTGTGATTAAATTTTGAGTTGTTTTATATTTTGAAATGTTGTGGCGGTGAATTTTATCTTGCAATGACTTTTAACTTAGTTTTGGTTTCGGTTTTAGGGGCTATCCTAAAGGTGTGGGTTTTCATGCAACTGTTGTTTTATCATGCAAGAAAAGTAAAGTGCATTTGCAATAAAGTAAATTGCAAGAAAGTAAATTGCAAGAAAGTAAATTGCAATAAAATAAAAGCGTACCTGGAGGGTCTTCCCGTCATCCCAAGCTGCACTTAAAACACAATTAGCATATTTAAGCAAGTTCCTAGGTAAAGCTAAGGGAAAGGTTATGGTTTTCTACCAAATTCCTAATCCTATAGCTAGTCATCTCCTATGACGTCTAGGTTCTTTGTGTTTTGGTTTAAAGACGATTTTCTTCATCAAAGAATAATCAAATTCAATTGTTCTTATAAATGTCCTATCATATTGAGGAAGTGCTTAAGAAGGATCTTAAACATCTTTTCAATATTTCTAGGATTGTTTTAAGTCCAAATGAATTTAATTATATAAATGAATCGATCGTCCGAGGTTTTCAAGTCTTGTTAACTTGCTCAGTGAACTAGGACATTTGAATATCCTATGAGTGAAGTAGCATTTCATTTGACGTTTAATTTAGGAGTTATAATAATCAAAGCTTTCAAGGGTAAATTAGTATTCAAATGATTTGGTTTAAGTTAAAGGATTTAAATTTGGAATAGTGTTCAAGTTGCTTTATATTTAGTTTAATTTAATTTAATTTGATTTGATGTTTAATTAATTTGATTTGATTTAATTTAATTTAATTATTTAATTTAATTTAATTTAATTTAATTTAATTTAATTATTTAATTTAATTTAATTTTTTAATTTAATTTAATTTAATTATTTAATTTAATTTAATTTAATTGTTTAATTTAATTTAATTTAATTATTTAATCTAATTTAATTTAATTATTAAATTTAATTTAATTTAATTTAATTGATCTTTAATTTACTTTATTTTTAATTTTAATTGAAATTTCAAAAGAGTTTAATAATTTAATTAAGTCTTTTAACATTTTAAATTTGAATTATCATTTTAATTAAGAGTTGAATATTAATGAGATGATTAATTTAGGGATTTTTAAATTAAAGAATAAATCTCTTCCTAATAAATATCCCTTATTTTAATAATTCCAATTTTATTATTCTTCCAAATTTAATCCATTATTTAATTAAGGTTTAATCATTTTTAAAATTATTTAATGGGTTTCTACCCTTTAATTATTTAAATTTCAATCATCCAAATCTGATTAAGATCAAATATTTTACTTGTTAAATTTTTATTAAACCTAAAGTTTTAATTAAGAATTAAAGATTTTAATTACCATTTTACCCTTTAAGCTTAATAGTTTCATAACTCACTAAATTGAACTCAAATGAACTTGAAATTTTTATGTGACTTCACTCATATGTCAATAAAGACATGAGAGGAGAAAATGTGATTTTTCTGTATTTAATTTATTTATATAATTATTTTTGGTGGAAAATAGAGATTTTCAAGGAAAATTTGATAACATGACCAAGGGAAAGTTTCTGTCCTTAAGAAAATTAGGGGACATTCCTAATGACCAGAGAAGCACTTGGACCAATTTTGGTGATTTTTTGAATTATATTATTTTTATTATAATTATTTTAAGTTTTGGAGTGTTAATTAATTTAAAAATAAAATAAATGTTGAAAAATGGATTTTATATTTTTCAAAAATCTCTCTGATATCAAGGAAACCAGAGAAACAAATTTTGCAATTTTCTGATTTTTCTATGATTTATAATAATTATTTTAGTGAAAATGCTAGAAAATACATTTTTTAATTTTTAAAATTACCTTAGGGCTTTAAAATTCAATATCTCACTAAATAGACCTAGGAAAAATGTGGGATTTGTTCCTAAGTGATTAAAATTTAAAATGTGACATTTTGGTGAATTTTATTATTTTTGTGATTTTTATTATTTTTTAATTATTAAAAATATTAAAATATTATTAAAAATCAACTTTTTTAGAAAATTGAAATTTTAATTTTCTTAGGTTCCCCTGATATCAGAGAGGCTCCAAAACCAATTTGATGAATTTTTGAAAAGTATTTTAAAAGTTATGAATTTTTAAAGTTTAAAATGGCTAAGTGACTTAATCAACCCAATTAGTGGGGCTAACCAAGTCCAATTGACTTCAAATTTTTATGGTGGATTCCTCTAATCCTAAAGGTCAGTGGAGAATTGATTTCAAGTCAATTTGATGCCTGGTTAACTCTAATTAATTAAAGACCTATTTTGGGTGTTTAAGCCAATTAGGGTTAATCCGAGTGAATTAACTCAAGTCCTATTTTTCCTAGAGTTCTCTGGTCATAAGGAACATCACCAAATATTTCTAGAATTTATTTCACAACATGCTAATTTTTGGAATTAAAATACTCAAAACGAGCAACATGCATTTGAAAAATAAATAACTTTTCACGAGAGATGGCCTCGACCATGGAAAATTCGGGGAATGTTCCCAAGTTCGGAGGCTTCAAAAGCCCTATGGTCTCATGCCATGGTGAATTGTATACATGCATGGAGAATTAAATGTATGCAGAGAGTAAATAAATCATAAAAAATAAAATACTTAATGAAATTAAATGATTTCTTTTCCACATTATTCTCCTCTCGTTCACTCGAGCAAGAGGGTATTTTTATTTTATTTTTGTGATTTTTCTACACAAAGATATGAATTTTTGAAGTTTAGGGAATTAAATAAATAAGAAAATACCCTAATTTTCTATTTATCCACGCGGCGCCGGCGAAACCTCGGCGCTCCGAACGCACACGCGTCGCGCTCCCATTCGACGCCGCCACCTCGAGTCGGCAGCCCGGGCCCCGCGGTTCTCGTACCGTCTCTCCGGTCCGACGCCATCCGAGCCGTCCGTCCGCGCGTGTATCGAATGGACGCGCATCCGTTCATCGTCCCCAAGTGTTCTCACCCGAGAGCCGTCCACACTAAATCCCTAAGATCTCACTCGATTCTCAATGGATTTTCATGTTCTTATGCTCTATGAATTCGTCTTGAAGAGACGAACACATCTATACGGCTAACATGTATTGAAACTAAGGCATTCGAAATGAAGAATCTCCAGAAGCTTGGGATGGAGAGTTAGCTCATACCTTGGCTCAGAGAAGTGTGGCTTCAATCTGAGAGTTGTTGCACCTTCGATTGGGTCCCGGCAAGCTCCGGATGAAGTCTCCTGGTCCAGTGAATTGTCCGGATATGATTTCGACCAAGCCCGATCACAAAGCTTGGAGGCCTGGAGCAACCGGGTGGCTCGGAGATGGGGCTTTTGGTGGTGGACACCTTCCCTTGGTACGGTGAAGGTGTAGAGCCGATCAATTTGGGAATTGGCTCACCTGTGGAGAAGTGTCCTGGTTTTTGGGCTAAAGTTTGAGCTCGAAATCGGGCTCGCTAGAAGGAATTAGGCTGGAATTCGGTGGGGATCGGGTGCTCTATGTGTAGAGAGTGATCCGGAGTGATTTTGGCGGAGTTTCCCTAAGGTTTTGTTTCGGCTCGTCTCATGGCCGAGAGGGGTGGAGTTTAAATAGGAGAGGGTGGAAGGCCTCTCGGAGAGAGTTAGGGCTTGGGATCGAGCTGCTCGGTGAGGAGAAGATCGGCCATGGTGACCACTAGGCATGGGGCGGCTCAGCAAGTGAGAATTTCAATGTTGGCTCACATGTGAGCTCTCGGCCATGGTGTTTTCCGGCGGCCCGGTGGCCGGCCGGCCGAGCAATGGTCACCATCTTGGTCGAGGTGGGTCGGGCGGGGTTTAGTGTAGGCAATCGAGGTTTGACATGTGTAAAGGAGTTTGATTTAAATGGAATGGGAGAAGACTCACTTTGGCTTGGTTTGGGTCAACCCACCATTTTGGGCTTGGTGCACCCTTCCAAGCTCGATTTTGAGCTGAGGGAATCATTTAGGTCGGCTTAGAAGGAATGGTGAAGTCTCCATCCATGATGAGGTGGCTAAACATGGTTTAGTGTGTGACATGATTAAGGTAAAAAAGGTTAAAGGAGGTTTAAGAAAGAACCCCTCTTCTTGCCATAAATGGACTAATGACAAGTCAAAGCCCTCATGGCTTCATGTGGCTTGAGAATGGCTTGTTCATGGCTTCATTTGGCTTGGGAAAAGGTTGATTTGTTTCATGAAAAGGGTTTTAAGAATTTTGGATGTTTTGATGGAAATTTGTATGAAACTTGATTTGGAATAATTTGATGGTGATTTTAGGACTTAGGTAATGGATTTAATTAAATGGATGACAAATGGAGATGTCATGTGGGCTTTAGGGTAGATTTGGGCTTTTGAATTTTGAAGGAAATGGGCTTTTAAGAAGGTTTAAGGGAAGTGGGCTTTTAAGTTTAAGGATGTGTTCATGGATGGGAATTTTTGTAGAAGTTTGGGCCAAATAGTTGTTGGTTTTGGTTTAGGGATGTTTCATGAATAACTTGAAGCAAATTTGGGGTAGTTTGGGCTTGAATTGGGTTGAATTTGGGTTTATTTGGTAAATGGGCCAATGTAGGTCAAATTGGGCTAACTTGGGCCAATGTTGGGCTAGGGTTGAAATTGATGTAAAATAAATGTTAAGAAATGTTTATGGGAGTGTTTCAAAGAGGTTTTGGCTTTGGTTGGGTTTTAATTTTGAGGTTTGGGCCTATTTGGGTTAGATTTGGGTTTAGGTCAAAATTGGGCTTTTTGATTTTGGGTTGAATTTGAGTGGGGTTTGGGTCAAAATCTTGGGCAAATCATGTTAGTGTTTTGTTTATGAGGATGTTAAGGAAGGTTTAGAAAAGATTTGGGGTTAATTGGAGTTGAATTGGGTTAGTTTGGGCTAAGTTTGGGTCATGGGTCCAAATTTGGGCTTTAAGGCCCAAAGTGAAATTGGATCCAAATGTCAATCAAATTGGACTTGGATTTGGTCTAAATTGGTATTTGGAATGTTGAATTGAAGTTTAGAATTGAATTGGACCAAAATTGGGGTCAATTGGGTAGGTTTGGTTTGACATTGGGTCCACTTTGGGTTAAAATGGGTCAATTTGGGGGTTTTGACAAAAGTAGGGTAAATTGACAAAATTGGCCCATGGTGTAGTTGGACAAAATGAAATTTGGAATATTTGGGATTTTCTGGAATTTTCTAGGAATTTTCTGAATTTTTGGATTTTTAGGCCAAGAAGGGTATTTTGGGTATTTGGAGGGTATTGGGAGGTTTTCTTGGAATTTTTGGTATTTTTGGGTATGGATGATCAATTTGAGTGATGTGGAGGTGTTTGGGATTGATTTTGGAAAATTTTAGGTAATTTGGAAATTTTGCAAAAATTTGGGTAATTTCGAGGTTTTGGGTAGGTTTAGTAGGTGTAGGGTCCTGGGGGTCAAAAATTGAAAATTTGGGAAATTGAAGATTGGGTGAATTTGAGTGGGGTGAAATCATTTTGGTTGAGCCATGAAGCCATTTCAAGCCCATATGAGCCATGAAAGGACTCATTTGAGGCATTCACTATGTTGTTCCTAACCCTCTTAGCCAAGGGCTTAGGGGTTAAGGATCATCCATGTGAATCACCTACATGAGTCGGGAGGTCAAGTTGGGTATGGGTGTGGTTTTAGGAAGTGTGTGGAAATGTAGTGTGTAAGTGTAGTGTATGTCAGCCCCTTCACTGCGACCGAGCCACCCGTAAGGCGATCTAAGGCCAAAGAGTCCCATAGGAACTCATCCTTTAAACTTCCACATTTGATTTCAACCCTCTAGGTGATTAGGGGTCTATAGTCAAGTTTGTGGAGTTTGCGGGGAGTTTAGAAGTGGTTTGAATTTCTAAAAGGCGGGTCCCAATTCTAGTCCTCTAAGATAGTCAAAGGAAAAGCCTAAGGCTAGATCCTAAGCACTAAAAAGAAGAAAAGGAAGACCTCATCAAAAATGAGGTCAACAAGATTATGTAAGATCCAATGTGGTATTGTCTCATAAAAATTAGTAAGAATCACATGCAATTATATGGGTGAGAATTGTAGTCCATATAATTGAATGTAATATTAGAAGATATTTTTATGAAAGGGAGTAAAATTAGAGGATTTTAGAGTGACAGGCTAAAACCCCTAATTTGGTTTGAAATTTTGAGTTTTGTTATGAGAAGTTAGCCCAGTGTGGTGGGAATCGAGGGAACTTTAGAGTGAGAGACCGGTATCTTCCCCGCCTAACCATGTTCAAAATAATAAAAATTTCAAATTAACCTATGTTCTTTATAGAACCAAGTAAGGGTAAAGAACACATTTGCTTCTATCTGTCACAACAAATTTAAATACTTCCACAACAATACTTTAAGAATTATTATTACTTCATAAAAGGAAAGAAAAAGATATTCTAGTTAATAGTATTTTACATCCAGTGTTATTAGTTATTATAAATTTAATTTCATTGCTTAACATTTTATTAAGGAAATTTTAAAAGACAAATCAACTTTCAAAACTTTTCAAAATCAAGACATACTTTTTCAAAAACAATTAAAGAAAGTAAAAAGATAATTTTCTGATTTTTTTTAAAATTTTCATATTTTCCCTGTGGGTTCGATATCTCAGGACTTAATCAAAAAGTCTTATATAACTTGATAAACGATATGTATACTTATGTAGTATCTCATATTATAAAATCATAATTTTCATATCTAAAATCATTAGCGCATTTACCGGACTGTACCATGTTTTTGGCGCCGTTGCATTTATCGGGGATCACCCTTTCAGAAAGCCATTGAAAATTATTATTAGTCATTTCTTCAATTAAGGTATAAGCTTCATCAAATGTCTTACCCATTAAAGAACCACTAGCAGCAGCATCAATAATAGATCTAAGTGATCCAATAAGTCTGTTATAAAATGTTTGAATAATTAACCAATCTGGTAAAGCATGATGAGGACATTTTCTTAATAGTTCTTTAAATCTTTCCCATGCTTCATTAATTGTTTCTCCATCAAATTGCATAAATGAAGTAATATTATTTCTTAATTTAGCAGTTTTAGAAGGAGGAAAATATTTAACAAGGAATTTTTGTGCCATATCTGCCAAAGTATTAATAGAACAAGTTGCTAATGAGTTAAGCCACATCTTTGCTTTACCTTTTAAAGAAGAAGGAAAGAGTCTAAGCCTAATAGCATCATCAGAAACATTATTATATTTAAAAAAAGTACAAAGTTTTAAAAAACTAGCAAGATGTAAATTTGGATCCTCATTTGGTGTTCCTCCAAATTGATTATTTTGAACAATTTGAATAATAGAAGGTTTAAACTCAAAATAATTAGCATCTACAGGAGTCATTTGAATACTAATATGAAGTTCATCAGCTGTAGGGTTTGCATAATCCCTTAAATGGTTTATAAACATTTTGTTCATTAATTTCAATTGGATTTTGATTATTGTTATGTAAGTTAGCCATTTACTGATATTTTTGAATTTATTTTCCTTTTCTAATTCTTTTAACTGTTCTTTCTAATTCGGAATCAAAAGGTAATAATCCTTCAGATCCAGAACTACGCATAAAAATAAAATAAAATCATTTTAGTATTTTTGTTTTTGTAAATGTTCTTTTATTTTTTTTATTATTTTTTTATATTTATTTTTTTAAAAGAAATACAAGTATATAAAATATTTTTAATTTGAGAAATCTAAAAATTGTCTTTTCACTTTTCTTTCTTATCTTCCCCGGCAACGACGCCAAAAACTTGAACCGACCTTTACGAATGTAAGAATTTATGAATTTATATTTAAATATTTATAATAATTTTTGTAAAAGTCACAATTTCAAACGCAAGTATACGTATCATTTCAAGTAATACAGGGCTCTATTAGAGTCCTGGTTATCGATCCCACAGGGAAGAGTAAGTGAAAAATTAAATTTTAGAATTATATTAGATATACAAATTAACAGTAATTATTATTTTTATTTCTTTTCAAAATTCAGATTTTTAAGTTTAATTAAATTTCAGCTAAATGCAAATACGCAATAATAAAGTAAATTGTTAATGCAAGTATAAATAAAACAACTTTCTCCTTTTTCAACTAATCCAAGATTTTTCATAATAATTATCATTCGTTGAGAACTTGAAATTATGGTATTGTGCCAAATAGAAGCATTCCTATTCTTTACCTTCGCTTGATAGTATAAAGAACAGTGGCTAATCTATAAATCGATTCAGGATGTATTATTAGTAGAATGGGTTAATCTAGCCTTACACTTCTAGATGTCCAAGGGTGGCTATGGTCGGCCCTACTAGTGACCTGTTCCCTTTCTATAAACCAAGTTATTAGAATTTTGTCTGTCACTCTAACAACTTATCAATTCTATGCCCAATAAACAATATCTCCCTATTTATTTGCACTTCACCTTAAATAACCCGCATATAGCCTTCGATTACCCAAGGATTCATGTGATATCTACTAGTTAAGAACTCATCTCCGGATAGGTCTCAAAATTCTTCAACAGGTTTTAACAATTCAAATGGGTAGTTTAAAAAGTAAATTAAGATCAGTTAATAATATCATCATAATAATTAAAAATTTTAAGTTAAGTTCGCTAACGAAATTAAATTATCTTATTATCTCTTCATAGTTGAAAGGAGAAAGAAAACTAACTACTCATAACACATTGAATTAACACAACAAAACATTTTTATAAAACTTTGAACCAAGTTATAAATACTTATCTGGAATGTTCCTTCAAGTGATCCGCTTACTCCTACTAACTCCAATGCAAAATGAAAGACTTCAACATCACCAACACTTAATAACTCACACTTACTACTCAAGGAATTGAGTAGTAACACTCAAAATAACTAAAATAAACTCTCTAATTACTTAAGAAGGTGGCTGCCTAAAATTATTTTCAAGCGTGAGAGAACTCTAGGGTTCTTGAGGGCACTTTCCTCTGTAGAATTGACTCCTATTTATAGAGCTTCAAAAATGACCAAGGGTTGCTTAATGCCCCTCTTCAAAATTCATCCAAATACAATGTATCTTTTAGAAAGTAGTTGTGGTGTCGGACTCCGTGACCAAGTCTTCACACCTCTTCACTTTGGTCACACCTCTTTGCGATTAAAACTATTTTCCCGTGTCTAGATGCATTATATCACATGTCTTATGTATTAGAAGTAACTTCCAGTCTTCTAGAAGATCTGATAACCGCTTAACAACGTCAAAATAATTGCCCAAAGTTGTCAAAAATCTTATATGCTTCTGTATCGAACTGGCGCTTAGGCATCGGATTCTAGCACCTAGGCTCTAGACCTAAAATTTCAACAACTTTGCTTTTAAGCACTATTTTTGCTCATTTTTGCTCCTTTCTTCCTTCCTGAACTCTTTTTTATTACCTACATCCAAAAACATAAAAACAACATTCATTAAAGCATAATAACCTTAATAATTGAATCATAAATAAGGCATAAAATAGGTATTTTTTAAGTGGATCACCGCAACGAGGAGTTCCAGACTACATGATGGCAAAAATCACATGTGTTAGAAAGAAAGAATTCCAACATTATGAAGAAATACAACGAAGATTCATCAACATTCTAAAAGGTCTCGAGCTATACACAAACATGTTTTCGAGGAAAGATCAGGAAAATATTTTAGATTGTGTCAGAGCAGGCCGTATGAAAGAAAAGAGATATACAGAGCTGAAAAATGGAAGAGAGGAAAGGGCAGAGTCACCATTCAGTATGGGTGCTACTACAATATCACCAAGGATTGACTGGGTAATCCCCCATAGATTCTACAACACAATGAGGTGGATTCGATGCCACCACGGAATAAGAAGATGATAAAGAGGATGGTCGAGGGGCATGTACTGCCTGCTGACTGTATTCCCAACAACTGCATTATAAATATCTATGAGAATGGGGATTCTATCCCACCACATATTTATCACCACGAATTTGCGAGGCCTTTCTGCATGATCTCTATTGTAAGTGAAGGCAATATTTTGTTTAGCCGGGAAATTCAGATTGTCAGGCCAAGCGTGTTCTGAGGTTCTATTGAAATCCCTCCACCAGTCGGGTCAGTGTTGGTGCTGAAAGGAAATGGAGCAGGTCTTGCAAAGCACTGCATCCCAGGAGTTACAGTACAAAGGGTATAACTTACCTTCAGAAGAATGGATGAGGACAAGGCACCGTTCTACTATGAGCCAGATCTAGAGTTGGAAAGCCTTCATCCCTTGTCATTGTGACAGTAGTAACTCCGGTTGTTCATGAGGGAACTTTTGTTCCTAAACGTAGCCTTAGTAGGTTGGCTTGTTGTTGACCTGATTTTTACAATAGGTCAATATTTTCACTTAAAATGACAACTTTGGTCAAAATGGTCAATCCAGACCCAATGACCAACCCTGTTGACCCCACAGGTCAAACTTTTTATCCAAAATGTCAATTTTGGTCAAAATGGTCAATCCAGACCAATGACCAACTCTGTTGACCCCACAGGTCAACCTTTTTACCTAAAATGACAATTTTGGTCAAAATGGTCAATCCAGACGCAATGACCAACCCTGTTGACCCTACAGGTCAATTTTTTTACCTAAAATGACAATTTTGGTCAAAATGGTCAATCCAGGCTCAATAACCAACCCTATTGACCCCACAGGTAAACCTTTTTTCCAAAAATTACAATTTTTGTCAAAATGGTCAATCCATACCCAATGACCAACCCTGTTGACCCCACAGGTCAACTTTTTTTACCTAAAATGACAAATTTGTTCAAAATGGTCAATCCAGACCCAATGACCAACCCTGTTGACCCCACAGGTCAACCTTTTTACCTAAAATGACAATTTTGGTCAAACTGGTCAATCCAGACCCAATGACCAACCCTGCTCAAAATGGTCAATCCAGACCCAATTACCAACCCTATTGACCCCACAGGTCAACCTTTTTACCTAAAATGATAATTTTGTTCAAAATGGTCAATCCAGACCCTATGACCAACCCTATTGACCCCATAAGACAACCTTTTGACATAAAATGACAATTTTGGTCAAAATGGCCAATCCAGATCCAATCACTAACATTATTGACCCAATGGGTCAACACATTACCTAAAAAGTCAATTTTGGTTGAAATGATCAACTTTTGATCAAATAACCAATGACATGTTTAAGACCTCACAACGACAAAAATTAATCAAATTAATTTCAAAAATAATTTTGATTAATTATATTGACTAAGAATTTAATTTTCAATATTTTAATTAATCAAATGACATGATTAATTAAAATGAAATTAAGTTGAAAGTCATAAAATGACAAAATTAATCAAATAATTGATCTCAAAATTATTTTGATTAATTAATTGGCTAATGAATTAATTTTCAAATTTTAATTAATGACATAATTAATTAAAATGAAAAAATAAATTCAAAAGCCATAAAATCACAAAATCCACAAATTAATTAAAAATAATGGAATCAACCAAATAATTAATTCCAAAATTATTTTTAATTAATTAATTTATCAATAATTTAATTTTCATGTTTTAATTAATGACATAATTAATTAAAGTGAAAATTAAATTGAAAAGTCATGAAAAGAGACAAAAATCAATTTTAATGACATGGATATTAATCAAATAATTAGATTGGAATTATTTCCAATTAATTATTGAGTAATAAAATAATTTCCAATATTTAATTAATGACATAATTAATTAAATATGGAAATTAAAATGAAGAGGGCATTAAATGGAATTTTTAAAACCTATGACATGGTTTTCTAAAAATTTTAAAACTCTTTTATGACATCACACATGACCTCATATGGGTTAGACACAACCCTTATGACCTGTTAAAGAGAAAACAACCCATGAATCACTCACATTTAACCATGGTAAAGGGCCATCATGACATGAAAAATGAGGTGTCAAAATCATAGTAATTTAAAGTGTGAGGTGTATTGCCATTGTGAGGTTAGTTTAGCCACCTCCGTAGCCACCCAATTGTGAGGAGACAAAGCTTTAACCATCCTTCACACCATGGTTAAACTCATCATAACATTTCATGAAAAATATTAAGAGAGGGGCTAATTTGTCACCACCTCATGAAATGATAAATGAGGTGTTGCAAGGAGAGGGTCTCAACCATTTGAGTCACCATGAACCTCCCACTTAGCCAATGGAATGGAAACAAAGAGGTAAAAATCCATCATGACAAAATTTAAGCCAAAAATGCCATGAAATGTGCACTTGCTTAAGTGGCAAAATTCTCATGGAGGAAGAAGAGGTAAAGCTTGGTTTACATGGGGGAGGTTATACTCTACAGCCATAACCATACTATGATCAAATCCAACTAAACAAGGTTAATCCATAGCCACTCATGGCTATAAATACCCCCCTTGGCCGAAAATACCAAGAGGAGAGTGTGATCCCATAGAAACCTATAGGCTGCCCAAATCTTTTGGCTCCCAACAAAAAAAAGCTTCCTGGGGACCTCAGCAACCAATTCCAATCAAACCCAAGCCATAGGGTTAGCCCAATCAAGCAAATTTGGCCAATATCCAAAATAAGCCCAAACTAGCCATTTTGCCAAAATTGCTCTCCAAGGCTAGCTACAAAACCAAATTGAAGTAACAAGGATCTTCTTTGGGAGTCCTAAAAGCTGACCATCAAGCCTGGTCGAGCTCGACAAACATGTAGCTAAGGTATGGATTTATTTTCTCCAAAATATTTCATATATTTGAAATATCATGGGTTACACTAGCCCAGAAACGTATCATCACCATATAGATACATTCTATACATCCATATGATTCCATAGGTTAAAAAATCACTCAATTTCATTGAGAAATGAGTGAGATATTGAACTTTGAAGTTTAACGGTTAGAAAATTTTCGAATTAAATGGGAAATTATCTCCGTTGTCCGTTTCTGTGTTTTAGAATAGACGACACTGATCTAAGGCCGCTGTGTTTGCTGTTTCGCACCATACACGGGATCAACCTGCCCGTTCGACGCGTACGAGGATGCGTGGCGCGTCCTGGTTTTTCTGGGTTAAATTAATTCAAAAAAACCTTAAAAACTTCAAAATTCCATATCTTTTGATCCAGAGGTCATAAAAATAAAATAAAATACCTCTAGAAAGCTCGTAAAGAGAATAAAATTATGAGACTACAAACATAATTTTATTCTCAGCATTTAATTTTTAATTAATTGAATACTCTCTGGAGTATTTTAATTATTAAAAATTATTTACAAGTTAGAAAAATATGAAATTTTTAGGGAAGAACCTTTAAGTCCTTAGACACATCTTCTGATTTTTCTAAGGCTAGGATAACTCTCTAGGATGTGATTTCCTAATTTCCATGATATTTTGTAATTATTTTCAAAAATAATTATAAAATTAGGAAAATTTGAAAATTTAAATGCAAAATGATTGAGAACCTTATGATAACAGACAACAATCCTAAAACAACATTTCTCAAGTCATCAAATCAATCTAAAAGACATTTTGAAATAAGGTTAAGATTTATTAATTTTAAAATTAATAATTCAAAACCTCCTCTTCACATATTTAATCCATCTCATCATGTATTAAGCAAGTGATGAATCCAAACTTAAATGAACTCAAATCAAACAATAATTAGGTTTAAAGACAACTTAAACCTAGTTAAACCATTAAACCTTAGGGTTTAAGACAAAAATCAAAACCTTATAATTAAGTTTAAAGACATATTAGACTTAATTAATCAAAATCAAACATTTTAATTAAGTTTAAGGATATATTAAACTTAATTAATCAAAATCAAAACCCTTTAATTAAGTTTAAGGACATATTAAACTTAATTAACCAAAATTAAACACTTTAATTAAGTTTAAGGACATATTAAACTTTATTAACCAAAATCAACCTTTAAGTAAGTTTAAGGGCATATTAAACTTAATTAACCAAAATCAAACTTTTTAATTAAGTTTAAGGACATATTAAACTTAATTAACCAAAATCAAAACCTTTAATTAAGTTTAAGGACATATTAAACTTAATTAACCAAAATCAAACCATTTAATTAAGTTTAAGGACATATTAAACTTAATTAACCAAAATCAAAACCTTTTAATTAAGTTTAAGGACTAATTAAACTTAATTAACCAAAATCAAATGTTTTAATTAAGTTTAAGGACATATTAAACTTAATTAACCAAAATCAAAACTTTTAATTAAGTCTAAGGACATATTAGACTTAATGAATTCAAAATCAAAACCCTTTAACTAAGTTTAAGGACATAATAAACTTAATTAATAAAAATCAAATCTTTTAATTAAGATTAAGGATATATTGAACTTAATTAATCAAAAATCAAAACCATTTAATTAAGTTTAAGGACATATTAGACTTAATTAATAAAAATCAAACTCTTTAATTAAGTTTAAGGACATATTGAACTTAATTAACCAAAACCAAACGTTTTAATTAAGTTTAAGGACATATTAAACTTAATTAACCAAAATTAAAACCTTTAATTAAGTTTAAGGGCATATTAAACTTAATTAACCAAAATCAAACCTCTTAATTAATTTTAAGGACATATTAGACTTAATTAATCAAAATCAAAATATTTAATTAAGTTTAAGAACATGTTAAACTTAATTAATAAAAAATAAGACATTTTAATTAAGTTTAAGGTCATATTAAACTTAATTAACCGAAATCAAAACCTTTTAATTAAGTTTAAGGACATATTAAACTTAATTAATCAAAATCTAATCTTTTAATTAAGTTTAAGGACATATTAAACTTAATTAACCAAAATCAAAACTTTTAATTAAGTCTAAGGACATGTTACACTTAATGAATTCTAAATCGAAACCTTTAATTATGTTTAGGGACATATTAAACTTAATTAACCAAAATCAAAACCTTTTAATTAAGTTTAAGGTCATATTAAACTTAATTAACCAAAATCAAACCTTTTAATTAAGTTTAAGGATATATTAAGCTTAATTAATCAAAATCAAACATTTTAATTAAGTTTAAGGACATATTAAACTTAATTAATCAAAACCAAACCCTTTTATTTAGTTTAAGGACATATTAAACTTAATTAACTCATAGAACCTTAGGATTTAATTCAAAATCAAACCGTTAATTAAGTTTAAGGACATATTAAACTTAATTAACCTGCTTACACATTAGGTTTAAGACAAAAATAATCCCAAATTAGGTCTAACCCATTAGACCTAATTAAACAATTAAACCTTAACTAACTAAGGTTTAATAAAACTTAAACCCTAATTAGGTCTAACCCATTAGACCTAGTTAAACCATTAAACCTTAACTAACTAAGGTTTAATCAAACATAAACTTTAATTAGGTCTAACTCATTAGACCTAGTTAAGCCATTAAACCTTAACTAACTAAGGTTTAATCAAACATAAACCCTAATTAGGTCTAACCCATTAAACCTAATTAAACCATTAAAACTTAATTAACTAAGGTTTAATCAAACCTAAACCCTAATTCGGTCTAACCCAATAGACCTAGTTAAACCATTAAACCTTAACTAACTAAGGTTTAATCAAACATAAATCATAATTAGGTCTAACCCTTTATACCTAATTAAACCATTAAACCTTAACTAACTAAAGTTTAATCAAACCTAAACCCTAATTAGGTCTATCATATTAGACCTAGTTAAACTATTAAACCTTAACTAACTAAGGTTTAATTAAATATTAACCCTAATTAGGTTAACTTAGGTTCAACACAATATGAACCCAAGTTCAACTTTAACTTAAGTTCAACCCACATTGAACATAAGTCAATCTTAAGTCTAGGTTCAACCTAACTTGAACCTAACTTAACCTAAACTCAAATCTTAACTTGAGTTCAACGCATATTGAACTTAAGTTAACCTTAAGTCTAGGTTCAACCTAACTTAATTCAAACCCAAATCCAACGTAAACCTTAATTAAATCTATCACATTAGACTTAATTAAATCATTAAACCTTAATCAACTAAGGTTTAAATAAACACAAACCATGATTAAGTCTAATTCACTAAGAATTAATATCTAAACAAATCTCGGTTAAATCAAATTAGACTTAATTAAAACTTAAGCCATACCTTAGAAGGACTTAGATGGTTTGCAATTCTTATTAAGTCTAATTTATTAGACTTAATTAACCTTTAAGTCCTATTTAAACAAGACTTAAAACTTAATTAGGTATATTCTGATTAAACCAAACCTTTAACTTAAGTTCAGACAGACATGAACTCAAGTTAATTCAACTTAGGTTCAACCAGACATGAACCCCCAAGTTAATTCAATCAATATTGAATCTAACTTTAAACCTTTTAACTTAAGTTCAAACAGACATGAACTTAAGTTAAATAGATTCAATCAATATTGAAATTAACTTAGGTTCAACCAGACATGAACTCAAGTTAATTCAATCTAAATTGATTCTTACTTTAAACTTTTAACTTAAGTTTAAACAGTTATGAACTCAAGTTAATCTAATCCAACTATTAACTTAAACAGACATGAACTCAAGTTAATTTAACGTAAGTACAAATAGACATGAACTCAAGTTAATTAGATTTAATCAACATTGAATTCAACTTAGGTTCAATCAGACATGAACCCAAGTTAATTCAATCAATATTGAATCTAACTTTAAACCTTTTAACTTAAGTTCAAACGGACATGAACTCAAGTTAAATAGATTCAATAAATATTGAAATTAACTTAGGTTCAACCAGACATGAACTCAAGTTAATTCAATCTATATTGAATCTAACTTTAAACTTTTAACTTAAGCTCAAACAGACATGAACTCAAGTTAATCTAATCCAACTATTAACTAAAACAGACATGAACTCAAGTTAATTCAACTTAATTGCAGATAGACATGTACTCAAGATTTAAGTTTAAACTTAAGTCAAAACCTAAATTCGACATTTCAAACCAAAATCGACATAACCAACATAAATTTGACATTTCAAACCAAAAATCGACATAACTGACATAAATTCGACATTTCAAACCAAAAATCAACATAAGCGACATAAATTCGACATTTCAAACCAAAAATCAATATAATCGACATAAATTCGACATTTCAAACCAAAATCAAGTTCGACATTTCAAACCAAAATTGACATAAATTCGACATTCCAAACATTTCATCGACAAAATCGACATAAATCTGACATTTTAAACATAATTTACATAAGGTTAACATTTCAAACAAGATTTGACATAATTGACATAAATTTGATATTGCAAACCTAAATTGACATAATTGACATAAATTTGACATTTCAAACAAAGTTTGACATAAAATTGGCATTTCAAATGCAAATTTGACAAACACCGATATCAATCCAAATATTTCAAATGACGTTTACTGACATTCAGGATATGTTAAATCAAAACATCCTACAAAATTCTGAGGCAATGAATGTGACACTATTTCTGACAATGTTTTCTTTGCAGGATGAAGACAAATTTCATTTAGATTTCCTTTGCATGTTATAGGGTGTGCTAACTCTATTTTGCAGGATGACATTCTGGACGAACAATGACAAAACCAAAACTTTAGGTTAGCCATAAAACCTAAAACTTTCAACAAAACAACGATATTGACAACAATGACAAAACAAAAACTTTTAGGTTAGCCACAAAACCTAAAACTTTCAACAAAACAATGACATCAATAATAATGACAAAACCAAAACATTTAGGTTAGCCACAAAACCTAAAACTTTCAACAAAACAATGACATCGACAACAATGACAAAATCAAAACTTTTAGGTTAGCCACAAAACCTAAAACTTTCAACAAAATAACGACATCAACAACAATGACAAAACCAAAACTTTTAGGTTAGCCACAGAACCTAAAACTTTCGACAAACAAAACAACATGACATGAAAATGACATAACACAACGACATTTGGGATTGATAGTGGGTACATCTTTCCCTAAAAACAAAAAAATTTCCAGAAAACTAGTGATCAACATTAACCAGAGGTTTTCTTAGTCAATTATAAATTGTATAAGATGTAATTAACTATAGAAGCCTGCTTCTATAGGAGAATTAAAGAACCCATGACAGAATTTTTTGTTGACACTTCACGATCTTCTTTATATAGAAAATCCAGGATATGACATTCTAGGATCTTCTTTATAAGGATAATCACAAAACATCTTCTTTTTCTTTGTTTTATATTAGCCCTAAATTTCTTGATTCCTTTATAGGATTCATAGAAATAAGATTAGGAAAATATCAAAATAGAGTGGCGACCCCATGACATTGACATGAGAATTGACGGTGACGACATCGAAGCGACATCGATTCGCTCGCCATCAAAGAGAGTTTGGCGACTCCACTGGGGACATCTTTCCTCTCATCTTTTGTTATCACTGGTTTTCATTTGACATTTTGTTCTTTGACAAATAAGAACTAGAAAACTTAAAAAAAAAAACAAACTCCCAGTTTATAAACAAGTCAATAATATTATTCTTTCTTGAAATTTCAGAAAAGTTGCAATGGATTCTCCGAATTCAGTCTTTTCTTATTTTCAAGACTTCAATGTACCAATGGAGGAAGACTTTCCCTTTCATCAAAATGATTATGGATTGTTTAATGAAACAGAATTTACCTTAAATAATCCATATCCAACTGATATGCAATCTTTTGAAGAATTTGGCCTGCAACCTTATCAAGACTTTCTGAATTTTACAGAGGATCCACTTGAGTATATATCTAAAGATCCTTATGTTCTTGATAAAATGAAAGAGAAAAATTGATGACGAAGGAAAATAAATTTATGATTAGGATGATGTTCCGCCACCATCCACATATGAAGTTTGATCATGTTCCAAAAACATTCACAAAAACAAAGCTTGTTCGTTTAAAAGAAAGAAAAGATGGAATGATAATGATAATTTTGAAACACCTGAATTTGAACAAAGTGTTTTCGGAAACCCTTCCTTTTTAGAAGAAAATTGGTATATCCTGATTCCTGTTGAATATACTGACAATTTCCTTCAACCAAAGAGTTCTCCCTCAATTCATACTATACATTCAGTGTTTAAAAGACTGGCACGAAAAGATAAATGTTCAATTTCTCGATTATTGAACAAAATGGGATGTGCAGTCTCCAAAACAATGAAAAGGAGAATTCTAGCAATAGAAGATTCTGTTTATGAAGAAACAAGTTATCAATCTTCGATAAAAGATCAATGTACACGAGTGCCTGTGAAGTTTCGACTAGGGCCAAGGGTAAAAAATGTGACAATCACAAAAGACAAGGCCAAATATGATAAACTGATGTCTGAAGTGGAAGATACATCCACTAAAATGACAGATTTGGTTTATGCGACAAAATGCAGATTATCCATATGATGATACACCGCCTAGAGGATCTCGTCCCATACTAAAAGACAATGTATGGAAATGAAGATCGTCTGAACGAAATTCAGATGCTACAAGCACCCCTGCAGATAGTTTACAAGAAGGAACTTGTTAAAAAAATCTTGCAAAATCATTTCAAGAAAGATTGAAAAAATTAAAAAATGATATCAAACAATTCTCGGTGCGAGTAAAGAAATACACTTCTGACATCTCAAATGAAAACCTTGCCAGTATTAATGTGGTAGAAACACGATCTACTTCCTTAATACCAGAACTAAATGAAGAAGACACAACTAATGAATTACGAGCAATTATACGACAGCGAGATGAGCAAATTAGTGGTCTTGAATGAAAAATGGAAGAGTTGGTAGCAGCTTTGCAAAATCCACCAACAAATCCATCACCGACCATTGAAATTGTTAGGCCAGAGGCTGTCCACATTTTAGAAGACAAAGGAGAGCCAATAGACATTGAAGAAAGAACTAAAAAAAAGGATTCCCCTCATAGTGGAATTCCATAAAAAGATATCACTCAACTTGTAGAACAAAAGATAAAAGAAACGATGGCTCGGGTAAAAGCTGGATCACTAATTCCAAATGGTAGACCATATCCAGAGGAATTTGATTATGTCCAATACCCTAAAGGTTTTGTTCCTCTTGTCTTCAAAATGTTTTATGGAACAGGTAATCCCCGACAATATCTAGCACATTTCAGAGCGAGTTGTTGTAATGCGGGGGGAAGTGATGCACTTCTATTCCGACAATTTGTTAACAGTCTCACACGAGTTGTCTTTGACTGGTATGCAGAACTTCCAAATGGGTCTGTTAAAATTTTTGTAGATCTTGAAAGCCTCTTCATTCAAAGATTTGCTGGAGCTCAACATCACACTACAGTTGGTGATCTTGAAGTGGAAAAACAGAAAACAGGTGAAAGCTTAGTGGATTACATTTTATGCTGGAGAAATCTCAGCATGAAATGTGAATCACAACTCCAAGAACAACATGCTGTTGAAATCCTGCTTAAGAATATTCATGGCCCTATAGCATTTATGCTTAAAGGATTTACAATAAAAACTTTTGAAAAATTGCTGAGCAAAGCTTCAGGAAGAAGCTAAGCATATGAGTGTAACGGAAAAGACTGAAATGACAAAGACTGTCAAGACATTTGAAAAGAGACCGGGGAATATTATGGAAAAATGTAAACAAGTGATGCAGGTTCAACCTGATCAAAAGAAACAACGCCAGAACCCGTCGACATCACATACATCACCTCAATTACAACTTCAACAACCAATCCTAGCACCGACAAAAAAAAGAACAATGGCTGAAAGAATGAATAAAGAATATTCATTTAAAATGGAAGCCGTCGGCAAAATATTCCGTAGCTTGCTTAAAATACCTGAATTTAAGCTACCAGAAGCTAAAAGGCCAGCAGAAATCGACATGAAGGACAATCCCAATTATTGTCCTTATCATAGAATGCTCGGACACAAGATTGAAGAATTTTTGTCTTCAAAGACTGGTTAGAGCGCAACTTTAAATAAGGAAATATAGTAGCCTGACAAAGGTTCAATCAATATGATTTTTGAGGAAAAATTCAAATTCAAGAACAAGTATAAAGACAACATTAAGGAGATCCTCACTGAATATCAGGTTACCAAGCCTCCCAAGAAGGAAAATAGAAAGAAAGACAAAGAACCAAAAGGACCAGAGGTCTTTTAGATATAGGGGCTGCAATTCCTCATGTACCTTCTCGTCTTATGTTTCCCCATCTTCTACTAGGATAGTTATATCGGATGAAGGATGAAAAATCCTTGAACTTATGACTTGTATGACATACTTTTTGCTCCTACTGTGAATAATAATAATTCCAGTTCTGCTTAGATTTTGTCTATTTTGGGTGATGCTTCTAAAAATGATCATTCAAATCCTAAGCCCGTAGATAATGCTCAAATCGTATATGATTTTGATCAATCTAATGACAATCAAAATAACAAAAACATTGATGAAATTCTGACAACGACAAAGATGAAAATGACATTGCTATGCTCCAATTACAAGGAACTCCGATTTTCATAGAATTGGAATCTTCAGACTCGGAGACAAAAGAGTTGGATAACCAATTTGAAGAAATAGTTGAAATCAATTTAAGAAGTGGAAAATTTCTACCTCTCAAAATGACTCCATAAGAAAAAAGAAAAACAAATAGTCACATCTGAAAAGATCATTCCTTCAACACATCCACAACTCCCTGAAAGAGATAAGGATGATCTTCACAACAAAGTGGACTATAACGTACTAGCCCATTTGAGGAAATTACCAGCAAAATTGAGCATCTATAATGCTCTTATGCTCTCCAAAGGAATAAGAGAGTCATTGATAAAAGCCCTTCAAGACCCAGACATTTGCTTAGCTCAACTTTCTAGTATTACTCAAAATGAAGCTTGTCCATTAGAAGAATCAATGATGATTACCTTCTCTGACAATGACTTGTTGCTTGGAATAACTGAACATAATCTTCCACTGTATATTACAGTGAACATAAATGACACGACACTTTCAAGGGTTCTTATTGACCCAGGTGCCTCAATTAACATTATGAATTTAAGAACTCTTGCATATTTAGATATTGATTCCTCTCAACTATCAAGAGATACAATGATGTTACGAGGATTCAATCAACAAGGAGAACGAGCTCTTGGATTAATAACATTACTCTTAAAGATAGCCGACTAGACGACAACGGCAAAATTCCATATCATTGATTCAGATACCTCTTTTAATGCCTTACTCGGCAGACCATGGCTTCATGCACATAAAATGGTTCCTTCTTCTTTGCATCAGTGCATAAAATATCTACGAAAAGGACAGGAATGTCGTATTGTAGGAGATTTACAACCATTTTCAATCCATGAAATCGGTATACATGAAGATGTGGCATATTACACTCCTATAAAGAAAACAATATTCTCCAAAGACACAATGGTGGATATGACCGAAAAAGCCAAAGAAAAGAAAATAAATGAAAAAGATCATTCTTCTTCAATAAAGACAAAAGGAACTAACTCTCGTCAGACTCAAACTCGAGGCCGAGGTCGAAGACGAGGACGAGGGAAAGAAGATCCAATTGTCACAATGAAGAAACCATTGAAATTGAAAATCTACTTGGACTCTGAAGAAGAAACGACATATGTGGTTTTAAAGGAACCTCAATTAAAAATATCTCTAGAAGAAGAAGACAAAGAAAGACAATTTGAATCTATGTATGACAAAATCAATCATTATATACATTCTATGGCTCTAACTGCAATCTCTACAGCTAAGATTGAGAATTTAATAGTCAAAAAAGCATGTAATAATGACAAAAAGCCATATAAGTTTAAACTTGGCTCTACTTCTTCTAGTACTAAAAATGATGTAAAAATAGAAGATGAAAATCTTCTAAAATCAATGAAAATTCCTTTTGAGTTGTACTCTCCTTGGGCACAAAAATTTATTCAAAATAGTTTAATGCTCAAACAATGGTCTTTAAAACAACCACATTTCAACGAAGAAATGTGGAACAACAACAAACAAAATCCTAACTCCAAAGAAGGTGTTGGATTTGGTACTCTGGAACCACTAGATGATACGGAATTTTGCCTAGTCGTCACTGAGGAACTAATATCTGATCTTCCAATTGAAGATGCTTCTCCAGAATTGGAAGAAGTAATTAAATCGATAATTGATGAACTAAAAGAAATAAATTTAGGAACTGATGAAAATTCGAAACCAACTTTCATTAGTTCATTCCTTAATGATGAGGAAGCAAAAGACATAATTCAATTGTTGACAGAATACAAAGACTGCTTTGCTTGGACTTATGACGGGATGCCTGGCTTATCTCCAGAAATTGCAGTCCATAAAATAGGGATAAATCAAATCACAATCCCTGTTAAACAAGCTCCAAGAAGGATGTGTGTTGAAATAGAGCAACGAGTCATTGCAGAAGTCAAAAAATTAATAGAAGCTGACTTCATACGAGAAGAAAATTATCCAACATGGTTAACCAATGTGGTGCCAGTTAAAAAGAAAAATGGTCAGATAAGGGTCTGCATAAACTTCAGAGATCTGAACAAAGCATGTCCAAAAGATGAATTCCCTTTACCAATTCCTGAATTAATGGTTGATATAGCATCGAAACATGCAATATTTTCCTTTATGGATGTATCATCAGGATATAATCAAATAATAATGTTTTCGAAGGACGAAGCGAATACAACTTTTCAAACACCCATGGGGATATATTGTTCTAAGGTTATGCCATTTGGACTTAAAAATACCTGTTCAACCTATCAAAGAGCCATGACACGGATCTTTAATGAATTAATACACAATCAAGTCGAATGTTATGTGGATGATCTGGTTGTCAACAGTAAACTAAAAGATGATCACATATACGATTTGAGAATTTTCTTTGAACGACTATGACAATACAATCTTAAAATGAACCCCTTAAAGTGTGCTTTCAGTGTCACTTCAAGAAAATTTTTAGGATTTGTGGTTCGAAATTGTGGGATAGAAATTGATCATCTCAAAATTGAAGCTATCCAAAATATGCCTCCTCCTAAATATCTAACTCAATTGAGATCATTTCAAGGAATGTTAGCATATATACAACATTTCATTTTCAATCTATCAGGTAGGTGTCATCCTCTTACTGCCCTTACCAGAAAAGATACCAAATTTGTGTAGGACAAAAAATGCCAACTCGCCTTTGAAAACATCAAACAGTACCTGACAACCCCTCCTGTCTTAGTAGCCCCTGTAGTAGGAAGACCTCTAGTCATTTACGCCACGGTGTTGGACAATTCCCTTGGAGCATTATTGGCACAAGTAAATGATGAGGGAAAAAAATGCATTATACTATTTAAGCCGTTGTCTGGTTCCGACAAAAATAAAATACCCGACAATCGAGAAGCATTGCTTAGCCTTGATTTTCGCAATTCAAAAACTAAGGAACTATATGCTTTCTCATAAAGTAACTCTTATTTTAAGAGTTAACCCACTACAATATTTAATGACACGGCCAACACTTTCTGGGAGATTAGCAAGATGGGCAATGATCCTACTCCAATTCGACATAACATTTGTTCCATTGCGTGCTGTCAAAGGACAAATCTTGGGAGATTTCTTAGCAGCACACACAATTCCAATTGGATCACCTCTCAATGCTGATTTACTTGATGAACAAATATCAGAAATAAAAGATTCCAATGTGCAACGATGGGAACTCTACTTTGACAGAGCATCATTTGTATGGAAAGACAAAGACAAACAGACAATTGTACCAGGCAAAGCGAAAGTGGGACTCATTTTCATCACTCTAGACGAAACGATGATTCCTTTTCCTATCATTTGACAAAACCATGCACAAATAATGAAGCCGAATATGAAGCGCTCATAACTGGTCTAGAATTGACAATATTAATAGAAATTAAAAATATTGACATCTACGGAGACTCCCAGTTAATTATCAATCAAATCGCTGGTAAATACAAGACTTTGAAACCTCGACTCGAACAGTATTCTCGTTACACTCTGAAACTGCTTTAGCAAATTCCTGACGCGACATTCTTCTTAATCCCGAGACGAGACAATTTTCTAGCGGATGCTCTGACAAAACTTGCAAAGGAGTTTGCCTGTCTAGAAGAAGATGACAAACTGATTTCTATAAGAGGACGACAAGTTCTTTCTCAAATTGACATGGATAATCTACATAAAATTGGTGAAAATGTGACAATGAAAATAAATGACGAAAAGGATGATTGGCGACAACCAATTATTCAATATTTACAAACTGGAAGGTTACCCGAAAACACTTCTATTGCCACTCAAATTAAACAGAGAGCATTATCATATGCTCTAATAAATGATGTCCTTTATAAACGATATTTTGATCAAATGTGGTTAATATGCCTAAACCAAGTTGAAGCTCAAGAGATTGTTAAGGAGGTCCATTCAGGTTTATGCGGCGCACATCAATCTGGACCTAAAATGAAAATGAAAATAAAAAGGATGGGTTGGCCGACAATGATGACCGATTGTCTTGACATTGCAAAGAAATGTCATCAATGCCAGATACATGGGGTAGTTTTACACCAATCTCCAAATGTTTTACACCCAACTATTGCATCTTGGTCGTTTGAATGTTGGGGCACCGACATAGTGGGCCCTATAGATCCTCCGTCCTCCAAGGGACATCAATTTATTCTGGCAGCCACTGACTATTTCTCCAAATGGGCAGAAGCAATACCACTTAAAGAAGTCAAGGCAGAACAAGTCCTTCATTTCTTTAAGACACATATCGTTTATAGATTTGGAATTCCTCGAAGGGTCATATCAGACAATGGATTGGCCTTTAAAAATGCAATAATCAACAACTTTATCCAAAGACATGGGATAGACTCGAGGTATTACACAATCTATTATCCTAAAGGCAATGGTTTAGCTGAAGCATTCAATAAGAAGTTGGTTCAAATCTTGAAAAAGACATTAATCAACAGCCCAAGACAGTGGCATGAACGATTGATAAAAGCTTTATGGGCTTATAGAACTACATATTGAACGCCAACACGATCTACACCGTTTGCTTTGGTATATGGTTCTGAAGCTATTTTACCACTTGAAGTTCAAATCCCTTCTCTCAGAGTTGCAATAGCAAATAAGATAACTGAAGAAGAAAATGCAAAACTACGACTAGAAGAACTTGAGAGTTTAGAAGGCAAACGTCTACAAAACTCAACAAAATCTTGAACTGTATCAAAAAAAAATGATACGGGCCCATGACAAATTAGTTTGTCCCAGAACCTTTCGAATTGGTGAATTAGTTTTAGTTCTTTGAAGACCTATACTAGCTCATCGAAAGATAGGTGGCAAATTTGAACCAGTACGGAAGGGCCCATATGTAATTGAAAAGACATATTCTGGAGGATCCTACCAACTGGTGGATTGTCAAGGAGAAAGAATCTTGCCTCCAATCAATGGCCGTTTCCAGAAGAAATATTATGCGACAAGAAAAATAATGACTTGTTTATAAACTGGGATAATAATAAAAAATCCTTTCTTTAAATCATCTTTGTGATATGAATCTTAACTTCTATGTCTCGTGACATCTATTTCGCTTATTAAACCAATGTTTATAAGCATCCTTCCTTAACGTAAAAGTCTGAAATTTTACATTATCTTGTCATTTTCAAAAAAAATGTCTAACGAAAGACTTATTTTTACATTCCGAAGTGGTGTTTTTCTGGACTTGGACCGACGATGTGTTAAAAAAGGATCTAGAATTCACTTCGATTTTGAACTCTCCCAAGTTGAATTACTCTATGACGGGCCTTTACTATCCATTGTTAATCAGTAAGAAGCAAAAGGAAAACCATTCGTATTGTAGTTTAGGCTTTGTTAGCAAGCCAATGAAACAGAAAATCCTACCGACAATGAAAAATTGAAGTCAGATGGAATGACATCCACTAGTGGGGTGAAGAAATCAACTTCTGGAATGACAAGAGCCCAAAGAAGAAATCGCAATAAAAGGCTCAAAAAGCTGGCAGAAAAAGAAAGACAAGACATGAAACAAATGGAAGAAGATGACGAATTCAAATTTCCAATACTTAAGGACATCTCCAAAGAGACGTATTATGTCTTAGGGGAAGAAATGACCGAAGAGGAGGAAAGGATTGAAAGGACAGTATTCACTCCTATTCCTTATGAGCTAGCATTGGACCTCTCGACAACCGAAATAGTAAATGAAAAATGAATTTCTTCTCTAGAGGAGGTAAGACGTATCAGTGCTATCAGAAAACAGACATTCAAACAATTTCAACTAATGGTCAAACCATTAATATATTAGAAGACATTCAATTGTTCATACAAGTTTTTGACAAAGTGGAGCAAGGTGCTATCATCGAGCATGTGATGGATGCATGTGATCAAGGACGAGCCGGACAACTGAAAGAAGGACATACTCTAAATCGAACAGATGGATTTGTGGGAAAGGTCGCATGACAATTCAATATGGATGCTGTTACAATTATGCTGTGGACAAAGACGGCAATCCCCGTGGATAATACGACACAAACAAGTAGATCCACTACCGACAGTCATAATTCAAATTATCAGACTGCTCATAATATGGAATATAATGCCTACTGATTCTATTCAGACAGTTGCATTATGAATATATATATGGAGGGCGACTGTATACCACCTCATATTGACAGTCGGGATTTTGAAAGAGCATTTTGCACTCTCTCCCTTATGAACAGATATTCTATTCTGTTTGGAAGATAAACACAAATTGTGGGCCCTGGAGAATTTTGTGGATCTTATCAAATTCTCTTACCACGGGGATCGGTTTTAGTCCTACAAGACAATGGAGCTGATGTCTCAAAACACTGCATACCAAGTGTGAGTCGACGCGCATATCGATATCACTAAGGAGAATGCGCCCTGAAAAACGTCCCGATGGATATGCACCAATACCGTAACTCGGAGGATCTACAACCCTTGGAACTGCCATGACCCCATGAAGGTTTAAACACCTAAGACATATTCTATGAACAGTGTCTCGAAGTGTTAGACATTTTGTGGTAAGTATAGCAGTATCTGAGAACATTGACACAGTAGTTTGCAGTGTGTATGCGTGTATTGTGTAATACATCTTGTACCCTGAACTTTTGACATCTATGTACATTATTGGAAGTGAAATAAAATCTTATGAGATATTTCCAAACTGATGCATCGTCAGGTCCAAAAATGCCAAAATAAACTAAAATGACATGATGAATAACTTATGATAACTAAAATGAGAATTATCATTCGACCTACATAGGTCAAATCCCCAGCGGATATCCCCAGCAAATATCTTGGTGAGTTCGTCACTCTTTCTGGTTATTAGATGTAAGCCCTTTCCTGACACGGAAATCACTGCATTCATTTAACCAAATATTGACATTCACATTTTGAGAAATGGAAAATGACATCCATTTTCTCTTTCTAGTTATTGGATGTAAGTCCTTTCCCGACACGAAAATCATGGCTTTCCTTTAACCAAATCTCGAAATTGACATTTTGAGAAATGGAAAATGACATCCATTTTCTCTTCCCGGTTGTTGGATGTAAGTCCTTTCCTGACAAGGAAATCATGGCTTTCCTTTAACCAAATCTTGACATTGACATTTTGAGAAATGAAAAATGACATCCATTTTCTCTTTCCGGTTATTGGATGTAAGTCCTTTCCTGACATGGAAATCATGGCTTTCCTTTAACCAAATCTTGACATTGATATTTTGAGAAAATGGAATATGACTCCATTTTCTCTTTCTGGTTATTGGATGTAAGCCCTTTCCTGACACGGAAATTACGGCATTCCTTTAACTAAATATTGACATTGACATTTCGAGAAATGGCATATGACATCCATTTTCTCTCTCTGGTTATTGGATGTAAATCCTTTTCCTGACACGGAAATCACAGTTTTCCTATAACCAAATATTGATATTGACATTTTGAGAAATGGAATATGACATCCATTTTCTCTCCCAGTAAATCCCTTTCCAGACACGAAAAGGACAGTCCTTCTCAGAACTGACATATGAGACATCTGACATTCTCTAAGAGCAGTATGACACCCACTCTTTTCCTGATTATCATGAAATATTTCATCATACCACTTCGGTCAAAGCCAATATGCGCAGAATACTTATGCAGTATTCCGCACATATTGGGGGCCATTTTGTTGACCTCATTTTTACAAAAGGTCAATATTTTCCCTTAAAATGACAACTTTAGTCAAAATGGTCAATCCAGACCCAATGACCAACCCAGTTGACCCTACAGGTCAACATTTTTATCCAAAATGACAATTTTGGTCAAAATGGTCAATCCAAACCCAATGACCAACCCTGTTGACCGCACAAGTCAACCTTTTTACCCAAAATGATGATTTTGGTCAAAATGGTCAATCCAGACCCAATGACCAACCCCGTTGACACTACAGGTCAATTATTTTATCTAAAATGATAATTTTGGTCAAAATGGTCAATCCAGACAAAATGACCAACCCTGTTAACCCCACAGGTCAACCATTTTACCCAAAATGACAATTTTGGTCAAAATGGTCAATCCAGACATAATAACCAACCCTGTTGACCCCAAAGGTCAACTTTATTTTACCTAAAATCATAATTTTTGTCAAAATGGTCAATCCACACCCAATGACCAACCCTGTTGACCTCACAGGTCAACCTTTTTACCTAAAATGACAATTTTGGTCAAAATGGTCAATCCATACCCAATGACTAACCCTGTTGACCCCACAGGTCAACCTTCTTACCTAAAATGACAATTTTGGCTAAAATGATCAATCCATACCCTATGACCAACCCTGTTGACCCCATAAGACAACCTTTTAACCTAAAATGACAATTTTGGTCAAAGTGGCTAATCGAGATCCAATCACTAACCTTATTGACCCAATGGGTCAACACATGACCTAAAAGTGAATTTTGGTTAAAGTGATCAATTTTTGATCAAATAACCAATGACATGTTTAAGACCTCACAATCACAAAAATTAATCAAATTAATTTCAAAAATTATTTTGATTAATTAAATTGACAAATAATTTAATTTTTAATATTTTAATTAATCAAATGACATGATTAATTAAAATGAAAATTAAATTAAAAGTCATAAACTGACAAAATTAATCAAATAATTGATCTCAAAATTATTTTGATTAGTTAATTGGTTAATGAATTAATTTTTAAATTTTAATTAATGACATAATTAATTAAAATGAAAAATTAAATTCAAAAGCCATAAAATCACAAAATCCACAAATTAATTAAAAATAATGGAATAAAACAAATAATTAATTCCAAAATTATTTTTAATTAATTAATTGATCAATAATTTAATTTTCATGTGTTAATTAATGAGAAAATTAATTAAAGTGAAAATTAAATTGAAAAGTCATGAAAAGAGACAAAAATCAATTTTAATGACGTGGATATTAATCAAATAATTTATTTGGAATTATTTCCAATTAATTATTGATTAATAAAATAATTTCCAATATTTAATTAATGACATAATTAATTAAATATGGAAACTAAAATGTAGAGGGCATTAAATGGAATTTTTAAAACCTATGACATATGGTTTTTTAAAAATTCAAAAACTCTTTTATGACATCACACATGACCTCATATGGGTTAGACACAACCCATATGACCCGTTACAGAGAAAACAACCCATGAATCACTCACATTTAACCATGGTAAAGGGCCATCATGACATGAAAAATGAGGTGGCTAAACCATGGTAATTTAAAGTGTGAGGTGTCTTGCCATGGTGAGGTTAGTTTAGCCACCTCCCTGGCCACCCAATAGTGAGGAGACAAAGCTTTAACCATCCTTCACACCATGGTTAAACTCATCATAACATTTTATGAAAATTATTAAGAGAGGGGCTAATTTATCACCACCTCATGAAATGATAAATGAGGTGTTGCAAGGAGAGGGTCTCAACCATTTGAGTCACCTTGAACCTCCCACTTAGCTAATGGAATGGAAACAAAGAGGTTAAAATCCATCATGACAAAATTTAAGCCAAAATTGCCATGAAATGTGCACTTGCTTAAGTGGCAAAATTTTCATGGAGGAAGAAGAGGTGAAGCTTGGTTTACATGGGGGAGGTTGTACTCTATAGCCCTAACCATACTATGATTAAATCCAAGCTAACCAAGGTTAATCCAAAGAGATTCATGGCTATAAATACACAACTTGGACGAATATACCAAGAGGAGAGAATGATCCCATAGAAACCTATTGGCTGCACAAATCCCTTGGCTCCCAACACAAAAAACTTTCTGGGGACCTTAGTAACCTATTCCAATCAAACCCAAGCCATAGGGTTAGCCCAATCAAGCCAATTTGGCTAATATCCAAAATCAGCCCAAACTAGCTATTTTGCCAAAATTGCTCTCCAAGGCTAGCTATAAAACCAAATTGAAGTGACAAGGATCTTCTTTGGGAGTCTAGAAGCTGTCCATCGAGCTTGATCAAGCTCGACAAACTTGTGTCCAAGGTATGGATTTATTTTCTCCATAATATTTCATATATTCAAAATATCATGGGTTAAACTAGCCCAGAAACGTATCATCACCATATAGATACATTCTATACGTCCAAATGATTCCATAGGTTCAAAAATCACTCAATGTCATTGAGAAATCAGTGAGAAATTGATCTTTGAAGATTAACGATTCGAAAATTTTCGAATTAAATGGGGAATTATCTCCGCCGTCCGTTCATGTGCTATGGAATGGAAGGCAGTGATCTAAGCCCGCCCTGTTTGCTGTTCCACGCCATACACGAGATCATCCCGCCCGTTCGACGCGTATGAGGACGCGTGGTGCTTCCTGGTTTTTTTGGGTTAAATTAATTCAGAAAAACCTTAGAAACTTCAAAATTCCATATCTTTTGATCCAGAGGTCATAAAAATAAAATAAAAATACCTCTGGAAAGCTCTTAAGGAGAAGAAAATTATGAGACCAAAATCATAATTTTATTCTCAGTATTTAATTTTTAATTAATTAAATACTCTGTGGAGTATTTTAATTATTAAAAATTATTTACAAGTCAGAAAAATATGAAATTTTTAGGGAAGAAATTTAAGTCCTTAGACACATCTTCTGATTTTTCTAAGGCTGGGATAACTCTCTAGGATGTGATTTCCTAATTTCCATGATATTTTGTAATTATTTTCAAAAATAATTATAAAATTTGGAAAATTAGAAATTTTAAATGAAAAATGATTGAGAACCTTAGGATAACAGACAACAATCCTAAAACAACAATTCTCAAGTCATCAAATCAATCTAAAAGACATTTTCAAACAAGGTTAAGATTTATTAAATTTAAAATTAATAATTAAAAACCTCCTCTTCACATGTTTATCCATCTCATCATGGATTAAGCAAGTGATGAATCCAAACTTAAATGAACTCAAATAAAAAAATAATTAGGTTTAAAGACAACTTAAACCTAGTTAAACCATTAAACCTTAGGGTTTAAGACAAAAATCAAAACCATTTAATTAAGTTTAAGGACATATTAGACTTAATTAATTAAAATCAAACCTTTTAATTAAGTTTAAGGACATATTGAACTTAAATAACCAAAATCAAACCCTTTAATTAAGTTTAAGGACATATTAAACTTAATTAATCAAAATCAAAACCCTTTAATTAAGTTTAAGGACATATTAAACTTAACTAACCAAAATCAAACTTTTTAATTAAGTTTAAGGACATATTAAACTTAATTAACCAAAATTAGCCTTTAATTATGTTTAAGGACATATTAAAATTATTTAACAAAAATCAAACTTTTTAATTAAGTTCAAGGACGTATTAAACTTAATTTACCAAAATCAAACCTTTAATTAAGTTTAAGGACATATTAGACTTAATTAATCAAAAACCAAACCTTTTAATTAAGTTTAAGGACATATTAAACTTAATTAACCAAAATCAAAACCTTTAATTAAGTTTAAGGACATATTAAACATAATGAACGAAAATCAAACCTTTTAATTAAGTTTAAGGGCATATTAAACTTAATTAACCAAAAATCAAAACCTTTTAATTATGTTTAAGGACATATTAAACTTAATTAACCAAAATCAAATCTATTAATTAAGTTTAAGGACATATTAAACTTAATTAACCAAAATCTAAACTTTTAATTAAGTCTAAGGAAATATTAGATTTAATGAATTCAAAATCAAAACCCTTTAATTAAGTTTAAAGACATTAAACTTAATTAATCAAAATCAAAACTTTTAATTAAGTTTAAGGACATATTAAACTTAGTTGATCAAAAATCAGAACCTTTTAATTTAGTTTAAGGAGATATTAGACTTAATTAATCAAAATCAAACTCTTTAATTAAGTTTAAGGACATATTGAACTTAATTAACCAAAACCTAACCTTTTAGTTAAGTTTAAGGACATATTAAACTTAATTAACCAAAATCAAAACCTTTAATTATGTTTAAGGACATATTAAACTAAATTGACCAAAATCAAACATTTTAATTAAGTTTAAGGACATATAAGACTTTGTTAATCAAAATCAAAACCTTTAATTAAGTTTAAGGACATATTAAACTTAATTAATCAAAAACAAAACCTTTTAATTAAGTTTAAGGACATATTAAACTTAATTAACCAAAATCAAAACCTATTAATTAAGTTTAAGGACATGTTAAACTTAATTAATCAAAATCAAATCTTTTAATTAAGTTTAAGGACATCTTAAACTTAATTAACCAAAATCAAAACTTCTAATTAAGTCTAAGGACATATTAGACTTAATGAATTTAAATCAAAACCTTTAATTAAGTTTAAGGTCATATTAAACTTAATTAACCAAAATTAAAACCTTTTAATTTAGTTTAAGTACATCCTAAACTTAATTAACAAAAATTAAACCTTTTTAATTAAGTTTAAGGACATATTAAACTTAATTAACCAAAATCAATCCTTTTAATTAAGTTTAAGGACATTAAACTTAATTAATCAAAACCAAACCCTTTAATTAAGTTAAAGGGCATATTAAACTTTATTAACTCATTGAACCTTAGGGTTTAATTCAAAATCAAATCTTTAATTAAGTTTAAGGACATATTAAACTTAATTAACCCATTAAACCTTAACTAAATTAGGTTTAATACAAAATAAAACCTTTAATTAAGTTTAAGGGCATATTAAACTTAATTAACCTCCTTACACATCAGGTTTAAGACAAACATAAACCCTAATTAGGTCTTACCCATTAGACCTAATTAAACCATTAAACCATAACTAACCAAGGTTTAATCAAACCTAAACCCTAATTAGGTCTAACCCAATAGACCTAGTTAAACCATTAAACCTTAACTAACTAAGGTTTAATCAAACATAAACCCTAATTAGGTCTAACCTATAAGACCTAGTTAAACCATTAAACCTTAACTAAATAAGGTTTAATCAAACATAAACCCTAATTAGGTCTAACCCATTAGACCTAATTAAACCATTAAACCTTAATTAACTAAGGTTTAATCAAATCTAAACCCTAATTAGGTCTAACCCGTTAGTCTAGTTAAACCATTAAACCTTAACTAACTAAGGTTTAATTAAACATAAACCCTAATTAGGTCTAACCCATTAGACCTAATTAAATCATTAAACCTTAATTAACTAATGATTAATCAAAACTAAACCCTAATTAGGTCTAACCTATTAGACCTAGTTAAACTATTAAACCTTAACTAGCTAAGGTTTAATTAAACATAAACCCAAATTAGGTCAACTTAGGTTCAACACAATTTGAACCCAAGATTAACTTTAACTTAAGTTCAACCCAAATTTAACTTAAGTCAATCTTAAGTATAGGTTCAACCTAACTTGAACCTAACTTAACCTAAACTCAAATCTTTATTTAAGTTCAACCCATATTGAACTTTTGTTAACCTTAAGTCTAGGTTCAACCTAACTTAATTCAAACCCAAATCTAACATAAACCTTAATTAAGTCTATCACGTTAGACTTAATTAAATCATTAAACCTTAATCAACTAAGGTTTAAATAAACACAAACCATGATTAAGTCTAATTCACTAAGACTTAATATCTAAACAAATCTCGGTTAAATCAAATTAGACTTAATTAAAACTTAAGCCTTACCTAAAAAGGACTTAAATGGTTTGCAATTCTAATTAAGTCTAATTTATTAGACTTAATTAACCTTTAAGTCCTATTTAAACAAGGCTTAAAACTTAATTAGGTCTATTTTGATTAAACCAAACCTTTAACTTAAATTCAGACAGACATGAACTCAAGTTAATTCAACTTAGGTTCAACCAGAAATGAACCCAAGTTAATTCAATCAATATTGAATCTAACTTTAAACCTTTTAACTTAAGTTAAAACAGACATGAAATTAAGTTAAATAGATTCAATCAATATTGAAATTAACTTAGGTTCAACCAGCATGAACTCAAGTTAATTCAATCTATATTGAATCTAACTTTAAACTTTTAACTTAAGTTCAAACAGACATGAACTCAAGTTAATTCAACTTAAGTACAAACATACATGAACTCAAGTTAACTAAATTCAATCAACATTGAATTCAACTTAGGTTCAACCAGACATGAACCCAAGTTAATTCAATCAATATTGAATCTAACTTTAAACCTTTTAACTTAAGTTAAAACAGACATGAACTCAAGTTAAAAAGATTCAATCAATATTAAAATTAAATTAGGTTCAACCAGACATGAAATCAAGTTAATTCAATCTATATTGAATATAACTTTAAACTTTTAACTAAAGTTTAAACAGACATGAACTCAAGTTAATCTAATCCAACTATTAACTTAAACAGACATGAACTCAAGTTAATTCAACTCAAGAGCAGACAAACATGAACTCATGATTTATGTTTAAACTTAAGTCAAAACATAAATTTGACATTTCAAACAAAAATCGACATAACCGACATAAATTTGACATTTCAAACCAAAATCAACATAACAAACATAAATTCGACATTTTAAACCAAAAATCAACATAACCAATATAAATTCGACATTTCAAACCAAAAATCGACATAACCGACAAAAATTTGACATTTCGAACCAAAAATCGATATAACCAACATAAATTCGACATTTCAAACAAAAATCAAATTCGATATTTCAAACCAAAATTGACATAAATTTGACATTCCAAACATTCAATCGACAAAATCGACATAAATCTGACATTTCAAACATAATCAACATAAATTTGACATTTCAAACAAGATTTGACATAATTGACATAAACTTGTTATTGCAAACCTAAATCGACATAATTGACATAAATTTGACATTTCAAATAAAGTTTGACATAAAATTGGCATTTCAAATGCAAATTTGACAAAGACTGATATAAATCCAAATATTTCAAATGACATTAACTGACATTCAGGATATGTTAAATCAAAACATCCTACAAAATTTTGAGACAACGAATGTGACACTATTTTTTACAATGTTTTCTTTGTAGGATGAAGAAAAATTTCGTTTAGATTTTCTTTGCATATAATAGGGTTGCTAACTCTGTTTTACAGGACGACATTCTGGACGAACAATGACAAAACCAAAACTTTTAGGTTAGCCATAAAACCTAAAACTTTCAACAAAACAACGACATCGACAACAACGACAAAACCAAAACTTTTAGGTTAGCCACAAAACCTAAAACTTTCAACAAAACAACGACATCAACAACAATGACAAAACCAAAACTTTTAAGTTAGCCACAAAACCTAAAACTTTCAACACAGCAACGACATCAACAACAATGACAAAACTAAAACTTTTAGGTTAGCCACAAAACCTAAAACTTTCAACAAAACAACGACATCAACAATAATGACAAAACCAAAACTTTTAGGTTAGCCACAGAACCTAAAACGTTCGACAAACAAAACAACATGACATGAAAACAACATAACACAATTACATTTGGGATTGATAGTGGGTACATCTTTCCCTAAAAACAAAAAAAATTCTAGAAAACTAGTGATCAACATTAATCAAAAGTTTTCTTAGATAATTATAAATTGTCTAAGATGTAATTAACTATAGAAGCTTACTTCTATAGGAGAATTAAAGAACCCATGACAGAATCTCTGGTTGACACTTCACTATCTTCTTTATATAGAAACTCTAGGATATGGCATTCTAGGATCTTCTTTATAAGGATTATCAAAAAACATCTTCTTTTTATCTGTTTTATATTAGCCCTAAATTTCTTGATTCTTTTATAGGATTCATAGAAATAAGATTTGGGCAATATCAAAAAAGAGTGGCGACTTTCCTTTTATGAAGTAGTAATAATTATTAAAGTATTTTTGTGGAAGTATTTAAATTTATTGTGACAGATAGAAGCAAACGTGTTCTTTACCCTTACTTGGTTCTATAAAGAACATAGGTTAATTTCAAAAATTTAACATTTTGAACATGGTTAGGCAGGGAAGATACCATTCTCTCACTCTAGAGTTCCCTCGATTCCCACCAACTGGGGGCTAACTTCTCATAACAAAACTCAAAATATCAAACCAAATTAGGGGGTTTTAGCATGTCAATCTAAAATCCTCTTATTTTACTCCCTTCCATAAAAATATCTTCTAATATTACATTCAATTATATGGACTACAATTCTCACCCATATAATTGCATGTGATTCTTACTAACTTTTATGAGACAATACCGCATTGGATCTTACATAATTTCAAGAAATTCTACAACTTAACAGGCCAAATTAAGAAGTAAACAAAGTTTTCAGAATCAATCTACACAACTTCTTCCAACTTTTAAACATTTATACTTTCCACGACAATTCTCTATAAATTAATTACTTCTCCATTTAAGAAAGAAAAAGATAAAGTAAACTACTCAGAATGCATTAAGAAAATACAAAAACACATTGATTTAAAATTAAAAACCATATGAAAAACAACAAATGAAAATAAGTATTAATTAAAAAACTAAATGTAAGAACAAAAGTAAACACTTATCTGAAAATCCTCACCACAAGACTCAGGAAGTTCCTCTGAAACTTTGACTCTTCGCTAAACTACTCCTCAGAGCAAGTGTCCCAACTCCGATGACTCAGAATACAGACTTCAGACTTCAATAAAAACTAAACTAAAAGAAAGAAAGAAAGTGGGAAGAATAAGACTTCACTTCGACCCTTTTCTCCTTTCTACTTTCTACTCCTACTCTAAATAAAAACTCTCGCAAAATAAAAGTAAAATAATGTAAAAACTTGCAAGTAAAAGAACCCTTCAAAAGGCAAAGGAAGAGCTCCTCTCTACTATATATTCCTAATGGTAACTCTCTTCAAAATGCAATAGAAGAGCCCCTCTCTACTCTCTACTCCTAATGGAAACTCTCTTCAAAAATGCAATAGTAGAGCCCCCCTCTATCTTTCCTAAGACTCTCTTTAAATAGTAAAACAAAAGGTGTCTTGGTGTCTCTTCAAAATGTGTCCAGATTCAATGTATCCACCAAAGAATGCACCCCTTCATTCAAACTTGCCGCCCAAAGGAAGTTATGGAAGTTACCACCAAGAGTTGCATCCCATCCCCTTTGAAATTAGCGCCAAATTCATTTGAATTTCGATTTTTAACTATGGTGGCTAAGCGCCGGTCCAGCTGCGCTTAGCCGTCAGTGCCCAAATTTTGATTTTTCATTATTTTTGCTCCAAATTTGATCCAATTTTGCTCCTTTCATCATGACCATCCATTTTCATCATATCTGCAAGAAAAACACAAAATACCTTCCTTTAAAGTGCAATATCATTAAAAATAGGTATACAAATGTGCATAAAAATACTATATATTTTAGGTGTATCAAAATCCCCCAAACTTAAAATGTTACTTGTCCTCTGACCCACGCTAAATATATGCGTACTAAAAATTTAATCCCTGGCAACGATGCCAAAAACTTGACCCGCTATCCGCTGATGACAAATATAATAATTAATGCTTTCAAATGAAATAGATAATAATAGCAGCTAGTATATATAAATATAATTTTATCAAAAATATTTTACACACTAGGGGTACTACGCAAGTATATGTATCATATCAAGTAATATAGGGCTTTGAAACAAAGACCCCAGTATCAATCCCACGAAGAGTGAGTTAAAGATTTTTAAATATTTTAATTTTATTTTTAAGTATTTCTTTTATAGTTATATATTTGACACAATAATTAATGTAAATAGCAATAAGACAACAACTTTCTTCCTTTCAATTAATCCAAGATTTTCTAAGATAATGATAGTATTCGTGGAGAATATAAATTTATGGTATTGTGCCAAATAGAAGCATTCATATTCTTTACCCTTTGATCCAGGTGTAAAGACATTGGCTAGCCTATAGATCAGGTCCGGATGTATTGTTAGTAGAATGGGTTAATCTAGGCTCACACTACTAGATGTCCAAGGTGGCTATGGTCGGCCCTACTAGTGACCCTTTCCTTCTCTATAAACCAAATTACAAGAATTTAGTCTGTCACTCTAAAAACTTATCAATTCTACGTCCATTATATAATATCTTCCTATTTATTTGCACTTCACCTTGAATAACCCGCACCAGGCCTTCGACTACACAAGGATTCATGTGATATCTACTAGTTAAGAATTCATCTCCTTATAGGTATCAAAACTCTTCAACATATTTTAACAATTTAAATGGCCAATTTAAATAGTAAATTAAGATATGGTATTAATATCATCACAATGTTTTAAAATATAAATAGTTTCTAATTCTCCAACAAATTTTATATTATCTTATTTATCTTTTCATAATTGAAAGGAGAAAGCAATCTAACTACTCAGAACACATTGAATTCAAACAACAAAACATGATAATAAAACATTGAATAAAATTACAAATACTTATCTCAAGTGTTTCTCCTACCGAACCTCTGAATTCTTCTGACTCCAAGCAAATAATCTTCAAAAGCACCATCTCTTTAAACTCTCAATACAAACTCTAAATAAAATAACTAACTAATTTATAAAGGATAGTAAAATGTGGCCCTAAAGTATCTCTCTAATTCTCTCTCTAGATGGGGCTCTAGATAGGGAGACTAAGTTGGGCGTTGGGCGTTTTTTCTCTAAAGGAGTAGCCTCCTATTTATAGGCTTCAAGGGTTGCCTCAAGGCACCTCTTCAAAATGTGTCCACATTCAATGAATCTTCTAGAAGGTGTGTCTGGTGACTAGGCACCGGAATCTGGCGCCTAGGTGCCGGACTCTGCGTCCAGTTCTTCGTACCTCTTCACTATGGATTGCACATCTTCGCGATTAAAACCGTTTCCAAGCGTCCAAATACATTGTATCACATGTCCTATAAACCAGGAACAACTGCCAGTCTTCTAGAAGGTCCAATAACCGCTAACACCGTCAAAATAACTGTCCAAAAGTCATCAAAAATCTTGACAGATCCCGTATCAACCTGGCGCTTAGGCACCGAATTCTGGAGCCTAGGCGCCAGACCAATAATTTTGACAATTTTACATTTTGGCTCCATTTTTGCTCCTTTTTCACTTTTATTCCTTCTTGAACTTTTTTTCATCACATATATCCAAAAACACAAAAATACCTTTCATTAAAGCATAATATCCTTAAAAATTTGATAAAAATTAAGTCATAAAAATGGGTATTTTTTTCATGGATCAAAATCCCCCAAACTTAAACGATACTTGTCCTCAAGTATCCCTTTTTACTATATAAAATGTACAACATTTGGAATGAATGATAAATATTTAAGACTCCTTATAAGTTTTGATCTTATAAAGGCTTTAGTAAATCATTAACCAAATTTCACTAACTAAGTTTAATTTTAAGAATTTAAAGAATATTCAACTACCAAATCATAAGACTTCAAAAATTTTTCATTCATTTCGAAAATAAGAGAAGTTTTTTATATTAAGATCACATAGATTATTTACAAGAAAAAGATTTTCATGAAAAATCTTTCCAAAATAAAGATTCATGCATAAAAATTAAGTAAAGTATGTGACTAGTTTTCTTCACATAAGATAATTCAAGTGAAGCCAATTTTTGATTAGGCATATCCTCAAGCTTCTCCTCTTTTTTTCTCTTTTCTTTCTCTTTTTTTTTCACAGTGAGGATTACTGTATCTGGATAGCCTGTTAATGATTTTAAACTTCACTATCCTTAACTTATATTTTCAAACTTTTACATTTTCACTTAATTATTATAACATGAATAGAATTTCAAAAAGACTTTCATTCTTTTCTTTTCAAGTTATAATTTTTTTATTTCTTAATACTTCTAAAATTCAATTATTTCTATTATGAATAGAAAATTTTCTTAATCTTATTCTTCTTTAAGTTAAATAATTCTATTCTTAAAATCAATCGAAGTTATTAAAGTTTTTGTTAAGTCCACTAAATTATTTATAATTTCAAAAATTTAAGTGATCTTAAATAGATTCTTCATTCCTTATGTTATGTCAACATTTTTTTTAGAAAATATTAGTTTATTAAGGATAAATAAAATTTAAATTTGCATGTATTTTCCCTTCCCCCAAACTTAAGTTTTGGTATATCATAAAAAAAATAAAATATGAGAGAAAGAAAAGTATAATTTAAAAAAGAATTTTATAAGCAAGTAAAAAAAATTCTAGAAAGAAATATAATTTACTTCTACACATGCTTTTTATGAATATTACAGAAATAATGAAACATATAAAGGTAAGCAGGCTCAAAATTTTTTTTATAGCTGTAGTTGAATTAAATAATTACATAACTAACAGAAATAGAATAACATTACTAACTATTCTAGAATACTAAAAAGTAGGCTAAAACAAAAATAAACACAAATTCATTCAAATTTCAGTCTGCAACTAAATATCTAAAACAGTCTCAACATCAAACAATTCATACAAAGTCTCATAAACAAATCTAAACTAGCAAACAACAAACAACAATCAGTACTAGCAAACAAAAACTAAACTAACAACAGACTCATCACATCTCAGAGGAAAATCAGGCTACTAATCACTGTCTGTAGCCTCGTCATCGTCATCAGCAAAAGAAAACTCCACATCCTTAGGATCAACATATGGTGAAAATCTAAGACAGGTGGGAAACTAAATATCATGCTCACCCTTCAAGAATCTAACTAAAGACTCTGAATACTCAGCATCATACTTACTCTTCCTCTGGGTGTAATCAGATAGGTGATCAATTTTCTTATCAATAGTATTAACTCTGCAGTGAGTTAGAAATAACTCATTCTGCTGCTCCAGAAATTGATCATGCATCAATTCCCAAAAACTAGATGGTGGCTCAGCAGTAGAAGTAGAAGGTCTAGAAGTAGAAGCTCTACCTAGAGTAGGTGCAGAAGTAGAAGGGGCTGTAGATCTCTTCCCACGAAGACGATCATAGATACTAACACTCTCATGCCCAATTGGCTTGGTAGACTTCAGCTTCCCCTCAGAAATATCAGTAGTGACTCCATTGTTCACACATAAAGTATAAATCAGGGATGGGAATCCTAGTCCTACAGAAGTACTAGATCTAGCAAGAGACTCCACGTAATCATAAATAATACCGCCGACATCTATCGGCTTCCTCTCCCGAATGCGGTAGTTTAAGATAGCTCGATCTCTAGTCACTTCGCTCGAGTGGTCGGAAGGCATAAGTCTTGCAGAAATAAAGTAATGCCATGCCTTTGAAATACCATTTAACTTAGAAGATTTTAAATTTACCCATTTATTGTTTCGGATCTTTCAAGCTCCAGTGTCGTCAGTCAAAAAAGAAATAATCATCTCAAGATCTTCCTCAGATGGAGATAATCCATAATAATTACACTCGATGTTAGGTGGCAGTCCATAAAAAACTTTGATCCATTCTGGTATAAATCCTACTCCAACACCTCTAAAGAAGACTTCATAGTCTTCCGCATCCAAAAAGTTAGCATAAACTTTGCGCATGATTGGAATAACAGCAACAGTGGTGAAATAACAAAATTGTTGCCAGTTGTGCGCAATGATCGTGTTCTCGATCATTTCATCGGGATTTTTAAAGCCTCGCTCTGAGATAAGTTTTCTGGATGTCGCAAATTCGTGATATCGAAAATGTGTTGCCGCAGTCGCGAACTGGCTACTGTCAAAATTTTCTCGTGTCTTCTAAACGTGAAAGAAAATACAGATAAATTAAGGAATCAAAGATTTAAACTCTTTTTAAGTTTAATAAACTTAAAATGAGTTTAGAAATTCATGGAGAAACATTAAAAATCAAAATTTTTCTCAAATTTTTGATTTTTAGCCAAAAATAGGAAAAACTATAGTGAAAATCAAAAATAAATGGAATAGAGTGTAGTTCTGACCTTGAGATGAAGAAATCAAGTGATTTCGGGCTCAAAATCTTGATGTTTTGACCTCAAAATGGATTTAGATGGTGGGCTTTTGCGAAAAAGAGGAAGGGAATGAAGCTTAGGCGTCAAAAATGGCTAATGGGGTGTCGGTATATTTTTTAGGTTTGTGTTTTGAAAAGGGGTCGCCTACAGAAATTGTCAGCAAATTTTCATATTTTAAATTTAATTTAAATATATATAATTTGGAAAGTAGCATTTGATTTTGAAAATAATTTTAAGTTTGAAAATTTTAAGATATGAAATCAAACCGATCTCACATCTCAAATAGTTTACATAAATGAGCACTGCACCACAAACTGTATATCTATCCCGAAGAATAGACACACTGCTTGATGATGGGGCTCGGTTTAATAAACTAGAAGATCTGTCACATATGTTTGGTATGCGAACCAATTTTATAAGCCGACAAGTTCCCCTGCTTAATATAAAGAAATTAAGCAGGGTTTATATTACCTGGGTTCTTAAAGTTCCCTATAAGGGCAAGCTCCTATAGTTAATTACATCTTAGACTGGAATCATTTAAGAAAACTCTCGATAATGATCAGTGGTTCTGCTCTCAAGAATTCCAAAGTTTAAGGTTTTCAAAGGATTGGATTTTGGAAATTCCAAAAGGGATTAGCTAGAATTTGGAACAGTTTATTTTAGGAATCCAATGGGGGGAGAAGTAGGGGATGTCACGGATTCGAGTCAAGTCTTGGTGACTTCCCAACTATCCAATTGTTTGGCTTCAATTTGGGAGTTTATTTAATGTTATAATCCTGCCAATTTAGTTAATTAGGACTTATATTCCTATGACATGATCATATAAATAGCCTCGAAGATTTGAGGGTTTGTGTCGTATCGAACGACTACCTCGGAATCTTAAAACTGGTTAGGGCTTAATTTACATAACATGATTATCTAAATGCCTAACAAAGAGTCGAGGATTTATGTTGCACTAGGCTGTCGGCATTGTTTTTTAGGTTGTGTTGTATTTAGAAAAGGGGTCGCCTAACAGAAATTGTCGGCGAATTTTAAGATTTTAAATTTAGTTTAAATATATATAATTTGAAAAGTAGTATTTGATTTGAAAATAATTTTAAATTTGAAAATTTTAAGATGTGAAATCAAACCGATCTCACATCCCAAATAGTTTATATAAACGAGCACCGCACTCATAAACCGTGTATCTATCCCTAAGGATAGACACACCGCTCGATGGTGGGGCTCTGTTAAATAAACTAAAAGATTTGTGACATCCATTTGGTCCGCGAACCAATTTTATGTGCCGACAAATTCCCCGCTTAATATGAAAAACATTAAACGAGGTTTATATTACTCGGGTTCTTTAAAATTCCCTATAAAGGCAAGCCCCTATAGTTAATTACATCTTAAGTGACGGGAATCACCTAAGAAAACTCTCGATAATAATCGTAGTTCCGCTCTCAAGAATTTCAAAGTTTAAGTTTTCAAAGGATTGAATTTTGGAATTTCAACAGGGAATGAATCAAGTTTGGAACATTTTGTTTTGGGAATTCAAAGGAAGAAAAGTAGGAGAAATTGCAGATTCGAAGCGAACTTCGGTAATTTCCCGACTATCCTATTATTTGGCTTGGATTTAGGAAAGTCCTAATGTTTATTTAATGTTTTGATCTTGCCAGTTTTAGTTTATTAGGACTTATATTAGTATGACATAATCATACAAATAGCCTCGAAGATGTGAGGGTTTATGTCGTATCGGACGACTACCTCGGAGATCCTAAGACCGGTTAGGGCTTAATTTACATGACATGATTATGCAAATGCCTAACGAAAAGTTGAGGATTTATTTTGAGCTAAGCAAACTACCTCGAAATCCTATGGCTTTGTTGTTTAATTCTAGGAATGTTTAGCTGATGTAGAGTTGTTTTGTTGACGAAGATGGCCGTGCTGCCCACCGTGCTCCAAGGTCCTTGTTGTTGCAGAGGTTCAGTTTTAGAAGTCATAAATCAGGAGATGAGAAAAGTGTTTTGGTTTAGAGAAGTCTTAATTTCTAAGTGTTTTTGTGTTTTAATTAAAACAAATCTTAAAGTTGATTATAACGACACCGGTTAAGATCCCACTGTTCCATCCTTCCGGCATCGTTATTTTTATCGGATTTACTTAGTCCGTATGAATTTGCTAAACTCAACCGAATGAGTTCCACACTTTCATTTAGACCGTGGGAAATCCCGTTAGCAACATGTAGGTTACATCATCTGAGGTATTCCCGATCATCCAACAGGACGTTTTAATTTAGTTGTAATTGTAGTTTTGTGTTCTGTTTGTGATTAAATTTTGAGTTATTTTTATATTTTGAAATGTTGTGGTGGTGTATTTTATCTTGTAATGACTATTAATTTAGTTTTGGTTTCAGTTTTAGGGACTATCCTAAAGGTGTGGGTTTTCATGCAACAGTTGTTTATCATGCAAGAAAAAGTAAGTGCGATGCAATTAAAGAAATTGCAAGTAATGTAAATCGCAATAAAATAAAAGCGTACCCGGAGGGTCTTCCCGTCATCCCAAGCTGCACTTAAAACACAATTAGAATATTTAAACAAGTTCCTAGGTAAAGCTAAGGGAAGGGTTATGGTTTTCTACCAAATTCCTAATCCTATAGCTAGTCATTTCCTATGACGTCTAGGTCTTTGTGTTTTGGTTCGAGGACGATTTTCTTCATCAAAGAATAATTAAGTTCAATTGTTCTTATGAACATCCTATCATATCGAGGAAGTGCTTAAGACAAATCTTAAACATCTTTTCAATATTTCTAGAATTGTTTTAGGTCCAAATGAATTTAATTATACAAATGAATTAATCGTCCGGGAATTCAAGTTTTGTTGTTATCTTGCTCAGTGAACTAGGACATTTGAATATCCTATAGGTGAAGTAACATTTCATTTAATGTTCTCTTTAGGAGTTATAATAACCAAAGCTTTTGAGGGCAAGTTGGTGTTCAAATGATTTAATTTAAGTTAATGGGTTTAAATTTGGAATAGTGTTCAAGTTGCTTTATATTTAATTTCTTTATGTCTTAGGTAATCTTATTTAATTCAATTTCATTTAACTTTAATTTAATTTAATCTAATTTTAATTTTAATTTAATTTAATTTAATTCAATTTAGTTTGATTTGATGTTAAATTAATTTAGTTTAATTTGATTTAATTTCCTTTAATTTAATTTAATTTATTTATTTATTTTAATTTAATTTAATCTAATTTAATTTAATTTAATTTGTTTTAATTTAATTTAATTTAATTTGTTATAATTTAATTTAATTTAATTTAATTTGTTTTAATTTAATTTAGTTTAATTTAATTTAACTTAATTTATTTATTTAATTTGATTTAATTTAATTTAATTTAATTTAATTTAATTTGATTTAATTTGTTTGATTTAATTTAATTTAATCTTTAATTTAATATTTTTTAATTTAATTTAGTTTAATTTAATTTAATTTAATTTATTTATTTAATTTAATTTAATTTAATTTATTTAATTTATTTAATTTAATTAAATTTATTTGATTTAATTTAATTTAATCTTTAATTTTATTTTATTTTTAATTTTAATTTAATTGAAAATTTAAAAAGAGTTTAATAATTTAACTTTTTAATTTAATTTAATGATTAGTCCTTTAACATTTTAAAATTTAAATTTGAGTTATCATTTTTAATTAGGAATTAAATATTATTGAAATGATTAATTTAGGGATTTTTTAAATTAAAGAATAAATCTCTTCCTAATAATAATATCCTCTATTTAATAATTCCAATTTTATTATTCTTCCAAATTTAATCAATTATTTAATTAAGGTTTATTTCAATTATTTTAAATTGTTTAATGGGTTTCTACCCTTTAATTATTTAAATTTCAATCATCCAAATCATATTAGGATCAAATATTTTACTTGTTAATTTTTATTAAACCTAAAGTTTTAATTAGGGGTTAAAGTTTTTTAATTACCATTTTACCCTTCAAGCTTAATAATTTCATAACTCACTAAATTGGGCTCAAATAAACTTGAAATTTTTTATGTGACTTCACTCATATGTCAATAAAGACATGATAGGAGAAAATGTGATTTTTTTTTGTATTTAATTTATTTATATAATTATTTTTAGTGGAAAATAAGAATTTCCAAGGAAAATTTAATAATATGACCAAGGGAAAGTTTCTGTCCTTAAAAAAATTATGGGACATTCCTAATGACCAGAGGACCACTTGGGCCAATTTTGGTGATTTTTTGAATTATATTATTTTTATTATAATTATTTTAAGTTTTGGAGTATTAATTAATTTAAAAAATAATATAAAGGTTGAAAAATGAAATTTATATTTTTCAAAAATCTCTCTGAAATCAAAGAAATCAGAGAATTAATTTTTGCAATTTTCTGATTTTTCTATGATTTATTATAATTATTTTAGTGAAAATGCCAAAAAAAATGTATTTTTTTTAATTTTAAATTACCTTAGGGTTTTAAAATTTAATATCTCATTAAATAGACCTAAGAAAAATATGGGATTTGTTCCTAAGTGATTAAAATTCAAAATGTGACATTTTGGTGAATTTTATTATTTTTATGATTTTTATTATTTTTTAATTATTAAAATATTAAAATAATATAAAAAATCAACTTTTTTAGAAAATTACAATTTTATTTTTCTTAAATTCCCCTGATATCAGAGAGGCTCCGAAACTAATTTGGTGAATTTTTGAAAAGTATTTTGAAAGTTATGAATTTTTAAAGTTCAAATTGACAAAATAGCTTAATCAACCCATTTAGTAGGGCTAACCAAGTCCAATTGTCTTCAAATTTTTATGGTGGGTTCCTCTGATCCTAAAGGTTAGTGGAGAATTGATTTCGAGTCAATTTGATATATGGTTAACTCTAATTAATTAAGGAGCTATTTTGGGTGTTTAAGCCAATTAGGGTTATTTTAAATGAGTTAACTCAAAACCTATTTTTCCTAGGGTCCTCTGGTCATAAGAGACATCACCAAATTTTCCTAGAATTTATTTCACAACATGCTAATTATTGGAATTAAAATACTTAAAACAGCAACAAGAATTTAAAAAATCAATAACTTTTCATAGAGATGGCCTCTGACTTTGGAAAATTCAGGGAATGTTCCCAAATTCAGAGGCTTCAAAAGCCCTATGGTCTCATGCCATGGTGAATTTCCTATATGCATGGAGAATTAAAACAATGCAGAGAGTAAATAAATCATTAAAAATAAAATACTTGATGAAATTAAATGATTTTTTTTCCACATTATTCTTCTCTGTTCACTGAGCAAGAGGGTATTTTTATTTTATTTTTCTGATTTTTCTACACAAAGTTATGCATTTTTTGAAGTTTAGAGGAATTAAATAAATCAAAAATACCCTAATTTTCTATTTATCCACGCGGCGCCGCGTCAACCTCAGCAGCTCCGAAAGGCCACGCGGCGCGTTCTGGTTCGACGCCGCCATCCGACTCGGCGCTCCGGGCCCCGCCGTGCCGTTCCATCTCCCGATCCGACGCGATCCTGGCCGTCCGTCCGCGCGTGTATTAAATGAACGGCATCCGTTCATCGTCCCCAAGCGTCCTCACCCGAGAGCCGTCCACACTAAATCCCTAATATCTCACTCAATACTTAACAGATTTTCGTGTTCTTATGCTCTATGGATTCGTCTTGAAGATACGAACACATCTATACGGTCATCATGCATTGAAATTAAAGCATTTGAAATGGAGAATCTCCAGAAACTCGGGATGAAGAATTAGCTCATACCTTTGCTCAGAGAAGTGTGGCTTCAATCTGAGGGTTGTGTCACCTTCGATTGGATCCCAGCAAGCTCCAGATGAAGTCTCCTGGTCTGGTGAATTGCCTAGGTATGATTTCGACCACGCCCGATCACAAAGCTTGGAGGCTGGAGCAACCGGGTGGCCTCGGAGATGGGGCTTTTGCTAGTGGACTCCTTCTCTTGGTCCGGTGAAGGTGTAGGACCAATCAATTTGGGGATTGATCCACCGTGGAGAAGTGTCCCGGTTTTTGGGCTAAAGTTCGAGCTCAAAATTGAGCTCACTCGGAGGGAATCGGGGCCGGAATTCAGCTGGGGATCAAATGCTCTATGTGTGGGGAGTAGTCCGGAACAATTTTGACGAGTTTCCTTAAGGTTTGTTTCAAGCACCTTCCATGGCCGAGAGGGGGTGGTGTTTAAATAGGAGAAGGTGGAGGGCCTCCCGTGGAGAGTTAGGGCTTGGGATCAGCCGCTCTTGGCAAGAGAAGAACGCCTACAATGACCACCGGGGATGGGGCAGCTCAGCAGGTGAGAATTCCAAGCTTGGGCTCACATGTGAGCTCTCGGCCATGGAATTTTCCGGCGACCCGTGCGGCCGGCCAGCAGGCATGGGTCACCCTCGAGTCCAGAGTGGGTCGTGGCCGGGGTTTAGTGCGATCAATCGGGCCTTGCCATGTGTAAAGGGGATGGCTTGGAATGGAATGGGGAAGAGGCCATTTTGGCTTGGTTTGGGTCAACCCATCATTTTGGGCTTGGTTCACCCTTCAAGGTGGCTTTGGGTGTTGTGGGGAGTCAAAAGGATCAGCTGGTTTGGCATGGAGAAGTCCTTATCCAAATATATTTGGGTTAAATTTGGGTTAAGGTGAAACATGCTTAAGGTTAATGACTTTTAGGAGGTGCTTAAAGGACCTCCTCCTTTGCCATTTAAGGAGGGTTGACAACTTAGAGATCCTCATGGCTTGCCAATGGCTTGCATGTGGCTTCATGGCTCCATGTGGCTTGGGAAAAGATTGGGTCAATTTCATAAAAATGGGATTTTGTGGATTTTGGCATTTTAATGGAAATTGTTATGGGGCTTGATTTGGAGTTATTTGATGATGGGATTAGAACTTAGGGAATGGCTTTGATTAAGTGGATGGCAAATGGAAATGTCATGTGGGCTTTAGGGTAGATTTTGGGCTCTTTGAAATGGTTTTAGATGGGCTTTTAAAATAGTTTAGGGAAGTGGGCTTTTAGGTCTTAGAATGGATTTTAGGATGAAATTTTGGTAAAGGCTTGGGCCAAATAATTGTTTGGTTTAGCTCATAGATGTGTCATGAGTGACTTGGAGCAAATTGGGAGTTATTTGGGTTTGAATTGGGTTGAATTTGGGTTAGGTTTGGGTTTAGGTCAAAATTGGGCCTTTTAACTTTGGGTTGAATTTGAGTGGGGTTTGGGTCTAAATGTTGAGCAAATCATGTTAGTGTTTAGTTTGTGGGAATGTTAAGGAAGATTTATAAAAGATTTGGGGTTAATTGGAGTTGAATTGGGTGAGTTTGGGTCATGGGTCCAAATTGGGCTTTAAGGCCAAAAGTGAAATTTGATCCAAATTTTAATCAAATTGGACTTGGATTTGGTCTAGATTGATATTGTGGATATTGAATTGAAGTTTAGAATTGAATTAAACCAAAATTTGGGTCAATTGGGTAGGTTTGGTTTGACATTAGGTTCACTTTGGGTTAAAATTGGTCAAATTGGGGGTTTTGAAAAAAGTGGGGTAAATTGACAAAATTGGCCCATGGTGCAGTTAAACAAAATGAAATTGGGAATATTTGGGATTTTTTGAAATTTTCTGGGAATTTTCTGAATTTTTTGGATTTTTGGGTCAAGAGGGGTATTTTGGGTATTTGGAGGGTATTGGGAGGTTTTTTTTTTAATTTTTGATATTTTTGGGTATGGATGATCAATTTGAGTGGAAAGAAATATTTAGGAATGATTTTGGAGAATTTTGGGTGATTTGGAAATTTTTGAGAAATTTGGGTAGTTTCGAGGGTTTTGGGTAAGCTAAGCGGTGTAGGGTCCTGGGGTCAAAAATCGAAAATTTGGAAAATTGAAGATTGGGTGAATATAAGTGGAATAAAATCATTTTGGTTGAGCCATGAAGCCATATCAAGCCCACATGAGCCATGAAGGGACTCATTTGAGGCATTCACTATATTGTTCCCAACCATCTTAGCCAAGGGCTTAGGGGTTAAGGACCATCCATGTGAATCACCTACATGAGTCAGGAGGTCAAGTTAGGTATGGGTGTGGTTTTAGGAGGTGTGTGCAAGTGTAGTGTATGAGTGTAGTGTGTGTGTAAGTCAGCCCCTTCACTGCACTAGGCCACCTGGTAGGCGGTCCTAAGGCCAAAGAGTCCTATAGGAACCCATCCTTTAAACTTCGACATTTGATTTCAACCTCTAGGTGATTAGGGGTCTACAGTCGAGTTTGTGGAGTTTGCAGGAAGTTAAGAAGTGGTTTGAATTTCTAAGTGGTGGGTCCCAACTCTAGTCCTCTAAGATAGTCAGAGGAAAAGCCTAAGGCTAGATCCTAAGTACTAAAAAGAAGAAGAGAAGACCTCATCAAAAATGAGGTCAACAAATGGACCCCAATAGAAGTGGTGAGTCGACGGAGAACACCGCGTGTATTGGTGTTGACCGAAGCGATCAACAAAACCAACACAGATGTCCAAGTGACAAACTTAGGACGAAGTAGAAGAGTTTCCGCTGGGGAGTGTCAAGTATATCTCTGAAACTGGAGATTCCTGAACTCTCGCCGGGGAATGGAAAAGAAGGTGACTTCCAAATCACATGATCTGGGGGAATTTCGATTCAGATTTCATTTTGTTTCAATTTAAGTTTTGATGTGTGAGCTTAGATTTTAGTTTGGAGTTTCAATTTAGATTGAAGTTTTGTCAAAAGGGATTTGAAGTTGAAATGAAAATTGGAATTTTGTGGTCTTAGATGTAACCTCTTCAACATCAAAAAGAATTGAATTGATTGGATCGAATCATTACAACGAGGAGAGATCTCGCAGCAATGCGATATCGAATGTAAAATCCTTAACCTTAAGAGTTTGATTTTGATGTATTTCATTGCTGTAGGGAAAGAATCCTAAAGCAGTGCAGTCTCGGATGTAAAATCCTTAACCCCAGGAATTTGATTTTATGTATTTCGTTGCGATGGGGAAAGAATCCTAAAGTAATGCAGTCTCGGATGTAAAATCCTCAACTCCAAAAGTTTGATTTTTTTGATGTATTTCATTGCGATAGGGAAAGAATCCTAAAGCAATGTAGTTTTGGATGTAAAATCCTCAACTCCAAAAGTTTGAATTTTGATGTATTTCATTGCAATAGGGAAAGGATCCTAAAGCAATGCAGTTTCGGATGTAAAATCCTCGACTCCAAAAGTTTGAATTTTGACGTATTTCATTGCGATAGGGCAAGAATCCTAAAGCAATGCAGTCTTGGATGTAAAATCCTCGACTCCAAAAGTTTGAATTTTGATGTATTTCATTGCAATAGGGAAAGGATCCTAAAGCAATGCAGTCTTGGATGTAAAATCCTCGACTCCAAAAGTTTGAATTTTGATGTATTTCATTGCAATAGGGAAAGGATCCTAAAGCAATGCAGTCTTGGATGTAAAATCCTCAACCTCAAGAATTTGAATTTGATGTATTTCATTGCGATAGGGAAAGAATCCTAAAGCAATGCAGTTTCGGATGTAAAATCCTCAACTCCAAAAGTTTGAATTTGATGTATTTCATTGCGATAGGGAAATGATCCTAAAGCAATGCGATCTCGTATGTAAAATCCTCAACCCCAAGAATTTGAATTTGATTTATTTCATTGCGCTAGGGAAAGAATCCTAAAGCATTGCAGTCTCGGATGTAAAATCCTCAACCTTAAGAGTTTGATTTTGATGTATTTCATTGCTGTAGGGAAAGAATCCTAAAGCAGTGCAGTCTCGGATGTAAAATCCTTAACCCCAGGAATTTGATTTGATGTATTTCATTGCGATAGGGAAAGAATCCTAAAGCAATGCAGTCTCGGATGTAAAATCCTCAACCCCAAAAGTTTGATTTGATGTATTTCATTGCGATAGGGAAAGGATCCTAAAGCAATGCAGTTCGGATGTAAAATCCTCAACTCCAAAAGTTTGAATTTGATGTATTTCATTGCGATAGGGAAATGATCCTAAAGCAATGCAGTCTCGGATGTAAAATCCTCAACCCCAAGAATTTGAATTTGATTTATTTCATTACGATAGGGAAAGAATCCTAAAGCAATGCAGTTTCGGATGTAAAATCCTCAACTCCAAAAGTTTGAATTTGATGTATTTCATTGCGATAGGGCAAGAATCCTAAAGCAATGCAGTCTTGGATGTAAAATCCTCGACTCCAAAAGTTTGAATTTGATGTATTTCATTGCGATAGGGAAATGATCCTAAAGCAATGCAGTCTCGGATGTAAAATCCTCAACCCCAAGAATTTGAATTTGATGTATTTCAATGCGCTAGGGAAAGAATCCTAAAGCAATGCAGTCTCGGATGTAAAATCCTCATCCCAAAAGTTTGAATTTTGATGTATTTCATTGCGATAGGGAAATAATCCTAAAGCAATGCAGTCTTGGATGTAAAATCCTCGACTCCAAAAGTTTGAATTTGATGTATTTCATTGCAATAGGGAAAAGATCCTGAAGCAATGCAGTCTTGGATGTAAAATCCTCGACTCCAAAAGTTTGAATTTTGATGTACTTCATTGCGCTAGGGAAAGAATCCTAAAGCAATGCAGTCTCGGATGTAAAATCCTCAACCCAAAAGTTTGAATTTTGATGTATTTCATTGCGATAGGCAAGAATCCTAAAGCAATGCAAGTCTTGGATGTAAAATCCTCGACTCCAAAAGTTTGAATTTTAATAGTCATTGACTTTGCAAAGATTTGTAGTGTTGATTTGAAAAGTGTGGAATTTCGGTGTTTCGAGAATTTCATGAAAGTTGTAAAAGACTTTCATGGAAGGAAATGGATTAGGAGGGAATATGTAGATGTTACATACCCCGTTCAAAAGAGTTGATCGGAAGTCACTGATTTGGATTGGATATAATTCCCCGCCATCAGATTCGATCCGTGTCAATGGAATCAACCGCTTCCATCCCAGACAAGGGAGAGAATAGAACGGATTGGTTTTCAGATTTGGGAGATTGAATTTGAATTTGATTGAGATTTTATTTGAGATTTTATTTGAGATTTGATTGAGATTGGATTTGGAATTTGGAAAGATTGAATTTGAAATTTGGAAAGATTGAATTTGAAATTTGGTTGAGATTTGTGTTCATTTTGTTTGTCCTTTAACGATTCAAATTTTATTTTATCATGAATTTAATGTTCATGTGAATTTAGTGTTTATCATATTCAGATTTTTAAGGAAAGTTTTCTTTTATTCTTTTTTTTTTGTTTCTTTTCTGTTCTTTGTTCGAAGTTCATTTAACTTTAATAGCGTTTCCCAGTCAATTTGCACAAAAGAGGTGAAGGCCAAAAAATGTGACATGGTCACTTTCATTCCAATCATGTCGAAGATACATCATACAACCTAATCTCGAATACATCTCATACAATCTATGTAGACTCGAAACGGACTATGTATGATCTTCGTCGATCCATCCAAAGAAGCATCTGTCAAAAAATCCATGTCTGAATAGTGGGGTGCTTGGTCAATAACATCACCTTCCAAGCCATCCTTGGCAAGGATGTCGTATGGATGTACATTGGAGGTGTGATATTTTCCATGTAGCTCACAGCTCGTAAGGCCGGAGGCTCTCTAGCTCCGGGTCTGGCTGGAAATGGTAAGGTGTCTTCCTGTCGTCCATCCTCCTGAAAGTAACTGAGATCCGCTTCACTGGTACTCCTGGTATGCAATGCTTAGCGATATCTGCTCCGTTTAGGAAAGAGACTGTGCAGAAAGGTCTGATAAAATCGTGGTGATCTATGTGCGGGGGTATGCAGTCACCCTGCTTGTAGATGTTAATAATGCAGCTATTGGGTATGCAATCCGCCGGCGGTATCCTCCATGTTATCAATCTCTTTACCATTCTCTCGATGACTAATGGCATTGGATCCACTTGCCCATGACGGAGTATCCCCGGTGGGTTTCCCTTCCCGTCTTCCGCAAAGTTAGTAATAACGACCCACATTGTATTGTAATTCTTCCTTTCCCCGGCATCCATCTCCGGGTTCCGAGTAGGTGTTTTCCCTTAGGCGGCCCGCTCGGCCCATTCTTTTCAAATCCCGGATGCAATCCACGATTTGTTGTTGTTCATATTCCGAGAATACGTCCGTATGTAGCTCGAGGCCTTCTAAGTATATCGATCCTTCCGCCTCTAATTCTCTCAAAGTATTCAAAGGTTTTCTTTTCGACATTCTGCATTCTTTCCAGCTCGTACTCTGGAATAATTTGCAAATGGCGAGGCCTGGTGACATATTGTGGGATGTACGGCTCAATCCCTTCACGTTCTCCTGCATACCTCGGCTCCTCGGGGATGATGTCCGTCGGGACATCCCCCGGGGTGCTTCCGCAACAAGGTCATGCATCACCGGTGGTTCTATCCGGTAGCGTGGTAGTCTTCTTTCTTCGATCTTCGTGAGATTTCCCTGGTCCTTTCGTTATCCTAGGAGCCGGCCTCCTTTCTTCGAGTTCCCGGTGAACCGGTGTCCTCGAATTGTATGTGCCGGCAGAAGCATCGTCTCGTCGCGCTGGTCCGCTGCTAGTTTGGTTAACATCTTGCGGATACGGCGATTTTTATTTCTTCGTTGCGTTGCTGTGAGAGTAGCTCTTTGAACTTCTTGAATCTCCGTGGGCGCGGCGCCGACAAGCTCGCCCTCCGTCGTAGCGACTACGGACTTCATTTTCTTATCTTCTTCGATGTTTGCCTTTCTTTTCTTCGCTCGGATTGGTGGCTTGGGCCACCCACTTTCATCACCTGTCCGCCCGGCAGCTTCTTCTCGGCTAACTCGGGACCCGGCTCACTTTCCTCGTACTGTAGGCCTGCTGGTGTGAAATCCGAGTCAATCTCGATTATCGCTCCATCTTTCACCCTCTTTTCATCGAGTGCAAGGCTTACGCCATTTCTAAAGTTCAGGACCAACCGCCCGCTCGACATTTCCCTGCCAAAAGACAAGGAAAAGGATCAGGGGTTGTACTAAGAACAAGAACATTAAGAAAATGTTTATTAAAGACGAGCTTTTTTTATTACTCTTATATTTTAAAACTTAACAGGAATGAAGTGGGATAAGATCAGGAAAGAGATTTTGATTTGGAAAAGAAAACAAGGAAAACTTTATTATCATGATTTTATTTATTTTAGCACATTTTTTATTTTTGGCTTCGGACTCGATCATAAGTAATTACTTCGCCCGTGTTTCTTAGGGATGAAGAATTCATTCCTTCGAAACATCGAGTAGCGTAATACTTTTTCAAGTATCGTCCGTCGATCGGAAGCATATGTCGTTCTCCCCGGCAATTCACTAGCTCGGTAGGAACCTCCCGAGTATACCTGCTTCAACCACAAACGGTCCTTCCCAAGTGGGTTCAAATTTTCCTCCTATCTTGCGGTGTGCAAGAATAGGTCTCTTGAGAACGAGAACTAAGTCACCAACTTTGAAGGTTCTTGGCGGACCAGTTTATCATGGGCTTCGAACCATCTTAGCTTGGTATAGTTCTAAATTCTGCTCCGTTGCAAGTCTTTTCCCTTCCAGGCTTTCTAATTCTTCTAGTCGTAATTTGGCATTCTCTTCTGTCGTGATCTTGTTTGTAACTGTAATTCTGAGTGAAGGAAGCTGAACCTCTAAAGGTAACACTACCTCGGACCCATACACCAGAGCGTAAGGTGTAGTTTGAGTAGGAATTCTGAAGGTTGTCCGGTAGGCCCATAAGGCTTCTAATAACTTCTCATACCAATTTCTCTTATTATCGTCCAAAGTTTTCTTTAAGATTTGAACAAGAGTTTTATTAAAAGCGTCAGCCAGGCCGTTTGCTCTTAGGTAGTAAATTGTTGAATATTGCCAGTAGATTCCGTGTCTCCTGACAAAATTGTTGATTTGTGTGCTTCTGAATGCCGACCCATTATCCGAGATGATCTCGCGCGGCACTCGAAACGGCAGACAACTTGGTTCTCGAAAACCGTAGCACGTGGTGTGCTTCCACTTCTCCGAGTGGAACCGCCTCCGCCCACTTGGAAAAGTAATCTGTAGCCGCAAGAATGAAGTGATGTCCTTTTGAAGATGGTGGTCCTATTGGACCCACTATATCTGTGCCCCAACATTCAAATGGCCATGATGCAATTGTCGGATGTAACACATTTGGAGGTTGGTGTAGAACCACTCCGTGCACTCGGCATTGGTGACGACTCTTGGCGATTTTCATGCGGTCGGTCATCATCGAGGGCCGGTAGTACCCTAATCTTTTAATCTTCATTTTCATCTTCGGACCCGACCGGTGAGCGCCACGATTCCCGAATGCACCTCTTTAACAATTTCACGGGCCTCGGACCCGCTAGGCACCTTAGCCACATTTGATCAAAAGACCTTCCGTATAACGTGTTGTTTATTAATGCGTAAGACGTAGTTCTTTTCTTGATCCGATGGCTAGCGACCTATCGTCCGGTAGTTTTCTTGTTTGCAGTGTAGTCTATTAATGATCGTCGCAAATCTTCCGTGTTTTCCGTCACCGTTGCAACCGATTCTTTTTCTTTTCTCGATTTGTGTATCGTGTCTATGTCGAGCCGTGATAGGACTCGACGTCCGTGAACCGACACTTCTACTCGACTCATCTTGCAAACGGAAATATTCTTTTGCGAGGCGAGCTAACGCATCTGCTAAGGCATTTTCTTTTCTGGGAATTTTGTAGATTGTCACATTCGGAATTTGTTCCAACAATTGTATGGCATACTGGAAGTATTGCTCGAGTCTTGGTTTAAAAATTCTGTACTTTCCAGTGATCTGTTGAATGATTAACTGCGAATCCCCGTAGATGTCGATGTCCGTTATCCCCATTCGAATAGCTAATTCCAAGCCCCGTTATGAGGGCTTCGTATTCCGCTTCGTTGTTTGTACACGGTTCGTTAAGTGGTAGGAGTATCTTAACATCCCCCGCTCCGTGTTATAAAGATTAGCCCGATTCCCGCCTTACCGGGCACTATCACTTGCGATTCTTCGTCTTTGTGTGCTCGAAGATGCTCCGTCTAAGTATAATTCCCAATGTCGATCATCGTGGTCTTCTAGGCTCATTATTTGTTCATCCGGCAAATCGTCATCGAGAGGAGATTCTGCCGGCAAAGGGTGTGCTGCGAGGAAGTCTGCTAAGACTTGTCCCTTTACTGCATGAAGAGGCATGAAAGTTATATCGAATTGCAATAATATCACTGACCATCTGGCAAGTTTGCCGGAAAGTGTTGGACGAGTCATCAAGTATTGCAATGGATTAAACTTCGAGATCAGGTTGACCTTATGAGAAAGCATGTAGTGCCTGAGCTTTTGAGCGGCGAAGATCAGGGCCAAACAATGCTTTTCAATTGCGGGATACCTTATTTCCGTCGAAGTAAATGACGGCTTAGGTAGTAAAGAGCATTTTCTTTACCCTCATCATCGACTCATGCCAACGAGGCTCCGAGAGAGTCGTCTAAAGCCGCGGTATAAAGTATCGACGAGCCTACCCGAGATCGGGGCTGCTAAGACGGGAGGTATCATTAAATATTGTTTAATGTCTTCGAAGGCCCTCCGGCATTTCTCTTCCCAAATAAATTTGGCGTCCTTTTTAACTAGTGCCGAGAAAGGCCGACACCTACTCGACAAGTTCGAGATAAAGCGTCGAAGATATGCCAGCTTCCCTTGAAAAGATCGTAGTTGCTTTAAGGTTTTGGGAGGCGGCATTTCTAAGATAGCTTTAATATTTTCCGGGTCGATTTCAATTCCACGATGTCGGACAACGAATCCTAAGAATTTCCCGGAGGTGACGCCGAAGGCTCATTTTAAGGGATTCATCTTAAGGTTAAATTGCCTTAATCGTTCGAAAACAATTCTCAAATCATACAGGTGGTTGTCCTTTACTTTGCGTTTGATGACCACATCGTCCATGTAGCATTCGACTTGATTGTGGATGAGATCATCAAAAATTCTTATCATCGCTCTCTGGTACGTTGCTCCTGCGTTCTTCAGTCCGAATGGCATCACTGTGTAGCAATATACTCCGATCGGCGTTCCGAATGTCGTAAGCTTTTCATCTTATGGAGCCATTTTTATCCGGTTGTATCCCGAAGATCCATCCATGAATGAGAATATTTCATGTGTCGAAGCAATGTCGATCATTAATTCCGGGATCGATAGAGGGAATTCATCTTTTGGACATGCCTTGTTTAAATCTCTCGAAGTCCACACAAATTCGATCCGACCATTCTTCTTTCGATCGGCACCACATTGGCTAACCAAGTCGGGTATTGTTCTTCACGGAAAAATTTAGCGTCTATTAGCTTTTTAACTTCGAGTTATGACTTGTTGTTCGATTTCTAGACGCATTCTTCCGGGACCTCGTTCGGACCGGGACGAAGTAGGATCCACTCCTAGCTTATGGACTCGCGACCTCCGGAGCTAATCCCGGCATCTCATCGTAGCTCCAAGCAAAACAGTTTTTAAATTTCATTAATAACTCGATTATTTCTTCGGAGTCTTCTTTATTGAGTAAGGAGCTAACAAAGGTAGGTTTAGGCTCTTCGCTAGTACCTAAGTTAACTTCCGTTAACTCATCTATTGTAGATTTAATTTCTTCTTCAAATTCTGGTGGAGCGTCTCCATTTGTAAATCTTCAAATTCTTCTGTGGTTTCCATGCAGCTTTCATTAGACTCACAAGTGACAACTGAGTAAAATTCAGAATCGTCAATCGATCCTACTGTGCCGAATCCGAGTCCATGCTTTGAATTGGGTGGACGACCGAAGTTATTCCATAACTTTTCAAAATGTTGTGATTGGCCTTTTGTCCATTGTCGAGGTAAGAAACCACGCTGAATTAAATTTTGAACACAGGGAGAATACCACTCAAAAGGTAATTCCATTAATTCTGATGAAGTGACATCTTCAAATTGTACATTATTCTCGGTTTGAAGGAAGTAGCACCATGGTAGAATTTGATTGGCTTTGCACCGCCGCTACGTACCTCTTTGACCACCATACCCTCGATCTTATTAGAATGGATCGGGGTCAAGGTCATAGTATGTACATAGTGGTTAATCTTCTCGTACATCGATTTATATTCTTCATTCTTCTCATCTTCGAGAGAGATCTTGAATTGCATCTTTTTCCAACTTATTGTCGCTGCTTCTTGTTTGATTTCTTTTTCTTCTTCAGAACTGTCTTCCCAATCAACATTGATGGCCGGTTTCCTCCGTCCAACTCGTCCTAATGTCTCTACCACGACCTCGCCCCGGCCTCGACCTCGGATGTGAGTTGTGGAGAAACCTTCACCATCTCGCCGTAAGGGAGTGGTGAGTGATCGTTGGATCAGAACTTCAGGTTCTTCGTTGTCTCGAACTTTCTTTGCTTCATTTGTTATAGTATCTCCGGAGAAGATTGTTTTCTTCGGAGGTGCATAATAAGCTGCATCTTCATGGATTCCAATTTCATGTACGGAGAATGGTTGTAAGTCACCTTTGATGCACTCGTTCCCCTCCATCGTAGTATTTGATGCACTCGGTGTAGAGATGATGGTACCATCCTATTTTCATGTATCCATGGTCGGCCCAGTAAAGCGTTGAACGATGTTTCTGAATCAATTATGTGAAATTTTGCGGTTGTCTTTGCTAAGTCACCGGTCTTCATTAGTAGTGTTATTGATCTGAGGGCTATTTCTCCTTTCTGGTTGAATCCTCTTAATGACATTTTGTCGGCTTCGAGCTCGTGGGCATCAATTTCCAAGTATGCTAGTGTTCGAAGACTCATTATATTGATTGATGCTCCTGGATCCACCAATACACTGGAGAGTGTAAACTTCCCAATTATAACTAAAATGTACAACGGTCGGTTGTGGTCTGCTGTCCCAAGTAGTAGGTCATTGTCCGTAAAGGTAACACCTCGTTGTTCCTTTAATGAGCAAACCTCATCTAAGGAATCTCCGGTCATTTGAGCCAAGCAAATTTCTTGATCAAGTAAGGCCTTGATCAGAGCTTCTCTCATCTCCTTTGATAAGATGAGAGTGTCGTAGATGCTCGGCTTGGTGGTAGTTTCCTAAGATGGGCTAGCACGTTGTAGTCCACTTTATTTCCATGTATCTCGGCTTCTTCTTGAATGGGTATTTCTTCGCGCGGGTTGGTTCTTCTTGAACAACCACCTACTTTCCTTTGTCCTTCGGACCCATTCTCGGAGGTAGGACTCTTCCACTTCTTAAGTTAACTTCGTAATTTCCTCCGAATCTAGTGTCGAGCTTGTCGGTGTTTCTTCTCGAATCGGAATGACGGAGTTCTTCTGGATTAGCTTCGAAGTCTGAAGGCTCTAACTCTATTGTGACTGGAGCTCCTCGAAACTCGCAAATGGATTCATTGCTTATTGAACTCTCGTAGCCTCCTTTGTGGATGTCTTCTTCGTCATTTTGATCGACGAGATTATGTATGATTTGAGAATTGTCATTTGTATCGAAATCGATGTCCGGATTGTCGCTAGTTACGTAATCGTTAGAAACAGTCAAAACGTAGCCAACGCCATCACCCTTATCATTATAAGATCCCACCGAAGTGAGCAGATAATCATACAGAGTCAGAGGTTAGAGGGATTTCTCCCCCGAATTCGAAACAACTATCCTAGGATAAGCAGCCCCTAGTCTAGCCTTAGGAGCCTCGGTCCTTTCTTCTTCGTTGATTTTCTTCTTCTCTTCAATCGTCTCCTGTTGAGGTGGTTCTTCTATCGCAAGTGACAGTGTCGGCTTAGCAGGTTTCGAACTTTGAATTGAAGCTCGCACCGAAGCGGCTTGGATGCCTTGTCTAAAATCTTTTTTGAAGACCTCGTCTAAGCGGTAGTCCATCCATCGTCAGTTGTATAGGGATCTATCGGAACGATGGGATCAGTCGAGACAACATTAACGGAACCTCCTTTCTGGAGTTCCTTCATGTACTCCTTCGGGATTGTTATATTCCCTTTCCGAAGGTTGTCGTTGAGCCAACTTTTGAAGGTAATGCAATCTTCTATCTTGTGTCCAAGCATCCGGTGATAAGGGCAAAAGTTGGGATCATCTTTCTTGTTGACTTCTTCTAGTCTCTTAGGCTCTGGCAGCTGGAAATCTGGAGTCTTCATCAGACTACGGAACATTTTCGGCACTGCTTCATTCTTGAATGGATATTCCCTCGCTCGAAGCTCCCTTAATGTACATTGCGGACGAGGCGGTTGTTCATACTCGTGGAGATGACCGATAGTCGGGTCGGGGTTGCCGGTAATTCGTTGAGGTTGTTGTGGCCATTCGGACGATATTTGTATCGGTTGCTTGCCTTTGTCGACTCGCCGCAACGATCCCGGATTTTTTTTCAAAAGTCTTCACAGTGCTTTTGCTTGTTCGTCTTGTAGGCGAAATTTAATTGCTTCGCCTCCTCTTGCAAGCTCCCGCCTTGCTTAACAACTTCTCAAAAGTCTTAATAGTGAATCCTTTCGAGGAGAAGTGCTTATCGGGCCGTGAATGCTTTTAAGTAAGATGCCGATTGCATGTTGTTCTTGTAATTGTGGTTCACACTTCATGCTTAAGTTCCTCCATCGAAGTATGTAATCCACCAAAGTTTCGTTCGGCTTCGCTTCTCTACCACTAAATCACCTATAGTGATGTGGTGCTGAGCTCCGGCGAATCGCTTGATGAAAAGGTTTTCTAGTTCTGAGAACGTCTTCACTAAACCATTCGGTAATTTTGCGTACCAATCAAAGGCGATCCCTGACAGGCTGCTGACGAATTGTTGGAAGAGTAATGCATCACTCCCGCCGGCATTGCAACAACTGGCACGAAAGTGTGCAACATGCTGTCGAGGGTTCCCGGTTCCATCAAAGGTCTTGAACGAGAGGTGGTACGAAGCCTTTTGGGTATTGGACGGCGTCGAATTCTTCCGGGTAAGGTCTACCCGTCCGAATGGATGTCCCTCTCTTTGATTGTGCTAAGGCTTCTCGCACCTGCTGTTCCACCAAGTTTTTGATATCCTTTTCTGGAATCATACTTTGTGTTGTATCATTCTTTAGCTGATCATCTCCGTTGACAGACGTAATCTCCTTTCCTCCGTCTACAATGTGAATGACCTCTGGGGGTGTCTCTCTTTGGGGTTGCACTTGACTTTGGAGAGTGGCTAGGGCTACGCCCATCTCTTCCATCCTCTTCGCCATTTGGGCGATCGTATCGTCTTTCTCTTGAAGATGTCTTCTCATCACTTCGGCTCCTCTCTTCGCGGCCGCAGAGAGCACCTCGTGAAGCCGACGAAGCTCGTGTTTCGACCATGTTGATTTCTCGCATACTCATCGTCCATGAATTCCGATGAATCAATCTCATCTCCAAATTTCTCTTCCCTTTCTTTTGCTAATCGTCGAATATCGGTCCTCAACTTTTCCATAAGCATCCTCTGAGCGGTCCTTTACGTGCATCTTCGCGGTTGTCGTGTTATAGTTACGGGTTCCCTTCTCACGAGTCCCCTTTATCGCGAGTAGCACTTTCTTCGGATTCAAGTCTCCCGACGAGACTTTCCTTCTCGGTCGTTGTTTCAATCTTAACTGTCCAAGTAGTGGGACGCCATACCATCCTTCTAGCAACGGAAGGTCTAGGACCCGATGGTCCGTCGACCAAATGCTCGGAAGGTGGTATCCTCCCTAATCTGTAATCCTGAAACGACGACAGGCGGACTAACCTTCATCCTTTTATTTGGCTTTTTCGTAACGATGGCGGGTTCTACTCGGGGCCCAAGACAAGATTTGACTGGCACCCGCCCTATACTTCTTAGAATCTCCGATACGGGGCATTTCTCTTTCTTTGCTAGCTTCTCGATCACAGTCTGTAGTCAGGTAAATGGCGTGATCCTAGCCCTTTTCTTTCTGCTGTCGTCGTAGTATGCTGGTCGAGCTAATGTAGAAACAATCCTGCGGACATTTTCTTCATCAGCTGCGGCGGAAAGGGGATGGAATCTACTTCCTTCCAAAAAGGGTGTATCTTCAGGCAATGGTATGTATTCGGGTAGTGGTGTGTACTCAGGGATTTCTGGGATTTCCTCCAGGAAAGCAACTTCGGCAGCTCTGGCCTTCCTGGCAATCTTCCTACTTTTGTTCCTTCTTTGGGTCCGTGTTAGTGATGGAATCCTTGAGCTGGACCTGATTTCAAAAACAGAAGGTCTCACAGGAAAGTTTGTACCCTCCACGGTAACAGGTTCACCATAGTTCTGGATTTCCTTCCCTTTAATCCGGCGAAGCCGGGGTAGGTGCAGAGACAACTAGACCAGGTGGGGGTAGCAAGAACAGGTCCTCCCGTGGACGGCAGTACTCCTCTCGTCGGGATCTTTTGCATGGGAGGAAACTCTTGGGTCGACCTAAGGTCGAACTCGATCGGCGGCTTCTTAGCTTCGGATACCTTGTTTGTCAATGCGAAAAGGGAAACGTCGGTGATCTCGACATTTGTGTTCTCGAATCCTTGTCCAAACCGGATGATCCCATTGTCGGGCGGCTCGTCCTTGTAAACGGTGAAGTCGAGTCCATTGGTGAAGGAGAAAATCAGCTTTGGGGCCTCCATTTCGCGGGGCGGATCCTAATTGTCAGTCCCAAGTTATGCTTCTTCTCATCGGGATGAAAAGAAAGGAATTGAAAAGAGTCCGAACACATTCTTGTTCATGTATTTATAAGAAGGAGTTATTTGTTAAAAGAGTCATTCATTAAAGGGTTTGTTTGTTTAGAACGAAATGTTCAAAGGTGTAGAGAAGGTAGGGAATCCGATTCAGAGTTGGAAAGGAAAAGAAAGTCTTATGCAAGACTTCTCGACTCGAAGGATTACTCCTAAACTAACACCTATCGGGGTCCACCCCACCTCGAAATGAGGTAGAAGGATCTCGGAACCTCTCTGTTTAGGGGTGTCTAAACAGTGGCTCCTAAATCCGAGAGAATGTTGGCTATACTTGTTCACGGAAGAAACGAACATAGTATTCCAACGGAAAAAAGGATAGCTTGATCCACAAGGGACATGGATACACTACCGATTTTTGAAAGCAGAATTGTCTGATTAAAAATGGAGAGAGGAATTGTTCCCCAGCGGAGTCGCCAGAAATATGTCGGCATTGTTTTTTAGGTTGTGTTGTATTTAGAAAAGGGGTCGCCTAACAGAAATTATCGGTGAATTTTAAGATTTTAAATTTAGTTTAAATATATATAATTTGAAAAGTAGTATTTGATTTTGAAAATAATTTTAAATTTGAAAATTTTAAGATGTGAAATCAAACTGATCTCATATCCCAAATAGTTTATATAAACGAGCACCGCACTACTAAACCGTGTATCTATCCCTAAGGATGAGACACATCGCTTGATGGTGGGGCTCGGTTAAATAAACTAAAAGATTTGTGACATCCGTTTGGTCTGCGAACCAATTTTATGTGCCGACAAATTCCCCGCTTAATATGAAAAACATTAAACGAGGTTTATATTACACAGGTTCTTTAAAATTCCCTATAAGGGCAAGCCCCTATAGTTAATTACATCTTAAGTGACGGGAATCACCTAAGAAAACTCTCGATAATAATCAGTAGTTCTGCTCTCAAGAATTTCAAAGTTTAAGTTTTCAAAGGATTGAATTTTGGAATTTCAACAGAGAATGGATCAAGTTTGGAACATTTTGTTTTGGGAATTCAAAGGAAGAAAAGTAGGAGAAATTGCAGATTCGAAGCGAACTTCGGTAATTTCCCGACTATCCTATTGTTTGGCTTGGATTTAGGAAAGTCCTAATGTTTATTTAATGTTTTGATCTTGCCAGTTTTAGTTAATTAGGACTTATATTAGTATGACATAATCATACAAATAGCCTCGAAGATGTGAGGGTTTATGTCGTATCGGACGACTACCTCGGAGACCCTAAGACCGGTTAGGGCTTAATTTACATGACATGATTATGCAAATGCCTAACAAAAAGTTGAGGATTTATGTTGCGCTAAGCAAACTACCTCGAAATCCTATGGCTTTGTTGTTTAATTCTAGGAATGTTTAGCAGATGTAGAGTTGTTTTGCTGACGAAGATGGCCGTGCTGCCCACCGTGCTCCAAGCTCCTTGTTGTTGCAGAGGTTTAGTTTTAGAAGTCATAAATCAGGAGATGAGAAAAGTGTTTTGGTTTAGAGAAGTCTTAATTTCTAAGTGTTTTTGTGTTTTAATTAAAACAAATCTTAAAGTTGATTATAACGACACCGGTTAAGATCCCACGGTTCCATCCTTCCGGCATCGTTATTTTTATCGGATTCACTTAGTCCAGATGAATTTGCTAAACTCAACTGAATGAGTTCCACACTTTCATTTAGACCGTGGGAAATCTCGTTAGCAACACGTAGGTTACATCATCCGAGGTATTCCCGATCATCCAACGAGACGTTTTAATTTAGTTGTAATTGTAGTTTTGTGTTCTGTTTGCGATTAAATTTTGAGTTATTTTTATATTTTGAAATGTTGTGGCGGTGAATTTTATCTTGTAATGACTTTTAATTTAGTTTTGGTTTCAGTTTTAGGGACTATCCTAAAGGTGTGGGTTTTCATGCAACAGTTGTTTATCATGCAAGAAAAAGTAAGTGCGATGCAATTAAAGAAATTGTAGTAATGTAAATTGCAATAAAATAAAAGCGTACCTGGATGGTCTTCCCATCATCCCAAGCTGCACTTAAAACACAATTAGAATATTTAAACAAGTTCCTAGGTAAAGCTAAGGGAAGGGTTATGGTTTTCTACCAAATTCCTAATCCTATAGCTAGTCATTTCCTATCACGTCTAGGTCTTTGTGTTTTGGTTTGAGGACAATTTTCTTCATCAAAGAATAATTAAGTTCAATTGTTCTTATGAACATCCTATCATATCGAGGAAGTGCTTAAGACAAATCTTAAACATCTTTTCAATATTTCTAGGATTGTTTTAAGTCCAAATGAATTTAATTATACAAATGAATTAATCGTCCGGAATTCCAGCTTTGTTGTTATCTTGCTCAGATGAACTAGGACATTTGAATATCCTATAGGTGAAGTAACATTTCATTTAATGTTCTGTTTAGGAGTTATAATAACCAAAGCTTTCGAGGGCAAGTTGGTGTTCAAATGATTTAATTTAAGTTAATGGGTTTAAATTTGGAATAGTGTTTCAAGTTGCTTTATATTTAATTTCTTTATGTCTTAGGTAATGTTATTTAATTCAATTTCATTTAACTTTAATTTAATTTAATCTAATTTTAATTTTAATTTAATTAAATTTAATTCAATTTAGTTTGATTTGATGTTAAATTAATTTAGTTTAATTTGATTTAATTTCCTTTAATTTAATTTAATTTATTTATTTAATTTAATTTAATTTAATCTAATTTAATTTAATTTAATTTGTTTTAATTTAATTTAATTTAATTTAATTTGTTTTAATTTAATTTAGTTTAATTTAATTTAACTCAATTTATTTATTTAATTTGATTTAATTTAATTTAATTTAATTTAATTTAATTTGATTTAATTTGTTTGATATAATTTAATTTAATCTTTAATTTAATATTTTTTAATTTAGTTTAGTTTAATTTAATTTAATTTAATTTATCTATTTAATTTAATTTAATTTAATTTAATTTATTTAATTTAATTTAATTTAATTTATTTGATTTAATTTAATTTAATCTTTAATTTAATTTTATTTTTAATTTTAATTTAATTGAAAATTTAAAAAGTGTTTAATAATTTAACTTTTTAATTTAATTTAATGATTAGTCCTTTAACATTTTAAAATTTAAATTTGAGTTATCATTTTTAATTAGAAATTAAATATTATTGAAATGATTAATTTAGGGATTTTTTAAATTAAAGAATAAATCTCTTCCTAATAATAATATCCCTATTTAATAATTCCAATTTTATTATTCTTCCAAATTTAATCAATTATTTAATTAAGGTTTATTTCAATTATTTTAAATTGTTTAATGGGTTTCTACCCTTTAATTATTTAAATTTCAATCATCCAAATCATATTAGGATCAAATATTTTACTTGTTAATTTTTATTAAACCTAAAGTTTTAATTAGGGGTTAAAGTTTTTTAATTACCATTTTACCCTTCAAGCTAAATAATTTCATAACTCACTAAATTGGGCTCAAATGAACTTGAAATATTTTATGTGACTTCACTCATACGTCAATTAAGACATGAGAGGAGAAAATGTGATTTTTTTTTTGTATTTAATTTATTTATATAATTATTTTTAGTGGAAAATAGGAATTTCCAAGGAAAATTTAATAATATGACAAAGGGAAAGTTTTTGTCCTTAAGAAAATTATGGGAAATTTCTAATGACCAGAGAACCACTTGGGCCAATTTTGGTGATTTTTTGAATTATATTATTTTTATTATAATTATTTTAAATTTTGGAGTATTAATTAATTTAAAAAATAAAATAAAGGTTGAAAAATGAAATTTATATTTTTCAAAATTCTCTCTGATATCAAGGAAATTAGAGAATCAATTTTTGCAATTTTCTGATTTTTCTATGATTTATTATAATTATTTTAGTGAAAATGCCAAAAAAAATGTATTTTTTTAATTTTAAATTACCTTAGGGTTTTAAAATTTAATATCTCATTAAATAGACCTAAGAAAAATATGGGATTTGTTCCTAAGTGATTAAAATTCAAAATGTGACATTTTGGTGAATTTTATTATTTTTATGATTTTTATAATTTTTTAATTATTAAAATATTAAAATAATACAAAAAATCAACTTTTTAAGAAAATTACAATTTTATTTTTCTTAAATTCCCCTGATATCAGAGAGGCTCCAAAACCAATTTGGTAAATTTTTGAAAAGTATTTTGAAAGTTATGAATTTTTAAAGTTCAAATTGACTAAATGGCTTAATCAACCCATTTAGTAGGGCTAACCAAGTCCAATTGACTTCAAATTTTTATGGTGGTTTCCTCTGATCCTAAAGGTTAGTGGAGAATTGATTTCGAGTCAATTTGATATATGGTTAACTCTAATTAATTAAGGAGCTATTTTGGGTGTTTAAGCCAATAAGGGTTATTTTAAATGAGTTAACTCAAAACCTATTTTCCCTAGGGTCCTCTGGTCATAAGAGACATCACCAAATTTTCCTAGAATTTATTTCACAACATGCTAATTATTGGAATTAAAATACTCAAAACAGTAACATGAATTTGAAAAATCAATAACTTTTCATAGGGATGGCCTCGACTTTGGAAAATTCGGGGAATGTTCCTAAATTCGTAGGCTTCAAAAGCCCTATGGTCTCATGTCATGGTGAATTTCCTATATGCATGGAGAATTAAAACAATGCAGAGAGTAAATAATTCATTAAAAATAAAATACTTGATGAAATTAAATGATTTCTTTCCACATTATTCTCCTCTGTTCACTGAGCAAGAGGGTATTTTTATTTTATTTTTCTGATTTTTCTACACAAAGTTATGCATTTTTGAAGTTTGGGGGAATTAAATAAATCAAAAATACCCTAATTTTCTATTTATCCACGCGGCGCCGCGTCAACCTCGGCAGCTCCGAAAGGCCTCGCGGCGCGTTCTGGGTCGACGCCGCCATCTGACTCAGCGCTCCGGGGCCCCGCTGTGTAGTTCCATCTCCTGATCCGACGCGATCCTGGCTGTCCGTCCGCGCGTGTATTAAATGAACAGCATCCGTTCATCGTCCCCAAGCATCCTCACCCGAGAGCCGTCCACACTAAATCCCTAATATCTCACTCAATACTTAACGGATTTTTGTGTTCTTATGCTCTATGGATTCGTCTTGAAGAGACGAACACATCTATATGGTGATCATGCATTGAAATTAAAGCATTTGAAATTGAGAATCTCCGAAGCTCGGGATGAAGAATTAGCTCATACCTTTGCTCGGAGAAGTGTGGCTTCAATCCGAGGGTTGTGTCACCTTCGATTGGATCCCGGCAAGCTCCGGATGAAGTCTCCCGGTCCGGTGAATTGCCTAGGTATGATTTCGACCACGGCCCGATCACAAAGCTTGGAGGCCGGAGAAACTCGGGTGGCCTCGGAGATGGGTCTTTTGCTGGTGGACTCCTTCTATTGGTCTGGTGAAGGTGTAGGACCAATCAATTTGGGGATTGATCCACTGTGGAGAAGTGTCCTGGTTTTTGGGCTAAAGTTTGAGCTCAAAATTGAGCTCAGCTGGAGGGAATTGGGGCTGGAGTTCAGTGGGGATCAAATGCTCTATGTGTGGGGAGTAGTCTGGAACAATTTTGACAGAGTTTCCTTAAGGTTTGTTTTAGCACCTTCCATGGCCGAGAGGGGGTGGTGTTTAAATAGGAGAGGGTGGAGGGCCTCCCAGGGAGAGTTAGGGCTTGGGATCAGCTGCTCTTGGCAAGAGAAGAACAGCTACAATGACCACTGGGGATGGGGCAGCTCAGCGGAGAGAGAATTCCAAGTTTGGGCTCACATGTGAGCTCTCGGCCATGGAGTTTTCCGGCGACCCGGGAGGCCGGCCGGCAGGCATGGGTCACCCTCGGGTCCGAGTGGGTCGTGGCTGGGGTTTAGTGCGATCAATTGGGCCTTGCCATGTGTAAAGGGGATGGCTTGGAATGGAATGGGGAAGAGGCCATTTTGGCTTGGTTTGGGTTAACCCATCATTTTGGGCTTGGTTCACCCTTCAAGGTGGCTTTGGGTGTTGTGGGGAGTCAAAAGGATCAGCTGGTTTGGCATGGAGAAGTCCTTATCTAAATATATTTGGGTTAAATTTGGATTAAGGTGAAACATGCTTAAGGTTAATGACTTTTAGGAGGTGCTTAAAGGACCTCCTCCTTTTGCCATTTAAGGAGAGTTGACAACTTAGAGATCCTCATGGCTTGCCAATAGCTTGCATGTGGCTTCATGGCTCCATGTGGCTTGGGAAAAGATTGGGTCAATTTCATAAAAAAGGGATTTTGTGGATTTTGGCATTTTAATGGAAATTGTTATGGGGCTTGATTTGGAGTTATTTGATGATGGGATTAGAACTTAGGGAATGGATTTGATTAAGTGGATGGCAAATGGAAATGTCATGTGAGCTTTAGGGTAGATTTTGGGCTCTTTGAAATGGTTTTAGATGGGCTTTTAAAATAGTTTAGGGAAGTGGGTTTTTAGGTTTTAGAATGGATTTTAGGATGAAATTTTGGTAAAGGCTTGGGCCAAATAATTGTTGGGTTTAGCTCATAGATGTTCCATGAGTGACTTGGAGCAAATTGGGAGTGATTTGGGTTTGAATTGGGTTGAATTTGGGTTAGTTTTGGGTTTAGGTCAAAATTGGGCCTTTTAACTTTGGGTTGAATTTGAGTGGGGTTTGGGTCTAAATGTTGGGCAAATCATGTTAGTGTTTTGTTAGTGGGAATGTAAAGGAAGATTTAGAAAAGATTTGGGGTTAATTGGAGTTGAATTGGGTGAGTTTGGGTTATGTTTGGGTCATGGGTCCAAATTGGGCTTTAAGGCCAAAAGTGAAATTTGATCTAAATGTCAATCAAATTGGACTTAGATTTGGTCTAGATTGATATTGTGGATATTGAATTGAAGTTTAGAATTGAATTGAACCAAAATTTGGGTCAATTGGGTAGGTTTGGTTTGACATTGGGTTCACTTTGGGTTAAAATGGGTCAAATTGGGGGTTTTGAAAAAAGTGGGGTAAATTGACAAAATTGGCCCATGGTGTAGTTGAACAAAATGAAATTGGGAATATTTTTCTGGAATTTTCTGGGAATTTTCTGAATTTTGTGGATTTTTGGGTCAAGAGGGGTATTTTGGGTATTTGGAGGGTATTGGGAGGTTTTTTTTTTGAATTTTTGATATTTTTGGGTATGGATGATCAATTTGAGTGCAAAGAAATGTTTAGGAATGATTTTGGAGAATTTTGGGTGATTTGGAAATTTTTGAGAAATTTGGGTAGTTTCAAGGGTTTTGGGTAGGCTAAGCGGGTGTAGGGTCCCGGGGGTCAAAAATTGAAAATTTGGAAAATTGAAGATTGGGTGAATATAAGTGGAATAAAATCATTTTGGTTGAGCCATGAAGCCATATCAAGCCCACATGAGCCATGAAGGGACTCATTTAAGGCATTCACTATCTTGTTCCCAACCCTCTTAACCAAGGGCTTAGGGGTTAAGGACCATCCATGTGAATCACCTACATGAGTAAGGAGGTCAAGTTAGGTATGGGTGTGGTTTTAGGAGGTGTGTGCAAGTGTAGTGTATGAGTGTAGTGTGTGTGTGTAAGTCAGCCCCTTCACCAGACCGAGCCACCCGAGGCGGTCCTAAGGCCAAAGAGTCCTATAGGAACCCATCCTTTAAACTTCCACATTTGATTTCAACCTCTAGGTGATTAGGGGTCTACAGTCGAGTTTGTGGAGTTTGCAGGGAGTTAAGAAGTGGTTTGAATTTCTAAGTGGTGGGTCCCAACTCTAGTCCTCTAAGATAGTCAGAGGAAAAGCCTAAGGCTAGATCCTAAGTACTAAAAAGAAGAAGAGAAGACCTCATCAAAAATGAGGTCAACATAGGAAAACTACCTCGAAGTCCTATGGTTTGGTTATTTAATTCTAAGAATGGTTTTGTTGATGTAGATTCCAGTTTTGCTGACGACGATAGCCGTGCTGCCCACTATGCTCCAAGCTTATTGTCGTTGCAGAGGTTTAGTTTAAAAGGTGAAAATCAGGGGATGAGAAAAGTGTCTTGGTTTAAATAAATCTTAAATTCCAAATGCCTATAGTGTTTTGACTAAAACAGATCTTAATGTTGATTAAACAGAATCGATTAAGATCCCACGGTTCTGTCATCCCGACACCGTTTTTTCATCGAATTCACTTAGTCCAGATGAATTTGCTAAACTCAACTGAATGAGTTCCACAATTTCATTTAGACCATGGAAATCCTATTAGCAACACGTGGGTTACATCATCTGAGGTATTCCCGATCATTCAATGAGACATTTTAATTTAGTTAAAGTTGTGGTTTTATTGTTCTGTTTGTGATTAAATTTTGAGTTATTTTATATTTTTTGAATGTTGTGGCGGTGGATTTTATCTTGTTATGATTTTTAATTTAGTTTTGGGTTTCAGTTTTGTGGCTCTCCTAAAGGTTTCAATTTTCATGCAGGGTGTCAATCTTGTTTAACATGCAAGAAAAGTAAAGTGCAGTACAGGTAAGTAAATTGCAATAAAATAAAAACGTACCGGGAGGGTCTTCCCATCATTTCCAAGCTGCACTTAAAACACAAGTTAGAGCATTTATATATTTGCAAGAAACACTTAGGTAAAGCTAAGGGAAGGTTTTGGTTGTCTACCAAAGTCTTAATCCTATAGCTAGTTAATTCCTATGACGTCTAGGTTCTTGTGTTTTGTTAAGGATGATCTTCTTCATCAAAGAACAATTAAGTTCAATTGTTCTTCTAAAACATTTCATTATATTGAGAAAGTGCTTAGGACGAGTCCTAAAAATCTTTTCAATACTTCTGAGATTATTTTGAGCTCAAATGAATTTTATCGTACTGGTGAATTAATCATGCAAGAATTTAGTTAAATTTGCTTCTTGCTTAGTGAATTAGGATGTTTTATTATCCTATAAGTAAAGTGACATTCACTTGGCGTTTCACTTAAGAGTTATGTGGGTGAAAGCATTTAGGGGTAGGTTAGGTTATTAAGAAACTTAACCATCTTGTTTGAAGTTGAGTAGAATGATTTAAATCAATTATAATATTTTAGTTTAATTATAATTGTCTTATGTTATTTCAATTTGATTGTGTAATTTCAAAAGTTGATTTAGTTGTTGGTTTTTTTTAAATTGTTTTTAACTTTAATTTTAATTATATTTAATTTTCACTGCGTTGATTTAAAGTTGGTTTTAATTCAGTTATATTAATTTAATTGTGATTTAAAGTTGATTAAATTATTTTAAAATTGCTTTAATTTAATTATATTTAATTTGAATTGTTTTGAATTAATCATGTCATTTTAAAATTATTTTTAATTTAGTTTTTTAAATTATTTTTTTTATCAAATTGTCTTAGAAATTTGTTTTAATTTGGTTATTTAATTTATCTTAGAAATTATTTTAATTTGATTATTTAATTTATCTTAATTTTTATTAATGAGTTATTAAATTAATATTAAGTGGTATTTGATTTATATCATTAATTAGGGGTTAAGATTAATAAGTTAATATCTTCCAAGATTAAACCCCTTCACTTAATTCATTCTCTTTTAATAAACTTCAAATTTTCAATAATTTAAGAATTTATAATCATTTTGTTTATGTTGGAAAAGTGATAAAATGGGTTCCAACCCTTTAACCCCCTATGTTTCAATCATCTAAGGAGATTAATTAGGATCGTTTATTACCCATTACCCATAACTAAGCCAAAATATTAATTAAGGCTAAATTTCAATAATTACCATTTTGCCCCTTAGGCTTATTCACTTCATAATTCATTAAATATAACTCAAATGACTTTGAAATTTTTATGTCACCTTACTCATGGGTTAATTAAAATATCAGAGGAAAAAATGTGATTTTTCTGAATTTAATTTAATTTATATATTTATTTTAATGTAAAAATAGGGTTTTTAATGAAAATTCAACAACATGACCAGTAAAAGATTTCTATCCTTAGGAATATTATGGGATGTACCTACTAACCAGAGGACCACTTTGACCATTTTTGGTGATTTTTTGAACTATATTTTATTTATTATAATTATTTTGAGTTTTGGAGTATTAATCAATTATAAAATAAAATTAAAGTTAAAAAATGGATTTTATATTTTTCTTAAATCTCTCTGACCTCAAGGAGTTCAGAGAAACAAATTTTACAATTTTATGATTTTTCTTTGATTTAGTAGAATTAATTTGGTGAAAAGGTTGACAAATCCATTTTTTAATATTAAAAATCGTCTTAAGCATTTAAAATTCAATATCTTAACCAACAGACTTGTGAAAAATATTTGGTTTGTTCCTAAGTGATTAGGAGTTAAAATGTGACATTTTTGTGATTTTTATTATTTTTATGATTTTTATTATTTTTTAATTATTTAAAATATTAAAATAAGGTAGAAAATGAAGATTTTTGAAAAATTCCAATTTTTATTTTCTTAGACTCCTCTGATATTAGAGAGCCCAAAAAACCAATTTGGTGAATTTTTAAAATGTATTTTTAGAGTTATGAATTTTTAAAGTTTAATTTTACTCATGTGACCTAATTAATCCATTTAGTGGGGTTAAACATTTCCAATTGATTCCAAATTTTTATGTGAGGTCCCTCTGATCTTAAAGATCAGTGGAGAATTGTTTTTAATTTCTTTTAATGTGTGGTTAGGCCTAATTAATTAATGTTCAGTTTTGAGTAATTAGGCCAATTAGGGTTATTCCTAATGAATTAATTCAAAACATAGTTACCCTAGGGTTCTGTGTTCCTAAGAAACTTCCCCAAATTTTCCTAGAATTTTCTAAGCAATATGCTAATTAATGGAATTAAAATATAAAAAATAGTGACATAAAATTGAAAAATACATAACTTGCCATAGAGATAGCCTCTGACCTTGAAAAATTCAGGGAATGTTCCCAAGATCGGAGGCTTCAAAAACCCAATGGTCTCATGCCATGGTGAATTGTCTATGCAAATGGAGAATTAAAATATTGAAATGAGTAAATAATTAATTAAAAATAAAATACTCATCAAATTAACTCAATTCTTTTTCCATATTATTCTCCTCTGTTCATTGAGCAAGAGCATATTTTTAGTTTATTTTTATAATTTTTATACATAAAGATATGGATTTTTAAAGTTCTAGGTATTTAAATAAATCAGAAAATAATGAATTTCCGACTTAACCCAGTCAGCACCGCGTCAACCTCGGCAGCTCCGAAGGCCCACGCGACCCATTCCTATTCGACGTCGCTATGTGACTAGGATGCCACACGGCCGGCGGTCTCGCTCCATCTCCTCGTCTGGCTCTATCTGGATCGTCCATTCGATACACGCGCGATCCGACGATTCCTAATCATCATCTACAACTGGTGTGTGTCGAGGGCCGTCCACACTAAAACCCTAAGATCTCCCTCATTTCTCCACTAAATCTCACGTTCTTATGCTCTATGAACTCGTCTTGAAGAGACGAACACATCTATACGACTAACATGCATTAAAATTGACTCAAACAAAATGAAGAATCGAATGAAGCTCTCAGGAAGGAGGAGTGTCCATACCTTTGTTCAAGAGGTGAGGCCTCAACTGAATGTGCTTGGCACGTTCGTTGGAGCTGGAAGAGCCTAGGGATGAAGCCTCTGCCCCTGTCAAATTGTCTAAGTGCAACTTCCACCAAGCCCGATTTCAGGCTGGCCTGGTGAGGGGGCTTCCACTGGGGAACTCCTTCTCTTGGTCCTATGTAGGTGTGGGTGAGTTTAATTTGAGTTTGGTGGAGGTTTGAGAGATGTCATATTCTGGCCTGAGAATTGAGCTCCAAAATTGAGGTCAATCACTGGGATTTAGGGCAGGAGAACAGTGAGGATGGATTGCTCTTGGCTAGGGGAAGCTCCGCGAGGAGTTTGGAGGAATTCCGTGAAGGTTGATTTCAGCCCAACCTTTTGGTCGAGAGGGGGCGGCTTGTTTAAATAGCCATGGCCGTGGCCTCCTGTGGGTTTGATGGCTTGGATCAACTACTCCGTGAAGAGAAGAATGACCGTAGTGACCATCGGGCATGGGACAACTCAACTAGTTCAAATTGAATTTTTTAATCCATTTAGACCTCTCAGCCATGGTGTTTTCCGATGACCTGGTGGCTGGCCGGCCAGGGTCAGTCACCATCTTGAGCTTGAAGTTTGTGGGTTCAGTTGGCCAATGCCAAGTGTAAAGAGGTTTGATTTAAGTGGTAAGGGGGGAAGGGTCATTTTGGCTTGATTTGGTGCAAGGCATGGTTTAGGCTAGGTGCACCTCCCCAAGGCTTGACTTTGGGCTGAGGGAGAATCATTTGGGTCAGCTAGGAAGGGGTGGTGAAGTCCCCATCCAAGGTGATGTGGCTAAGCTTGGTTTAGAGTGTGACATGAATGGGGTTAAAAGGCTTAATGAAGGATTAAGAAATAGGCCCCCTCCATTTGCCATAAATGACATGGTGAGGTGTAATGTGACTCCCATGGCTTGCATATGGCTTATGCATGGTTTCATGGCTTCATTTGGCTTGGGAAAAGATTTGGTCAATTTCATGGAAGAGGGTTTTATGAATTTTGGCATTTTGGTGGAAATTTGAATGAAGCTTTATTTTGAATGGTTTAATGGTGATTTTGAAACTTAAGGGTGATATCAATCAAAGTTATGATGAAAAGAAATTTCCATGTGGGCTTTAGAGCCAATTTTGGGCTTTTGGATTTGTTGAAAATGGGCTTTCAGAATGGTTTAAGAAAGTGGGCCTTTAGGTTTGAAAACAAATTGGTGGATGGAAATTTTGTGAAGGATTGGGCCAAACAAATGTTGGGTTTAGTTTAGGAATGTGTCATGAGTTATTTGAAAAAGTTTTGGTGTCATTTGGAGTTGAAATGGGTTGAATTTGGGCCCTTTTGGTAAAGGGGCCAAAGTGGGTCAAATTGGGCTAACTTGGGCTAAGGTTGGGCTAATGTTAGATTTGATATAAAATTAATGTTGAGAAATTTTTATGGGAGTGTTACAAAGAGTTTTCAACTTTGGTTGGGCTTTGATTTTGGGATTTGGGCCCATTTGGGTTCATGGTGGGTTTAGGCCAAAATTGGGGATTATGGTTTTGGATTAGGTTTGGGTGGAGTTTGGGTCCAAATTTGGGGCAAAATCTTGTTAGTGTTTTGTTTTTGGAGATATTAGGAAGGTTTAGGAAAATATTTGGGGTTAATTGGAGTTGAGTTGGGTTAGTTTGGGCTAAGTTTAGGTTATGGGCCAAAATTGGGCTTTAAGCTTCAAATTAGAATTGGATCCAAATGTTAATCAAATTGGGCTTGTGTTTTGGTCTAAATTAATATTGAGGATATTGAATTGAAGTTTAGAATTGGATTGGATCAATATTGAGGTCAATTGGGCAGATTTGGTTTGACATTGGGCTTACTTTGGTTAAAATTGGGCCAAATTGGGGTTTTGGTAAAAGTGGGTGAAGTTGACAAAATTGGCTTATGGTGTAGTTAAACAAAATGAAATTGGGAATATTTGGGATTTTCTGGAATTTTCTGGGAATTTTTGGAATTTTTGGATTTTTTGGTTAAAAAGGGCATTTTGGGTATTTGGAGGGTATTGGGGGGTATTTCTGGAAATTTTGGTATATTTAGCTAAGGATGATCAATTTGAATGGTGGGAAATGTTTAGGATTGGTTTTGAGGAATTTTGGGTAATTTAGGTGATTTTTGCAAATTTTGGGTGGTTTCAAGGGTACTTGGTAGGTTTGGTGGGTGTAGGGTCCCCGGGGTCAAAAATTGAAATTTTGAAAAAATTGAAATTTTGAAAAAAATGAAGATTGATCAAGTTTGAGTAGAATGGAATCACATTGGTTGAGCCATGAAGCCATATTAAGCCCATAAGAGCCATGGGAGGACTCATTTGAGGCATTCACTATGTTGTTCCTATCCCTCTTAGCCAATGGCCTTGGGGTTAAGGTCCATCCATTTTAGTTACCTACATGAGTCAGAAAGTCAAGCTAGGTATGAATGGTTTTAGGATTTGGAATGTGTGTGAAAGTGTAATGTGTACAGGTCAACCCTCACTAGACCATGTCTCCCAGGGTATTCCTAAGGCCAAAGAGTCTTATAGGGAACTCATCCTTTAAACCTCCACATTTGATCTTAACCCTCCAAGTGGTTTAGGGGTTTACAATCAGGCATGTGGGGTTTAAAGGGATTTAAGAGGTGTTTGAATTCTAAATGGTGGGTTCCATTTCTAGTCCTCTAAGATAGTTAAAGGGAAAGCCTATGGCTAGATCCTAAGTACTAAGGAGAGAGGAGAGAAAATACCTCATCGAAAATGAGGTCAACAAATGGACCCCCAATAGGTGTGGTGTGCTAACCAAGCACACCGCGCGTATTGGCGTTGACCGAAGAGATCAACAAAATCAACACAGACGTCTAAGTGACACAATTAGAACAGAGTAGAAACAATTTTTCGCTGGGGAGTATCGAGTATATCTCCAAGACTGGAGATCCCTGAACTCTCGCTGGGAAAAAGAGGAGGTGAATTCCATATCATAAGATCTGGGGAAATTTGATTTAGATTTCATTTCATTTTCTATTTCGAGTTTTTTAATGTGTGAGTTTAGATTTCGATTTGTTCTGAGTTTCAGTTTTGATTGAGGTTTAATTTAAAATCAATTCAAGGAACTCTGGATTTGAAAGGAGAATTGGAACCTTGGTTCCAACCTCGGGATTGTTAAGAGAACTGAAATTTAGGTACCAGCCTCGGAGTGAGAATCAGAGTTTAAGTATCGATTGAAAAGGATGAGAATCATAATTTAGGTACTGATCTCGAAATAAGATCTGGAATTTGGTATCAGTATCTGAAGGAGACAGTCGAAATTTGGTATCAATCTCGGGAAGAGAGTCAGAATTTGGTACAAATCTCGAAGGTTTAAAGAGAACTGGAATCTGATTTCAGTCTCAAAGGTTTAAAGAGAACTGGAGTCTGGTTCTAGTCTCGAAGGTTTAAAGAGAACTGGAGTCTAGTTCCAGTCTCGAAGGTTTAAAGAGAACTGGAATCTGGTTCCAGTCTCGAAGGTTTAAAGAGAACTCGAGTCTGGTTCCATTCTCAAAGGTTTACTCAAAGGTTTAAAGAGAACTGAAATCTAGTTCCAGTCTCGAAGGTTTAAAGAGAACTGGAATCTGGTTCCAGTCTCAAAGGTTTAAAGAGAACTGGAATCTAGTTCCGACCTCGAAAGTTTAAAGAGAACCGGAATCCGGTTCCAGCCTTGAAGGTTTAAAGAGAACCGGAATCTGGTTCCGGCCTCAAAGGTTTAAAGAGAACTAGAGTCTGGTTCCAGTCTCATGGTTCCAGTCTCGAAGGTTTAAAGAGAACTGGAATCTGGTTCCAGTCTCGAAGGTTTAAAGAGAACTGGAATCTAGTTCCAGTCTCGAAGGTTTAAAGAGAACTGGAATCTGGTTCCAGTCTCGAAGGTTTAGAGGGTTGAAATTTTCTTTGGAGATTTGAGTTTAGCAGAAGATTTGGAATGAGACGTGAAAGTGTTTCACGTCTCATGAGGATTGATCAAAGTCTGATTATTTGGCAAAGGATATGAATCCATTCCATCAGAACCAAATCGAAAATTTTTGTGATTCTGTGTCAGTAGATTCAGTCGACCTTCTCAAAAGAGGAAGGAAATATGGAGAATCAAAAAGAGATTTCAGAATAGCCGAAGGCTGGGGATTTCAGATTCAGGAATTTGTCTTAGTCACTTGTTGTGATTTGATTTTAACTTGATTTTCAATTTAGGGTTCACATTTATTTGGGGTTCATTTTGACATTCAGATTTTTAAAAGAGTTCTCATTTATTTTTATTTTCCCTTTGTTCTTTGTTCGAAGTTCATTTAACTTAATGGCGTTTCCCAGTCAATTTGCACAAAAAGATGTGAAGGAAAAACATAACATGGTCGTTTTCATTCCAATCTCGTCAAAAATACATCATACATCTTGCTCCAAAACATGATGATAGTTTCCTTGAGAATTCAATATCTCATACAATCCATATAAATCCAACAAGGATTGTGTAAGATTCTTCAAGTTTCTTTTAAAAAGAAGCTGTCAAAATTCATGTCTGAATAGTGAGATACATGGACAATAACATCACCTTCCAAGTCATCCTTGGCAGGAATGCCGTATGGATGTGCATTGGAGGTGTGATATTTCCCATGTAAATCACAGCTCGTAGGGCCGGAGACTCTCTAACTCTGGATCTGGCTGAAAGTGGAAAGGCATTTTTCTATCATCCATTCTCCTGAAAGTGACGGAGATTCATTCCACAGGCACTCCTGGAATGCAATGTTTTGCGATGTCTGCTCCATTTCCTTTCAACACCAGGACGGAACCTACCGGTAGTGGTATCTCCACTGGCCCTTGGAACTCACCAGAGCCTGCAATTTGGAGGTCAGATCCAAACATGATATTGTACTGGTTGACAAAAGACACTATGCAGAAAGGTCTAACGAAATCATGATGGTCTATGTGTGGAGGTATGCAGTCGCGCTCCTTGTAGATGTTAATGATGCAGCTATTGGATATGCAATCTGCAGGCAATACCCTCCATGTTATCATCCTCTTTACCATTCTTTTAATAATATTCGGCATCGGATTCACCTCACTGCGACGGAGTATTCCTGGTGGATTACCTTTTTTGTCTACTGCGAAGTTGTAGCAACATCCACATTGGATTGTAATTCTTCCTTTTCCTGGCATCCATCTTCGGGTTCGGAATAGGTCTTTTCCCTTAGGCGACCAGCTCGGCCCATTTTCTAAAGATTAAGTACACATTCTACAATTTGCTGTTGTTAGTAGTCCAAAAACGCATCTGTATGTAGCTCGAGGCCTTCTAAGATGTTGACCCTCTTGCCTCAAATTCTTTTTGCATTCTTTCCAACTCATATTCTGAAATTATCTGCAATCAGCGAGGTCTAGTAACGTACTGGAGAATGTATGGTTCAACCCCGGCACGCTCTCCCGCATGTCTTGGCTCCTCGGGGATAGTCTCTGTCGGGACATCCTCCGGGGTTGCTTTCGCAACAAGACTCTTCAGAACTGGTACATCTGCCTGGCGTCATGGCACCGATTCTGTTTCTGCTCTTCTTAAGATTCTTTCATCCTTTCTACTGCTCTTGGAGTTGATTTCCTCTTTTCTGGTTCCTGATGAACCAATTTCTTTGGAGTATTTGCACTGACGGTAGCAGCTGTCTCTTCTTGTTGGTCTGCTGCTAGCTTGGTTAGCATCTTGCGAATGCGACGGTTCTTGTTCCTCCGCTAGGTGGCAGTGAGAGTAGCTCTCCTTACCCCTTGGACATCTGCGGGCATGGCGCTGACAAGCCTGCCCTCTGCTGTAGCAACAACGGACTTGATTTTCTTATCTTCTCCTGTTGCATGAGTGGCGTTTTCTTTTCTTTTCTTGCTGGTGGACTGTTGACTTGGGCCACCCAATTTCATCACTGTCTCACAGTGGAATTTATCCTGATCAATCGGGGTCCAATCAGTTTCTTCGTACTGTAGCCCAGCCGGTGTGAAATCAGAATCAATCTCAATCACGGCCCCATCCTTCATCCTCCTTTCATCGGGTGCTAGACTCACGCCATTCTTAAAGTTCAGAACCAACCGCCCGTTCGACATTTCCCTATGAAAAACAAGGAAATAATCAGGGGCTGTACTAAGAACAAGAAAAATAAGAAAACATTTATTAACGAAAAATTTTATTTATTTCTTTTAAATTTTAAAGAGAGTAGGAAGAGATGAGGCAAAGATCAGGAATGAATTGATTTAAAAGGAAAGATTGACATTTTATTTTTACAATTTCACACGTTTTTTTTCTTTTTAACACATTCTTTGTTAATGATTTCCTTTTTTATCATCCTTTTTTTTATGTTTTGGGTTCGAACCCAGTCACAAATGATTACTCTACCCATGCTTCTAGGAGTGAGACCTCATTTTTAAAGTTCATCCTTCGAAACATCAGGTTGCGTAATACCTCTTCAAATATCTTCCATTGATTGGAAGCATAGGTCGTTCTCCACGGAAATTCACCAGTTGGTAAGAACCTCCTGAGTAGACTATCTCGACCACGAATGGCCCTTCCCATGTTGGTTCAAATTTACCTCCTATCTTGCGGTGTGCAAGAATAGGTCTTCTGAGAACTAGAACCAAGTCACCGACTTTAAATGTCCTTGGACGGACTAGTTTGCGTGGGCCTGGATCATCTTGGCTTGATACAGTTCCAAATTTTGCTGTGCTGAAAGTCTTTTTCCTTCCAAGCTTTTCAATTCCTCCAATCGTAATTTGGCATTTTCTTCTGTAGTGATCTTTTCTGCAACTTCAATTCTGAGTGAGGGAAGCTGAACCTCCAAGGGTAAGACAACCTCGGACCCGTACACTAAAGCATAAGGCGTAGACTGAGTAGGAGTTCTAAAAGTCGTCCTGTAGGCCCATAAGGCTTCTAACAACTTCTCGTGCCAGTTTCTTTTGTTGTTGTCCAAGGTTTTCTTTAGGATTTGGACGAGAGTTTTATCAAAAGTCTTGGCCAAGCCGTTTGCTCTTGGGTAATAGATCGTCGAATAACGCCAATCAATCCCGTGTCTTCTGACAAAATTGTTGATCTTCGTACTCTTGAACGCGAACCCATTATCTGAAATGATTCTGCACGGTACTCTGAAACGGTAGACAACTTGATTCTTGAAGAACTGCAACACATGATGTGCCTTTACTTCTCTGAGCGGTACTGCTTCTACCCACTTAGAAAAGTAATCTGTAGCTGCAAGAATGAAACGATGTCCTCTTGAAGAAGGCGGATCTATCAGACACACGATATCTGTGCCCCAACACTTAAATGGCCACAATGCGATTGTCGGATGTAGCACATTTGGAGGTTGATGTAGAACCACTCCATGCACTTGGCATTGGTGACAACTCTTGGTAACTTTCATGCTATCGGTCATCATTGAGGGCCAGTAGTACCCTTATCTTTTAATATTTATTTTCATCTTCGGAACCGATTGATGAGCGCCACAGAGTCCTGAGTGTACTTCTTTAACAATTTCACGAGCCTCGGACCCGCTCAGGCATCTTAGCCACATCTGATTAAAAGACCTTATGTATAACGTGTTGTTTATTAATGCGTAAGACAGAGTTCTTTTCTTGATTTGATGAGCTAAAGACTTATCATCCGGTAGGATTCCTGTTTGCAAGTAGTCTATTAATGGTTGCCGCCAATCTTCTGTATTTTCTGTCACTGCTGCAATTGTTTCTTCTACTTTTTCTGATTTGTGTATTGTATCCATGTCGAGCTTTGAGAGAATCTGCCATCCCTGAACTGACATTTCAACTGACTCATCTTGTAAGCAGGCAAATTCTTTTGCAAGGCGGGCTAACGCATCCGCAAGAATATTTTCTCTCTTGGGAATCTTGTAGATCATTACATTTGGAATTTTCTCCAACAGTTTCATGGCGTACTGAAAGTACTGCTCAAGTCTTGGCTTCAGAATTCTGTACTGTCCCGCAACTTGCTGAATGATGAACTGTGAATCTCCGTAGATATTGATATCCGTTATCCCCATCTGAATGGTTAATTCCAATCCAGTTATAAGGGCTTCGTATTCTCCTCGTTGTTTGTACACGGTTCTGTTAAGTGATAGGAATACCTTAACATCCCCCGCTCCGGTGTTATAAAGATTAGTCTGATTCCTGCCTTACCGGGCACTATCGCTTGCGATTCTTTGTCTTTCTGTGCTGAGGATGCTCCATCGAAGTACAGTTCCCAATGCTAATCATAGGGGTCTTCTAGGCTCATTATCTGCTTGCCTGGCAAGTCGTCGTTGAGAGGCAATTCTGCCGGTAAAGGGTGTGCTGCGAGGAAGTCTGCTAGGACTTGTCCCTTTATGGCACGAAGAGGCATGAAAGTTATATCGAATTGCAATAGTATCATCAACCACCTGGAAAGTCTGTCGGAAAGCGTCGGTCGGGTCATCAAATATTGCAATGGAGTGAACTTCGAAATAAGGTTGACTTTATGAGAAAGCATGCAATGCCTGAGCTTTTGAGCGGCAAAGATCAGGGCCAAACAATGCTTCTCAATAGGAGGATACTTTTCTTCCATCGGAATTAGACAATGGCTTAGGTAATAGAGCGCATTCTCTTTTCCCTCATCATTAACCTGGTCTAATAGGCTCCGAGAGAGTCGTCTAAAGCCGTAGTATAAAGTATAAACGATCATCCCGAGACTGGGGCTGCTAAGACAGGAGGTGTCATTAGGTATTGTTTAATGTCATCGAAGGCATGCTGACATTTGGAGTCCCAAGTAAACTTAGCATCCTTCTTAACTATAGCAGAAAATGTCTGACACCTTCCTGACAAATTCGAGATAAAGCGTCGAAGATATGCCAATTTCCCTTGAAAGGACCGTAGTTGTTTCAACGTTTTAGGAGGTGGCATTTTAAAGATAGCTTTAATCTTCTCCGGATCGATTTCAATTCCATGATGTCAGACGATAAACCCTAAGAATTTTCTAGAGGTGATGCTGAAGGCGCATTTCAGGGGATTCATCTTAAGGTTATATAGTCTTAATCGCTCGAAAACAATTCTCAAATCATACAAGTGATCTTCCTTTAATTTGCTCTTGATGACCACATCATCCACGTAACACTCGACTTGGTTGTGAATGAGATCATCAAAAATCCTCGTCATTGCTCTTTGGTAGGTCGCTCCTACGTTCTTCAATCCAAATGGCATCACTGTGTAGCAGTACACTCCAATTGGCATTCTGAAGGCTATGAGCTTTTCATCTTCCGGTGCCATCTTTATCTGGTTGTATCCTGATGTTCCATCCATGAAAGAGAAGATTTCATGTGTCGAAGCGATGTCGACCATCAGTTCTGGAATTGGTAGAGGGAATTCATCCTTTGGACATGCTTTATTCAAATCTCTGAAATCCACGCAGATTCTGATCTAACCATTCTTCTTTCTGACTGGTACCACATTGGCTAACCAAGTCGAGTATTGCTCTTCACGGACAAATTTAGCATCTATTAGCTTCTTAACTTCAGTTATTACTTGTTGTTCAAACTCTAGACGCATTCTTCTCGGAGCTTGTCTGACTGGAACAGCAGTGTGATCCACTCCTAGCCTGTGAACTACAACCTCTGGAGCTAATCCTGGCATTTCATCATAACTCCAAGCAAAACAGTCTTTGAACTCCATTAATAGCTTAATTATGTTTTTGGAGTCTTCTTTACTGAGTAAGGAGCTAACAAAGGTCGGCCTAGGCTCTTCGCTAGTACCTAAGTTAACTTCCATTAACTCATCTATTGTAGATTTAATTTCTTCTTCGAATTCTGGCGAAGCATCTCCGATTGGTAGATCTTCGAGATCTTCTGAAGCTTCCAAGCAGTCTTCATTAGGCTCGTAAGTGACAACCAAACAAAATTCTGAGTCATCAACCGGTGCTACTGTGCTGAATCCGAGACCATGCTTTGAATTGGGAGGCCGACTGGTATTATTCCATAATTTTTCAAAATGTTGTGATTGACCTTTTGTCCATCGTCGAGGTAAGACACCACGTTGAATTAAATTCTGAACACAGGGAGAGTACCACTCAAAAGGTAGTTCCATTAATTCAGATGAAGCAACATCTTCAAATTGTACATCATTTTTAGTTTTGGAAGAAGAAGCACCACGGTAAAACTTGATTGGTTTAGTACCGCTACCATGTACCTCCTTGACCACCATACCCTCGACCTTACTAGGATAGATCGGGGTCAGGGTCATAGTATGCACATAGTGATTAATCTTCTCGTACATTGATTTGTATTTTTCGTTCTTTTCTTCTTCGTGAGAGATCTTGAATTAGGGTTTCTTTTGATTTATTTTCGCTGCTTCTTTCTTGATTTCCCAATCAACATCGATGATTGGTTTCTTCTGTCCAACTGTTCCAACGTCTCTTCCATGACCTCGTCCCCGGCCTCGACCTCGGGTGCGAGTTTTGGAGAAAGCTTCACCATCTCGCCGTCAGGGAGTGGTGAGTAACTGTTGGACTAGAATTTCAGGCTCTTCATCATCTTGCACTTCTTTTGCTTCATTTGGTATGACATTTCTGGAGAAGATTATTTTCTTTGGAGGAACGTAATAGGCTGCATCTTCATGAATTCCAATCTCGTGTACGGAGAATGGTTGCAAGTCACCTTTAGTACATTGTTCTCCTCCTTCGTAATATTTTATGCACTGGCGTAGAGACGACGGTACCATCCAGTTCTCATGGATCCATGGCCAACCCAGTAGAGCGTTGAACGATGTCTCAGAATCAATTATATGGAATTTTGCGGTTGTCTTTCATAAGTCACCGGTTTTTCATTAATAGTGTTATCGATCCAAGGGCTCTCTCTCCTTTCTGATTGAAGCCTCTTAGTAACATCTTATCTGCTTCAAGCTTACGAGCATCAATTTCCAAATATGCTAGCGTCCAAAGATCCATTATGTTGATTGATGCTCCTAGATCAACCAACACTTTGGAGAGCATAAACTTTCCAATAGTGACTGAAATGTACAACGGTCGGTTGTGATCAGCTGTTCCAAGTAATAGATCATTGTCCGTGAAGGTAACACCTCGCTGTTCATTTAACGAGCAAATCTCACCGAAGAAATTACCAGCCATTTGAGCTAAACAAATCTCTGGATCAAGTAGAGCCTTGATCAGAGCTTCCCTCATCTCCTTTGACAGGATCAGAGCGTCATATATGCTTAGTTTGGCTGGTAGCTTCCTAAGATGGGCTAGCACGTTATAATCAACTTTATTACCCTGTTCCTCGGTTTCTTCCTGAATGGGAAATTCCTCTGCTAGGGTTGGCTCCTCCTGAGCAACCACCTTCTTTCCTTTATCATTTGGACCCATTCTCGGAGGTAGAACTTTTCTGCTTCTTAGGTTGACTTCAGTTACTTGTTCTGAGTCTGGTGCTGGATCTGCCGATGTTTCCCCTTGAATTGGAATGACCGGCTCTTCTGGAGTTGGTTCAAAATCCGATAATTCTAATTCTATCGCGATTGAAGCTCCTCGAAATTCACAAATGGACTCATTGCTTGTTGTGCTTTCGTAGCCTCCTTTGTGAGCATCTTCTTCGTCGTGGTCATCGAGGTTAAGTATGATTTGAGAATTGTTATTTATATTGGAATCGAGATCCGGATTAGGTTGGTTATCGTTAGTTACGTAATCATTAGAAATAGTCAAAACGTAGCCAACACCAAAACTCTTATCATTATAAGATCCCGCCGGGGCGAGTAAATAATCATACAGAGTCGAAGTTCGAGGGATTTCTCCCCCAAATCGGAAACAACCATCCTAGGATAAGCAGCCCCTAGTCTACCCTTCGGAGCCTCGATCTTCTTCTCTTCTACGATCTTCTCCTCCTTCTGGGGATGTTCTTCAATCGCAAGCGATAGCATCGGCTCAGCAGGTTTCAAACTTTGAGTTGCAGCGCGCACCGAACCGGTCTGGATGTGATCCAAAATTTTCTTCGAAGACTTTGTCCAGACGGAACTCCATCCATCATTGGTCGTGTAAGGGTCTATCAGAACAATAGGATTCGTTGAAATAACATTGACGGAACCTCCTTTTTGGTGTTCCTTCATGTTGTCGGCATATTTTTAGGTTGTGTTTTATTTTGAAGAGGGGGGTCGCCTAACAGAAGCTGTCGGCGAATTTTTAATTTAATTAAAATAAATAATTTGAAAAGTAATATTTGATTTTGAAAATAATTTCAAATTTGAAGGTTTTAAGATATGAGACTAAACCGATCTCACATCCCAAATAGTTTATATAAACGAGCACCGCACCACAAACCGTGTATCTATCCCTAAGGATAGACACAATCGCTCGACGGTGGGGCTCGATTAAATAAACTAGAAGATTTAGTGACATCCGTTCGGTCCGCGAACCAATTTTATAAGCCGACAAAATTCCCCGCTTAATATGAAAACATTAAACAGGGTTTATATTACTCGGGTTCTTCAAAATTCCTATAAGGGCAAGCCCCTATAGTTAATTACATCTTAAGTGATGGGAATCACCTAAGAAAACTCTCGATAATAATCAATAATTCGCTCTCAAGGATTTCAAAGTTTAAGTTTTCAAGGGATTGAATTTTGGAATTTCAATAGGGAATGGATCAAACTTGGAACATTTTGTTTTGTGAATCCAAAGGAAGAAAGGTAGGAGAAATCACTGATTCGAAGTGAACTTCGGTAATTTCCCGACTATCCTATTGTTTGGCTTAGATTTAAGAAAGTCCTAATATTTTTAAATGTTTTGATCTTGTCAATTTTAATTAATTAGGACTTATACTTATATGATAGAATCATACAAATAGCACTTGAAGATGTGAGGGTTTATGTCGTATCGGATGACTACCTCGGAATCCTAAGTCCGGTTAGGGCTTAATTTGCAAGGCAAATGCCTAACAAAAGGTTGAGGATTTATGTTGCACTAGTGCAAACTACCTCGAAATCCTATGGCTTGGTTATTTAATTCTAGGAAAGTTTTGCTGAAGTAGGTTCAAGTTTGCTTGACGACGATGGCCGTGCTGCCCACCATGCTCCGAGCTCCTTCATCGTTGCAGAGGTTTAGTTTTAGAAATCATAAATCGGGAGATGAGAAAAGTGTTTTGGTTTAGAGAAGTCTTAATTTTCCAAGTGTTTTTTTGTGTTTCGATTAAAACAAATCTTAAAGTTGATTATAACGACACCCGTTAAGATCCCACGGTTCCATCCTTCCGGCATCATTATTTTTATCGGATTCACTTAGTCCGGATGAATTTGCTAAACTCAACTCGAATGAGTTCCACACTTTCATTTAGACTGTGGGAAATCCCGTCAGCAACACGTAGGTTACATCATCCGAGGTATTCCCGATCATCCAACAGGACGTTTTAATTTAGTTGCAATTGTAGTTTTGTGTTCTATTTGTGATTAAATTTTGAGTTGTTTTATATTTTGAAATGTTGTGGTGGTGAATTTTATCTTGCAATGACTTTTAAATTAGTTTTGGTTTCGGCTTTAGGGTCTATCCTAAAGGTGTGGGTTTTCATGCAACAGTTGTCTTATCATGCAAGAAAAGTAAAGTGCATTTGCAATAAAGTAAATTGCAATAATATAAATTGCAAGAAAGTAAATTGCAATAAAATAAAAGCGTACCTGGAGGGTCTTCCCGTCATCCCAAGCTACACTTAAAACACAATTAGAATATTTAAGCAAGTTCCTAGGTAAAGCTAAGGGAAAGGTTATGGTTTTCTACCAAATTCCTAATCCTATAGCTAGTCATCTCCTATGACGTCTCAGGTTCTTTGTGTTTTTTTGTTTAAGGACGATTTTCTTCATCAAAGAATAATTAAATTCAATTGTTCTTATAAACATCCTATCGTATCGAGGAAGTGCTTAAGACAAATCTTAAACATCTTTTCAATATTGCTAGAATTGTTTTAAGTCCAAATGAATTCGATTATATAAATGAATTAATCGTCCGGGATTCAAGTTTTGTTAACTTACTCAGTGAACTAGGACATTTGAATATCCTATAAGCGAAGTAACATTTCATTTAATGTCCTATTTAGGAGTTATGATAACTAAAGCTTTTGAGGGTAAATTTGTGTTCAAATGGTTTGTGATTTAGTTTAATTTCCATTAATGAGTTTAAATTTGGAATAGTGTTCAAGTTATTTTAGATTTATTTTGAATTCTTTATGTCTTAGGTGATGTTATATTTAATTTAATTTAATTTAATTTAATTTAATTTAATTGAGTTTTAATTTAATTTAATTCAATATAGTTCAATTTAATTTGATTTGATGTTTAATTAATTTGATTTGATTTAATTTTAATTTAATTTGATTTAATTTAATTTAATTTAATTTGATTTGATTTAATTTGTTTAATTTAATTTAATTTGATTTAATTTAATTTAATTTTTTAATCTTAATTTAATTTAATTTAATTTAATTTAATTTTAATTTAATTTTATTTAATTTTAATTGAAATTTTTTAAAAGAGTTTAATAATTTAAATTTAGTTTAATGATTAAGTCTTTTAATATTTTAAATTTGAGTTATCATTTTAATTAAGAATTGAATATTAATGAGATAATTAATTTAGGGATTTGTAAATTAAAGAATAAATCTCTTCCTATTAATATCCCTATTTTAATAATTCCAATTTTATTATTCTTCCAAATTTAATCAATTATTTAATTAAAGTTTAATCATTTTAAAATTGTTTAATGGTTTTCTACCCTTTAATTATTTGAATTTCAATCATCCAAATCAAATTAGGATCAAATATTTTACTTGTTAATTTTTTATTAAACCTAAAGTTTTAATTAAGGGTTAAAAATTTAATTACCACTTTACCCTTTAAGCTTAATGATTTCATAACTCACTAAATTGATCTCAAATGAACTTGAAATTTTTATGTGACTTCACTCATATGCCAATAAAGACATGAGAGGAGAAAATGTGATTTTTCTATATTTAATTTATTTATATAATTATTTTTGGTAGAAAATAGAGATTTTCAAGGAAAATTTAATAACATGACCAAGGGAAAGTTTCTGTCCTTAAGAAAATTAGGGGACATTTCTAATGACCAGAGAACCACTTGGACCAATTTTGGTGATTTTTTGAATTATATTATTTTTATTATAATTATTTTAAATTTTGGAGTGTTAATTAATTTAAAAACAAAATAAATGTTGAAAAATAGATTTTATAATTTTCAAAAATCTCTCTGATATCACAGAAATCAGAGAAGCAAATTTTGCAATTTTCTAATTTTTCTATAATTTATTATAATTATTTTAGTGAAAAAGCTAGAAAATATATATTTTTTTTAATTTTAAAATTACCTTAAAGCTTTAAAATTTAATATCTCACTAAATAGACCTAAGAAAAATGTGGGATTTGTTCCTGTGTGATTAAAATTCAAAATGTGACATTTTGGTGAATTTTATTATTTTTGTGATTTTTATTATTTTTTAATTATTAAAAATATTAAAATATTATTAAAAATCAACTTTTTTAGAAAATTGAAATTTTAATTTTCTTAGGTTCCCCTGATATCAGAGAGGCCCCAAAACTAATTTAGTGAATTTTTGAAAGGTATTTTAAAAGTTATGAATTTTTAAAGTTTAAAATGGCTAAGTGGCTTAATCAACCCAATTAGTGGGGCTAACCAAGTCCAATTGACCTCAAACTTTTATGGTGGATTCCTCTGATCCTAAAGGTCAGTGGATAATTGATTTCAAGTCAATTTGATGCCTGGTTAACTCTAATTAAATAAAGACCTATTTTGGGTGTTTAAGCCAATTAGGGTTGTTTTAAATGAACTAAGTCAAAACCTATTTTTCCTAGGGTTCTCTGGTCATAAGGAACATCACCAAATTTTCCTAGAATTTATTTCACAATATGCTATTTATTGGAATTAAAATACTCAAAACAGTAGCCTGAATTTGAAAAATCAATAACTTTTCATAGGGATGGCCCTGACTTTGAAAAATTCAGGGAATGTTCCCAAATTCAGAGGCTTCAAAAGCCCTATGGTCTCATTCCATGGTGAATTGTATACATGCATGGAGAATTAAAATAATGCAGAGAGTAAATAAATTATAAAAAATAAAATACTTGATGAAATTAAATGATTTCTTTTCCACATTATTCTCCTCTCGTTCACTCGAGCAAGAGGGTATTTTTATTTTATTTTTCCGATTTTTCTACACAGAGATATGAATTTTTGAAGTTTAGGGAATTAAATAAATAGAAAAATACCCTAATTTTCTATTTATCCACGCGGCGCCGAGTCAACCTCGGCGGCTCCGAACGCACACGCGTCGCGCTCCCATTCGACGCCGCCACCCGAGTCGGCGGCCCGGGCCCCGCGGTTCTCGTACCGTCTCCCCGATCCGACGCCATCTGAGCCGTTCGTCCGCGCGTGTATTGAATGGACGGCATCCGTTCATCGTCCCCGAGAGTCCTCACCCGAGAGCCGTCCACACTAAATCCCTAAGATCTCACTCGATACTCAATGGATTTTCATGTTCTTATGCTCTATGGATTCGTCTTGAAGAGACGAACACATCTATACGGTTAACATGCATTGAAATTAAGTCATTTGAAATGGAGAATCTCCAGAAGCTCGGGATAAAGAATTAGCTCATACCTTTGTTCAGAGAAGTGTGGCTTCAATCTGAGAGTTGTTGCACCTTCGATTGGATCCCGGCAAGCTCCGCGATGAAGTCTCCCGGTCTCGGTGAATTGTCCGGATGTGATTTCGACCAAGCCCGATCACAAAGCTTGGAGGCTCGGAGCAACCGGGTGGCCTCGGAGATGGGGCTTTGCTCGGTGGACACCTTCCTCGGTCCGGTGAAGGTGTAGAACCAATCAATTTGGGAATTGGCTCACTGTGGAGAAGTGTCCCGGTTTTGGGTGGAATTTCGGTTGGGAAATTGGATTTTGTCGGTGGGGATTAGGGCAAATTGACACCGGGGATCAACCGCTCTAAGGGTGGAGAAGGGTCCGGAACAATTTTGGCGAGTTTCGGCAAGGTTTGTGCTCGGCTCCTCTCATGGCCGAGAGGGGTGGAGTTTAAATAGGAGAGGGTGGAGGGCCTCCCGGGGGAGTCGAGGCATGGGATCAGTCTGCTCGGTGAGGAGAAGAACAACCATGGTGGCCATCGGGCATGGGGCAACTCGGCAGGTGAGAATTCCAAGCTTGGGCTCACATGATGCTCTCGGGTGTGGTGTTTTCCGGCGATCCGGGCGGCTGGCCGGCAGGCATGAGTCACCATCTTGACCGGGGAGGTCGTGGCTTGGCAATGGTGAAGTCAATCGGGCTTGGACATGTGTAAAGTGTTTGAATTAAAATGGAATGGGGAGGGGGTCATTTTGGCCTTGATTTGGTCAACCCATTGGTTTGGGTTGGGTGCACCTCCCCATGGCCTCGATTTTGGGCTGAGAGGATCGGTTGGGTCGGCCAAGGGAGAGTGGTGTGGTCTCCATCCATGATGAGGTGGCTAAGCATGGTTTAGTGTGTGACATGCTTAAGGTAAAAAGGGGTTAAGGAGGATTAGGAAAGGGGCCCCTCCTTTCGCCATTAATGGCTTGATCACATGTCAAGCCTTCCATGGCTTCATGTGGCTTGTCCATGGCTTGCATGGCTCACCTTTGGCTTGGGAAAAGGTTTGGTCAATTTCATGAAAATGGGTTTTAAGAATTTTTGGTAATTTGATGGAAATTTGTATGAAACTTTATTTGGAATAATTTGATGGTGAATTTAGGACTTAGGTAATGGATTTAATTAAGTGGATGACAAATGGAGATGTCATGTGGGCTTTAGGGTAGATTTTGGGCCTTTGGATGTGGTGAAGTGGGCTTTTAGGAAAGTTTAAGGGAAATGGGCTTTTGATTTTAGGATGGGCATTTGGATAAAAATTTTGTGAAGAACTTTTTCAAATAAATGTCATAATTGGTTTAGGGATGTTCTATGAAGGGCTTGGAATCAATTTGATGTGATTTGGAGTTGAATTGGTTTGAATTTGGGTTTATTTGGTAAGTGGGCCTATATGGGTCCAAGTGGGCCAAGTTGGGCTAATGTTGGGCTAGAGTTGAAATTGATGTAAAATCAATGTTGAGAAATGTTTATGGGGGTGTTTCAAAGAGGTTTTGGCTTTGGTTGGGCTTTGATTTTGGGGTTTGGGCTCATTTGGGTTAGGTTTGGGTTTAGGTCAAAAATGGGTCCTTTAGCCTTGGGTTGAATTTGAGTGGGGTTTGGGTCTAAATTTGGGCAAATCATATTAGTGTTTTGTTTGTGGTAATGTTAAGGAAGATTTAGAAAAGGTTTGGGGTTAATTGGAGTTGAATTGGGTGAGTTTGGGTTAGGTTTAGGTCATGGGTCCAAATTGGGCTTTAAGGCCAAAAGTGAGATTGGATCCAAATGTCAATCAACTTGGGCTTGGATTTGGTCTAGATTGGTATTTGGGATATTGATTTGAAGTTTAGAATTGAATTGGACCAAAATTGGGGTCAATTGGGTAGGTTTGGTTTGACATTGGGTGCACTTAGGGTTAAAATGGGTCAAATTGGGGGTTTTGACAAAAGTAGGGTAAATTGGCAAAATTGGCCCATGGTGTAATTGGACAAAATGAAATTAGGAATATTTGGGATTTTCTGGAATTTTCTGGGAATTTTCTGAATTTTTGGATTTTTAGGCCAAGAGGGTTATTTTGGGTATTTGGAGGGTATTGGGAGGTTTTCTTGGAATTTTTGGTATTTTTGGGTATGGATGATCAGTTTAAGTGATGTGGAAATGTTTGGGATTGATTTTAGAGAATTTTGGGTGATTTAGAAATTTTTGAGAAATTTGGGTAATTTCGAGGGTTTTGGGTAAGTTAAGCGGGTGTAGGGTCCCGGGGTCGAAAATTGAAAATTTGGAAAATTGAAGATTGGGTGGATGTAAGTGGAAAGAAGTCATTTTGGTTGAGCCATGAAGCCATATCAAGCCCACATGAGCCATGAAGCCATATCGAGCCCACATGAGCCATGAAGGGACTCATTTGAGGCATCCACATTGTTGTTCCTAACCCTCTTAGCCGAGGGCTTAGGGGTTAAGGACCATCCATGTGAAACACTTACATGAGTCAGGAGGTCAAGTTAGGTATGGGTGTGGTTTTAGGAGGTATGTGGAAGTGTAGTGTGTAGGTGTAGTGTATAAATGTAGTGTGTGTAAGTCAGCCCCTTCACCAGACCAGGCCACCCAGGGCAGTCCTTAAGGCCAAAGAGTCCTATAGGAACTCATCCTTTAAACTTCCACATTTGATTTCAACCCTCTATGGTGATTAGGGGTCTACAGTCAAGTTTGTGGAGTTTGCAGGGAGTCAAGAAGTGGTTTGAATTTCTAAAAGGTGGGTCTCAATTCTAGTCCTCTAAGATAGTCAAAGGAAAAGCCTAAGGCTAGATCCTAAGTACTAAAGAGAAGAAGAGAAGACCTCATCAAAAATGAGGTCAACACATGTATTCCTTCAGGATCTTTATGTTCCCTTTTCGGAGATTGTCGTCAAGCCAACTCTTGAAAGTGATGCAATCCTCTATCTTATGTCCGAGCATTCAATGGTAAGGGCAATAGTTCATATGATCTTTCTTGTTGACTTCCTCCAGCCTCTTGGGCTCCGGTAGCTGAAAATCTGGTGTCTTCATTAAACTGCGGAACATCTTCGCTACTGCTTCAGTTTTGAATGGATATTCCTTATTCAGAAAATCTTTCAAGGTACGCCGTGGACGAGGCGGTTGTTCATAATGTTGAGGCGATCGATAGCTCGGTCGAGGCCGTTGATAACCCTGTCGAGGTTGTCGATAGATCTGTTGTGGTTGTTGGTATGTCCGTTGCGGTGGTTGATAACTAGGCTGTGGCCGCTCTGGCTGTATTTGAACTGACTGCTTGGCCTTATCTACTGCCGCGATGATTCTGGGTTTCTTTTCAAATGCTTTTATAGGCTTCAGAAGCTTATCGTTCTTGTCCACGAAACTTAACTACGTTGCCTCCTCTTGCAAGCTCCCGGCCTTGCTAAGCAACTTCTTGAAAGTCTTGATTGTAAATCCTTTAAGGAGAAGTGCTATCGGGCCGTGGATACTCTTAAACAAGATGTTGACTGCATGCTGTTCTTGAAGCTGTGGTTCACACATCATGCTTAAGTTCCTCCATCGAAGTATGTAATCCACTAAAGTCTCGTTCGGTTTCTGGTGCTCCATCACTAAATCACCGATGGTGATGTGGTGTCGAGCCCCAGCAAACCGCTTAACGAAGAGGTTTTCCAATTCTGCAAAGGTCTTAACTGAACCATTTGGCAGTTCTGCGTACCAGTTGAAGGCAATCCCTGACAGGCTGCTGACAAACAATCGAAAGAGTAAAGCATCGCTTCCACCGGCATTGCAGCAACTAGCACGAAAATGTGCGACATGCTGTCGGGGGTTTCTTGTTTCATCAAAAGTCTTGAACAGAGGTGGTACGAAGCCTTTTGGGTATTGGACCACATCAAATTCTTCAGGGTAAAGTCTACCCATCTGAATAGAAGCTCTGCTCTTAAACTGTGCTAAGGCTTCTCGCACCTACTGTTCTACAATGTTTTTGATGTCTTTTTCAGGAATCATAATCTGTGTAGAATCCTTCTTTGGTGGCTCATCTTCGTTGACGGATGTGACCTATTTTCCTCCATCTGCATTATGGATGATCTCTGGGGGTGTTTCTTTCTGAGGCTGTACCTGACTCTGGAGAGTGGCTAAAGCGGCAACCATCTCTTCCATCCTTTTAGCCATCTGGGAAATTGTGTCATCTCTTTCCCGAAGCTGTGCTCTTATCATTTCCGGTTCATCTCTTTCCGCAGCTGTCGGAGCACCTTGCGAAGCTGATGATGCTCGTGTCTCAACCATATTGATCTCGGCATACTCCTCATCCATGAACTCTGATGAATCAACATCATTTTCTAACTTTTCTCCTCTTTCTTTCGCCAACCATCGGATATATGTCCTTAGCTTTCCTATAGCATACTCAAGGGGTCTCTTCCAGACTGTCTCGCGGTTGTCGTGTGATGGCTGTTGAACTTTTTTTTTGACAGTTTCTTTTATTGCAGTAGCACTTTCTTCTGATTTAGGCTCTTTGACAAGGCTTTTCTTTTCAGGACATTGTGTTGGTCTCAGTTCGGTAATAATAGGTCGCCACACCATCCTTCTTGCAGCAGAAGGCCTAGGACCGGACGGTCTATCGACTATATGCTGGTAGGTGGTGTCCTCCCTAATATGATGGCCCGATATAACAACAAGTGAACTAGCTTTCATTTTTTTCCTTGGTTTCTCTACGGCAGTGACAGGCTCTACTCGTGGTCTGAGGTGGGATCTAGCTGAGGTGGGATCTAGCTGGCACTCGTCCCATTCTTCTTAGGATTTCTGACACGGGGCATCTTTCTTTCTTTGCCAATTTTTCTATCAGCGTAGTCTTACCCATTTTTCTTTTGTAGTTACTATAGTATGCAGGTCAGGGTAATGTAGCGGCAATCCTTCGGACGTCTTCTTCATCCGATACAGCAAAGAGGGGGTGAAACCTACTTCCTTACAACAGAGGTGTATACTCAGGCAGTTCAGGGATCCCTTCCAGGAAAGCAACTTCAGCAGCCTTGGCTTTCTCAATCCTGGCTATCTTTCTACTTCTATTTCTCCTTTAAGTCCGAGTTAGGAGTGCAACTCTTGAACTGGAACCAATTTCAAAAAAAGATAGTATTGTAGCAAAATCTGTACCCTCCACGGTGACAGGCTCATCACAGACTTCGATTTCCTTCCCCTTCAGTTTGGCAGAAGCCGGGGTAGGTGTAGAGATGACTAGATCGGTGGGGGTATAGACAACAGTCCTTTTACGAATAGCAGTACTTCTTTCGGCTGGAACCCTTTGCAGGGGAGGGAATTCTTGAGTCGACTTCAAGTTGAACTCAATTACGGGCTCCTCAGTTTCTGGCACTTTGTCCATTAGTGTGAAGATGGTGACGTCAGTGAACTTAATATCTTTATTGTTGAATCCTTGTCCAAAACAAATGATTCCATTGTCGGGAAGTTCATCCTTATAGACGGCAAAGTCCATTCCTTTGGTGAAGGGGAAAATTAACTTTGGTGCAGTCATTTTCTGCAGTGTAGATTTTGAATGTCAGTCCCGAATTATGCTTCCCTTTGTCGCAAGATATAGGACGGAAAAGAAAGAGTCTGAACACATTTTTATTTATCTTAATGTATTTGTGATTTTTAAGAGAATTTGTTTATTAGAAGGTTGTTTATTAGAGGATTTGTTTGTTAGGAACAAAATGATTAAAAGTATCGAAAAGGTAAAGGACCCGATTTAGAATTGGAAAGGAAGAGAAAGACTTGTAAGACTTCTCAACCCAAAGGACCGCTCCTAAGCTAACACCTATTGGGGATCCACCCCACCTCAGAAAAGAGGTAAAAGGATTTCGGAACCTCTCTGTTTAACGGTGTCTAAACAGTGGCTCCTAAATCCGAGAGAAGTTGGCTATACCCGTTCAAGATAGAAATGAACGTGGTATGCCAACAGAAAGAATGGTAGTTTGCTCCACTAGGGACTTGGATACACTACCGATTTATGAAATCAAAACCATCTGATCAAAATAAAGAGAGGAACCAGTCCCTAGCGGAGTCGCCAGAAGTTGTCGGCATATTTTTTAGGTTTGTGTTTTGAAAAGGGGTCGCCTATAGAAATTGTCGGCAAATTTTCATATTTTAAATTTAATTTAAATATATATAATTTGGAAAGTAGCATTTGATTTTGAAAATAATTTCAAGTTTGAAAATTTTAAGATATGAAATCAGACCTATCTCACATCCCAAATAGTTTATATAAACGAGCATTGCACCACAAACCGTATATCTATCCCAAAGAATAGACACACTGCTTGATGATGGGGCTCAGTTAAATAAACTAGAAGATCTGTGACATCTGTTTGATATGCAAACTAATTTTATAAGCCAACAAGTTCCCCTGCTTAATATAAAGAAATTAAGCAGGGTTTATATTACTTGGGTTCATAAAGTTCCCTATAAGGGCAAGCCCCTATAGTTAATTACATCTTATATGACGGGAATCATTTAAGAAAGCTCTCGATAATGATCAGTGGTTTTGCTCTCAAGAATTTCAAAGTTTAAGGTTTTCAAAGGATTGAATTTTGGAAATTCCAGAAGGGATTAGCTCGAATTTGGAACAGTTTATTTTAGGGATCCAATGGGGGGAGAAGTAGGGGATGTCACAGATTCGAGACAAGTCTCGGTGACTTCCCAACTATCCTATTGTTTGGCTTCAATTTGGGAGTTTATTTAATGTTATAATCCTGCCAATTTAGTTAATTAGGACTTATATTCGTATGACATGATTATACAAATAGCCTCAAAGATGTGAGGGTTTGTGTCGTATCGAACGACTACCTCGGAATCTTAAAACTGGTTAGGGCTTAATTTACATAACATGATTATGAAAATGCCTAACAAAGAGTTGAGGATTTATGTTACACTAGGAAAACTACCTCGAAGTCCTATGGTTTGGTTATTTAATTCTAAGAATGGTTTTGTTGATGTAGATTCAAGTTTTGCTGACGACGATGATCGTGCTGCCCACTATGCTCCAAGCTTCTTGTAGTTGCAGAGGTTTAGTTTTAGAAGATGAAAATCAGGGGGAAGAGAAAAGTGTATTGGTTTAGAGAAATCTTAAAGTCCAAATGTCTTTAGTGTTTTAATTAAATCAAATCTTAAAGTTGATTAAACAGAAACTATTAAGATCCCACGGTTTCGTCATCCCGGCACTGTTATTTTCATCGAATTCACTTAGTCCAGATGAATTTGCTAAACTCAACTGAATGAGTTCCACACTTTCATTTAAACCATGGGAAATCCCGTTAGCAACACGTGGGTTACATCATCCGAGGTATTCTCGACCATTCAACGAGACGTTTTAATTTAGTTAAAATTGTGGTTTTGTTGTTTTGTTTGTGATTAAATTTTGAGTTGTTTTATATTTTTTTGAATGTTGTGGTGGTGGATTTTATCTTGTTGTGATTTTTAATTTAGTTTTGGGATTCAGTTTTGTGGCTATCCTAAAGGTTTCAGTTTTCATGCAGGGTGTCAATCTTGTTTAACATGCAAGAAAAGTAAAGTGCAAGACGTGTAAGTAAATTGCAATAAAATAAAAGCGTACCTGGAGGGTCTTCCCGTCATTTCCAAGCTGCACTTAAAACACATGTTAGAGCATTTATATATTTGCAAGAAACACTTAGGTAAAGCTAGGGGAAGATTTTGGTTGTCTACCAAAGTCCTAATCCTATAGCTAGTTAATTCCTATGACGTCTAGGTTCTTGTGTTTTTGTTAAGGATGATCTTCTTCATCAAAGAACAATTAAGTTCAGTTGTTCTTCTAAAACATTTCATTATATTTAGAAAATGCTTAGGACGAGTCCTAAACATCTTTTCAATACTTCTGAGATTATTTTGAGTTCAAATGAATTTTATCGTACTAGTGAATTAATCATCCAAGAATTTAGTTAAATTTGCTTCTTGCTCAGTGAATTAGGAAGTTTGATTATCCTATGAGTAAAGTGACATTCACTTGGTGTTTCACTTAAGAGTTATGTGGGTGAAAGTCTTTAGGGGCAGGTTAGGTTATTAAGAAACTTAACTATCTTGTTTGAAGTTGAGTAGAATGATTTTAATTAATTATAATATTTTAGTTTAATTATAATTGTCTTATGTTATTTCAATTTGATTGTGTAATTTCAAAAGTTGATTTAGTTGTTGGTTTTTTTTAATTGTTTTTAACTTTAATTTTAATTATATTTAATTTTCATTGTGTTGATTTGAAGTTGATTTTAATTCAATTATATTAATTTAATTGTGATTTAAAGTTGATTAAATTATTTTAAAATTGCTTTAATTTAATTATTTTTAATTTGAATTGTTTTAAATTAATCATGTCATTTTAAAATTATTTTTAATTTAGTTAATTATATTATTTTAAAATTATTTTTTTTATCAACTTGTCTTAGAAATTGTTTTAATTTGGTTATTTAATTTATCTTAGAAATTATTTTAATTTGATTATTTAATTTATCTTAATTTTTATTAATGAGTTATTAAATTAATATTAAGTGGTATTTGATTTATATCATTAATTAGGGGTTAGGATTAATAAGTTAATATCTTCCAAGACTAAACCCCTTCATTTAATACATTCTCTTTTAATTAACTTCAAATTTTTCAATAATTTAAGAAATTATAATCATTTTGTTTATGTTGGAAAAGTGATAAAATATGTTCCTACCATTTAACCCCCTATGTTTCAATCATCTAAGGAGATTAATTAGGATCGTTTATTACCCACTACCCATAATTAAGCCTAAATATTAATTAAGGCTAAATTTCAATAATTGTCATTTTGCCCCTTAGGCTTATTAACTTCATAATTCATTAAATATAACTCAAATGACTTTGAAATTTTTATGTCACCTTACTCATGGGTTAATTAAAATATCAGAATTTTCTGAATTTAATTTAATTTATATATTTATTTTAATGTAAAAATGGGGTTTTTAATGAAAATTCAACAACATGCCCAAGAAAAGGTTTCTATCCTTAGGAAAATTATGGGATGTACATACTAACCAGAAGACCACTTGGACTAATTTTAGTGATTTTTTGAATTATATTTTATTTATTATAATTATTTTGATTTTTGAAGTATTAATCAATTATAAAATAAAATTAAAGTTAAAAAATGGATTTTATATTTTTCTTAAATCTCTCTGACCTCAACGAGTTCAGAGAAAAAATTTTACATTTTTATGATTTTTCTTTGATTTATTAGAATTAATTTGGTGAAAAGGTTGAAAAATCCATTTTTTAATATTAAAAATTGTCTTAAGAATTTAAAATTCAATATCTTAACCAAAAGACTCGGAAAAATATTTGGTTTGTTCCTAAGTGATTAGGAGTTAAAATGTGACATTCTTGTGTTTTTTATTATTTTTATGATTTTTATTATTTTTTAATTATTTAAAATATTAAAATAAGGTAGAAAATGAAGATTTTTGAAAAATTCCAATTTTTTATTTTCCTAGACTCCTCTGATATCAGAGAGCCCAAAAAACTAATTTGGTAAATTTTTAAAATGTATTTTTAGAGTTATGAATTTTTAAAGTTTAATTTTACTCATGTGACCTAATTAATCCATTTAGTGGGGTTAAACATTTCCAATTGATTCTAAATTTTTATGTGAGGTCCCTCTGATCCTAAAGATCAGTGGAGAATTGTTTTTAATTCTTTTGATGTGTGGCTAACCCTAATTAATTAAAGTTCAGTTTTGAGTAATTAAGCCAATTAGGGTTATTCTTAATGAATTAATTCAAAAAAAAATTATCCTAGGGTCCTCTAGTCCTAAGAAACTTCCCCAAATTTTCCTAGAATTTTCAAAGCAATATGCTAATTAATGGAATTAAAATATCAAAAATAGTGACATAAACTTGAAAAATACATAACTTGCCATAGAGATAGCCTCTAACCCTGAACAATTCAGGGAATGTTCCCAAGATCAGAGGCTTCAAAAATCCAATGGTCTCATGCCATGGTGAATTGTCTATCTAAATGGAGAATTAAAATACTGAAATGAGTAAATAATTAATTAAAAATAAAATACTCATCAAATTAACTCAATTCTTTTTCCACATTATTCTCCTCTGTTCACTGAGCAAGAGGGTATTTTTAGTTTATTTATATGATTTTTCTACACAAAGATATGGATTTTTAATGTTCTGGGTATTTAAATAAATCAGAAAATACCTAATTTCCTACTTAACCCAGTCAGCGCCACGTCAACCTCGGCAGCTCTGAAGGCCCACGCAGCGCATTCCTATTCGACGCCGCCATCTGACTGGGATGCCATGCGGCCCGCAGTCTCGTTCCATCTCCTCTTCCGGCTCGATCTGGATCGTCCATTCGATACACGCGCGATCCGACGATTCTTGGTCATCGTCTATGACTGGTGTGTGTCGAGGGCCGTCCACACTAAAACCTTAAGATCTCCCTTGTTTCTCCACTAAATCTCACGTTCTTATGCTCTTTGAACTCGTCTTAAAGAGACGAACACATCTATACAGCTAACATGCATTGAAATTGACTCAAACAAAATGGAGAATTGAAAGAAGCTCTTGGGAAGGAGGAGCATCCATTCCTTGGTTCAGGAGGTGAGGCCTCAACTGAATGTGCTCGGCATGTTCGTTGGAGCTAGAAGAGCCTAGGGATGAAGCCTCTGGCCCTGTCAAATTGTCTAGGTGCAACTTCCACCAAGCCCGATTTCAAAGCTTGGCTGATAGAGAGAATGACTGGCCTGGTGAGGGGGCTTCCACTGGGGAACTCCTTCTCTTGGTCCTGTGCCGGTGTGGGTGAGTTTAATTTGAGTTTGGTGGAGGTTTGAGAGATGTCCTGTTCTGGCCTGAGAATTGAGCTCCAATATTTAGCTCAATCACTGGGATTTAGGGCAGGAGAACAGTGGGGATGGATTGCTCATGGCTAGGGGAAGCTCTGTGAGGAGTTCGGAGGAATTCTGTGAAGGTTAATTTCAGCCAACCTTTTGGCCGAGAGGGGGTGGCTTGTTTAAATAGCCATGGCTAGGGCCTCCCAAGGGGTTCGATGGCTTGAATCAACTGCTCTAGTGAAGAGAAGAACAGCTGCAGTGTCCATTGGGCATGGGACAACTCAGCTAGTTCAAATTGAATTTTTGAATCCATTTAGACCTCTCAGCCATACTGTTTTCCAGCGATCTGGTGGCTGGCCGGCCAGGGTCAGGTCATCATCCTGATCAGGAGGGTCAGGGCTTGAAGTTTGTGGGTTCCATCGGCCAATGCCAAGTGTAAAGAGGTTTGATTTAAGTGGTAAGGGGAGGGTTATTTTGGCTTGATTTGGTCCAAGGCATGGTTTAGGCTAGGTGCACCTCCCCAAGGCTTGACTTAGGGCTAAGGGAGAATCATTTGGGTCAGCTAGGAAGGGGTGGTGAAGTCCCCATCCAAGGAGATGTGGCTAAGCTTGGATTAGAGTGTGACGTGAATGGGGTTAAAAATCTTAATGAAAGATTAATAAAAAGGCCACCTCCATTTGCCATAAATGACATGATGAGGTGTAAAGTGACTCCCATGGCTTGCATATGGCTTATGCATGGCTTCATTTGGCTTGGAAAAAGATTTGGTCAATTTCATGGAAGAGGGTTTTATGAATTTTGGCATTTTCGTGAAAATTTGAATGAAGCTTGATTTGGAATGGTTTAATTATGATTTTGAAACTTAGGGGTGATATCAATCAAAGGTATGATGAAAAGAAATTGCCATGTGGGCTTTAGAGCCAATTTTGGGCTTTTGGATTTGGTGAAAATGGGCTTTTAGAATGGTTTAAGAAAGTGGGACTTTCGGTTTGAAAACAAATTGGTGGATGGAAGTTTTGTGAAGGATTGGGCCAAAAAAATGTTGGGTTTAGTTTAGGAATGTGTCATGAGTGATTTGAAAAAGGTTTGGTGTCATTTGGAGTTGAAATGGGTTCAATTTGGGCCTTTTTGGTAAAGGGGCCAAAGTGGGTCAAATTGGGCTAACTTGGTCTAAGGTTGGGCTAATGTTATATTTGATGTAAAATTAATGTTGAGAAATTTTTATGGGACTGTTACAAAGAGTTTTGAACTTTGGTTGGGCTTTGATTTTGGGATTTAGGCTCATTTGGGTTCATGGTGGGTTTAGGCCAAAATTGGGGAATTTGGTTTTGGATTAGGTTTAGGTGGAGTTTGGGTCCAAATTTGGGGCAAATCATGTTAGTGTTTTTTTGTGAGCATATTAGGAGGGTTTAGGAAAAGATTTGGGGTTAATTGGAGTTGAGTTGGGTTAGTTTGGGCTAAGTTTAGGTTATGGGCCAAAATTGGGCTTTAAGCTTCAAATTGGAATTGGATCCAAATGTTAATAAAATTGGGCTTGGATTTAGTCTAAATTGGTAATGGGGATATTGAATTGAAGTTTAGAATTGGATTGGATCAATATTGAGGTCAATTGGGCTGATTTGGTTTGACATTGGGCTTACTTTGGTTAGAAATGGGCCAAATTGGGGGTTTTGGTAAAAGTGGGTTAAATTGAAAAAATTGGCCTATGGTGTAGTTGAATAAAATGAAATTGGGAATATTTGGGATTTTTTGGAATTTTCTGGGAATTTTTGGAATTTATGGATGTTTTGGTTAAAAAGGGCATTTTGGGTATTTGGAGGGTATTGGGGGGTATTTTCGGAAATTTTGGTATATATTGCTAAGGATGATCAATTTGAATGATGGGAAATGTTTAGGATTTATTTTGAGGAATGTTGGGTAATTTAGGTGATTTTTTGCAAATTTTGGGTGGTTTCAAGGGTACTTGGTAGGTTTGGTTGGTGTAGGGTCTCTGGGGTCAAAAATTGAAATTTTGAAAAAAAATGAAGATTGATCAAGTTTGAGTAGAAAGGAATCACTTTGGTTGAGCCATGAAGACATATTAAGCCCATAAGAGTCATGGGAGGACTCATTTGAGGCATTCACTATGTTGTTCCTAACCCTCTTAGCCAAGGGCCTAAGGGTTAAGGTCCATCCATATGAGTTACCTACATGAGTTAGGAAGTCAAGCTAGGTATGAATGGTTTTAGGATTTGGAATGTGTGTGAAAGTGTAACGTGTGCAGGTCAACCCTCACCAGACTGTGTCACCCAGGGTAGTCCTAAGGCCAAACAGTCCTTTAGGGAACTCATCCTTTAAACCTCCACATTTGATCTTAACCCTCCAAGTGGCTTTGGAGTTTACAATCAGGCATGTGGGGTTTAAAGGGAATTAAGAGGTCTTTGAATTTCTAAATGGCGGGTTCCATTTCTAGTCCTCTAAGATAGTCAAAGAGAAAGCCTAAGGCTAGATCCTAAGTACTAAGGAGAGAGAAGAGAAAAGACCTCATCAAAATGAGGTCAACATGGGGGTTTAAATGGTAATTTTCGGGTAAGCAGGCTGAACCGGCGCCGAATTCTGGGGGCCTAGGAGCCAGACTTGCCATTCAAAAAAATCACTTAAAAAATTTTATTTTCCACCAAAATTCATAATTTAAACTTCTAATTACTCATATAAGAGTATTGCTTCAGTTTCCATCTTCCAAAATATTTTCCAAAAATTTTAAAAATTAAAAATTAAATCCACAAATTAAACACAAGTTTAAGTCAAACTCTTCTAATTCCATGCATGATTTTCAATTTCAGTCTCAATACAATTCAGATAAGTATCATAACAAGATTTAAGTTCTAACAACGATCAAACAACACAAATTTGAAAGCAAATACAACACACATTGAACATGAAAGCAAACACACAAACAAACATAATCATTTCACTAAATCGATACAATGACACACTAGATAAATCTCAATCTCACCATATCACTATCTAATTCCCATTATGTTGGCAAGGAAAACTATTCATCCCACTTGGAAAGAATGCTAACGCTCTTGAAAAATTCGTAGCCGCTTTCTCGTCGATCCAATTGTTCTTCGTATACATTTCCACTTGAGCATCTTGATAAGCCGCTAGATGATCAAATTGAAATTTTGCCTGCCATTCCAGATGTTCAATTTGATGATACATCTCATGGAGGAGATCTCCAATGCTTTTAAATTCTGCTTTCAAACTTTTCTCGACTAGAAATTTTCTCTAAACTTACAGTGATGAAACCATTGAAGTAGGGTTGAGGATCCTTTGAGACCTTGTCTCTAGCCTCTTCTTCAAGATTTCTCCTCTCAATTTCTTCAAAAATCCTCTCTAATCTCTCAAGAATGGAGTGTATGGGTCGAAATAATGATTGCATAGGGATTGGGGACGAAGATAGGGTAATTTATAGGAGAAAATCGTGGGAAAATTGAAGATTTTTGGTTTTGACACGATCCAGTAACTGTGGCACTTAGGCACCAAATCTGGCGCCTAGGCGCCGGACCCATCAACACATAGTTTACTCTGGTGCTTAGGCGCCAAATCTGGCGCCTAGGCGCCGGAACCATGTTCTACTCCGTTTCGCCTAACGTCAAATTTCAAAGTTTCGTTCTCCAAAATAGGTAATTTAGAATGGTAAGATCAATATAGACTCAGTAACACAAATTATAAGCAATCATATTGAAGATTAACTTGATCTCCTTTTTACTCATATATGAAATAGAGTGATCCAATGTCTAGACTTTATATACTTCACGATAATTTTCAGCTTAAGTCAATAAAGTTTTGTTAGCATCAAATTTTCTAAATTAATATAAAATTAAATAAGACCGAGGCATAACCTTACATTAAAAATGTAAAAACACACAAAACAACGAATAACTATGGATTTCCTCCCACAAAGTGCTTGGTTTAACGTCGTTAGCCCGACCTAATTAAGATTTTAATCAGGTAGACTCAACTCATAAGCCTCTTTATATATCTTTTTAATATCTCCCAAATAAGGCTTCAGTCTTAATCCATTAACTTTAAAAATTTTTCCCGTTTTGGGATCTTTAATATCCACAGCTCCATAATGGTATACTTTTTCAATTATATACGGTCCTATCCATTTTGATCTTAATTTTCCAGAAAAAGTCTTAAATGAGTATTAAATAATAATACTTCTTTTCCAGGCTCAAATATTTTTCCTGAAATCTTTTTATCATGTAATATTTTCATTTTCTCTTTATAAATCTTTGCATTTTCATATGATTCGTTTCTTATTTCATCCATCTCATTTAATTACAATAATCATTTTTCTCCTGTAGTATTCAAATCAAAATTAAACTCCTTTATTGCCCAATAAGCTTTATGTTCAAGTTCAATAGGTAAGTGACAATGTTTACCATAAACTAACTGGTAAGGTCACCATCCTGATCAGGAGGGTTAGGGCTTGAAGTTTGTGGGTTCAATTAGCCAATGCCAAGTGTAAAGAGGATTGATTTAAGTGGTAAGGGGGGAGGATCATTTTGGCTTGATTTTGTCCAAGGCATAGTTTAGGCTATGTGCACCTCCCCAAGGCTTGACTTTGGGCTAAGGGAGAATCATTTGGGTCAGCTAGGAAGGGGTGGTGAAGTCCCCATCCAAGGTGATGTGGCTAAGCTTGGTTTAGAGTGTGACATGAATGGGGTTAAAAATCTTAATGAAAGATTAATAAAGAAGCCCTCTTCATTTGCCATAAATGACATGGTGAGGTGTAAAGTGACTCCCATGGCTTGCATATGGCTTATGCATGGCTTCATTTGGCTTGGAAAAAGATTTGGTTAATTTCATGGAAGAGGGTTTTATGAATTTTGGCATTTTCGTGGAAATTTGAATGAAGCTTGATTCGGAATGGTTTAATTATGATTTTGAAACTTAGGGGTGATATCAATCAAAGGTATGATGAAAAGAAATTGCCATGTGGGCTTTAGAGCCAATTTTGGGCTTTTAGATTTGGTGAAAATGGGCTTTTAGAATGGTTTAGGAAAGTGGGCCTTTCGATTTGAAAACAAATTGGTGGATGGAAGTTTTGTAAAGGATTGGGCCAAACAAATGTTCGGTTTAGTTTAGGAATGTGTCATGAGTGATTTGAAAAAGGTTTGGTGTCATTTGGAGTTGAAATGGGTTCAATTTGGGCCTTTTTGGTAAAGGGGCCAAAGTGGGTCAAATTGGGCTAACTTGGGCTAAGGTTGGGCTAATGTTATATTTGATGTAAAATTAATGTTGAGAAATTTTTATGGGACTGTTACAAAGAGTTTTGAACTTTGGTTGGGCTTTGATTTTGGGATTTAGGCTCATTTGGGTTCATGGTGGGTTTAGGCCAAAATTGGGTAATTTGGTTTTGGATTAGGTTTAGGTGGAGTTTGGGTCCAAATTTGGGGCAAATCTTGTTAGTGATTTTTTTGTGAGCATATTAGGAAGGTTTAGGAAAAGATTTGGGGTTAACTGGAGTTGAGTTGGGTTAGTTTGGGCTAAGTTTAGGTTATGGGCCAAAATTGGGCTTTAAGCTTCAAATTGGAATTGGATCCAAATGTTAATAAAATTGTGCTTGGATTTGGTCTAAATTGGTAATGGGGATATTGAATTGAAGTTTAGAATTGTATTGGATCAATATTGAGGTCAATTGGGCTGATTTGGTTTGACATTGGGCTTACTTTGGTTAGAAATGGGCCAAATTGGGGGTTTTGGTAAAAGTGGGTTAAATTGACAAAATTGTCCTATGGTGTAGTTACACAAAATGAAATTGGAAATATTTGGGATTTTTTCGAATTTTCTTGAAATTTTTGAAATTTATGGATTTTTTGGTTAAAAATGGCATTTTGGGTATTTGGAGGGTATTGGGGGGTATTTTTGGAAATTTTGGTATATTTTGCTAAGGATGATCAATTTGAACGGTGGGAAATGTTTAGGATTGGTTTTGAGGAATGTTGGGTAATTTAGGTGATTTTTGCAAATTTTGGGTGGTTCAAGGGTACTTGGTAGGTTTGGTGGGTGTAGGGTCCCCGGGGTCAAAAATTGAAATTTTGAAAAAAATGAAGATTGATCAAGTTTGAGTTGAATGGAATCACTTTGGTTGATCCATGAAGCCATATTATGCTCATAAGAGCCATGCGATGACTTATTTGAGGCATTCATTATGTTGTTCCTAACCTTCTTAGCCAAGGGCCTAGGGGTTAAGGTCCATCCATATGAGTTACCTACATGAGTCAGGAAGTCAAGCTAGGTATGAATGGTTTTAGGATTTGGAATGTGTGTGAAAGTGTAATGTGTGCAGGTCAACCCTCACCAGACCAGGTCACCCAGGGTAGTCCTAAGGCCAAAGAGTCCTATAGGGAACTCATCCTTTAAACCTCCACATTTGATCTTAACCCTCCAAGTGGCTTAGGGGTTTACAATCAGGCATGTGGGGTTTAAAGGGAGTTAAGAGGTCTTTAAATTTCTAAATGGTGGGTTCCATTTCTAGTCTTCTAAGATAGTCAAAGGGAAAGCCTAAGGCTAGATCCTAAGTACTAAGGAGAGAGAAGAGAAAAGACCTCATCAAAATGAGGTCAACATGAGGGTTTAAATGGTGATTTTCGGGTAAGCAGGCCGAACCGGCACCGAATTCTGGTGCCTAGGCGCCACACTCGCCTTTCAAAAAAATCACTTTAAATATTTTATTTTCCACCAAAATTCATAATTTAAACTTCTAATTACTCATATAAGAGTATTGCTTCAGTTTCCATCTTCCAAAATATTTTCCAAAAATTTTAATAATTAAAAATTAAATCTACCAATTAAACACAAGTTTAAGTCAAACTCTTCTAATTCCATGCATGATTTTCAATTTTGGACTCAATACAATTCAGATAAGTATCATAACAAGATTTAAGTTCTAACAACGATCAAACAACACAAATTTGAAAGCAAATACAACACACATTGAACATGAAAGTAAACACACAAACAAACACAATCAATTCACTAAATTGATACAACGACACACTAGATAAATCGCAATCTCACCATATCACTATCTAATTCCCATTATCTTGGCAAGGAAAACTATTCAGCCCACTTGGAAAGAATGCTAACGCTCTAGGAAAATCCGTAGCCGCTTTCTCGTCGATCCAATTGTTCTTCGTATACATTTCCACTTGAGCATCTTGATAAGCCGCTAGATGATCAAATTGAAGTTTCACCTGCCATTCCAGATGTTCAATTTGATGATACATCTCATGGAGACGATCTCTAATGCTTTTAAATTCTGCTTTCAAACTTTTCTAGAAGACTAGAAATTTTCTCCAAACTTACAGCGATGAAACCATTGAAGTAGGGTTGAGGATCCTTTGAGACCTTATCTCTAGCCTCTCCTCCAAGATTTCTCCTCTCCATTTCTTCAAAAATCATCACTAATCTCTCAAGAATGGAGTGTATGGGTCGAAATAATGATTGCATAGGGATTGGGGACGAAGATAGGGTAATTTATAAGAGAAAATCGTGTGAAAAATTGAATATTTTTGGTTTTTACACGATCCAGTAATTGTGGTGCTTAGGCACCAAATCTGGCGCCTAGGTGCCGGACCCATCAACACATAGTTTACTCTGGCGCTTCGGCGCCAAATCTGGCGCCTAGGCGTCGGAACCATGTTCGACTCCGTTTCGCCTAATGTCAAATTTCAAAGTTTCGTTCTCCGAAATAGGTAATTTAGAATGGTAAGATCAATATAGACTCAGTAACACAAATTATAAGCAATCATATTGAAGATTAACTTGATCTCCTTTTTTCTCATATATGAAATAGAGTGATCCAATGTCTAAACTTTATATACTTCGCGATAATTTTCAGCTTAAGTCAATAGAGTCTTGTTAGCATCAAATTTTCTAAATTAATATAAAATTAAATAAGACCGAGGCATAACCTTAAATTAAAATGTAAAAACACACAAAACAACGAATAACTATGGGTTGCCTCCCACAAAGCGCTTGGTTTAACGTCGTCAGCCCGACCTAATTAAGATTTTAATCAGGTAGACTCAACTCATAAGCCTCTTTATAAATCTTATTAATATCTCCCAAATAAGGCTTCAGTCTTAATCCATTAACTTTAAAAATTTTTCCCGTTTTGGGATCTTTAATATCCACAACTCCATAATGGTATACTTTTTCAATTACATACGGTCCTATCCATTTTGATCTTTATTTTCCAGAAAAAAGTCTTAAACGAGTATTAAATAATAATACTTCTTTTCCAGGCTCAAATATTTTTCCTGAAATCTTTTTATCATGTAATATTTTCATTTTCTCTTTATAAATCCTTGCATTTTTATATGATTCATTTCTTACTTCATTCATCTCATTTAATTGCAATAATCATTTTTCTCCTGCAGTATTCAAATCAAAATTAAACTCCTTTATCGCCCAATAAGCTTTATGTTCAAGTTCAACAGGTAAGTGACAATGTTTACCAAAAACTAACCGGTAAGGTGACATTCCAATTGGTGTCTTATAAGCAGTTCTATAAGCCCATAATGCATAATCAAGTCTATCAACCCAATCAGTTCTTTTAGGATTAACAGTCTTCTTTAAAATTCTTTTAATTTCTCTATTTGATACTTCAGCCATTCCACTTGTTTGTGGGTGATATGCAGTTGCAATTTTGTGTTTGATTCCAAATTTTTCCAATAATGATTGAATTCTTATATTTCTAAAATGACTTCCACCATCTGTGATAATTACCTTAGGCATTCCAAATCTTGAAAAAATCATCTTCTTTAAAAATTTTGAAACACTTTTGGAATCACAGCTAGGTAAAGCTACAGCTTCAATCCACATTGAAACATAATCAACCGCCAATAAAATATAAATTTTTCCAGATGATGGTACAAATGGTCCCATAACGTCTAAACCCCATATATCGAAAATTTCAACTTCCAATATATAGTTTAAAGGCATTTCATCTTTTTTGGATATATTTCCCATCCTTTGACATCGATCACATGTTTTCACATAATGTCTCACATCTTTAAATAAGGTTGGCCAATAAAATCCTGAATTTAAAATTTTAAATGCAGTTTTATCTATTCCAAAGTGTCATCCAAATTCAGAATCATGACATTTTTGAATAATAGCATATGTTTCTTCATAAGGTACGCATCTACGAATTACAGAATCTCTTCCTATTTTAAATAAATAAGGATTTTCCCAAATATAAGATTTATCATCATTTTTAAATTTCTTAATAAATTTGTTATCTAATCCATAAGGTAAAATATTGCTAACTAAATAGTTAACTATATCCGCATACCAAGGTGTTTGGCATCCTTGAATAACATACAAATGTTCATCGGAAATTTCTCATTTATATTTTCTTCGATAATAACATCATTCTTAATTCTAGATAAATGATCAGCAATTTGGTTGACCGTTCCTTTTCTATCTACTATTTGAAAATCAAATTATTGTAGAAGTAAAACCCATCTTATCAGTATAGGTTTAGCATCTTTTTTTAACATTAAATATTTAATAGCGGAATGATCAGTATGAACTATGCATTTGGTACCAAGAAGATAAGGTCTAAATTTATCAAAGACATATACTATAGCTAAAAGCTCTTTCTCAGTAGTAGTGTAATTTCTTTGAGTTTCAGTAAGAGTTTTACTAGCATAATATATAACTTTGAAAATTTTCTCATATTTTTGTCCCAAGTATGACTCCAATTGCAAAATCACTTGCATCGCACATTAATTAAAAAGGTTTATTCCAATTTGGTGCAATAATTATAGGTGCAGTTATTAATTTTTCTTTTAAAATATTGAAAGCTTTAACACAGTCTTCATTAAATTCAAATTTAGCTTCTTTTTCCAATAAATGACAAAGAGGTTTTGCAATTTTAGAAAAATCCTTTATATATCTTCTATAAAATCCAGCATGACCCAAAAAACTTCTTACATCAGTAACAACAGTAGGGGATTGCAGTTCAGCAATAATTTTCACTTTTGCTTGATCAACTTCCATCCCTTTTTGTGAAACTTTGTGACCAAGTACAATGCCTTCTGTGATCATAAATTGACATTTTTTCCAGTTAAGAACTAAATTTGTTTCTTCACATCTTTTTAGAACTTTAGAAATATTTTCCAAACAAGACTCAAAAGAAGTTCCAAAAATTGAAAAATCGTCCATGAATACTTCAATTTCTTCGTCAATCAAATCACAAAATATTGATATCATACATCTTTGAAAAGTTGCAGATGCATTACATAAACCAAAAGACATTCTTCTAAAGGAAAATGTTCCATAAGGACTTGTAAATGTTGTTTTCTCTTGGTCCTCAGGAGCGATAAATAATTGATGATAATTAGAATATCCATCCAGAAAATAGAAATATGAGTGTCCAGCTAATTCGTCAAGCATTTGATCCAAGAAAGGTAACGTAAAATGATCCTTTCTAGTGGCGTCATTTAACTTCCGATAATCAATGCAAATTCGTCATCCAGTAACTTGTCTTGTAGGAATTAGTTCATTTTTATCATTGACAGTGACAGTTACTCCTCCTTTCTTTAGAACACAATGAATAGGACTTACCCATTGGCTATCCGAAATAGGATAAATAATTCCAGCATCTAACTATTTTACAATTTCTTTTTTAACAACCTATTTCTTGATAGGATTTAATCTTCTTTGCAGTTCAATAGTAGGTTTAAAATTTTCTTCCATTAAAATTCTATGCATACAAATGGAAGGGCTTATCCCTCTTATATAAACAATAGTCCAACCAAAAGCTTTCTTATAATTCTTTGACACTCCTATTAATTTTTCTTCTTGATCTAAACTTAGCTCAGAAGAAATAATAACAGGTAAAGTTAATGAATTTCCAAGAAATGCATACTTTAAATGTGAAGGTAACATTTTTAATTCCAATTCAAGGGCTTTTTTAATTGAGGGTAAAAGTATCTCATTTTGAGTTATGTCTAAAGTTTCCCAGTTATCTTTAATATAATGAGTTTCTTTAAGTAATTCTTCTTATTTTAGTTCTTCATTTTCATTAGTTAAAAATTCAATTTCTTCTTCATGAATGATTTTACATATTTCTCCATAGTGTTTTTCAATTATAAAATCAAAAATATCAATACGATAACATTTTTCTTTGTCACGATACTTCATTGATTTAAGAACATTGAATTTAATCTCTTCATCATTAATTCTCATAGTTAATTCTTCTTTTGGCACATCAATCATAGCTCGTCTGGTAGCTAGAAAAGGTCTCCCTAAAATAATTGATATTTCTTTATCTTCTTCCATAACAAGTACAATGAAATCCACAGGGAAGATAAATTTATCTACTTTAACAAGTACATCCTCTATAACTCCTTTAGGGTAAGTGATAGATCTATCAGCTAACTGAAGGGTTAGAGTGGTGGGAGTAATCTCTCCTAAATTCAACCTTCGATAAATAGAAAATGGCATGAGATTAATAGTTGCTCCTAAATCACATAAAGCTTTTCCACAAAATTTTTCTCCAATAGCACAAGGTATAGTAGAACTTCCAGGATCTTTAAGTTTCTAAGGTAATTTCTTTTGAATTATTGCACTACATTATTCACTTAATGCAACAGTTTTAAAAGCTTCATATTTTCATTTCTTACTTAATATATTCTTCATAAATTTTGCATAAGTTGGCATCTGTTCCAAAGCTTCAGCAAAAGGTATGTTTATAGTAAGTTTCTTAAAAATTTCAAAGAACTTAGAAAATTGATGATCAAGCTTCTGTTGTTTTAATCTTTGAGGAAAAGGTGGTGGTGGTTTTTCAACTTCCACATTAATAGAAATATTAGTTTGATCTTGATTAGGAGAAGGAGTTTCTTTAGGTTTTTCGATCTCTTCGACCTCAATCTCTTTTTCAGTTTCATTCTACATTCTTTCTTTTAATTCCTTTCCACTTCTAAGTTTTACAGCTTTAACATGTTCATGTTCTTTTCCAGTTTCTTTTGGATTAATTTTAACATTACTAGGAAGTGTTCCTGGAGGTCTGTAATTAATTAAATGAGCGATTTGTCCCATTTGATTCTCAATATTACGAATAACAGTATTTTAATTTTGTAATTGATTACTCATTTGTAAAATTAACTCTTTTATTGATAACTTTTTCTATTGATTATTAAATCCAGGTGGTTTATAATTTGAATTTACTTGATTATTCCAATTTCCAGTTGGATGGGATTGATTATTACCCCATTGTTGTTGTTGATTATTCCAGTTAAAATTAGGGTGTTTTTTCCATCCACGATAATAATAATTTGAATACGGATTATTTTTACTAGCAATAGCTTGTAAAGTTTCAATAGTTTAAGAATCTTCAATATTAGATGAGTTGTTATGTGATATGTTGATGGCAAAATTATCAATTTCTTAGATATTACAGCTACTTGTGAAGCTAAGATAGAAAAGGCTTATTTATCTTGAATACTTGATATTCTTTTAGGATTAATCCTTTCAGAAGGCCATTGAAAATTATTGTTAGTCATTTCTTCAATTAAATTATAAGCTTCTTCAAATGATTTAAACATTAAAGAACCTCCAGCAGCAGCATCAATAATTGATTTTAGTGATCCAATTAAACCATTATAAAATGTTTGAATAATTAACCAATCAGGTAAAGCATGATGAGGACATTTTCTTAATAGTTCTTTAAATCTTTCCCAAGTTTCATAAATTGTCTCCCCATCAAAATGACTAAAAGAAGTAATATCATTTCTTATTTAGCAGTTTTAGAAGGAGGAAAATATTTAGCAAGGAATTTTTGTGCCATTTTAGCCCATGTTTTAATAGAACCTGTTGCTAATGAGTTCAACCACATCTTTGCTTTATCTCTTAAAGAAAGAGGAAAGACTCTAAGTCTAATAACATCATCAGAAACATTCATATATTTAAAAGTAGCACAAAGTTCTAAAAAACTAGCAAGGTGTAAATTTGGATCCTCATTTGGTGTTCCTCCAAATTGATTATTTTGAACCATTTGAATGATAGATGGTTTAAGCTCAAAAGAATTAGCATCTACAGCAGTATTTGAATACTACTACGAAGTTCATCAACCGTAGGGTTAGCATAATCCCTTAATGGTTTGTAAACATTTTGTTCATTAATTTCAATTGGATTTTGTAAATTGTTATGTAAATTAGCCATCTTTTGGATTTTCTGAGTTAATTTTCCTTTTTTAATTCTTTTAATAGTTCTTTCTAATTCAGAATCTAAAGGTAATAATCATTCAGATCCACACTAAGCATAAAAAGTAAATTAATAGAAATAAAAATCTCTACTTATTAAAAGAAAAATTTTATATTTTTTTATTTTTTTTATTTGTTTGGTATTTTATATTTTTGATAATAAAAGAAAATGAATAAAATAAAATAAAAATATTTAAAATCTAAAAATTTGCCTTCGCTCCTCCCCGGGCAACGACACCAAAAACTTGACCCACGCTAAATATATGCGTACTAAAAATTCAATCCCCGGCAACGATGCCAAAAACTTGACCCGCAATCCTCTGATGACAAATATAATAATTAATGCTTTCAAATGTAATAGATAATAATAGAATCTAGTGTACATAAATATAATTTTATCAACAATATTTTACACACTAGGGGTACTACGCAATTATATGTATCGTATCAAGTAATATAGAGCTTTGAAACAAAGAGCCCAGTATCGATCCCACGAGGAGTGAGTTATGAATTTTTAAATATTTTAATTTTTTTTATGTATTTCTTTTATAGTTATAAATTTGATATTTTTAATTTACTAGATGTAATAATAAAGCAGAAATGAAATAATCAATGTAAATAGCAATAAGTCAACAACTTTCTTCCTTTCAATTAATCCAAGATTTTCTAAGATAATGATAGTATTCGTGGAGAATATAAATTTATGGTATTGTGCCAAATAGAAGCATTCATATTCTTTACCCTTTGATCCAGGTGTAAAGAACATTAGCTAGCCTATAGATCAAGTCCGGATGTATTGTTAGTATAATGGGTTAATCTAGGCTCACACTACTAGATGTCCAAGGGTGGCTATGGTCAGCTCTACTAGTGACCTTTTCCTTCTCTATAAACCAAATTACAAGAATTTAGTCTGTCACTTTAAAAACTTATCAATTCTATGCCCATTATATAATATCTTTTTATTTATTTGCACTTCACCTTGAATAACCCGCACAAGGCCTTCGACTACCCAAGGATTCATGTGATATCTACTAATTAAGAATTCATCTCCTTCTAGGTATCAAAATTCTTCAACAGATTTTAACAATTTAAATGGCTAATTTAAATAGTAAATTAAGATCTGGTATTAATATCATCACAATGTTTTAAAATATAAATAGTTTCTAATTCTCCAACGAATTTAATATTATCTTATTTATCTTTTCATAATTGAAAGGAGAAAGTAAACTAACTACTCAGAACACATTGAATTTAAAAAACAAAACATGATAATAAAACTTTGAATAAAATTACAAATACTTATCTCAAGTGTTTCTCCTACTGAACCTCTGAATTCTTCTGACTCCAAGCAAATAATTTTCAAAAGCACCAACTCTTTAAACTCTCAATACAAACCCTAAATAAAATAACTAACTAATTTATGAAGGATAGTAAAATGTGGCCTTAAAGTATCTCTCTAATTCTCTCTCTATATGGGGCTCTAGATAGGGGGACTAAGTTGGGCGTTGAGCATTTTTCTCTGAAGGAGTAACCTCCTATTTATAAGCTTCAAGGGTTGGCTCAAGGCACCTCTTCAAAATGTGTCCACATTCAATGAATCTTCTAGAAGGTGTGTCTGTCGCCTAGGCTCCAGAATCTGGCGCCTAGGAGCCGGACTCTGCATACAGTTCTTCGCACATTTTCACTTTGGATCGCACCTCTTCACGATTAAAACCGTTTCCAAGCGTCCAAATACATTGTATCACATGTCCTATAAACCAGGAACAACTGCCAGTCTTCTAGAAGGTCCAATAATCGCTAACACCGTCAAAATAACCAACCAAAAGTCGTCAAAAATCTTGACAGATCCCGTATCGACCTGGCGCTTAGGAGCTGGATTCTGGCGCTTAGGCACCATACCAATAATTTTGACAATTTTGCATTTTGGCTCCATTTTTGCTCCTTTTTGCTCCTTTTTCACTTTTTTTCCTTCTTGAACATTTTTTCATCACCTATATCCAAAAATACCTTTCATTAAACCTTAATATCCTTAAAAATTTGATAAAAATCAAGGCATAAAAATGGGTATTGTTTTCATGGATCATCCTCAAGTGACAATTAATCTCATAAACCATTTTAGCATGCAAATTATGTAATGAGTTTCTTAGGAAGATAACAAAATTTTGTTCTAGAAATGGAATAGTCCAATTTAGAAAAATTTCGATAATTAAAACCAACTTAAAGTTTAGAAAGTTCTTAAGTAAAGGAAAATGGCAAATATAAGTTTCTATCTAATTCAGAAATATTTGTAGATTCTTCAAAATATACGACTTAAACACTTATTTTTCTGACTTAAAAATCTTTATTTGAAAATAATTTTACTTACTATATTATAACTTTAAGCTTTAGATTTTCTCTAAACTTATATCTTAAACTTTAGGTATGAAACCATTTTTTATTAGGCCCTTAAATCCTCAAGCTTCTCCTCCCTTATTACATACTATTTCACTTTTTTCTTTTCTTCTTTTTTTTATTTTCTTTTTTTTATAAGGCAAGGATTACTATATCTGGATAGGCCTTTAATGATTTTGAATTCAACCCTTCCATTTAAAATAAAGGTCAGATATACATCTTTCACTTAAAAATCATAATAATAATATTTGAAAATTACTCTTCAATAAAAGAAATTTAAGCTTTGAAGACTAAAAGTCAAATCTTCTATTTATCAAAAAATACAAAACTTCTTAATAAAAATAATTTAACTTTATTTAACACCTCTTCATTAAGAAAATTTTAACTTTAAGTTTTTCATGATTACTATAAATTTTAACTAAATTCTTTTATTCATTTCTATATTCATAATTTTTTTCCCCTAATATAACTTCAAGTACATAATTGTTCTAAATCAAAATAAGATTTATTTTAAGTATTCTTGAGAATCCAATAAAATTTTAGGTTTTTGAAAATCTTTGTTTTTAAAATCCCCCCCCCCAAACTTTAATTTTTAGTTAAGATAAAACATTTAAGCATAAGAAATGATATATGTGTGAGAAATCAAAAACTGACATATCATGCTTGCAGGTATTTTTAATATCCTAATATGCAAGTATAACAATTTAAACAACAGGAGTAAAATGAAATCAAATTTAGTTTTTCAAAACAATTTTTTTTATGTATAGAAAAGTAAAAATTTCAAAAAGACTTCTACAGTAGTGGAGTTTTTCAAAACAAATACACACCAACTAAAATAACATACTGATACAGATAACAGATGATAGTGGAATTTGAAAAATTTTAAACATGTAGTTTCCTAAGTAGAAGTTCGCAATAGTGGTTTATAATCTCCTAACAGTTTTTGAATTAAAGTACACACTACTAAAAACTCTGACATAACATACACATTAAAACATTTACTATTACACACACTACCACAAAGCAACATATAAAACATCAATACAACAATAACAATACATCTAAATATGCATAACAGAAAAATAATACAAACTACAGTCTGCATACTATCAAGGTTCACATCACAACACAATGATCAAACTAAATACTAAACAAAACACACATCAGTACATCAACAACAAAAACAACACCACAACGAAAACAAATAACACTAATCTACTCATCATCCTCATCATCATCATCATCATCCTGCTCGTTCCAATCCCTAGATGGCACATAAGGTATGTAGAAAGGATGAGGGGGCATCTCAGCACTTTGATTACCTCTAATCAGTCTATCTAAATATTGCTGATAATCTCCTCATACTCATCATGTTTCACAATATATCTTTCTACATTATCCATCTTACCATCCTTATCATTTAGATGCTCTCAAGTAAGACTCACTTTTTTCAAAATTTTTCTTAATAAACTAGTCTGTGAATCAGTAGATGATGAAGCACGTGAAGTAGAAGCACGAGAAGTAGATGCATCAGAAGTAGAAGTAGTAGAAGCCCTACCAAATCCTCCTCTCCAACCAAACTCTAATGTACAGTGTAAGCACCAACGTTTACACTGGTAATTGGTCTCAATGGCTGATACCTCTTCCCAGGTTTCAAACTTCACTCCAGATCATTCACATAATGAATAAATCAAGGAAGGAAATCTCATACCTACAGTTGTGGTTAATCTAGCACAGTTCAAAACATAAGCATAAATTATACCTCCAATGTCAATAGGCTTCCCTCGCTGAATACAATGGTTCAACACAGCTCTTTCTCTTGTTACTTCAATTGTATGACTCGAAGGCAACAATTTAGATGAGATAAATTAATGCCACGCCTTAGAAGTGGTATTCAATTTGGAAGCAGGAAATTCACTCTTCTATCATTTGTTATTTTCCATAATCATCTTCCATCAGTCAAAAATTCCATGATCTCATCTAATTCTCCTTCTGTAGGATGATAGTTAGAATAAAAACAAAACATGTCAGTAGGTAGTCCATAAAAAGTGTTGATTGCCCCAGAAGAAAAGTTGACCACATGCCTCCCAACCATCACTTGATTCTCTTTTGCAGCAGGCAAATTTGCATAAAATTCTCTAACTACGTAAACAACGAGCAACGACGGAGAAGCAACGAGTAATTCTCCCGGTTCCTTCTAGCAATCATATCTTCAATCACCTCTCCTGGTTTACTAAACACACGCTCAGGAATCAACTTACGTGACTGCAATGCATTGACGTATCTTTCCTCAGCCCTCGTACTAACAAATTTGTCAGAATCAAATCATGTCTTTTCTCATGCACACTTTGATTTTGGAGCCATCTCTAAAAATTCACGAAAAATTCACCATAAATTCCAAAATCAAACTAAATTTGCTAAAATATCTTCCAAAAGATATTTTCACTAAATCCAAGCAATTTCTCAAGTTTTTCCTCAAATTTTCATCATTAATAGTGATTTTAAGATTTTCCAAAATGTACTCAAAATACATGGTGAAAATAAAAAATTATTACTTAGGAGTAGTGCTCTTACCTCAAAGAATCCAAATCAAACAATTTTTCTTGAGATCGGCTCTTAAATGATCCACAATATGATGCCCTAGGCTCCTCTTTCACGATAAACTGAAGGTTGAAGACGATTGGGTGTTTTAAAAATGGCATTTTTCGGGTTTTTAACTGTTGGGAATCAATTTTCGCGAACTGGAACCTAAGCGCGAACTCTCGGTGCTTAGCCGCGAAATATGGTGCTTAAGCGCCAGCACTTTGGCGCTTAGCCGTCAATACCTAAATTTTCACAATTAAGATATATGCACTAAATCACTTGGTTAATTACCCTTAATTATTCCAGAACAATTATTTCTCCCAACATAAATCTTCTAATACTCCAAATCAAAATTTAATATCCATTGATTCCATACAAATTTCACAAAAACACAAACTTATATTAAAACAAACATAACACTTAATACAATTCTAGAATTTCTACCCACACATAAAGGATGAAATTCTCTAAATACAAGAGACTTTAATCTCAAACTGATAAGTATACATCTCTTGGATGTAACCATCACATCATCAGGCTTAGTTAATACTTAAATATAAACACTAAACACACCAAACATAACACACAAGAAAACTAAACATAACACATAAGAACACTAAACAAATAAGAAAAAGCACTCTTAATTCCTTTCTCCATTAGGCGAATTATATCCAGGACCACTATTATTCTCATTTGACCCTTCTGGAATATAAATTGGATAGAACGGGAGATAATTGTTCATTCTTATATCTTCTTCTTCAATCCATTTGTTCTTCACAAACATTGCCTTATCCGCTTCTTCCACATACCTTAAATGACTCAATTGCATCTTGAGTTGCCATCCCATGTGCTCCAAATGTAAATTAGTTTCATTGATCTTTGCTTCCATTGAAGTCACTCGGGCTTCAATATTTGTAATTATTTCAGCAATCTCTTGAGTACTAACAGCGAGATATCCATTAAATAACTCTTTAGCACTATCACTAATGAACTTACTTTTGTCAGAATCTTGCTTCTTCTTCATCTCATTCTCCCAGGAAGACATGATGCACTCAAAACTCTCTTCTTAAGACTCAGAAATGAAAAAAGGAGTCGGGGCAAGTGTTTCTCTTAAATATAGTCCTTTTTATAGACTTGGGAAGTGCTAAATCTGCCCCAAGACATTTTAAAACTCCCAAATATCTTCCAAAACTACTCCCCCACGATCTAGGCTTCTAGAACCTCATTTTTCAAATTTTTTATAACTGCGGCGCCTAAGCACCAACCAGTCGGCGCTTAGCCGCCAGTGCTTAATTTAGCACAGGTTTGTTAAGTGTCCAAATTTTCATTCTGACTTCTCTAAGTCATCAATTAAGGTCAAATAAACTCTACTATAGTTTAAAAACTCCAAATTACTACCACTAAAAACATAAAAACAAACCAAACAAAGCAAACAAAGCACACAAAACAAACATAAAGCAAAGCACACCGATAATTATGGGTTGCCTCCCACAAAGCACTTGTTTTAACGTCTTCAGCCTGACATACCCAGAACTCATTCCGATTGACCCAACATCAAATTATTATTAGATTTAGATTTATTGACTGAAATATATGGTTTAAGTTTATGTCCGTTAACTTTAAATATTTTTCCAGTCTTAGGATCTTGAATATCTATAGCTCCATAAGAATAAAATTTTATCACAATAAATGGACCCATCTACCTGGACTTAAGTTTTCCAGAAAATATTCTCAATCTGGCATTATACAGTAAAATTTTTTGTCCTGGTACAAGATTTTTAGTAAGAATCTTCTGATCATGCCATATCTTCATCTTTTCCTTATAAATCTTAGTATTTTTATAAGATTCATTCCTTATTTCTTCAAGCTCATTCAATTGCAATAATCTCTTTTTAGCAGCATTTTTCAAATTATAATTGAACTCTTTAATAGCCCAATATGCTTTATGCTCAAGTTCAAAAGGTAAATGACAAGCTTTTCCAAAAATAAGCCTATATGGAGACATTCCTATAGGTGTTCTGTAAGCAGTCTTATAGGCTCACAAAGCATAATCCAGTTTGATGGACAAATCCTTTCTATTTGGATTCACAGTTTTTTCCAATATTCTTTTAATTTCACGATTGGATTATTCAACCAAACCTCTTGTCTGCGGATGATAAGCAGTAGCAGTGCGATGATTAATATGATATTTCTTTGCTAACTTCTCAATAATCGCATTTCTAAAATGACTTCCCCCATCAGTTATGATTACTCTTGGTAATCCAAATCTGCAAAATATATTCTTTTCTAAATACTTTCCAAAACTTTAAGCATCACATCGAGGTAAAGCAATAGCTTCAATCCATTTAGAAACACATTCTACTGTCATCAAAATATAAATATTTCCGAAATATGGTGTAAATGGTCCCATAAAATCTAGTCCCCAAACATCAAATATTTCAACTTCCAACATATAATTGAGGGGCATCTCATTTCTTCTAGACATATTGCCTACACGCTGACATCTATCACAATTTTTAATATAAACATTCACATCCTTAAAAATTGTAGGCCAATAAAATCTTGATTGCAATATTCTATATGCAGTTTTATCACTTCAAAAATATCCCCCATAATCAGAATCATGAGATTTTTGAATAATTTCATAAGTCTCTTCCAAAGGTACACATCTTCGAATTATTAGATCCATTCCTTGTTTATATAAAAATGAGTCATCCCAAAAATAAGTCTTAGCATTAGACAGAAATTTCTTCTTTTCTTGGTATGTTAAACCATAGGGTATAATATTACTAACAATAAATTTTACTATGTCTACATACCACGGAACACGCCATTCTTTAACAGTGAACAATTTTTCATCAGGAAAATGTTCATTAATTTCTTCAATATCACAAAGAGATTTTTCAATTTCAAGCCTGGATAAATGATTAGCAATTTGATTATCATAACCCTTCCTATCTACTATCTCAAAATCAAATTCTTGCAAAAGAAGAATCCATCTTATCAGTCTCGATTTTGCATCATTTTTCTTTATTAAGTATTTAATAGCAGAATGATCAGTATGAACTACACATTTAGTTCCAATTAAATATGATCGAAATTTATCAAAGGCAAATACTATAGCTAATAAGTCTTTCTCAGTAGTGGTATAATTAATTTGAGCTTCATTAAGAGTTTTACTAGCATAATAAATTACTTTGAAAATTTTATCATATTTATGAACTAAAACAGCACCAATAGCATAATCACTAGCATCACACATTAATTCAAAAGGTTTTTCCCAATTTGGTGAAATTATTACAGGTGCAGTGATTAATTTTTCTTTTAATGTTTCAAAAGCTTTACGGTAGTCATCATCAAAATTAAAAATTGCATCCTTTTTCCAGTAAACGGCATAAAGGTTTTGTAATCTTTGAAAAGTCTTTGATGTAACGCCTGTAGAATCCAGCATGTCCTTAAAAACTTCTAATTCCGCTTACATTTGTTGGGCAAGGTAAATTAGATATAAATTGAATTTTTGCAGGATCTACCTCCAAAACTTTTGCTAAAATCTGATATCCCAAAACAATTCCTCCTGCTACCATAAATTGACATTTTTCCCAATTGAGGACCAAATTAGTTTCTTAACAGCATTTTATAACTTTAGATAGATGTTATTAACATGATTCAAATGAAATTCCAAACACTAAAAAGTCATCCATAAAAACTTTAATCCCTTTTTCAATTAAATCACAAAAAATAGCCTTCATACATCTCTGAAATGTAGCAGGGGCATTACATAAACCAAAGGGCATTCTTCTAAAAGCAAACGTACCATAAGGACTGGTAAACGTAGTTTTCTCTTGATCCTCAGGAGCAATTTGAATTTGGTGGTAACCAGTATATCCATCTAGAAAACAAAAGTATTTATGCCCAGCCTGTCTATCCAACATTTGATCTAGAAAAGGGAGTGGAAAATGATCTTTCCTTGTGGCAAGGTTTAATTTTCTATAATCAATGCATATTTGCCACCCTGTAACTTGTCTTGTTGGTATCATTTCATTCTTTTCATTAACAGTCACAGTTACTCCTCCTTTCTTAGGAACATAGTGAATAGGACTAACCCATGCACTATCTGAAATAGGGTAGATAATTCCAGCTTCCAACCACTTTAAAATTTCTTTCTTAACAACGACTTTCATGATAGGATTTCATCTCCTTTGGGGATCAGCCAGTGTTTTGCAACTATCTTCCATAAGAATTCTGTCGATACAAATTGAAGAACTGATTCCTTTAATATCAGTAATTGTCCATCCAAGGGCTTTCTTGTGCTTCTTAAAAATTTCAAGCAAACTCTCTTCTTCTTTTTCAGTTAATTAAGAAGAAATTATAACAAGCAAGGTTGAGGATTCACCTAGAAAAACATACTTCAAATGATCAGGAAGCATTTTTAGCTCAAGTTCAAGAGGTTTTTCAATTGATGAACAATAAGATTCATCTTTTTTAGTCATATCCAACAATTCAAAACTTTCATGAACATACTTTAAATCTTCCTCTTGAAAATTTTCAGAATCAAATAACTCTTCTTCTTGCTTATATTCCAATTCTTTTCTTTTAGCTTTCTCATCATAAATTGATTTGAAATGACATTCATTTAAATATTCAATAGCATCCATCCTATAACACTCATCTTCTTTACCTCTAGCAGGATATTTCATCGATTTTGAAATGTTAAATGTAACATTCTGATCATTAACCCTCATCGTTAATTCTCCTTTTTACACATCTATCATGGCTCTGTCTGTAGCTAGAAAAGGTCTCCCCAAAATTATGGGTATCTCTTTATTTTCCTCAATATCTAACACAATGAAATCCACAGGAAAAATAAATTGATCAACTTTTACCAAAACATCTTCTATAACTCCTTTAGGATATGTGATCGAACGATCTGCTAATTACAGAGTTACAATAGTTGGGGTTATTTATCCTAGTCCCAGTCTCTTGAATATTGATAGAGGCATAAGGTTAATGCTTGCACCCAAATCACATAAAGCTTTTCCACAGATTCTTTCTCCGATTGTACATGGAATTCTGAAACTATCAGGATCTTTATGTTTTTCAGGAAGCTTTTTCTAAATTATCGCACTGCACTTCTCATTAAGTGCAACAGTCTCATTTTCTTCAAACTTCCTCTTTTTATTCAGAATATCCTTCATAAATTTCGCATAGCTTGGCATTTGTTCTAGGGCTTCAACAAATGGAATATTAATGGTAAGCTTTTTTAACATCTCCAAGAATTTTGAAAATTGGTTATCCAACTTTTGTTGATGATGTCTCTAAGGAAATGGAGGTGGTGGTTTTTCTAAATCAACCTTAGGTGAAGAAATAAGTATTTCAAAACCTTTTGGAGCATCCTCTTTAAGTCTTTCAATCTCTTCTTTCTCTACTTCAGTTTCTTTTTGAATTCTACCTTCCAATTCTTTTCCACTTGTTAGTTGAATTGCTTTTACTTGTTCTTTATTCTTTTCTCTTGGATTCACTTCAGTATTACTTGGAAGCATTCCTTGGGATATATTACTTAAGGTATTTGCAATTTGTCCCAATTGATTTTTAATATTTCTGATGGTTGCTCCTCTGTTGACCTCATTTTTGATGAGGTCTTCTCTTCTTCTTTTTAGTACTTAGGATCTAGCCTTAGGCTTTTCCTTTGACTGTCTTAGAGGACTAGAATTGGGACCCACCACCTAGAATTTCAAACCACTTCTTAACTCCCTGCAAACTCTACAAACTTGACCGTAGACCCCTAATCACCTAGAGGGTTGAAATCAAATGTGGAAGTTTAAAGGATGAGTTCCTATAGGACTCTTTGGCCTTAGGACCGCCTGCAGGTGGCCCGGTCCGGTGAAGGGGCTGACTTACACACACACTACATTTATACACTACACTTTCACACACCTCCTAAAACCACACCCATACCCAACTTGACCTCCCGACTCATGTAGGTGATTCACATGGATGGTCCTTAACCCCTAAGCCCTCGCAAGAGGGTTAGGAACAACATAGTGAATGCCTCAAATGAGTCCCTTCATGGCTCATGTGGGCTTGATATGGCTTCATGGCTCAACCAAAATAATTTTATTCCACTTACATTCACCCAATCTTCAATTTTCCAAATTTTCAATTTTTGACCCCCGGGACCCTACACCCGCTTAGCCTACCCAAAGCCCTTGGAACTACCCAAAATTTGTAAAATCACCTAAATTGCCCAAAATTCCTCAAAACCAATCCCAAACATTTCCACATCACTCAAATTGATCGTCCATACCCAAAAATACCAAGAATTCCAAAAATACCTCCCAATACCCTCCAAATACCCAAAATACCCCCCTTGACCCAAAAATCCAAAATTCAAAAAATTCCCAAAAAATTCCAAAAAATCCCAAATATTCCCAATTTCATTTTGTTCAACTACACCATGGGCCAATTTTGTCAATTTACCCTACTTTTGTCAAAACCCCCAATTTGGCCCATTTTAACCCTAAGTGAACCCAATGTCAAACCAAACCTACCCAATTGACCCAAATTCTAGTCCAATTCAATTCTACACTTCCATTCAACATTCCCAACACCAATCTAGACCAAATCCAAGTCCAATTTGATTGACATTTAGATCCAATTTCACTTTTGGCCTTAAAGCCCAATTTGGACCCATGACCCAAACCTAACCCAAACTCACCCAATTCAACTCCAATTAACCCCAAATCTTTTCTAAACCTTCCTTAGCATCCCCACAAAGAAAAAACTAACATGATTTGTCCAAAATTTAGGCCCAAACCCCACTCAAATTCAATCCAAAGCTAAAAGGCCCAATTTTGACCTAAACCCAAACCTAACCCAAATGAGCCCAAACCCCAAAATCAAAGCCCAACCAAAGTCAAAACCTCTTTGAAACACTCCCATAAACATTTCCCAACATTAATTTTACATCAATTTCAACCCTAGCCCAACTTTGGCCCAAATAATCCCAATTTGACCTATATTGGCCCATTCACCAAAGGAGCCCAAATTCAACCCAATTCAAACCCAAATCACTCCCAATTTGCTCCAAGTCACTCATGACACATCTATGAGCTAAACCCAACAATTATTTGGCCCAAGTCTTTGCCAAAATTTCATCCTAAAATCCATTTTAAAATCCAAAATCCCACTTCCCTAAACCATTTTAAAAGCCCATTTTCACCAAATACAAAAGCCCAAAATTGGCCCTAAAGCCCACATGGCAATTTCTTTTCATCATACCTTTAATTGATATCACCCCTAAGTTTCAAAATCATCATTAAACCATTCCAAATCAAGCTTCATACAAATTCCCATCAAATTACCAAAATTTTCTTAAATCCATTTCCATGAAATTGACTCAACTTTTCCCAAGCCAAAGATGAGCCATGAAGCCATGCATGAGCCACATGGAAGCCATGAGAGCCTCTTTACATGTCACCATACCACATTGGGTAAGAGGAGGGGAGCTTTCCTTAATTCCTAAAAGTCTTTAACCTCACCCATGATACCCCTTAACCAAGATTTAATCCAAATATTCTTGGATAAGGATGTCACCACCTTTTGACCAGCTAACCTAATCTGATTTTCTCAGCCCAAGGCTAGCCATGGGGAGGTGAACCCAGCCCAAACAAATGGGTTGACCAAACCTAGCCAAGATTAGCCATATCCCCATGCCATTTTGATCCAAGTTCTTTACACATGGCATTTGCCAATTGCCTGCACTAAACCCCAGCCCTGACCCACCTGAACAAGATGGTGACCTGAGACTGGCTGGCCAGCCACCACAGCCGCTGGAAACCACCAGTCCGAGAGCTCACATGTGAGCCCAAACTTGGAATTCTCACCTGCTGAGCTGCCCCATCCCCAGTGGCCATTGCAGCTGTTCTTCTCTTGCCAACCGCAGCTGATCCCAAGCCCTAACTCTCCCTGGGAGGCCCTCCACCCTCTCCTATTTAAACACCACCCCCTCTCGGCCATGAGAGGTGTTGAACCAGACCTTACTGAAACCCTGCCAAAATTGTTCCGAACACTCTCCATACTTAGAGCGAGCTTGATCCCCGGTGACAATTTGCCCTAATCCCCACCAACAAAGCCCAATTTCTCAGCCGAAATTCCACCCAAAACCAGGACACTTCTCCACAGTGGATCAATCCTCAAATTGATTGATCCTACACCTTCACCAGACCAAGGGAAGAAGTCCACCAGCAAAAGCCCCCTCTCCAGGGCCACCCGGCTTGCTCCGGCCTCCAAGCTTTGTGATCGGTCGTGGTCAAAATCATACCTAGGCGATTCATCGGACCAGGAGACTTCATCTGCAGCTTGCTGGGATCCAATCGAAGGTGACACAACCCTCAGATTGAAGCCACACTTCTCTGAGCAAAGGTATGAGCTAATTCTTCATCCTGAGCTTCTGGAGATTCTCTATTTCAAATGCTTTAATTGCAATGCATGATCACTGTATAGATGTATTCGTCTCTTTAAGACGAATCCATAGAGCATAAGAACACGAAAATCCATTGAGTATTGAGTGAGATATTAGGGATTTAGTGTGGACGGCTCTTGGGTGAGGACGCTTGGGGACGATGAACGGATGCCGTTCATTTAATACACGCGCGGACGGACGGCTAGGATCGCGTCGGATCAGGAGATGGAACGACACAGCGGGGCCCCGGAGCGCTGAGTCAGATGGAGGCGTCGAACCAGAACGCGCCGCGTGGCCTTTCGGAGCTGCCGAGGTTGACGCGGCGCCGCGTGGATAAATAGAAAATTAGGGTATTTTTGATTTATTTAATTTCCTTAAACTTCAAAAATCCTTAACTTTGTGTAGAAAAATTAGAAAAATAAAATAAAAATACCCTCTTGCTCAGTGAACAGAGGAGAATAATGTGGAAAAGAAATCATTTAATTTCATCAAGTATTTTATTTTTAATGATTTATTTTCCTTCTGCATTATTTTAATTCTCCATGCATATAGGAAATTCACCATGGCATGAGACCATAGGGCTTTTGAAGCCTCTGAATTTGGGAATATTCCCTGAATTTTCCAAAGTCAGAAGCCATCCCTATGAGAAGTTATTGATTTTTCAAATTCATGTTGCTGTTTTGAGTATTTTAATTCCAATAATTAGCATGTTGTGAAATAAATTCTAGGAAAATTTGGCGAGGTCTCTTATGACCAGAGGACCCTAGGAAAAATAGGTTTTGAGTTCATTCATTTAAAATAACCCTAATTGGCTTAAACACCCAAAATAAATCCCTAATTAATTAGAGTTAACCATATATCAAATTGACTTGAAATCAATTCTCCACTGACATTTAGGATCAGAGAAACCCACCATAAAAATTTGAAGTCAATTGGACTTGGTTAGCCCTACTAAATGGGTTGATTAAGCCATTTAGTTAATTTGAACTTTAAAAATTCATAACTTTCAAAATACCTTTCAAAAATTCACCAAATTGGTCTTGGAGCCTCTCTGATATCGGGGGAATTTAAGAAAATTAAAATTTCAATTTTCTAAAAAAGTTGATTTTTTGATATTATTTTAATATTTTAATAATTAAAAAATAATAAAAATCACAAAAATAATAAAATTCACCAAAATATCACATTTTGAATTTTAATCATTTAGGAACAAACCCCATATTTTTCTTAAGTCTCTATAATGAGATATTAAATTTTAAAGCCCTAAGGTAATTTTAAAATTAAAAAATGTATATTTTTAGTATTTCCACTAAAATAATTCTAATAAATCAAAGAAAAATCAGAAAATTATAAAAATTGATTCTCTGATTTCCTTGATATTAGAGAGATTTTTAAAAAATATTAAATTCATTTTTCAACCTTTATTTTATTTTTAAATTAATTAATACTCCAAAACTTAAAATAATTATAATAAAAATAATATAATTTAAAAAATCACCAAATTGGTCCAAGTGGTCCTCTGGTCATTAGGAATATCCCATAATTTTCTTAAGGACAGAAACTTTCCCTTGGTCATATTATTAAATTTTCCTTGGAAATCTCTATTTTCTACCAAAAATAATTACATAAATAAATCAAATACAGAAAATTCACATTTTCTCCTCTCATGTCTTTATTGGCATATGAGTGAAGTCACATAAAAATTTCAAGTTCATTCAAGCTCAATTTAGTGAGTTATGAAATTATTAAGCTTGAAGGGCAAAATGGTAATTAAAATTTTAACCCTTAATTAAAACTTTAGGTTTAATAAAATTAACAAAATAAAATATTTGATCTTAATCTGATTTGGATGATTGAAATTTAAATAATTAAAGGGTAGAAACCTACTAAACAATTTAAAATAATTGAAATAAACTTTAATTAAATAATTGATTAAATTTGGGAGAATAATAAAATTGGAATTATTAAAATAAGGATGTTATTAGGAAGAAATTTATTCTTTAATTTAAAAATCTCTAAATTAATCATCTCAATAATATTTAATTCTTAATTAAAATGATAATTCAAACTTAAGTTTTAAAATGTTAAAGGACTTAATCATTAAATTAAATTAAAAAAAAAGTTAAATTATTAAACTCTTTTTAAATTTTCAATTAAATTAAGAATTAAAAATAAAATTAAATTAAAGATTAAATTAAATTAAATCAAACAAATTAAGTAAATTAAATTAAATTAAACTAAATTAAATTTAAAAAAAATGTTAAATTAAATTAAATTAAATTAAATTAAAACATATTAAATTAAATTAAATTAAATTAAATTAATTTAAATTAAATTAAATTAAATTAAATTAAAACATGTTAAATTAAATTAAATTAAATTAAATTAAAATTAAATCAAATTAAATTAAATTAAAGGAAATTAAATTAAATTAAATTAAATTAAGTTAAATTAAATTAAATTAATTCATATCAAATCAAACTAAATTGAATTAAATTAAATTAAATAATAGAATCAAGTTAAAATTAAAATCAAGTTAAATTGAATCAAAATTGAAACTAAATTAAATTAAATTAAAGTTAAATTAAATTGAATTAAATAACATCACCTAAGACATAAAGAAATTAAATATAAAGCAACTTGAACACTATTCCAAATTTAACCCTTTAACTGAAGTTAAACTAAATCACAAATCATTGGAACACCAATTTTCCCTCGAAAACTTTTATTATCATAACTCCTAAATAGAACATTAAATGAAATGATACTTCACTTATAGGATATTCAGATGTCCCTGGTTCATCGAGCAAGATAACAAAACCCGAATTCCTGGACGATTAATTCATTTGTATAATTAAATTCATTTGGACTTAAAACAATTCTAGCAATATTGAAAAGATGTTTAAGATTCTTCTTAAGCACTTCCTCAATATGATAGGATACATATAAGAACAATTGAACTTAATTGTTCTTTGATGAAAAGAATCGTCCTCAAACCAAAACACAAGGACCTAGACGTCATAGGAAATGACTAGCTATAGGATTAGGAATTTGGTAGAAAACCATAACCCTTCCCTTAGTTTTACCTAGGAACTTGCTTAAATATTTTAATTGTGTTTTAAGTGCAGCTTGGGATGACGGGAAGACCCTCCAGGTACGCTTTTATTTTATTGCAATTTACTTTATTGCAATTTATTCAATCACATCGTACTTACTTTTCTTGCATGATAAACAAATTGTTGCATGAAAACCCACACCTTTAGGATAGTCCGTAAAACTGAAACCAAAACTAAATTAAAAGTCATTGCAAGATAAAATTCACCGCCACAACATTTCAAAATATAAAACAACTCAAAATTTAATCACAAACAGAACACAAAACAACAATTACAACTAAATTAAAATGTCCTGTTGGATGATCGGGAATACCTCGGATGATGTAACCTACGTGTTGCTAACGGGATTTCCCACGGTCTAAATGAAAGTGTGGAACTCATTTAGTTGAGTTTAGCAAATTCATCTGGACTAAGTGAATCCGATAAAAATAACGATGCCGGAAGGATGGAACCGTGGGATCTTAACCGGTGTCGTTATAATCAACTTTAAAATTTGTTTTAATTAAAACACAAAAGCACTTGGAAATTAAGATTTTCTCTAAACCAAAACACTTTTCTCATCTCCTGATTTATGACTTCTAAAACTAAACCCCTGCAACAACAAGGAGCTCGGAGCATGGTGGGCAGCACGGCCATCGTCATCAGCAAAACTTGAATCTACATCAGCAAAACCATTCTTAGAATTAAATAACCAAGTCATAGGACTTCGAGGTAGTTTGCCTAGTGCAACATAAATCCTCGACCCTTTGTTAGGCATTTGCATGATCGTGTCGTGTAAATTAAGCCCTAACCGGTCTTAGGACTCCGAGGTAGTCGTTTGATACGACATGAACCCTCATAACTTCAAGGTTATTTATGTGATTCTATCATATAAATATAAGTCCTAATTAATTAAAATTGGCAAGATCAAAACATTAAATAGATATTAGGATCTTCCTAAATTCAAGCCAAACAATAGGATAGCCGGGAAATTACCGAAGTTCGCTTTGAATCCGTAATTTCTCCTACCTTTCTTACTTTGAAATCCCAAAATAAAATCTTCCAAATTTGATTCATTCCCTATTGAAATTCCAAAATTCAATCCTTTGAAAACTTAAACTTTGAAATTCTTGAGAGCAGAATTATTGATTATTATCGAGAGTTTTCTTAGGTGATTCCCGTCACTTAAGATGTAATTAACTATAGGGGCTTGCCCTTATAGGGAATTTTAAAGAACCCAGGTAATATAAACCCTGTTTAATGCTTTCATATTAAGCAGGGGAATTTGTCGGCTTATAAAATTGGTTCACAGACGAAACGGATGTCAAAAACCTTTCTAGTTTATCTAACCGAGCCCCATTATCAAGCAGTGTGTCTATTCTCCGGGATAGATACACGGTTTGTGGTGCGGTGCTCGTTTATGTGAACTATTTGGGATGTGAAATCAGTTTGACTTCATATCTTAAAATTTTCAAACTTAAAATTATTTTCAAAATCAAATACTACATATATATTTAAATCAAATATTCGCCGACAATCTCTGTTAGGCGACCCCTTTTCAAAATTCAACACACAACCTAAAAATAAGTCGTACATCCTCAAATTTGTAATTGATTTCCCATATGTGATACTACTTCTTCCATAGACAATTTCTTCTCTTTATTTTGTAAAGCATTGTTATAACCTGAAAGATAAGTTAATCTATCATTATTATTACCTTGGTTGTTCCAATTCCCCAATGGGATTACTTGGTGGTTCCCGCATTGTTGATTAACACCACTCTGATTATTGTTATTCCAGTTAAAATTTGGATGATTCTTCTAACCTGGGTTATAATAATTGGAATATGGGTTGTTAGGTTTACTTATAGCATTCACAGTTTCTGATGAAGAATAAGGATCAACCATTGAATTTTCTTCAATCATGAGATTTGGCTGAGAAAAATTCATCCCAAATTGGTCTATCTTCCTTGATACAGCAGCAATTTGATTTGCTAACATTGTAAAAGCATCATTTTCATAAACACTGGCTACCTTTTTAGAATTTTACCTTTCAGAAGGCCATTGAAAATTATTAGTAGTCATTTCTTCAATTAAAGCATAAGCATCAGAAAATGGTTTAGACATTAATGATCCGCCAATGAAGACATTGATGATTGATCTAAGAGATCCAAGTAATCCATTATAAAAAGTTTGAATTATTAACCAGTCTAGTATCGCATGATGTGGACATTTCCTGAGGAGATCTTTAAATCTTTCCCAAGCTTCATATATTGATTCCCCTTCAAACTGAAAAAAAGATGTTATATCATTTCTCAACTTAGCAGTCTTAGATGGTGAAAAATATTTAGCAAGGAATTTTGGTGACAGTTCACGCCAAGTTCTAATTGATCCAGGTGCTAATGAATGTAACCATATTTTAGCTTTATCCCTTAGTGAGAAAGGAAAAAGTCTAAGTCTAATAACATCATCTAAAACATCATCATATATAAAAGTAGCACACAACTCTAGAAAATTAGTAATATGCAAATTAGGATCTTCAGTTGTTCCTCCCCAAAACTGATTATTAGACACCATTTGGATAATAGCATGTTTAAGCTCAAAAGAATTAGTAGCTACAGTAGGGTTTTGAATACTACAACGAAATTAATCTACTGAGGGTTAACATAATCACTTAAGGGTCTTAATTCATGATAGATGCCTACATTTTGATTTTGATGATTTGCCATTTCTTGAATATTTTTATCTTTTTCTGTATTTTTAACTTTTTTGATTTTTCTGATAGTTCTTTCTAATTCAAAATCGTAAGGCACAAGTCCCTCAGAACCTGAACTACGCATACAACAATAAAACAAAACAAAACAAACCACATTAACAAAAACAAAGAAAAGTAAAAGATTTAAAGTTTGTTAATTCTCTTTAAAATGCAAATTAATTAATTTTCCCCGGCAACAGCGCCAAAAACTTGATCCCCTGATATTTATACTTACAAATATGATATGAAAATTGGTAATGGCACCAAAAACTTGAGCCGCTAGGAATATATGTGCTCCAAAAACTTAACTCCACACCAAATATATATGTGCTAATGATTTAGATATGAAAATTATGATTTTATAATATGGGATGCTACGCAAGTATACGTATCGTTAATCAAGTAAAATAAGACTTTCTGATTAAGCCCCGAGATATCGAACCCACAAAGAAATTTTGAAAATCTTTAAAGGAATAAGAAAAATATCTTTTTACTTTTTTAATGGCTTTTGAAAGTATGTCTTGATTTTGAAAAGTTTTAAAAGTTGATTTGTCTTTAGAAATTTCCTTAATAAAATGTTAAGCAAGAAATTAAAATTATAATAACTAATAACACTGTATGTAAAATACTATTAACTAGAATATCTTTTTCTTTCCTTTTATGAAGTAGTAATAATTACTAAAGTATTGTTGGGGAAGTATTTAAATTTGTTGTGATAGATAGAAGTAAATGTGTTCTTTACCCTTACTTGGTTTATAAAGAACATATGTTAATTTGAAATTTTTATCATTTTGAACATGGTTAGGCAGGGAAGATACCGATCTCTCACTCTAGAGTTCCCTCGATTCTCACCAACTAGGGGCTAACTGCTCATAACAAAACTCAAAACTTCAAACTAAATTAGGGGGTTTTAGCCTGTCACTCTAATATCCTCAAATTTTACTCCCTTTCAAGAAAATATCTTCTAATATTACATTCAATTATATGGACTACAATTCTCACCCATATAATTGCATGTGATTCTTACTAACTTTTATGAGATAATACCGCATTGGATCTTACATAATCTCAAGAAATTCTACAACTTATCAGGCCAAATTAAGAAGTAAACAAAGTTTTCAGAATCAATCTACATAACTTCTTCCAACTTTTAAACACTTATACTTTCCACAACAATTCTCTATAAATTAAATACTTCTCCATTTAAGAAAGAAAAAGATAAAGTAAACTACTCAGAATGCATTGAGAAAATACAAAAACACATTGATTTGAAATTAAAAACCATATGAAAAACAACAAACGAAAACAAGTATTAATTAAAAAACTAAATGTAAGAACAAAAGTAAACACTTATCTGAAAATCCTCTCCACAAGACTCAGGAAGTTCCTCTGAAACATTGACTCTTCGCTAAACTACTCCTCAGTGTAAGTCTCCCAACTCCGATGACTCAGAATATAGACTTCAGACTTCAATAAAAACTATACTAAAAGAAAGAAAGGAAGTGGGAAGAATAAGAATTCACTTCGACCCTTTTCCCCTTTCTACTTTCTACTCCTACTCTTAATAAAAACTCTCGCAAAATAAAAGTAAAATAATGTAAAAACTTGCAAGTAAAAGAACCCTTCAAAAGGTAAAGGAAGAGCTCCTCTCTACTCTCTACTCCTACTGGAAACTCTCTTCAAAATGCAATAAAAGAGCCCCTCTCTACTCTCTACTCCTAATGGAAACTCTCTTCAAAAATGCAATAGAAGAGCCCACCTCTATCTTTCCTAAGACTATCTTTAAATAGTAAACCAAAGGGTCTCTTGGTGTCTCTTCAAAATGTGTCCAGATTCAATGTTTCCACCAAAGAATACACCCCGTCATTCAAATTTGCCGCCCGAAGGAAGTTATAGAAGTTACCACCAAGAGTTACATCCCATCCCCTTTGAAATTGGCGCCAAATTCATTTGAATTTCTATTTTTAACTGTGGTGGCTAAGCGTCGGCCCAGCAGCGCTTAGCCGCCAGTGCCCAAATTTTCATTTTTCATCTTTTTTTTGCTCCAAATTTGATCTAATTTTCCTCCTTTCATCATCACCATCCATTTTCATCATAACTGCAAGAAAAACACAAAATACCTTCCATTAAAGTGCAATATCATTAAAAATAGGTATAAAAATGTGCATAAAAATATTATATATTGTAGGTGTATCAATCCGCTCGCCATCACTTGTCTACAGAGCAGCCTCGAACAGCAAAAATCTACTACCTCCTACACTGGGTCACAACAACTGTCACCGCTTTTGTACTAGCAAAATATGATATGATAGTTTTGTTCAGTTATGAACATCTGATCGACATTTTGATGCTTATCAGCATGTGATCATTTGTACTACTTCTTTCAGCTAAAGCTTAATGAAGATTTTCATTTCAGCCTGCCGATTTTTTTTTTCAGAAAATTTTCTTTTAGCGCGATGGTCGAGAGCTGCAGGAAAATACGTTGTCCCAAATTATAATGAACAAAGAACGATATAAAGTTAAAATTAAACGAAATGAAAAGAAAATTGAATATGAAATCAAATACTCCCTAAGTTAAATGAAATAATAACAAAATGAAGTCAAATGAAGTAAAACAAATTAAAAGATAAAGCTAAATTGAAAACAAATGATAAGCTAATTCTCTCTCTCAAGACTTTGAGTCTTTGCACTCATCCTCAAATCCCTCATTTCCTAGAGCACGCCGCGAAATTTGGCGCTTTACACAATGTCACTTTCCACAAACTCAAAATATCATGAAATCCAACAAATCATGCAATAGCTACAAGTCTTAGCCAAACTGCACAAATTCTACTTTCTTGGAAAGTCAATATCAAACTTTTTCTAATTCTTTTCACATGAAATCTTGAAACTAGTACCTAAATTTTGAATCCCTCCAGTCACCTCTTGAGGTGGATGTGAGCCCCTGAGCTTTCCTCCTCAATGTGGTGGGATTCCTATATTTCTCTATATTTCCATTTCCCTTCCGAGATATTTTCTGCCCTCCATAATATTTCTGAATCAGAGCTTTGTGTCGACCGATTTTCTAAATTTTATTATATTTCCATTTCCCTTTCGAGATATTTTTCGCCTCGATAATTCTGAATTGGAGCTTTATCGTCTGATTCTCTAAATTTTTCAATATTTCCATTTCCCTTCCGAGATATTTTTTGTCCTCCACAATATTTCCATATCAGATTTTTTGTGTTTGATTCTCTAAAATTACCTATATTTTAATTTCCCTTCTGAGATATTTTCTGCCATCAACGATATTTCTGAATCAGAGCATTTTCGTCTGATTCTCTAAATTTCCCTATAATTCTTTTTCCCTTCCGCGATATTTTCCGTTTTCCGCGATATTATTGATTCAGAGCTTTATCATATGATTCTCTAAATTCCCTGTATTTCCATTTCCCTTCTGAGATATTTCCCGCCCTCCACGATATTTCTAAATTAGAGATTTGTCGTCTGATTCTCTAAATTTCCCTTTATTTACATTTCCCTTCTGAGATATTTTTTGCACTCGACGATATTTCTAAATGAGAACTATGTCATATGATTATCTAAATTTCCATATATTTCCATTTCCCTTCCAAGATATTTTCTGCCCTCCACGATATTTCTGAATCAGACCTTTATCGTCTGATTCTCTAGATTTCCCTATATTCTCATTTCCTTATCCAGATATTTACCGCCTTCCATGATATTTCTGAATCAGAGCTTTGTCGTCCGATTCCCTAAATTTCTCTATATTTACACTTCCTTTCAGAGATATTTTCTACATTCACGATATTCTGATGTCGGTACCAAAATTTTATTGTCATTTTTGAGTTCGATACCTAAATTTTGACTCTCCTCTTTGTACTCACTTAAACTCAAAGACTCCCATGAAATTAAACTTTTTAAGAATCTCGAAATCAAATCAAAATAAAGTTAAAATTTATTCAAATCCTAAATTCCATAAACCTCAAATTCCCATAAATTCAAAACTCAAAATCAAATCAAATCTGAAATAAAATTCTAAATCCAAATCCTAATTTCAAATCAAATCAGATCGGATTCCCTTCAGATTTTGGAGGCTTGAAATACATAGCTCCTAATGAAGGTATCCCATTTTCTTCCCCAACGAGAGTTTATGGGCTTGAAGGTTCTCTACGTAGATAATCTCCAGCAGAAACTTCCTCGTTGAATTCTACGTTTTGTCTAGAGTTTTAACTCCGATAATTGTGTTGGTTTTGTTGATCTCGTCGGTCAACACCAATACGTGTGGTGTGCTTGTCCGGCACACCACACCTATTTGGAGTCCATTTGTTGACCTAACTTTTGGTTGAGGTCTAGTCTCTCTTTAAATTAGTCTAGGGTCTAGCCATAGGAATTTCCCGGTGACTATCTTAGAAGACTATCAATGGTACCCTCACCCCATAGAAATTCAAAAAACTTCTTTGCTTCACTTAAAGTTTTCAAATGCTTAAAATCTAACTTCTAAGTATTTGGGAGGATGAGACAAAGTATTAGGAAGCTCAAGGGAACTTTCTTATAGGATGGTCAAGCATTAGGATTTACCCTGGGTGGTCTGGGGGAGGCTCACATGCATACTTACAAATTACACTCTCACACACTACCTCACAACCCTAAACCTAATTTCTCCACACTTGACTCCCTATTCCATTGAAAACTCATGTGGGTATTTTCCCCAAGCTCTTAGCCTCAGGCTAGGGTTTGGTTAGTACCAGTTCATGGAGGATCCAAATGGGGAATTCCCTTGGTCCATGGCTCAAATGGGTTATCAATCCATCTCAACCTAAATTTGACCAAAAATTTTAACTTTTGACCTCATTGCCCCTAAACACTTCCAAATGACCAAATTACCACTAAAACCTTAATATTGCCCAAAATTACCAAAATCTCCAAAAAAATCATCCCAAAACATTCCTCACTACTCAAAATACCAAAAACACCTCAAATCTACAAAAAATTCCAAAAATTCCAAAAAAATCCCAAAACTCTCCAAATATTTCCAATTTCAATTTAAACCACTTTATTTGACCCAGATTGCCCAAATTAGCCCAATTTGACCAAAAGCCCTAAATTGCTCTTTAGGCCTAAAATACCCAAAACACCTCAAATCTACCAAAAATTCCAAAAATTTCCAAAAATTTCTAAAACCTTCCAAATATTCTCAATTTCAATTTCAACCACTTTATATGACCCAATTTGACTAAATTAGCCCAATTTGACCAAAAGACCCAAACTGCCCCTTTTAACCCAAAATGCCCAAATCACCTCCAAAGTCCACCCAATTGACCTTAATCTTGCCCAATTTCAATTCCAAACCAAAATTAATAATCCCCAATCCCAATTGAAACCAAATCCCAGTCCAGTTTGACCCAATTGCAAGCTCAATTTGAACCCAAACCAAAAAGCCCCAATTTTGACCCTATGGCATAGTTCCACAAATTGAACCCAAAGTCAATCAATTTCTCCCAATTTTGAATCCCAAACTCTTCATAACATTACCCTACACCCAACTGAACTGCCAATTGACCCAAGTTTAAGCTCAAGCCTCACTTAAATCAACGCATTCAAAAAATCCCCAAATTTGCCCCAAATGTGTCACATGTAAAAAATACACCAAATTTGATGCCCTAACCCTAAAACTGACACCCAATTAATGTTAAGAACTCTTTATAACATCCCCATAGACCATGTGGAACTTTGAATTGGCCTTTGATTCAACTCTAGCCTAACCTAAACCCAAGCTAACCCAACATGCCCAAAATTGACCAAATACCTAAATCAAGCCAAATTGATCCCCCAAACCTATTTAAAATCACCACAAACCTTTTCTAAACACTTTATAACAATCATACACACCATATTGAACAATCAATTGGACTTAATCCATTTGTTTGAACCCAACCAAGCCCAACTTGAACCTAAGTGACCCAAATTGAATCCATGACCCAAATTAACAAAATCAAGTCAAATGTGATCAAACCAAGGTCACTATGTCCAGCCATTAAGCCTAGCAACTGATCTTGGGCCTGTAGCCCACCCTACTCAAGCCATGGACCATGGGTCCCCCAAATTGGGGGTCCTTAATTGGGTAAAACCTTGGGTTTCCATAATGCATTTACCACTTAAGCTCACCCCACTTATGGCCTGAACACTAGCTCACCTGACCACTGGCCACCTCCCATGGGCTGGCCGGCTAGCCTAGTCGCCGGAGGAGCTCAAACTGAGAGCCACCTCAAGCCATATAAACCCAATTGAGCCCACTCAAGCTGTCCAGCTCTGACTGCTCAATAGGGCTGATATACCTTCCACATAAGCAGACATTTCCACCCACATTGGCCCTCTAAGCTCCACCACGCAACCATGGCCATGAATTGAGCTCACAATGGCCGAGAGAAGATGCTAAAATTTTCTTAAAGAAACCGGTCAAAACTTCACCAGAGCTTCCTTAAACCTCCCCGAGTGTAGTTCAACAACCTTCAGTCATTCATCCCCACTGCTCTGAGCTAATTTCTTCATTCAAATTTCAGTTGAAACCAGGACAGTTGCAATTGCAACTCCCCACTGCCTAAAACCCCAAACCAACTTGCTCTACACCATCACCAGACTGCCTAAAACCCCAAACCAACTTGCTCTACACCATCACCAGAGAAAATGAAGAAGTTCTCCCATAAAAGCCCCATCACAGAGAGCCTCTACCTCATACTTTGGTCAACACCTGAAATCGCCCTTGGTCGAATTCAGGTCCAGACATTATACCAGAGCAAAAAGCTTCATTTAGAGTTTCGTTTGGACCAATCGAAGCTACTACAACCATCTGATTGAGGCATCCCCTCTCAAACAAAGGTATTAAACTCGCTTCCTCTCTCGAACAGTTCTTCATTTTTCATACATGTATACTGTATTTCATATTGTATAAGTTATATAGATAGGCTCCTCTTGCTTAGATGAAGCTTTAGGGTTAAACCTCATGAGATTTGGTTGAGTCTAGCTCGATTTCTTAATGCTAGAAGGTAGACTGTGCTCGAGATGAACTAGGTGAAGACGATCAGCTGTTGACCTCAATTTTGAGATCTTTTTTCCCCTCTCCCCTGAGCCTAAAATCTAGCTTTAGGATTTTCCTATTTGTGGCTCTCTTAGAGGACTGGACTAGGACCCACCATATTTAACAATTCAAGTCATTTCTTTGCTCCTTGAAGTTTCATATGGACGGTTCTAAATCCTTGACGTCTAGCTAAGTTGATTAAAAACGACATATTGAAGCCCTTGTTAAGTTCCTATAAGGATATTGAAAGCCATAAGTGGACCGCGCAGAGTGCAACGTTCGACTTTTTATCGCGATGTGCGAGGTTTGACTTTTCACCGAGGGCAAAGTAGCTATGGTCCTCATTTAAGTGAAGACCAGTCAACAAGTTGCTCGTAAAATAGCTCCATTTAGACTAAAATAACTTAATTTGTCACGTGGCACAAATTAAATTTAAATTGACGCGACCATCACCGAACTTGTCTGAATTAGCTCGGATGACAAAACGGACTGAGCCGATACGGCCGGAACGTCGACTTAAACCGAGGAGGATATATATATTGATATGATTCTGAATTGAGTCAGTTATACATAATTTGACGAATTTGAATGAAATAAAATATTAAGATAAAAATAAAAAAGAAAAGAATTTCTTAATATAAAAAAAACACACGCACTCCAATCCCTCACAGCCGACATTCATTTGAAGCCCTAACCTTCGGCTCTCATATTTCCGCCTCTTCTTGGCTGAGGCTTCCTCCTCCTTTCTCTCGACCGGCTTGGCCAGTTCCCTTTTCCATTTTTGTGCCATAACCGACCCTCGCAGCCGGTTGTTCGCTGATAAGGAAATTTTCCCGCCTAAATGATAGGGTCATCTTCCTATTTCAAATACCCCATCCGATTTTTCTCATTTTGGTATGTTTCTCCTCACCACCCCCATTCTCACCGCCGGTAAGTGTTGTCCCTCTTTGCTCGACTATAAATACTCCCTTGTGGAGGAGGTTAGGTGGCTAGCAATTTGTTCTGCGATTTGGATTGTTGGTTTGTTACCTCTGCCGAGATTAACTTCTCTGGAAGGCTGATTCAGTTAATTTTCCCTGACCTGATCTGAGTTTCCTACTGGTCATTGAAGCTCAAGTTCCCCTTTCTTTACTACTTTTTGATAGTTTGAAGGGGTTGTTCATTCATTCCTGCGATTGAATAATTTTTGTTATTGCGGCTGGAATTTCTTTTATACTCGTTGGAGGTAAGTTTTCCTCCTCCTCCTCCTCCTCCTCCTCCTCCTTCTTTCCTTAGTCATTTAGTGAAATATCTTGATATAGCTTTACAATTAGTAACTGAGAATTAAAAGTCACAGTCCTCAGTCATGAATTGATAGAACTTATATTTGTTTTATGTTACCTTCCAATATTTTTAATGGTTACGAATTAAATCACCATATGCAAGAACTTATTCTTACATCATCTTTGACTTTGAATCAGTGAATGTATAAGTCTTATTTCTTGACGATTTGGAAGGGATTCTTTCCCCGATATTGCTTCAATTGATTTGAATCATATAAGGATTTTATGTTTTGCTGTGATAGGTGGAGTTAGGGAACTTATTTACATTTAGGATTATTCTTCGTTCACTATAAAGACATGATTCTTTGGTTTAATTGGTGGATTGGTCCTCTTCGTTTAGTTGAGAAGGCTGAAGTTAACTCTTTATGGATAACATTGGCATTAATTGCAGAAATACACTTTTATTTGTTAAATTCAATGTCAATTATTGAAGTTGGTTCAACTGATGAATTTTTTGTTTTACTTATCTCTCAGTTGCGAAATTCATATAGCTACCCCTAAATTCAAATTTTCCATCAATCTGTTATAAATAGTGAGATAAGAAAGAAAATTTTGTTTTACATTAATTTGCTGTGTTTGAAACGGTTTAGTTTCTTTAAATTGATCAATTAAGCTATGCCAAGTAAACTTGAGTGTGATTGCAATTATTACTTCTTGCAAATGTTTTTTTTTTTATCAATTGGCAAGGGATGCTATGGAACTGCTTATAATTGAAAGCTTGTCTAATCCTTTACACGAATATGGTTTAGAAGAGCTTCTTTACTTTCTTTATTTTCTTCATTAATCTTTATATGATAAAAGAGCCTCAACCTAGCCTGGGGTTTCTTTGTTTTGTTGATTTTTCTCTCATTCGAGCCTCCTAATAAATTTGAAGCTATATTTATTCAAGTTATGAGAGCCTTACTGTTCCAATTAAAAGAGCAGTGATATTTATTGAGGCTAATTTCAGTACAATTTATTCAATCCCATACACCTATTTGCATTATTCTTTATATTAAAAACATACAAGGTTGCATATCTTTTAATCAAGTCATTCATTAGACTGATATCAAAGTATTGATATACACATACACTAACATCTATATCGGGTTGTATTTCGATTCAGGATGTTGTTCAAACAAGGTTTAAAGTTTCGATTTTATGGTTGATGTGTTGCAAGAAATAAAATAGGAATGTTTACATATGGTACCAAGCAATTCTTATGCATTTATTTATTTTACACCCAATATTATACTTATAACCCTTATGTATCAGAAATTTATCAATGAAAAATGCATTCCACACAGGATCTTTTGTATATACCCAACTCCCATTTAAAGTTACATATTTACATTCATACCACCTAATTTCTACGAATATACAAACCCAGCACTTACATTTATGTCACCTAAATCTTTCTCATTACATAAAGGTTTTGCCAGCTTGACCTTTTTTTTTTCTAATAAATGCAGTCTCAAATGTAATTAATATGACATTGTATAAATTGAAGTCTAAGGTATGAGATGTATAGTTGCATAAGAATTAAATGACATGTGAGTCAATCCTTCATCAATGCGGCTATAAGGTTAAACTAAGCTCATTTGAATTCAAATTTAAGCAAAACCTGATTATGATATCCAATTCATATTCATGCTGATAGTTGAGTGCAATGGTCATTTTGTAAATCTTGGTTTACTCATGCATGTAGAAGGTGAAGAATTGACATAGCAGGATTATTTGGAAATCTGCTTCTTTCAATCCCATGCTTTCAATTGTATCATTCAAATTGGAGAATATGAATCATAATTGCTCAATATGTCCAAATTTAACTTTTAGACTTGTGTCTTAGACTAAACTCTGAGGTGGCTTGGCTTTGCTCTGATTGGAGAAATAAGGTCTTAATTGTTTTCCTGCTTTAAGGAAAAAAAAAACTACTGTCAGTTTGTTCTCCTTATTTTAGCTTACTGAAGCTGATTTTTCTAAAACTTGGGAAGTTAAGCTCATTCCAAAAATTAAATGTGTTTAATGTTAAGAATAAAAATGGTTACAATGTTGGGGAATTTATTTCCTTGTTTACATCATTCTTAATGGCGGGACTTAATAATTTGAAGAATACAAGCATGTTGTGGAAAGTAGACATACAAAGCATATAATATTCATATGATTATATTCAGATTTTGGTTTTAATAGTGAAAAATTGGTATTATAGCATTATCTGAAAGTTTAAGTAAAATATCTCAAATTTGTTACTAAATATAAGAAATATCAAAGTGGGTTGATAAATTGGACATGCGGGGCAAAAACAATGATGTACAAACTTCTATATCATGTTTTTATAGCTGAAAATTCAAAATCAATAATCAGTTATAGATGCTCTTTTCATCATTTAAGTTATAGGTAGATTTATTCGTACCCTTAAAAAATTCGTGAACCATTAACAGATACTACAACAACAGATACTACACAAAAATAGATACTACATGACAACAGATACTGCATAACAACAGATACGACACCTGCACAGAACAGATATTATACTTACATAATAATAATAGGTACCACACTTGTACGACATTATCTATCACATTCATAAAAGAATAGTCACAAACACAACAAACATATCACAACACATCAAATATAACATATCAAATACTACACATCAAATACCACAAATCAAACATCATTTATCAAATACTATACAACGAACACCACATACTGAACACTATACACCACACACTATACAGTAGCTACTACACATCAAACATCACACTAGATACTACACATCAAATATTACACTTTTAAGAATTCAGATACCACATGCAGATACTACACTTCTAAAAATTCAGATACTATGTATTAGTTCTATCCTCGATTAAGTGGTAGGGAGGACTGCCCTACTCAAGGATGATTTTCTGGTGACTTTTAATTGATATTGATATAAAGACTTCAATATTTCGGGTTGCCTATGAGATCGTGATAAAAAAGGAAGTCTAGACTGAGCCTATCCTCAAATTGAATTCTTATTTCCCTACTTTGATTTTCATATGCTAATAGCTAAACTTAATTGTTAATGTATAGACATATGCAATTATCAGTTGCTTTTGAAGCATCAGCAGAATTAGCCAGGTATATAATTTCTTTCTTTACTTTACCAGACAGCTCTTTTATTTTCTTTACTATATATTGTTGCACAGTTCTTTTTCGTTTCATTACCGTGTGAACCTACTTGTATTCATTACTTTTCTGGCATATTTATACATAACCCTATGATAGGTCATTTGAGGCATGATTTTTCTTTTCTCTCTCCAGTCATTCCTCTTTTCTGGACGAGATGACGATAAGATTGAGTGACAATTCATCTCTGGGCAGCAGTCGAGATGACAACAAGAGGCATAAGGAGGAGCTTTAACTGAACTTCCGTAGACATAAATAACACACACCCATAGGGCGCTGAGATTATTCGTCTAATACGATGTAAATCCTCACACTATCTTTTAGGACTTAGTACAATTGTATATCATATGATACAACTCCTAAACTGTTTAGGATCCAAGGTAGTCGTTTGGCATGACATAAATCCTCCTATTTTCTCGGGATGTTTTGCATTTAATATGCGGACATAAGTTCCAAACATCTAAATAATTTGCAGGAGTAAAACATAAAATAATTTCATTTAAAAAAAAAAATATAAAATCCAACCATAGTTTAGGTACATGTGTCACTGAAGTTTCATCAGTATCTCCGACATCTCCTACTTTTTATTCATTTGGATTCAAAAAATAGTTGTTTCACATTAAACTTTTCCTATTTGATTTTCCTATAAGCAATCGTGTAAACCTAAACGTCGATATTCTTGAAGATGAAACCCATAATATTTATCGAGAGTTTTCTTAGGCAACTTTAGTTGCCTAAGATGTAATTTACTATAACGGCGTGCATCTATAAGGAATTAAGAAACCATATTAATTTAAAACCTATCTAATATGTGTATTAGATAGAGGAATTTGTCGGCTATAAACTCGCAGATCAAAATGGAGTCATATACTTTTAAGTTTAGATAGTTGAGCCTACTAACAAGTGATACAATCATCTTTTGAAATGATATGTCACCTGTGGTATTGTGCTCAGCTATTTAAACTATTAGATATATTAGATCTATCTGGTCTCTCTATTTTTAAAACAAAAATATATCACCATTTTCAAAAGTCAAAATTACGTTACATATTACATATAAATATAAAATTTAAAATTTCATTTTCAAAACATAAAAATTTGCCGACGATTTCTGACGACTCCGCTAGGGATTAGCTCTTCTTTCCATTTTGATTATGAGGTTTTGTCTTCATACATCGATAGTGCGCCCATGTCCCTAGTGGGTCAGACTATCATTCTTCCATTGATGTGTTTCAATCATTTCTCCCTTGAGCATATATTGTCAACTCTTTTTTATTATGGAGCCACTGTTTATTCATCCTTAAACAGAGAGGTTCTAGAATCTCTAGGGTCTAGTGTTGAATGGACCCCCAATAGGTGTGATAGGATACAATTGATTCGTAGAGGTGGATTCGTTATGTGGGTGATTACTTTCAAACCTCATATCGGGTCCTATACTTTCTATTCTTGCTTCTCCTTGACATTTATTTGTTTCAACCAATTAAAACTTCTATAATGAAATTTGAAATTCACATAAAAACAAAGAAAGAAAAAGATTTATTCCCTGTTAATAAATATTTTTGTTAATTTTGATATTTGTCCTGAATGGGGTATAAACTAAAGTTGATAGCTTGAACCCTTTTCAAATGCCAGAAATGTTTTCACCGAAATTGATCGTCACTTTTGTTACCGTAATGAACATGGTTGTCAGCAAGAATCAATTGCCTGATGACACGCCTAAAATATATACAGTTTTTACTATATAATTTTACTCATTTTTTATGATATTACATTTTAAAGGAAGGTATTTTGTATGTTTTTTGGATTTAAGTACAAAAAAAGATGATTGAAGCAAAATGAAGCAAATGTGGTGCACTTTGGAGCAAAAATGAACAAGAAAGTAAATTCTAGCTTGACACATTTTGATAAATCTTTCTATATTTAATCTCTTTACACTTATTGCATATTTTTGAATGAGATTACGCTTTAAAGAAATGTTGTTTTTATGCTTATTTTGTAAGGCTATCTGTTAGGACGTAACGCAACTAAAACAGGGCGAATCAGAGCTGAATTGAGCCAAACAGAGCAAAATGGTGGAGTTGCACAGGATAGGCGCCGGGGGCGCCCAAACTGGCGTCGGCGACACTAGAGACTCGAGACCACCAAAATAGAGCGCTGACAGCGCCCTATTCAGCTCCGGCGATGCTCCGGACGGTTGTGATACGATATTGGGCGGTTTTTGGCCATATACATCGAATCTGGACGCTTTTTGGAAGGTTTCTTCATGCACCTCTTGGGAAATTTGTCTCTACACTATTTTAAACCGAATTTGAAGCCAAAAAAATGAGAGATGTTAGGGAAAACTTGGAGAATGCTTAGAGATCTTAGAATAGGAGTAGAAATGTAGATTTCTACCTTTTTGGAGAGATTGGTGAGGGGAGTTTGAGAGAATCTGTAAGGGAATGTTATAGCATTGCATGGATTGGGAGGAGACTTTGTGGGAGAGATTTTCATCTTTCTTTCAAGGGGAAAAAAACTAAGTATTATGTTCTTCATTATCTTATGTTTTTGTAAACACTTATTTTGTGGATTTTCTTTGAAATAGAGTATTCCGTTATGTTTTCTTCGTGCTTTGTGATGTCTTTCTCTTACTATTTCTTCTTGTTTGGAAATAGTGGCATAAGAAATTTATGTCATTGTTTTCACTCAACTTTTCTTTTGCAATGAGTATGATTCTTGTTTAGGAATACTGAGATGCTTGCTAAAAGATGTTTTAATTATAAATGTAATAATTTTTACTTGCACTTCATTTACATTACAAAAAAGGCCCGTTGTATTGTTAAAATTCGTTGTAATTACATTGACCCGAAAATGTGGTGTAATTCTCAACAAAGTGGAACCACATTCAATGTCCGTGAATGAATTGCGTAGTTCATGGGGATTGAGTGCAAATAAATAGGGAAATATGGTTTCATGGGCGTCGAATTTGAGGTTTCAGGGTGACAGGCTGAGATCCCTAATTTGGTCCTAAAGTTTGATAACTAAAGCTAGGGTTAGCCTTTAGGTGAAGGGCTGTGGGAGCTCTAAAGTGAGAGCCAGTATCCTCCCAGCCTAACCTTGAATTTAGGGACTAAGCCTAGGATTTGCCAACGTTTTTTATAGCACTCTGAAGAGAGGGTACTCGGAAGAGGGTAAAGAATATGATTGCTCCTATTTGGTATATACAATATTTAATGCATCTCATTCTTATACATTATCCAATTCGTTAAATGAGAATAGTAGTTTTTATTATCTCAAAATTCACCAAACCAATTTCCCCAAAAAATGTTATCTTTAGTATTAATATTTGGATTAGGGAGTAATTATTATTCTTACATACAATAATCTGCATTTAGGAGTAGTTGTTAGAAAAACCACTTATATCTCCCTTCCAACCTAAGGGTGTTAGTAGTAGACTAGAATTTGACTAACAACCTCTTACCTCGCTTTCCTGTGGGACCGATAAATGGGACTTCATTTGTGTCCTGTATTACTTGATACGATATGTACACTTGCATTGGATCATTGTGACTTTATAAAAATTATTATATATCTATTGTTCATAAATCCTTATATATAAAAAAGATCGCATCAAATTTTTGGTGCCGTTGTCGGGGAAGCTTAGGTAAGAATTTTAGGAGATATTTAGTTGAAGTAATTAGGCTTAGAATTCAAAAACTTTAGTGTCGTAAAATTGTGTTTGTGTGAAAAGAGTTTTTTTTGTATGAAATTTTTGTAAAAAACAGTTTGTGTGAAAATTAAGATGTTTGTGAAAATGTTTTGATGTGTTGAATATATTTTTCATTTTATTTGTTTTATTATTGATGCATTGTTTGTTGTGTTACGTATGCAAAACAAAGGATCTGTAGGACTTGTGCCTTATGTTCCTGAGTTAGAAAAATAGAAAAAAAATAAAAAAACAGAAAGGACTTGAAAAACTAGAAATGGAAATGGAAAACATTCAAAATAATAACTTAAAAAATTATCATAAATCATTGAGGGATTATGTAAATCCTACGATAGATAGAATTCACTCAAGTATACAAAACCCTGTTGTAGAAGTTGATTCGTTTGAACTAAATCCAATGATTATCCAACTTGTGTAGAACAATCAGTTTTGGGGAACTTCTTCGGAGGATCTCTATTTACACTTATCTAGTTTTCTAGAACTTTGTGCTACATTTCATTATAATGATATGTGAGACGATGCTGTTAGGCTAAGGTTTTTTCCTTTATCACTAAGGGATAAGGCTAAAATGTGGTTATACTCATTAATACTTAGTTATATTAAAAATTAGGAGGAGTTAACTCAGAAATTCTTAGCTAAGTATTTTCCACCTTCAAGGACTACTCAACTTAGAAACGATATTATCTCATTTTATCAATATGAATGAGAATCAATATACGAAACCTGAGAAAGATTTAAGAAACTCCTAAGAAAGTGTCAACATCATGCTTTGCTAGATTGGTTAATCATTCAAACTTTTTATAATGAGTTAGTAGGATCCCTTAGGTCCATTATTAATGCTGTTGTTGGTGATTCATTAATGTCAAAAACATCTGATGAAGCGTATGCATTAATTGAAGAAATGACTACAAATGAATTTCAATGACCCTTTGCAAGGTTAAATCTTAAAAAAGTAGCTAGTGTTCATGATACAGATGCGATTGCAATCCTTGCATCTCAGGCTGCTACAATATCAAGGAAGTTGGACCAATTTGGAATGAACCAACCTCGATTTACTCCTGTAAGTGAGGAAAGTTCATTAGGGTGTATGATTGATTCCAACTTATTATATGAGACTTTAAATACCATAAACAACCTATATTCTAACTTTTACAACCAATGTTGGAAGAACCATCCTAGTTTTAATTGGAATCATACTACTGAGGGTGGAAACTAACAATGGCAAACAATCATGCAAATCCTAATGGAAGTTGGAATAAGTAGAGTAACACAATATATAGGCCTTCACATCCACTGGACACTAATATTGATAACAATTTGAGGAAAAAATGTCTATAGACAAAGTGGTATTGCAAATGGGAAACCTGTTGCAAAGTCAAAATGCTGCGATTAGAAACGTAGAGAATCAACTGGGAGAAATTACTAATTCACTTAGTAATAGACCTAAAGGAACACTTCCTAGCAACACTGAGATCAAACCTAAAGAGAACGATAATGAACAACTATTCTTTGTTACTGGACAAACTATGATAGATGTGCAAAAAGGAGAGTTTATTATGAATATTAATGACCATAAAGTCACTTTTGATGTATTGAAGACTATGAAATTTCCAGCTGAGAGAAAAGATGATGAATGTTTTTTTGGATGGATGAAATTGACTATCTAAGTAAAGACCATTTCTAAGAAGTTTTGAGAGTAAGATAACATATGAGGTCGAAATGGATTTTCATGATGAGTTGAAAACGTTATCTAAAGAAGACTGTATGTATGTTCAAGAGAGCTGTGAAATGATGGAAGCTGCCAAAAATAGTGAACTTGTAATTCCATTTGTTGAAAAATCTCATGAACTTAAGATGGATGTATCACATACAATTTTAAAGCCTGATTATTTAGGGAATTCATCTACACCACCACCCATTATATCTTCATATTCAACTCAATTAAAAGAAAAATCTGAATTGAATGATGAACAAGCTAAAGTTATTGAAATAGGACATGGAAGAGAATTTGAGGATAAATTTCAAAAGAATTTTGAGTTGAGAAAAGAAGAAAAGGATATTGGAAGACCATTGGAAGAAATTCCTAAGGAATTAGAAAAACTTATTTCCTCAACTAAGATTGATCTTCCATCATTTAATAATTATAAAGGGGAAGAATTGAAAGATAACTTGAAACAGAAGAGTGACATAGAAGAATTTGATCTTGAATCTGAATTATCTAGAGAGAATCCGATTCAAAATTTGGGAGATCTTGAATTATCTTGTAGAGATCCATTTTTTATAAATTTCAAGGATGATATTAATATGCAAATTCAAAAAATCAATAGAAGTATTTTGGATCTAGAAAGAAATATGAGGAGCAATGATATAAATCCATATAAAAAGGAAGAGATGAATGAAAAATTACAATTTGAGAATTTTGTAGGAATTCTTGGATCTGAAAAGGATTGGGCTATTGATCAATGATTACTTAATTAGAATTTTGATCTAGGAGGAATCATTTGTTGGGCCCGCGACGTTAAAATCAAGCGTTTTATGGGAGGCAACACATAGTTAGCAGTGTGCTTTGATTTAGTGTGCTTGAGAGTCATGATTGTTAGTGTTGTATGGTGTTTGCTTAGAGTGGATTGACTTGATCTTTAGGTGTCATTATTGATTGATAAGTTTGATTGTTGATTGGTAGATGTTTGGCTTGTTAGTAGTTTGATTTGATCTTTGTGTATCATAAGGGAGGTGATTCCTTAACTTCTTATTATGGTTATACTTTATTATGTTCTCTTGTAGTAGTTGGATTGATGAGTCCACTATGACTTGGGTCTAACTCAGACTTGAGTTTTACAAGAGACATCATGAATTTAAATTGTGATTGTTCTATCTTAATTTTGTTACTTCCTTTTTCTGACTTTGTTTTCATTTCGTAGGAGTTACGAACCTATTTGATGAATAACTTATGGATGATCTTACACTACAATTTATAACTATTAGAGGTGCTTAAAGGGATTAGATGATGCCTGAGATTGGTGTACGTAAATCAATATATCAGGGATAATCTTATCTTTGAGATTACAATCTATAAAATCATTTAAAAAAGTACCTAATTTACTAGAGTAGTGATTTTGTTAGAAATTGGAGGTAAGTTAGTGAGATGTGTAAGTTAATGGAAGAATTAACCTCATTTATCTTCTATTTATTTATGTTTGTGTTACAATTTGATATAATAATTGAAGAACTTTTTTATATTCTCTTACTGATACTTGCTATGCTAGTTAAACTTTTATTTAGTGAATTTCATTATGGCATGATTAGTTTAGATTTACTTTCTCGTCGCATATTGTTCCGTCCTAGTGAATATCTGTAAATGACTTTGATAGACATTTATGGTAGATATAATTTCTAAATTGTTTTTCTTCCTGCTTATATTTTCTGCACTAAATGATGTATATGTTAAAATTAAGTTTGGGGGTAGGAAGAAAAATAAAATTTTAATGTGAAAATAGTTCCTTTTAGTGTAATTTTATTACAAGCATGTTTTAGGTTAGATTTAGGGCTCGTTTGAAGCAATCATGTTGCTCACTTTGAACTAGAATTGCTACGTCTGTAGAAGCAGTAATGGGGAAGCGACTAGCGGAAAGTCGTTGTCTGTTTGGTTGTAATTGTGGAAAACAACTGCGGCGTAAAATGACCAGATCGCCTCGTTTATTAGAAGCTCGTTTTAATATTTCAATATATTTATGTAGGATCAATTATTTGAAAGTGGAATAAATTTTTTTTGAAAAATTTTATATTTAAATATACAAGTTAATAAATTTAAATTAGAATTTTTTATTTTTATATTTTTAATATATATTTTCTATATATAGTGAATTATTAATTCAATTCAATAATTCACTATATAGGTTAAATTGTTTAAGTATATTAACAAAATATTTACGAGCATCGGTATATCTTTATATCTTCAGAAAGCAGGCTAATTCAGGACTAAGCACACACACAATCAGCTCATTACCATAATGTATTTATGTAACTCAGAATTTATTTTGTGGAAGAATTAAGAGGAGGGAGAGAGTGTTGCCTCACTTGCCATTCTATTCGAATCCAACAACTACAGTGAAAATCAAGTTTCATTCACAGAACCTTCAAAGGATACTAAGCACACGCACAAGATGAGCTTACCGAGTACTCAATGAACATAACTAACGAGAAAAAAATCCCCGATCGTAATCTATGTGAAGCATCAAGAAAGAAACAATCTTCCATGTATGTAAAGCTTACGTAAAAAAAATCCATGACTAGCATGTATGTAAAGCTTCGAAAACAGATCTTAAAGCCACCATAACGTGAGATGAAACTTTGCAAAAAAGTAATCTACCATCAAAAAAATCATCTCAATTTTCGGCCCTTACAGATCCGATTACAATGGCAAATGTACAGTGGAGAAGAGAGCTTTATCCACGGGACGAAGAAGATGGATTAGGGCAAGGGAGGAGACAGGAGAAGAAATCTCTCGCACTATTAACAGCGCAAAGGAGGAAGAAGAGCTGCCTTACCTTCGAAAACTCCGACTGGGTCGCGCAGAGGGCTCGCGGGAGAGAATTCTTAGGGCAGAACGGAGGAAGCGCGAGAGTTGGGGGGTGCAGCGGAACTAGGGCAAGGGATTGAATTTTAGCGCAGGAAGCACGGTGAAAGTTGGGGCCGCGGGTTTATCCCGCGGCTTGCTTTCACGAAACTTCGCGGCACAGTGCCGCGAAGTTGAGCAAATTTTCCACAGCTTTCGCGAAAATTCGCGTTGAGCTGCCGCACCGCGGAGGAAAAGTCACAACCAAACAACCCCTTACTTTCTCTTACAGTCATTCTATCTTGATTATACATGTATATGAATTTCACAGGATGTTGTTGTAGTAAGTAGATTCAACATTTACTTTTTCTTCCTTCAACATTTTATGGAATTAATTGTAAAATATTTTAAAATTTAAGTTTGGGGGGATGAAAAATTTTTAAAATGTAACTTTATTTGTCTTTAGTAGCCTGTATTTAATTTAATATCACTTTTAAAATGACTTGTGGTATGTGGTGTTACCTTTAGGTTACTATAATTTTAATTTTAGGAATGTTAGAAAAATAACTTAGTTGAAATCCTATGTGAAGAAACTGTTCTAGAGTTAAGATATTTTGTAGGAAACATTGGAAAAATAATTTTTCTATTTATGGTAGAAAAGAGTTGAATATTTGAAAAACTAAAATTCTTAGATTTATACTTAATGAGAATTGAGCCTTTATTGAAAACCTTTTTCGAACTAATACTTACACTTATAAAAAGTGAGGGAAAGTCTTGGATTTTAGAGAGGATAGTGTAATTCGAAATTATTAAAGGCATATCCAGATATAGTCATCTTCACATAAAAAAGTAAAAAAAAAAGATAAAAATGATCCCGAAAGAAAGAAGAAAAAGTAAAAAAAGGAATTGAAAATGTTTCCGAAAGAAAAGAAAATAAGTGAGGAGAAGCTTGAGGGGAAGCCTAATAAAAAATTGTTTTCACTTAAATCTTTTTAAATGAAAAGACTTAGAAACAATCCTAAGCTTATTTTTATTTCAAAAGGTATTGGTTAAATTAGTATAGATAAGGTGCTTAAATTCTATTTTTATACTTTCTATGAATCTTTAGTTTGATAATTTTCAATAACTTTTGAAGTAAATAGAAAATCAGGATTCCTAAGTTGAATATGAGATATTCTTACACTCTAGTTCAGGTTGATTTGCTAGAATTTCTCCTATATTATACTATAATATTTCTGAGATGAAATTATAGGATACTCTATTGAAACCCATAACCACAAGTCAACATATTTTATTTTTAAAGTTATAGTGTTACTTAAGGATAAGTAACAGTTAAGTTTGAGGGTAATGACACACCTAAAATATATACAATTTTTGTTATATAATTTTACTCATTTTTGATGATATTACACTTTAAAGGAAGATATTTTGTATGTTTTTTTGTTTTAGGTACAAGAAATGGTGATTTAAGCAAAAGGAATAAAAAATGGTGCAATTTGGAGCAAAAATGAGCAAGAAAGCAAATTTTGGCTTGACACATTTCGATAAGTCTTTCTATGTTTAATCTCCTTTAAACTTCTTGCATATTTTTGAATGAGATTACACTTTAAAGAAAAAATTTTTTATGTTTATTTTATAGGGCTATCTGTTAGGAACGCAACACAACTGAAACAGGGCGAATCGAAGCTGAAACGGAGCCTAACAGAGCAAAATGGTGGAGCTGCCCCGGATGGGAGCCGGGGGCGCAAACCGGCGCTGGCGGCGCCAGACACCTGAGACCATCAAAATAGGGCACCGACAACTCCCTATTCAGCTCCGACGGTGCTCCGGATGGTTGAGATGCGGTATTGGGCGGTTTTTGGCCATATACATCGAATCTGAACGCTTTTTGGAGGGTTTCTTCATACACCTTTTGGGAAATTCGTCCCTACACTATTTTAAATCGAATTTGAAGCCAAAAAATGGGAGATGTTAGGGAAAACTTGGAGAATGCTTAGAGATCTTAGAATAAGAGTAGAAATGTAGAATTCTACCTTTTTGGAGGATTAGTGAGGGGATTTTGAGAGAATCTGCAAGGGAATGTTCTAGCATTGCATGGATTGGCTGGAGACTTTGTGGGAGAGATTTTCATCTTTCTTTCAAGGGGAAAAACCTAAGTATTGTGTTCTTCATTATCTTATGATTTTGTAAACACTTATTTTGTGGATTTTCTTTGAATTGAAGTTTTCCGTTATGTTTTCTTCGTGCTTTGTGATGTCTTTCTCTTACTCTTTCTTCTTGTTTGGAAATAGTGGCATAAGAATTTTATGTCATTATTTTCACTCTATTTTTCTTTTGCAATGAGTAGGATTCATGTTTAGGATATTGGGATGCTTGCTAAAAGATGTTTTAATTATAAATGTGATTGTTTTTACTTGCACTTTATTTACATTACAAAAAGGGCCCGTTGTATTATTAAAATTAGGTGTAATTGCATTGACCCGAAAGGGCGGTGTAATTCTCAACAAAGTGGAACCAAATTCAATGTCCGTGAATGAATTGGTAGTTCATGGTGATTGAGTGCAAATAAATAGAGAAATATGGTTTCATGGGTGTCAAATTGGAGGTTTCAGGGTGGCAGGCTGAGATCCCTAATTTGGTCCTAATGTTTAGTAACTAAAGCTAGTGTTACCTTTAGGTGAAGCACAGTGGGAGCTCTGAAGTGACAGCCAGTATCCTCCCAGCCTAACCTTAGATTTAGGGACTAAGCTTAGAATTTGTCAATGTTCTTTATAGCACTCTAAAGATGGGGTACTCGGAAGAGGGTAAAGAATAGGATTGCTCCTATTTGACACATACAATATTTATTGCATCTCATTCCTATACATTATCCAATTCGTTACATGAGAATAGTAGTTTTTATTATCTCAAAATTCACTAAACCAATTTTCCCAAAAAGGGTTATCTTTAGTATTTATATTTGCATTAGGGAGTAGTTATTATTCTTACATTTAATCATCTGCATTTAGGAGTAGTTGTTAGAAAAGTCACTTATATCACCCTTCTAAACTAAGGCTGTTACTAGTAGACTAGAATTTGACTAAGAACCTCTTATCTCGCTTCCATGTGGGATCGATAAACGGGACTCCATTGGAGCCCCGTATTACTTGATACGATATGTATACTTGCGTTGGATCATTGTGACTTTATAAAAATTATTATATATCTATTTTTTATAAATCCTTGCATATAAAAGAAGTCGCATCACCTGACAAAATAGTTATTAAGTTCGGTCAAGGTTTTGATGAAACTAAAATCAAATTTTTGAATATCCCAGTTGCTGTGATGAATTTGAAGCAAATAAGTTAGTGGAGCCCATTGTAGAATTTAACCTAAGGTCCATTAATGAATTTCCACCTCTGAGGTGAGTGTTGGTTAAGAAAAGTCCTACTGTTGTTGTAAAATCTGTTACCAGGACTATTGGGGCTAGTCTAAAGAGTGTTTATGCCACTCCCATGAACTACACAATTCATCCATGGAAATTGAATGGATTCTTCATTATTGTTGTCGGACACTAAATCCTTTCAGAATTAATGTTCAACAACATATTTTAACAATTTAATTGGCCAGATCGAAAAATAAATTAAGTATGAAATAAAAAACCTTCACAATTTCTTCAATACATTAAAAACACTTCAAATCCACTTCAATCCATCATCACATCTCTATGCAAGAAAAAATACAAAGGAAACTACTCAGAATTCATGAAGAAAATACAATAAAACATGGATTTTATATATAAAAGAAAAGTCATACAAACCACAAAAGAAAATACAACTTATCTCTTTCTTTTCCCTAATGCAATTCCCTTGAAGTTCATTTGAATCCTTTTCTGTCTTCTTTTCAACACTTGATTCTCTCTTTAGAATGGAAAGGAAGAAGCAATCTCTCACTTTACTTCTTCTTCTTCACTTAGAGAAGAATTTCTCTCAAATTCTCACTTCTACACACTCTTCTCCTAAGCCCTAACAGTTAACACACACCAAGACCACACAAAAACCACAAAAGAACCACACCATTTTTGTCCAAAAACAATTACTTATAAGTTAGAAACGAAATCCCAAGAGTTTTCATAGGCATCCCTTCAAAAAGTTGCCAAAACTCCTCAAATTTAAATTCCACCGACCTTGGGCGCCGGCGGCGCACTATCGTCAAAATATTCTCGAGTTCTCTGAAAATGGCGCCGGCGATGCCAGAACATGCTTTCCTCCTTTTTGCTCATTTTTGTTCCTTTTTGCTCCAAGTTTATTCCTTTTCGTTTCTTTTCGTTTCAATCATCTAAAATCATCATACCTGCAATAAATTATGAAAAATACATTTCTTTAAAGTGCAATATCACCAAAAATGAGTAAAATTTTATAACAAAAATAATATATATTTTTGATGCATCAAAATCCCCTAAACTTTATCTATTACTTGTCCTCAAGTAATTCTTTTACTACATAAAAATATAACTCTAGGCAATGCACTATTCATCTACAAGATACTAAAATTTTTCATTCAAAAGAATATATTGGTTAGATTTTCAGAAAGAAATTTAGTAACTCAGGTCAACACTACAGGTATAAAAATATTCAGTAATTAAGTCTTAGAGTTCTAGTCTTCTATTTATTTCAAGATAAACTATAATTTGTTACATTAAAAGTACATTAAAAGATTATGTGAAAAAAAAAGTTCATGCAAACTTCATCAGAATGTATGCCAATACTTAAAATATAAATTCATAAATGAAATCAAGTTCTCCCTTTAGAGTGACTCAAGTGAAGCCAATTTTTTATTAGACATCTTCTTAAGCTTCTCCTCATAAATATTTTTCTTTCTTTTTTTCCTTTTCTTTTGGGATTGATTTTCAATTCATCTTTTCTTTTCTTTTTATCTATTTTTTTTAAATGAGGATTACTATATCTGGATAACCTGTAATGATTTTGAACTTCACTCTCCTCTTTCTAAAGTTCAAAACTTAAAATACCTCCTTACTTTATAATTAGGTATGAGCTTTATTATTCATAGTAAAGTCGCAAACTCTTATTAACACACAATACTTTAAGTTTCTTAACATTTCAAAAATATAGTTTTCTTTACTTTAAATAGTTGATTATAATCAAATCTTTTTATACCAAATATCTTACCTCTATAAAACTAACCTTTATTACTAAAAAATTTCATCATATTCTTCCATAATATTCAAGTGAAATAAAAAGTTTTAGTTACTTACAGTGAGGTTCAACTGCCAGAAGTTATGCTAATAATTTTTTTTGAAAATATAATAATTGAGAACAAATAAGAGTTAATATTTTTTTACCCTCCCCAAAACATAAATTTTTCAATAAATTTGAAACAATAGAGAGTAAAATAAAACTAACATTTTTGTGCTGGGATCTTGAAATCTTCATCAGCTATCTCGTATTAGTCAAAATTTACAACTAACAGACATGAAACAGTTAGTAACAGTCATGTAAATATTTTAAACATATGCATGGGTAAAGAGAAATTAATTTTAAACATCTAAACATTCAAGAAAACACCATAACTATTAAACAAACTAACACAGTACTACACAGTCCACTTCAATTTTTTTCAATATAACATAACAGTACACCAACAAGGTTACACATCACATGAAAAATAAATAACTACTACATCACAATAGTACAACACAACATAATCAAAACAACAGAAATAGAAACAAACAATCTACCAATCTCCATCTGCAGGATCATCAACAGGGTCATCAGCAGGGTCAGGCCTATATGGTGTATAACTGGGGCAAGTAGGAATATCACATCAGACTCCCCCCTCATAAATCTGACCTGAGCATCATAATAGGCAATATCAAAGTCAACTCTACTCTGCAAATAATCTTCATTCACATCACTCCTGGCCTCAAACACATCCATCCTACCATGGAGTCTATCCACACTAACACTCTGTAATCTCAGTTGCTCCATAATATCTTAGATGTAGATGGAACATCATGACTAGTAGTAGGAATATCAGTACTTCGACTCTCAAGTCGGGCTCCCACATGAGACTCATAAGTACGAATAATAATATTTGTAATTAATCTCAGCGGTATAGTCACTTCTTCAGAACTACTAACACATTATCATAGAATTCTCTAACAACTCCCATAACATCATTCGCAGTAAAATAACAAAATCGTTCCCAGTTCCGCTCTGCAATTAACTATTCTACAGATCTACCAGGACTATCAAAAGCTCGATCCTGGATACACTTCTTATTGTAAATGTAAGAGTTAAAGCGAAATTGCGCTTTAATATTAACAAATTTTTCTTCATCAAAATCCAATTTTCTCTTCCCTTTACTCATCATTGGAGCCAAGTGAATTTCTAAAAATTTGCAAGAAAATTTCAATAAATCCCAAATTCACAATGCAACAAACTCCAAATACTATACTAAACAAGTAAGGCCAAATTTCATCATGGAAATCTCAAAATCTCTTTAAAAATCCAAAAATTCCAATCTAAGCAATGTGAGAAATTTTCATGGTCAAAATAAAAAAATTTTAACTTAAAGTGAAGCTCTTACCAAGAGAAGTGTAGATCTGGTCTCGAAAAGCTTTGAAATCACCTCAAATCTGAGATCTAGCAAGCCCTAGATCTTCAAAATCGCGAAAATGGAGGAAGGTGAAGGCAATGGAAAAATCTGCGGGTCCCAAGGTAAGAATGACAAAATTGAGTGTTTTAGGCCTTTTACTGTGTTCGGGCGCCGGCGGCGCTCGATCGAGCGCTAGCGGCGCCAGTCCAAAATTTTTTCTGGGTCCGAAAATTTTTTTGTAATTTCGATCTTTTCGACTTCCACAATGATGTTTAACACTTCAATAAACATTTACTTCATCTCACAAGCAATAATTAACACAATTCTTTACACAAACAATACACAACAAACTTATATATACAACTCTTGGATGTTTAGTGTTGCATGTACGCTACGATAAGGAAACACTAAAATCTAAGCACACAATTAAAGTATGCATATCCAAATCCAAATTCAAAATACAAAGCAAAGCAAAGTAAATACTACACACACCAAAAAAAATTAAGCAAAGCAAACTAAACACACAACAAGCATAAGTAGAATACAATAATTACTCCACATCGGTTTCAGAACTATCCTCTCCTCTAATGTCTTCAATTGATTGTTGATGCACAAAAAAATTGTAAAATGGACGAAATGGAAATTCGTCAGATGATTCCTCAGCAATCACCGCGTTCTTCTTCATCAGGTTAATCAAGCCCATCTTAATTCAACCAGTGGGATCGAATTGTTCCTTCATTCTCCAATCTATATGATCGAATAAATCAGAAATGTTATTGATTGCATTCATAACGTTCCGTACCTTTTTCTTCAACTGTTTGATCCTCTTCAATATCATTCTGAAACCTTCAGGAAAATAGTGTTGAATTGGTTGTGAAGTCCGTGTCAGTTGACCAGCACGGAAATTCATATCATCTTCATCTCCCACTGTTTTGTAGTCATAAGGGTTAGTTGGATCAATAGGCCTCCATGGAAGAAGAACTTTTTCCCAACTCTCATATGGAATTTGTGATTGACTACATAACAGAAAATATAGTGGACGGATGTCCAAGCCCATATTTAGATCCATTGACAATTAATCCCAAAACTGATTTCACAATTATATTACCAATGTCAATCAACCTCCCAGTTTGAATACAGAAATTCAAAATGACACTTTCCTTGGTTACCTTGCTAATCTTCAATGTTGGAAATAACTTTGCCGAAATAAAGTAATGCCACTACTTTGACACTGGATTCAGAGATGTAGATGAGAAACTAATGTATCCATTTTCTCTAATTTCCCAATCCTCATTCTCATCTATCAAATAGCGATACACATCATTCATATTATCTCTCGTGGCAATGAAATTAGAATAAAGGCAAATAGGTACATTCTCAATCATGAAAAAATCGTTAATTCTTGCAGGAGTGAATTGTACAAACCTACCTCACACAAAGATGAACCCTTGGTTGATCCCATGAAGATTTGAATTGAATTCTTTCACGACAGGAACAACTACGGCAGCGATAGTGTAGCAAAGCACTTCCCAACGTCTATCCTTAATTATCTCTTCAATTCTAGTAGTAGGATTATCCATACATTGATTTATGAAGCCTCTTTCCTTGATAATCTTCCTCTTCATCTTCAATTTATTTAACAATCGCTGTGCCTCGAAACTTACAAACTTCCTTCAGTTAAAAATGTGAGATCGAGTGGTTTCTATAGCGTAGGAATCCATGGGATGCGAATTTGGAATGGTAGTTTTCTTTTTTCTGGAGTTAAGAAGTCTGAAATGGAGTTTAGGAAGTTATAAGGACGAAGATCCCGCTTAAAACCACCAAAACTCCCATTTTGAAACTTCAAAAACCGTCAACAGGTTTTGGGCGCTAGCGGCGCTCTATAGGGCCCCGGCGGCGCTCAAACCTGTAATTTTAGCAGTTCTCTATGATAGGGTGCCGGCGGCGCCCATTTTGGCGCCTGTAGCGCTAGTGGTAAAAACTTCTCACCAAACTTCGTTTGGCTCAAAATATTCCAATATCTCAATTTGATCCAATATTTATCTATTTTAAAAGTATTTAGGAGTAATTAGGATTCAAAAATAACTATCTAAAAAGCACAACTACATCAAACAAGCAAACACACCACAAAGATACATATGGGTTGCCTCCCATAAAGCGCTTGGTTTATCGTCGTCAGCCCGACAAACCATTCAGTAAATCGAGATGACTCGGCATTAAAACCACTTTGAAGTCAAGTTGAAACCCGTTAAAGTAAGGCTTTTATCGATGCCCATTAACTTTGAAAATATTTCCAGTATTAGGATCTTTAATATCAACAACTTCAAAAGAATGAACTTTTAGAACTGTAAAAGGTCCTAACTATCTAGACTTGAGCTTTCTAGGAAATAACTTCAATCTTGTGTTGTATAACAACTTTCGATCCAAATTTCAATTTCTTTTTCAATATCTTCCGATCATGCCACAATTTCATTTTCTCTTTATAGATCCTATTATTGTGATAAGATGCATTTCTAATCTCTTCCAATTCATTCAATTGCATAAATCTTTTTTCTCTAGCATTTTTGAAATTAAAATTCAACTCTTTTATCGCCCAATATGCTTTGTGCTCCAATTCAACCGACAAATGACAAGTCTTACTAAACACTAGTTTATAAGGAGACATTCCAATAGGGGTCTTAAAAGCAGTCCAATAAGCCCATAAAGCAGTATCTATTCGAGCAGACCAATCTAATTTATGATGATCCACAGTTGTCTCCAAAATTCTTTTAATTTCATGATTAGACACTTCTGCTAAACCACTAGTCTGGGGATGACAAACAGTAGAGATTCTATGAATAATATTATATTTCTCAATCAATCTCTTAATTTAATTATTCCTGAAATGGGATCCACCATCAGTTATGATCACTCTCGGCATTCCATATCTTGTAAATATATTTTTCTTTAAAAATTTTGAAACACTCCGAGCATCACATCTAGGTCAAGCAATAGCTTCAATCCATTTCAAGACATAATCAATGACAACCAATATTTATAAATTTCCAAATGAAGAAGTAAATTTTCCCATAAAATCTAATCCACATACATAAAAAATTTCAACTTCCAAATTATAATTTAGAGTCATCTCATTTCTTTTAGAGATATTACCTACTCTTTGACATCGATCACATGATTTAATATATCTATAAACATCACTAAAAAGAGTAGGCCAATAAAATCCAGATTGTAGAATCTTAAAAGCTATTTTATCAGCTCCAAAATGACCTCCAAATTTAGAATCATGAAATTCGTTTCTTCGTGTGGCACACATTTCCTAATAATCAGATCCTTGCACTGTTTATATAGATAGAGCTCATACCAAAAATAAAATCTTGCATCATATTTAAACTTCTTTTGTTGTTGCCTTGTTAAATCAGGTGGTACAATATCACTTACAATATAATTCACAATATCAGCATACCAAGACAAAGTGCTTCCCATAATAGTATAAAGTAACTCATCAGGAAAATTTTCTGTAACTTCCTTCTCAAATTCAAATAATTTATCATATTTTAATTTTGACAGATGATCAGTTATTTGATTATCAGCTCCCTTCCTATCAACTATAATAAAATCAAATTCTTTCAGAAGAAGTATCCATCTAATTAGTCTAGGTTTCACATCCTTCTTTTGCATTAAATATTTGATAGTCGAATGGTCTGTATGCACAATACTTTTATTTCCAATTAAATAAGGTCTAAACTTTTCTAAAGCAAATATTATAGCTAATAACTCTCTTTCAGTAGTGGTATAATAAATTTGAGCCTCATTAAAAGTTTTACTAGCATAGTAAATGACTTTGAAAACTTTATCATGCCTTTGCCCTAATGCTACTCCGATCGCATAATCACTCGCATCACACATAAGTTCAAATGGTTTCTCCCAATCTGATGAAATAATTATAGGTGCAGTGATTAATTTCTCTTTCAATAATTCCAAAGCATCTAAGCATTCATTATTAAAATCAAATTTTCTATCATTTTCTAAAAGTCGGCACAAAGGTTTGATAATTTTAGAAAAATCTCTAATATATAGCCTGAAAAATCTAGCGTGTCCTAAGAAACCCCTCACCTCTCTCACAGTAATGGGTGGCTGATCACGGAAAAATACATTAAGAAATTCATATCTATTTTTGATGAAATTGCACTTTACAGAAAGGTATTTTCTTTATTTTACTGCATGAACGAAGATTTATAAGTGATGGAAGCAAAAAAGCATGAAATGGAGCGAATTTGGATCAAAAAGGAAGAAATTCATGCAAAATGAACTAAGTAGCCGACAGCGAGATCGAGGCTGCCGACGGCGAGATCATGAGGATAATTTCTGAAGGAATTATAACTACCTCGTCGATAGCGAGCCCGAGCCCGCTGACAGCGAGATCGAGCGTTTGAAGACCTTCTAGAAGCCCCACTGACGGCGAGGTCGTTTCCCGCCGACGGCGAGACAGTTCAAAATGCAAATACATTGAACCTGGGCGCTTTTTGAAGAGGTGTTTAAGCATCCCTTGGACCTTTGCCTAACTCTATAAATAGAGGACGAATTTTAGTATGTTGTGTCTTTTGTGTGTCTTTTGGGTGTCATTTGTGTGTTTCTCTGGAGTCTTAAGTGAGTTTATTTAGAGAGTCTTAGTGAATCTTTAGTGAGTTAGAAGTGTGCTTCGTACTTAGAAGGAAAAGTCGAAAGGAAGTTCGAGGAGTACGCTTGGGGAGGAAATTAAGATAAGTATCTTTGTTTATTGTTGTTAACTTTAAATGAAACCATGCTTTGTTTTATTCCCATGCATTCTGAGTAGTTTTCTTAGTCTTTCTCCTTGTTTATGAAAATTATGCGAATTGATGAAATTAAATAGAAGTACCTAATATATTAAAATAAGTTGTGATAATTTTTACTTAAAACTTAATTTACTTTCAATCTGGCCAATTGATTTGTAAAGTAAAAATTACATCCAATATCCAGGGAAGTCAAAAGTCTTGGAAGGATGATGCAAATAAATAGGGAAATATTATTTATCGGACGTAGAATTGGACATTTTAGTGTGACAGACTAAAATATTCAATTTGGTCATATTGTTTGAGAGCTGAAGTGTAGATGTTAGCCCTCAGGTGAGGGGAACGTGGGAGCTCTGAAGTGGCAGCCAGTATCCTCCCAGCCTAGCCGCAGATTCAATAATCAAACATAGGATTAGTTAATGTTCTTTGCACCTGGATCAAAAGGGTAAAGAATAGGAATGCTCCTATTTGTCATAATACAATTCAAGAAATCTATTTAGATTCATCATTCACTTAATTTTCTAAAAACAAGGAGAAGGATACTTTTTCTGAATTATTTAAATCAACTTTATTTCAAGCATTAGTTTACTTAGTTTGCTGTAGTTACTTAAAATTTCTGATTACTATTTTAGTAAGTAATTCCTTTAAATTTTAGCTGATACAAATCTGTTAAAAACTTCCTTGTGGGATCGATAACCAGGACTCCACTAGAGCCCTGTATTACTTGATACGATACGTATACTTGCATAAAATCCACATTAAACATTCCATCATAAAATCATATATATATATATATATATATATATATATATATATATATATATTAAAGCGGGATCAAGTTTTTGGTGCCATTACTATTAACATAATTTGCAAACATATAAAAAGTGGGTCAGTGGCGGCAATCTCCCAATAACTCTAATTTTAGCAGGATCGGTCTCTATACCATGCTCAGAAATTTTATGCCCAAGCACAATTCCTTCTACAACCATAAATTGACATTTCTCCCAATTCAGAACTAGATTTGTTTTCTCGCAGAGCTCCAAAACTTTTGCTAAGTTTTCCAGATAGTAATGATAAGGGATGGGAAGCCTAAACTTGCAAAAGTGCTAGCTCTGACGGAAGTATAAATGCCCTTAAAGATGAGAGAGCCAACATCAATGGGTTTCATCTTATGAATGTAGTAACTCAAAATGGCTCTCTCCTAAGTCACCTCGCTCACATGATTTGAAAACATTAATTGAGTAGAAATAAAGTAATGGCATGCCTTCGATGGAGCATTAAGCATATAAGAGAAAAACTTTACCTTATGCTCATTGCTGATCTTCCAAAATCCACACTCACTAGTAAGGAATGCAATATTCTCATTCAATTCTGACTCAGAAGGATCAAAATATGAGTAGTAACAGTCTAAAAAAAGAGGTGAACCATATAAAACATTTATTCGTTCGAAGATGAAATTAAATTTTCCCACCCAAACAAAAACCTCAACTTTCGATGCTTCAGGCATATTTGCATAAAACTCCCTCACAATAGAGATAACTGCTACAACAGAAAAGTAGCAGAAATCCTCCCAGTGTCGTGCAACAATCACCTTTTTCATTGCCCACCTGGACTAGCAAAACTTCACTTTGCAATATTTTTTCATGAAAATAGAAATTTGTTATCTCTATCTTGTGGTTTAAGATTCATGAATTTTGAATTGTTAAAAATTTCTTTTCCCCTTCTTTGCTTTTGTTTGAAGCCATCTAATAATTCAAGAAAAACTCTAATAAATTTCAAAATTAGGTTCTGAGGGCTCCAACAAGCATTTTCAAAGTAAAGAAATTTTCAACCATGTATTTCTTACATAAATCTCTAAAATTTGTAAAGATTTTGGCCATCTAGAAATGTGGAAGAAATCCATGGTGAAACCACAAAATGTTTATACCAAAGTGTAGATCTAACCTCGAGAAGATAAAATCCAGTGATTAGAAGCTTTAAAATGTGAAGAATCGAGCTCTAGAAGGAACCTTAGGGGAGCTGTCAGCAAAATGGGGAGGAAAAAGATGAATCGTGGATTAAAATGGTGAAAACAAGTTAAGACCTACTTATATCATCATCCAGTCAGTTCAACTTCTAAGCCCCGGTTTGGCACTTAGGCACACTGCTAGTCATAAACTGGTGCCTAGGTGCTAAACTTAGATTTTTGACAAATTTGGTTTTTCCAATTTTAGCATAGCGAATCTAAGGATTCTGAACCCAATTTTAGTTGATTCACTTCATTTTGATATTTTTAACATTATCTTAACTTCTTTTATCATCCATTTTACAAGCTTAAGTTTTTAATCCAAACCACACAATACATTCTAACATCAAATATCAACAACACAAACTTACTATGAATTCATTAACGAGATTAAAGTTTCAATACAATGGTATCACAATCAAACAACGTAAATCAAGCAAATACAAACACAAGTACCATAACATGTAGTCCCGAACACACACAATTCAAAGGTCGACACAGTAATTGCAAACACAAATAATGATTTTTTAACTCTCATAAACGACCAATGACTAGTAATTATTGGCACAATTGTCTTCTAGCTTTTCACTCATTAAAAAATTACGATCATTTATGGGTAAAAAGGAGCACGAGAAAAAACTTTAGCAATTTTATCTCCAATCCACTTGTTATCTTGGTACATTCTTAAATGATACTCTTGAAAGCACGCCAAGTAATTGAATTGGAGATTCATCGGTCATTCAAAATGCTCGTATTGATGATACATGTCGCTCAACTTCTTGTGCAGAATTGCTAACGTCTCTTCAACATTCATCAACTTGTCGGTGATATACTAAAGACTTAGTGAAGTAAGTTTGGGTATCATTTTGCAAAAGCTTCATCTCGTTCACAACACCATTGCCCTTACTCTCCATTGAAGCAATAAAATTGAAGAGAACACTTAATTCCTCTCCTAAATTGCTTCTCTCAGGTCTAGATAGGATGTGCAAGAAAACAAGGATCGAAGGGAGTTTTTAAAGGAAAGAAATGGGTTAAAACTATTGGAAGCAGTTTTTCCCACGTAATCCAATTATGGCACCTAGGCGTCAGTTTCTAGCGCTTTGGCGCCAATCTTACTGGAAGCCGACGATTTGGTACCAGGTTTGGCATCTAGGTGCCAGTACCCAAATAAGAATCGTCTTGCCTCATGTCAAATTTTTCATGTGCCAATCTCATTTCAATCATCAAATTAGTGGTTTACACCTTACATTATGTAGGTTTCAGTACTACATCATACGGCCCAACAACAACAACAATCAATCCACACAGATATTTATGACACGCCTTCCACAAAGCACTTGGTTTAATGTTGTCAGCCTGATGTATCCAATTTTTTACTCTAGTTGGCCCAACATCATAATCTCTTCATAAAAAGGCTAGTTTTTTCTCATTTATGGTTTCAATCTTTACCCATTTACTTTAATTATAATTTTAGTTTTCTGATCTTTAATATCCACAACACCAAAAGAATAAAATTTAATTACAGTAAATGGCCCTGACCACTTGGACTTAAGTTTTCCGAGAAATAATTTCAATCAAGTATTATAAAGTAAAACCTCTTGTCCAGACTCATAATATTTTCTTAAAATCTTTTGATCATGCCATGTTTTCAAATTATCTTTACAAATCATAACTTTCTTGTAAGATACGTTTCTAATTTCCTTGATCTCATTTAATTGCAATAATCATTTCTTGCCAACATCTTTCAGATTATAATTAATTTCTTTAATAACTCAATAAGCTTTATACTCCAATTCAACTGGCAAGTGACAAGCCATCCCAAATATGAGCCTATGTGGTGATATTCCTATAAGAGTTTTATATGCAGTTTTATAGGCCTATAACGCAAAATAAAGTCTAGCAGACCAATCAAATATGTTAGGATTCACAGTCTTTTTTAACATTCTTTTAATTTGTCAATTGGATACTTCTGCAAAACCACTAGTCTGAGTGTGATAAGCTATGGAGATTCGATGTTTAATTCCATATTTTCTAGTTAAAGTTTCAATTTGATAGTATTTAAAATGACTTCCCCCATATGTAATGATCACTCTTAGCATTCCAAATTCTAGTAAAAATATTTCTCATTATAAATTTTGATAAACTCTCAGTATCACAACAGGATAAAGTAACAACTTTAATCCATTTAGAAACATAATCCACAGCTAACAAAATCTAAATGTTTCCAAAAAAAAGGTTTAAATGGTCCCATAAAATCTAAACCCCAAACGTCAAAAATTTCAACTTCCAAAGTAAAATTTAGGAGCATTTCATTTCTTTTAGAAATATTGCCTATTCTCTAACTTCGATCACATGCTTTTACAAAAGTATTAACATCCCTAAATAAGGTAGGCCAATAAAATCTAGATTGTAAAATATTAAATGCAGTTTTATCCACTACAAAATTCCCTCAAAATCAAATTTGTGACCTTTTCGATTAATTTCTTCGGTTTGTTCAATTGGTACACATCTTCAGATGACTAAATCCTTACATGACTTATATAAATATGGGTCATCTCAGAAGTAAAATCTTGCATCGTGAATGAACTTTTTCTTCTAGTGGCTCGTCAATTTGTAGGGAAAAACGTTACTAACTAAACAGTTAACAATATCTGCATACCATGACATACAACACTTAGAAACAACATTTAACAGTTCATCAGGAAAAAACATTCGTTTACTTCATCATTAAAGTTACTATTAATTTCTTGTTCAAGCCTCAACAAATGATCAACAATTTGATTTTCAGTACTCTTCCTATCCACTACTTGAAAATCGAACACTTGCATCAAAATGACCCATCTGATTAATCAAGGTTTTGTATCCTTCTTCAACATCAAATATTTCATAGTGGAATGATTAGTTTGCACAATACACTTTGCTCCAATAAGATAAAGTCTAAATTTATCAAAAGTATATATTATTGTCAATAACTCCTTTTTAGTAATATTATAATTAATTTGTGCTTCATTAAGAAATTTACTAGCAAAATATATAAATTTAAAACTTTTATCATATTTTTGCCTTAATACAGCCCCAGTAGCATAATCACTTGCATCACACATTAACTCAAATGTTCTTTCTCAGTCAAGTGAAACAATTATAGATGTAGTGATTAAATTTTCCTTTAATATGTTGTAGGCACTTAGGCATTCATCATTAAAATCAAATGTCGCATGTTTTTCCAAAAGATGGCATAAAGGTTTGCAAATTTTAGAAAATTTTTAAATGTAACACTTGTATAACCAAACATATTCTAGAAAACTTCTAAATCCTCTCACCATAGTAGAAGGTGGAAAGTTTAGCAATAACTTGAATATTTGTTATATTTACTTTCATACCATTTTCAAAAATTTTGTGTGCTAAAATAATTCCTCCTGCAACCATAAATTAACATTATTTCTAATAGAGAAATAAATTAGTTTCTTCACTGCATTTAAGAGCCCTTGCTAAATGATATAAACATAATCAAAAGAGGTCCCAAAAAATAAGTAATAGTCCATGAAAACATAAATTCCTTTCTCAATTAAGTCTCAAAAAATAGACATCACAGATCTTTAAAAAGTTGCAGGTGCATTGCATAAACCAAAAGGCGTTCTTTTAAAAGTAAAAGTCTTGTATGGACTTGTAAATGTCTGTTGACCTCATTTTTGATGAGGTCTTCTCTTCTTCTCTTTAGTACTTAGGATCTAGTCTTAGGCTTTTCCTTTGACTATCCTAGAGGATTAGAATTGGGACCCACCACCTAGAAATTCAAACCACTTCTTAACTCCCTGCAAACTCCACAAACTTGACTGTAGACCCCTAATCACCTAGAGGGTTGAAATCAAATGTGAAGGTTTAAAGGATGAGTTCCTATAGGACTCATTGGCCTTAAGACTGCCCTGGGTGGCCTGGTCTAGTGAAGGGCTGACTTACACACACACTACACCTATACACTACACTTTCACACACCTTCTAAAAACACACCCATACCTAACTTGACCTCCTGACTCATGAAGGTGATTCACATGGATGGTCCTTAACCCCCGACCCTTGGCTAAGAGGGTTAGGAACAACATAGTGGATGCCTCAAATGAGTCCCTTCATGGCTCATGTGGGCTTGATATGGCTTCATGGCTTAACCAAAATGATTTCATTCCACTTACAATTACTCAATCTTCATTTTTGCAAATTTTCAATTTTTGACCGCTGAGGACTCTACACCCGCTTACTTTACCTACGACCTTCGAAATTACCCAAATTTTTCAAAATTTTCAAATCACCCAAAATTCCCCAAAATTAACCTTGAACATTTCCTCACCAATCAAGTTGATCATCCATAGCCAAAAATACCAAAAATTCCAAAAATACCTCCCAATACCCTCCAAATACCCAAAATACCCCTCTTGACCCAAAAATCCAAAAATTCAGAAAATTCCCAAAAAATTCCAGAAAATCCCAAATATTCCCAATTTCATTTTGTTCAACTACACCATAGGTCAATGTTGTCAATTTACCCCACTTTTGTCAAAACCCTCAATTTGACCCATTTTAACCCTAAGTGAACCCAATGTCAAGCCAAACCTACCCAATTGACCCAAATTCTGGTCCAATTCAATTCTAAACTTCAATTTATCATTCCCAACACCAATTTAGACCAGATCCAAGTCCAATTTGATTGACATTTGAATCCAATTTCACTTTTGGCCTTAAAGCTCAATTTGGACCCATGACCCAAACCTAACCCAAACTAACCCAATTCAACTCCAATTAACCCCAAAACTTTTTCTAAACCTTCCCTAACATCCCCAAAAACAAAGCACTAACATGATTTACCCAAAATTTAGACCCAAACCCCACTCAAATTCAACCCAAAGCCAAAAAGCCCAATTTTGACCTAAACCCAAACCTAACCCAAATAAGCCCAAACCCCAAAATCAAAACCCAACCAAAGTTAAAACCTCTTTGAAACACTCCCATAAACATTTCCCAACATTAATTTTACATCAATTTGAACCCTAGCCCAACATTGGCCCAAGTTAGCCCAATTTGACCTACATTGGCCCATTTACCAAAGAGGTCCAAATCCAACCCAATTCAAGCCTAAACCACTTTAAATTTATTCCAAATCATTCATGAAACATTCCTAAATTAAATTCAACACTTATTGGATCTAATCCTTTGCAAAATTCTCATCCTAAAATTTGTTTTGAAACCTAAAGGCCCATCCCCTAGCCTTCCTAAAAGCCCATCAAAAATAATTTCAGAAGGCCCAAAGCCCACATGACAATTCCTTCTCATCATCCCTTTAATTGGGATCAATTCCTAAGTCCCAAATCAATCATCAAATCAACCTAAATCAAGCACCATCTAAATTTTTCACTAAATTGCCAAAATCTCCAAATTCCTTTTTCATATAAATGGATCCACTTTTCCTAAGTCAAGGATGAGCCAAATGAAGCCACATGCAAGCCATGGACAAGCCACATGAAGCCATGGAAGGTTTGACATGTGACCAAGCCATTAATGGCAAAAGGAGGAGCCTCTTTTAAGCCCCCTTAAAAAGGTTTTAACCCTTTTAATGCTTCACCTTAATCCATGATTAATCAAAATATTCATGGATGGTGACTTCTCTACCCTTTCCTAGCTGATTCATCTGATCCTCCCTCAGCCCAAATCAGCAATGGGGAGGTGAACGAAGCTCATTTCCATGGGTTGACCAAACCAAGTGCAAAAGAAGCCACCTCCCCATGCCATTTCGATCCAACCACTTTACACATGTAAGGCTTTAATTGAATTCACCAACTTCAACCCCCGACCTCCCCGACCTCGAGAGTGACCCTCGCTCGCCGGCCAGCCACCCGGCCGCCGGAAAACACCATGGCCGAGACATGGGCAGGAGCCAAGCATTGAAATTCCACCTTGCCGATCCGCCCCATGCCCAATGGCCACCATGGCCGTTCTTCCCTCGACCTAAGCAGCCGATCCCAAGCCTTAAGCCCCCGGGAGGCCCTCCACCCTCTCCTATTTAAACACCCCCTCTCTCGGCCATGGGAGAGGTGGTGAACCAACCTTAAGGAAACTCTGCCAAAATCATTCCGTACCACTCTCTACACATAGAGCACTTGATTCCCATCGGATTCCACCCCAATTCCCTCTAGCCGAGCTCAATTTCGAGTTCAAACTTCAGTACAAAACCAGGACACTTCTTCACAGTGGACCAATCTCCAAATTGATTGATCCTACACCTTCACCAGACCAAGGGAAGAAGTCCACCAGCAAAAGCCCCCTCTCCAAGCCACCCATCAGTTCCAGACTCCAAGCTTTGTAATCGGCTGTGGTCGAAATCCTACCTAGACAATTCACCAGACCATGAGACTTCATCTGGAGCTTGCTGGGACGCAATCGAAGGTGACACAACCCTCAGATTGAAGCCACACTTCTCTGAGCAAAGGTATGAGCTAACTCTTTATCCCGAGCTTCGGAGATTCTCCATTTCAAATGCCTTAATTTCAATGCATGATCAACATATAGATGTATTCGTCTCTTCAAGACGAATCCATAGAGCACAAGAACACGAAAATCCGTTAAGTATTGAGTGAGATATTAAGGATTTAGTGTGGACGGTTCTCGGGCTGGGAAGCTTGAGGACGATGAACGGATGCCGTTCATTTAATACATGCGCGGACGGACGGCCAGGATCGCGCCGGATGAGGAGACGGAACGATACAGCGGGCCCCTGGAGCGCTGAGTCGGATGGCAGCGCCGAATCAGAACACGCCGCGTGGCCTTTCGAAGACGCCGAGGTTGAGTCAGCGCCGCATGGATAAGTAGAAAATTAGGTTTTTTTTCTATTTATTTAATTCCCTAAACTTCAAAAATGCATAACTTTGTGTAGGAAAATCATAAAAATAAAATAAAAATACCCTCTTGGTCAGTGAACAGAGGAGAATAATGTGGAAAAGAAATCATTTAATTTCATCAAGTATTTTATTTTTAATAATTTATTTACTCTTTGCACATTTTCAATTCTCCATGCATATAGGAAATTCACCATAGCATGAGACCATAGGGCTTTTGAAGCCTCTGAACTCGGGAATATTCCCTAAATTTTCCAAGGTCGGAGGCCATCCCTATGAAGAGTTATTGATTTTTCAAATTCATGTTGCTTGTTTTGAGTATTTTAATTCCAATAATTAGCATGTTGTGAAATAAATTCTAGGAAAATTTGGTGATGTTTATTATGACCGCAGGAACCTATGAAAAATAGGTTTTGAATTAATCCACTTGGAATAACCCTAATCGGCTTAAACACCCAAAATAGGTCCTTAATTAATTAGAGCTAATCATACATCAAATTGACTTGAAATCAATTCTACACCGACCTTTAGGATCGGAGGAACCCACCATAAAAATTTGAAGTCAATCGGACTTCAGCTAACTCTACTAAAATGGGTTGATTAAGCCATTTAGCCAATTTAAACTTTAAAAATTCATAACTTTCAAAATACTTTTCAAAAATTCTAAATTGGTTTTGGAGCCTCTCCGATATCGTGGGAATTTAAGAAAAATAAAATTGCAATTTTCTAAAAAGTTGATTTTTTGCATTATTTTAATATTTTAATAATTAAAAAAATAATAAAAATCACAAAAATAATAAAATTCACCAAAATGTCACATTTTGAATTTTAATCACTTAGGAACAAACCCCATATTTTTCTTAGGTCCCTATGATGAGATATTAAATTTTAAAGCCTTAAGGTAATTTTAAAATTAAAAAAAAATGTATATTTTTAGCATTTCCATTAAAATAATTCTAATAAATCAAAGAAAAATCAGAAAATTATAAAAATCGATTCTCTGATTTCCTTGATATCAGAGAGATTTTTGAAAAATATAAAATTCATTTTTCAACCTTTATTTTATTTTTAAATTAATTAATACTCCAAAATTCAAAATAATTATAATAAAAAGAATATAATTCAAAAAATCTCCAAAAGTGGTCCAAGTGATCCTCTCGGTCATTAGGAATGTCCCATAATTTTCTTAAGGATGTGAAACTTTCCCTTGGTCATATTATTAAATTTTCCTTGGAAATCCCTATTTTCCACAAAAAATAATTACATCAATAAATTAAATACAGAAAAATCACATTTTCTCCTCTCATGTCTTTATTGACATATGAGTGAAGTCACATAAAAATTTTAAGTTCATTTAAGCTCAATTTAGTGAGTTATGAAATTATTAAGCTTGAAGGGCAAAATGGTAATTAAAATTTTAACCTTTAATTAAAACTTTAGGATTAATAAAATTAAAGAGTAAAGTATTTGATCCTAATCTGATTTGGATGATTGAAATTTGAATAATAAGGGTAGAAACCTATTAAACAATTTAAAAATAATTGAAATAAACCTTAATTAAATAATTGATTAAATTTGGAAGAATAATAAAATTGGAATTATTAAAATAGGGATATTATTAGGAAGAGATTTGTTCTTTAATTTAAGAATCCCTAAATTAATCATCTCAATAATATTTAATTCCTAATTAAAATGATAATCCAAATTTAAGATTTAAAATGCTAAAAGACTTAATCATTAAATTAAATTAAAGTTAAATTATTTAAATTAAATCTTTTTAAAATTTCAATTAAATTAATACTTTAATAATTAAAATTAAATCATCTTTAAAAAATAAAAATAATAATAAAATATTAAATTAAAATTAAAAATTAAATTAAATTAAATTAAATAAAAAAATCATAAAAATATAAAATTTGTTTCTCTGACTTTCTTGAGGTCAGAGAGATTTTTGAAAAATATAAAATTCATTTTTCAACTTTTATTTTATTTTATAATTAATTAACACTCAAAACATAAAATAATTATAATAAATAAAATATAATTCAAAAAATCACCAAAATTGGTCCAAGTGGTCCTCTAGTCATTAGGAATGTCCCGTAATTTTCTTAAGGATAGAAACTTTATCTTGGTCATGTTGATGAATTTTCTTTGAAAATCCCTATTTTTCATTAAAAATAATTATACAAATAAATTAAATTCAGAAAATCATATTTTCTCCTCTAATGTCTCAATTAACATGTGAGTGAAGTGGCATAAAAATTTTAAGTTCATTTAAGCTTAACTTAATGAGTTATAAAATAAATAAGCTTAAAGGGGCATAAAGGTAATTAAAAGATTTTAATCCCCTAATTAAAACTTTAGGTTTAATCACATGGGGGTAAAATATCTGATTTTAATCTTCTCTTAGATGATTGAAACTTTGGGAAATTGAAGGATAGGAACCCATTAATCACTTTAATAAACCCAAAAATGAAATTTTAATTAATTGAATAATTTAAATTTTGGAGGATTAATTGAAATTGGATTATTAAAATAGGGATATAACTTATGAGGATATTGATTCTTTAATTTAAAAATCCCTAAATAAATCACTTAATAATATTTAACTCTTAAACTTAAGAGGATAAGTGGAATTAATAATTAAATAATTGGAAATAAATAATTCTTAATTTGATTAAAACCTACATCATTAAATAATCTAATAATTGATTAAAACCTAAAATGTTAAATAATTAAAAAGTAAATTAAAATATTTGGAACTAATTAAGAATCATTTCAAAACAAACTTAAATCAAATTTGAACATTTTAAATAATTTTAAGATAACTTACCTTAAAACATAATGTAAAAATTAAAATTAATTAAATTAACATAAAATTTTGATATCATTTATAAAAGGTCTAACTTAAATGAATCAAACACCATTCTAAACTTAAAATCATTGATTAAAATTTCATAATTAAATCATCAAATTTAAATAAAATCATTAAAAATCTTTAACAAATTAACTTGCCCCTGAAAGCTTTAAATTATTATAACTAGTAAATGAAGCGTTAAGTGAAATGTCACCTCACTCATAGGATAATCAAACATCTTAGTTCACTGAACAAAGGAACAGAACTTAATTAAACCCTTGGATGATCAATTCACCAGTACAATGAAGTTCATTTGGACTCAAAATAATCTCAGAAGTTTTGAAAAGATGTTTAGAATTCGTTCTAAGCACTTCCTCGATATGGTGAGATGTTTTAAAGAACAATTGAACTTAATTGTTCTTTGATGAAGAAAATCATCCTTAACTAAAAAAAAATCAAGAACCTAGACGTTATAGGAAATGACTAGCTATAGGATTAGGATTCTGGTAGACAACCAAAACCCTTCCTTTAGTCTTTACCTAGGTACTTGTTGAAATATTTAAATGCCTTAACATGTGTTTTAAAGTATATTTTGGAATGATGGGAAGACTCTCCAGGTACGCCTTTATGTTATTGCAATTTACTTTATTGCGCTGCGCTCTACTTTTTCTTGCATGTTAAACAAGATTGTTGCATGAAAACTGAAACCTTCTAGGATAGCCACAAAATTTAAACCAAAACTAAATTAAAAATCACTACAAGATAAAATCCACCGCCACAACATTTCAAAATATAAAACAACTCAAAAATTAATCACAAACAGAACAACAAAACCATAACTTTAACTAAATTAAAACGTCTCGTTGAATGATCGGGAATACCTTGGATGATGTAACCCACGTGTTGCTAACGTGATTTCCCACGGTCTAAATGAAAGTGTGGAACTCATTCAGTTGAGTTTAGCAAATTCATCTGGACTAAGTGAATTCGATGAAAATAACGGTGCCGGGATGACGGAACTGTGGGATCTTAATCGATTATGTTTAAACAACTTTAAGATTTGTTTTAATTAAAATACTAAAAAACATTTGGACTTTAATATTTCTAAACCATAACACTTTTCTCATCTCTTGATTTCATCTTCTAAAACCAAACCTCTGCAGCAACAAGGAGCTTGGAGCATAGTGGGCAGCACGGCCATCTTCGTCAGCAAATCTTGTGTCTACTTCAGCAAAACATTCCTTATAATTAAATAACCAAGCCATAGGACTTCGAGGTAGTTTGCCTAGTGCAACATAAATCTTCAATCTTTTCATTAGGCGTTTGCATAATCATGTTATGTAGACTAAGCCCTAACCGGTCATAGGAGTCTGAGGTAGTCGTTTGGCACGACATAAACCCTCACATCTTCGGGGCTATTTGTATGATTGTGTCATACGAATAGAAGTCCTAATTAACTAAAACTGGCAGGATGAAACATCAAATAAATTCTTCTCAAAAATAAAAGCCAAATAGTAGGATAGTTGGGAAGTCACCGAAGTTCGCTTCAGATCCGTGGCATCCACTACTTCTCTTCCTTTGGATTCCGAAAAATAAATGTTCCTAATTTGAGCTAATCCCTATTGGAATTTCCAAAATCCAATTTGTTTGAAATCATAAACTTTGAAATTTCTTGAAAGCATAAACCACTGATCATTATCGAGATTTTTCTTAAATGATTCCCTTCATTTAAGATGTAATTAACTATAGGGACTTGCCCTTATAGGGAACTTTAAGAACCCAGGTAATATAAGCCCTGCTTAATTTTTTTATATTAAGCAGGGGAACTTGTCGGCTTATAAAATTGGTTTGCAAACCAAACGGATGTCACAAATCTTCTAGTTTATTTAATCAAGCCCCATCATCAAGCAATGTATTTATTCTTCGGGGTAAATACACAGTTTGTGGAGCGGTGCTTGTTTATATAAACTATTTGGGATGTGAGATCAGTTTAATTTCACATCTTATAATTTTTCAAATTTAAAATTATTTTCAAAATCAAATGCTACTTTCTAAATTATTTATATATTTAAATTAAAAACCTAAATAAAAAAAATACGCCGACAGATATAAAGTTATCAAACTAATATTTAGAAGAGAATTCGAGCATATGTTTCAAAAGAACTTTGACTTAAGAGATGAGGATAAGGGGATTGGAAGACCAATGGAAGAAATTCCTAAGGAATTAGAAAACCCTACTACCTCAACTAAGATAAGTATAGAAAGAACACCGGCACCATTTACTCAGTACCAACGGGAAGAATTAGAAAATAACTTGAAACAGAAGAGTAAAATAGAATAATTTAATCCAAAATCTGAATTATCTAGAGAAAATCTGATAAAAAATTTCAGTGATCTTGAAATATCTTATAAAGATCCATTTCTTATAAATTTTAAGGATGATATTAATATGAAAATTGAGAAAATTAATAGAAGAATACTGGATCTAGAAATAAATATGAGGAATAATGATATGAATCAATTTGAAAAGGAAGAGGTGAAAGAAAAATTAAAATTTGAGGATTTTGTAGGAATCCCTGGATCTATAAAAGATTGGGCGACAGATTGAGGATTACTTAATTTGAATTTTGTTCTCGGTGGAATCAGTTGTCAAGCTGGCGACGTTAAAATAAGTGCTTTGTGGGAGGCAACCTATAGTTATCAATGTGGTTTGATTTAGTATGCTTGAGCGTCATGATTGTTAGTGTTATATTGTGTTTGCTTTAGTGTGGATTAATCAGCTAGATTAATGATTGGTGAATGTTTGGATTGTTAGTGGATTGACTTGATCTTTATGTGTCGTTATGGATTGATAAGTTAGATTATTGATTGGTAGATGTTTGGATTGTTAATTATTTGATTTGATCTTTTTTGTCATGAGGGAGGTGATTCTTTAACATCTAATTATGGCTAGACTTGTATGTTCTCATGTAGTAATTGAATTAACGAGTCCATTATGTCTCGGGTCTCACTTGGACTTGAGATTTATATGAGACATCATGAATTTGAACAGTGATAGTTCCATCTCAATCTTGTTACTTCCTATCTCTGACTTTGATTTCATTTGATAGGAGTTATGAACCTATTTAATGAATAACATGTGGATGATCTTACACTATGATTTATAAATATTAGAGGTGTATATTTAGTAGGATAAGGTGATGTCTGAGGTTAGTGCTCGGGACTCAACTTATAAGGGATAATCTTATCTTTGGGATTATAATCTATAAAATCATTTGAAATGTACCTAATTTATTAGTGTAGTGATTTTGTTAGAAATTGGAAGTAAGTTAGTAAGATGCAATGAGTTAATGGAGGACTTAACCTCAATTTTTATGTGTGTTTGTGTTTGTGTTCGTGTTACAAATTTATTTAGGACTTGAAGAACTTTTTTATATTCCAATGCTCATACATGTTATGTTAGTTAAAATTTTTATTAGTCATTTTCATTCTGGCATATTTATTTTGGATTTTCTTTCTGCTACAAAATTTCTAGATTAATAATTGTAGGTGTTTCTAATAGACATGTGTGACAGATAGAATTCCTGAAATGTTTTTCTTCTTACTTATATTTGCTGTATTAAATGCTATACATGTTAAAAATCAAGTTTGAGGGTAGGAAGAAAAATAACATTTTAAAGTGAGTATACTGATGGCGGTGAAAATCTTTTTGTCGACTTACATCGCTATCAATTCCTGTATCATGTCAATGTCATGGAGTCGCCACTCTCTTTCTCTATCCATCACCCTAATTCTTATTCTACTTAGACTTTTTGTCAGAAGTCTTTGGAGAAATTGAAGAAGGATTAATCATTATAGAGATTGAGAGAAAAAGAGGTCGAATGATAATCTCATAGAATAAATCTTCAGACAGTGTGATTACTAAAGTTTTTCATATAAGAAAATCACATGAAGATCTTGGGTAACCAGAGAGATTTTATAGGTGAAATATCTATCCTGAGTTCTTTAATCTCCTATAGGAGCAAACTCTTATAGTTAATTACATCCTGGGCAAATAATATTTCCTAGGAAAACTCCCGATTAAGGTTAACATTTATCCTCGAAAAAGTATAAGTGTTGTCGTTGCAGTGCGTTTCTAAAGAATCGATACTACCATAAAGTTTTGTTTATGTTGAACGTTTGTCATTTTGTGATTTTGTATGTCATGTCGGGTGTCATGTTAAGATTTCTTAATATGTGTGTCATATTGTTGTATGTAATGTTATGTGATGTCGTAATGTCATGTCATTGTGTCATTTTGTTATGTTGTGATGTTGTTTTGTCAAGCTGCTATATTGTCATGATGATATTATCTTGGTTTTATGTTTGTTTTCTTTATTTTAATTTCATCATTGTTTTGTGTTCGTTAAGGTCATTTTGTCGTCGTTATGTTTTATTGTCATTCTGTTTGATTTATCATTATTTTGTCTGGCTGCTGTAATTTTGATTTATCATTTGTTTTGGACGTGTCGATTTTATGTTAGATATCATGTCGATATCAATGTCAATTATTTTTTCGTGTCATGTAAAGTGTCAATTTTTTGTTTGTTTTGGTTTATTATCATATCATATCATGTGTTATGTTGGGATGTCATAGTTTGTATGTCGTTTCATGTCATAATGTGATGTCATAATGTCATGTCATTTTATGTCATGTCTTAATGTGAATCATAGTGTCATGCCAATTTATGTCATGTCTTAATGTGATGTCGTAATGTCATACGATATCGTGATTAATATCTCGATTTGTCATGAGATATTTTATCTCCTATGAGAAGATGTTGTTATTATGTCATGAGATACTTTCTATGATGTCAAGAAGATATCATTATTTATTTATTTTTGTTATTTTGTTTATGATTCCCTTTTGTTTTAAATTTTAGTTTTGTGGTGTCATGTCGTTTTGTCATATATTTGTTTTGATTTAGTGTCATGTCATCATTTTATTGTGGTATACAAATGTCGTTGTATGTTTTTATTAATGTTGATATTATGTTCATGTCAATGTTAATGATTTTGTCGTTTTATTTCAGATTTCGTGGCTAACCTAATAGTCCAGTTGTCTTTATTGTCATGTCATTTTTATTTTGTTGTTTGTAAAAAGTTTTATGGCTATCCTAAAAGTCCTGGTTTTGCCGTCAATGTTCTGTCGTCGACGTCCTGCAAAACAGAGTCAGCACACTCTATAACATGCAAAGAAAATCTAAACGATACTTCATGTCTTCATCCTGTAAGGAAAACAAAGTTTGAAATAATGTCATATCAAGATATTTAGCTCACATGGTCAAAGTGTCTGTTGATCGAGAGTTGTCAAATGTTCAAATGTGGTTGAGATGACAATTTAGATTTATGTCGATTTAAGTTGGATTTTGGATTTTTTTTTGTCAATTTGTATTTGAATTTAGGTTTTATGTCAATTTGAGTTTAATTTTATGTCGAATTAAGTTTGATGTTTAAGAATTATTATGTCGTATGTTAAATTAAATTCAATATTGGTGGAACTTAAGAACTATGTCGGTCCATGTCGTGTTAAGTTCGATCATGTCGATTTATGTCGAATTATATCAATTTACATTGAGTTATATTGAGTTTGGTTTGAAATGTCTATTAATATCATTTAATGTCGGTCTTTGTTGAATTTGGTTTGAAATGTCAATTAATGTTGGTTTATGTTCGTTTATGTTTGGAATGTTGATTAATGTCGAATTTTGTTGAGTTTTATTTGAAATGTCGAATTTGTGTCAGTTATGTTGATTTTTGTTTGAAATATCAGATTTATGTCATTTATGTCAATTTATGTTTGAAATGTCAAATTTATGTCGATTTATGTTTGAAATATCAAATTTATGTCGTTTATGTCGATTTGTGTTCAAATTTTGTCGATTTAGGTTCAATTTGGGTTGAACCTAAAGTTTATGTTGATTTATGTTTAATTTAGTTTCAGGCTTTGATCTTGATTTGAGTTTGGTTTTGGGTTTTATGTTGATCTGAGTTTGGTTGGGTTCATTGTCAGTTGAACCTAAAATTTATATCAAGTTGAGTAGGATTAAGTTCATTGTCAGTTGAACTTAAGTTGGACTTACGTTCAAGTCATGATAAACCTAAGTATGATTTGACTTTAAGTGTATTAAAGGTTAGACTTAGGTTTATGTCAGATTGAATCTAAGTATGATTTAACTTAAGTCTAATATGAGTTAGACTTAAGTTGGGTTTGGGTTAGACTTAGGTTCATGTCAGGTTGAATCTAAGTATGGTTTGACTTAAGTCTAATATGAGTTAGACTTAAGTTGGGTTTGGGTTAGACTTAGATTTATGTTAGGTTGAACCTAAGTATAGCTTGACTTAAGTCTACTATGGGTTAGACTTAAGTTGGGTTTGGGTTGGACTTAGAGTCATGTTATGTTGAACCTAAGTATGGATTGACTTAAGTCTACTATGGGTTAGACCAAAGTTAGGTTTAGGTTCGACTTAGATTTATGTCAGATTGAATCTAAGTATTATTTGACTTAAGTCTAATGTGGGTTAGAGTTAAGTAAGGTTTTTTTAAACTTAGGTTCATGTCGGGTTGAACCTAAGTATAGTTTGACTTCAGTCTAATATGGGTTAGACTTAAGTTAGGTTTAGGTTTGAATTTGATTAAACCTTAATTGGTCAAATTTTAATAGTTCAATTAAGTCTAATGTGGTAAACTTAATTAGAATTTAAGTTTGATTAAACCTTAGTTGGCTAAGGTTTAATAGATTAATTAAGTCTAATGTGGCATACTTAATTAGAGTTTAAGTTTGATTAAACCTTAGTTGGTTAAGGTTTAATAGATTAATTAAGTCTAATGTGATAGGCTTAATTAGTATTTAAGTTTGATTAAACCTTTGTTGGTTAAGGTTTAATAGATTAATTAAGTCTAATGTGGTAGACTTAATTAGGGTTTAAGTTTGACTTAAATTCAAGTTGGGTTGAACCTAAGTATAGGTTAAAGTTAGGTTCATGTATGTTGAACCTAAAAGGTTTAACTTAAGTTCAAATTGGGTTAAACCTAAGTATAGGTTAAGGTTAAGTTCATGTATGTTGAACCTAAAAGGTTTAACTTAAGTTCAAATTGGGTTGAACCTAAGTATAGGTTAAGGTTTGGTTCATGTATGTTGAACCTAAAAGTTTTAAGTTAACTTGAGTTCATATATGTTTCATTCTAAGTTATAAGTTTGGTTTAGATTCATTGTGGGTTAAATCTAAAGTTGAGTTAACTTGAGTTCATGCCTGTTTGAACTTAAGTTAGAAATTTAGTTTATGTTCAATATGGTTTGAACCTAAGGTTGAGTAAACTTAGGTTCATGTCTATTTGAACCTAAGTTATAAGTTGGTTTAGATTCAGTATGAGTTGAACCTAAGGTTGGGTCATCTTGGGTTCAAGTTATGTTGAACCAAAGTTATGGGTTGATTTAGATTTAATATGGGTTGAACCTTGGGTTCAAGTTAGATTGAACCTAAGTTATGAGTTGATTTAGGTTCAATATGGGTTGAACCTTGGGTTCAAGTTATATTGAACCTAAGTTATGAGTTGATTTAGGTTCAGTATAGGTTGAACCTAAGGTTAGGTTAACTTGGATTCAAGTTAGGTTGGACCTAAATTATATGTTTTAAGTCTTATTAGAGTTAGGCTTACTTGGGTTTATAAGCTACTTAAGTCTAATGTAAGTAAGACTTAAGAGATAATTAAGTCTAATATGGTTAGACTTAATTTAAGGTTTAAAGGCTCTTTAAGCCTAATATAAGTAAGGCTTAAGGTTTAATTAAGTAAAATTAGGTTAGACTTAATTATGGTTTATTGTTAAATTAAGCCTAGTGTAAGTAAGGCTTAAAGATTAATTAAGTCTCATTGGGTTAGACTTAATTATGGTTTAAGGATTATTTAAGTCTAATGTAAGTATGGCTTAAGGATTAATTAAGTCTAATTGGATTAGACTTAATTAGGATTTAAGGATTACTCAAGCCTAATGTAAGTAAGGCTTAAGGATTGATTAAGTTTAATTGGGTTAGACTTAATTATGATTTAAAAGTTATTTAAGCCTAATGTAAGTAAGACTTAAGGATTAATTAAGTCTAATAGGGTTAGACCTAATTAGAGTTTATGTTTAATTAAGTCTAATTTAGTTAAGACTTAATGGTTTAATTAGGTCTAATGGGTAGACCTAATTAGAGTTTAGGTTTGAGTAAGTTTAATTTAGTTAAGGCTTAATGGTTTAATTAGGTCTAATGGGTTAGACCTAATTAGGATTTAGGTTTGATTAAGTCTAATTTAGTTAAGACTTAATGGTTTAATTAAGTCTAATGGGTAGACCTAATTAGAGTTTAAGTTTGAGTAAGTCTAATTTATTTAAGGCTTAATAGTTTAATTAGGTCTAATGGGTTAGACCTAATTAGGATTTAGGTTTGATTAAGTCTAATTTAGTTAGGACTTAATGGTTTAATTAGGTCGAATGGGTAGACCAAATTAGGGTTTAAGGATTACTTAAGCCTAATGTAAGTAAGGCTTAAGGATTGATTAACTAAGTTTAATGTTGCTTAAACCTAATTAGGATTTAAGGGTTACATAAACCTAATGTAAGTAAGGTTTAATTTGATTAACTAGGTTTAATGTGGATTAAACCTAATTAGGATTTAAGGGTTACTTAAACCTAATGTAAGTAAGGTTTAAGTTGATTAACTTGGTTTAATGTGGATTAAACCTAATTAGGGTTTGTTTATTATTAAACCTAATGTCTTTAAGGTTTAATTATAATTAATTAAGTTTAAGGATGTTTTTAAACCTAATTAATGTTTGTTAATGTCTTTTAAGGTTTAATTATGATTAATTAAGTTTAAAGATGTTTTAAACGTAATTAATATTTGTTTATTAGACTTAATAATATTTTAGACTTAATTTGCTTTGTCTTAAGTCTAGTATGATTAAAGTCTAAGTGTATAACTAAGTCTATGATGATTAGACCTAATTAAGTTTTAAAAGATTCTTTATAGGGTTAATTAAATATAAATTTATATTTATTCTCCCTTAGAATTTTAAAATGTCATTTTAAATTTTCAAGTGATTCAAAATTTGTTATTTAGGGTATATCCTTTATTCCCTAAGTTTTTAATCAACTTTCAATTCAATCTTTGTTTTTTTTCTTAATTTCTGATTTTTAGAATTATTATTAAAAATAATTACTAAATCTCATAAAAATTAGAAAATGTCATCTTAAAATAGTTTTCTGTCTCTGGAAAAATCAGAGATTGTTTCTAATGGCTTAGAAATTAATCCCCTAAAATTTCACAATTTTCTGACTTATAAATAAATTTTCATAATTAAAATACTCCAGAGAGTATTTAATTAATTAAAAATTAATTAATGAGAATAAAATTATGATTTTAGTCTCATAATTTTCTTCTCTTCAGGAGCTTTCCAGAGGTATTTTTATTTTATTTTTAGGAGCTTTGAATCAAAAGATATGGATTTTTGAAGATTTTAAGAATCTTCTGAATTAATCCAGCCCAGAAAAATCCATAGCGCAACACGTGTCCTCATACTTTCGAAGGGCGGGAGGATTAGGTGCACGGAGCAGAACAGCAGACGCGGCAGAATTAAATCAGCGCATTCCTTTCCAAAACACGGGAATGGACGGCGGAGATAAATCTCACAGAAATTTGAAAAAAATTCGAACCGTCCAACTTAAAAACTCAATATCTCACTCATTTCTCATAGAAATTGAGTGAAAGTTTTTTTAAAATGATCGTTTCAATGAGAAGCACCCATCCATACGGTGATGCATGGGTTTTGAGAGGGTAAATGGTACAGATTTTGGAATATATATTAAAGACAATAATTTTAATAATTGCTTCCATACCTTTGCCATAATGAACTTGAGCTCGATTAGGACTTGTTGGTCAGCCTCTTGTGGTCCTAGAGAAGTTCTTTCACACTTCAATTTGGACTCGAATCGAGTCTATATAGGTGCAAGACCAAAGGTGGCTGATTTGTAATTTTGGGTTGGTTTGACCAAATTGGCTCGATAGGGTGGCTAATTGGGTCTAGTCTTGGCTGAGGTTTATTGTCTAGGCTCAAAGGAAGAATTTTGTTTTTGGGAGCAAGAGAGTTTGGGCAGCCTATCAGCCTCTAGATGATTTTTTCTCTACTTTCTCTTTGTTTTAGTGCTTGAGCGAGGTTCTTATTTATAGTCATGGCTAGGCCTTAGATAAGCTTAGGCTGAGCTAGGCTGAGCTAGGCTTATCTAGGGGAGTTGCTAACTTTTCTATTAATGCCATGGAGATAAAATTTCAATTGAGGATAAGCTCAATTCATTTTTCAAGGTTAACCCATGTGGAGTTCCAAATATGGTGAGGATTTACCTCAAGGCTTGTCTTGCTTCCATTGGATGATTTAGGAGGCTTATAGATTGGTTCAAATGCTGTAGGTAAACCTTCTCCATATAGGCCATTTGTCATATTCAATGTTTTGAGGAGAGGATGACACTTAAGATTTTTCTTTCATCATTGCCATGGATTGGTGATGATGAGCCTTTCATTGATTTGGTTCATGTTTATTGGCTTGTCCAGAGGTGTGTGGTGACTCATAAAGAGCTAGCCATATTCTATTCACCATGTCACTTAAGTTTGGGTGAAAGCATGACACACAAATTTCTATTTTTTTTTAATTTTTAAATTTGGTATTTTTGAGCTCATCCCATGAGGTAAGGGTGATCTAAGCTTCTCTTTTCTTCCATTAGCTAGGATTAGAGGTGCTTGATGGCTCTCCAAATGTTCCCTAAATATTCATGAGGGAATGACATCTCATTTCCTCTTATGATTAAAGTGTCATCATGTCTTTTAACCATGGTTAAGGTGGTATGTCATGAGTCACCCAATGGTTTAATTCATTTTTAATGGGTTATATGGGTTGTGTTTAACCCATGTGAGGTCACCCATAATGTCATTAATGGGTTTGGAATTTTGGAAACCACTTATTATGTCATAAATGGTGTCATTTATCCAAATTTTAGTTTCATGGCATTTAATTATATTCCATTTTTAATTAATTATGTAATTAATCAAAATATTGGAAATTATATTATTAGCCAATAAGTTAATCAAAATAACTTTGGAATTATTTATTTTATTAATTTTTATCATTTTTGGTCCAAAAATTGAATTTTGTCTTATTTCATGAATTTTTAATTTAATTTTCATTTTAGTTAATTATGTCATTAATTAAAATATGGAAATTAAATTATTGGTCCATTAATTAATCAAAAATAATCTTGGAATTAATTATTTGATTAATTCCATTATTTTTAATTAATTTGTGCATTTTATGATTTTTATGACTTTTAATTTAATTTTTCATTTTAAATAATTATGTCATTAATTAAAATTTAAAAAAAATTAAATCATTAGTCATTTAATTAATCAAAATAATTTTGAAATTAATTATTTGATTAATTTTGTCATTTTTATTTTATTTTGGTGTATTTTGTCATTTTATGAATTTTAATTTAATTTTTCATTTTAATTAATTATGTCATTAATTAAAATATTGAAAATTAAATTATTAATCAATTTAATTAATCAAAATAATTTTGAAATTAATTATTTGATTAATTTTGTCATTTTGGCGTCCTAAATAGGCCATTGGGTTAATAATTGGTCATTTGGTCAAAAATTGACCAGTTTGACCAAAATTAATTTTTTTAGGTCAAAGGTTGATCTGTTTGGTCCGTAGGTTTGGTCATTGGGTATGGATCGACCATTTTGACCAAAGTTGACTTTTTAGGCTAAAAGGTTGACCTATGGGGTCAACAGGGTTGGTCATTAGGTTAGGATTGACCATTTTGACCAAAGTTATCTTCTTAGGTCAAAAGGTTGACTTATGGGGTCAACAGGGTTGGTCATTGGGTGCGGATTCACCAATTTGACTAAAGTTGACTTTTTAGGTCGAAAAGGTTGACCTATAGGGTCAACGAGTGTTGGTCATTGGTCCGGATTGACCATTTTGACAAAAGTTGACTTTTTAGGTCGAAAAGGTTGACTTATTAGGTCAACAAGGTTGGTCATTGGTCCGGATTGACCATTATGACCAAAGTTGACTTTTTAGGTCAAAAGGTTGACTTATGGGGTAAACATGTTTGGTCATTGGGTCTGGATTGACCATTTTGACCAAACTTGATCTTTTAGGTCAAAAGGTTGACCTATTGGGTCAACAGGGTTGGTTATTGGGTCTGGATTGATCATTTTGACCAAAGTTGACTTTTTAGGTCAAAAGGTTGATATATGGGGTCAACAGGGTTGGTCATTGCTTCTGGATTGATCATTTTGACCTAAGTTGACTGTTTAGGTCAAAAGGTTGACCTATTGGGTCAACAAGGTTGGTCATTGGGTCTGGATTGACCATTTTGACCAAAGTTGACTTTTTAGGTCAAAAGGTTGACCTATTGTAAAAATGAGGTCAACAAAAGGGCCCGCAATATGTGTGGAATATTGCATAAGTATGCTGCACATATTGGCGTTGACCGAAGTGGTCTGAAAAAATGTCCCACGATAATCAGGAAAGGAGTGGGTGTCATATCGTTCTTAAGGAATGTCAGATGTCTCATATGTCTGTTCTGAGAAGGAACGTCCTTTTCGTGTCTGGAAAGGGACTTATATCCAATAACCGGAGAGAGAAAATGTATATCATATTCTATTTCTCTAAATGTCAATGTCGATATTTAGTTAGAGGAAAGCCATGATTTCCTTGTAAGGAATGGACTTACATCCAATAACTAAAGAGAGAAAAATGGATGTCATATTCTATTTCTTGAAATATCAATGTCGATATTTAGTTAGAGGAAATCCATGGTTTCCTTGTCAGGAAAAGACTTACATCCAATAACTGGAGAGAGAAAATGGATGTCATATTCCATTTCTCGGAATGTCAATGTCAATGTCGTGTTAAAAGAATGACATTTCGGTGTCAGGAAATGACTTACACATGATAGCAAAGGAGAGGATGAGTGTCAAACATTGATATGTCAAATGTCGCAATGTCGATATGTCAGACATCGATAACAATTATTGATATATCAAAGGTTGAAATGTCGATGTGTCAAATGTTGATAACGATTGTTGATATGTTGAAATGTTGATATGTTAAATGTCAAAAGATCGATATCTCAAATGTCGAAAACAAATGTTGATATGTCAAATGTCGAAATGTTGATATCTCAAATGTCGATAACAATTGTCAAAGGTCGAAATGTCGATGTGTCAAATGTTTATGATTGTTGATATGTTGAAATGTTGATATGTTAAATGTTGAAAGATTGATATCTCAACTGTCGATAACAATTGTCGATATGTCAAATGTTGAAAGGTCGATATCTCAAATGTCGAAATGTTGGTACGTTAAATGTCGAGATGTTGATATGTCAAATGTCAAAATATCGATTTTTCAAATGTCAAAATGTATGTCAAACGTAGAGATGTTAAATTATGGGAATGCCATAATTTCTATGGCAGGAATGGACTTTCATCTGAAATTAATATAGAGAAAATGGATGTTGTATTCCATTTCTCAGAAATGTTAAATGTCAATGTCAAGTTATAGGAATGTCATAACTTTCGTGTCAAGAAATGTCATATATCTGATAACTAGAAAGAGAAAATGGATGTCATGTTCCATTTCTCAGAAATGTCAAATATCAATATCGAGTTATAGGAATGCCATAACTTCCGTGTCAAGAATGGACTTACATCCGATAACTGGAGAGAAAAAATGGATTTCATATTCCATTTCTCGAAAATGTCAAATGTCGGTGTCAAGTTAGAGGAATGTCATATTCCATGTTAGGAAATGACTTATATCCAATAACTAAAGAAAGAGTATATGTCGTACTATCTCTTCAAATGTCAAATGTCGATCTTGAGAAGGAATGCTATGCGACTTACATCCTAGCTAATGGAATACCTTATTTTCGTGTCAGGACGGGACTTATATCCATTAACTATAAAGAGAGTGGAAAACTCAGAACAGAGAGTGTATCCGCTGGGGATTTGATTTATAGGTCGAAAGAAGTTATTCATCACACGTTTCTTCTTTTTTTTAATGTTATTTTTAATTCAAAGTCCCTATTTTGGCATTTTTGGAACTATCGATGTACTGTAGACAATTAAGGGAAGGGAGCAAATGTCATATTCAATTTTTTCAAAAAAGTCAATGTCAAAACGTCAATTTTGGAATAGGAATGCGTATGAGACTTATATCCTATCCAAATAAAGATTGCTAAAGGAAAGCCAATGTCTGATGGTCTTTTATCCAATAGCGAGAAAGAGAGTAGATGTCATTTTTTATTTAAGGTCTTACAATATATCTTAGAAATGTTAATGTCAAAATGTCGATTTTGGAATAGGAATGCGTATGAGACTTACATCTTATCCAAAGAAAGATTGCTAAAGGAAAGCCAATATTTTGATGGTCTTACATCCAATAGCCAGAAAGGGAATAGATGTCATCTTCCATTTAAGGAGGTCTTATACCATCTCTTAGAAATGTCAATGTCAAAATGTAGATTTTGTAATAGGAAAGCAAATAAGACTTATATCCTATGAAAAGAAAATATGCTAAAGGAAAGTCAATGTTATGATGGTCTTACATCCAATGGCGAGAAAGAGAGTAGATGTCATCTTCCATTTAAGGAGGTCTTACACTATTTCTTAGAAATGTTAATGTTAAAATGTCAATTTTGGAATAGGAATGCGTATGAGACTTATATCCTATCCAAGGAAAGATTACTAAAGGAAAGCCAATGTCATGATGGTCTTACATCCAATAGCGAGAAAGAGAGTAGATGTCATCTTCCATTTAAGGAGGTCATACACTATTTCTTAGAAATGTCAATGTTAAAATGTCATTTTTGGAATAGGAATGCATATGAGACTTATATCCTTTCCAAAGAAAGATTGCTAAAGGAAAGCTAATATCATGATGGTCCTACATCCAATAGCGAGAAAGAGAGTAGATGTCGTCTTCCATTTAAGGAGGCCTTACACTATCTCTTAGAAATGTCAATGTCAAAATATCGATTTTGGAATAGGAATGCGTATGAGACTTATATCCTATCCAATGAAAGATTTCTAAAGGAAAGCCAATGTCATGATGGTCTTACATCCAGTAGCGAGAAAGAGAGTAGACGCCGTCTTCCATTTAAGGAGGTCTTACACTACCTCTTAGAAATCTCGATTTCGTTTTCTTTTGTCTTGGTTGTTTGTTTCCCAGTTTACAAAACAAGTCATTCATTTTTGTTTATGTCACATCTTTTTCAAATACTTCCCATTGATTGGGTGTATTATGTATTCTTGATATTCTACCGACTGACAGGATTTCCCCAAGCATATGGGCCCTCCCATGAGGATAGGTGTTTGAAGTACTAAATTCAAATCCTTGATCTGAGTGTCCTAGGGTGAACCAATTTATCATGGGCCCGTACAATGCTTGTCAGTCATGTAGGTTCATAAAGCTTCCATTAATCACCAATTCTATAAAGATCATTCAGATTGTCCTTCAAAAATCACTTTAACATTTCCAAATTGGGATTGGGGTTGGATATTTGAAAAATTATGACTTCAGAGTATAATTTCCATTAATCACCAATAACAAAGCCATTTACCTTAGTTCTTTCTTTCTGGGTCTTAAGAATTTTTCAAAAATGTGATCAAAATATATTTTTTCTTCTAAAGATATGTCTGAACCAATTAATAGTCAACCAAAAGACGAGATCACTTAATTCTTTCGAGAATATAATATCGGAAGAATTTTCTTAAGATAGTTTTTTCAAGATTTATCAATTAGGGGAGAATTTTGACACCAATTTTTTATTTCATGCTCACCTCAAGCTTTTTCTCAAGGAATTACTATATATGGTGGAGCATGTTAATGATTTTGAATGTTTGAATTGAGACACCAATTTTTGATTTTGTGCCACCTCAAGCTTCTTCTCAGAAACATCTTTTTTTTTGGTAGGGCACACTTTAATGATTTTGAATGCCTGAACTCAAACACCAATTTCTGATTTGGTACTCACCTCAAGCTTCTTCTCAGAGAATTACTATATCTGATGGAGCATATTTTAATGATTTTGAATGTCCAAACTCCCCTAATTTATAATTCTGAAATATTTCTTAAGACGAATTCTGGGATATTATAACTCATTCATAAGTCAGGACCCAATCACATGACAAAAGATTAAGAGGCTCATGTCATCTTTAGTCAATTACTTGTATTTTGAACACAATATTTTATTCTTTATTTAGGATCCAGTCTGAGGATTTAAGAAAAGAGCCCAGTTATTAGGGCATTAATTTCATTTTTCCCTTGAAATCATAATTTTCTTGTCAAAATGTCAGAATTTTTGTCTTGGATTCTTCCTTTCTGAACTGTCTTTCTGTCAATAGATGGATGAGAAGAATATTTCCAAAGATTTCAAATTTCATCCCTCGTCACAGATTAATTTGAATTTTATTTCCAAAGATATTAAATCTAAAGATTTCAAATTTCATCCCTCGTCACAGATTAATTTTCATTTCTCCACAAAGGACAAGTTAGTTGATTAGTCCTAGAACTGGACTCAACATTCAACACATATCTGATTTTCATTCTAATTAATTTTTTTTCTTTTTGTCAAGTTGTCCTAATGAGAAAGGGAAATCCTTGATGGAATTCATCCAAAAATGATCGTCTTCCAAAATTTGATTAATAATTTTCATAGTAGACTATTTGGTCGATTGACAAATCAGAACCTTGATGGCAAGGAAAAAGATCAACTTTGGGAAATCCAGAAGAGTGGTTCAGAGGCTGCAAAATCATAACCACGAAGAATAGGTTCATAGGCCATAAAGGCATAACCTATGGGGTGGTTCAAAGGCTCTAAAAAGCATAACCACGAAGAATAGGTTCAGAGGCTATAAAGGCATAACCTAAGGGAATGGTTCAGGGACTATTAAAAGCATAACCAACAAGAATAGGTTCAGAGGCCATAAAGGCATAACCTAGTGGAGTGGTTTAGAGGCTGTAAAAAGCATAACCATGAAGAATAGGTTCAGAGGCCATAAAGGCATAACCTAGGGGAGTGGTTCAGGGGCTATAAAAAAGCATAACCACGAAGCCAGATAAACTGAACATGTTTGGCTGAGAAAGTATTTGTCTTAAGTTATTCAAAACGGCAATATTGATCTGTATGACAACAAAATCGATGAAAACTCTGTACCTGACCATATTCAAAACTGTATGTGAGGAATTGTAATGTAAACTGGTGGGAAGGGAGGGAATATATGTCATTTTTGTATGTCATTTATGTCATTTTGGTCTGTCAATTATGGAAATGTAAGATTCTAGGATTTGTTCGTCGTGAAAAAATCTTTGAATCAAAGAGGTGTTAGTTCTATTTTACTCGAAATCGAGTAAGATATAGAATAAAAGAAAGGATGATTTAGTCCTTCAGAAGACATATTATCATAGGCACGAGGACAAATTGAATAACCGAAGATAAGGAGAGAGAATCTCCCCAACGGAGTCGCCACTCTTTGATGGCGGTGAAAATCTTTTTGTCGACTTACATCACTATCAATTCCTGTATCATGTCAATGTCATGGAGTCGCCACTCTCTTTATCTATCCATCACCCTAATTCTTATTCTACTTAGACTTTTGTCAGAAGTCATTGGAGAAATTGAAGAAAGATTTATCATGATAGAGATTAAGAGAGAAAGAGGTCGAATGATAATCTTATAGAATAAATCTTCAGATAGTGTGATTACTAAAGTTTTTCATATAAGAAAATCACATGAAGATCTTGGGTAATCAGAGAGATCTTATGGTGAAATACATATCCTGAGTTCTTTAATCTCCTATAGGAGCAAGCTCTTATAGTTAATTACATCCTAAGCAAATAATATTGCCTAGGAAAACTCCCGATTAAGGTTAACACTTATCCTCGAAAAAGTAAAAGAGTTGTCGTGGCAGTGCATTTCTAAAGAATCGATACTACCAGAAAGTTTTGTTTAAGTTGAACGTTTGTCATTTTGTGATTTGTATGTCATGTTGGGTGTCATGTCAAGATTTCTTAATATGTGTGTCATATTGTTGTATGTAATGTTATGTGATGTCGCAATGTCATGTCATTGTGTCATTTTGTCATGTAGTGATGTTTTTTTGTCAAGCTGCTATATTGTCATGATGATATTGTCTTGGTTTTATGTTTGTTTTCTTTGTTTTAATTTCATCATTATTTTGTGTTTGTTAAGGTCATTTTGTCATCATTATTTTTATTGTCATTATGTTTGATTTATCATTATTTTGTCTGGCTGTTTTAATTTTGATTTGTCATTTGTTTTGGAAGTGTCGATTTTATGTTAGATATCATGTCGATGTCAATGTCAATAATTTTTTAGTGTCATGTCAAGTGTCAATTTTTTGTTTGTTTTGGTTTATTATCATATAATATCATGTGTTATGTTGGGATGTCATAGTTTATATGTCGTGTCATGTCATAATGTGATGTCGTAATGTCATGTCATTTTATGTCATGTTATAATGTGAATCATAGTGTCATGTCATTTTATGTCATTTCTTAATGTGATGTTCTAATGTCATACAATGTCGTGATTAATATCTCGATTTGTCATGAGATATTTTATCTCCTATAAGAAGATGTTGTTATTATGTCATGTGATACCATCTATGATGTCAAAAAGATTTCATTATTTATTTATTTTTGTTATTTTGTTTATGATTCCCTTTTGTTTTAAATTTTGGTTTTGTGGTGTCATGTCATTTTGTCATATATTTGTTGTGATTTAGTGTCATGTCATCATTTTATTGTGGTATACAAATGCCATTTTATGTTTTTATTAATGTTGATATTATGTTGATGTCAATGTTAATGATTTTGTCATTTTATTTCAGATTTTGTGGCTAACCTAATAGTCCAGTTGTCTTTGTTGTCATATCATTTTTGTTTTGTTGTTTGTAGAAAGTTTTATGGCTATCCTAAACGTCCTGGTTTTACCGTCAATGTTCCGTCGTCGACGTCCTGCAAAACAGAGTCAGCACACCTTATAACATGCAAAGAAAATCTAAACGAAACTTCATGTCTTCATCCTGTAAGGAAAACAAAGTTAGAAACAATGTCATATCAAGATATTTAGCTCACCTGGTCAAAGTGTCTGTTGATCCAGAGTTGTCAAATGTCCAAATGTGGTTGAGATGTCGATTTAGATTTATGTCGATTTAAGTTGGATTTTGGATTTTTTTTGTCAATTTATATTTGAATTTAGGTTTTATGTTAATTTGAGTTTAATTTTATGTCAAATTAAGTTCGATGTTTAAGAATTATGTTGTAGTATGTTAAATTAAATTCGATATAGGTGGAACTTAAGATCTATGTCGGTTCATGTCGTGTTAAGTTCGATCATGTCGATTTATGTCGAATTATATCAATTTACATTGAGTTATATTGAGTTTGGTTTGAATCTCTATTAATATCATTTAATGTCGGTGTTTGTTGAATTTGGTTTGAAATCTTGATTAATGTTAGTTTATGTTCGTTTATGTTTGGAATGTTGATTAATGTCAAATTTTATTGAGTTCTATTTGAAATGTCGAATTTGTGTCAGTTACGCTGATTTTTGTTTGAAATATCAGATTTATGTCGTTTATGTCAATTTATGTTTGAAATGTCAAATTTATGTTTGAAATGTCAAATTTATGTCGATTTATGTTTGAAATATCAAATTTATGTAGTTTATGTCGATTTGAGTTCAATTTTATCGATTTAAGTTCAATTTGGGTTGAACCTAAAGTTTATGTTGATTTATATTTAATTTAGTTTCAGGCTTTGATCTTGATTTGAGTTTGGTTTTAGGCTTTATGTTGATCTGAGTTTCGTTGGATTCATTGTCATTTGAACCTAAAATTTATATCAAGTTGAGTAGGATTAAGTTCATTGTCAGTTGAACTTAAGTTTGACTTAGGTTCATGTCATGATAAACCTAAGTATGATTTGACTTAAGTCTAATATAGGTTAGACTTAGGTTTATGTCAGTTTGAATCTAAGTATGATTTAACTTAAGTCTAATATGAGTTAGAATTAAGTTGGGTTTGGGTTAGACTTAGGTTCATGTCAGGTTGAATCTAAGTATGGTTTGACTTAAGTCTAATATGAGTTAGACTTAAGTTGGGTTTGGGTTAGACTTAGATTCATGTTAGGTTGAACCTAAATATGGCTTGACTTAAGTCTACTATGGGTTAGACTTAAGTTGGGTTTGGGTTAGACTTAGATTCATGTTATGTTGAACCTAAGTATGGCTTGACTTAAGTCTACTATGGGTTAGACTAAAGTTAGGTTTAGGTTCGACTTAGATTTATGTCAGATTGAATCTAAGTATGATTTGACTTAAGTCTATTGTGGGTTAGACTTCAGTTAGGTTTTTTAGACTTAGGTTGATGTCAGCTTGAATCTAAGTATAGTTTGACTTAAGCCTAATTTGGGTTAGACTTAAGTTAGGTTTAGGTTTGAATTTGATTAAACCTTAATTGGACAAGGTTTAATAGTTTAATTAAGTCTAATGTGGTAGACTTAATTAGAGTTTAAGTTTGATTAAACCTTAGTTGGTTAAGGTTTAATAGATTAATTAAGTCTAATGTGGTAGACTTAATTAGAGTTTAAGTTTGATTAAACCTTAGTTGGTTAAGTTTTAATAGATTAATTAAGTCTAATGTGGTAGACTTAATTAGATTTTAAGTTTGATTAAATATTAGTTGGTTATGGTTTAATAGATTAATTAAGTCTAATTTAGTAGACTTAATTAGGGTTTAAGTTTGATTAAACCTTAGTTGGTTAAGGTTTAATATATTAATTAAGTCTAATGTGTTAGACTTAATTAGGGTTTAAGTTTGACTTAGATTCAAGTTGGGTTGAACCTAAGTATAGGTTAAAGTTAGGTTCATGTATGTTGAACCTAAAAGGTTTAACTTAAGTTCAAATTGGGTTAAACCTAAGTATAGGATAGGGTTAAGTTCATGTATGTTGAACCTAAAAGGTTTAACTTAAGTTCAAATTGGGTTGAACCTAAGTATAGGTTAAGGTTAGGTTCATGTATGTTGAACCTAAAAGTTTTAAGTTAACTTGAGTTCATATATGTTTCATTCTAAGTTAGAAGTTTGGTTTAGATTCATTGTGGGTTAAATCTAAAGTTGAGTTAACTTGAGTTCATGTCTGTTTGAACTTAAGTTAGAAATTTAGTTTAAGTTCAATATGGTTTGAACCTAAGGTTGAGTTAACTTGGGTTCATGTCTATTTGAACCTAAGTTATAAGTTGACTTAGATTTAGTATGAGTTGAACCTAAGGTTGGGTTATCTTGGATTCAAGTTATATTGAACCTAAGTTATGGGTTGATTTAGATTCAATATGGGTTTAACCTTGGGTTCAAGTTAGATTGAACCTAAGTTATGAGTTGATTTAGGTTCAATATGGGTTGAACCTTGGGTTCAAGTTATATTGAACCAAAGTTATGAGTTGATTTAGGTTCAGTATGAGTTGAACCTAAGGTTAGGTTAACTTGGATTCAGGTTAGGTTGGACCTAAATTATATGTTTTAAGTCTTATTAGAGTTAAGCTTACTTGGGTTTATAAGCTACTTAAGTCTAATGTAAGTAAGACTTAAGAGATAATTAAGTCTAATAGGGTTAGACTAAATTTAAGGTTTAAAGGCTCTTTAAGCCTAATATAAGTAAGGCTTAAGGGTTAATTAAGTCTAATTAGGTTAGAATTAATTATAGTTTATGGTTAATTTAAGCCTAGTGTAAGTAAGGCTTAAAGATTAATTAAGTCTCATTGGGTTACTCTAAATTATGGTTTAAGGATTATTTAAGCCTAATGTAAGTAAGGCATAAGGATTAATTAAGTCTAATTGGATTAAACCTAATAGGGGTTTAAGGATTACTTAAGCCTAATGTAAGTAAGGCTTAAGGATTGATTAAGTCTAATTGGGTTAGACTTAATTATGGTTTAAAAGTTATTTAAGCCTAATGTAACTAAGACTTAAGGATTAATTAAGTCTAATTGGGTTAGACCTAATTAGAGTTTAGGTTTGACTAAGTCTAATTTAGTTAAGACTTAATGGTTTAATTAGGTTTAATGGGTTGACCTAATTAGGGTTTAGGTTTGATTAAGTCTAATTTAGTTAAGACTTAAAAGTTTAATTTAATTTAGTTAAGACTTAATGGTTTAATTAAGTCTAATGGGTAGACCTAATTAGAGTTTAAGTTTGAGTAAGTCTAATTTAGTTAAGGCTTAATGGTTTAATTAGGTCTAATGGGTTAGACCTAATTAGGATTTAGGTTTGATTAAGTCTAATTTAGTTAGGACTTAATGGATTTATTAGGTCTAATGGGTAGACATAACTAGGGTTTAAGGATTACTTAAGCCTAATGTAAGTAAGGCTTAAGGATTAATTAACTAGGTTTAATGTGGGTTAAACCTAATTAGGATTTAAGGGTTACTTAAACCTAATGTAAGTAAGATTTAAGTTGATTAACTAGGTTTAATGTGGATTAAACCTAATTAGGGTTTGTTTATTATTAAACCTAATGTCTTTAAGGTTTAATTATAATTAATTAAGTTTAAGGATGTTTTTAAACCTAATTAATGTTTGTTAATGTCTTTTAAGGTTTAATTATGATTAATTAAGTTTAAAGATGTTTTAAACCTAATTAATATTTGTTTATTAGACTTAATAATATTTTAGACTTAATTTGCTCTGTCTTAAGTCTAATATGATTAAAGTCTAAGTGTATAACTAAGTCTAAGATGATTAGACCTAATTAAGTTTTAAAAGACTCTTTATAGGGTTAATTAAATATAAATTTATATTTATTCTCCCTTTGAATTTTAAAATGTCATTTTAAATTTTTAAGTGATTCAAAATTTGTTATTTAGGGTATAACATTTATTTCCTTAGTTTTAAATCAACTTTCAATTCAATCTTTGTTTATTTTCTTAATTTCTGATTTTTAGAATTATTATTAAAAATAATTACTAAATCTCATGAAAATTAGAAAATGTCATCTTAAAATAGTTTTCTGTCTCTGGAAAAATCAGAGATTGTTTCTAATGACTTAGAAATTAATCCCCTAAAATTTCTCAATTTTCTGACATATAAATAATTTTTAATAATTAAAATACTCCAGAGAGTATTTAGTTAATTAAATATTAATTAATGAGAATAAAATTACGAGTTTAGTCTCATAAATTTCTTCTCTTCAGGAGCTTTCCAAGGGTATTTTTATTTTATTTTTAGGAGCTCTAGATCAAAAGATATGAATTTTTGAAGATTTTAAGGATCTTCTGAATTAATCCAGCCCAGAAAAATCTATAGCGCGACACGTGTCCTCGTACTGTCGAAGGGCGGGAGGATCAGGTGCACGGCGCAGAACAACAGACGCGGCAGAATTAAATCACCGCCGTCCGTTCTAAAACACGGGAACGGACGGCGGAGATAAATCTCCCAGAAATTTGAAAACAATTCGAACCGTCCAACTTCAAAACTCAATATCTCACTCATTTCTCAATGAAATTGAGTGAAAATTTTTTTAAAATGATCGTCTCAATGAGAAGCACTTATCCGTATGGTGATGCATGGGTTTTGAGAGGGTAAATGGTACAGATTTTGGAATATATATTAAGGACAATAATTTTAATAATTGCTTCCATACCTTTGCCATAATGAACTTGAGCTCGATTAGGACTTGTTGGTCAGCCTCTTGTGATCCTAGGGAAGTTCTTTACCACTTTAATTTGGACTTGAATTAGGTCTATATAGGTGCAAGACCAAAGGTGGCTGATTTGTAATTTTGGGTTGGTTTGACCAAATTGGCTCGATAGGGTGGCTAATTGGGTCTAGTCATGGCTGAGGTTTATTGTCTAGGCTCTAAGGAAAAGTTTTGGTTTTGGGAGCAAGAGAGTTTGGGCAGCCTATCAACCTCTAGATCATTTTTTTCTCTCCTTTCTCTTTGTTTTAGTGCTTGAGAAAGGTTCTTATTTATAACCATGGCTAGGCATTAGATAAGCTTGGGCTGAGCTAGGCTTATCTAGGGGAGTTGCTAACTTTTCTATTAATACCATGGAGATAAAATTTCAGTTAAGGATAAGCTCAATTCATTTTTCTAGGTTAACCCATGTGGAGTTCCAAATATGGTGAGGATTTAACTCAAGGCTTGTCTTGCTTTCATTGGATGAGTTGGGAGGCTTATAGATTGGTTCAAATGTTGTAGATAAACCTTCTCCATATAGTCCATTTGTCGTATTCAATGTTTTGAGGAGAGGATGACACTTAAGATTTTTCTTTCATCATTACCATGGATTGGTGATGATGAGCCTTTCATTGATTTGGTTCATGTTTATTGGCTTGTCAAGAGGTGTGTGGTGACTCATAAAGAGCTAACCATCTTCTATTCATCATGTCACTTAAGTTTGGGTGAAAGCATGACACATAAATTTTCATTTTTTTTAATTTTTAAATTTGGTATTTTTGAACTCATCCCATGAGGTAAGGGTGATCTAAGGTTCTCTTTTCTTCCATTGGCTAGCATTAGAGGTGCTTGATGACTCTCCAAATGTTCCCTAAATATTCATGAGGGGATGACATCTCATTTCCTCTTATGATTAAAGTGTCATCATGTCTTTTAACCATGGTTAAGGTGACATGTCATGAGTCACCCAATGGTTTAATTCATTTTTAATGGGTTATATGAGTTGTGTTTAACCCATGTGAGGTCACCCATAATTTCATTAATGGGTTCGGAATTTTGGAAACCACTTATTATGTCATAAATGGTGTCATTTATCCAAAATTTATTTTCATGGCTTTTAATTATATTCCATTTTTTATTAATTATGTAATTAATCAAAAGTATTGGAAATTATATTATTAGCCAATAAGTTAATCAAAATAATTTTGGAATTATTTATTTGATTAATTTGTATCATTTTTGGTCCAAAAATTGAATTTTGTCTTATTTGATGAATTTTTATTATAATTTTCATTTTAATTAATTATGTCATTAATTAAATATAGAAATTAAATTATTGGTCCATTAATTAATCTAAAATAATTTTGGAATTAATTATTTGATTAATTCCATTATTTGCAATTAATTTGTGCATTTTATCATTTTTTTGAATTTTTATTTAATTTTTCATTTTAATTAATTATGTCATTAATTAAAATTTAAAAAAAATTAAATCATTAGTCATTTAATTAATCAAAATAATTTTGAAATTAATTATTTGATTAAGTTTCTCATTTTTATTTTATTTTGGTGTATTTTGTCATTTTATGAATTTTAATTTAATTTTTCATTTTAATTAATTATGTCATTAATTAAAATATTGAAAATTAAATTATTAGTCAATTTAATTAATCAAAATAATTTTGAAATTAATTATTTGATTAATTTTGTCATTTTGGCGTCTTAAACAGGTCATTTGGTTAATAATTAGTCATTTGGTCAAAAATTGATCAGTTTGACCAAAATTGATTTTTTTGGGTCAAAGGTTGATCTGTTTGGTCCGTAGGTTTGGTCATTGGGTATGGATTGACCATTTTGACCAAAGTTGACTTTTTAGGCCAAAAGGTTGACCTATGGGATCAACAGGGTTGGTCATTGGGTCAGAATTGACCATTTTGACCAAGGTTATCTTTTTAGGTCAAAAGGTTGACCTATTAGGTCAACAGGGTTGGTCATTGGGTCTGGATTGACCATTTTGACCAAAGTTGACTTTTTAGGTCAAAATGTTGACTTATGGGGTCAACATGTTTGGTCATTGGGTCTGGATTGACCATTTTGATCAAAGTTGACTTTTTAGGTTAAAAGGTTGACCTATTGGGTCAACAGTGTTGGTTATTAGGTCTGGATTGATCATTTTCACCAAAGTTGACTTTTAGGTCAAAAGGTTGACCTATGGGATCAACAGGGTTGGTCATTGCATCTAGATTGACCATTTTGACCAAAGTTGACTTTTTAGGTCAAAAGGTTGACCTATCGGGTCAACAGGGTTGGTCATTGGGTCCGGATTGACCATTTTGACCAAAATTGACTTTTTAGGTCAAAAGGTTGACTTATTGTAAAATGAGGTCAACTATACTTCCTTTTATTTTAATATTATTGCAAGCATGTTTTAAGCTAGCTTTACTTTCTCCTGCAGTCTTTCTATCCTGATTATGCATGTATATGAATTTGATAGGATGTTGTAGTAGCTAGTAAATTCAATTACTTTTTCTTCCTGCTATATTTTATGGAATTGATTGCAAAATATTTAAAAATTCAAGTTTGGGGGCGGGGAGAAAATTTTTTAAAATTTAACTTTATTTGTCCTAAGTAGCCCGTATTAAATGTAATAGCATCTTTAAAATGACTTGAGGTATGTGTTTTTACCTTTAGGTTACTATAATTTTGATTTTAGGAATTTTAGAAAAATAACTTAGTTAAAATCCTTTGTGAAAAAACTGTTCTAGAGTTAAGAAATTTTGTAGGAAATATCAAGAAAATGATTTTTCTATTTATAGTAGAAAGGAGTTGAATATTTGAAAAGCTAAAATTCTTAGATTTGTACTTAGTGAGAATTGAGCCTTTATTGAAACCTTTTTCAAACTAATACTTACACTTTTAAAAGGTAAGGGAAAGATTTGAGTTTTGAATTTTAGAAAGAGGATAGTGAAATTCAAAACTTTTAAAGGTCTATCTAGATACAGTAATCCTCACATTAAAAAACAAAAAAAAAGAGTAAGGATTAAAAATATTCTGACAGAAAAGAAATAGAAAAAGAAAAGTCAAAAAAAAAATGTGAGGAGAAGCTTAAGGAGAAGCTTAATTAAAAATTGGTTTCACTTAAATCTTTTTAAATGAAATGATTTTGAAACAATCCTAAGCTTATTCTTATTTCAAAAAATTATTGTTCAAATTAGTATAGATAAGGTGCTTAAATTATGTTTTTATACTTTCTATGAATCTTTAGTTTTACAAGCTTCAATAACTTTTGAAGTAAATAGAAAATTAGGATTCCAAAGTTGAATATGTGATATTCTTACACTCTAATCCTAGGTTGATTTTATAGAATTTCTCTTAAGTTACACTATAACATTTCTGAGACAAAATTATAAGAAACTCTATTGAAACCCACTACCTTAAATCAACAAATTTAGTTTTTAAAGTTATAGTGTTACTTGAGGACAAGTACAGTTAAGTTTGGGAGAGTTGCACGCCTAAAAAAGGCTTGATTTTTCATATACATTTTAGGCTTAATTTTAATGATATTGCACTTTAAAAGAAGGTATTTTGTATATTTTTGGATTTAGGTACAAGAAATTGAGTTTTGGTGAAAAAGAAGAAAAAACGGTACAATTTGGAGCAAAAACGAGCAAGAAAGAAAATTCTGACCTGGGACATTTCAATATGTCTTTCAATGCATAATCTCATTTATTCTTATCACATATTTTTGAATGAAGTTACAGTTTATATAAAGGATGATTTATGCTTATCCTGTAGGTGAAGATGTTAGGAACGCAACGGAACTAAAACGAGACAAAACAAGGCTAAGACGAAGTCAAACGGAGCAAAATAGTGGAGCTGCTGTAGAGTGGCACCGACGACACCATGAGTCTAGAGAACAACAATTTTGGTCACCAACAGCGCCCAAAAATGGTACTAATAGTGTCAGGGACGGTTATTTGCCCATATACATTGTATTTGGACGATTTCTGGAAATTGCTTGAGGCATCTCTTAGGAAATTAGTCCCTACACTATAATTAGAGTGATTTTATGTCAGAAAAAGTGGTGTGTGTGGTGGGAAAATGTGGAGAATGTTTAGAGATCTTAGAATAGGAGTAGAAATGTAGATTTCTACCTTTTTGGAGAGATTGGTGAGGGAATTTTGTGATAATCTGTAAGGGAATGTTCTAGCATTGCATGGATCAACGGGAGACTTTGTGGGAGAGATCTTCATCTTGCTTTCAAGTGGAAAAAGCTAATATTGTGTTCTTCATTATCTTATGATTTGGTAAAATCTTATCTAGTGGATTTGCTTTGATGAAATGAAGTTTTTTGTTTTGTTTTCTTCGTGCTTTATGATGTGTTTCTCTTACTCTTTCTTCTTATTTGGAAATAGTGGCATGAGAATACTACGTTGTTATTCTTCTTTTACTTCTCTTTTGCAAAGAGTAAGATTCATGTTTAGGATATTGAGATACATGCTAGAATAAGTTTTAATCATATATATGATAGTTTTACTTGCAATTCATTTACATTACAATAAAAGCTTGTTGTAGTGTTAAAATTCATTGTAATTTCATTAACACTCGAGAGGGTGGTGTAATTCTCAACAAAGTGGAATCACATTCAAATTTCATGGATGAGTGAGTAGTCCTTGGGGATTGAGTGCAAATAAATAGGGAAATATTCTTTTATGGGTGTATAATTGGAGATTTTAGGGTGAAAAACTAAAATCCCCGATTTGGTCCAACTGTTTGGAAACTAAAGCGATATGTTAGCCCTCAGGCAAGAGGAAGTGGGTGCTCTAGAGTGATAGCCAGTATCCTCCCAGCCTAACCACAGATTTAGGGACCAAACTTTATATTAGCCAATGTTCTTTATGCACTCAAAAGAGGGTAAAGAATAGGATTGGTCCAATTTGGCACATACAATAGTCATTGTATCTCATTTCTAAACATTACCCAATTCATTACATAAGACTATTAGTTTTTAACATCTCAAAATTCTCCAAACCAATTCATCCAAAAAGGGTTATCTTTATAATTAATATTTTCATTTAACAGTAGTTATTAGTTGTTTTAAACTTAAAACTTACCATTAAGTGTACTTGTTAGAAAAACTACTTTAATCAACCTTCTAAACTAAGGACTGATAGTTGTAGACTAGAATTAGTCTAAGGGATTTCTTACCTCGCTATGGGATTAATACTGAGGTTTTTAAATAAAGTCCAATATTACTTGATGCGATACGTGCACTTGCGTATAACCCATAGAGTTTGAACTATTATCTATATTTTATAAAATTTTCATTTTGCATAAATTGAGTCAAGTTTTTTACCATATTTTGGAAGCTAGATTACTTTTTAATTGCGAGTCGGGTCAATTTTTTGGCACCGTCTCAGAGGAATTTAAAATGATATAAAACACGCAGAAAAACAGCACACACTAGGGGCACATCAGTCATCGTCACCAATCTACCCTAACATGAGAGACATGCTGTTTCTAAACCTAATTTATCGTTCGATTCTTATCAAAATCACACGGGAATTGTTTCTACACCTTCCTCTTCGTAAGGCGAACCTATATATAGGCCTACATGCAAATAAAATACAAGTTTATTTCATAAAGGCTCAAATCGAGAACAAAACTGGGTATTTTGATCAATACCTTTGTCCAAGGGGTGTAGCCTCAATTGGATTGGTTTGTGAGCTTTGTCTTGGTATTTCAAATTTCCTCCAAGCTTAAATTTGATCCATGGTTTGATGTATGTAGGAGTATGATCAAAGGGTGGCATGACTATGTGGAATTCAAGGTTGGGGAGCTCTAGAAGGGGCAATTTCAATGAGGAACTTCTTCTTTTGCTCTAGGGAAGCTTTTGAGTGAATCAGTTTGGAGTTTTGTGAGATTTAGTGGGATGGAAGAAAAATGTACTATTTTTGGACTTCGATATTAGGGCAATGCAATGGAAATGAAAGCTGGAAAATGGTGTGGTAGAGCTTAACAAGGCTCCTAGAGGGTATAGGAACAATATGGCAGGGCTTTGCCAAGATCTCAACACTTCTTCCTATTTGGTTGTGTGGGGTGGTCAATTTATTACCATGGTCATGGTGGCCAACAAGGCAGCCATGGTGGCCAATGTGAGGCCTAGGTAGAGGAAAGTAAATCTGTAATGGCCAATGGGGATGAGTCACATCAAGGAGTCCCAATATTAGTTTAAGCCTTAGGGAGGCTCTCAAGCTTGGCATTTTCTGGCAGCTAGGTTACCGACCAAGGCAAGCGTGGTCACCTCCACAATAAGGTCAGGAAGTTGTGAGGTCAATTCAATTTCGTCCCAAGTGGTCTCATGGTTAAGATCCAAGGGAGAAATGAGGTTTAGGCTAGGTTTGACTTAGGTTGTGTTTAACCCCTTGGTCAAGTGGATAGCTCAAGTTCAAGGTCGCTAGCAGGATGCAAGGGAGATTTTGGTAGACATGAATGGTTGGTTTGAGCATGGGGTGATGATTTTGGATGTGCCATGGAGAGGGGAAAACTTGTCTAAGGAGAGAAAGGGAAGAGCCCCTCCTTTCTTCATTTTTAGAAAAGTTGATTCCTATTGAGCCCATAGATGGCTTCATGAGTCATGTCATGCCATGAATGATGCCATGTATGAATTTCATTAAAATGGAAATTTAATTTTCTATGAAATTTGAAGAAAAATGCCATGATACCAAATTTTGGCAAAAATTCAAATACATGCATAATATGATGCCATGATGAATGGTTTCATTAAAAGGATGGCAAACAGGGAAAATTTGTCATCTGGGCTTGTATTTGGCTTTTTTAAATTAAGGAAATGGGCTTCTTAAATATGCACATGAAGATGGGATTTTAAAAATGCATAAAAACTTGATTTTGATCATGGGCTAAATCAAATGAGTTTGAATTTGGTTTAAACTGGGTTTGGATATGATGAAATTTATTGTGGATTTGAAATTAGAGGGGTTTGAAATGAACTGGTGGAAATTGGGGGTGAATTGGGGGCTTTTGGCATATATGGAAATTTGGGAAATTTGATAAATTTTGGTGGATTTGGGTGCGATTCAGGTCCTTGAGTGTTTATGTGAATTTGGAGGTTTTGGGTATTTTTGGAATATGAGGTGCATTTTGGCAATTTCAGATGTTTAGGGATATTTTGAGAATTTTGAGGAAAATGGAGTATTTGGGCAATTTAAAGGATTTAAAATGGTCCAATGTGATTTTTGGGTAAGAATTGATAACTTGGGCAATTTTTGAAAATTTATTATTTTCAGGGGTATTTTGGTAATTTTAGAAAAGTTTGGTGGTAGAAGGTCAAAATTGGGTGATTTGGTAGAATTAGAATTCATTGAAGATGCTAATCATGATGTTACCCACTTTGGTGCCATGAGAACAATAATATTCCATTTTGGATCCTCCAATTTTTAGTCTTAACTATCCTAGCGAAGGGATAAAAGATTGGGGACCACCCACCCAAATGGGTTACGTGTAGGTGATTTCAGGGTTCTAGGTTGGTGTGTGTGATGAGTTGAAGTGTGTGTGTGTAGATAAGGCTGACCAAGGCCAAGCCACCCAAGGCAAACTCTAAGGCTTGCTAGTCTTATGAGGACTTCTCTTGCGCTCCCTCATGTTGGTTTCATCATATTAGGTAGTAAAGGGTAAAACCATGCATGTGAAACTCCAAGAAGAGTAAAGAGGTGCTTAGAATTAAGGGGTAGGGTTCTCTCTGATTCTCTCCTTGGAACAAAGATGAAGAAGCAATCTCTCACTTTACTCCCTCTTCTCCCCTCCTTAGAGAAGAATCTCTCTTAAAATCACAAACCCTAACTCTCTCTCACACTTTCCTCACACTCTCTACATCAATTCGCTTCTCTTCCTCCTCTCTATTTTCGTCTTGGACACTTAATTTAATGTTAGGAACGAATTCCCCCAGAGTTTCTTCAAGCACCACTTCAAAAAACCGCCAAAACTTTTGAGTTTGAAGTGAACCGATATAGGGCGCCGGCGGCGCCCTATCGTGCCAATTAAATCTGGAGTCTCTGGAATAGGGCGCCGGCGGCGCCAGGGCTGTTTTCCTCCAAATTGCTCTATTTTGCTCCAAATTCGTTCCTTTTTGCATCTTTTCGCTCTAATCACCTATAATCATCATACCTGCAACAAATCATGAAAAATACCTTCCTTTAAAGTGCAATATCACCAAAAATAGGTAAAAACATATAGCTAAAAGTGTATATATTTTTGGTGCATCGAAATCCCCCAAACTTAAACTATTACTTGTCCTCAAGTAATCTTTTTACTACATAAAAATATACCTCTAGACAATGTACTTTTCAATTGTAAGAGACCAAAATTTTTCATTCAAAAGAATATAGTGTTTAGATTTTCAGAAAAATTTTAGCAACTCAGGTCAACATTACAGGTATAAGATTATTCAATACTTAAGTCTAAGAGTTCTAGTCTTCTATTTATTTCAAGATTAACCATAATTTGTTATATTAAGAGTGCTTTAATGGACTATGTGAAGAAAAAGTTCATGTAAACTTTATTAGAATGTAGGCTTGTACCTTAAACATAAATTTAGAAATGAAATCAAGCTCTCCATTTAAGGTGATTCAAGTGAAGCCAATTTTTTATTAGGCATCTCCTCAAGATTCTCCTCATAACAATTTTCTTTTCTTTTTCTTTTTTTTTTCCTTTCTTATTTTTCTTTTCTTTTCTTTTTCTTTTTCTTTTCTTTTCTTTTTATGTGAATTACTATATCTGGATAGCCTTTAATGATTTTGAACTTCACTCTCATCTTTATAAAGTTCAAACTTAAGTCATCTCTTTACTTTATAGTTAAGTACAAGCTTTATTATTCATCATAAAGTTACAATCTCTTATTAACACACAATACTTTAAATCCCTTAATATTTCAAAAAAAATACAATTTTCTTTACTTTAAATAGTTGACTATAATCAAATCATTTCATATCAAATATCTTACTTCTATAAAATTAACTTTTATCAATAAATATTTTCATCCTTTCCTTCCATAATATTCAACTGAATTGAAAAGTTTTAGTTATCTTATAATGAGCCTCAATTGCCAAAAGTTATGCTAATAAAAATTTTTATAAAAATAATAATTAAGAACAATTAAAAGTTTAGCATTTCTCTACCCTCCCCCAAACTTACATTTTTCAATAAATTTGAAATGGTTGAGAGTAAAAGAAAACTAACCTTTATGTGCTGAGATTTTGAAATCTTCATAATTTACCTGGAATTAATCAAAATTTACAGCTAGCGAGCATGAAACAATTAGTAGCAGTGATATAACAATTTTAAATATTTGCATGGGTAAAGAGAAATAAACACTAAAAAACTAAATATCCAACATAACACTATAACATAAAGCAAATTATCACACCACATAACAGTACAACTAACAGTTCAACATGAAAAATAAATGACACTCTATCACATAGTACAACAGAGGGTTACACATCACATGAAAAGTAAATGTCCACTACATCACATCAATACATCTCAACAGACTAAGAACAACAAAAATAAACAAACAAACTATCTACCAGTCTCCAACATCAGGATCAGCAGCAGGGTCAGAAGGTCCAGGCCTGTACGGTGTATAACCAGGGAAAGAAGGAAACGTCACATCGGACTCCCCCCTCATAAATCTGGCCTGAGCATCGTAATAAGCCATATAGAACTCAACTCTTCTCTGCAAATAGTGATCATTCACATCACTCCTGGCCTCAAATACATCCATCCTTCGATGCATCCTATAAGTACTATCACTTAGCAATCTCAACTGCTGCATGACATCAGATAGTGTCGGGGGCTCAGAAGTAGATGGGACATCATAACTCGTGGTAGGAATATCAGTACTCCTACTCTCCTCTCTTGCACCCACATGAGCCTCATAAGTACGAATAATGGTCTTAGTAATCGGTCTCAAAGGTATCGCTACTTCCTCAGAACTACTATACTCCACTCCAGACTGAACACAAAGGGCATGAATCAGGGCAGGATGTCCTAACCCACCAGTGGTTTCTCCTTTGGCAATAGAGTGAATGCTCTTGAAGACAACAGCTCCAATATTAATCCTCTTCATATTCTGGATGCAATAATTTAAAATAGCTCGATCCCTAGTAACTTTAATGGTGACAAGCCAAGGCATAAAACCAATCCTCCACCATAATTGAATTCACCATGAATTAACCTAGGGATGCTCAACCATGGCTGCCACATTACTCAAACCTTATCTCCAAGACATGATTGACCAGTTATCACCTTCCCTAAGCAAACCTAAGCTTAGCCATAACTTCCATAGCTATAAATAGGACCAAACCTGAGAATGCTAGGAGAGGAAACCAAAAATAGGAGACACCCATACACTGCCCAATTCCCTTGGCTTTAAACATCAAAGTTCTTCCTTAGGACTTGAGCAATTGATCCCTATTGAATCAAGCCCCTCAAATCCACACTTCTTCCCAATTTAGCCAACTTAAAAACCCTAAAACAAGACAAATTGGCATTTGAAATGAAGTTCTTCAAAACTTCAAATTGACCTTCCCAAAAGCTTCCTAGGACCCTACAAAGTTGAACCCAATTGAAGTTGCCCTCTCTCATAAACTCTAAACTAGTTTCCAACTTCAGGTTTTCAAGCTGAATCACACCTTAAATGAACTCTTACCTAGGCCCAATTTAGCTCCAAATTGAAGTTAGGACAAGCTTGCTGAGGTCTATATGAAGGTGTAGAGCCAATCAAATTGAAGTTTCATACACTGAGGCCAAGGTATGGCTCATTCATCCTAGCTTAGGTTTGGGTTCGACACTTTGTTAAACAAAACATTTTAAAACCCTAGCATAACCGTATGGATGAGTTCGTCTTCCTCGGATGAAGCTGTAGGAACAAAAATCACTCAAATTTATCAAGAATTGAGCGAGATTTTCTCCCTGAAACATGGACGGCTTGTGGATTTAGACCAGATGTAGGGGATGAATGGATGCTGTCCATTTCCATGTTTTTGAAATGGAAGGATCTGATTTAATCCAGCTTGATCCACAGTTCGGAGTCCCGCACAGAGCAAGCGCGTTTCGACGCTTCCGAGGACATGCGCTGCCCTCAAGATTTTCCTGGCTAATCTTTATTAGATTAAATCTAAATTAACTTGAAACTCTTCAAAAATCTATATCTTGACACAACAAAATTACAAAAATATGGCAAAAATACCCCTGGATTCATGGGAGTAAGGAGAACAATGTTGAAATAAAATTTTGAATTTAGGAGTTATATTTTATTTTTAAATAATTAAATACTCTCTGGATAAATTTAATTATTAAAAATTATTCATAAATTAGAAAAATATGAAATTTTTAGGGAATAACCTTTAAACCCTTAGACACATTCTCTGATTTTTCTACGGCTAGGAAAATATTCTAGCATAGGATTCCCAAATTTTCATACGATTTTGTAATTATTTTAAAAAATAATTATAAAAAATGAAAATAAGGGGAATTAAAGTGGAAATCTGTTGAGTGACTTAAGGTGATAGACATGTACCATAAAATAATAAATCTTAACCTTTGGAAAATTTGAAATGACATTTAAATTTTTAGGGTTAATAATTATAAATTATTAATTTATATTTAACTAACCCTAAAATCTATAAATCTCAAAATTACCTCTGACTTAGTTCATTCCACAAATGAGCCAAGTTAATTTTGAACCTAACACTAGCAGGTTCAAACAAGCCCTAATTAGGTCTAACAATCATTAGACTTAATTAATTAGTTTAAGCCTTAATTAAATTAGGTATAAATAAAAATTAAACCCTAATTAAACTAGACCTAAATAAATCAAACCCTAATTAGGTCTAACCCATTAAACCTAATTAATCAATTAAGCCTTAACTAAATTAGGCTTAATATCTTAAACCCTAATTCAGTCTAATCTATTAGACCAAATTAATCCATTAAGCCTTAATTACATTAGGCTTAATTATCTTAAACCCTAATTAGGTCTTACCCTTAGACCTAAATAATCCATTAAGCCCGAATTGCATTCGGCTTAAAATCTTAAATCTTAATAAGGTCTAACCCATTAGAACTCATTAATCCATTCAACCTTAACTACATTAGGCTTAGTATCATAAAATCTAATTAAGTAGCCTATTAGACCTAATTAATGAATGAAGCCTTAATTACATTAGCCTTAAAATCTTAAATCCTAATTAGGTCTAACCCATTAGACCTAATTAATCCATTAAGCTTTAACTACATTAGGCTTAACATCTTAAACCCTAATTAGGTCTAACTCATAAGACCTAATTAATCCATTAAACCTTAATTACATTAGGCTTAATATCTTAATGTTTAATTAGGTCTAACCGATTATACCTAATTAATACATTAAGCCTTAATTACATTAGGATTAATATCTTAAATCCTAATTGGGTCTAACCCATTAGACATAATTAATCAATTAAGCCTTAATCACATTAGGCTTAATATCTTAAACTCTAATTAGGTCTAACATATTAGAACTAATTAATCCATTAAACCTTAACTAAATTATTTTTAATCATCTTAAACTCTAATTATGTCTAACCCATTAGACCTAATTAATCCATTAAGCCTTAATTACATTTGGCTTAATATCTTAAATTAGGTTTAACCCATTAGACCTAATTAATTCATTAAGCCTTAACCTCATTAGGCACAATATCCTAAGCCCTAATTAGGTCTAACCTATTAGACCTAATTAATCCTTTAAGCCTTATTTAAATTAGACTTAAAAAAACTTAAACTTTAATTAGGTCTGATCCATTAGACCTAAATAAACCCTTAAGCCTTACTTAAATTAGGCTTAAACAATCTTAAACTCTAATTAGGTCTAACTCATTGTTGTCCTCATTTTTGGGGAGGTCTTTTCTTTCCTCTTAGTGCTTAGGATATAGTCATACGATTTCTCCTTAACTATCCTACAAGACTAGAGATGGAACCCACCTTTTAGAAATTCAAACCAAATCTTGACTTTCTTTGAAATCCTACATGGATTGTCACCAACCTCCAAACCATTTGGAAGGTTAAGACCAACATGCAAGAAGACAAGGATGAATTCCTATAGGATGCTCAAGCCTTAGGACAGCCCTGAGTGGCCTGGTCTTGGTGGAGACTAGCTTGCACACACTGCACTCCTACACACATCCTAAACCCTGAACCATCTTAACCCAATCTTGACTCCTGGTTCATTAGAGCACTCATATGGATGGATCCAAACCCCTAGCCCTTGGCTAAGAGGGTTGGGAACAACTATGAGATGTTCAAAATGGATACTACCATTGGTCCATGGCTCAGTCTAAACCATTTCACTCCAATCAACCTTAACCAAAATTCCAACTTTCCAAAATTTCTGGTTTTGACATTGGGTCCTTAAAATTACCTAAAAATTACCTAAATTGCCCCTACAACTATCAAAACTCTCCAAAATTTCCCAAAAATTACCCAAAATTTTCAAAATTCCTAAAAATCATTTTAAAACAATTCCCCCCTCTTAAATCCACCAAAATACCCCAATACCCTCTAAATAACCTCCAAATACCCTAAAATACCCTTTTGGCCCAAAATTCCAAAAATTCCCAAATATTCCAAATTTCATTTTGTTCAACTACACCATAAGCTAATTTTTCCAAAATAACCTACTTTCAACCCAAAATCCCAAGTTGGCTAATTTAACCCATAAGGACCCAATGTCAAACCAAATCAACCCATTTAACCTCAATTTTGCCCAATTTCAATTCTAAACTTTAATTTAGCATCCCTAATACCAATCTAAACCAAATCCAAGTCCAAATTGATGAGTTTAATTCCATTTGAAATCCAAAATCCTCAATTTTGCTTAATTAATCCAAAATTCCCCAATTAACCTAATGTCAACCAATTCCCCCAAATTTCAATCCTAAAGCTTCTATGACAACCACATGAAACCCATGCAACATTCAATTATGCCAATTTGAGCTCAAGACTAGTCTAAATCAATTTGAAAACCAAGAACACCCATTTTTAACCTAAATTGAACACATGCCCTAAATCTACCCAATTGATTGACCTGATCCAAAAATCTCCTCCCAATTGATGTTGGGAACTCTTCAATACATTCCCCTAAACATTAGCCAAATTGGTCAAAATTCCAAAATCCACCAAATTGACCTCTCAATTAAACTCAAAGCCATTCCATGTCTTCATGAAAATTCTTCATGGCAATCATTTACACAATGTTGCTCAAGACCCTTAGACCTAAATCAAACCAAAACCCAAGCTAGCCCAAGTTGAACCCAAACCAAGCCATGTGTGCACATGAACCAAATTGAACCTAACCAAACCAAATTTGATCAAACCAACTTCTTGGCAGCCAACCCTAGGCCTCCTAGGATGGGTTTGACCTGACCCAACCCATGCCTCATGAGCCATGGACCAATGGTCTAACACTTTGGACCAATGGGTATAGCCGTTTGCTAAGGCTAAGACCCATCCTTTAAACCTCCCTTATGCAACCTCCTCAGCCCAATTAATGTTGTCGAACCTCTCCTCCACTCCTCCTCAGCCCGCTCAGCTGCCCGACTATCCTTGCCAACAACCCCAGCCGCCGGAACAGCCACGGCCGAGCACCCCCTTTGTCCTTGAAACCCAAAATTGAGCCTTGGCAGTGTGTCATCTCTTCTCCAGCCACCTTTCCTGCTCAGCTCTTGCCCTAAGCAACCTAAACCACTCAATGACTAGCCCTGAGCTCCACCAGGCAACCATGGTTATAAAATCCTCACCGTTCGGCCTTGCACCAGGTGTTGAAATTTTTCTCACAGAACTCCCCCAAACTGCTCCCAAAACTTCTCCCAGCCTTGAGAAGAAGAGCCTCACTGTCCTCCTGCCCTAATCCCCACTGGTTAAGCTCAATTTTGGAGTTCAATTTTAGGCCAGAAACCAGGACACTCTCTGAAACTCCACAGAAATCAAATTAAACCTTCCCACACCTTCACCAGAGGCAGAGAAGAAGTTTCCCACTGAAATCCCCCTCACCAGGCCAGCCATTTTTTCTATCAGCCAGAACAACAAATCGGGTTTGGACACTTTCATACCTAGGTATTTCACCATGGCTCGAGGTTTCATCCATAAACTTCTAGGACTCCAACGAACGTGCCAAGCATCTTTGATTGAAGCTTCACTTCTCAGAGCAAACATATTGACCTCTTCTCCCTCCTGAGCTTCCAGCAATTCTCCTTTTTGTTCTGTACAATTTTAATGCATGTTAGCCGTATAGATGTGTTCGTTTAGGCTAGACGTGTCGATAGAGACGAACCGCGCTTAATTTGGTTGAGTCTCGAGCGAGATTTTAAGGTTTTAGGGTGGACGGCTCCCGAGTTAAACCAGACGGAGACGATGACTAGAGATCGTTCGATCGCGCGTGTATCAAATGGACGGCGAAGATGGAGTTGAATGGAACTGCGGAACGGAAAGTGCGTGTAGACTCAAATGGAACTGCGTGGAGTTTCGGATCTACCTAGGATTAGGTGGCGCCGCGTCGGATAAGTAGAAAAATAGGCTTTTTTACGAATTAATTAAATACCTGAAACTTTAAAAATGCATAACATTTCATAGAAAAATCATAAAAATAAACTAAAAATACCCTTTTGCTCAGTGAACAGAGGATAACAAAGTGAAAAAAAATCAAGTTGTTTTGTTGAGTCTTTGATTTTTAATTAATTTAATATTATTCTGAATGTTTCAATTCTCCATTAGCATGCATAATTCACCATGACATGAGACCATAAGGCTTTTGTAGCCTCTGTTCTTGGGAACATCCCTGAATTTTTCAAGGCCAGAGGCTATGTCTATGGCATGCTATCTATTTTTTAAGTTCAGAGTCATTTTGTACAAAATTAATTGTGAAAATTAGCATGTTCATCATAAATATTTAGAAAAATTAGGGGAAGTATCTCTGGAACAGAGGAACCCTAAGAAAATTATAACTTGGTTTAATTCACTTAATCAAAGCCTAATTTGGCTAAAACCCCAAAATTGAAATTAAATTAATTTGAAACAAACACACATCAAAATTACATGAAATCAATTCTCCACTGATCTTTAGTGTCAGAGGAATCCCACATAAAAATTTGAAACCAATTGGAAAAGATTTAGCCCACTAAATGGATTATTCAAGTCACATAACCACTTTTGAAATTAAAAAAATTCATAAAACTCAAAATACATTTCAAAAATTCACCAAATCAGTTTTGAGGCCTCTCTGATATCAGAGGAACCTAAGAAAATTAAAATTGGATTTTTTTCTAAAATCTTCATTTTAACCTAATTTTGAATATTTTAATAATTAAAAAATAATAACAATCACAAAAATATTAAAATGCATAAAAATGTCACATTTGGTTCCCTAATCACTTAGGAACCAACCAAACATTTTTTCCAAGTCTCTAAGTAAAGGTATTGAATTTTAAAGGCTTAGGGTAATTTTTAATATTAAAAGAATGGATTTTCCAACCTTTTCACTAGAATAATTCTAAAAATTCAAAGAAAAATCAAAAAAATATAAAACTTATTTCTCCGAGTTCCTTGGGATTAGAGAGATTTAAGAAAAATATTAAACTTAATTTTCCACCTCAATTTCATTTTATAATTAATTAATACCCCAAAACTCAAAATAATTATAATTAATAAAATATAATTAAAAAAATCACCAAAATTGGCCCAAGTGGTCCTCTAGTCAGTAAGAACCTCCCCTAATTTTCCTAAGGACAGAAACTCTACCTTGGTCACGTTGTTGAAATTTCATTGAAAATATCTATTTTTCACTAAAATGATTATATAAATTAATATAAAAATTGAAAATCACATTTTCTCCTGTAATATCTTAATTGACATGTGTGTGAGGTGACATAAAAATTTCAAGCTCATTTGAGCTCAATTTAATGAATTATGGGATGAATAAGCTTAATAGGGCATTGAGGTAATTAAAAGGCTTTAACCTTAATTAATCTTTGGGCTTAACCAAAGGGAGGGTAAAATATTTGATCCTAATTTTCATTTGGATGATTGAAACTAAGGGAGTTAAGGGGTAGAAACCCATTAATCACCTTGAACATTTAAAAAAAAAAACTTAATTTATTAAATCATTAAACTTTGGAAGTCAATTAAAAAAATGAATTACTAAAGGTTTAAGGATTTTGACCCTGGAAGATTCTAATACATTAAAATTTATTCCCTAATCAATGAACAGAACAAAAATCACTTAATCTCTACTAATGAAGTCATAACAAATAATGTTTGAAATTAAAAGGAATAATCTTGAAATTAAAGCTTAAAATACTTAAGTTAATGAAAGATGATTTAAAATCAAATTAAAATAACTTAAAATATTAAAACTAATTTGAAATCACCCAAAACTAAGACTGAAACAAAACTGGAACATTAAGGTCAATTTAAAAACAATTCATAATCAAGGCATTGAATTTAAACCAATTAAAAGTTAATTCAAAAAAAAAGAAAACATCATAATTAAGATATAACAAGCTTAAGTCATTAAAACTTAACTGAACCAAAAGATAATTTTTCAACTTAAAATAATTTGAAACATTTAGAAATTTTAAAAAGACCAACTAAAACCTTATAACTAAATTAGATCACTTTAAGCCATTAACTCAAACTTCAATTAAGAATGGTTTAATTCTTTAATGAACTGACTTGCCCCTAAAGGCTATCACTCTTATAATTCTTAAATAAAACATCAAATGAAATGTCACTTTACTCAAAGGATAATCAAACATCCTAGTTCACTGAGCAAAAATCAAAACTTAACTAAATTACTGGATGATCAACCCATCCATATGATGAAATTCATTTGGACTCAGAATAATCCCAATAGTGTTGAAAAGATGTTCAGGACTCATCCTAAGCACTTTCTCAACCTAATGGGATGTTTTAGAAGAACAATTGAACTTCATTGTTCTTTGATGAAGAAAATCATCCATAAACACACCTAAGGACTCAACTAGTGATAGGATTAGGATCTTGGTAGACAACCAGAACCTTCCCTTAGCTTTACCTAAGTGTTCCCTTTTAAAAAATATAAATGCTCTAACATGTGTTTCAAGTGTAGCTGGAAATGATGAGAAGGCCCGTCGGGTACGCTTTTATTTTTTATCAATTTATTTACCTGCAATGTACTTTCTTCTTATTGCAAACTTGCATGTTTAACTATATTGCCACCCTGCATGAAAACTGAAACCTTTAGGATAGCTGCAAAACTGAACCAAAACTAAGTTAAAAATCAAATCAAGATAAAAAAGACTCACCTCCACAACATTCAAAATATAAAACAACTCAAAATTTAATCACAAACAAAACAATAAAAACTACAATTACAACTAAATTAGAACGTCTCGTTGGATGATCTGGAATCCCTCAGATGATGTAACCCACGTGTTGCTTACGAGATTTAACATGGTCTAAATGAAAGTGTGGAACTCATTCAATTGAGTTTAACTAATTCATTTAGACTAAGTGAATCCGATGAAAATAGTGGTTTCGGGATGATGGATCCATGGGATCTTAATCGGTTCTGCTTAATCAACTTTAAGATTTGTTTTAATTAAAGCATTAAGCCATCTCAATTTTCAACCTCTCTAAACTAGAATACTTCTCTCATCTCTTGATTAACACTTTCTAAAACCAAACCTCTGCAACAACAAGGAACTTGGAGCATAGTGGGCAACACGACCATCTTCAACAGTAAAACTTGTGTCTACATCAACAAAACTTTCCTAGAATTAAATAACCAAGCCATAGGATTTTGAGGCAGTTTGCCTAATGCAACATAAATCCTCAACATGTCTTTAGACATTTGCATAATCATATTGTGCAAATTAAGCCCTAACTCGTCTTAGGACTCTGAGGTAGTCATTTGGTATGATATAAACCCTCACATCTTTGAGGCTATTTGTGTGATTATATCATACGAACATAAGTTCTAATTAACTAAAATTAGCAGGATTGAAAAATTAAATAAACTCTTAAATTGAAGCCAAACAATAGGATAGTTCGGGAAGTTGCCAAGATTCCTCTTGGATCCTCAGCTTCTCTTATTTCTCTTCCTTTGGATTCTCAAAATAACTGTTCCAAATTTGATCCATTACCTATTGAAATTTTCAAAATTCAATCCTTCGAAACCTCAAACTTTGAAATTCTTGAAAGCAAAACCACTGATCATTATCGAGAATTTTCTTAAGTGACTCCAGTCATTTAAGATGTAATTAACTATAGGGGCTTGCCCTTATAGGAAACTTTAAGAACCCAACTTAATATAAACCTTGCTTAATTCCTTTATATTAAGTAGGGGAAATTTGTCGGGTTATAAAATTGGTTCGCAGACCAAACGGATGTCACAAATCTATTAGTTTATTTAATCGAGCCTCATTATCAAGCAGTATGTCTATTCCTCGGGATAGATACACGGTTTGTAATGTGGTGCTTGTTTACATAAACTTTTCGAGGAGTAAGATCAGTTTGACTTCATAATTTAAAATTTTTTAAAACTTAAAACTATTTTCAAAAATCAAAATGCCATTTTCCAAATTATATATAAATTTAAATTAAACACTCAACCTAAAAAAATACATGACAACTTTTCTGGCGACTCCGCTGGGGACCAGTTCCTCTCTCCATTTTGATCAGATGGTCTAGCTTTCATAAATCGGTAGTGAATCCATACCCCTGGTGGATCAAACTATCATTCTTTCTATTAACATACTATGTTCATTTCTACTTTGAATGAGTGCAGTCAACTCTTCTTGGATTTTGGAGCCACTGTTTAGACATCCCTAAACAGAGAGGTTCCAGAATTTTTTGCCTCTCCGAGGTGTGGTGGACCCCCAATAGGTGTTAGCCTAGGAGCGGTTCGTCGAGATGAGAGTCTTGTGAGGTTTTCTCTCCCTTTCCGATGCTGAATTCGGTCCTTTACCTTTCCTTACTCTTCCTCCATTTATTATATCTTTCCTAATAAACCCCTTTTAACTATGAACAAATGAACCTTCTAAATTGCAAACTAAGCAAACAAATAAAATGAAATTTGAGATACTTTCTAAACCAACAATAAGAGAATGGATCAAATTGTGTTCGAACTCTGTTTTTCTTTTTTTGTCCTAAGAATTTTATGATGGAAGGAAGCATGGTATGGAACTGACATTTGGAATCTACCAAGGAAATGGATTTGGCAGTCAGCAACGACGAACTGCCTGATGATGCGATCATTTACTTCTGACAAGGATTCGATAGAATGGACATCAAATTCACAGATGTTACTCTCTTTGCATTAATGGACAAAGTACTGGAAACCATGGAACCCATAATTGAGTTCAATCTGAAGTCAACGCAAGAGTTTCCTTCCCTTCAGAGGGCCCCAATTGAGGAAAACATCGTTGTCCATAGGAGACTAGCTGCCACTCCCAGGACTGTTCTCTCTACCCCCACAGGTCTGGTCATCACTGCACCTACCCCCACCAAATGGAAATGGAAGGAAGTCCAGAAGAGTGATGAACCCACTACCGTGGAGGATACGACCTTTGTTGCAACACCGTCCATTTTCGAGATCGGGTTCAGTTCGAGGTTTGCACCCTTAACCCGAACACAAAGAAGGAATAAGAACAGAAAGACTGCTAAAATCAGAAAGACCAGAGCTGCTGATGTTACCATACCTGAAGAAATCTCGGAAGAGGCAGAAGAAGTGCCAGGGCTTTCACCCCTACTGGAAGGAAACAAATTTTACCCACTTTCTACCTCTCCTGAGGAAGAAAGTGCTCAGAGGATCACTGCCGTGTTACCTCGACCGACATATTATGATCGTAAAGAATGGAAGACAAGTGCGCCCCTTACTCAATTGCGGATGATAATTAAGAAGTTGGCGAGAAAGGATAATCATTTAGTGTCTGAGATTCTGAGAAGAATGGGAAGAGTACCTGCCAAGGCACGTCTCGGACCGAGGTTGCTTCCCCCTACCATTCAAAAGGAATTTCTACCAAAGAAGAGGAAACTAAGTAGCAAGAAGTTACCTGCCATGGTATCTAGCCTGCATCTTAGTAGGCACACCAACTTTCAACCTACCGCTAATGAACCATCTAGTTCTAGGCACCCAATTGCAAAAAGGATGGTGTGATGACCTAAATCCGCAGAGCCAACACCGGCAGAGCAGCCAGAAATGAGAAGTTCTGATGCTGAGTCCAAAGCCAGAAAGAGTGCTGCCGTTTCGAAGACAACTCTAGAGGATGAGGTTCATCGACTACAGTTTGCCAGTCGTAGGACCGTCAGAGGAAGGTCACTTGAAGTTACTTTAGAGAAGTTAAGGTCAGACATTCAGGAGTTGGCCAAAGAGCGGAAAGAAAGATCAGAAAATGAAGAAACTTGTCAGAATTCATGGATGAGGATTTTGCTAAAATCAACGTTGTCAAGAATCGAGCGACATCAGCTTTGCTAGGAGCTCCATCAACTTCGGAAGGAGATGATCCAGAAACACTGAGACTACGTCTTTGGGAAAAGGATGATACAATTTATCGGATGGAAAAAAAGATGGAAGAAATGGCGGCTGCTCTAGCCACACTTCAAAGTCAACCTCAACCCCAAAAAGAAACGCCCCCTTAGGTTATTCACATTGCGGACGGAGGAAAAGAAATTACATCAGTCAATGGAGATGAGCAACCAAAGAAAGATTCTGCGCAAAGCATGATACCCGAAAAGGACATTAAGAACATGGTGGAACAACATGTGCGAGAAGCCTTAGCCCAGTCCAAAAATGAAGCATCTATTCAGACGAGTAGACCTTACCCCAAAGAATTCGATGCCGTCCAATACTCAAAGAGCTTTGTACCGCCTCTGTTTAAGACTTTCGACGGAAAGAGAAACCCCGGACAACATTTTGCACACTTCTGTGTGAGTTGCTGCAATGCGGGGGTAGCGATGCTTTGCTATTTCCAGTTCGTCAGCAGCTTGTCAGTGATCACCTTCGATTGGTATGCAGAGTTGTCGAATGATTCGTTCAAGACTTTTTCAGAATTGGACAATTTTTTTCGTTAAACGGTTTGCTGGGGCTCAGCACTACGTCACTATCGGTGACCTTGTGGTGGAATAACAGAAACCGAACGAAACCTTGCTCTACTACATCCTTCGATGGAGGAATCTAAGCATGAAGTGTGAGCCCCAACTTCATGAAGAACACACAGTTGGTATCTCACTTAAGAGTATCCAAGACCCGATAGCACTTCTCCTCAAAGGATTCACAATTAAGACTTTTGAAAAGTTGCTTAGCAAGGCCGGGAGCTTGTAAGAGGAGTCAAAACAATTGAGTTTCATCGAAAAAGCTGATAAGCATAAGCCAATGAAAGTATTCGAGAAGAAATCTAGAATCATCGCGGCAGTGGATAAGGGTAAAGAGCCAGTGCAGATACAGTCGGAGTGGACACAGCCAAGTTATCAACCACCGCAACAAAATCATCAACAACCTCAGCAGAGTTATAATAAGCCTCGATCGAGTTATCAGTCACCGCAGCAGCATGATCAACCGCCGCCTTACCCAACACGGGCCCTGAAGGATTCTTTGAATAAGGAATATCCAATTAAGATTGAAGCAGTGACTTAAGACATTCCGCAGTTTGAGTAAGACGCCCGACTTTCAGTTGCCAGAGCCCAAGAGGCCAGAGGAAGTTGACAAGAAAGATCATCCGAATTACTGCCCTTACCATAGGATACTCGGACACAAGATAGAAGACTGCTTCACCTTCAAGAATTGGCTCGAGTATAACTTCACTCGAGGGAACATAACGATCCCGAAAGAATACATAAAAGACCCCTAGAAAGGAGGTTCCGTCAATGTTATTTCAAAGGATCCTATTCTTTTAATAGACCCGTACACAACCGATGATGGATGGAGTACAGTTTGGACAAAGTCTTCAAACAAAATTTTGGATGACATCCAAACCACTTCGGTTCGCGCTTCAGTTCAAAGTTCGAAACCCGCTAAGCCGGCACTATCGATTGCGATTGAAGAACCACCCCAGAAGGAGGAGAAGATAACAAAAGGAGAGAAGACTAAGGCTCCGAAGAGTAGAGTAGGGGCTTCTTTTCCTAGGATGGTTGTTTCTGATTCGGGAGAGAAATCCCTTGGACCTCTAACTCTGTGTGATTATTTGCTCACCCCAGCGGGATCTTATAATGATAAGAGTTTTTGTGTTGGCTACGTTTTGACTGTTTCTAATGATTACGTAACTAACGACAACTAACCTAACCCAGATCTCGATTTCGATGCGAATAACAATTCTCAAATCATACAAAACCTCGACTACGGTGACGAAGGAGAGGATGTCCACAAGAGAAGCTACGAAAGCCCGAGAAGCGATGAGTTCATTTGTAAATTCCAAGGATCTCCGATTGAGATAGAATTAGAGTTATCATATTCCAAAGCAGCTATAGAAAAGCCAGTCTTGCCGATTCAACAAGAGACACCACAAATTCAGCACCAGATTCAGAAGAAATAACAGAAGTGAATTTGAGATGTGGAAAAGTCCTACCCCCGAGAATGGGACTGAAGGATAAAGGAAAGCAGGTGGTTGTTCAGGAAGAGCCAACTCCAGCTGAAGAATTGCCCATTCAGGAAGAGGCTGAAGAGCCTTGTAACAGAGTGGATTATAACGTGCTAGCCTGTCTTCAGAAGCTACCGGCCAAACTAAGCATCTATGACGCTCTAATCCTGTCAAAGGAGATGAGGGAAACTCTAATCAAAGCTTTACTTGATCTAGAAATTTGCTTAGCTCAAATGGCCGGTAATTCCTTAGACGATGTTTGCTTGTTAAAAGGACAGTACGGTGTTACTTTCACGGACAATGACTTAGTGCTCGGGATAGCTGATCACAACTGATCCTTGTACATCTCAGTCACTATCGAAAAGTTTACGCTCTCCAGGGTGTTAGTTGATCTGGGTGCAACAATCAATATAACGAACCTTCGGACGTTAGCATACTTTGAAATTGATGCCCGCGAGCTCCAAGCAGACGAAATGTTACTAAGAGGTTTCACTGAGAAAGGAGAAAGAGCCCTTGGATCAATAACACTATCAATGAGGATCGGTGATTTAGCAAGTACAACCGCAAAATTCCATATAATCGATTCTGAGGCATTGTTCAACTTTCTACTGGGTCGACCTTGGATCCATGAAAACTCGATGGTACCGTCATCTCTGCACCAATGCATAAAATATTATGAAGGAGGAGGAGAACAATGTATCAAAGGTGACTTGCAACCGTTCTCTGTGCACGAAATTGGAATGCGCGAAGATGCTGCTCACTACGCACCTCCGAAGAAAACTATCTTCTCCATAAATGCCACACCAAATGAAGCAAAAGAAACTCAAGGCAACAAAAAACCTCAAGTTCTAGTTCAACAGTTACTCACCACTCCCTTACGGCGAGATGGTGAAGATTTCTCCAAAACTCGCACCCGAGGTCGAGGCCGGGGACGAGGTCAAGGAAGAAATAGTGGAATAGTTGAAGAGAAGAATCTAGTAATTAATGTTGATTGGGAGAGCAACTCCGAAGTAGAAGAAATTAAGAAGGAAGCAATGAAGATAAATCAAAAGAAACCCCAGTTCAAGATCTCCCTCGAAGATGAAAGAACGAAGAATATAAATCAATGTACGAGAAGATAAATCACTATGTACATATTATGACGATAACCCCGATCTACCCTAATAAGGTCGATGGTATGGTGGTCAAGGAAGTACATGGTGGCAGTGCTAAGCCAATTAAGTTTTACTGTGGTACTTCTTCTTCCAAAATTGAAAATGATGTAAAATTTGAAGATATTGCTTCATCAGAATTAATGGAATTGTCTTTTGAGTGGTATTCTCCCTGTGTTCAAAATTTGATGCAACGAGGTGTTTTACCTAAGCAGTGGTCAAAAGGTCAATCACAACACTTTGAAAAATTATGGAATAATGCCAGTCGACCTCCCAATTCAAAGCATGGACTCGGATTCGGCACAGTAGGACCAGTTGATGATACAGGATTCTGTTTGGTTATCACTTGTGAGCCTAATGAAGACTAGCTGGAAGCTTCAGATGATCTTGAGGACTTACCAATCGGAGACACTCCACCAGAATTTGAAGAACAGATTAAATCTACAATAGACGAGTTAATGGAAGTTAACTTAGGTACTAGCGAAGAGCCTAAGCCGGCCTTTGTTAGCTCCTTGCTCAATAAAGAAGACTCTGAAAATATGATCAAGCTAGTAATGGATTTCAAAGACTGTTTTGCTTGGAGTTACGATGAAATGTCAGGATTATCTCCAGAAGTCGCAGTTCACAAGCTAGGAGTGGATCACACTGCCGTTCCAGTCAGACAAGCTCAGAGAAGAATGCGTCTGGAGATTGAACAACAAGTAATAGCTGAAGTTAAGAAGTTAATCGATGCTAAATTTGTCCGTGAAGAACAATACCCGACTTGGTTAGCCAACGTGGTACCAGTCAGAAAGAAGAATGGTCAGATCAGAATCTGCATGGATTTCAGAGATTTAAACAAAGCGTGCCCAAAAGACAAATTCCCGCTACCAATTTGAGAGCTGATGATCGACATTGCTTCAACGCATGAAGTCTTCTGTTTTATGGATGGATCATCAAGATATAATCAGATAAAGATGGAACTCGAAGAAGAAAAGCTCACAGCCTTCAGAACGTTAATCGGAGTGTACTGCTACACAGTAATGCCTTTCAGATTGAAGAACGCGGGAGCAACCTACCAAAGAGCGATGACAATGATTTTTGATGATCTCATTCACAACCGAGTCGAGTGCTATGTGGATGATGTGGTCATCAAAAGCAAAATTAAAGAAGATCACCTGTATGATTTGAGAATTGTTTTCGAGTGATTAAGATAATTTAACCTTAAGATGAATCCCCTGAAATGCACCTTCGGTGTCGCCTCTAGAAATTCTTAGGATTTATTGTCCGACATTGTGGAATTGAAATTAATCCAAAAATGATTAAAGCTATCTTAGAAATGTCGCCTTCTCAAACTTTGAAACAACAACGATCCCTTCAAAGGAATTTTGCATATCTTCGACGCTTTATTTCTAATTTGTCAGGAAGGTGTCATCCTTTTTCAGCTTTGATTAAGAAGGATGCCAAGTTTACTTGGGACTCCAAATATCAACATGCCTTCGATGATATCAAACAATATTTAATGATAATTCCTGTATTAGCAGCCCCAGTCTCGGGTCGACAGTTGATACTTTATACCGCGACTTTAGACGTCTCCCTCGGAGTCCTGCTTGCCCAGGTCAATGACGAGGGTAAAGAAAATGCTCTCTACTACTTAAGTTGTCGTCTAATTCCGACAGAGGAAAAGTATCCTTCTATTGAGAAGCATTGTTTGGCCCTGATCTTCGCGCCCAAAAGCTCATGCATTACATGCTTTCTCATGAGGTCAACCTTATTTCAAAGTTTAATCCATTACAATATTTGATGACCCGTCCGATGCTTTCCGGAAGACTTGCCAGGTGGTCGATGATATTATTGCAATTTGATATAACTTTCATTCCTCTTCGTGCTGTAAAGGGACAAGTCCTAGCAGACTTCCTCGCAGCACACCCTTTACCTGCAAAATCGCCTATCAATGATGATTTACCAGACGAGCAGATAATCAGCTTAAAAAACCCTGATGATCAACATTGGGAACTGTACTTCGACGAAGCATCCTTAGCACAGAAGGTTAAAGAATTGCAAATGATAGTGCCCGGTAAGGCAGGAATCGGACTAATATTTATAACACCGGAGCGGGGGATGTTAAGGTACTCCTACCATTTAACAGAACCCTGTACGAACAACGAAGCAGAATATGAAGCCCTTATAATAGGACTAGAGTTAGCCGTTCAGATGGTTATAACCGACATCAACATCTTCGGTGACTCGCAGTTGATTGTACAATAGGTCGTAGGGCAATACAAGATTCTGAAACCAAGACTCGAGTAGTATTTCCAGTAAGCAATGAAATTAGTGAAGCAGATTCTGAATGTAACGATCTACAAGATTCCCAGAAGAGAAAATGCTCTCGCAGATGCGTTAGCCCGCCTCGCAAAAGAATTTGCCTGCTTACAAGATGAATCAGTTGAAATGTCAGTTCAAGGACGACAGGTCCTATCAAAGCTCGACATGGATACAATGCATAAATCAGAAAAAGAAGAAAAAACATTTGCAGCAGTAACAGAAACTACGGAAGATTGGCGGTAATCATTGATGGACTACCTACAAAAAGGAAACCTACCGGATGAAAAGTCAGTAGCCTATCAGATTAAGAAAAGAACTTTGTCATACATATTAATAAATAATACCTTATACAGAAGGTCTTTTGATCAGATGTGGCTAAGGTGCCTAAGCGGGTCCGAGGCTCGTGAAATTGTTAAAGAAGTGCACTCAGGGCTTTGTGAAGCTCATCAGTCGGGTCCGAAGATGAAAATGAAGATTAAGTGACTAGGGTACTACTGGCCCTTAATGATGACCGACTGCATGAAAGTTGTCAAGAGCTGTCACCAGTGCCAAGTGTATGGAGTGGTTCTACATCAATCTCCAAATGTGCTACATCCGACAATCGCGTCATGGCTGTTTAAGTGTTGAGGCACAGATATTGGGGCCCGATAGAGCCCCCTTCCTCGAGAGGACATCGCTTCATCCTTGCAGCAACAGACTACTTTTCCAAATGGGCAGAAGCAATACCGCTCAGAGAAGTGAGGGAACATCACACGCTACAATTCTTCAAGAAACAAGTCGTCTACCATTTCGGGGTACCGCACAGAATTATCTCAGATAATGGGTCTGCATTTAAGAGTACAAAGATCACCAATTTTGTCAGAAGGCACGGGATCGACTAGCGCTATTCGAAGATCTACTACACAAGAGAAAACGGCTTGGCTGAGGCTTTTAATAAAACTCTCTTCCAAATCCTGAAGAAAACTTTGGACGACAACAAGAGAAATTGGCACAAGAAGCTATTAGAAGCCTTATGGGCCTATAGGACAACTTTCACAACTCCTACTCAGTCTACGCCCTATGCCCTGGTATATGGGTCGGAAACCGTCTTACTCTTGGAGGTTCAGCTTTCGTCGCTCAGAACTGCAGTCGCGAACAAGATTACTACAGAAGAGAAGGTCCGCCCAAGGACGTTCAAGGTCTTTGACTTGGTTCTAGTTCTCAAGAGACCTATTCTTGCACACCGCAAGATAGGAGGTAAATTTGAACCAACATGGGTGGGGCCGTTCGTGGTTGAGATAGTCTACTCAGGAGGTTCCTACCAACTCGTGAATTGCCATGGAGAACGATCTATGCTTCCAATCAATGGATGATACTTAAAGAAGTATTACACAACCTGATGTTTCGAAAAATGAACTTTAGAAAATGAAATCTCATTCCCAGAAACATGAGCACAGTAATCACTTGTAACTGGGTCTGAACCCAAATTTTGATAAGAACAAATAATGAAAAAAAAAATTGTGTTAAAAAGAAGATATGTGAAAGAAATCATCATAATAATAAATTTTGATCCTTCCTTTCAAATCAATCTCATTTACGATTTTCCCTTATCTTTCCCTATCTTATTAAAACTCAAACGAAATAAATAAATAAAAATTTTCATTAATAAATAAATTTCCTTATTATTCTCGTTCTTGATACAGCCCCTGATCCTTTCCTTGTTTTCACAGGGAAATGTCGAACAGGCAGTTGATCCTAAACTTCAAGAATGGCTTGAGTCTAGCACTCGGTGAAGAGAAGATGAAGGATGGGGCTATGATTGAGATCGACTCTGACTTTACACCGGCCGGCTTACAGTACAAGGAGGCCGATTGGACCCCGATTGACCGGGTTGAGTTCCACAATCAGACAGTGTTGAAATTAGGTGGTCCGAGTCAGCAAGATACCGACAAGAAAAGAAAAGTGAATGCCGCTCATGCAGTTGGAAGAGACAAGAAAATCAAGTTCATGGTTACTATAGCAGAGGGCAGGCTTGTCAGCGCCGTGCCCACAGAAGTTCAGGAAGTAAGGAGAGCTACTCTCACTCCTACCCAGTGAAGAAAAAGGAATCGTCGCATTCACAGGATGCTGAGCAAACTAACGGCAGACCAGCAGAAAGAAATAGTTGCTACCATCAGTGCAAATAGATCGAAGAAACCAGTTTGGCAGGAACCAACAAATAGGAGACCAACCCTAAGGACAACAGAAAAGATGAAAGAAATTTTGAAAAGATCAGAAATAGAATCAGCGTCACGGCGTCAAGCAGACATACCAATTCTGAAGAGTCTTGTTGTGAAAGCAACACCGAAAAATGTCTTGACAGAGACTATCCCTGAGGAGGTGAGACACATTGGAGAACATGCTAGAGTTGAGCCATACATCCCACATTAGGTTACTAGACCCTGATGATTTCAGATAATTCCAGAGTACGAGATGGAGAGACTTCAAAAAGTTGAGAAGAAGACCTTTGAATATTTTAAAAGAATTCGAGGCAAGAAAATCAATATCTTGGAGGGCCTTGAGCTACATACGGACGTGTTCTCGGACTACGAGCAGCAGCAGATTATGGATTGCGTTATTGATCTTAAGAAATTGGGCCGAGCAGGTCGCTTAAGAGGAAAAACCTTCTCAGAACCTCGGAAATGAATGAAAGGAAAAGGAAGAGTCACAATTCAATGTGGATGATGTTACAACTTTGCCGAAGACAGGAAAGGAAATCTTCCAGGTATTCTCCGTCATAGTGATGTGGATCCAATGCTAAGGATTATTAAGAGGATGGTCATAAAGATTGTGACATAGCGGGTACTACCTGCAGATTACATACCCAATAGCTGCATCATTAACATATATGAGGAAGGCGACTGCATACCGCCCCACATAGATCATCATGATTATGTAAGACCCTTTTGCACAGTATCCTTCATCAACCAGTGCAACATCATGTTCGGATCAGACCTCCGGATAGCAGGCCCTGGAGGATTCTGAAGGCCAGTGGAGATACCTCTACCGATAGGTTTCGTTCGCAGTGTTAAAAGGAAATGGAACAGCGTAGCAAAGAACTGCATTACAGGGTACCTTTTCAATGAATTTCTGTCACTTTCAGAAGGATGGACGACAGCAAGATGCCTTACTGCTTCCAACCAGATCCAGAATTCGAGAGCTACCAGGCTTACGAGCTATGAGCTACACAAAAAATAGCACACCTCTAATGTACATCCAAACGACATTTCCTGCCAAGGATGGCTTGGAAGATGATGTTATTATCCATGAATCTCACTATTCAGAAAGGATTTTGATAGATGCTTTTGGAGAAACCGACAAGGATCCTACACAGTGCGTTTTGGAATTATATGGATTGTATGAGATACCTGAATGTCAAAGTAAAATATCATCATATTTTGGATCAAGCTATATGATGTATTTTCAACAATTTGAATGAAAACGACAGTGTCATATTTTGCCTTCAATCTTGTGCAAATTAACTGGGAAACACCATTAAGTTGAGTGAACCTCCAACGAAGAATGATTTGAAAATAAACGAGTAAATTAGATAAAACAAAATGAACATAAAAAAAAAGAAAAGAGAAAGAACAAAAATAAAGAAATAAAAAAAAGAATAGAAAGAAAAGAAAATGAAAGAAAAAGAAAATGAATGAGAAATCTTTTAAGAATCTAAATTTTAAAACAAATTCCAAATTAAAGCGACTCAAATTGAACACAAAAATAAAATTGAATCACTAAAACAAACAAAACAAATTTAAACCTTGATTTGAATTCTGATTTGGATAAGTTGATTCGAATCTTTTAATTCTTCTTCAAATTGAAATTCGTTTGAAACTCCTTTGAACCCCCATTTTGAGTTGATTCTTCCCCACGGAGGACTCAAACTTCAATTTCAAATTTCTAAACTTTCAATCGTTCCGAACTCTTTTGATTCTCTACGATTTCTTCCCTCTTTTGAGAAGGTCGCTGAGTCTACTGACACGGAACCATGAATTTTATTCGATCTGGTTCTGATGGCATGGATTCACATCCTTTTCCAAACAATCAATCTTTGATCAAATCTTTTGGGATGTGAAACACCTTCATATCCCTTTTAATCTTCGAGGCTAGAGCCTAATTTCCAGTTCTCTTTCAATTCCTGAGGTTGGAGCCTAATTTCCAACTCTCATCTTCGAGACTGGAGCATAATTTCTAGTTTTCCATCAATTTCGAGGTTGGAGCCTAATTTCCAACTCTCATCTTCGAGACTGGAGAATAATTTCCAGTTCTCTTTCAATTCCAAGGTTGGAGCCTTTCAATTCCGACGTTGGAGCCTAATTTCCAACTCTCTTCTTCAAGGCTGGAGCCTAATTTCCAGTTCACTTTCAATTAGTGAGGTTAGAGCCTAATTTCCAACTCTCTTTTTCAAGGCTAGAGCCTAATTTCTAGTTCTCTTTCAATTCCGAGGTTTGAGCCTAATTTCCAACTCTCATCTTCGAGGCTGGAGCCTAATTTCCAGTTCTCTTTCAATTCCGAGGTTGGAGCCTAATTTCCAACTCTCATCTTCGAGGTTGGAGCCTAATTTCAAGTTCTATTTCAATTCTCAGGTTGGAGCCTAATTTCCAACTCTCATCTTCGAGGAAGGAGCCCAATTTCCAGTTCTCTTTCAATTCCGAGGTTGGAGCCTAATTTCCAATTCTGTTCTTTGAGGCTGGAGCCTAATTTCCAGTTCTCTTTCAATTTCGAGGTTGGAGCCTAATTTCCAACTCTCATCTTCAAGGTTAGAGCCTAATTTCTAGTTCTCTTTTAATTCCGAGGTTGGAGCCTAATTTCCACCCTCTTCTTCGAGCCTGGAGCCTAAATTCCAGTCCTCTTTCAATTCTGAGGTTGGAGCCTAATTTCCAGCTCTCCTTTCAAATTCCAATTCCCTTTTAAATTCTTGAGACTGCAGCCTAATTTCAAGCCCTCTTCTGCGAGGCTAGAACCTAAATTCAAGTTTTCTCTCTCTTTTTTAAGGCCAGAGCCTAAATTCTAGCTCTCAATTCTAACTCGCTTTAAAAATTCTGAGCCTGGAGCCTAAATTCCAGCCCTCATTTCTAATCCTGAGATTCGGACCTAGGTTCCAATTCTCATTCAAAATTCTAATCCCTTGGAAATCTTGTGAGTCCAAATTCACCTCCTTTTTCCCCATCGAGAGTTCTGGAATCTTCAGTCTCGAAGATTTACATGATACTTGATCCCCGATAAATGCAACTGCGCCAAAAACTTGATACTGTCCTGTAAATGTAACGATGCTAAAAACTTGATTCCCGGCAAACAGCGCCAAAAACATGGGCCGCTAAGAATATATGCGTTGATGATTTAAATATGAAAATTATGATTTTATAATATGGGATACTACGCAAATATATGTATCGTTTATCAAGTAATATAGGACTTTTTGATTAAGCCCCGCGATATCGAACCCACAGGAAAAATGTAAAAATTTTTAAAGGAATCAGAAAATTATCTTTTTACTTTCTTTAATTGTTTTTGAAAAAGTATGTCTTGATTTTGAAAAGTTTTGAAAGTTGATTTGTCTTTAGAAATTTCCTTAATATAATGTTAAGCAAGAAATTAAAATTATAATAACTAATAACACTGGATGTAAAATACTATTAACTAGAATATCTTTTTCTTTCCTTTTATGAAGTAGTAATAATTCTTAAATTATTGTTGTGCAAGTATTCAAATTTGTTGTGACAGATAGAAGCAAATGTGTTCTTTACCCTTACTTGGTTCTATAAAGAACATAGGTTAATTTGAAATTTTTATTATTTTGAACATGGTTAGGCAGGGAAGATACCAGTCTCTCACTCTAGAGTTTCCTCGATTCCCACCACCTGGGGGCTAACTTCTCATAACAAAACTCAAAACTTAAAACCAAATTAGGGGGTTTTAGCATGTCACTCTAAAATCCTCTAATTTTACTCCCTTTTATAAAAATATCATCTAATATTACATTCAATTATATGGACTACAATTCTCACTCATATAATTGCATGTGATTCTTACTAACTTTTATGAGACAATACCACATTGGATCCCTTAATTACTCCAGAATAATTATTTCTCCCCACGAATCTTCTAATACTCCAAATCAAAGTTAAATAACCATTGATTCCACATAATTTTCACAAAAACACAAACTTATATTAAAACAAACATAACATTTAATACAATACTAGAATTTCTATCCAAACATAAAGGATGAAATTCTCTAAATACAAGAGACTTTAATCTCAAACTGATAAGTATATATCTCTAGGATGTAATATCACATCATCAGGCATAGTTAATATTTAAAAACACTAAACACACCAAACATAATACACAATAACACTAACACAACACATAAGAACACTAACAAAACCAAACAAATCACTCTTAATTCCATTCTCCATTAGGCGGATTATATCCAGGACCACTATTATTCTCATTTGACCCTTCTGGAATATAAATTTGATAGAACGGGCGATCATTGTTCATTCTTACATCATCTTCTTCAATCCATTTGTTCTTTACAAACATCGCCTTATCTATTTCTTCCACTTATCTTGAATGATTGAATTGAATCTTAAGTTGCCATCCCATGTGATCCAAATGCAGGTTAGTTTCAATGATCTTTGTTTCCATTGAAGTCACTCGGGCTTCGATTTTTGCAATCATTTCTGCAATACCCTGAATACTAACAATGAGATATCCATTAAATAACTCCTTAGCACTATCACTAATGAACTTACTTTTGTCAGAATCTTGCTTCTTCTTCATCTCGTTCTCCCAGGAAAACATGATGCACAAAAATTTCTCTTCTTAGATCTTCAGAAATGAAAATAGGACTTGGGGCAAGTGTTTCTCTTAAGTCAGATCCTTTTTATAGACTTGGGAAATGCTAGAATATTCCCCAAGACGTTTAGAAACTCCTAAATAACTCCCAAAACTTCTCCCCCACGATCTAGGCTTCTAGATCCATATTTTTCACGTTTTTTATAACTATGGAGCCTAAGCGCCAACTAGCCGGCGCTTAGCCGCCAGTGCACAATTTAGCACAGGTTTGCTAAGTGACTAAATTTTCATTCTGACATCTCTTAATCATCAATTAAGGTCAAATAAACTCTACTTAAGTTTAAAAACTCTTAGTTACTACCACTAAAAACATAAAAACAAAACAAACAAAGCAAACAAAACACACAAAACAAACATAAATCAAAGCACACCGATAAATATGGGTTGCCTCCCACAAAGCGCTTGTTTTAACGTCTTCAGTCTGACATACTCAGAACTTATTCTGAGTGACCCAACATCAAATTCTCATCAGATTTAGATTTATTGACTGAAAAATATGGTTTAAGTCTTTGTCTGTTAACTTTAAATATTTTTCCAGTCTTAGGATCTTGAATATCTACAGCTCCATAAGAATAAACTTTTATCACAATAAATGGACCCATCCACCTGGACTTAAGTTTTCCAAAAAAAATTCTTAATCTAGTATTATACAGCAAAACTTTTTGTCCTGGTATAAGATTTTTGGTAAGAATCTTCCAATCATGTCATAACGTCATATTTTCCTTATCAATCTTAGCATTTTCATAAGATTCATTCTTTATTTCTTCAAGCTCATTCAATTGCAATAATCTCTTTTCAGCAGTATCTTTCAAATTATAGTTGAACTCTTTAATAGCCCAATATGCTTTATGCTTAAGTTCAAATGGTAAATGACAAGCTTTTCCAAAAATCACCTATATAGGGACATTCCTATAGGTGTTACGTAAGTGATCCTATAGGCCCACAAAGCATAATCCAGTTTAATTGACCAATCCTTTCTATTTGGATTAACAGTTTTTTTCAATATTCTTTTAATTTCACAATTGGATAATTTAACCAAACCACTTGTTTGTGGGTGATAAACAGTAGCAACGCGATGATTAATATGATATTTCTTTGCTAAGTTCCCAATAATCGTATTTCTAAAATGACTTCCCCCATCAGTTATGATTACTCTTGGTATTCCAAATCTGCAAAATATATTCTTTCTAAAAACTTTGCAACACTTTGGGCATCACATCGAGGTAAAGCAATAGCTTCAATCCATTTGGAAAGATAGTCTACTGCTATCAAAATATAAACATTTCCGAAAGATGGTGTAAATGGTCCCATAAAATCTAGTCCCCAAACATCAAATATTTCAACTTCCAACATATAATTGAGGGGCATCTCATTTCTTCTAGAAATATTGCCTACACGCTGACATCTATCACAATTTTTAGTATAAACATTCACATCCTTAAAAATTTTAGGCCAATAAAATCCTGATTGTAATATTTTATATGCAGTTCTATCACTTCCAAAATGTCCCACATAATCAGAATCATGACATTTTTTGAATAATTTCATAAGTTTCTTCCAAAGGTACACATCTTTGAATTATAAGATCCTTTCCTTATTTATATAAAAATGGGTCATCCCAAAAATAAGTCTTAGCATCAGACAGAAATTTCTTGTTTTCATGATATTTCAAACCATAGGGTATAATATTACAAACAATAAAGTTTACTATGTCTGCATACCACGGAACACACAATTCTTTAACAGTGAACAATTTTTCATCAGGAAAATGTTCATTAATTTCTTCAATATCATAGAGAGATTTTTCAATTTCTAACCTGGACAAATAATCAGCAATTTGATTATCATAACCCTTCCTATCTACTATCTCAAAATAAAAATCTTGCAAAAGAAGAATCCATCTTATCAGTCTTGGTTTTGCATCATTTTTCTTCATTAAGTATTTAATAGCAAAATGATCAGTATGCACAACACATTTAGTTCCAATTAAATATGATAGAAATTTATCAAAGGAAAATACTATAGATAATAACTCTTTCTGAGTAGCAGTATAATTAATTTGAGCTTCATTAAGAGTTTTACTAGCATAATAAATTACTTTGAAAATTTTATCATATTTCTGACTCAAAACAGCACCAATAGCCTAATCACTAGCATTACACATTAATTCAAAAGGTTTTTTTTCCCAATTTGGTGAAATTATTACAGGTGCAGTGATTAATTTTTCTTTTAAATTTTCAAAGGCTTTATGGCAATCATCATCAAAATAAAAAATTGCATCCTTTTCCAGTAAATGACATAAAGGTTTGTAATCTTTGAAAAGTCTTTGATGTAACGCCTGTAGAATCTAGCATGTCCTAAAAAACTTCTAATTTCCCTTACATTGGTTGGGCAAGGTAAATTAGATATAACTTGAATTTTTGCAGGATCTACCTCCAAACCTTTTTCTAAAATCCGATGTCCCAAAACAATTCCTCCTGCTACCATAAATTGGCATTTTTCTAATTAAGGACCAAATTAGTTTCTTCACAGCATTTTAGAACTTTAGATAGATGTTCTAAACATGATTCAAATGAAATTCCAAACACTGAAAAGTCATCCATAAAAACTTCTATCCCTTTTTTAATTAAATCACAAAAAATAGACATCATACATCTCTGAAATGTAGCAGGGGCATTACATAAACCAAAGGGCATTCTTCTAAAAGCAAACGTACCATAAGGACTAATAAATGTAGTTTTCTCTTGATCCTCAGGAGCAATTTGAACTTGGTGGTAACCAGTATATCCATCCAGAAAACAAAAGTATTTATGCCCAACACGATCTATCCAACATTTGATCTAGAAAAGGGTGTGGAAAATGATCTTTCCTTGTGGCAAGGTTTAACTTTCTATAATCAATGCATATTCGCCACACTGTAACTTGTCTTGTTGGTATCATTTCATTCTTTTCATTAACAGTCACAGTTACTCCTCCTTTCTTAGGAACACAGTGAATAAGACTAACCCATGTACTATCTGAAATAGGGTAGATAATTCCATCATCCAACCATTTAAAAATTTCTTTCTTAACAACGTCTTTCATAATAGGATTTAATCTCCTTTGGGGATCAGCCCACGGTTTGCAATTATCTTCCATAAGAATTCTGTGCATACAAATTGAAGGACTAATTCCATTAATATGAGCAATTGTCCATCCAAAGGCTTTCTTGTGCTTCTTCAAAGTTTCAAGTAAACTCTCTTCTTCTTTTTCAATTAATTGAGAGGAAATTATAACAGGAAAGGTTGAGGATTCACCTAGAAAAACATACTTCAAATGATCAGAAAGCATTTTTAACTCAAGTTCAGGAGGTTTTTCAATTGGTGGACCATAAGATTTATCATTCTCTATCATATCCAGCAATTTAAAACTTTCACGAACAAGCTTTAAATCTTCCTCTTGAAAATCTTCAGAATCAAATAACTCCTCTTCTTGCTTATATTTAAATTCTTCTCTTTCAGCTTTCTCTTTATAAATTGACTTAAAATGACATTCACTTAAATATTCAATAGCATCCATTCTATAACACTCATCTTCTTTACCTCAAGCAAGATATTTCATCGATTTTGAAATATAAAATGTAACAGTCTGATCATTAACCCTCATCATTAATTCCCCTTTTTGCACATCTATCATGGCTCTGCCTATAGCTAGAAAAGGTCTCCCCAAAATTATGGGTATCTCTTTATCTTCCTATGTATCTAACACAATGAAATCCACAGGAAAAATAAATTGATCCACTTTTACCAAAACATCTTCTATAACTCCTTTAGGATATGTGATCGAACGATCTGCTAATTGCAGAGTTACAGTAGTTGGGGTTATTTCTCCTAGTCTCACTCTTTTAAATATTGATAGAGGCATAAGGTTAATGTTTGCACCCAAATCACATAAAGCTTTTCCACAGAATCTTTCTCCGATTACACATGGAATTGTGAAACTACCAGGATCTTTAAGTTTTTCAGGAAGCTTTTTCTGAATTGTCGCACTGCACTCCTCACTAAGTGCAACAGTCTCATTTTCTTCAAACTTCCTCTTTTTATTAAGAATATCCTTCATAAATTTTGTATAGCTTGGCATTTGTTCTAGGGCTTCAGCAAATGGAATATTGATGGTAAGATTCATTAATATCTCCAAGAATTTTGAAAATTGCTTATCCAACTTTTGCTGACGAAGTCTCTAAGGAAATGGAGGTGGTGGTTTTTCTAAATCAACCTTAGGTGGAGAAATAGGTCTTTCAAAACCTTTTGGAGCATCCTTTTTAGGTCCTTCAATTTCTTTTTTCTCTACTTCAGTTTCTTTTTGAGCTCTACCTTCCAATTCTTTTCCACTTCTCAGTTGAATTGCTTTCACTTGTTTTTTTTTATTTTCTCTTGGATTCACTTCAATATTACTTGAAAGCATTCCTTGGGATCTATTACTTAAAGCATTTGCAATTTGTCCCAATTGATTTTCAATATTTCTGATGGTTGCTCCTTGAATTTGTAATTAATTTCCCATATGTGATACTACTTCTTCCATAGACAACTTCTTCTCCTTATTTTGTAAAGCATTGTTATAACCTGAAGGATAAGTTAGTCTATTATTATTATTACTTTGGTTGTTCCAATTCTCTAATGGGTTTACTTGGGTGTTCCCCCATTGTTGAATAACACCACCCTGATTATTGTTATTCTAGTTAAAATTTGGATGATTCTTCCAACCTGGGTTATAATAATTGGAATATGGGTTGTCAGGTTTGATTATAGCATTCACAGTTTTTGGTGAAGAATAAGAATCAACCATTTGGCCTAACAAATTTTCTTCAATCATGAGATTTGGCTGAGAAAAAATCATCCTAAATTGGTCTATCTTCCTTGATACAGCAGCAACTTAATTTGCTAACATTGTAAAAGCATTAATTTCATAAACACTGACTACCTTTTTATGATTTAGCCTTTCAGAAGGCCATTGAAAATTATTAGTAGTCATTTCTTCAGTTAAAGCATAAGCATCAGAAAATGGTTTAGACATTAATGATCCACCGGCAGCAGCATCGATGATTGATCTAAGAGATCCAACTAATCCACTCTAAAAAGTTTGAATTATTAACCAATCTAGTTTTGCATGATGTGGACATTTCTTGAGGAGATCTTTAAATCTTTCTCATGCTTCGTATTTTGATTCCTCTTCAAACTAACAAAAAGATGTTATATCATTTCTCAACTTAGCAGTCTTAGATGGTGGAAAATATTTAGCAAGAAATTTTTGTGACAGTTCACCCCAAGTTCTTATTGATCCAGGTACTAATGAATGTAACCACGTTTTAGCTTTATCCCATAGTGAGAAAGGAAAAAGTCTAAGTCTAATAGCATCATCCGAAACACCATCATATTTAAAAGTAGCACACAACTCTAGAAAATTAGCAAGATGCAAATTAGGATCTTCAGTTGTTGCTCCCCCAAACTGATTATTAGACATCATTTGGATAATAGCAGGTTTAAGCTCAAAAAAATTAGCACCTACAGCAGGGTTTTAAATACTACCACGAAGTTCATCTACTATAGGGTTAACATAATCTGTTAAAGGTCTTAATTCTTGATGGATGCCAACATTTTGATTTTTATGATTTGCCATTTCTTGAATATTTTTATCTTTTTCTTTATTTTTAATTTTTTTATTTTTCTTTTATTTTTCTGATAGTTCTTTCTAATTTAGAATCGTAAGGAACAAGTCCTTTAGAACCTGAACTACGCATACAACAATAAAAAAACAAAACACAACACACTAACAAAAACAAAGAAAAGTAAAAATTTAAAATTTCTTAATCCTCTTTAAAATGCAATTTAATTGTTTCCCCCCGGCAACGGATGCCAAAAACTTGATCCCCGATCAATGCAACTGCGCCAAAAACTTGGTACTGTCCTGTAAATGTAACGACGCTAAAAATTTGATTCCCGGCAAACAGCGCCAAAAACTTAGGCCGCTAGGAATATATGTGCTGATGATTTAGATATGAAAATTATGATTTTATAATATGGGATACTACGCAAGTATATGTATCGTTTATCAAGTAATATAGGACTTTTTGATTAAGCCCCGAGAAATCGAACCCACAGGGAAAATGTAAAAATCTTTAAAGGAATCAGAATATTATCTTTTTTACTTTCTTTATATATTTTTGAAAAAGTATGTCTTGATTTTCAAAAGTTTTGAAAGTTGATTTGTCTTTAGAAATATCCTTAATAAAATGTTAAGCAAGAAATTAAAATTATAATAACTAATAACACTGGATGTAAAATACTTTTAACTAGAATATCTTTTTCTTTCCTTTTATGAAGTAGTAATAATTCTTAAAGTATTGTTGTGCAAGTATTCAAATTTGTTGTGACAGATAGAAGCAAATGTGTTCTTTACCCTTACTTGGTTCTATAAATAACATAGGTTGATTTGAAATTTTTATTATTTCGAACATGGTTAGGCAGGGAAGATATCAGTCTCTCACTCTAGAGTTCCCTCGATTCCCACCACCTGGGGGCTAACTTCTCATAACAAAACTCAAAACTTCAAACCAAATTAGGGGGTTTTAGCCTGTCACTCTAAAATCCTCTAATTTTACTCCCTTTTATAAAAATATCTTCTAATATTACATTCAATTATATGGAATACATTTCTCACCCATATAATTGCATGTGATTCTTACTAAATTTTATGAGACAATACCGCATTGGATCTTACATAATCTCAAGAAATTCTACAACTTAACAGGATAAATTAAGAAGTAAACAAAGTTTTTAAAATCAATCTTCACAACTTCTTCCAACTTTTAAACACTTATACTTTCCACAACAATTCTTTGTAAATTAATTACATCTGCATTTAAGAAAGAAAAAGATAAAGTAAACCACTCAGAATGCATTGAGAAAATACAAAAACACATTGATTTGAAATTAAAAACAATAAGAAAAATAATAAATGAAAGCAAGTATTAATTTAAAGATTAAAAGTAAACACTTATCTGAAAATCTTCTCCACAAGACTAAGGAAGTTCCTCTAAAACTTTGACTCTTTGCTAAACTACTCCTCAGATCAAGTCTCCCAACTCAGGTGACTCAGAATACAGACTTCAGACTTCAATAAAAACTAAACTAAAAGAAAGAAAAAAAGTGGGAAGAAGAAGAATTCACTCTGACCCTTTTCTCCTTTCTACTCTCTACTCCTACTCTAAAATAAAAACTCTAATAATGCAGTGGAAGAACAAAAGAAAGAAAGAAAGAACCCCTCAAAATGCAAAGGAAGAGTCTCCTAATCTTTCCTAAGACTCTCTTTAAATAGTAAACCAAAAGGTGCATTGGTGTCTCTTCAAAATGTGTCCAGATTCATTGTATCTACCAAGGAATGCACCTCTTCATTCAAACTTGCCGCCCAAAGGAAGTTATGGTAGTTACCACCAAGAGTTGCATCCCATCCCCTTTGAAATTTGCACCAAATTCATTTGAATTACGATTTTTAACTGTGGCGGCGCTTAGCCGCTAGTGCCAAAAATTTGATTTTTCATTTTTTTGCTCCAAATTTGATCTAATTTTGCTCCATTCATCATGACCATCCATTTTCATCATACCTGCAAGAAAAACACGAAATACCTTCCATTAAAGTGCAATATCATTAAAAATTGGTATAAAAATGTGCATAAAAATACTGAATATTTTAGGTGTATCAATACTCCCCAGCAAAAATTTTCTACGCTTTGTTCTAAGTGTGTCATTTAGACGTTTGTGTTGGTTTTGTGGATCTCTTCATCAACGCAATACGTGTGGTGTGCTTGGTTAGCACCCCACACCTATTGGGGGTCCATTTGTTGACCTCATTTTTGGTGAGGTCTTTTCTTTCCTCTTAGTGCTTAGGATCTAGCCATAATATTTCTCCTTGACTATCCTAGAAGACTAGAGATGGAACCCACCATTTAGAAATTCAAACCAAATCTTGACTCTCTTTGAAATCCTACATGGATGGTCACCAACCTCCTAACCACTTGGAAGGATAGGACCAATATGCAAGAAGACAAGGATGAATTCCTCTAAAATGCTCAAGCCCTAGGACAACCCTGGGTGGCCTGGTCTTGGTGGAGACTAGCTTGCACACACTGCACTCCTACACACATCCTAAACCCTGAACCATCTTTACCCAATCTGGACTCTTGGTTCATTAGAGCACTCATATGGATAGATCCTAACCCCTAGCCCTTAGCTAAGAGGGTTAGGAACAACCTATGACATGTTTAAAATAGATACTACCATTGATCCATGGCTCAGTCTAAACCATTTCACTCCAATCAACCTTAACCAAAATTCCAACTTCCCAAAATTTTTGCTTTTGACATTGGGTCCTTAAACTTACTAAAAAATTGCCTAAATTGCCCCTACAACTACCAAAACTCTCCAAAATTTCCCAAAAATTCCCCAAAATTAGTAAAACTCATTTTAAAACAATTCTCACCTCTTAAATCCACAAAAATACCCCAATACACTCTAAATAACCTCCAAATACCCTAAAATACCCTTTTGGCCCAAAATTCCAAAAATTCCAAAAAATTCCAAAAAATCCCAAAAAATTTCAAAAAATCCCAAATATTCTTATATTCATTTTTTTTAATTACACCATAAACCAATTTTTCCAAAATAAACTACTTTCAACCCGAAATCCTAAGTTGGCTAATTTAACCTAAAAGGACCCAATGTCAAACCAAATCAACCCATTTAACCTCAATTTTGCCCAATTTCAATTCTAAACTTTAATTCAACATCCCTAAAATCTAATCCAAATCTAAGTCCAAATTGATTCACATTTGAGTTCAATTCTATTTGAAACCCAAAATCTCAAATTTTGCTTAATTAATCCAAAATTCCCCAATTAACCTAATGTCAACCAATTCCCCCTAAATTATTATCCTAAACCTTCTATGGCACTCCCATGAAACCCATGCAACATTAAATTATCCCAATTTGAGCTCAAGAATACCATAAATCCATTTGAAAACCAAGAACACCCATTTTTAACCCAAATTGAACAAATGCCCAAGATCTACCCAATTGATTGGCCTAATCCTAAAATCACCTCCCAAATGATGTTGGGACCTCTTCAATACATTCGCCTAAACCATTTGAAACATTCAATTGGGTCTAAACCCCACCTTAAACCAATTTGGACCCAAGTTGACCCAACCTTACCCAAATTGGTCAAAATCCACCAAATTGACCTCTCAATTAAACTCAAAACCATTCCATGTCTTAATGAAAATTCTTCATGACAATCATTTACACAATGTTTCTCAAAACACTTATACCTAAATAAAACCTAAACTCAAGCTAGCCCAAGTAGAACCCAAACCAGCCCATGTGCACACATGAGCCAAATTGAACCTAACCAAACCAAATTTGATCAAGCCAACTTCTTGGTAGTCAACCCTAGGCCTCCTAGGATGGGTTTGACCTGACCCAACCCATGCCCTTTGAGTCGTGGACCAATGGGTTTAGCCCTTTGTGAAGGCTAAGTCCCATCCCTTAAACCTTTTTTAAGCAACCTCCTCAGCCCAATTAATGCAGCTAAACCTCTCCTCCACTCCTCCTCAGACTACCCAGCCACTGATTGTCCTTACCGACCACCCTGACCTGCCGAACAAACTATTTAAATCTAGAAAAGTTCAAATTATGTAAATAATCTTTCCCCTTGAAATTAATTAAAAATCAGCGTAGAATTTCAAATGTTTAATAGTTTAGATGATGTATTGTGACAAATTGGAGCACACCTATTCTTTACCTTATTCTGAACATAAAGAACATTAGCTAATCTAAATTTAGCTCTAGAATGTATAGTTGTGCTGAGTAGAATCTAGTCTCTGAAACATGGACGGCTTGCGGGTTTAGACCAGATGTAGGGGATGAACGGATGTTGTCCATTTTCGTGTTTTGGAAATGGAAGGCTTGTCGGCATATTTTTAGGTTGTATGTTTTATTTTGAAAAGGGGGTCGCCTAACGGAAATTGTCGGCGAATTTTTAATTTAAATAAATAATTTTGAAAAGTAGTATTTGATTTTTTTTTTAAAAAATAATTTTAAGTTTGAAAATTTTAAGATATGAAGTCAAACTGATTTCACATCCCAAACAGTTCACATAAACGAGCACCGCACCACAAACCGTGTATCTATCCTGAAGAATAGACACACCACTTGATAATGGGGCTCGGTTAGATAAACTAGAAAGGTTTGTAACATTCGTTTGGTCTGCGAACCAATTTTATAAGCCGACAAATTCCCCTGCTTAATATGAAAGCATTAAACAGGGTTTATATTACCTGGGTTCTTTAAAACTCCCTATAAGGGCAAGCCCCTATAGTTAATTACATCTTAAGTGACGGGAATCACCTAAGAAAACTCTCGATAATAATCAATAATTCTGCTTTTAAGACTTTCGAAGTTTAAGTTTTCAAAGGATTGAATTTTGGAATTTCAATAGGGAATGGATCAAATTTGGAACATTTCGTTTTGGGAATTCAAAGGAAGAAAGGTAGGAGAAATTACGGATTCGAAGCGAACTCCGGTAATTTCCCGCTATCCTATTGTTTGGCTTGAATTTAGGAAGATCCTAATATCTATTTAATGTTTTGATCTTACCAATTTTAATTAATTTGGACTTATGTTTGTATGATAAAATCATACAAATAGCCTTGAAGATGTGAGGGTTTATGTCGTATCGGACGACTACCTCGGAATCCTAAGACCTGTTAGGGCTTAATTTGCAATGCAAATGCCTAACAAAGAGTTGAGGATTTATGTTGCACTAGGCAAACTACCTCGAAATCCTATGGCTTAGTTATTTAATTCTAAGAAGGTTTTGCTGAAGTAGACTCAGGTTTTCATTGATGACGATGACCGTTCTTCCCACTATGCTCCGAGCTCCTTGTTGTTGCAGAGGTTTAGTTTTAGAAGTCATAAATCAGGAGATGAGAAAAGTGTTTTGGTTTAGAGAAAATCTTAATTTCCAAGTTCTTTTGTGTTTTAATTAAAACAAATCTTAAAGTTGATTATAACGACACCGGTTAAGATCCCACGGTTCCATCCTTCCGGCATCGTTATTTTTATCGGATTCACTTATTCCAGATGAATTTGCTAAACTCAACTAAATGAGTTCCACACTTTCATTTAGACCGTGGGAAATCCCGTTAGCAACACGTAGGTTACATCATCCGAGGTATTCCCGATCATCCAATAGGACGTTTTAATTTAGTTGTAATTGTAGTTTTGTGTTCGTTTGTGATTAAATTTTGAATTGTTTTATATTTTGAAATGTTGTGGCGGTGAATTTTATCTTGCAATGACTTTTTACTTAGTTTTGGTTTCGGCTTTAGGGACTATCCTAAAGGTGTGGGTTTTCATGCAACGATTGTTTATCATGCAAGAAAAGTAAGTGCGATGCGATTAAATAAATTGCAATAAGGTAAATTGCAATAAAATAAAAGCGTACTCTGAGGGTCTTCCAGTCATCCCAAGCTGCACTTAAAACACAATTAGAATATTTAAGCAAGTTCCTAGGTAAAGCTAAGGGAAGGGTTATGGTTTTCTACCAAGTTCCTAATCCTATAGCTAGTCATTTCCTATGACGTCTAGGTTCTTGTATTTTGGTTTAAGGACGATTTTCTTCATCAAAGAACAATTAAGTTCAATTGTTCTTATAAATATCCTATCATATTGAGAAAGTGTTTTAAGAAGAATCTCAAACATCTTTTCAATACTGCTAGGATTGTTTTAAGTCCAAATGAATTTAATTATACAAATGAATTAATCGTCCAAGGATTCAAGTTTTGTTATCTTGCTCAGTGAACTAGGACATTTGAATATCCTATAAGTGAAGTATCATTTCATTTAACGTTCTGTTTAGGAGTTATGATAACCAAAGCTTTCGAGGGCAAATTGGTGTTCAAATGGTTTGTGATTTAGTTTAACTTCGATTAAAGGGTTTAAATTTGGAATAGTGTTCAAGTTGCTTTATATTTAACTTCTTTATGTCTTAGGTGATGTTATTTAATTCAATTTAATTTAACTTTAATTTAATTTAATTTGGTTTAGTTTTAATTTTTAATTTAATTCTGATTTAATTCAATTTAGTTTGACTTGATGTTAAATTAATTTAGTTTAATTTGATTTAATTTCCTTTAATTTAATTTAATTTGATTTAATTTTAATTTAATTTAATTTAATTTAATTTAATTTAATATTTTTTAATTTAATTTAATTTAATTTAATTTAATTTAATTAATTTATTTATTTTAATTTAATTTACTTAATTTGTTTGATTTAATTTAATTTAATCTTTAATTTAATTTTATTTTTAATTTTAATTTAATTGAAAATTTAAAAAGAGTTTAATAATTTAACTTTTTAATTTAATTTAATGATTAAGTCCTTTAACATTTTAAAACTTAAATTTAAATTATCATTTTAATTAAGAATTAAATATTATTGAGATGATTAATTTAGGGATTTTTAAATTAAAGAATAAATCTCTTCCTAATAATATCCACTATTTTAATAATTCCAATTTTATTATTCTTCCAAATTTAATCAATTATTTAATTAAGGTTTATTTCAATTATTTTAAATTGTTTAGTAGGTTTCTACCCTTTAATTATTTAAATTTCAATCATCCAAATCATATTAAGATCAAATATTTGACTCTTTAATTTTATTAAACCTAAAGTTTTAATTAAGGGTTAAAATTTTAATTACCATTTTGCCCTTGAAGCTTAATAATTTCATAACTCACTAAATTGAGCTTAAATGAACTTGAAATTTTTATGTGACTTCACTCATATGCCAATAAAGACATGAGAGGAGAAAATGTGATTTTTCTGTATTTAATTTATTTATGTAATTATTTTTGGTGGAAAATAGTGATTTCCAAGGAAAATTTAATAATATGACCAAGGGAAAGTTTCTGTCCTTAAGAAAATTATGGGACATTTCAAATGACTAGAGGACCACTTGGACCAATTTTGGTGATTTTTTAAATTATATTATTTTTATTATAATTATTTTAAATTTTGGAGTATTAATTAATTTAAAAATAAATTAAAGGTTGAAAAATGAAATTTATATTTTTCAAAAATCTCTCTGATATCAAGGAAATAAGAGAATCAATTTTTGCAATTTTCTGATTTTTTTTTTATTTATTATAATTATTTTAGTGAAAATGCTAGAAAATACATTTTTTAAATTTTAAAATTACCTTAGGGCTTTAAAATTTAATATCTCATTAAATAGACCTAAGAAAAATATGGTGTTTGTTCCTAAGTGATTAAAATTCAAAATGTGACATTTTGGTGAATTTTATTATTTTTGTGATTTTTATTATTTTTTAATTATTAAAATATTAAAATAATACCAAAAAATCAACTTTTTTAGAAAATTGAAATTTTAATTTTCTTAAACTCCCCTGATATCAGAGAGGCTTCAAAACCAATTTGGTGAATTTTTGAAAAGTATTTTGAAAGTTATGAATTTTTAAAGTTTAAATTAGCTAAATGGCTTAATCAAGTCATTTAGTAGGGCTAACCAAGTCCAATTGACTTCAAATTTTTATGGTGGGTTCCTCTAATCCTAAAGGTCAGTGGAGAATTGATTTCAAGTCAATTTAATATATGGTTAACTCTAATTAATTAAGGAGCTATTTTGGGTGTTTAAGCCAATTAGGGTTATTTTAAATAAATTAATCCAAAACCTATTTTTCCTAGGGTCCTCTAGTCATAAGAGACATCACCAAATTTTCCTAGAATTTATTTCACAACATGCTAATTACTCGGAATTAAAATACTCGAAAAAGCAACATGAATTTGAAAAATCAATAACTTCTCATAGGGATGGCCTCGACTTTGAAAAATTCAGGGAATGTTCCCAAATTCAGAGGCTTCAAAAGCCCTATGGTCTCATGCCATGGTGAATTTCCTATATGCATGGAGAATTAAAACAATGCAGAAGGGAAATAAATCATTAAAAATAAAATACTTGATGAAATTAAATAATTTTTTTTCCACATTATTCTCCTCTGTTCACTGAGCAAGAGGGTATTTTTATTTTATTTTTCTGATTTTCCTACACAAAGTTATGCATTTTTGAAGTTTAGGGGAATTAAATAAATCAAAAATACCCTAATTTTCTATTTATCCACGCGGCGCCGCGTCAACCTCGGCAGCTCCGAAAGGCCACGCGGCGCGTTCTGGTTCGACGCCGCCATCTGACTCAGTGCTCCGGGGCCCCGCTGTGTCGTTCCATCTCCTGATCCGACGCGATCCTGGCCGTCCGTCCACGCGTGTATTAAATGAACGACATCCGTTCATCGTCCCCAAGCGTCCTCACCCGAGAGCCATCCACACTAAATCCCTAATATCTCACTCAATACTCAATGGATTTTCGTGTTCTTATGCTCTATGGATTCGTCTTGAAGAGACGAATACATCTATACGGTGATCATGTATTGAAATTAAAGAATTTGAAATAGAGAATCTCCAGAAGCTCGGGATGAAGAATTAGCTCATACCTTTGCTCAGAGAAGTGTGGCTTCAATCTGAGGGTTGTGTCACCTTCGATTGGATCCCGGCAAGCTCCGGATGAAGTCTCCCGGTCCGATGAATCGCCTAGGTATGATTTCGACCACGACCGATCACAAAGCTTGGAGGCCGGAGCAACCGGGTGGCCCTGGAGAGGGGCTTTTGCCGGTGGACTTCTTCCCTTGGTCCGGTGAAGGTGTAGGACCAATCAATTTGAGGATTGATCCACCGTGGAGAAGTGTACTGGTTTTGGGTGGAATTTTGGTCGAGAAATTGGGCTCGTTGGTAGGGATTAGGGCAAATTGTCACCTGGGATCAACCGCTCTAAGTATGGAGAGTATTCTGGAACAATTTTGGCGGGGTTTCAATAAGGATCGAGTTCAGACACCTCTCATGGCCGAGAGGGGGTGGTGTTTAAATAGGAGAGGGTGGAGGGCCTCCCGAGAAGAGTTAGGGCTTCGGGATCGACCGCTTCTGGCAAGAGAAGAATAGGCTGCAATGGCCACCTGGGGATGGGGCAGCTCGGCAGGTGAGAATTCCAAGTTTGGGCTCACATGTGAGCTCTCGGCCCGGTGGTTTCCGGCGGCCGTGGTGGCCGGCCGGCCAGGGTCGGTCACCCTCGAGGTCGTGGAGGTCGTGGCTGGGCTTAGTGCGATCAATTGGCCATGGACATGTGTAAAGGAGTTGAATTGAAATGGAATGAGGAGGAGCTCATTTTGGGTGCAAATGGGTCAACCCACCTTTTGGGCTTGGTTCACCTCCCCATGGCTGATTTAGGTCGAGGGAGGATCAGATGGATCAGCTAGGAAAGGGTGGAGAAGTCACCATCCATGAATATTTTGATTAATCATGGATTAAGGTGAAGCATTAAAAGGGTTAAAACCTTTTAAGGGGGCTTAAAAGAGGCTCCTCCTTTTGCCATTAATAGCTTGATCACATGTCAAACCTTCCATGGCTTCATGTGGCTTGTCCATGGCTTGCATGGCTTGTCTTTGGCTTGGGGAAAAGCTTGGTCAATTTCATGAAAATGGATTTTAGAAATTTTTTGTAATTTGATGGGAATTTGTATGAAGCTTGATTTGGAATGGTTTAATGATGATTTTGAAACTTAGGGGTGACATCAATTAAAGGTATGATGAAAAGAAATTGCCATGTGGGCTTTAGGGCCAATTTTGGGCTTTTGTATTTGGTGAAAATGGGCTTTTAAAATGGTTTAGGGAAGTGGGCTTTTGGATTTTAAAATGCATTTTAGGATGAAATTTTTGCAAAGGCTTGGGCCAAATAATTGTTGGGTTTAGCTCATGGATGTGTCATGAGTGATTTGAAGCAAGTTGGGAGTGATTTGGGTTTGAATTGGGTTGAATTTAGGCTTCCTTGGTGAATGGGCCAATATAGGTCAAATTGGGCTAACTTGGGCCAATGTTGGGCTAGGGTTGAAATTGATGTAAAATTAATGTTGGCAAATGTTTATGGGAGTGTTTTAAAGAGGTTTTGACTTTGGTTGGGCTTTGATTTTGGGGTTTGGGCTCATTTGGGTTAGGTTTGGGTTTAGGTCAAAATTGGGCCTTTTAGCTTTGGGTTGAATTTGAGTGGGATTTGGGCCTAAATTTTGGGCAAATCATGTTATTTTTTTATTTCTGGGGATGCTAAGGAAGGTTTAGAAAAGATTTGGGGTTAATTGGAGTTGAATTGGGTGAGTTTGGGTTAGGTTTGGGTCATGGGTCCAAATTGGGCTTTAAGGCCAAAAGTGAAATTGGATCCAAATGTCAATCAAATTGGACTTGGATTTGGTCTGGATTGGTGTTGGGAATGTTGAATTGAAGTTTAGAATTGAATTGGACCAGAATTTGGGTCAATTGGGTAGGTTTCGTTTGACATTGGGTTCACTTAGGGTTAAAATGGGCCAAATTGGGGGTTTTGACAAAAGTAGGGTAAATTGACAAAATTGGCCCATGGTGTAGTTGAACAAAATGAAATTGGGAATATTGGAGATTTTTTGGAATTTTTTGGGAATTTTTTGAATTTTTTGGATTTTTGGGTCAATGGAGGTATTTTGGGTATTTGGAGGGTATTGGGAGGTATTTTTGGAATTCTTGGTATTTTTGGCTATGGATGATAAATTTGAGTGATGTGGAAATGTTTGGGATTGGTTTTGAGAAATTTTGGGAAATTTAGGTGATTTTGCAAATTTTGGGTAATTTCAAGGGTTTTGGGTAGGCTAAACGGGTGTAGGGTCCCGGGGGTCAAAAATTGAAAATTTGGAAAATTTAAGATTAGGTGAATGTAAGTGGAATGAAATCATTTTGGTTGAGCCATGAAGCCATATCAAGCCCACATGAGCCATGAAGGGACTCATTTGAGACATCCACTATGTTGTTCCTAACCCTCTGCGCGAGGGCTTAGGGGTTAAGGACCATCCATGTGAATCACCTACATGAGTCGGGAGGTCGAGTTAGGTATGGGTGTGGTTCTAGGATGTGTGTGAAAGTGTAGTGTATAGGTGTAGTGTGTGTGTAAGTCAGCCCTTCACCGGACCGGGCCACCCGAGGCGGTCTAAGGCCAATGAGTCCTATAGGAACTTATCCTTTAAACTTCCACATTTGATTTCAACCCTCTAGGTGATTAGGGGTCTATAGTCAAGTTTGTGGAGTTTGCAGGGAGTTAATAAGTGGTTTGAATTTCTAAGTGGTGGGTCCCAATTCTAGTCCTCTAAGACAGTCAAAGGAAAAGCCTAAGGCTAGATCCTAAGTACTAAAAAGAAGAAGAGAAGACCTCATCAAAAATGAGGTCAACAAGGCTCTGATTTAATCCAATTTGATCCGCAGTTCTGAGCCCCACAGCAAAGCAAGCGCGTTTTCGACACTTCTAAGGACATGTGTTGCCCTCAAGAATTTTCTCGCTAATCTAGATTTGATTAAATCCAAATTAACCTGAAACTCTTCAAAAATCCATGTCTTGACACAAAAAAAACACAAAAATATGGTAAAAAATACCCCTGGATTCAGGACAGTAAGGAGAACAATGTTGAAATAAAATTTTGAATTTAGGAGTTATATTTAATTTTTAAATAATTAAATACTCTCTGGAGTAATTTAATTATTAAAAATTATTCATAAATCGGAAAAATATGAAATTTTTAGGGAATAACCTTTAAACCCTTCGACACATCCTCTGATTTTTCTACAGCTAGGAAAATTTTCTAGCATAGGATTCCCAAATTTTCATAAGATTTTGTAATTATTTTTAAAAATAATTATAAAAATAAAAATAAGGGGAATTAAAGTGGAAATCGGTTAAGTGACTTAAGGTGACAGACATGAACCTTAAAATAATAAATCTTAACCTTTGGCAAATTTGAAATGACATTTAAATTTTTATGGTTAATAATTATAAATTATTAATTTATATTTAACTAACCCTAAAATCTATAAATCTCAAAATTACCTCTTACTTAGTTCATTCCACAAATGAGCCAAGTTAATTTTGAACCTAACACTAGAAGGTTCAAACATGCCCTATTTAGGTCTAACCATCATTATACTTAATTAATTAGTTTAACCTTAATTAAATTAGGTATAAATGAAAATTAAACCCTAATTAACCTAGACTTAAACAAATCAAACCCTAATTAGGTCTAACCCATTAAACCTAATTAATCCATTAAGGCTTAACTAAATTAGGATTAATATCTTAAACCCTAATTAGGTCTAATCTATTAGACCAAATTAATCCATTAAGCCTTAATTACATTAGGCTTAATTATCTTATACCCTAATTGGATCTTACCCCTTAGACTTAAATAATCCATTAAGCCTTAATTACATTAGGCTTAATATCTTAAATCCTAGTAAGGTCTAACCCATTAGAACTCATTAATCCATTCAACCTAACTACATTAGGCTTAGTATCATAAACTCTAATTATGTCTAACCTATTAGACCTAATTAATGCATTAAGCCTTAATTACATTAGCTTTAATAACTTAAATCCTAATTAGGTCTAATTAGGTCTAACCCATTAGACCTAATTAATCCATTAAGCTTTAACTACATTAGGCTTAACATCTTAAACCCTAATTAGGTCTAACTCATAAGACCTAATTAATCAATTAAACCTTAATTACATTAGGCTTAATATCTTAAAGTTTAATTAGGTCTAACCTATTAGAACTAATTAATAAATTAAGCCTTAATTACACTAGGATTAATATCTTAAATCCTAATTTGGTCTAACACATTAGACATAATTAATCGATTAAGCCTTAATCACATTAGGCTTAATATCTTAAACTTTAATTAGGTCTAACATATTAGACCTAATTAATCCATTAAAACTTAACTAAATTAGATTTAATCATCTTAAACTCTAATTAGGTCTAACCCATTTGGACCTAATTAATCCATTAAGCCTTAATTACATTCGCCTTAATATCTTAAATTAGGTTTAACCCATAGACCTAATTAATTCATTAAGCCTTAACCACATTAGGCTTAATATCCTAACCCTAAATAGGTCTAACCTATTAGACCTAATTAATCCTTTATGCCTTATTTAAAGTAGACTTAAACAACCTTAAACTCTAATTAGGTCTAATCCATTAGACCTAAATAAACCCTTAAGCCTTACTTAAATTAGGTTTAAACAACCTTAAACTCTAATTAGGTCTAACCCATTGTTGGCCTCATTTTTGGTGAGGTCTTTTCTTTCCTCTTAGTGCTTAGGATCTAGTCATAAGATTTCTCCTTGCCTATCCTACAAGACTAGTGATAGAACCTACCTTTTAGAAATTCAACCCAAAGCTTGACTCTTTGAAATCCTACATGGATTGCCACCAACCTCCAAACCACTTGGAAGGTTAGGACCAATACGCAGGAAGACAAGGATGAATTCCTATAGGATGCTCAAGCCTTAGGACAGCCCTGGGTGGCCTGGTCTTGGTGGAGACTAGCTTGCACACACTGCACTCCTACACACATCCTAAACCCTAAACCATCTTTACCCAATCTTTATTCCTGGTTCATTAGAGCACTCATATGGATAGATCCAAACCCCTAGCCCTTGGCTAAGAGGGTTAGGAAAAACTTATGAGATATTCAAAATGGATACTACAATTGGTCCATGGCTCAGTCTAAACCATTTCACTCCAATCAACCTTAACCAAAATTCTAACTTCCCAAAATTTCTGGTTTTGACATTGGGTCCTTAAACTTACCTAAAAATTACCTAAATTGCCCCTACAACTACCAAAACTCTCCAAAATTTCCCAAAAATTACCCAAAATTTCCAAAATTCCTAAAAATCATTTTAAAACAATTCCCACCTCTTAAATCCACCAAAATATCCCAATACCCTCTAAATAACCTCCAAATACCCTAAAATACCCTTTTGGCCCAAAATTCCAAAAATTCCAAAAATTCCTAAATATTCCCAATTTCATTTTGTTCAACTAAACTATAAGACAATTTTGCCAAAATAACCTACTTTCAACCTGAAATCTCAAGTTGGCTAATTTAACCCATAAGGACCCAATATCAAACCAAATCAACCCATTTAACCTCGATTTTGCCCAATTTCAATTCTAAACTTTAATTCAACATCCCTAACACCAATCTAAACAAAATCCAAGTTCAAATTGATGAGTTCAATTCCAATTGAAATCTAAAATCCTCAATTTTGCTTAATTAATCCAAAATTCCCCAATTAACCTAAAGTCAACCAATTCCCCCTAAATTTCAATCCTAAAGCTTCTATGACACTCCCATGAAACCCATGCAACATTCAATTATCCCAATTTAAGCTTGAGATTAGCCTAAATCCATTTGAAAACCAAGAACACCCATTTTTAACCCAAATTAAACACATGCCCTAAATCTATCCAATTGATTGGCCTAATCCTAAAATCTCCTCCCAATTTATGTTGGGAACTCTTTAATACATTCCCCTAAACCTTACCCAAATTAGTCAAAATCCCAAAATCCACCAAATTGACCTCTCAATTGAACTCAAAGCCATTCCATGTCTTCAGGAAAATTCTTCATGGCAATCATTTACACAATGTTGCTCCAGACACTTAGACCTAAATCAAACCCCAACTCAAGCTAGCCCAAGTTGAACCCAAACCAAGCCATGTGCACACATGAGCAAAATTAAACCCAACCAAACCAACTTCTTGGCATCCAACCCTAGGCCTCCTAGGATGGGTTTGACCTGACCCAACCCAGGCCCCATGAGCCATGGACCAATGGTCCAACACTTTGGACAAATGGATTTAGCCCTTTGCTAAGGCTAAGTCCCATCCTTTAAACTTCCCTTAAGCAACCTCCTCAGCCCAATTAATGCAGCTGAACCTCTCCTCCACTCCTCCTCAGCCTGCCCAGATGCCTCACTATCCTTCCCGGCCACCCCAGCCACTGGAACAGCCACGGCCGAGCACCCCCTTTGTCCTTGAAACCCAAAATTGAGCCTTGGCAGTGTGTCATCTCTTCTCCAGCCACCTTTCCAGCTCAGCCCTTGTCTTAAGCAACCCAAATCACTCATTGCCTGGCCCTGAGCTCCACCAGGCAGCCATGGCTATAAAATCCTCATCGTTGGGCCTTGCACCAGGTGTTGAATTTTTTCTCACAGAACTCCCCCAAACTGCTCCCAAACCTTCTCCCAGCCTAAAGAAGAAGAGCCCCACTGTCCTCCTGCCCTAATCCCCACTGGTTAAGCTCAATTTTGGAGTTCAATTTTAGGCCATAAATCAAGACACTCTCTAAAACTCCACAGAAATCAAATTAAACCTTCCCACACCTTCACCAGAGGCAGAGAAGAAGTTTCCCACTGAAAGTCCCTTCACCAGGCCAGCCGTTTGCTCTATCGGCCAGAACACCAAATCAGGTTTTGACACTTTCATACCTAGGCATTTCGCCATTGCTTGAGGCTTCATCCGTAGGCTTCTGGGACTCCAATGAACGTGTCAAGCATCTCTGATTGAAGCTTCACTTCTCAGAGCAAAGGTATTGACCTCTTCTCCCTCCCGAGCTTCCAGCAATTCTCCTTTTTGTTCTGTGTCATTTTAATGCATGTTAGCCGTATAAATGTGTTCGTCCAGGCTAGACACGTCGATAGAGACCAACCACGCTTGATCTGGTCGAGTCTCGAGCGAGATTTTAAGGTTTCAGGGTGGACGGCTTCCGGGTTAAACCAGACGGAGACGATGACCAGAGACCGTTCGATCGCTCGTGCATCTAATGGATAGCGGAGATGGAGTCGAATGGAACCACGGATCGGAAAGTGCATGCTGACTCAGATGGCGGCGTCGAATGGAAGCACACCACATGAAGTTTCGGATCTACTTAGGATTAGGTGGCGCCGCATCGGATAAGTAGAAAAATAGGCTTTTTCTGAATTAATTAAATACCTGAAACTTTAAAAATGCATAACTTTTCATAGAAAAATCATAAAAATAAACTAAAAATACCCTCTTGCTCAGTGAATAGAGGAGAACAATGTGGAAAAAAGAATCAAGTTATTTTATAGAGTCTGTAATTTTTAATTAATTTAATATTATTCTGAATGTTTCAATTCTCCATTGCATCCATAATTCACCATGTCATGAGACCATAGGGCTTTTTTAGCCTCTGATCTTGGGAACATTCCCTGAATTTTTTAAGGCCAGAGGCTATGTCTATGGCAAGTTATCTATTTTCTAAGTTTAAAATCATTTTTTGTAAAATTATAGTGAAAATTAGCATGTTGATCATAAATATTTATAAAAATTAGGGGAAGTATCTCTACCATGGGTTGACCCAAACCAAGCCAAAATCATCCCCTCCACATTCCATTACAATCCAACTCCTTTACACATGGCCAACTCCAATTGACTTCGCCATTGCCAAGCCCTGCCCTCACTGGTTAAGATGGTGACCTGACCCTGGCTAGCCAGCCACCACAGCCGCCGGAAAACACCATGGCCGAGATCTTAGGAGGAGCCAAAGTTTGGAATTCCCACCTGCTGAGCTGCCTCATGCCCAATATCCATTGGAGTTGTTCTTCCCTTGCCCAGAGCAACTGATCCCAGCCATTAACTCCCCCTGGGAAACCATGGCCATGACTATTTAAACCAGCCATTCCTCTCAGCCAAAAAGGTTGGCTAAACTAGACCTTCACAGAATCCCTCCAAACTCCTCACAAAGCTTCCCCTAGCCAAGAGCAATCCATCCCCACCGTTCTCCTGCCCTAATCCCCACTAATTAAGCTCAATTTTGGAGCTCAATTCTCAGGCCAGAATAGGACACTCCCAAATCCTCCACCAAAATAAAATTAAACTCACCCACACCTGCACAAGGCCAAGAGAAGGAGTTCCCCAGTGAAAGCCCTCTCTCCAGGCCACCCATTTGTTCTAGCCTCCAACGGTTAAAATCCGGTCTGGTGGAAATCAGGTCTACAGCAATTCCCGGGGCCAGAGACTTCATCTGGAGCTTGCTTAGGTCCAATCGAAGGTGACACAACTCTCAGATCGAAGCCACACTTCTCTGAGCAAAGGTATGAGCTCTCTCTTCTTCCCGAGCTTCTGAACATTCTCCATTTTGATTGGGTTAATTTCATGCCACATAAACCATATGGATGTGTTCGTCTCTTCAAGACGAATCCATAGAGCATTAGAACACGAAAATCAGTTGAGAATCGAGTGAGATCTTAGGGTTTTAGTGTGGACGGTCACGGGTGCACACCAGTCGTAGATGATGACTGTAGAGCTGTTGGATTGCGCGTGTATCGAGCGGAAGGTTCAGATTGCGTCGGACCAGGGAATGTTATGTGAACCGCGGGCCCCCGGAGCGCTGAGTCAGATGGCAGCGCAGAATCAAAGTGCGCCGCGTAGCCTTTCAGAGCTGCCGAGGATTGCGTGGCGCCGCGTGGATAAGTAGGAAAATAGGGTATTTTTCTATTTATTTAATTATCAGAACTTCAAAAACTCATAACTTTGTGTAGAAAAATCATAAAAATAAAATAAAAATACTCTCTTTCTCAGTAAACAGAGGAGAATAATGTAGAAAAGAAATCAAGTCATTTCATTAAGTATTTTATTTTTAATGATTTATTTACTCTCTGTGGTATTTTAATTCTCCATTTGCATAAACAATTCACCTTGGCATGAGACCATAGGGCTTTTGAAGCCTCTAAACTTAGGAACATTTCCTGAATTTTTCAAGGTCAGAAACCATCTCTATGAGAAGTTATTGATTTTTCAAGTTCATGTTACTGTTTTGATTATTTTAATTCCAATAATAAGCATGTTGAGAAATAAATTCTAGGAAAATTTGGTGATGTTTCTTATGACCAGAGGAACCTAGGAAAAATAGGTTTTGAGTTAATTCACATGGAACAACCATAATTGATCTAAACACCCAAAATTGAACTTTAATTAATTAGGGTTAATTATACATCAAATTAACTTGAAAAAAATTCTCCATTAATCTTTAGGATCAGAGGAACATCACATAAAAATTTGAAATCAATTGGAAATGTTTAACCCCCTTAAATGGAATAGTTAAGTCACATAACCAAAATTAAACTTTAAAAATTCATAACTCACAAAATACTTTTAAAAAATTCACAAAAATGGTTTTGGGGCTTCTCTGATATTAGAGGAATTTATGAAAATTAAAATTGTAATTTTCTAAAAAAGTTGATTTTTATCATTATTTTAATATTTTTAATAATTAAAAAATAATAAAAATATTAAAAATATTAAAAATCACCAAAATGTCACATTTTGAATTCTAATCACCTAGGAACAAATCAAATATTTTTCCTAAGTCTCTAGGGTAAGATATTGAATTTTAAAGGCTTAAAACAATTTTTGAATTAAAAAATGATTTTCTTTAACATTTCCACTAAAATAATTCTAATAAATCAAAGAAAAATCAAAAAAATATAAAATTTGGTTCTCTGATTTCCCTGAGGTCAGAGAGATTTTTAAAAAATATAAAATCCATTTTTCAACTTTTATTTTATTTTTAAATTAATTAACATTCCAAAACTCAAAATAATTCTAATAAATAAAATATAAGTCCAAAAATCACCAAAATTGGCCCAAATGGTCCTCTGGTCATTAGGAACATCCTTAAAGAAAGAAATATTTCCTTGGTCATGTTATTGAATTTTCCTTGAAAACCTCTATTTTCCATTAAAAGTAATTACATAAATAAATTAAATACAGAAAAATCACATTTTCTCCTCTAATGTCTTAATTGACATATGAGTGAGGTTACATAAAAATTTCAAGTTCATTTCAGCTTAGTTTAGTGAGTTATAGAATTATTAAGCTTGAAGGGCAAAAGAGTAATTAAAAATTTCAACCCTTAATTAAAATTTTAGGATTAATCAAAAGGTTAGGGTTAAATATTTGATCCTAAACTGATTCTGGATGATTGAAATTTAAATAATTGAAGGGTAGAAACCTACTAATCATTTCAGAATAATTAAAATAAACTTTAATTAATTAATTAATTAAAATTTTGGTAAAGTAATGGAAATTTAAATTATTAAAGTAGGGATATTATTAAGAAGATATTTATTCTTTAATTTAAAATTCCTTAAATTAATCACTACAATAATATTTAATTCCCAATTTAAATGATAACCCAATTTAAAATTTAAAATGCTAAAAGACTTAACTATTAAATTAAATTAAATTTAAACTAAATTAAATCAAAATTTAAATTAAATTAACACTTTAACAATTAAGTTAAATCATATCTAAAACATTAGATTAAAAATTAAACTAAATTAAATTAAATTGAAATTAAATTAAATTAAATTACATTAAAATAAAAATTAAATTAAATTAAATTAAAATTAAATCAAATTAAATTAAATTAAATTAAATTAAAATTAAATTAAATTAAATTAAATTAAATTAAACTTAAATTAAATTAAAATTAAATTGAATTAAAATCATTTAACAACACACCTAAATGAAATCATTAAGAGTTAAACCAAACACTTAAAGTAAACTTAAAACATAAATGATTTGAACACTATTCCAAACTTAAACTAATTTTTTTTTACAATTAAGTCAAAATTAAAATTAAATCATTAAGTTTAAATCATTAAAATACTTAATAAGTTTATTTGCCCTCTTAAAGCTCTTATTATTATAACTCTTAAACGAAGTATCAAGTGAAGTGTTACTTCACTTATAGGATATTCAAATGTCCTAGTTCACTGAGCAAGAAACAAAACAAAAATACAAATCCTTGGATGATCAATTCATCCGTACAATAAAAATTCATTTGGACTCAAAATAATAATCCCAGAAGTATTGAAAAGATCTTTAGGATTCGTCCTAAGCACTTCCTTAATATGACGGGATGTTTTAGAAGAACAATTGAATTTAATTGTTCTTTGATGAAGAAAATCATCCTAAAACCAAACCAAGAACCTAGACATCATAGGAGATGACTAGTTATAGGATTAGGAACTTGGTAGACAACCAAAACCCTTTCCCTTAGCTTTACCTAAGTATTTTTTGCAAAATACTTAAATGCCTTAACATGTGTTTTAAGTGCAGCTTGGGATGACGGGAAGACCCTCCAGGTACGCTTTTATTTTTATTGCAATTTACTTACATGCACTGTACTTTACTTTTCTTGCATGTTAAACAAGAATGTTGCAGGAAAACCAAAACCTTTAAGGTAGTCCCTGAACTGAAACCAAAACTAAATTAAAAATCATTGCAAGATAAAATTCACCGCCACAACATTCCAAAATATAAAATAACTCAAAATTTAATCACAAACAGAACAACAAAACTACAATTACAACTAAATTAAAACGTCTCGTTGGATGATCGGGAATACCTCGGATGATGTAACCCACGTGTTGCTAACGGGATTTCCCACGGCCTAAATGAAAGTGTGGAACTCATTCAGCTTGAGTTTAGCAAATTCATCCGGACTAAGTGAATTCAATGAAAATAATGAGTGTCGGGATAACGGAACCGTGGGATCTTAAGCGGTTCTGTTTAAACAACTTTAAGATTTGTTTTAATTAAAACATTAAAAAACACTTGGATTTTAAGATTTTTCTCTAAACCAAAACACTTCTCTCACCTCCTGATTTTCACCTTCTAAAACTAAACCTCTGCAACAACAAGGAGCTTGGAGCATGGTGGGCAGCACGGCCATCGTCATCAGCAAAACTTGAATCTATATCAACTAAACCTTTCTTAGAATTAAATAACCAAGCCATAGGACTTCGAGGTAGTTTAACTAGTGCAACATAAATCCTCAACTCTTCGTTAGGCATTTGCATGATAATGTCATGTAAATTAAGCCCTAACCAGTCTTAGGACTCCGATGTAGTCGTTTGATACGACATAAACCCTCACATCTTCGAGGCTATTTGTGTGATCATGTCATACAAATATAAGTCCTAATTATTTAAAATTGGCAGGATTACAACATTAAATAAACTCTCAAATTGAAGCCAAACAATAGGATAGCTTGGGAAGTTGCCAAGATTCTTCTTGGATCCCCAGCTTCTCCAACTTTTCTTCCTTTGGACTCTTAAAATAATTGTTCCAAATTTGATCCATTCCCTATTGAAATTTCCAAAACTCAAATCCTTTGAAAACCTTAAACTTTGAAATTCTTGAGAGCAAAACCACTGATCATTATCGAGAGTTTTCTTAAGTGATTCCCGTCACTTAGGATGTAATTAACTATAGTGGGCTTGCCTCTATAGGGAACTTTAAGAACCCAGGTAATATAAACCCTGCTTAATTCCTTTATATTAAGCAGGGGAACTTGTCGGCTTATAAAATTGGTTCGCAGATCAAATGGATGTCACAAATCTTCTAGTTTATTTAACCGAGCCCCATCTTCAAGCAGTGTGTTTATTCTTCGGGATAGATATACGGTTTGTGATGTGGTGCTCGTTTATATAAACTATTTGGGATGTGAGATTGGTTTAATTTCATATCTTAATATTTTTCAAACTTAAAATTGTTTTCAAAAATCAAATACTACTTTTCAAATTATATATTTAAATTAAAATTCAAAATTTGCCGACAATTTCTGTAGCCGACCCCTTTTCAAAATACAACACACAACCTAAAAATATGCCAACAGTTAGCCCTCAGGCAAGGGAAGTGGGTGCTCTGGAGTGATAGCCAGTATCCTCCCAGCCTAACTATAGATTTAGGGACCAAACTCTAGATTAGCCAATGTTCTTTATGCACTCAAAAGAGGGTAAAGAATATGACTGGTCCTATTTGGCACATACAATAGTCAATGTATCTCATTTCTAAACATTACCTAATTCACTACATAAGACTATTAGTTTTTAACATCTCAAAATTCTTCAAACCAATTCATCCAAAAAAGGTTATCTTTATAATTAATATTTTCATTTAGGAGTAGTTATTAGTTGTTTTAAACTTAAGACTTAGCTTTAAGAGTACTTGTTAGAAAAACTACTTTAATCGGCCTTCTAAACTAAGAACTGATAGTTTTAGACTAGAATTAGTCTAAGGGATTTCTTACCACGCTTCTTTATGGGATTAATACTAAGGTTTTTAAAGAAATTTAAATATTACTTGATGCGATACGTGCACTTACATATAACCCATAAAGTTTGAACTATTATCTACATATTATAAAATTTTCATTTTGCATAATGAAAGTCAAGTTTTTACCATATTTTGGAAGCTAAATTACTTTTTAATTGTGACTCGGGTCAAGTTTTTGGCACTGTCTCAGGAGAATTTAAATTGACATAAAACACACAGAAAAACAGCACACGCTAGGGGCGCATCAGTCATCGTCACCAATCTACCCTAACATGAGAGACATGCAGTTTTTAAACCTAATTTATCACTCGATTCTTATCAAAATCACACGGGGATTGTTTATACACCTTCTTCTTGGCAAGGCGAACCTATATATAGGGTTACATGCATATAAATTGCAAGTCTATTTCAGAAAGGCTCAAATCGAGAGCAAAACTGGGTATTTTGATCAATACCTTTGTCCAAGGGGTGTAGCCTCAATTGGATTAGTTTGTGAGCTTCGTCTTAGTATCTCAAATTTCCTCCAAACTTTAGTTTGATCCATGGTTTGGTCTGTGTAGGAGTATTATTAAAGGGTGGCATGACTATGTGGAATTCAAGGTTGGGGAGCTCTAGAAGGGGCAATTTCAATGAGGAACTTCTTCTTTTGCTCTATTGAAGCTTTTGAGTGAATCAGTTTGGAGTTTTGTGTGATTTAGTGGGATGGACGAAAAATGTACTATATTTGGACTTTAAAATTAGGGCAATGCAGTGGAAATGAAAGCTGGAAAATGGTGTGGTAGAGCTTAACAAGGCTCCTAGAGCGTATGGGAACAATTTGGGAGGGCTTTGCCAAGATTTCAACACACTTTCTATTCGGTTGTGTGGGGTGGTCAATTTATAACCATGGTCATGGTGGCCAACAAGCCATATGTGAGGCATAGATAGAGGAAAGTAAAGCTTTAATGGCCAATGGGGATGAGTCACATCAAGGAGTCCCAATATTGGTTTAAGCCTTGGGGAGGCTCTCAAGCTTGGCATTTTCTGGCAGCTAGGTTACCGACCAAGGCAAGTGTGGTCACCTCCACAATAAGGAAGGTCAGGAGGTTGTGAGGTCAATTCAACTTCGTCCCAAGTGGTCTCATGGTTAAGATCCAAGGGAGAAATGAGGTTTAGGCTAGGTTTGACTTCGGTTGTGTTTAACCCCTTTGTTAAGTGGCTAGCTCAAGTTCAAGGTCGCTAGCAGGATGTAAGGGAGGTTTTGGTAGACATGGATGGTTGGTTTGAGCATGGGGCAAAGATTTTGGACGTGCCATGGAGAGGGGAAAACTTGTCTGAGGAGAGAGAGGGAAGAGCCCCTCCTTTTTTTCATTTTTAGAAAAGTTGATTCCTATTGAGCCCATACATGGCTTCATGAGTCATGCCATGCCATGAATGATGCCATGTATGAATTTCATGAAAATGGAAATTTAATTTTCTATGAAATTTGAAGGAAAATTCCATGATACCAAATTTGGGCAAAAATTCAAATACATGCATAATATGATGCCATGATGCATGGTTTCATTAAAAAGGATGACAAGTAGGGAAAATTTGTCATCTGGGCTTGTATTGGGCTTTTTTAAATTAAGGAAATGGGCTTCTTAAATATGCACATGAAGATGGGATTTTAAAAATGTATAAAAATTTGATTTTGATCATGGGCTAAATCAAATGAGTTTGAATTTGGTTTAAACTGGGTTTGTATATGTTGAAATTTATTGTGGATTTGAAATTACAGGGGTTTGAAATGAACTGGTGGAAATTGGGGGTGAATTGGGGGCTTTTGACATATATGTCAATTTGGGAAATTTGATAAATTTTGGTGGATTTGGGTGCGATTGAGGTCCTTGAGTGTTTGTGTGAATTTGGAGGTTTTGGGTATTTTTGGAATATGAGGTGCATTTTGGCAGTTTTAGATGTGTGGGGATATTTTGAGAAATTTGAGGAAAATGGAGTATTTGTGCAACTTGAATGATTTAAAATGGTCCAATATGATTTTTTGGTAAGAATTGATAACTTGGGCAATTTTTGGAAATTTATTACTTTCAGGGGTATTTTGGTAATTTTAGAAAAGATTGGGGGTAGAAGGTCAAAATTAGGTGATTTGGTAGAATTAGAATTCATTAAAGATGCTAATCATGATGTTACCCATTTTAGAGCCATGAGAACAATAATAATCCATTTTGGATCCACCAAATGTTAGTCTTAACTATCCTAGCTAAGGGCTAAAAGATTGGGGACCACCCACCAAAAGAGTTAGGGAATTGGTTAAGTGTAGGTGATTTTAGGGTTTTAGGTTGGTGTGTGTGATGAGTTGAAGTGTGTGTGTATAGATAAGCCTGACCAAGGCTAAGCCACCCAAGGCAAACTCTAAGGCTTGCTAGTCTTATGAGGACTTCTCTTGCGCTCCCTCATGTTGGTTTCATCATATTAAGTAGTAAGGGTAAAACCATGCATGTGAAACTCCAAGAAGAGTAAAGAGGTGCTTAGAATTTCTAAGGGGTAAGGTTCCACTGCTAGTCCTCTAGGATAGTTGATGTGGTGTTTTTATTTTTCAATATATTTTCTCACGGACACCAGAATACAAACACAAGTATATGTATCACAAAAGTACTACAAAACTCTAATGGAGTCTTGGTTATCAATCTCATAGGAAAAGTGTAAATTTATGATAATAGCACTAAAACACAATGCTCAAATATATAAAATTACAAGTGAAACAAATTGACAATGTTTAATTATGCTAATAGAACTGAGTTTACCAAACTACTATCTAAACTTCAATGTAAATTTACTAATTCTAAACAAAGCTTAACTATTTTATAATGAAAGGTTCAAATTTGAGAAAGTATCCTTCCCCTTTGCAATGAGTTTATGATTAGTGAAAGATTTTAGATTGTTGAAAATTGTATTGTGCAAAATAGGAGCATTCCTATTCTTTACCCTCTTCTGAGTGCATAATGAAAATTGGTTAATCCTATGTTTAGTCCCTAAATCCGTGGTAAAGCTGAGAGGATATTGCCTCTCACTTCCCCCTCGCCCGAGGGCTAACTCTCTCTTTAGTTTCCAAACGCTAGGACTGAATTGAGGATTTTAGTCTTTCACCCTAAAAATCTCTAATTCTACACCCAACAAAGTATATTTCCCTATTTATTTGCACTCAACTCTATGGACTACATTCTCATCCATAGAATTGAATGTGATTCCCACTTTGTTGTAGAACTCGTAGTCATTTTGGATATTATGTTTGACAAAACAGTTTAACATTTCAATTGGCGTATCGAAGAGTACATGAAAAACGAAGTTGTTGACCTCACTCTTGTGAAGATTATTTCTAAACTATGTTGAGATAGGAAGTCCACCAGTATTGAGTCCCTAAATCTCAATGATGGTCACTAACCCCTAATGTCCAAGGAAGACCCTAATGAAGCTTTTTTAACCCAGATTTTAATAACATACTTAAATGATTAAATCAGTATGATCAACTAAGGACCAAACATGTCAACCTTTAACCCAAAAAGTCAAATTTGGTCAAACTGGTCAATCCTTGACCTAATTACCAGCCTAATAACCCAAATGATCAACTTTTGACCCAAAAAGTCAAAATTGGCCAAATTCATCAATTCATTAGCCTTTGACCATCACATTGATATCATTAGTCAACTTTTGACTAAAATAGGATAAATTTGATCAAAATGGTCAACACATGACCTAAAGACCATCACATTGATATAATCGGTCAAAGGCTGACTTAAAAAGAAAAAAATTGGTCAAACTGGCCAATCCAAGACCTAAAAGACTACCACATCGACATCATAAGACAGACATTGACCTAATTAACTTAACATTGGTGAAAGAGACCAAGGCAAAACTCAAAAGTCAATACATTGACTTTTGGTTTGACATAAACCCTAAAAATGGTCATCATGACCAAACCCACCCAAAAATTCAAAACCCTTGGACTTTATGATTAAGCTAAACCATGACAAGGTTCGAAAAGTCACATTAGTTACCCTTGGGCTAAAATGGGTCAATTTGAGTCATCCATGATCAACCCTAGTTAACATCCATCAAATTTGGTCAAAATACCCATTTTGAACAAAATAATAATGAAATTAATCAAATATTTAATTCTAAAATTTTTTTGATTTATTTATCGTCTAATAATATAATTTCCAATATTTTTGATTAATTACGTAATTAATTAAAAATGAAAATACAATTAAAAAGCCATAAAAAAATTTTAAACATAGGACACCATTTATGACACAATAAATGGCTTGAAATTTCTATACCCAATAATGACATCATGGAAGACCTCATATGGGTTACACATGACCCATGAGACACTTTACCTATAAGTTAACAAATTGGATAACTCATAACACGTCATCATAACCATGGTTAAAACTCATCATGATGACATTATGAAGAGGAGAAATGAAGTGTCATTCCCTCATCACTTATTAAAAGAATGACATGGATGAGTCATCACTCACCTCACAAATCATCCAATGATGAATAAACACCATTTAAACCTCTCTTTCACCTTGATTAGAAACCATCATAACCATGATGAGAAGGCAAGCTTAAGTGTCATATTTTCCCTATATACTTAAAAAAGGAGATGATTGAGTCACCATGCACCTATTCCTTCATCCAATATAGAAGAAACATGGCTTAAACCATCCCTTTACAATGGCTAAATGCAATCATAATCAATCCATGCATGAGATGAGTAATGAGCTGTGTCATACCATCCTTAATTTCATTAAATTAAATAGTAAAAATAAATGGGGAAGGTGAATTCAGTAAATTTAAGCACCTTATCCACATCTTTGAAGAGCAAATAAGGAGAGGCCAAACCATGAACTCAAGATAGGGTATGGGTAAACCTCACATGGTTCACCCTTGAAAAATACCATTCTTCTTATCCCTCAGCCGAAATCCTATCCTAAAATATTGATGGTGAAGTTAACAACCTCCCCAGATAAACCCAAGCAAAATTAAGCAAACCCATAGCCTCCCATGGTTATAAATAGGCCAAAACTGAGAGCACCAAGGAGAGGAGAGTAAAATTGGAAAACCTTAGACACTACCTAATTCCCAAAACTCCCAAGACAAAAAACACTCTATAGAGCCTAAGAAATTAATCCCACATGAAATCAAGCCATAAAGCCTACTGAAATCCTTCAACTTAGCCAACCCAAAAACCCCAAAATAGGACAAAAATGGAATTTGAAATGAACTTATCCAAAACTTCAAATTAACCATCCCTGAAGCTTCTTAGGACTCTACAAAGACGAGCCCAATCAAAATTGGCCATCCTCATAGCCTCTAACCCACTTTTCAATCATCTCCTCTTAAGCCGACACACCTTGAGAACAAAATCATATATGAACCTCATTTCAATCCAAATTAACTTAAGGAAAAGCTTTCTGAGGTTGAGGCAAAGTTGTTGAGTTGTTCGATTTGATCTTGTATTGATTGTGGCCAAGGTATGGTTGAGTTAGCCTAAATGGTGTTCGGATTTGACACTTTTTGAAACAAACCTATTCAAAACCCATACAAATCCATATGGATATCTTCGTTTCCTTGAGATGAAGCTCTAGAAATAAAAATCGCTCAATTCCATCAAGAATCGAGCGAGATTTTGTGTCTAGAACATGAACAGTGCACGAGATGAGCTAGGATGAAGACGATGAATGAAGACCATCCATTTCCATGTTTTGAAAATGGATGGTCCTGATTTATTCCAGCTCGATCCGCTGTTTGGGGCTCCGCGGCAGATCAAGCGCGTTTCTATTAAGACGAGGACACGTTGTGCCATATGGAATTTTCTATTTAGTTAGTCAATTAAATAAAATAGTATAACCTTAAAACAATAAAAAATCCATATCTTTGCACACAAAAATCCCAAAAATAAAATAAAATAACTCTGAACTCATGGGTGTGAGAGGAACAATGTGGAATAAAAACCATGAATTAAGGACTTATATTTAATTTTTAACTAATTAAATACTCCTTAAAGTATTTTAATTATTAAAAATTATTTATGAATCATAAATTGATGAAACTTTGAGGGATGGTTATTTTTAACAATAATTATAAAAAAAATAAAAATGTGGAAAAATTAAACTTTGAGAATGGTTATGAATTTTAAGGTGAAAGACAATAACATTAAAACAATTCTTAAATCATTAAGTAAATTTAAAAAGACATTTTAAGTTAGCGTTAAATTTATTAATTATAAATTAATAATTTTAAAAAAAACCCTAAAATCTTTCCCCTCACTCTACTTAGCATATTTTACAATGGGCTAGGTCATTGTTAAGTCTAACCCCAAGTAAACTCAAGACAAACCTTAATTAAGCTTAACACATCACTAGGCTTAATTAAACCCATTAAACCTTAACTAAATTAGGTTTAATACAAAATCAAACCTTAATTAAGATTAAAACATCATTAGGCTTAATTAAACCCATTAAACATTAACTAAATTTGGTTTAATACAAAATCAAACCTTAATTAAGCTTAAGACATCACTAGGCTTAATTAAATCATTAATCCTTAACTAAATTAGGTTTAACATAAAATCAAACCCTAGTTAGGTCTAACCCCTAATTAGACCTAATTAAATACCTTAAACCTTAACTAATTAATATTTAATCAAATTAAACCCTAATTAGGTTTAACTCCTAATTAGGTCTAACCCCTAATTAGACCTAATTAAATATCTTAAACCTTAATTACATTAGGTTTAAGACAAATTAAACCCTAATTAGGTCCAACCCCTAATTAGACCTAATTAAATACTATAAACTCTAATTCCATTAGGCTTAAGACAAACCTAAACCATAATTTGGTCTAACCAATTAGACCTAATTAAACCAATAAAGCTTAACTAACTAAGGTTTAATTAAATCTATACTATAAATAGGTCTAACCCATTAGACTTAATTAAATCATTAAACATTAGCTAAATAAGGTTTAATCAAACCAAGACCCTAATTAGGTCTAACTCATTAGACCTAATTAAACCACTAAACCTTACTAACTAAGGTTTAATCAAATCTAAACACTAATTAAGTCTAACCCATTAGACCAAATTAAATCATTAAACCTTAACTAACTAAGGTTTAAGCAAAATAAACTATAATTAAGTCTAACCCATTATACTTAATCAAATCATTAAACCTTAACTAACTAAGGTTTAATCAAATCTAAACCTTCATTAAGTTTATCTCATTAGACCTAATTAAACCATTAAACCTTAACTAACTAAGATTTAATCAAATCTAAACTATAATTAGGTATAACCGATTAGACTTAATTAAATCATTAAACCTTAACTAACTAAGGTTTAATCAAACCTAAACCCTAATTAGGTCTAACCCATTAGACCTAATTAAACAATTAAACCTTAACTAACTAAGGTTTAATCAAATCAAAACCCTAATTAAGTATAACCCATTAGACCTAATTAAACCATTAAACCTTAACTAACTAAGGTTTAATCAAATATAAACTCTATATAGGTCTAACCCATTAGACTTAATTAAATCATTAAACCCTAACTAACTAAGGTTTAATCAAATCTAAACCCTAATTAGGTTTAACCCATTAGATCTAATTAAACCATTAAACCTTAACTAATTAAGGTTTAATCAAATCTAAACCCTAATTAAGCCTAACCCATTAGACTTAATTAAATCATTAAACCATAACTAAGTAAGGTTTAATCAAATCTAAACTTTAATTAGGTTTAACTCATTAGACTTAATTTAATCATTAAACCTTAACTAACTAAGGTATAATCAAACATAAACCTTAATTAGGTCTAACTCATTAGATCTAATTAAACCATTAAACCTTAACTAAATAAGGTTTAATCAAATATAAACTATAATTAGGTCTAACCCATTAGACATAAATAATTAACATTAACCAACTAAGGTTTAATCAAACTTAAACCCTAATTAAATCTAACCCATTATAACTAATTAAACCATTAAACCTTAACTAACTAGGGTTTAATCAAACCTAAACCCTAATTAGGTCTAACCCATTTGACCATATTAAAACACTAAACCTTAAGCCTCAAGTAAGTCTAACCCCATTAAACATGATAATATCTTAAGTGTTACTTACATTAGGCTTAAGTAACTTATAAACCCAAGTAAGCCTAATTCTAATAAGACATAAATCTTCAAACCTATAATTTAGGTTCGACTTAATTTTAACCCAAGTTAACCGAAATGTTAGGTTCAACTCATATTGAACCTAACCTAAGCAAAAATTTAACCTGAGTTCAACTAACTTGAACTTAACCAAACATTAGGTTCAAGCCATATCGAACCTCACTTAACCAAAATCTAACTTGAGCTCAACCAAAACTTGAACCCAAGTTAACTCAAAACCTAACTTAAGTTCAATCCATCTTGAATTTAAGTTAATAAATCTAACTTAGGTTCAACCTAACTTGAACATAACCAAACATTAGGTTAAACCTATATTGAACCTAACATAACCAACATTTCTAACTTAGGTTCAACCTAAATTGAACCCAAGTTAACTCAAACATCGGGTTCAACCCATGTTGAACTTAACTCAATATTTCTAACTTAGGTTCAACCTAGATTGAATCTAAGTTAACTCAAACATTAGGTTCAACCTATATTGAACCTATCCTAACATTTCTAACTTAGTTTCAACCAAAATTGAACCCAAGATAACTCAAACATCGGGTTCAATCCGCATTGAACCTAACTCAATATCTCTAACTTAGGTTCAATATAAATTGAGCCCACTTTAATTAACAACCCACATTGAACAAAAATTAAAGTTTCGACTTAAAATCAATTTAAGTCCAAACTCTTAATTTAAGTTCAAATTACTTTGAACTTAAAAGATTAAGTCAAAGATATTAGATTCAAACGACATTGAATGTAATTATCAAAGAGTTTATCTAAAACTAATCCATATTAGACTTAATACTTTTATAGATTCAAATGACATCCAATCTAAAATTTTAAAGTCTAACTTATGTTATATTTTATTCAAACGACATTGAATCTAAAAGAATTCTCAAAAGTAATTAGATCTTACAAACATTAGATCTAAATAAACTTGACTACTTTCTTTAAGCCTAAATTACATTAGACTTAAAATAAACAAATCAAAACTGGTAAATGAAAATTAATCAAAATGACTTTTTAAATAGGTTAATAAATCGTAAACAACTTAAATTTTCCAACCTAAAATCTGAAATGAAATTAAGATTTAAATGAAACCTTAATGAACACAGATCACCGAATGCAACTTAAACCCTAGTGTTCTTGATCTACGAAGATTTCTTGGATGATGCAATCTTGGTTGCTGACAGAAATCTTATGATCCTGGTTTAAACACCTTTCAGACTAAGTAGAATAAGGCCTCTGATAACCCTAGGATGACGGAGCCAGTGACATCTTGACCGGGTTATCCAAAATTTAACCAACTAAAAGAAGATTTTAAATAAAATTGACTTTATTTCTTTTAAATCTGATACTTTTCGCTTGCAGGATACAGACAAGTTTCGTTTTAGATTTTCTTTGCATGTTATAGGGTGTGCTAACTCTATTTTGCATGTCGATAAAGAGAGAATGACAACACTAAAACTTAATTAAAATCAGGACATCAAAAAGCAATAATAAAATAAAATGACAAATGAAACAACAAGAACAACAAACAAAACTTTGATAAAACCCAAACAAAACCAAAACTTTTAGGATAGTCATAAAACATAAATTTTAGGATAACCACCAAAGAAATAACGAAGTACAAAATAAAAATGACAATAAACGACAAACGACAAAAGAAAAATAAAATAAAACAAAATAGACATAATAAATGACATTAAAAAAATTAAACTTTTAAGATAGTATGACACATCACCCCTAAGGATTGAACGTTGACGTTTCTTTCCTTGTTCTTGAAAAACAAGTGATTAACATTAATCAGAAGTTTTACTAGACAATCATAATTATTTAAGATGTTATTAACTATAGGAGCTTTGCTCCAATAGGAGATTTAATAACTCAGGATAGATATTACATCTAGAAATCTCTGATTATCAAAATTTCATTATCCTTAGATAGAACTTCTAGGACAAGACATTCTAAAATCTTCTTTTATAAGGATTATCACTGACATCTCTTTTTCTACTGTTTTCTATCTTATTAGCCCATATGTTCTTCAAATTTCTTATTATCTAAGGATCCTTTTATAGGATTCAAAGAAGTAGGATTTATTAAAGATTAGGGCAATATTATAGATAAATAGAGTGGCGACTCCAAAACAACATCAACATCGACACCGAGAAAATCTCCGACACGGCTATGAATGTCGATAAGAGATTTTATTTGGTGACTCTGCTAGAGATTATCTTTCTTCTCATCACTTCTTAAGTCTCTTGTTTTCACTGGATGCTTTGTCCTTTAGGAACACATCTTTTTAAAATCCAACTCTTTGAAGAGTTATTTTTAACATTTTATGATAATAAAATAAATTAATAATTCCCAGTTTATAAATGAGTTCATAACATTTTATTCTCCTTAAATTTTCAAAATTATTGTAATGGAATTTTCGGATTCAATCTTTTCTTATTATCAAGATTTCAATACACCAATTGAGGAAGATGTTTATCTTTATCAGAATGATTTTGAATTATTTAATGAAGCTAAATTTGCATTAGAAAATCCATATCAAACTGATATACAATCCTTTGAAGATTCAATTTGCAACCTTATGAAGATTTTCTCAATTTCACAGAGGACTTACCTCAATACATGCCTTAAGAACAATATACATTTGAAGAAATGGAAAAATAAGTTGACGGAAAAGGAAAAAAAATCTGTGATGAGGAAGAAAATGACATTCAACCTTAATCCCCGATAAATGCAACTGCGCTAAAAACTTGATACTGTCCTGTAAATGTAACAACGCTAAAAACTTGATTCCCAGCAAACAGCGCCAAAAACTTGGGCCGCTAGGAATATATGCGCTGATGATTTAGATATGAAAAATTATGATTTTATAATATGGGATACTATGCAAGTATACGTATCGTTTATCAAGTAATATAGAGCTTTTTGATTAATTCCCGAGATATCGAACCCACAGGGAATATGTAAAATCTGTAAAGGAATCAGAAAATTAGCTTTTTACTTTCTTTAATTGTTTTTGAAAAAGTATGTCTTGATTTTGAAAAGTTTTGAAAGTTGATTTGTCTTTTGAAATTTTCTTAAAAGGTTAAGCAAGAAATTTAAATTATAATAACTAATAACACTGGATCTAAAATACTATTAACTAGAATATCTTTTTCTTTCCTTTTATGAAGTAGTAATAATTCTTAAAGTATTGTTGTGGAAGTATTCAAATTTGTTGTGACAGATAGAAGCAAATGTGTTCTTTACCCCTACTTGGTTCTATAAAGAACATATTTTAATTTGAAATTTTTATTATTTTGAACATGGTTAGGCAGGGAAGATACCAGTCTCTCACTCTGGAGTTCCCTCGATTCCCACCACTTGAGGGCTAACTTCTCATAAAAAAACTCAAAACTTCAAACTAAATTAGTGTGTTTTAGCCTGTCACTCTAAAATCTTCTAATTTTACTCCCTTCCATAAAAATATCTTCTAATATTACATTCAATTATATGGACTACAATTCTCAACCATATAATTGCATGTGATTTTTACTAACTTTTATGAGACAATACCGCATTGGATCTTACATAATCTCAAGAAATTCTACCACTTAACAGACCAAATTAAGAAGTAAACAAAGTTTTTAGAATCAATCTTCACAACTTCTTCCAACTTTTAAACACTTATACTTTCCACAACAATTCTTTGTAAATTAATTGCATCTGCATTTAAGAAAGAAAAAGATAAAGTAAACTACTCAGAATGCATTGAGAAAATACAAAAAACATTGATTTGAAATTAAAAACAATAAGAAAAATAACAAACTAACGCAAGTATTAATATAAAGATTAAAAGTAAATACTTATCTGAAAATCCTCTCCACAAGACTAAGGAAGTTCCTCCGAAACTTTGACTCTTCGCTAAACTACTCCTCAGAGCAAATCTCCCAACTCCAGTGACTCATAATACAGACTTCAGACTTCAATAAAAACTAAACTAAAAGAAAGAAAATAAGTGGGAAGAAGACTTCACTCCGACCATTTTCTCCTTTCTACTCTCTACTCCTACTCTAAAATAAAAACTATTAAAATGCAGTGGGAGAACAAAAGAAAGAAAGAAATAACCCTTCAAAATGCAAAGGAAGAGTCTCCTAATCTTTCCTAAGACTCTCTTTAAATAGTAAACCAAAAGGTGCCTTGGTGTCTCTTCAAAATGTGTCCAGATTCAATGTATCTACCAAGGAATGCACCTTTTCATTCAAACTTGCTGAGCAAAGGAAGTTATGGTAGTTACCACCAAGATTTGCATCCCATCACCTTTGAAATTTGTGCCAAATTCATTTGAATTTTGATTTTTAACTGTGGCGGCTAAGCGCCGACCCAGTTGATCCAATTTTTCTCCTTTCATCATGACCATCCATTTTCATCATACCTGCAAGAAAAACACAAAATACCTTCCATTAAAGTGCAATATCATTAAAAATAGGTATAAAAATGTGCATAAAAATACTAAATATTTTAGGTGTATCGAAATCCCCCAAACTTAAAATGTTACTTGTCCTCAAGTGACAGTTAATCTCATAAAACATTTTAGCATGCAAATTATGTAATGAGTTTCTTAGGAAGATAACAAAATTTTGTTCTAGAAATGGAATAGTCTAATTTAGAAAAAAATTCAGTAATTAAAACCAACTTAAAGTTTAGAAAGTTCTTAAGTAAAGAAAAATGACAAATATAAGTTTCTATCTATTTCAAAAATATTTGTAGATTCTTCAAAATATAAGACTCAACCACTTATTTTTCTCACTTAAAAATCTTTATTTGATAATAATTTTACTTACTATATTAAAACTTTAAGCTTTAGATTTTCTCTAAACTTAAATATTAAACTTTAGGTGTGAAACCAATTTTTGATTAGGACCTTAAATCCTCAAGCTTCTCCTCCCTTTTCATATACCATTTTTCACTTTTTCTCTTTTTTTAATTTTTTATTATTTTTTTTATAAGGCAAAGATTACTATATCTGGATAGGCTTTTAATGATTTTGAATTCCACCCTTCCATTTAAAATAAAGGTCAGATATACATCTTTTACTTAAAAATCATAATAATAGTATTTGAAAATTATTCTTCAATAAAAGAAATTTAAGCTTTGAAGAATAAAAGTCAAATCTTTTATTTATCAAAAAATACAAAACTTCTTACTAAAGATAGTTAAACTTTATTTAACACCTCTTTATTAAGAAAATTTTAACTCTAAGTTTTTCATAATTACTATAAATTTTAACTAAATTCTTTTATTAATTTCAATATTCAAAATTTTGTTCCCCTAATATAACTTCATGTACATAATTGTTCTCAATCAAAAATATGATTTATTTTTAAGTATTCTTGAGAATCAAATAAAATTTTAGGTTTTCGAAAATCTTGGTTTTTAAAAAAATAAATCCCCCCAAACTTTAATTTTTTAATTAAGATAAAACATTTAAGCATAAGAAATGATATATGGGTGAGAAATAAAAACTAACAAATCATGCTTGCAGAAATTTTTAATATCCTAATATGCAAGTATAACAATTTAAATAACAGGAGTAAAATGAAATCAAATTTAGTTTTTCAAAACATTTTTTTTTATACATAGAAAAGTAAAAATTTCAAAAAGACTTCTACAGTAGTGGAGGTTTTCAAAGCAAATACACACCAACTAAAATAACACACTGATACAAATAACAGATAGTAGTGGAATTTGAAAAATTTTAAACATGTAGTTTCCTAAGTAGAAGTTCCTAATAGTGGTTTATAATCTCCTAACAGTTCTTTAATTGAAGTACACACTACTAAAAACTCTGATATAAAATACACATAAAAAAATTTAGTTTTTCACACACTACCACAAAGCAACATATAAAACAACAACACAACAACATCAATACATCTGAGTATGCATAACAGAAAAATAGTACAACTACAATCTGCATAATATCAAAGTTCACAACACAACAAAATGATCAAACAAAATAAACGTACATAAAAAACAACACCACCAAAAAAACAAATAACACAAATCTACTCATCATCCTCATCATCATCATCATCCTGCTCGTTCCAATCCATGGATGGCACATAAGGTATGTAGAATGGATGAGAGGGCATCTTAGCACTCTGATCACCTCTAATCAGTCTATCCACATATTGCTGATAATTCTCCTCATATTCATCATGTTTTACCTAAGGATTCATGTGATATCTACTAGTTAAGAACTCATCTCCGGATAGGTCTCAGAATTCTTCAACAGGTTTTAACAATACAAGTGATCAATTTGTAAAGTAAATGAAGATCAGGTATGATTATCATCACCATAATTTAATAAGAGAATATCTAAGCAAATATTAATTCCTAAACATGCATCTATTTCATTACAAAATAAAAGTAAATGAAAATAATGGCATAAGATGTAAAAGGTTTGATAGAATTTTGTAATAATTTAAGTGCCAACAAAGAACTTATTTCATTAGTATTCTATTATATTTATGCAATTATCTGTCACCTAGAAGCATTTAATAGTTAATTCTATCAAAATGATTTTCCTACACATGTCACTACTTCATTTAGAAGAAAGAGTAAAGAAAATCACTTACGAAGCATGGATAAATCATGATAGAAAACTTGGTTTAAAACAAAGAAAATCCACTAGAAAGTGTTTACAACAATTGCAAGAGAATGAAGAACACAATACTTAGCTTTTTCCCTCTGAAGGAAAGAAGAAGATCTCTCCACCAAAGTCTCCCACCAATCCATGCGCCGCTCGTACATCCCTTACATAAATATCTCAAAATCCCTCACCAATCTCTCCATAAGATGTAGAAATCTACATCTTCATAACTCTAAAATGATTAAAATGACAAAGGGGGAAGAAAGAGAGGGGGAGAGAGAGAGAGAGAGAAAGAGAGAGAGAGAGAGAGAGAGACAAAAGAGAGGCAAGAGAGGCACCTTTTCCTGTAAAAATATCTCCTATTTATAGAGCTCTAAAAATGGCCAAGGGTTGCTTAAGGCACCTCTTCAAAAGTAGTCCACATTCATTAAATCTTCTAGAAACCATTCTGGTGCCAGACTCCATGCCCAAAACAGTCTCACCCCTTCACTTTGGGTCACACCTCTTCGTGATTTAAACCGCTCCAATGTGTCTAGATTCATTGTATTACATGTCCTATATATTAGGAGTAACAGCCAGTCATCTAGAAGGTCTGAAAACTATTTAACACCTTCAAAATAACTCCCAAAGTTGTCAAAAATCCGTCCAATAACCATTTTTGGATGATTCTGGCGCCGAGGCCTTGATTCTGATGCCTAGGTGCCATTTTCTCGTCGTCACTGGCGCCTAGGCGCCACCCTGTGCGCAGCTCCACTATTTTGCTTCGTTTCAATTCTGTTTCGCCCCATTTCAGTTGTGTTACGTTCCGAACATCTTCACCTACAAGATAGACATAAAAACAAACTTTCTTAAAAGTATAATTTCATCCAAAAATTTGTGAGAAATATAAAAGATATTAAGCATAGAAAGACATATTGATATGTGCCAAGTCAGAATTTTCTTCCTTGCTTATTTTGGCTCAAAATTGCATAGTTTTTGCTTAATTTTCTCTAAAATCATATTTTTATACTTGAAGACAAAAATATGCAAAATTCCTTCCTTTAAAGTGTAATATCATTAAAAATGTGCATAAAGTAGGCATGAAATGAACACTAAAAACATGTAATTTTTAAGTGGATCAAATTGCCCCAAATTTAAACGTTACTTATCCTCAAGTAACACTATAATCATGTAAAACCACATAACCAAATCATGTGTATGAGTTTCTTTAAGAGTTTCTAAAATTTTATTCTAGAAATATAGTAGTCCAATTTAGAAAAAAATTTAGTAAATGAGACCAATTTGAAGTTTTGAAATCTCTTAGATGAAAGAGTATGAAAGTATGCGTTGCTATCTAATTCAGAAATGCTTGTAAATTTTTTAAAATATAGGGGTTAGGTATTTTATTTTCTTTACTTAAAAACCTTTATTAAAAATAATTATACTAACTACATTATATTCTTAAGCTTAAGATTTTCTCAAATCTTATACTTTTAAAAAGCTCAGGTGTGGAACCAATTTTTGATTAGGCCCTTTAATCCTCAAGTTTCTCCTTCCTTTTTCACATACTATACTTTTCTTTTCATTTCATTTCTTTTTATTTTTATTTTTCTTTTCTTTCTTCTTTTTTTTTAGGCAAGGATTACTATATCTGGATAGGTCTTTAATAATTTTGAATTCCACCCTTCTTTTCCTAAAGCATAAGGTAAATATATATCTTTTACTTGGAAATATAATAAAATTTTTTAAAATTATTTTTGAATAAAAGAAATTTAAATATTGAAAACAAAAGTCTAATCCTTCTATTTTTTTAAAAATACAACTTTTCTTACTAAAGATGGTTACACAATATTTATCATTTCTTCACTAAAAAAAATTAACTTTAAATTTTTCATCACTACTATAAATTTTAACTAAATTCTCTTACTCATTTCTATATTCAAAATTTTATTTCCATGATATAACTTCATACACATAATTATTTTTCAATCAAAAATCAAATTTATTTATAGCATTTTCTAGGACAATTAAAATTTAAGTTTTTGAAAATTGTTTTTCATTCCCCCACCCCAAAACTTGAATTTTAAAATATTTTGCAATTAATTCCATAAAATGTAGGAGGAAGAAAAATAAAAGATAAATCTACTAACTACTACAACATCCTATCAAATTTATATACATGCATAATCAGGATAAAAAGATTGCAGAAGAAAGTAAATCTAGCCTAAAACATGCTTGTTATAATATTAAACTTAAAGGAAGTATATTAACTTTAAAATATATTTTTCTTCGTACCTTCAAACATGAATTTGAACATGTATAACATTCAGCACATAAAATATAAACAGGAAGAAACATAGTTCAGAAATTCTATCTACCACCAATGTTTATCAAAAACATCTACAAATATTCATCAGGACATAACAATTTGCAATAGAAAGTAAATCTAAACTAAACATGCTAGAATAAAATTAAACTAAAGAAAGATTAAATAAGCAGGACATGTATCGGCATAGGAATATATATTTAAGTGTTATTCAAATCTCTTAATTGTTGTAACACAAACACAAACACACAAACTAAAATACCTAGACTCGTAGATTCATAAACAAATATCAATTGAGGTTAATTTGATCTCCTTTCTACTACATTTTCCCTCCTTACTTTCAATTTATAAAGGAAGAAACTACACTAATAATGATAGTCTGGTAAATAAAAATAATGCAATTCATTCATATGTTGTTCATTAAGCAATTTCATGACCTTACTTAGTGAAAATAAAGTCAGATAAAGGAAGTAATAGAGTTGACATGGAGTGGTCCAAGTCTAAACTCTACATGCTTCAAGGCAATACTCAGCTCCAGTTGATAACTGAGTTATGACAGACTCGTCAGCCTGCTACTACCAGAAGTCGTATACAAATTTAGTCAAGACCAAGGCATAACCTCACAACATTAATCTATTCTGCACTAAAGAAAATATAAAACAACACATAAACAATCATGACTCGCAAGCACACTAAATCAAAGCAAACTGATAACTATGGGTTGCCTCTCATAAAATGCTTGGTTTTAACGTCGCGGGCCCGACAAATGATTCCTCTTGAATCAAAATTCCAATTAAGTAATCCTCGATCAATCACCCAATCATTTCCAGATCCAAGGATTCCAATAAAATCCTCAAATTTTAATTTTTCATTCAGCTCTTCATTTTCAGTTTGATTTATATCATTGTTCCTCATATTTCTTTCTAGATCCAATATTCTTCTATTGATTTTCTGACTTTGCATATTAATATCATCCTTAAAATTTATAAGAAATGGATCTTTATAAGATACTTCAATATCTCCCAAATTTTGGATCAGATTCTCTTTAGATAATTCAGATTCTGGATCAGTATCTTCTATGTTACTCTTATGTTTCAAATTATCTTCCAATTCTTCCCCTTTATAATTATTAAATGATGGAGGATCTATCATAGTCAAGAAAATAAGTTTTTCTAATTCCTAAGGAATTTCTTCCAATGGTCTTCCAATATCCTTATCCTCTTTTCTCAACTCAAAGTTCTTTTGAAAGATATCCTCAAATTCTCTTCCAAGTCCTAGTTCAATAACTTTATCATGTTCATCATTCAATTCAGATTTTTCTTATGATTGAGTCGCATCTAAATATATAAAGATTAGTTGTGTAGATGAATTCCCTAAATAAGTAGGCTTTAAAATTGTATGGGGTACATCCATCTTATGTTCATGAGATTTTTTAACAAATGGAATTAAAAGTATGCTATTTTTGGTAGCGTCCATCATTTCACACCTCTCCTGAACATACATACAGTCTTATTTAAATAACATTTTTGAATCATCATTAAAATTCATTTCAATCTCATCTGTTAACTTACTCTTAAAACTTTCTTGGAAATGGTCTTTACTTAGATAATCAATTTCATCTATCCAAAAACAATCATCATCTTTTCTCTCAGCTGGATATTTCATAGACTTTAATACATCAAAAGTGACTTTCTGGTCATTAATATTCATAATCAACTCTCCTTTTTGTACATCTATCATAGCTTGTCCAGTAACAAGGAAATGTCTCCCTAAAATAATTGGAATTTTTTTTATCTTCCTCCATATCTAATACAATAAAGTCCAAAGAAAAGATAAATTTATCCACTTTAACAAGCACATCTTCTATAACTCCTTTGGATAAATGATAGATCGATCAACTAAAATAAGGGTTACAGTAGTGGGAGAAATATCGACTAAACCTAACCTTCTAAATATAGATAGAGGCATCACATTAATGCTCACTCCTAAATCACATAAATCTTTTCCACATAATCTTTCTCCAATTACATAAGGAATTGTAAAGCTATAAGGATCTTTAAATTTCCGAGAAAATTTTTTCTGAAGTATAGTGCTACACTCCTCACTTAGTGCAACTTTCTCCGTAATCCCCAAATTTCCTTTTCTTGTTTAATATCTCCTTCATAAACTTTGCATAACTTGACATCTGTTCCAAAGCTTCAGTGAAAGGAATATTTATTGTTAACTTCTTAAGTACTTTCATAAACTTTGAAAATTTTTTATCCAAGTCATGTTGTCTAAGTCTTTGAGAAAATGGAGGTGGGGGTCTTTCCAAACTGATTTTAGTTGGAGAAATTAATTTTTCCAGATCCTTAGAAACATGTTTTTTAGGTCTTTTAGTTTCCTTTGTTTCTCTCACAACATCTTTCTCTTTTCAAACCACATCCTCTATCTTTTTTCCACTTTTTAATTGGACAGCTTCTACTTGTTCATTAGTGTTCTCTTTAGGGTTGATCTCAATGTTGTTAGGAAGTGTTCTTTGGGGTCTATTGTTAAGTGAATTAGCCATTTGTCCCAGTTGATTCTTTATATTTTTAATCGCAGCATTTTGACTTTGCAACTGGTTTCCCATTTTCAATATTACTTCTTCCATAGACATCTTCTTATCCTCAAATTGTTGATCATTGTTAGAGTCCAGTGGATATGAAGGTCTATAGTTTGTGTTCCCCTGATTATTCCAACTTCCATTAGGATTCGCAAGATTATTTTCCCATTTTTGGTTTCCACCATCAGTAGTTTGATTCCAGTTAAATTTAGGATGGTTCTCCCAAGACGGGTTGTAAAAGTTAGAATATGGGTTGTTTATGGTATTTAAAGCGTCATATGATAAGTTAGAATCAATTATACGCCTAAATGAACTTTCCTTACTTACAGAAGTAAATTGAGGCTGGTTCATTCCAAATTGATCAAACTTCCTTGATATTGTGGCAACCTGAGATGCAAGAATTGTAATCACATCTATATCATGAACACTAGCTACATTTTTATGATTTACCCTTGCAGAGGCCATTGAAATTCATTTGTAGCCATTTTTTTAATTAATGCATACGCTTAATTAATTAATTTTGACATTAATGAACCACCAGCAGTAGCATCAATTATAGACCTAAGGGATCCTACTAACCCATTATAAAAAGTTTGAATGATTAACCAATCAGGCAGAGCATGATATAGACACTTTCTTAGGAGTTCTTTAAATCTTTCACAAGCTTTGAATACTGTTTCTCCTTCATATTGAAAAAATGAGATAATATCGTTTCTAAGTTTAGTAGTCCTTGAAGGTGGAAAATACTTAGCTAGGAATTTCTGAGTTAACTCCTCTCAATTTTTAATAGAGCCAGGTGCTAATGAGTATAACCATATTTTAGTCTTATCCCTTAGTGAGAAAGGAAAAAGCCTTAGCCTAACAACATCGTCTGACATACCATTATAATGAAATGTAGCACAAAGTTCTAGAAAACTAGATAAGTGTAAATAGGGATCTTCCAAAGGAGTTCCCCCAAACTGATTGTTCTGCCCCAGTTGGATAATCTCAGGATTTATTTCAAATGAGTCAGCTTCTATGACAGGGTTTTGTATACTTGTGTAAATTTCATCTGTAGTAGGATTTACGTAATCCCTTAATGAAGTATGATGATTTTCCAAGTTATTATCTTAAAAGTTTTCCATTTTCATTTCTAGTTTTTCGAGTCCTTTCTGTATTTTTACTTTTTTATTTTTTTCAAACTCGGGATCATAAGGCACAAGTCTTGCAGATCCTTTGTTTCGCATACATAGCACAACAAACAATACATTAACAATTAAACAAATAAAATGAAAAATATATTCAACACAACAAAACATTTTCACGAACACCTTATTTTTCACACAAACAATTTTTTTCTTTTTTTCACAACACTTTTTCATATAACAAAACACTTTTCACACAAAAATAGTTTTTACGACACTACAGTTTTCCAAGTCTAAACATAATTATTTCAACTAAAATTCTCCTAAAGTTCTTACCGAAGCTTCCTCGGCAACGGCGCCAAAAACTTGACCCGACACGCGTTAACGCAGTAATTTTTGCTTCCAAAAGATGAAAAAAAACATGACTCAATTTTTAAATAGCGGCTAGTGTATAAAATTAAAATATTATAAAATTTTTGAAAATGTTTTACACACTAGGGTTACTACGCAAGTATACATATCATTTCAAGTAATATAGGGTTTTCTTTTATATCCCCAGTATCGATCCCACAGAGAAGTGAGGTAAGAAATTCTTTAGGCTAATTCCAATTTATTTCTATAAGGCCTACATTTGGAATGTCAATTAAAATGAGTTTTATAATAACTATTCCTAAATAAAATTCTTAAATAAAAAGATAACTTAAGGATAAGTTAGTTTGGAGAATTTTAAGATATTAAAAACTACTTTTCTCTTGCAATTACATAGATAATGTGTAGGAAAGAAATGCTTAGAATTTTATGTAGTAGTGCCAAATAGAAGCAATCCTATTCTTTACCCTTTGGTCTAGGTGTAAAGAACATTGGCTAATCTATAGATCGGTTCAGGATGTTTTATTAGTAGAATGAGTTAATCTAGGCTCACACTACTAGATGTCCAAGGGTGGCTATGGTCAGCCCTACCAGTGACCCGTTCCCTTTCTATAAACCAAATTATTAGAATTTAGTCTCTCACTCTAAAAACTAATCAATTTTGTGCTCAATAAGCAATATCTCCCTATTTATTTGCACTTCACCATGAATAACCCGCATATAGCCTTCGATTACCCAAAGATTCATGTGATATCTACTAGTTAAGAACTCTTCTCCGGATAGGTCTCAGAATTCTTCAACAGGTTTTAACAATACAAGTGATTAATTTGTAAAGTAAATGAAGATCTGGTATGAATATCATCACCATAATTAAATAAGAGAATATCTAAGCAAATCTTATTTCCTAAACATGCATCTATTTCATTACAAAATAAAAGTAAATGAAAATAATGGCATAAGAAGTAAAAATGATTTAAGTGCCAACAAGGAACTTATTCCATTAGTATTCTATTATATTTATGCAATTATCTGTCACCTAGAAGGATTTAACAGTTAATTCTATAAAAATGATTTTCCTACACATGTCACTACTTCATTTAAAAGAAAGAGTAAAGAAAATTACTTACGAAGCATGGATAAATCACGACAGAAAACTCGGTTTAAAACAAATAAAATCCACTAGAAAGTGTTTACAGCAATTACAAGAGAATGAAGAACACAATACTTAGCTTTTTCCCTCTGAAGGAAAGAAGAAGATCTCTCCACCAAAGTCTCCCACCGATCCATGCGCCGCTCGTGCATCCCTTAAATAAATATCTCAAAATCCCTCACCAATCTCTCCATAAGATGTAGAAATCTACATCTTCATGACTCTAAAATGACTAAAATGACTAAGGGGGAAGAAAGAGAGGGGGAGAGAGAGAGAGAGAGACAAGAGAGAGGCAAGAGAGGCACTTTTTCTTGTAGAAATATCTCCTATTTATAGAGCTCTGAAAATGGCCAAGGGTTGCTTAAGGCACCTCTTCAAAAGTAGTCCACATTCATTGAATCTTCTAGAAACCATTCTAGCGCCTAGGCGCCAAGTTCTGGCGCCTATGCGCCAGACTCCGTGCCCAAAACAGTTGCACCCCTTCACCTTGGGTCGCACCTCTTTGTGATTTAAACCGCTCTAATGTTTCTAGATTCATTGTATCACATGTCCTATATATTAGGAGTAACTTCCAGTAATCTAGAAGGTTTGAAAACTACTTAACACAGTCAAAATAACTCCCAAAGTTGTTAAAAATCCGTCCAATAACCGTTTTTGGATGATTATGGAGCCTAGGAGCCGATTTCTCGTCGTCAATGGCGCCTAGAAGCCGGGTTTGGCGCCTAGGCTCCACCTTATGCGCAGCTCCACTATTTTGCTCCGTTTGGCTCCGTTTCACCCCAATTCAGTTGCGTTGCGTTCCTAACAACTTCACCTATAAGATAAACATAAAAAAAAACTTTCTCAAAAGTGTAATTTCATCCAAAACTATGTGAGAAATATAAAAGATATTAAACATAGAAAGACATATTGATATGTGCCAAGTCAGAATTTTCTTCCTTGCTTATTTTGGCTCAAAATTGCATAGTTTTTGCTTGATTTTCTCTAAAATCATATTTTTATACTTGAAGACAAAAATATGCAAAATCCGTTCCTTTAAAGTGTGATATCATTAAAAATGTGCATAAAGTAGGCATGAAATGAACACTAAAAAACATATAATTTTAAGTGGATCGCTCCTCTTTTTACTTTGTCTCCATTAGTTGTTGAGGCGGAAGCTATAGTATTTGTTCTTCTTATTGCAAAGAAGATGGGTTGGCAGAACATTATTTTAGAAAAGGACTCCTTATATCTTTGGAATATTTGTAACTTTAACTTAGAACTGTCATTGGAGTATATTATTGCAGGTTAAAAGGATCAATTCACTTGCATCTGGAATGAATATTAATTCGAATCACACTATGAGGGAGGGCAACAAGGTGGCAGATTGGATTGCGAGCTTGGAACTTACTTAAAGAAAACTTTGGTGTACTCCCCCGCCCCTCACTCACTCTCGTTGTCTTAATTTGTTGCCTTTCTCTCGTTTGCCTCATTTCTTCTATCTAACGTATCTTTCTCTCTCTCACTTCTCTCTCTATCACAGCTTCTTTCTTTCTTCTTCTCTCCCATACCTCCTCTCTCATAATGTGAGAGAAAGATATAGAGAGAAGGGCTTCATTTGAGAAAGTGAGAGAGAATGATAAAGAAATGGAGGGAGAGGCTGCTAAAAGAAAGTGCAAGTAAGAGACAGGATGGAAATATAAGAGAATCGAGAGAGAGAGAAAGAGAGAGAGTGAGACTGAGAGAGAATAAGAGTGAGATAGAGTCTGTATGAGGGAGAGGGAGGGATGGAGAGAGAGACAACGTGAAAGATCTAGGAAGGCAATAGAGAGCGACAAAGAGAGAGAGGGAAATAGAGAGGGAGATAGACAATGAAGAGATTGATAGAAAATGTGCGCAATTGCGTGAAAGCGCAGGAGGAGATAGATTTAAAGTAAGAGAGGGAAGCACGAGAGAGAAAAAATGACAAAAGGAGAGAGAGAAAGAGATAAGATAGTCTGAGAGAGAGAGTAGAAAGAGTAAGTGAAAGAGAAAGTTTGAGAGAGATAGGAAGGGAGACAGAGAGGGACAAATAATAAACAATGTAAGAAAACGCAAGAGGATGAGAGAGTGGTGGGGAGAGGTTACGTAGAGGGGAGGTGGAGAAAGAGTACAACCGAGAGGAATATATCTATAAGGGAAAGAGATGGAGATAGAAAGAGATATAGATTGAAAAAGAGAGATAGGTAAAGAGTAAGAAGATGGCCGCAGAAAATACGAGAGAGAGAGAGATGGATAATAGAAGGAAGGAGATGGGGAATTGAGAAAGAGAGTGAGATAGAAAATACACGAGAGGAGAGAGAACGAGTAAACTGAGAGAAAGAGAGATAAGAGAGGGGAGAGAGAGGAGAGAAAGTGAGATAAAGAGCATAAAGGAGAAAGTGTTTGAGAGAGGGAAGAAAGAAAGATAGGTATAGAGAGGAAAAGAGATGGCTAGATAGGATAGAGAGTGAGGGAGTAAGTGATTGATGGAGGGAGAGAGAGAATAGAGAGAGAGACAGATAAAGAGAAATGGAGAGGGAGAGAAAGTGTGTATGATAAAAGAAAAGAGATAAATGATAGAGAGAGTGCATGTGAGAGAAAACATAAATGAGAGAGTAGTGCGAGACGAGAGGGAGAGTGAGAGAGGAACATTTTGATAGATATAGTGAGGAGACAAGCGAAAGAGACTAAGGAGGGAAAGAGGAAGGAGAGTGAGGGGCAGATAAAGTGTGAATGAAGGCAGACGAGAGAGGTGGGAGGGAAGGAAGGAGAGTCGAGCAATCGTGAGGTTGAAAGGCAGAGAGAGAGAGAAAAAAAGAGGGAGGGTTAAGAGTGACCAAGAGAAGAGAGATAGGAAAGAGAGAAGAATAAGTGAGATATGCAATAGAGAGATTAGGGTGTACGCAGAAGAAAGAGTGAGAGTAAGAAATATGGAGGGAAAGTGAGTGTGAACGGAGAGATAATGAGAACAATAAATAATGTGAACGGAGAGATAATGAGAACAATCGATAAAAGAGTAAGTGTGAGAGAGATAGAGAGAGATTGATAAAAGAGAAATGAGAGTGCGTAGGGAGAGAGAGATAATGAGAGGTAACGAGAGCAAGAGAGGAAGAGAGAAAAGAGAAAGATGTAGATAAGGATAGATAGTGAGAGAGAGAGAGGGAGATAAGTGATGGAGAGAAGAGAGAGGCTAAGACAGAAACGAGAGTATGAGAGATCGAGAAAGCGTGTGTGTGAGAGAGGGTGGGTGGGAAGGAGAACAAGAGCAAGGAGAAAGCAAGAGGGAAGATTGATGGGGACATAGTAAGGAAGGAGTGAGATCGAGAAAACAAGAGAAGAGAGAGAGAGGGGTTGGAGGCTGATAGAAAAAGGAAGAGAGAGGGATGGAGGTAGAGAGTGGGAGAAGAGGAGAGAAGAAGAGAGAGGAAGTAGTGAAGAAAGTGAGGTAGACGGGGATGCAAGTGACTTTTAAGCAAGTAAGAAAGATGCAAAAAGAAGGGAGAATGGGAGGGAGACATAAAGAGAAAAAGAAATGATAGAGAGTAGAAAGAAACAAAGAGAAATAGGGAATGAGATTGAGGTGTGAGGGAGAGAGAGGAAGAAAGAGAGAGTAAGAGCTAGAGATAGGAGAGTAGGAGAGAGGGAGAGAAAGAAAGTGAGAGCAGATTATGAGTGAGAAAGTGTGGGAACTATAAGAGAGAGTGTGTAAGAGAAAGTGAAAGAAAGAGAGCAAGCAAATAAAGAGTGAGTGAGAGAGGGAGGGAAAGAGTGTGAAAGATGAAAGAGAGATAAAGTAAGTACGAGAGAGTAAAAGAGAGAGGGAATGAGACAGATAGAGAGAGAAGTAAAGTGAGAGGGAGGAAGGGAGAGATGCTAAGAGAAAGGAGAGACATAAGCATGGAAAGATGGAGCGAGATATAAAGAGCATAAGAGAAGTAGAGAGAGAAAGAGAGAGAAGGGCATAGAGATAAAGAGAGAATGGTGTGAGAAACAGATTGAAATAAAAGGAGAGAATAGTGGGAGAGAGAGTTAAAGGTGAGAGAGAGGTGAAGGTGGAGTGGATGTGATTCAAGAGAGGAGAGAGAGGGGAGTGAGTGCGAAAAGAGAATGAAGAGAGAGCACGAGAGAGCTCAAGTGTAGAAAAAGTGAGAGAGGTAGGAATGGATAGAGTGGGTGAAGAAGGGTAAGAGAGAGAAGTGGGGCAAGAGTGAGGGAGGTATGAAGAGAGAAGAAGGGTAAGAGCGAGAGAGAGAGAAGAGGGAGAAGATAAAGATAAGTTAGAGAGATGAGAGAGGGAAGCACAGAAGGCAAAAGAGTAAAATAAACAAAGAGAGAGTGATGAGAGAGGGAGGGAGAGACAGGGATAAGCACAGAAAGATGGAGCGAGAGATATAGAGAGAACAAAAGAGAAGTTTAGAGAGAAAGAGAGAAGGACAGAGAGATGTGCGAAGGGTGTTAGAAAGAGATTGAAATAAAGAGAGAGAAGAGAGAGAGAGAGATGAAGAGAGATAGTTGCAAGGAGAGAGAGAGAAAGGGAGGAAGCGGCAGAGAGGGAGAGAGAGGGATGGAAAGAGTGAGTGAGAGATATAGGAAATTCGAAAGAGAAGCATAGAGAGAAAGAGAGAGAATGGGTAGAGGGAGTGGAGAAGAGTGTGAGAAAGAGGCCGGAGGAAAGAGGAATGAGGAGGCAAGATAGGAACCGGTGGTATGAGAGAGCGAGAGATAGAAAGAGTGAGAGTGATGTAGATAGAAAGAGAGAAGAGAGGTGAGGAGAGAAAGGGATATGGAGTGATTCAAGTACGGAGGAGAAAGGCGGAAAGAAATGAGAACTAAAAAAGAGAAAGAACAGTGAGAGATAGGAAAGGAGAGAGTAAAGGAGGAAGGAAGGGTAAGAGAGAGTGTGGCTTTTGCGACAGGGAGGGAGAATAACTCCGTGAGATGGACATAGAGAGTGTAGAGAAGTGAAAGAGAGAAAGAGGAAGGGAAAGAGAGAGGAGAAAGTAGAAAGAGGGAAAAAAAATAGAGAATAAATATGTGGGGTGATTAAGAGAGTGAGAGAGGAAGTGAGAGAGAAAGAGATAGTGAAGATAAAGGAACAACTGAGTAGAGTTTATATATATATAAGAGAGAGGGAGAGGGGGTAAGAAAGGAAGGGAGAGAGGGAGAGAGAGAGGGAGAGTGACAATGATCGATGGGGAGAGGGAGAGGGAGAGAGCAAAAGAAGGGGAAAGAGGTGGAGATAGAAAGAGCTAGAGACTGAAAAGAGAGGGATATGTAGAGAGGAAGGAGATGCAAGAGAGAACGTGAGAGAGAGATGATATAGGATCAGAATGGACAGAGAGGGGAACAGTAGAAATAGAGTGAGATAGAAAAGGCATAGTGATGATGAGAGAGGGTGAGTGAGGTAGGGAGGAATGGATTCAAGAGAGAAAGAGAGAGTGTGAGTGAGTGAGAAGAGAGAATGAAGAGAGAGCGAGAGAGGGCAAGAGTAGAAGAAAGTGAGAGAAATACAAAAGTGAGAGAGGTAGAAATGGATAAAGTGGGAGGAAAGAGGAAGCGTACTACCGCAGAGGGAGGAGAGGTAAGAATGAAAGAGATAAAGGGGACAAAGAGTGTGAGATAGAGGTAAAGAGACATATAAAGAAAGCAAGAAATAGAGAGAAAATAATGAGAGAGAGTGAGAAAGTGAAGAACCCAACCGGCCGAGAGCGAGACGGAGGGCAAGAGAGAGCGAGGGGAAAGAGGGAGATAAGTAGAGAAGGGGAGAAGAAGAGAAAGATGTTAGAGAGAAGGGAGAGAGGGAAAAATAAAGATGGCACAGAGTAAGAGGGGGAAAGAGGGAGATAAGTAGGGGAAGATAGAGTGAGAGAAGTACAAAAGCGAGGGAGACATATAGGAAATGCAAAAATGAAGTAGAAAGAGAAATAAAATAAAGCAAAATCGGGGGAATAGAGCAAGCAAGAGAGGGTGAGAGAGATATATAAATAGAAAGAGAATAAGAATGATTGAAAGAGTGAGAAGATGAGAGACATAGTGAGGCAAGAAGAGATAGGGGAGTGATTGAGAAGAGATACAATGAAGAGAGATCATGAGAGAGGGCAAGAGTAGAAGAAAGTGAGAGAAATACATAGGTGAGAGAGGTAGGAAAGGATATAGTAAGTGAAGGGAGGTAAGAGAGAGGGGGAGAGTGAGGAGCGAGTGATAAAGCAAGAGAATGAGAGTGATATAGGTAGAGAGAAGTGAATCCGAGAGCAAGAATGAGAGAGAATGGAGTGAGAGATGAGAAAGAGAAGAAGAGAAATAAGAGTGAGAGAGAGAAAAGTGAGATAAGAGAACAAATAAGTTAGATAGAAGAGAAAGAGGACAAATAGAGAAGGCAACAGAGTAAGACAGATATAGAGAGAGTAAGGAAGAGAGAGAGATGGAGATAGGAGATAAGCATGGAAAGATGGAGTGAGAGGTATAGAAAGAGCAAAAGAGAAGTAGAGAGAGAACGTATCGATAATGAGAGATGGGCGTGACAAAGAGATTGAAATAAGGAGAGAGAAGAGAGAGATGAAGAGAGAGAGTTGCAAGGTGAGAGAGAGCAAGGGAGGAAGCAAGAGAGGCAGAGAGAGGGTTGTAGGAAGAGTGAGTGAGAGATGAAAATGTGAAGATAAAGTAGAAAGAGTAAGAGCTGCAGAAGAGTGAGAAAAAGCTTGACTTCTTTTCTCCTCTCCTCTCATCTCCTTTCATCCGCTCACTCCTCACGCACCCATCTCTCGCACTCATCAAACACGGCTTCTACTTGCCTCACCATCTCTATTTTTCTTAATTCCTCTTTCACTTGAGATCTTTCTATCTCAAACCATCTCAAACTCTTTCTGACTCTACCCTTTTCACTTTTCTCTCTACTTCTCTTTTGCTCTTCTTATATCTCTCACTCACTCTTTCCATACCTCTCTCTCGCTTCCTTCCTCGCTCTCTCTCTCTCTCTCTCTCTCTCCCCCTCCCTCCCTCTCTCCTTGCAACTCTTTCTCTATTTCTCATCTCTCTTATCTTGCTCCTTCGCTCTATCTCTTACACACTTTTTCTTTATGTAGTTCTTTCTCCTCCTCTCTCATGCCCTCCGTATGTCCTTCTCTCACTATGCCTACTCTTTCTCACTCTCCTGCCCTTTCACTCTCTCTTTCTCCCCCATCTCTATCTTGGAAGTCTCTCTATCTCTCCCTCACTCTCCCTGCCTCCTCCCTCTCACTTACTCCCTCTCATTTCTTGCTATTGCTCTCTCTCTCTCTCTTACTCTCTCCCTCACTGCCTCTTTTTCATCATTCCTCTTTCCCACTCCTTATCTCGTTTTGCTCTCTTTTATCTTATTATGTCTCTCCCTTTCTCATACATGAACTATCTCGCCACACTCCTTCTTCTTTCATTTGCTCTCTACTCTCTCTTCTATGTTTTACTCTCACTCTTCATTATCCCTCTTTCTCTTTATATCCTTCGGGCTCTTCCATCTCACTCTTTTTGCTCATTGTATCCCCTCCTTTTCTCCCTCTCTTCGCCACTTTCTTTATCCTTCACTTTCTCTCACTCTTCTCCTCACATTTTTTTTGCCCAATCTCTTATCTATCTCTCGTTCACACTCTCGAGTATCGCTTCATCTTTCTCTCTCAAGCCTTTTCTAATACTCTTTCTCTTCTTCTGCCACTTGTTCTCTCTACTTATATTTTTCTCTTTGTATCTCTCAATCTCTTTTTCCATCCCAATATTGATCTCGTTCTCGCTTTATCTCTCTCACCCTCTCTTCCTCTATTATTGTCTCTCACTATCTCATCTCTATCACTCACCTTCGTTTCTCTCACTCTTGTTCTCTCATCTCTCCCTTCCGTCACTCTTTCTCTCTCCCTCTCTCCCTCTCTCCCTCCCTCTCCCCTCTCTCTCTCACTTTTCTACTATATTTCACTCTCAATCATTCTTTCTCTCCATCTATTTCTTCCTCTCTCAATCTCCCTCAATCATTCTCTCTCGCTCTCTCTCATGGTGCTCTTTCTTTCTCTCTCTTTCACTCTTTCTCTATTGCTCCATCTCACTCTCATTCTCTCTCTCACTCTCTCTCCTCTTCTTTTTCCCTTCCTCCTTCCCCCCACTCTCCTTCCCTACCTCTCTCTCTCTCTCACTTCGCCTATCATTCACTCCCACCTCTATCTCTCTCTCTCTCTTCCTCACTCAATACTCCCTTATCTTTCTCCCGAATCTAAACCTCTCCCTCTCTCCTCTACTCACGCTTTATATCCGCTCATTTCTCTATCTATCTCTCTCTCTGCACTAATATCCGTCTCATCAAATCTCTCTCTCTCTCTCTCCCACTTCTCATCCTTTTTTCTCAAGTTTTTTCTATCACTTTCTCTCTCTCCCTCTATCTCGCTTTTCCTCTTTCCAACCTTATCTCACCCTTTCCCTCCCTCTCTCTGCTCTTTCTTTCTCTCTGTTTTTCTCTCTCACCATGCAACTCTCGCCCCGTTCTTTCTTTCTCGTCTCATCATTTTCTTTCCTTTTCCCCTTCTCTCTCTCCCTACTCACCATCACTCTTTGTTTCCTTTTTTTCCTCCCTCCCTCACTCACTTGTGCTCTCCATCTCTCTCACATACATGCATGGAGTTCTTCTTTTTTCTCTCTTACCCACACTCATTTCTCTCACTCTTGCTATCTCACAATTTATCTTTTTTCTCCACCTATATCTCACTCACAATTTATCTTTTTCTTCATCCTAATCTCACTATTTCCCCCCTTCCCTCTCTCTCGTTCTTTCTTTCTCTCTTATTTTTCTCTCACCTTGCAACTCTATCGCCCATTCCCCATTTCTTTCACTCTCATCATTTTCTCTTTCTCCTTCTCTCTCTCTCCCGCACTCATTAGCATTCTTTGTTTCCTTTTCTCCTCCCTCCCTCACTCGTGCTCTCCATCTCTCTTACTCTCTCACGTACATGCATGGAGATTTTCTTTTTTTCTCTCTACCCACACTCATTTTCTCACTTTGTTGTCTCACAATTTATCTTTTTCTCCACCTCTCTCTCATTCTCATTTATCTTCCCTCCTCTCTCTCTCTCACTCTCACAAACTCCCTCCTTCCTACCTCTTTTCCTCATTCACTTACTCTTTATATTTTCACCCGCTCTCTTTCTATAAGTCTTGTCTTCCCTCTCATTCTCTCTTCACACTCTCTTCTCACTCACCGCCCTCTCCTTTTGTCTTGAATCAATCCATCCCTTTCTCTTACTCTTCGCCTCACCTTTCTCTTTGTATCGGCCTCAACCTTTCCTATCTTTCTCTCTCGCACTCTCTAATAGTCCGCTTCTTTCTTTCTCTCCTTCTTTTAGCTCTTTCTCAACTCAAAATCTTCTCTCCTTCCCCTTCTTGTTCTCTCCACTTCTATTTTGCCCTTTTTATATTTCTCAATCTCTTTCCATCGCAATATCTATCTCACCCTCGCTTCTCTTTCACTCTCTTTCCTCTCTACCATCTCACTCTCTCATCCAATAACTTCCTTCCTCTCTTTATCTTCTCTATATGATATTTCTCTTCCCTCTCTTTTCTTCTTCTCTATCTCACTCTTTCTTTCTCACATGCTCTCTCCCTCTCTCCTCTAGCGCCCTTCATCTCTCTTTTATAATGGATCTCTCCTCTTTCTCTCTCTCACTCTTTTATTTCTCTCTCATTCTCACCACTCCTCCTTTCGTTCTCCCTCTCCCTCTACCTCCCTCCCAAGTTTCATTTGTTTTCTACCCTATCACTCACCTTTCTTGCCACACTACTCTCTCATGAATTATCTCTCTTTCTCCAATTTTTCCTCTCTTTCACTCGTCTTTTGGTCTTTTCATTCACTCCTCATTCCCTCCTCTCTTTTCTCTCACTCTATTCATTCTCTTTCTCTTTCCTCTCTCGCTTCACCCACTCCCCATTCTTCCTTCGCTCTTCAATCACTCCCTACGACTTCCTTATCTCTCCCCTCCTCTCCTCTCATCATCTTTCTATTCAGCCATCCTCACTCTATCTATCTCACACTCTCTCACACACTCGTTTCCATTTGCCTATTCAATTCTATCTCTATTCCCTCTTTCTTTTCAAGCTCTTTCTCACACTCTTCTCACTTCCTATACCATTTTTTCTCTTTCTACTATCTCTTCCCGTCTCTCTCCCATTAATACTCACTCTCACGATCTTCGTCAATCGTTCTTTCTACATTCTGTCTTTTCTTATATCTCTCACTTTTCTTTATTTCTCTCTCACTAACTCCTCTCTACCTCCATCTCACCGTCATTCTCTCTCTCTCACTCTCTCTATCTTTTTGCCACCTTCCTCCTTCCTCGGTCTCCTTACTTAACTCTCTATTATGTAATCTCTCTCTCTTTCTCTCACTCGCTCAGCCTCTCGCTCTTTCCTCGTCTCTTCTCTATCTTCTCACTCACTACTCATCTCTCCTTTTCTCCCGAAGCTACTCCCTTTACTCACCCTTTCTATCTCGCCACACCTTCTCTCTTATCTATCTATCTCTCACAAACGACCGCATCCGTCTCTTCATATCTCTCCCTCCCACTTTCGCGACCATTTTTTTCAAGCTTCTTCACTCACCTTTCTCTCTCCCTCTATCTATTCTCTCTTTAATTCTTTTGTTCTCTTTATTTTTGTCACTTTCCTTCCATCCATATCTCATTCTCTCCTACCACTCTCTATTTCCCTCTCTCACTCTTCTCTCTCATCCTTTCTATCTTCGCCCCCAAATGCCGCCTTTTGTTTCTCTTCGTTGTCCACCCTCCCTCACTCACTTGTGCTCTCCATCTCTCTCTCTCACAAGCATGGAGCTCTTCTTTTTTTTTTTCTTATTCCTCCACAATCATTTCTCTCACTCATGGTCTCTCACACTTTATCCTTCTCTCCACCTAGCCCCTCCCTCCCTCTCTTTCTACCTTCTTTTCGCCTTCCCTTACTCTCTTATGTTTTAACTCGTCTCCGTCTCTCTCTAAGTCTTCTCTTCCCTCTTGTTCTCTCTTCACTTTCTCTTCTTACTCACTGCCCTCTCTCCTTCTATCTTGAATCCATCGATCCCTCCCTCTCACTTTTCTCCTCGCCTTTCTTTCATCTCAACCCTTCCCATTTATCTCACTCACCCCTACTGCCTCTTCATCTTTCTCTATCTTCTTTCTGCTCTTTCTCAATCTTCTCTTTATTCCACTTTTTCTCCCTCCTTCTATTCTACCCTATTATATCTCTCAATCTCTCTTCCCCTCCCCCGCATCTATCTCTCTCTCTCGCTCTCTCTCTCTCTCTCCCTCTCTTCCCTCTCTTTACCATATCTTCCTCTCATTCAACAAATTTCTTGCTATTTTTATCTTCTTTCTTTTCTAATCTTTCTCATCCTCGTTTTCTTCTTCTTATTCTCTCTCTCACTATTTTTTCTCTCATTCTCTCTCTCCCTCTCTCCTCTTTTTCATCTCTATCTCTCCCTCTCTCATGGATCTCTTCTTTCTCTCTCTATCACTAACTTATTTCTCTCTCCCTCTCTCTCATTACTCCACTCTCCTCTCTCTTCTCCTCTCTCCCACTCCCTCCTCCCCGTTTCGTTTCGACTTTCTTCCTCCTCTCACCCTACCTTTCCAAGCACTCTCTCTCTCTCATGAATTATCTTTATTTCTCTCACTCTCGACCTCTCTCACTCTCTTTATCTCTCTCTCCACTCACTCCTCGTCTCTCTTACGCCTTGAATCAATCCCTCCCTTTCTTTCCTTCTCTCAACTTTCCTTTTCTTTCTTTATTATTTCATTCTTTCAATCTTTGGTCTCTCACACACTCTTTCAATCTACCTCTTCATCTCTCTTCTCGTCTTCTTTTTAGTTCAATTGCTTTCTCACATTCTTCTCTATTTATCTCACGCCCTTCTCTCTTTCTCTCTCTCTCACTCCATCTTTCCATACTTATCTCCCTCTCTCCCTCCCTCTCGCCCCTTCACTCTCTCGTTGCTCTGTCTTACTCGCTGTTTCACCGTTTTCCTTCTCTCTTCTCTCACTTCTCTCTCGAACTATCTCTTTATCTTCTTCTCTCTCTCCAAGCTCTCTCTTTCTCATGGAGCTCTTCTCTTTCTCACTCTCTCTCCTCACTTCTTTCTCTCTTTTGTTCTCTCTCACTCACATCTTCAACTCTATCTCGCACTCATTCTCCTCTCTTTTCTCTTCATTCTCACTCTCCCTTTCTACTCCCTTCACTTCTGTATTTCTTTCACTTTCATCAACTCTTGCCCTCTTGTGGTTCCTTCTCATTCTCTCTTCTTACTTTACTCCCTTTATCTCTCCTCTCTTGAATCCATCTCTCTGCCGTACTCGTCTCTCCTTCTCACTCTTTCATCTTTCAACCCTTTATATATATATATATCTCCCTCACCCTCACTATATGTTCATATTCTTCGCTTTCCCTTCTTTCTCTTTCTTTCAAGATCTTTATCACACTCCTCTCTACATGTACCTCTTCTCATCTAATTTCTGTTTGCTCTCTTTGTATCTCTCACACTATCATTTCATCGCATATCTCTCCCATATCTTCCTCTCATACCATTCCTCTCTCTCCCTACACTCCCTTGCCCTCTCTATCTTATTTCTTTATTCTTTCTCTCTTTCACTCTTTCTTTCTATTTTCTCTCCATCTCTTTTTTCAATCATTGGCTTCTTTTAATTTCTCTGTCACTTCAATATTCTTCTTACTTTCTCTCAGCTTTTCCCACTCTACGTCAATTCACACCTCTATTCTCCTCCCTCAAACACACACATACACACACGTCTCTCTTCCCTCCCTTCATCCTTCCTCACTAACTCCTTTCATCCCCCTCTCCTTATGTACCTTCTCTTTCTGTCACTTAGTTCTTTCTCTTTTTTACTCTCTCATTTTAGTTACTCAACATCTTTCCCCTTTCGATCTGAAGTCACTGGTGACGCCTTCCTTCCTCCCTCTCCTCTCCTCTTGTCTCTTTATATTCATTTTACTCATCAGACGAGTACCTAGCTCTCTCACATGCGCTTTATCTCCGCTCATCTCTATCTCTCTTACGTCCTCTTTCTTTCAAGCTCTTTCTTTCACTTTACTCCCCTACCCCTTACCCTCTCTTTCTATGTGTGTGTGGCTTACTTTCTTGCACTTCCTACATCACTCAATCACTCTTCCATCCCACTCTTCAATCTCCTCGTTGGTTACAGCTTACCTTCTCTCACCTTGCAACTCTCTATCTTCATCTTTGTCACTTCTCTCTTTTATTTCAATCTCTTTCACACCCTTCTCTCTCTCTCTCTACTTCTCTTTGCTCCGTCTTACTCGTTACTTTCATTTGCCTCTCTATCTAAATTATCTCTCTTCCTTGCTTCTATCTCACACACTTTTTCTCTTCTCCCCATAGCACTTTCCTTGCTCCTCCATCTATCTCCTCTCTTGCCCTCCATCTCTCTCTCTCTCATGGAGCTTCCTTCTTTTTCACTCTCTTTTAACTCTTTCTCCCTCTTTCTTTCTCTATCACTCACTTTCCTACCTATATCTCACTACCCCACTCCTTTCTATCTCTCATTCTCACTCTCCCCTCTCCTCTTACCCTCCTTCCTCTTCACTCACTCTATATTCCTACCGCTCTCATTTATGTATTCTCACTTTCTTCTACTCTTTGTCTCGTGCTCTCTCTTCATCTCTTCTCACTACTCTCTCGCACTCTCCTTTTCTCTCTTAAATCCATTTCCTTAACTCTCTAATTTCTTACTTCATCTTTCTTCTTTATTCTTTCCTCCTCTCTTCAGCCTTCCTTTCTCTTTTATCGTACTTTAACCTCTCCTATCTATCTTCTCACACACTTTTCATTTGTCTCCTCATCTTTCTCTTTCTCTTTCTTTCAAACTCTTCTCTCCTTCTACCACTTGTTCTATCTACTTCTATTTTGCCCTTTATATCTTTCAATCTCTCTTTCCATCACATAATATTTATCCCTTCGCTCTCTAACCCTCTTTCTCTCTTACCATCTTTGTCTCTCATCCAACAACTTCTTGCCCTCTTTACCTTACCTCTATCTCATCCTTCTTCCCCTACTCTTCTTCTCTCTCACTGCTTCTTTATCTCATGCCTTCTCTCTCTCCTCTCGTGCACTTCCATCTCTCCCTTTTCATGGATCTCTCTCTCTCTCTCTCTCTATTTTATTTATCTCTCATACTCTACAAACTCCATCTCACTGCCGTTTCCTCCTTCTCTCCCTCTCCCTCACTCACTTGTTTCATTTGCCCTTTTCTTCCTCCTCTCACTCACATTTACTATCACTCTCTCTTATGTGACCATCTCTCTTCTCTCACTCTCTCTCTTTCTCTCACTCTCTTTCTTCTCTCTCACTCACTTCGCTCCTTCTCTCCGTCTTTGAATCAATCCCTCTTCTTTTCTCTATTCTTTCTCTCCTTTTCCCTTTAATATTTGCCTCACTAATTGTTTCAAGGAAAAAGATGCGTGTGAGAAAGAGGTTGAAGGGAAGAGAGAGAAGAGGGAGAGGAGGAGTGATGATAAGGCGAATATAGACAAAGACAGAGATCGATGGAGAGAGGAGAGATAGATAAAGAGAGAATAGAGGAGAGGAGAGATGGGGAGATAGTGAGATGAGAGAGAAGCGAAAAAGAGAGTGAGAGAGAGTGGGAAGGATTGTGGAAGGGCAAGAGGAGGGGGAGATAGAGAGAGAGACAGAAAGGAAGGGAGGGAGAATGAGAGTGAAATGGAGGTAGAGAGAGGAAGAGAGTGAGATAAAATATGGGTGGGAGAGCAAAGAGAGATGGGAAAAGAGAACTTCTCCACGAGAGAGAGAGGGCTGGAGAGCACTGGAGTGGACGGGGGTAGTGAGTGGAAGAATGATTGAGAGAGAGAGAGAGATACAGAGAGAATAGAGAGAGCAAGAGAGTTGCAGAGTGAGATAGTGTTCGTAGTATGAGCAAGATAGGGAGAATGAAAGTATGTGAGAGAGATCGAGATAGGGATGGAACAGATAATGATAGATATAGAGAGCACAAAAAGAGAAATAGAGAAAATATGAGGTTGGGAAGAGAGAAGAGTGTGAGAAAGAGCTTGAAAGAAAGAAAGATAATGAGGTAGATAAAGAGTGATAGAGAGATATAAATAGAGAGAGTGGTGATCAAACGAGAGAGGAAAGGGGATGAGAGGTGAGGGGATGTATTTAGGAGAGGAGAGTGAGTGCATATTATGAGAGAGACAGAGAGAGAAGGAAGAGAGAGAAAGAGAGAGGTAGGCGGGGAGAAACTGGGAAAGGGTGGGCAAGAGAGGGGGAAAAAGAGAGGGAGGGAGGGTGAGAGTGAAATGGAAGTAGAGAGAGCGGGAAGGGAGAGAGTGAGCAAGAGAGAAGAATGAGAGAGAAAAGAGAGAAAATGAGAAGAACTCCACGCGTGAGAGAGAAGTGGAGGGCACAAGAGAAGGAGGAAGGGAGAGAAAAGATGTAAAAGTCAGAGAGGAGTGTGAGAGAAAAAATGAGAAAGAGAGAAGAGAGAAAGAGAGCTAGATGAGAGAGGCAGAAGGAGAGGAAGAGAGAGGAGAGAGAGAGGAGTGGATCGATTGGGGAGAGAAAGGGAGTGGATGCTAAAAATAAGAAGAGAAAAAGAGAAGAGAGAGGGCAAGATTTTAGAGACAGAAAGATTTTACATAAAAGAGAGAAAAGTATGAATGGAGAGAGTGAGGGAAGGAGGGGGAAGGAGGGAAGGAGAGAAAAAGAGGAGAGAGTGTTTGAAAGAGAAAGGAGGGAGAATGAGACTAAGATGGAGTTAAGGATAGAGTAAGAGAGAGAGAGAGCAAGACAGAGAAAGATGATAGCTCTAAAACAGAACAAGAGAGATGGACCAAGAGAGAGAGATTGAGATAAAAGGAGGAGGGAGGAGGAGAAAGAGTGGCAAGAGACAAGAAGAAAGATACTAGAAAAATAACAAGTGAGAAAGAGCAAGAGATGATTGTGAATGAGGGAGATAAAAGAGTATGGTAAAAATAGAACAAGAGTGAGCAATAGAGAGAAGCTGAGAGGAGAGAGATGGAAGGCATGAGAGTGGTTCGAGGGAGAGAACATGAGATAATAGTGTAAGAAGGAGAAGAGGGAATAGAAAGATGAGAATGGGAGAAGAGATAGTGAAGGAGAGAGAGAAATTGCATGATAGAGTTTAGTGGAGAGAGAGATATTAAATAAGGGGAGAAAAACAAGAGGGAAGAGAGATCAAAACAAAGGGAGGGAGGTTAAGGGAGAGTAAAGTCATCTAAAAGGAGAGAGTAAGAGAAAATTATGCATTTAAAGGAGAGTGATAGAGGAGGGGAGAAATGAAGGAGAAGAGCGGGAGAGAGACATGCGAGACGAGAGAGGGAAACAAAGATATCAAAGAAAATAATGGGAAGAGAGAGGGAGAGATAACAAGAATGGGGAGGCGAGAAGAGAGAATGAAAAGATAAAGTTGGGAGAGAAGGCAAATAAGGTATGAGTGAGGGAGGGACATAAAAAGAGAGAAAAGAGTTGAGGATGGAGCAAGGAGAGAGAGCGAGAAAGAGGGAACAAGCGGAATAGTGAGAAAAGAAGTAGAGAAAGGGAAAGAATGAAAAAAGATAGAGAAAATCAAGTAGGCATAGAGGAGTGAATGGAGGGTGAGGGGGAGTGAAAGATAGAGAGGAAGAGAAAGAAAAGACGAGAGATTGAGAACTAAAGTGCAAGCAGGGAGGGGGAGGAGGAAGAATTAATCGGGAGAGAGAGAGAGGGGGAGAAAGAAGGAGAGTGATGAACAAGAGCTCTATAAGAGGGAATAGAGAGAAGATAAAGAGATAGAGAGGGAGAGAGTGAAATAGAGGCATAAGAGAGAGGGAGGGAAATAGAGCAAGAGTGAGAGTGAGAGAGAATGAGAGTGAGAAAGAAAGGGAAGACAGAGAAGGATGGATGTGAAGAGGTAGATAGGAAGTGGGGAAGGAGGGGGGCATGAGAAAGATAGAGAGAATGAGGGAGACAAGGTGAAGGATGGAGGAAGTGCAAGGGAGAGGGACAAAGAGAGAGAGAGAGAGGGAGAGAATGGAATATATAAAGAGAGAAAGAGTGAGAGAGGGAAAGGTGTAAGTAAATGAGAGAGTGAAAAGAAGAAGATAAGAGTGAGAGACCATGAGGTAGCAAGAGAGAGAGGAATAGGTTCATGGAAGTGGTTATAGAAGAGAGTGAGAGACATGGAAATGGAAGGAAGAGTGACAAGAACGAAAAAGAGTGAAGATAAAGAGGGAGGGAGGGTGCGTAGAGACTAAAGGGGCAAGAGAGAGAGAGAGGAAGGAGGGCGGAAGGGAGGGAGGAAGAAGGAGAGAGATTTAGAGAAGGAGAGAGGAAGAGAGCAGGAGGAGGGGAAGAGGGAGAGGGTAGAGAGAACGAGAAGAGAGAGAGAGAGAGCAAGAACAAGTGAAGAGAATGCGAGAGATAAAAAGGGAGAGAGAGAAAGGAAGAAGTGGAAGAACAAGTGAGAGAGAGGGAGGAAGGGTGGGAAAAGGAGTAGCAGAAAGTGAGTGAGATATATACAAAAAAATAAATAGAAAGAGGAGAATAAACAAGTGTGTGATTGTGATATAAAGGTAGAGAGAGAAGAGTAGCAAAGAGAAAGAGCCATAGAAAAGCGAGATGAGAGCGATACAAGAGAGATCTAGGGAGTTAATGAGATGGAGAGAAAGAAAAAAACCGAGACATTGACAAAAAGGGGAGATATATATAGAAAGGGAGTGATAGGGATGAAAAATAGGGAGATAGATAGAAGAGAGGGAAAGAGTGAAAGGGAGGGAGAGTGGTGGGTGGGAGAGAGTGAGAGAGTGAGGGAGAGAGATGGAGGAGCGAGTCAAGGAAAAACCAAGGGAGACATATAAAGACACAGAGAAAGAGAGAGAGGGTGGGAGAGATAGAAGGAAGAAGAGAGAAGAGAGAGTTAGAGGGAGGGATATATAGTGAGAGCGATTGATATAGTGGGAGTTAAGGTGAGGAGTACCAGTTGAGCGAGAAAGAGAATAAGAGTGGGGGAAAGAGAGATAGAGCAACAAAGTGTTAGATAGTGAGAGGGAGAAAGAGAGAGATATAGAGGGCACGAATGAGTAAGGGAGAGAGAACAAGAGAACAAGGAACGAGAGAGAGAATGAGCAAGAGAAGAGAAAGATGAGAAAGAGAGAGAAAGAGCAAGAGAGTAACATGGCGGAAGAGAAAGATGAGATAAGAGAGAGAACAATGTAGCATGGTGAGAGAGTGATGACAAGAGAGGAATACAAAGAAGGAGAGAGGAGAAAGAGAGAGTGTGAGGGCAAGAGGGAGAAATGGAAATAGAGATTCAAAGATTTAAAGATAGTAAAAAGAACTAGAGAAAAGGAGTTACAGAAAAAATGAATAGTGTAAGAAAGAGCATGAAAGGATGAGTGATATAATAGAGAGAGAGAGTTTGATATAGAGAGAGATATAGAGGTTTGGGCGGATAGAAAGTGAGAAATGAGGGAGAGAGAGAGACAACAAGAGCAAGAGGGTCGTAGAGAGATGGTAAGAGTGGAAAAGAGAGGGATGGAAAAAGGTCGAGTGAGAGAGCGAGCAAGGTGAGAGAGGGACATATGGAGGGCGTGAGAGAGAGAGAGGGAGAAAGAACAAGATAAAGAAAAAGCATGTTAGAGATAAGAGAAATGTGAGCAAAATAAGGTAAAGATAGAAAGAGAGAAAAGAGAGATAGCAAGGGAGGAAGCAAGGAGAAGTATGGAAAGAGTGGGAGTGAGAGATATAAGAAGAGCAAAAGAGAAGCAGAGAGAGAGGAGAAAGGTAGAGGGAGTGAGAAGAGGGAGAAAGAGCTCGAAAAAAAGAGGATGTGAGAGAAATAGAGATGAGAAGGCACATAAAAGTGGGTGAGAGTGATAGAGCTATAGAGTGAGGGTGTCATGGATAGTAAGAAAGATGAGGAGAAGGGAGGAGAGAAAGAGGTAGGGAATAAGAGAAAGACAGAGAATACAAAAGGGAGAGAGGTTGGAAAAGAGAGTGATGGAAAGGGCAAGGGAGGGCAAGATAAAGTGTGCGTGTGAGAGAGAGGGAGAATAAGTTTGAGATAGACATAGAGAGTGAAAATAAGTGAGAGAGAGTAAGTGAAAGAAAGAAGAATGAAATAAAGCTAGAGAGAGAAAGAGAAGAGTTCTTATGACCGAGAGAGATATGTGACATGTAGGATGAGGGAGAGAGAGGGGACAAGAGAAGAAAGAGTGAAAGAGAGACAAGACAAAGAGAGAGAGGTAGAGAAAGAGAGAAAGGAAAGAGGGATATATACATATATATATATATATATAGACACTTTATAAGATGGAGGCAGGAACTGGTGCTCGTCAGGGTTTGAATGGCGGGGCGGGTGACCGTCGCTGGTGGGAAGTGACGAGGTTGGTGGTGTGGCAGGCCAATTTCCCGGGTTGTGTCAGGGTAAGGTTGCACCGGTTTCGGTTTGTTGGCCTTTCCCGGTCTCGTTCACTAAGTTACCGTTCCATTGGTAATGGCTCGTGAGGGGGTTGAAGCAGATCCTTCTTGGGGAGTTAAACGATCTTATGCTGAGGTTACTGTAAGAAATGAGGGAGGAGTCACTCTGGGGGACAAGTTGGTGTTCCCGTAACTTACCATGATGCAATAGATGGGAAAGCAGAATGTGAATTCATTAGGAGTACAAAGAAGGCTGGAAAACTTGCTTTGATCTTTACAGAGGAAGAAATCAGTAAACCAGCTGAACCTTACAAGCCATTTTGGTGGGAAGTTCCAGCTTGGTCATCCCAAACTTGACATTGTTAGAAAGGTGATTGATGATCTCAAACTCATTGGACAATGGAAAATTGGAGTGTTTGATAGTAGACACATTATGCTTCAACTTTCAAGAGAAGATGATTATGCTTAGGTCTTTTTCTAAAGAAACTCATCATGGTGGATGGAAACCATAGCTGTTGAAATGGACCATGGATTTGATCCTTCACGGAACCCCTATCGTTCCCGTTTGGTTTAACCTCCCTAATTTAAAACTACCTTACATTCATCACCAAATCTTATATGACATAGCTGACTCTATTGTGGAAACCACTCAAGTTGGATATGCCTTCTTACAACATTTCTAGAATCTCCAAAGCCAGATTTCTGTGAAAGGGATATAACCCAGCCATATATTGATGGGGTATGGCCGGGTACAGCTAATAATGGCTATTGGCAACCTATTGTCCGAATATCAACCTTTATATTGCAAACACTGCCATATTTTTGGGCATACTGTGAGCAGTGCTATAGAGTACATCTGGGAGTCGACCTTTTAAGTTAGCTCAAAAGAACCTCTCGGGAGGTTAATCAACCTTCAACCAAGAACAAAGAAATCGAAGATGGTCAAATTCCTCCTTAATAATTTTTGCCGATGTGAGTAATAATGAGTCTCGTGGTGCCGGAATTTCCGAAACCAAAGGCTGGGAGGAACAATCAAACTACTCACTTTATTTCTAATCCTACACTGTGGAAGATATCACTCGATTAGATGGGTCAAGTCATTACCGATAATAGGGTTGATTACTTATCAAGTGCTCGTGTGAATCCCTTGGCCGATACCGAGATTCAAAGGTCCTCCTATCATCCTCTAGATTTTTCAAAGCAACAATACAATGAGCATCTTGTACCACAAGCTCTTTGAAAGGGGCCCTTTAGATCATTTGCCTTCGTAAATGAAAGGAGCCTGACAATTCGGTGCTAGAAAAAAGGAAAGATGTCATGGAACTCAAATACTCCGTTCACACTAATATCATTGATGCTCGGATCCCGATACTTCTAAGGCCCTCCCTGACGACTAGGGCCGGTAAGGCTACTCACCATGATTAACTTAATGTGCCGGAATGTTAGGTGTGAAAAGTTCCTGCACCTCTTACCGTAATCAAAAACCTTATCAGACTTAGACCTTGATCATTGCCTTGCCGGAACCTATGGTTAATGCTAACACTCGCATTCAACAAAAAGTTTAAGGGTTATAATTTCTCTGCTTAACCGTAATAATAAAATCCGGCTCTACATTAGACATGAGATTACTTTCCAGATTCTTGCCGATGACTTCAGCCCACTCGCACTTCAACAATGATCATTTCTCTCAGTCTCGGCTACTTTCACGATGTCGTGTTTCTCTTCCCAGATGTATCTATGCTTTCTGGGATGTTTATTAATATGCGTTGTTATCCAGGCCTGGTTAGTTGGTGGTGATTTCCACGTATTGCCGACCCTAGTGAGAAATTTGGTGGGAGAACCCCTAACCTTCAATATGTTGCACTACTCTGCATCCAAAGTGCTCAATTATTCGACGGCTATCGATTCCCTTCACTTAGCAAAGAGGAAAAATTTTTTAGAGAGACTAGACAGATTTCTAGTCAACAGTAATTGGATGAATACCTTCCCAATCACTAGAGTGCACCACTTAAATAGAACTTGTTCGATCACTCTCCCATTATTATTAAGATACCACTTCTTTCAAAGATAATGGACATTCTTCTTTCGATTTCAAAATGTTTGGGCTAAACACTCGTAACTTCCTGAAGCCGTCAAGATAGGGTGAAATCCCCATCTTTCTTTTGATAACCCTTTAATTAGCCTCGTGGAGATTATAGAAACATCTATCAAGTCATTTAAGAAGTTGGAACAAAGTCACTTTTGGTAATGTATTTGAAAGGTGCCAAGTACGGCCGATAAGGTACAATTTCTCAAATAACAAAGTAAAAGGGGCCGGATAATCTTGTCAACTCATGGATGCCTAAGATAAGTATTTACATGCCTTGACTATTGAAGAAGAATTTTCATTTAAGGCCGCCATTAACAAACAAATTTCGTATGGGGATAGAAACTCCAAGTATTTCCATGCGTTGATTAATTACAGAAGACAAATTAATGCAATAACCAAAATCAAAACTCCGGATGGACAAGGGTTAGATGATCTTCTCCCGATTAAGGAGAATGCTGTTCCCGCACTCGTAGCCCCGTCGCAACCCCTATAGAACCTCGCCGTCTTTATGGGGATTTATTTAATGACTAGCCGAATACCGTGCAAAATCTACAAGCTAAGGATTACCTCGATGAAGCCGAGATTCTCCATGCTTTGAAATCAATGGATGGAACAAGGCCGCAGTGTCCGCATGGGTTTACTCCACTTTTACCCGACTTCGGGATATTGGTAAAGATGTGGTGAATGCTGTCCAAGCTTTTTTCGCCTGACCGACTTACCAAACTATTTTGCCGCCACAAGTATTGCTCGATTGCTAAAGTCGAGAAGAGAAGTACCCGGAATGATTTCGGGCTAATAAGTATCACTAATACTCAACAAGATTATTAGTAAGATCATGGTGAGAAGACTACAGCCATCGCTACATCTTTTAGCCGCTGAAAACCAATATGCTTTCATCTAGAATAGAAATATAATGGATAATGTAATGCTTGCTCAAGAATTATTTTCTGAGATCGTCAAGCCTTGCAAGAGGACATAATGTAATATTTTAAGTTGGACCTAAAGAAGGCTTACGATTCTATTAGCTAGCACTTCATCCATATCATACATGCAAGAGGCTTTAGCCCGCATTTTGCTCATTATTCGCAGATGGTTAAATAACACTTCCTTCACTATTCTACTATAGTGCATTTCCTTAATTATGGGTTCTTTAAAACCTGTGGGCCTCAAGCAGGGGGATCCCTTATATCCAACAATCTTATACTTGCTTTTGATTATTTTTCTAGATTTCTTAACCAGGCTCACATAAATTTTCCATATCTATGTTATCATCACAAACTCTAAACCTATCATAAGTCACCTTTGCTTATGCCGATGATGTGATCCTCTTCACTAATGGTGGCAAACAATATATAAAGAAGTCTTTGGATATTCTGAAACATCTTCAGCAAGTCTCAGGGCTGGAACTCAACAAACACAAATGTAAATTCATGGCTGGGAAATATTTCAGAAATCTAAATTGGATAAAGAATACTACTGGTTTTTCTACTTCTGATAAGGCTTAAAATATCTCGGGGGTTCAATTAATCAGCTGCGGTGAAGAAACAAACTCATTATGATGAAGTGGTTCACAAGGTTACAGCCTGGATTAACAATTGGACCAACAACTTTTTTCCAATGGCGGGAGGGTGACCCTTCTCAAGAGTATCCTCACCACCTTCCCTTGTTTACTATGGCATGGCCGTAATGAAGAAAAGCATACAACGACCGTTGGAAACTACCTTTAACAAATTCTTGTGGAGGGGCAGCACAAACAAGCACATTGGGCCACATGGAATAAGCTTTAGAACCCATTAAATCGGTGGCCTCGTTCAAGAGCTTTCAACACATTAGAAAATTTTCCTTTGTAAACCGTGGATGAACAGAAACTAGATACCCTATGGGCTCAATTCTTATTAGTTAAATACTGTAGAACCAGCCATCCTGATGCTGTAAAGGTGAAAATTGGAGATTCTCAACAATGGAAAAGTTTTCATCAAGACCAGACTAAGCTAACAATTTTTTCGCCGGAGATTGGAGATGGTTCTCACACTTCGGCTTCGACAATCGTTTTTGATGATCAATCGTATCCCATCCCTAAAATTTCTTCGAATTATAACTCTAGAGTTGCCGATTTCTCGGACTAATCATCAATGGGATGAAGACAAATTGAAGGAGGTTGTGGATACTCCATCCATTCAAAAGATCAAGGAGATCCCATCAATAGAGTACAGGAGAACTCGATCAACTTATTCCTCAGAAACCTCCCTCTCAATCTATTAACTCCTACATCTACCGGGCCCATCATTGGCCTCAAAACAATTGGGGTTGTCACCTATGGAATAAATATTTGACCCCCTCTCATGTCATTTTTCACCGTGAGATTGTTTCATACATTCTCGCCTATAGATGATATACTGAAATTGAAGGGCCTTAGACTGGTTTCCAGATGCCATCTTTGCTGTGCTCAGAGGAATCATATGACCACCTACTTCTTCAATGTCCTGTGGTTAGAGAGGTATGGAATAGAGTGCTGAACATTTTCAACTTACACATCACTGTGAACCGGACATCTCGTGGAGGATCGTCGGGCCGATTAGCCGGAACTCGAGGCTTAATGTATCCACCGATCATTTGGTGGTTTGTCCTGACGAAAGGGAATAAAAATAAGTATGAGAACTGCGATGTTCTATAAACCAAATCCTTGCTAATCGTCGCTCCTCTTCATACACAGTATTAATAATACACATGAATTGAGGAACAAACTGTTAAGTTATTTCACCGGATCCCTCTTCCACTTCTTGGGTCAAAGTTAACATAGACGCGGAGTTATTCCTCTTATCTTCCTCTGGGTTGTGGTGTGTGTAGAAACCACCAAGGTAGATTACCGTGGGGATTTCAAACTTCGTCTCTGATTCCCCCTTCAATCTGAAATGATCGCTACCATTTGGCTCTAAAGGCCGCTAAGGCCGTCGGGCACTCTCTTATCTCTGGATGGAATCGATCTACTTTAACTAGTCAATATAATGAATGGCATCGTCGATGTTCCACGGATGCTATATACCCCCGCGCATCCTTCAAGAACTTAACAACGGAAGTAACAACATCGGAGTCATCCGCATAGGGTGGGAAATCAACCTCGCCACCGGCTTGCAAAACGGCTTCAAAACTCGCAATTTTCAAATGTTTCAATTACTCTTCCGGGTATCTAAAACAACTACTTTTTAGCGATTTGCTTTCTACTTCCTTTTATCGATGTAACTAAACTTTTTGATCCATTAATGCATTTTTATATTTTGTTAATATATATATATATATATATATATATATATATTGGGAAGGGAGCTACTCTTGGGCTCCTTACATGTTGATTCAAAAGAGTGAAGTTACGTAAATTTCCCAATGGGAACAACTCAACCCAATACAACTCCACACCAAAAGAAGAAAATAACTAAGTGTAACAACCTATCCCAAAGTTCCACTAATAAAAACTAACTAAAGAAAAGAATAGAGACCAAAAACCGCATACCGCTAAGACTTCCCAAAGACGTCAAGGAGCCGATCAGAGGTCCCTGGTAAATTACAAACATCCACTGTGACATAACTCGCTTCCAGGAGAAAAACTCGAAAGCCTAGAAGCCAACCATCCCGAAGTAAGGAGCTTGAATCCAATCGGTTTCCATCAACAAAGGGGGAGAAGGGTCGCCATATCCGAATGTTGGGAGATAGCATGCGTAGGCACTAATTCATAATTCCGAAGTGGAGCTTGGTAAGAGTCTCGAATAAGATATTGTAATCGGGAAGGCAGAGTAGAAGAGACCATTATCTCCCGTGATGAGAGGGCTCTTTTAGCAATCCAATTTGCAGCTCCGTTTCCTCCCCGAAATGAAATTAAAATACACCGTAAGATGTGGCGCAAAGATCCGATTTATAAATCCAAGAAGAATGGTGCCGAGGGAAAGATCATTTGAAAGTAATGTATTAAGGTAGATGAGTCTCCTCCACAATGATAGAAGACCACCGAAGGAGGTAGCAATGTGAAGTGCCCAAAATGCAGCAGTTAATTTTGCTTCCAATGGGTCACAGCAAAGAGTTGAGCTTGGAAAAATATTAATCCTTTCCTTGTATGATCCCCGAAAAATCCCACCTATACCAAAGATTTTGTTTAGTAAAGGCTCCATCAGTATTGACTTTAATAAAAGGAGGGTTGGGAGCTCACGATCTGAATGATTCTATGAAGAATAGGTCTATCGCAGTGGAAGATGACAGAATGATGTCTGAAACCGTTTACCGAAATTAACTTTGAGATAAATGAAAGGCAATGAGTCACTCCCCTTTCGCCCGTTTAAGCACTCCATCATACTTTACCCCATTTATGTGCAATTCAAATGAACCAAGCCACAATGAGTTGAATCTCCCCAACTTTAGCTTCGTCGGCGAATTTTCGCTGTGTTGTTAAATCCTCGCTTTACCAACAGCACAAAGTTAATATTCAATTTTTCGAGCATACCTAACCAAACTTCGAGAAAAGGAGCATTTAAAAAAGAGGTGTTTCAATGTTTCGGATTGTGTCTGGCGAGAAGGCATTTGGAAGGGCCTCTCAGCCTTTGAGTTTCCGAGAATATCATATGCTGGAACAAAACCATGGAAGATTCTCCTAATGAGGAAGGACATGGAAGAGTAAGATATTTGTCTCAAATAATTTCACCTCGACCTGATTCCAAGAGTTGATATTACAAATGTTTGGTAATGATACGTCTTTTTTTACCATTTAGCCATATGAGTTTATCCAAATTGAGCCTATCAAAAGGGATTTGTTACCTCGATCTACGTATAGCCCACAGAGAAGGTAATTTAGGAATAGACTAATTCATGTCCTTCCAAGAAATTTCTGGAGACAGTGGAAATAATCTTTATTTATATTATGAAGTGGAAGCAAATTCTCCCTTTGACACTCCATTTATCGTGCCAAAACATGATGTCACCCTTGCTAACTCCCAAGATATGAGGGATTCAACAAACTTCCTTTGTTGATAAGCATTTGTTTCGAGATTCTTGATATTCCTTGATCTGAGAGGATAAAGGATGGATATTTCCGCAACATTCACCTTTCATGAATTGAAAGAGAATTTTGCCTCGAAATGGATCCATAACTTACAAACTAAGCCTTTGAAACCTAAACCACCAACATCTTTAGGCAAGGCTAACTCTTGCCACTGCCCAAGGAATTTGTTTTCTTTTGACTTCACCTAAAGAAACTGCTAAAAATTCTCTCAATCCGAATTCCCGAGCTTTTCTTCGGTGCATGTCATTTGTAAAATGTAAGAAGGAAATGAGGTTAACATGCTATTCAAGAGAGTTATTCTCGCCACCGTATGATAGGAAGGAATTGGACCAACTGAGAGATGAGTGTTTAGCTTACCAATGATTCTTCAAAATGACGTTGTTTAGTTCTGCCTTTAATTAAGAGAACCCCCAAATATTTCATGGGAAGGCTTCTTTGGCATAACCCTCGTGAAATCAGTAATCCAAGGATAATATTAGGATGGATATTGATGGGGAATAGCAATTCACATTTATTTTGTTGAAATGGCGTCGTAAATCTGTTCAAATTTGTTGAGATGTTCTCATAACCTTTTTAATGTACTACTTTAGAAGCCCCGGAAAATATCATGAAATCATCGCATATAATAGGTGAGAAATGATAGTATCGTACCTATGGCTATATTAAGCATAAGGATGGTTTGAGACTTGAAAGCCTAAAGCAGCCTAGAGAGATAGTCCATAATAATAATGAAGATGGTGGGCGAGAGTGGATCTCCTTGTTTAAGCCCCCAGTGGCTCAAATCTCCCTGCGCATTTACCATTAATGAGGAGGAATGGTCGTTATGCCGAAGCCATCTCTTTATGAGTAAACAGAACAAGAGGAAAACCTCTAGCATTTAGCACCAAGAATAAAGTTCCAATCAATAGTATCACAGGCCTTTTAATGTCTATCTTGTAAATCAAATTACCTCCCCTACAAGATCTATCCAACCAAGCAATAAAGGCTCGAGCAAGGAGTGCATTATCAGCTATAGATATTCCTTTCACAAAAGCTGATTGGTTGGGGCTAATAATATGAGCAAGGTGAGGTTGCACCGCCCACAATGATTTTACCGATAAATTTTCATTACAATGCTGGTTAGGCCGATTAGTCTATACGGATTCCAAGACTTGGGGGCATTATTCTTCGCACAAGTACAATAGTAGATGCATGGAAATATTGGGGTATATCACTTCCAGTAAAGGCTTTGAATGGCAGTTGTTACCTCAACTTTGCAAGTGTTCCGTGTTTTTATAGAATTCAAAGACTGTACTCCTATCAGCCCCGTTGTTTTAAAGCCGTCAATCAATTAATCACACCCAAATTTCATCTGGTGGAAGGAGTATCAGCTTAATCGGAGAGAGTGAGTTTAGTTATATTCCTTGTTGAACAAAGCTATCATCAATAGTCTGCCGTAAGGCTTGTGAAGCGAGAAGTTCCCGAAATATTCGACAAAGATCATTTGCAATGGCAGCTTCCCATTAAGTAGACGACCCCGTCATTTAATATGGAATGAATAGCATTGCATTTCCTTTTGTACTTAATCCAAGCATGAAAAAATTTGGTGTTCCTGTCTCCATCTTTGAATTTGGAAATGGAAGCTTTTTGTCTTAGAATTGGTCATGCCAATCAATAAGGGTCGCAAATGTTCCGAGTAGCCACCATCCGGCTACACTTAGTTTCATCCGATAGAGCAAAGAAATTTCTCCATAGAAGAAAGAGCCTTCAGCTTGTGAAATACTTTGAGTGATGTCACCTTTAATAGACTCCTAACCCAAAGGGGAAAGAACAGCAGCCTACCCCGCCGAAGATTCAAGTCCGATGAAAGGGTTAGATGTGGACAACCGGCTGAGATACGTATTGAACCGAGGGTAGGAGGACCAGAAATTCAAAACTCTAAAAGGGGGAGAAGTGGTAGGTTGGGGGAGTAGTAATGAATAAGTAAGGGTCTGTGGTCGTAATTCCAAGAAATCGGGGTGGGAAATGGTTGTGTGAAGGAAATTTCGATGCCATGAGTTGTTAGCCAGAATCTATCTAATCTCTCCCAAATCTGCCCTCCTCCAAGTAAAGTGTTCCCCCGAAATCCCAAATTAAACAGGCTTGTTCTCTGGATGTTATCATTAAACTCGGTGCTTTGTAAGATTTGGTGGTCTCGCCACTCGCATTTTTCTAACAAATAGGCGAATATTGTTAAAGTCTCCACCCACAATCCAAATATGATTCTCCATAGAATCGAGTAAATGGATTTCCCCGCCAGAAGTCTTTCTGGCAGCTTTTGCACACCAGCATATACAAAATTAGTAGCAAAATAAATTCCATTACAAGATGGTAAATGGACCAATCGAGGTGGTCCACAACAACTTCGCACGTAGTTCCCGCCCGTCGAACTCGATTTTATTAGAGGAGTTAGCAGGGCCAGAACAAGAACTCCGGAAAAAAGTTTTTGATTTATTTTTGTGCACTCATTGGTTCCAAGAGTACAATACACCATAATCGGGCGTTTCTTAGAAAGATGAAGTAGCCTTTAAAGGATAGTAAGGGCCACACCCCTAATGTTCCAACATAACAGATTAAACATCCGGTGGTTTAGGCTGGGTGGGAGGAGCGTATGCATCTGATCTTAGATCTAGTTCTACCCTCTCCGTTATCCGGGGGAGCTAATGCAGCGCCCACCTACTTGGGCCGCCGTTAGCCTGTGACATCACCTTTTTCTTCTTTCTAATCCTTTTTGTTCCCGCTGCAGCTTCCATATTGGGTTTGGGATTTTATTATTATATTCGGAGGGTATACCTCGCTCAATACTTTCTTCACTCGTTTAATTCTTGTATTGTCAAGCTTCGGAAGTTCAGTGGGGTAATGTAGAGTAGCTTCTTCGCCAGGTTGTTAGATTATCTTCGAGTGTTTTTTTGGGGTAACTTTCCTAAGTAAACTAGAATCATCAACCAAAGTGTCTAGAGCAATAGTTTCTTTTCCAAAGAATTTCCTTTAACAAGATCCATGATCTGTTGCACCACGTTGGGCCTGGATTTGCTTTTTGAGAGGGGTTTTAATCTATAACATTTCTCCATGAAATGTCCAAAACATTCTCAGCTGCTTACAGAATACGTGCTCTTGTTTCCATATGGACTTCTTGCCAAAGCCTTTCACTCACTATCCGAGGTGATAATCTATAGCTTTATCTAACTCGTGAAGTGAGACATCTCTCTCTATCAACACTCTAGTCTACGAGTATTCTCTATATCACAAGTGGAGGGGTCCACTTTTTAGGGGAGTTCAAGTTTCATCAATTTGGAATAAAGCATTTGTGTGATACAATTCAATTGCGTATTAGGAAATTTGAACCATATAGGTTTAAGGGGAGGTTCTTTAGTCAATAAAAACAGGTACCATTTGATGAATTTTATGTGAGTGTTAGCTATTTGCATACTGCAAAAACCAATTAATCTTGCATAGTCTTCTTCTCTAGATAATCTGATGAGTAGATGCCTTCATCCATCACTCCACTTTTCCCATTGTCCTACAAAGGGGATTTGTTCAAAAAGGTTCCCGATTAATTCCATTTTAGGGACGGCCATATTGGAATTGTCCCACAATGGAGAATTTGATAGCTTCGCAAGTATTTCATTTCCCAGTTGTGAAAAATACGTATTTGTCTCATTCTTAGACCTAAGGCGCTAATGAAAGGGCATTCGTATCTACCGCCGCATCATGAAGGTTGGTGTGGAAAATGTAGTCCGTTAGCCTTTAGTAGAAGGCAGCTCTTTAGTTAATGCATGCATAAGAGGTGGAGGCGTTTACCCTACCCATTATAGAAGAGTACCACGCTTAATGTATCATCGTAAACACAACAAATGAAGATGAACTTGATAGGAGATAGTGACTGCGCAAAGACTCGGAAAAAAAACTCACTAATGGTATCACTAATTCAATGCACATTATTTGGTCTCACATTTATAGAGAAGGAAATCGACTCGCAAATTGGCTTGCATCTACTCGCCTCTACTTCCTTTAATGTAATTTGTAGTTCGATATTTCTTGCTTTCCTTTATTTAGTTCTCTTGTACATGGGGACTTAATGAAGATTCCTCATGTTAGATGTACCAACTCTTCATCTTAATATAATATTATTATTGGTGAAAAAAATATATATATATATATATATATATATATATATATATATATATATATATATATATAAAATGGCTGCCGGTAAGGAGGGAGGTGCTCGCTAGGGTTTGCTTTTGGCGGCTCGGCGGTCTGGATGGAGCCGGTAGGTTCTTTCTCCCGTTTCTTCTTCCCGGAGAGACTTCCTCTTGGGTTTTTTGGTTGTTCGGAAGGGTTTTGTCTTTCCCGGGTTGGAAGATTTTCAAATTTTTACTATCGCATCGGCCGGCTCGGTGTGGGGGAGGGCTTCTCTATGGCTAACCCCGCTCGGCCATATCCTATCGATGCCGCTACTAATGCTCCGTGGGCTAAAGCTTCTTATGCCGGGGTAGTGGGTATGGGGAACTCGCCCACAAATCCTTTCGACCATTTGGTTTTTCCCCAAGCATTGCACGATATCGTCGCCGGTAGGGGTAATGCCCCTTTCATTAATCCCGTTGGTAACAAGGATGGCTCGCCCGTCGTGTTGTTCTCCAAAATGACATGAAATGTCTTAATGATTCTATTAAGTTTTGTTTGATCGGGAAGTTTCGTATGGGACATCCAAAGATGGAATATGTAAGGAAGAGTTTTCGAGGATTTAAACCTTGCCGGAAGCCGGAAGCTCAGTCGCCGGATGGTAGGCATTTGCTCATTAGACTTTCTAATGAGGAAGACTATGCAAAAGTTTTTGGCAAACAATCTATCCTAATTGCTGGAACATATATGAAGTTATTAAAGTGGACCCCTGAATTTGATCCACTAAAGGAGCCACCTATCATCCCCATGTGGTATAAGCTACCTAATCTACCTATCCAATTATATGATCACAATGCTCTATTTAACATAAGTCAAGCATCGGGAACCCCTTTAAAAACGTACACTCATACTTTCGATCTAGCTGGACCAGCAAGCAGCAAGGGTTTTAGTGGAAAGGGATGTTACTCTCCCCGATATCCATAGAGTGTGGGTGAGAACAGATGAGGATTTACCCGATGAGGGTTTCATGCGGAGGTGGAAGTAGAATTTAAACCATTTTACCGCAAGCACCGTAGAATGTTTGGTCATGAGTCGGAAAATTGCTACGTACTTCATCCTCCCAAAGCAAGAAGAAACCTTTTAGTAAGCGTGAAGGTTAACTTGGCTCTCGGGGATGTGCAGTGGTCGAATGCCGAAACTGCCTCTGTGGATGTGGTTATTCTCGACCCTCCAAGGATCGAAAGAGGAAGTACGTGATTGTGAAGGGGAAAAAGAGGATGTGCGTAATGTGAAGGAGCAGCAAAGTGTGGTGGAGGGGGTGAAACCATGAAGATTATAGAAGTGAATCCCCTCCCCGGGATTATCGTGGAAGTGGAAAATAGAATGGAATTGATCTGGGGAAAGATTCAAGTGGTGAATGAGGAACTCGAAGTCCGGATGGCAAATTCCGAAAAACAAGTAAAAGGAAGAAAAGTAAATCGAGATACAAAGTCTACCGGAATCCCAGCCTTTATGTGATCCTCCCGATAGCTCTCTCATCGCCCCTAGGACTAGGGGAAAAGGGAAACTCTTCTAATATGATAAATTTTCGTGTCCGGAATATAAGAGGGGTCGCTCATCCCTCCTCTCTTAGCAGAGTTAAATATATGGTTAAATATTACAATTTATGGTGTTTTGCTTTACTTGAACCCATGGTTAATAAAAATTCTCAATGCATCATTAAAAAATTCCCTAACTTCCAATGTTGGATTAATGTGAGTAATAAGATCTGGGTTTTTGCTAGAAAGGAGTTAAATTGTTCTATTTTGGTGACCATCAACAATTTATGCATATTCAAGTTTCTATTGGTGATTTTGTTGGTTTTGTCACTTTCATTTATGCTAGCTCAGCTCTCGTTCTTCAAATAGAATCTTTGGAATAACCTCGGTTAACATCGCTCCCGAAGATCAATTCATTTTGGCTTGTTGGTGGAGATTTTAATTGCCTTTCTTCTCTGTCGAAAAGAAGGGTGGTGCTCCTCCAGCTGGGCTTCCATGAATAGGTTCAATCAATTTATTGCTGATGCAACAATCTTCGATCCGGGTTTTTGTGGTCCAACCTACACTCGGAGAAGGGGTAGAACCCTGGAGAGACTTGACAGAGTGTCGGGAATTCCTCTTGCTTCAGCAATTTCCCTATACCATTGTGACTCATTTATCCATGGCTGGCTCGTATCACGTACCTTTGCTCATCTCTATTAACAACACCGTTAACAGTAATGGTGGTATGTTCGCATTTCAAAACATGTGGACTAAGCACCCGCATTTTTCGGTCGAACTAGTGGAAGGTGTGGGTTTCCCCCATGGGAGGCTCCTCTTGGGGTAACCTATGGAATTTGCACAAAATCATCTGCCAAGCATTTCGAAACCGGAATCGGACAGCTTTGGGAATGTACAGGATAATCTTAAGAAGGTCGAAGAGGATGTGGCTGCCGTCGAAGCTGGTTTTATTAATGGTGTGGGCGAGTGAAGCGGCTCTTTATAATGCACAAGATCGCTTGTCGGTCCAGTTCACATACCAGAGGAGTTTTATAAATGTAGCAAGCATCTGCGCGATTTATCGAAGGGGATAGAAACACTAAGTATTATCATGCATTCATTAAGTATAAGAGGAAGTGTAACATGATTCTTTCCATCACCGATGAAGCTGGGATTGTGCTTCATAATGCGAAGATATAGCTTTGGATGCTGTTAACCACTTTGCTCAAATGTTTACCCAACCCAATATTTGTCCTACCCCTATTTATGAGAATTTGCTACGTGACCCTGAATATGTATGTTCGGAATCTTAACTTAGTGGAAATCTCATGGGAGGAGGAGATAAAAAATGCATTAGACTCTTAGATGATGCTAAAGCCGCAGTGTCCTGATGGCTTCTCTTCCAACTTTTATAAAGTCTGGTTGGACAAGTTGTTGGGAAGGAGATTATTCAAGTTGTACAAGACTTCTTCCAGGGTATGGATCTTCCCAGGTATTTTTCTGCCTCTACAATTGTTTTAATCCCAAAAAACAAATTGAGAAAATCATGGGGAGATTACAGACCAATTAGCCTTACTTCTGTAATGTCCAAAATTATCAGTAAAATCATCATGGCAAGACTGCAGCCACATTTGAATCTTCTGATTTGCCCCAGTCAGGCTGCATTTGTGAAGGGCAGATCAATTTCAGATAATATCTTGCTGGCTCAGGAATTGGTGTTGGATTTAGATAAGAAATGTAGAGGCAACAATGTGATACTCAAGCTGGATATAAGAAAAGCATATGATACCATCAGTTGGGGGTTTATCACCCAAACTTTATATGCTAGGGGTTTTCAGCCAGGTTTTGTTCAACTCATCCATAGGTGGCTAAGCAATAATGCTCATTCTGTTATGGTGAATGGGAAATGCCATGGGTTCTTTAGAGCTTCCAGAGGTATTGGCAAGGTGATCCTCTCTCCCCTACCATTTTTATCCTTGCTTTTGACTACTTATCCAGATTATTAGATTTTGTCTTCACCCAAACACCAAGTTCAACTTACCATCACGTGTCCAATTTAATTGTAAGTCATTTATCTTATGCTGATGATATCATTATCTTCTCTAAGGCTTCTAAAGTGGCTATTAAAAAAGTAATGAAAACACTAGCTCATTTCAAGGAAGTTTCTGGTTTGGAGCTTAATCTTCAGAAATGCCATTTCTACCCTAGTTCTAATGTCAGCCTGATGATGAAAACCTGGATTGCTGATTACACTGGCTTTCAGTCTACTACTTTGCCTATCAGTTACCTGGGAGTCCATTTGATTAAGGGAAGATCAAGACAAACTCATTTTCAAGAAATCTCTGAGAAAATCAAAACACAAATTTCTGGGTGGTCTAATTCCTTTTTGTCTAATGCGGGGAGGCTAACTTTATCGAAGAGCATTTTAATCGCCCTCCCCTCCTATGCTCTACGTGATGTTTATCATGAAAAAGAGTACACAAACAAGCATTGGTAGAATTTTCAACAAATTTCTTTGGGCTGGTCAGCATAAGCAGATCCATTGGTCATCCTGGAAGCAACTTTGTAAACCCCTTCAGGCTGGGGGTCTGGGGTTTAGAAGCTTTGAACAGCTCAGCTTCATAAATTTATGTAAATTGTGGATTAGATTCGTGGCTAATGATACCATTTGGGCTCAGTATATGCATGGTAAATACTGTAGAAAGGATCACCCATCTCTCGGTGGTGCCTAAGTCTGGGGACTCTAGATTGTGGAAGGAATTGCTCGAAGGTCAAAGATAAGGCCGAACGTGACCTTTATCCGGGAGCCTGGGAGAGGGTCATATCAATTTTTGGCTTGATAATTGGGTGTGGGGAGGGGAGAAACTCACCTGCCCACAAAATGTTGATGGACCTTCTATATCTAAATGCTATGTTAATACCTTTTGGTCTGAAAACCAATGAAACTGCAGAATTCTGGAAAACATCCTAAATCCCGACCAGCTACAACGAGTAATCTTCGACTCCCTTTCATCCCGAAAAAAGAGATAAGATTATCACCAAACAAAGCAACTTCATCAAAAGTCAGGGACCTTTATCTTTCGGAAATTCTATTCCCGGGACCATATCGGTGGGGACTCGAGCTGTGGAGCAAGCTGCTGTCTCCTTCCATGTCCTTCTTTTGCTTGGAGATTAAGACATTTATTTCTTCCTACCGATGATATCCTCAAATTAAAGGGAATTAGAGGGCCTTCCCGCTGTCTATTATGTATGCGGGAGGAAGAATCTGGGATCATTTGTTCTTCGTGTGTGCCTTCTCTCAAGAGGTCCGGAGGCATGTGATAAGCAAGATTCGTGTAGATACTTTGCAATTAAGTTGGCTGGACCTATTGATGTGTTGGGGGACGCGGCATAAGGTGAATCTCCCGGTGGTTCCTTGTGTTGTGGCCTGGTTTATCCGGATGGGCGAAATAAGGTTAGATTTGAGGGGTGTTCGTCCTCTGCCTCCCTTGTTGTCGCTCATTGCTTAACTTACCTTAAGAAACTTACTAAATATCACAAATTCACCGATATCCGCAAGTAGGTTCGAACATTCCTCCCCCTTTCTCTGGTTGCTGGGTGGTCCCCTCCCTCTTCCTATTGGATCAAAGTTAATACTGATGGAAGCTTCAAAATTCAGCAGGCAGGGATTGGTGGCATCTTTAGAAATGGGGTGGGGCATTGCTTATTGTTCTTCTACTCTCCTGTTGAGGTCTGTGATGCTCTTGAGGCTGAAATGGTGGCCATCTTTTGGGCAATTAAAATTGCCAGAATCTGTGATGTGAGATTCCTAATGGTAGAATCGGACTCTTCTAATTGCATTAGCTTCCGCAAGGGACTGAAGTTGCTCCATGGTACATTCGGAGATGGTTGAATAGAGTGAAGGGAGAGGTTGAGAGTATAAATGTAATTTTTTCATATATACCTAGGGAGGGTAATGCTCCCGCACACCGGCTTGCATCTCGTGGGTTATTGTAAAAGGAAATTTTGGTAGACACTACACCTCCACCTTCCCTGCAGCTTTGTTGCATGGTGATAGGATAGGTCTTCCTTTTGTAAGAACATAAGATGGTGATTAATATACTTCTTGCTCGCTAGGCAAGATTTTTGAAATATATATATATATATATATATATATATATATATCTATATATATCACTCAGCTCTCAAGTTGGTCTAATTCCTTCTCTCATCTGGTGGAAGAATTACACTTCTGAATAACATGTTAACCTCTTTCCCTTCTTATATCTTACAAATGGCTTGCTTGAAGAAAAGTTCCGTGATTCGGATCGAGAGAATCTTTACTGCATTTCTTTTGTCCGGTCAAAGAAAACAATTTCATCAGGCTAGTCGGCAAAGGGTAGCCTTGCCTAAAGTTGCTGGTGGTTTAGGTTTTAAAGGCTTGAAACATCTACAACAAGTCAATTTCGTAAGCTATGGATTCATTTCGTGGAGCAGAATTCTCTTTGGGCTCAATTCATGAAAGGGAAATATTGTAGAAACACTCATCCCTTATCCTCTCAAATCAAAACAGTATTCCTAGAATCTGAAACATATGCTCATTAACAAAGAAACCGCTGAATCTCTCATTTACCGGGAGTTGGGCAAGGGTGACATCCTCGTTTTGGCAAGACAATTGGTGTCGAAGGGAATTATTGGTTCCCCTACCCAATATTAACAAAGACTACTTTCCTATTTCCACTGTTGGGACAACATGAATTGGTCCATTCCTAAACCGAAACTTTTACCGGTCGACTCTGTTGTGGATCAGGTGGCTCAAATCCCTTTTGATAGGAATCAACTTGATAAACTCAGATGGATTAATGGTAAAAGTAGCAGCATTACCAAACATATTTATTCTAGTATCAACTCTTGGAATCAGGTCAGCTGGGGTAATAATATATGGAACAAATATCTTACCCCCTCCATGTCCTTCCTCATTTGGAGAATCTTCCATGGGCTCCTCCCAACTGATCATATTCTAAAACTCAAAGGTTTGAGAGGCCCTTCCAAATGCCTCCTCTGTGCTGTAAATTCTGAAACTCTGAATCATCTCTTTTTTAAATGCCCCTTCTCCCAGGAGGTTTGGTCAGGTCTGATCAGCAAATTGAACATTAACTGACCTTCGTTAGATTGGCAAGATTTCTATCGCTTCTGGAATTCTCGGCGAAAGCTAAAGCCGGGGAGATCCCTCGTATTGTGGCTTGGTTCATTTGGATGCACAAAAATGGGGTTAAGTATGATGGGGTGCTTCATAAAGCTGATAGGGTAGTTACCCACTGCCTCACTTTTATCTCAAAATTGATTTCTATTAAAAATTTTCCAAACATCCTACAGCCATCCTTGTCTGCCAATAGACCTATGCTTCACAAAGTCATTAAGATCTTTTGGAAAGCTCCTAGCCCTCCTTTTATTAAAGTCAATACTGTTGGTGCCTTCACTAATCAGTTTTGCTGGCATTGGAGGCATTTTCAGAGACCATACTGGGAAAGGTTTACTCTTCTTCCGGTGCTCCTACTACTCGCAGTTGATCCATTGGAAGCCGAATTGGTTCTTGTTTTTTGGGCTCTTCACATTGCTACACTCTTTCAGTGGTCATCTATCATTGTGGAGGGAGACTCTTCTACCTTATTTCAAGTACTTTCGAATGACCTTCTCCCTCCTTGGCACCATTCCACTTGGGTTTACAAAATCAGATCTTTGTTGCCCCAGCTTACTGTTCAATTTAATTTTATTTTCAGAGAAGGTAACAGAACTGCTAATTGGATTGCTAAAAAAGCCTTATCTTCTCAAGAGATAATGCTCTCTTCTACTCTACCTCCCCAGCCTTCATCATCTCATCCAGTCGACTCTTTCCAAGCTCCTCATTTCGGAATTTTGGAGTAATGTCCCACTATTGTTACTCTCCCAAAGACTCGCTATAAGTCGTTTATAGTTACTGTAGGTGCATTTACTGTTCTTTTATTTGGTTATTTTCTTTTTGGGTTTTTCTTCTGGGCTGATTTTGGGAGTGGCCGATTACTTTCTAGTGTATTTTCACTTACTTAGTCTCCTTTCTTATTTTGGTGTGGAGTTGTAGTGGGTTAATTCTTCCATGTGGGATCTCTTTTGTAACTTCATACTTTTAAATCAACATGTAGGGAGCCAAGAGTAGCTCCTTCCCAATATATATATATATATATATATATATATATATATATATATATATATATATATATATATATATATATATATATATATATATATATATATATAATGGCGGCTAAGGACTTTCCTCGCTCTCGCTAGGGTTCCCGGCTTGACCTCGCTCGGCGGCGGCTCGTCGCTCGGTGGCCAAGGTAAGGTGGTCTCACCTACATTGCTACCGTGAAGGTTTCTCGGCTCTTCTAGACTCGAGGCCGAGCTTACTCGGATCGTTTTCCATCTTCCCGGGCTACTCTTTGTTTAAATTTACTGTTACATTGGTTTTTTGGACCCGTGTTTTGCTCTCCCGAGTCTTCTTTCTGGTATTGGTGTTTGTGGGTTCTAGTCTTTTTTTCAAGTTACTGCTGCTGGTAAGGTGAGTTTTGTCTCCCATGACAACCCCTATTGATATCCGTACTAATGCTGATCTGGGCCAAGAACTCTTATGCTTGAGTCGTTGGTCGTGGTCCTGCTACCTTTGATTCTCGCTTCTTTGGTTTTCCCTCAATCCATGCATGATGCTGCTGCTCGGGAAGGGAACTCGCCCTTTCATCAAACCACTTGGAGTTAAAGATGGTTTCCCTGTTGTATTCTTTACCCCCCAAGAGCTGGAATCTCTTAATGATGAAGTGAAACTTACCTTGATAGGAAAATTTGCTTTAGCCCATCCTAAGATGGAGCTGGTCAAAAACTACTTTGAATCACTTAATTTCAGCAGTACTTGGAAGCTTGGATTATTAGATGGAAGACACCTTCTTATAAACCTGAATTCAGAGGAAGATTATGCCAAATTATTTGCTAAACAAGTTGTCACCATAGCAGGAATGGAAATGAAGCTTCTAAAATAGACCCCAGATTTTGATCCTAATAAAGAGCCCCCATAGTCCCTATTTGGTTTAAACTCCCCTGCCCTTCCCTACGTGATATTTCAACCAAGCAGCTCTTTTCCAGATTGGGAGGGCCATTGGGACCCCTCTAAGATTGGAACCAACATGTCTACATAGGACTAAACCTAAATATGCAAGGATACAAATTGAGAGGGATATAACTCTTCCTGAAGTTCACAAAATCTGGGTGGGTTCTGCTGAAGAGGGACACTGGCAGGAGGTCATCATGCAACAAAGACCCTACTATTGCACTCACCTGCGAATGTTTGGCCATACCACCGATAAATGCTTCAAATCGCACCCACCTATCGGGAGATCTACCGCTCGGCTCAGGATCGACTCTAGCTCCCGCATTAAAGTGGGTACAACTGATCTCCTACCCCTTCCACACCAGGGTTCCCAGGTTACAGCAGATCCCCCACCCCCTCCTATTGTTCCCAATGCCATCCCATTGGGCTTCCTCACATCCCCCAATCATGCTGCTGCCCCCAGCTTCCCCCCACCTAAAATTACCCCACACATAGCCCCTCCTCTCAATCCTACCTCCACCTTCCTCCCCCCCTCCCCCAATAAGCTTAAGGCTACTAATGATTCTATGGAGGAAGAATGGGAGATTTATTTTCCCAAAAAAAAGAAAAAAGAATAAATTTGAATTGAAAAAAATTTCAATACCCTCAACCTCAACTTCAACCTTCAGGGATTTTTCCCCTACCCCCCTCTTACTAGGGGAAGAACTAGATCTAGTTCCCACGAGATCTTCTTCCCCCTCCCCCTCCCCAATTCTCATGATAAACCTCCTTTGTTGGAACATTGAGGGGTAGCACCGCCCCCAATCCCTCAAAAGACTTATTAACCTAAACAAAAAATACACCCCTTGGTGTATTGTTATATTGGAACCCATGGTTCATCAAAACCCATCAAAAATTTTAAAAATATTCCCAAGCTTTACCTTACATTCCAATACAAATAATAAGATCTGGCTTCTTTGTAGATCTGAGGTTACTTGGTCTGTACTCATGGACAACTACCAATTTCTCCATCTATCCCTCCAATTTGCAAATCACAAAATATGTGCCACTTTTATCTATGCTGGTTGTAAGAAACAAGACAAAATTGACTTGTGGAACCACCTCATCACCTTCGACAGCTCTATTGATCACCCTTGGTTGGTGGGTGGTGATTTTAACTCTATTACCACCCCACTCGAAAAATCCGGGAAGGCCACCCATTCTTAGCCAACTTAACTCTTTTAAGGAAAACATTCACCTCTCTCGGCCTCTTTGATCTAGGCTATAAGGGCCATCCTTTTACCTGGAAGAGAGGCCAAATGCGGGAAAGGTTAGATAGGTTCCCGGTTAATGAAGCTTGGCACTCCCACTTCCTCCTCACTTCCATTACCCATCTCCCATTTCTTTGTTCCGATTATAGACCACTTTTACTCACCATCTCTGCTGTCCCCCACGGATTCTCCGGCCCCCATTCGGATACCAAAACTTTTGGTCCACCCACCCCAATTTTCTTAATCCGATTTACCAACGAGTGGCAAGGGAAGCTCATCCTGATCCTTGGACTAATCTGGGGCTTTTACATCTGAAGACCAGCAAGGCTCTCAAGCATTGGGGATGGACTGAATTTGGTGATGTTTTTTCCACTGTGATGGATGCTGAAAAGGAGGTGATTAGACTGGAACAACAAGTCTTAAGGGGTGCGGATTCTGAACTTTTAGTGGCTGCTCAGGCTCATCTTTCCAATGCTATTGACATACAAGATATGTACCTGAAACAAAAAGCTTCGACAAAACATTTCTCGAGAGGGGACGAAATACAAAATACTTCCATGCTTATATCAAATATAAAAGAAGCTGTAACATCATCCATAGAATTAAAGATGATGAGGGAAATTGGCTAACTGACTTAATGGCTATTGGCAGAAGTGCTCTCAGACATTTTCAGCAACTTCTTTCTTTTAATAACCCTGACAGAGATATCATCTCCACCAACATTCTTGCTAAACACTACCAGTATATTAATGCACTGCCCTTAGCTGAGCCCCCTACGAGGCTGAAATGCGGAGGCTATTAAGAGCATTGACAACAAGAAATCAAGCGAGGCCAAATGGATTTACTGCAGATTTCTACAAGAAAGCTTGGCCCATTATCAAATCTGAAATTACCAATGCCATTACCAGCTTCTTCCTTGGTAAAGATATGATCTATCATTTTAATTCTTCAACCATTGTGCTGATTCCTAAACACAATGAATTGAATACCTGGGAACAGTTCAGGCCAATAAACCTGACTTCAGTGATCAGCAAAGTGATCAGCAAAATCCTGGTCCTAAGGATTCAACCTCACCTAAATAAGATCATCAACCTAAATCAGACTGCCTTCATTAAAGGTAGATCTATCTCTGATAATGTTACGTTAGCTCATGAGTTATTATTGGACATCAACAAAAAATGCGGGGGGAAACTTAATCTACAAGCTTGATATCCAAAAGGCTTATGACACAATCAGTGGGATTTCATTTTGGATGTGTTAGCAGCTAAAGGCTTCAACCCCAGTTTTGCAACCTGATTCATAGATGGCTTCACAACAACTCCCATTCCATTCTGGTTAATGGATCGGTTTGGGGACCCTTCACTGCTACCAGGGGACTGAAGCAAGGGGACCCCCTCTCCCCAACTCTCTTTATTATTGCAATGGATTATTTCTCTTCCATGATCAATCAATTATACAAGCATCACCCCCTGGTAAACTTTCACCATAGCTCAAATATCACAATTTCTCACCTGATTTATGCGGATGACCTCATGATTTTCTCCAATGCATCCAAGAAGGCCGTTAAATATATCCGAATCTGCATTCAAATGTTTCAAAATCAATGCGGGCTCAAGTTTAACAGAGCTAAATGTCATATCCTTTTTTCCAAAAGGGTGTCCCAGGAGGCTAAGCATTGGATTCTAAATCACACAGGTTTCACCAGCACCAACCTTCCTATCAAGTACCTAGGGGTCCATCTGAGCACTGGCAGAAGCAAGCAAAACCATTTTGATGAGGTTCAACAAAGGATTTGTAACGACTTATCTAACTAGACACACCTATACCTATCTACTGGAGGGAGAATTACCTTACTCAAAAGCATCCTAACCACTTTGCCAAATTACCTCATGCAAATGACTACTATGAAAAAGAGTACTCAAACCCAGTTGGAAACAGCTTTCAACCACTTTTTATGGGCTGGTAAAGGCAAACAGATTCATTGGGCTGCTTGGAGGAAACTGGCTAAACCTCTTTGGGCTGGTGGACTAGGCTTCAAGTGTCTAAGTCATCTACTCAAAATTAACCATTGCAAACTTTGGATTAACTTCAGGGCTCAAACCTCTCTCTCGGGCTTTATATCTTAATGGTAAATACTGCAGACACATTCACCCCTCTTTGGCCTCTCGCTAGGCTCAGGTGACTCTAGAATACGGAAAGCCATGATGAAAATTAAGCGGGAAGCCGAGAACCTATATTTATGACAGCTGGCAAAGGCAAGATCAATTTTTGGTTGGACCAGTGGTTTCCTCATGACTGGCTCCAACCACACACAACTGTTAGGGACATAAACCTCTTGGTTGCCGATTGCTTGGGAGGAGGACCACCGGTCTATTCCATTTCTCCATTCCATCCTCACTCGTTTCCTCGCCTAACAAGGTTAATACCATACCTTTTGACGAGTCCAAGCTCGACACTATTTACGGAACTAACAAAAATCAAAGTTTCTCCAAGGAGATTTATGATAAACTTGTACACTCGGGAGAGTGTACCACGGGGTGAGATCTGTTGGAACAAGTTCTTATCCCCTTCTATGGCATTTTTCTCGTTGGAGACCTGTTCAGGAACATCCTTCCCATCGATGATATCCTCAAACTCAAGGGATTGAGAGGCCCTTCCTGCTGCTAGATTATGTCATATGGAGGTAGAATCAATCAACCACCTTTTCTATGCTTGTAATTTCTCCCAGCAGGTTTGGACTCAGTTCCTCCAGCACACCAATTTAAATACTCTACAGTTACATTGGAATCATCTCGGTTGTCGGCACGATTGGTGAAAGTCGGGAATACTCGCTATTCCACTACTCATTGCTCGGTTCATTTGGATGGCTAGAAACAAGGCTACTTTTGATAACACCCTTCAAGATGTTAAAACCGTTACTAGTCATTGTCTCTCTTTGTGCTTAAGCTAATCAAATTTAAAAACTTCCCCAACATTTGCTCCCAAAATTTCTCTCCTAGAACCGCTCCCCGGAATTACTAAAGTATTTTGGTTTCCCCAACCCAAAACTCGGATAAAGGTGAACACCGATGGTTGCTATAAACTTGCACGAGGTGGCATTGGGGGCATATTCGTAAATCACAAGGGTAAATGTTTACTCTTTTTTATGGCCCCTATTGTTGCTCGTGATGTCTTGGATGCGGAACTTCAAGTCGTCTATCGGGCATTAAAGTTGGTCGTCCACCTTAATCGGTGTCCTCTTATTGTGGAATGTGATTCTATGGATCCGGTAACACTTGTATCAACAAACACTACACATAACGGTGCAAGCTATCAACCGGACAACTAATTTCGGGCTCACAAGATCAAACTTCTCACTACTAAGGTGCATGTTCGGCTTCGGCTTCATTTTTAGGGAAGGGAACAAGCCAGCTGATTGGATTGCTAATATGGGAGTTCTCACCTCCAACCTTGCTCTTTCCACCACTCCATCTCGATTTCTAAGACAACTAATTGCTGGAGATCTGCTGAATATCCCTTATCTCGAGTCGAAAAACTAATTTTGCCTTGTCGCCCGGCTCGTTTCGGCTCCTCTTTTTGAACAGGGTTGTCACTCGTGCTTAGTTATGACCTTGTTTCACTCATGTGTTGTCATCTCCTCGGAGGTTTTGTCTTGGTAGGGGCTGCCATTAGATTTTTGTTAGTTCCGCAAGCCCTTCTACCAATTTTGTATTTCTTTTGCTTTTCAACATGTAGGGGCCTCCATTGCCCTTTCTTTTATATATATATATATATATTCTTTTGCTGGAGAGCTAGGCATTTGCTGTTGCCCACTGATGACATCCTTAAATTAAAGGGAATTTGAGGGCCTTCCTGCTGTCAATTATGTATGCATGAGGAAGAATCTGGGGATCATTTATTCTTCAGGTGCTCTTTCTCTCAAGAGGTCTGGACTCATATCATTAGCAGAATTCAGGTGGATACTTTGAATTTAAGTTGGTTAGATCTTTTGATGTGCTGGGGGGACTGGCATAAGGTGAATCTCCTGGTGGTTCCTTGTGTTGTGGCCTGGTTTATCTGGATGGGCAGAAATAAAGTTAGGTTTGAGGGGTATTCGTCCCCGCTTCCCTTGTTGTCGCTCACTCGTTTAACATACTTTCAGAAACTCACTAAATACCACAAATTCAGAGATATTTGTCAGGTAGGTTCTGGGATTTCTTCCTCATCCTCTCTGGTGGTTGATTGGTCCCCTCCCCATTCCAATTGGATCAAAGTAAACACAGATGGAAGCTTTAAAAATCAGCAGGCTGGGATTGGTGGTATTTTCAGAAATGGGGTGGGGCAATGTCTATTGTTCTTCTACTCTCCCATTGATGCTTGTGATGCTCTTGAAGCCGAAATGATTGCCATCTATCGGGCCCTTAAAATTGCCGGGATCCGTGATGTGAGGCTACCGATTGTGGAATCCGACTCTTCCATATGCATAAGCTTCCCGCGTGGTACTAAAATCGCTCCATGGTACACTCGAGAGATGGTCGAATAGAGTGAAAGGTTTGGTTGAAAGTACAGATGTAATATTTTCTTATATACCTAGGAAGGGGAATGCTCCTGCACATTGGCTTGCCTCTCAGGGATATTGTAATGGTGAAATTTTGGTAGATACTACACCTTCTCCTCCCCTAGATGTTTTGATGCATGGGGATAGATTAGGTCGTCCTTTTGTAAGAAGATAGTTGTACTGATTATGGAAATTAATATATCACTTGCCTATTAGGCAAGTTTTTTGCAATATATATATATATATATATATATATATATATATATATATATTACATACATCTAATATAGGGAATATCAATCAAATCCCCAAAAAGTAAAAGCTTTAAAGGATCATCGTGTTTAACGTGAAAAATTAATCCTTTGAGTTGCAGTAGCACGTTTGGCCAACCAGTTATCAGGTTGGTTACCTTCTCTAAAGATATGGGACCACTTGAGGGTGAGAGAGCCAAATGTAGAGAGCAATGTTCTGTAGGGGTATATCAAATTCCATGGAGGAGGGTCTAATCCTTGTATTATATTAACAAGCTGCTGAGAGTCAGATTCAATCCAGACAAATTGGTAGTTCAAAGCTTTAGCAGTAATCAGGGCCCAATAAGCAGCTTGGAGTTCAGAGTGGAGAGCCGACGAGTGAGATGATTGGTACTTGGAAATACCACAAGTAACTTACCTCCGAATTTCTACAACCGCCCCAATTCCAGCAGCAGAGTTAGTGAAACTCCCATCTATATTTATTTTTATCCATGTTGGAGGTGGAAGGGACCACTTCAGAAATGTAGGTTTTCTTTGATTTGTGGGCTCCAACAGTGGCTTCTTACTCAGAAAACTGCAGCAGTTAGCCACCATATGATTAATATTGCAATTTCGTTGTCAAACTTCATTTGATTCCTATGCATCCAAACAAACCAGCAGATAACTAAAGGTAAATGGAACCATTTTTCACTTTTCCAATCCTCCCAGCAAGCCTCCCAATTGAGCCAATTGTGATTGAGATGAGTAAGGTGGAATTGTTTTAAAACAGTAATCCACACCTGTTTAGTGACAGTGCAATGGAGAAAGAGGTGGGAAAATGATTCTTCCTGAGCTTGACAGAGCCAACATCAAGAAGCAAGTCTTAGGCCTTCGAGTTTTAAAATATCATCTAATGGAAGATAATGATGGAATATTCTCCAGATAGAAGTAAGACATAGAGGGGGATAAAAGCCTCGGTCCAGATTTTCTCCCCCAAGAAGTATCGAGCCAAAGTCGAAGTGAGCTATGAATCATTTAATTGAATGATTTTTTATTAGACTGCTTCAGTAGGATTCTATCAGGTTTAGTTGGATTAATAGGGATTTGAATAATCTGATGTATGCTCTCCCCATCCAAAATTTCATTCAGTCTGTTGACATTCCAGTGATCCTCCACCCAAAAATCTACAACAGTTAGTTGGTGATTGAAGTCGACGATAGAAATTTAGAGTTCCATCTCCTATCCAGGTTGTCATAATAAAAATTCACCTCCCCTCGCCCACTTCCCGGCAGAAATACCGATTGGCCATATCCCTAAGTTTCGGCAAAATTCTCCAGAGTGCTTAGAATCCCCTTGTCTTGGCATAACCGAATTTGGGTGATCTTTCCAACAATATTTGTCAAAAAGGAATTTTGCCCACATGGTATCTTTCCTTCGAATTTAATCCACTCGCTTACGATAGAACAAATGGCTCATCTCGTTGGAAATTTCTCAGTCCTAGTCCCCCAGCCTTGGTTGGTTTACAAACCTTGTTCCATATAGCCCAATGATATTGCTTGGTTTGGCCTTCCCAGAGAAATTTATTAAACATTGTTTCTAACATTTTATGGGTGCTCTTTTTCATTCTAACTATTTATAACTGATAAAGGGGAAAGGTTGAGAGTATACTCTTAAGTAAAGTTAATCTTCCACAATTAGATAGAAAGGTATTAGTCTAGCAGTTTAAAGTTGATGTATTCTTCTTGACAACTTCATCATACTGAGATTGCTTCCTCCTTCCTTTAATTAACTGTACTCCTAAATATTTCAAGGGGAGATCAGCAGCAGAAAACCCAGTGTACTCTTTCTCCCACTGTTGATATTTGAACCCTTTGCCAACAAAAAATTGACACTTCCTTTGGTTTAATTCCTGGCCTGCAACCAAGGCTAGGTGATCAGTCTGTTGCAAGGTTTTCTTTACAGCAAGCTTACTTCCATTGGTGAAAATGATAACATCATCAACATATGCCAAATGACTTATCATCTGTGGAGAACCATGCTTAAAATGGAGATAAGGATAAAGTGTTTGAGCAGCAATCGAGTTCGGAGAAGTAATCAAAAGCCAAGATGAAGATGGTTGGAGACAATGGGTCTCCTTGTTTCGACTCCTACCGACTTTGAAGAAACCACAAGTGCAGCCTATTGACCGAGACACCGTAATAAACATTGGACAACCATCTTTGAATTAAAGTACAAAAATCGGGATGGAAACCTCTAGCTTTAAGTACTAGATCAATAAATTTCCAACTCGATAGAATCATGAGCCTTTTTAAGATCCAATTTGAGAAGTAAATTGTGTCCCCTACATTTCTTATCAATATCAAGTAACAGTTCCTGAGCCAAAAGAAAATTATCAATAATAGTTCTGCCCTGCACAAAAGCAGATTGGTTAGAGCTGATCAATTGGTTAAGATAGGGTTGTAGTCTTCCCACAAGAATTTTACTAATTATTTTAGAAAAGGTAGTAGTAAGATCGATAGGTCCGAAATCGATCCACTCGATTTTTTTGAGTTCCTTTGGGAATAAGAGCAATGTCTGGTCGTCGCAAAATATTTAGGAAGATCGGATCCAAGAAAGAAAGAATGAACTCGCCCGAGTAAGATCAGCACCCACAATATCCTGAGGCTTTAATATAAAATGTCGAAGTAAACCCATCGGGACTCCGCTCGTTTTATTACCATCAATGCTCTTCAAAGCTTGCAATATCTCTTGTTTATCGGGTAGGAAAGTGAAATTAAGCTGATTCACATAAGCTTGATGATCAGAAAACATCTCAACAACAAATGAAGTAGAGGATATAGGCTGTTCAGCAAACAAACTCTGAAAATGTAATACAGTACTTTGTGAGAGGGAAGATTGGTCAGTAACCCAATTGCCAGCCTCATCCTTGATTTTAAGTATATCATTTATTTTTCTTCTGTGTTTAATGACTGCATGAAAATACTTAGAATTCCTGTCCCCATAAAGGTAATTGTTCACAGCAGCTTTTTGTTGTAGAAAAGCCTCTTCCCTTTCCAGTGCTTGGAAAAAAACTGACTGGGCAATTTCAAGTTCATGTGCCTGATCCTCTCCCAAATCATTTGCAGCTTCCAACAAATGAACTTTAGCTTCTGCATCCTTAACTTGTTGAAAAACATTTCCAAACTGAGTCTTATTCCACAGTCTTAGTTTAAAGGCTACATTCTTTTGCAATCTCCACAGTCTCACAAGAGGACTACAGCTAATGTAATCAGAGACATTCCATGCTCTGTGTACTTCAGCTAGAAAGCTATTATGAGTGCACCAAGCATTGAGAAATCTAAACTGGGAGTACCCTTTGTAAGAACTGAAAGAAATCTGGATTAGTAGTGGGGAGTGGTCGGATGTTGCCCCGTGTAAATGCTTCGCGCTTGAGTTATGGGAAAGGTGTTGAGCCATAGGTCATTAGCTAAAACTCTATCAATTCTCTCAAGCAAATTACCTCTCTTCCATGTGAAAGGGGTACCAATGTAGCCTAGATCAAATAATCTTGCATTAGTGATATTCTGAGAGAATTGTAACATGGTATTAAGATCAGGAGTTCTTCCCCCCTTTTTCTCACTAGGATCTCTAATGCAGTTAAAATCCCCACTGACAATCCAATTTGAAGAGTTACTAGTATCGATCTCGCCACAGCTCATTCCAAAGAGAAACTCTATCCATAGGAGTACACCCAAGCATAAATGATAGTAGCATCGCCTCGGAAAGAATCCATCCCAAACTGTAAATGGAGAAATTGATAATTATCAAGTTGAACATTGCAGTTTAGCTCCTTTCTTGTAAAAATCCAGATCTTATTGTTGCAGTTGGAGTGAAAATGGAATCCAGGAAATCTTTTAGTGAATTTAGAGATGTTGGTATGCACCATAGGTTCCAGTAATGCTATAATCCAAGGTTTAAAAGCCCTGTTAAGATGTAGTAATTTATTAAGGGTGCCGGGACTTGCCACACCCCTAACATTCCAACAAATCGGATTAATCATGGTGTAATGCCTTACCAGCCCTAGTAATTCTAGGGGGTGTTGCATCAGAATGATCCATACAAATAATATTAGACTTAGATAAATTTTGCAGCTCCATAATATCTTTTCTCCTCCTTCTACTTTTCTATTGAGACCAAGCACCATCAGCAGTAGTTGCTAAATTCTCAAGAATAATTTGGGCGGATTCCCCAATTATGGGACTTGAAGGAGTTATAAAAGTGGCACCTGCATCAGAGTAATCTGGGATCACTTCCTTAGTAGTATCAACTCCATGTGCAACACTTGTGGTCCTAGATGTGGTGGCAGCTGTAGGCTCCTTAAGGACAGTGTTTGATAAATCAATTTGCTGTAAATTCTTATTCCTCCTCCTCCTACTTCCTTGTTGAGACCTGGCCCCTTCTGCATCAGAATTATCTGAACTCACATCATCAGCTTCAGTAACCAATGTAGCATTAGTCATAACATTGTCTCTAATCTTTATTGGTAGATCTGCATATTTCCCAATAGCTGCCTGCCCAATTTGATCTGCATAGTTTTTAAAATCCCCCTCCTTATCAACAAGCCCATTCAGACCTGGATTTAGAATTGCAAGTTCATTATTCAAATCCTGGGTAGTAGTTGGGACAGTGCCAGCTGGAATCACTGGAGATATAGGTGGATTGTCAGTCTTCTTAGTAACCTTATTATTTACATTATAAGGTCTTAATTCAGGGTGGAGTTTAAAGCATTGTTCCATGGTGTGTCCAAATAGGTGACAGTGCTTGCAATACAAAGGTTGATATTCCATAACAATGGGTTGCCAGTATCCATTATTAGCAGTGCCTAGCCAGACCCCATCCAAATAAGGTTGAGTAATGTCCCTTTCTACTAGAAATCTTGCATTGGAAATCCTGGTAACATTAGCAGAGGGGATGCCAATTTTAAGTGGCCTTCCCATAGCATCAGCTATGTCATAGATGATTCTATGGTTGTTAAAGGGAAGTTTTAAGTTAGGAAGACTGAACCACACTGGAACTATAGGTGGTTCTTTAGTTGGATCAAAGTCCATTGTCCACTTGAGGAGCTTCATGGGTTTCCCATCTATCATTATAACTTTTTTAGAAAATACCTGTGCATAATCCTCCTCCTTAGCAAGTCCGCAACATAATGTGTCTACTCGTCAAAAACCCCTAATTTCCAACTCGCCCACCAACTTGAAATCATCAATGACTTTTCTCAAGATATCCATTTTAGGATGGCCAAACTGAAATTTCCCTACCAAGGTAAATTTATAGGGCTCCGACAGTTTCAGAATCTCCTCCTCAGTGAAAATCAGAGCCAGCTTCCCAACCTTCCTAGTACATTTCCTAATAAACTCACACTCAGCTTTCCCATCCATTGCATCATGAAATAATTGAGGGAACACCAATTTATCTCCTAGAGTGGTTCCACCATCTTTCCTCACTATAACTTCAGCAAAAGTACCCCTTCCAACAAAGTGGGGATCAGCCCGAGTGAGATCATGTGCCATTGCCAATGTAACAGTACCACAAGCAAAAATTCAAAAAATAAAGAGCCCGGGAAGTGAGAAAAAATACCCCCACCCAAACCCAAAGGAAGAAAAGAACTAAGAAGGCTTCCAGCTTCTTAACAACCACCTTTATCCACCTTGCACCAAAGACAACCGCTCACCTTATCAGCTTCCTCCATGGAAACCCTAGCAGAGCACCTCCCTCCAAACCAGCCAGCCATATATATATATATATATATATATATATATATATATATATATATATATATATATATTGTTTTTTTCAAAAAGCTTACCTAGTAGGTAAGCAATATATTAAAAGGAGAATTACACACTGAGTCTTATATGGGAAGACCTAACTTATCCCCATGTAACAAAAAGACAAGAGGGGGAGGTGGCTTTACATCAACAATAGCCACTTCATTACAACTACCCTGTTTGGCAAGCCAATGGGTAGGGCCATTGCCCTCCCTAGGTAGTTATGAATACTTGATTACCATGTTACCTGTTAGCATTTTGTGCATCCATCTTCTTAGGTTCCATGGGAGTGGCTCAACCTGTTGCATATATCAAATACAGCAAGAAGAATCAAACTCCACCTCCAGATACCTCACCCTGCATCTGTAAGCAATCTTGATTGCCCGAATAATAGCAATCAGCTCAACCTCTAATGCGTCCATGGAAACTACTGGAGATTGGAAGTAAAGCAAGCACTGACCCTAGCCATCTCTAAAAATACCACCTATTCCAGTAACCTTCTGATAAAGACTACCATCAGTGTTAACTTTGATCCAAGGGGAAGTGGGGGGTGTCCAGCCAATTAGCTTTGGTAATATCAGAGGTCTAAAGCTTGACTGCTTCACCAAACATATGTCCCTAAAGTTGTGGAGATTAATCAATTTTTGAATGTATGTCAAACAGTGTAAGGCTACTTGTAGAGGCGATAAAGCTTTCTCCTTATACTTAGCCTTATTTCTGCAATTCCAGATGAACCAAGCCACCAAGCATGGTACCACGAGAAGACCCAAATTATCCCACTTCTCCCAGCAACTTTGCAGGTGTAGCCAACTCAGATTAAGGGTATTGAGCTTCAGCCTGCTGATGAGTTCTTTCCACACCTTTTGAGAGAAAGTGTAATGAAAAAATAAATGAGTCAAAGATTCTTCATCTTTAAAGCATTGCTGACAGCATGAGGGCCCTTTCAATCCTTTGAGCTTGAGTAGATCATCAGTTGGTAATAGCAGGTGTCTAGTTCTCCAACAGAAAAAGGATATAGAAGGTGTTAACAACTTATTCCATAGCTCAGAGCCCCATTGAATGGAGTCCCGAGAGAAGAATTTATGATAGATAAAGGAAGACAACTTCTGAGATGCCTTGTTCTTGGTGATCTATTTATCTTTCTGACCTTGTTGGAATCCTGTTTTTAGAACCTGCTGCACTTGGTCAGTGGTTAAGATAGTGTTCAGGAGCCTGCAATTCCATTGATTCTTAGACCAGTAATCCTTCACACAGTTAGTAGACATGCTGTATAGAGGGGGAGTAGCAAGTTTTTCTCCCCCCACACCCATTGGTCAAGCCAAAAGTTGATGTTACCATCCCCTAGCTCCCAAATAAAAAGTTGCTCAGCCTTATCTTTGATTTGAAGTAGTTTTTCCATAACCTGGAGTCACCCAATTTAGGTTGAACTACAGATGGGTGCTCCTGCCTGCAATACTTGCCTTTCAAAAATTGAGCCCAAAGGCTATCTTGAGCCCTAAACCTGATCCACAACTTGCACAAATTTATATAGCCTAATGGATCAAAGCTCCTAAAACCCAGCCCCCCAGCATGTAAGGGCTTACATAGCTGTTTCCATGTGGGCCAGTGAAGCTGCTTATGTTGTCCAGACCAAAGGAATTTGTTGAAAATCTTACCAATCACTTGTTGAGTGCTCTTCTTCATGGAAAACATCTGTAAAGCATATGATGGTAAAGCAGTAAGGATGCTTTTCAGCAAAATTGTCCTTCCCCCATTAGAAAGGAATGAGTTTGACCAACAAAGAATCTGAGCTTTAATATTCTCAATAACCTCTTGGAACCGTGTTTGCTTGGTCCGACCCTTAAGTAATTTAACACCCAGATAGTTAATAGGGAGAGTGGCAGGAGTAAACCTTGTGAAATCTGCAATCCACCTTTTCATATGATAACTGACTTTGCTGCTAGTGTAAAACTGACATTTCTGTAGGATGAAATCTAATCCAGACACTGCTGTGAACTTATTCAGTGTCTGATGTATCACTTTTACAGCTGTTTTAGTATCCCTAGAAAATAGAATAATGTCATCTGCATATGCCAGGTGACTAATAAATAAGTTGGATTTGTGATGATAGGCTAGTTGAGGGGTTTGAGTAATGGCTTTATCCAAAAGTCTTGATAAATAATCAAAAGCCAGAATCAATATAGTAGGTGACAGGGGGTCACCTTGCTTAATGCCCCTTGAAGCACTAAAGAAACCATGACCAGTCCCATTAACCATAATAGTGTGAGCATTGCAATTTAGCCATCTGCTTATGAGCTGTATGAAAGCAAGTTGAAAACCCCTAGTCTGTTAAAGTATTAAGGATGAACTCCCAACCGATTGTATCATATGCTTTTCTGATATCAAGCTTGTAAATAACATTGTTTACTCTACACTTCCTATCTAAGTCCATCAGTAGTTCTTGTGCCAACAGGATGTTGTCAGAAATAGATCTTCCTTTCACAAATGCAGCCTGACTTGCTTTGATCAGTGTACTTAAATGAGGCTGAGTTCACCAAAATTTTGCTGAGAATTTTGGACATTACAGATGTTAAGCTGATGGGCCTGTAGTCCCCCCAGGTTAATCTTGTCTGGTTCTTTGGCATAAGAATAATAGTTAAGGCTGAGAAATACTTGGGAGGATCCATGCCTTGAAAGAAGGCTTGTACTGCTTGAACCACATCTTTACTAATGATGGACCAGCTAGCTTTGTAGAAAGTAGCAGAAAAACCATCAGGACCAGCTGCTTTGTTCCCATCAATGGAATCAAGAGCAAACTTGATTTCATCTTCTCCAGGAATGTCAGTTAAAGACAGTCCCTGCACACACACACACACACACACACAGATATATATATATATATATATATATATATATAACTCCATATCACCCGTTTTCTCTCTTTCAATTCTCTCCCTCCCTCTCTCGTTTGTTCTCTTTTTCTATAACATTCTTTTGTTGTTTTCTCTATCTCACTTGTTGTCTCTCTCTCTCTCTCTCACTAATCCTCTCTATCCCTCTCTTCCAATCTTTAAAGTTCTTTTTGTATCTCCTCTGCCCCACTCTTTCTCTCCCTTTTAATTTTTATACCACTTTCACTCATCCCCACAATTAGTCTCTCTCTCTCCTTTTCTCTTCATCTCTACCTTTCTCTCTCACTCTCCCTTTATTGTCTGTCACTCCCAATCTCTCTGCAACTCTTCCTTCTTCTCTTTTCCACTCTCTCTAAATCAATCCACCTTCTCTGCCTCAATCTCTTTCTATATCTACCCTCTATGTCTCACTACGTTTGACTCTCTCACTCTCTCTCTTCTCTCACTCTAACTTCTCTTTCCTTCCTTTTCTCACTTTCTCTCTCTCACTCTTCTCTCCCTCCCTCACACACACACACTCTCTTTCTTATCACTCTTCCACTACTAGTTTCTCTCTATTTCTTACTTTCTCTCTCGTCGCTCTCTCTGTTGCTCTCTCCCTCACTATACCTCTCTCTATCAGTCTTTTTTGATCTCCTTTTCTCTTTCTCTATATCTATGTCTCTCTCCCTCCAACCCTGCCCCTCTCTCCTAAGCTTTCTCTAGTTTTTTTTTATCCCATCCTCCCTCTCTGCCTTTCTACCCTTCTCTCTCTGCTTCCTTCTTCTATCCCTGACTACCTTCTCTCCGCACTTCTTGTTTCTCTCCTTATCTTTCTCTCTATCTCTCTCTCTCTCGCTCTCCCTTCTTCTTATCTCTCTACTCCTCTCTCTTATTCTCTATAACTGTCTCTCCCACTCTATATCCTCATCCTCTCTCCTCCCACTCTCACTCTCTCTTAATTATGCCTCTCTATCTCCTTTAACCTTTCTCACACTTCTCTCTGTCTTACACATTCTTTTGCTCGCACTTTTCTTTTATATATCTCTAATTCTAATCCCTCCCTCTTTCACTCCACTCTCTCCCTCATTCTCTCTTCTTCTCTCAAATTGCACACTTTCTTTCATGCTCTATCTCATTCTCCCTCTTTCTATTTATCTATGTCTCTTCTTCCTCTCTCCCCTTTTCTCTTTATTTCTCTTCCTCTCTCCTTCTCTATCTGTCTCTCTCCCTCTCCCTCTCACTCTCCGTCCATCTCCCTCTCTCTCCATCCCTTTTTATCTCCCTTGTACCCTATTAATATTACACGAGGGGGGGGGGTTACCTATATAACATTCTCTAGGGGAGCCACATGATAGGTTAGAGATGCAGCGACATCTTAATGGTGGTGGTCTGACAACAATGACGATTATGATTCAAGGGTGGTCTAGAGGCAACGATGGTGGTGATGGTTCGATGATGATAACAATGTTGGCTGAGGAAAGGTGATCTGGAGAAGGTGGTCAGATGTTGGTTTTTTGATGATGGTGGCGGCTTAACTCCAGTGGTCCGGTGACAATGAAGGTGGTGCCCAAGCAACAATGGGCTTGTGACGATGGTAGCTAGACAACAGTGAATTAGAGGGGGAGATGGTGGTGGCCAAGAATCAATGGTTCGACAGTGGTGCCTACCAAATAGGCTACTACATACAGGTAGCCCGTAGCAACAAAAGTGATGGTTGAGCAGTAGTGGTCTGGTATCAGAGGCAACCAAATGGTGGTGGCTAGATGATGAGATTGTGGTGGTCAGGTTATTAGCTATAGTATTTTCTTTTAATAAATTTAGATCATATTTAATTGGAACTAAATGTGTGATGCATATTGACCATTCTGCTATTAAATATTTAATAAGAAAGAAGGATGCAAAACAGAGACTGATAAGATGGATTCTTATTTCACAAGAATTTAACTTTGAGATAGTAGATAGGAAGGGTGTTGATAATCAAATTGTTTATCATTTGTCCAGGCTTGAAATGAAAAATCTCAATTTTATAATGAAGAAATTAATGAGCATTTTCCTGATGAAAACTTTTTCACTATCAATGAGTGGCATGTTCCATGGTATGCCGACATTGTAAACTTTATTGTTAGTGACATTTTACTCTATGTATTAACATACCAACAGAGGAAGAAATTTTTATCTGAAGCTAAGACTTATTTTTGAGACGACCCCTTTTTATATAAACAAGGAAATGATCTGATTATTTGAGGATGTGTACCATTAGAACAAACTTATGAAATTATTCAAAAATTTCATAATTGTGATTTTGGGGGACATTTTGGTGTTGATAAAACTACATATAAAATTATGTAATCTAGATTTTATTTGCCTACAATTTTTAAGGATGTTAATTCTTATATTAAAAATTATGATCGATGTCAACATGCAAGAAATATTTTTAGAAGAAATGAAATGCCCCTCAATTATATGTTGGAAGTTGATATTTGACATTTGGGGATTAAATTTCACTTTACCATTTATACTATCTTTCGGAAATTTATTAATATTGTTAGCATTAGAATATGTATCAAAATGGATAAAAGTTGTTGCTTTACCTCGATATGATTCTCGAAGTGTTACAAAATTTTTAAGAATGAACATATTTTGCAGGTTTGGAATGCCAAGAGTAAACATAACTGATGGAGAAAGTTATTTTAAAATTGCAATTATGAAGAAACTAATAAAGAAATATCATATTATCCATAAAATTGCCACTGCTTATCATCCTCAGGAAAGTGGTTTGGTTGAATTATCCAATCATGAAATTAAAAGAATTTTGGAAAAATCTATTAATCCAAACAAAAAGAATTGGTCAATCAAACTGGATTTTGCTATGTAGGCTTACAAGATTGCATATAGGACTCCTATAGGAATGTCCCCATATAGGCTAATTTTTGGGAAAGCTTGTTATTTACCAGTTGAACTTGAGAATAAAGCATATTGGGCTATTAAAGAGTTTAATTATAATTTGAAAGATGTTGGAGAGAAAGTATTATTGCAATTAAATGAGCTTGAAGAGATAAGAAATGAATCATATGAATGTGCTAATATATATAAAGAAAAGATGAAAATATGGCATGATCGTAAGATTCTAAATAAAAATATTAAGCCAGGACAAAAAATTTTGTTATACAATGCCGAATTAAGATTATTTGCTGGAAAACTTAAATCTAGGTGGATGGGTCCATTTATCGTAATAAAACTTTATTTCTATAGAGCTGTGGATATTAAATATCCTAAAACTGACAAAAAATTCAAAGTAAATGGTCATAGACTGAAACCTTATTTCTCAATTGATCAACTTAAAATTTATAAGAATTTGATGTTGGGTCACCCAAAATAAGCATTGGGTATGTCGGGCTGACGACATTAAACCAAGCGCTTTGTGGGAGACAACTTATAGTTATCGGTGTGCTTTGCTTTAAGTTCATTTTGTGTGCTTTGTTTGGTTTTAAGTAAGGATTATATGGTCTTTTTTTGCTTATATTATGTTAGTGGAAATTAATGAGACCTTATTTGATAATTTGGATGAGTTAAAATAAGATTTCGGATGTTTAGCAGACATGTACTAAAAAGGGCACTGGTGGCTAAGCGCCAGCAGTTAGCGCTTAAGTGTTGGATTTATGAAAAACGTGAAAAATATGTTTCTAAAAGCCATTATCATGGGGAAGTTGCATGGCACTTTATTGAAGATTTGTGAATGTAGGAGGACGGTTTTAGGCCATCTATACTTTATAGATAGGAATCAGATTAAAGAGAAAACATCCCATTCCAAATTTCTATCTAAGAGTCTTATAGAAGAGTTTAAATTAGAGAAATGTCTTCTTGGGAGAGTGAAGTTAAGAAGAAATAGGATGCAAAAAAGATGAAGTTTATTTCTGAGAGTGTGTAAGAGTTATATAATGGATTCCTAGTCGATAATATTTGATGCGACAGACTTTTAATATTGCAAGAACTTTTGAACTCAAAATTTATTTATATTTATAATGATTTTGTAAAGTCCACACATTCAACGCAAGTATACGTATCGTATCAAGTAATACAGGGCTCTAATAGAGTCCTGGTTATCGATCCCACAGCGAAGGCACGATTCTTACAATAGTAATGCAATACTAAAATCCAATACTCAAATTGGAATTAAAGTTTAATATTTACTTCTACGAACAAGATGCAAAAAACAATAACAATTAAGCAAACTACAATTACTTCTAATATCTTTAAAATAGAATTAACTAACAGACACACACTAGGCTTGTATTTGAAAGGTTCTGATATAAAAGAAAGGTATCTTTCCTCTTGCAACGAGTATATGTTGTGTGGATGATATGGAATGATTATTTATGGTATTGTGCCAAATAGGAGCATAAATGTTTCTTTACCCTCAAAAGAGTACCCCCTCTTCCAAGCATGAACCGAACATTTATATATCCTAAGTTTAGTCACCAAATCTAAGGCTAGGCTGGAAGAATATCGTTTGTCACTACGGAGCTCCCACTCACCCTTCACCTGAAGGCTAACCCTTGAGTTTAGTTACTAATCTTAGGACCAAATTGGGGATCTCAGCCTGTCACCCTGAAACCTTTATTACAAAAAATTTCAACCAATCCTTCCATAATATTCAACTGAAATAAAAAGTTTTAGTTATCTAAAGTGAGGTTCAACTGCCAGAAGTTATGCTAATAATTTTTGAAAATATAATTATTAAGAACAAATAAGAGTTAATATTTTTCTACCCTCCCCCAAACTTAAATTTTTCAATAAATTGAAACAATGGAGAGTAAAAGAAACCAACCTTTTTGTGCTGGGATCTTGAAATCTTCAACAACTATCTGGTATTAGTCAAAATTTACAACTAGTATGCATGAAACAGTTAGTAATAGTGATATATAAAAAATTTTAAACATTTGCAGGGTAATGAGATATTAACTTTAAACATCAAAACATCCAACAAAACACCACAATTACTAAACAAACTATCACATCACTACACAGTTCATTTAACAATTTCAATTTTTCATTACAACATAACAGTACATAACCAGGTTTACACATCACATGAAAAGTAAATAACTACTACATCCCAACAATACAACACAACACACAACAAGAAAAACAGAAACAGAAACAAACAATCTACCAATGTTCATCACCAGGTTCATTAGCAGGGTTAGCATGATCAGGTCTATACGGTGTATAGTTGGGGTAGGTAGGGAATATCACATCAGTCTCCCCCCTTATGAATCTGACCTGAGCATCATGACAGACAATATGAAACTCAACTCTTCTTCTCATATAATCTTCATTCACATCACTTCTGGCCTCAAAAACATCCATCCTACCATGGAGTCTATCCACACTAGCACTCTGTAATCTCAGCTACTCCATAATATCAGATAATGTAGGGGGCTCTGATGTAGATGGAATGTCATAATTCATAGTAGGAATATCAGTACTCCTACTCTCATCTCGTGCTCCAAAATGAGACTCATAAGTATGAATAATAGTTTTTGTAATCAGTCTCAGAGGTATAGCTATCTCTTTAGAACTACTGAACTCTACTCCAGACTGAACACACAGAGCATGAACTAGGGCAGGATGTCCTAATCCTTCAGTGGTCTCGCCTCTAGTAATAGTCTGAATGTTCTTGAAGATAATAGCTCCAATATCAATTTTCTTCATCTTCTGAATCCAATAGTTCAGAATTGCTCTATCCCTTGTAACTTCACTGTGGTGATAAGAAGGTAACAGTATTGCATAGATGAAATAGTGCCAAACTGTTGATGCAACATTTAACTTAAAAGCAGAGAAGTTAATCATCTATTTTTGACTTACTCTCCATTCCCCTCTTCTGTCTATCAGAAAAGAAACCACTTTCTTCATATTTGCCTCTCGGGTATCAAAATTTTTATATTCACAAACGAATGGTTTCTGAGTCTGATAAAATGCATTGATACGCTGAGGAGTAAATTCAACCATTTTTCCTCTAACTAACACATACTCAGTTTCAGTCCAGGGCACAGTTGAATAGAACTCTCTAAAAACACCCATAACAGCATTAGCAGTAAAATAACAAAATCTCTCCCAGTTCCGCTCAGCAATTAACTGTTCTATAGATCCACCAGGATTATCAAAAGCTCGATCCTGAATACACTTCTTATTGTAAAGAAAAGAATTAAAGCAAAATTGCGCTTTAACATTACCAAATTTTTCTTCATCAAAATCCAATTTTCTCTTCCCTTTATCATCCTTGGAGCCATGTGAATTTCTAAAAATTTGCAAGAAAATTCCAATAAATTCCAAATCTACAATGTAATAAACTCCAAATACTATTCTAAACAAGTAAGAGCAAATTTCATCATAGGAAATCTCAAAATTTCTTCAAAAATCCAAAAATTCCAATCTAAGCAATGTGAGAGATTCCATGGTGAAAATAAAAAATTTTTAACTCAAAGTGAAGTTCTTTCTAAGAGAAGTGTAGATCCGGTCTCGAAAAGCCTTGAAATTACTTGAAATCCGAGATTTAACAAGCACTAGGTCTTCAAAATAGTGAAAATGGAGGAGGAAGATGAAATCAATGGAAAAAACCGTGGGTCCCAGGATTAAAATTTTGAAATAAATGGTTTTTTGCCTTGTTTTATTTTCCGGCGCCGGCGGCCCTCTATTTTTTTAAAAATATCAAAACTCTCTAGATTCTAGCACCTGCGGCGCCAGTTCAAAAATTTTTCTGGGTCCAAAATTTTTTTCGTAATTTCGATCATTTCGACCTCCACAATGAAATTTAACATTCTTTAAGCATCTATTTCATCACACAAGCAATAACTTACACAATTCTTACACAAGCAACACAAAACTTACTTCTATATATAAAATCCACATTACATCGTAAACACTAAATATGTTCATCAAATTAAACCAACAACTCTTACATTTTTAGTGTTGCAAGTACGCTACGATAATAAAACACTAAAATCTGAGCACACATAATGAAATTAAGCATAGAAAATCCAAATTCAAATTACAAAGCAAAGAAAAGTAAATACTAAACACACCAAATAGAATTAAACAAAGTAAAGCAAACACAAACGAAACATAAGTAGAATCCAGTAATCACTCCACCTCGGTCTCAGAACTAGATTCATCTCTAATATCTCTAATTGATTGCTGATGCACGAACAAATTGTAGAAGGGACAAAATGGGATTTCATCAGATGAATCCTCATCAATCACAACAATCTTCTTCATCATATTAATCAGGCCCATCTCAATCTGACCAGTGTGATCAAATTGTTCCTTCATCCTCAAATCTATATGATCAAATAAATCAGAAATATTATTGATGGCATTCATAACATTTTGTACCTCTTTTTCCAACTGTTTGATCCTCTTCAGTATCATTCTGGAACTTTTAAGAAAATAGGGCTGAATGGGTTGTGAATTTTGAGTTAGTTGATCAGCAAGAAGATTCATATCACCTTTATCTCCTACTGTTTGTTAGTCATAAAGATTAGGTGGAACAATAGGCCTCCAGGGAAAAGAACCTTTTCCCAACTCTCATATAGAACTTGTGATTGACTACACAACAGAAATATTGTGGACGGGTGTCCAAGCCTGTATTTAGATCCATGAACAATCAATCCCAAAACGGATTTCACAATTATATTACCAATATCAATCAGCCTTCCAGTTTGAATACAAAAATTCAAAATGGCACATTCCTTGGTTACCTTACTAATCTTCAAAGTTGGAAATAACTTTGCCAAAATAAAGTAATGCCACTGCTTTGACATCGGATTTAAAGATGCAGAAGGAAAACTGATATATCCATTTTCTCTAACTTCTCAATCTTCATTCTCATCTGTCAAATAACGATACACATCATTCATATTATCACTTGTGGCATTAAAATTGGAATAGTGGCAAATAGGTACATTCTCAAGCATAAAGAGATCATTAATTCTCGAAGGAGTGAATTATACGAACCTACCTCACACAAAGATGAATCCTTGGTTGATCTCGTGTAGATTTGCATAGAATTCCTTCACAACTGGAACGACTACGGTAGCGGTAGTGTAACATAGCACTTCACAACATCTTTCCTTAATTACCTCTTCAATTCTTGTAGTAGGATTATACATACCTCGATTTATGAAGCCTCTTTCCTTGATAATCCTCTTCATCATCACTTTGTTGAACAGTCGCTGTTCCACGAAACTTATAAACTTCTGTCGGTTAAAAATTCGAGATCGAGGGGTTTCTATGGAGTAGGAATCAGTGGGATGCGAATCGGGAATTGTAGTTTTTGTTTTTCTGGAGTTTGAAAGTCTAAAATGGAGTTTTGGAAGTTATAAGGACGAAGATCCCGCTCAAAACAGCAAAAAATTGCATTTTGAAACTCCAAAAACTGTCAATAGGTTTTGGGCGCCGGTGGCGCTCTATAGGGCGTCAGCGGCTCTCAAACCTGAAATTCAGTAAAACTTCTCTGTAATTGGGCGCCGGCGGTGCCAGTGGTAAAAAATCTCACCGAACTTCTTTTGGCACAATATATTTCAATATCTTAATTCGATATAATATTTATAAATTTTAAAAGTATTTAGGAGCGATTAGGATTTAAAAATAACTATCTAAAAAGCACAACTACAATAAATAAGCAAACACACCACAAAGATACATATGGGTTGAATCCTATAAAGCGCTTGGTTTAACATCATCAGCCCAACAAACCATTTAATTAATTGAGATGAATCAACATTAAAACCTCTTTAAAGTCAGGTTGAATCCTGTCAATGTAAGGCTTTAATCGATGCCCATTAACCTTGAAAATCTTTCCAGTATCAGGACCCTTAATATCAACAGCTCCAAAAGAATGAACTTTTACAACTGCATAAACTAGTCTATGAGGAGAAATTCCAGGAAATAACTTTTAGACTTAAGCTTTCCAAGAAATAAATTCAATCTTGTGTTGTATAACAAAACTTTCTGTCCATATTCCACTTTCTTTTTCAATATCATCTGATCATGCCACAATTTCATTTTCTCTTTATAGATCCTGTGATTGTGATAAGATGCATTTCTAATTTCTTCCAATTTATTCAATTGCATAAATTTCTTCTCTCCTGCATTTTTCGAATTAAAATTCAACTCTTTTATTGTGTAATATGGTTTATGCTCCAATTCAACTGGTAAATGACAAGTCTTACCAAACAATTGTCTATAAGAAGACATTACAATAGGGGTCTTAAAAGTAGTTCTATAAGTCTATCTAATCGAGCAGACCAATCTAATTTGTGATTGTCCATAGTTTTCTCCAAAATTCTTTTAATTTCACGATTAGACACTTCTGCTAAACCACTAGTATGGGGATGATAAATAGTAGAGATTCTATGAATAATATTATATTTCTCAATCAATCTCTTAATTTGATTATTCCTGAATGGGATCCACCATCAGTTATAATCACTCTCGGCATTCCATATCTTGCAAATATATTTTTCTTTAAGAATTTTGAAACTCTCCGAGCATCACATCAAGGTAAAGCAATAGCTTCAATCCATTTCGAGACATAATTGATCCACTTTAAAAATACCCATTTTTATGCCTTATTTATGATTCAATTCTTAAGGATATTATGCTTTAATGAAATGTATTTTTATGTTTTTGGAGGTAGGTGATAAAAAAGAGTTCAAGAAGGAAAAAGGAGCAATAAGGAGCAAAAATGGAGCTAAAAGAGCAAAGTTGTCGAAATTGTAGGCCTGGCGCCTGATCCATGAAAAAAATACCTGTTTTTATGCCTTGATTTTTATTAAATTTTTAAGGATATTATGCTTTAATGAATGATATTTTATGTTTTGGATGTAGGTGATGCAAAAATGTTTAAAAAGGAAAAGAAGATGAAAAAAGGATGAAAAAGGAGCAAAAAGGAGCAAAAATAGAGCCAAAATGAAAAATTGTCAGAATAATGGGTCTGGCGCCTAGGCGCCAGAATCCGGCGCCTAAGTGCCAATTCGATACAGAATGCTGTCAAGATTTTTGACGACTTTGGACGGTTATTTTGACGGTGTTAGTTGTTATTGGACCATCTAGAAGATTGGCAATTATTCCTAGATTATAGGACATGTGATACATTGTATTTAGACGCTTGGAAACAGTTTGGATCGTGAAGAGGTGCGATCCAAAGTGAAGAGATGCAAAGAAATGGATGCGGAGTCCGGCGCCTAAACGCCAGATGCCGGTGCCTAGGCGCCAGATTCCGGCGCCTAGGCGCCAGACACACTTTCTAGAAGATTCATTGAACTTGGACACATTTTGAAGAGGTGCCTTAACTCTTGAAGCCTATAAATAGGAGGCTATTCCTACAGAGAAAAGCGCCCAATCCAAGTGGCCCAATAAGAAATCTAAAAATTAGAGAGATAATTTTAAGGACCATACTTTTAGTTTACTTTCCTTCATAAATTAGTGAGTTATTTTATTTAGAGTTTGTATTAAGAGTTTGGAAGAGTTGGTGCATTTGAAGTCTATTTCGCTTTGGAGTCAGTAGGAATCAGAGGTTCAGTGGGAGAAACACTTGAGATAAGTATTTGTAATTTTATTCAAAGTTTTATTTATATGTTTTGTTATTTTGATTCAATGTGTTCTGAGTAGTTACTTTACTTTCTCCTTTCAATTATGAAAAGATAAATAAGATAATCTAAAATTCGTTAGAGAATTAGAAACTAAAATATGTTTTAAATATTGTGATGATATTAGTACCAGATCTTAATTTACTATTTAAATTGGCCATTTAAATTTTTAAAATCTATTGAAGAGTTTTGAGACCTAGAAGGAGATGAATTCTTAACTAGTAGATATCACATGAGTCATTGGGTAGCCGAAGGCCTTGAGCGGGGTATTCAAGGTGAAGTACAAATAAATAGGAAAATATTATTCAATAGGCGTAGAATTGATAGTTTTTGGAGTAACAAACTAAATTCTTGTAATTTGGTTTATAGAGAGGGAACGGGTCACTACTAGGGCCGACCATAGCAACCCTTGGGCATCTATTAGTGTGAGCCTAGATTAACCCATTCTACTAACAATACGTCTAGACCTGATCTATAGATTAGCCAATGTTCTTTATGCTATCGAGCGAAGGTAAAGAATAGGACAGCTTCTATTTGGCACAATACCATAAATTTATATTCTCCACGAATATTATATTATCTAAAAAGTCTTGGATTAATTTAAAGGAAGAAAGTTGTTTGCTTATTATTATTTACATCACTCATTTATTTTATTATTGCTTTAATTCTGCATTTAGTAAATTAAATTTAAAACTTTAAAATAAATACATAAAAATAAAATTATAATATTTAAAATCTATAAAGCTCCTCGTGGGATCGATATTGGGGTCTTTATTTAAAGCCCTATATTACTTGAAATAATATGTATACTTGCGTAGTACCTCTAGTGTGTAAAATTATATTTATATACATTAGCCGCTATTATTATTTGGGTCAAAGTATTGACTATAACATATTTTTGAAAGCCTAAATTACTACATTGTTCGAGGATTGAGGTCATGTTTTTGGTGACAGAATCAAGCGCCTAAGCGCCAGTTTGATACAGATACAGACAAGATTTTTGACGACCTTGGGCAGTTATTTTGATGGTGTTAAGTGGTTATTAGAGCTTCTAGAAGACTGGAAGTTACTCCTAATATATAGGACATGTGATACAATGCATCTGGATGCAGGGAAACAGTTTTAATCATGAAGAGGTGCAACCCAAAGTGATGAGGTGTGAAGACCTGGTCACGGAGTCTGGCGTCTAGGCGCCAAAACCTGACGCCTAGGAGTGACAGTTACCTTCTAGAAGATACATTGTATTTGGATGAATTTTGAAGAGGTTCCTTAAGCAACCCCTGGTCAAATTCAAAGCTCTATAAATAGGAGCCCATTCTATAGGGAAAATCACCCCTTTCACCCCCTCTAGCATCCTTTAGTCCCCAATCACTATATAGCCATCCAATCATTTTAGGGAGCCACCTTCTTTATTATTTAGTGAGTTTATTTTGAGTGTTATGTGTGAGATTATTAGTGTTGTTGCTGTTGAAGTCTTTCATCATTGCATTGGAGTCAGTAGGAGTCAGTGGATCACTTGAAGGAACATCCCAGATAAGTATTTGTTACTTTGTTCAAAGTTTTATGAAGATGTTTTGTTGTGTGAATTCAACGTGTTCTGAGTAGTTAGTTTTCTTTCTCCTTTCAACTATGAAAAAATAATAAGATAATTAAACTTTGTTGGAGAATTTAACTTAAAATATTTATAAAAATTGTGATGATATTAATACTTGATCATTGTTTACTTTTGAAACTGGCCATTTAAATTGTTAAAACCTGTTGAAGAATTCTGAGACCTATCCGGAGATGAGTAGATATCACATGAATCTTTAGGTAGTCGAAGGCTTTATGCGGGTTATTCAAGGTGAAGTGCAAATAAATAAGAAGATATGATTTATTGAGCGAAGAATTAATTAGTTTTTAGAGTGACAGACTAAATTCTAATAATTTGGTTTATAGAAAGGGAACGGGCCACTGGTAGGGCTGACCATAGCCACCCTTAGACATTTAGTAGTGTGAGCCTAAATTAACCCATTCTACTAATAAAACATCTTGAACCGATCTATAGATTAGTCAATGTTCTTTATGCCTAGACCAAAGGGTAAAGAATAGGAATGCCTCTATTTGGAACAATACCATAATCTAAATTCTCCACAAAAATAATTATTCTAAAAATCGTGGATTAGTTGAAAAAGGAGAAAGTTGTTTTATTTATACCTGCATTAATATTTATTTTAGTGTTTCTTACTTACATTTAGTATAAAATTTCATTAAATCTAAAATTTAAACTTTAAAAAGAAATAAAAATAATAATTACTTTTAATTTGAAAAATCTAAAAATATTACTTAATATTCTAAAAATCTTCCCTGTGGGATCGATAACTAGGACTCCACTAGAGCCCTGTATTACTTGATACGATACATATACTTGCGTTTAAAATTGTGAATTTTACAAATTATAAAAATCTAAATATAAATTCATAAACTCTTTCATAAGTAAAATCACATCAAGTGTTTAGCGCTGTTGTTAATGATTAAATCTTCTAACAGTGGTATCAAATTCTTGCATTTGAAAGTATATATAAAGCCCCGTTAGGCTAAGTCATGCATCAAAAATCAACTGCAACCAGTATATATAAATTCCCAAATGAAGGAGTAAATGGTCCCATAAAATCAAATCCCCATACATCAAAAGTTTCAACTTCCAAATTATAATTTACAGGCATTTCATTTCTTATAGAGATATTACCTACTCTCGAACATCGATCACATGATTTAATATATTTGTATACATCCTTAAAAAGAGTTGTCCAATAAAATCCAGATTGTAAAATCTTAAAAGCAATTTTATCAACATCGAAATGACCTTAAAATTCAGCATCATGACATCGTTGAATAATTAAATTCGTATCTTCTTATGGCACACATCTCCTAATGATTAGATCCTTTCATTGTTTATATAGATAGGGCTCATCCTAAAAATAAAATCTTACATTGTATTTAAATTTCTTTTATTGTTGCCTTGTTAAATCAGGTGATACAATATCACTCATAATATAATTCACAATATCAGCATACCAAGGCAAATTTATTCCCATAATAGTATAAAGTTGTTCATTAGGGAAAGTTTCTGTAACTTCCTTCCCAAATTTAGTTAACACTTTCCTTATGGGTTTGATATCTCAAGGCTTAATCAGAAATTCCTATATTACTTGATAATAATACGTATACTTGTGTAGAATCCCATATTATAATATCTTTAAAGAGACGCATCAATTCAAACATAAAACGTAAGCATAAATATCTTGAGAACATTATATTTTTTTTCACTTTAATATTATTGCAAGCATGATTTAGGCTAGATTTAATTTCTTTTGTAGTTATTCTATCCAGATAATGCATGTATATGAATTTGATAAGAGGTTGTAGTTACTGTTAAATTAAACTTTTAATTTTCTTCTTGTTACATGATTGCAAAAAATTTAAAAATTTATGTTTGAGGGGAGGAAGAAAAATAAATTTCAAAGTTAAATTTTTAATTAGGTCTCAATCCTTAATCTTCTCCCATCATATTTTCTTTTCTATTTCATTTTCTTTTTCTTTTTTTTAGTAGGATCCTTTAATCCTTACTTTTTATTTCTTTCTTTCATTTTTTAATTTCTTTTTTTATGTGAGGATTACAATATCTGGATAGTCCTTTAATGATTTTGAATTTCACTATCCCTTTTTTAATGTTAAAACATTTTTTTTCTTAACTTAAAATGTAGTATTTAAAAAAAAAATTTAATAGTCTAAATTCTTCAAAATGTATTATTCTAAAAAATCCATAATTTTTCAAAAATTCATTTTTTCCTGCTATAAAAGTAAAATTAATTTTCCTAATATTTTCTACTAAGCATCTTAACTTTTCATTCATCCTCCATGATGAGCAATTATATACTATTATGGGAAGCAATTTGCCTTTGTATGCTGATATTGTGAATTATATTGTAAGTGATTTTATACCACCTGATTTAACAAGGCAACAACAAAAGAAGTTTAAATATGATGCAAAATTTTATTTTTTTGATGAGCCCTATCTATCTAAACAGTGTAAGGATTTGATTATTAGTAAATGTGTGCCACAAGAAGAAACAAATTTAATTATTCAACGATGTCATGATTCTGAATTTGGAGGTCATTTTTGTGTTGATAAAACTACTTTTAAGATTCTACAATCTGGATTTTATTGGCCTACTCTTTTTAGAGATGTTTATAGATATATTAAATCATGTGATCGATGTCAGAGAGTAGGTAATATCTCTAGAAGAAATGAAATGCCTTTAAATTATAATTTGGAAGTTGAAATTTTTGATGTATGGGGATTAGATTTTATGGGACCATTTTCTCCATCATTTGGAAATTTATATATATTGGTTGCTGTAGATTATGTCTCGAAATAGATTGAAGCTATTTCTTTACCTAGGTGTGATGCTTGGAGTGTTTTGAAATTTTTGAAGAAAAATATATTTACACAATATGGAATGCTGAGAGTGATCATAACTGATGGTGGACCCCATTTTAGCAATAATTAAATTAAGAAATTGATTGAGAAATATAATATTATTCATAGAATCTCTACTGCTTATCATCCCAAAACTAGTGGTTTAGTAGAACTGTCTAATTGTGAAATAAAAATAATTTTGGAGAAAACTGTGGATAATCATAAATTAGATTGGTCTGCTCGATTAAATACTACTTTATAGGCTTATAGGACTGCTTTTAAAACACCTATTAGAATATCTCCTTATAGACTAGTGTTTAGTAAGACTTGCCATTTACCGGTTGAACTGGAGCATAAAGCAAATTGGGCAATAAAAGAGTTGAATTTTAATTTGAAATATGCTGGAGAGAAAAGATTTATGCAATTGAATGAATTAGAAGAGATTATAAATGCATTTTATCACAATAATAGGATATATAAAGTGAAAATGAAATTGTGGCATGGTCGAAAGATATTGAAACAGAAATTGGAATTTGGACAAAAAGTTTTGTTATACAACACAAGATTGAAGTTATTTCCTGGAAAGCTCAAGTCTAGATGGTTAGGACCTTTTACAGTTTTAAAAGTTCATTCTTTTGGAGCTGTTGATATTAAAGATCTTGATGCTGAAAAGATTTTTAAGGTTAATGGGCATCTTGATGGGTTTCAACCTGACTTCAAAGGGGTTTTAATGCTAAGTCATCTCGATTAACTGAATGGTTTGTCGAGCTGACGACGTTAAACCAAGAGCTTTATGGGAGGCAACCCATATGTATCTTTACGGTGTGTTTGCTTGATTGTTGCAGTTGTGCTTTTTAGATAGTTATTTTTGAATCCTAATTACTCCTAAATACTTTTGAAATGGATAAATATTGGATCGAATTGAGAAATTGGAATATTTTGGGCCAAACAAAGTTCAGTGAGAATTTTTGACCACTGGCGCCGCTGGAGCCAGAATGGACGCCACTGGTGCCCTATCACAGACATAATACTGAACTTACAGGTTTGAGCGCCATCGGCGCCCAAAACCTGTTGACGGTTTTTGAAGTTTCAAAATGCAAGTTTTGGAGGTTTTGAGTGGGACCTTCATCCTTATAACTCCCTAAACTCCATTTTTGACTTGCTAACTCCAGAAAAACGAAAACTACAATTCCCAATTCGCATCCTATGGATTCCTACTCCATTGAAACCCCTCGATCTTGCATTTTCAATCAAAGGAAGTTCATTAGTTTCGAGGCGCAACGTTTGTTCAACAAAGTGATGGTGAAGAGAAGGATTATCAAGGAAAGAGGCTTCATAAATCGAGGTATGTATAATCCTACTACTGGAATTGAATAGATAATTAAAGAGAGACGTTGGGAAGTGCTTTGCTACACTAACACTGCCGTTGTTGTTCCTATTGTGAAAGAATTCTATGCAAATCTTCACGAGATCAGCCAAGGGTTCGTATTTGTGCGAGGTAGATTTGTGCAATTCACTCCAGCATGAATTAACAATCTTTTCATGATTGAGAATGTACCCATTTGCCATTATTATAATTTCAATGCCACACGAGATAATATGAATGATGTGTATCGATATTTGACAGATGAGAATGAGGATTGGGAAATTAGAGAGAATGGATACATTAGTTTCCCATCTGCATCCTGAATCGTGTATCAAAGCAATGACACTACTTTATTTTGACAAAATTATTTCCAACATTGAAGATTAGCAAGGTAACCAAGGAAAGCGCCATTTTGAATTTCTGTATTCAAATTGGGAGACCGATTGACATTGATAATATCATTGTGAAATCAGTTTTGGGATTAATTGTTCATGGATCTAAATATGGACTTGGACACCCATCTACCATATTTCTGTTATGCAGTCAATCACAAGTTCCTCATGAAAGTTGGGAAAAGGTTCTTCTTCCATGGAGGCCTATTGATCCAACTAATCCTTATGACTACTAGATAGTGGGAGATGAAGATGATATTAATTTACTTGCTGATCAACCAACACAGACTTCACAACCGATTCAACTCTATTTTCCTGAAGGTTCCATAATGATATTGAAGAGGATCAAACACTTGGAGAAATAGGTATAGAACGTTATGAGTGCAATCAATAATATTTCTGATTTATTTGATCATATAGATTGGAAAATGAAGGAAAAATTCGATCACACGGGTCGAATTGAGATGGGCTTGATTAACTTAATGAAGAAGAACACGATGATTGCTGAGGAATCGTCTGACGAATTTTCATTTCGTCCATTTTATAATTTGTTCGTACATCAGCAATCGATTGGAGACATTAGAGGAGAGGACAGTTCTGAAATTGATGTGAAGAAATTAATGGATTCTACTTATGTTTGTTGTGTGTTTAGTTTGCTTTGCTTAATTATGCTTGGTGTGTGTAGTATTTACTTTACTTTGCTTTGAATTTGGATTTGGATATGCTTACTTTCATTATGTGCTTAGATTTTAGTGTTTGCCTGTCGTAGTGTACTTGCAACACTAAACATCTAAGAGTTAGTTTGGTTTGAATGAACATATTTAGTGTTTAAATTGTAACTTGGATTTTATATATATAAGTTTGTTGTGTATTGTTTGAGTAAAGAATTGTGTTGATTATTGCTTGTGAGATGATGTAAATGCCTATTTAAGTGTTAAACACCATTGTGGAAGTTGAAACGATCGAAATTACGAAAAAAATTTTGGACCCACAAAAAAGTTTGAACTGGCACCGCCGGCGCCAGAATAGGTGTCGCTGGTGCCTAAATCCAGAGAGTTTGGCATTTATTTTAAATAGAGCGCCTTCGGTGCCCTATCAAGCGCTGCCGGTGCCCGAACCCAGTAAAAGGCTAAAAACCCTCATTTTCACGATTTTTACCCTGGGACCCGCAAATTTTTCCATTGCCTTCGTCTTTCTCCATTTTTGCGATTTTGAAGATTTAGGGCTTGCTAGATCTCAGATTCAAGGTGATTTCAAAGCTTTTTAAGGTTGGATCTACACTTATCTTAGTAAAAGCTTCACTTCAAGTTAAAAATTTTTGATTTTCACCATGGAAATCTCTCACATTGCATAGGATGAAATTTTTGGAGTTTTATTGAGATTTTGAGATTTCCATGATGAAATTTGCTCTTACTTGTTTAGAATTGTGTTTGGAGTTTGTTACATTGTGAATTTGGGATTTATTGGAATTTTCTTGCAAAATTTAGAAATTCACTTGGCTCCAAGGTTTAGTAAAGGGAAGAGGAAATTAGATTTTGATGAAGAAAAATTCGTTAATATCAAAGAGCAATTTCGCTTTAACTCTTTCCTTTACAAGAAGAAGTGTATCCAGGATTGAGCTTTTGATAGTCCTGATGGATCTGTAGAACAGATTATTGCAGAGTGGAATTGGGAATGATTCTGTTATTTTACTGCAAAAGCTGTTATGAGAGTTGTTAGAGAATTCTATGCTAATGTGCTCTGGATTGAGACTGAGTAAGTGCTTGTTCTAGAAAAATGGTTGAGTTTACTCCTCAGCGAATCAATGCTTTCTATCAGATACGAGAACCATTCGTTTGTGAATATGAAAACTTTGATACTCGAGGTGAGAATATGAGAGAAGTGATTGCTTTTTTGACTGATGGAAGAGGGGAATGGAAAGTAAGTCAAAAATAGTTAATTAATTTTCCCGTTTCCACATTGAATGTTGCATCAAAAGTTTGGCATTATTTCATCTTTGTGAAACTATTACCATCTTATCACCACAGCGAAGTTACAAGGGATAGAGTGATTCTCAACTATTGCATTCAGAAGATGAAAAATATTTATAATGGAACTATTGTTTATAAGAACATTCAGACCATTTCTAGAGGCGAGACCACTCGAGGATTAGGACATCCTGCCTTAGTTCATTCCTTATGTGTTTAGTTTGGAGTGGAGTTCAGTAGTTTTGAAGAAGTGGCTATACCTCTGAGACCAATTACAAAGACTATTATCCGTACTTACGAGTCTCATGTGGGAGCTCGAGTTGAGCGTAGGAGTACTGATATTGCTACTACAAGTTATGATGTTCCATCTACATCTGAGCCACCTACCTTATCTGATATTATGGAGAAACTGAAATTAAACACTGCTAGTGTGGATAGACTCCATGGTAGGATGGATGTGTTTGAGGCGAGGAGTGATGTGAATGAAGATTATTTGCAGGGGAGAGTTGAGTTCAATATTGCTTATTATGATGCTCAGGTCAGATTTATGAAGGGGGAGTCTGATGTGATATTTTCTACTTGCCCCAGCTATACACCATATAGACCTGACCCTGCTGATGACCCTGCTGTTGACCTCATTTTTGATGAGGTCTTCCCTTCTTCTTTTTAGTGCTTAGGATCTAGCCTTAGGCTTTTCCTTTGACTATCTTAGAGGACTAGAATTGGGACCCACCTTTTAGAAATTCAAACCACTTCTAAACTACCTGCAAACTCACGAAACTTGACTATAGACCCCTAATCACCTAGAGGGTTGAAATCGAATGTGGAAGTTTAAAGGATGAGTTCCTATAGGATTCTTTGGCCTTAGGACCTGCCACAGGTGGCCTCGGTGCTGGTGAAGGGGCTGACTTACACTACACTTACACACTACATTTCCACACACTTCCTAAAACCACACCCATACCCAACTTAACCTCCTGACTCATGTAGGTGATTCACATGGATGGTCCTTAACCCCTAAGCTCTTGGCTAAGAGGGTTAGGAACAACATAGTGAATGCCTCAAATGAGTCCTTTCATGGCTCATATGGGCTTGAAATGGCTTCATGGCTCAACCAAAATGACGTCTTTCCACCAAAATTCACCCAATCTTTAATTTCCTAAATTTTCAATTTTTGACCCCCGAGACCCTACACCTACTAAACCTACCCAAAACCCTTGAAATTACCCAAATTTTTGCAAAATTTCCAAATTACCCAAAATTTTCCAAAATCAATCCCAAACATCTCCACGTCACTCAAATTGATCATCCATACCCAAAAATACCAAAGATTCCAAAAATACCCCCCAATACTCTCCAAATACCCAAAATACCCTTCTTGGCCTAAAAATACAAAAATTCAGAAAATTCCCAGAAAATTCCAGAAAATCCCAAATATTCCCAATTTCATTTTGTCCAACTACACCATGGGCCAATTTTGTCAATTTACCCTACTTTTGTCAAAACCCCAAATTGACCCATTTTAACCCAAAGTGAACCCGATGTTAAACCAAACCTATCCAATTGACCCAAATTCTGGTCCAATTCAATTCTAAACTTCAATTCAACATTCCCAATACCAATCTAGACCAAATCCAAGTCCGATTTGATTGACATTTGGATCCAATCTCACTTTTGGCCTTAAAGCCCGATTTGGACCCATGACCCGAACTTAACCCGAACTCACCCGATTCAACTCCAATTAACCTAAAATCTTTTCTAAATCTTCCTTAACATTCCCACAAACAAAACCCTAACATGATTTGCCCAAAATTTAGACCCAAACCCCACTCAAACTCAACCCGAGGTTAAAAGGCCCATTTTTGACCTAAGCCCGAGCCTAACCCAAATTCGACCCAATTCAAATCCAAATCACCCCCAATTTGTTTCAAATCACTCATGACACATCTATGAGCTAAACCCAACAATTATTTGGCCCAACCTCTTTACAAAATTCCCATCCATAAATTCATTTTTAAACTTAAGGGCCCATTCCTTAAACCATTTTAAAAGCCCACTTCCACCAAATCCAAAGCCCCAAAAATTCTTCCAAAGCCCATATGACATTTCCCCTCATCATACTTTCAATTAAAATCATCCCTAAGTCCTAAATTCATCATCAAATAATTCCAAATCAAGCCTCATGCCAAATCACCCCTAAATACCAAAATTTTCCTTAAATCCATTTCCATGAAATTGACTTCACTTTTCCCAAGCCAAATGGAGCCATGGAGCCATGCACAAGCCATATGCGAAGCCATGAGAGCCTCTTTACATGTCACCATGCCATTTTGGGCAAAAGGAGGAGGCTCTTTCCTTAATTCCTAAAGGTGATTAACCACTTCCATGACTCCACTAAACCATGCTTAAGCCTAATTGTACTTGGATTGTGACTTGACCCCACTAATCAAGCTGATCCAAATCACTTTCTCCTCAGCCTAAACCAGGCCTTGGGTGGTGCACCTAGCCCGAATGGGTGGGTTGACCCATTTAGGTCCAAATCTAGCCATGCCCCATTCCACTTTGGATCAAAGCCTTTACACGTGTCCATGGCCGATTGATTGCACAAACCTCGACCACGACCCACCCGACCTTGAGGGTGACCCTTGCTGGCCGCCGGCCACCGAGCCGCCGGAAAACACCATGGCCGAGAGCTCGCATGTGAGCCGACATTGAAATTCTCACTTGTCGAGGCGCCCCATGCCTAGTGGTCACCATGGTTGTTCTTCTCCTCACGCAGAGCGGTGATCCGAAGCCCTAACTCCCCGCAGGAGGCCCCAGGCCAGCTCTATTTAAATTCCACCCCTCTCGGCCATGAAAGGAGAGAAACACAAACCTTGCCAAAACTTCTACCAAAATTGTTCCGGACCCTCCTCCACCCTTAGAGCACTTGATCCCCGAGTGAAATTCCCCTGCCATTTCTCCTCCGTCAGCTCGATTTCGAGTTGAAATTCCACCCAAAACCGGGACACTTCTCCACGGTGAGCCAATTCCCAAATTGATTGGCTCTACACCTTCACCGGACCAAGGGAAGGTGTCCACCATCAAAAGCCCCATCTCCGGGCCACCCCGGTTGCTCCGACCTCCGAAGCTTTGTGATCGGGCTTGGTCGAAATCATATCCGGACAATTCACCGAGACTAGGAGACTTCATCTGGAGCTCGCTGGGACCCGATCGAAGGTGCAACAGCTCTCGGATTGAAGCCACACTTCTACGAGCCAAGGTATGAGCTAACTCTTCATCCCGAGCTACCGGAGATTCTCCATTTCAAATGCTTTAATTTCGATGCATGTTAGCTCAGTATAGATGTGTTCGTCTCTTGAGACGAATCCATGAAGTATAAGAACGTAAAAATCCATTGAGAATCGAGTGAGATCTTAGGGATTTAGTGTGGATGGCTCTCGGGTGAGAACACTTGGGGACGATGAACGGATGTCGTCCATTCAATACACGCGCGGACGGACGGCTCAGATGGCGTCGGACCAGGAGACGGTACGAGAACCGCGGGGCCCGGGCTGCTGACTCAAGTGGCGGCGTCGAATGGGAGCGCGCCGCGTGGCCTTTCGGAGGCTGCCGAGGATGCGTTGGCGCCGACTCGGATAAGTAGAAAATTAGGGATTTTTTGATTTATTTAATTCCCTAAACTTGAAAATTCTTATCTCTGTGTAGAAAAATCAGAAAAATAAAATAAAAATACCCTCTTGCTCAGTGAATAGAGGAGAATAATGTGGAAAAGAAATCACTTAATTTCATCAAATATTTTATTTTTTATAATTTATTTACTCTCTGCATTGTTTTAATTCTCCATGCATGCATACAATTCACCATGGCATGAGACCATAGGGCTTTTGATGCCTCTGAATTTGGGAACATTCACTGAATTTTCCAAAGTCGGAGGCTATCCCTATGAAGAGTTCTTGATTTTTCAAGTTCGAGTCACTTGTTTTGAGTATTTTAATTCCAGTAAATAGCATGTTGTGAAATAAATTCTAGGAAAATTTGGTGATGTTCCTTATGACCGAGAGAACCCTAGGAAAAATAGGTTTTGACTTAGTTCATTTAAAACAATCCTAATTGGCTTAAACACCCAAAATAGGTCTTTAATTAATTAGAGTTAACCAAGCATCAAATTGACTTGAAATCAATTCTCCACTGACCTTTAGGATCAGAGGAACCCACCATAAAAATTTGAGGTCAATTGGACTTGGTTAGCCCTACTAGTTGGGTTGATTAAGTCACTTAGCCATTTTAAACTTTAAAAATTCATAACTTTTAAAATACTTTTTTCAAAATTCACCAAATTGGTTTTGGAGCCTCTCTGATATCAGGGGAACCTAAGAAAATTAAAATTTCAATTTTCTAAAAAAGTTGATTTTTAATAATATTTTAATATTTTTAATAATTAAAAAAATAAAAAAAAATAATAAAAATCACAAAAATAATAAAATTCACCAAAATGTCAGATTTTGAATTTTAATCACTTAGGAACAAATCCCACATTTTTCTTAGGTCTATTTAGTGAGATATTGAATTTTAAAGCCCTAGGGTAATTTTAAAATTAAAAAAAATGTATTTTCTAGCATTTTCACTAAAATAATTATAATAAATCATAGAAAAATCAGAAAATTGCAAAATTTGTTTCTCTAGTTTCCTTGATATCAGAGAGATTTTTGAAAAATATAAAATCCATTTTTCAACATTTATTTTATTTTTAAATTAATTAACACTCCAAAACTCAAAATAATTATAATAAAAATAATATAATTCAAAAAATCACAAAAATTGGTCTAAGTGCTTCTCTGGTCATTAGGAATGTCCCCTAATTTTCTTAAGGACAGAAACTTTCCTTTGGTCATGTTATCAAATTTTCCTTGAAAATCTCTATTTTCCACCAAAAATAATTATATAAATAAATTAAATACAGAAAAATCACATTTTCTCCTCTCATGTCTTTATTGACATATGAGTGAAGTCACATAAAAATTTCAAGTTCATTTGGGTTCAATTTAGTGAGTTATGAAATTATTAAGCTTAAGGGGTAAAATGGTAATTAAACTTTCAACCCTTAATTAAAACTTTAGGTTTAATAAAAAATCAACAAGTAAAATATTTGATCTTAATCTGATTTGGATGATTGAAATTTAAATAATTAAAGGGTAGAAACTCATTAAACTATTTTTAAAATGATTAAACTTTAATTAAATAATAGATTAAATTTGGAAGAATAATAAAATTGGAATTATTAAAATAAGGGATATTTATTAGGAAGAGATTTATTCTTTAATTTAAAAATCCCTAAATTAATCATCTCATTAATATTCAACTCTTAATTAAAATGATAATTCAAATTCAAAATATTAAAAGACTTAATCATTAAACTAAAATTAAATTATTAAACTCTTTCAAAAATTTCAATTAAAATTAAAGATAAAACTAAATTAAAAATTAAATTAAATTAAGTAAATTAAATTGGATTAAATTAAATTAAATTAAATTAAATTAAATAATTAAATTAAATTAAATTAAACAAATTAAATTAAATTAAATTAAATTAAATTAAATTAAATAATTAAATTAAATTAAATTAAACAATTAAATTAAATTAAATTAAATTAAATTAAATTAAATTAAATAATTAAATTAAATTAAATCAAATCAAAATTAATTAAACATCAAATCAATTAAATTAAATTAAGTTAAATTAAAACTCGATTAAATTAAATTGAATTAAATATAACATCACTTAAGACATAAAAGAAATTAAATATAAAGCGACTTGAACATTATTCCAAATTTAAACCCTTTAACTTAAATCGAAATCATTTGAATACTAATTTACCCTTGAAAGCTTTGATTATTATAACTCTAAATGAAACATTAAATGAAGTCGTTACTTCACTCATAAGATATTCGAATGTCTTAATTCATTGAGCGAGTTAACAAAACTTGAAAACCTCGGACGATTGATTCATTTATATGATTAAATTCATTTGGACTTAAAACAATCTAAAAATATTGAAAAGATGTTTAAGATTCTTCTTAAGCACTTCCTCGATATGATAGGATATTTATAAGAACAATTGGATTTAATTGTTCTTTGATGAAGAAAATCGTCCTCAAACAAAAACACAAAGAACACTAGACGTCATAGGAGATGACTAGGCTATAGGATTAGGAATTTGGTAGAAAACCATAACCTTTCCCTTAGCTTTACTAGGAACTTGCTTAAATATTCTAATTGTGTTTTAAGTGTAGCTTGGGATGACGGGAAGACCCTCCAGGGTACGCTTTTATTTTATTACGATTTACTTTCTTGCAATTTACTTTCTTGCAATTTACTTTATTGCGAATGCACTTTACTTTTCTTGCATGATAAAACAAGCTGTTGCATGAAAACCCACACCTTTAGGATAGTCCACTAAAGCTGAAACCAAAACTAAGTTAAAAGTCATTGCGAGATAAAATTCACCGCCATGACATTTCGAAATATAAAACAACTCGAAATTTAATCACAAACGGAACACAAAACTACGATTGCAACTAAATTAAAACGTCTGTTGGATGATCGGGAATACCTCGGATGATGTAACCTACGTGTTGCTAACGGGATTTCCACGGTGCTAAATGAAAGTGTGGAACTCATTCGGTTGAGTTTAGCAAATTCATACGGACTAAGTGAATCCGATAAAAATAATGATGCGGAAGGATGGAGCCAGTGGGATCTTAGCCGGTGTCGTTATAATCAACTTTAAGATTTGTTTTAATCGAAATACAAAACACTCGGAAATTAAGACTTCTCTAAACCAAAACACTTTTCTCATCTCTGATTTATGATTTCTAAAACTAAACCTCTGCAACAACAAGGAGCTTGGAGCATGGTGGGCGGCACGGCCATCGTCGTCGGCGAAAACTTGAACCTACTTCGAGCAAAACCTTCTTAGAATTAAACAACGAAAGCCATAGGACTTCGAGGTAGCTTGCACAGTGCGACATAAATCCTCAGCCTCTTCGTTAGGCATTTGCATTGCAAATTAAGCCTGCTAACGGTCTTAGGATTCGAGGTAGTCGTCCGATACGACAATAAACCCTCGCATCTTCTAGAAGTTTATTTGTTTGATTTTATCATACAAATATAAGCCACTAATTAATTAAAATTGGCAGAGATTGAAATACTAAATAAACATTAGGACTTTCCTAAATTCGAAGCAAATAATAGGATAGTCGGGAAATTACCGAAGTTCACTTCGAATCGAGTGATTTCTCCTACCTTTCTTCCTTTGGATTCACAAAACAAAATGTTCCAAAATTTGATCCATTCCTTATTGAAATTCCGAAATTAAATCTTTGAAAACCTTAAACTTTGAAATTCTTGAGAGCGAGAATTATTGGTTATTATCGAGAGTTTTCTTAGGTGATTCCCGTCACTTAAGATGTAATTAACTATAGGGGCTTGCCCTTATAGGGAATTTTAAAGAACCCGGAGTAATATAAACACTGTTTAATACTTTCATATTAAGCGGGGGAATTTGTCGGCTTATAAAATTGGTTCGCGAGACCAAACGGATGTCACAAAACTTCTAGTTTATTTGATCGAGTCCCACCCTCGAGCGGTGTGTCTATTCTTAGGGATAGATACACGATTTGTGGTGCGGTGCTCGTTTATATAAACTATTTGGGATGTGAGATCGGTTTAATCTCATATTTAAAATCATTTTCAAAATCAAATACTACTTTCTAAATTATATATATATATATTTAAATTAAATTTAAAATTTAAATTCGCCGACAACTACGTTAGGCGACCCCCTTTTCAAAATAAAACACACAACCTAAAAATATGCGAGACAACTTCGGCGACTCCGTTGGGGAAGATTCCTCTCTCCATTATAATCGAATAATTCGCTTTCGAAAATCGGTAGTGTATCCATGTCCCTTGTGGATCAAACTACCCTTCTTTCCGTTGGAATACTATGTTCATTTCTATCTTGAACAAGTATAGCCAACATTCTCTCGGATTTAGGAGCCACTTTGTTTAGACACCCACTAAACGGAGAGGTTCCGAGATCCTTTTACCTCATTTTTGAGGTGGGGTGGACCCCGATAGGTGTTAGTTTAGGAATGATCCTTCGAGTCGGAAAGTCTTGCTTAAGACTTTCTTTTCCTTTCGAATCGGATTCCTTACCTTCTCACACCTTTGAACATTCGTTCTAAATAAACAAACCCTCTAATAAGTGATTCTTTTAACAAATGATTCTTTTTATAAATACATGAACAAAGAATGAGTTCGGACTCTTTTCAATTCCTTTCTTTTCGTCTTAAAGAAAAGAAGCACAACTTGGGACTGACAACAAGAATCTACCCTACAGAAATGGAAGCCCCGAAGCCGATTTTCTCCTTCACCAAGCGGATCTGGACTTCGTATGCTATGAGGATGAGATTCGCCGACAATGGGGTCATCCGATTCGGACAAGGATTTGAAAACACGAACGTCGAGGTCACCGACGTCTCCCTCTTTGCACTTGACAAACAAGGTATCCGAAGCCAGGAGCCACGCGCGAGTTCAGCCTTAGGTTGACCCAAGAGTTTCCTCCCTGCAAAGGGTCCCGACTAGGAGAATCTTCGCTGTCCGCGGGAGGAGCGTTCTCACTACCCCCACTCGGTGCTAGTTGTTTACGCACCTGCCCCGACTTCTGCCAAATCAAAGGGGAAAGAAATCCAGAACTATGGTAAACCTGTTACCGTGGAGGGTACGGATCTTCCTGTAAGACCTTCTGTCTTCGAAATCGGATCCGGTTCAAAGATTCCGTCGCTGACAAAGACCCAAAGAAGAAATAGAAATAGAAGGATCGCCGGGCGGAAGCCGTAGCCGTCGAGATTGCTTTCTCGAGGAAATTCCGAGTTGCCGGGAATATACACCACTACCAGAATATACACCACTGCCTGACTACATACCACTTTTGGGAGGAAGCGAGGTTCCATCCCCTCTCCGCCGTTGAGAGGATGAGGAGAATGTTCGCAAGATTGCTCTGCACATTACCTCGACCCATATACTACAACGATAGCCGCAAGAAAAGAACTAGAACTACGCCGTTTGCTCGATCGCAAACTTTGGTAGAAAAGCTAGCAAGGAAGGAAAAGCGCCCCGTGTCGGAAATTCTACGAAGGATAGGATGGGTGCAAGTCGAATCTCGTCTTGGGCCCCGAGTAGAACCCGCCGTCATGATAGAAAAGCCGAGCAAGAGAATGAAGGCTAGCCCGCCCGTCGTAGTATCGGGATTACAGATCAAGTACGACCTTCCAAAGCATTCGGCCAAGAGCCACCATGTCACGGTCCTAGACCTTCCGCTGCTAGAAGGATGGTGTGGCGTCCCACTACTGGGCAGCTGAGATTCGAAACAGCGGCCCGAGAGAGAAAGTCTCGCCGGAGGCTGGAATGCGAGAAAGTGCTACCGCGATGAAGGGGACTCGTGAAAAAAGGACCCGACAACCATCGCATGACAACATACAAAGATACACGTAAGCTCGGCTGAAGATGCCATGGAAAAGTCGAGAACCGACATCCGACGGTTGGCAAAGAAAGAGAAGAAAAGTTCGGAGATGAGATCGACTCATCGGAATTCATGGACAACGAATATGCAGAAATCAACATGGTTGAGACACGAGCTTCATCGGCTTCTCAGGTGCTCCCGCAGATCGCGTGAGAAGAGAGGAGCCGGAGCCGATGAAGAGACAAGGCTTCGGAAAAGGACGACACGATCGCTCGAATGGCGAAGAGGATGGAAGAGATGGCCATACTCTACGGCCACTCTCCGTAGCCAAGTACAACCACATAGAGAGACACCCCGGGAGGTCATTCACATCGTAGACGGAGGAAAGGAGATTACATCCGTCAATGGGGATGACCGGCTAAAAAAAGGACACAATACAAAGTATGATCCACAGAAAAGGATATCAAGAACTCGGTAGAGCGAGCGGGTGCAGAAGCCTTAGCACAATCGAAGAACGGGACATCCATCTCGGATGGGTAGACCTTACCCGTGAGAAGGGTCGACGCCGTCCGATACCCGAAAGGCTTCGTACCACCTCGTTTAAGACCTTCGACGGAGCGGAACCCCAGACGAAGCATGTTGCACACTTTCATGCCGAGTTGTTGCAATGCCGGCGGGAGCGATGCGCTTCTCTTCGACAGTTCGTTATCAGTCACGTCGGGAATCGCCTTTGACGGGTATGCGGGGTACTCCGACGGTTCTCGTGAAGACATTCTCGGAGCTAGAGAGCCTCTTCATCGAGAGATTCGCGCGGGCTCGGCACCACATCACCATGGTGATTTAGTGGTAGAGAAACAAAGGCCGAATGAAACTCACAGTGGATTACATACTTCGATGGAGAAATTTAAGTATGAAGGTGAACCGCAGTCGCAAGAACAACATGCGCGTCGGCATCTCGCTTAAAAGCATTCACGGTCCGATAACACTTCTCCTCAAGGGATTCACTATTAAGACTTTTGAGAAGTTGTTAAGCAAGGCCGGAAGCTTGCAAGAAGAGGCGAAGCAATTAAGTTTTCTACCGATAAGACGGACAAGCGTGTAGACGGTGAAGACCTTCGAAAAGAAATCCGGGATCGTTGCGGCGAGTTGACAAAGGCAAACAACCGATGCGAAATACCACCGGAACCGCACGCAGAACCACAACAAAGTTACCAAGAACCCCGGTCCGAGCCTATCGGTCGTCTCCGCAGTATGAACGACCGTCTCGTCCGCAACGTACATCGAGGAGCTTCGAGCAGAGAATACCCGTTCAAAAATGAAGCGGTACCGAAGATGTTCCGCGGCCTAATGAAAACCCAGATTCCCACCGCCGTAGCCTAAAAGACCGTAGGAGTCAACAAGAAAGGTGATCCCAACTTTTGCCCCTACCATCGGATGCTTGGGCACAAGATAGAAGATCGCATTACCTTCGAAAGTTGGCTCAGCGACAACCTTCGGAAAGAAATATAACAATCCAGAAGGAGTACATGAAGGAACCCCGTAAAGGAGGTTCCGTCGATGTTGATCTCGGAACCGATCCCGTCATTCCGATAAATCCCTATGCAAGTCGACGATGGATGGACTACCGCCTCGGACGAGATCTTCGAAGAAGATTTTAGACAACATCTAAACCGCTTCGAGTGCGAGCTTCAATTCGGTAGTTCGAGACCCGTTAAGCCGTACTATCGCTTACGATAGTAAGAACCACCTCGACAAGGAGACAATCGAAGAGAAGAAGAAAATCGACGAAGAAGAGGGGACCGAGATTCCTAAGGCTAGACTAGGGGCCGCTTATCCTAGGATAGTTGTTTCCGAGTCCGGGGAGAAATCCCTCGAACCTCTGATTTTGTATGATTATCTCGCTCACTTCGGTGGGATCATATAATGATAAGAGTGATGGCGTTGGCTACGTTTGATTGTTTCTAACTATTACGTGACTAACGACGATCCGGGCGTCGATTTCGATACCAACGACAATTCTCGAATCATACAAGATCTCGACAAGCAAAATGACGAAGAAGACATCCATCAAGGAGGCTACGAGAGCTCAACAAGCAACGGCTCTATCTCGCGAGTTTCGAGGAGCTCCGGCTACGATGAAAGTTAGAGCCTTCGCATTTTGAAGATAATCCGGGAAGAGCCGGTCATTCCGATTCAGGAGGAAACACCGACGAACTCAACACTAGATTCGAAGAAATTACGAAGTCAACCTAAGAAGTGGAAAAGTTCTACCTCCCGAGAATGGGTCCAAAAGACAAAGGAAAGCGAGTGGTTGTTCAAGAAGAACCAACCCCAGCGGAAGAAATACCCATTCGAGAAGAAGCCGAGACGCATGGAAACAAAGTGGACTACAACGTGCTAGCCCATCTTAGGAAACTACCGGCCAAACTGAGCATTTACGATGCTCTCATCTTATCAAAGGAGATGAGGGAAGCTCTGATCAAGGCCTTACTCGATCCGGGAAATTTGCTTAGCTCAAATGGCCGGGAGATTCCTTAGGATGAGGTTTCCGCTTCGTTAAAGGAACAGCGAGGTGTTACCTTCACGGACAATGACCTACTACTTGGGACGACGAGATCCACAACCGACCGTTGTACATTTCGCCTACAATTGGGAAGTTTACGCTCTCCGCAGTATTGGTGGATCCGGGAGCATCAATCAATATAATGAGTCTTCGAACACTAGCATACTTGGAAATTGATGCTCGTGATCTCGAGGACCGACAAAATGTTATTAAGAGGATTCAACCGAAAAGGAGAAAGAGCCCTCGGGTCAATAACGCTATCGATGAAAACCGGTGACTTAGCAAAGACAACCGCAAAATTTCATATAATCGATTCGAAACGTCGTTCAACGCTCTGATCTGGGCCGACCATGGATACATGAAAACAGGATGGTACCATCATCTCCGCATCGCGTGCATCAAGTATTACGATGGAGGGGAACGGTGCATCAAAGGCGACTCACAACCATTCTCCGTACATGAGATTGGAATCCATGAAGATGCAGCTTATTATGCACCGCCAAAGAAAACGATCTTCTCCGGAGATACCATAACAAATGAAGCAAAGAAAGTTCGAGACAACGAAGAACCCGAAGTTCTAGTCCAACAGTCACTCACCACTCCCTTCCGGCGAGATGGTGAAGGTTTCTCCACAAATCGCATCCGAGGTCGAGGCCGGGGATGAGGCCGTGGTAGAGACACTAGGACAATTGGACAGAGGAAACCAGCCATCAATGTTTATTAGGAAGATAGTTCGAAGAAGAAAAAGAAATCAAGCAAGAAGCAGCAACAATAAGTCGAAAGAAGCCGCAATACAAGATCTCCCTCGAAGATGAAAAGAACGAAGAATACAAATCAATGTACGAGAAGATTAACCACTACGTACATACTATGACCCTAACTCCGATCCATTCTAATAAGATCGAGGGTATGGAGGTCAAAGAGGTACGTAGTGATCGTGCAAAGCTCGATCAAATTCTACCGCGGTGCTTCTTCCTCCAAAATCGAAAATAATGTACAATTCGAAGATGTCACTTCATCGAATTAATGTAATTACCTTTTGAGTGGTACTCTCCCCTGTGTTCAAAATTTAATTCAACGTGGTTTCTTACCTCGACAATGACAAAAGGCCAATCACAACATTTTGAAAAGTTTTATATTCGTTCATTTGGATGGCTCGAATGATATTGTACATCATAATATCTCGAATCTCTTCCCAAACCATTATTAGAACCGATGGTCTTATCTTAATAAATTGCGAATTTTATTTCTCCTTCACATTTTCGAAGAAAAGACAAACTATTTTGGTACAATGGAGAGCACCTAAGTATCCTTGGTCAAAAATTAACACCGATGGTAGTCTTAAATCTTCTGCTGGAATTGGAGGACTTCGCAGGGATTTTAGAGGACAATGTTTATGATTCTTTGCTGCTCCCGTTATTGCTACTTCGCACTTGAAGCCGAAATAATTGCAGTTTTTTGGGGGCTAAAAATTGTCAAAAGCCGAAATTGAATTTTCTACATATCAACTCGATTCCTTGGCTTCTTTCGCAGATTTTGACAAATAAATTTGCTATACCATGGTTCCTTCATATTTGGCTAAAAAAGATCAATATCATTACTTATTTTAAGCATATCATTTGGTCTCACATATACAGAGGGAATCACTTCGCAAATCACCAGACGACTGCCAAGATTCCACGTAGTTTGTGTCTTTCCGTCTCTCTTCTTTCCTTTATTTAGTTCTCCTTCCGTTACACGGGGATTTAATTAAGATCCCACATGTTAGATGTATCAACTCTTCGCTTAATATATTTTTTCCTTTTCCTAATATATCTTGTTGAATCTCTCTTCCTTTGGGAGCTTCGGTAAAGGGATATTTTTGGCAGGATAAGTGGTGCCTCGATGAGATGTTGGCGGCTTTACCCAACACCGTGAAAACTCGTTTTCCAAAGGGCTTCGTCGGGATGGGGACAATTGGTCCATCTTCAAACTTCAAAGACTTCTTCTGGAGGAGGCTTCAGTTTCACCAACAACAAGATACGCTTTTCGATTTATCCTTCCTAATGCACTTAATCGAATTCCGTTGTGAAGCACACTCACCAAACACATTTATCAAAAGATTTCTAGCTGACTCTCGCCGGCTCGGGGAAAGAAGATTTGGAACAAATATCTCACCCCTTCTATGTCCTTCATGATTTGGAGAGTGTTTCATAACTACATACCCATTGCATGACATTCTCAAGTCAAAGGCCTCGAGAGGACCTTCCAATGTTATTTATGTCAAAGTCATTCCGAGACTGCTCAACACCTTTTCCGCCCTTGCTAAAAGTTTGGATTGGTGTCTTGAATCTATTCAATTTCACCACTTTAATGGATTACAAGACCTCGCTGCGTGCCGGGAATCCGGCGAAGACCGCGTTGTATTCCTTTCATTGTGGCTTGGTTCATTTGGATGCATAGGAATGGGGTGGAAGTATAATGAGAAGGTATGCAGAGGCCACAGATGCATGTTGCCAACCGTCAATCTTTCATTTCCAAGTTGATTACTCATAAAAAATTCCTCAACATCCTTAATACCCCTATCCCCGACCATCAACAAATCAAAATTATTCTCATCCATCGGGAAGACTCCTACTCACCCCACAATTAAAGTGAACAGTGATGGTGCTTTCATGATCAAAGTTGCTGGAATTTGAGGCATTTTCAGGAACTATAAAGGTAAGTGTATATGTTACTTTCAGTCCCCATGATGGCTGCAGATCCACTTGAAGCTTATTTAGTTGTAGTTTTCTGGGCCATCTATATTGCTGTACAGAACCATTGGGCTAACATAACTGTGGAGGGTGACTCCATATTCACTATCCAAGACATGCACCAGGATATTGCATCTCCTCGGCACCACTCTCAATGGATTACCGAATCAAGACTCTCACTATCAAATTTGTGTTCACTTCAGCCATCCATAAAGGGGAAGGCAAAAGCCGCCAAGCCGGCTAGCCAAATCTGCCATCTCTCGATCAGAAGTAAGAATCTCTAAGTTTCCACCACCAATTGACTTTTCTATTGGAAGCAGATATTTTCCAGGCCCTCATTTGTGGATTGTTGAGGATTGATGTCATGCTTTGGTTTCTCCTTTATGATGGTTTTTCGGTTCTTTTTTCGGGTATACTCATAGCAAGATATGTAAATTTTTATGTTTCGGTAAAGGGTAGTGTTGTCGTGTAAATGCTATCGCCCGGGCAGTTTCCTCGTTTTAATGATTTGATTAACATGTAGGAGCCTATGTTTGCTCCTTCTTTTTTTTTTAATATATATATATATATATATATATATATATATATATATATATATATATATATATATCAAAAGACTTACCTAATGGTGCAAGTAATATATTAAAAGATTTAAGATTACAACTATATTCTTACATGAGGAAGACCCAATAAGTCTCCGTATATCAAAAGAGAAAGAGGAGGAGGAGGTTAACATCACATCTAATAACTTCATTACAGCATCTTCGTGAGGTAAGCCAGTGTGCAGTAATGGGCATTGCCTTCCCTAGGTATATGAGAATTTCACTAACATGTTTTCTCTTAATTTAGACATTCTATTCATCCAGCTCCTAGTATACCAAGGGGTAGGCTCAAAATTTTAGAGGAAATTGATGCAGTTGCAAGAATCATATTCCACCAGAAGACAGCCCACCTTACACAAACTTAAAATTGTGAGAGCCCAAAAAATGGCAATCATCTCCGCCTCTAAAGCATCATATTGCGAGTGACTAAAAGAATTGCAAGCACTTCCCAGGACTATTCCTGAAAATTCCACCAACTCCAGCATGCATCTGATGGAAGCTTCCATCAGTATTTACTTTGACCCAATTAGTTAAGGGGGGAGACCAGCCAAAGACCAAAGGTTTATATAGGATATATATATATATATATATATATATATATATATATATATATATATATATATATATAATTGCAGCTATTGCCGTGGGAGGAGCTCGGGCCGGGTTTTGTATTCTGTAAGCAAGAAATGAAAAAACCATCAAACAAGGTATTAAATCTGGCCGAGCCGCATGCAGCAAATGAAAACCTTCTTTCTCATATCACTTGTCAGGATCTATTTCTTAAACAAAAGTCTACTGTCACAAAATTTGTGGATGGGTACAGAAATCCTAGGTTCTATCAAGCTTGTATCACCTACAGGAGGAAGTGTAACATGATTCTCAACATTACAAACCCACTGGCGAAGTTCACCGATCCCGATGCTATTTTTAAGATGCAAATAACCACTTCAAAGATCTTTTACCGACAACACTCCATATAGACCTCAACCAAACTCTTCTCTTTTTCTGGAGGATTACCATTTTGTGCAAAATTTACTTCTTACCCAACCTTCTTTGGAGGCTGAAATCAAATATGCTCTTGATTCTATTGATGGAAATAAAGCAGCTGGATTTGATGGCTTTACTTCATCTATTTACAAAGCTAGCTAGAATATCATGGGAAAGGATGTTGTTTCTACAGTGAAGTTTTTTTTCCATGGGATTGACCCTCCCAAGTATTTTACTTCAACCACTATTATTTTAATTCCTAAGAATGTTGTGTGAGGTCTATTTTGGGATATTTTTTACCCATTAGCTTGACCACTGTCATCACAAAGATTATCAGCAAAATCCTTGTTAGCAGACTCCAACCCAACTTGACTCATCTCATCAAAGCCAACCAAGCTGCCTTCGTCAAAGGTAGATCTATTTCTGATAACATACTTTTAGCCCAGGAATTGTTGCTTGATATGGATATGAAGCGTGTGGGTCATAATGTTATTTTCAAACCGGATATCAAGAAGGCATTCGTACCATTAGTCAAGCCATACCGGATACTTCCGACTGCTAGTGGCTTCCAACCTCGCATTTTTCAATTTGCTTAGCGCATGGCTAAACTATACGTTACTTCCGTTATGGTAAATGGAAGGTGCCATGGTTTCTTTAGTACAACTAGGGATATCAAACCTGGGGATCCCCTCTCTCCTACAATCTTATTTCGTCAATAAATACATCAATATTTCTTGATGCCTTGTTTAATCAGTCTCCTCATTTAGCTTATCATCACAGATCCAATATCATCATTAGTCATTTGTCCTATGCCGATGGCCTTATTATTTTTTCTAAAGCTTCTAGGTCTGCTGTGAGAGCTGTGAGTTATGTCCTCTAACATTTCGAACTAGTTTCTGGAATGGAACTCAATCTGCATAATGTCATTTTTTTAGTATTCCTCATTAGATGTCCGTACATCTCCTCGCATTCGTTGTTGCCACTTGTCTTATGAGTAGTTTCTACTGTTTTTGTTTCCTCGTCACTTGCCTCTATGCTTGTACTTTGTAATGGCATCCTATAAGCCTCCAGTGATGTTTTTCTTTTGGCCTTTTGGGGGACCCCTTACCCAATGGCTTTCCTGTAATCAGCTTCTTTATTCCAACATGCGAGAAGCTTCGAGTTGCTTCTTTTATAAATATATATATATATATATATATATATATATATATATATATATATATATATATATATATATATATTTTGTGTGGGGGGGGAAGGAGCTACTTTAGGCTCCCTACATGTTGAAAGAAAAGGGTGAAGTTACAAAATATCCCAAATGGGAAACAAACATAACTCATTACAACTCCACACCAAAAGGAAAATAACTAAGCTAAGATGTAGAAAAGTAAACCTATCCCAAAAAAATGTGTGCCCTATACCCCCAGAATCCAAAGAATACTTCCATGGAGTAAGGGACAGATTGTTGGAGGAGCAAAAAAACCAACAACAAACCAGGTAGAGATCTGCATGTAGGAGAACAACTGAAAGCCTAACTGTCAACTAATGCGAAGTAAGGAGCACGAAGCCTATCGGTTTCAAAAACAGTTTCGGTTGGGGAGGGGGTCAGCTGAGACAACAACTTGTCTGGGTTGAGTTACCATTTACGGCGAGCCGAGTGGCGAAGCTCGTTACCTTCCTTGTAAATGAATTGATACCTGATATCACAATGTTGAGATATAGCTTTGATGTTGTTGATCCAATACACATGGTGCCAACTTGGGTGATGAATGTTCTGCATTGATTTTAATAGAATCTCTGAATCAGTTTCCACAGTAAGAGAATGCCATTGGAAAGAAAGGGCAAGCTGTAAAGCCCAGAAAACTGCAGCAAAATCAGTTTCAAGAACATCTTGTGCCACAATAGGAGTATGGAAATCACAAAGGCAATTTCCCTGGTGATTTCTGAAGACACCCCCACAACCAGCACCCCCATCAGAGAAGGAACCAGCAGTGTTAATTTTGATGAAAGGGTAAGGTGGGGTTTTCCGATGAGACGGTCGAATTTTAAATCTTGCAGGGAGATTAGATACGAGTAGAGTGAAGTATGGTGGGGAACTTTTTCAGCTGTATAAGTTTAGTGAGGTAAGAGTGGCAATTCTCCACAACAGTAGAAACACTGCTGGTTCTATCCTCATACTTAATACTGTTTCTATGCATCCAAATAAACCATGCAATGATCAAAGGAACATCACCCACTTTGGTCTTTTTCCAGGACAACCAGCAGTTGTGAAACTCATGCCATTCCAGGAGAAGTGTATTAATGTTAAGGAGGTTTGTTACACCCTGCCACACCTCCTGAGAGAAACTGTGGGTGAAAAATATGTGCTGCAAGGAATCAGCATTGGTCCCACAGAGATAACATTTAGAAGGCCCTCTGATTCCCTTTAGCTTAAGAATATCATCAGTAGGTAGCAGCTTATGGAACGGTCTCCGAGCAAAGAAAGACATAGATGGAGTCGTGTACTTGTTTCGGATTTTTCTGCTCCATCTACGATGAGGCCACTCATTGATCTTAAGATAGATATGTTTGGTGAGGCTATGCAAACCACCACTGTACCATACAATTTTATCCTCCTTGGTTCTGACAAAAGGGAGGGAAGAAATTTGATGAGCAGAAACAGCAGTAACCAACTCCTGCAGTTTGATAGTGGACCAACGCATATATATATATGTATGTATATATATATATATATATATATATATATATATATATATATATATCTATATATGTATATATCTATATATGTATACATATATAGTATATATATATATATATATATATATATATATATAACCAAACAGACAACTTCATCAAAAGCAGGGACCTTTATCTTTCGAAATTCTATTCACGGGACCATATCGGGTGGGGACTCGAGTTGTGGAGCAAGCTGCTTGTCTCCTTCCATGTCCTTCTTTTCTTGGAGATTAAGACATTTACTTCTTCCTACTGATGATATCCTTAAATTAAAGGGAATTAGAGGGCCTTCCTCCATGTCTATTATGTATGCGAGGAGGAAGAATGCAGGGATCATTTGTTCTTCGGGTGTGCCTTCTCTCGAGAGGTACTGGATGCATGTGATAAGCGGGATTCGGGTAGATACTTTGCAATTAAGTTGGTTGGACCTATTGATGTGTTGGGGGCTGGCATAAGGCGAATCTCCCGGTGGTTCCTTGTGTTGTGGCTCGGGTTTATCCGGATGGGCAGAAATAAGGTTAGATTTGAGGGTGTTCGTCCCCGCCTCCCTTGTTGCTTGCTCATTGCTTAACTTACCTAAAGAAACTTACTAAATATCACAAATTCATCGATATACGCCAAGTAGGTTCCGAACATTCCTCCCCCTTTCTCTCGGTTCTTGGGTGGTCCCCTCCCTCTTCCCATTGGATCAAAGTTAATACGATGGAAGCTTCAAAATTCGAGCGAGCGAGGATTGGTGGCATCTTTAGAAATGGGGTGGGGCATTGCTTATTGTTCTTCTACTCTCTGTTGAGGTCCGTGATGCTCTTGAGGCTGAAATGGTGGCCATCTTTTGGGCAATTAAAATTGCCGAATCTATGATGTGAGATTCCTAATGGTAGAATCGGACTCTTCTAATTGCATTAGCTTCCTGCAAGGGACCGAAGTTGCTCCATGGTACATTCGGAGATGGTTGAATAGAGTGAAGGGAGAGGTTGAGAGTATAAATGTAATTTTTTCGTATATACCTAGGGAGGGTAATGCTCCTGCACAACGGCTTGCATCTCGGGGTCATTGTAAAGGGAAATTTTGGTAGAAACTACACCTCCACCTTCCCTTGCGGCTTTGTTGCATGGTGATAGGATAGGTCTTCCTTTTGTAAGATCATAAGATGGTGATTAATATACTTCTTGCACTGCTAGGCAAGTTTTTTGAAAATATATATATATATATATATATATATATATATATATATATATATATATATATATATATGGCTGAGGAGGGAAGTACTATGCATGGGTTCGGGTATGGTCAGGTGACAGTGGTGGCTCAGTGGAGAAGAAAATTTGGGTGTCTGCCTGGCATTTTTAACACCCTTGGGCCCTTGTTTTTAGTCTTCTAGTGTTGGTTCTAGAGTTTACTGGGATTTGCCCCTTCTTTGGCACTTTCATTTTTGAATTTTTATTGTTCCACTGGTTCTGTGGGCACTAGTGGGCGGATTTGCATTTATGGAGCTCCTATTGACTTGAGCACTGATATTGCATGGACTAAGGCCACCTATGTTGGGGTGGTTGGAAAATGACATGAGCATCTTGTTAACCCTGACTCACTGGTGCTTCCTCATGCACTTCAGGATGTGGCGGCTGGTAAAGGTTCTTGTCCATTTATTAACCCACATGGTGTTAAGGATGGCCACTCTGCCATTATCTTCTCATAACAAGAGCTGGAAGAACTTAATGAGGAAGTGAAGCTTACTTTAATTGGAAAATTTGCCTTAGGACACCCTAAGATGAAGTTGGTAAAAAAACTTTTTTGACTCCTTCAAGTTCTCTAGTGCATGGAGGATGTGCCTTCTCGATGGCAGACACCTGCTAATTCACCTTACCAATGAGGAGGATTATGCAAGGTTGTTTGCCAAACAATCTATACTCATTACAGGTACTGAAATGAAATTACAGAAATGCACTCCATATTTTGACCCAAGCAAAGCCTCCCATGTGGTCCCTATTTGGTTCAAATTAAACTAACTTATAGATATTTCAATCAAAATGTCTTATTCCAAATTAATAGAGCTATTGGCACCCCTTTGAAGCTGGATTCACACACTTTCATTAAAGCAAGACCAGTTGCTGCCATGGTCCTTATTGAAAGGGACATTACCTAACCTGAGATTACCAAAGTCTGGTGGATTTAGCCCTTGATGGAGCATGGCAAGAGGTCAATATGGAGTAGAGACCTTACTATTGTCACCATTGCAGGATGTTTGGACACACTAGGGAATGGTGTTTCAGGCTACCTCCCCCTAAGAAAATCTCAACTCTAGAGGGCCTGATGTTGTTGCTGCAGAAAGACCCTCTATCCCACCTAGGATTACTGGAGTGGATGAGTTTGCCCCTCTGCATCCAAGGGTCAGCTCCACCATTCCCCCTGCTAGCTCCATAATTCCTGATCTAAATAATGGAAAAGTAGGCATCATTACTACTGATGGACCTGTTATAAGGGCTTTTCTTTATTCTACTTCGGAAGCTGAAGTCCCTGTGGCACAGTCCCACTTGAAGACACTTTCCATTGTAGTTGATCATCTCACTATACTGAACACACCTGTGGTTTATGATGATTCTAATGTTGTTTAGAAAGATGTAGGTCTCAGCTCTGTCAGAACTTATCATCAGAAACTGAAGATGAAAAAAAAGTCTTTGGAACCCACATGGTCTCAGGATGACTGCTAGGTTGCATCTGGTGGCACTTCCTTCAATCAAAGAGAAACACATGGGGTAGTTATTTCCACTCTTTTAGCCCTCTCACTAGCTAGCAATGTCACAGAAGTTTCAAATGTAAATGACAACAATGTGGAACTTTCAGTTCCTCAGGATGTGCAGCACATAGAAGAGGAAACTTTGGTTCGGATGAATAGAGATTTAGAGGAAGAATGGCAAGTTCAACAATTCAAGAAGAAGAAGAAGAGACTAATGGAACTAAAACATTTACAAGAAGAATCTTCAGAAGGTTGGCACTAAGTCAATGCAATGCTTGATTCCCGCTTCAAAACTAGGAGAAGAGGAAAACCCAATATGATTAATCTATTGTGTTGGAATTTTAGGGGACTGGCTCATCCTATGTCCCCTAACAGATTTGTCCAGATGAATAGGGTGAATAAATTTTGGTGCTTTGCTATTTTGGAACCTATGGTCTCTAAACAACCTGAAAAAATTTTTGAGGAAAATATGGAGTTTTCAGCTATACTCAAATATCAATAACAAAACTTGGCTACTTTGCAGAAGGGAGGTCACTTTGCAATTTTTGGTGGACCACCTTAATACTTGCATTTTTATTTTGATTTTGCTGGTCACCTGGGGCATGCCACTTTCTTCTATGTTAGCTGCCTACAACTGCTAGATAAGAGCTTTATCAAGACATTATTACAATTAGTCAGTCTATGAATACCAAGTGGCTTATTGGAGGAGATTTTAATCGTCTAGCTGCCCCTTGGGAGAAATCAGGGGGTAGAAGTCCAAATATTAACATGATGCAGAATTTTAATGATACCATAAAGCTTGCTGGTCTTCATGATTTAGGCTTCTCTGGGCCACAGTTTACATGGAGAAGGGGAAACTTATGGGAGAGGCTGGACAGAATTCTTGACAATAGACACTGGTTGACTGAATTTCTGCATACCATTATTTTTCACTTACCTATGTCAAGATCAGATCACAGAACCCTTCTGATTTATATAAGGGGCTCTCATACTAAGCCAAAAACTCCTTTCAAATATCTAAATGTGTCAGCTTCTCATCCAAATTTTCTTGACCAAGTACAACAGATTTGGCACTCTTACAACTCTACTAACCCTTGGATAAAACTTTGGATCCTTCAAGAGAAACTGAGCTCTCATCTTAAAACTTGAAGTTGGATTACTTTTGGAAACTTAAACACTAGAGTGATGGAGGCCGAGGCTAAAGTTTCTGAACTTGAACAACAAGTTACTAATGGTGGGCTTTCTGAGATTGATTTCTTTACTGCTAATGAGGAACTACTCACTGCCATCAAATTACAGGAACAAATGCTTATTCAAAAGGCTGGGGCAACCAGATTTTGTGAGGGATATAGAAATAAAAAGCATTATAATGCTTGTATTATTTATAGAAGAAGGTGCAATACAATACATCAAATTCAAAGTGAGGAAGGCAATTTATCAGGATATTGTTGATAGTGAAGTGCAACATTTCCAAACAAGGATAACCCAACCTCCCTTTGTGAGAAAATCTATGAATAATAACCTATTCTTTAACCTTAAAACTTATACCAACAATCTTCATCTTACTAACATTCCATCAGAAGGAGAGATCAAAGCAACTTTGGATTCCATAGATGGTAACAAAGTTGCTGGCCCTGATGGTTTCTATGTTGACTTCTATAAGAAGGCCTGGCATATCATCAAATCTGAAGTTATCAGAGTGGTACAAGATTTCTATAGAGGTGGCAAGCCTCCAAATTATTTCACCTCTTCTTCAATCATACGTGTTCCCAAAGATAACAACTGAACATTGACCCGAACCGCAATAACGCAGTAAATTAACTTCCAAAAGATAGCCAAAAACTTGACCCAATTAATAAATAGCGTCTAGTGTGTCAAATATTAAATGATATAAAAATTAGAAAATATTTCATACACTAGGGGTACTACGCAAGTATACGTTTCGTTTCAAGTAATATAGGGCTTTCTTTTCAAAACCCAATATCGATCCCACAGAGAAGCGAGGTAAGAATTCTTTAGGCTAATTCTAGTATAATTCTATAAAGCCTTAATTTGGAATGTCAATTAAAATGGTTTTCTAATAACTATTCCTAAATGAAAATTAAAATAAAAAATAACTTATCTGGATAAATTGGTTTAAAGAATTTTGAGATGTTAAAGACTACCTTTCTCTTGCAATTACCTAGATAATGTATAGGAAAGAAATGCATAGAATTTGATGTAGTAATGACAAATAGGAGCATATATATTTTGTACCCTTTGGTCCAGGTCATAAAGAACATTAGGTAGTTTTAAAAGATTGGATTAAGATTATTATTAGTAGAAAGGGACAAATTTCTAGACTCTTACTACTAAGTTCCTCCTGATTGGTTGCCGATGTTCGCCAACTAGTGACCGTCACCTCTTTTGTAAAACCAAATAGATTGAATTTAGCCTGTCACACTAAAAACAAAAATCAATTCTACGCTCATTGAAGATTATCTCACCATTTATTTGCACCTCCCCTTTTAGAGAAATGTGATGCATAGAAGTTAAGAATTCTTAGGCCACGGTCAGAACTTAAGAATTCTCCATAGTTTTTAACAATACAAGAGGCCAATTTTGTAAAGTAAATGAAGATCCAGTAAAGTATCATCACATTAATTTAATAAGAGAATATCTAAGCAAGTCTTGATTCCTAAACATACATATATTTTATTGCAAAATAAAGTATATGAAAATAATGGCATAAGAAGTCAAACAATTGATAGAATTATGAAATAAATTAAATGCCACCAAGGAACATATATCTTTACAATTCTATTAGTTTATGCAAATATCTGTTACCTAAAAGCATCTAATAGAAATAGATTATTAAACTACAATTCCTTAAAAGTTGCTTTACTGCCTAACTAAATTACTAGATAACCGGACAATGTGAGTGCACTCAAGTTGCGAGATCACTTACAACAAATTTTAACATAACCTATTGCCACTTAAGTTATGTAAATTAAGCGAAGCAGATGTTACTCATCACATTAAAATGAAAATAATTCTATCATAAAAATAATTTTCCTGCACATGCCACTACTTCATATTAAAAGAAAATAGTAAATAAAATTACTAACAAAGCATGGATAAAATACAATAGAAAACTTCATTTAAATCAAAGAAAATCCACCAGAAAGTGTTTACAACAATTATAAGAACATGAAGAACACAATACTTAGCTTTTTCCCTCTGAAATAAAGAAGAGAATCTCTCCACCAAAGTCTCCCGCCTATCCATGCGCGGTTCGTACATTCCTTACATAAATCTCTCAAATTCTCTCACCAATCTCTCTAGAAAATGTAGAAATCTACATCTTTTACTCACACACATGCTCACACACACACCTTGTAGAAGAGGCACGCCCAAACTCCTCCTAAAACACTCTTTAGACTCACCTTTTTTTCCTTGTCGTGAGAGGCTCCAAGCCCTTATATTTATAAAGAAGCCAAATCCCTCCATTTTCCAAAAGACACACCCCCTTCACTCCAAGAGGCACATCTCTTCATTTAAAAATCACTCTAAGTGTCTAGATTCATTGCATGTCTCATTTGGGGCATGCAAATTGTCAAGAAACATCTAGAGCATCTTAGAATTGCCAAAAATAGTCCAATAACCGTCCATAGACACCCCTAGACGGGTATTGGAGCCTAGGCTCCTGTTTTGGCGCCTAAGCTCCATGTTCACATTGTGACTGGCACCCAGCCACTAGTTTGGGCACCTAGGCTCTACTCTGTGGGCAGCTTCACCGTTTTGCTCCGTTTGGCTTCGTTTCAACTCTGTTTCGCCCCGTTTCAGTTGCGTTGCATTCCTAACATCTTCACCTACAAGATAAACATAAAAACAACCTTTCTTCAAAGTGTAATTTCATTCAAAAACATGTAAGAAATGTAAAAGAGATTAAGCATGGAAAGACAAATCAATATGTGCTGGGTCAGAATTTTCTTCTTTACTCATTTTGGCTCCAAATTGCATTATTTTGCCTTATTTTCTCTAAAATCTTTTTTTTATACTTGAAGATAAAAATATGAAAAATATCTTCCTTTAAAGTATATATCATTAAAAATGTGCATAAAGTGAGCATAAAATCTACATTAAAAATAAGTAATTTTTAGGTGGATCAATTCCCCCAAACTTAAACGTTACTTGTCCTCAAGTAATACTATAACACATAAAATAAAACAAGCAAATCATGTGTATGAGTTTCTTTGGGAGTTTCTAAAATTTTGTTCTAGAAATGTAGTAGTCCAATTTAGAAAACATTTTAGTAAATGAAACCAATTTAAAGTTTAGAAAACTCTTAGATGAAAGAGTATGAAAATATATGCTTCTATCTAATTCAGAAATACTTGTAGATTTTTCAAAATATAGGAGTTAGAAAAAAAAATTTTTCTTTACTTAAAAGTCTTTATTAAAAATAATTATACTAACTATATTATATTTTTAAGCTTAAGATTTTCTCAAATCTTATACTTTAAAAAGCTCGGTGTGGAACCAATTTTTAATTAGGCCCTTTAATCCTCAAGCTTCTCCTTCCTTTTTAACATACTATACTTTCTTTTCTTTTCTTTTCTTTTCTTTTCTTTTCTTCTTTTTCTTTTTTTTTAGGCGAGGATTATTATATCTGGATAAGCTTTTAATAATTTTGAATTCCACCGTTCCTTTCCTAAAGCATAAGGTATATATATATTTTACTTAGAAATATAATAATAGTTTTGAAAATTATTTTTTAATAAAATAAATTTAAATATTGAAAATAAAAGTCTAATCCTTCTATTTTTCCAAAATACAACTTTTCTTACTATAGATAGTTACACAATATTTATCATTTATTTACTAAGAAAATTTTAACTTTAAAATTTTCATCACCATTATAGATTTTGACTAAATTCTCTTACTCATTTCTATATTCAAAATTGTATTTCCCTAATATAACTTCATACACATAATCATTTTTTAATCAAAAATCAAATTTATTTATAGTATTTCTGAGAACAAATAAAATTTAAGTTTTTTAAAATTATTTTTCATCCCCCCCAACTTGAAATTTAAAATATTTTGCAATTAATTTCATAAAATGTAGAAGAAAGAAAAATAAAAGCCGAATATACTAACTACTACAACATCTTATCAAATGTATATAAGTGCATAATCAGGATAGAATGACTGCATGAGAAAGAAAATCTAGCCTAAAACATGCTTGCAATAATATTAAACTAAAAAGAAAGTATACTAACTTTAAAATATATTTTTCTTCCTACCCCCAAACTTGATTTTTAACATGTAGAGCATTCAGTACAAAAATACAAGCAGGAAGAAGAATAGTTCAGAAATTCTATCTACCACAAATGTCTATCATAAACATCTACAAGTATTCATCAGGACAGAAAAATTTGCAATAGATTGTAAATCTAAACTAAACATGTCGGAATAAAATTAAACTTAAAGAAAGATTTAACAAGCATGACATGTATCGGTATAGGAATATATATTTAAAGTGTTCTTCAAATATCTAAATTGTTGTAACACAAACATAAACACACATGATAAATGTGGTCAACTATTCATTTAACTCATCACATCTCATTAACATACTTCTAATTTCTAATGGAATCACTACAATAATAAACTACGTACATAGAAATGTTTTTTTTATATAAAATATAAAATTCCATGGACACAATTATTCCTGATATATTGGATCGCGAGCACCAACCCCAGGTGTCACCATATCCCTTTACGTAAGCACCTCAAACAATTATAAGGATAGTGTAAGATCATCCATAGGTTAATCATTAAATAGGTTCATGATTGCTACCGATTGAAACTAATGTCAGAGAAAGAAGTAATGGAAATTGAGATGGATCCAAAAGAAGTTAAGGAATTTCCTTTCTCATGATACACTAAGATCAAATCAAACCCCTAACAATCCAAACATCAATCAAACTGATCAATCGACACTAAAGCAATCAAAATACAACACTAATAAATATGATTCACAATCATACTAAATCAAAGAACATCGACAACTATGGGTTGCCTCCCATAAAGCGTTTGGTTTAACATCGTCAGCCTAACAAATGATTCCTCCTGGATCAAAATTTCATTTAAGTAATCATTGATCAATCGTCCAATCTTTTCCAGATCCAGGAATTCCTAAAATTCTCAATTTTTAATTTTTCTTTCAGCTCTTCCATTTTAGATTGATTTATATCATTGTTCCTCAAGTTTCTTTTTAGATCCAATAGTCTTCTTATGATTTCTCAATTTTCATATTAGTATCATCTTTAAAATTCATAAGACATGGATCTCTATAGGTGATTTATAATTTAGATCATATTTTCTCTAGGTGATTCATAATTTAGATCAAATTCTACTAGATTACTCTTCTGATTTAAGTTATCCTTGACTAGCAGTATAATCAAAATATGAATATTCATTATGTTGTTGATCTGCCTTTTCTAACATAAATTCATGGAATCTTTTCTAATCATCATCCTCATAAAAGTTCTCTCTCGATCCGATGCGTACAAATCTAGAGACTTAACTAGATAGATATCAAAAATATTTTTGGTATTTTTAATTTTATTTAAAATAAGCACACAATAATTAAACACACGATATTATAATATTATAAATTCCAAAACTAAGTCTTACAGGTTTAACAAAAAATTTCCTAAAAGTTCTTATCGAAGCTTTCCTAGCAACGGTGCCAAAAACTTGACCCGACCTACAATTACGCAGTAAATTAACTTCCAAAAGATGGTAAAAAACTTGACCCAATTTATAAATAGCAGCTAGTGTGCAAAATCTTAAATGATATAAAAATTAGAAAATATTTCACACACTAGGGGTACTACGCAAGTATACGTATCGTTTTAAGTAATATAGGGCTTTCTTTTTAAAACCCCAGTATCGATCCCATAGAGAAGCGAGGTAAGAATTCTTTAAGATAATTCTAGTCTAATTCTATAAGGCCTTAATTTGGAATGTCAATTAAAATGGTTTTCTAATAATTATTTCTAAATGAAAATTAAAATAAAAATAACTTATCTGGATAAATTGGTTTAAAGAATTTTGAGATGTTAAAGACTACCTTTCTCTTGCAATTACCTCGATAATGTATAGGAAAGAAATGCATAGAATTTAATGTAGTAGTGACAAATAGGAGCATATATATTCTTTACCCTTTGGTCCAGGTCATAAAAAATATTAGCTAGTTTTTAAAGATTGGATTAAGATGTATTATTAGTAGAAAGGGACGAATTTCTAGATTCTCACTACTAGGTTCCCCCCCCCGAATGGTTGCTTATGGTTTGGCCTACTAGTGACCCGTCACCTCTTTTGTAAAACCAAATTGATTGAATTTATCCTGTCACACTAAAAACAAAAACTAATTCTACACCCATTAAAAATTATCTCCCTATTTACTTGCACCTCCCCTTGATACATATAAGTTAAGAATTCTTAGCCCACGGTCAGATCTTAAGAATTCTCCACAGTTTTTAACAATACAAGAGGCCAATTCTATAAAATAAATGAAGATCCGGTAAAGTATCATCACATTAATTTAATAAGAGAATATCTAAGCAAGTCTTGATTCCTAAACATACATATATTTTATTGCAAAATAAAAGTATATGAAAATAATGGCATAAGAAGTAAAAGAATTGATAGAATTATGAAATAAATTAAATGCCATCAAGGAACATATATCTTTACAATTCTATTAGTTTATGCAAATATCTGTTACCTAGAAGCATCTAATAGAAATAGATTAATAAACTACAATTCCTTAAAAGTTGCATTACCGCCTAACTAAATTACTAGTTAACCGGACAATGTGAGTGCACTCAAGTTGCGAGATCACTTACAACAAATTTTAACATAACCTATTGCCACTTAAGTTATGTAAATTAAGCGAAGTAGATGTTACGCATCACATTAAAATGAAAATAATTCTATCATAAAAATAATTTTCCTGCACATGCCACTACTTCATATTAAAAGAAAATAGTAAATAAAATTACTAACAAAGCATGGATAAAATACAACTGAAAACTTCATTTAAATCAAAGAAAATCCACCATAAAGTGTTTACAACAATTATAAGAAAATGAAGAACACAATACTTAGCTTTTTCCCTCTAAAAGAAAGAAGAGAATCTCTCCACCAAAGTCTCCCGCCTATCCATGCACCTTTCGTACCTTCCTTACATAAATCTAACAAAATCCCTCACCAATCTCTCTAGAAAATATACAAATCTACATCTTTTACTCACACACACGCCTCGTAGAAGAGGTACGCCCAAACTTCTCCTAAAACACTCTCTAGACTCACCTTTTCTTCCTTGTCATGAGAGGCTCCAAGCCCTTCTATTTATAAAGAAGCCAAATCCCTCCATTTTCCAAAAGACACACCCCTTCACTCCAAGAGACACATCTCTTCATTTAAAAACCACTCCAAGTGTCCAGATTCATTGCATGTCTCATTTGGGGCGTGCAAGTTGTCAAGAAACATCTAGAGCATCCTAGAATAGCCAAAAACCATCCAATAACTATCCATAGCCACCCCTAGACGGGTTCTGGCACGTAGGCACCGTTTTCTCATTGTTACTGATGCCTAGGCGCTAGTTTAGCCGCCTAGGTGCCACCTTGTGAGCAGCTTCACCATTTTGCTCTGTTTGGCTTCGTTTCAACTCTGTTTAGCCCCGTTTCAGTTGTGTTGCGTTCCTAACTTCTTCACCTACAAGATAAACATAAAAAAATATTTCTTCAAAGTGTAATTTCATTCAAGATATAAGAAATGTAAAAGAGATTAAGCATGGAAAGACAAATCAATATTTTCTAGGTCAAAATTTTCTTCTTTGCTCATTTTGGCTCCAAATTGCATTGTTTTTCCTTATTTTCTCTAAAATAATATTCTTTATACTTGAAGATAAAAATATGTAAAATAACTTCCTTTAAAGTATATATCATTAAATATGTGCATAAAGTGATCATAAAATCTACACTAAAAATAAGTAACACATCCTAGGATCAATTTAGACCTATCAGTCTAACTAATGTGGTGTCCAAGATCATCAGTAAGGTCATGGTTCTCAGAATTCAGCCCCACCTTGGCCATCTCATTAGCCTTAATCAAACTGCTTTCATACAGGGCAGAAGTATAGTAGATAATGTCCTACTTACATAAGAATTACTTTTGGATCTTGACAGGAAATGTAGTGGGGGATGCTATCTTCAAGCTAGATATACAAAAACCATATGACATTATTCATTGGGGTTTCATTGAAGAAGTGCTAACTGCCAGGGGTTTTAATGTTGCCTTCATTCAGTTTGTGTTGAGATGGATGACATACAATAATAATTCTATTCTTATTAATGGGGAAACTCATGGGTTCTTCCAATCCAATAGGGGTATTAAATAAGGTGATCCTCTATCACCCACCATTTTTATCCTACTTTTTGTTACTTATCTAGAATGCTGAATGATTTTTCTCATGCAATCCCACACACGCATTTTAATCATAAATTAGATATTGCTATTAGTCATTTAGATTATGTAGATGATATGATCATTTCCTCAACGCAACCAAACCTGCTATGAAACTTGTCTTCAACAGCCTCCAAGCCTTCATGAATTGCTCTGGGATGACTCTTAACTTAAAGAAATGTGGTATTATCCTCAGTAAATGGGTCAGACCTCATATTGCCAATTGGATTGTTCAACATACTGGTTTCAAAATGCATGAGGGCCCATTGAAGTATCTGGGAGTTCCATTATTCAAAGGTAGATCAAAACAAATTCAATTTGATGAGGTGGTCACCAAGATCCATAAACAACTCAACTACTGGACCACTTCTTTTCTCTCTAATGATGGAAGGATTACCCTTCTTAAAAGTGTGCTAGCTACTTTCACCTTCTATATATGATAAAATGGTCACCATGAAAAAAAGCACTCAACTTTTGTTGGAAAGAACTTTTAACAGATTCCTATGGTTTGGATCAAGACATCAACTGCACTGGACTAGCTGGAACAAAGTGTGTAAACCTTATGAAAATGGTGACCTGGGCTTTAAAAGTTTATGTTAGTTAAAACACATCAACTTTTGCAAGTTATGGATTCACTTCAGAGCTCAAACCTCACTGTGGGAAATTTTTCTTAAAGGAAAATATTGCAGCAACTTCCACCCCACCCTGGCTACTGGGAATCTTGGAGATTCCAAAATATGGTCCAATATGCTCAAAGTTAAAGAAAAAGCTAAAGTACTCTTCATCTGGCTTTTGGGGGAAGTTAATCTCAATTTATGGCTTGATAACTAGAGAGGGGATGGCAAACTTCTACCTCACCTGCAACTTAACAGTCATCTACATCAGGTGCAGAATTGATGGCATGAGGTGTAGTGGAATATACACTTTCTATACAACCTCTTTGATAATCAGCAAGTCTGAAAAATTATGAAAACCCCAATTTCTTCCCACAGGAATGACATTCTCATCATAAAGAAAACAGCTACCAAGACTACTACATCATTTATTTACTCTTTATTTGATCAGGGCTAAAAGCAACAGTGGGGTAAACAAATTTGGAACAAATTTTTGTCTCCCTCTATGCCATTTTTTTTGTTGGAGGCTCTTTCACAAACTTCTCCCCACTGATGATATACTAAAACTTCAAGGACATAGGGGCCCCTCCTGCTGTAGTTTCTGGAAAGCTGAAGAAGAAACTCTGTCTCATTTGTTCTTTAGTTGTCCTTTTGTTCAAGATGTTTGGAAGATTATTTTATCCCAACTCAAACTTCAGAGAATCACCCTCTCATGGTTATCCTTATCCAACTACTAGCAAGAATGGTATAAGCAGCACTTAAATAGTATTCCATGTATTATAGCTTGGTTTGTATGGATGGCTAGGAACCACCTCAAATTTGATGAGACACCTCAGCCAACACATTTAGTTACCACCAACTGCCTCTCTTTTATCAGGAAGCTGATTCTTTGGAAAAAATTTCCCAATTTGATTCCCCGTGTCCTGAACCCCCCTCCCCTAGCAGCACATAATTAGTCTATTGGCATAAACCTGCCAAAGGCAAGATCAAAATTAATACTGATGGTAGTTATCTTTCTCTTAATGCTGGTATTGGGGTAGTCTTCAGAGATTGGAATGGAAACTGCTTTCTCTGTCTTCAATCTCCTATTTTTATTAGGGATGCCTTAGAAGCTGAAGCTTTGGCTATCCTTTGGGCCTTGATCTTTGCTCATAAAGGACAACTCAATAAAATCATGGTGAAATCAGACTCTCAACTACTATTCAATACTCTAACACATAGAACTCATTGTCAGTGGTTCTTAATATCCTAGTTTCAGAAAGTTACACAAATTTTAACTCTTCTTACAGTTCATTTTTGGTTTAATTACACGGAAGGTAACAAGCCTACAAATTGGCTTGTTAAGACTGTTATGCACTTTGAAATTCCTTCTGTCACTAATCTATTTTCTCCCAATCTTTTGTTTTTTCATTTCTCAGGAGTGGTGATTTGTGGGAGGTGCCATATTTAAGAAACATGCAGGATTCTCTATCAGTTTGGCCTGACTTCATTTATGAAGGGGGCAGAATCCTTAGGTACGTTTAGAATATTTGTCCTTACGGTTATATTTTCTCCTTTTGGTACAATAGTATACTTGTAATTTTGTGGGATTTTGTATTTGAGGTTATACTTTTCAGTTAGGTTAAGTTTTGAAATGTGGAGTAAGGAACCCCCTAGGAACTATCATGTTTTTTTTTTTTTGGTTTTAGATGGGGTCCCCATTTTTTGCTTTTTTTGTACCTCTTTCTTATATTAACATGTAGGGAGCCATAAGCTGCTCCTTCCCCCATATATATATATATAATCTGAGATATTACCTGCTGCTTCTGCTTCTGGAAATGTAACTGATGTTAATAAGAATAGTTCACATATGGCTGGGGATATTTCTCATCAGAAAGCTTCCTATCCTATTTTTCAATAGCTGGAACATTTAGATACTTAACCAAACATCAATATTTTTGCAGTTAATAAAGAATTGCAAAATGATTGGGTAGTGCAAAAATGTAAAAAGAAAAAGGAATTGAAGCATCTTTCTGAAGCCAATATCTTACCTTCAAGTGCCTCTACTCCTTCCTTCTCGAAGGTCGACTAGAGGAGGAAGAGTAATGATAAATGATTAAATTCATCTCTTGGAATATTAGGGGAGTGGCAAATCCTGGCTCTCTTAATAGATTACTATGTCTAAACAGGATTCATAAATTTTGGGTGCTGGTACTACTTGAACCACTGGTGAAATCTAATATTGAAAGATTTACCAATAAACTCAAAGGCTTTAATTTTATTTCTAACTCTTCCAATAAGATTTGGATATTACGTAGGAAAAAATTAAAAATTGACATCTTGAAGGATCACTCTCAATTTACGCACTTTCATTTTGAGTTTGAATATTTCGGTGGTTTTGAAACTTTTATTTATCTTCGGTTCTTCCATCAATGAAAAAAGGAGCTTTGGGATCATCTACATATTATTGGACAGAATGTGAACCAAGGATGGCTTGTTTGGGGGGACTTTAATTCTATTGCTCATCCCAGTGAGAAGAAGGGTGGTAGAGTTCCTAAGTTTCAAGATTTGCTTACTTTTTCCAATCATATAAAGGAAGCTAATCTATTTGATCTTGGTTTTGAGGGATCCCCCTTCACTTGGAAAAGAGGTAATATTTATGAAAGGCTTGATAGACTTTTAGTTAATCAAGCTTGGTTGGATATGTTACCCATTTGCAAGGTGCAACATCTAGCTGAACTCGGATCCGATCATAATCCTTTGTTAGCTACTTTTTCTCGCTCTACTCGCTATTACAAATAAGTCTTTTAGATACTTAAATGTATGGTCTACTCATCCTAATTTTCATAAAGTTATTGAGGATAATTGGGTCTGTTCCCAGGTTTTCTCAAAAGCTGGTTCTATGATTCAACTATGGCAAACTCAAAAGGCTTTAGCTAAGGTTCTTACCGATTGGAACCGGAGTGTCTTTGGCAACCCGACCCAAAACATCATCAAGGCTGAAAATCATGTCAAAGCTATGGAGATAGAGGTGGAGTTAGGGAACTGTGCTGAATCTCAATTGTATGATGCTAATGATAAACTAAGTATTGCTATAGCAAATCAGGAGTTATTTCTACTGCAAAAGGCTTCTGCTAATAAATTTCTTTATGGTGATCGAAATTCAAAATATTTCCATGTTGTCATCAAATACAGAAGATCACTTAATTCAATTCTTAAAATAAAGTCTAAACAAAAGGGATGGTTATATGATTCTCGGGATATTGCTAATGATGTTATAGGGTACTTTTAGCAACTCTTTTCCTTTAAATCCACAAATGTTGCCTTATTCCCTGCTGAATTACTGCAGGATGGAATGTTCAAAGGTAATGGTAACAGGCTCACTCAGATTCCTAATGAGGAGGAGATTTTTAATGTTATTAATTCTATGGATGCAAATAAAGCTGCTTGGGCTCTGATGGATTCTCATCGAGTTCTATAAGAGCCATTAGAGTATAATCGAAGACAAAGTTATTCCTGTCGTTCGATCTTTTTTCGGGGAGAGGAGCTTCCTAAATATTTTGCTGCATCTTCTATTATTCTCATTCCTAAAGCTAAGATCAAATCTACTTGGAATGATTTCGGACCCATTTGCATTACTTCTATCTTTTCTAAAATTCTCGACAAGATCATTGTGGAAAGACTTCGAGTTCTCTACCAATCCGATCTCTCGCCAATCAATCTGCCTACATTAAGGGAAGGATTATCTCCGATAATGTGCTTGTTAGCCCAAGAACTTCTTACCGATATTGACAAATCTTGTAGGGGCTCTAACATAATTATTAAACTTGATCTTTCTAAAGCATTTGATTCCATCGGTTGGGTTTTTGTTCCGAAGGTTCTTGCGGCTAGAGGTTTTGGAGTCGATTTCGTAGCCTGATTCCTAGATGGCTTAATAATAATTATTACGATCTTTTGATCAATGGTAAGAGCCATGGTTTCTTTCAATACGGTAGAGGGATTAAGCAAGGTGATCCCTTATCACCATACATCTTCATATTGGTTTTTGATTATTTTTCCAGAATGCTGAATCAGTTGCAACTTAATCATTCCCATGCCCAATTCCAGCTTAGATGTAATATTTTGGTAAGTCGTTTGGCTTATGCTGATGATGTGATTATTTTCTGTAATGGCAGCAAAATTTCAATTAAACTTATTATGAAAACTCTATCCATTTTTGAAGAAGTTTCTGGTATGGTTTTTAATAAGTCTAAATGTCAATTTCTTCCTAGCTCCTGTTTGAATGCAAATTTAAAGAACTGGATATCCGATTTTATCGGGTTCAAAGAAGCGAGGCTATCCATTTAGATACTTAGGTTTTCCTTTGATTAAAGGTAGAAGAAGGCTGTCACACTATGATGATGTTGTTACCAAGATTTCTTTTCAACTTCATTGCTGGTCTAATTCTTTTCTATCTAATGGGGGTAGAATAACTCTTCATAAAAGTGTGTTATCTTCCTTACCTCTTTACATACTTCAAATGGTTAAAATGAAGAAGAGTACTCAACATTTGCTCTCCTTAATGTTCAATAAGTTTTTGTGGGAGGGTCAACATAAGCATACTCATTGGTCTAGCTGGGAGAAGATTTGCAAACCTATGGCTAATGGAGGTTTGGGTTTTAAAAGTTTTCATCATCTTAGTTTTGCTTTTTTCTGCAAACAATGGATAAACTTTAGATCTAATTCTTCTTTATGGGCCATTTACATGCATGTCAAATATTGCTCTAACTCTCATCCAACTCAAACAATTTCTAAATTGGGTGACTCAAAAACTTGGAAGGAATTGTTAAAAGCTTTTTGTTTGGGAAGTTGGTGATGGACAAATTGACTTTTGGAATGATAATTGGTTATTTAATGAATCCCTCTTGTCACAGTATAGTTAGTTTTCAGCAATCAAGAAGGTATCTGATAGTTGGATCAATGGATCCTTGGATAAAACTGTTCTAGTCTGCTGTTAATAAGGAAACCATGAAGAAAATTATAACTGTCCCTATTCTAAAGGATAGAAAGGACAGAATACTTTATAAAGTTCCTGCTTCTCAAAGCTTATCCAAATTCATTTGGCTTTCTAATGTCTCCTGTTCTACTAATGACTGAAGAAAGGCTATATGGAATAAATATATCTCTCCTTCCATGTCTTTCTTTTGCTGGAAGCTGTTCAGAAAATTCTTGCCTACTGATGATATATTGAAATTAAAAGGTATTAGAGGTCCTTCTAGATGTGTCTTTTGTTGCTCTATGGAGGAATCCATCTTTCACCTATTCTCGAATTGCCTGTCGTTACAACATATATGGAGAAATGTTATTAGCAGCAGCTGTACCAAAATTCAATTTTCAGCATTGCATTATATTCCTTATTGCTGGCAGGATTGGAAAGGGGCAGCTGATTTCTACATTCCTTTAATTGTATTTTGGTTTATCTGGTCTTCTAGAAATGGTGTGATATTTGAAGATAAAGTATTTTCTTCTCAAAAGGTGATCAATAACTGTTTGGTTTACTTATACAAGTTAAGGAAGCACCATAATATAAATGTCCAACATGTCAGAGCTAAGCCTATGCTAATTAAGTGGACTCCTCCTTCCTTTCCTTGGGCTAAAATAAATGTGGATGGAAGCTACAAAGATGGTTCTGCTGGCATTGGAATTCTTGGAAGAAATCATACTGGTAGATGCTTGGGGTTCCTAGCAGCTCCTATTGAAGCTAATAATGCACTTATGGCTGAAGTTATAGCTATTTTTGGGGTCTGAAAGTAGCTTTGATTTTTAATCATCCTTTTATTCATATTGAAACCGATTCAAATTTGTTTTACTCAATATATTAGTGAAGAAGGCTTCGACTCCTCGGTACATTCAAATCTGGATTAACAAAATTAATCAAATGACATCGGATAGACCCATTTGGTGGAGCCATGTGTATAGAGAAGGAAATCAACCAGACAAATTGGCTTGCAACTAGAGCTTCTTCATCTAATTTACTCGGTTTCGTTGTCCTTATAATAGAACTTTTCATAGATCTTCCGAATTCTTTGCTTTTAGTTTACTTTTACATGGGGATCTTCTTTCTATTCCTCATTTGAGATGTAATAGACTTTCCTAGATAATAATATATATATATATATATATATATATATATATATATATATATATATATATAAAGATGGGTTTTGGCGGTTGTGCTCTGCTAGTGTTTGGAGATGGCTGGTGATTCTCGTTGCTTGGTTGTGGAGTGGTGTGGAGGCTGGTTTGGAGCTCTTGGATTATTGTTCCATTGGTCTCTAGTGTTTGTTCTTGGATTTTTTTGGTTTTGGCTTCTTCCCGGGCTTCTAATTTTTTAATCTTTACTGTTACAATCGATTGGTGATACTCTTTGAGCTGTACTTTACTCTCTCGCCATTAATGGCTTTTCCCATTGAGGTGAATACCAATGCTGCTTGGTCTAAAGCTACCTATGCGGGGTGGGTTGGTAAAGGAAATGAAGTTTTAAAAGACCCTGAACACTTTGTGTTTCCCCAAGCTTTACATGATGTGGCAGCAGGATAAGGTACTTGCCCTTTCATAAAACACTTAAAGTAATAGATGGCTTAATTGCCATTATTTTCACTGAATAAGAACTTGTTGCACTTAATGAGGAGGTGAATTTAACCTTACTTGGTAAATTTGCCTTGGGTCACCCTAAAATGAAGCTCGGCAGAAATTTATTTGACTCTTTTCACTTCAATGGAGCTTGGAAGATGGGCTTACTTGATGGTAAGCACCTATTGATACAACTCACTATTGAGGAGGATTATGCTAGGTTTTTTGCTAAGCAATCTATTACTATTGTTGGACAGAAATGAAATTTTTGAAGTGGACTTCAGATTTTGGCCCAAGTAAGGAGCCCCCTGTGGTTCCAATTTGGTTTAAATTTCTAGATCTTCCATATAGATACTTCAATCAGAATGTGCTATTCCAAATTGGTAGAGGCCTTGGAACTCCCCTGAAGCTTGATGCCCCCACTTACAATAAGGCTAGACCTGCAGGCGCTAGAATGCTTATTGAGAGAGATATTACCTTGCTAGATCTCAATTGAGTTTGGGTTGGCTCAGCTCTTGATGGAGCTTGGCAAGAAGTGGTGATGGAGCAAAGTCCTTATTATTGTTACCATTGTAGAATGTTTGGGCATACCAAGGAGAGATACTTTAGGCTTCACCCCCCCCCCCAATCTAAGAGAGCTCCCAATACTTGCTATGGAATTGCTGTGATCCCTGCTGGAAGGAATGTAGAGACTGCCATCTTTCCAGCTGCCTTCTGAGCTATTGCTGAGGTTTCCCCTTCAGTGCCTATGGAAGAGAGGGACCCCCCCCAGAAACAGTTCTTAAAAAAATTACTAACATAGCAAATGGTGTCACTCCACCTAGTCCTATTACCTCCTCTGCTGGGGTAATTGTGGAGAATGGTACCATTCCTACTAAGAAATATAGTGGGACCGAAAGGAACAGTATGTAGCTAGTTATGGGAAAGACACTAGCAAATGGATTGTAGGAAATTCTTCTTACTATATTGCCTCTCCTACCAATGTTGTTGGGAGGGAGAAGGAAGTTGATGCTCCCTCTAATGAAGTCCTACTTGAGATGCGAAATACCTTGGATGGTGATTGGCACATCTAGACAGCAAGGAAGAAAAAAAAGAATTGATCTGAGTGTCAGAAATTGTTAGCCACCTCTTATTTTGTTGTTGTTGAGGACCCTTTATGTATTTCATCCTCTAAACCTATAAAAGGAAGAACTAGGTCAAGATCCCAACCTTACCCCCACACCCCTCACTTTGATGATTAATTTTCTTTGTTGGAATATCAGAGGAATTGCCCATCCCCTATCCTTTAGAAGACTTTTTCATCTCAACAAAAAACATAAACTTTGGTGTATTACTATACTTGACCTATAGTTCACAAATACCCAAATAAAATTATCAGAAAGTTTTTTGGCTTCTCTCATTTTGCTAATAACAATAACAAAATCTGGCTTTTTTGAAGAAAGGAAATTACATGGTCAGTTTTGGTTAACCATCACCAATTTGTTCCTTTTTTTCAGTTGTGTGGACACACTAATTTTGCCTCTTTTATTTATGCTGGATGTAGGAAATCTGACAGAGAGGAGCTGTGGGACTGCCTTTACAATATTTGTAGTAGGATGACCTCTCCATGGCTGGTGGTAGGTGATTTTAATTTTATTTCCAATTCTGCTAAGAAATTCGGAGGAAGAACTCCCAACCTTGTCAAGATGACTAGATTCAATGACAACATCCATCTTGCTGGACTTTTTTATTTGGGTTTTAATGGCCCTGAATTTACTTTGAAGAGGGGAAAGATTTGGGAGTGACTTGATAGAATACTAGTTAATGGACATTGGTGCACTTATTTTCTTCTTACTTTTGTTACACACCTGTCCATTGCTGGATCTGACAACAGACCACTATTGATGAGTATTACTGCCCCTCCTAGTAGTGGTCATTCACATCCTTTCAGATATCTTAACATGTCCTCAGCCCACAATTCTTTCCCTCATACCATTTCCACCCTTTGGTGTGAGTCTGACCACCCTGATCCTTGGACTAAGCCTTGTCTTTTACACATTAAGGTGATTAGAGGCCTTAGAAAGTGGGGTTGGAATGCTTTTGGCAATGTATTCAGTGCTGAGGAGGAAGCTGAGAAAGACTTTCCAAAGCTGGAGAATGATGTGCTTACTGGTACAGCTGCTGAGCAGTCCCTTATTTATGCACAGGAACATCTTCTCATTTCTATATACAGACAAGAACAACTTTTAAAACAGAAGGCTTCTCTCAATATCTTCACTGAGGCGATAGAAATATTAAGTTTTATCATGCTTATATTAAGTATAGAAGGAAGTGCAACACTATTCATTCCATACAAATGAGGGTGAAGTTTGGCTATCTGAGTCTTCTGAGATTGGTAGGAATGTTGTTACTTATTTTAACAATCTGCTTACTCAAGCCCCCTTTGACAGACTTCCCATTGATCAATCTTACTTCAGGGAGGAATACCAGTACACAAAAAAACCTTATTTTGACTGATCCACCTACTGAATTAGAAATATGGCAGGCTATTAGTTCCATTGACAACTCTAAGACTACCAGGCCAGATGGGAATACTATTGATTTATATAAAAAGGCTTGGTCTATAATCAAAACTGAGGTTATCAATGCTCTTTCAAGGGTATACGATCCCCCTTTACTGCAGTTTTTCCATCTTTGTGCTTTTCCCAAAGTCCACTGAGAAAAGAAGTTGGGATCACTAAAGGCCCATCTATCTTACATCTGTTATAAGTAAAATTATTAGAAAAATTATTGTAGAAAGACTTCAACCACACCTTAATAAGATTGTCACCTCTAGTCAAACAGCCTTTGTGAAAGGAAGATCTATCACTGATAATGTGCTACTTGCTCATGAACTTCTATTGGACCTAGATAAACTCAGTAGGGGAGCTAATCTGATTTATAAATTGGATTTAAGGAAAGCATATGATTCTATTATTTGGGAGTTTATAATGGATATGCTTTCAACAAGGGGTTTCTCAGTTGATTTCTGCAACCTCATTAACAGGTGAACTTAGCACTAATTCACACTCCATCCTTATTAATGGGTCTATTTGAGGAGCTTTTTCTGCTACTAGATGTCTGAAGCAAGGAGACTACCTATCTCCCACCGTTTTTATACTAGCTATGGATTACTTGTCCATAATGCTTAACTACAATCTTCTCCATCAGAGCTACACAAGGTACCATCATAAATCTAATGTGGCAATCTCCCATTTGGTATATGCTGATAATATTATGATTTTCTCTAATGCTAACAAAAATGTTGTCAAGAAAGTACATCATTGTCTGCATCTATTTCAATCTCATTCAGAAATGTTTTTCAATCCTAAAAAGTGCAATCTTATTTTTCATAAGAGGATCCTCCCTGGCTGTAAGCAATGAATCCTTAACTTCACTGGATTCTCAAGCACCTAGCTTCCTCTTAAATACATTTGGGTACCTCACATTGCGGGTAGAACCAAGCAAATTCGATTTGATTAAGTGCTAAATAAAATTTCTATCCATCTCTCCATCTTGGCTCATTCTTTATTGTCTAATGGAGGCAGATTCACATTGTTGAAAATTATACTTACTACCTTTCCCTCCTATATCCTACAAATTACCAATATGAAGAAAAGTACCCAAATTCAATTTGAAAGGACCTTTAATAGATTCTTCCAGGCAGGCCAAAGGCAGCAACTTCACTGGGAATCCTGGCAGAAGGTGGCCAAACCCACTTGGGCTAGAGGTTTTTGGTTCAAAGGTCTACAGCAAATTCTCCAAGTTAACCTATGCAAACTCTCGATCAAGTTCAGATCACAAACCTCTATATGGGCTCAATTTATGAAAGGAAAATACTGTAAGGACATACACCCATCCCATATTATCAAAAAGTTGGGGGTTCCAAATTATGGGTGGGCATGCTAAAAGTCAGGCACTTAGCAGAGAACATATACCTTTGAGATCTTAGCAAGGGGGAACTTAACTTCTGGCTTGAACACTGGTGTCCTAAAGATTGGTTAAACCCTTGCACTGACAACCTCAACCAATCTCTATTGGTGGCTGATTGTTGGGATGGGGATAATTGGTCTTTACCTATTCTCAAATCTATCTTGTAGGAATCTTCAGCTACCTTTGTTTCCAACATGCAGTTTGATAGGACTAGACCAGATAGTAATCTTTGGCAAGCTTACCATAAACAAAGTCTGTCTAAAGCCATATACTCTAAGATATTTAACTGGGATCAGTTTCCCTGTGGAGATTTCATTTGGAAATTCCATCTCTCCCCTTTTATGGTATTCTTCAGCTGGAGACTATTCCATAAACTTCTCCCCACTGATGACATTCTCAAATTAAGGGCCTGCGGGGCCCTTCTTGCTGCAGGTTGTGCTTTCAGGCCAAGGAGACTATCTCACATCTATTTTTTGTATGCAATTTCTCTCAGCATTTCTGGATCTCTTTTACAAGATATTTATTGCTGAATTCTCTTCTTCTCCTCTTGGCCCAATTTCTATCTTGCTGGTCTGAATGGAAGGAGGCTAAAATTGGTGTCATTCCCATTTTCACTGCTTGGTTTATTTGGATGGCTAAGAACCAGGCTACTTTTAAGGGCAGGCCACCTCTAGTGGATCAGGTGATCAGAAAATGTATCTCCTACCTTAAGAAGTTAATCAATTATAAGAAATTCCCACATATCTATATCTCCTCCTCATCAAAAAGGAGAGCCACCCCAGTGATTATTCAGGTTGTTTGGAAACCCCCTATCCCCCACTATGTCAAGGTTTATACATATGGGAGCTTCTCTGAACTGGGTGCTGGGGTGGGTGGAATCTTTAGAAACCACCTTGGGAATTGTCTATTTTTTACCATGCTCCTGTCATTACTTCTGATGCTCTGGAATCTGAACTAATTGTTGTCTTTTGGGAAATCAAACTGCCTATAATGAATCATTGGTCTACCCTCATGGTGGAAGGGGACTCCAAAGTGTTGTTACAAGTGTTGGACCAAGAGAAATATTCTTCTTGGTATCACTCTCAATGGGTCCAGAAGATTAACTCTCTTAGAACATAGGTCACAATCAGTTTTCATTTTTTTCTTTAGGGAAGGTAACGGACCCGCTAACCGTCTAGCCGGATCGAGAAAGTACCTCCCCTCTCGTTGTAATCTCCCCCACCCCCCACCCCCCACCCTTCTGCTTTTGCTTTGTGGGGACCCCTTGGATGCCCTCGCATCTCAAGGTTGTACTTTGATTAATCAATAGAAAGTTTTTTTTATATATATATATATATATATATATATATATATATATATATATATATATAACATTTAGAAAGACTTAGTTGGCGCTCATTTCATTTCATGACCTGAAGCAAGTAAATTTAAAACCTAAATATGTACCTAAGGAATATTTGACAACAAATATGTGCTAGTTTGCATTGGTATATACCTTCCAATTATGTAGCGATTTAAATCGCCACTTCCTTTTTAGGTTTTCGACAATTTATATTGCTACTTACATTCTAAGTTCTTGATTGTTTAAGCCACTGCATGTTGTATGCTAAGGCATTAAACTGCAACAAAAAATTGTTGTTGAAGGACATGCGTATGGTTATAAAATAGAAGCAAAAATTTTTAACGATGGACACAAGGGTGCCTTTCGGTGGCGGTGCGGTGGTAGTGTAGTGTTGCATTGCATTTTCAAAAAAATATAACTAAAGTTTTGTTTTGCCACGGAACCTAGCTAAATGTTGTTACTGCTAGAAAGTCAATGTTTGACTTTTTAAATTATTTTTGTGTAATAGCCACCACAGTTTTTTAAGTATTAACTTTTTTTCAATAGTTTTATAGTTAATTTTCAAGAAGCTGCAGCTACCCCTAATAGGACACAATAATTTACAATGATTTTTAAACCATTGCCACATTTCTAATGGTTGTTTAACCATTGTGATGACTACAATTAGAGTCTGTTTAGGGCAACTGTAGCTGTTTGAAGAGTCATCTGTGAATTTATTCTAGAATAAACTTATTTTTAAGATATTGCAGTATTTATTACAATTTTTTTTACTTTCAAAAAGTTAGACCACACATTTTGGAAAATCATCACACTTTAACCATTATTGTTGAAAAAAATAGTTTTCTATCACAGAAATTTCTAAAAGCAGCAAAAATATATATGACGGTGTGAAAAGCAAAACAAACAGAATTTTTTCTCAAACGCAACATTAAACAGAGCCGAAGCTTTCTTTGTTGTAGTGAATATTATACGAGTAAATAATTTTTTTTTACCCTATAAATACATAAAAGTTCTCTGCAATGTATTTATATCCCCTTGCTTATTATCTGTCATATTATTTCAAGATTTTTATGATTACTAATATAATTAAAGGACTTCCTTTAATAAAACAATATTATTAAACTATAGTTAATAATGATAGATGAAGGTAATCAATTAATAATTTATTCTAAATGAATAAATTATTTATGTTTTTATTTCAGTATCCAGACCAAGTTATTCTCGCAACTTAGAGCTTATTGATTAGAACAAATAAACAAATTCAAAAAAATGTTTTTGAATGCTCACTCTGTCCCGAAAAAAAAAAATAAGCGCAACATTTCTTCCAGAAGTTTCTCAATAAAATACTTTCAGATTACTTAACTAACAATATTAAAATATATATATATATAGACAGAGAAAAATACAAAAAAAAAAATAATTTAGCGGTAAGAAGATCTGACGGATCACAGATTTAGAGTCTAGTAATAAACGTGTTGAATTAAAATCTATCATCTAGATGGTGTTTAAGAAGTAGAGGGTCGAATCAAGAGAGAATGATTTAATTGCTCTCAAGTAGAAAAAAATGGGTTTGTTTTTGGGCTCTAGAACTTATTTTATTTCTTGAAATAAATGAGTATAAAAGAAGAGAAGAGCAATGCCTAAATTATTAATATGTCTAAATATCCTTCTGTTTATTGATGATAAGAAAATATAATTATAAAAATTACATCTTTTATAAGTTTTTTTTCATATGGTTGACACATATCAGACACATTATTATTGTTTTGTCCATTCAATAAGATGACTAGCCGAATAAAGTCTCTGATTTCGGTCCGCACAATTATAATTCGGACATACAAATGGACTATTATCTGTAACGATTAAAACTTGATTACAAAAGTCAGGAACTCGTTGGTCTTTTATTAATTAAAATTCTAAAAATGATGCCTTACCTTTGCAGGTGACAGGAACTCATTTGTCTTTTTTCAAGCCTTACCTTTATAGGCGACAAGGATGAGGCAGCGCGGGACACTCCCGTTCTCCCCTCCTCACAGCTCAAATATCTTCCTTTCCCGTGCACAATCATGCCTAATTATATAGAAATGAAAAAAAAAAAAAAAGAAAAAAACAACTAGTGAGAGAGAGATTGAAAGGCAACGCATGGGAAATCTTAATGGCAATGATGCTGATAGTAACATAAATAAGAGGGTGGCCTATTAATTATTTCAAATAAATTAAATAAGAGGCTTTGGGATCATTATCTTTATTCGTTTTATTTTAATTTGTTTTATTTTTATTTTTATTTCAAATTAATATATTTAAAAATATATTTTGTACTGTTACGATTTTTTGTTTTATAAAAAAATAAAAAACAAGTTTAATTAAGTATTTTCTAGTTCAAAATAAAAAATAAATTGAAATTTTTTAAATAATTAAATATAAGGGATATTTACATATAAATCAGATGTTTCTTATGCATTTACATGTCACCTAAACTTGAGTTTCTTACATTTATGCCACTAATATTTTTTATTAAAAAGATATCAATGGTTCAACCCATTTAAATATGAATTTTATGTTAGATTAATTATGGGACTACAATGTAATTAATAAATGTGTTGGGTCATTATTTAATAAGTCAAAATTATTGTGGTCTAATTAATAATAAAGTTTATGACAACTTTAGAGCACGTTGTCGTTGAAATTATAAGTGTGGATACTATAAGAACGAATTCCGATTTAATGAGGGGCGAGTGGAATTAAGCGATACTTTGTAATCACTAGGTTAGTTCATGATAAATGGAGGGGTAATGGTCCACGATCCGCATAGTCTAAAAATTCTCCTCGTTCCCATCAACGAGAGAAACCAAGGAAAACTCCGGAAAATCTGCAGATTGGAAGATCATTGCTTGCAATCGATCAAATGGATTCGAGTACGCTTCCGCTTCTGTATCGATTCGGTTTTCTCGTTAATTTGAACGTGAACGAAAGATTCTCGTGACGATTTCTAGAGATTTTGATTCGATCAAAATCTATTTGGAAAATCTAAAGAAAATTTTTTTAACAATTGGTATCAGAGCCTCCCGTTCTCGTTCTTGTTGTTCGTGTTTTTTATCCCTTTCGTTCGCCTTTACCCGCGAAGGATTCGCCCGCGAAAGGTTGCGGCGGCGGGACTACGGAGAAAGGAATGCCGCAGCGGGACTGCGACGTCGGTGGGTGCGGTGGCGCGTCCTCCGACGGCGGCAAAATCCGACGAAAATCAAAACGAGCGGCGAAAGGAGCCGCCGGAATCGAGCGCCGGAGGAGGCGCGCGCCGGAGCGACGCCGGAGGAGAGCGCCGCCGGAGCCGGCCGCGGAGGCGCGCACGGCGGCGCCTCGGCTCGCGAGCCGCGAGCGGTTCGCGGAACTGTTCGCGGGTCCGCTGAGCCGGTCCGTGGACCAGTCCATTCCGTGGACCCGGTCCACGGAGCCGGTTCGCGGACCCGGTCCGCGGAAAAAAAAAAAAAAAAAATAAATCAGAAAATTAAAATAAAATAAAATAAAATAAAATCAATTTTATTTTATTTTGTTTTGTTTTAAATTGATTTTCTTGATTTTATTTTATTTTGTTTAATTTAAATTTTAATTTACTCATTAATTAATTAATTAATTAACTCATTTTAATTTGGAAAATAAAATGAGTCATTTAAATTTAATGAGTAGATTAAATAAATAAGTTAATTAATTTACTCATTTTAAAATGAGTAAATTAATTGTAAAGTTTAGGATTGATTAATTTTATAAAATCAATAATTTTGTTTTGTAAATCATGGGTTTTATGGACTTATAAATTAGCCCATTATTTATAAATATAAGATTTTATAAAATTAAATTAAAGTTTAAATTAAATTCGAATAAATGGTATTTTAAAAATTGTCCATCATTTTTAATGAACTTATTAAAGCATGATGTTGCCAAAGTGACCTCTCATGTGTAGATAGTTCTTGACGAATGATGGATGTTGTGTGTATGTAGGTTCATACAAGTATTAATTGGCCCAAAGGAAAATTAATGCTTGGCGAAATGCATACACACTTGTGATGATAAACATGTAACAATTATAAGGAATAATATATGAGTAATGAATCGATCCAAAGATAGATTTATTACTTGATATATGTTATTGTTAATGTTTGATCATTACAACAAGATTACTACTAGCAGTTAATATTACTGTCCAAAGACTTGATATTAATGTTGCATTAGGTATCTTGAGATGGGATTTACCATTAATTGAATTTAAACATTTTATTAATTAAATCTTTTGTTCATTTTTCAGTTGTTGCTAATGTATTCTGCTAATCTCGATTCGGTTCCAATCCTTAAGGGTGATAGTTTTAAGGATTGGAAAGAGAACATTCTCATTGTTCTTGGTCGCATGGATCTAGATCTAAGCATTAAGAATAGAAAAGCCCGCTCCTCTTACGGATGCGAGTTCCTCCGAGGATAGGAGAAACTTTGAGAAGTGGGACCGTTCTAATCGCTTGAGTCTAATGATCATAAAGCGCGGCATACCCGAGGCCTTTAGAGGTGCAGGTGTCATGCGAGATCATCGATGCTTGCAATTTTCTTCTTGAAATTGAGAAACGCTTTGCAAAAAGCGATAAGGCTGAAACCGGTATTCTTTTAAAGAAACTGATTTCAATGAAGTTCAGAGGCAAGGAAAATATAAGGGAGTACATCATGGAGATGTCTAATATTGCTTCAAAATTAAAGAAACTAAATCTCGAGTTGACGGATGACTTACTTGTGCATTTAGTTCTTATTTCTCTTCCTCCACGAGCTTGACGATTTATGGTCAGCTATAATATGCAAAAGGAGAAATGGACTCTTAATGAGCTTATTTCTCATTGTGTGCAAGAGGAAGAAAGGTTGAAGCAAGGAAAGACTGAAAGTGCTCATCTGGTAAACACCTCTAAGGAAAGGGGCTCTAAAAGAAAGAATGAAGCTGCTTAAGAGTAAGGGTCCTTCTCAAAAGAAACAAAATAAAGCTCAAAATTCGAGAAAATATCGGTTGTTTCTTTTGCAACAAAGAAGGACATCGAAGAAGGAATGTGCTTAAATATCATGCTTGGCGTGTAAAGAAAGGTACATTTCTAACTTTGGTACGTTACGAGGTAAATTTGGCTTCGATACCTAGAAACACTTGGTGGTTAGACTACGGTGCTACTACTAACATAAGTGTTTCGATGCGGGGTTACTCGAGTCGCCGAAAACCAAATGATGCTTTGAAAGATGCATTTATGTGGGAGTTGGAAAATCGGTAGAAGTGGAAGCGATTGGGCATTTTAGATTGTTATTATGTATCGGTTACTATTTGGATTTGATAGATACTTTTGTTGTACCGTCATTTAGACGGAATTTGGTTTCGTTTGTTGTTTGGACAAATTAGGTTATTGTTGTTCATTTCAAAACAGTTGTTTCAGTTTATCTATTAATTCCAATATTGTTGGAACTGGTTCTCTAGTGGTATATGACAATCTTTATTTGCTTGATACTGTTGCTTCTTATAATGAAACTCTGAATGTGGAATCACGAGGTACTAAGCGAAAAATTAATAATGAAAATTCAGGAGCATTATGGCACAAGCGTTTAGGTAACATCTCTAGAAATAGAGTTGAAAGACTTGTGTCAGATGGAATTCTAAATTCCATTGATTTTACAGACTTTGATGTACGTATTGAATGCATTAAGGGAAAACAGACCAAAAGGAAGAAATTAGGTGCATATAGAGCTACAAAAGTCTTAGAATTGATACATACGGATGTTTGTGGACCATTTTCTACGACTTCTTGGAATGGTCAACAATATTTTGTATCATTCATAGATGATTATTCAAGATATGCATACCTATTTCTTATTAATGAGAAGTCCCAAGTATTGGACGTGTTCAAATCTTATAAAGTCGAAGTTGAAAACCAACTAAGCAAAAGAATAAAGAAAGTCAAATCGATCGTGGTGGTGAATACTACGGTAGATATGACGGTTCGAGTGAACAACGTCCAGGACCATTTGCTAAATTCCTAGAGGAGTGTGGAATTGTCCCACAATACACTATGCCGAGTTCACCTAGCATGAATGGTGTAGTCGAAAGACGAAATCGCACTCTTAAAGACATGGTAAGAAGTATGATCGGTCATTCTACCTTACCAAATTCACTACTGGGAGAAGCACTCGAGACGGCGACCTACATTCTAAATAGAGTACCAACTAAAGCGATTACAATTACACCTTATGAGCTTTGGACAGGGCGAAAACCCAGTTTAAAGCATTTTCATGTTTGGGGTTGCCTAGCTGAGGCAAGGCCTTACAAGCCACTTGAGAAAAAGTTAGACCCTAAAACAGTAAGCAGCTACTTTGTTGGTTATTCGGAGCGATCTAGGGGTTTCAAGTTTTATGATCCCAAATTAAAGATAATTTTTGAGACGGGAGCTGCAGTGTTCTTTGAGGATATTGAATTTGGGGGGAGAAATCAGGTTAGAGACTTTGTCTTTGAGGAGGAATCAAACCATACTACTCTTGTTGAAGAGGAATTGGTTCCTATTCCTGTAATTGCTTTTGATAATGATCAGAATCTTACTCCTGACATTGATCAAGTTGCAAATCAAGAACCCCTTGAGGAACAAATTCAACAACCTCAAGAACAAGTGCTTTTGCGACGATCCACTAGGGAAAGAAGAAATGCTATTTCGGATGATTATATTGTATTTCTTCGGGAACATGAGGAAAATATTAGCATGATGGAAGATGATCCTATCAACTTTCATCGAAGCTATGCAAAGTTCCAATTCGAGAAAAATGGATCAAAGCAATGAATGAGGAGTATAAGTCTATGCGAAGACAATAAAGTTTGGGAACTTGTTCCATTGCCGAAGGAAAGAAACCCATTGGTTGTAAATGGATTTTTAAAACTAAAAGGGATTCAAAAGGTAATGTGGAAAGACATAAAGCTCGTCTTGTAGCTAAAGGCTTTACTCAAAAGGAAGGGATTGATTATAAAGAGACCTTTTCTCCAGGTTTCGACAAAGGACTCTTTTAGAGTAATCATGGCACTTGTTGCTCATTATGATATGGAGCTACATCAAATGGATGTCAAGACCGCATTTCTCGATGGAGACATTGATGAAACGATCTATATGGTGCAACCGAGAAACTTTGTAATAGGAGACCCAAAGAATATGGTTTGCAAGCCGACGAAATCCATTTATGGGCTCAAACAAGCTTCCCGTCAATGGTATCACAAATTTCATCAAGTGATTCTTTCATTTGGTTTTGAAATGAATGCGGTTGATGATTGTGTGTATCATAAATTCGGTGGGATAAAACATATTTTTCGATTTTGTATGTGGATGACATACTTGCTTTGCCACAAATGATATAGGCATGTTGCAGGAAACCAAAAGATTTCTATCAAATAATTTTGAGATAAAAGATCTTGGTAATGCCTCATTTGTTTTAGGAATTCAAATTCACCGAGATCGTTCTCAGTGTATTCTTGGATTATCACAAAGAGGCTATATTGATAAAGTGCTTAAAAGATATGGCATGCAGAATTGTAGACCAATTGACACCCCTGTCGCTAAAGGAGACAAGTTCGGTCTCAATCGGTGCCCAAAAGGAAACCTTGAGATTCAGGAAATGCAAAAGATTCCCTATGCTTCAGCAATAGGGAGTCTTATGTATGCTCAAGTTTGTACGCGGCCAGATATTGCGTACATTGTTGGCGTTTTAGGCAGATACTTAAGTAACCCAGGAATGGATCATTGGAAAGCAGCCAAAAGGGTTATGAGGTACTTAAAGAGAACAAAAGATTACATGCTTACATATAGGAGATCAGATCATTTGGAGATCATTGGGTATTCGACTCCGATTTTGTTGGATGCCAAGACAGCAGAAGATCCACATCAGGCTACATATTTTTGTTAAGTGGTGGAGCTATATCCTGGAGGAGTGCAAAACAAACACTAATAGCTTCATCCACTATGGCAGCAGAGTATATAGCATGTTATGAGGCATCCAACCATGGCATATGGCTGAGAAATTTTGTCACTAGGCTGCGCATTATGGAAGGGATTGAAAGACCACTAAAGTTATTTTGTGACAATAAATCAGCAGTATTGTATTCCAATAACAACAGGAGTTCATCCAAGTCAAAGCATATTGACATCAAATTTCTTGTTGTGAAGGAAAGAATACAGAGTGGCCAGATTTGCATAGAACATATTGGAACAAACTCCATGATTGCAGACCCTCTTACAAAGGGTCTAATACCCAGGGTCTTTCATGAGCATACTGCTCATATGGGTGTTATAAAGCTTGAGGAAATTTAGATTCAGTGGGAGTTTGTTAACTTATATTTTAGCTCTATGTTTTATTTTGTGTACAAAAATATTTGGATATTTTCTGATCAGAAATATGGTATTTTATTCAGTTCAGTACACTCTGTATAGTTAAAGTTTGATCTCACTTAAGTAAAGTAGGACCAGTTGAAAATTGACATGAACTGACCACCTTACATGTAATTTTCATTCCACACATTCATGATTGATCTATGTCATTTGATTATATTAATATATGTGACCATTGATGGGTTTAGTTGTGACAAATACAATGAAGACTGCTTTGATCCTATATTGATATGATTAATGGACGAGATTGTAATGTGCATTTATAATAATGACAACAAATTTTTGAGCGCTCTAAGGTTGACACATTTATTTTTACATATATAGTCCAAGTGGGAGATTGTTAGATTAATTATGGGACTACAATGTAATTAATAAATGTGTTGGGTCATTATTTAATAAGTCAAAATTATTGTGGTCTAATTAATAATAAAGTTTATGACTTTAGGCACATTTGTCATGAAATTATAAGTGTGGATACCATAAGAGCAAATTCCAATTTAATGAGGGGCAGAATTGGAATTAAGCAATACTTTGTAACCACCAGTTGGTTACAATAAATAGAGGGGTAATGGTCCCTGATCTGCATAGTCTAAAAATTCTCCTGTTCCCCATCAACGAGAGAAACTAAGGAAAACTCCGGAAAATCTGCAGATTGGAAGATCATTGCTTGCAATCGATCAAATGGATTCAGGTACGCTTCCGCTATTGTATCGATTCGGTTTTTCTCATTAATTTGAACGTGAACGAAAGATTCTCGTGGCAATTTCCTAAGAGATTTTGATTCGATCAAAATCTATTTAGAAAATCTAAAGAAAATTTTTAACATTTTATACTGAGATAATTTTAAGTTTGGATCGAGCAGATTAAACAATCCAGTCGTGATAAGGTTGAAGTAGCAGCCGATTTTAACACCAATTTAACACCAAACTATAATATTTCTATTTATACCACTTCTGTGTCGTAAAGCATGAAAAAGAGTATTTATTTTTTAAAATACAACTGATCGTGGTATTGTTAATTTGGTAATGAAGATTCGAATGCTATGCATGTAAATATATAAATACATAATAATATTGCGGTACGTATGTAAATGTGCGAAGTTAATATAATAGAATCCCTACTTCCTAGAATGAAAAGAAATTATTATTATAAGTACAATCAAGATGATTACAATTACACGAAAATTACATATTAAATCCAACATTACATTGATGACATTGTAAAATAAAAATAAAAATGATTATGAACTTATAAAAATTTGAAAATAAAGATACAATATTGGATAAAATTGAGTGTTTTATGCAATTGATATAATAAAATTTAACATTACATGATTACAACAGCTTGAAAATCTCAACCTTTCCACATACAATGAAAAAATGATGGCTAATGACTAAACTCAATTATGTATGTGACTCTAAAGTTATACTGTGACACAGCCGGTCATGTATTGCAACATGTAACGGGTTTTCTAATTCCATCAAAAGACTTAAAATGAAGTGGCACAAAGCCCATTTGATATTGGACAACAAAAATTCTTTCGAATATGTTCTGCTCTTCGGAACTTATGATCCACTCTTTGACTGAGCTATAATTTCACAGAATTTTTGCTCGATGAGTTTGTCGAAGTATTTTTCTAGAATCATACTTTGAACAATATCCTTTTTTTCTCTGACCATCAGCCTCTTTCCTTTCATCGTCTATATGAACGACCTCACGCTTATTTGCTCGAGTCGGTTGTGCATGTGGTGATTGCAGTATGCTACTAAAGGCTATCAGGGTGTTCATTACCTCCTCCAAGCTCTGTTTAGATGATAGATTTGATCATCTATTATCTAGATGACTCTCTGAAGATCGAATATCCTCCATCTTGAATTCAACATAATCTTCCTCCAAATATTCAGAGATGTTGTCCTCCACTTTATCGTAATAGAGTCTCCCTCTCTACCCTATAAAAGTTGCTTAATATAGGCTAGTAGCTTCTCAATATTCTTCCTAACTTCATCTAAATTGGTAATCTTCAAATCCACTGTATTCTTCTAGGGAACCAAATCTTCGGTACTAAGCTCTGGAATGGTAGACTTGTCAAGGATTACCCCAACATCAATATGCTATTCCGATGGCTTGAGTCTTCATTCATTCTTTCACAGTGATGGCACTACAGAATGAGGTCTCTTAGGCGTTGTGTCAGCATGTTCAAAATATGTACGATCTCCAGCATGCAGAAGGGTTACGAACGGGCTGACACTGACACAAGCCATTTTGGCCTTGACTATAATATCTTCATGAGATGGAAGAGGCACCAAGGGAGAAGCCAATGTTTTTTTTGTAGGAACAATAACTGGTGATTTTCTTGTATCAGCGACAATCACAAGTATTCGAGCTTCTAAGCAGTACTTAATAGTAATTTTTTACTGTGATGGATCGTGAGTGATGATGGCAATGGTAGAATCAACTGATCAGGCCCCTAGGCAGAGCTTGGCAGAAATGCATGGTAGTGGTGCTTACTTCCATTGGATTCTGCTTCTAGCGCCCATAAATTGCTTTTTCTTCTTACAAAAACTCCATTTTTGTCCAATGAGAGATCACACATCACATCCCCTACAAAATAGATGCAATGAAGCCTTTTTCCATCTTACCAAGTTTCTCAAAGATGAAGTGAATTCTTGATACTGATGAGTTTTTCTTTTTTTTTTCTTTTTTTTTTCACGATAGAATGATCGGGGCAGACTAGTTAGTAATTTTCTGAACATCCTCCTCATCACAGGTAGAAGACATAGAATGAAACCTACAACCCTCAATTAGGGAGAGAGTTTAGGAAATCTAACTTCTTCATCATCAACAGTCTCTTCTTTAGGCCTGGTGAACTCCATATTCTTATCTTTCTTAACCTTAGGAATAGTACTACTATTCTTATTCGTCGAATATCTGTAAGTAAGTGGCCTACACTTGGAACTAGATCCAGTTTAGGAAATCTAACTTCTTCATCATCAACAGTCTCTTCTTTAGGCCTGGTGAACTCCATATTCTTATCTTTCTTAACCTTAGGAATAGTACTACTATTCTTATTCGTCGAATATCTGTAAGTAAGTGGCCTACACTTGGAACTAGATCCAGTTTTGAATACTGATGACAATGACGTAGATTCTTAAAAATTTTTTCATGGCTTTCCCTTCGATGGAGGTTGAATAGATCTTGTCGAAACAACATGACAGAAAACAATGGACATAGCAGCACGCTTGATAGAGATAAGTGATTCCTTAGTCAGGACACTCTTCAGAAAAGTGAACTCCTAATCAAACTTCAGATTGAATTCAGTTGTTGGTTCCTCCACTTTTTTAATGTTTTACTTCATTATGCTGAGGGAAAAATTTTTTAGGATTACTTCTATTTCATCAAAATCGATTCCAAATTTGATTGCAAAGACCTGAGAGTGGGAAAATATTTGCGTGCGGAAGACGTACTTAGAGCTACATACATTATGAGGTTACAGAGAGGGTATTGGGGGTTATATCCCGGTTATACTCATCTGTAACTTACAAATAACCCCCCCGTATCCTCCCTGTAACCTACAAATATATAAAACAGATGCGCGGAACTTAAGTTGTAGGTCAACTTAAGGGTAAGCATTTCTGAAATTTGAAGATCATTAAGATATCAGTTAAATTCAATTTGATACTCTTTATTAGTCATGGAGATTCCTAAGGAGACAAAGTACTTCGAGACTTGTTTAGTCATAGGGCCTTTCCGAAGCTCGACAATTTTTAAATTATTTTATTTTTTGCCCTATTTTCTTTAACTTTTTTTATTTAATCTTCTTTTTAACTTTCTTTTGAATTTTTTTTTGAATGTCTAACAAAATGGAAAATTTTGAAGGTTTGAAATTTCTGGTTTTAACTTGTCATGAAGAACCAAACATAAATGATGATAAGATTTGATAGAATGACCTAGTCTATAACTGGAAGAAAATTGAATTTTTGTTATTTTATTTGTTTTATTTTATTGAATTGGAGATTTATTTATTTATTAGAGATTTTATTATCTAAAGTTTCCAGTTTCTAAGATTCTAGAACTTATTCATATAAGGGTGGCTACAAACAGTTCTATAATCGAGGAAAAGTTGGTTATAACTTCCCAATGATGTATGAGTAAGGTACATCAATATAAGAAGGGTAGTCTAGCCTATACAGGACACCTGCACATTATTGATGTATGAAGACAAATCCATCTACCAAAGCTCAAGAGACAAGTACTCCCCAGTAGAGACGCCAAAAAAATATATCATTTTATTTGGACAGTGATAGGGTGTCTTTGCAGAACCAAAATTATTCAAAGCTTCAATGGTTTAAATAATTAAATATGGCATAAAGGTAAAATACTATCATTAACGTTAAAAATGCCACTTTATGATGAGTTTAATTACTGAAACAAAGAAATTTTTTGATATTTCCAATGGTCTATGATTAAATCTGATGAATCTTTTCTTTGTCTAATTTGAAGACTAGATAAGGTAGATTAAATCTGGGTTTTCAAACTTTATATATACACAAGCCCTTATAGTAAATTACATCTTAAGTAACAAGAGTTGTTTAAGAAAACCCTCAAAAAGTTTATAATTTTATTTTCAAAAAAATTGTAACTATAGACTTCCACAATTGATTATTAGAATTTCAAATGGGAAATGTTAAAAATTAAAATAATTATTAATGGAACTAAATAGAAGAAAAGGTAGGAGGTATCGAAGATATTGAGAAGCTCAGTGAAATCTCAAGTATCCTATGGTTTGTTTTATCTGTATTGAAAGAGATTTATTTAATTTATTATCCTAACATTTTATTAAAAATATAGGGCTTAGATCACAAGATTATGGTTGTGGGAAAGCTAACAAGAGAGAATTTATCTCGTAACTAGGCGAGCAACCTTGGAATCCTACGACTAAAGTGAGATTGACTGAAAGATGGGAAACCTCAAAAACCTACTCTAAAGGAAGAGAAGGAACACAAACAAAATGCAATTACCTTATATCATTGTTTAGAAATGGCTATCATGTAAAAGAGTTAATCACAAAACCATGCTCAAATAGCCTCAATGACTGCAAGTTAGAGTTGGTTGTTATTTTATTTAGAGTGGTAGGTCTTGTAACTTGAGTACAAATCATGATGCTTAAGTATGACTAGTATGCATAATGTATTAAGTCTAATATCAGTAAATTTTTATATTATAAAATTAAAAATTTTATTAATACTCAGCACACTCATATATTTATTTATTTTTGTGGTTATCTTTTAGTGTAGAGTGAATTATAATAAACTGTGTGATAGGTTATGCTGATCCTTATGAATATTTAGATGCTGTGTTCATAAGGCTAATTGAAATACGGAGGTAGAACTCATTCTATGAGATGAAGGTCCTCACATTATAGACCAACCCCTTTCATGCAATGAATGAGACTCTAAAAGGGAAAAAAGTAGAAGAAATATGATAATGTATATGCCTATGGTGATGTTTTTATGGCTATTCCTAAATAAAAATAATGTTTATACATATTTTAAATTTAATATTTATTTGATTCATTTTATGCATGATATTTTTAAGGTTGTGAATGAAATATTTTGTGTAAATTTTTGTTTTAATTATGAATTTCATTTAGTTTCTCAATATTTAAGTTAAATTTGTTAGGTTTGGATATAAAATTTTGTCTTTAATGTGCTTATTGAAAAATCTAGGAAAAAAGCACAAACAGAGCACTAAACTAAAATGTGGATAGACCTATCAAGCAATAGCACAAATAAAATAAAAGATGACTAGTGGGTACCGGTCCTAGATCCATGACAGACTCGTCAGTAGACATAACCCAAAATATTATTGTTAGTTTAGTTGTTGTTTATTCTTTCTCTTTCATATTCATTTTGTTGTGGATATTGATAGTCTATTGAATACAACACACATTAACTCTAGAAATGAAATTGACCAAAGGAAGAAAACCTACATTACTATGGCAACCTAATTTTATCTATAGCACACTAGGTTAGTACAACAGCCCCACGAAATAAAATTTGTATCCTAAACTTATTATAGTAGCCTGGAAAGATGAAAAGAAAATCTACCACAACCTACATAATAAAGAAGAACGATGTACACATTCTAACAAATGTCTAACGAGCAAATACAACACAAGGTACAACCTATCTAATCTATTAACATCGAAAGGATTAGTGTTATATGAAGCTTAATGGTGGGTGAATAAGGAGTGGAAATATAATTCAATTTTTATTTAAGATAACCATGGTCAAGTTTCCTATGGTTGCTGTTATCCCTAGCACATTGGTGTTTTGGATTTACTTAGTCAAAATAATTAATTAACCTAACATGACTATAAGATTCTTTTAAGAAACCATGAGTTGCATTGTCCTATAAAACTTCACAGAACTGGGGTTAACTATTATTGTTCAAGTTGGGTTTAGATCGTTTGTTCATTAGAGGTTTACTTTACTTTTAATGTCTTTTGGATTTTATAAGTTAATGACATCTCATCTTATTTGACTTTTGTCTGCTTTTTTTATTAATTTGATTTTTAATAGGATTCTCTTTTAATTAATTTAATTTTTAACAGAATTTCTTTTAGTTAAATTTTTTAATAATATTATATTTATTATGTCTATGGTTTGGATCTCATGGTTTCATCATCTCAGGGTCATTGGTATTTGTGTCTTGCCTGGTTACTGATGGAATCCAGTGCTAGCTCGTCATTGCCGGCGCCGCCAATTCTCTCATTTGGATATGAATGTCGGGTGTCTATCAGTTTCATTGTCGAGGAGTTGTCACTCTGTTTATCTATCATATCATCTTAATCTTCAAGTAATCTTATTCTTTTGGATCATCTAAAGGATCTGTAGATATTAAAAAACTTGGAGAAGAAAGAAAAGGGCTTATGAAAATAGAAGACAGTAGAAAAGGAAATATCGGTATGGTTTCATTGTGGTGAATATTACGGAGGAAACTCTAGATTTTCTAATTCTTGAGATTCTCATATAAAGAAAATCACATGAAAACCTAATAACCAGAGATTTAGGTCTATTGCCAATTCTGAGTTCTTTATTATTCTATAGAAGCAAGCTTCTATAGTTAATTATATCTTAGACAATTATGATTTTATAATAAAACTCCTGATTAAAGTTAATATTTGTTCTCTAAGAAATTTTAAGTTTTAACATCAAGGAAAGAAAATTCAATGTTTGATCCTATGGGTAATATGTTTCTAAATGCAAGTACTACATTAAACTTTTGGTTTTGTTTTATTTTGTCATTTTCTTTTGTATTGTTGTCATTTTATTTTATTTTGTTGTCACTTTGTATTTATTTTATTTTATTTTCTTTGTTTTGTTTATTTTGTTGTTGTTTTGGTTTTGTTTTTAAATTTATTGTCCCATCATCAAAATGTCGCCCTATAAAATAGAGTTATCACACCTTAATAACATGAAAAGAAAATCTAAAATAAAACTTAACTTTAACCTGAAGGAAAATAGTGTCAGATTCATAAAATAAATAATGTCGATTTTATTTCTTAAATTTTTTATTTAGTTGGTTAAATTTTAATTTTAGATAAGCCGGTCAAGATGTACATGGCTCCGTCATCCCAGTTTGTCAGATGCCTTAATCTACTTAGTCTGAAAGGTATTTAAACCAGGATCAGAAGACTCTTATTAACAACCACAGATTGCATCATCCAAGAAATCTTCATTGATCAAAACATAATGTGTTTCAAGTTGCATTCAGACATCTTTGTTAATTAGAGTTTCATTTAAGTTGTAATATTATTTGTGAGATTTTAAAGGTTGAAATATTTTAAGTTACTTACGATCGATTAAACTCATTTGTTTTGTCATTTATTTCATTTTTAATTTAGGCTCAATTTAAGTGGAACCTAATGTTTAATATTACTTAGACTCAATTTAGGTAGAATCTAAAGTATGAGGTACCTTAGGTTTAATTTAGGTAGAACCTAATATATATGATGATTCGGGTTCAATGTTGATAGAACTTCAAGTTGTATGTTATTTAGATTCAATTTAAGTAGAATCTAAATTTTAAGTTTATGATGTTACCTAGATTCAATCTGTGTAGAATCTAAAATATAGGTTCAATTTAAATAAAACTTAAGTAGGTTCAATGGTGGTAGAACCTCAGGTTTGTTGTTATTTTGATTCAATTTAAGTAGTATCTAAAGTATAATGTACCTTAGTTTTAATTTAGATTGAACCTTTGATTCGAGTAAAGCCAAAAAGGTTTTAGAATCAATTTAGGTAGAATCTAAGGTATGATTCCCTTAAAACCTGATCTTTGTTTGGGTTGATTCTAAGGTTTAAATTTATTTAGGTTCAATATAGACTGAACCTAAAGTCTATGTGGATTTAGGCTCAGTTTGGGTTGAAACAAAGATTTAAATTGGTTTAAATGTAAGTTGAACCTAAATTTTATGTGGATTTAGATTCATTTTGAGTTGAAACTAAGTTTTGAGTTGATATAGGTTCAATGTAGGTTGAACCTAAGGTATAGTTTGATTTAGGTTCAATGTATGCAGGTTGAACCTATGTTGTCTTTTGACTTACGATCAATTTGGGTTGAACCTAAGATATAGGTTGGGGCATTGTCTTTACTTAATAAATTTTATTGTGTATTTTACGTTTAACTTAGATTAAACTTAAATAAGGTTTAAGACTTATATAAGTCTTAATAAATTTAATTAGTTTTAATTAGGTTTAGACCTAATTTTGTTTTAGCATTAATTAAACCTGATTTAAATGAGGTTTAATTAGATTAATTAGGTTTAATTAGGGTTAGACCTAATTATAGTTTAGGTTTAATTAAACCTAATGTAACAAAGGTTCAAATAGATTAATTAGGTCTAATTAGGCTTAGACCTAATTATACTTTAGGTTTAATTAAACCTAATGTAAGTAAGTTTTATCTAAATTAATTAGGTCTATTAGGGTTAGACCTATTTATTGTTTAGAGTTAATTAAACCTAATGTAAGTAAGGTTTAATTAGATTAATTAGGTCTAATTATGGTTATACCTAATTATAGTTTAGGGTTAATTAAACCTAATGTAAGTAAGGTTTAATTGGATTAATTAGGTCTAATTAATATAAAAACTAATTATGTTTTAGTTTAGTTTAAACCTAATGTTATTAAGCTTTAAGAAGATTATTGAGGTCTAATAAGGGATTAGACCTAATTCAAGTTTTATTTGACTTAAACTTAATGTTACTAAAGTTTAAGGTGATTAATTAAGTATAATAGTGGATTAGACCTCATTAGAGTTTCATTTGACTTAAACCTAATGTTATTAAGGTTTAAGAAGATTAAATATGTCTAATAAAGGATTAGAACTAATTAGGGTTTGATTTGACTTAAACCTAATGTTATTAAGTTTTAAGGTGATTAATTAGGTCTAATAAGGGATTAGATGTAATTATGGTTGATTAAACCTAATTAGGGTTTAATTTGACTTATACCAAATATTATTAAGGTTTAAAAAGATTAACTACGTTCAATAGCAGATTACAACTAATTAGGGTTTAATTTGACTTAAACCTAATGTTATTAAGGTTTAAGAAGATTAATTAGGTTTAATAAGGAATTAGACCTAATTACAGTTAATTTTGACTTAAAACTAAATTTATTAAGGTTTAAGAAGATTAATTAAGTCTAATAAGTGATTATACTTAATTAGGATTTGATTTGACTTAAACTTAATGTTTGTTAAGGTTTAAGGTGATTAGTTATGTCTAATAAGGGATTAGACCTAAATAGGGTTTGATCTGACTTAAACATAATGTTATCAAGGTTAAAAAGATTAATTAGATCTAATAAGGGATTAGACCTAATTAGGGTTTGATTTGACTTAAACCTATTGTTATTAAGGTTTAAGGTGATTATTTGGTGATACACCAAAAAAAATGTTCTATTTTACATATACTTTTAATACCTATATTTGGTGATTATTGGTGATATTGCATTTTAAAGAAGGAAATTTTCATGTTTTTTATGAAGGTGTACTAAAATTAGATATTTGGGCTGAAAAGGGCAAAAAAGATGATATTTGGAGCAAAATGTGCAAAAAATTGCACTGGCATAAACGACACCAGTATCGGTGTCGAACGACACCCGCATTGTGTAAACAGCGTGCCTGGCGTCAAACGGTGCCAGACTGTCGCTAAAAGGTGCCAAGATAGTTAATTGTCAAAATGCATTGAATTTAGACGAATTTTTAAGGTGTGCTTAAGGGAACTCTTGGAATTTTGGCCACACATTATTTAGTAACTTTTTTTGACCGAAAAAGGAGAGAAGGGAAGGCAAGTAAAACGGCAAAAATTACATAGTTAAGTTTTTGAGAGTTTAAGAGAGATTCTTATTTAAAAGTTTTAAGAGGAGAGGAAAATTAAGAGATTTCCTCATCATTGCAATATATAGAGAGGGGGGCATACTTTTGTAAGGAGGAGGAAGTGATTCAAAGGAACTTCAAGGGATTTGCTTGTGGAGGAAAGTGAGATAAGATATTTACTTCACTTTAGTGTTGTATAAACCATTTTTAATATATATAAATCCATGTTTTGTTATATATCCTTCATGAATTTTGAGTAGTTGCTTTGTCTTTCCCTTTACAATAAGATATAGTGATGTGAAGAATCAATACATGTTTGAATATGATCTTAATTTCTTAATTGTGAAGATTTAAATCTTGAAGTTAATTTACTTTTCAATCTGGCAAATTTATTTGTTAAAATCCATGCAAAAACATATGAGCACGTAGAACATGCTTTCAGCCTTTAAGAAAGAATCACATTGCACTTGTAGGTGAAGGAGAAGTAGCCTATAGGGGCAGTGCAATTATATAGGGAAATATTGTTTGATGGGTGGAGAATTGGTGATTTTTTTGACAAAATAAAATCAACAATTTGGTTCAAATGTTTAGAGACTAAAGCGAAACTGTTAGCCCTCAGGAGAGGGGAAGTGAGAACTCAAGAGTGACAACTTGCATCTTCCCAGCCTAACCACAGATTTAGATTCGAAGCATCTGAATTAGCCAATCTTCTTTATCGCTCGTGCAGAGGATTAAAGAATATTATTGCTCCTAGTTTTCACATGCACTTTGTAATAAAATTTGATTTTTCACTAGTTATAACCTTATTGTAAACGGGAAAGATACTTTCTTAAATTTGAAACCTTACTTAAAAATACTTTGATTGCTTACATTAGATTTAATTATGAAGTTTTAGCATAGTAATTATAGTTTTGTTAGTCTTGCATTTCAAAATCTATCGTTTGCTATCATACAAATAGTTTCTTTTAGGTCTCTTTAATTAGTAAAGTTTTATCTTCTCCCTATGGGATTGATACTTAGGACTCCATTATAACCCTATATTACTTGAGTGATATGTATACTTATGTTTACGACCTAGTGATTATTTAACATTGGAAACATATTTTGGATCATAAAAGTTATTTTATTAGTAAATTAAGCATAAATGTTTAACTCTGATTATATAGAAAAAGGGTGAACATTAGGATTCACATTAAGTTTAGCCCATGCCAGAGAGTAACAGAAAAATTTTAATTAAAATCTAATGGGAGTGTATTTGACCTATTAAATTTATTTTGTGTGTGTGCTTATTAAATAATTAATTTTTATTTTGTGTGATCTTAAGCATTAATTCCTTTTGATTATGTATTAGATAGAACAGTGAGAAAAATTCAAAAAAAATAAAATAATTCACCAATTTGAACAAATGGCAAATAATTTAAATAATCCAAATGAACATCAACAGAGACCTTTAAAAGATTATGCTAACCCTACAGCAGATGAAATTCACTTGAGTATTCAAACTCCTGTTGTAGCTGTAAATTCTTTTGAACTTTAACTGACTAGCATCCAAATGGTACAAAATAACCAGTTTTGGGGTACACCATCTGAAAATAATAATTTACATCTTGCTAGTTTTCTTGAATTATGTGCTACATTTAAATATGACGGAGTGTCAAATGACGCTATCAGACTTAGACTTTTTCCTTTCTCATTAAGGGATGAAGCTAAGGCGTGGTTAAACTCATTAGCACCTGGATCTATTAGAGTTTGGGAAGATTTATCTCAGAACATCCTAGAAAAATATTTTTAACTATCTAAAACTGCTAAACATAGAAATGATATTACATCTTTTTTTCATTTTGAAGGAAAATCAATTTATGAAGCTTGGGAATGATTGAAAGATCTCATTAGGAAGTGTCCACACCATGTTTTACCTGATTGGTTGATAATTCAAACATTTTATAATGGATTTTTAGGATCTCTTAGATTTATTATTGATGCTGATACTGGTGGTTCATTAATGTCAAAGCCATTCGATGAAGCATATTCCCTAATTGAAGAGACTACTAACAATTTTCAATGGCCTTCTGAAAGGTTAAATCCTAAAAGAGTTGCAAGTGTTCATGATTCTGATGTTATGTCAATTATGTCTGCTCAAATTGATGTTATGTCAAAGAAAATAGATCAATTAAGAATGAACTATTCTCAAATACCTTATGTGATTAGAGAAACATTATTAGGACAAATAGTAGATTTTCATCCACTATATGAGACTTTGAATGCAATAAATAATAGAACTAATAATCCTTATTCAAACTATTATAATATAGTTTGGAAGAATCATCCTAGTATAAATTGCAATAATAATAATTCTAATAGTGTAAATCCACAATGGGGGAGTAATCCAATAAATCCCTTAGGAAACTCAAATAATCAAGGAAATACTAACTATAGACCTAATTTATATTCAAACTAAAGGAAAGATTTTATGAACATTTCTGAATTTATATTGAGGTATTATCATCTTTACTAATGAGGTTCTCATGAAATTATTTTCAATATGATTCTTCTAAATTCTCTTAATACAACAAAAATATGACAAATCTTCAAATGGATAGAGAATCAAAACACTTTGCTACTAGATATTCTTCTACCATTAGTTTTGAGCTAAATTATTGAAAACTATTTATAATGTTTTACTATTATATTTATAAAACAAAAAAAAATTATTGTGGACTTTAGAAGTTATATTAAAAGAGTTACATGAGGACAAGTAACAGTTAAGTTTGGGGGATTTTGATACACCAAAAAAATTCTCAATTTTTCATATACTTTTAATACCAATTTTTGGTGATTTTTTGTGATATTGCACTTAAAGAAGGGTATTTTCATGTTTTTGAAGCACATATACTCAATTTAAATATTTGGAGTGAAAAGGGATAAAAAGGTTAAATTTTGGAGCAAAATGAGCAGAAAATTTCACTGGCGCTAAACTGTGCCGAATCTACACCGAACAGCACTCGAATTGTTGAAACAACACGCCTGGAGCTGCATGGCGCTAGACCAGCTCCAAACCTGAACCATGAACCTTGAACTCTGAACCCAAAACCCTGAACCTGGAACCCTAATCCCAAAATACTGAAGCTAAATGCATTGAATTTAGATGAATTTTCAAGAGGTGTTTAAAGGAACTCTTGGAAAATCGAGAACACATTATTGAGTAACTATTTTTGACAGAAAAAAGAGAGGAAGTAAGGCAAGTAAAAAAGGCAAAAATTACATACTTAGGTTTTTGAGAGTTTTAAAGAGTTTCTTCTATAGGAATTGTAGGAGAGGGAAAGTGAGAGATTTCTTCTTCGTTGCAATCTTAGAGAGGGGTGAATACACTTGTAAGGAGAAGGAAGTGATTCAACGGAACTTCAAGGGATTTTCTTCTGGAGGAAAGTGTGATAAGTTGTTTACTTCACTTTTGTGTTGTATAAACTTGCTTTAATATATATAAATCCATGTTTTGTTATATATCCTTCATGAATTATAAGTAGTTGCTTTATATTTCCCTTTACAATAAGATATAGTGATGTGAAGAATCAATTGATGTTTGAGTATGATCTTAATTTCTTAATTGTGATGATTTAAATCTTAAACTTATTTTACTTTTCATTATAGTCAATTGATTTGCTAAAATCCTTGGAAAAATATATGAGCCAGTAGGGCTATGCTTTTAGCATTCAAAAAAGAATCACATTACACTTATAGGTGAAGGAGAAGTAGTGTATAGAGGTAGTGCAAATAAAAAGGGAATGTTGTTTAATGGGTGCATAGTTGGTGATTTTAGGGTGACAGACTAAAATTAACAAATATGTTCGGATGTTTAGAAACTAAAGCAAGATTTAGATTCAAAATATCTGAATTAGCTCATGTTCTTTATTACTCGTGTAGAGGATTAAATAATATTATTGCTCATATTTGTCTTATGTAATTTATAATAAAATTTGATTTTTCACGAGCTATATCCTTATTGTAAATAGGAAAGATACTTTCCTAAATTTAAAACCTTAATGAAAATACTTTGCTCGCTTACATTAGATTTAATTTTGAAGTTTGAGCATAGTAATTATAGTTTTGTTAGTCTTGCATTTCAAAATTTATCGTTTGCTTTCATACAAATAGTTTTTGTAGTTTTCTTACTATCTTTTTAGGTCTCTTTAATTTGTAAAGTTTTACCTTCTCTCTGTGAGATCGATACTTAGGACTCCATTAGAACCCTATATTACCAAAGCGATACGTATACTTGCGTTTACAACTTAGTGATTATTTAATATTGTAAACATATTTTGGGTCAAATAAGTAATTTTATTAGTAAATTAAGCATAAAGGTTTAACTTTGATTTTTTAGAAAAAGATTACACTCTATGATCCACATCATTAGATCTAATAGAGGATTCGACCTAATTAGAGCTTAAACCTAATTTTATTAAGTTTTAAGAAGATTAATTAGGACTAATAAGGGATTAGACCTAACTAGGGCTTGATTTGACTTAAACCTAATGTTATTAAAGTTTAAGAAGTTTAACTAGCTCTGCTAAGGGATTAGACCTAATTAGGGTTTTATTTGACTTAAACCTAATATTATTAAGGTTTAAGGTGATTAATTAGGTCTAATAGGTGATTAGACCTAATTAGGGTTTAATTTGACTTAAACCTTATGTTGTTAAGGTTTAAGAAAATTTATTAAGTCTAATAAGGGGTTACACCTAATTAGGGTTTAATTTGACATGAACCTAATGTTATTAAGGTTTAAGGTAATTAATTAGGTCTAATAGGGGATTAAACCTATTTATGGTTTGATTTGACTTAAACTTAATGTTATTAAGGTTTAAGAAGATTAATTAGGTCTAATAAGGGATTAGACCTAACTAGGGTTTGATTTGACTTAAACTAATGATATCAAGATTTAAGATTATTAAATAGATCTAATAAGAAATTAGACCTAATTAGGGTTTGATTTGACTTAAACCTAATTTCACTAAGGTTTATGTTGATTAATTAGGTCTAATAGGGGATTAGACCTAATTAGGCAAATTAGGGTTTAATTTGACTTGAACCTAATGTTATTAAGGCTTAAGAAGATTAATTAGGCCTAATAAGGGATTAGACCTAATTAGGGTTTGATTTGACTTAAACTAATGTTTTTAAGGTTCAAGAAAATTAATTAGTTCTAATAAGGGATTAGACCTAATTAGGGTTTCATTTGACTTAAACTTAATGTTAGTAAGGTTTAACGTGATTAATTAGGTCTAATAGGGGATTATACCTAATTAGGGTTTAATTTGACTGAAACCTAATGTTATTAAGATTTAAGAAGATTAATTAGGTCTGATAGGGGATTAGACCTAATTAGGGTTTAATTTGACTTAAACTTAATGTTATTAAGTTTTAAGAATATTAATTAGGTCTAGTAAAGGATTATATCAATTTAGGGATTAGACCAAATTAGGGTTTGATTTGACATAAACATAATTTTATTAAGGTTTAAGGTGATTAATTAGGTCTAATAGGGGATTATACCTAATTAGGGTTGAATTTGACTTAATTTAAAGTTATTAAGGTTTAAGAAGATTAATTAGGTCTAATAAGGGATTATACCTAATTAGGGTCTAATTTGACTTAAACTAAATGTTAATAAGGTTTAAGAATTTTAGTTAGGTCTAGTAAGGGATTAAACCAAACTAAGGTTTAATTTATAATTTTTTCAATTTTACAAGTTTTAAACTAAAAGGCTCAATTTTTATTTCAAATTTTCTAAAAATTAGAAAATGTCATTTTGGAGTTCAAATTCATCACCCTAAGGTTTGTCATCATTTTCAACTTTTATCTTCAAATTTTCTAATTATTGCAATTATTTTTTAAAATAATCACAAAATAAGGTTGAAAATTGGATATCTCATGCTAGGGACTTCTTTTAAGATTGGAAAATTCATAGAATATCCCCAAGGATGAATCTATCAATATATGAAAATTTTATAATTTTTCAATTTATGATTAATTTTTCATAATTAAGTTACTCCATAGAGTAACTAATTAATTATAAATTAAATATACTTCATTAATTTCAATTTTTGTTTTTTTTTAATTTTATCCCTGTTCTCCTGAAATGGACGACATCCAGCCATCAATCATGATCATTTAATCAACCCAAACAGTAAAATTGGTCAAACCTAACCATTTTATTAAACTAAGCTATCTTATAGCTCTTCATGACTCACCTAACCATGACATGGTCAGGATAGTCACTCCGGTCAACATTAGACCTAGATTGGTCAACATTGGTCAACACTGGTCAACCTTGGTCAAACATAAAAAAATTAACCTTGAACCAAATTGATCAAAAATTTATCAAATGGTCAACACCCAAACTTATTTTGACCAATTCATGGTTTTATAATATAATTTATTTATTTTAATTAATTACCTAATTAATTTAAAATGATATTATGATCAAATAACCTTAAATTAAAATCAAATTTATGACATCATACATGACATCTAAACCAATGGGTGGCTTTAAAACTTGAATTCAACCCATGGGGGATTGCCAATGGGTAAAACATAACCCATTAAACGCTCATCATGACATGAATAACACGTCCAAAACCCATGAGCCACAATCTTTGACCAAAATCAAAGGTTATCATGAGGCCATTATGAGAGGGAAAAGGAGGTTTCATTCCTTCATGTAAACATTGAAGGAACATTTTGTGAATTCATCACTCACCTCACTCTTCATTTAATGGAAGGGGAGCTTTACTTAAGCACCATAATTGAAATCATCATGAAGGAATGCAAGGTGCATTCCTTTCTAAAACCTTTATCCTATGTTTTGAGCATTTGTGGAGGTGTTTAAGACAACTCATCCACGGACCCCTCACCACCTAATCATTTCCCCAATGGAGGAAAGCCAAAACCACAAAACAATCCTTCCTTTAATGGGAATTCATCATGGATGACTTGTGGAGGCTCACTCATGGCTATCTCCCGCCACGAAACTTATCTCCATGTCATCATAAGGTTGTTTATCTCCTTCTCCAAGCAATCCAACATAGCCATGGCATTTCCATGGCTATATATAGAGCTAATCGGAGAGCTCCAAAAAAAAGAGAGACCTACCTACAGTCCCCAATTTCAAAAACCTTCAACATCAAACTTGTTCTTCAAACCCTAAGGAGTTAATTCCCCATAGATTCAGCTCCTAAAACCACTGACCTTCTCCAATTTCATGCCCTAAAACATGACAAATTTTCAAATTAACTTAAAACTATTCTAAACTCCAAATTAACTACTTCTACACCATCCTTGAGTTGCACAAGGAAGTTTCCAATCAAAATTGGCTTTTCTAATAAACTCTAGCCCATTCCAAGACCAAGCCGTGAACCCATTTCAGTGAAATCATACTCTGACCTGATTTCACTTCAAATTCAACTCAGAAGGAGCTTCAAAAGGATTTAGCAACTGTTCTTATCATGTTTGGTTGAGGCTTCACCTCTTCAAAGCCAGTTATGACCATTTTAACCTAATTCTTGCTCGGGTTTGGAATTTTATGAAGAAGATCATTCTAAAACACCCACATCACTGTATAGAACTGATCGCCTCCTTATGATGAAGCTTAGGAACAAATTTCATTAAAATTCATTAAGATTTGATAGAGATCTTAGGGTTTAGAAATGAGTGGTGCGGGTTATAACAGATTTTGGATGATGGCTAGATGCCGTCCATTTCGGTGTAATAGAAATGGATGGCTGTGATCTATCCGGACCACGGTTTCATCCATATAAAATAGATGAAACCGCGGGCCACATGGTCACTCACGTCTAAAGTCTAGCCAATCATATAGTGCTATATGCTGAGGATCACACTGGCGCTTGCGTGGATTTGTCGGCATATTTTTAGGTCGTGTTTTATTTTGAAGAGGGGTCGCCTAACAGAAATCTGTCGGCGAATTTTTAATTTAATTAAAATAAATAATTTGAAAAATAGTATTTGATTTTGAAAATAATTTTTAAATTTGAAAATTTTAAGATATGAGATTAAACCGACCTCACATCCCAAATAGTTTATATAAACGAGCACCGCACCACAAACCGTGTACCTATCCCTAAGGATAGACACACTGCTTGATGGTGGGGCTTGATTAAATAAACTAGAAGATTAGTGACATCCGTTTGGTCCGCGAACCAATTTTATAAGCCAGACAAGTTTCCCCTGCTTAATATGAAAACATTAAACGGGGTTTATATTACTCGGGTTCTTTAAAATTCCCTATAAGGGCAAGCCCTATAGTTAATTACATCTTAAGTGACGGGAATCACCTAAGAAAACTCTCGATAATAATCAATGATTCTCGCTCTCAAGAATTTCAAAGTTTAAGGTTTTCAAAGATTGAATTTTGGAGTTTCAATAGGGAATGGATCAAATTTTTGGAACATTTTGTTTTGTGAATCCAAAGGAAGAAAGGTAGGAGAAATCACCGATTCGAAGTGAACTTCGATAATTTCCGACTATCCTATCGTTTGGCTTGAATTTAGGAAAGTCCTAATGTTTATTTGATATTTCAATCTTGCCAATTTCAATTAATTAGGGCTTATATTTGTATGATAAAATCAAACAAATAGCTCTAGAAGATGTGAGGGTTTATTGTCGTATTGGACGACTACCTCGGAATCCTAAGACCAGGTTAGGGCTTAATTTGCAATGCAAATGCCTAACGAAGAGTTGAGGATTTATGTTGCACTAGGCAAGCTACCTCGAAGTCCTATGGCTTGGTTGTTTTAATTCTAGGAAAGTTTTCGTTGAAGTAGACTCGGGTTTTTGCTGATGACGATGGTCGTCGTCGCCCACCACGCTCCGAGCTCCTTGTTATTGCGAGAGGTTTAGTTTTAGAAACCATAAATCGGGAGTTGAGAAAAGTGTTTTGGTTTAGAGAAAATCTTAATTTCCGGGTGTTTTTTATGTTTTATTTAAAACAAATCTTAAAGTTGATTATAACGACACCGGTTAAGATCCCACGGTTCCATCCTTCCGGCATCATTATTTTTATCGGATTCACTTAGTCCGGATGAATTTGCTAAACTCAACTGAATGAGTTCCACACTTTCATTTAGACCGTGGGAAATCCCGTTAGCAACACGTAGGTTACATCATCCGAGGTATTCCCGATCATCCAACAGGACGTTTTAATTTAGTTGTAATTGTAATTTTGTGTTCGTTTGTGATTAAATTTTGAGTTGTTTTATATTTTGAAATGTTGTGGCGGTGAATTTTATCTTGCAATGACTTTTAACTTAATTTTGGTTTCAGTTTTAGGGGCTATCCTAAAGGTGTGGGTTTTCATGCAACTGTTGTTTTATCATGCAAGAAAAGTAAAGTGCATTTGCAATAAAGTAAATTGCAAGAAAGTAAATTGCAATAAAATAAAAGCGTACCTGGAGGGTCTTCCCGTCATCCCAAGCTGCACTTAAAACACAATTAGAATATTTAAGCAAGTTCCTAGGTAAAGCTAAGGGAAAGGTTATGGTTTTCTACCAAATTCCTAATCCTATAGTTAGTCATCTCCTATGACGTCTGAGTTCTTTGGGTTTTGGTTTAAGGACGATTTTCTTCATCAAAGAATAATCAAATTCAATTGTTCTTATAAATATCCTATCATATTGAGGAAGTGCTTAAGAAGAATCTTAAACATCTTTTCAATATTTCTAGGATTGTTTTAAGTCCAAATGAATTTAATTATATAAATGAATCGATCATCCGAGGTTTTCAAGTCTTGTTAACTTGCTCAGTGAACTAGGACATTTGAATATCCTATGAGTGAAGTGACACTTCATTTAGTGTTTTATTTAGGAGTTATAATAACTAAAGCTTTCAAGGGTAAGTTAGTATTCAAATGATTTGATTTGAGTTAAAGGGTTTAAATTTGGAATAGTGTTCAAGTTGCTTTATATTTAGTTTAATTTAATTTAATTTGATTTGATGTTTAATTAATTTGATTTAATTTAATTTAATTTAATTATTTAATTTAATTTAATTTAATTTAATTTAATTTAATTATTTAATTTAATTTAATTTAATTATTTAATTTAATTTAATTTAATTATTTAATTTAATTTAATTTAATTGTTTAATTTAATTTAATTTAATTTTAATTAATTTAATTTAATTGTTTAATTTAATTTAATTTAATTATTAAATTTAATTTGATCTTAATTTAATTTATCTTTAATTTACTTTATTTTTAATTTTAATTGAAATTTCAAAAGATTTTAATAATTTAATTAAGTCTTTTAATATTTTAAATTTGAGTTATCATTTTAATTAAGAGTTGAGTATTAATGATATAATTAGTTTAGGGATTTTAAATTAAAGAATAAATCTCTTCCTAATAAAGATCCCTTATTTTAATAATTCCAATTCATTATTCCTCCAAATTTAATCTATTATTTAATTAAAGTTTAATCATTTTAAAATTATTTAATGGGTTTCTACCCTTTAATTATTTAAATTTCAATCATCCAAATCAGATTAGGATCAAATATTTTACTTGTTGATTTTTTATTAAACTTAAAGTTTTAATTAAGGATTAAAGATTTTAATTACCATTTTACCCTTTAAGCTTAATAATTTCATAACTCACTAAATTGAACTCAAATGAACTTGAAATTTTTATGTGACTTCACTCATATGTCAATAAAGACATGAGAGGAGAAAATGTGATTTTTCTGTATTTAATTTATTTATATAATTATTTTTGGTGGAAAATAGAGATTTTCAAGGAAAATTTGATAACATGACCAAGGGAAAGTTTCTGTCCTTAAGAAAATTAGGGGACATTCCTAATGACCAGAGAAGCACTTGGACCAATTTTGGTGATTTTTTGAATTATATTATTTTTATTATAATTATTTTGAGTTTTGGAGTGTTAATTAATTTAAAAATAAAATAAATGTTGAAAAATGGATTTTATATTTTTCAAAAATCTCTCTGATATCAAGGAAACCGGAGAAACAAATTTTGCAATTTTCTGATTTTTCTATGATTTATAATAATTATTTTAGTGAAAATGCTAGAAAATACATTTTTTTTTTTAATTTTAAAATTACCCTAGGGCTTTAAAATTTAATATCTCACTAAATAGACTTAGGAAAAATGTGGGATTTGTTCCTAAGTGATTAAAATTCAAAATGTGACATTTTGGTGAATTTTATTATTTTTGTGATTTTTATTATTTTTTAATTATTAAAAATATTAAAATATTATTAAAAATCAACTTTTTTTAGAAAATTGAAATTTTAATTTTCTTAGGTTCCCCTGATATCAGAGAGGCTCCAAAACCAATTTGGTGAATTTTTAAAAAGTATTTTAAAAGTTATGAATTTTTAAAGTTTAAAATGGCTAAGTGGCTTAATCAACCCAATTAGTGGGGCTAACCAAGTCCAATTGACCTCAAATTTTTATGGTGGATTCCTCTGATCCTAAAGGTCAGTGGAGAATTGATTTCAAGTCAATTTGATACCTAGTTAACTCTAATTAATTAAAGACCTATTTTGGGTGTTTAAGCCGATTAGGGTTAATGCGAGTGAATTAACTCAAGTCCTATTTTTCCTAGGGTTCTCCGGTCATAAGGAACATCACCAAATATTTCTAGAATTTATTTCACAACATGCTAATTTTTGGAATTAAAATACTCAAAACAGCAACATGCATTTGAAAAATAAATAACTTTTCACAGAGATGGCCTACGACCTTGGAAAATTCGGGGAATGTTCCCAAGTTCGGAGGCTTCAAAAGCCCTATGGTCTCATGCCATGGTGAATTGTATACATGCATGGAGAATTAAATGTATGCAGAGAGTAAATAAATCATAAAAAATAAAATACTTAATTAAATTAAATGATTTCTTTTCCACATTATTCTCCTCTGTTCAGCGAGCGAGGGGTATTTTTATTTTATTTTTGTGATTTTTCTACACAAAGATATGGATTTTTGAAGTTTAGGGAATTAAATAAATAAGAAAATACCCTAATTTTCTATTTATCCACGCGGCGCCGCGTCGACCTCGGCAGACTCCGAACGCACACGCGTCGCGCTCCCATTCGACGCCGCCACCCGAGTCGGCGGCCGGGCCCCGCGGTTCTCGTACCGTCTCCTGGTCCGACGCAATCCTGGCCGTCCGTGCGCGCGTGTATCGAATGGACGGCATCCGTTCATCGTCCCCAAGTGTTCTCGCCCGAGAGCCGTCCACACTAAATCCCTAAGATCTCACTCGATTCTCAATGGATTTTCATGTTCTTATGCTCTATGGATTCGTCTTGAAGAGACGAACACATCTATACGGCTAACATGCATCGAAACTAAGGCATTCGAAATGAAGAATCACCGAAGCTCGGGATGGAGAGTTAGCTCATACCTTGGCTCGGAGAAGTGTGGCTTCAATCCGAGAGTTGTTGCACCTTCGATTGGGTCCCGCAAGCTCCGGATGAAGTCTCCGGTCCAGTGAATTGTCCGGATATGATTTCGACCAAGCCCGATCACAAAGCTTGGAGGTCTGGAGCAAGCTGGGTGGCTCCGGAGATGGGGCTTTTGGTGGTGGACACCTTCCCTCGGTCCGGTGAAGGTGTAGAGCCAATCAATTTGGGAATTGGCTCACCTGTGGAGAAGTGTCTCGGTTTTGGGCTAAAGTTTGAGCTCGAAATTGAGCTCGGCTAGAAGGAATTGAGGCTGGAATTCGGTGGGGATCGGGTGCTGCTATGTGTAGAGAGTGATGCTGGAGTGATTTTGGCAGAGTTTCCTTAAGGTTTTTGTTTCGGCCCCTCTCATGGCCGAGAGGGGTGGAGTTTAAATAGGAGAGGGTGGAAGGCCTCTCGGAGGAGTTAGGGCTTGGGATCGACTTGCTGCGAGTGAGGAGAAGATCGGCCTATGGTGACCACTAGGGATGGGGCGGCTCGGCGAGTGAGAATTTCAATGTTGGCTCACATGTGAGCTCTCGGCCATGGTGTTTTCCGGCGGCTCGGTGGCCGCGCCGGCCGAGCATGGGTCACCCTCGGGGTCGGGTGGGTCGGGGCTGGAGGTTTGTGCAATCGATTGGCCATGGACATGTGTAAAGGCTTTGATCCGAAGTGGAATGGGGCATGGCTAGATTTGGACCTAAATGGGTCAACCCACCCATTTGGGCTAGGTGCACCACCCAAGGCCTGGTTTAGGGCGAGGAGAAAGTGATTTGGATCGGCTTGATTAGTGGGGTCAAGTCACAATCCAAGTACAATTAGGCTTAAGCATGGTTTAGTGGAATCATGTAAGTGGTTAACCACCTTTAGGAGTTAAGGAAAGAGCCTCCTCCTTTTGCCCAAAATGGCATGGTGACATGTAAAGAGGCTCTCATGGCTTGCATATGGCTTATGCATGGCTCCATGGCTCCATTTGGCTTGGGAAAAGTAAAGTCGATTTCATGGAAATGGATTTAAGGAAAATTTTGGTATTTAGGGGTGATTTGGCATGAGGCTTGATTTGGAATTATTTGATGATGAATTTAGGACTTAGGGATGATTTTAATTGAAAGTATGATGAGGGGAAATGTCATATGGGCCTTGGAAGAATTTTGGGCTTTTTGAAAGGGTTTTAGATGGGTTTTTAAGATGGATTAGGAAAGTGGGCTCTTGAATTTTAAAATGGATTTTGGGATGAAATTTTGTAAAGAGGTTGGGCCAAATAATTATTGGGTTTAGCTCATGGATGTGTCATGAGTGACTTGAAGCAAATTTGGGGTAGTTTGGACTTGAATTGGGTTGGATTTGAATTCTTTTGGTGAATGGGCCAATGTAGGTCAAATTGGGCTAACTTGGGCCAATGTTGGGCTAGGGTTGAAATTGATGTAAAATAAATATTAAGAAATGTTTATGGGAGTGTTTCAAAGAGGTTTTGGCTTTGGTTGGGTTTTAATTTTGAGGTTTGGGCCTATTTGGGTTAGATTTGGGTTTAGGTCAAAATTGGGCTTTTTGATTTTGGGTTGAATTTGAGTGGGGTTTGGGTCAAAATCTTGGGCAAATCATGTTAGTGTTTTGTTTATGAGGATGTTAAGGAAGGTTTAGAAAAGATTTGGGGTTAATTGGAGTTGAATTGGGTTAGTTTGGGCTAAGTTTGGGTCATGGGTCCAAATTTGGGCTTTAAGGCCCAAAGTGAAATTGGATCCAAATGTCAATCAAATTGGACTTGGATTTGTTCTAAATTGGTATTGGGAATGTTGAATTGAAGTTTAGAATTGAATTGGACCAAAATTGGGGTCAATTGGGTATGTTTGGTTTGACATTGGGTCCACTTTGGGTTAAAATGGGTCAATTTGGGGGTTTTGACAAAAGTAGGGTAAATTGACAAAATTGGCCCATGGTGTAGTTGGACAAAATGAAATTGGGAATATTTGGGATTTTCTGGAATTTTTTGGGAATTTTCTGAATTTTTTGGATTTTTTAGGCCAAGAAGGGTATTTTGGGTATTTGGAGGGTATTGGGAGGTTTTCTTGGAATTTTTGGTATTTTTGGGTATGGATGATCAATTTGAGTGATGTGGAGGTGTTTGGGATTGATTTTGGAAAATTTTAGGTAATTTGGAGATTTTGCAAAAATTTGGGTAATTCGAGGTTTTGGGTAGGTTTAGTAGGTGTAGGGTCCCGGGGTCAAAAATTGAAAATTTGGGAAATTGAAGATTGGGTGAATTTGGGTGGGGTGAAATCATTTTGGTTGAGCCATGAAGCCATTTCAAGCCCATATGAGCCATGAAAGGACTCATTTGAGGCATTCACTATGTTGTTCCTAACCCTGCTTAGCCAAGGGCTTAGGGGTTAAGGACCATCCATGTGAATCACCTACATGAGTCGGGAGGTCAAGTTGGGTATGGGTGTGGTTTTAGGAAGTGTGTGGAAATGTAGTGTGTAGGTGTAGTGTATGTCGGCCCCTTCATCGGACCGGGCCACCCGAGGCGATCCTAAGGCCAAAGAGTCCCATAGGAACTCATCCTTTAAACTTCCATATTTGATTTCAACCCTCTAGGTGATTAGGGGTCTATAGTCAAGTTTGTGGAGTTTGCAGGGAGTTTAGAAGTGGTTTGAATTTCTAAAAGGCGGGTCCCAATTCTAGTCCTCTAAGATAGTCAAAGGAAAAGCCTAAGGCTAGATCCTAAGCACTAAAAAGAAGAAAAGGAAGACCTCATCAAAAATGAGGTCAACAGGATTACTATGAAAATAAGATTTAATTAAATCAGAAAATACACAAAGCCTTTAAAAATCATATATTGACAATAATATATCATAAAAACATGATAAATATAAGTAGACTGGGAACGATCCTCGTGGAAGGGGAATTTGGTAAGAACCACGCAACTCCCCTGGTCCTATAATTTGGATTTCTCTTCCAAACCTGATAGCACATCTATTTAATATCATGACTGTCAATATGTGGTGGGATGCAGTCCCCTTCCACATAAATGTTGATGATACAACTATCGAGAATACAACTGGGTGGCATTATGTCCCAAGCTACCATTAGCTTAGAAAACTGAATGATTGTAATGGGCATGGGTTCTACCCATTCATATTGTAAGATTCCTAGAGGATTCCCATCTTTTATGTTAACAAAGTTGTAACAACATCCATATTGAACAGTTATTTGTCCTTTGCCTCATATTCATTGTTGGGTTCTAAGTATGTCTTCTTTTCCAACTATCCAGTCCTTCCTTGGTCACGTGCTTCCATTACATGTTCAATAATGATTACATGTTCAATAATGATTACATGTTCATCTTCACCGAAGACCTTGGTGACCAATTGTATAACTTCAAGTATATTGATAGTTCAACCATTGATATTCTTGAATTATTCAAAAGAATACCATTTTAGAGTCTGGATGCGTTTTAATTCTTCTTTAGAAATAATTTATCTTTCAGCTGGTTCTTTTGGCATTGTAAGTTCAAGTACCGATGCTTATGGAGTTGGTGCAAAGATTATTCTCTCAATTGTTTCTTATTCTTTAGGATCTAAATTTTCTATTTCTAGGACGGGATATAGCTCTCCAGGTGTATATTCAGAGATTGAAAATTCAAATCCATAAGTATCTTTCTCCATAGTTTTCGCGCTTTGTTGTTCTTTTTTTTCAATTCATTTTAGTCATTTATTCTTATTTCATCTTTGGGTCCGAGTCAATTCATATGTCAATTTATTGACTCCAACAACAGATGCTTCTACGATTCCATAAGCCGCAACAACTACTACTGACTTCAACTTCCCATAGTCAAGTTTTTGTTTATGGCCCATTGGTTTCACTTTTTTTTAATAATATCCTACTGTCGGTTTCTAAATTCTAGTAAGGGAAATTTCCTTTCAGCTTCTTCTTTATCAACAATGGACAACAATGGCTCATTACACAGTAATTTGACCTATGTCAGATTGAAATTGAAATGGATTCTTGAACATTTCTTGATGCATAGGCAGTCCAGTGCCAAACACACACCACTTTGAAAAGTGGATAAAAGTTTGTTGTTTGACATTTTCTTATGAGCAATGGGTTAATGGAAACATGTCAGAACAAGTTTTGATTTAATTCATCAATGTGAAATTTATTTAATTTATTGTCAAGAAATGATGTTCAGAAACACAAGTTACATGAACAAAAAGAAAAGTCTGAGAAAAAGGGCATTGATTTTTAGGAAATTCGTTTTTCATTTCATTATTGTTTTCCCATTTTACAAACGAGTCACCGTTTTTCATGTCGTATAATATTTTTTCAAAAACAACCCATTGATTGGTATAGCTCCAAATTATGCTGGTCTTGTAGACGTTTACCCTCCAAATTTTCAAGTTCTTCAAGTCGTAATTTTGCATTTTCTTTTTCTGTTATCTTGTTTGCCCTGCAACTCTGAGAAAAGGAATCTGCACTTCAAGTGGTAGAACATCCTCAGAACCATATACCAAAGTAAATGGTGTTGATAGTGTTGGGTTCGATATGTAGTTCTATAGGCCCATAAAGCTTTGATCCATCGCTCATGCCACTGTCTTGGACTGTTAATTAGTGTCTTTTTCAAAATTTGCACTAATGTTTTATTGAAAACTTCATCCAAACCATTTGCTTCATGGTAATAGATTGTTGAATATCTTCAGGCTATTTCGTGTCTTTGGATAAATTTATTCATATTTGTATTTCTGAAGGCTAGTCTGTTGTCTGATATGACTCTTCGAGGAACTCTGAATCTATAGACATGCGTGTTTTGAAGAAATGAAGGACTTATTCCACATTGAATTCTCTGAGTGGTACGGCCTCTGCCCATCTAGAGAAGTAATCAGTGTCCGTTAAAATGAATCGACGGTCTTTATATGGTGGAGGGTCTATTAGGCCAACTACATCTGTGCCCCAACATTCAAATGGGCATGATGTAATTGTTGGATGTAATACATTTGGCAGTTGATGTGAGATCACTCAATGCACTTCACATTGATGACATTTCTTTGTAGTTTCAAGACTGTTAGTCATCATTTTTAGCCAGTAATATCACCTCCTTTTTATTTTCATCTTCATTTTTTGTCTGGATTGGTGTGCATCGCATAGACTTGAATTAACTTCTTTAACAATCTCTTAAGCCTCATATTGGTTTAAACATCTTGACCACATTTGATCAAAAGATCGACGATAAAGAACATCATTTACCAAAGAATAAGACGATGCTCTTTGTTTAATTAGAGTTGCAATAGAACTGTTTTCAAGTAACCTTCCAGTTTGTAAATATTGAATAATTAGTTATCGCCAATCACTCTCTTCTTTGTTGATTACTGTTACTGTCATGTTTTTACCAACTTTATGTAGATTGTCGATGTCAATTTAAGAGAGAACATGTCATCCCTTTAAAGAAATTAGAATATCATCCTCTTATGGGCAAGAAAAATCTTTTGCAAGCTTTATCAAGGCATATGTTATTTAGAATCTACTGGAGAAATTTTCGAGTGTAATAGAAATATTGTTCAATTCAAGGTTTTAAAGTTTTATATTTGCTTACGATTTGATTAATGATTAATTGAGAGTCTCCATAGATGTCGATATTTTAATTTCCATCAATGTTGCCAATTCTAAACCGGTTACTAGCATATCAAATTCAAATTCATTATATGTGCATGGCTCAGTCAAACAATAGGAAAATGACATCATTGCTTTGTCCAGAGAAATGAAAGTTAATCATAATTCTGCTTTGCCAGGTACAATTATCTGTTTACCTTTAAATTTTAGAGCAGATGACGCTCCATCAAAATATAATTCCCATCGTGTATGTCGGAATTTTTAATTTCCAATACTTGTTTTTCTGGTAAATCATCATTAAGAGGAGACCCAGTCGGTATTGGTTGTGCTGCTAAGAAATCTGCCAAAATTTTTCCTTTAATAGTATGTAGTAGTACAAATGTTATGTCGAACTGAAGTAGTATCACTACCTATCTTGCTAATCTTCCAGAAAGTGTCGGTCGAGTCATCAGATATTGTAATGGGTTAACTCTTGAGATAATAGTTACCTTATTTGATAACATATAATATCTTAACTTTTGAACTACAAATATCAAAGCTAAACAAAGTTTTTCAGTTGTAGGACAATTTATTTTAGTTGGGACCAAATAGAGACTTAAGTAATATAATGCATTTTCCTTACCCTCATCATTGACTTGAGTCAGTAAAGCTCCGAGAGAATTGTCCAATGTCGTAGTGTAAAAAATCGTTCATTTATCTAGTTTGTCATCAGTCATTAAGCCTGGATTTGTAATTTCTTCCTTCATTTCTGTCTTTAACAATTCTAAATCTAAGTTGAACTAGAATACTCTTTCTTTCTATTGTTATTTTTTTTAAGCTCACTTATTTATTCTTTTTATTTTCTTTCAAGCAAGAATTTCTCAAGTTCACACACTCTGACTTGATATAACTTGGCCTATTATAATTACACTCAAAAAAAATTTCATCAATAGATGATTTACTTTTTTTTTCTGTTATACAATCCCAAAAATTATTATATCACTTCAAAATAATAAGTAGTCAAATTGAACCATCGTATAAGTAAATTTATCACACCAAATCAAATCAAAACATGAATTATAACACCTAGCATTTTGGCTCACCATACAAGCTACACATACATTAGATGATTTTGTTTGATCGCTGACTCTAGAATTAGGTTAGGGCAATTATGATTATGATAATGTATATAATTGTGATATTTATTAATTTTACTTATTAGACCTAATATTAGGGTGACTTGTGTGTTACATTGGATGTTAGGATGACTAATCTAGTAATCTTGACACTTATTTCTGCAAGAGCATGCAATTAGTAGGACAATCATTAAAATAAACAAATATAATGCTATGCCTTTTTTTTAGGAGCTAAATTTATGCTCCTAAGCATGGTTTTGGTAGGATAGAGGGTAATGAGTCAATTAAATCATTTATATGGGTGTGCTTATGTTTTGCTCCTTTTGTGATAACCTTTATTTTTTAGAATCATAATAAACATAGGATTTACTTACTTTCAATCAAATCTATAAATAGAGTTGGGTGAGGGTATATTAGTATCCAATCACACAAGCCTTTCTTTAGTTTTGATTTAGCCATATTGGCTTTTTTATTTGATTTGATTATTACTTTCCTTATTGTGTTTAATTTTATGTTTGCATGATTAGAATTCTATGTTGTTTCGAAGTTTATTGGTAGTTTGCTTTGCCTGAATTTTTGGTGGGTTGGGTCTTAGAATAGCTTTTCTACCCATACTAATAATTTAAAATATTTTTTAAATCAAACAAAAAGCAATAATATAAATAATAAATAAAAATGAAAACATGTCCCTAGTATTGTGTAACATATAAATAATAGTTAAAATTGAGTAGAAACTAATAAGGTCTGACTTCTAATCCAAACGGATAGATCATATCCATCATATTAGTTTTTCCTCCTTATTTTAGGTCTTCACCCATTACATGAAAAGAAGAGAATCTGACTAGTGAGAATTGTTAGTTATGGCTCATATCTAGGGAGTTGGAGTTTTCTTTGTGAAGAGGTGTGTCTCCTGGTGAAAAGGGGTATCTCTTGGAATAAAGGGGGGTGAGGGGGAGCAAGGGCGAGTTTGTAATTTTATCCGTGGGTTTTATCTATAAATAGATATGTAAGTCTATGGGTATATTTGAACTGTACTATGTAACTCCTCTGGAATAGTGAAATTCGCCGCTCTGCTCCCGAGGACGTAGGCATCTTTGCCTAACCTCGTTAAATCTCTTTGTTCTTCTTCTAATTTGTGTTGATTCTTTTTTTACTCCGTTCCGATTTTTTAGAACAATTGGTATCAGAGCTGCTGAACGGAAAAAGTGTCAGGTAGAAAGATCCACGAAAGTCCAGGTGGATGTTCAGTTACCGCGAACATTTGGTTTTGCGGAGGACTTGAGGGCAGTTATCGTCAGCGACAAGAAGGCGACTACGCAGGTGGAAGGATCCGCGAACAGTTGGTTCGGCGGAGGACTTGCGAGGTGGAAGCGACAGTAAGGACTTCGCATATTGAGTGCAGCAGGTCAGGTGACGGCCGGAGGTTCCTGCAGTTGCTGCCAATTTGGGCAGCAGACTTGTCGACAGGCGGTTGGCGCGATAGCCTTAGTGGCGGGCGCGTGACAGAAATTTTCGAAGGTGTTTCGCTAGGTGGAGTTTGCGATCAGGCGGACTAGGTATCGATTTCGCGAAGGATTTTCGGCACGGCAATTTGTGATTATTGAAGGATTCAATGCTCGAGGGAACGAACAGGCGAAGCTGTTCAGATACAAGCCTGCGGTTCGACGAGTATCTGCAACCAGCGGAGTTCTCATGTTTGTTACATGTGATGTTGCAACATGTGAATCTCGATAGGTGAATCGTGAGGCAAAGCGCAGTTCTCAAGTTCTTCACATGAGGAGTTGCGACAGGTGGAGTTCGGCAGGGTGCAGGTGACGAGCAGGCACGATTATTTCATGAACAAGAGTTTCGTGGAGGCATTCCTCGAACAGGTGCGAATGTATTCGTGGCTCGTGGAAACAGCAATTGGCCAAGGTACCAATGCGAACAGAAAGGTGCTCTGGGTGCTAGATGGCACGGTTGACCAAGCCAGGTTAGATGGTTTGGTTGCTCAACCCACTTTGGTGTAAGAAACTTCATGATCTATTTCTCCTTAAGGGCTGGATATTCGCAAGTGGTGCGGCTTATTTTAGGTTTGTGTATTGTATTTTAAAAAGGGGTCGCCTAACAGAAGTTGTCGGCGAATTTAAATTTTAAATTTAATTTAAATATATATAATTTAGAAAGTAGTATTTGATTTTGAAAATAATTTTTAAATTTGAAAGTTTTAAGATATGAGATTAAACCGATCTCACATCCCCAAATAGTTTATATAAACGAGCACCGCACCACAAACCGTATATCTATCCCTAAGGATAAACACACTCGCTTGATGGTGGGGCTCGATCAAATAAACTAGAAGTTTTGTGACATCCGTTTGGTCCGCGAACCAATTTTATAAGCCGACAAATTCCCCTGCTTAATATGAAAGTATCAAACAGGGTTTATATTACTCAGGTTCTTTAAAATTCCTATAAGGGCAAGCCCCTATAGTTAATTACATCTTAAGTGACGGGAATCACTTAAGAAAACTCTCGATAATAATCAATAACTCGCTTTCAAGAATTTCAAAGTTTAAGGTTTTCAAAGATTGAATTTTGGAATTTCAATAAGGAATGGATCAAATTTTGGAACATTTTGTTTTGTGAATCCAAAGGAAGAAAGGTAGGAGAAATCACCGATTCGAAATGAACTTCGGTAATTTCCGACTATCCTATCGTTTGGCTTGAGTTTAGGAAAGTCCTAATACTTATTTAGTATTTCAATCTCGCCAATTTTAATTTAATTAGGACTTATATTTGTATGATAAAATCAAACAAATAGCTTAGAAGATGTGAGGGTTTATTGTCGTATCGGACGACTACCTCGGAATCCTAAGACCGGTTAGGGCTTAATTTGCAATGCAAATGCCTAACGAAAGGTTGAGGAGTTATGTTGCACTAAGCAAACTACCTCGAAGTCCTATGGCTTGGTTATTTAATTCTAGGAAAGTTTTGTCGAAGTAGGTTCAAGTTTTGCTGACGACGATGGCCGTGCTGCCCACCATGCTCCAAGTTCCTTGTTGTTGCAGAGGTTTAGTTTTAGAAATCATGAATCAGGGGATGAGAAAAGTATTTTGGTTTAGAGAAATCTTAATTTTCCAAGTGTTTTTTTACGTTTTAATTAAAACAAATCTTAAAGTTGATTATAACGACACCGGTTAAGATCCCACTGGTTCCATCCTTCCGCATCATTATTTTTATCGGATTCACTTAGTCCGGATGAATTTGCTAAACTCAATCGAATGAGTTCCACACTTTCATTTAGACCGTGGGAAATCCCGTTAGCAACACGTAGGTTACATCATCCGAGGTATTCCCGATCATCCAACAGGACGTTTTAATTTAGTTGTAATTGTAGTTTTGTGTTCGTTTCGTGATTAAATTTTGAGTTGTTTTATATTTTGAAATGTTGTGGCGGTGAATTTTATCTTGCAATGACTTTTAACTTAATTTGGTTTCGGTTTTAGGGACTATCCTAAAGGTGTGGGTTTTCATGCAACTGTTGTTTTATCATGCAAGAAAAATAAAGTGCATTTGCAAGATAGTAAATTGCAGGAAAGTAAATTGCAAGAAAGTAAATTGCAATAAAATATAAAAGCGTACCTGGAGGGTCTTCCCATCATCCCAAGCTGCACTTAAAACACAATTAGAATACTTAAGCAAGTTCCTAGGTAAAGCTAAGGGAAGGGTTATGGTTTTCTACCAAATTCCTAATCCTATAGCTAGTCAACTCCTATGACGTCTAGGTTCTTTGTGTTTTTGGTTTAAAGACGATTTTCTTCATCAAAGAACAATTAAGTCCAATTGTTCTTATAAATATCCTATCATATTGAGGAAGTGCTTAAGAAGAATCTTAAACATCTTTTCAATATTTCTAGGATTGTTTTAAGTACAAATGAATTTAATTATATAAATGAATCAATCGTCCGAGGTTTTCAAGTCTTAATAACTTGCTCAGTGAACTAGGACATTTGAATATCCTATGAGTGAAGTAGCACTTCATTTAATGTTTCATTTAGGAGTTATAATAATCAAAGCTTTCAAGGGTAAATTAGTATTCAAATGATTTGATTTAAGTTAAAGGGTTTAAATTTGGAATAGTGTTCAAGTTGCTTTACATTTATTTTGAATTCTTTATGTCTTAGGTGATGTTATATTTAATTTAACTTAATTTAATTGAGTTTTAATTTAGTTTAACATAGTTCAATTTAATTTGATTTGGTGTTTAATTAATTTGATTTGATTTAATTTAATTTAATTATTTAATTTAATTTAATTTAATTTAATTGTTTAATTTAATTTAATTTAATTTTAATTATTTAATTTAATTTAATTTAATTGTTTAATTTAATTTAATTTAATTTTAATTTAATTTAATTTAATTTAATTTGTCTTAATTTAATTTAATTATTAAATTTAATTTAATTTTAATTTAATTTATCTTTAATTTACTTTATTTTTAATTTTAATTGAAATTTTTGAAAGAGTTTAATTTTAGTTTAATGATTAAGTCTTTTAATATTTTGAATTTGAATTATCATTTTAATTAAGAGTTGAATATTAATGAGATGATTAATTTAGGGATTTTTAAATTAAAGAATAAATCTCTTCCTAATAAATATCCCTTATTTTAATGATTCCAATTTTATTATTCTTCCAAATTTAATTCATTATTTAATTAAAGTTTAATCATTTTGAAATTATTTAATGGGTTTCTACCCTTTAATTATTTAAATTTCAATCATCCAAATCAGATTAAGATCAAATATTTTACTTGTTGATTTCTTATTAAACCTAAAGTTTTAATTAAGGATTAAAGATTTTAATTACCATTTTACCCTTTAAGCTTAATAATTTCATAACTCACTAAATTGAACTTAAATGAACTTGAAATTTTTATGTGACTTCACTCATATGTCAATAAAGACATGAGAGGAGAAAATGTGATTTTTCTGTATTTAATTTATTTATATAATTATTTTTGGTGAAAAATAGAGATTTTCAAGGAAAATTTGATAACATGACCAAAAGAAAGTTTCTATCCTTAAGAAAATTATGGGACATTCCTAATGACCAGAGAAGCACTTGGACCAATTTTGGTGATTTTTTGAATTATATTATTTTTATTATAATTATTTTGAGTTTTGGAGTGTTAATTAATTTAAAAATAAAATAAATGTTGAAAAATGGGTTTTATATTTTTCAAAAATCTCTCTGATATCAAGGAAACCAGAGAATCAAATTTTGCAATTTTCTGATTTTTCTATGATTTATAATAATTATTTTAGTGAAAATGCTAGAAAATACATTTTTTTAATTTTAAAATTACCCTAGGGCTTTAAAATTCAATATCTCACTAAATAGACCTAGGAAAAATGTGGGATTTGTTCCTAAGTGATTAAAATTCAAAATGTGACATTTTGGTGAATTTTATTATTTTTGTGATTTTTATTATTTTTTAATTATTAAAAATATTAAAATATTATTAAAAATCAACTTTTTTAGAAAATTGAAATTTTAATTTTCTTAGATTCCCCTGATATCAGAGAGGCTCCAAAACCAATTTGGTGAATTTTTGAAAAGTATTTTAAAAGTTATGAATCTTTAAAGTTTAAAATGGCTAAGTGACTTAATCAACCCAATTAGTGGGGCTAACCAAGTCCAATTGACCTCAAATTTTTATGGTAGATTCCTCTGATCCTAAAGGTCAGTGGAGAATTGATTTCAAGTCAATTTGATACCTGGTTAACTCTAATTAATTAAAGACCTATTTTGGGTGTTTAAGTCAATTAGGGTTGTTTTGAATGAACTAAGCCAAAATCTATTTTTCCTAGGGTTCTCTGGTCATAAGGAACATCACCAAATTTTCCTAGAATTTATTTCACAACATGCTATTTACTTGGAATTAAAATACTCAAAACAGATGACTCGAACTTGAAAAATCAAGAACTCCTCATAGGATGGCCTCGACTTTGGAAAATTCAGGGAATGTTCCCAAATTCGTAGGCTTCAAAAGCCCTATGGTCTTATGCCATGGTGAATTGTATGCATGCATGGAGAATTAAAACAATGCAGAGAGTAAATAAATTATAAAAAATAAAATACTTGATGAAATTAAATGATTTCTTTTCCACATTATTCTCCTCTCGTTCACCTGAGCAAGAGGGTATTTTTATTTTATTTTTGTGATTTTTCTACACAAAGATATGGATTTTTGAAGTTTAGGGAATTAAATAAATCGGAAAATACCCTATTTATCTACTTATCCACGCGGCGCCGGCGAAACATCGGCAGCTCGAAGGGGTACGTGTCGCGCCGTGATTGGGCGCCGCCATCCGAGTCGGCCAGCCGGGCCCCGCGGTTCTCGCACCGTTTCCTGGTCCGACGTCATCCGAGCCGTTCGTCCGCGCGTGTATTGAATGGACGGCATCCGTTCATCGTCCCCAAGTGTTCTCACCCGAGAGCCGTCCACACTAAATCCCTAAGATCTCACTCGATTCTCAATGGATTTTTACGTTCTTATACTCTATGAATTCATCTTGAAGAGACGAACACATCTATACGGCTAACATGCATTGAAACTAAGGCATTTGAAATAGAGAATCTTCGAAGCTCGGGATGAAGAGTTAGCTCATACCTTGGCTCGGAGAAGTGTGGCTTCAATCCGAGAGTTGTTGCACCTTCGATTGGGTCCTGAGAAGCTCCGGATGAAGTCTCCCGGTCCGGTGAATTGTCCGGATATGATTTCGACCAAGCCCGATCACAAAGCTTGGAGGTCGGAGCAAGCTGGGTGGCTCCGGAGATGGGGCTTTTGATGGTGGACACCTTCCCTTGGTCCGGTGAAGGTGTAGAGCCAATCAATTTGAGAATTGGCTCACTGTGGAGAAGTGTCCCTGGTTTTGGGTGGAATTTCAACTCGAAATCGAGCTTTCGGAGGAGAAATGGCGAGGGAATTTCACTTGGGGATCAAGTGCTCTAAGGATGGAGAAGGGTCTGGAACAATTTTGGCAGAGTTTTGGCAAGGTTTTGTGCTTCTCCTCTCATGGCCGAGAGGGGTGGAGTTTAAATAGGAGAGGGTGGAGGGCCTCCCAGGGAGAGTTAGGGCTTGGGATCAGCTGCTCTGGTGAGGAGAAGATCAGCCATGGTGACCACTAGGGATGGGGCAGCTCGGCAAGTGAGAATTTCAATGTTGGCTCACATGTGAGCTCTCGGCCATGGTGTTTTCCGGCGGCTCGGTGGCCGGCCGGCTGGCAATGGTCACCATCTTGGTCGGGTGGGTCGGGGCTGGAGGCTTGTGCAATCAATCGGCAATTGCCATGTGTAAAGGAGTTGGATTGAAGTGGAATGGGGGATGAGCCTATTTTGGGTCCAAATGGGTCAACTCACCTTTTGGGCTTGGTTCACCTCCCCATGGCCTCGATTTTGGGTCGAGAGGATCAGTTGGGTCGCCAAGAGAGAGTGGTGTGGTCTCTATCCATGATGAGGTGGCTAAACATGGTTTAGTGTGCGACATGCTTAAGGTAAAAAAGGCTTAATGAAAGATTAGGAAAGGAGCCCCTCCTTTTACCATTAATGGCATGGTCACATGTCAAGCCTCCCATGGCTTCATGTGGCTTGTCAATGGCTTGCATGGCTTGTCTTTGGCTTGGGGAAAGTTGAGTCAATTTCATTAAAATGGGTTTTAAGAAATTTTTGGTAATTTGATGGGAATTTGGATGAAGCTTCATTTGGAATAATTTAATGATGATTTTAGGACTTAGGTAATGGATTTAATTAAATGGATGACAAATGGAGATGTCATGTGGGCTTTAGGGTAGATTTGGGCTTTTGAATTTTGAAGGAAATGGGCTTTTAGAAGGGTTTAAGGGAAGTGGGCTTTTAAGTTTATGAATGTGTTCATGGATGAAAATTTTTGTAAAAGGTTGGGCCAAATAATTGTTGGGTTTAGCTCATGGATGTGTCATGAGTAACTTGAAGCAAATTTGGGGTAGTTTGGGCTTGAATTGGGTTGGATTTGGGTTTATTTGGTAAATGGGCCAATGTAGATCAAATTGGGCTAACTTGGGCCAATGTTGGGCTAGGGTTGAAATTGATGTAGAATTATTGTTGAGAAGTGTTTATGGGGGTGTTTCAAAGAGGTTTTGACTTTGGTTGGGCTTTGATTTTTGGGGTTTGGGTTCATTTGGGTTAGGTTTGGGCTTAGGTCGAAAAATGGGCCTTAAGGTCAAAAGTGGAATTGGATCCAAATGTCAATCAAATTGGACTTGGATTTGGTCTAAATTGGTATTAGGAATGTTGAATTGAAGTTTAGAATTGAATTGAACCAAAATTGGGGTCAATTGGGTAGGTTTGGTTTGACATTGGGTTCACTTAGGGTTAAAATGGGTCAATTTGGGGGTTTTGACAAAAGTAGGGTAAATTGACAAAATTGGCCCATGGTGTAGTTGGACAAAATGAAATTGGGAATATTTAGGATTTTCTGGAATTTTCTGGGAATTTTCTAAATTTTTGGATTTTTAGGCCAAGAAGGGTATTTTGGGTATTTGGAGGGTATTGGGGGTATTTTTGGAATCTTTGGTATTTTTGGGTATGGATGATCAATTTGAGTGATGTGGAGATGTTTGGGAATAATTTTGAAGAATTTTAGGTAATTTGGAAATTTTGCAAAAATTTGGGTAATTTCAAGGGTTTTGGGTAGGTTTAGTAGGTGTAGGGTCTCGGGGGTCAAAAAATTGAAAATTTGGGAAATTGAAGATTGGGTGAATCTAGGTGGAAAGAAATCATTTTGGTTGAGCCATGAAACCATTTCAAGCCCATATGAGCCATGAAAGGACTCATTTGAGGCGTTCGTTATGTTGTTCTAACCCTCTTGCCGAGGGCTTAGGGGTTAAGGACCATCCATGTGAATCACCCACATGAGTCGGGAGGTTAAGTTGGGTATGGGTGTGGTTTTAGGAAGTGTGTGAAAATGTAGTGTGTAAGTGTAATGTAAGTCGGCCCCTCACTGCGACCAGGCCACCTGGAGCGATCCTAAGGCTAAAGGGTCCTATAGGAACTCATCCTTTAAACTTCCACATTTGATTTCAACCCTCTAGGTGATTAGGGGTCTATAGTCAAGTTTGTGGAGTTTGCAGGGAGTTTAGAAGTGGTTTGAATTTCTAAAAGGCGGGTCCCAATTCTAGTCCTCTAAGATAGTCAAAGGAAAAGCCTAAGGCTAGATCCTAAGCACTAAAAAGAAGAAAGGAAGACCTCATCAAAAATGAGGTCAACAGCAAGGTGGAGATTTTCTCCAAAGGCGCTGAATATTCACATAGGTGGAGATTGTTAGATGTATTTTCTCCTAATGGGCTGAATATTTGCTAAGGTGAAGATTTGTTTGGTAGGCACATATACTGGGTGAAGCATTTCTTCTAAGGTGTTGGATATTCGTCAAGGTGGAGAATTGTTAGGAATGGCTCATATCTAGGGAGTTGGAGTTTTCTTTGTGAAGAGGTGTGTCTCCTGGTGAAAAGGAGTATCTCTTGGAATAAAGGGGGTTGAGGGGGAGCGAGGGCGAGTTTGTAATTTTATCCACGGATTTTATCTATAAATAGATATGTAAGTCTATGGGTATATTTGAACTACACTATGTAACTCCTCTGGAATAGTGAAATTCGCCGCTCTGCTCCCGAGGACGTAGGCTGAGTCGCTAAGGAGGTTCGCACGCTAGTGGAGTTTCGGCTCCCAGCGAGGTTTGGCGAACTGGGCGCGGTAGGCGAGGCCGCGAGAAGTTCATGGTACTGCAGAGACGACGAATGGCGAGGCAGTGATGGAAAGGCTGAACAAGCGCTACCACAGGAAGGCGCCTGCTGCTCTTGAACGATCGACAGGCGGAGGAGCCGGAACAGGTGCAACGGTTTCGAAACAGGTGCGCCGGTTGGAAGAATATCCAGTAATCTTCCATTAAGAAGGAATATTCCCCGAGAGCAGTTGCCGCAGCGAAGAGGCGGAGCGTTTCGAGGAAGATGAGGGGGGAGGCGAATTCCTGTCCTTGTTGGCATGCGAATGGGAATTTTTTTTTATTTCATTTTTTTTATTTCCTAGATGAAATAAAAAAAAAATTTTGCTTGCCGCCTCTTTACACTGTTCCCGCCTCTTGGAAGATCTATGTTTTGGTGGGTCCCGCCAATCAATTAATGCATAGCAAAAGGAAGGAAATTGGATTGTTTGTGTGAAGTTTTTTCTCCTTTTCTTGGCGTGACCGAGCAAAAAGCAAGGAGTGGGAATTAATTTCTATTTGAAGAAATGGAAATAAATGATTTATTTCCTAGCACGCAGCAGAGTTCAGATGGAAATTTTTTTTTATTCCCAGCAAATAAGAGGTGGAGAGCATTCAAAGGATATATATTTTTTTTTGAAGAGCTGCTGAACGGAAAAAGTGTCAGGTGGAAAGATCCACGAAAGTCTAGGTGGATGTTCAGTTACCGCGAACAATTGATTTTGCGGAGGACTTGAGGGCAGTTATCGTTAGCGATAAGAAGGCAACTGCGCAGGTAGAAGGATCCGCGAACAGTTGGTTCGGCGGAGGACTTGCGAGACGGAAGCGACAGGAAAGACTTCGCAGATTGAGTGCAACACGTCAGGTGATGGCCGAAGGTTCCTACAGTTGTTGTCAATTTGGGCAGCAGACTTGTCGACAGGCGGTTGGCGCGATAGCCTTAGTGGCGGGCGCGTGACAGAAATTTGCGAAGGTGTTTTGCTAGGTGGAGTTTGCAATTAGGCGGACTAGGCATCGATTTCGTGAAGGGTTTTTGGCACAACAATTTGTGATTATTGAAGGATTCAATGCTCGAGGGAACGAACAGGCGAAGCTGTTCAGATACAGGGCTGCGGTTCGGCGAGTATCTGCGACCAGCGGAGTTCGCATGTTTGTTGCATGTGACGTTGCAACATATGAATCGCGATAGGTGAATCGTGAGGCAAAGCACAATTCGCAAGTTCTTCGTAGGAGGAGTTGCGACAGGTGGAGTTCGGCAGGGTGCAGGTGACGAGCAGGCACGATTATTTCGTGAACAGGAGTTTCGTGGAGGTATTCCTCGAACAGGTGCGAATCTATTCGTGGCTCGCGGAAACAGCAATTGGCCGAGGTATTGGTGTGAACAGGATGGTGCTTTAGGTGCTAGATGGCACGGTTGACCAAGCCAGGTTAGATGGTTTGGTTGCTCAACCCACTTTGGTGTAAAAAACTTCATGATCTATTTCTCCTTAAGGGCTGGATATTCACAAGGTGGAGATTTTCTCCTAAGGTGTTCAATATTCACAAAGGTGGAGATTGTTAGATGTATTTTCTCCTAATGGGCTGAATATTTGCTAAGGTGGAGATTTGTTTGGTAGGCACATATACCGGGTGAAGCATTTCTTCTAAGGTGTTGGATATTCGCCAAGGTGGAGAATTGTTAGGTATGGCTCATATCTAGGGAGTTGGAGTTTTCTTTGTGAAGAGGTGTGTCTCCTGGTGAAAAGGAGTATCTCTTGGAATAAAGGGGGTTGAGGGGGAGCGAGGGCGAGTTAGTAATTTATCCGTGGGTTTTATCTATAAATAGATATGTAAGTCTATGGGTATATTTGAACTGCACTCTGTAACTCCTCTGGAATAGTGAAATTCGCCGCTCTGCTCCCGAGGACGTAGGCATCTTTGTCGAACCTCGTTAAATCTCTTTGTTCTTCTTCTAATTTGTGTCGATTCTTGTTTTACTCCGTTCCAATTTTTTATAACAAGAATCACTTCACTTATATTGTGAATTGTACCTCTCATTCTTTAATTGGCAACAAAGTTTTTCACGCATATATATTTAGGATTGCATAGCTTCTTACATAGCCTTTTAAGCACAATATATAACATTAAAGTGAACCAGATCAATCAAAATTCCTCAGCCAGTCAATTTTCTTAACCATCTTCAAGAACTCAAAAAATAAATAAATAAATTTAAAACATAATTTTTTTGCAAATATCTAGATGCATTACATACTAGATTAGGCTACTTTATTTTTTATAATCAATTATAAGACATGCTTCTTCTTTAATAATAATCAATAACCAAGACTCTCAACCAGTTCATATGGTCGGGCCTCAGAGACATTTCGGTGGGTCTAGCTAGCAGTAATTCCAAGGCAAGATAGAACGTTTAAGTAGAGTTGGACTTGTTTCAGTCATTTATGAAATTAAATTATAAATTCTTGTGCACTTTGTTAAACTAGGTTTAAGGCTCTACTTAGTTAATAGAACTCACATTTAGTCTCAAGTTCTAAGGCTATTCATTTTATTATGATATAAATCCTTACCTTCAAGACTTTCTCATGATCTAATACAATTAAAAATTCAATTCTCAATCTTTAATAAAACTATCAACTCAAGAAATAAAAATTTCAATTTTAAGATCATTAAAACCTAATCAACGACGGAAAAGGGATGATGACAACAATGGCCAACATACATCAATGCGGTAGAAGTCCGAGGGTGAGCACCACTAGTAGTATTTTTAAAATGTTCAAAATAATTAGAAACTAATTTAAATATTTTTATAAGTTCATTTATTTTTAAAAAAAAAAGTAAAAAACAAATTTTAATTCCAAATAATCTCTAAATCATTATATCTTCCCTAAACTACTGTCAGAAAAAATTTATCACTTAATCATTAAAAGCTACAAGGCATTATCAATGCGTCAGAGGGTACTCTACTTTGCAAAATAAAAACTTCAAACTCAAGTTTACTTTCAGACGATTTGAGCTAAATATTAGTTAAAAAGGTAAATATATAAGTATATATGAGAGAGAGGACTAATGTCATGTTTCAACGAATTTATTTTGACTCGGATCATTTTTAAAATGAAAATAAACCAGCCTACACTTTGAGTAATTTAAAACACGGTCAATTATCAAGCAAGATCCAAACTCTAGTTAAGAGCTATCCGCCCTAACTAGAAGCAGGGCATTTTAAATTAACATATACAATAGAGAAATGGAGATCAAGATTGGAACTTATCAATGCTAGAATCCAATTCCTCTAATATACTTGTATTAAAATGAATGCTAAATAATAGAGGCAATATTAGTCATGGTGGCAATAGTGTAATTTCGATAAACTTAAAATAAAGAAAAGTGGGGTCACACAAATGTATCGGATTTTGCTAAATAACAAAGTTCAAGGCAAACGCTATAACATACACAGAAGTAATGTGCACACACATGGGCACGTGCATTTAACCTTTTGAAACTCAAATGATTTCATAAATAAAGGAAGATATTGCGTCCAAAGTTTAGACACAATTTTGCATATGTACTCCAATAATAACCAGTCATTTGTAAAGTGGAGGACCAAATTTCTTGAACTAAAAAATTTGAAAAAAACTTAGTGTTATGATGATATTTATTAGTATTCTGGTAATATTATAGTAATATTCTAAAGATATTCTAATGATACTTGTGATATTTTTGTTGTATTATGGTGATAGATTAGTAATATTCTTATCATATTTTGGCGGTTTTTTTGTAATATTCTGGTGATATTATAGTAGTATTCTAGTTGTATATTTGTGATATTTTGTATACTAGTAATATTTTAGTGGTAGTTAGTCTCATGATAGTATACTTGTGATATTCTGATAGTATATTAGAGATATTGTGGGGGGTATTATGGTGGCATGCTTGTGATATTTTGTCGGTATACTTGTAGTATTCTGATTGTATACTAGTGATATTCTAGTTGTATTATGGTGGTATTCTTGTGATATTTTGGTGATATTATATTAAAATTCTTGTGATATTATGGTGATATCCTAGTGATATATTTGTAGTATTTGTCATATTTTAGAGGTATTATTGTGGGTATACTTGTGGTATTTTGCTGGTATACCAGAATACCATCATAATACAACCACGATACAATAAATATATCACCAAAATACCACTAATATACTACCAGAATACTGCCAGAGTAACATAAAAATACTACCAGAGTACCACAAGAATACCACCAGAAATACCACTATAATACTAGTATACAAATACAACAATTACACCATCAAAATATCATAAGCATACTACTCAAATACTACCACAAACCGCTAGTATGCTATTTGAATACCACAATATACCAGCAAAATCCCGGAACTAGAATATAACTGAAATATTAGTATACTACTAAAATACCACTAAAATATCACAAGAATATCACCATAATACAAACAAAAAACAAGTATACTACTAAAATACTACTAGAATATCACTAGTATACTACTATAATACTATCAGGATATCACAAGAATACTATCAGAATATCAAAAGAAAATCGTAAGAATACTACCAAAATACTACTATAATACAACCAGAATACCACCAAAATACCACCAGAATATAACAAAAAATACTATCAGAATACTACTAAAATACTATCATAATATAACCAGAATAACACTCACAAGAAAACCGTAAGAATACCACCAAAATATTACTATAATACAACCATAATACCACCAAAATACCATCATAATATCACCAGAATATCAAAAAAAAATACTACAAGAATACTACCAAAATATTATCGTAATACAACCAGAAAAACACAAATATACAACTATAATACCAAAAGAATACTCCTAGAATACCATTAGCACATTACCAAAATATCACCAAAATATCACACAAATAGCATCATAATACAACTCATTTTTCTTAATGTCAATAGTCTGTCTTCAAGCCGGGTCGCACAAAAAAATAATTTTTTTCATAATTTTTTAATTCATAAATTCGGGTCCTACCTCTTCAAAAATGATAAACTTCTATTGGAGTCGGTAGGCACAACAATGTTTGGACTCTAGCTCAATTTATGTTCATCTAAAATACACAAAAATCAATAAATATTTATTTAAGATATGCCTGTATGCAGTTATTAATTTTTTTACCTCACGAGCTCGATATAGTTCTGTACTTCAACAAATGCTAAAAAAAAACTGTGATTTAAATTCAAATGAACTGTCAATCTTTCTTTTTAAGTGGGGTGATTAGAATTAAGTATAGATAAAGCAGCACGGAGGTCGTAAAATAACTTTGTTCCATCCTGGCTACAGGTAATTGCTTAGGATTTCATTTGGTTGCTTGTGAATAGAAAAGAAGCTTAACGGCACATTTGGTTGCTTTTAGATTAAGAACATGTTTAAGAAAATTAGCATTCGAAGTCATTAGAGAGAAATTTATATCATTACTATAAAGAGAGTATTGAAGCAATTAGAGGAATCATAAATCAATCCTAGCATCTAATCGCATTTAATTAAAAATGCGAATTTAAGATACTTCTGAACTTTCGAAACACAGTGAATAACTGCTAGCAAACAAATGAGATCTTATAAAACAGTTACTTTGTTTTCACTCATCTTAAGTGAATAAAATCATCAGGTTTTCGGGAAGTTTTAAGAATGCCTCTAAATTTTTTAATTAATGCCGTATCTATTTACATCCAAAGAAATTATGGATTTTAACAAAAATGATAATTTTTTTTTAAATCATTATGTCGAACTTCAAGTAACCAAAAGAGCATACAAGTCAAGAAATTGGCTCCAGGCGAATTCAGTGGTTTACAAGGCCTTCAATTGCCTTCTTCCAGTGCCATGCAAGTTGTTTCTTATCCTCAAACGTCGAGACTTTCATTGGCTGAATATGTAAAGCAGTTCAGTGTTATTTGGTAAAATAAAATTCACAAAGTTGCCCAGAAAAATACATACCGTGGAAACTTTGAAGTGTGAAGAATTCAAGACCTGGACGCTAATGTCGTTAGGGTTTTCCGACCACAGAATCTTCATACTTTCCATTGACTTGGAAGGATCAACATAAAATAATCTGGGTTTGTTGGTGAGGATGAGCTGCACTTTCTTGCTTGTGAGCAGACGCAGTTTTTTGAGCTTCGATGCCAAAACAACAGACTCCCCATACTCCAGAAACTCTTTCCTGATACCAAGACAGTAAGTGAACCAAAAAAAAAATGAATGAATCTTGCATTAGTGGACACTGAATGGCTTCAAACAGCCAAATATATTCCAGCAGTGATGGCTGAAGAAACTTATGTATCATTATAAAGATCCATTCAACCATTAAAGCAGAATGGTCATGATGGAAAACGATTATACAATATAAAATTGCTATCACATTAAGAACAAAAGAGATGTTATTGTATAATTTGAAGCATAAATATACTGACCATCTAGAATCAAAAGAGTCCACTGAAGCCAACAAAGCAGAATGAAATTCTAAAGATGGCGATGTATTAGAACCAAACTCTGAAGCTAAATTCTTATAAAGGACGACAGCTGATTTATTTTTCTTCAAGACCCTCCTCGAAACCTGATCAAAGAAATTTAGACTGATAAAAATTTTATAAAAACTCTACTTTTAAAAAAAAAAAAAACAATTTTCACATTTTAGATTAATACATTCGAGTCCACAGCTATCTTCGGTGCTGACAGCTGTCTTAACTTGCTCCATTCAATGCCCTTAAAGAAAGGATGCATCTTTAGGGCAGGATAACCTCCTGGGCCAGCACCCAATCTTCCTCCAGGATCGGTATCCTGCAGCAGAACTAAGGTTGGAATAACAGTAACATGAACACGTGATTAACAAGATCACCATGATTTTTCTTAAAGCTTTGTTTCCATTTTAATTACAAAGAAAACATAACACACTTAGAATAATGGAAAATATAAAAAAAATTTCATTCACCTATATATTGTTCTGAACAAGAATGGATTTTCATGGCAAGTACATTGAAAATATATTATGTAGCAAAAAATAACGGATAATCTTTGCTAACTTTAAATTACATTCAATTACCAAATATTATAATCATATTAAATTAACATAAAAATTCTAATAAATCTATAGCCAAATAGAAACAAAAAAATGTAAAATTGTCATTACAAAAGAATAAATGACCTTAACAAATTAAATGAAATTTATTGTTAGTTAAGAACTGAAAATGATAATTTATTTGGGTATTCAAAGGCTAAGAAAATTTGGCTGGACTCTCAAGGATAACATATTTACTAATGATGAATAGGATAAATCATTAAAGTAATTTTTTTTTCGGTAAAATTGAGGGTCCAACCACAAATTGATGAAGTGGGTTTGATCCCACGATTTCTTAATACTTCAAACATATTTACTAACAATGCTAAATGCCAATAATCAGATAGTTTTACTAATTTAATTAATTTAGGAATTTAAAATTTTGAATTTCTGGGCTTAGGTATCTCCTATGAGGGAGGAATAGTGAGATCAGCGTTTTAAGGTGAAGCTTCCAAGGACGTCGAGTATGCAACCCCATTTCCCTCTGGTATCTTCTCAGATGAGTCAAGTGTTCCACTTCCTCCAAGATGCTTTCGAAGATAGGATTCTGGATGCCTTACCAAAGATGGTAGGAACGCTGTTATCTGCTTCAGTTGCAAGAAGAATCGAGACACATCCAGGTCATTCCCTTACTCTCTGAGGAAGGAAGCATTTTATCTAAATATGCCATTCAAGGAAGTTGATGAAGATGACAAAACATATGCCTTTCTTGCATGATATGGAAAATAAATCATTTTTACAATTCCTTGATTTTCTTTATATCTCTGATATTAAAATAAAAAAATTTGATCTCTTGGAAGTCTCAATTGATAAAAAAATAAAAATTTCTTTAACTCTAAGGGCATCATTAAGCCAGATCTTTAACACCATCATTAAGCTGGAACTTTCTTTGTTTAGTTTAGTTTTGAAGTTCTTAAAAATATTTAGGTTAAAGGCATTAAAACTTAGCAGTTGTAAAATTCTGTTGAAAGAATGGGTTAAAGAGTAGGTGGTTGTCCTAATTTTTCTGCTTTGAAGAAGATATAAATTGGCTTGCACAATCTTCCATATTGTTAATGTAATTGGCCTGCTCTTGACAATCACACTAAATCGAGAAAGGTTTTCATAAAGCATTAGTTTTCGTTGAGCTCGAGGATCTGTTACATCGGCACCTAAGGGCAAATTTGTCTTTTATTAGCCTATGGGCAACTTAGTTGTTTGTCATTTATTATTGTTTAGTATAAATAGGGCTAGCATGTTTGGGATTAGGGTATACATGAAATTGTTGTTGAGTCTTAAATTTAGTTTGGGAGAGAAATAGAAATTGAAAGAGATCGCCTACCTATCAAATTGTAGGTGTTTATATTTGTATTCTTCATGGTTGTTTGATGTTCTCGTAAATAAATATTATTTGTTCTAATTTCTATGTGAGCAATCGATTTGGTTCCTATCAAATGGTATGAGAGCATTGATCTGGAAAAAAAAAGGCAAATCGACTCACAGAGGATTGATCGGGCTACCAATGAAGGACAATGGGATCGCGTCACTAGCAGGAAAACGATGACAGTATTGCAATGTGCGGTACAATCATAATTGGAGCTCGCAGAGAAGCAATAGTCCTATCGCGGCATACATAAGATTGCAGGAGCCCTACAGATACAGCTTCAATTTGAGCGTGTTGGGGATAAAATTGCAACTATAGAGGCCAGAACTCCATCTTTCTCCTCCTCCCACTCCCTCGCATATAGTCGCGATCAGAGTTAACTGGAAAGGCTCCAACAGGATTACGGCCTCTAGGGCTCCATAACTCCCATCTTCTTCCTATTTCCATCTCATCCTCACGACACACTCGCGATTAAAGCTAGTTGAAAAAGGCCATGCGGGGTATGGGCGAGAACAAAAACGCATACCCAAGATCAGTTATGCCCTGGTAGTGATACAGTAACAAGTCAGGCAATTTAGGGAGGCAAGGGAAGATCACGATTTATGATCTCACGAGGTAAAAACTGCAGAAAAGTCGAAGGATCACAAGTTTATAGGAATTCAATGCCACACTTGATCACAAATGAAAACTGGGATGCGAAATAAAGAAGTTATGTGTCGCTTATAATGGAAACTCATGATCGGGATCTGCGAAGTACAGGAATTTAGATTGTGGCTTCTTGAGTTCCGTGGAGCTTCCAATAGTTCCACCAAACACTATACATAAAGTTTGGGATCGCGGTATCCAAAGTTCACCCATGCCGAACCCGCGCTTAGAAATTTTGAATCTCGTGAACTTGGCATAAAGGAGGTTCAAAACAATCCAAGAGTAATGGTTGTCAACAAAGTGGATTCTTGGAGGTAAAACTAGCAAAAGAGGACAGTCAAATTAGATCTGGAATAGAGGAGTGTTACTTGGCAATGTAAAAGAAGTTGGAGGGGAGGTTCAGACTTAAAAGAAATGATAAAGAATATTATGGAGTCCCAACCAATCCCTCCGCTCCTAGCAGCAGAATCGAGCGATGGCGTATGGAATGGACGTGAGTGACCGCAATCAGAAAAATTCAAGCGACATCGAGGCGCCATCGATCTGGAGCAACGAGATTGAGTAAAGGCATGGGAAGCAAATTCGAGCATCAGCAATCGGAATTAATGACATTACATCTGCATGGCTAGAATGAAAGGCAATAGGCAGAAGGGGACCAAAGAAGATTCGAAACAAGAATAACCAATTCAAAGGATTTTGATCCGAAATAGAGAATCAAGGTGTGTAGAACCCCAGCAGAGGGCTGCATCCAACTACACCAGTGTTTTTGTTGCAGCAAACTTCCGAGCAGAAGGCAATTCTGGAGTTTATAAGGACGAGCGAGCTTATTACAGGGCATGCCAGACTTATGGAAGATGAGAAATCATTATGAGTCGAGGATGGGAACCCAACGCCCGCTTTATAGGTGGAATAAAATTCATTCAAAGAAATTGGAGATGAGACTCGCACATGATGAAGCTGAAGTTGTCGATCTTTGAAGAATGGGATGCCTATGGTTGGGTCTATCGCGTGGAGAGAAACTTTGTTATTTTATTAAATATATATGATCAAAAAATCTCAAATATCTATTTTAATTTGTTAGAATTCTATTTTGCAAGTAGTAAAAGTGTCCATCATCAATTGCTCTATTGGAAATGATTTAAGAGAAAATGATAATAATATTTGATGGCCAAGAAAAATGGGTATGCAAAAAATCATTTCTAATTTTTGTTATTTTCCTTATTTTCCTAAGCTTCATTCTCATCTCTTATCCCTCTACCTAAAGGTCTCCAACAAGGCTCGAAGTTGTCTTTGATCCCTAAATTTTTTGCTCTTGTTCCGCCTCGTCTTCGACAACCACGACAACAGGGAAAGCTCAAAAATTGAAAATCCAGATGGAGGCTTCACAAGACAAGAATCATGGGTCACAACTGAGGGTGACACTCAAGTGCCTTACAGAAACAGAGATCTAGGAGAGGCAAGCCCAAGGGTTATATTTTCGATCTAATGAGTAGTTTATACTAGGACACCATTACAAAAATCGAACATTACATGTTCTCACTATTGGTGAAGAGGAGGCGGGGGATCAAGAAATAGAGGAAGTTGTGGAGGAGTATTTTCCAGATTCAGGACAATGTGTTTTTTGGGAGGAGAGTAATGTTAAGTCGACTCTTAAAGACAATTTTACTTTTTAGTAGCCTCCAGGTAAGTTAGTCATTTGTCATTAATTATGATTTAGTATAAATAGGGCTAATATGTTTAGGATTAAGGGTATTCATGAGATTGTTGTTTTGAGTCTTAGATTTAGGATTTGAGAAATTTCCTACCTCACAAACAGTAGGAATTGGGAGAGATCGCCTACCTCTCAGATTTTTGTGTTCATCTTTTTCTTCGTCTTGAGTGTTTGATGATCCTGTAATAAAATATTATTTGTCCTAATATTTGCGTGAATAACGATTCACCTTCTATCAAAATCTTAATGCTATCACCAAAAAAGTTTTGTTGCATATTATTGAGTTCTCCTATCTATCTCCACCATTGTTAAATTCAATAAACCTCATGAATAATTGTCAGGCACTAGCCTGCATCCCACTCCTCTCCATTAGCTGGTTAATAATTGTCTTGCAAGGTTGAAGATGGCGTCAATTTTGGCAAGAAGCAATCCGTCTCAAATCATTATCAAGTCTATGAAGCCTCTCATTCTACAAAAATTTCCCCTTTCACTATGCCCACTTCAATACCTACAGCTCTCAAGGGACCACGGATACCTCTAATTTTCATAAGCAAACAGAGGCTATAAAAGTTAATTCTTAATTCAGTTCAATTATGGATCCGATCATTAAGCCACTTTATCATATTATCTGTAATATCGACATAACTATTGAATGACAACTATTGAAGTTAAATCTAACGACAGATAGTTCGTAATCAATAGAGAATAAAAGAAATCATCAGTAACAAGGCAACTAAGGCTACCGGCAAGGCAAGATCACTTCCACATGGCAAAAGGATAGAGTGGTTCTTTTTATTAAAGAAATAATAAAAAATATCAAATGTCTATCTTAGGTTATTAGAATTCTATTTTGCGAGTTGTAAAAGTGTCCATCATTAATTGCTCTAGTGGAAATGATGTTAGGGAAAATGATAATAATGTTTGATGGCCGAGAAAAATGGGCATGCAACAATTTTTTTCAAATCCAACCCCCCCAATGAAGATCATTTATAGGACCTCGTTGAAATGATGATAGACATCCAACTAACTATCACAACACCGAAATGAAACCACAACAAAGCTTATTGATGCCATCTCATAATAAAACTCCAAATCTAAAGCAAGTAGGTGAAACCACCATCAAGCCATCATAAGCGGAAACCATTTACAATGTCTATCCAAATTCTCATTCTTTTGAAGGAATCTCCAAGCCAAGGATTCAAATAATAGAATAGTACACTGCCTTCCACAAAGTGATCGAGGAAGAGAAACATACGCTAATGTCATACCATATTAACGATGCAATTGAGGGATGGTTCCTTTGGATATTACACATAAAATAATTACACTCGTGACAGAACTTGCTCCCCACCCTATGGGATCATTTTGAAATAATAAAATACAGCGACCTTAGGGGCTAGTTGGTTAAGATCACCCAAAGATCGACTATTAAAAATTATCAACTCTAAATTGAGCAAATTTCTAATCAAATTAATCATCAATGAGCTATGTTTTTGGAGTTGCTTTGAACCGGGCCATTTTTCCAACATCCGTGAAGAATCACTTATTCATCACATTGATCAAGTAATTAAACTTGACAAGTTGATGGAAAACAAGTTAAAGGGTAGTCCATCTTAGGCTCAACACCCACGCCTCCAAAGCCATAACAACAACACCACTTCACCATCACTACCGTCCCCAACCACAAGCAATCCTAAATCCAACAATACAATTCATTCCTTGTCCACCACCAAAATGATGGCTAGCCATAAAAAGGTCCAATGTTATAATTGTGAAAAACTTTACCCATGATCACCTTTGTAGAAGTAAAGTGTTTGCTCTAATGACACGAATGAGGAGATAGTGTCCCGATCAAATACCTAAAACAATCTCTCCTTCAGCACACTAATATCCATCATAAATCATACCCAGTTATCATGCCCCACTAGCAACCTAACAACTATGGAACAGATAACGGGACAATAGGCAAATTATAGTGTGCCAAGATTCGACTTAGCCTTGGTGGCTCTACCTATAATATTTCCAACAACATTTAGCACATATTTTCACACTTTGTCATTCTACTGACTCAACCATTGCAAGTATTAGTAAAAAATGATGCATCCTTAGTCTATCAATAAAAATGTGTGGATATTGCCCTTCAAATGCTACATCATAACATGGTTCTTGAACTTTATGTCCCCCCCAAATCCAGGTGTTACAAGTTGTATTGAGTGTTCAACTTTTGGGCGATCTAACCATGAAATAAAGTACTTCATCTATTAATTCATTTGGTAGGACAATAATGTTGATCTTCAAGGTATGACCACTTCCCCTTCAAGATCTAGCTCATGGCATCATTAGCTCAACCAAAGAATTTAGCAAGCAGACATTTCCAACCCAAAACTCGATAAAACTTCTTCCACAGTTTCCTAGTCACCCACTCAAGTGTCTCATTCTCATCCTAACAATTCGCTAGATTTGCTTACAGTTAGGACCACTCCAATCAACATAAAACCTTATTGCTACCCCCACTTCCTACAAAATTCCCTTGAAACTATGATTAGGGATATGCTCAATTTAGGCTTAATCCGACCTAACACAAACCTATTCTCCTCTCACTTTCTGTTGGTCAAAAGAAAGAGGGCACTTCACACTATTTTGCCTGCTAGTGAGCATTGAATTAAGATAACTGAAAATCAATTCCCATTACCCATTGTAGATAAATTACTCGATGAATTACATTGCATAACAACAACACAAACTTAGAAACAAACTATCATCAAATCTAAATGGCTTACTAAAAAAATTACAAAAATCGTCTTTAAACATACAAAGGCCATCACAAATTCAGTCACGTTCATTGGCCTTACAAATGCACAACCACAATCCAAAATGTTATGAATTAAATAACAAAATTGTATCTCCACAAATTTATATTTTTTAATAAAATAATTATGTTAACAATTCTCTAGTTCACCATCTATGCATTCTAGTTCGTCTCCTTTGAGACACTATCTATCTCAAACACTAAGATGTCAATTCAAGGATCATCAATTGAAATTTGAACCACCTGGTTGATGACATAAGCATTAGTCTGCATAAAAAAAAAAAAATTGCAATCAAGAGTTGGCCACAAACACAAACATAAAAACAGCTCTAAGGATTCCTTGGCCTTGCCAACTATTATTGTAGGTCCGTTAAACAATTTGCTCAAATGCATATCACCTAGTATACTTTCTTCAAACTATTATTTTTCAGTGGAGCACACAAATAGAGACAGCATTCAACTGATTAAAATTGGCAATAGCAATGCCGCCAATTTTACTCTTCCCAATTTAACAAAACCATTCACAGTCGATACAAATACCTACAATTAGGGCATTGGTGCAGAATTATCCCAATACAATGCATAAAATAAATACAATAGGCATCAACTTACATTTGCAAGATGTTCGCCATCATAGAATTCACTCGCTAGCATCCCATGCCTACATGGCTCTAAATTCACCATTTGAACTAATCATCAAAGAATTCAAGAGATCATCACCCAACTCATACAGAATCCAGCTCAACAGCACTTTCTCATTGAACTTCTAAGATATGACTATCATATATAAAAAACCAAAGTCAAACCAATGTAACAGATGCATTGTCCTGCTAAAGTGAATCAACGACCGACAAGGTTGCTTAAGCTACTCTACTTTTAATCATTTTAGACTCCATTCTCAGTCATCTAATTAAATGAAAGTAGATACAACCACAACTTAAATGCTATCAAACTCCTTCAAAATAACCTGTCTTCCAACTACCAAAAATACCTATTTGGTGACAAATTGTCCTCTTACCAATCTCAACTCTATGCCATACAATCCTGCAAGATTGTCATTAGGAGTCATGAAGGATCCTGTCGCATCTCAAAGAAGATTGCAGTACACTTTTACTGATCCACATTTTGTCGAGATGGTTTCAAATATATTCAAACACACTTTAAATTCCAAGAACTAAATATCTATCATTGGCACTGGCCTGTCTTCTCCAATTTCATAGACAGTCCATAATGATATTTCCATGGGCTTGATTGTACATCCACTAGAACCACACGGCCACAATGCAATTATTGCAATCATCAACAAGCTAATAAAACAAAACCATTTCTCTAAGCTGCTGAAATATTTAACTACAACCACAGTGTTTACAATTTTCATACACAATAGTTCCGAACTCCAGTCTACCACATACTATCATCTTTGATCGTAATCAGGTTTTTCTCAACACACTATGACAAGAATTCTTCATAGCAATGTGCACTCAATTACATTACATCAGGGCCCATTATTCAAAAATTATTGGACAATCCAAAGCCACTAATTGGAGCCTTGAATATTATCTCTTTTGCTTCGCAATAGATATCATTAAATGTTGGACCAAACCTTTATCTCGAGCTGAATATTCTTACAATACATTTTATTACACGGCCATTAACCAAGCACCATTCCATGCCTGTATGGTCATTGTACCCACCAATCCATCGGTGCTTCATATGTATTTCCTTGCCCATACCGTGGTGTCCAAGAGTGTCCTCAATGAATTAGAGAAGAGCGGTCGCTGATTCCTCTGGGGGAAGGGTAATGGCAGGCGTGGAATGTATAATCTCCCTTGACAGGAATTGTGCACGCCACAGATTGCAGGCAGGCTCGGGTTTTATGCAGCTGTGGAATGGAGGGGACCACCTCGTAAAAAACTCGCCTGGAACTTTCTAACGCAATCAGGTACCTTACTGCACAAGCTCCTGACAAACAACTATAGGGAGGACCTGTGGAATTATCAAAGTAAAAGGAGTGATCCTACCTCCTGGAATATATTGCGGGATGGGGTCAGGAGCCTGAATATGAGCATGCGGTGGCAAGTGGTGAATGGAGATGGCATCAATATCATAGCGCAGGAATGGATCTGGGATAGTCAGTTAAATCTTTGGCCGACCATTATTAATTCCTCTATGGATGAGAGCCTTACAGAGTTGAAATTTATCAACGACTGTGTATGGGACAAGGGGACGCTCAAAGAGTTTTGGGAGAGGAGCTATGTGGTATTATTCATAGCAGCCCAATTGAGAAAAACCAACCCCAGGACTTGCCGGAACTGTACAAGAAGCTTTCTGGAAAAACGATTAAAGCCCGGGCCTTCCAAGCGGATTACAGCCCCCTCATGGCCACTCACGGGTGGCTTTCTAGACTCAAGTTGCGGCCAGGGAGAAAATTTTTTGGTGGAGAACGAGGAAGGACGCGATCCCAGCTAATGCTTGGTTGGCTTCCTGTGGATTGACTGATTCCCAACAATGCCCTTGGGGATGTGGCGAGGTGGAAAATATAGATAATGTTTCAACTAGCTGTTAATTTTTCTTGCAGTTATAAATAAACTCAGAATGTGAGGCTTTGCTATCCCAAGATACCACAGTTTCGACGAGATCATTCCTCAATTCCACAGCATCAAGGCATGCAACATTACCCCGGCTCGGCTTCTTTGAAATGTTGTCTACCTTTGTTGACGTGCTAGAAACACCAAAAGAAACGGTAAATTTCATGGCACTCCTACAACAATTGCTTCCAATCTGCTGGAGGTCGTTTTCAACCCCCGCTTTTTTTCAACTCCAGAGCACTAGGGTGCTAACCAGCCCTCATGGTTGGCCTCACACTCTTCCCCCTCTGGGCTGCATAAAAGTTAAAGTTGATGGGCCCTTCTTCCTTCCAACCTTGCGGCCACTGAGATCATCCTCCGTGACGAACAAGACCAGCTTGTGGTGGCTGCTGGCCGCAAGCTTCTTTGTTAGGACAGCACGCATGTGAAGCTGCAGGCGGTCTTTCTTTTTGGGGATCTTATTGAAGATTGGATAACCGAAGGCAAGGAAATTATTATCGAAGGTGACAATTACAATGCTATCGAGTACCTTAGGCACTTTGGACAAAAAGATAAGGCAGCATAGCATTCCCGATAATCCTAATATTGGTTTCTTGCTTGAATTCAAGCAAGTTGTGTCTCTTCGTTCCAATAGAGAGAACAACATAGTTGCCCATACTTGTGCAAAGAAAGCTCTTGATAGTGATCTTGTTTTGCGTCATGTAAACGAACAAGCTCCTTTTTTATTGGTCTTACAGGCAGATCTTGCCCCTTTTGTAAATGCAAATGGGGCATAATTTTTTGGTTTCTTTTTGGGCCGTCAGTGTCGACCAATCCATCTGTATGTAGGCAAATAAGCTAGATATTGCCGCAATTGATGTACTTCTACAGATCGTGATAAAGCACTACATGAACTTCGCCAAAACCTCCAACATGCTGAACCATGCATGCAAGAAGGCAATATTGCAATCCTTTAGATTTTTAGCCAACATGCTCAATTCCTAGTTGATGATTCGATGCTTGTCAAATATAGCTTTATAATCAAACATCAACTTGACAACAAAAATACTCAAAACTCTAATGCTATTAATATGGATCATACATAATCTTAAAACACATTGGCAGTTTTGCTTATATTGGAGCTTCCACAACCATCACGCAACATTCTGTTACTAAGGGAAGAAATATCAACTCAATTATTTCCACCAATATTTTTTAAGATGTTTGACATAATAAGACTAATAATAATCCACGGAGAAAATGTGCCAGACAGTGAAGACTTGATCAAGAAGTGAATTCAAAAATACGGCTATGGCCAAATGGAAATCTAGAATGATTCTTCTCATATATTACTATTATTTAATTAAAATGGGCGTTGGAAAAAGAAGAAAAAATTCCTCTTGGAAATATGGGACTTAAAGTTGATGTGCCATCAAAAAGTGCAAGGCAGAGGTATTTTTATTTGAAACATTAATTTTTTGACAAGCGAATTATTGATAGTTTAGGAGACTTTAAGATCAATTAGCTTGCACACATGTAAAGCTTAGAGCATGAGTGAGTGGTATATGAAGTCAAGAAGAAATGTGTTGAATATTTCAAAAAGCATGTCAACTCAAAATGAACCGTGCAAAGAAAAATATAATAGATGATACAGAGAACTTCTTATTTTGGTTCTCAATACGATGATTGTAGCGGTGGAATTCATTTATTTTCTATTAAGAGAAACTCGATTACTATTGAATAGATTTATTGTAAATGTGAATAAAAATAACAATATCAACTCTCAAATAATTCCTCCTTCAACTTATACAAAAGATCATGAAAATAAAGTGCGTTAAAATATTGCAAGATTCTTTAATGAGAATGGAGTTTCATTTATGTGATGATGTTGACCTCACTTTTATCGAGGTTTAGTTTTCCTCCTAGGATCTAGGGTTCTAGCTTTAGGAGCTTCCCCGACGATCTTAGATTCCTAGCACTGGACCCACCTCGTCTTAGAATGCTTGAAACCACTTCGACACTCTTTTGGAATCCGGACGGAATTCCGACCTCTTGCTCACGAGTTGGTAGGTTGGAATTAGCGTTAGGACTCCGAATTGAGTTCCTATAGGACCACTGGACCTTAGGATAGCCTTGTGCACACTTTGCGCACCACCGAGCACAAATTCCTCGAGCCCGACCTCGACGTCTTCGAATTCTCCGCGACGGATCGAGATCGAAGTCGGAATGCCGGAACGAGCGCCATCGAGGTCGAATTTCGACGAAATCGAATTTGACGCACTTTCGACTCGGCCGGTGACGAGGTTCTCGAACGACCTCGGATCGCGAAAAGGACTGCGCCGTTGCGTCCGGAACGTCGAATTCTGTTAGGAAGAGGCATATAACTTGTCGTGTTTGGAGCGCGGACCGCCGACGCGAAATTTTACCGATTTTTATTAAATAAATCCTTATTTTTCCCATTTAAAAATCCTATTTTAAACCACTAATTTTCTCCCCTCTCTTCCCTTACCCGCGTGGACCTCGCCTTTTCTTTTTCTCCCGGTCCGTCCGTTTCTGCGGCTCCTGCGCGAGCTCAGAGCCTTGGTCCCTGTACCTTCTCGCCGCTTCCCACAGCGACACATTCGCTGACGGGCCCCTTTCGGCCTTCCACTGCCTCTACGGTCGGCCTTTTCCGGCGACTTTGTCGCCACTCTCTCCGCCTCTTTTCCTCTAGCCGAGCGTCCGGGTAAGTGGCTTCTTCTCCTCCTTCTTCTTGAGGCCGGCTATATAAGCCTCATCTTGAGGGAAGTCTCAGGGTTGTTGCTTGTGGGTGGGCTGAGTTACGAGGGTCTTCTTCTTGCTTCTCTCCTTCCCCTCTCTTCACTCTTCTTCTTCTCTGTTGCTCGCGGATCCTCCCGAGTTTTAGCTTGAGTGAGGTAGAGTGTTGTTGGCTTGACTCCACGAATTTCTTGGGACTTGGTTGCTCGATTTTAGCACTGGTTTGCGCCGATTCGGTCACTGTTTGTTGGATCTCTTGGTGTGTTTTGCTTGGACATACTGTCGAGGGTATGGACTTTTAGTTCGATTGCTATGCTTGAGTTGGACGTGGTTATACATTCAAAATAGCATGGGGTTGCTTCTTGCTCTTCTTTACTTATTTTGCATACTTGTCTTAATCTAATGTGAAGCATAGAGTGGTTTTGCTTAATCTATATGCACGTGGAGCTTGCTCTTTTGCTCACTTCTATCTTCTTTGTTTTAAAAAAAAGAAAAGAAAAGAAAGCATGTTAGGTGAGACTTTAAGTTGATTTGGAGAACCCTTATGTCTACTTTCGTTTGAAATATGTTGAAGGCTTATCTTTGATATGTTGGATGAATGGAAATGCTTGTTTAAGCTCCATGCTTAGCTATATTCAAAGTCTTATTTTGGCTCATGGTGAGCCTGATTGAAAGTAAATTTTATTTCATATTAAAAGGGAGCTTTGGGAGGCTGTTTTGGGGGGTTTTGTTTCTCAGTTTTGGCTCCTGTTGTTTCTCGGTTTGCCCCTGTGGATGGGCTGATTTGCTTTATTTTGCGGTTTTCTGGATTTTAAATTCGCTTTGAGCCTCATTTTGGTTCGGTTGTGGTCGAAACCTGCTATACTCTCGATTTTATGCTCGATTTAGGATTTGGTTTTAGCCTTATATGGCTCGGCTCCTTGTTGACTTTGTTGTTTGGTCTTCTTTCTCTGTTTGATCCGAGTTTGGACTTGTTCCCTAATTTGGTTATGGCTCGGGTTGGCTCTTTTAGCTTCTTCTAGCTTTAGCCGCATGTTGAGAGTTGTTATGATTGAAGGATGGGCTCGTTGTAGCCTTGTCATGGCCGGATTTTGATTCTTTTGAAATTCTTTGGAATGAGTCCTGCGGATTTTTGGATTGTGGGGTTTGTTTTGTGTCCTACTTCTTTGCCGGTTTGGTCCACTGGAGCTCCCTTGAGTCGACTGATTTTGGGGGGTTGTTCCAGCTTGAGAATTGAGGCTTATTTCTTTAAGCCTTGTAGGATGCTCGGGTATGAGTCTAGCTTTGTATTTATTGAAGTTTATTGGAGATTTGTATTTGAGGTCGAATGGCTCGATTTACTTAGTGAGTTTAATCTTGAGCATTTGTGGTGAGCTAGGCTTGATGTAGTTGGCTCCACAGGCCTAGCCAGTGAGCTTCTTTATGGAAATTTGGCATTTGGGCGGGGCTCTACTTCTTGTTGCCTCCTTTCTTGTGACACTTGGCCGTGGACCTCTCCTTGCTCTTGTCTTGGCCGAGAGCCTTGGTGGATGTGGTAATGTTATTCTCGCCTCTTGCTACACTTGCTTATGAAGTTGGTTTGGAAGAATTTAAGAGCATCTCTTATTTGCTTTAATGTTTGGGAGTTAAATGTTGAAATTGATGAAGTTATGCAAAGTTGGAATTGTGGCGATCATGTGATAAATTGATATCGGAATCGGTAGGCGCTTGTTCCGCACTTGTATAGAGCCTCGAGTTATATGAAATTGAAATAAAAAAAAAAGAAGAAGAAAGAAAGAAAGTGAAAAGGGAGCTAGGCACTTGGAGTTTTGTGATGACCCTCACTAGTTTAGTGACCCGGGTCCAAGCACCGGGCGACGATTCTTTTCTTTTATTTTGTCTTATTTTCGTTTTATTTTTTTATTCATGATTTTACGGAATTTGGAAAACGAGGAGTGTGTTCTTAGGGGTCGAGGCTTCACCCCTCAGAGAGTGTCGGGGTGCCTTTAGTCCTTTTCATAGGACATGTGAGGTCGGTCGGGAGTCAGGGTGATTTCTTGTCTTTTCTCTCGCTTTTCCTTGACCACTCGTCACTAGTTTTCACGCTTGTTTCTTGGCTTAACCACGCACATACTGAGGGACATGTAGGTGTGCATATATAACCTCCTTGGGTTATATATGGGCACGTCAACAATTTGTAAGTGCGGTGGGGACGGTGATGCGGTTGCAAAACGAGAAAAATTACGAGAGACCGTAGAATGGGGCCGCATGTCTCGAAGACTGCGTAGAGAGTAGAGCGGGAGTCGCGGAGCCGTTCGGCGCGTCATTGGGGTTTCTACTGCAGACGATCTAAAGTTCGTAGTCATAGTCACTATTAGGTAGTCGGCACATGTGGTGAAATACTTTAAAACAAAAATACATATGTTTGAAAATACAAAATTACCTCAATTCTTACACGACTGCCTACACTACTGACTTTTGCTTGCATGAAAACAAAAAAAATGAAATGTGTGAAAACTTATAAAAGTCACGGTTGATTATTCGAGTCGGATTAGAGTGCTTACTGCGAGAAAGTTGGGATAGTAGTCGGCACTCGAGTCGGATATTAGCACGGCTACGAGTCAGAAACACCACCGTGCTTACGGGACACTTGTAGAGCTTTACTTGTAGGTTTCTTTCGGTATTTTCTCGTGGTTTCCTACGGTTTTACTTTGTTTCCTTTTTTCTTGCGATTTTTCACTCGACTTTCTCGGCGTTTTCATCGTTTTTCTTGTTGAGTTTTCGGACTTTACTTTCTTATCTGCTATGCTATTTACATTGTTCGTAGGTTGTTTTCGACTTCTACTTACTTCTCTGCTCTTTTAGTCTTGACAAGTCTAGCTGCGGGAGATAAAAAAATATAAAAATAACAATAAATGAGTAGCGGCGCACCGAGGATAAACGGGACATACGGTACTCCTGCGACACGGTCTCTACCTCTTTTCTTTTCTTGTCGTACTGCTTCTACTTTTAGTATGCACTCTGCTAAGCTTAGTTGCTTACTTTCGGTTTACACTGCTTGGCATGTTTTACGTTTCGGTCTTACTGCATAACTTAGCATGCTTTACTTTTCTTTGCACTCTTTCATGCTTAGTATAGCTTGCTTACTTTCGATATCACGTCTGTTATAGCGTATTACTTACTAGCGTAGCTTAGCGTACTCACGTTGCTTCTTTCTTTTTGCAACTTATGCCTGCTATTGCACACACTCATTTGTTGCTGATAAAAATAAATAAATGACTTGCGTGTTCGCTTGAACTTAAATCCTAAACTTAAGCTGCGGTCCTCTTCTGACGTGGAGCTTGGAGCACGGTGGGCGACACGGCCATCTTCTTAGCAAGCACTGTGTCGACATCAATGAAGCCCATTCCTTGGTTTAAGCAATGACGCCTTAGGTTTCGAGGTAGTCAGCACCGTGCGACATAAACCCTCACGCTTTCTCTTTTAGGCCTTTGCACACCTCTTACGTGCTGATATAAGCCTAATCATGCTAGGTTTCAGAGGTTGTCGCGCTTATACGACGTAAACCTCACTGTCTTTCGGGTAGTTTGCGTAAGCGGGCGTTATCTGAGCGTAATCCTATAATTAAATTTGCGGGATTGAAATCGAAAATAAAATCTCTTTCCAAAATTTAAAACCGAGCCTTAGGATAGTACGGGACGTCCTCGAGGTCTCCTCGAGATCCGTGACATCCTACCCGTCTTTCCTTTGACTCGGAAATAGCGATTCCTCCTTGCGCCCTTCACTTATTGGATTCCTACTCTCGGAATTTCGTTGGAAAACCCTGCCTTTTGACTTCGTGAAGATAGAAACACGAGATCTAAATCGAGAGTTCTCTCGGGTGATTTCGGTCATCCGAGGGGTAATTAGCTATAGGGGCTTGCCTACATAGGGAGTTTTAAAGACCGAGATAATATAAACGCTATTTAATTCTTTCGTATTAAATAGGGAATTTGTCGATTCACATAAAGGTTCGCGAGCCAGAACGGATGTCGTGAATTTTGTGGTTTATTTGATCGAGCGATATTATCGAGTAGGGTGTACATTCTTCGGAATAGATGCGTTACTCGCGATATTACGCTCGTTCATCAGCTAACCGAACGAATGAGATTCGTCCTTTCTCGCTCTCATATTTTAAAACTTAAAATGTTATTTTCAAAAATCAATACATATATATATCTTAAATTAAAAAAAAAAACTCGAAGACGGCGCTCCAAAGCGGCAGAGCGACTTACGGCGACTCCGTGGGGAATAACTCTACTTCTTCGTTAGATCGAAGGTTTCATCTTCGTACATCGACGATGTGTCCGTGTCCTCGTAGTCCGGATTGTCGTTCTTCAGATTGGCTTGCTTTGCTCATTTCTTTCTTGGGCGAGCACGATCGACTCTCTTGGATTCGAAGCCGTACGTTTAAATCACGCTTTAAACGGCGTGGTTCGGGAATCCTTAGGGTTTCTTTTGATTTTGCGGGGTCGGACCCCGATAGGTGTGTTGTGCGCGAGGTGCGGCTGCGGGTCGGCTCGGGGCCGGGTCTGAATTTCTCTTTCACTCCGTGTTTCCGGGTTTGATTTCTTATCGGCAAATTAAACCAAATCTCTGCTCTTGTACCTTAGTTTAAATCACGAAATTAAATGAATGATAAAGATAAAATAAGGTGGAAACACCGAAACGAGAATGAGGGAATTGCCAGGTTTGCGGTACAAGTGCGGTAGCTTAGTACTTACGTTGAAGCTGCAAGACACGGGACGTTGCGACTTCCAGAAATTCTTTAAATGCCGGGAACGATGTCTTCGCGAAGTTGATCTTTTCTTTTGCCTCCGGAGTAGAGTTCGCCGTCGATAGAGATGAGATGCACTGAGTCATCGGTCATCAAGTTTGGGCGAGGGTTCGACGATGTTGAAGCTAAGTTCGGAGATGTGGTTGTTGAGATGACGAAGCTCGAAATGAGCGAAGTCTGTTAAGCTTATTGTAATGTTCGACTCGAAGGCGTTGAGAAACTCCCATGCCGAAGAAGGAATGGATTGAAAAGAACTCGAGATGCTTTGTTGGGACTACTCTCGAGGCATGTTCTGCTCCTGCTTGTCGGATTCGCTACTGCATTGTACCGATCGCTCCGCTAACTGAAGGAAAGGGTATTCTACATGAGGAAGAGTCGGTCGAGGCTTGTGTTCTGCCGATCTCTGAAGTTCGAGATTGAGTCGATTCGAAGTCCGTGCGGATGACGAAGGCACATGAATGGAAACGCAATCGAGGAGTCGAAGATCGATCGGCGCGACGACGGCCGCGACGGTCGATGAGCGATCGTTCAGGTTGAGACCATACCGGATAGATGGGAGACGGGGTCCGACAATGAATCGACGATTAAGCGAGTGTACTCGTTCGAAGAGGAGTCGGTGTCGCGGATGTTCGGTTACTTGATAAAGAGGCCGAATTCGGACTACGGAGCGAAGAAGCCGAGAGGAGGCGGCGAGAAAGATCATCCTCGATCTTGTCCATACCACGGTTGCTCGGCCACCATGGCAAAGCGCCGGCTTCGAGGATTGGCTTGAGAAGAATTTCGAAGCGGAAACTTAACGATCCGAATGAGTATTTAAAAGAACACGAAAAGGGTTACTATAAATATGATTTTGTGTGATTCGATTAGCACTGCACGACGGCCGATGCTTGAGAAAATAAATGATGTTTCTCGAAGACTTCCAGTCGATCTTAAAGCTATCGAAGGAAAGTCGATTGAGTCCGTATGGAAAAGCTTCGGTGACATTGCACGGCTTATGCGAAGATCGGAAAAAGGACTTTGAAGATGAAGATTACAACCTAACGAGCTACGGGGAGGACGAATTCGCGGAAATCGACGTCATCGAGACCGAGACATGTTAGCCGCGAGCGACACTCCTCTTCGTGAGGAGGACGCGGCGGATGAGTGGCGAAGGGCCTCCGACGAAAAGATGAAATTATTAACCGCCTCGAGAAGGAGATCGAAGAAATGACGGTCGCCGTGAGGGCGGCGCGGAGACGGTCGCACTCACGGCGAGTGGCATCTCCGAGAGATGAACCGGCCGAGAGATTGGTCGTATTGCACGACGAAAGAAGAGAAGTCGCTTACGCAGCCGAGATGTGCGGCCGAAGAAGATTCGACTCGGAATATGGTGCCGGAAAAGGACATTAAGCGGTTGGTCGAACAACGGGTAAAAGAAGCCTTAGCCGATTGAAGGGGACGCGTCGATTTCGAAAAGGTAGACCTTGCCGGAGGAGTTCGATGTCGTCCGATACCCGAGGGTTTCGTACCACCTTTGTTTAGGACTTTCGACGGGATCGGAAACCCTCGACGGCACGTTGCACACTTTCGAGCGAGTTCTTCGCGACGCGGGGGGTAGTGATGCGGCTCTTTGCTCCAGACGGTTTGTAAGCGATCTTTCGGGAATCGCCTTCGGCGGGTACGCGGACTTATCGAACGGTTCGGTGAAGACTTTCGCGAGAAATGGAGAATCTTTTTGTCGAGCGTTTTGCGGGGTTCGACACCGCGTCCTTATAAGCGATCTTGTGGAAGAGAAGCGAAGCCGGATGAAACTTTGGTGGAGTACATCCTACGGTGGAGAAACCTTAGCATGAAGTGCGAACCTCGAGCTACGTGGAACATCATGCGATTGAGATCCTACTCGAAAGCATCCATGGACCGATAGCTTTCATGCTTAAGGGACTCACCATCGGAGTCTTTCGAGAAGTTACTCGGCGAGGCTAGCGATGCGGGAAGAAATCGAGCATATGGATTCATATGAGAATGCGAGAAGTTCGGGACGACCAAGATATTCGAGAAGAAATGCGGAACGGTTGCGGTGGTTAACGGGGAGAAAGCGACGAGTTGCGAATACGGGCCGAACAACCTCGGCGGACGCTTCCAGCGTCCTCGTCGGAATGCACGGCGATCGGTTCGGCGGGCGTCTTACCGGACGGATGAGAGGCGAGTTCCGACCACGGTTGATCGATCGAAGCGGGGATATACTCTTTTAAAGATGAAGCGACGAGGAAGATGTTCCGCGGTCGATTAAGAATCCGAGTTCGGGTTGCCGTAGTAAAGAGGCCAGGAGGAGGTCGACGAGGAAAGGACATCCGAGATATTGTCCATACCGCGGGTTCGTTGGACATACCATAGATGAATCGTTGCGGCTTGAGGCGGCTCGAGGAGAACTTCGGAAATGGAAGCGTAACGATCCCGATGAATGTTTGAAAGGAACTTGAAATAAGTTCCATCGATATGATTTCGGGCGATGCGTTTGCTTGATTGATTTCTACGCAGCGACAACGGACGGGACACTTTTTGGTTACTTATTGTACTACTTTTGTGGCTTAGTATGATCGGTGTTGAGTACGTACCATTCTTCTACTTGCGATGAAGAAAATGAGTTTGTTTTTGTCGAGAATTGCTCGATATTTGGAAAGCTCGAAATTGGATATTTCTTTAAGACTTCGACTTCGGGGAAGAATCGAATTAATGCCTTAATAAGCTGAGTTGTTTTCTTTAAGGAATTCGGACCGAGTCCTAAGTGGATCTCGAAATGAAGCGGTGTGCTTGGAATACGAGTAATTGACTCGGGATATCACGAGCCTTTTAATTTCCGCCATGTAGTTTGAGTCAGACTTTCGAATAAGTTATAATATCCGGGATTCGTATAAAGGGACATTTCGAAATTATTAGTTGGGGGAGTTTTGACATTGAAAATCGTTAACGGAAATATGTCTGCAGGATACGATAATTCTCGGAAAGCAAAGGAGCGTAAAAAAAAAAAAAGAAAAATGTTACGAGGAGAAGCTTGAGGTGAGCACGCGATCAAAAATTGGTGTCACAATCAGGACATTCAAAATCTTTAATACATAGCTTAGCTAGATATAGTAATCACTCGATAAAAAAAGAAGAGAGCGAAAAGCTCGATAAAAAAAAAAAAAAAAAGAATGCTTCACGAGAAGAAGCTTGAGGCAAGCATATAATCGAAAATTGGTGTCTTAATCTTCCCAGATTAATGAAACTTGGAAGGCAACGCATAGAAGTTTCCTCAGATATTATCTTTGAAGAGAGTCAAGTGATTGTATGCCTTTTGGTCGGTCATTAATTGGCTCAGAAATATCTTTGGACAGTGAAAAATATTTTTGATCACATGAACAGAAATTTTGGGACTTCCTTAGGCCCAGAAAGAAAGAATTAAAGGAACGACGACGTTATTAGCAATTAATGGAAATTCGACCCTGAAGTCGTGTCTTTCGGCGCACGAGCAATACGACTTCGAACTCGACTCGAAGAATGTCGAAAGATTTCTCGAGATACGACTCCGACTTCGACTCGAAAACGCCGAAAATACTTCTCGAAGTCGGCTTGACGACGCTACTGAGAATCTGCCGACGGATCGAATGGTGATGCTACTACGAAACGAAGCTACAGAGTTTTGTCCTCTTCAGCGATGACATCCATAGAGATAACACACCTTTATAGGTACTTGAAAGAATGTGATTCCGATGGCACCTTAAAGGGAGTTATTCTCTACACGTACCTTCAGTCAGTGGACGATACCTCGAAATGCTTGCGCATTGTGATGTTTTGAAGGCCGTCTTGTTCTACGAAGCATCGATCTTTGCACTTGTCTTAAGGCGGGTCCAAATCCCGGAATAAAAGTCGACGCCGAATAAAGCTACGCACCTTGTGAATTTTCGATAACCTCTACACGAGCTTTTCAGTGAATTTACGCTTGCTTGCGAGTTGCACGAATTCCTCCAAATTCGATTTTCAAATTCGAATCGATTTTCTTCGATGCAGAGCTGTGATTGTTATCCTTGATTCTCTCGCTTGTTTGAGAAAGGATCGAGTGATTCTATTGACACACGGCCAGCGAGTTTCGATGGGTTCTGTTGGCGTGGAATCACATCCTTTCCCGAACAAGGTCCGTGTCGATCGACTCTTCGTGTGGGATATGAAACACCCTCGTATTCCATCTTGAGTACATTTTAGAGGTTGAGGATCCGGTGTCCGACATCGCATTCTTCAGTGATGGTCTCCTTCGAAATTTTAGAGGTTGAGGATCCCGGCATCAGATCCGCATTGCTTCTGCAATGATCTCCTTCGAAATTTTAGAGGTTGAGGATCACGACGTCCGATGCCGCATTGCTTCGACGATGGTCTCCAGTCGATTTTAGAGGTTGAGGATCACGACATCCGATACCGCATTGCTCGACGATGGTCTCCTTTGAAATTTTAGAGGTTGAGGATCCCGGCATCCGATCTCGGCATTGCTCGACGATGGTCTCCGTCGATTTTAGAGGTTGAGGATCCCGGCATCCGATCTCGCATTGCTCGACGATGGTCTCCGTCGATTTTAGAGGTTGAGGATCCGAGCATCCGATACGCATTGCTTTGCGATGATCTCCTTCGAAATTTTAGAGGTTGAGGATCCCGGCATCCGATCTCGCATTGCTCGACGATGATCTCCTTCGAAATTTTAGAGGTTGAGGATCCCGGCATCCGATACCGCATTGCTCGGCCAATGGTCTCCGTCGATTTTAGAGGTTGAGGATCCGGCATCCGATGCGCATTGCTACTGCGATGGTCTCCGTCGATTTTAGAGGTTGAGGATCTCGGCATCCGATCTCGCATTGCTTCGCGATGATCTCTGCGAAATTTTAGAGGTTGAGGATCACGGCATCCGATCTCGCGTTGCTCAGCGATGGTCTCCGTCAATTTTAGAGGTTGAGGATCCGGCATCCGATACCGCGTTGCTCAGCGATGGTCTCCGTCGATTTTAGAGGTTGAGGATCCCGGCATCCGATACCGCATTGCTTTGCGATGATCTCCGATTAATTTTAGAGGTTGAGGATCACGAGCATCCGATACCGCATTGCTCGACGATGGTCTCCAGTCGATTTTAGAGGTGGAGGATTCGAGTGTCAGACACCGCATTGCTTCAGCAATGATCTCGCTTCGAAATTTTAGAGGTTGAGGATCCCGGCATCCGATACCGCATTGCTTTGCGATGATCTCCCGTCGATTTTAGAGGTTGAGGATCGCGACATCCGATACTGCATTGCTCTGCGATGATCTCCGTCGATTTTAGAGGTTGAGGATCCCGCATCCGATACCGCATTGCTCGACGATGGTCTCCGTCGATTTTAGAGGTTGAGGATCCCGACGTCCGATACCGCATTGCTCTACTGATAGTCTCAGATTAATTTTAGAGGTTGAGGATCCCAGCATCCGATACCGCATTGCATTGCAATGATCACCTTCGAAATTTTAGAGGTTGAGGATCCCAGCATCCGATACCGCATTGCTCTGCAATGTTCTCCTATCTGTTTTAGAGGTTGAGGAGTAAGCCCTTCGATTGAATTAAGGCATCTGATTCCGCATTACTTTGGGATCCTTTCCAGTCATAATGATTCTAGTCGTGTTTTTGTTGTTCGGTCTTTGAGTTGGATGTGAGTCCTTGCGCTTTCCATCTCGATCCGGTCTCTTTACTTTTCTAAAAACTCGAGTTTTACTGCGGAATCGAGATCGAATCTATGTTTGAAATTGAAATCGGAAATTAAAGTCGCGGCTCTCTTAATTGAGAGTTCCCCCTCTTTCTCCCGGTGAAACTACTCACTCTCTTTCTCGTTCTCGCGTCTCGTCCTAAGTACTTTACTTAGACGGCTCCGTGTTGGTTTGTTGATCTTCTTCGGTCGACGCCGATACGCGCGGTGTGCTGTCCGGTGCACCACACTCATGTGGGGGTCCATTTGTTGACCTCACTTTTGTCGAGATTTAGTTTTCCTCCTAGGATCTAGGGTTCAAGCTTTAGGAGCTTCCCAGACGATCTTAGATTCTAGCTTTGGACCCACCTCGTCTTAGAATGCTTGAAACCACTTCGACACTCTTTTGGAATCCGGACGGAATTCCGACCTCTTCGCTCGCGGTGGTAGGTTGGAATTTGCGTTAGGACTCCGAATTGAGTTCTATGGGACCACGCTGGACCTTAGGATAGCCTTGTGCGCACTTTCGCACCACCAGAGCACAAATTCCTCGAGCCCGAGCCTCGACGTCTTGAAATTCTCCGCGACGGATCGAGATCGGAAGTCGGAATGCCGGAACGAGCGCCATCGAGGTCGAATTTCAACGAAATCGAATTTGACGCACTTTCGACTCGGCCGGTGACGAAGTTCTCCGAACGACCTCGGATCGCGAAAAGGACGCGCCATTGCGTCCGGAACGTCGAATTTGCTAGGAAGAGGCATATAACTTGTCGTGTTTGGAGCGCGGACCCGCGACGCGAAATTTTACCGATTTTTATTAAATAAATCCTTATTTTTCCCATTTAAAAATCCTATTTTAAACCCTAATTTTCTCCCTCTCTTCCCTTACCCGCGTGGACCTCGCCTTTTCTTCTCCCGGTCCGATCCGTTTCTACGGCTCCTGCGCGAGCTCAGGCCTTGGTCCCTGTACCTTCTCGCCACTTCCACGGCGACACGTTCATGACGAGGCCCCTTTCGGCCTTCCCTGCCTCTACGGTCGGCCTTTTCCAGCGACTTTGTCGCCACTCTCTCCGCCTCTTTTCCTCTAGCCGACGTCAGGGTAAGTGGCTTCTTCTCCTCCTTCTTCTTGAGGCCGGCTATATAAGCCTCATCTTGAGGGAAGTACAGGGGTTGTTGCTTGTGGGTGGTCGGTTACGAGGAGTCTTCTGCTTGCTTCTCTCCTTCCCTCTCTTCACTCTTCTTCTTCTCTGTTGCTCACGGATCCTCCTGAGTTTTAGCTTGAGTGAGGTAGAGTGTTGTTGGCTTGACTCCCTGAATTTCTTGGGACTGGGCTGCTCGATTTTAGCCTGGTTTGCGCCGTTCGGTCCTGTCTTGTTGGATCTCTTGGTGTGTTTTGCTTGGACATACATCTGAGGTATGGACTTTTAGTTCGAATTGCTTATGCTTGAGTTGGACGTGGTTATACATTCGAAATAGCATGGGGTTGCTTCTTGCTCTTCTTTACTTATTTTGCATACTTGTCCTAATCTAATGTGAAGCATAGAGTGGTTTGCTTAATGCTATATGCATGTGGAGCTTGCTCTTTTGCTCACTTTACTTCTTTGTTTTAAAAAAAAGAAAAGAAAAGAAAGCATGTTAGGGAGACTTTAAGTTGATTTGGAGAACCCTTATGTCTACTTTCGTTTGAAATATGTTGAAGGCATATCTTTGATATGTTGGATGAATGGAAATGCTTGTTTAAGCTTCATGCTTAGCTATATTCTAAGTCTTATTTTGGCTCATGGTGAGCCTGATTGAAAGTAAATTTTATTTCATATTAAAAGGGAGTTTTGGGGGGTTTTGTTTCTCAGTTTTGGCTCCTGTTGTTTCTCGGTTTGCCCCTGTGGATGGGCTGATTTGCTTTATTTTGCGGTTTTCTGGATTTTAAATTCGCTTTGAGCCCATTTTGGTTCGGTTGTGGTCGAAACTCTGTTATACTCTCGATTTTATGCTCGATTTTGGATTTGGTTTTAGCCTTATATGGCTCGGCTCCTTGTTGACTTTGTTGTTTGGTCTTCTTTCTCTTGTTTGATCCGAAGGTTGGACTTGTTCCCCTAATTTGGTTATGGCTCGGGTTGGCTCTTTTAGCTTCTTCTAGCTTTAGCCGCATGTTGGGGGACTGTTATGATTTAAGGATGGGCCCGTTGTAGCCTTGTCATGGCCGGATTTTGATTCTTTTGAAATTGCTGGAATGAGTCCTGCGGATTTTTCTGGATTGTGGGCTGTTTTGTGTCCTACTCGTTGCCTGGTTTTGGTCCACTGGAGCTCCCTTGAGTCGACTCGATTTTGGGGGTTGTTCTAGCTTGAGAATTGGGCTATTTCTTTAAGCCTTGTAGGATGCTCGGGTATGAGTCTAGCTTTGTATTTATTGAAGTTTATTGAGGTTGTATGTTGAGGTCGAATGGCTCGGCTACTTAGTGAGTTTAATCTTGAGCATTTGTGGTGAGCTAGGCTTGATGTAGTTGGCTCCCTAGGCCTAGCCGTGAGCTTCTTTATGGAAATTTGGCATTTGGGCGGGGGCTCTACTTCTTGTTGCCTCCTTTGCTGTGACCTTGGCCGTGGACCTCTCCTTGCTCTTGTCTTGGCCGAGAGCCTTGGTGGATGTGGTAATGTTATTCTCGCCTCTTGCTACACTTGCTTATGAAGTTGGTTTGGAAGAATTTAAGAGCATCTCTTATTTGCTTTAATGTTTGGGAGTTAAATGTTGAAATTGATGAAGTTATGCAAAGTTGGAATTGTGGCAATCATGTGATAAATTGATATCGGAATCGGTAGGCCTTGTTCCACACTTGTATAGGGCCTCGAGTTATATGAAATTGAAATAAAAAAAAAAAGAAGAAGAAAGAAAGAAAGTGAAAAGGGGCTAGGCCTTGGAGTTTTGTGATGACCCTCCTAGTTTAGTGACCCAGGTCCAGCACCCGGGCAGCAGTTCTTTTCTTTTATTTTGTCTTATTTTCGTTTTATTTTTTTTATTCATGATTTTACCGGAATTTGGGAAACAGGGAGTGTGTTCTTAGGGGTCTAGGCTTCACCCCCTCCGAGAGTGTCGGGGTGCCTTTAGTCCTTTTCATAGGACATGTGAGGTCGGTCGGGAGTCCGGGGTGATTTACTTGTCTTTTATCTCCTTTTCGCTCGACCACTCGTCACTAGTTTTCACCTTGTTTGCTTAGCTTAACACACACATACGGGGGACATGTAGGTGTGCATATATAACCTCCTTGGGTTATATATGGGCCATCAACAAGGCTGTAAGTGCGGTGGGGACGGTGATGCGGTTGCAAAACGAGGAAAATTACGAGAGCGCATAGAATGGGGCCGCCTGTCTCGGAGACTACGTAGAGAGTAGAGCGAGAGTCACGGAACCATTCGGCCGTCCTTGGGGTTTCTACTGCAGACGGTCTAAAGTTCGTAGTCACAGTCGCATTAGGTAGTCGACACTGTGAGTGAAATACTTTAAAACAAAAATACATATGTTTGAAAATACAAAATTACCTCACTACTACACGACTGCCTACTCTACTGAACTTTGCTTGCATGAAAACAAAAAAAATGAAATGTGTGAAAACTTATAAAAGTCCGCGGTTAGTTATTCGAGTCGGATTAGAGCTAGCTTTCGCGAGAAAGTTGGGATAGTAGATCGGCACTCAAGTCCGGATATTAGCACAGCTCTGAGTCCGAAACACCACCGTGCTTACGGGACACTTGTAGGCTTTACTTGTAGGTTTCTTTCAGTATTTTCTCGTGGTTTCCTACAGTTTTACTTTGTTTCCTTTTTCTTCTGATTTTTCCTCGCTTTCTCGGCGTTTTCCTTCGTTTTTACTGTTGAGTTTTCAGACTTTACTTTCTTTCTACTCTGTAGCACCACTCGTTTAGCTAGGTTGTTTTCACTTACTACTTCTACTCCTGCTCTTTTAGTACTGACAAGTCTGCTGCAGGAGATAAAAAAAATATAAAAAAATAACAATAAATGAGTAGCAGCGCACCAAGGATAAGCAGGACATACGGTACTCCTACGACACAGTCTCTACCTCTTTTCTTTTACTGTCGTACCTGCTCTACTTTTAGTATGCACTCCTGCTAGCTTAGTTTGCTTACTTTCGGTTTACACTGCTTGGCATGTTTTACATTTCAAGATCTTAACTGCATTAGCATGCTTTACTTTCTTTCGCACTCTTTCATGCTTAGTATAGCTTGCTTACTTTCGATATCATCTGTTATAGCGTATTACTTCCTGCGTAAGCTAGCATGCTCTCACGTTCATCGCTTCTTTTCGCACTTATGCACTTATTGCACACACTCATTTGTTGCAATAAAAATAAATAAATGACTTGCATGTTCACTTGAACTTAAATCCTAAACTTAAACTGCGATTCCTGCTACAACGTGGAGCTTGGAGCACGGTGGGCAGCACGACCATCTTCTTCAGCAAAACCTGTGTCGACATCAGAAAACCCTTTCCTTAGTTTAAACAACAAGCCTTAGGTTTCGAGGTAGTCCACCCCGTGCGACATAAACCCTCACCTTTCTCTTTTAGGCTTTTGCACACCTCTTCTGTGCGATATAAGCCCTAATCTGCTTAGGTTTCAGAGGTTGTCGCCTTATACGACGTAAACCTCCTCGTCTTTCGGAGTAGTTTGCGTAGCCGGGCGTTATGCGAACGTAATCCCTATAATTAAATTTGCGGGATTGAAATCGAAATAAAATCTCTTTCCAAAATTTAAAACCCAACCTTAGGATAGCCTGGGACGTCCTCGAGGTCCTCCTCGAGATCCGTGACATCCCCTACCCTTCTTTCCTTTGACTCCAGAAATAACTGTTCCTCCTTGCGCCCTTCACCTATTGGATTTCCTACTCTCAAATTTCGTTGGAAAACCCTACCTTTTGACTTCGTGAAGATAGAAACCTGAGATCTAAATCGAGAGTTCTCTCAGGTGATTTCGGTCATACGAGGGGTAATTAAGCTATAGGGGCTTGCCTCTATAGGGAGTTTTAAAGACCCCAGATAATATAAACCCTATTTAATTCTTTCGTATTAAATAGGGGAATTTGTCGGTCCACATAAAGGTTCGCAGACCAGAACGGATGTCATGAATTTTGTGGTTTATTTGATCGAGCGATATTATCGAGTAGGGTGTCTATTCTTCAGAATAGATGCGTTACTCGCGATATTACGCTCGTTCATCTAAACTCGCAAACGAATGAGATTCGTCCTTTCTCACTCTCATATTTTAAAACTTAAAATGTTATTTTCAAAAATCAATACATATATATATACTAAATTAAAAAAAAAAAACTCAAAGCAGCGCTCCCAAAAGCGGCCGACAGATGAGTAATTTTATGGATCAATTTACATAATGAAAGAAGAGAGGGGAAAAGAGAAGCATGTAAATATTCTAGAGGAGTTGAGATGTCAAACTGAAAAAATTATAATTAAATATAAAAATTCTAACTCAAATATCAAAATTAAAGATAAAATTACCATCCATATTTTAATTTTTTTTATAAAATTTACAATGATTTGATTGTGACATATATTGATTCAATAGTTCACATATATTCTAGCTTTATAAATAGTAGTAATTCATGTGTAATTGTTTTAATTAAATAATAATAAAAATAATAAACTGCTCATAAGGCCAAATCTATCTCGCCTGGGCTCTAAAATTGGCATAAAATTTTGATCGTTTGATTTGATTTTGATTGAGCTTATTCAAAATTATTGAGCGGATTTTTGAGTTAATTTTGATTTTTTTTGAAAATATATTAAGTGGAATTTTATTCAAAATGAGATGGCTAAGGGATAAATTCTTATTTTGTATTTATTAGGATGCAATAGTTGCCATGTATTTATTAATATAAGGATCAATTATTATGAATATTTTCATTATCCTTCAAATTAGAGATTATATATGTTGTTCAAAATTTATTTGAAAGTTTCTTATATATGCAATAATCCTAAAAAATGACACTCCAAAAAAAGTAAGGCAATCAGAGCATAAAAAATCTCATGATTTCCATCGGGGAACTTGATAGAACTTACATATACACATGATAAAAGACCAATTTGGAAAACATAAAGTAGAAAGAGAATCATTTACAAAGAAGGTACACATGATTATACATACAAACCACCCTAAATAAGTATTTTAATGTAGAAATCAAAAAGTATTACTTACATCATCTAGGTCTTCTGCCTTTCAAGTAAACTCAAGAAATAACTCGTCATATCATCTTGTATCTAAGAAAGGTTCAACCATGTTTTACAATGTCAATGAGGCCTTCCAAATCTGTGTTTATCTCACAGAGAGATAGAAGCAATTTAGCAAAAATTTTTTCAGAGTCCCTCTGACTCAACAAGCGAGCTCTCCAAGAATTTCATTTTAAATAACTATACAATACACATAACAAACAATGTCCTTAGCGTCATTGTGTCTTCCTCAATCCTTCCATATAAAATAATGTCAGATATTTTGGCATATTCAGCAAAGGCCATCTCAATGAACTTAAATTTATTAAACAAAATACATTTATATTGAGCAACTAGCCTAACTCACTCTCCAGCTGGTTAATTTTCATACAAACTCAAATAACGTTAGATAAAATTTTCGCCTTTTTGAAATCCTCGTCACTTCTAACTAGACATTTTGTCTTCAATATGGAACTTGTTGTAGGGCTAGTATCGCTGTTTGCAAATCCCCGTAACTCTCGACGGTTAACGATTCACCGAGCCTAAATAACGTAGAAATCTCACCGGAAATCACAATATTTGAAAAGAAAATAATAAATTAAGTTATAAACCGAAAGCAAATAGGTGACTTACAAGGATTAAGAAGTTCATTTCTTAACAAAAAGCAAATAGATACTTTGATTGGTAACTCCAAAGTAATTTTGTGCAATCTTAATCGCCTTGCTGATAAGCAGAGGGAAAACGAGTTCTTCAGGCATCTCAGTGAATAGAAAGTCACATGAGATCAAACTTATGGGTTATGAATTAAAATAAATAAGCTTCACTGTTGACCTCACTTTTTGTCGAGGTTTAGTATTCCTCCTAGATTTAGGATTCTAGCCTCAGGAGCTTCCCCGACGATCCTAGATTCCTAGCGATGGGACCCACCTCGTTTTAGAGTGTCTGGAAGCCACTTCGTTACTCTTTGAAATCCTGTACGAGATTCCGTACCGCTAGTTTATAGCAGGTCGAAATTGACGTCAGGAGTTCAAATTGAGTCCCTATAGGACCTCTGGACATTAGGATAGCTTCGTGCACGCCTTACACACATGCACTATTCTAATTGATCGAGCTCGAGTCAAAATTTTGCGACGATACTAAATTTCGACGCAATTTTGACGCGACCGTCGACGAGGTTGCCCAGACGACCTCGGATGACGAAACGGACTGCGCCGATGCGTCCGGAACGTCTATTTCACTTAAAATTGACGTTAAGTTTGCGACGATAGCACGCCGGGGACGAAACTTACGAGATGATTATAATTATTATATTAATAATAATAATATTTATATTATTATTGTTAATATATATATTTATATATAACACATTTCCTAAGCCCCAATTCCCTCTCACGCGCGACTCGGCTTCGTTCTCTCGCTCCTCCGATTCGCTCGGTTGACTCCGTCTCTCCCGCACGCGCGCGAGAGAAGCTTCGACGAGCCTTCTCCCACGCTCGAGCCGCACGCCTCTCGCCCCATCTCCTATGGTCTCCTCCTCGAGCCGCAGATACCCATCCCTAATCCCTGCGCGCACAAGTGGTACCTTGCAGTGTTTTCTTGCGCATGCGTTATCCCTGCGAGTCGCCCGATCCTCTGCGGTGTCTCCTCCTTGCGGCAATTTGTCGCCAGCTCCACTTGCTCACCTTCCTGTAAGGTGAGTAGCGGCACTCCTCTCCCCTCCTTCGCCTATAAAAACCCCATTCCGGGATGATTTAGGGTTGGCCGAATTTCTTGTAAAGAAGGGGAGGTCTTTGTTGGATTGTTTCCTCGAGCTTTTGTCTTGCTTCTCGTGTATTCTACGCGAGCTGGTAACTCTCCCTACCCCTTTCTTCTCTTCGGTTTGGCCCCGGGATACCCGTGACCTCGCTTCGTTGGTTCGGTTTTTCCTATACGAGGTTTCGATTTGGGCGTTTATATGCTTTGGAATGCCTTGCTTATTTGCTTAAAATGACGAGTTCCTAGCTTTCTTTCTCTAGTGGCATGCTAGTATGATCTTATACAAATGTTTGGGATGTTTTATTGCTTGAAGTATGAATAGAGGCGAGAAAGACTTAAGCATGTTTCAAGGATGGAATTGAGTGCTTGTTTCAAATTGTCATATGCATATACACTGTAAGGTGGGCTCTTTTCTTTTCCTCTTGCTATTTAGAGCAACCTAAAAGCATGGAAATGTGATTTTAAAGCAAGTTTAGCTTCCCCTTTGCAAGTGTATGGAAGATTTGGTTTCAAAATTTTAGACTTTATTTATTTCAAGAATACATATATATGTATGCGTGCTAGTGTACCTTGTGGCTCGTGACTTTGGGGCAAGGATGACTCTTTTTAAGCATGTTGGGATGTGTAGCTTGAAGCTCTTCATTCATTCTTGTTTGTTAAGAATAGTAGGGGAGCTTATTTTGGTTCTCTTGTGAGCATATGGGATTCATTTCTTGCCCCCCTCCCTTTTTAGTGTTTTCTTTATCAAAAGAGCATGCTAGGAAGGAGCTTAGCTTAAATTTGAGAAGTTTCATGTTTATTCTTATATAAAGCTTGTTGTGGCCCTATGTTTCGACTATTTGGAAGCTTAATTTTTGGGCTTCTTGCATTTTAACCTTTTATGAAGCATGATTAACTAATTTGAAAAGTTTCTCTGTTCATTTTATGCTCATTCTTGCTTGCAAGCATATGGTAGTTGAGCTTTTAAAGATATATATGTGTTTCATTTAATTGAGCTTTAAGGAGAACTTGCTGTAGCCTGATGTTGGATTTGGATTTAATCGCGGTTGGTATTGGTTTTAGCCCCATATGGCTCGATTTTATTGAGTCCTGCTGTATTATTTGTTTTAAGCTTAATTCGGGATTTGGTTTTGGCCTTGTGTGGCTCGTTCTTTTTTTTTTTTTGTTAGCCTTGCTATCTCCCTATTTTAACTTGAGGCTGGGCCTGTTTCCAGCCCAGCTGTGGCTCGGGTTCGATTCAATACGGGCTCGGGTCGGCTCCTTTAGCTCCCCTTTTGCTTTGGCTTTGAGTTGGGACTGCTGTAGCTTAATTGTAAGTTTGTCCCCAATCTCACTATGGCTCGGGTTGGACTGCAATGTCCCGGTTTTTGCTCTTGTGATATTTATCCCTGCCATGGCTTTGTTTTGAGTGGGCTGCAGCTTACTGTTGGCTCGGTTCTTGCCTCATGGTAGCTCGGGTTTGGCTTTTCTGTGAGCTAGTAGCTGCTCCTATGAGGGGTGTTTAGTTGGGCCTTGGAGTTGGATTACAGTGGCTCGTGTAAGGCTTTGTTGTTGGAGTTTGGTGAGATGTGTTGAGGCTCGAGCTCTAAGTACATTTAGTAAGGGCTCTCTAATGTGTTTGTGGAGGATTTGGGTTCCGTTTGGGGCTTTGTCGTGAGTCTCTTGATGTTGATTTGTGATTTTGAGGATGGGTGGGTGCTTTACCCATTGCTGCCCCTTTGTTGTGGCTTTGGCCGAGAGCCTCATAGTGGTGATTAATATGGTGATGGCTTTGCTTATTGTTATGTTTGAACTTGGAATTGATGGGAAATGTAATTCAGAATTGTTTCTTATCTGCTTTTGGGAGTGAATTGGGCATCGATACTTGAGGCACTTTCTTAAAGATTTTATTTGGTGGGATTGGTGCTTAGTTTTGAGACTTTTGGGCTGGTATACTCACTTTATTATGGATTGGAAGTTTTCTCGATTCTCCTATTATGATCCGGCCCGAGCGATAGGTAGACCTATTGAGAGAGTCTGTGCCTTAGGGGCTGATATCTGTTTTTGAGATTTGACGTATCCGGATTTTACTGCAGGTTTGGAGTTTGGTAGTCAGTTTTTTCCCCGAGTCATTTTTCTTTTCTCGTTCGATTTGCGAAGTTTTTAAACAGTTCTCGAAGGTCGCTCGCTTTTGGTTCGGTTTTATGCGAATGCGAGGGATACCGATTTCGGGGCCGATTCGATTGTGTCCGAGTGAGAAAATGACGTCCGCGGAGTCGATTCGAGGACCTCGGGCCATGCTTTCGGCGTTCGTTGTTACATGTTTTAGGAGCGAGTGGATTAACCTTCCTCCCGTTTTAGTCTCTTCGGGTACGGAGGTGTGGTAATCTTCTCTTCTTCCCTCCTTATTGATTTACATGTGTTCCGCTTCACTCGGAGTCGGGTTTGTTTTGTTTTGTTTTTGGGCGATGACGGCGATGATGCAAAAGGCACGCCAGTGATAGAGTAGAATGATATCCCATCCTGCGACATCGGGACTCGCTCGGGGCCACAGTGAGCCGTAGGATGACGGTATCGTTCATTGCTTCATAAGCGAGCGGGGCACTCGTACCTTCTTAGGATTGTTAGCGATCCTTTACTGCGACGAAATGATCGACCCGTGGACAATCATAATTTTCAAAATCGATAAAAATATGATATTACGTTTTGAAACAAAAAAAATATATATATATATATATCTTTCCACTACTGATCGGAAATTGATAAAACTCTCTTTTGTATGCACGAAACTCGTGTTCATGCTAAAAATATAAATTTAAAAAGCTATATTATAAAATACGGTTGTCACACTTGTTGATTATCGGTTTTGGGTTGAGGAATACTCTCACGAGTCGGGTTTAGTTGGACACCCTTCTGGCGAGTGGCGGGCTTTATACACTCGTGTGGCCAAGGTAGTCTTGGACGACCCTTCGAGTAGTCTTACACGGTTCGAGCCTAGCCCCAACCCGAGTGCTTGCGGTTTTCTTCGGGCTTTCGTTTGATTTTTGATGAAGCACTCGTGGTCCTTTTTCCGGGATTTCCTGAGGTTTTGATGATTTTATTTTTGACTTCGTTTGTTTTCTCGGGTTTTTCTGTTATGAGTAAGTTTCCTTGCTTTCTCGAGCTTTTCGACGACTTTTTCCTTCTCTTGTTTGGCTTTTATGTGATACACTCATCGCCAGTCTACACACAAGAAGACTACGGATCTCCGGGTATACGAGTTTGTTTATTTTTACGGTATGTTCCTTTATATACCGTATTCTTCTTGCGTATTCTCTTGTTTAGCATGTTATCTGTATCCTTGTTGCATGCTTTACTGTTTTTCACTATACTTATATATCACTCATTGTAATCGTATCAATGACTTAAGCATCTTGCGTAGGATGTTTAGAAGGCACTCGACAATGAGTACCCTGATTGAACATTTTGACTTGTCACCTTAGAAAACTCAACCTCTTCACGGCAAGAAGCTTGGAGTTAACATTGTGGGCAGCACGACCATCTTTAATAGCAAAACATATCTACGTCAGCTAAACCATTCCTTAGTTAAATAACAATCAATAGGATTTCGAGGTTGTTCGCTTAATGCGACATAAATCATCAACCTCTTGTTGGGCCTTTGTATAGCTGCTTGTACTGATATAAGCCCCGACTCGTTTTAGAATTTCGAGGTTATCGTTCGTTACGACCTAAATCCTCACATCTTCAAATTTATTCGTGTGATCGTTTCACACGAATGTAAGCCACAATTAAATAAAATTGACGGGATGAAACAACTTAAATAATATCTCCTCTAAATCGAAGCCGAATCGTAGGATAGCTTGGGAAGTCACTGGGGTTCGCCTCCGGATCTACGATATCCACTAGTCTTTCTTCGCTGGATTCTACGATAAAATATTCGATTTTGAGCGGTCCACTTTCACGCCTCTTTCTCCGATTACGTTGAAAAGTCACTTCCTTTCGATCTCATGAAGATAATATTTACGATTTTTATCGAGAGTTTTCTTAAGTGACCTCGGTTATTTAAGATGTAATTAAGCTATAGAGACTTGCACTTTATAGGAAGCATTCCGAACCCATTTAAAATAAACCTATTTAATTCTTCGTATTAAATAGGGAATTTGTCGGCAAATAAAATGGTTTCGCGGACCGAAACGGACGTCATATATTTCTTAGTTTATTTGATCGAGCTTCACCTCAAGTCTTGTGTTTGTCTTTCGGGATAAATGCGTAACCGAGGTGTAGCGCTCTTTCGGTTAAACTATGAAGAATATGGGGTCAGCTTGATTTCATATTTCTTTTCTTGAAGGATCCTTCCGAAGCGGGCGACGGTATTTCGATTCCGGCGACCGACAGCTTCTTACAGGAACTTCACACACATAACAACGCCGACATCCACTTTTGGGGAAAAAAAGCCAATAAGTTCAGCAAAATCTGTTCTTTCTCTAGTGTCCTATTTTCACCAAACATGAACAAAACTAAAGCAAAGACAACATGAACAAAAAGATCAAGGAAGTTGATATAATTGAAATAACACTAAACGTCAACAGGTTGCGAACAACTTTAAATTTCTTTTATTTGGATTGATTATTTGATAATAAAGCAAGAAATATTGTTTATGCCAAGCCTTTTTCATGCAATTTTAAATTTCTTCAGTTGCTTAGCAAAATTCGTCAACAAGATTAATGAGGCTGCCATTTACCAATAATTTATCAATCAGATCAATGGCTTCATCTGAAAAGTACGCAGGGAACGTGATATCTCTTGTTTTGATTTTCTTAAACATAAGCCATTCACAAGAATCTTGGAAGGGAGAAGTTCCGGAAAGCATCTGATACATGGTGCACCCAAGAGCCCAGTGATCATTTCTGAAATTGAAGTGTCAGCAATAATTTCATACAAGAAGGATATTACTCTTTAGAATTGGACGAGCGGGGTAGATTTACTTACGCTATAGTACTTGTACAACTGTTAAGTACTTCTGGAGGAAGATATGCAGCAGTTCCCTCAAAGGAACCAGTTTCTTCACCTGAATCACGCATATTATAAAAAGGGAAGAACTAAAGCAGTTAGTTATCTTGGGACAGAAGTTCTGAAGGAAATACAGATAACAATATCAACATACTTGCCGCAAGTGGAGGAAGTAAGATTCGGGCATCTTCAGTTACTTTTACACTGCCAAAATCAGCAACCTTGACATGCCCATCAGCAGTAAGAAGTAAATTCTCTGGCTAATATTTGCCAGACGATTAGCATGAACAGTGGTAGAACATAAGAACAGGTTCATAACAGTTCAGTCAACTACCTTAATATCACGATGAATCAATCCAACGCCATGCAGATATTCCAAGACATCAACAATTTCTGCCATATAAAAGCGAGCCTCACCCTCATAGATACGGCCTTTCTACAAAAGTTGAAATTTTAAATAACATTTTTTTTCAAATAGCAAATTCTGACCTTCAGAATAATAATAATAATAACTACAGAAAATTACTAATCATTTAAAAGTCTACGGATTAGTCATTCAAATATTACCCTGGTTATTTGATCAAATAGCTCTCCTCCTTCACATGCCTCGAATGCCATGTCTTCATAGTTTATGTTAAGCATAGATACAAAAACCATCACTAAACGTGAAACTATTGAAATATTCAAGATGAAACTTGACTTCGGTATTGTTTTAAAAGCATAAATTGTGATCCCACAACAACCATTGCATAACTGTGACTTAAAAGAAATGATTGCTAGGAACACATGACTTACAAAGGGAATAAGAATCCTGGAATGTGAACAAGAGCTGAACAATTCCAGGATGATTTAGTTGGTCGAGTACAATGCGCTCCCGTTTTACATGAGATACTTTATGTTGTTTGGTAATAAAAGCCTTGTCCATGATCTTCATAGCATACACCTGTCCAGTATCTTTCTTCTTTACCCTAAATACCTGATGACACGAGACTTGGAGAATAAAGTTGGCTGCTGAGTATAGGAGTTGGAGATAAAAAGATAATATTAATTTGCATTCATCAGATGGATTTAATAACGAAGAACAAATAGTTAAAGATTAAGAAAAAATCCACGTGGATTCGCACATTCCCTCGAGAAAAAACAAATATTAAGATCCGCTGTCCACACGGGATCTAACTACTGCAAAAACGTGAAATTAAC